>CM049426.1:34184391-36684391 GCA_026929855.1 Poa annua
CCGACAAAAGAAGCGCTTGGAGCTCAATATTGGTGGTGCAAAGCTCTGGTATATTGTGGGGGACCTCTAGTTACGTTATTGGAGATTACTCCAATTTTATTTGTAAAGATATGGTTGCCGCTTTCAAGGGAATGATATAATAGATCGAGGCACTCTGTGTTTCGTGGAGGCTCGAGTAGAATAATGCGAGCATGGATGGCTATTGGAAAGCATTTTTCCTTGGCACCCTCTTCATTAGAGACTAGCTTATCTTGAGAAGTGAACTTCGAAATAAATTCATGAGTCCATGTTATTTGTCAGATCTTTAGTTACTTGCTTTTAGCATTATGTTCTTGCTTACCTTGTATGCCAGATTGTATCCTTGGCATCATATAGGTTACTCACCTAGTTGCATAATGTAAATAAATTAATCCCTAATTTGATAAGATAAGATTAAGATTTACAGTCGTCTATTGTCCCCCCCCCCCCCCCCCTCCCCCCCCCCCTCCCCCCGTTCAACTTCTTCAACCCTTTAAAAGCTCCCATCGATTCCAATGTATAGATAATTGTGTTACGGTCGTCTTCGCGATGAACTAAGGGTTTTGTACATAGCTAGGGTTATATCTCTTTTGAGTTTATGCTTGTTTTATGAATGATACTAGAAGTTTTGACATGGTTGTCGTTAGATCTGCAATTGATGTCTAGATGCTATTTTCTTTATTTGTGTATTGAAGTATCATGTATACATGCTTAACTTCTACTCCCTCCGTTCCAAACAACTTGTCATGGATTGATTTAAATACGGATGTATTTAGACGAGTTTTAGTGTGTTTGTACCTCCATATTTATATAAACTTGAGCCAAATATTTTTTGGAACTGAGGGATTATGATTCTAGACAAACCCGAGACAAAAAAAATGTTTACGATTTTTTTATGTGATGACATTGTATCTGGGGTGGACAGATCTGCTAATCTTGTAATAGTACAGGCCATAATCATTTACCAAGCAGAACCGCTGAAGGTTGTGCTATGGATGAAGCGCTCCGGCCTAGCTCATGAGCAGCACGTTATGAGAAAATGAGAAAAATGTGCTTCACGCTTTCACTGCCAAGTCAAGTACAGTATGAGTAAACAGTTAGCAACACAGTCCCTTACAGGGACATCTATAAAATTGGAGCGATACAAAGAACACGCTGACGTCCTAATTCCCCGAAACATCAATATATTGCAAACCGAGTCAGTTGCCATGTAAAAAAAAATCTCCTTTCCACAAGAACTAAGCACATGTATCACTGATACACAAGCGATTACAATGACTTTTCATTGTGTGTACCGTAGAATTGGTTTTTCACGCTGGCTCGTAAAGACCAAGCATGTGTCCGTCGATGCACCGCAAGGCTGCAACCTGCATAAAAATAAATATAATGTTGTAACAAATGTTGCAAGGAAACCACGAATGAGCATGATCATATATGGAAGTTGTTGGATGCAGGTGTCATACTTTTCCATGGATCTCATATTTGATGGGACCGTCCAACTCAGCTCCCAGAGCCATTAATTTTGTTACGGTACTGCTTATGTCCGGTACGGTGAATGACAGCATTGAAGAATAAACTCTCTGTGCTGCAATGGTACTGCAAATACATGTAGATATTCAGACAAAAGCAGTTTACAATATTATGCTGGTTAACTGCAAGAAGATGGGAGAATATCTCAAGACAAAGATACACATAACTTCTAGATTGCAGTGGGTTCAAAAAAAAAACTTCTAGATTGCAGAACTTCATATTTTGCACATGGTACACTCCTTCCGCAACATAAGGCTGTCTCCATACAGACATGATGTATTATATCTCATATCCACACAATGAGATATTAGAAATTTACAAGAAAAACAGGAGAATCTCTAAGTAGAAGACATGAACTAAATCAAATACTTTCATACACTACACAGCTAGCCTAACTATCAGAAAAGGTCAAAGTGACAAAATAAGCAGACAAGAAATACAAAGTAACCCAGCTTCAATTCAGGTCACTAGCAGAATTACATCACACTTTCAGTACCACGTCGTTACAAAGTTATCAATATATATTTGGCATTCACACAATGCTTAATCCCATAAACATAGCGACGAACATAGTATATAATGTATGCCACCTTTGCAAAGAGCTTTTATATAATGGAACAACATCAATACACTTATATATGAAGTATTTGAAGCCGGGCTATCCCTCAGCTTGGTGGTAGTATACAGAATAATGGGCAAACCAGTAACCTAGCAGATCCGACACTGATGTGTTGCGCGAGCAGTGTTACTGTTAGTCTGATAGAGCACAACACATGTTCCATAACCAACCGAGATGCATTGGAATCAGGCATACTACCTAGCGTAAGCCTAATCAGATCAGAAAAAATAATCTCCTACAGTGGCAACCAAAATGCATGAATTTTGTGGATGCCACTTGCAACCTGTGGCAATAAAGAAACTGGAAGGACAGGGAAAATACTTAAGCAACATATGTTATCCACATGCAAACAATTTCTGGATAATCTTAGTTCCCGAACCTTAAATATTCACGTATTAACCAGATAGTTGCTGATACGATTTAGTTTTCTTGACGCAACCAGTATACCAGCTTTACAATTTTCAGCAGCTGCTGAATGAAATGCTCCATAGATGCCATTCCACAAACACATGGCGATAATGCCATAGCAAAGGCCCATGTCAGCCACATTTCATCAAACTCAAATCCCTAGGAACTTATAAGTGAACAGAAGAGGGGCAGTGCGGCAACAAACCTGTCATTGGTGTGCATGAGCGCGAGCTTGAGAGACCCAGATTGGAGCTCTGCAAAACGGAGTGTGCTGACGTTGACGCCAAAGTCAAGCCCCTCAGCGTAAAACCGCGCCGCACGCGGCACGTCCCGGTGCATCTGGATCACCCATCGCAGTGTTGCCGTCCCCATTCCCCAACAGGCGGAGCTAGAAATATTTGTGGAGACTGTGAAAATCAAAAGGAAAAAAGTTGTCGAAAAAATCATTCAGATAGACCTTACCAAGCTAAGCGTATAATTCTAAAAACAGCCAGAGATGGTATTAACTTCAAGAGCAAAAGAGTGGTACTCTTAGTTGCGCGCAGAGGATTGGAAATCAGATTTATATCAATCTGTTCCTATTTGTACGATCATGGCCTAAACATTCATATAGTCATCACATGAGAGAGGAGCTATTAAAACTTGGTAAATGAAAACCCTCCCCATTGCTGTAGTTTAACAATTGACGGTTTTATTCAACATGGAGCAATAAATACTTCATACAACTCGCAAGCATTGCGAGTAGAACTAATTAAGCAGACAAGTAGCACTAGCCGCCTACCAGTAGAATCGAAATGGTCGATGATTCCTTGGTTCCTCAGCTTACCTGACCGGAGTAAGCGCGAGTGGATGCCGACAGCGTCAGATCGGCCAGACCGGCTTCGCGGCTAGCGCCTTTCGCTGTCTCCTCGATAGGGATTGGGGGCTGACGGGAGAGCACCGGTAGCGCCGGAATCGCGCCGCCGCGCGCCCGCCCGCAGGCTGTTTGTCCGTCGCCGCCGTCGACAAGTGTTTGGGGATCAGGGGAGGAAATTGCGGAATGGGTCAAACTTGGGCTGGGAAAATGGGCAAGTGAAAGATGGGGAGACGCGCGGCCCAGGCTTTTGGGCCCGGCCTTGTAATTTGGCCGCCGCCACCCGCCGGCCGCCGCCCTTCTTCTTCTCACCGTCCTGACATCGAGAGCTATTTATTACACGGATCACGGAACCGCCACCGCCGCCGTGAATTGGCGAGTGCAGTGGGGAGCTCGTAGCGGCTGCAGCCGGTGCTAGTGCTTCGATCCGAGGATGGGGAGGGCGAAGAGCAAGGGCGCAAAGTTCGCGGCCGTCAAGAAGATCATCAGCAAGAAGACCATCAAGAAGTAAGCAGCCATCTCCCTCCCCCCAAGTCCGTTCCTCTACGATTTGGTGGTTTTGTATGCTCAAATTTGCGGCGGTTTAGGTACAAGGATGATGTGCTGAACCCAGCTCGGCCGGAATGTGTGAGTGCCTGCCTGCTCGCGGTTGGATTCTGGGCTACTTGGGTATCGCTACGTAGAGGCCTACCTTGGTCTACTTTATGTCGCGTCCCTGGTTCACCCACGTGGCCTTTGGAGAGAAGCACACGCTCCGCGCTTGATGAGATCCATCAGCGTACATACATGCATGGTTGGACTAGTACGAAGCCCCTCGGCCACCGACGTGCATGATTCCCGTTAGTTTCAGCGCTACGTGCATGCTCTCGACTGCCCGTAGCATTAACGTGAATGTTTAGATGAATCCCGTCACGTACGGGTTGGAAACGCAGCGTTGTACATACAACGCAATAAATTGGAAAACCGAGATGTACAAATTATTTTTAACTGGGTGTACAGAGACACACTCGTAGTACAGTTACACAAAAACTAATGTACACAATATCAAGAACTGGGAGTACAGGTTAGCAAAAACTAGGGTACAAAATATTGATGTACAAGCTACACAAAACATGTTGTACAAACTATACAATACAGGAAGTACAGAAGTACACAGACCTAAGTAGTACAACTATACATAATAAGAAGTACATATACACAGAACGGGAAGTACAAATGTACACAGAAGTGAGAGTACAAAGTACACGTAACAGGATGTACAAACTATACATAACCGGTAGTACGGAAAAAAAGTTCATCAAAACCTATCAATATGGGATCTAGTTTTGAAGATCTCGACGCGAAAAGCTCAAAAGTGAAAACGGTTCGTAATTTGGACAAACAATTCTTGAGATATTTCGTTTTAAAATTTTGGTTTAGAAAATAAAAGGAAAAGCTATCCTCCCGCTCTATCCCTTTCTCTCTCGTTTTTATCCCCACTTTTATTCTAATAGCGACATTTGGCGGACATGCAAGCAATCGTAGGGATCAAAACAAGTAAAAGACGACACTTGTCACAACAAGAACGAGAATAAACTGCCCTTTACAAA
Source organism: Poa annua (assembly GCA_026929855.1). Classification (NCBI taxonomy): domain Eukaryota; kingdom Viridiplantae; phylum Streptophyta; class Magnoliopsida; order Poales; family Poaceae; genus Poa; species Poa annua. Next base: position 34,189,409 of record CM049426.1, read on the forward strand.
GGGAAGACTTTTTTTAGTGATTTCCTGTTCTTCAGCTACAACATGGCGCTCGGACCACCATACCGAGTTATCGTGGACACCAACTTCATCAATTTCTCCATCCAAAACAAGGTCCGTACTTCCTTTTTTTCTGGGTTGCTTTGTTTCACATGCTAAAAGCTCCGTTTAATCCCAACTGTAAAGAGTATTAGTGTTCATGGTCCCTTGTCTTACAACTGCTTCGTTTGGAGTTTGCATTCAGGTGATTCATGTTGGAACCAATCTTGTTACTGAGTGTTAAGAATAGGTTTTTATTTTGTACTTGCGTCTTGACACTAGAGGCTGCGGCTGTGTAGCATAAAAATGTGTGTGCACACATGCAAAGTTAGTAGTGTTGGTTAGTTGCATGCATTGTTAGTTAGAGAAGAGGTCAAGTTTGTTAGTGGGTGCTTAAGAGTAGCGCATGCACCAGGTCGTGTGTGCATGGTAGTTAGTGGAGTTAGTGGGTGAGTCTATACTACTGGCTATTTAAGTCTGAGTAAACTAATAAGAGAAGTACGGCCTGAGGGCAGGAAACAATGTAGCCAGTGTGTTCACCAAGGAGGAGAGCCTCTCGGCAGAGCTTTGTGCTCTTCCTTGATTGTGTGTGTTCTTGAGAGAGACAAGAGAGATTGTGAGGTTGAAGAAGAGGAGGAGCTGCCGAGGATGCAGCTCCTACAATTCAGCAGTACTCAAAACATTCCTTTTTGAAGAAAAAGCACTCAAAACATAAGACTATATGTTTATCTGCTTACGTGCGAGTTAAATGTTAAAATGTTTGGCAATCAACATGACTCATAATTAACCTCTTTGTATCATGTTGTGTGCTCTAGATCCATATGCAAGTGTATGAATCTCCAATAACCTGGAGCGACTAATTCTTACCAGATAACCAAATATTGTGGACAGCTATTTCAAATTGCCAGGATGAATAGTGACTAGACGTAGTTCACTAGTTTTTGTTCTGTTTATGCCCGAGCCGTCTAAGTGGATATGAGACTGAATGCTTCTTTTCTACTTTGCAGTTGGATTTGGAGAAAGGAATGATGGACTGTCTTTATGCAAAATGTAATTCAATTGTACTATCGTCTTGCTTTCTTGTTATCTTCATTGGACTTATGCATCCCCCTTTGATGTATTTCAAACTGCATAATTTCTTTCCTGACAAATTCATCCCTATTGTTATGAAGGTACCCCTTGCATCACAGACTGTGTAATGGCTGAGCTTGAAAAGTTAGGACAAAAATATCGTGTGGCTTTGAGGTATGTTCAGGCCCTAGCTACTGAAATGGTCTATTTATGAGTGTGTTGCTGACACATATAATTCAAATGGTATCCGTTAAAAATTGTAATATGTGTTTGTTACAGAATTGCTAAGGACCCTAGGTTCCAGAGATTAGCATGCACACACAAGGGAACTTATGCTGATGACTGTATTGTGGATAGGGTTACTCAGGTAGGATTATGCATACTCGAATTGCTTTTTGTTCAGTTCAAGTACTATATGTAGAAGCTTCAGTATTTCTGTGTGCCCATGAATGCACCTCGTCAAGTTCTATTGTGCCTCGTTGCCCATGCATTGGATGTAATATCCTTCAATTTGCTCACAAGTCACACCTTTCCAGTTGCCTTGGATTGCATAGTTTATCTTCAGATATCTAGCCAATAATCATTTTTTGCATATATTACGGTTATGTCAAGTATTAGTTTTAATTTTTTCCTAAACTGCAAATTGTATGTAACAGCACAAATGTTACATCGTTGCCACATGTGATAGAGATCTAGAGGAGAATAAGAAAGGTACGTGGTGCAGCCTTATAGCTCAGCATTCTGTCCTAATAAGTAATAAATATCAGTATCACACACAAGCAAATGCTTTTATGCTGATAACTTGTACATGTTGTTGGTTTGTCAGGTTCCCGGTGTTCCCATCATGTACATCACCCAACACAGGTACTCGATAGAACGACTTCCTGAAGCAACAATTGGTGCAGGTAATTTTTTTAACCTGGCAGTCATAATGTTCACTTCTCTGCTCTATTTTTTTCTATTTTGTTTTGTTTCTGGCTATTGTGTTAAATATGTAACCTAAATGCTCTTGCTCCTATCTTATGCAGCACCAAGGATCTGATTTGCCTATGTACAGAGAAGTTGCAGAACTGTCTCACCGTCGCACCTGCCCAAGTTTCTGGACTTTAGATGGATAAGAATACTGTTGCGCTGAGCTGAGCTAGTTTTAAATTTTATACCAACCTCGCCAGGTTGCTATTTTTATTTTTTAGAAGAAATTTACAACTGGACCATGTTTAGTTGTTCAATGGGGCCGTGGGGGCAATGAGTGAATACCTTGCAATTATCTTGACCAAAGTCTCCGCATTGTTCTATGATCAGTTGGAGTGTCTAGAGTAGTCGAATTGAGTTCTTACTAGAAGGATAGGCGCGCGTTGCTGCGCGTTGCTGCGCGTCTGATGTTTAGTTGTATTTTTCTGTTTTTATGTATATGAGGACTTAGATTGCAATTTTTAAAAGAATTAGATATGGTGGACTTGGAGAGAAGAGGATTTTTTTTGAACCGGTAGAGAAGAGGAATTGCAGTTGATTTGATTATCATTACTGCTCATATGGTTTTCAGCTATCCTGTATGTATTGATGGTAGAGTCATATTTTGTTTTTTATAATTCGGTTTAGGGTTTGGGATTTTTTTTATTAGGCTATAGGCGGTCGCAACAGCTAGGGTTTCGTCGGTGGCATCAGCTCCCGCGACTCCCATTTCGGGAGGAGATCGAGGCCGGTGTTTCATGACGGCGAGGAGGTGGAGGGGCGGGTGGTACCACCGACAACGAATCGGTGGCGGCAACGTCGGGCCGCGTGGGGTAAGACTATCCATTCTATGGAAGCGGACACGATCCAACGAGAAGGGGGCAAGAACATGAACAGGCAACGTGGCGGCTGACCATTGGACAAAAATAAATGGTGAACGTGAACAGTTCTACGCGCATTCGACGAAATCTAGGCTATTCAACTCGCTCATCAAACGGGCGAGAATTACCACGTGACATGGACGCAGGATGTGGCGTGAATCGTGCGAGCCTTTATATATGATGTAGGTAATAAGTTGCAAATTAAGTCAAATGCTATGATTAGCATGCAGAAGTTGTATATATTTTCTTTTCCTACAATCTTTGTTGACTTGTGTGTGAAATAAAGCCAAAAACAATAAATATTATGCAAGTGGCAAGTCATTACTTTAATTATACATGCAAACATACCAAAAAATATGTGTCATAAGCTGCTGGTCGGCAGCGTTATATTTGTACAGAAATAGGCAGGACATATTAATATATAGGCGCCTTACAAACTAATTTATATTAGAGGGTAACAAAAGCAAAAGATACATCTTAGGGACCTGATTTGGCGTATACTGTCCTTGAGTTCGTTTGTCTTTCCTAACCGCTGATCAGCGAAGGTACTGATTTTGACATCTTGGCTGCAATGCATAATGAAAAGGAATTACATCCTTTTGTATGAGTTCATTGTTCTGGAAATCATAGCAGCTATGTGAAGAAAATGCTATTGACCAATAATGTAGAAATAAGCATCAAAGAACACAATTTCAGAAAAGTGAAAGTCTATCGTATAATGGTAGGAAAATTAATCTAGAATGAAATGATGTGAGGTAAATACAGACATATATAAGCTTATAAAATTTGTAGAAAATATCGTTTGAAAAAGCATAGTTAGGGTTTTGCATGGCAAAACTAAACCATGTAAAAAAATGCAATGAACCACAAACGTCGAAAGAAGCAACAAAGAAATGAAGTGATATGAGGTAAATACAGGCATGCAAGCTAATCAAGTTTGTAAGCAGTACAGAATGAAAAGCACACTTGGAATCTGCATGTCAAACTTTTTTTTGGTAAATGCTGATATTTTATACTATGTGAAAGTTTACCAACCTTGACTACATCATGTGAATCTGGTAGAAAATCAGACACTAAATATTGAGTTTTGCTCCTAAAAGTATACGTTCAACAAGTAAGTTTTCTATAGTTAACTGGCTAGCTAATCGGTGGTACCAACTCTTTTTTAGTAACGATACTTCAAATAACGCTGGAATGGCAGGATGGTTACATATAATGCAGTCTCACATATAGCAGAAATTCTGTGTGTCTATCCGTTAAAAGTAGCAGTGTGCCTATCTGTTAAAATGCACAATGCAGTCTCACATATAGCAAGGGGATGTCCAATACTTTTTTCTTGCAGCTTTCAAAAGTTTGCTTCAATAGGTCGACACAAAAAAATAAAGATAATTGGTCACACATCTTACCGCTGCCTTTCTTGTGCCTGGTGCCTAGCTCAAGTTGTTGGACTTCTTTCCTAAGACCACCTTATATCAGAAAAAAAACAAGACTGAAAAAGTAGTTCATTGTCATCATTAAATAAATCTCATTTAATTGTACCAAAAGGAAGTACATAAGCCATTCGTTATTTAAACTGGATAAATATATAGTCTATATCTAGAAATCTAATCTAAAGAGTGGCATTTGAACCAATGGGGCAGATACCACGATCTGCAGATATATTTTGGCAAACATGTAAATCTAATGGGCAAGGAAAAATATTCATAACTTTTTTCTAGATGCAGATCACGAATTACTACAAAGAAATTTGGTCAGTAAATCATGAATGCAATTATGCAGATGTGCAACTACATTATTATACCATGAATCCACAATAAACAAGGACGCATGAACAAATCTCAACCAACCCAGGCCATTCAAATTTTGAAGCAAGATTATGACAACCATATATAAATTTTAAAGAAAAATTTAACAAAGAAATCGAGTTGTGGTACATATGAGTCCAAGAAATCAAGATAAAAAAGTAACATTCAATGTCAGAAACAAAGCAATGCCCATAAAAGGGAAACAACATGACCTTGAGCTCTTTAGCTGCTACAGCATGATCCTTGGCAACCTCCACACGAATCTGCACTGCACCTCGATGATTTGCGGATGAGCGATGGCCTGTGCACGGAGGTCGATCTCAACCTGCTGCAGCTCCTCACGCTGTCACGCGATGCTCTGCACGCGCTGCTGCAGGACGTCCTCGCTGAGCTCACCGCTCCATCAATGGCGACAGAGCAGAAATCCACCCATGGAGGAAGATATTAGATTACCGAGTATGGTGTCAGAATACGCAAAAGGCAATTAGGAAATGATGATTCGTTGAACTTACCAATAAAATGCATTACCATATGTGTATACATAGATAGGAAATTCATAATACGACCGCTCCGACGCAAGAGCTGCTTGGAAAATAAAGCAACAAAAGATGAGAAAAAATGGATATAAAGGCATGTTTGGAAATGTATCATGGTATCCTTGTCCAATCAAAAAATGTGGGCGAAATAAGCATAAGCCATATTTCTGAACATGTTGCAAACAGCTAGATGAACAATAGTCGTTCATGTATGAAAATAAAAAATGGCATGACATAGTTGGAAGAAAAGTTTTTGTTGGAACATAAATAAACCTGCACTGAGTCTAATTCTAATAAGGCCTATAGATAATCTACACGAACAACAGATTAGTCATGAGAAATAGGTTGCCAAATTCCATCCATATTCATCTAAGAATATGTACATCAGACTGTAATTATGATGATTGAATCACAACAGGATAAATCATAATACATTCATTAGCACACACTTACTTTTACATATGGAGATGGTAATAGTCTAGTTTAATTTACCAAGAGGATGCATTAGGAAAAATGACGAGTTCTCTTCAATGGAAGCACCTGAATGTGTATCTTTTCATTTGAGAATCAGAGAGTTCAGGTGTAGATACTATGGAAGGGAACCACACACTGAAAAGAAAACAAAGATGAGAGTTTGACTTTAAAATCCTTCCCTTACGGATAAAATCCATGTCCAGAGCTGCAAGCAGATCCACTTGATGGTCTGCATGAATGTGCAAATTTATATTAGGGCAGCTCTGAGGAGGCCTAGAAAGAAGAAACAAACCGAATTTTTAGAGACCGACATACAGCAGACTATGTAGAAGGAGAGGAGACAGAGTATCGGTGACGCTAGCGTACCTTGGTCCAGGAGGCCGGCGAGCTGCTGGACGGCGTCGTCGCCGGCGGCTCCCGCTGCAGCTTGACTTGCGAACGGCCTCCCACGCTGCTGGCCTCCGCAGCACGTGTTAGCGCCGCCCCCATCCGCTGCGGCAGGAGCAGGATCTGTGCCCTCCCCCTCTGCCGGAGGAGTGGTGGCTCTGGCCGGAGATGTTAGGGGAGCTCGAGCCGACCGCGGCGTGGAGATGCGAGCACATCGGGGAGGAGGCGAGTGGGGAAAACGCCGACAACGAGCGTCAGCAGGTGAGGGGCGGGAGGGAGATGGGATGAGGAGCTCGTGGCAGGGAGAAGACTCGCGGATGGCTACGGCGGAGGAGGAGAAGGAAGAGGAGGCGGCACTGCGGCAGTCGAAGAACGCATCTCGCAGATGGTCAACAGGAGCAGGGAACCGACCTCCACAGAACCGATCTCGTTAAACAAACACCAAACATAACGCTACCACATAACCAGACGGGTGGGTCAGAGCGAACATGTCGCGAAGACACACCGGAAACACGCACAACACCACTGACAGACGGGCCCAAACCAGCAATACCACAAGCCTCTATATCCAGGGAGCTTAGGTTTAGGAGTGATATGGTCAAGTGATATTGCTTCTTGAAACCTGTCCAGACTACACTGAACTAGAAGGATAGGGATAGGCGCGCGTTGCCGCGCCGCCTTGTTATACCCGAAAAGAAGAAGATCTTGTATTAAAATCGCACATGTAGTATTAAATTACATTGTTCGCAAAAACTTTAAAATGTCTAGATTTTGGTGTCAACAATGTGAGTACTTCCAGGCTTCCCGATGCAAATTACGCCAATGTAAATGGCTTCCCGCCTGACGGTAGAATTAGCTACATCCTACTGCGCTGGCTTCCCGCCCACGACGGCGTTTCCCGCCACCTACTTCCCGTGCGCGGGGCGGAAGGTCGTTCCAGCGCGCCGGCCATTCGTCTCCCGCCCACTTAGTCCTTTATAACGCATTGCCAGAGTTTCTCCGTCGGCACAAAACAATGGCCGATCAACCCGACAACACCTGGGCTAGAATCTTCGTGATGTCGCGCGGCCACTTCCCCGACAACAAACCCGCAGCGTACGCCACCATCCCAAACAAGATCGCCGCGGAGCAGGCTGTCCTCGATGATGCTCGCGGGACAGCCCAGCTCCGCGGCGAGCTCTGCGCCGAGTTGCGGGACGAGGCAATCACATCCGCCTTCGCCACCACCTCTGCCTCAGTCGCTGACGGACGGTCTTCCATGGCGGTTGCGCAGGCGGAGCGCGCGGAGGTCCTCCACACCGACGGCCCCAGGATGGGGGTACACGGAGGAGCTACGGGAGGAGTTCAACGACGACGACGACCTCGAGTTCCTCGATCCAGAGGAAGAGAAGAAGGCGTTCCTAGCCTCGTTCGAGACGGCTCGCCACGACGGAGCTGGGCGGCAGCTCATGGCCGTGCAGCGTGCCGCCCAACAGGAGGTCCGGTGCATGTGGTAGCGGGCGCATATGAATGTCCAACGCTCGTGCGCTCGGCGTACCGGACGTCGTTGCCCTAGCGGAGCCACGACGGAGGTTGTAGCAATAAGGGTGGAGGCGGATGCCCTTGCGGTCGCCGCAGCAGAGGCTGCCCGCGCGCAGGCGGAAGCGGAGGAGGTGGCGCGGCAGGCGCACTGGATGAACGCCCTGGAGGATTGCTTGGCGCGGTGGAGGCTGGAGGAGGATCACATGCAGAGGGCGCTGCAGCGGGTTCCATCTGCTGACACCACAACAACGGCACCGCCTGGTCGACCAGCGCTACGCGATCTGGAGCGCCGATGGTGGCGGTGGCGAGGGCTTCGGTGGTCAATAGGGCGAGCGACTGCGAACAACCCCATAGTGATAGGGCGCGCGACGGCGAGTATGCGGCCGTCGGCGTAGTTTGGGTGTAATAGGAGGGCTAACTAATTACCTATTAATGAAATTATCTGATTTACATTTATGTGCATGCCATTTGGAGCCAAGACTGATAAAAAGGACGCACACAGACAACGCGATCAGTCCGTGGCGATCCAAACCACACCCAAAATTGGGTTGTGTTTGCATCGCCACGAACAATTTGCGTCGGGTCGTTGAGCTGGATTTTTTCGAGCCCCAAACAAAATCAGATCGAATCGGGTGTACACAGTTCATCTGAGTTGGCCAATTGAAAATGCTCGAACTCGCTTCAAACTGACATAATTAAACCGACCAAGGAAGACCCATGCCCACGCGTCCTTACTTAATGCCCATGCTAGCGCTAAATAAGTATTTTGCATTATGCTACAAAACGCAAAACGAATGATGACGTGGCATGCTCCAGAGGCCAAAGATCCCCGCTCCTTTAGTTCCTGTAAAGGATGGCGGTTTGATTTGTAACTACTACATTAGCATTATGCTTTTGTGATGTGGTTTTGGATTAGTGAACAGACAAAATGCTTCTCTTCATTGTTTTTTTTGGAACCTCTCAACACTTTATTGATTAAATCACATCAATACGAAGCTTGTCTCGGATGAACACCGGAGCCCTGTGGGCTAAAAGGTGCGCAAAAGAATTACACAAGCGACTAACATGGCGGAAGGCCACCGAAGAGAAAGAATTGGCGATGGCCTTGATATCTTCCACCACCACCCCAATACCAGAGCGATCTTGCCCCGACGCCCCCAACTGCTGAATCACGGCGAGGCAATCCGACACCAGAATGATCTTGTTCAATCCTTCATCACGAGCAAGGTAACTGCACTCCGGATGGCGAGTGCTTCTGCTAACTCTGGCACTGTAACCTCATCAAGTACCTGACTGCAGGCAGCCAGGAATAAACCGTTGTGGTCCCTGATCACAATGCTGACCCCCATTCGAGCTGTCGAAGAGAACAAAGCTGCATCCACATTTATAACCACCATACCTTCCTGTTGCGGAGACCATGAACGAACTGGATTGGACTCACGCTTGCGGTCAGTTGGTTGAACGAAAAGAACCTGCTCCAACACTTGCAAGAATGATGGAAGGAAAAATAATGAGCTACCGTGAAGATAGGAAGCATCGGGAATGAAATGCTTAGGGCATCTCTAGTCGTTGCACCCCCCAGGGCCCAAAACACCGACGATTTGCGCCCGCCGCGGTGCGAAACGACGCTATTCTGGAACTTGGGGGCTAGGTTTCCAGTCGTTCCTCAGCCCAAGATTCGGCCCACGAAATTTAAAAACGGCGCAAACATGAATTGGCGCAAAAAGAGACGATTTCATTCAAAATAGGCGCAAACATAGACGATTTCATTGATTTTTAAGCGCACATAGGCGACTACAGAGATTTAAACTCGCCAATTACAGAAATTAAAACTAAACATCAAAAAGGACGATGCCTAATCGAGCAGCCGAGGCTGGCGGCGATCGCCTGGCTGTAGTCGGGGTCGCCGCCGTCGTCGTCGGAGCTGTCGTCGCCCTTGCCGCTCGGGCCTGCACCGTCGTCGCGGAACTACCTGCTCGGCTGGAGGGTCCGCGGCGGCTCCTCCTCTTTCTCTTCCTCCCCCTGGCTGTCGGCGTCGAGGATGACGTACGGGACCGACGCGGGTGCCGGCGGGGGGTGGGGGGAAGGGATGCGGTGACAGGCGGCGGCGCGAGCTCGGTTCGTCTCCACCTCGGCGAGGAGCTGACGCTGGCGCTCCAGCTCCTGCTCCGTGTACTCGCCGAGACTCCATTCCTCGGCGAACGCCGGATCCGTCGGTTGCACCGTGTTGAAGGAGGCTTCTTGGGCCTCCTTCAGGCCGGGCCACTCCTCCTCCTGCTCCTCCTCCGGCGATGGCTCGCGCTTCGGCCTGACGCGGCGCGGGGCTCGCCGATGCGAAGGGCGCCACTGCGAGGCGCAGGGCGCCCAGAGTTGAGGAGGGGAGGGGTGAGGGATGCATAGACCGCCCCCGCCAGCGGAGGGGAGAGGTTCGCGTACCTGGTGCCGGCGAGCGACGGTCCGGAGGAGGAGGAGGAGGAGCCGGAGCCGGAGGAGCCCGCGCCCATCCGGCGCGGCATCCACGAGCGCGGTGACATCGTCAGCCGCAGCTCGTTGCCGCGCTTGATGTAGTCCAGGACCCACGGGAGGGTCCTATTCTCGTCGCCCCACCACCGCTTGCGGCCGATGGAGTTGCAGCGCCCCACCACCGGGCCGTTCCTCCCGCGGTCGGCGACGTCCTCCTCGTGGCGGCGCCAGAAGTACTCCGACCAGAACCCGTCATTGCCCACCGCCCTCTAGCGGCGTTCGGCGGCCTGGTGCGGGGTGAGGGAGGCATAGACCTCCTCGATGGCCGCCCTGTACTGCTCGCAGGCATGGACAGGCGGCACGGGGATGCCGCTGGCGCTGAGCTGCCAGCCCCCTGCCCGACGGAGGCACCGGGGACACGCATGTCCGGCGGGCACGGGTAGCCCGCACGGTACAGCGCCCAGGCCTCCTCCATGTGGAGGTGGCGGCGGCGGCTTCGTTGTAAGCCATGGCTGCTAGGGGCTCGGCGGTGTGGAGGAGAGGGGAGAGAGGTGTGAGGCAGAGGCGGCGAGAGAGGAATGACGATGGGCGGCGAGACTCGGGGGGATTTTATAGCGGCGCAGCCAGGCGAAGGGGCGGCGGTGGGTGGCCATAACTGTGCGCCGCATGAACGCGCCACGCCATTACTCCGCCAGCCTTTGACTGGGGGAGCTCATTGGCCGGCCGCCACGCCATTACTCCGGCAGCCTTTGACCGACGTGGGAGCCGAGAAGACGAGCACGAGCGGTTTCTATTGGCACCATTTTCTCCCGCGTCGCTCGGCCCGCTTCGCGTTTCGTACCAGGGTTGTGTTTCGCCTGTGTGCGTCGGTGCTATTTTCCGTCGAAACGACGCTAACTGGGCTTCTAGAAGACCGGCTGGTAGAAAAACGGCGAGGAGTATCTTTTGTACTGATCTTAGCCATCTCTCCGGCCAATAATCGAACTCGTGCAATCTAGGCAGCAGCAAGACATTCGAAACCAAGCTGTACTAGTATGGACATTTCGACTAATTTTACTGAAGTTCGTCTTTTGGATGCTGATTTTACATTGCGAGATAGGCTTATCATATGGATTTCTTTTTGTGAAATGGGAACCATAGTCCCAATCTCTGCACCACCCGACGCATGTAGTATTTTTATGTATTTTTATTGCAACGTTTATTGGTTCAAAGTTCACAAATTATGTGTCACACCAGCTGGTTACAAACATCAACCATCGATAGATAAATAAAATGAGATATTTGTGCAACGTCGAGCCTACTAGGGAGCCGCCAACCAGTTTGGATGTAAATAGGCTGATCTACTCTGACGGCTGCATCAGAATTCATAACTTTCCACTGCTATGGCAGTAAGAGGACATGCCGTGCACAAATCAAATATGAAGTTTTTAAATTTTATGTCTTGTTAAAAAACCGAATCATTCTAAAAGCTCCAAATAGACCATAACAAAGCACATACTCCCACATGAAGACATGCTTTATCAACTTTATCAATTCATCTCAACCAGTTAACAAACTTTTATAGAATATGTTAGTGAGCCATAATTTATGGACTAATTGAGAGACAACTAAATAAAAAATATTTTTCTTCCAAGAAAACATGAGCAATTAGGATTTTTCAATTAAAATTTTAAGGAATTGGATCTAGAGATTAAAATAGAGCAATTCTCAACCTCACGACAACATTTACCCCATAAAATTATTGGCATATCATATAATATCCTTTGGTTGTGATCTTGTGATGGCTCTTATGCAGTTTTTTTTTCCGAATCAACACTGTAGGACCATGTGTTAGAACTACAAACACAACTAGAATATGTATTTATTAGGAGTGCAATAATATTACCGTATAAAAATATGTTTACTGCTAAGGGGTGAGATGTGGCAAGGTGTTGTTTGAAGGGGGTAAATCTATCACGTGATTAAAGTTAGAGTATTGTTTAAAACAATTACATAAAGGTGTAAGTATCACTTAAACTAAAAAAATGTTCCTTCTAATTTCACGAGGAATAAAATGCAATTTTGAAATGGAAAATCTGATTAAATATATAAACAATTAGAGCATCCACAATACAACGACGCTTAATTAGGCGTTTGTGTAATTAAAATAAATCGGATGAAATATAAAAGGTAAGGAAGCATCGACCCTCTCAACGCTGAGGCGCTTTGCTAGATGCTAATTACTTGATCACACCGGCATCCTATCTCCACGAGCAAGCCACACAAGAGCTAGCGTTAGGCAATATAAATTGCGCCCAGCGCCCGGGATCGCACGGCTCAACTGTCAAAAGACCAAGATCAGAATCCTAGCGTCAGCATTTAGGCGCCGCACTGTGGATACTCTTAAGAAGACGTCAACCTCGACGTGTTCTTAGGTTAGCTAGATCAACATCGTTTGTTGCGTGTACACCAGTAACAAATAACAACATGCCAATATACTTTGACGGACATTAGAACATCTTCTACGTTCAATTGCCCCGGACAGGTCGGATTTGAGCAGGCCCGGACAAAATCAGGCCCCTGTGGGGCTGCTCATTTGCACGAATCTGTCCGCGTAAGATCTGCGGCTGCTCAAACCTGGGCCAACAGCCGCGGACACGACGCGGACGCCCGCGGACGCGTGCCCCAGCCTCTTGGCGGTCAAACTGCCCGGCCCCACCGGTCAGTGACCCGTCGACCATTTGCCTCCCCCCACCGGTCTTATTTAATGTGACCGCCGTCCCCACCGTCCCCCACACTGTTCCCCACCGCCACGCCACCACCGCCACACTGACCTAGCCGCCACCACCGCCACACTGCCCTAGCCGCCATGGGGAAGGGGAGATGGTGGCTCGGCAAGGGCGCCAACGACCACGAGGCGGGGAGCTCTCGCCGCTCCTCGCGGCCTCCGGCGCCACCTGCATTGCCGCCACCGCCCGCGCCCGCCGCCGCACCGCGCGCCACCGCACCTCCGGCGGCTCCCCGACGCGTCCGGCCTTACCTCGTCAAGAGGAAGTGCCAGTGGTACTGGGACAATGCGATCCCAGTACCATGGCCGGACGTCCACCTATTCTAGGGGTGGCACCTGAATCCGGAGCGGATTCCGGTGCCGCCCGTCCCGAAGCGGGGACTCGAGAGGGAGGTGGAGATCCTCCGGCGGCGCGACCTGCTGCCGGACGACCTCCGCCACGACCCCGCCTACGCCGTGAACAGCTCCAACTGGGACACTTGGTTCCATGCCGAGCACGACCAGCGGCGGAGGGGGTTCTTTGGGGTGCGGCACGCCCGCGGCCTACCGCAGTACCCGCCGCCCTCCCCACCTCGCGGCGACAACAGGCACGCGCCGCCGCCGCCCCCGGGCGTCAAGATGGAGGAAGACGGTGACGACGCCGCTGCGGAGGAGGAGGAGAGGGCCCTCGCCCAGGCCATCGAGGAGTCCAAGCGGGAGGCGGAAGAAGCCGCCGCGGAGGAGGAGAGGGCCATCACCGACGCGCTGGCCGCCGTCGCCGCACACCAGGACATGGAGCGGCAGGAGGCGCGGCAGGCGATGGAGGTGGAGGAGGAGGACCGCAGCGAGGTCCCGGACTGGTTCATGCCACTAGTTGGCATGCGCTGGCAGTGGACCGGGCCAGCGGACGGGCCGCCGCCGCCGCTGCCGCCAGAGCAGCCCCAGACTCCACCGCGCCGCCAGGGGCTGCCCGCGCACCTCGTCCAGGACCCGGACTACGTCATCCTTAAGTAGTCCGGCGTAGAAGTCCGGCCACCGCCACTGGCTTATCCAGTGGCTATTTTATGTATGTTTTTTTTAACTGTTAAACAATGGCCACTGTGTCCCCTACGCAATCTAGCCTCGTGTCCGGCCTGAAATGAGCACCCCCGTAGGGTGCACCTGTTTCGGCCCGTGTCCGCGCACTGTCGGGCTGCTCAAACGGACAAAACCTGGACCAAATCGGTCCGAATTTGAGTAGCACCGTAGGAGATGTCCTTACCTGCTAAAGTCTACTAATCCATCAAAATACCGTTCAAGTAGAAACCATGATTGTACTAGAACTGAAGCAAAATCCCTCTCAAGCCCATACAACTTCAACAAAAAACGTCAAAAAAACGTCGAAGACAAATGAAATTTCCCAATCAAAACAATGCCATCCCATGTGGCAACGTCCGGTGGCCAAGAATCATCCTCTGTCCGCCTACTGGATAAGAAAGATCGCATCCCTCCCTTCCCAGACGAGCAATAGCCAGCCTTTCCTCGTTCTGTCCTGCCCCCTGCAATTACTGTTTTGCCCTCGCCGGCGGTGTCGACCATCCGCCGCCGCACCACCCGAGAAGTGCCGGAAGCAGGCGGAGGACTCCACCATGGCGGCCATATCGTCGCTTCCCTTCGCTGCACTGCGCCGAGCCGCCGACTGGAGGCCGTCGACGGCGGCTGCCGTGGTGAGCATCTCCGGCGGCGTCCTGCTCAACGCGAGGGCCCGGCGGGGCTCACGGTCGGTTGTGCGCTGCGTCGCCACAGCCGCTGGTAAGTTTGCTCGCCCTCCCTCTCTCCTATTGTTGCTTATGGCACATAGTCCCCCCACCCCTCTGCATCCAGCTCGAGCTAACTAAGAAATCGGCACGGCGGCACCGACTTGCCTCTGCAGCGCCATAGTCCTGACCACTGAAGCCTCTCTATGCTTTATGTCCAGCACTCCTTGTACGAATTCAGCACCTAATTTTTCGATTTTTTCATACCACCAGGCACTGCCTATCTTTTGAACTTGTTGGACCCATTTCGCCCCGTCTAGATGTAATATTCCATCAAACTGCAATTTGAAATGATTATTTCGCATTATGCCACTCATAATGAAAACTTCAATCTTACTAACTGAGGGGTCCAAGGCATTTGCGGGATTCAGCTAAACCAATTGGTAGCTATTGTATTGCAGAGTGAACAACAGATTAAGTTTACACTTTTTGTGTTAGCATCACACCTTGTTATTAATTTACTCCGTTCTAAGGTATTGGTACGTTTGGCAGGTGCAGTTTATAAATTATGACTCCATGAATCCACCATACCTTAACATAAGTCTGCGTCCTGTAGACACCTAGTCCTTTTACTTTATTTTAGGCTAATCTTAATTCAAAGATGAAAAAAATCCTCTCGCTGAGTTTAGTAGCAAAGTTTAGATCTTTCATGTGAAGCAGTGCAGCCTCTACATTGGGATGCGAGGACGGGGATGCTATGCTGCTAAGCTCTTTGAGCTTAACAATTCATGCTTTTGGATTGGCTTGTGGGATCAACTTATGATTTAAGACTAGTCTGTTAATAGGCTGTTTCTGCTACAAATGCCTTTAATTTATCCACCATTTGTTCCCGTGCTAACAACATATTTCTAGTGCAAAATGTTTCTTAGTGAACTTCTAGTTTGCATCTTGAATTATGGATCTTCATCTAGCTTTAATGCTGCTAGTGCTTTGGTAATGCATATACAACTATGATGTAGCCTGAAGTGTTTTGGCGGTGTATAAATTGTATATAAAGAGAAATAGTGTGATTATATACACAAGAGAAGCTTAATCATGTGAAGTATAACCAAATAAAAGATCTTAGTCTAACTTCCATCTGTTGTGAATCTTGTACAGATATTCCACCTACTGTGGCAGATACAAAGATGAAGTTCCTTAAGTCATACAAGCGCCCTATCCCAAGCATATACAGTACAGTCCTACAAGAACTTCTGGTGCAGCAACATCTAATGAGATACAAAAGTACCTATCAGTATGATCCTGTGTTTGCTCTTGGCTTTGTCACCGTCTTTGACCAGCTCATGGAAGGCTACCCAAGTAACGAGGACAGGGATGCCATCTTCAAGTCGTATGTAACAGCCTTAAATGAAGACCCTGAGCAATACAGGTGCATATCAGAACTCATAGAACTGGCTTTGACCAGTGTCATGTTTGAACCCTGTACTTATATGCGATTGCATTTTTATTTCATATCCATGTTTTGAATCATCAAAGTAATTCCATCACCATTGGTACAAGGTGTATTGTTAATATGCTCTTCTGTAAATGTTCCTACACGAGTATATCTTGCCTCTGAGGTCCTCAACCCCTTAAATATGTTACTCAACCCTTATATTTTCTACTTTTCTTAGTTAGATTTTATCTGCCTATGTGTCTTGTTTCTCAATTAAAATTTCCCAGTCTACACTAGTTATTGCTGACATGATTTGTTGTCACTGTTTTCTCTGCTTTGTTCGCGTAAATTTCAGGCGTTACTCGGTGCTAGTTTTGCTTGCTTTGTTGACATAAATTAAAGATTCTTCCTGTGTAAGTAACATATTGTCTTCAAACAAATATTTAAGAGTTTTTATTTCTCTGTTCAGAGCTGATGCACAAAAGATGGAAGAGTGGGCACGCTCTCAGAATGGTAACTTGTTAGTTGAATTTTCTTCCAGAGATGGGGAAATAGAGTCCATTCTGAAAGATATATCAGAAAGGGCCCAGGGTAAGGGAAACTTCAGCTACAGCCGGTTCTTTGCGGTTGGTTTGTTCCGGTTGCTTGAGCTCTCAAATGCAACGGAGCCAACAGTACTAGATAAGGTTGTTATTGCCATTATTTATTTTGTTTCCTGCCTATTCTGCTTTTCTTCCCACGTTTCTTGTTCCCATTAATGTTTGTTCCTAATTTTATCTTGAACGTACTTTTTTCAGAATATTTTTTTCCACGAACAAAAAACTATTGAGGGTTTCATTTACATATGATATTTTGTAACCAGAATTTCTTTAGAACTCTCACCGTGTTCTTTCTTTATAAAGCTACAACTGTTTATCTTGTTGTATTTACATAGCTGCACTGAGCATCCCCTTGTTCGAGGGTACAGATCTAAATTATGCTAATCTGGTGTTTCTTGGACTGAACTAGAAAATAACACATTAGGCAATTCAACTCATTTAAGGTAAGTTGGTTGGTGGCATTTCTCTAGGGGCGGTTGAGATGGTTCTGTGGGCAGAACTATCGAAGTATACTTGCTACCACAAATTGATATCACTCTCTGCTGCCCCCAATTGAATGCTGCACTCTTATAGCCAGTACAGTATGGTAGCTTTAGCTTCTTATGTCCCAATTTGTGTTTCAAATAGTTCAGTGCGAATGGTAGCTTTCGATTGTGCTTGACCTTAAGATACCATAACGCTTTTTACTTTCTTGTCTTTTCTTTCTTTAACTGTCTTTGGATGACCACAGAAAAGAACAACTGCTGCTAGCTTAATTACTTTGCACCAGGGCTGTCTAACTCTTTCCCATGCTGCTCAACAGAGAATTGCTAACATACAGGGTAATTCTTGAAAAATATGAGACATTCTAGCATATACTGTTGTGCATTTGCGCAATGTCCAACAATCATTTGAGTAAAGCATTTGAGCCATTTAGACAGTGTTTGGTGATGATCTCAGAATGGAGTATAGTCTTAGTCGTTACTTTGCTAATATAAAGATAGGTGCTGACTATACTTCTTGCTTCATAGCTTTGTGCTGCTCTAAACATCAACAAAAAAAGCGTGGATAGAGACCTCGACGTTTACCGCAACTTGCTCTCGAAACTTGTTCAAGCCAAGGAACTTCTCAAGGAATATGTCGAGAGGTCATCTCTTATACCATATTTACTTTGTTTGATCATCGATTCCAGTGAACTCTAACTTGAATGTTGTTTGCAGGGAAAAGAAGAAGAGACAAGAGAGACTGGAGACGCCGAAACCAAATGAAGCTGTTGCAAAATCCGACGCAAACGCTACCGCATGATGCATTAACTCAGCCTTTACCAGAGGAGAGCTTTGGACGGATAACAGATATTAACAGTTACATCTGGACAGCGTAGAGAAACTATCAGGGGCATCTTGGCTGCTCTTTGTGTGGTGTGGTACTCTGCCGTACAAAAAGATCCAGATTATTCCTAGTATCGAGTTCGGTATTTTGTAATGTCTTCATTCCTCTGTTCAAATGTGTCGTTTTCTTCACTTGTTTGACAATATAAAAAGAGGCGCAAGCTGAGAAATTATATATTGTGGTGAAAAAGAGATCATTTTCTGTGGTATGTTTGTCCTGTATGTTCAAGGCTCAGTTGGCTGACAATACCCGAGGTAGAACGGATGATTATATAGAGCAACATCATAGAAGTAAACTGTATTACTAAGGAAAACCAAAGATTTTTTCATGATGCTAGATGGATGTGGTTTTTGAACCTACTGATCAAGTAGGCTTTAGAAGCTTCAGTATATACACCGATTCATCATGACACTTGCGTTCTCCCAAAACCTGACAAAGTGACAATACGAAAATTCAAAGCAAAGAGCTCATCGTTTCCAGGAAGGACCTAATTGCATTTCCAGAGTCACGAGGAGGGCCAGAACCGCAAGACTACCAACCAAGGTCATTTTTACGCCATATCTTTCGGGTCCCACGCACCCTGAAGACCACAAATCACAAGCGTCCCAAAGCCCCACCATCCAATCCGGGATGTCCACGTGTCAACGACGTCCAGTGCAACCTCCCCCATTCATAGGACCATAGAGATAAGACTCGGATAAGGCAGAGCCTACGACGTCCGTCAGATAGATCACAGACGGAGTCTCTGCCGTCCGATGTGCCACGCAGAGATAACACCAGGAATTTCTTATAAGCACCCTATTTGTACCCCGTGACGACCACACACCACACACCACCACCAGCCGGCGCCACCCTCACAACTCAAGGCAACGCACTCCAAGGCCAAGGAGCACGTACACAGGAGATGGCTTCGTCGGTGGCCGCCGCGGCGAGCTCGTTCCTCGGGACCCGCCTGGCGGACCCGGCGCCGCAGAACGGGCGCATCGTGGCGCGGTTCGGCTTCGGCAAGAAGAAGACGCCGCCGAAGAAGGCGTCCAGGGCGCCACCCACCACTGACCGGCCGCTCTGGTTCCCCGGCGCCCAGGCGCCCGAGTACCTGGACGGCACCCTGGTGGGCGACTACGGGTTCGACCCCTTTGGCCTGGGGAAGCCGGCGGAGTACCTGCAGTACGACGTGGACTCGCTGGACCAGAACCTGGCCCAGAACTTGGCCGGCGAGATCATCGGCACCCGGTTCGAGGACGCCGACGTCAAGTCCACCCCGTTCCAGCCCTACGCAGAGGTCTTCGGCCTCCAGAGGTTCCGCGAGTGCGAGCTCATCCACGGCCGCTGGGCCATGCTCGCCACCCTCGGTGCCCTCACCGTCGAGTGGCTCACCGGCGTCACATGGCAGGATGCCGGCAAGGTACGTTTAATACGTCTTCTCTCTCATAACTGAGTGAGTTCTGGCTGGACTACACGACGACGTACTGATCTGTGTACGACGACAATGCATGGTTGCAGGTGGAGCTGATTGACGGCTCGTCGTACCTGGGCCAGCCGCTGCCGTTCACGATCACCACGCTCATCTGGATTGAGGTGCTGGTCATCGGGTACATCGAGTTCCAGCGTAACGCGGAGCTGGACCCGGAGAGGCGGCTGTACCCCGGCGGCTCCTACTTCGACCCCCTGGGGCTCGCCGCAGACCCGGAGAAGAAGGAAACGCTGCAGCTGGCGGAGATCAAGCACGCCCGCCTCGCCATGGTCGGCTTCCTCGGCTTCGCCGTGCAGGCCGCCGCCACCGGCAAGGGCCCCCTCAACAACTGGGCCACCCACCTCAGCGACCCGCTGCACACCACCATCTTCGACACCTTGGGCTCCTCTTAATTAAGTGGCCGGTCTTGGCTGTCGAGCAGTGTATGCGTTTCTATGAGCTCGGCTGCAAAATGGACGAACACGCGTCCGTGTACGAACCTTGGTTTGGTTTTGTATGACGATAGAGCGACGAGAGGGGTACCGCAAAATATCCTTTGTTGATTAATGCAGCTCTGATTACATAGGACAGCTGCTGGCACTTGGAGATTTGTAAAATATGAACCAATGGTGACTTAATGCATCCACCTTGTACATCACTCTTGAGCTGTTTTTTCCTCTTTTTTCAAGAATACAACATAGAAAAGCGTATCATTTTCATAGATAGAAGAGCCAAGCGACCAGCAACAATCCCGAAAGATTTACAACGTTCGATCACTTGTACAAAGTCATAGCCGCGCTCTCACCTACACAACATACTCGTACAAGCTCTTGGGAAAATTAGCGACTACTCGCTTCCATCCACCCCCTCCGGCCCTATGGCCCTCCAGTGGAAAGCCTTGTTGCGCAGGAGTCTAGCTCTCCTCCATTCGTTGAAACCGTCGCTTTGTTGAACACCACGTCGTTCATGTGTGTCCAGATGCACCACATCACCAGGATGTTCATCGACCAAATGTCCCTCTGTTTACTCCTCAGAGCCGGCGTAGCCGTCCACCACTCCAAAAGGCTCATGTCCGGCCCCGACATACACTCCAACAACTCGTCGAGGGTGGGGTGCCAGATCGTCCTTGACACCGCACACTGGATGCATTCAAAGAAGAAGGCCGCTCGGCGAGCAAGGGTTGGGTTTCCCGATTTTTATGTTTCATCTAGAACACGATGAAAAAAAAGGGTAAACGAGGAAAGATATAAGGGTTTTTATTATTGCTACCACTATGACCGATCCTAATCTCAGTGCTACCATTTGACCAATTGAAATATCAATCTTGCACTCTTACGTTATAGCACTCCTCAGTTTTACCATTCTGTCATCTCTCCACCTTTAGTCACTAGAAAACAGCCTAACAGTCTCGGTTTGTAAGGGCCTTTTGTCCCGGTTTAAAAATCGGGACTACGGAATCGGGAGTAAAGGCCAACCCCTTTAGTCACGGTCTCGTCTACAACCGAGACAAATAACATCCACGTGGATTCGCAGGTGAGCTGCTCAGGCGATGACCTTTTGTCCCGGTCTTTATTACAAACCGGGACTAAAAGTTCGAGAGGTTTTAGGTTTTAGTTTTTTATTTTCTGTTTTATTTATGATTTACGCTATTATTCGTAAGGTACAATTACACACATCGATGTAAGCATACAAGCATACATAATATAACGAGTGTCTTCCGAACATATATATATACTAGACATCTTGGCGCGGCGATACGCCGCACCCGTGTTATGGATAGAGTGAATTAGGAACAGAAGAACATTACAGTAGAATGTAAGCCAGAAAACACAAACCCGAGAGCACAAAATACACCAGAAGGAGCAAAAAATATCAGAAATTACCACCTTCCCCAACACAATTGGTGTATCTATGATATACTTATACATATCTAGCAAACCCAATCCCAATGAAGCATGCATACTTCAAAAGCTTGATATGTAAATTCTCACTGCGATCTCATATCTAAATAAGATTATATGCATCACCGCAAATCACTGACTTAACAGAAAGGGAAAGCTACAAACGTGCAGTGCAACTGCAACTTCTCATATAAACTATCATCGCCACGCCTGTGTGGTTACCAGATCTCATAACAATAATCTTAAGGAAAGGATGAAACAAAGTCAGAAATCAATATATTATGTGCTGATAGACATGACAAGAAAAGGTAAATCACCAATAGCATAAGTCAAAATAAACTTATCGGGAAACAATGCAGGAATTAAGCTTTTTTTATATAGTAACCAAGGAAGCCTGAGTCAAAAGAAGAAAAAAGAAGAGGCAAAGTCTCACATATGTACAATACAGCATACAACCGTCCATCATCCAGCGGCAAAAGTTAGGCACATACCATACTTGAATCTCATGCAAAATAAGCAAGAACTTAAATAAATATAGATCCACAGTTTGTCCTGCAGATGCTCTTCATATTTAGTGAGCCATGTTGCTTCACCTTTCCACCGACATCCATAGGCACTATCCATGGTCAGAGGCTCGGAGCACTGAGTTGAGCCGCTGGCCAATTTACCAAGCAACGAACAATACACACCTGCATGACAAACTTCCTTCACCTTTTAGCACCGGCTTTGGTGGGCATGAAAATGACAATAGTTGTCACCTGAGTTGACGTGTCAGATCTTTCAGTCATGAAGGTGAAAGTGGCGCCTTTTTGCCATCACAAATGAATTCACCGACATTCCGAGGACACATAGAAAAATCCTACAACATAATCAGCTACTTATTTACAACAATTTGGTGTCAAAAGTCAAGCTCTTATGATCCCATTTACATGTAAAAACTTGAATCAAAATTCTAAGTGTTGTACGGACATCATTAGGTGGACTAATATGCTACATCATTATAGATCAGCTGGATAAAACCATATAAGTAATGTGTGTGCGCATGAAAGTTCAGACAAAAATATATGGACCTAAGAATATCCCGCTCGTACATTCTTTCGACCGACAAACATCAACATTCAGTCAAACTGAGAAAAGAGAAAATTGAGTCCTAAATTAATCAAAGAATGGACCAGAAACAATTAAATAATCAACATTGTAGGGCTTAAATAAATAATATATTCTTTGAAATATCTGTGATATCAAGAAATCATCTTAATTTTTGGTGCAATCAAGGCATCAACAAAATATTGAAACCTTGCTAAACAAAAGTTGAACAAAACAACTTTTTACACTACAATATCCATACAGAGAGGACTAATCAAGCAATATTTTGGCACTACCACATTTCTTTATCTTTTACTCGCCCAACAATTGAGATTTGGAACATCAGTGTAGTAGCAATAAATCATATAGACCTCATCCCACTGTAGTTACAGAGTTTTGTGAGACTATTATAGTTTGTCTTACAGAAAGCAGCAAAATATTAGGCCCTACTGAAGAAAACAAAATCAGTACCTGAGCTCCATGCCCTTTGGCAAACTGAAACTTCATCGTGCAAAACAAATTAAATGCAAGGCTCTACTTTCACATAAGCTAATTTTCAAGCTATTTAATGATCGGTAAACCAAAACTCTAGGTCCCCAACTGGTAAAGTTTTATAATTTTAGGCAGATACATCAATGCCTAGACAAAAGCAGAATTCTAAAGTTCAAACTCACCTGATATAAGGAGACTTATGCGGCGAGAGATGAACGTCGTCACCGTGCGCTCGAGGGCTGAGAATCTGGATGTACATCTTCCTGAATCCGCGCTCCATCGCCGTGGGCCGGGGCCACGTCCAGTGATGGCGCGCTGTACCACGCGAACTTCACATTGTCATCTAGCCGAACATTCTCCTGTGCCCTGACTTATGTTCAACAACACCATTGTGATCAAGAACGAACTTAAAAGGATATATGAAACATTGAAACTAACTCCCTGTTTTTGCTCTAAATACAAAATCACACGTATGTAATGCACAATCTAACACGTTGATTGTTGGTACACCAAAATAAGGACAAAATTTCAAGAAGAAAAATCATACTGCCAAACCGTACAGTACATTCAGTTTGGATGCTTAAGAATGGCCACTAATATCTTGCACACCACATAGAAATGAACTAACTTCTATGGATATTTACCGAGTATACCAACGATGGCGACTTCTGAAAAAGAATGTGCAGATTTGGATGGTAGCTTCTGTGCACAGAAGGCCGAAAAAATAATACAACTAAGGTAAGAAGTAACCGACAATAATTCATCTGACTAAAGTCAACTTGCCAGCAATAAGAGTATCTTGTGCTGAGATGAACATGTGTCACTGGGAGTAACAAAGCAAAAGAGTAGTAAAACAAAGGCTGTAAGTGAAAAGGTCCACAATATTTCCAGAAATGAGTGAAATGGTTACTTTGCACTATAGTCGTTGTTCCACTGCTCATTCATATTTGCAATTCTAACATAACTGTTATTTGCATAATTTTGGAATTATCACATGTTTAGAACTGCACAGAGATTTTGGAGCAGCTGAAATATAGAAGAGGCATAGTCAATTAGAATATATTCAGCGATTCTAAGGTCTGGATAGCATATTATCATCATCCATCCAAATACATATAGAAACGAAATTAGTAGGTCATGCATCATATAGTAAATTCCTAGGAGAAAGATTGAAAACTCAGTTCTCCAAGAAAAACAATATCAGTAAGAGCTAAATATACACATACATGTTTCATAATTGTATTCTCCTAGCTGATGATTCGTGGCTAACTTTTTTACCCATGGATATTTGATAGCTATCTTGCTGATACAGGCAGTGAAGGAAGATTGTTTTCTGCTTTACCTGGAACCCATCGTTCTAAGACTATTTTAGCTGGTAGACTTTATCACCTTTAGACGTATTTGTCATTGAACATAGGAAAACAATGATCAAATTAAGTATAATCAAGTAGAAATAAAATTGGTAGATCCCAGATACGATTCATTAATCGAGTATGCAAAATTGGTATTGAAGAACTTTCGGTGGTTGCTGCCGAGGAAGCTCCAAATCCCACGAATCAGTTGAATCAATTGCATGTTCAGCTAGCACCCAATCCTACGAATCATTGAATCGATTGCATGTTCAGTTAGCAGTAAATCCCATAAATCAATTACATGTTCAGCTAGCTCCAAATCCTACGAATTGATTGTATGTTCAGCTAGCGAAAACGTACCAGGAAGCTTGGAACGGAACCACGAAGATGTTCCATCTGCAGTGCCTTGGAGCATCTTTTGCCAGAATGCAAAGCGGCATATGGCGCGCAGGGGGCCAGAGCGAGAGCGGCGCGGACCCGGTCGGCGAGGAGGAGGAGGATTAGTCGGATGAGGACCTTGCAGAGGAGGATGGTGGCCATGGCGCGGAGCTCAGCGTGGGTGGCGGGGGCGGCAGATGCGGCGGAGAGCAGCGCGATTCGTTTCGGCCGGCGATCTGCGGCGAGGAGGGAGCAGGCGTGGCGGCGAAACTCCCCGCGCCCGTCGATCTGTCCGGGGAAGAGCCGAACGGCGGCGCGGCGCGGTGGCACCGATGGCGACCTCGGAGGCGCGAAGAAAGGAAGGAGGAGGGGGATTGTGAGAGGATATTTTGCAGGAAAGTCTGTGAATTTTCAGTATTTGTACATAGATCCTTCACACCGTTAGTCTATGGACTGCGGAGCTTCGCGGTGATCTTTGAGGCGCTTTTCTATAAAAAAGTCACGGTGACTGGTGGAACCGGATGTCACCGGGTGGCGACCGGGCGACGTGGCGCCACCCGATTGGTCAAAACACCCGTGCTACAGTAGATTCGTTTTGGGCTTCTGAAAACTCACGATGTGGACCGTTCAACAGCTAGATCGGACGGCTGAGCTGAAAAGGGCGACGTGGCCAGCAGATCCAGATGCAAATCTGACGCCCTTTCATATATAGTGTATATGTATATACATTCGATCATATATACACACGAGTCGTATGAACATATATATACATTCGACCATATATAACACTAGAATTACATTCTGTATCTAATAGAATGTCGATATGACCTCCTATATCACTTTGACGGGACTTTTTCATGGTATTCTCCCATTGGGCCTATGACCTCGTCAAGCAAAAAAACTAGCAATTTCCTCTTGAATTTCTCTTATGCGTTGCTTTGCTGGGAGTTGCGACCGTGAAGCCACATTCTGTATCAAATAGAAGGTCGATATGAATATATAAATTGTCATTAACAAAGTAAAACTCTGAATATATATATTTATGATGAACGTACATGTGGATAAGTCAGCGTACTAACACACGTGCGCACATACTCGCAAACGAAGTATCCACATAGATTAGTCGCCGGTGGCTGTTTCTCGCACTTTACGAAAATAGAGTTGAATCAAATAATAATGAAACAGGACAATCCGATATTAAAACTTGAATTAAAATGAGTACTATACTTATGGGGATTTGTTTAAAGGTCAGCTCCGATTTGAAATGACCACCCTCAGATCTTGTGAACCGCTTCCATACCCTACAAATAAAATGAACAAAAAAGATATTAATAACTAGAACACAGGAAAATAAAGAGACCGATATAATGTAATAACGATTGAAATTATCTTTGGACCATATCAGTAATGATTGCGTAAAACTCCAAGGTACGTAAAACTCCAAGGTATGTGCTATTGAGTCCTCAATCTCAACTATGCCAAGGTCAATGTGAATGTTGAAGAGAATCCAGTGGTAGCTGCACACGTTCATCAACATTTATTCAGAGCGAAAGTGAATGTGTACAAGACAGTAATTAAGAAAACTCTCACCTGAAGTTCTAAGGAAACAAAATAATATCTTTATAATTTTGTTGCTCCAATGCATTGAATAAGTTGTCCTCCGTTTCCTCCGGTTTCTGTTCTAGGTTATGTACATGAACTCGATCCGGGTCAACGAACCCAACTTGATAATTAGGCATCGTCTTACATTTGAGAATCTTCTTTCTGCATAATAGCATATGAACGAATGTATGTAGTGTGACTTAATTAGCTAGAGACTTAAGTAATAATAGAAATAAATTAATCACTTACAGACAATAGCAGCTCATGATACATTTGTCGAGGGCATCCATATTGAATAACTGCCATAATTCATCAAAATCAATATGGATTGTCTGTTCTCCGATGTAGCAATGCTCTTCTTTATATGTAAGAGACATCATTGTTTGGCCGTCTTTTGTGCGCTCGATGTACCACTGATGATTCTCGCATCCTTGGAGGTAGCAGTGCCAACTCCGCCTTTGTGACCAGTTCCTTCCCCATGACAAATTGCCTTGCCAGGGGAGCCATGCCGGTTGCAACTAGGCCTAGCATTTCATTTATCGTCACACTAGGAATTTGTTCATACCCTTCTGGTAATCAAGTTGGGGATGCCACCTTGAACGGAACAATCGATTGTTTTTTCTGTTGTCCAAGCTGGGCAACGTCGGCTCTCTGCTGCCTCTTATTCTCCGTGGGACGACCCTTGGGGAGCGGTGACACTTTCTCCTTAGTAGGTGGAGTCGAGCACTTCCGCTTTACTCCAATGTACTGAGTGGGCGGCGCGAAAGATCGAGTCCGCAGATGCAGCGTGGAAGATGTGTAAGCCCTAGTTGTAGATGAGGGAGCCTTAGGCGTAGATGAGGGAGCCTTAGGCGTAGATGAGGGAGCCTTAGGCGCAGATCAAGGCGGCGATGGTTGAGGTGGAGGTGAGGGAGCCTTAGACGTAGATCGAGGCGGCGATGGTTGAGGTGGAGGTGAGGGAGCCTTAGACGCAGATCGAGGCGGCGATGGTTGAGGTGGAGGTGAGGGAGTCTTAGACGCAAATCGAGGCGGCGATGGTTGAGGTGGAGGTGAGGGAGCCTTAAGCGACGATGATCGAGGTCAAGATGAGGGAGACTTAGGCGGCGATGATCAACGTGGAGGTGAGGGAGCCTTAGGCGGCGATGGTCGAGGTGAAGGTGAGGGATCCTTAGGTGGCGATGATCGACGTGGAGGTGAGGGAGGCTTAGGCGGCGATGATCGACGTGGATGTGATGGAGCATCAGGCCGCGATGATCAACGTGGAGGTGAGCGAGCCTTAGTCCTTTGCTTCGAGCCTGGAAATATGATGTATTTATTTTTCCATAAAATAATTCCATGGAAGACTTCTCTGAGGGTCGACTCCCCTTCAAGGCCAGCGAAGTCAATCTCCAATGTCTCACATCCGGATAGAATTTCATCCACCCCGACACGAGCATACCCAGCTGGAATCTCGCGGCCATGCCAACGCGCTGCAGGATCAACTTTCGCACCAAAGTGATTGGCTGATGTAGCTCACAATCAGTCTTCTCTTCGATATTTTCCACGTGATAGCGCTCCATCGGTGGTACATCAACATGTGCATCATCAGCGCTGTCATGCAACGTCGTGGAAGCCATGCTGCTTCTCCGGCAGTCGAGTGCGGGATCTATGTACATGTGTTCTCCCTCTGGACGGCTTGATATTTGCTCCTGCATCCGAGAATACATCACAAAGAGCTGCTCGTTCTTTGCTTCCACATTCTTCAGCCGGTCTGCCGCCTGCTGCTCCCTCCTCTTCTGTGCTCTTGCTCGGCTTCTATAAGTGTTTATGTTCTCATGAAACCCTATCTTCCAAGTAACACCTCCATATCCTCGTACGCGTCCTCCGTGCTCAGGCTTTTTGAGTGACTTTGTTAGTTCGTCGTTATCTCTATCAGGAACAAAAGTTTCCGCCTCCACCTCGGCTGAAGGGAATATGCCCTAGAGGCACTTAATAAACATAGTTTATTGGCAATATCCCAATCGTTCATTATATGTTTTATACCATGCTATAACTATATTAAGCGAAAACATTAATACAGGTGTGGTAGATAAACAACCAGGTCCCTAGTAGCCTCTACTAAGACTAGTTTCGTTGCGCGATTGATGATCGAGGTTTTCCGATCATAGGGCATGGCGCCGGTCGGTGATGGAAGTCATATCGTTAGGAGTAACGATGTGATGGACGTACCCAGTATTTATAGGACATAGTCATTACGCCTTAAGACCGTGAGACCAACTCTTATTGTTATTCCTAGAAGATACTTTGATCGCACCAAACGTCGTATCTTATTTAGTATGACAATAATGGTGATACTTTTGGGTATCGTAAAGGAGTAGTTGAGACGAGGGGTCAACAACGGGATTTGTCAGTCCGCATAGCCGGATAGATACTCTAGGGCCCATTCGGTGAGATTATGTCAAATGAGTTTGCAAACATGTGACTAGGTCACCAGCTGACATAATATCATAGACGAGTAGAAGATAGCGATGTCGGTAACGAGATCATGCTAGGTATGGAGATATCTGAGAATGATGCTCGGACACGCTAAGTATCGCCATGACAAAGGGTTTAAGACTATACGTCCAGGTTTGATAGATGAAAGTCATTCGTATATCACAGGGATTAATTCATGGGGTCCAGGCCTACGAGTTAGTCGTTGATCATAGAGGAGTCTTGATCGTACCTGTTATTATATCGAACCGCTAGGGTAACACACTTAAGGGGTTTCGACAAGACAACCGGAAAGGAAAGAGATCACCGGGAATGTCCCGGGAGGGGTCCGATGGAGATCGGGCAGCGACGAAAGAGTTTTCGGAGCTAGGATAAATTATATATATTATGTTTGATATTAATTAGTGTAATTAATATGCAAATATGATTTTATATATTTATTTTCGGATTTATTTAGGCTGATTTCCCTAAATGGGCCTTCTGGTCGAAAGAAGGCCCATGGGGGGGGGGGGGGGGGGGGGGAAACCCTCAAGGGAATTTTGTGGGGGAGGCTTGGCCGGCCTAGGTGGGCCCACCTAGGGCCGGCGCACCAGCCTTGGCCGAACCAGGCATGTGGGATAGTCCCACATTGCCTGGCTGGCAAGGTTGGCTCCCCCTGGGAGCCTATATAAGAAGGGGCACCCCTGGCCTTTTAATTCACCAATTAATTCCCAATTTCTCTCTCGATCTCGTGGTTCCCTTGTCGGAGCCGCGCCGAGTAGAGGAGGGGGATCTCTTCCACCATAGCCCGCTGCCGCGCTGCTGGTGTTCCGGTTCAAGTCTTCCGCTGCTCGTCCTGGACTGGAGCTTCGGAGGCCGTCGTCTCCACCGTATGTGTGTGACGCTCTGCGAGGTGCTGCGCTAGCGGTACTCGGAGGCCTACTTCCTCCACCCGACCTCGGGGTCATCTTCGTCGTCTTCGTCGCGCCGAGTTCTCCCCGACCTAGAGGTCGGCTACGTCGTCATCGTCGTCAACGCTTGTGCGGGAGCGTAATCCCCGCTATTCGGTCTACGAGGGTATGTATTCCGATCTCCGCCGTACTTCTATATCTGCATAGTGTAGATCTTGGCTAGTTTAAGGATATCGTTGCTAGGAAATTTTTTGTTTTCTGCACACGATCCCCTTCAGTGGTATCAGAGCCGATCTATCGTAGATATAGCTGTACGCTGTTAGAACCCGTGTTCTGCACGGGGGCACCGTTCCTGTTATTTGCTACCCTCTAGCGTGCACTTGTGATTCCAGCGGCATCGAGTTGATGAAGCGGCCCGGACCGACTTTACGCGTACGCTTACGCGAGACTGGTTCCACTACTGACATACGGCTTGTACTGTATCTGTGGCTGGCGGGTGCCTGTTTCTCTCTCTTTAGTTGGCTTTGCATTTTCAATGGAGGGCCCGAAAGGGATGCTTAAACATGCAATTATTGGATCGTTGTTGTGGTCATAAGGTTCGTAGGTATGAAGCGGTTCTATTTACGAAAGCCCCGAGCCACGTAAAATATGCAAAAGATAAAGTAGAAGCGTCTAACTTTATTTTGCAGGGGCTATGTGATATGGTCAAGGTAGGTTTATTAAATTGTTTATAAACTGCGGGCGCCAAGAAGACCATGGCGCAATGGACTATATCACATTGCATTACATTTGATGTTTTGTGTGCATCTTATATTGTGTGATTGTGTGTATAGTATACATTAGTTCACGACGGTAGCTATATAAGATGATCCCTTCAAAATACCACCAGTGTTCTCCCTCCAACGCGCACCACCAAGAAAGTTTTACGTTATGAGGCAGGCCGTGATGATCGGGTGTCAGACATATCTTCGTTCGCGTACGGTGGGTGTAAGCCATGTTGCACAAGCGTCAGCGTGGAGGTTATGGTGGCGAGCCTAGCATATTCAGAAATATGGCCTCGGAACAGGGAGACCGAAAGGTCGAGCACGAGTCACAAAAATGATGTGGCGGACACTTGTCTACTCTTGAAGTTGTGCCGCCGGCTCTGATGATGAGGGGTGGTGCAATGGATGGGGTTCGTGTAATCTCTTAAACGACCAGGAGGGATGTTCGTTTGAGTGGGAGTTCGGATAGTTATTTTCTAAAATACTAGAACTCAGAATATAATGAATAGAGTCTGTTTTGCAAACCTTTGTAGATATTAACCATTGTGATAGCATCTTTTCAAATTAGGCGCATTCCTGCGTTTTGAGAAACTTAAAAGGTTGGGTCCAAACTTCATAGTTTTATACTTTAGCTTGATGATACTCCTTGTTTAAACCGTTATCTCTTTGTGTTACAATGCCCGCTAGGAGATAAACCCGGAGATTCCGCTAACAAAAGATAATTTGGATTATCGGATTTTGTGCGGATGATATCATCATAGTCCATTGTATGCTATGATCTCTGCCATAGAGAACCAACGGTGGGTACGAGTTATTGGATCGCGAGCATATGATATGGTCGCTAAAACTCGGGGTACCCCCAAACGTTGGGTTGATGAAGTTTATCAGTACGTTGACTGATTGTCTTCTCAACCAAGATGGAAGAGAATACACACATTGAGGGAGCACGTGGCGGTCATACTTAATGACATATGTTCATGATTAATGAACATTGAGACGCCTCGCTCAGCTCAATTATTGGATGACATACATCGTTGCCAAGTGCAAATCCTCTGTCATAGACTATGTCATGCAAGGGGAATCGTTCACCTTCATGGTTCTTGATTACGGTGGAAGTATCAAGAAGATGAAACAGATCGCCGGAAGTCATCAATGATGATGGTGTATATATGATATACATGTTATGAATGTTTTAGCTAAGCAAGTACTCGCATTAGTGACTAAGTTTTAGACTAGTCATGTTTTTGTGAGAAACCAGGTTTACTGCTTGAGTAGCTTGAAAGGATGAGGCGACATTGCGTGTTGATAATGGCAGTGAAGTTGTTGTGACGACCATAGACACTCTCCCTCTAGATCTACCATTTGAATAAATTCTTTATGATCGGGTGTTGGTATGATCGTTACGAGTGTGTCTCCTCTAGCGAGACACTTGTTCATACATGATAGTGACAAACTGGTGTCCTATATTTATGAAGTAATGATCATATGCCGATTTGAATTTAGATGGTAGAAGCTCCCACATTCATAATATTAATGCCAAAGGATACAAACTTAATAAAGACACCACATATGTGTGGCACTACCGTTTAGTCATGTCAATGTTATATGCATTAGCTCCACACTAGATGGACCTACAAGTCCTAAGATTTGATCTTTTGACACTTGCAAAATAACTGTGACACCGTTTTCGGAAAACGGGCATATAACTTATTGATAGTCATACATGGAGATGTATGTGGTTCAATAAAATAATTGACGGGTAGTGGAGACCTTTATTTCGTGAACTTCACTGAACGTTTTGAGTATAGCTTGTTGAGAATCATGCATATGGGTGTATGTGAATCAATGAAGTACTTTAACGTGTAGTGAAAGTATTTATTTCATAAACTTCATGAACATTCGAATAGATATATGGATATCCACTCGGGGAATGTTGTCCTGGAAATTTCGATTCAATCAAACAAGTCCAGAATGAAGTAGGAAATAAACTTAACAAGAAAATCAAATTCCCGCGATGCAAATCGAGGAAATAAAGATTTGAGTTATAATGTTGGCACATGAATGGAAGACTTGTGAGAAGAGTTCCACAAATTACGTCGCATGGAACTCCATAGTGTCATGGTGTGTTAGGACGTCGTAATTGCACCCTATCGGATAGTGTGTGGTAAATAAATCTCTTACCGAATTATTGTGATCATTAGAGTCATATGGTAGAAACGTAAACACTCACGTTAGCAAATAGGGAAACCATTTGAATCCATGGAGACAATACCATACGAGTGATGGCATGGCTTTTGAGCCTGGATTGTCGTTTCAGCAATTTAGTGTTTCGATGTATTCGAACCTAAAATGGATTAATCTTTGTAGTATACCCTACCTAAAGAGTTAGCTGGGTACATGTCTCACGACATAGGCAAAATCATTGCCGGGATATACCTTGCGAAAGAAATAGTTTCTTGTCCGAGGATATAAGTGAGAAAGAAAGTAGAGCAAGACGAAGTTGGAGAACTTCCTCTCCAGACATCATAGTGGCGCAATCGAAAGTGTTTTCGGTGTCAGGCTCCACAGCTTGAAAAGGCTGATGATTCAAAATCATGATGTTCTGAGCTCATACTAAGAGCGTAGGCATACGAGGTTGTGTTCCACACTGTGTGTTACGCCAATTTTTTCTATGAAGGTCATATTAATGGAATATGATAGACCTACGAACTACAAAGAAGAGATGGTGAACCTAAGTCCGAGAAATGGCTATGAGTCATTTATGATCCGAAATAAAATCCATATACGATTACCAAGTAATGACTTGGGAGATCTTCTTGATGGCATCTAGGATGTTGATAGTATATGGAGTTTTATGAGAGAGTAGATATTGAGCAGATTCGATTTGTCGTGAAACAGTTCCGACAGACCACATGAGACTTTGTCTCAAGTGGCGAAGCCTAAATCTATTCTGGGTCGTTTAGCAATTACTATAATTTCGAATGAGAAATTGATAGATGGATGAGAAAACCATGGTTCTTAATAGTGTAATTAAGAATGGTTTGTAATCCTGAGGATGCTAAACATGTATGCAAAATTCGGTGGTCCATTCGTGGGATGAAGCAAGCATATCGGAGCTGGAATCTTCACTTTGATAATGTGATCAAAGGATTTTGGAGTTGTCCAAAATAGTTGAAGAAACCTACATTTGCAAAGAAGTGAGTGGGAGCAAAGTAGCTTTCCTTGATCTTATATGCGGAAGGCATATTTGAGTGGGAGCTAAGTAGCTTTTCCTTGATCTTATACGCGGAAGGCATATTTGAGTGGGAGCTAGGTGTCATTTGTGATTCTGTATGTAGCGACATATTGAATGACACAGATCCTCTAGTAGAGTGTAAAGGATTATTTAAGTGATTAAATTTTCTATGAAATGAAGTTAGGAGTATTAGGCATCCGATTTATAATTGTATAGATCAGAAGGGGCTTAATAACATTAAGTCGGAATATTTCCTTAGTCAAGATTCTGAAGTGTTTCAGAATAGGACAAGCAAAGAAAGAGTTCTTGCTTGTATGACTAGGTAAAATATTAAGTTTATCTTGGCATTTTCAGTTATAGCAAATGATGTTCGACATTATCTATGTATCAGACATATATGCTATCAGACTGAAAGCTTGACTTAGTGTGACCCGAGTTCTTGGTTGAAGAACAGGTTCTAGAGTGATCCTTGTGTCGATCAATGAACAAACGTTAAGTTTAATCTTCAGTGTCTATGAGATCTGAAGATAGGTTTTCTAGTAACGGGTAAGAGTGGAATGGCAACTTGCCGTAAAGCGGTTACGATGATGCAAGTTATTACACTGACCCATAAGACTAGAAATCTCATATAGGAGATGTCCTTTATTTTGAAGATAGACATGGTTAGTTTGCGAAGTCGCATATGAATGCACGGTCGCATAATATACATAGGTATAGAAATATATCACGACTTTAGAAGTTGCAAGTGTGATTGGACTGAGCAGTTTTCCGAGCGTAGGTGGTCCCCTTAATAGATCTCTTAGACTTTTAAGGCGCATGCTACGCGAATGCTCGAGTCTCACTCCATCCACTGGGATATATTTCACCGTCATCGTAAGATACAGGTTGATGTCAAACTAGGTGACATAGAAGTGTTCAAAGCACATATAGGTCTCAATGTGTGAGGTCTATTGACTGTATTCCTCTTCCACGAGGCGAGCAGGCACCAAGATGCTATGGGTGTTGAGCTTTTACCAGGTTGTAAACTAGATTAAGTGTTACTCTAGTGCAAGTGGGAGACTGAAGGGAATATGCCCTAGAGGCACTTAATAAACATAGTTTATTGGCAATATCCCAATCGTTCATTATATGTTTTATACCATGCTATAACTGTATTAAGCGAAAACATTAATACATGTGTGGTAGATAAACAACCAGGTCACTAGTAGCCTCTACTAAGACTAGTTTCGTTGCGCGATTGATGATCGAGGTTTTCCGATCATAGGGCATGGCGCCGGTCGGCGATGGAAGTCATATCGTTAGGAGTAACGATGTGATGGACGTACCCAGTATTTATAGGACATAGTCATTACGCCTTAAGACCGTGAGACCAACTCTTATTGTTATTCCTAGAAGATACTTTGATCGCACCAAACGTCGTATCTTATTTAGTATGACAATAATGGTGATACTTTTGGGTATCGGAAAGGAGTAGTTGAGACGAGGGGTCAACAGCAGGATTTGTCAGTCCGCATAGCCGGATAGATACTCTAGGGCCCACTCGGTGAGATTATGTCAAATGAGTTTGCAAACATGTGACTAAGTCACCAGCTGACATAATATCATAGACGAGTAGAAGATAGCGATGTCGGTAACGAGATCATGCTAGGTATGGAGATATCTGAGAATGATGCTCGGACACGCTAAGTATCGCCATGACAAAGGGTTTAAGACTATACGTCCAGGTTTGATAGATGAAAGTCATTCGTATATCATAGGGATTAATTCATGGGGTCCAGGCCTACGAGTTAGTCGTTGATCATAGAGGAGTCTTGATCGTACCTGTTATTATATCGAACCGCTAGGGTAACACACTTAAGGGGTTTCGACAAGACAACCGGAAAGGAAAGAGATCACCGGGAATGTCCCGGGAGGGGTCTGATGGAGATCGGGCAGCGACGAAAGAGTTTTCGGAGCTAGGATAAATTATATATATTATGTTTGATATTAATTAGTGTAATTAATATGCAAATATGATTTTATATATTTATTTTCCGATTTATTTAGACTGATTTCCCTAAATGGGCCTTCTGGTCGAAAGAAGGCCCATGGGGAGGAAAACCCTCAAGGGAATTTTGTGGGGGAGGCTTGGCCGGCCTAGGTGGGCCAAATGGGGCCCACCTAGGGCCGGCGCACCAGCCTTGGCCGAACCAGGCATGTGGGATAGTCCCACATTGCCTGGCTGGCAAGGTTGGCTCCCCCTGGGAGCCTATATAAGAAGGGGCACCCCTGGCCTTTTAATTCACCAATTAATTCCCAATTTCTCTCTCGATCTCGTGGTTCCCTTGTCGGAGCCGCGCCGAGTAGAGGAGGGGGATCTCTTCCACCATAGCCCGCTGCCGCGCTGCTGGTGTTCCGGTCCAAGTCTTCCGCTGCTCGTCCTGGACTGGAGCTTCGGAGGCCGTCGTCTCCACCGTATGTGTGTGACGCTCTGCGAGGTGCTGCGCTAGCGGTACTCGGAGGCCTACTTCCTCCACCCGACCTCGGGTTCATCTTCGTCGTCTTCGTCGCGCCGAGTTCTCCGCGACCTAGAGGTCGGCTACGTCGTCTTCGTCGTCAACGCTTGTGCGGGAGCGTAATCCCCGCTATTCGGTCTACGAGGGTATGTATTCCAATCTCCGCCGTACTTCTATATCTGCATAGTGTAGATCTTGGCTAGTTTAAGGATATCGTTGCTAGGATTTTTTTTGTTTTCTGCACACGATCCCCTTCATCGGCTACTGCTGTTTCAAGATCTTTGAGGAGGGTCAACACTGCTCTCTTCGTCGGATCATGAAGAATCAACTCTCCTGTTTCCATATCCAACGTCATGCCATGCGCCATTAGGAAATTTCCTGCTCTTTCGGGCACTTTCTCTATACCTGGAGATAGCCCTTTTGCCTTAATTTCAGCCCTAAGTTTATCCCACTTGAAGGGGATCGTGTGCAGAAAACAAAATTTTTCCTAGCAACGATATCCTTAAACTAGACAAGATCTACACTATGCAGATATAGTAGTACGGCGGAGATCGGAATACATACCCTCGTAGACCGAATAGCGGGGATTACGCTCCCGCACAAGCGTTGACGACGTAGCCGACCTCTAGGTCGCGGAGAACTCGGCGCGACGAAGACGACGAAGATGACCCCGAGGTCGGGTGGAGGAAGTAGGCCTCCGAGTACCGCTAGCGCAGCACCTCGCAGGGCGTTACAGACATACGGTGGAGACGACGGTCTCCGAAGCTCCAGTCCAGGACGAGCAGCGGAAGACTTGGACCGGAACACCAGCAGCGCAGCAGCAGGCTATGGTGGAAGAGATCCCCCTCTCAACTCGGCGCAACTCCGACAAAGGGAATCACGACATCGAGAGAGAATTGGGTAATTAATTGGTGAATTAAAAGGCCAGGGGTGCCCCTTCTTATATAGGCTCCCGGGGGGAGCCAACCTTGCAAGCCAGGCAATGTGGGACTATCCCCACATGCTTGGTGCGGCTCAAGAAGGTGTGCCGGCCTTAGGTGGGCCCCATTTTGCCCACCTAGGCCGGCCCTCCCTCAATCCGAAGCCATGGGGGGACTTTCCCCCCCTCATGGGCCTTCTTTCCACCAGAAGGCCCATTTAGAAAAAACCAGCCTTTAAAAATTCGAAAATAAATATATAAAATCATATTTAAACATTAATTACACTAATTAATATCAAACATATTTATATAATTTATTCTAGCTCCGAAAACTATTTCGTCGCTGCCCGATCTCCATCGGACCATTCCCAGGACGTTCCCGGTGATCTCTTTCCTTTCCTGTTGTCTTGTCGAAACCCCTTAAGTGTGTTACCCTAGCGGTTCGATAGAATAACAGACATGATCGAGACTCCTCTCCGATCAATGACTAACTCGTAGGCCTGGACCCCATGAATTAATCCCTGTGATATAACGAATGACTTTCATCTATCAAACCTGGACGTCTAGTCTTAAACCCTTTGTCATGTCGATACGTAGCGTGTCTGAGCATCATTCTCAGATATCTCCATACCTAGCATGATCTCGTTACCGACAACACTATCTTCTACTCGTCCATGATATTATGTCAGCTGGTGACCTAGTCACATGTTTGCAAACTCATTTGACATAATCTCACCGAGTGGGCCCTAGAGTATCTATCCGGCTATGCAGACTGACAAATCCTGCTGTTGACCCCTCGTCTCAACTACCCCCTTCCGATACCCAAAAGTATCACCGTTATTGTCACACTAAATAAGATATGACGTTTGGTGCAATCAAAGTATCTTCCAGGAATAACAATAAGAGTTGGTCTCACGGTTTTAAGGCGTAATAACTATGTCCTATAAATACTGGGTATGTCCATCACATCGTTTAACCAACGACATGACTTCCATTGCCGACCGGCGCCATGCCCTATGATCGGAAAACCTCGATCATCAATCGCGCAATGAAACTAGTCTTAGTATAGGCTACTAGGGACCTGGTTGTTTTATCTACCACACCTGTATTAATGTTTCCGCTTAATACAGTTATAGCATGGTATAAAACATATAATGAATGATTGGGATATTTCCAATAAACTATGTTTATTAAGTGCCCCGAGGGCATATTCCCTTCACCACTTAGGCCTGGCAGCCACCTGTCCCCAGATTATGATGATATTTCTTCAGCGCGACATTATCCGCATTCTTTTTCGATTGTTCTTTAGCTTCTTCCGAATCCTTATAAGTCTTGAAATCATCCCATTGAGCACGTAACCTCTCTTGAGTTCCCTTGAACTGAGGAGTAATCCTCCCGCCCTTGACATAAGTCGCCCATAATCTTTTCTTGTGGTTACAAAATTGTGTGGCCATCTTCTTAAGGATCCACGCCTTCACTTTGTCCATCATGGCCTTTGTTTGCTCCTGGGTGTCCATCTTCGACAGAGTGAAATGTGATATCAGATTCTCCCAAATAGATTTTTTTAATTCGTCAGAGACAAAACTTATATTGTCGGCTCTTGCTGGCTTATTCCATTCTTGACAGGTGATGGGGATCATATCCCGAACAAGAACTCCTGCTTGATTTGTAAATGTTGTCACGCTCTTTTTGGGCTCCAAAGGGATCCCATCGGCACTAACTACATCAATCCTCATGTGCATATTCTCGTCCCACTTTTTGGCCGGGCCCCTTGATTAAGTGGAGCACTTGTTCGATTTGGAGTTCTATAAAAAACATTCGTTAACTAGATGCTCAATGTGTGAAGGTCTAACTAGTGATATATATATATATATATATATATATATATATATATATATATATATATATCATGATCAAAGAATTAAATATTTACATCAGATGACTTGCAGGTTGAGGGCCTAGCACTAGTATCGACATCAATACTTGTTTGCGGGTAGTCTCCTTGTAACAAATCTTCCAACAAGAAATACCCATCATCATTCAGATATTGTGAGCCGTCATCTACAAATTCTCTACATCTTCTGGTCGGCTATCCCCTATTATGTTCAACAATGGATCTTCCTGAGCATCTCTACCGGTACCGTTGTGGTCCATAGCTTCAACTATAAAGAAGAAGGATTAAATAAAGATTAAAGTAGTAGCAATAACAACAAAGAGGGACATTGAAAGTATTAGTAGCAATAACATCAATTAGTTACAAGTCATAATAATATATATCACATCCATAATACATCACGCTAATCAAAATGGACGTCGAACCGCCGGAAACATGCCGCGTGCGATGAAAACCCAAAGTGAAGGAACCCAAACAAGATCATAAATAATGTGAGATCCCTGAAGATGCTGCAAAGTGTTGGACGGACGGACATCCAACGCGACCATGTACCGACGGATGTGCTCGTCCTCCACCCTGACACGACGACGCACCAACTCCTCGGGGGCTGGCGCCCTCTGCACTCGACGGGTCCCACGTGACCGGCATCAAAGAAGCTCCGGGTCGATGATGGTTCCCTCATTCCTCACCAATCTGCGCACACCGGAAGGTAGCACCTTCCAGTGCCAACCCGTCGGAACCCAGTCCCGGACATCCATAGTCCCGTCCATCGCGAAACTATGAATCTTTACATTGTACAAAACATTGTAAAATTCCAAAACATTGTATAAAACATTGTAAATTCAAAGACATTGTATAAAATTCGAACATAGTGCTAAATTCTAAATTCAACTACTAAGTCCTAAAACAAATTGGTGCTTATATTAAGACACTAAAATACTATAAAACATTGTAACAATTTGGAAACCATTTGCTAAATCAACTAAAATTCCTAAATCAACTAAATTCCTAAATCAACTAAAATGAACTAGGGATAATTGGTTTGTGCCATGGTACTCTGAGTTTTATCGGTCTGTGTCATACCCGCGCTGTTTCTCTGGTCTGTGCCCTGGTTTGCTTTCATATCGGCCAAACGCTCGTTTCCCTCTTGTTAACCTACTTTAACCGGTGGGGTTGGACTGGCGCGGCTCGGCCTGGCGCGGCTCGGTTGGAATTTCATTGGGTCGGCTAGTGGGGTCGTGCCTTTGACCTTAGAGCTTGCATGCAAGTGGGGCCAGCGGCGGCGGAGAGCATACATGGAGCCGTACGTGCGCGTCCATTCCTGTGCTCGCCGCGCCTTCAATGGCGTGCCCCCGTGGCC
This sequence comes from Poa annua, assembly GCA_026929855.1. Classification (NCBI taxonomy): domain Eukaryota; kingdom Viridiplantae; phylum Streptophyta; class Magnoliopsida; order Poales; family Poaceae; genus Poa; species Poa annua. Next base: position 34,229,711 of record CM049426.1, read on the forward strand.
GGCAAAAAGCTACCTCTCCGCCTACACTACCGGCCGGGACGCGCATCTGCTCCGCCGTCTTCGTGTCTCTCTTGCCTACTCTGTCCTGCTCCAAGCTGAGCAGTCTAGAGCCGACCTAATGTCCGGTCGCCATTACTGCCTTCTAGACCGCGGCGCCATCCAGAGACCACAGATGGCATTGAAAGGAGCCATCTCCTTGCCTGTTGCGCTCACAATCCCCTCTTCCTCTCCTAGACACCTTCGCCCAGTCCCTTATCTCTCCATGGCGCGTGGTGGTGGAAGCTCCACTCCCAGCTCGAACCGCCGCCGCCACGTCCCCTATCCTTGGTTTCTTGAGGCGAGCAAGGGAAGCGGCATGGGGAGTGGCCATGGGCGTGGGCGTGCGCGTACTCCTCCAAGTTCGAGCAGGAGGCGAGCGAGGGAAGCATCATGGGACGGGGAGTCTCCAAGTCCAAGGGGCAGGGGCAGGGGCAGGGCCATTGCGCCAGATCCCATTCCCTTCATCGTTCTGTCCGACGAGGACGAACAGGGTATGCACTGGACCATGCCCTGGAAGGAGGACGTCACAGAGGTGCTGGACCCGGGTTTGGCCTGGGCCATGGCTGACCAGAAAGCCATGGACCTTGCCAAGCATTCCGCCGCCGAGCAGCAACAGCTCAAGATCTACTCGAAGAGCCAGGGGAAGAAGGAGGACATGTGGTCGGCGTCAAACAACAACGCCTTAGAAGATGTGGATGCCAAGGGCGAGGGCAAGGGCAAGGCCGAGACGGTGGAGCTTTCCGATGACGAGGATGAGTGGTAGTCCATTTTAGTTATTAGTTGCTTTATCAAGGGCAATGACATTGTGCTTGACGTTTCCAATTGTGTGTGTAAATTCACTTCAGTTTGACAATTTTCAGCCAGTCCACTGTTTTTGGCTTAGAAATGAGGCCGTTTACCCTACCTTTGGAACTCATTTGAAACACATTTTTCAGCGAGTCCACCATTTTGCTTAGAAATGAGGCCTTTTACCCTACCTTTTGATCTCATTTGAAACACATTTTTTGCGGCGACTCCACCATTTTTTTCTTAGAAATGAGGCCGTTTACCCTACCTTTGGAGCTCATATGAAACACATTTTTGCCGCGACTCGACTATTTTTTGCTTAGAAATGAGGCCGTTTACCCTACCTTTGGAGCTCATTTTAAACACACTTTTTGCGGCGACTCGACCATTTTTGGCTTAGAAATGAGGCCGTTTACCTACCTTTGGAGCTCATTTAAAACACATTTTTATGGCGACTCCACCATTTTTTGCTTAGAAATGAGGCGGTTTGCCCTACCTTTGGATCTTATTTGAAACACATTTTTCAGCGAGTCCAAGCTCATTTGAAAATTTATATGGATTCAAGCTAGATTTGAGCAAGCTCTCCCCATTTGGTTACGACGGGTAACAGCCAAAATCCGCATTTGGTGCGCCAAAATACCTATTTGGTCTCACTGAGGCAAATAGGGGTGGGCGAGTAAAAAATCCCCGTTGGGTCCACTCGTCAGCGGGTGTACAACCCTTAACCTACGTGCGCGTCTAATCAGATCACATAACGAGCTTCTCGCGGATCGCCTGTAGATTCCCTCAAGAGGAAATCGGACGGCTGCATATTCCTTTTAGAGGAAATCGAACGGCTGCAGTTTGATCGACGTTTGAAATGAGTTTCAAAATTCAAACAAATGTGAAAAAAGGAAAATCATGCGCATATAGTCGTATTATGTCATATACTAACGACTCAAGTTGGAAAAATCATATACTAATGACAAGTTGGAAAACATGGTCTACATATATTCAAAAGGAGAAGGGCATGGAGATCATGTGATATTGCATAACTCAAGCAATGAGGTCTAAGGCTGGAGAGAAGTGGTTTTGGAATTTCAACATGAAAATTTCAAAAAGTTCACAAAATCTTCGTTTTGGAAAGACTAGGAAGACCCATGCTTAGTTTTTCATTTTCATGTTTTAGACTTGTTTAAATGTTGGTCAAACTTAGGTTTGACAGAATTTGAATAACCATAATAAATTTACAATTTATCGAAAAAATAAAAAACCGACACAAATAGTCTTAATATGTCATATACCAACGACTCATGTTGAAAAACATGATCTACATACATTCAAATGAGAAGGGCGAGGATCTCATGTGATATCGCATATCTCAAATGTGCGAATGAGAATTGCAACATGATAATTTCAAAATACTCACGAAAATATCATTTAGGAGTGACTAATAATGGTCTAGGCCCACTTCGCGCACAAATTTTACACAAATGTGCGACTGTTCGCGCCCAGAGTGCGCACTTAAGGTGTTTGACATAAGTACAATAACAAATATTTAAACGATTCAAGTTGATAAACAAGGTCTACACACGTTCAGATCATGTAACTACACAGACCGTGCATTGTGGGTGCAAGTTCACGTCCAGTTCGGGTCTAGATTGCGCTTACTGTGTTGACACGGATGCACCGATACGTGTAGTTCACGTCCAGTTCGTGTCCAGATATTTGCACGTAAAAAGAAAATTAATCGCGTCAGTTCTAGCAACAAATGCTTCTGATACGTGTAGATGTCTCATAACGTCTCGTCTTCAACTGCAGTAAATTTGACCAGTATGACGACGCGCATCAACTGTTTGACAGTTGTACTTGACACGTATAGGGACAACAGATGACGTGGTAAACATTTACAGACATGTCACTACGACTAGACGTGAAGCGCGGTCACACGATGTCATCATTGCGAATAAAATCCCAATGCGCATTATGTTTTCAGGTTTACACTGCCGTTGGCAAGAAAAACAAGATATGCGCCTGTTCAGTGCCCAAGTGCGGTTATCGATTTACTCGCCGGCGGCAGTGAATTCATCACGAGCAGTTATCCCTTCACTAATAAAAACCCCAATGCGCATTGGCATTGCCGTTTACTCGCTCTTCTCTCCATTCTCTCTTCTCTGTGAAAAACTCCAACCACCACTTCTCTCCAACAACAATGTCGTCGGACGACGAGCCTTGGTGGCAGAACCCAGCCATCCCGAGCGACTCCGACGGGGAGGGGGAACCCGATCGAGTGGTGGGAGGGGGGCCACGGCCAAGGGAACGACGGCAGCTCCGGCACCGACAACGACGGCGAGGGGTCCGACGCCGACCAGAGCGGTGGCGATGGCGAGGGGTCCGACCCTGACTCCAGCGACGACGACGACGATCACCACGGGGCCGAGGAGGAGGACTCGGACCCGGAGTTGATCAAGGGCGACGAGGAGGAGAAAGACGACGACGACGAGGACATGGACAAGGAGGAGGAGGAGGTCGAGGAGGAGGAGGAAGACGAGGAGGAGGAAGAAGAGGAGGAGGAGGACGACTCCTCCTCCTCCTCCGATGGACCGCCGCCCAAGAGACATCGCACGTAGGAGCCGCGCCCGGCGATCGTCAAAGAAGTAGTAGCAGTGCATTAGTTGCACTTGAAGGAGATATGCCCTAGAGACAATTAATAAAGTGTATTTCTTTATCATATCTCGTTTTTTCATAATATGTTTTTGTGTCATGCTATAACCGTATTAAGCGGAAACATTAATACGGGTGTGATGCGTAAACAACCAGGTCCCTAGTAGCCTCTACTAAGATTAGTTTGGTTGCGCGATCGATGATCGAGGTTTCCCGATCATAGGGCATGGCACCGGTCGGCAATGGAAGTCATATCATTGGTAGAACGATTTGATGGACATACCCATATTTGTAGGACGTAGTCATTTCGCCTTCGGCCGTGAAATAAACTCTTATTGTTATTTCTGGAAGATACTTTGATCGCACCAAACGTCGTATCTTATATAGTATGACAATAACGGTGATACTTTTGGGTATCGGAAGGGAGTAGTTGAAACGAGGGGTCAAGAGCGGGATTTGCCAATCCGCATAGCAGGATAGATACTCTAGGGCCCACTCGGTGAGATTATGTCTAATGAGCTTGCAAGCATGTGACTAGGTCACGGAGACATGAAATTATAGACGAGTAGAAGATAGCGTTGTCGGTAACAAGGTCAGCTAGATATGGAGATATATATAAACGATACTCGGACACGCTAAGTATCGCCATGGCAAAAGGTTTAAGACTTTACGTTCAGTTTTGATAGATGAAAGTCATTCGTTATATCACAGGGATTAATTCATGGGGTCCAGGCCTACGAGTTAGTCGTTGATCAGAGAGGAGTCTCGATCATACCTGTTATTATATCGAACCGATAGGGTAACACACTTAAGGGGTTTTGACAAGACAACCGGAAAGGAAAGAGATCACCGGGAGCGTCCCGGGAGAGGTCCGATGGAGATCGGGCAGCGAATAAATAGTTTTCGGAGCTAGAATAAATTATATATAATATTTTTGATATTAATTAGTGTAATTAATGTCTAAAATGATTTTATTTAATTTATTTTCGAATTTATTTAGGCTGATTTCTCTAAATGGGCCTTTTGGTGGAAAGAAGGCCAAGAGGGGAAAATTCCCTAGGGGAATTCGGTGGGGGCCAAGGTGGGCCACAAGGGGCCCACAAGGTGGCCGGCGTACCAAGGGCTGCCGCACCAGGCATGTGGGATTAGTCCCACATTGCCTAGCTGGCAGATTGGCTCCCCCCCGGGAGCCTATATAAAAAGGGGCACCCCTGGCCTTTTAATTCACCAATTAATTCCCCAATTCTCTCTCGATTTCATGATTCCCTTTGTCGGAGTTGCACCGAGTTGAGAGGGGGATCTCTCCACCATAAGCCCGCTGCCGCGCTGCTGGTGTTCCGGTCCAAGTCTTCCGCTGCTCGTCCTGGACTAGAGCTTCGGAGGCCGTCGTCTCCACCGTACGTGTGTAACTCCATGCGAGGTGCTGCGCTAGCGGCGCTGGGAGTTCTGCTTCCTCTACACGACCTTGAGGTCGGCTTCGTCGGTCTTCATCGTCAACGTTCGTGCGGGAACGTAATCCCCGCTTTCGGTATACAAGGGTATGTATTCCGATCTCCGTTCGTACTACTATATCTTCATAGAATAGATCTTGCCATGTTTTAAGGATATCGTTGATATTAATTAGTGTAATTAATGTCTAAATATGATTTTATATATTTCTTTTCGAATTTATTTAGGCTGATTTCCCTAAATGGGCCTTATGGTCGAAAGAAGGCCCAAGAGGGGAAAATTCCCTAGGGGAATTCGGTGGGGGCCAAGGTAGCCGACCTAGGTGGGCCACAAGGGGCCCACCAGGTGGCCGGCACACTAAGGGCTGACGCACTAGGCATGTGGGATTAGTCCCACATTGCCTGGCTGGCAGGTTGGCTCCCCCCCGGGAGCTTATATAAGAAGGAGCACCCCTGGCCTTTTAATTCACCAATTAATTCCCCAATTCTCTCTCGATTCCGTGATTCCCTTTGTCGGAGTTGCACCGAGTGGAGAGGGGGATCTCTCCACCATAAGCCCGCTGCCTCGCTGCTGGTGTTCTGGTCCAAGTCTTCCGCTGCACGTCCTGGACTGGAGCTTCGGAGGCCGTCGTCTCCACCGTACGTGTGTAACTCCCTGCGAGGTGTTGCGCTAGCGTTGCTGGGAGGTCTGCTTCCTCTACACGACCTTGAGGTCAGCTTCGTCGGTCTTCATCGTCAACGTTCGTGCGGGAACGTAATCCCCGCTTCGGTCTACAAGGGTATGTATTCCGATCTCCGTTCGTACTACTATATCTGCATAGAATAGATCTTGGCATGTTTTAAGGATATCGTTGTTAGGAATTTTTTTGTTTTCTGCCTACGATCCCCTTCAGCACTGCTACAGATTAGTAGTAGTATTAGGCCGCTGCCGACGTAGTACCAGTGACTGCTAATCTTTTGTAATTGTTAATATAATCCTAATATAATCATATTCAAGTTATAAATCGAGTTTAAATTAGTAGTAGCAGTTTCAATTCAAGTTATAAATCGAGTTGTAGTTTTGAAATCGAGTTATGAATCCTATTATAAATCGAGTTTCAATTAGTAGTAGAAGTTTCACTAAACAATGACATACCAATCAACAAATTGTCAGTTACGTTAATGTTAATCCAGTTAATTCACTGTTAATTCAGTCAATTCGGTGTTAATTGGGGGGGGGGGGGGGGGATACCCAACCTGGGCGTCAGACTCGTCCCTTCCTGTCCCCACTTGAGCGGTCCCACTTGGAGGAGGATGACGTACTACTCCAGTCAGCCCGAGCCGCGCCAGGACGAGTTGCACCAGCCCGACCCCACCAGTCAGGCCAAGTGCGGGTCAAAGGAGGTTGATCAGAGGGAAACGAGCGTTTGGCCGATATGCGAGCAAACCATGGCACACACCAGAGAAACAGCGCGGGTATGGCACAAACCGATGACACATAACCAATTGGCCCATTCAACTAAGTCCTAAATCAACTAAATTCCTAAATCAACTAAATTCATAATTCAACTAAATTTCCAATTCAACTAAACAAGATCACTAAATCAACTAACACTAACCCTAACAATTGAAACAACTACTAACACTAACACTAAACCTAACACTAATAAGTGAGGGGAGAGGAATGCTCATCGGCTGCGACGACGACGAACTTGGCGGGGACAGGGATGACGAGCTAGGCGGCGCGGTGTTGAGGGAGACGAATAGAGGAAGCGGGGATGGCGAGCTCGGCAGCGGAGGCGTTGCGGACGGCGGAGCGCGGCAGCGTACGGCGGCGCTCGGCAGCGGATGGCGGCGAGGAGGCGCGATCGGCGATCGATTTGGGCAGCCTGGTGGCGTCCTTGGCGGTTCCTTTGCGCTGTCCCGGTTCGTGGATTGAACCGGCATTGCGCAGAGGGAGAATATATAGCTCAGGCCTTTAGGTGCGGTTCGTGGCTCCAACCACGACTAAAGGTACCCCTTTAGTCGCGGTTGGAGCGACGAACCGCGACCTGCTGAGTTTTCGGGCGCCGAGTTTTCGAGCGCGGTGCCACACCTTTAGTCGCGGTTCGTGGCTCCAACCACGACTAAAGGGGTGTTTTTGCGCCAAATCAAAACATTCTTCATTTTGCAATTTCAAAAAAGGTTGAACATACATTTGAATAAGTTATGACCACATATTTGGATTCTGAACAAAAATTTAAACATGAAGAGTGTTTCAATTTGAATAACTAATATAAATTCATTTTTATAATAATAACCATTTTGCCATTTTCAATTAAATATGAGGTAAACTCAGGTCTTTTGCATTATATTTTATAATTAAACTACTAATACTTGAAATAAGGCGGCGTGATGGCGCAAAATACATTATTATAGCTTCTGACACATAAAGTTACATAAAAGGTTTAACATTATTACACATCAACTAGTGTTTCGCTTTCTTATATGCGTTGTGTAACCATGGAGAACCTTCATTGTTCAACCTGATAGTTGGGTCAATGTTGACTTTGAAGGGTGGGATTTCATCAAACTTATTGTAATCTTCTGACATGTCTGTCTTGTCCTCCACTCCCACTATATTTCTTTTCCCTGAAAGAACTATGTGACGCTTGGTATCACCAGATAATGTTTAATCTTGCTTTTCTTTTCTTTTATTCAGTCTAGTAGACATATCCTTCACATAAAAAACTTGAGACACATCATTGGCTAGGACGAATGTTTCGTTTAGGTACCCAAGATTCTGGAGATCCACCGTTGTCATTCCGTACTAGGTATATACATGTACCCCTGCCATCTTGACCCATTTGCACCAAAACAAAGGGATCTTAAAAGAAGGTCCATAGTCAAGTTTCCATATCTCCTCTATGTAACCATAATATGTGTCCTTACTTCCATCGTCGTTTGTTGCATCAAAGCGGACACCACTGTTTTGGTTGGTGCTCTTTTTATCTTGTGTCATCGTGTAAAATGTATTCCCATTTATCTCGTACCATTGGAAAGTTGATATGGTCAAAGATGGTCCGCTGGCCAAGTCGAACAACTCCATGTCAACAATGTTGTTATGCATGAGATGTGCTTGCAACCAACCGCCAAAATTCGCCTTGTGTGCTTCTGTTACCGAGGAGTCATCCATCTCCGGGTTTTGGGACCGTACAATATTCATGTGTTCCTCAATATAAGGAGCCACAAAGGTGGAATTCTGCAGAACTGTGTAATGTGCTGAAGTTAAAGAATGACCGTCCATACAGATCATTGTTTTCCTTCCGAGAGTGCCTTTTCCACTCAATCTCCCCTCATGCCGCGATTCAGGAACACCAAACGGCTTAAAATCAGGAACAAAGTCCACACAAAACCCAATGACCTCCTATGTTCCAAAGCCGTTGGAGATGCTTTCTTTTGGCCTAGCATGGTTATGACCATATTTCTTTAAGACTCCCATGAATCTCTCAAAGGGGAACATATTGTGTAGAAATATAGGACCGAGGATGAAAATTTCTTCGACTAGGTGAACTATCAGGTGCGTCATAATATCGAAGAAGGATGGTGGGAACACCAACTCGAAACTGACAAGACAATGAACCACATCAATCTGTAAGGTATGTAGACTCACTGGATCGATTACTGAACGGAAGTTGACCACCTAGAGGGGGGGGGGGGGTGAATAGGTGGTGACCAATTTTTATGTCTTTTTCAGTTTTAGGCAAGCGGAAAGTAAGTTTTCCATATGTGAACTAGATGAAACAAGTGCTAGACAACAAGAAAGCTAAGCAAGAATGATAAGTAATAAAACAATAAAGGAGATTGAGTGGAACGAGATAACCAAAGAAGAACTCGGAGACGGAGATTTTATCCAAAGTTCCACCACATAGGTGTACGTCTCGTTGGAGAGGTGTGAGCTACCACAAAGGTAAGCTCAACGCCACAAAGGCCTCACCCTATTCTCCGTGAACTCGACCACAAAGGTACGAGCTCACTTTTCCACTAAGGACTCCTTTAAGGGCGGAGAAGATCCCGTACAAATTCGTGAGGCACACACCCACAACTGAATTGGGGGCTCCCACAAAGACCACAAGAGGTCTTGACCACAAAGGTCTCCAAACCAACAAAAACAACCAATTAAGAACCCTTGGTTTTCAAAGGAAAGCCTAGCACTAGATCTCTCTTGATAGAGAGGGGGAGATTCTATTTCCTTCGGTGGAGAGCTAGATCTAGGTGTTCTCCCTCACTTCCCAAAAGATCAAGCGATTTGGGTGGAGGAGTGGGGAGATCCAAAGCTTCAAAGCCCAACAACAATGGAGGAGAGAGAGTGTAGAATCGTCACTTGTTCTTGGAGAAGATGAAGTCTTTAAATAGGGCCCCTCGAAAACGAGCCGTTGGTGTCTGGAAAATTCCCTCAGCGGTACTACCGCTGGGGCAGCGATACTACCGCTGAACGGTACCCAGGCAAAATTACTCTCCAGCTCCAGCGGTACAACCGTTGAAGCTGGGGCAGCGGTACTACCGCTGCACAAGCGGTACTACCGCTGGGTCCTTAGCCGTAGCACGGAAAGGACTCCAGCGGTACTACCGGAGTGATACCGCCTGGTACCGTAGCCTATGCCGAGAGATTTCCTAATTCCAGCGGTACCTCCAGTGGTAGCTGGCGGTACTACCGCCACAGATAGGAACGGTACCTATGCGGACGAGTTCGTCAGTAACAGCGGTACCAGAGGCACTACCGTTGCTTCCCAGGCTAGCGGTACTACCGCTGGGTCCTTAGTAGAAAAACGAAGGACACCAACGGTACTACCGGACCTCTACCGCTTGGTACCGTAAGCTATGCCGAGGGTTTTTCAAGGTCCAGCGGTACTACCGCTGGAGCAGCGGTACTACCGCTGGACTGAAAAACAGAATCACACCCGGAGAACACTGGCCACTCTCTCCCTTTTCAACTCTTGATAAGTCGTGTAACTCTGCAAATAACTTAGCACACTCACTAGTCCTGTGGATGTGTTGTCAACAATCTCTAAAATCAATTAAGAGGAAATGCACTTTCAATCTCCCCCTTTTTGGAGATTGATGACAACACACCCACAAAGGTTCACATAAATTAGAAGGAGCCCCCCCTAACGATATGCATCATTTGAGTTTTGCGTTTGAATACAAAATGTACATACATTAGGATCAACACTCCCCCTCGTTTTTGCAAACCGAGCAAGTCACCACAACAAAAGATACAAAGATTAAACAAACACTTGCACAAGGGTAGAACTTAATAAAGTTATTACAACACAAAGTATTGCATGAAAATAAAGTTTACCAACCATGTCTTACTCCATGAGTTTGTCAAACCAACGAGAGAGAAAAAAAGATACATGGAGCACAAGTGAAAAGAGCCAACTAAAAAGCAAACTTGTGCCCCAACCCTTGCAAATGCCCGTGAACCTAGGCACATCTCCCCCTTTGGCATCAAGATACCAAAAAGGAGAGAAACTCTAACGACCCAAGAGGAAGTCACTCATCCGAGGCGGTGTCATCTTATTCCATGTCCTCATCTTCATCGTTGTCATTGCCTTCTTCATATTCATCTTCATTATCAACATCTTCATCAACGGTTGACTCCCAAGGGTTCTGTGAGGTGGAGGCATCATCTTGAAGATCGGCATCAACCCAACCGTAGCGAGGTTGCATCCACTCTTGAGAGGTAGTAATTCTATCCTCCGAACCCGCGGTGCATGGCACACCCAAATGCTCAAACCGTTGACTCGTGCGAACACGCTCTTCCTTGCTTCTAACATGAGCTTGGTAAGCCTTTCTTTCACTATCATCTTGGCGGCAAAAGACCACCTTGAGAGCATTAGAGAGCCATTTCTTGAATCCTTTGTCTTGTGCTTTCTCTTGGCGGCAAGGAAGTTCAAACAAGGGGTCTTGCTCTTCATCATCGGAGGTATTTTCCTCTTGCTCATTGGAAAAGAGGGGAGGAAGATGCTTCTTGATCATCAATTCCTTGACCCTATGAGTAGTGAGGCCCTCATTAGTATCTAAACCGACCAAGTCCAACCCTTTTTCCATCCAAGCAAACTTGATGAGCTTCATGACAATAGCACCAAAGACTAGTGCTCTTTTCTTCATGACCACGGCGTACATCTCATGCCAAAGAATGTCCATGACGTCCAACTTCTTGCCTTCACCAACCATGTGGTAGCTCTTGTTCATGATGTTGATGAGCATACCATGGATCTTGTCAAAATTCCCAACCCGAGGAGCAATGGTGTTGCGAAAAATCCTATGCATGATGTCCCACTCCCGAACCAAGTTCTTTTGTTCTCCAACCATGGCTCGTCCTTGAATATAGAGGTCAAAGAGTTCATGAGGCTTCATCGCGGGGAGAGAGTAGTCAATCCGGAAGTATTGCTCCACGGTGATGTTGCTCAAGATAAAACCAAGTTCTTCCACATGAAGCAAACTAGCAAATTGAGCCCAAGTGGCTTCAAGCACAACTCCCCTTGACATCCATTTGACCCTCCTTGGCTCATTGTCAAAGAAATGCACGCTGGCAAAGAATTGAGCCACAAGAAGCTCACTAAAGTCCTCTTGCACGGCAATGAAATCATATATGCCGGACTCCTTGCAAATCTCAATAGCGTCTCCAAAATACTCCGGATGTAACTCCATATGCTCCGTGTTGATGCTAAATTGCGTCACAACTTTGGTCTTGTGACGGGAAAGGACCTCATTGAACACCCTTTCTGAAAAAGATTGTGGAATTCAAGGTTGGTGTAGTTGCGGTTCCGAGGAGTGGCATATGCATTCTCCCTCCGAAGCCTCACGAAATCACGAGAGGACATAGAGTTGAGTGACCGAGGAGGAGGTGCATTGGGAATTGCCTTTGATCTAGTTTGAGCTTTGGCTGCATTTGAACGCTCACGGCGAGTTCCAACTGTCACCTCTTCCTGGCAGCTTTCTTCTTCCTCAATCTCAGGCTCATTGATCGGACCCTTGCGACCCCGCTTAGCCACACGCTTGGAACCACTTCCTCGAGACCCCTTGCTAGGACCTAAGAAAGCAGAGAGAGGTAGCAAGGGGATAAGTAATGCATTTTATAAGACCAAAAGGAAAAGAATCAGGATTGCACAATTTCTGGATAAAGTCCCAGACAGCGGTAGTACCGCGCAGCGGTAGTACCGCCAGTTTCAGATCTGGCGGTTTTGAACAATGAACTGCACCGATCTATGGATTTGTCCAAATAAACTTTGCAAAACTGATTCTAAACTGAGTATCTATTCATTCCTAATCATTCTACCAACTAGAATCTCGGGAAAACACAGTCTCCAACTATTCTCAACGAATCTACTAAGTTAAGAAGGATGGAAAAAGTTACCGGAACTCATGGTGGAGAAGGGGAGGAAGGAGATGGTCCTCAAACTTCTCAAATGCATGGAGGGGCTGTCCAATGCCGGTGAGAAGCTCTCCCGGCGGCGATGTTGACTCCGGTGACGGCTGAGATGTGTTTCCTGTGGGGGTCGAGTGTGGAGAGAGTAAAACGTAACTTTTACCCCTCCACGCCCTACTTAACCCCTCAGGAAAAATCACTCAGCGGTAGTACCGCTGGCCCCAGCGGTAGTACCGCCACCTGGTACTTACCGGTACCGTAGGGGTACTACCGCTCCTAGGATGGAGCGGTAGTACCACTGCGCTAGCGGTAGTACCGCTGCCTGGTAACAACTATGACGCGAGCGGTACTACGGCTGCCTGAGAACTGAAGTTCCAGGCAGCGGTAGTACCGGGCAGTAGAGGCAAAATCGCTTCCAAGTTGGTCTAAGAAAATGCAATGGGATGGAATTTTTGTTTGAGGTGAGAAAGGAGGCTTAGGATAGAGAAACAAACTGAGAAGGAATTACACACTCAAAGAGCAAAAACAAAGGAACAAGAGAAATCCAAAATGAGTGTGTAATCCAAAAGACTCAAGAGAGACAATGCAAGTGAAAAACCAAAGATAAACCGAAAGAAATCCAATGACTTAAAAAAGATTGTGGTGGCCGAAGCCACCGTGTATGAGTTGAAGCATGGCACCGCGAAGATATATCTTGGGTCCATAACTAGTTCTCATCATTGAAGCTCACATAATTATAGAGTTAATTTGAAGATTTAGCAATGATTCATTACTATATGCATAATAGGGGGAGAAAGGATCCAATGTATTAGGAAAACGCTCCCCCTAAGTCCATGCGTGCATCTTCTTCTAATAGTGCAATAAGCGTTGGAGAGTGTGTTTGGATATCATGCCAAGGCCCGAGAATCTATGATATTAAGCTCATTCCTCAAGTAGCAAAAGCGAGCTTCATCAAGTGGCTTCGTGAAGATGTCCGCCAATTGATCCCTTGTACCAACATATGATAGATCAATATCTCCTCGTGCCACATGATCGCGAATAAAATGGTGGCGAATCTCGATATGCTTGGTCCTTGAATGTTGCACCGGATTATAGGCAATCTTGATGGCACTCTCATTATCACAAAGAAGCGGCACTTTGTCCAAAGGGACACCGTAGTCCTTTAAAGTTTGCCGCATCCAAAGAAGTTGAGTACACCCGCTTGCGGCGGCGACGTGGATAAAGAGATGCAATTTTGCTTCTTCGAGAACCAACTCACCAAAGATCTTCGAAGGAATTGACACGTCCCGGATGTGGACTTCCTATCATCAATGTCGCCCGCCCAATCGGAGTCGGTGTATCCACAAAGAGACAAGGTGCCATCTTTGGGATACCACAACCCGAAACAAGGGGTATGAACCAAATACCTAAAGATTCTCTTCACGACCATCAAATGACTTTCCTTAGGCGCGACTTGATACCGAGCACACACTCTCGCGCTTAGGACAATATCGGGCCTTGATGCACATAAATAAAGGAGAGACCCAATCATAGAACAATACTCCTTTTGGCCTACCTCTTTACCATCGGAGTTGAGTTGGAGGTGGCACTTGGTTTGCATAGGAGTAGTCACACCATTAAGTCCAAGCAACTTGAATTTCTTGATCATATCTTGAATGTACTTGGCTTGGCATATGAAAGTCCCTTCCCTCAATTGCTTTATCTCAAAACCAAGAAAGAACTTGAGTTCACCCACCATGGACATCTCGAACTTGTTGGTCATTATCTTGGAAAACTCATCATTGAACACACGGTTAGTAGAACCAAAGATAATGTCATCGACATATAATTGACAAATGAAGAGTTCACCGTTAATCTTTTTAGTAAAAAGAGTGGGATCGATTACCCCAACCTCAAATCCACGGTCTACCAAGAACTCTCTCAAATGTTCGTACCAAGCACGGGGGCTTTTTTAAGGCCATCGAGAGCTTTGTCCAAGACATAGACGTGGTGAGGATGGTTGGGGTTCTCGAAACCCGGGGGTTGTTAACATAGACAAGTTCTTGCAAAGGACCATTAAGAAAAGCACTTTTAACATCCATTTGTTGCAATTTGAAACCATGATGAGATGCATAAGCGATGAGAATACGTATCGATTCGAGCCTTGCAACCGGCGCGTAAGTTTCTCCAAAATCGATGCCTTCAACTTGGGAGAATCCTTGAGCCACCAACCGCGCCTTGTTCCTCACAACAATACCATGTTCATCTTGCTTGTTCTTGAAGATCCACTTGGTGCCGATAACATTGCGACAATCCTTGGGCTTCTCAACTAGGCGCCACACTTTGTTGCGCTCGAAGTTGTTAAGTTCTTCATGCATAGCCCCTAGCCAATCGGGATCTTCAAGAGCATCGAAAATTTTCTTGGGCTCGACCATGGAAATGTGCGCTTGATGCTCACTAAAGTGAGCCAATTGACTTCGTGTAGAGACCTTTCCTTGTATATCGCCGATGACCTTGTCGAGAGATAAAGCTCTTAGTTCCAATGATTTTGCAAAGCGAGCTTGACGACGAGTTTCAATTGCCACCCTTGTTGTGGGGACAATCTCTTGACCATCTTGGTCCTTTGGATCCTCGTCTTGACCTTCTTGAGGGCCTTGATCATCATGAGAAACTTCTTCAAGTGGTGGGGGAGAATGATCTTGCCCTTGAGTAGAACTTGGAGAAGTGGAGTTATCTTCGATAATCTTGGTGGGGGAGCCATGATTTACTTGTTGATGAAGATCTTGTTGAGGCTCATCATGGCTTCATCTTGAGAAGAGGTAGCTTGTTCTTGTTGAGGAAGATCTTGAGATTGTTCTTGAGGGGATTCAACATTTTCTATGGGTGAGTCACCTTGTGGCTCTTGTGAAGGTGAGGTCTCCTTGATAGAAGAGTTTGAGTTTTCTTGAAAAACTTCTTGATGAATTTCAATGGGGCGAAGAAAACCCACCCCCATCTTTTTAATGGCATCAAAAGGTTGTTCAGCACCTACATCACAAACACCAACTTGCTCCACTTGGGAGCCATTATTTTCATCGAATTCCACACTACAAGATTCTATGATAATCCGGGAGGATTTATCAAAGACTCTATAAGTGTGGGACTCGCTCACATAGCCAACAAATATCCCCTCAATTGATTTAGTGTGGAACTTACCCAACCGGACACCCTTGACGAGATAATAGCACTTACATTCAAACAGTCGGAAGTAGCCAATGTTGGGTTTGTCGCCGGTAAGGATCTCATATGGAGTCTTCTTCAAGCCCTTGCGAAAGTAGAGGCGGTTTGATGAGTGACAAGCGGTGGAAATGGCCTTCGCCCAAAAGTTGATAGGAGACTTGAACTCCGCAAACATAGATCTTGCCATGTCGATGAGAGTCCGGTTCTTTCTTTCGGCAACTCCATTTTGTTGAGGAGTGTATGCAGCGGAATATTGGTGACGAATGCCTTCTTCACTAAGAAAGTCGTTAAGAGTGTAATTCTTGAATTCCGACCCATTTTCACTTCGAACAACCAATATGGGGAGGTCATGTTGGCGTTGAACCTCCTTTGAGAATTCGATGAAGACTTGTTGAGTTTCATCCTTGGTCTTGAAGAAATAGACCCATGTATACCTTGAATAGTCGTCAACAATCACGAGGCAATATTTCTTGCCACCAAGAATTATCTCCGGAATTGGTCCAAATAGATCAACATGAAGGAGCTCCAAAATCCGGGACGAAGATATGATGGTCTTGCTTGGATGAGGAATATCATGCATCTTGCCTTCCACACAAGCTCTACAAATTCGATCCCTTGAAAAGAAAACATGATCTTTTAGTCCAAGGATGTGGCCACCCTTGTGGAGACTTTGAAAAGTGCCCATGTTTACGTGGGCTAGTCGGCGATGCCAAAGCCAACCCACGTCGGCTTTTCCGAAGAGACACATGGCTTGAGTATTGGTGGCTCCGGAGAAGTCCACCACATAAAGCTCATGCTCCACGTATCCCACGAAAGCCACTCTTAACGACTTGCTCCACAAGAGGACCACAATGTCCTTATCAAAGAAGGGAGAGATCCCCAACTTTGTTAAGGCACGAACCGATAACAAATTATAGCCAAGAGATTCAACAAGCATAACATTGACAAGAGTAATGTCGGGAGCAATTACCACTTTGCCAATACCGGTTACCTTAGACCTTGATAAGTCACCAAACGTCACGGTTACTTCATCTACATTAGGTTTCAACTCCGTGACGAGTTCTTTGCTCCCGGTCATATGACTTGTACATACACTATCAATTATCCATTTTGATCCACCGGGAGCAAGGTCCTACAAGAGATCAATTCTTGCATTTAGCAACCCATTGCTTCACAATGGGTGCTTTTTGGTTAGCGACAAGAGACTTAGGAACCCAAATAGCATATGAAATAAAACCATAGTAGGGTCCAATGTAACGAGCACAAACATTCCCATAATAATCGACATATAAAGAATAGTTAGGGTTGTTGTCCCCGGCGTGATCTTTACGAGTAGGCTTGCCCCTTGAGGCATTCCTACTCGCAAGACCGTCCTTGGATTGAATGTAGTCGGCCTTCTTGGCTTGGATGGGTTGATGCTCTTGGGAATACCCTTCTTGGCATTCATCTTCATGGGAGGCACATATCCAAGGCCTTCCTTCGCTTGTCGAGTGTGAGGCTCCATGATGGGGGTCTCAACAACTTGCTTAGCCTTGATAAGGATGATTTTGGATGTGGAGGCCTTAGCCATCTCACTCTTCAACCTAGCATTCTCCTTCACAAGATTAGCATTATCACACGAACACTTAGAGGTAGAGATGCTAAGAGAATCAAGGTTAGTTAGCCGAGTTTGGAGTTGAGCATAAGACTCTTTTAGAAGAGCATATTCACTCTCCAAAGCCTTGTGAGCTATGACGAGCTTCTCCATGTCCTCAATGAGTCTAACATGCCCAACCACAAATTCGGCTTTATCTTGTTGATCCACCTTGAACTTAGCAAAGTACATATCACGATCCTTAATGAGCTTAGCATGTGAGGAATTATGAGTTTCCTCAATAGTTTCAAGTTGCTCCCCAAGACGTGCATGAGACTCTTCAACCTCCTCAAGAGAGGATTTCAAATAAGATATAGAAATAGCATCTTCTATTTCTATCTTACCCTTCTCTTCATTGAGATGCTCTAGCTCACCAATACGAGCCATGAGGGCACCAACATGTTTCTTGCTATCACCTTGCAAGTTAGTGATAAAAGAGTCGAAGGCCACAAGCTCTTGCTTGATTTGAAGGCTAGAGGCATCATCAAGCTCATTCATTTCATTCATGAGAAAGGAAGAGGACGAAGGTACCTCCGATGCCTTGTCCATAAGACATCTTGAGCTCTTGGTGATGGAGTTCTCATTTGGCGATGTGAATAGACATGATGAAGAGCTTGTCGTAGTTGAAGGAGTTCTTGTCGTTGATGAGGGAGTTCTTGTTGTTGATGAAGGAACGGTAGGTGTTGATGTGGTGGCAAGAGCCACCACTTCATTTGGCGTTTCTTCCTCCGACTCTTCATCATCGGTGGGATACTCCTCTTGAGTCAACAACACGATGCGAGGCTTCTTGTGAAGATGCCTCTTCTTTCCATAGGCCTTCTTGGGAGGCATCTTGGTTTTGTCCTTGAGCACTAGGCGTCCACCATGCTCTTCTCTTTTCTCATAAGGGCAATCGGCGACGAAATGGAACTTGTCTTGACAATTGTAACATGTCCTTGACTTTGAGGGTGAGACCCTATCGGCTTGAGATGGACTCTTGTCAACTTGCATCTTGCCTCTTGAAGGATTGTTCCAAAATTTGCGAGTCGCAAGAGCGAGATGATCATTGTAAGCAATCTTGAGTTCTTCCTCGGACATTGCGGCAAAGCTTCCAAGATCATCATTGTTGTGTTCCTCAACGATAGCCTTCAAGGCAAGCTTGGTTGTGCCTGTTTGCATTCCAAGAGCCCTTGCTCTAGCGTCTTGAGCATTCTTCGTGGCCACCTTGTACGTGGACATCTCTTGCTTAACCTCATTAGACATCATGAGATGGTAGTTATGTCTTTTTTGAAGGATCTTGACGTCGGTTGGCTCACATGACATCATAGAGCTCACATACTTCCTCTTGATCCATGCATCATCAATATGAGAGGCACCAACTTCTCGAAAGCTTGTGGCTATGGTCACCAATCTTCGATACATCATCTCATGGTCTTCACCATCAAGCTTGAAAAAGCCCTCGGCTTCATTGCTCAAAGAGTCATAGCGGTTCCTTCTCATGCTATCATTCCCAACGAACAACTCGGATAGAGCATCCCATGTATCCTTGGCGGTGGTGAGGTGTTGGATGAGAGACATGTCCTTGTTCCCAACCGCCTTTTGGATCATGTAGAGAGCGGTGGCATCAAGTTGAGCCTCCACCACTTCTCTTCTTGTTAAGTTGGTCGGATCATGCGGCTTGTATCCAACTTGAATGATGCGCCACAACTCGATTGAAGAGCTGCACACATGAGACTTCATCACATATTTCCATTGAGAGAATGTATAATCTTTAAGCAATGGGGGATCACCCCTATGAGAAACTTGCGGATGAGGAATAATGGGATCGGGGGTATGGTATTGGGATGTGGGAGGAGTGGTGCTGTAGCCTTTAGGCACTTCATCTTGGGAAGATGGAGTGTTTTGATGGTTTGAGGAACTACTAGCATCAACCTTCCCATCCAAAGGCAATTGCTTTCCCTTTATCAATTCGAGGTCCACATCATGAGTAATGCCCGGAAGCACCAGAGGCTTTGAGGGCAATGCAAGAGAGGTTTCCTTAGATGTCTTGAGAGACTCAAGCATATCATGAAACTTCTTGAACTCGGTTTGTATGGACGATGTCAACTTTGTTTCCAAAGAGTTGATATCGGCCATAGTGGCACCTTTCTCTTGCATTGCCGCTAAAGTCGCGGCGTCCGTTTCGGTAACCTCGTTCGGGTCAACTTGCATTGTCCAAGGCTGGTCTCAAGCGGTGAAGCTTTCAAGAGACAACCTGGCTCTGATACCAATTGAACGGAAGTTGACCACCTAGAGGGGGGGGGGGGGGGGGGGGTGAATAGGTGGTGACCAATTTTTATGTATTTTTCAGTTTTAGGCAAGCGGAAAGTAAGTTGTCTATATGTGAACTAGATGAAACAAGTGCTAGACAACAAGAAAGCTAAGCAAGAATGTGAAGTAATAAAATAATAAAGGAGATTGAGTGGAACGAGATAACCAAAGAAGAATTCAGAGACGGAGATTTTATCCCGAGTTCCACCACATAGGTGTACGTCTCGTTGGAGAGGTGTGAGCTACCACAAAGGTAAGCTCAACGCCACAAAGGCCTCACCCTATTCTCCGTGAACTCGACCACAAAGGTACGAGCTCAATTTTCCACTAAGGACTCCTTTAAGGGCGGAGAAGATCCCGTACAAATTCGTGAGGCACACACCCACAACTGAATTGGGGGCTCCCACAAAGACCACAAGAGGTCTTGACCACAAAGGTCTCCAAACCAACAAAAACAACCAAGTAAGAACCCTAGGTTTCCAAAGGAAAGCCTAGCACTAGATCTCTCTTGATAGAGAGGGGGAGATTCTATTTCCTTCGGTGGAGAGCTAGATCTAGGTGTTCTCCCTCACTTCCCAAAAGATCAAGCGATTTGGGTGGAGGAGTGGGGAGATCCAAAGCTTCAAAGCCCAGCAACAATGGAGGAGAGAGAGTGTAGAATCGTCACTTGCTCTTGGAGAAGATGAAGTCTTTAAATAGGGCCCCTCGAAAACGAGCCGTTGGTGTCTGGAAAATTCCCTCAGCGGTACTACCGCTGGGGCAGCGGTACTACCGCTGAACGGTACCCAGGCAGAATTACTCTCCAGCTCCAGCGGTACAACCGTTGAAGCTGGGGTAGCGGTACTACCGCTGCACAAGCGGTACTACCGCTGGGTCCTTAGCCGTAGCACAGAAAGGACTCCAGCGGTACTACCGGAATGATACCGCCTGGTACCGTAGCCTATGCCGAGAGATTTCCTAATTCCAGCGGTACCTTCTGCGGTAGCTGGCGGTACTACCGCCACAGATAGGAACGATACCTAGGCAGACGAGTTCGTCAGTAACAGCGGTACCAGAGGCACTACCGTTGCTTCCCAGGCTAGCGGTACTACCGCTGAGCCAGCGGTACTACCGCTGGGTCCTTAGTAGAAAAACGAAGGACACCAGCGGTACTACCGGACCTCTACTGCTTGGTACCGTAAGCTATGCCGAGGGTTTTTCAAGGTCCAGCGGTACTACCGCTGGAGCAGAGGTACTACCGCTGGACTGAAAAATAGAATCACACCCAGAGAACACTAGCCACTCTCTCCTTTTTCAACTCTTGATAAGACCTGTAAACTCTGCAAATAACTTAGCACACTCATTAGTCCTGTGGATGTGTTGTCAACAATCTCTAAAATCAATTTAGAGGAAATGCACTTTCAATTACCTTCTAAGATATTGCATTCAAGAATGCACATAACTTCACAATGGGTAGTCGAACACTTTCCGGTAGAAGCCCCCTCAATGCAACCGGAAGCAATTGGGTCATAAGCACGTGGAAGTCATGAGACTTTAGGTTTTGGAATTTTTTCTCAGACATATTTATTATTCGTTTTATGTTCGATGAGAGTCCGGATGGGACCTTCATACTACTCAGACACTCAAAAAATATGTCCTTCTCTTCTTTCGTAAGAGTATAGCTGGCAGGACCTTCAAACGACTCTTGATGGATGCCGTCCATTTGTCTCAAACGTTGTTGGTCTTCTCGTGCTCCTGGTGTATCTTTTTTATTCTTCCCATACACACCAAAGTGGGCTAGAAGGTTCAAGCAAAGATTCTTCGTCACGTGCATCATGTCGATACAAGAGCGGACCTCTAGGATTTCCCAATAGGGTAGCTCCCAAAATATAGATTTGTTTTTCCACATGGTTGCGTGTCCGTTAGCGTTATTCGGAACTTTTAGGCTGCCAGGACCCTTTCCAAATATTACTTTCAAATCCTTAACCATATCAAATACATCAGCAACAGAACGAAGGGTAGACTTCTTCCCTTTTTCCGCCTCATCAAAATGCTTGCCTTTTTTTTCTTAAGGGATGATTGGGTGGAAGAAAACGACGATGCCTACACATCCCCCCCCCCCCCGTTAGTCAAATATACACTATTAGTCTTATCTAAACAGTGTGTGCATGCATGATATCCCTTGGTTGTCTGTCCTGAAAGGTTACTAAGAGCAGGCCAATCATTGATGGTTACGAACAACAACGCTCGTAGGTCAAATTCCTCCTGTTCGTACTCATCCCATACACGTACACCTTCTTCCTGCCACAACTGTAAAAATTTCTCAATTAATGGCCTGAGGTACACATCAAGGTTGTTGTCGGGTTGCTTCGGTTCTTGGATGAGCAATGACATCATAATGCACTTTTGTTTCATGCACAACCACGGTAGAAGGTTATAGATACATAGAGTCACGGGCCAGGTGCTATGACTGCTGCTCTGCTCCCAAAAGGATTAAAGCCATCTCTACTTAGACCAAACCTTAAGTTGCTTGCTTCATTTGCAAAGTCGGGAAAGGTTCTATCAATTTTTCTCCACTGCGACCCATCATCGGGGTGTCTCAACATCTCGTCTTTCTTACGGTCTTCCTTGTGCCATCGCATCAACTTGGCATGATCTTTGTTTCTGAACAAACGTTTCAACCGTGGTATTACAGGAGCATACCACATCACTTGGCAGGAACCCTGTTCCTGGTGCCCTTGCCCTTAACACCTTCAGGGTCATCTCGTCTAATCTTGTACCACAATGCAGTGCATACAGGGCATGCAACCAAATTCTCATAGTCACCGCGGTACAAGATGTAGTCATTTGGGCAAGCGTGTATCTTCTCCACTTCTAATCATAGAGGGCAGACAATCTTCTTTGCTTCGTACGTACTGACGGGCAATTCGTTATCCTCTGGAAGTTCCTTTTCATAATTTTTAGCAACTTTTCAAATCCCTTATCGGTCACGCCGTTCTCTGTCTTCCATCTCAGCAATTCTAGCATGGTATTCAGCTTTTTCTGGTCAATTTTGCAAGTTGGGTATAATAATTTTTTGTGATCCTCTAACATCTGCCCGAACTTCAGCCTTTCCTTTTCACTTTCGCAGTCTCGCTTCACATCAGCAATGACCCGACCAAGATCATCAATAGGCTCATCTGGTGCTTCAACTTCTTCTTCTTCTTGTTTTTCATTTTCGACATTTTCTGTCTCACACTGTTCAGGGAACATAGGATAGTCGTCATTATTATCTTCTTCTTCGTCATCTTCCATCATGACCCCTATTTCTCCATGCTTGGTCCAACATTTATAGACGGGCATGATACCAGACGTATAGAGGTGGATGTGAATATCCCGTGAGTCGGGGAAATCCCTCTCATTCCAACACACACAACATGGACAACACAGAAAACCATTATGCGCATTTGCCTTAGCAACCTCGACAAATTCCCGCACGCCTTCATGAACTCATTCGATCGCCGGTCAATGTACATCCATTGTCGTCTCATCTATACACAATTATATATAGAGAGAGTAAGTGCTCAAATTAATATAGTGTTCATCACAATATATACAAGCGCGATCACACAATGCTAACAATAATTCTGAGTCCCAACACAATACAACAACACTAGTTTGCACACTTTAAAAAACCGTACATGGCGATTATAATCGCGACTAGGAGAACAATGACACCGAATGAGAAATGTAGGAAAATTTCATTTCGGAGAGCTGCCTTTTTCATCTTATTAATCTTCAACCTCGTTCTTTCCCTAGTTTCACGACTCTGGATCATGTGTCCATCGATGATATCCACCAAATCCAACTCTATTTCCCCCTTATTTTCCACAACCATGTCTATTTTTTCGTTCAGAGTTTTTAAATCTTGCTTCATCTTGTGGATTGTATCATGAGCTAGCCTTAGCTTATCTTCGGTCCTCCTCAAATTTTCATCGGTCTTTCTCTTCTCCTCTCTTGTAAAATTTAATTCTTCTAGGAGAACGAATTTTCCTTGTAGACAATGTTGAAACTGGACACATCCATCACGAATGCCGCACTCACATACTGATTCCTAATATTTACAATTGTAGAATTTAAATTAGGAAATTCTCACCCTAAATAAAAAATTATTTTTATATTACAGAGACGACGTGACATTTAGATGTGCTAATAATACTGTCGGGGGGCTGCCCCCCGGGTAGGGGCAGATCCCGGTATAATCCAATAAGGTGCCAACAGTACCTGACCTTTGGCAAGAGCAAGGGACACCTCCTGCTGTACTGAAAGGGCAGCTTGACCCTTAAGCGCTGGTAGAGGACAAAGTGCCTCCTGGCAGGCGCAAGGGTCAGGTCTCGCAGCTATAAATAGACACCCCCGGCTAAATCTGGAACTGGACCTGCACTGTCCATGGGCTTTGGGCCTAACTCATCTTGGACCATGTTGGACTGGACTTCATCGGACTCGGATATTTGTTGGATTTGGTCTAATAGACAGTGGATATTGCTGGACTCATAGGATAGGATCAATCCAAATCCTTTGGGCTCGGTCCCGTCCAAACTCTTCCCCAATCGCTGACCGTCGTCTCGCGCGTGAGCGGATCAGAGCGGTGCCTCCACAAACTCGTCGCCGACCGCCGGCCGCCGGCTGCCGTTTACCTGCCTCCGTACAAACTCGTTCCCAAGCGTTGCCTTCCCCAAGCTCCCCCAGTCTCCCGTCCTTGCTTATTTTCGTTGAATGTCGTGCAGTCGTGCTGCTACTTGCTATGCGTGCACTGATGCTTCCACTAGATATGCCACGATGTGCCGACTATGGCCTTGACGTCGACTTCAACCTGCGGGAGAAAGAGAGGAACGCCGGCAGCTCGAGCTCAAGGCGGCGTGGTTGACTTGTGGCGGCCGGATCTGGTCGATCCCGACCGGTTCAGGCTTCCGGTGTCCAGCAGCTAGGTGGCAAGGCTCTTGGAGGGCGGCGCGGGCGTCCGATCTGGCCGGCACGCGGCGGTAGCTGAGGACGATCCCGCCGGCCGCTGCCGTCTCCGGCGTGCAGGCTCTGCTGCTGCTACAAGTCAACGATTTTTGAAGTCCAATTGGACTTGGATGGATTTGGACAATATAACTTGGACTTGGATGGATTTGGGTAACAAGGAATAGTTCGTGGACTAAAGATGGATTGGATAAATTTGGGCTGGACGCCAGCTGGACCTCTGCGCACTGGACCTGGACTCTGATCCAGTTCCACACATACCCCCGGCCCTCACAATCGCAGCACAAGCATGAGCGGGTGGTTCCTCTAAGAACTAGCTTCTCGAAGATGTCTTTGCTGATAGGCTAAGACATCTTCGGGAGGCTAGGCCTAGAGATACTCATCCTGAGACGAGCTCGGACGCCTCCGGAAAGGATCCCGGATCTAGGACTCCGAGGAGACTCCCGGATGGAGCTGTACTCGGCTTTACCGGATAGGTAGTCCGGGTAAGTACTAACCGGAATGTATGTCTCGGTCTTGATCTTATGCAGAAGAGGCTCACAGTGGCAAGCGAAGAGGTAGCCGGCGTGACGGCTTCTGGTAGGCCGTCAACGGTCCATAACAGGCTTTCCCGTCTATAGCGGGGGGAAGTACCATTCCGCCTGACACGGAAGCATGGTCACCTCCCGCCTGACACGGAAGCACGGTCACCTCCCGCCTGACACGGGAGCGCGTCAGCCGGTACGATCGTGGTACGACAAGACCTGACATGCCTAGCCCGACAATCCGGAAAAGGCTATCCGGGATGGGCAAAGACATGTCTTGTCTCTGACAGGGGGACAATGATGATGCAGGACGGCGCCTGCCGTCCTTGTCGAGATGATGACAAAGGGGCTACACCGGATAGCTAGGCGACTAGGTCGCACTAGCCGGTGGCGGCATGCCGGCTAGGTCTGTCCGGTGGGGCCAAGCCAGTTTAGGGTTTCCGGCCCTCCTGGCCGGAGCACTATAAAAGGCGGCATAACTGCTCCTGAGAAGAAGAGACCAACTTCAGAGCCAAAGCTATAGTCACATTTACTGAGATAGCATTCACTCCTTCTCACCTTGAGTTCATCTAGTTCTTTGTACTCCTCCCTTTGAGAAATCTTGTAGCAAGTTGTAGCTCTTGTGCCACAAATATATAGAGAGGAAAGGCAGGAGTAGGGGTGTTACCTCCTCACGAGGGCCCTGAACCTGGGTATATCGTGCGTGTGTTGTGTGCCTTCGTGCATTTGTTCGTGTTTGTTAGATCTTCATCCTCGCGCTTTGTTCTTCTTTCTTGTTCCTGGGAGATCTCGGTCACACCGGGATCCTCCCCGTGTGAGCTCTTCAGCTCGCTATCCCTCCCCAGATCCACCAACGTCCATCGGCCCCACAAATTAGCCATCCTATGGCATCTGCCGTGACACCACCACGACAAATACCTCATCCGAAAAGGAGGAGTTGTTCACGACGTCGTAGGGGACCTCGCTGTTGTCGACCATCGTATACGCCGTAAGGGAACAAAGTTGAGCTAAGTTGACCGTATCTTGACAAATATGTAAACTAGCAAGGTAGCTAAAATTTGAGCTCACACTTCCCACAAAATTACTCCTAAAGCTAAATCCACCAATCTCTATACTTCTAAAGCATGAAATGAGTAAAAATTAGTAGTAAGATATAATAGGATACAATGGCTCACCTTTTAGAAGCCAGGAAGCTTCAAATCTTTACAAAACCGACGGCAACGCTGATGAACTCGAGCTCCACGCGAAGAACACGAAGAACAGCTCTCGAGCTAGCTTCTCCACGCTCTGATCCAGAAAATGCAACGGCTGGCTCGGGCTTACCGGGACGAAGCATATATAAAATGGTACTTTTAGTCCCGGTTTGTTACACGAACCGCGACAAAAACCTTTGGTCGCGGTTCATATAACCAACCGAGACTAAAAGTATGCCTGGAGCCGGGACTGATAGGTTTCGACCTCGAGATGCCTTACTAGCCGTTGAAACCAGGACTAATAGTATCTTTAGTCCGGGCTCCAGGCAGGACCGGGACTTAAGGGACTCAGTGCTCAAAACCGAAGCCCCATTTTCTACTAGTGAGTATGTACTCAGCTTTTCCATCATGTCATACCTCGCCTCCACCAAAGTGGGAGAGGGGAGGCGGTTAATAGGAGAGGACTGAGGCTGAGATGATGTGATGGCTTGTGGAGGAGGCCATGGACCGGTTTCTCAATGTTGATGCAACGATGACTGTCGCGCCATGGAAGCTAGAACGTTAAGCAAATATGCTTCAACAATTAAAGTATGGTCTGACACAGCGGCTCATGGAGGTGGAGGTTGGCATGGGTAGTTCTTGGTTTTTGTAGAGAGGATCATTGACACCAACGACTACCACACCATGGGAACTAGATTTTGTTGCCAATATGCTTTCAACTAAAGTGTGTCAATGGTTGGCTCAACGGGAAATGGGAAGTGGCTCCTCTGCCCATCAAAACAGATGATAATTGTGAGAAGGATGCCTCCACCTACTCACACTTGAGCATGCAGTGGAACATAGTATGTGGATAAATCTATCTATAACTGTTGCAGAGTGAACTTCCTTGCAAACTATTGTTGTGCAATAATTCTCATATGCTGATTGCAAATACGCAAATTCAAGCACACTCAGCATGAGCTCTTAGACCAAGTGTTGAATATATCTGGAGATGTGTAGAGTACAAAGAACAATGTTCATCTCTTTGTTGGAAATTCCAAACATTGAAAACATGTTAAACTAACGATGCAGATGGCAGAATGGTAAAACTGACTACATACTAATCGGTACAGAGATGACAAAATGGAAAAATTGAGGAGTGCTATAACACAACAGTGGCAAGATTAAGATTTCGGTCGGTCAAATGGCAAAACTGAAATTGACATCCGTAATGATGGTAGGAATGATAAAAACCCTTGTTTGAATGCTTTAGAATATTTTGAGAGTTAATAAATACAATTATGATACTTTCGGTCAAAACACAATACGATACATATATTCAGGAATACACCCAATATTGATTCAATGTAGAGTTTTTTATTTTGTCCATGTGACACTCCGTTAATTGGTCGAATAGTGCACGTGACAAACATGAAGAAAATAGAAAAATGCTCTCCGTGCGCATGTGGCCCCGCTTGTCAGCGAATCGGAATGGGGAAGGAAAAAACATAATAAAAAGGTTTGAACTTTTTGGCCAACATGTAATTAGTACTTGGGTGACTAAGATCAAGACCGACATGCTAGCTTAACTCGCTTCCGCACCACATACTAGAAACCCATCGCCGGCCCCAAGTCTTAACCGTTGATGATTTCCATATCAACGCCTGTCAAACCGTCCCTTCTTCTGGCGCCACTTCTGCGTCGCTTCGTCCTCGTGTCTTGATCGAATCTCCCTCTACACCACCACTTTTCTTTTTCGATGCCGAACCACCGTAACTCCACCTAAGTTTAGAGGTCATCATTGCATCACTCTAGGACCGTCGTCACCTTCTCTTCCAAGACTCCCTAGGTTGGACGACATCGCCGTTTGTGAGGAACAGTGTGGTTGAAAGAACAAAGAGAGTCGGGCTGGGATCGAGAAAAGGGGTGAATGGGTAGGGATAAGATGCGCAGTCACCCACTAAGAAGCAATTCTAAATTGAAAGCGGCTACTGAGATTTGTCATGAGGAATCGTGATATGAGAGCATTGAAGGAGATATGCCCTAGAGGCAATTAATAAAGTATTTTATTTATCATATCTCGTTTGTTCATAACTCATTTTTTTGTGTCATGCTATAACTGTATTAAGCGGAAACATTAATAAACGGGTGATACGTAAAACAAACATGTCCCTAGTAGGCTCAACGTGACTAGTTCATTGTGCAAATGATGATCGAGGTTTCTTGATCATGTGAAATGGCGTCAGTTTACATTGGAGTCATATCGTTGGTAGAACGATGTGATGGACATACCCAATATTGTTAGGACGTAGTCATTACGCCTTCGACTGTGAGATCAACTCTTATTGCTATTCCTGAAAAATAGTTTGATTGCATCAAAAGTCATATCTTAATAGTGTGACAATAAAGGTGTTCCTCTCGGGTATCGTAAGGGAGTAGTTCAGACGAGAGATCAAGAGCGGGATTTGCCAGTCCCCATAGCAGGATAGATACTATAGGGCCCACTCGGTGAGATTATGTCAAATGAGCTTGCAAGCATGTGACTGGGTCACCCGGACATAAGATCATGGACGAGTAGAAGATAGTATTGTCGGTAACGAGATCAAGATAGGTATGGAGATATCTATGAATGAGTCTCGGACGCGCTAAGTATCGCTATGGCAAAAGGTTTAAGACTCGACTTCTAGGTTCGATCGACAAAGTCATTCGTTATATCACAGGGATTAATTCAAGGCGTCCAGGCCCACAAATTAGTCATTGATCGGAGAGGGGTCTCGATCATGTATGTTATTATATCGAACCACTAGGGTAACACACTTAAGCGGTTTCGACATATTTACCGTAAAGGAAAATAATTAGAGAACACCGGAAACGTCCCGGGAATGGTCCGATGGAGATCGGGCAGCGACGAAATAGTTTTCGGACTCGGAATAAATTATATAATATGTGTTTAATATTAATTAGTGTAATTAATATTTAAATACAATTTTATTTATTTTCAAATTTTTAAAGGCTGATTTCCCTAAATGGTCCTTCTGGTGGAAAGAAGGCCCATGGGGGGGGGGGGGGGAGTCCCCTCGTTGGTGCGGATTGGGAGGAGGCCAGCCTAGGTGGGCCAAATGGGGCCCACTAGGGCCGGCGGCGTGGGGGGGGGGGGGGGGGGGGTTTAGTCCCACACCGCCCGGTTGCCAAGATTGGCGCCCATCCTTCCCCTTTATATAGAGGGGCACCCCTTTCCTTTTAATTCATCCAATTAATTCTCTTTTTCTCCTCGATTACATGATTCCCTTTGTCGGAGTTGCGGCGAGGAGAGAGTTCTCTCCACCATACGCCCGCTGCCATGCTGTTGGTGTTCTGATTCAAGTCTTCCTCTGCTCGTACCGGACTGGAGCTTCAGAGGCCTTCATCTCCACCGTACGTGTGTGACGCTCTGCGAGGTGCCGCGCTAGAGGTGCTAGAAGGTCTACGTCCTCTACACGACCTTGAGGTCGACTACATCGTCTTCATCGTCAATGTTTGTGAGGGAACGTAATCCCCGCTTTTCGGTCTATAAGGGTATGTATTCCGATCTCCTCCGTATTACTATATCCACATAGAATAGATTCTGGCTAGTTTAAGGTTATCGTTGTTAGAAAACTATTGTTTTCTGCCTGCGGTCCCCTTCAGTGGTATAAGAGCCGATCTATGCGTAGATATAGCTGTACAATTTTAGAACCCGTGTTCTTCCCGCGGGCATCGTTCTCTTATTTGCTACCGTCTAGCGTGCACTTGCAATTCCGGCAGCATTGAGTTGATGAAGCGGCCCGGACCGACTTTACGCTTACGCAAGATTGGTTCCACTACTGACATACTGTTGGTACCGTATCTATGGCTGGTGGATGTCTGTCTCTCTCCGATCTCTTTAGCTTCCATTGAATTTTTAATGGAAGGCACAAAAGGGATGCTTAAACATGCAATTATTGGATCGTTGTTGTGATCATAAGTTCGTAGGTATGAAGTGGTTCTATTTATGACAGCCCCAAGCCACGTAAAATATGCAAAAGATAAAGTAGAGCGCGTCTAACTTTATTTTGCAGGGGCAATGTGATATGGTCAAGGTAGGTTTATTAAATTGTTTATAAACTATGGGCGCCAAGAAGACCATGGCGCATGGACCATATCACGTCGCAATACATTTGATGTTTTGAGTGCACCTTATATTGTGAGATTGTTTATTAGTTACACAACGGTAGTAATATTAGATGATCCCTCCAAAATACCATTAGTGTTCTCCCTTCAACGTGCACCACCAAGAAAGTTCTACGTTATGAGGCAGGCCGTGACGATCTGGTGTCAGACATATCATCGTTCACACACGGTGGGTGTAAGACAGTTTTACACAAGCGTTTACGTTGAAGGTTATTGTGGCGAGCCTAGCATGTGCAGACATGGCCTCGGAACACGGTGACCGAAAGGTCGAGCATGAGTCACATAGTTGTTGTGATCAACATTTCGATGTCTACCTTTGAATTTGTGTTGTCGGCTCTGACGATGAGGGGTTGCACAATGGATTGGGGTCGTGTAATCGCTGAAACGATTAGAGGGATGTTTGTTTGAGTGGGAGTTCCGATAGTTATTTTCTAAAAATACTAGAACTCAAAATATTATGAACAAAGTCTTATGTTGTTGCAAATTCCATTGTAGATGTCTCACCCCACCTTTAACCTAGCCTTGTTCCTTGAGAAAGAGAAGCTTAAGATCAATGGGTCAAACTTCGTGTCCTGGTTCCGCGATCTGAAATCCCTTCTGAATACCCACAAGGTGGCTTACATCCTTAAAGTCCACTTAGGTGATCAGCTAGAAAGCACCGCCTCAGAAACTGTTAGGATCATCCACGAGTTTAAGGCGGAGATTTCCTCTTTTGTCCAGAGTGGCATGCTCTATTCCATGGAGACTGACCTGCAAAACCATTTTGAGAACAAGAGTGCTTATGAGATAATCACTGAACTCATGGTTGTTTTTGCACCACAAGTCATGGATGAGAGGTTTCAAGCTACCAAGATTTTATTCTGAATGATCTGGGATATGTGATTCCAGAAGAGCTGATTATTGATAGGGTGCTGTTGTCACTGCCCCCTAGCTATAAGGACACTATAATTGACATGAAAGAGACATCAAAATCCCTGTCAGAAATTCTGATGATGTTGAACATGGCCGAATTGGAAATCAAGATGGAAAATATGGTAGTGACCATCGGATCATTGGAGCGCAACTGCCCCAAGTATCTGGAGGATAAGAAGGTTGGCAAGATGGTCGGCAAAGAAAAAGGTATATTTGATATACATGTTATTGATGCGTACCTTACATCCGCCCGTAGCAACACTTGGGTATTTGATACTAGTTATGTTGCTCATATTTGTAACTCTCAGGAGGAGTTGCGGATTAAGAGGTGCCTGACTAAGGACGAGGTGACGATGCGTGTCGGAAACATACCAAGAGTTGACGTGGTGCATGTCGGCACACTCCCTCTACATCTACCATCGGGATTAGTTTTGCTTTTAAATATGTGTTATTTTGTACCGTCCTTGAGTGTAAACATTATCAGTGGGTCTTGCTTGTTGCAAGACGGATATTCATTCAGTTTAGTATTAAGTGGTTGTACTATTTCGATGAATGATATCTTTTATGTTAATGCTATCGAGAGCAATGGTTTATTCTTGTTGAATCTCGATCGTAGTACTCACATCCATAACATAGATGCCAAGAGGATTAAACTTAGTTGTGAAACCGCCATGTATATGTGGCATTGCCGTCTCGATCATATTGGTATAAAGCACATGAAGAAACTCCATGCCAATGGACTTTTAGACTCGTTGGATTTTGGATCCCTCGACACATGCGAACCATGCCTCATGGGCAAGATGACCAGGACACCGTTCAAATGTTTCGTGGAACGGGCGTCGGACTTATTTGGAATCATACGTACAAATGTATGCGGACCAATGAGCATGTCGACACGCAATGGTTATCGTTACTTTGTCACCTTCACCGATGACTTGAGTAGATATGGATATATCTATTTGATGAAACACAAGTCTGAAACATTTGAAAAGTTCAAAGAATTTCAAAGTGAAGTTGAAAATCATGTTAACAAGAAAATCAAGCACCTACGATCCTATCGTGGTGGCGAGTATTTGAGTTAAGTTTGGCACACATATGAAGGCCTGTGGCATCGTGCCACAACTACGCCTGCTGGAACACGGCAATGTAACGGTGTGTACGAGCGACGCAATCGTACTCTATTAGATAACGTCCGATTTATGATGTCTCTTACCGATCTGCCCGTATCCTTCTAGGGTTATGCGTTAGAAACAACCGCATTCATTTTAAATAGGGCTCCGTCCAAATCCATAGAAACGACACCATATGAGTAATGGCATGGTAAGAAACCTAAGTTGTCGTTTCTGAAGGCTGGGGTTGTGAGGCGTATGTTAAGAAACTACATCCCGACAAACTAGAACCGAAATCGGAGAAAGTTGTCTTTGTAGGGTATCCGTGGGAAACCATAGGACACACCTTCTACAACCAAGCTGAGGGCAAAACGTTTGTCACGAAGAATGATACCTTTCTTGAGAAGGAGTTTCTCGCGAAAGGAGTAAGTGGGAGGAAAGTAGACCTCGACGAGATCGTTGATCCTGAACTCGAAATTCCGAGTGGCGTAACAGAAGATGTTCCAAAAACGTCCTCCATAGAAGGAGTGGGAGAAGATGTCGAGGATACAGTTCTACTTCGTAGGTCTGGAAGATGTGGTATCGCACCAAGAGTGGTATGGCAACATGGTTAGCAATGTCATGTTAATTGAACAAGACGAACCTACGAACTACAAAGAGGCTATAGCAAGCCTAGAGTCCGAGAAATGGCTAAGAGGCATGAAATCTGAAATAGGATTCATGTATGACAACAAAGTATGGACTTTGATGGAGATTCCCGAAGGGCGTAAGGCCATCAAGAATAAATGGATCTTTAAGAACTGACGGTAATGTGACCGTCTATAAAGCTCGGCTTGTCGCAAAAGGTTTCCGACAAGTTCATGAAATTGACTACGATGAAACTTTTTCACCGATAGTGATGCTAAAGTCTATTCGGATTTTGTTAGCAATTGTTGCATATTATGATTAAGAAATATGGCAGATGGATGTCAAAACAGGGTTCCTAAATGGTAACATTGAGAAAGAGTTGTATATGGTACAACCGGAATGTTTTGTCGATTCAGAAAATGCTAACAAGGTATGCAAACTTCAACGTTCCATTTATGGATTGAAGCAAGCATCTCGGAGCTAGAATATTCGCTTTGATGAGGCGATCAAAGGTTTTGGATTTGTCCAAAATGTAGAAGAGACCTGCATTTACAAGAAAATGAGTGGGAGCTCGGTTGTGTTCCTAGCACTATATGTAGATGACATATTACTGATTGGGAATAATGTGGATCTTCTGAATAGCGTGAATAATTATTTAAACATTAAATTTTCCATGAAGGACTTAGGAGAAGATGCATACGTCTTAGGCATTAAAATATATCGTGATAGATCAAGACGTCTGTTAGCGTTAAGTCAGAGTACTTATCTTGACAAGATACTGAAGCGTTTCGGTATGGAGACGACAAAGAAAGGTTCTCTGCCAGTTGTCAAGAATAAAACATTGAGTAAGACACAGTGTCCGGTGAAGGAACATGATAAAGCCAAAATGACTAAACACCCTTATGCTTCAGCCATATGATCGATCATGTATGCCATGTTAAGTACTCGACCATGTAGCATTGGCTCTTAGTTTGACGAGCCGTTTCCAAAGTAATCATAGAAAGGAACATTGGACAGCTGTTAAGTGTATTCTCAAGAATCTCAAGAAGACAAAGGAAATGGTCCTTGTCTATGGTGGCTGTGATGAAGAACTTGGCGTAACAGGTTACGTTGATGCAAGTTTCAGCAGAGACTCCGATGACTCTAAGTCACAAACAGGATATGTTTTCAAGGTGAATGGAGGCGCCGTGTGCTGGAGAAGTGGGAAGCAATCCATCATGGCGCAATCTACAATGGAATCAGAGTACATCGCTGCTTCTGAAGCCGCGAATGAAGCTGTGTGGCTGAGGAAGTTCAACATTGAGCTTGGAGTGTTCCCTAGCGCGCAAGACCCCGTAACCCTCTACTGCGACAATACGGGTGCTATTGCTAACACGAAGGAACCAATGTCTCACTCAACTGCCAAACACATTCTCCGACACCTCCATGTGATACGACAGTATGTACAAGAAGGCGATGTGAAGATGTGTAAAGTGCATACGGATCTGAATGTGGCAGGTCCTCTGACGAAGTCTCTTCCGCTTGACAAGCATGAGAAACACCAAGAAGCTATGGGTGTTAAGCTTTTACCAAGTTGTAATCTAGATTAAATTGTACTCTAGTGCAAGTGGGAAACCTGAAGGAGATATGCCCTAGAGGAAATTAATAAAGTATTTTATTTATCATATCTTGTTTGTTAAATAATACGTTTTTTGTGTCATGCTATAACTGTATTAAGCGGAAACATTAATACACGTGTGATATGTAAAACAACCAGGTCCCTAGTACCCTCTACGTGACTAGTTCATTGTGCAAATGATGATCGAGGTTTCCCGATCATGTGACATGGCGTCAGTCGACAATGGACTCATACATCGTTGGTAGAACGATGTGATGGATATACCCAATATTTGTAGGACGTAGTCATTACGCCTTCGACCGTGAAATAAACTCTTATTGCTATCCCTGGAAGATAGTTTGATTGCATCAAACGTCATACCTTAATAGTCTGACAATAAAGGTGTTCCTCTCGGGTATTGGAAGGGAGTAGTTGAGACGAGGGATCAAGAGCGGGATTTGCCAGTACGCATAGCACGATAGATACTCTAGGGCCCAATGGGTGAAATTATGTCAAATGAGCTTGCAAGCATGTGACTGGGTCACCTAGACATAAGATCATGGACGAGTAGAAGATAGTGTTGTCGGTAACGAGATCAAGCTAGGTATGGAGAAATCTATGAACGAGTCTCGGACGCGCTAAGTATCGCTTTGGCAAAAGGTTTAAGACTCGACGTCTAGGTTCGATCGAAAAAGTCATTCGTTATATCACATGGATTAATTCAAGGCGTCCAGGCCTACAAATTTGAAGGGAATCGCGGGCAGAAAACAATAATTTTCCTTGCAACGATATCCTTAAACTAGACAAAATCTATACTATGCAGATATAGTAGTACAACGGAGATCGAAATACCCTTATAGATCGAAAGCGGGGATTATGTTCCCGCACGAACGTTGATGATGAAGACGACGAAGCCGACCTCAAATCGTGTAGTGCAAGTAGACCTCCCAGCACCACTAGCGCAGCACCTCGCGGGGCGTTACACACGTACGGTGGAGACGACGACTCCCAAAGCTCCAGTCCAGGACGAGCAGCGGAAGACTTCGACCGGAACACCAGCAACGCGGCAGCGGGCTATGGTGGAGAGACCTCCTCCCTTCTCGGTGCAACTCCGACAAAGGGAATCACAAAATCAAGGAGAGAAAGAGAAATTAATTGGTGAATTAAAAGGCCAGCGGTGCACCTCTATATAAAGGCTCCCGGGGGGAGCCAACCTTGCCAGCCAGGAGATGTGGGACTAAACCCCACACCTCCACCGCCGGCCAAAGGAGTGCGTCGGCCCTAGGTGGGGCCCATGTGGCCCACCTAGGCCGGCCTTGCCCAATCCGAACCCCAAATGGGGACTCCCCCTCATGGGCCTTCTTTCCACTAGAAGGCCCATTTAGGGAAATCAGCCTTTAACAATTCGAAAATAAATAAATAAAATGTGTTTAACTATTAATTACACTAATTAATATTAATTACATATTATATAATTTATTCTCACTCCAAAATCTATTTCGTCGCTGCCCGATCTCCATCGGACCATTCTCGGGACGTTCCCGGTGTTCTCTTTCCTTTCCGGTTGTCTTGTCGAAACCCCTTAAGTGTGTTACCCTAGCGGTTCGATATAATAACAGACATGATCGAGACCCCTCTCCGATCAATGATTAACTCGTAGGCCTGGACCCCATGAATTAACCCCTCTGATATAACGAATAACTTTCATCTATCAAACCGGGACGTCGAGTCTTAAACCTTTTGTCATAGAGATACTTAGCGTGTCCGAGCCTCGTTCATAGATATCTCCATACCTAGCATGATCTCGTTACCGACAACACTATCTTCTACTCGTCCATGATCTTATGTCCCCGTGACCTAGTCACATCCTTGCAAGTTCATTTGACATAATCTCATCGAGTGGGCCCTAGTGTATCTATCCGGCTATACGGACAGGCAAATCCCGCTCTTGACCCCTCGTCTCAACTACTCCCTTCTGATACCCGAGAGGGACACCTTTATTGTCACACTATATAAGATATGACGTTTGGTGCGATCAAAGTATCTTCCAGGAATAACAATAAGAGTTGATCTCACGGTCGAAGGCGTAATGACTACGTCCTACAAATATGGGTATGTCCATCACATCGTTCTACCAACAACATGACTTCATTGCCGACTGGCGCCATGCCCCATGATACGGAAACCTCGATCATCAATCGCGAAGCGAAACTAGTCTTAGTAAAGGCTACTAGGGACCTGGTTGTTTATGTATCACACGTGTATTAATGTTTCCGCTTAATACAGTTATATTATGACACAAAATGTATTATGAACAATCGAGATATGATAAGGAAATACCCTTTATTAATTGCCTCTAGGGCATATATCCTTCAGTCTCCCACTTGCACTAGATTACAACTTGGTAAAAGCTTAATACCCATAGCTTCTTGGTGTTTCTCATGCTTGTCAAGCGGAAGAGCCTTCGTCAGGGGATTTGCCACATTCAGATCCGTATGCACATGGAAGCGTCGGAGAATGTGTTTGGCGTTGGAGTGAGACCTTGGTTCCTTTGTGTTAGCAATGGCACCCGTATTATCGCAGAAGAGGATCACGGGGTCTTGCGCGCCTGGGAACACTCCAAGTTCAATGATGAACTTCCTTAGCCACACAGCTTCATTCGCGGCTTTACAAGCAGCGATGTACTCCGACTCCATTGTATATTGCGCGACGATGGGTTGCTTCCCACTTCTCCAGCATACGGCGCCTCCATTCACCTTGAACACATAACCTGTCTGTGACTTAGAGTCATCTGGGTCTGAGCAGAAACTTGCATCAATGTAACATGTTACGCCAAATTCGTCATCACAACCATCGTAGACAAGGAACATTTCCTTTGTCTTCTTGAGATACTTAAGAATGCACTTAACATCAATCCAGTGTTCCATTCTTCGATTACATTGGAAATGGCTCGTCAAACTAAGAGCCAATGCTACATCAGGTTGAGTACTCAACATTGCATACATAATTGATCATTTGGCTGAAGCATAAGGATGTTTAGTCATTTCGGCCTTACCTAGTTCCGTCACCGGACACTGTGCCTTGCGCAATGTTTTATTCTTGATAACAGGCAGAGAACCTTTCTTTGCCGTCTCCATACCGAAACGCTTCAGTATCTTATCAAGGTAGGTTCTCTGACTCAACTCTAATAAACGTCTTGATCTATCACGATAGATTTTATTGCCTAACACGTATGCAGCTTCTCCTAAGTCCGTCATGGAAAATTTACTATTTAAATATTTCTTCACGCTATTCAGAAGTTCCACATCATTCCCAATCAGCAATATATCATCTACATACAATGCTTAAAACACAACCGAGCTCCCACTCATTTTCTTGTAAATGTAGGTCTCTTCCATATTTTGGACAAATCCAAAACCTTTGATCACCTCATCAAAGCGAAGATTCCAGCTCCCAGATGCTTGCTTCAATCCGTAGATGAAACATTGAAGCTTACATACCTTGTTAGCATTTCCTGGATCGACAAAACCTTCCAGTTGTACCATATACAACTCTTCCTCAATGTTACCATTTAGGAACGCTGTTTTGACATCCATCTGCCATATTTCATAATCGTAATATGCAGCATCTGCTAACAAAATCCGAATAGACTTTAGCATCGCTAATGGTGAAAAAGTTTCAGCGTAGTCAATCCCATGAACCTGTCGAAAGCCTTTTGCGACAAGCCAAGCTTTATAGACGGTCAAATTACCGTCAGCATCAGTCTTCTTCTTAAAGATCCATTTATTCTCGACGGCCTTGCGCCCTTCGGGAATCTCCATCAAAGTCCACACATTGTTATCATACATGGATCCTATTTCGGATTTCATGGCTTATAGCCATTTCTCGGACTCTAGACTCGCCATTGCCTCCTTGTAGCTCGTAAGTTCGTCTTGTTCAATTAACATCACGGTGCAAACTAGGTTGCCATAGCATTCTGGTGCGATACAAGATCTACCAGACCTACGAGGTAGAATACTTTCCACGACAGTTTCTCCAACTCCATCTGTGGAGGACGTTTCCGAAACAGCTTCCGTTGCGTCACTCGGAATTTCAAGTTCAGGATCAATGATCTCGTCGAGGTCTACCTTCCTCCCACTTACTCCTTTCGAGAGAAACTGCTTCTCAAGAAATGTACCGGTCTTCATGACAAACGTTTTGCCCTCAGCTTGGTTGTAGAAGGTGTATCCTACGGTTTCCCACGGATATCCTACAAATACGACTTTCTCCGACTTCGGTTCCAGTTTGTCGGGCTGTAT
The DNA here is from genome assembly GCA_026929855.1 of Poa annua. NCBI lineage: Eukaryota > Viridiplantae > Streptophyta > Magnoliopsida > Poales > Poaceae > Poa > Poa annua. The sequence continues at coordinate 34,268,550 of CM049426.1, forward strand.
TTTCATAACATACGCCTCAGAACCCCAAACCTTCAGAAACGATAACTTAGGCTTCTTGCCATACCATAACTCATACGGTGTCATTTCTACGGATTTGGACGGAGCCCTATTTAAAATGAATGCGGCTGTTTCTAACGCATAACCTCAAAAGGATACATGCAAATCGGTAAGAGACATCATAGAACGGACGCTATCCAATATAGTACGATTACGTCGCTCGGACACGCCGTTTTGTTGCGGTGTTCCGGCAGGCGTAAGTTGTGGCACGATGCCACATGCATTCAGATGTGTGCCAAACTCAAAACTCAAATACTCGCCACCACGAGGATCGGAGGTGCTTGATTTTCTTGTTAAGCTAATTCTCAACCTCACTTTGAAATTCTTTGAACTTTTCAAATGTTTCAGAATTATTGTGTTTCATCAAATAGATATAACCGTATCTACTCAAGTCATCGGTAAAGGTGACGAAGTAACGATAACCATTGCGTGTCGACACGCTCATTGGTCCACACACATCTGTATGTATGACTCCCAACAAGTCCGACGCCCATTCAACGAAACCTTTGAACGGTGTCTTGGTCATTTTGCCCATAAGGCATTGTTCGCACGTATCGAGGGATCCAAAATCCAACGAGTCCAAAAGTCCATCTGCATGGAGTTTCTTCATACGCTTTACACCAATATGACCGAGACAGAAATGCCACATATACATGGCGGTATCATCACTACACTTAATCCTTTTGGCATCTATGTTATGGATGTGAGTACTACGATCGAGATTCAACAAGAATAAACCATTACTCTAGAGAGCATCAACATAAAAGATATCATTCACTGAAATAGCACAACCACTCGATACTGATTTAAATGAATAACCGTCTTGTAACAAGCAAGACCCACTGATAATGTTTACACTCAAGGATGGTACAAAATAACACTTATTTAAAACCAAAACTAATCCTGATGGTAGATGTAGAGGGAGTGTGCCGATAGCCACTGATACGTCTCCAACGAATCCATTATTTCTTGTGTTCCATGCTATAGTATATCATGTTATTACATGTTTTATATGAATTTTATATAGTTTTATGGAACACAACACAAGATGGACCTAGGTCGGTGGGACTAACCTATTAACAAGATGCCACAGTGCCAGTTCCCTGTTTTCTGCTGTTTTTGGTTTCAGAAAAGCTCTTAAGGAAATATCTGCCAAATTGGAAACGAGCCAACCAATAATTATTTTTGTAGTATTTGCGACCAGAAGAACCAAAGACGAGACGAAGACGGGCCCCGAGGGGCCCACATCGCCTGCTGGCGCGGCTCAGAAGCGTGCCGAGCCGGGAGGGGGTGTGTTGCCCTCGGGCGCCCACCAACCTAGGTCTTTTGCCCATATAAACCACCTGACCTAAAACTCGAAAGGGTTAATCACTTTTCCTCCACGGGTCCCGAGCCGCCGCCGTCGCCGCCACCATTTCGGGAGAGATCAGAACTGCTCCCCGGCACCATGCCGGGAGGGGGAATCGTCCCCGTAGGCTTCTACGTCGCCATGACCGCCGCGTGAGTAGTCTACCTTGGACTACGGGTCTATAACAGTAGCTAGATGGTTGTCTTCTCCTCTTGTGCTATCATGTTTAGATCTTGTGAGCTACCTATCCTGATCAAGATCATCTTTAGGTAATTCTCCATGTTGTGTTTGCTGGGATCCGATGAATATTGAGTACTAAAGTAATTGCTTCATAATATATCATGTGCGTGCTATTTAATGATCTTGCATGCTCTCTGTTACTTGTGTATGCTCTGTCCAAGTAGATGCTCGTAACTCCAAGAAGGGTTATTTATGCTCGATAGTAGGTTCATGTCTCTATTTAATCTGGGGCAGTGACAGAAAGCTCTAAGGTTGTAGATGTGTTGTTGCTACTAGGGATAAAACAATAGTACTTTGTCTAAGGGTGATGTTACTTACTTACTTTACACACTGTGCTTAAGGCGATAATCTGTTGCATGCAACTTAATACTGAAAGGGGTGCGAACGCTAACCGGAAGGTGGATAATTAGTCATAGATGTGGTTGGAACGGTCTATGTATATTGTTGTAATGCCCGAATGAATCTCACACTAGATACCATATCATTAGTATATGCATTGGGTTGCTCATCATTATTCTTTCAATTCACTAGATGTAATTTGTTTACCACGCATGGATGAATGTTATTATTATTTATGGAGAGACACCACTACTGAACTGTGGACCCCGGTCCTTCTCATTAATCTGATAAAACCACAACTGCAAACCTGTTACTTTCTGTAAACATCACTCTTTCTTTCGCACATACGTTTAATCCTTTTGTTACAACAAGCTGGTGGGATTGACACCCTCACCGTTTAGTTGGGGCAAAATACTTTGATTGTGTCGTGTGTAGATTCCACGTCAAGTACGCCAAGCTCTTTTCTGGCGCCGTTGATACCTCGAGAGAATTCTTCATCTCCTACTGGTTCGATAACCTTGGTTTCATAACTTAGGGAAATTTGCTGCTGCACTACTTCATACCTTCCTCTTGGGGTCTCCCAACAACACACCCACCGTGTGCATGAAGCTATTTTCTGGCGCTGCTGTCGGGGATTTGAAATTCACTACGAGGGGAGTTTTCGCACTTCCAATCCTTTTATTTTGTTATTGTCTTGCTTAGTTTAGTTTTATTACTGTCTTTTTTGCTAAATATCAAAAATACAAAAAATATAGTTACTTGCATTACTTTTCTTATTTCGGTATGTTATTTTATTTTCAGTTTTGTTGCTTTGTTTAATTCGGTTTAGCATCATTTCCTTTAATTTTGTTATTTCGGTTTGTCTTTTATTTTACATGACCTCTGTTATCAAAAATATAAAAAAATTAGGTCAGTTTATCATCATGTCTAGAATATTCCCTGTTACTTTGTCACCCGAGGAATTAATCTTTACTTTTAAACAAGGGAATGCAGAAACTTTTGGAGAAGCTTGATCTAGAATTTTTAAAACATATGGTGAAACCAAACCTAAAATGACCCTAAGTTTGCTTCTTAGTAGCTTTTATTTTGGTCTTGTTCTTTGCTATAGGTATGCTTTAGATGCTCTAGTGGGAGGAGATTTCCTTCAATGTGATGGATATCAAGCTTCAATGCAATAGAGAAATTAATTATGTCCTCTTCTTCGTCTAATAAATGTAGCACAAGTATTGGTAATATTCACACTAGACTAAATACTTTTGAAACAAGCATTTCTTTCTTAAAAGATGGGTACAATAAGATTCGTGAAAAACTTAATTATGTTCCAATGAACTCTGAACCATCATTGTGGCTCCCTATCTTGAAAGTGACTATTTGTAATAAAAAAAATCTTGCTCGTTGTGACATTATGTCTGAGTTTTGTCTCATGCCTAAATACATTCATGCATCTTTAAATACTTAGGGAACTGTTGAAGGGGGAGAAGAAGTAACCCTTACCAATAATACCATTATACAACCCATTGGGGTAGCTGAGGGAGTATATAAAACACTCTTGGGAAGAACCGTATCCACTGATTACCATGTCACTGAATGTGCAGGAACAAGACAAATTACTATTGGAAGATCCTTGTTGAAACTTTTGGGAACGAAAATTGATGTAGGAAAAACAACTATGGGCTTCACTACCACCCCTGGAAGTTGGCAAATGTTCCCTACAAACAAAGGTAAGAAACATGGTAAGAGAAACAAACGAAGGGCTGCTCGTGCTCGTAGTGTTGATGCTTCACCTCTTGATAATACTTGAGTTTCACTTTGTGCCTAGCTCAAAGGCGTTAAACAAAAGCGCTTATGGGAGACAACCTACTTTTATTCCTGTTATTTTAGTTTGTTTTGCTTGTGTCAAGGACTTGTCGTACCTCTGTAGCAATTGCTTTGTATCTTATCTTTATTGCAATGTTGTGTCAAGTTAAGCCTCTAGTCGAAAGTTGATGTTAAAATTCAATTCCTGTGCTGAAACAGATTTCTGCTGTCCACCGTAAAAATTATATCAATTCACTGGAACATAAGACAAATCTGCCTTTTGTTGTGCGCCATCCTTAGATGTATACGCAACTTTCATTATTTTTTAGTTTTCTGATCTGAGCAAGTTAAGTTCCACGAAAAAATTCGTCTTTATGGACTGTTATGTTTTTGACAGATTCTGTCATTTTCTTTTGCAATGCCTCTTTTACTATTTCGATTGGATCTTTTTATCCTTTTAAGTATCAGTGGATGTAGCTAATGTCCAGTAGAAATGGTAGCAATTGTGTTCCTACAGAATATCATAATTGTTTGTGCACTAACACTCTAATGAAGTTACTGTAAGTTTGGTGTGGAGAAAGTTTTCAAGAATCAAGAGAAGAGGATGATATAATGTGATCAACAGGATAGTAAAGCCAAAGCTTGGGGATGCCCCGGTGGTTCACACCAATATAATTTAAAAACACTCAAGCTTCAAAGCTTGGGGATGCCAAAGGCATCCCCTTCTTCATCGACAAACTATCAGGTCCTTTCTAGTGAAACTATATTTTAATTCCGTCACATCTTATGTGCTTATCTTGAAGCGTATGTTTGTTTTTGTTATTTTAATTCTCTGAATAAATATGGATCCTAGCATTCTTTTATGTGGGAGAGAGACACGCTCCGCTTTTTCATATGAATACTCGTATTCTTCACTCATATTCGTTGAGTATTCGTCTTTTGTTATCGTTTGCTCTCTAGCTCTTGTTTTTCATGCATCTCTTGTAAGAGTTGTTAGCTTTGTTATATCATACTCTCATATATCATTGTTTAATTACTTTGAGAGTTTCTCTTTTAAATAAGTTGATTGGTGTTTGGTTGAGAACAGAAAATGCTAAATGTGGTAGATGGTATAATTAAAATGATACATTAATCTTGTAGATCATTAAATTGTGTCACTTGAATCATTGATGTTGTTTTGAGATATTAATTTTCTTAATGGTAAAAATGATGGTCTAATAGAGTGGAATGATTAAATGGTTGGTCTAGAGAAACTTGAAAATTGTGCCACACTTAAATTTCCAGTTGATTGCATAATGGTATATGACTTCTTTTTGGCTAAAGCAACCGTAATGGCTTTATGTTATGCGTTACGGTCGGGTCCTCAACAATGACTTGTTCATTTGCCAGAACACCCCTAGGAGTAATTTTCATTATGCCTTGCATGATCATATTTTTATTTGGAATCTTTTTGCTCGTGAGTTCTAAAACTGCGGTTTTCATGTCACTTCCACCACCATATTCCTAGCCTCTTCGGTACTTTGCTTTGCCCTTTCTCACATTGAGAGTTGGTGCATTTTTCGCGGGTACATCCAAACTCGTGGGAGATCTTCATCTTGTTCTCCTACACATAAGCCAAACATCTTACTCAAAACATACACCATACCTACCTACTACAACATTTTCATAGCAATTCCGAGATATATTGCCATGCAACATCCATCTTACATTACATGACTTGTTGTCATTCATTACTTGTTTATTGCTTTGCATGTTTCTAAAAAGCTGATGTGTGGTTTTACCCATGTTACGCTAGAGCACTGCATAACCTGCTACACTGGCAGAGGCACCGTTGTCATATGTTTTCTTATGGGACATTCATAATAGTTACTTGTATCATACATATGTTGTTTTATCATCATTAGTGTGTTGTCATATATCATGTGTCATATCAGGATGCTTGCCCCTAAAAGTGAAAAGAGCCATGGAGGCCATCGAAAAGAGAAACAGAAAAACAAAAAAAATATAAAAAGGAGAAAAAGAAAAGAAAAAATAAAGAAAGAAAAGAAATAAAAAAGGGGGCAGCATTACTATTCTTTATCACACACTTGTGCTTATGTTACAACAACATATCATTTATAGTCATCACTTGTGCTCATGTTACAGCATCATATCATTTGTGATCATCATTTGTGCTCATGTTTAGCACCTTTACTCCATATGAGAGAGTTTTCATGTCTTAGTTGCATAACTATGTGGGGAACTTTACACTATAGAACTTGGCTTGTATATTCCAATGATGAGCCTCCTCAAAAGTGCTCTAGGTCTTCGTGAGTAAGAAAGTTGGATGCACTTCCACTAGTTCCATTGGAGAGCTTTCATATACTTATAGCTCATTGTTCATCCGTTGTATGACAATCACTACTCCTTGCATAGCTTTGACTGTATGACTTTCTCTTGTCTAATGATCATCTATAGCTTTGTGAGCCTTTCTTCCGTTGGCCTTCCAAACTTCCGTTAACATTCCCTTAGTCATAACATCCTGGTGCCAGGAACCAACGTTGAACGCTTGCTTGTTTCTTTTGAACAAATAATATATTGATCTTCTACGTGCATGTTGCTATTACTTGACTTGATCCTTTCATAAAGTTGTCATGTTTGTTGGAAGCATTAGATGATTATATTGTTGTGCTTGAAGCTTAAATCATCATTAATATCTACTTTGCACAATTGATTGCTATCTAGTACTATATCATTGAAAGCTTTGCTCGCTTCACCTACTTGTTTCATTTGATATCAATATAAACTACAACCCTTATTTATTTGATCTCAGTTTCCATGCCTTACATTATTACATAATCAAGATTGTGTTTAAGCATGTTACTTCAGAAATTATTCTTGTTTCTATCGTTCTTGCCTACTCGGGACGAGTAGAACTAAGCTTGGGGATGTTGATACGTCTCCAACGTATCCATAATTTCTTGTGTTCCATGCTATGTTATATCATGTTATTACATGTTTTATATGCATTTTATATAGTTTTAAGCATTTTCTGGGACTAACCTATTAACAAGATGCCACAGTGCCAGTTCCCTGTTTCTCCTATTTTTGGTTTCAGAAAAGCTCATAAGAAAATATCCGCCAAATTGGAAATGAGCCAACCAGTATTTATTTTTGGAATATTTGCGACCAGAAGAACCGAAGACGAGATGAAGACGGGCCCCGAGGGGCCCACATTGCCTGCTGGCGCGGCTCAGAAGCCTGACGCGCCAGGAGGGGGTGTGGCGCCCTCGGGCGCCCACCGACCTAGGTCTTTCACCCATATAAACCCCCTGGCCTAAAAACTCGAGAGGGTTAATCACTTTTTCCTCCACGGGTCCCGAGCCGCTGTCGCCGCCACCACTTAGGGAGAGATCGGAACTGCTCCCGGCACCCTGCCAGGAGGGGGAATCGTCCCCTGAGGCTTCTATGTCGCCATGACCACCTCCGGACTGATGCGTGAGTAGTCTACCTTGGACTACGGGTCCATAGCAGTAGCTAGATGGTTGCCTTCTCCTCTTGTGCTATCATGTTTAGATCTTGTGAGCTGTCTATCATTATCAAGATCATCTTTATGTAATTCTCCATGTTGTGTTTGATGGGATCCGATGAATATTGAGGACTGAAGTTATTGCTTCATAATATATCATGTGTGTGCTATTTAATGATCTTGCATGCTCTCTGTTACTTGTGTATGCTCTGGCCAAGTAGATGCTCGTAACTCCAAGAGGGGGTATTTATGCTCGATAGTAGGTTCATGGCTCTATTTAATCTAGGGCAGTGACAAAAAACTCTAAGGTTGTAGATGTGTTGTTGCTAATAGGGATAAAATAATAGTACTTTGTTTTAGGATGATGATACTTACTTACTTTACATACAGTGCTTAAGGCGATAATTTGTTGAATGCAACTTAATACTTAAAGGGGTGTGGACGCTAACCGGAAGGTGGATTATTAGTCATTGATGCGGTTGGACGGTCTATGTATATTGTTGTAATGCCCGAATGAATCTTACACTAGACACCATATCATTAGTATATGCATTGGGTTGCGCATCATTATTCTGTCAATTGCCTAACTGTAATTTGTTTACCACACATGGATGAATGTTATTATTATTTATGGAGAGACACCACTAGTGAACTGTGGACCCCGCTCCTTCTCATTAATCTGATAAAACCACAACAGTAAACCCGTTACTTTTTGCAAACATCACTCTTTGTTCCACACATACGCTTAATCCTTTTGTTACAGCAAGCCGGTGGGATTGACACCCTCACCGTTTAGTTGGGGCAAAATACTTTGATTGTGTCGTGTGTAGATTCCACGTCAAGTACGCCAAGCTCTTTTCTGGCGCCGTTGATACCTCGAGAGAATTCTTCATCTCCTACTGGTTCGATAACCTTGGTTTCATAACTTAGGGAAATTTGCTGCTGCACTACTTCATACCTTCCTCTTGGGGTCTCCCAACAACACACCCACCGTGTGCATGAGCCACCACGTCGACTCTCGATCCGTTGCAGACGCGCATCGTCACCTCGTCTTTAGCCAGGCGCCTCTTATTCCACAACTCCTCCTGAGAGTGACATATATGAGCAACAGAACCAATATCAAATACCCAAGTGTTGCTACGGGTGGATGTAAGGTACACATCTATAACATGAATATCGAATAGACCTTACTCTTTGACGACTATCTTGCCAGCTTTCTTGTCCTCCAGGTACTTGGGGCAGTTGCGCTTCCAGTGACCGTTTCCCTTGCAGTAGAAGCATTCCACGCCAGGTTTGGGACCAGATTTGGGAGTCTTGGGCTTGGCAACCAATTTGCCCTCCCTCCTGGACTTCCAGCTCTTCTTTCCCTTGCCACCAGATTTCTTGAAATCGACGGTCTTGTTGACCATCAACAGCGTGTGCTCCTTCTTGATTTCCACCTCATCAGTTTTGAGCATCACGAACACTTCACCCAGGGACTTAGCCATGCCCTGCATGTTATAGTTCATGCCGAAGCCTTTATAGCTAGGGGGCAACGATTGCAGCACCCTATCAATCGCCAGCTCATCGGGAATCTTGCATTCCAGAGCATTCAAGCGTTGAACGTAGCCATACATCTTGACCACGTGTTCGCTCACACTACTATGCTCCTCCATCTTGGCCGAGAAGAAAAGCTCAGAAGCTTCATATCTCTCAGCCTTAGCCAACGGCACAAAGACAGCCTTGAGATCAGAAATTATCTCGAAGGCACTCATCTTCTCAAAACGCTTATGCAGGTCGGCTTCCACGGGCGAAGAGCATGCCACTCTGGACAAAGGTGGAATCCTGCGATTTGGTCTGGAAGACCTTCTTCTCATCACCAGAGGCGTTATCTGCGGGAGGGTCTCCTATGGTGGCTTCAATGACCTAAGCCACCCTATGGGGAGTGAGGAGGATCCTCAGGTTGCGGAACCAGGCCATGAAGTTAGACCCATTGGTCTTAAGCTTTTTTTTCTCAAGGAACTGACCTAGGTTAAACGAGGGGCGAGACATCTACAATGAAATTTGCAACAACATAAGACTTTGTTCATAATAACTTGAGTTATAATATTTTTGAAAATAACTATCAGAAATCCCACTCAAATGAACATCCCTCCTGGTCGTTTTAGCGATAACACAACCCCCATCCATTGCATAACCCCTCATCGTCAGAGACGGCAACACAACTTCAAGGGTAGACAATGAATTGTCGATCACAACAACTATGTGACTCATGCTCGACCTTTCGGCCTCCGTGTTCCGAGGCCATATCTCCATATGCTAGGCTCGTCACAATAACCTCCACGTAACGCTTGTGCAACATGGCTTACGCCCACTGTATGCGAACGCCGATATGTCTGACACCCGATCGTCACAGACTGCCTCATAATGTAGAACTTTCTTGGTGGTGCTCGTTGGAGGAAGAACACTAGTGGTATTTTGAAGGGATCATCTTATATATAAATACCGCCGTGTAACTAATATATACTAATATATAATCACACAATATAAGATGCACTCAAAACATCAAATGTAATGCGACGGATTATAGTCCATTGCGTCATGGTCTTCTTGGCGCCCACAGTTCATAAACAATTTAATAAACCTACCTTGACCATGTCACATTGCCCCTGCGAAATAAAGTTAGACGCTTCTATTTTATCTTTTGCATATTTTACGTGGCTGGGGCTTTCGTAAAAAGAACCGCTTCTTACCTACGAACTTATGACCACAACAACGATCCAATAATTGCATGATTAAGCATCCCTTTCGGGTCCTCCATTGAAAATGCAAGCCGTATGTCAGTAGTGGAACCATTCTCGCGTAAGCGTACGCGTAAAGAAGGTCCGGGCCGCTTCATCAACTCGATGTCGTTGGAATCACAAGTGCACGCTAGAGGGTAGCCAATAACAGGAACGGTGCCCCCGTGCAGAACACGGGTTCTAACAGCATACAGCTATATCTACGATAGATAGGCTCTGATACCACTGAAGGGGATCGTATGCAGAAAAAAATCCTACCAACGATATCCTTAAACTAGCCAAGATCTATACTATGCAGATATAGAAGTACAACAGAGATCGGAATACATACCCTTGTAGACCGAAAGCGGGATAACGTTTCCGCACAAACGTTGACGATGAAGACCGACGAAGCCGGCCTCAAGGTCGTATAGTGGAAGTAGACCTCACAGCACCGCTAGCGCAGCACCTCGCAGGGCGTTACACACGTACGGTGGAGACGACGACCTCCGAAGCTCCAGTCCAGGACGAGCAGCGGACGACTTGGGCCGGAACACCAGCAACACGGCAGCAGGCTATGGTTGAGAGACCCCCTCTCTTCTCGGCGCAACTCCGACAAAGGGAATCACGAAACCGAGAGAGAATTAGGTCATTAATTGGTGAATTAAAAGGCCAAGGGTGCCCCTTCTTATATAGGCTCCCAGGGGGAGCCAACTTGCCAGCCAGGCAATGTGAGACTAAGCCTCACATGCCTGGTGCGGCATTGCTGCTGCGCCGGCCCCATGGTGGGCCTCTTTTGGCCCACCAGGCCGGCCATCATGCCCCCCACGGAATTCCCTTGGGGATTTCCCCCATGGGCCTTCTTTCCAGTAGAAGGCCCATTTAGTAAAATCAGCCTAAATAAAATCGAAAATAAATATACAAAATTATATTTAAACATTAATTACACTAATTAATATCAAATATATTATATATAATTTATTCTAGCGCCAAAAACTATTTCGTTGCTGCCCGATCTCCATCGGACCATTCCCGGGACGCTACCGGTGATCTCTTTCCTTTCCAGTTGTCTTGTCGAAACCCCTTAAGTGTGTTACCCTAGCGGTTCGATATAATAACATGCATGATCGAGACTCCTCTCCGATCAACGACTAACTCGTAGGCTTGGACCCCATGAATTAATCCTTGTGATATAACGAATGATTCTCATATATCAAACCTGTACGTTAAGTATTAAACCTTTTGTCATAGCGATACTTAGCGTGTCCGAGCATCATTCTTAGATATCTCCATACCTAGCTGACCTCGTTACCGACACCGCTATCTTCTACTCGTCTATGACTTCATGTCTCCGTGACCTAGTCACATGCTTGCAAGCTCATTAGACATAATCGCACCGAGTAGGCCCTAGAGTATCTATCCGGCTATACGGACTGACAAATCCCACTCTTGATCCCTTGTCTCAACTACTCCCTTCCGATACCCAAAAGTATCACCTATCATTGTCACACTATATAAGATATGACGTTTGGTGCGATCAAAGGATCTTCAGGAATAACAATAAGAGTTGATCTCACGGTCGAAGGCGTAATGACTACGTCCTACAAACATGGGTATGTCCATCACATCGTCCTACCAACGACATGAATTCATTGCCGACGGCGCCATGCCCATGATCGGGAAACCTCGATCATCAATCGCGCAACGAAACTAGTTTTAGTAGAATCTACTAGGGACTTGGTTGTTTATGTATCACAAGTGTATTAATGTTTCCGCTTAATAAAGTTATAGCATGACACAAAACGTATTATGAACAATCGAGATATGATAAAGAAATACACTTTATTAATTGCCTCTTGGTTGTATCTCCTTCGGTTCCGAGGCCATATCTGCATATGCTAGGCTCGCCACAACCTCCACCGTAAACGCTTACGTAAAACTCTCTTACACCCACTGTATGCAAACGATGATATGTCTGACACCCGATCGTCATGGCATGTCTCATAACGTAGAACTTTCTTGGTGGTGCATGTTGGAGGAAGAATACTAGTGGTATTTTGGTGGGATCATCTTATATTTCTACCGCCGTGTAACTAACAAACAATCAAACAATATAAGATGCACTCAAAACATCAAATATAATGTGATATGGTCCATGCGCCATGGACTTCTTGGCGCCCACAGTTTATAAACAATTTAATAAACCTACCTTGACCATATCACATTGCCCTTGCAAAATAAAGTTAGACGCTTTCTACTTTATCTTTTGCATATTTTACGTGGCTTGGGGCTGTCGTAAAAAGAATCGCTTCTTACCTACGAACCTATGACCACAACAATGATCCAATAATTGCATATTTAAGCATCCCTTTCGGGCCCTCCATTGAAAATGCAAAGCCAGCTAAAGTGAGAGACAGACACCCGCCAGCCACAAATACGGTACAAGCCGTATGTCAGTAGTGGAACCAGTCTCGCGTAAGCGTACGCGTAAAGACGGTCTGGGCCGCTTCATCAACTCAATACTCTCGGAATCACAAGTGCACGCTAGAGGATAGCAAATATGTGCCCCCGTGAAGAACACGGGTTCTAACAGCGTATAGCTATATCTACGCATAGATCGGCTCTGATACCACTGAAGGGGATCGCAAGCAGAAAACAATAATTTTCCTAGCAACGATATCCTTAAACTAGCCAGAATCTATACTATGCAGATATAGTAGTACAAAGGAGATCACAATACATACCTTGTAGACCGAAAGTGGGGATTACGTTCCCGCACGAACGTTGATGATGAACACGACGAAGCCGACCTCAAGGTCCTGTAGTGGAAGTAGATCTCCCAGCACCGCTAGCGCAGCACCTCGCAAGGCGTTACACACGTACGGTGGAGACGACGACTCCCGAAGCTCCAGTCCAGGACGAGCAGCGGAAGACTTGGACCGAAACACCAGCAGCGCGACATCGGGCTATGGTGGAGAGACCTCCTCTCTTCTCGACGGAACTCCGACAAAGGGAATCACGTAATCGAGGAGAGAAAGAGAAATAAATTGGTGAATTAAAAGGTCAGGGGTGCACCTCTATATAAAGGCTCCCGGGGGAGCCAACCTTGCCAGCCAGGAGGTGTGGGACTAAACCCCACACCTCCACCACCGGCCAAACGAGTGCGCCGACCCTAGGTGGGCCCCATGTGGCATACCTAGGCCGGCCTTGCCCAATCCAAACCCAAAAGGGGGACTCCCCCTCCCCCCATGGGCCTTCTTTCCACTAGAAGGCCCATTTAGGGAAACCAGCCTTTAAAAAATCGAAAATAAATAAATAAAAATGAATATAAATATTAATTACACTAATTAATATTAATTACATATTATATAATTTATTCTCACTCCAAAAACTATTTCGTCGCTGCCCGATCTCCATCGGACCATTCCCGGGACGTTCCTGGTGTTCTCTTTCCTTTCCGGTTGTCTTGTCGAAACCCCTTGATACGTCCAAAACGTATCTACTTTTCCGAACACTTTTGTTATTGTTTTACCTCTATTTTGTGTGTTTTGAATGCAGCTAACGCGGACTAACGCTGTTTTCAGTAGAATTACCCTGGTGTCTCCTTTTTTGCAGAAATATCAACTTTGGAGAAAAATCCAAAAGACATCCATGAATTATTTTCTATCCGAGGGGAACCCAGAACCACGAAGATCAAACGGAGAAGAGCCAGGGGGCCTCCACCCCACCCCATGGCATGGGTCCCATCTGGCCGCGCCAGGAGGTGGTGGGGCCACCTCGGCCACCTCCTCGCGACCCCCTCGCGGCTACTTAACCCTCCTGACCTAAAAAAGATCGGGGGATATCCATCTTTCCAGAGAACAACACCGTACGCCGCCGCCACAGCGAACCCTAGTTCGGGGACCAGAAGTCTCTGTTCCGGCACCCTGCTGGGACGGTGAATCGAAGGGGATCATCGCCATTGTCATCGCCAACGCCTCTCCTTCAACCATCCATGTTTCCCCCATCTATGAGTGAGTAATTCACCGCTCTAGGCTTGAGGGGATGGTAGGGATTGGATGAGATCACTCATGTAATAGCTGTAAGATTGTTAGGGCATAGTGCCTAGTATTCGATATCGGTGTTTTACGTCATTGTTGCAACTTGTTATGCTTAATGCTTGACACTAGGGCCCGAGTGCCATGATTTCAGATCTGAACTTGTTATTGTATCATGATAGTAATCATTGTTTTGGATCATTCTATGAGTTGTATACACATATTATTGTCCGAAATTGATGGCCCCAAAGTGACAGCAATTGGGATAACCGGACAGAATGGCTATGATGTGAGGATCACATGTATTCATGTACTGTTAATGCTTTGCTCCGGTACTTTATTAAAAGGAGATCTTAATTGCCAGTAGATTCCCTAGAGGCCCTGCTGCAAACGGGCTGGCAGAACAAAAGATGATGTGCAAGTTTCTCATTGCGAGCACGCACAACTAAATTGGAATACATGCTTATGATTAGTTAATACTTGGATGCTTTATATTATTTATCTGCAAATGCCTATGCTATGTTATTACATGAATTATCTTATCCATACAACGTCCGTACATCCGTCTCTATGCCTACAGTATTTTAATCGTGCTGTCTACATCAATCACAATCGCTGTCTCAATTCTCCTGCTACTGTTATTTCACTATTGTCTCTGCTATAAAATTGTTGCTACTGATAATCTGTCTCGAGCAAGTCTATTCGCAGGTGTAGCTGATCTGACAAATCATCTGTTAAAGCTTATAAATATTCTTTGGCTCCCCTTGTGATAAATCAAAAAAAATTGGGTTTTACTTCCCTCGAAGACTATTGCGATCCCCTATACTTGTGGGTCATCAAGACTATTTTCTGACGTCGTTGCCGGGGAGCATAGCTTTATTATTAATCCCACCTAAGTGTGATATTGTTCGCTGGAATTTATTCTTCATGGAAAGAAATGCTGATAAGAAGTTTCCCATCGTGCCATCCACTACAAGGAAAGGTACAACTCTGAACTCTGCTGCTGCGCTTGATTCTCCCTCTGTGTTGAGTAAGCTTGTTACACCACCACAACCTACATGTTCTATTACTACTACTGAATCTGAAGTTACTTATATGATGTGACAAGGTTATACCAAACGGGTACCTGTTCGTGTGGGTACTGGTGCACGTAATGACTAAAACCCAATTGTCAATAGGCTGAAGAAGCCCAACAAGCGAAGGCTAAGTCGAAGACTTCTACCATAAATAGCATAGTCGGTATTACTTTCCATAAATGTAGTCCTAGTCGGTTACGACCCGAGACCTGTACCCCTATATAAAGGACAGGAGGAAGACCGATCAAGGATGCGCCCAACCAGAATCCCCAAACCCTAGCAAGATCGACATCTTGCTAGACCCTTGTACTCGCCGCATATACACAATCAATAACATACAAGCAGGAGTAAGGGTTTTACCTCACTCGAGGGCCCCGAACCTGGGTAATTCCCGCTTGTCAGCCGACGAATCTACCAACACTACGCGTTCTCTACCTCATAACTCTTACCCTAGGCTAGTAACCATGGGTATTGATGGGGACATCCCTCGTCAATTGGCGCCGTCTGTGGGAATAGGTAGTGTTGGATCTACGGATTTTTCGGTCCAAATTTCAAACGGCGATCCTTCGACTTCTTCAAAGGGATGCACATCAGCAATAGCAGATCACATCCAGACCACGGGCGATCACTCGCAAAAAGCAGCGTCAGCAGCAAGGATCAGGCCATACTCACCCGAAGCTCAGGAGATTTACTCCAATCTCAAATCAGGTTTTGATCTAACTATCGGGGAACATAACTTTTTGGTTGATCAGCTAGGTGTGCAGGACCTAGCCGAATAGGTTGCAACTAAGCCACTCCAGGAGAGATCGACTGAGACCGCATCTTCGACAGACAAGGATTATACTTCATCACAACTCGATCTGATCCCGCCACTGAGAAGGTTATATCAAACGGGTACCCACTCATGTGGGTACCTGGTGCATGTAATGACAAAAGCCCAATTGTCAATAGGCTGAGAAAGCCCAACAAGTGAAGCCCAAGACCAAGGCTTCTACCATAGATTGCATAGTCGGTAGTACTTTCCATAAATGTAGTACTAGTCGGTTACGACCCAAGACATGTACCCTATATAAAGAAAAGGAGGGAGACCGACCAGGGACACGCCCAACCAAAACCACTAAACCCTAGCAAGATCGACATCTTGCTAGACCCCTGTACTCGCTGCATATACACAATCAATAATATACAAGCATGAGTAAGGGTTTTACCTCACTCGAGGGCCCCGAACCTGGGTAATTCTTGCTTGTCAGCCGACGAATCTTCCAACACAACGCGTTCTCTTACTCATAACTCTTACCCTCAGGCACAAGCAGGTTGGAAAACCCAAACAACATCACTACTATCTTCAGCCAAGGAGTGCCAAACTGTGTCATCATAAGTGGCAGTCGCAAAATGCAAGAGCTGGACGCAAAGGGGGCGATGCAACTAGAAGCTTTTACTGCTATGCGCATCACACTACCAGGGAAGGACACGTCCCACGGGGAACCCCCAGTGTTTCGACTACAAAAACCAAAGAGATCATACGAAAGGAGGTACAAGCTACAGATGCTACAGCACCAAGAGGAAGCACACAACTCGGAGAGTAAGGCCAATTAGGGTCGTCATCACTTAGCAAAAACATCTAGTCAATGTAGCAAAAACTCATGCATCAAAAGGCCAGCAGGTTCCAGACGCGCTCCCTCCTCACCTTCACCTGGGCCAAAGGTGGCACATCCCGCGCAGGTGAAGAAGCGCCAGAGTCCGCTGCCTCCTCACCTTCACCTGAGTGCACCAGGCGGAGACGCTTAGGAGCGGGCTCAACGGCCGCCTCGGTGTCAAGCTGCCCTACACCTTTTCCATCGACTTCGGATTTCTCCGAAGAAGAGGATTCGGCTCCAGGCAGGGAGTCTATCGACTTCTCTCGCTCCTTCAGCACATCCGTCTCCTCGACAGGCCCAGCTTCGGGAAGAGGAGGGAGCGAAGACTTTGTCGAATGCCCCTACACAAGGCAAAGTAAAAGAAAAATCAAGATTAAGCGAGAAAACAATAGCAAGATCCAGTCGACGACAGGGGCGCAAATTACTTACTTAGGGAAGGGGATTCTCCGAGCTGAAGGGAGCTATCGTGAAAGCATAGTCGATGGTGTCCTCAGCTTTGTAGCTAGTCACCGACTTCACGAGTGCGTCAAGCTCATTCGCCGACAGCTCCACAGTACTGATACAGGTGGCGTCGAGTACTCTCTCATACGCTCACGTCGGGTGCGCGCGTTGCTGAAGGGGACACACCCGACTCTTCAGGGATGTGTAGGTCAACTGAAAACCGGAGACGCCGGTGTTCAGCAATCCAACGACTCTCTCCAGCAGCGGGGCAGCCTCGAGTTCTTTGGATGGAGAAAGAGAGTGCTCCCAGGCCTTCGTCTTCTCAGCAACGCCAGTCGAGAAGGCGGGGTGGACGTCTTGGCCCACAAGAACGTAGAAACACTTGGTTCTCCACCTCTGAGCTGACTCGACTGCTTTTAATGTGACGTACTTGCAGCCGGCCTTGACCTGGAACCCGACGCCTCCGACGGGGTTGACACGGCCGTTGCGGGCCATGGGGCGCACTAGGAAGATCGACTTCCATAGCGGCCAGCTAGGGGATACCCCCAAAAAGCATTCGCACATTACCATAAAACATGCAATGTGCAAAACGCCGTTGGGGACCAGATCATGGATCTGTATCCCGTAAGCAAAAACAAGACCACGCACAAAATCGTGCAACGGAAAGCCGAAGCCGCGAGGAAGGAACTCAGCGAAACATACCCGCTCTCCGAGAAGGGGCGCGGGGAAGTTATCTTTGTCGGGAGCCCGAACGGTGAGCTCCGTGGATGGAGGAAGAAGCCCCTCCTTACGAAGAGCCGCCAGCCGTTTTTCCGTCACGATGGACGAGGTCCAGCCGCCGGACTCTTTCTTCAGAGCGGTAGGGATGGCGGCGGCAGTAGCCTCTTTCTTCTTTTTGCTGGTGGCGGCAGCAACAACGGAAGACGCCGAGCTCTTCTTAGGAGCCATGGTAGGAATGCGGGGGCAAAGAAGGAGAAAAAGGCATGAAAAAGGAAGGAAGCGCAAAAGCAGAGCGACGACGGGCGCGAGGAGGAAGATGAAGCAGAGGAGAACAAGAGGCAAATGGCAGGGTAAAATAAATCATAACGGAGAAACCCGTACTTATGGTAAAAATCAGAGGTTCATCGTGGCCGTCCAAACAAAATTACGGCGACACGTGGCACAATCAGAGGGCAATCGTCACAGACCACGCCGCCCACTACGCGCGCAAAACGAGGAGATCATCATCACGTATGCGGAAACCTCGCCACGTCAGGTCAAATGGTAACTGAACCGGCGTCCACAACGGTCAAAAAGAGGGACCCACTATGTCACGTCCTATCAGAGTGTTATTCGCACGCCAAGGATGTCACGCATGACATCATTCCAGACGAACAAAAAACGGACGTCATACCGCGACTGACAAAAAGGAAAAGCTCCTTACAAACTCAAAAGCAAAACGGCAAGAATAAAAAAGAGTCGAGTGGGAAACTCCCATCGAGAGAAGGTAAAAAGAATTCGACTAGCAAAAGCATAAAATTGAGATTATCCTCTACTGCAAGCAATATAGCACAATCTCGGGGGCTACTCCCATCAGGAGCACTTTCGTGCACCCGACAGAATCAAAAGACATTCGAAACATAAGAATTCCCGGGTATGAATCAGCCGATAAGATATCCCGAATGCTGTATGCGGAAAATACAAAGGTAAGACCCATCGATCAGTCGAAAGGGCCGAGGATCACTCCAGCAATGTTTCAATCCTAGACCTTTCCGGATCAACAGATACGATGAAAATTTTGGCGGACGTGCTGGGTAGCGAATCGAAACTACAAAACAATATCAGTAAGACCATCGACTGGTCTGAGGTATGTTTGTCCAGTATGTTTCAGGTTCGAGCCCAAGGACTCGAAACCTCATAGAAGGCTAGTAAGGTTTTGCCCAAGTGCAGTTAACTGGTTTCGACTCATCGAATAAACCTAGGCCTACTCAGTCGAAATCCTTTGTCAAAATTCATAAATCAGAAAGACAAAAATATCATATCAAAAGCATAAAACATGAGGCGTGCACTATGTAGTGAGTCCATGACTTATTCTCTGAATTAGCCAAGCACTCGGGGGCTAATGACAAGGTTATATCAAACGGGTACCCCCTCATGTGGGTACCTGGTGCACGTAATGACTAAAACCCAATTGTCAATAGGCTGAGGAAGCCCAACAAGTGAAGCCCAAGACGAAGGCTTCTACAATACATTGCATAGTCGGTAGTACTTTCCATAAATGTAGTCCTAGTCGGTTACGACCCGAGATCTGTACCCCTATATAAAGGACAGGAAGGAGACCGACGAGGGACACGCTCAACCAGAACCACCAAACCCTAGCAAGATCGACATCTTGCTAGACCCCTGTACTGGTCGCATATACACAATCAATAACAGACAAGCAGGAGTAAGGGTTTTACCTCACTCGAGGGCCCCGAACCAGGGTAATTCCCGCTTGTCAGCCGACGAATCTACCAACACCACGCGTTCTCAACCTCATAACTCTTACCCTACGCTAGTAACCATGAGTATTGATGGGGACATCCCTCGTCAGCCGCCAAAATCCCCAACGGATTCAATGTCATCTTCGGAGTTCAACAAGTTCATGGCAGAAGAGTTCCTCGAAGAGGAAGGACCATCGACTACCACAGTCAACGACATGATCATATCGATGGCTTCGGCTGGAAGCACTGGAGTGGCAACATCACAGATCGATCCGACCTCATCCATAGCAGGGCCCATGTCCACAAGGGAATTCAATGAGTTCATGATGCAAAACGAGATGGAAGAAGAAGTGTAATCGACCCTGCATATCAACCCACTCGACGACCATATGCAGATCGATGTTCCAGAAGAAAGATTCCACCTCTCCGAGTATGATGAACCTGCAAAAGACATCATACTCAGAGATCCAGTCTCCACATCACGTTGTCGTCGACTACAACGAGCATATGCAGCAAACGGAAGATGACGAAAACAGAAAAAACAAAAACAAAAGCATAGAGTGGGATAGCGACATCAAAGTAACATATGAAGAACACTCAGACTACACATATCCTTACCACATACCCCAGCAGGTTTACGTGGCAACAGCTGTAGAGATATCAGAAAACGCAGCCAATCGCCAACCAGTTGAATACCCCCCAGTCGAATACCCCCGGACGGTCACTCTACCAGATGGTATCACCACTCTGGATATCACGGCAGAGATGGCCGCAAAGGTGACAAAGGTCATTGAAGAGGGCACAATGATGCCAGTAGACGCAACTCCAGATGAGTTGGCAACATACAACTACCTCAACTGGCAGGAATCGCAGCGTTTTAAACAATACAGAGCAACACTCGAGGAGCGAAGAAGGCAAGCAAGCATATCAAGCGCACGCAGACGACAACAATCTATGAGTTCTACAGGTGCAACCGAGGCACGACGCAGATCCAGATTCGACAGAATCCCTGAACACGAAAGGGCAGGTGTCACTCGAAATCTGGACAACTCGTTCTTAACAGTCGACTCTAATGTTATAGTCTTACCCAAAACAGCGGAAGGAGCCCTCGTATCCATAGGAGCATACCTTCAACCCAGAAAACCGCCGGCAGGAGATCCGGCTGAAGGAGTATATCTCCAACAAATGAAGGCGCTAAAAATTGCAGCAAAAGAACTGGTAAATGGTCGAAGGCAAGAGCGAAGCCGAAGTCACTCGAGAGGACGTCACAGTCGCAATCCTCAGCGAAGCAGCGGCAGGAAAAGTTCAAGCCGTCGCAGATCAAGAAGCCGATCAAGGAGCAAATCTAGGAGATCGGGCAGTCGTGATTCGCCTGACTATCACAACACAAGCCCATGTGGAGCGCAATGCTTCACTCGACGGATACAAGAGGCAAAGTTACCGAAGAAGTTTGGCTTACCAACCATGCCAAAATTCAACTCCAAGCAAGAACCCTCAGGCTGGTTAGAGGACTACAAATTAGCAGTCATATGTCAACGGGGAACAACAACAACAGCACTACAATATATACAGCTGATGCTTGAAGGCACAGCTGCGACTGGCCAAAATCATTACCTGCAGGAACCTACGACTCTTGGGACCAATTCAAGGAAGACTTCATAAAGTATTTCGACCCTCTCTGCGAAAGATCGAAAACATTTGAGGAGCTAAGAGCATGCCAGCAAAAGACAGACGAGACGCTCAGGTCTTACATCAGAAGGTGGGCCTCCATCAGAAACTCTGTGGGCGCAATATCAGAAGACAGGGCAATGGACACTTTCACGAATGGAGTCTACAGAAAAGATTTCAGAGAAGCACCCGGACGACAAAAGCCAAAAACCATGGCCGAACTCATGAAATTAGCAACCGAGTGGGAAGATGGCGAAGATGCAGTCCATAGCAAAACTCCACACTCACCACATCAGCATCGCGCTCGGCGAAGCAGTCGTGACCACTGAGACAACCGAGATCACCGAGATAGAGACGACAAACGACGACGACGCGAAAACGATAGCAGGGGCAAAGACAATGTCAAATTCAAGGCAGCAGGATTCTCGCGTAATGATCGCAATCAAGAAGACTGAAAACAAGGCGATTGTCGAGAAGCCAGAAACAGCTACAAGAACGACAGATCAGTCGACCGGCATGACAACAGAAACCATGGTCAACGCGGAAGTTACAACAAACAAGATGGACAACAACGCTTAGATCCAAGAATAGAGAATCCGTGCAGATTGCACTTATTTAAGGACCTTGAAACGGCAAGACTAATATCAAGTCATACGATTGAAAACTGTCGAGAATTCGAGCAGTTGGCAATCGAGTACGCAAAAAGGCATAAGAGCAATGCATTCGAACATATGGTACCCACATCACAAGGCATAGAATTACCACCACCACCATCATATGACCCTAACAGTCAAGCCGTAGGAGCGGTATATTACACACACCAAAGGTCGGCAGATAAGCACTCCAGTCATCAGAGTCAAGCATACATGATCCAGAAGGGGCGACCATCAAACAGGTAACTGAAACTGCACACCAGACATGTCAACATGGCAGTCATGGCACCACCAGCTGCGCCAGAATAACTTCACGAATCTGAAAAAGCGATCACATTCAGTCAAAAGGACCACCCGCCATCTGTATATAGGCCAGGTCATTCCGCCCTCGTACTAGAGGCCCAAATAGGAAGCTACAACATCACCAAGGTCTTCATGGATGGAGGAAGTGGCATCAATATCATCTTCGCCGACACACTGCGCAGAATGAACAGGTTAGTCGACAATTTACCTCCATCATCAAATACTTTTCATGGCATAGTTCCAGGCAAAGCCATTGTGCCAAAAGGCATGATACAACTCGATGTCACATTTCGAGATGCAACACACTTCCGCACCAAAACAATGGAATTCGAAGTTGTCAACTGGAGGTCACAATACCACGCCATACTAGGGCGGCCAGCGTTCGCCTGGTTCATGGCAATACCGCATTACGCATATCTTCAATTAAAAATGCCAGGGCCAAAGGAAGTAATCACAGTCAGCGGAAATTTTCAAAGGTCAGATTCTTGCGACCGAGACTTCAATAAAATTTCAGGGACATTCAGAGCAGAGCAGCCATTGACAAGACATTCAATACTACAGATGACACACGCACACACCAAGTCTATCCGACTGACCAGGCGAAAACGGTCAAGGTACAAGCTTAACTCCCAGATTCGTGTACCCGGATCCAGGGTATGCAGGACCTTTGGGATCTTCCTCCACCGCAGCCAATGCGGGGTACGACTACACGAGGCATAACCCACCGAGTTGGGGCGATTATTCACCTTTGGGTTGATCTCCACTTAGTCCAAAAGCCTAAGCTTGGGGGGAGGTATACCGATAGCACACTCATTTACATATCATATCATTCGTTTTAGTTTTCTTTCTTTCATGTGTTCATGTTTTGTTTGCTTTCTATAAACTCAAAAATACCAAAAAGATTTTTGTTATTTCTCTTGCTGGTTTGTTTTAGTATCTTGTATTAATATGCTTAGTATTTATTTTAGTTCAGTATGCTAAAACACAAAAATATTTTGCTATGTTGTGTCTGTTTCGTGCAGGGACAGATTTCTGCTGTTCACCGTAAAATTAATAACTCTCCACAGGAACATCGGAATGACCTGAAATTTGATGTGCAAATTCCTGGGATGTGAACGCAACTTTGATTAGTTTTGAGTTTTCTGATCTGGGCATGTTAAGGACCTAGAAATTGTTTGTCTTTGTTGGATGTTCTGTTTTCAGTTTCTAAATCCGAAAACCCAAAAATATTTGTTGTTTCTCTTTGCTTGTGTATAGTTTGTTTCAGAGGTCATTATCTTCAGTTACTCCATAGAGTTTGTTTATTATCGCATATCTTTCAAGCACACAAGTGATAAGGCAATTATGATGATGTATGACAATTTCGAGTTGGGTAAGAGGCTGGTAATGAACTCTATTTGTTTCTCATTTTTGTACATATACTCACTCATGTGAGCATGCTTAGATGGTTCCCATAAGGTATATATCGATTAGTGGATGCTTAGTTTTTCAGGTTCTCTTATGATCGTTTCCAATTTATTTATGATGGATGTCATGTCTCTTTGGATATTTGCTTGCATTGTTTTGGTCATAATAGAATATGACATTGTGGTATCCTCCTCTGAATAATTCATTTGAATTGACTTGGCACATGCTTACACATGTTATGACTGAAAACAAAAAGTCAATTAAGGCTTAATGACATATTTTTCCTCAGACTTCTTGTATCTTTATTATGCCTCCGTTAATTCTATTTCGTCGCAAGCATGATTATGACGGTTATTGCTCTCTTGAATTATCGCTTTCCCATCTATTGCTAGACTCAACTTGTACTAAGTTGAGATAATGCTTGTGATTCCAAATCACTGAAAACCAAGTTATTCCAAAGAGTCCACCATAAATACATATACATGCAATTTCAAACCATTCAAGTAAATTCGCATGTGCTACCTTTAAAACCTTCAAACACTTCTCAATTTGTGCCACTGTTTTGAGCTCATGAGGAAGTGGTAGTTGGTCTTGTTATCTTCAATACTAATTAAGTAATTGACTTGCATGCTACATCTGCTCATCACTAATTTTGCAAAGGGTTGGTCAGACCATTATAATAACAAAAAAGGATTTGAGAAAATAAAAATAGGCACTGCTCCATGGTTTGAGATTGTTTGGTGGGCACACGAGGATTCGGTTAGCCATGGTTTGTTAGAAAGGTGGGGAGGAGTGTCAAGCTATCAAAAAGAATATAAAGATGCATATTATAAGTGCTTTGTTTTAAAAATAATTGGAACCGCTCTGAACTTGCTTGGTATGGAAGATAACAAGAAATCTATTGCCATTCGTTGACCTAACAACCACCACATAAAAACAATTTTACCTCTGTTTTCAAAATGATAAGAAGCTCTAGCACATGTTGAATCCCTACTTCCCTCAATCAAGGGCATATCTTTTACTTTACGGTTGAGTCATCATCCTTCTTTGAGCACCTTCTCGAGAGTACAATTGTCATTCTTAGTGTAATGTGATTGTCCCTTAATATGTTAACCGCGGTGTAATCTAGATGATTTTATCTTTGATATCTTTATCTCTAGTCTTCCCTTAAAACTCATAGGTGCCTGGGCATTTATGTTTGCTATTACATTCAGACAAGCAAGATACCACTTTATCATACTTCCTTATGATCTTTGCAATCCTATGAATTGATATGTTTCATGTTATTTATCATCGGTATAATTGGAATCTTTTCATGGTTTACATAACTATTGGGTGACACCGTTTATATATGTCTTATTATGAATAGTCTAAGCATTTGTCCTCATAATGAGAATATTTACATCACATGAGCAAATGAGTTCGTGAAAGTTCTTTTATCGCACTCAGTTGTTAACTAAATTGCTTGAGGACAAGCAATAAGCTAAGCTTGGGGGGAGTTGATACGTCCAAAACGTATCTACTTTTCTGAACACTTTTGCTATTGTTTTACCTCTAATTTGTGTGTTTTGAATGCAACTAACACGGACTAACGTAGTTTTCAGCAGAATTACCCCGGTGTCGTCTTTTTGTGCAGAAATATCAACTTCGGAAAAAAGCCCAAAAGATATCCAGGAATTATTTTCTATCCGAGCGGAACCCAGAACCACGAACACCAAACGGAGAAGAGCCAGGGGGGCTCCACACCACCCCGTGGCGCGGGTCCCATCTGGCCGCGCCAACGGGTGGTGGGGCCACCTCGGCCGCCTCCTCGCGACCCCCTCGCGGCAACTTAACCCTCCTGACCTAAAAACTATCAATGGATATCCATCTTTCCAGAAAAAACCACCGTACGCCGCCGCCACCGCGAACTCTTGTTCGGGGACCAGAAGTCTCTGTTCCGGCACCCTGCCAGGACGGGGAATCGAAGGGGATCATCGCCATCGTCATCGCCAAAGCCTCTCCATCAACCATCCATGATTCCCCCATCCATGAGTGAGTAATTCACCGACGTAGGCTTGAGGGGATGGTAGGGATTGGATGACATCACTCATGTAATAGCTGTAAGATTGTTAGGGCATAGTGCCTAGTATCCGTTATCGGTGTTTTACGTCATTGTTGCAACTTGTTATGCCTAATGCTTGACACTAGGGCCCGAGTGCTATGATTTCAGATCTGAACTTGTTATTGTATCATGATAATAACCATTGTTTTGGATCATATCTATGAGTTGTATACACATATTATTGTCCGGAACCGATGGCTCCAAAGTGACAGCAATCGGGATAACCGGAAGGAATGGCTATGATGTGAGGATCACATGTATTCACGGAGTGTTAATGCTTTGCTCCGGAACTTTATTAAAAGGAGTACCTTAATTGCCAGTAGATTCCCTAGAGGCCCCGCTGCAAACGGGCTGGCAGGACAAAATATGATGTGCAAGTTTCTCATTGCGAGCACGCACAACTAAATTGGAATACATGTTTATGATTAGTTAATACTTGGATGCTTTATATTATTTATCTGCAAATGCCTATGCTATGTTATTACATGAATTATCTTATCCATACAACGCCCGTACATCTGTCCCTATGCCTACAGTATTTTAATCCTGTTGTCTACATCAATCACAATAGCTGTCTCAATTCTCCTGCTATTGTTATTTCACTATTGTCTCTGCTATAAAACTATTGCTACTGATAATCTGTCTCGAGCAAGTGTATTCACAGGTGCAGCTGATCTGACAAATCATCTATTAAATCTTATAAATATTCTTTGGCTCCCCTTGTGTCGAATCAATAAATTTGGGTTTTACTTCCGTCGAAGACTGTTGCGATCCCCTATACTTTTGGGTCATCACCCCTTAAGTGTGTTACCCTATCGGTTCGATATAATAACATACATGATCGAGACCCCTCTCCGATCAATGATTAACTCGTAGGCCTGGACCCCGTGAATTAACCCCTGTGATATAACGAATGACTTTCATCTGTCAAACTTGGACGTCGAAATCTTAAACCTTTTTTATAGCGATACTTAGCGTGTCCGAGCCTCGTTCATAGATATCTCCATACCTAGCATGATCTCGTTACCGACAACACTATCTTCTACTCGTCCATGATCTTATGTCCCCGTGACCTAGCCACATGCTTGCAAGCTCATTTGACATAATCTCACCGAGTGGGCGTAGAGTACCTATCCGGCTATACGGACTGACAAATCCCGCTCTTGACCCCTCGTCTCAACTACTCCCTTCCGATACCCGAGAGGGACACCTTTATTGTCACACTATATAAGATATGACGTTTGATGCAATCAAAGTATCTTCCGGGAATAACAATAAGAGTTGATCTCACGGTCTAAGGCGTAATGACTACGTCCTACAAAATATGGGTATGTCCATCACATCGTTTTACCAACGATATGACTTCATTGCCAACTGACGCCATGTCACATGATCGGGAAACCTCGATCATCAATCACACAATGAAACTAGTCTTAGTAGAGGCTACTTGGGACCTGGTTGT
Organism: Poa annua; assembly: GCA_026929855.1. Lineage (NCBI taxonomy): Eukaryota > Viridiplantae > Streptophyta > Magnoliopsida > Poales > Poaceae > Poa > Poa annua. The sequence continues at coordinate 34,295,848 of CM049426.1, forward strand.
TTACGTATCACACATGTATTAATGTTTCCGTTTAATACAGTTATAGCATGACACAAAAACGTATTATCAACAAACGAGATATGATAAAGAAATCACTTTGTTAATTGCCTCTAGGGAATATTTCCTTCAGAATTAGTCATTGATCGGAGAGTGGTCTCGATCATGTATGTTATTATATCGAACAGTTAGGGTAACATACTTGAGGGGTTTTGAAATATATTATCGGAAAGCAAAATATGAATTAGAGAACACCGGGAACGTCCCAGGAATGGTCCGATGGAGATCGGGCAGCGACGAAATAGTTTTCGGGGTCGGAATAAATTATATAATATGTGTTTAATAGTAATTAGTGTAATTAATAGTTAAATACAATTTTATTTATTTTCAAATTTTTTAAGGCTGATTTCTCTAAATGGGTCTTCTGGTGGAAAGAAGGCCCATGGGGGGAGGAGTCCCCTCCTTGGTGCGGATTGGGAGGAGGCCGGCCTAGGTGGGCCAAATGGGGCCCACCTAGGGTCGGCGGCTGCCTTTGGCCGGCAGGGGGGTGTGGGGTTTAGTCCCACACCGCCCGGCTAGCAAGGTTGGCGCCCATCCTTCCTCTCTATATAGAGGGGCACCCCTGGCCTTTTAATTCATCCAATTAATTCTCCTTTTCTTCTCGATTACGTCATTCTCTTTGTCGGAGTTATGCCGGGGAGAGAGTTCTCTCCACCATACGCCCGCTGCCGTGTTGTTGGTGTTCCGGTACAAGTCTTCCGCTGCTCGTCCTGTACTGGAGCTTCAGAGGCCGTCGTCTCCACCGTACGTGTGTGACGCTCTGCGAGGAGCCGCACTAGCGGTGTTAGGAGGTCTACGTCCTCTACACGACCTTTGTGCGGGAACGTAATCACCGCTTTTCGGTCTACAAGGGTATGTATTCTGATCTCCTCCGTATTACTATATCTACATAGTATAGGTTCTGGCTAGTTTAACGTTATCGTCGCTAGAAAATTATTGTTTCCTGCCTGCGATTCCCTTCAAATATCTCTAACCAGCCACCCCAAATTTATCCCCTAAATAAAGGACGTGTTCACGTGCAGTGACCGGACAACCCAAAAAATGGTCTTCTTCGGCCATGTATACCGAAGTCTCTCCAATTCGTGTGGGTCATTTGCATGTGACTAAATGAAGGACAAAGAAAGTAAGAAGAACAAAAAAAGGTGACCCAAGCGGACAGTCCAGGTATGGCCGGTCTGGCTAATCCTTCCCCCATTCTCCTCTGAAATATGCGTTGAATTTATGAATTGCCGGACATCCCAGACATGTATAGAGAGTTTGAGGGGACCTGTTGGGTGAGGTATTTTCACTCTCTCCCTTCTGAACACGATTGAATTGTGCCGCCGGACATATAGAAAGGCTTTGGAGGGACCGGCTGAAGATGCTCTGAACTTACAAGCTCAAATGTCTAGTTCATGAGAAATATTTAGTCCTGCTTGAGGATTATCCTATAAAATAGGCTTAGGGAGCTTTCTCTCTTTCTATCTCGTCTTTTTCTTTTTATATTTGATGGGCAGGACACTAAGTTTGCTTTGTTTTTTTGAGATAGGACACTAAGTTTGCTAGACCGCACAAAACCCCACTAACTCAAGAGATAACTTGTTACAATACATCATTATTTTTTTCAGGAATTTTTAAACTTTTGGGTGTGCACGAACTTAACAAATAAATAGTGTACCTATGATTCTGGATCATATACGTGGTTATACGACTTATACCTGAAAAACAAAACAAAATAGGTATGTCCCTAAAGAACAACTAAAAATGTATGCTGCGTCATTTCGAATGAAATGGAGAACGATTATTTATAACTGTACAAGCTAAATCAACCTCAGGCCGTCCTAGCTCAGTTGGTAGAGCGCACGGCTTTTAACCGTGTGGTCGTGGGTTCGAATCCCACGGACGTGTTTTTATTTTTCTATTTTTCGACTCGGAACATCGGAACAGCATTAGACTAGTTCTAGTGGGGAGTATCATATAGTGGTATCATGCATACGATACTCCTCTATGTTACTACGTTAATAATGGGTAGTAACATAGATGTAGTATCATATAACCATGCATTTATTAGGCTATAGACTCATCTTTTTTCGAAATCCGCTATGTTTCGTATCTACCTATGATACCACCACCACTTCTCTCCTCATTAAATACTTGCCACATAATCATTTTTGACTATGTGACACTTATGTTACTACCTATGATACCCCCAGTATGACTAGTTTTAGAAAAGGTTAACCCGATTTTTAAGAAAATGTGATTCTCCATTACTGATCATGCATCTAATTAACCAAATCACCAAAGTAACTTTCATCAACATATTAAAATGACACTAGCGGTCCAGACTCCAGAGTACTGGCTCATATATACTGCTAGGATTGTCAAGTTCCACGGACCACCTCAGAACCGCATTAGAAAAGGTTACCTCGATTTTTAAGAAAGTGTGATTCTCCATTACTGATCATGCATCTAATTAACCAAATCACCAAAGTACTTTAAAATGGAACTTTCATCAACATATTAAAATGACACTAGCGGTCCAGACTCCAGAGTACTGGCTCATATATACTGCTAGGATTGTTAAGTTCCACGGACCACGGTCCATTGAAAATGTCGCAGAACTCGCGTCACAGTTTCTTCTTCCTTGGGCTTCTCTAGAACACAAAGTTTTTATGAGCTCGGTCATTTTCAACAAGAAGATTGTAGACTGATGAAGACTCAAGACCGGATGACATTCAAGCCAGTCTGGGACCTGAACATTGAACAAAACACAGGTAACGATTAGGTACTCCCTTTGATTGAAACTTGTGCGGAGGGCTGCGGCATACACATGAATATACTAAGAGTAAGAAAATAAATGCAGGAAAGTACATTTCAGACATGCAATATCCTCTTCAGAAAAGGGCAAGCTAGCTGGGTGTACTGCAGGAAATTATGCAAATTAAAAGAGTACTCCTATGAAACAAAACAGAAGAAGCAAAAAAGAAGACACAATAAACAAGCGAACAAAAGAGCAACACATAAAGAAAAGGCAGAACAAACCTTCGACTTCTCCACAGAGATAAAGAACAATAAACTCTCTCTTACATAGATTGAAAGAAATTTCAGTTCCACTTACAATAGCCACGGGCAGAACTGTAAGAACAAAATATATGAATATCACTGAAATTCCTAAGCAAAGTGGTGGAAACATTATCCTTTCATGGAGAGCACATATTGCTTAGGATGATAAAGGTAACGAAATTTGCTGGTTCACTTGTAAGTTCAAAAGTGAGCCTAAGTTTATGAAAAAAGCATGTCAAATTACATCTCAAATTCCTATAGGAATTCTTAAGTGGGTTGGATTTTCTTCTTTTATATGAAACTTATATAGAAAGGAGAAAAGTTACATGCATTCAAAAACTTCCTTTAGTATTAGATGACTGGTGTATGTTTATACTTGTGAGAAAATAATGCATAAAATGATAGAAAAAACAACTCAATAATTAACTTCATGATAGATCTGAATTGCTTATAACTTGATAGTTATGTGATGTATTTCTCAACATGATATGTTCTACCCCCTTTCCTTTGGCTCATTTCTTAGTCATAATTCCGTAGCTAAAAAGCAACTCATTGCGCATAAGTCTGATATATCACAGTCTAAGTCATGTATCAGGGGAGTTGTAAGCTAACCAACTTTTTCCCTCATGTCTGCGAAGATCTATCGAGGGAGAAAGGTGTCAGGTATAATTATAATTACTCGTGCAAACTAATGCGGGGAAGGGAGAAGTCAGGAATGACTGTAGCAAACACCTGCGCGCCGTGGATGGGTAGTGGGCCACCTGCGCGATTAGGGGGGTGGCCTCCTCCGCGTGTTACCCCGATCAATACCTCCACCACGGGTCCACTCCAGCCACTCCGCCATGCTCCACCGCCACCTTGGACCAGGGCGGCTGGTCTGTCCTCCACGAGCAGCCTCGCCCTAGGTCGCAACCCGAACCACGGTAGGGCACGTAGCAAGCCAGGGAGACTGCCTGACGAAATATGAAGGGAAGGAGCTGACTTCTTCAGCTAATCCTCCGTCACCCTCCCACCCCCCCCCCCCCCCCCCACGCCACCCCCACCCACCCCGCGTCCACACGAAGTTGCTGCTTGTGGGAGGAGGACGAAACCACTTGGGGGCTTGTAGATGTTAGTCTGATGGTCAATGGGGCACGACAAGAGGGGTTGGGTCGAGGTCATCGCCCGCGTGGACCTGTAGAGGTTTAGGGTTTCACGAGAGGTGCGGTGGGGTTGGAGATAATTCTGTACCACGCCACCCACCGGTCGGCGACTAGCGACACACGGCACGGTAAGTAGCAAAAATTGGTCTCGCAGTGGTAGGAGAGCTCAGGGTGGCGGCGACAGCAGTAGCGGCGATATAGGGGTGGAGGCGGGAGGCAACCGTGTCGGGGAGGAGAGTTGGGTGGAGACATGAAGAGGATTATGATTTTGGGTTGGGTTTTGCATTTTATATGGGGGACTGATCCGTAATTTTTTGGAAACATAAGGTTTTTTTATGACATGACAGCGCGGACCGTCGGATCAGAGGGATCGATGTCGTTGATGGGGGCGTGGTGAGGGCTGCGATTTACACCTTCTTAATATAGTGGGTGATGTAGATGTATCTAATCGACATGTTACATGTGTAACATTTAAATCGGAGTTGAATCTTACATTTTTACCGGACTATTTCGACACTTGCATGATGTACAATATTGACATGGTTCCACGGAATGAGATGTTCCACGGAGTGATCCTTGTGTGACATGGACAGACTCTTCCCATCAAGTGCGGCCGAAGTGGTACAACCTGCCGCCGCACGCAACGTGGCAATTCGAGAGCCATATCTTTACTATTAAACGGCAGTCCGTGGCCGATCGTCCGCTCGACGTGGTCTGCCGATCGGCCGCAGTACATGGTCTGCCGAACGAGCGATTCAAACATCTACAAGGCCCAGCCCATTAAAAATTTCCGGCCGCATCCATCTGGAGCAGAACAATCACCGCTAGATCTGGAACAAATTATTATGAAATAAATTCTTTCCTTGCTAGCTCAATCTCACGGAACAAACTATAGCAATAATAATCACCGCTCGATCTTTTTCCTTGTTTGCAAAACTGTATCGATCGAACAAATTCAACTTACCAATCACGGCCCGATCTCTTTCCTTACCAACAAACGTACTCAAAGGAAATTTTAGACAAGAAATAATTCACCTGATCAACCACGGCCCGATTTCTTTCCTTAGGAATCACTCCATTGTACCTGGATTGCTCTATATGCCACACCCGAAGTTGGATACTATTTTTGCCTCATCTCAGCTTCCGTCTGCTATTTTCACCTCTTCTCGCCTCAATAACCCATGGCGGCTCGATACCCGTGTTCAAAAAGGGTTGTGTTGCCTGCTCCGGCCTTCTCGCCGCCGCCGATGAACACATATGTTTCGAGTACCCTCCACGTTTTACTTCTACATTCTGTTTACCGCATGTAAAAATCAACTGCCCCTAAAGGAAACATTGTGTGACGAAAGCACAATGTAAAGTCGTATTGTAGTTCAATTAATGTGAACAAAAAAATAATATCGTAGGTAAGTTCTTTGAAATAAAGAGGTATACTGATACTAGCTAGACCTATTTTTAGCATGTTCTATGAAAACGAGCAAAGCTACACATGGTAAAAATAACTGAACTTTATGCATATTTGTATGATAGAGAAGGTGGTGGGCGATGATTCCAGTATCTAAGTTTTTTTTAAAGCAGGTGATGCTCAGTTCAAGACAGCGCTCTGCTCTAAAGGGTGATGTTTTGTGTTTTGCTGAAATTGTTTTTTCATATGGATAATACATATGTATGTGTGTCCATTAGCTTTGGAGTAGGCTAACTGAAATTTCCATCATTTCTAGGTTTTTATGGTTACAGAGATCTCTTCATTTTTAAATGATAAATAGACATCACAATAAATTTCTTCTTCCTAGATTGGTATGACTATACTGAAGTGCCTGTGCTCAAAATAACAAGTTACGATAGACCTTAGCAGAACGTACATGGTGTCGTTTTAGCATATTATAGTAAATCGAATTCTACTATACCACAACATAACGTACAGGGAGTTAGAATAAAAAATACATACTTTATAAAAGTACAGTCACTTTGGGTTAATTAGTTCAACTCATGCTAAACTTTTGTGTCCTCGTGCTCATTTTGTTATACTGTATTTAAATGCATGCGAAATAAATATCATTGTAACTTAAGTAAAATTGGTATAGATACACAAAATGGACTCAACGTATCATAAATATCTAATCTAATGTATTTTATACTTTTCAGACATCTAACATTTGATGAGATCAATGAAGAACATCTACATCTACATTTCTCTTGGGAAACAACTGCTAAAGTGGTGTGCACTCGCACAAAGGATACTTCAGATGGACGGTTTATGTCGCTTATACTATCTGACATTAGAGTAAGACTATTTAAAACTCATATGAATGTCGTGATGTTTGTTCCTTTAAAAAATGGGTATCACATTTGCTAATATAAGCGTACTTTTAGGGGACGAAGATGGAGGCGATTTGCTACGACACTTTTGTAGATCGGTTCAACAGTCAACTTCAGTCAGGCACAATTTACGAGTTCAAGCGTATAGTTTTTCAGCCGGCTGATCTCCCATTGCCCTTCAGGATCGCAATACCGTCAAAATATATCATTATATTACGTGCACAAACTGAGATCCAGCTAGCAGTGCCGCTAACCTACATTCCTAGGCTACCACATCGATTCAATGACTTCAGCACGGTCTATCGTCTACAGAACAACATGTTTGCAGGTAATGTGAATAAATATGTATTGTTTTATTTTCACTAAATTATGTATCAGTTAACTAAGTCATTCTTTTTTATAGATGTTGTTGGACTGGTAGCGTATGTTAGCAATATCATGTACAAAAAGTATGAAACGTATATACACCACGTCCCATACCTTGATGTTGCAATAATAAACACGAGGTATACATTTATTATTAAGTCCAATATTCATATGTATACATTTATTATTAAGTCCAATATTCATCATTTAAGCAATGTGTGTTTAGATGAATCATTTTTGCAATAAACAGGATGGAAATTCTCTTTGTCCGTGTCTCGGGACGACACGTCGGAGAACATATCACCCTGTGGAGACAGTCGGACTACAGCTTATGGACTCTAGCTGCTACTTTCTTGGTGACAAATTATCAACAAGCTAATTTATTTTTGCCTATAAATGTATCTTCTCATAAAACGATTAGATTCTACTCTAATGACCGTACATAATATTTATTTAGGGGGATTGTCCACACCAGACGAGAGCACGATTGTGCTGGAGGAACCAAACGTGGAATTAGATGCATTTCGTGCATCACTATTTAAGGAAGACCGGTCGTTTTGGTGTCATTTTAGGAGGACTGTCGAACTAAGGAAGATGCAGGCAATGAATGACAACCTCGTCGAAAGCAAACTACGGTCAATATAGTGGAGGACTTACAATTTCCATAAATAACTCAACGGGTCGTCCGTGATTTATTTCCATCATCTACTATGCATACAAATGTTTGTATGCATTAAGAACTAAATTCATTTTGTGAAGTGTGTGGACAATGTTTAACGTCGTTCTATGTTTTAAATATTGTGTCTGAATTGCACAACTATGATTCCTTGGATAGACACCTTGATTAATATATTTTGGCTTAAATTATAGTACAAATCTTCATCCTGCGTGCTCGAGCTATCGTTGGACAACTCTGCATCCGCCCCTTCCTCCAATATACCTCATTCTGAGATAAACAAGGAAAAACAATGACCCCTGGCCCGAAAAGTTGAGTCAGGGTGACGTGGCCACGTTTTCGATGCAAATATCAAGTCCAAAAAGAGGATACATCGCCTCGTTAGAATGATCATCTATCAAAAACAGAGGTTGCAGGTTAAGGGTTGTCACAGATATACACCCAATACATGGTGCACAGAGGCGGTCACTCCTTTTCCGTTAACTTTACTACTTAACGGAAATGCACCGCTTGTTATTAGGCACAAATAAGTAACTCACCAGCTTCGTGTAGTTTACCCGCGTGACCCAAATATGAGCACTAGGAAAAAAATGAAAAAATGTGGCCATTAATTAAACCTTCCATACATCCAAACGCTTAATTGTCTTCCGTAACCAAATCAATCACCATATGATATATGTCCTTAATGACACGGTTCCATATATAAGGATTTATTTATCTTTGGTAACCATTTATTACCAAACACGTCATTAATTACAGCTTCCAAGTATTAAGAGATTTAATTCCTTTCATAACCAGTAAATATAGCAGGCGTGAGATTGTTACTATAAATTTTTAGTTCGTAATTTACAAATCATGTAACGGAAGGAAATATATTTACGACGACACTTACCAAATACAAATATGCTATAATCTGTATATAAATAGAGATAACCTTTCAGATGACTCGGTGATCATCCTTCAATAGAGGATTCACGAAACACGACGACCTCGCCGGCGACAAGGTATGATCTGAATCCACGAAACACCTGTGAACCTATTGTCCCCGTGCTCTTTTAAGTTTTACCTGCATCATAGAGTAGAAGTTCAATAATTCTAACATTGATCATTTAGAAATCATGCAAAAAAATCACACGGAGCTGCCCAGGCCCCAGATACGCTGATATTAGCTAATCTAGACACCCCTCACAATTACAATTATTCGATACATGCTTCTGACTGTTAACTTTTACCAGTAAGCTAATTTAGACATACGTGCAATATTTTTCTAATTTCATGTGTTTACTGAAAATTCGGTTATTGATATATAATATGATTTCAAATTATATGCAGTTATGGAGACAATAGGCAACGATATGGTGTTGGATGAGAACAAAAGCTTGCCGAGTTCTACAAAATCGAATGAGGTGCAATGAGAGATTCCTTCTATACAAATTATATATTGTCATATTTAATTTTATATTTCCATATCTGTAGATCGTGTGTGCGATAGAAATAGATACTATCACCAATCCGAAAGAATCTAACAGCATAGACCCCGATGCAATGATGGTGGTGCACACTGAAAAATCAACATGTTCTACACAATCGGAAGTGGTGAGAATTGCATTTTTGGATTAGTATATAGATGGTCTATATATCCATATTTTTATTCATTTTTAATGGAGTAAGACACAATAAAAACACCAAAGAAATTTATCCATATTTTTTCTACTTGTTCTAGATGGGATCAACCGAGATTGACTTCAAAGATAGATTGCTTATACTAAAATGAAGAATTACATCATGCCCTTCCCTGAAAAAACAAGGCTGGTGTGGTGCGGATCTCAGATGCATGTTTGAAACGTAAAGATTTGCAATGTTTGTTCAAAGAGAATGGTTGGTTAAACGGTGATGTAAGTTGACAATGTCCACATACAGTAAAACCAATGTGTGTTAAATGATATAATGTCAAAAATTTCCATCATATTGATATATGATATGCCAGTTTACATTATTATTATTTTCTTCTGGTTAACTCCGTTGTTTGTTTCTCAGAGAAGTATGGGTTCAGAGCTCCAAGCCATATCCAATAACATTAACTCTCAAGCAACTGCAAGACTTGTTACAGGATGATCAGGGTATAGACACCTCTTGTTTCAACATGGCCGTATGAGCAAATGCTACAGATGAGTTTCAACAAATTCTTAGTGACAACCAGCGTCACTATATGGATCTCCAATTCGGTGTGAGTTGTTTAGGTTACTAATTTCATTTTACAATAAAACACATATTGATGTTTTCATAATTCTAATAATACATACTCTCATTTTAGAGCATTGTGACCGACTCCATTAGAGACCCAAGACTTCGTCCACGATTCAATGCCAAACGCTACACCATAGCAAAAATGTTTGACTGCTGGCCAGGGATGTGCTTACATGTCTCATCATGCAACTTGGTAAGATTGCTATTTTCATATAATTGTTTGGGTCATTATGTAAGTAAAATTCTAAACATAAGTTAATGCAGGTTATGTTACCGTATCGTACAGCCGTCCGCTACATTCTTTTTGATTTTGTTCTGGGTGAAAAAACAGTTACCATACTTGATCCCATTCCTTTACCGGATATTTGGAAAACAAGTCTTCTCAAGAAGGATACATTGAAGCTAAAAGATATTTCATTCCACCTTAACATTGCTCTTGAAGATGCAATTCCTGGCTGGAATGATGATGTTTTTCTATGGCGTCGTGTTAAACCGGTGTCATTGTCAACTAACCACGACAGGTTAGAAACTTGACAATATGTATATTTTCTAATATTTTTCTACACTTGTGCTAACGAAGATCTGTACATCTCTATAGCAACATGTCTGGATTTTTGGTTTTAAAGTTTATGCGATCATGGAATGGTAAAGAAGTTATACGACCAGACGCCAAAGTGAGTTCAGCCATGTTAAACTTGAAATGTGATCTCTTCTTCATGGTATATACTTATATTATATAATGCATGTGCAGGATGGTAACCTACGAAACAAAGTGTTGGTACACATTCTGACGTGCCCCGACAACGAATGTGAAGGCAACATCCCTCAAGTTGTTAAAGATATGGTCAAGTCCCTAGGGATAGATTTTTTCTTTTGAACAATTAATGTTACAACGATGTAATTTTATATGGTTCTGGACATGCATTTCGAGAAAAGTGGAATCTTATTTGGTTTTAAAACATTTTGTGATATCTTATTTTTACACATGAATATTTACATGTATTATTTTAGCAAGCATTACGTAAAAATCGGACCTGTAGCAATGCACGGGCATTCAACCGTACGTTGGTATGTCCTATTGGTTGTTATTTGCATTTTCTGAGAAATGAAAACTTGAGCACAAGAGTATGTGGTATGTACTACTTAGTTGCATATAAAATGCATCGACTATTGTCTATTTATGCTGCACCAACGGGTTGTTATTTGTGACGGAACAAAAAGAACATATAAGAAATGCTATAATTTGAATTACCTGAAAAGAAAATTCAGTCTTCTTCTATGAGTGGCTGCTCGTTGCTAAACTTCTATATGATTTACCATAGCCATCTTAGCAAACCATGTAATCACAATTTTTTTTCCTTCAGCACGTCCTCTATCACTAAGTAATACAAGAAACGCCAATATTTTGTAATCATTTTTTTGTGACTGCACGTATAATATCATCAAGCAGCTAAAGGCTCTACAGTTTACTTTTCTGAAATATTGAACACCTAACCTTGAACTAGCAGCAAGTTGCAAGCCTTTTATCACCTCTCCGTTCATTAGAGCATTAAGCCTCTTGTACTCTGCAATTGAATCAACACATTAATTATAAATGCTTTAATAGCTGGAAAAGGAGGATTTGACCATGGCTGTGGTGGACAAAGTGATTTGATCATCCAAATCATCCACATTTTTTTTTGGCAATTTAAACAGACCAGGTCTTTTTTTGTTTATATCTATGCAAAACAAAACTTACGTGCACTCCAAAGCTAATGGACACACATACATATTGTGCACTCCAAAGATGGACACACATACATATTGTACTATCCATATGAAACAAACAGTTTCAACAAAACACAAAAACGACACCATTTAGAGTAGAGGGTTGTCTTACAAGTTACTCTCCAGTTCAGTACTCTTGAGCGAAAACTTATGATCAGAACTTTTAAAACAGACTTAGATACTGGAATCATCGCCTACCACCTTGTCATTTTGAGCACAGTCGTCTCATGATCCTACCTATCTTGCAAGAAGAAATCCTTATAAGTATATAACCATTTAAATCCTAGAAAGGATGGAAATTTGTGCTCCCAAGTTCCAGTACCCTACCCCTAAAGCTAATGCACGCACTTATGGTGTTATGCACATGCAAGAAATTACTCCAGGCATAATAACTCTGCACAAAAATGACAAGATCAAGAGTATAGGGCTGTTACCGAAAATTAGTACTCTGGATGAGCCAGGAACGCAGGCGGCCATGCGAGTAAGTAGGCGAACATGGGGTGCCCATATTCCTTGCCACGTTTGGTCGACAGGCGCTCAATCTTGCTGGTGTCCATATGGAAGGAGTAACGCCCAGATCCCAACGTTTTGAAACATAATATCAGTTTCTCACAACAAACCAACGTTGCAACAAATTGCAAATAGTGCTTGATGAGTACCAGTGAGTGACCAGCACACGGAGCAACTAAAACTGCTTCAGCTGATTCTGAAGGTCCCGTTTGAATTTGTGCTTCTAACTTTGACCATGACAAACTTTTGAAATCCAAAACCTTCTGTCAAAGATGGATTCCATTGTTATGATGTGTGCCATTGTCAGAATGCTAACCGGTGAACACAACAGTAAAAACCTTCAGCTAAATTGCTAATGCTAACCGGTGAACACAACAGTAGCACAAACTATTTTGGCGAATACTTGTTTTGTTAGTCAACAATAGCTACTAAGAAGCTCGTGTGGAAAACAGCAAAAAAGGAAATGTACGTGTGCCTTTACACTCTTGGAATTAAAAGCATATAGGAGATTTTCCATTCCCTACATTCCAAAAAAAACAGATTTTGATGCCATAATAACAAGACGTGAATCCCGCCTGCACCTGCGATTTGTTTCCTAACAAATACTACTATAAGACAACCAATCCATGCGGAACTGCCTTGCTTAGCCCAATTTAAACTCGACGGGGCGGGCACAGAACGACCGACGCAATCAGCTACAACGACGAATTCACGGTAAGATTGATGAATTTTTCTATGTTTTCCATCAAATCCTCTTCACAACCAGGTAGAGTAGAGCGGAAATCATACCGGCAGAGTTGTTGCACTTGAGGGTGACGACGCCATGTCGTTTCTCCGGCGTGTGGATGGGAGGACGCCCCAACGGGGAACGGGCAGCGGCTCATCTCCCCGGCGGTCCTCCAGCAGCCAGCCATCAATCCGCTCCGCCTCCGTTGACGTAGAGGCATGGGAGGGGTGATTTGTTGCGGCAGCTTTTGGGAGCAGGGGAGGGTGAGTTCGCCGCGCCATCGGCCGGAGGCAGGGGAGGGCGAGTTCTGCGCGGGCACGGCCAGGAGGCAGGGGAGGGCGAGTTCGCCGCGGAATCGCCCAGGAGGCAGGGAAGGGCGAGGTCGCCGTGGCATCGGCCGGGAGGCAGGGGAGGGCGATTTCGCCGCGGAATCAGCCGGGAGGCAGGGAAGGGCGAGGTCGCCGCGGAATCGGCCGAGAGCCAGGGGAGGGCGAGCTCGCCGCGGCATCGGCCGGGAGCCAGGGGAGGGGTTGAGAGTTTGAGGTCACCACTCCGGTACGTGAGACCCGACGGGTACCCGCTCCGACGCGCCAACACGCAGGGGCTCCATGGCATGCATCTAACTCGCCCCCGACAGCATGGGGCCGATTCACACGCACCCGCGCGCATCAGAAACGGCGGCGCATCAAGCTCAACAGGCAGAGCCCAGGCGTGCATCGAAAGGACGGCGCCGCCAACGACGACTTGAAGATGAGCAGCGCAAGAGAGGTTGTGCGGCGGCGCGGCAGCGGGGCATCGCAAGAGCGGTAGCGGCGGGGCATCGCAGGAGCGGCGGCGCAGCAGGCTGCTGGGGCGCTGGAGCGGTCGCGCTGGAGCTGTGTGTGCTTGAGGAGCAGGAGAGATAAGGGAGAGAGAAGAACATACAGAGCGTGGGGGAGTGGATGAGTGGTGTGGTGTGGTACGTGCGTGGGGGTGTGTGTTGTGTGCCTGTGTGTATGCGGACGGTTGTATGGTGTATGATGCACTGATGCCTGATGGGTGTGTGTTGCGTACATGGACAAGTCATAGTCCGGTCTGCGGGTATACGGGTCCGGGTTTAACACCCCCATACCCGCCTCCGCTAGACCCGACGGATCTGAATATTTACCGCTAAGCAGACCCACGGGTGTAGATCATTACCAAACCCTCCCCATTTAGTGCGGATACCCGTCGGGTTAGCGGGTATCGCGTACCCATTGCCATCCGTAGTCACCACTGAGTGTCCGTGAATGCCCACTGCGTTTGGTCGGAGTGGAGAATATGAGAGTTTTTTTTTGACAACGGAGAAGATGAGAGTTTGGTCGCCTGATAAAATGGGATTTTCTAAATAAGTTGGTAGCAGAGGATTTTAGTCCTCCGTGAAGATGAGAGTTTTAAAATCAGTAGTTTTAGACTCTCGTCTGTACTACATTTTGTTTACTCCTCTGTGGTGCGAAACATAATTTTTTCAAAAAATGTGAAACATCATTTCTTACGCAGCGTAAATAACCAATTTATTATAACTGAGAGGAAGTAACAATTAAATGATAAATATGATAAAATGAAAGATAAAGTTTGTACCTCTTCTACTCACACTTGTGGATTTCTTGCATAGTAAAACGAATTGTTCAGGGTGCCATGGTACTGTAGCAAAAGGATAATTTGAGCTTAATGAATGTATTATAGAAAAAGGATAATATCAAGCTTAATGAATTGTCCATTAAAAAGGCCATGCTAACATTGGTTGGCATCAAATGTATTTTAGTTTTAACGGGGAAAACTTCTACTGCTTCTAAATGAAAGTTTCTATGTATGTTCACAAATTTTGTTTTATTATTTTGGTTGGTTTGCATACATCCAATAATCTACAACTTAATAGTGTTACCATATATTCTGTAACGGGGTTCTTTCTTTTTTATAATTAATTTTATTAATTTTAGATTTTTTATGTGATGAAGAAAGATCATGCATTTTCAAATAATTTTTTTACAAAACAAATTATGATACCAATGTTGGTTTGTTGCTGGTTCTAAATTTGAATGGTTACAAGTTTGAATTAATAATGAAGCTTTTCTACAAATCAACTATTCTTCCGATTGATTTTCTAAGTACCTAAATATATTCTTCCGATTGAATTTCTAAGTACCTAAATATATTCTTCCGATTGTATTTCTAAGTACCTAGATATATTCTTCGATTACAATTTAATTTCTAAATCTTAGTCGGCCAGACTTAGCTATCAGATTAGCATTGGGTTTATTTCTCAATTACTTCTAGGATCTACATTTCATTTTCATACTTTTTCAATTTGTTTACAAATGTTAGATGATCTAGCTATATTAAGTCTACACGTGTTGGACACATGCCCCATTTATGTACGATATAGAGTGGTCGGAATGGGGATTTTAAAATATGAATGAAATAAAGCGGTCAGAAATGTAAGATTATTGTTTTCGTAATCATACCAAATACTGTTATCATATCATGCTCTAGATAATTATGACATTTGCGACACACGGAAGGTGACTCAAAGTTCACTTTTTTTGTTTACAAGAAGTAGATTTTTCTGACTATGGCATCATCAAAGCGTACTGGGGTACGGACTCCATTGCAAGACCTGACGAACACCAATGGTTCAGGTAAATATATCACCACAAGTTACCCACTTGGATTTTATACATTCTAATATCATTTAATGGTATTGATTTATGACCTTCAGATCAAGTAATAGATCCAAAAGAATTGAAGACACAAAAGGAACGGGAGAGATATGCACGAAATAAGGAAGAAATTAATAAGAAGAAGCGTGAGGCTCGGCAACTGAAGAAAGTTACAACATCCAATCTCAATTGAAAACAGACTACAACTAACATACAGGTTCCCACGTCGCCAGGTACGATCATTCTTGATACCATCTACTAATCAAAAGCTTTATGAACCATCCTCTCATAAATAAAATGAATTTTTTATGCAGGATTTCACACTCCAAATAATGACACTGGGAAATCAGCTATCACCCAACTGTCATACACCCCAATTATAGAAGGTATTTTTTACTACCAGATGTAGCATCATCATTTTTTTAAAATACTACTGATTATATCAAAATGGTGGTGTAGGCAAAACGTCCGGGGCAATGCCGTCATGTGCAACTACATTGGAAACACCAAATTCAGATCATTCAGACAAACCAGATGAAACAATGAACCATCTTCCGTATGATGTTGACATTTCTATCCAAATGGCTTCTTGGAGGTCTGGTGGGAGCACTATCGCAAGTGCTTATGCCACTAACCATGCAGATATTTTAAATGGTGTCACCCTTGACCTGCCGAATACCACCAGTTCAGGTAAATATATCACTACCAGTTATCTACTTGGATCTTGTACATTTCAAGATCATTTAATGGTAAAGATTTATGACTCTCAGGGCAAATAGCAGACCCAAAAGAATTGAAGAGACAAAAGGACCGGGAGAGATATGCACGAAATAAGGAAGGCATTAATAAGAAGAAGCGTGAGGCCTGGCAACTGAAGAAAGTAACTGCCGAGCAGAAGGAGGCGATCAACGCACGGAGACGGGACCAACATAGGAAAGGAGGATATAATTTAACTCGAAAATTACTCTGAAAGAGCCGTACACCCGAAGAGGAGCAAAAGATTCTAGCACTACGCAGGGCAAACGATGAGACTAAGCGAAAGACCCCGTGTGCTGAATGCATCGCAATGCCATGCCCGACAGTTAACGACAGCTTAGAAACCGACGGTAAATTTTTCCTCTCAATTTCATTTCCTACGTACATAATTTATCATGCTAAATCTTACCAGTTCGACGATCATGCAGGTGATTACATTTTCAGGACCTTCAATGAAAATCTCACACCTGACGATCAAGTAATAGAGCAGAGGCCAGAGACCAGAGCTCAGCGTAGAACTCGAGAGCGAACTCATAAATAAATTTTGGCTGCAGAACAGAGGCGAGAGAAATATGCCAGCCGAAGAGCAAATAGGCAAAACATCCCACATGGGGAGAGGCATGCACAACAACAACGCTCCAATGCTCGCTTCGCAGAGAATGCCACAACTTCTTCCCTTCCCGGTGTTTCCCCTTCAGGAAACACACGGGATTACACCATCGGGACTGACGGTAAACACTCCTGACTTTGCAGTTATAATGTATATACTATATACTTTAGTAGTAATGGTCCCTTATACACTATAAAATGCTGAAGGTGAAATGGAGGCAATGCTCAGCAGACTAATGGAGGATAATCCCAATCCTGCGGACCTAATGGATGATGAGTATTACTTATTTGACAATCAAGGTATTAATGCACAGTCGTTCAGTATGTTCAAGTATTGCTTATGAGTGGACTATAACTCAACAATTCATCGCAGGTGATGACTATGATGGCATTGACCCTGATGAACCACATGATTCTGCTTAGCCGACCCAGATGAACCCCGATGAACCACATGATCCTTTTGAGTTTGTCTACTCAAATCTGCCAGACAACACACACATCCTTAAACACGTTGTGGACTGTGAATACTGCAAGGCCAAGAGATTTGAGTACGAGACCGACGGTTTCTGTTGTCGGGGCGGGGACACTGTGTTGCTTGAACCCGAGCCTATACCAGAACTGATGAGGCTCTGGTCTGCATCCGATAATGACTCCCGACATTTTCGTGAGAGCATTCGGTACTTCAACGGCCACTTTGCCTTCACAACCCTTGGTGTTACCCTCGATGAGAAGTACACGAACATGAGGTCAGGGACATACATGTTCCGGGCGCAGGGCAACATGTACCATAACGTGTACTCGTTTGGGCCAGGCTCACGGCCAGAACATCTACAGCTGTACTTCTACGATGATGACCCTAGCCTAAACCATCGTGCGCCGTTGACCCAGACGTTAGATCAGACTGTCGTCAATTCGGTGAAGGAAATCCTTAAAGAAAACCCATACTCCCAACAGTTTAGGAGTTTGGGAGCTCACAGGGAAAATCTAGACGAGTACCGGATAGAACTGAACACCGACCAGAAGCTAGATCAGAGGAGATATAACAAACCTGTCTCATCCGAGGTGGCTGCTATCTGGGTAGAGGGCAGCAACCTCGCGAAAAGGTTTGACCGCAGCATCACCCTACATGGTACAGACAATAAACGATACGGTATCCAGGCCACACAAGGCTGCTATGACCCGCTCTCGTACCCCCTCTTTTTCCCGAAGGGCGAACTCGGTTGGCATCCAAATATCCCTAAACGTAAGGTGTCTTGGGAAGATGCGCAGCAGGCTAGCAGCCAAGAGCTAATCGCAGCGATGCAGGTCCGCCTCTTGCATTACATATGTTTTTATATGTGTTTCCTATCATTATTTTGTATGTTGCCTTATTTTTTGCTTTCTCTCCTTTGCACAGAGGGGAATATCCGGTTGTGCGTCCCTTACTACTGCTACAGGCTACAGACGCGTCCTGCGATATTTAATCCTATATTGCATGGAGGACGATTGTTGCAGCAGTTCACGGTCGACATGTACATCAAGATTGAGGGTTGCAGGTTGAACTGGGTAAGGGAGCACCAACCGGAGATAAGTGCTGATCTATATAAAGGAATTGTTGATAGCATCACTGCAGGAGAATCTCGAGGGAGCAAAGTGGGCATAAGGACGGTGCTTCCTTGGTCATTCCAGGGGGGCTATCGAGACATGAAGCGGAGGCATATGGACGCCATGGCATTGGTTCAAACATACGGCAAACGAGATATCTTCTTGACAATGACCTGCAACCCGAATTGGCCGGAGATACTTGACGAGTTGTATCCTGGTCAAACCCCGCAAGACCGACCAGATCTTGTTGCACGTGTGCTTAGAGCCAAGCTGGAGGCGATGAAAGAGATGCTCCTCAAGAAACACATCCTTGGTGTTGTGACAGCCCATGTATATGTTGTTGAATTCCAGAAGAGAGGCCTCCCGCATGCTCACTTTCTTTTGATCATGGACTCAACACATAAGCTTCTTGTGCCAGAGCAATATGACCGACTCATATCTGTTGAGCTCCCTGACAAGCATAAGTACCCGAAGCTCTATGCCATGGTTGTAAAGCATATGATGCACGGCCCATGCGGTGTTCTCAAGCCCAACAACGTATGCATGCAAGATGGGGTGTGCAAGTGCAGATACCCCCGACCGTTCAACGAGAGCACCGTGCAAGGAAAGGACTCCTACCATGTTTATCATAGACGTAGGAACGGTCCTCAAGTGAAGGTCCGTGGTCAGACTCTGGACAATAGATGGGTTGTGCCTTACAACCCTCACCTTCTGCGGATGTTTAACTGGCACATCAATGTTGAGGTGTGCTCCAGCATCAAGGCCGTCAAGTACCTTTATAAGTACATATACAAGGGCCATGATAAAGCGTCGTTCAACATCGATAAGCCTGACAGCGATGGTAACATAGACGAGATCAAGAGATACATTGACGCAAGGTGGGTTACTCCACCAGAGGCGATGTGGAGGATATTTGGCTTCAAGCTCTGTGAGAACTCTCCCTCCGTGCTTCAGATGCCACTTCATCTCCCAAATATGCACAGGGTCACGTTCAAGGCAGGAGATGACCTGAATGACGTTGTAGCCCGAGAGAATGTGTCGAGGTCCATGCTGACTGAGTATTTTGTGTCCAACCAGAATTATGAGTGGGCTCGAGGTATTTTGTACAGAAATTTTCCAGGGAGTTTCACATGGCAACCATCAAAACACTGGAAACCAAGGCAGCAACGTCATCAAGTAGGTCAAATTGTGTCAGCACATCCAGCTGAGGGGGAGCGATATTTTTTGAGCGTGCTGCTAAACCATGTGTCAGGATTGACGTCCTTCGAAGATTTGAGAACCGTAGAAGGTGTTTTGTGTGATAGCTTTCGCGATTCTGCTGAGAGGAGAGGACTCATCGAGGCTGACAACACGCTCGACGAGTGTCTGACCGGGTATGAACAGTTTGCGATGCCAGCTTCGCTCAGGAGACTCTTCGCAACAATCCTGGTATTCTGTGAGCCTGGCGACGTGCGAGATTTGTGGGATAGGCACCTAGAGGCAATGTCTGATGACTACCGGCGACAACACACATGCCCGAACGCAGTTGAGCAGATAGTGTTGCTTGATATCAGTGCCATATTGCAATCCATGGGAAAAGACATACAAACTTTCCCTCTACCTGACATGGACGAGGCGTATGACAACACTGGAGGCGAGCCTAGGGAGATCATCGAAGAGACCAACATCGAGGTTGACCCCAGTGATGCTAATCTATTGTTGGCGGTTGACAGTGCTGAAGGAGGTGTCTTTTTTGTCGATGGCCCTGGAGGCACAAGGAAGACCTTTTTATACAAGGCGCTCCTCGCTACAGTTCGAGGCGATGGCAAGATCGCTGTGGCAACGGCGACATCAGGAGTCGCCGCTTCCATCATGCCTGGAGGTCGGACCGCCCACTCGAGGTTTAAGATACCACTAAATAGTGAAGATGAAACGTCATGTAACTTCACGAAGCAGAGTGGGACAGCCAAGCTCCTGCGGAGAGCTGCGCTCATCTTATGGGACGAGGCCACAATGACGAAGCGACAGGCGGTTGAGGCACTTGACAAGAGCATGCGTGACATCATGGGTCGACGGGACAGACCGTTTGGCAGGAAGACTATCGTTTTCGGTGGTGACTTTAGGCAAGTGCTTCCTGTCGTCAGAAAGGGATCACGGGGGCAGATTGTCGACGCTTCCCTGCGGAGTTCATACCTTTGGATGGGCATGCGGCAGCTAAGGCTTGTCACCAACATGAGGGCACAAAGTGATCCATGGTTCGCAGATTACTTGTTGAGGGTAGGGAATGGCACAGAAGAAGCTGACGTGGAAGGGAACATACGTCTCCCCGAAGATATATGTGTACCGTCCACAGGGGGGAAGGAGGATCTACATAAGCTGATCGAGCATGTATATCCTGCTCTAGGAGATAACATGGATAATCCCAATTGCATGACTTCTCGAGCAATTTTCGCAACAAAAAATGACAGTGTCGACAAGATAAATAAACATATGATAGAGCGGTTCACTGGTGATGAGAAGATCTACCACAGCTTCGACAGTGCAGAAGATGATCCGCATGGATACTATGCTCCCGAGTTCTTAAACTCACTAGCTCCTAATGGGCTGCCTCCACACGAGCTTAAATTGAAGATAAATTGTCCTGTTATACTTCTCAGAAACCTTGACCCAGCTAACGGCCTATGTAACGGGACGAGGCTTGTTGTAAGGGGATTTTCAGATGAACGCTATCGACGTGGAGATCGTGGTAGGACAACATGCCGGACAACGGGTGTTCCCTCCTCGCATACCTCTATGTCCCTCTGATGACGACATGTTCCCGTTCAGATTCAAAAGGAAGCAATTTCCGATCAAGCTCAGCTTTGCCATGACGGTCAACAAGGCGCAAGGGCAGACTATCCCTATTGTCGGTGTTTACCTACCAGAGCCTGTATTCTCCCATGGACAGTTGTATGTCGCCTTGTCCAGAGCTACTGCTAAGATTAACATTAAGATCCTCGTTACGAAAGAAGAGGAAGAGGACAGTGGCAATGGCAAGGATCAGAGCCAAAATTCAAAGAAGAGAAAAAGATTCGAAGATTTAATAACGGTCACGAAGAACATAGTCTACAAAGAAGTCCTTAGCACTTAAATCAATGTTTCTTACACCATCAGGTTAGTGAGATTCTCATGTTATGATCATCACTCAACTTTCGAGCTGCAGCTCTGAACGGGAATCCGGCACCTAGAGGGGGGGGGGGGGGGGTGAATAGGTGCTATTACAAATTTTAGGTCTTTTTAAATTTAGGCTCAACACAAAGGTAAATTCTCTAGATATGCAACTACGGTGAATTTACCTAAATGATAATCTAAGCAATAACAAGATAAACAAGCTAACAAGATAAGCAAGTAAGGGAGCAAAGATAAAGGGAACCGAGTGAAGCACGCGGAGACGAAGATGTAATCCCGAGTTCCACCCAAGGGTGTACGTCTCGTTTGGAGAGGTGTGCGCTACCACAACAGGTTAGCCGCAACGCCACAAGGGCTCACCTTCTTCTCCGATGAACTCAACCGCAAAGGTTTCGAGTTCACCTTCCACTATTGATCCCCTTTTAGGGCGGAGATCGAATCCCTTACAAACGCTTGAGGCACACACCCACAACTGAATTGGGGGCTCCCAAGAAGACCACAAAAGGTCAAGGACCACAAAAGGTCAAGGTAACACCAAGAGTACAACAATGGTGAACTAGGTTTTCCCATTGGAAACCCTAGCCACGAAATCCCCAAGTGAATGGGGGAGAAATGCAAATCCCTTCGGTGAAGATGTAGATCCGGGCCTTCTCCTCCAATCCTCCAAAGATCAATGAATTTGGGTGGGGGGATTGGGAGATCTTGATGATTTGAGCTTTCAAGAATGGTAGGAGAGAGAAATCTGAGAGCTCAATGTTCTTGAGTGAGTGAGGGGGTATTTATACTCCCCTCAAAATCTGGCCGTTGGCTGTCTCGGGCATCCGGAAATTCCGGTTTAAGTAAGACCGGAAATTCCGGTCACCCGGAATATCCGGGTCTTTGAAAATATCCGAGCTGAGTTTCCGGTTGAGATCAGAACCAATTCTGAACTTGACTTAGCCGATTTTCTGAGGGTGACTCGGAATATCCGAGTCCTTGAAATTTCCGAGCTGAATTTCCGGTTGAGATCAGAACCATTTTCTGAACTTGACTTAGGCAATTTTCTGGGGTTGACTCGGAATATCCGAGTTGGGGAACCGGAATATCCGAGTCCTTGAAATTTCCGAGCTGAATTTCCGGTTGAGATCAGAACCACTTTCTGAACTTGACTTAGCCAATTTTCTGGGGTTGACTCGGAATATCCGAGTCCTTGAAATTTCCGAGCTGAATTTCCGATTGGAGTCAGTACCACTTCTGAACTTGACTTAGCCAATTTTCTGGGGTTGACTCGGAATATCCGAGTCTGAGAAGAATTCCAGAAACTCTTTTTCTCTACAATTTGGTTTTAGAATTTGTGATATGAGTTTCACCCAAACTGAAATACTTAGCAATAGGATTAGTATATCATTGGTATTGTTAACTAACACACAAAACACTAGGGATTAAGAAATGTTCTTTCAAGCTCCTTTTGATGCAACATGGTAATTGCAGGATGGTAACCTACGAAACAAAGTGTTGGTACACATTCTGACGTGCCCCGACAACGAGTGTGAAGGCAACATCCCTCAAGTTGTTAGAGATATGGTCAAGTTCTTGGGGATAGATTTTTTCATTTGAACAATTAACAATGATGTAATCTTATATCATTATGGACATGCACTTCGAGAAAAATGCAATCTTATTTGGTTTTAAAACATTTTGTGATATCTTATTCTTACACATTAATATTTACATGAATTATTTTAGCAAAGATTACGATAAAAATAGTACATGTAGCAACGCACGTGCATTCAGCTAATCAAAAGCATGATCATGGAACTCTTGGCAGATCATGGACCTCAAACCAACATGATGACTTCTTGGTAGATTATCGTAAAAATATAAATATAGTAATTATAAAATTATACATATATCAGAGACGTGTCTATAGCTCTACTCATGTGTGTAGAAATACAATTTACACAATATTTCACTCCATCAATTATATTCTGATTTTAGATATTCATTTTCTGAATATGCCTATTTTAATGACACTCTCTATGTTCCTAAAAGTAAATGGCGGTGTCCGAGCTCGCAACAGTATAAAGTAGATTACTCGTTGTTACAGAGAACGACGTTGCAAGTTAACGAAGAGCCCCAAATAGGCTAACATCGGATCATTGGTGCACCAAGTAAGCAAGTAAGGTGGAGTATGATTAATTAGCGACAACATCGCCCAAGTAATCACAATAAATGGGGCTGACATGTATATTCATATAACCATATTTATAGTTTATATTGATTTATAGTTTTCTCTTGTTATGTTTTATATGTACATATATTTAATTGTATATTGAAATGTGTACAAATACAATATAACATATATGCCATAGCAAACGCACGGGCATTCAACTATATCGTAACAAATCGCACACGCGCTGCCGCTCCACCTGAACGTCAAGGGCCAAGCCGCGTGCAGCCTGCTACCCGCCATAAAACCCCGCGCGCGCCGCACAGGAGTATAGGACACGAACGACACTAGGCAAACGGCAAACCCCATCGAGCAGAACGCCGACGAATTGATGGCGCCACCGCCGCCGCACATCGCAGTGGTGGCCTTCCCCTTCAGCTCCCACGCCGCCGTGCTCCTCTCCTTCGCGCGCTCCCTCGCCGCCGCTGCGCCAGCAGGGACCGCCCTCTCGTTCCTCACCACGGCCGACTCCGTCGCGAAGCTCCGGGGAGCCGGCGTGCTCCCGGGGAACCTGCGCTTCGTGGAGGTAGCTGACGGGGTGCCGCCATCGTCATCCTCGGGGGAGACGCCAATGCTGCCGCCGCCGCGTCGGATGGAGCTGTTCATGGCGGCGGCAGAGGCGGGCGGGGTCAGGGACGGGCTCGAGGCGGCCCGCGCATCTGCGGGTGGCGCGAGGGTGAGCTGCGTGGTCGGAGACGCGTTCCTGTGGATGGCAGGAGAGGCGGCCGCCGCTGCCGCGGTTCCATGGGTGCCCGTCTGGACCGCCGCGTCCTCCGCTCTGTTCGCGCACCTCCGCACCGACGCGCTCCGCCGGGACTTCGCCGATCAGGGTACGTGCGACCTTGGCTATTCCGTTGGGATCTTCAAACGAAGTTTATTACTACATGATCGACAGTTATTTGCTGTTGGCTAGAGATTGGAGCTTGAATCGTCAAATAATCTACATGTCGGTATTCTTATCTCTATTGTTTACTTTTTGAATACGTAGTTAATTAATCTGCATCCCTTCCCCTGCACTGCAGCCGCGAGCAGAGCCGAGGAGCTGCTGACCGCGCACGCCGGCCTGGGCGGCTACCGCGTCCGGGACCTCCCCGACGGCCTCGTCTCCGGCGACTTCAACTTCGTTATCAGCCTCCTCCTGCACCGCCTGGCGAAGCACGTCCCCAAGCACGCTACCGCCATCGCCCTCAACACATTCCCAGGCCTCGACCCGCCAGCCCTCGCCGCCGCACTCGCCGCGGAGCTTCCCAACTGCCTCCCGCTCGGCCCCTACCACCTGCTCCCCGGCGCCGAGTCAAAAGAAACCGACGACACACCATCCGACCCGCACGGGTGCATCGCCTGGCTTGACCGCCACCCCGCGCGGTCCGTCGCGTACGTCAGCTTCGGCACGGTGGCCTCGCCGCAGCGGGACGAGCTGCGGGAGCTCGCGGCCGGGCTTGAGGCGAGCGGCGCGCCGTTCCTGTGGTCGCTGCGCCAGGAGTCGTGGGCGCTGCTGCCGGCGGGGTTCCTGGAGCGCGCGGCGGGGCTGGGGGTACCGTGGGCAGGGCCGGCCCTGTGGGGGGTCAGGGTGTGCGGCCGCCCCGGGCCCCCAAAATCTAGGGGTCCCCATCTGGATATGCTGGTATACGTACTGTCGAGCAAGAATTTTTTTACTTTGGGCTAATGGGTTGTGTTGTGCGTTGTCAGGAAGGTAAGGCGTCAAACGCTAAGAAAAGGCTGGAATTTAGCGTGATCCCTGCTTGCCTACTTCGGTGCTTCCGTCGACGACCGATCGATCCATTATTCGATCCAATCAGCGGACTGCTTGCAGGAACAGGAGTCAGGATGCCGGCGGCGATCGTCGAAGCCATGAGATTGTCGCAGGCCAGGGCCGGCCGCCGTCCAAGCGAAGTGAGCATCCCAGGTATTGAACTATTGATCAATACACCGGCACCGCCATGTTCATCAGTCCATGTTTCTCTGATTCTCTCGATTCTCCTCAGCGCTCTGCCCGCTCTCAATCGTCCTGACTCAATCACATACTGGAGCTATTCATACGTTTTTAATGATTATACCGGTGTTTTAGTAAACCCAAATGATGAGTTGGTGGTAGTTGTCGTGCAGGAAGAAAAATAAACAAATGCGAATTTTGAATCCGACCAGGAGCATCATGAAAAAATGAAGAAAATATCGATACCAATTTTTAAGGTAATGCGTATAGATTATTTGATACTCATACTGCTTATATAGATGCATTTACAAGTATTTTTTATGAGTATATTTATTATTGTTGTTACAATGTCTTTATTAGGGCCACAAATTTTAGGTTCGCACCGGGGCTCTAAAATCTCAGGACCGGCCCTGACCGTGGGCGCCGTAGGTGGGCGTGCTGCGGCAGGCGTCGGTAGTCGCGTTCGTGACGCACGCCGGGTGGGCGTCGGTGCTGGAGGGCGTGTCCAGCGGCGTGCCCATGGCGTGCCGGCCCTTCTTCGGCGACCAGACGATGAACGCGCGGTCCGTGGCCAGCGTGTGGGGCGTCAGCACGGCGTTCGACGGGCCGATGACGCGCGGCGGCGTGGCAAATGCTGTGTCGACGCTGCTCCGTGGGGAGGAAGGGGAGAGGATGAGGGCCAAGGCGCAGGAGCTGCGGGCCATGATGGGCAAGGCATTCCAGCCCGACGGCGCCTGCACCGAGAACTTTGTTGAGTTCGTCAAAATAGTATGTCGCGTATGATCTAGTACTACAAAATTTACAGTGATAGAACTGTTGGTGGGGCCATTTTATGGATCATGATTTTGTGTTGGTTCTTCACTAGTTGTGCTTTTTTACACTGCCTAGCGACGCGTCATCTGAATCCACAAAACTGCTCGGACGACAGCGTAAAATAATTTTGAATCTAACCTTTCCTCCACAGGTCTGCAGGGTATTTTTTGTTTGTTGTGAAACACACCATAACACAAGCGGTTACATATATGCGCATACACTAACCCCTATGAACACGCACATCCCGCACTGGGCACGTGCCCGGGCTCAGTCCGTCGTGAAGGCTGATCGCATGTGAGATTTTCTAGCGGCTGGAAATACACGAGGACGATGAAAAGAACTAGTAGTTTTCGTAGTTGGGTCAGAATGGTAGTTGGCCTGACCGGCCACTTTGGTCCTTAGTAATAGACCAGCCCATACCTTACTGTTTCACGTTTAGGCCTAGTACGAGGCTACGAGGAGTCATCAATCGATCGATTCGAAACTAGAAAAAACCAATCAATCGATCCCAGGTTCTGTGCTCCTGGGCATTGATAATGGAGTTGGAATTTTATTAACTTTTGTTGTGTATGCCTTAAAATTAGATAGTCTGTAGCTTTGTACTAGTTACATCTTGCTTTTGTAAATTTATTACCAGTTCGATAGTTATTTGTAGATCAAATAAAACATTTTGCTTGTTGTGTGCCACGGTTTCAACAAATCGCTAGCTCCATCACTACGCACACCCTACCACTATGAGCACCTCAGAAAGACTGAACATGTGGATCAAGTCTAAATATTGATGAAGTCATCACAAAAATCTCGCTGTCGAATGGAAAAATTGTCTCCCTCTAAATAATATTACGCTTAAATGAGAAACACCAGCATCGGAAGGCTATGCCCCTGCCAACATACCAACATCGGTCCATGGTTGTCGCAAAAGTCTTTAAGTCATAGTACGATCTTTTCAAGCAAGGCATATCAAGTTCACAGAACAAGGGCCAAGTCTTAAGTCACAGTACGATCTAAAATCTATAATTTCAAATTCTACAATTCATGAAATATTATCTAGTATATTTGTCTAACCACCATGATATAGGTGGCACTTACTGGAAAGATATTTAGATGTGACACATAGAAAAAAAGAACTGTGTCATTTAAATTTTAAATTTATATATCAAAGAATTGATTAGGTTGACTACAAAGATGGGGTTTTCCCACCCAAACGGACTAGAGGGACATGAGTCATATATTGTTTTAATCTATTCAGTGGGCTGGGATACAACTATCCACCTAACCATCTTGCCACAGGCAAGTTTTCGATATGAGTCATTTTTTCTCTGTCCATGGGCCGCCCTAAACGGAACAAAACATATTTGATGTCCGGTTAGGGGTGCTCTGTTAGAGTTCACCTAAGAGTTCACGTTTCTTCAAGTAGGATCGCTACATCATTTATCCTGTCGTGATAAAGCACTAATGTGTTCTTAAGTTTCAAGATTAGTTGCATTTATTTGTAGCTTCATGCTCCCTATGTTTTTAAACATTTTTTTAGACTTTATTCATATTCATATGTATATAAATATATTTAGACTTATTTTAGTGGGTATATTCATATGCAGCTACTCCTTCCGTTTCTACAAGATGTTTTAGCATTTATTAACATTCACATACATATAAAATGTATCTAGTCATATTTCACGGGTATGTTCTCTCATTTTAGTATGTACTAGATTATGTAGGCGTGCTTTGTCGCGCCCGTCTATTAGGTAAATATATTTTCCAGAATGGATGAAAATATACGACTTCATAAAGCTTTGATTTAAACATAAGATTTCATCATCTAAAAGCAAGAAGCAATTTTTTCCTACAAGAAAAAACATTATTGCCAAATGATCATCGCATATTTTTTGTGCCACAATTTATTATTCCCCCTTTTCATAAATCACCTTTATCCACAAAAATGACATCACAATGTCGAAAAAGTATGAAACCTAGCTGAAATTACAACTAACTTGAAAAGGTACATATTGTGTCTGGGTAATGTTCTATACATTCTACCTTTTTTACAATGAGTAACTTACTGATTGATTGGCTGCCCATCGTTAATTTCTCAAGGGTGTTCTTCTCCATTTCTCTTCTCGCTTCAGATTTATATCGTACCATAAACACAATGAATAAGGCAGAACTTGAATTCATACATCTTGGTAATAAAGTTAATATCTCGGATAAGAATAAATACACTCCTCCTTGTCATGTTGCCTCATAACAGTTAAGAGTAAAAGAATATCAGTCCTCCATGCTTTGACCATGACCCAGGAGTCCAGGAGACAGTCCTACTCCATCCGTTCCATATTAGATGACTTCCTTTTGTCAAAAAGATACAGATGATGTATCTAGACTTATAGCATATCTAGATATATCCAATTTTGTCCAAATACAAGTTATCTAATTTGGAACGGATGGAGTACATTATAAGAACACAAATCTCATATATGTTGTCGGCCCAGTGGGAACTGGGGTATGGAGAGCCAATTCCCTCCAGGCCTCGCACGCTGGCCAGATAGACGAAACGACTAAGGATCAGGCATCGCCTGGCGGACCCTCGAGAGGCAATTCCCCTCGAGGGCCTGAAGAGGAAACGAGGGCCTCAAGGGATCCCTCGCCTCAGGGGACCCTCCCGAGGCGCCAGCTCGCCTCGAGGGAGTCCCGCAGGAATCTCCCCTCAGGCCTCCCCGCGCCTGAAGGGAAACGTTGCGGCCAAGGAAGTACGGCAAGACGCACATGGCCTCTTCCACGCCCACGTGGTGACGCAAGTACCCCCGTTGCCGTTTTGGTGATAAAGGGGTCAATAAAGCAGCTCCGCCTGCTACGCAGCTGCCAGGACCTTCTTCTCTGGCGATAAAGCGGGTGGACGGCGCAACCCTCCAAAGGAGAACGTCATCGTGGGCTCCACCTCAGAGACTGCCCTCTATGCAGGCTGTACAGCGCGGTCGGCCGCCGGTCGGCCACCGCGCCCACCTTTATCAACAATGGACCGCGTCCATGGACGAACGGACGGCGGTGGACTCCTGCTCCGCCATGCCACTGCCATGTGGGAGCCACCTTGAAGGCCAAGCCGAAGGAGAAGGCCAGAGGCGCCTATAAAAGGGAGAAGATATCCATCGTAGCATGGGTCGACTCTTTGCGTGCTACAACCCTTGTAAACCCTAGCAACACTTGTTAGGATATCCTGGAGCCCGAGGAGGAAGAAGATCATCGCTTCCCTCCTCAGGCAAGAACTGCCTCAAGGGGGCCTCCGGCTGACTCCACTGTATTGTAACCTCCATCATCTAATACAGACAAGCAGGAGTAGCGGTCTTACCTCCTCACGAGGGCCGTGAACCTGGGTAAAGTCCGGTGTCTTCCTCTGTCGTGTGCGTGTCTTCTTCGGGTCCGGCGAGCAACGTCGCGGGGCCACTCGAGGGTCTAGACCTCCGTGTTCAATCCCCTTCACGAACTACTCTTCAGGAAGTGGCTACCCCCGATTCTTGCGAGTCATAACCCGACATTTGGCGCGCCAGGTAGGGGATTGAGGCGCGTCAACAACCTTCAAGTTCGTCTCCGCGCCATGGTGAACACCCGCGCCACCCACGTCGCCCGCGTCAACCGACGTGCGCCTGGGGGAGCACGCGCGCCGACAGGCGCCGCGACCACCCGCGCACGGCGGGGCCGACCCCGTCAAGAAGAGCATGTCCCTTCTGGCCCTCACTCAGAGGCGCCGGAGCACAGCTCCGACCACCAGGAGGACGTGCAGTCATCGCACCCGACGCAGCGCCCGAGCGGCTTGGGCCCAGGGAGGACAGACCCTGCGTCTCACACCGTGCTGCTCATGGCGCAGGAGCTTCTCCGCTACCAGCCCACCGCTGAGGCCCACGAGCAATGGCTCCAATGCCTCAACCACCTCGTCGGCATCGCTACGACGCGCCCCGCTCCGTCGCAGTCCAACCTGAGCCCCTCTCTTGCGGGCACGGTCGCGACAAACGCGCCTCCGCCACCCCCGGGGCCTGCACCGGCTGCGGCGTAGAGGGCTGCTTCGCACGCGTCCTCTCCGCACGATTGCTTGATCGTGCAGCGCACCGCGCCCGACGCTCGCGTGGGGATGGAGCTCCAGCGAGACCGCCAGAATAGGCTCATGGAGGAGATTGGCTAGGAGGGTCAGCAGAACCGCGGCGCGCTGCATCACGGGGTCGCTACGTACGCCTCAGGCTGCATGGCGTTCACCCGTTCTCTGCGCCGCGTGGTCTGGCCCCCGAAGTTCAGGCCTGCTCTCCCCAAGTGCTATGACGGCTCCAGCAAACCCATCGAGTTCCTGCAGCTCTACACCACCTCCATCCAAACTGCGGGTGGAGATGACAAGGTCATGGCCAATTGGTTCTCCCACGCGCTTCGCGATTCTGCGCTGTCGTGGCTCCTGAACCTCCCCGAGGACTCCGTGAACTTCTGGGAGGAGCTCTGCAAGCAGTTCGTCTCCAACTTTAAGGGGACATACGAGCGCGCCCTCACCCACAACGATCTGCGTGCCGTAGTGCAGAAGAAGGATGAGACGCTCCGCAAGTACATCCAGCGCTTCAGCGAAGTGCGCAACAAGATCCCGAACATCCCTGACACCCAAGTCATCGCCGCGTTCCGCGAGGGCGTCACTAACAGCAGGATGCTCGAGAAGCTGTGCATCCACGACAAGCTCACCTCTGTGGTCAAGCTTTTCGACCTGGCTGACAAGTGCGCCAAGGCTGAAGAGGGACTCCTCTTCGTCAAGATGTCCTCAAGAGGGGACGATCACGCTGAGGGGACCAAGAGCCTGAAGAAGAAGGAGGAGCCCAAGCGCAAGGCCACCGCGGTTCTCGCGGCAGAGCCTGGCGCGAAGGGCACCCGCAGGGACTCCCCCGAGCCTGGAGAGAGAAGAGACGACCACCGCCCTTTCTGCATCTACCACAACAGGCGCGGCCACTCTACAGAATCCTGCTTCGACCTCAAAAGGATGAGCAACGAGCGCGAGCAAGCAGAGGGCAGTGGTAGCCGTGGCCGAGGCCGTGGATACCGCGGAAGCGGACGCAAGGGCGGCTACCAAAAACCATCTGGAAATCAGGCCAACGCCGCAGATAAGAACGGCAACCTCCCTGACGAGGAAGATGGCGGCTACCAAGCCCCGAGAGGCGCCATTGCCTGCATCCTCGGGGGAGCGCAGGCGCCGAAATCGAACAATCAGTTCAAGCAGTTCACTCGCGAGCTCAACGCCGCCCTCCAAGCACGGAAACCTCCAGGCCCCTCAAGTGGTCGCAGTACACCATCGCCTTCGACGCTCAGGACCACCCCAAGTCCACCAAGGCTGTTGGAACCCTCCCGCTGGTCTGCACCCCCACCATCGACAACGTGGCTGTCTCCAAGACTCTCATCGATGGAGGAGCGGGCCTGAACGTTATCTCCATAGATACGTTCGAAGCGCTTCAAGTGCCCTACGAGCGGCTCATGCCCTCGAGGCCCTTTACGGGGGTCACCAGCGGCTCGATCGAGCCTCTAGGCCAGGTCAGGCTTGCCGTCACCTTCGGGAGCAAGGAAAATTACTGCACCGAGCACATCGACTTCGATGTAGCACACATCGGCCTGCCGTACAATGCCATCCTCGGCTACCCCGCGCTCGCGAAGTTCATGACCGTCACGCACCATGCCTACAACATGGTCAAGATCCCCGGCAGCGCTGGCACGATCACCATTCGTGGGCATGTTCTGAACGCTACGCGCGCGGTTGAGACGGCCTACAAGACCGCCGCCATGGCATTCCCCGCAGAAGAGGACCTAGAGCCTCTCGAGAGACCCAAGAAGAAAAAGCAGTTGTTCTCCCAGGAGGCAGCTGCTACCAAGAAGGTCTCTCTGAGCTCCGGTAGCTCGGGGGCTGAAGGCTCGGGGGCTAGCGTCACCATTGGCGCCGCGCTGCCTCCCAAATAGGAAAGCGCGCTCGTCGCCTTCCTCCAGGCAAACTCCGACATGTTCGCATGGACACCGTCAGATATGTCTGGTGTACCGAGGGAGGTGATCGAGCACCACTTGGTCGTGTGCCCAAACGCGCGCCCCGTCAAGCAAAAAGCAAGAAAGCAAGCCCCCCGAGAAGCAATCATTCATCGTCAAGGAGGTCGAGAAGCTCAAAGCGGCAAAAGTCGTTTGCGAAGTCGCGCATCCCACTTGGCTCTCCAACGGCGTGGTAGTCCCAAAGCCCGCCGGAGGAGGCCGCCTCTGCATAGACTACACTGATGTAAACAAGGCCTGCCCCAAAGACCCTTATCCCATGCCCAGAATTGACCAGATTGTGGACTCCACGACAGGCTGCGACCTCCTCTGTTTTCTTGATGCCTTCTCTGGATATCACCAGATAAAGATGGCTAAGGAGGAAGAGGAGAAGATGGCTTTCCTCACCCCGTGTGGTGTGTATTGCTACGTCTGCATGCCTTTCGGCCTAAAAAATGCCGGTGCCACTTTCCAGAGGTTGATGAGGATAGCCCTTGGCGGGCAAATGGGGCGGAACGCCGAAGCATATGTCGATGACATCGTCGTGAAATCACGAGAAGGAAATACTCTCCTCGGAGACCTTGAAGAAACCTTCGCCAGCCTGCGCAAGGTGAACATCAAGCTCAACCCCGCCAAGTGCGTCTTTGGAGTGCCTTCAGGCAAATTGCTTGGGTTCCTCGTGTCTCATCAGGGCATAGAGGCAAACCCAGACAAAATCAAGGCCATAGAAGACATGCAACCTCCGCGCAGGCTCAAGGATATGCAACGCCTGGCAGGCTGCATGCCCAGCTTGGGTCGATTCATCTCCAAGTTCGGCGAAAGAGCCATGCCGTTCTTCAATATCATGAAGAGAACAGGCACTTTCAAGTGGACCCCTGAAGCTGAAAAAGCATTTGAGGATTTGAAGAAGTATCTAGCCAGCCCACCAGTAATGGTAGCCCCAAGGCATGGCGAGCACCTGAAGCTATACTTATCAGCTACTCCGCAAAAATCCAGTGTTGTCCTTGTGGTGGAAAGAGAAGAGCCAGTACTCCACAAGAAGAGTGCAACCACTCCAAAGAAAAAGCCCCCTGATAAGGAGCTCGACGAAAGTGCAGCCCTCACAAACCCGCCGACAGGCCCAAAGCCCCAAGAAAGGGCCGCCCCAAGTCCACCACTACAAAGAATTCATGCCGAGGAGCCTGAGGAGCCCCTCGAGGCCAACCCCCCCGAGGCACAGGGCAAGCCCCTTGAGGCCAACCCCCTCGAGGCACAGGGCAAGCCCCTTGAGGCCAACCCCCTCGAGGCGCAGGGCAAGCCCCCTGAAGCAAACCCCCTCGAGGGCCAAGCTGAGTCACCTCAGGCGAAAGACGCCGAGGCTACAGGAACTAGCATCGTCGAGCATCTAGTCTACTTCGTCAGCACAGTACTGCGTGATGCTCGCGAGCGGTATAAAATGCAGCACAAGCTTCTCCTCGCACTCCTCATCGCCTCAAGAAAGCTGCGACACTACTTCCAGGGGCATCCCATCACAGTGGTCACCTCTTTTCCCTGGAGCAAATACTGCGCAACCCAAACGCAACAGATCGTGTCGCAGGGTGGAACATTGAGCTACATCCATTCAATTTGCGCTTCGATACCACAAGGGTAATCAAAGGAAGAGCGATGCCCAGCCTCTAGACCAGGAAGTTCGACGGAGCTTTCGCTTGTCGCCGCGGCAGGGCAGGCGAAGTCCTTATCTCCCCCCAAAGCGACAAGTTGTATTACGCAGTCCAGCTGTGCTTCGGAATCAACAAGATATCCAACAATATCGCCGAGTATGAAGGCTTGCTTGCCGGCCTACGCGCCGCAATCGCCCTAGGCGTCAAGCATCTACTCATCAGGGGCGACTCCCAGCTGCTCGTCAACTTCTCTAACAAAAGCCTAAGGACGACCACATGGCCGCATACCTTGAAGAGGTCCGTAGGCTTGAGAAGAACTTCAGGGGAATGGAGCTCATGCACATCCCAAGAAAGGAAAACCAAGAGGCCGATGACATCGCCAAGCGCGCATCGAAGAGGCAAGCTCAGCCGCCAGGTGTCTTTGAAGAAAGGCTCGTCAAGGCATCCATATAGCAGCCCCAAGAGGCCCTGCTCGCAAGCACAGACGAAGCGCTCCCGCCACCCCCTGCAAGCGGGGCTCCAGGCTGCGGGCCCCCTATAGGGGAGCGTCTGTTGCTCACAGCGGTGCACCAAGAAACAGAATGGATCGACGAGATCAAAGCTTACCTCCACAAAGGGATCCTTCCCGTGGAAGACGTTGAAGCGGAGCGAATCGCCCGCCAAGCAAAATCGTACCAAATCCTCGAAGGAATTCTCTATCGCAAGCGCCCAAACGGCGTCGCGCTCAAATGCGTCCCTCGTGAAGAAGGCAAACTGCTGATCAAAGACATCCACAGCGGGGAATGCGGCCACCATTCGTGCGCCCGCACCCTCGCAGGCAAAGTCTTCAGAAGCGGCTTCTACTGGCCTCAAGCGCTTCAAGATGCAATGGACATCATTCAAACATGTGAAGCCTGCCAATTCCACGCCAAGCAAATCCACCAGCCAACGCTGGGACTACAGACCATTTCGCTCCCGTGGCCGTTTGCGGTCTGGGGGCTGGACATCCTGGGACATTTCCCAACGGCGCAAGGTGGATATCGCTACCTCTTCATGGCTATTGACAAGTTCACAAAATGGCCTGAAGTGGAGGCGACGCGCACAATCACAGCAGGCGCGACAGTGAAATTCATCAGAGGCCTGGTCTGCCGCTTCGGAGTGCCTAACCGCATCATCACCGACAATGGCTCCCAATTCACCAGTGGCATCTTCAGAGCCTACTGTGAAAGAATGGCATCAAGCTCTGCTTCGCCTCAGTCGCCCATCCGCAAAGCAGCGGACAGGCTGAGCACGCAAACGCAGAGGTCCTCAAAGGCCTAAAGACCAGGACCTTCGATATCCTCAAGGGCCACGACAAGGGCTGGATCAACGAGCTCACCTCGGTGCTCTGGTCCATCCGTACCACGCCACCCAAGCCGACTGGGGAAACACCGTTCGCCCTCGTCTATGGAGCCGAAGCAGTCCTCCCAATAGAGATAAAGCATGGATCCCCACGGGTCCTTGCCTTTAACGAGGACCAGCAAGAGGACCTCCACAACGACGACCTGCTACTCCTTGAAGGGCTACGACGCCGCGCCGCCCTCCGGGCGGCCAAATACCAGCAAGACCTAAGACGCTACCACAGCCGCAACGTGCGCTCGCGCACCCTGGAGGCAGGTGATCTCGTCCTCAGGCAAATCCTCTCCAGGGAAGGCCTCCACAAGCTGTCCCCGATGTGGGAAGGTCCCTACAGGGTCACCCACATCGCCAGGCCTGGCGCGGCTCGCCTCGAGACGCAAGATGGCATCCCCGTCAAGAATCCATGGAACATAATGCACCTACGCAAGTTCTACCACCCGTGATCATTGTCACGTCAAGGCATGTAGCGAAAGAGGCAGCCCACGGCTCAACCTCCAAGCACTTTTTGTCCCTCAAGGTTAAAAGCTCAAGGCCTAAACCTCACGAATCTTTGTATCCACAAGGAACAAATTAAAAAAGTGATCATAGTCACGCCCGTGATCATTGTCACGTTGAGACTTCAAGCGGAAGAGGCAGCCTACGGCTCAACCTCCAAGCATTTTCGTCTCTAGAGGTTAAAACGCTCACGGCTTAAACCTCCAAAACATGCTTTGTCTCCTAAGGGAACAAACGCAAAATGTGATCATTGTCACGCCCGTGATCATTGTCACGTCGAGACTTCAAGCGGAAGAGGCAGCCTACGGCTCAACCTCCAAGCATTTTCGTCTCTAGAGGTTAAAACGCTCACAGCTTAAACCTCCAAAACATGCTTTGTCTCCTAAGGGAACAAACGCAAAACGTGATCATTGTCACGCCCGTGATCATTGTCACGTCGAGACTTCAAGCGGAAGAGGCAGCCTACGGCTCAACCTCCAAGCGTCTTCGTCTCTAGAGGTTAAAATGCTCACGGCTTAAACCTCCAAAACATGCTTTGTCTCCTAACGGAACAAACGCAAAACGTGATCATTGTCACGCTCGTGATCATTGTCACGTCGAGACTTCAAGCGGAAGAGGCAGCCTACGGCTCAACCTCCAAGCGTTTTCGTCTCTAGAGGTTAAAATGCTCACGGCTTAAACCTCAAAAGCATGTTTTGTCTCCTAAGGGAACAAACGCAACCGTGGTCATTGCCACGCCCGTGATCATTGTCACGTCGAGACTCCTAGCGGAAGAGGCAGCCTACGGCTCAACCTCCAAGCGTCCTTGTCTCTAGAGGTTAAAAGCTAACGGCTTAAACCTCCAAGCTCCAAAGGCTTCTCACGAGGGCAAACCCTCCGAGCTCTCCATTTAACGAGCCACCTCATGCCGT
Source organism: Poa annua (assembly GCA_026929855.1). Classification (NCBI taxonomy): domain Eukaryota; kingdom Viridiplantae; phylum Streptophyta; class Magnoliopsida; order Poales; family Poaceae; genus Poa; species Poa annua. Next base: position 34,332,871 of record CM049426.1, read on the forward strand.
TGAGAGTCGCTGCCACTAATGGGTGGTCCCCATGCCTCGACATGGTCAAAACATTAACTTGGCAAACCCAAGCATAATGACTCAATTTCGTTCCCAAGTGAACTTAGCGCTTCGGTGCCGCTTTAAAATGTAATTGGTGAGTTTTATTTTCGCATTACTCTCTTGAAGTGTGCGCTTACATCTCTCAAAATGCGTACCTTGTGAGCGGGGGCTGAGTACGGTGCCAGTGCCTCAAATGACACACCAGCAGCACTGCAAAACCCAAGAGTCCAAGCTCTGACTGGAGGGCAAGATCCCACAAACACGCCATCTCTACAGAGGACCTTGGTACTTACTCTCCTCGCAAGGAACGCCTGAGGGGACCTATAAGCGCGCACGAGTCCCTTGAACCATGTTCCAGCGTTTGGGTTCGCCCCTCTAACATCTGCAGGGAAAAATCCCCCCACAAGCCTGAAGAGGCATCTTGGAGCGACCCCTCAAGTGGGCAACCTCGCCAGGCGAAAAGCCTCTGGTGGGCGGAAACCTCGAGAAGCTAAGTCTCGCGCCCACGCCTCAAGAGCGTTTTCTCCCCCTAACACCCGTTTGCCCCTCAAGCGACTTCGCTTTCCCTTACGCTTCATGGACTACTCGCACGTCTAAGGGGGGCACTTGAGCATCGTGACTCAGGGCTCTTACCTCTCCTAGGCCTAAACTCCCCCCCTCCCCCGGCCTTGCGGAGTCATTGCTCCTGCATACCGAAGTGGCGGAGTCATGGCACGAAGAGATGGGACCTACCGACGCAGAGAACAAATAGACATGAAGATGAGTCCAAAGAGACCTCACGGGGCGCAGACAAGCTCGAATTAAACAACATTAAAGAGTATATTACAGGCCAAAGGTCTTAAGAAATCTAAACACACAATTGTTTCAGATACAAGCGCTCGCAGGTGCAATAAGAAAAGGCTCAGAGGGAAGCAGCGCCGCCTGGGACCTCCTCCGCGGCACCCTCTTCAGCCTCGACAGAGCAGGCCTCCTCCTCGCTGTCTTCGGCTGCAACCTCCGCGCGCCTGAAGCGGTTGCAGAAGGCGTCAACTTGCTCACGGAGGGAACCGGAGACCCGCCGCGCGTCCTCACCTTCAGCAACTTCTGTGACGGAGGAGAGGTCGAAGCCTGGCGTGAGGAGCTTGAGGTTGGTGAAGATGCGGTCAACAATCACCCCCAGGAGCTGCCAGCTCTCGTCCTCGATCATCTCGCGAAGTTCGGCGACGGGACCCTCGAGCGCCTCGAAGAGCTGGTCGAAGTAGACCAGGTACATGATAGTAGACCAAACTTATTTGAAAGAATTTAATATTTCAAATGTCACAGTTTAAACAGGTTATTATCCACTGTATATCAAAAACCCTAAAATGTAAATTGACAAATATTTTACAAACTACAATCTATTTTATTTTAAGTAAATAGTTCACTTATAAGAAATTGAGTCCAACCACTTAGCCAAATAAGCATTTCTTTTGCTTAAATAAATTTCATTTATTTCCAAGGCATGAAATGATTAATATATTCTATAAAATGAAATGAATTAAATCTAAAATGCTTTCCAAAGTTGGTATGAAGTTTTTCAAATGATTAAGCATAACATAAAACATAATGGTGTACAAAACATTTAGAATTAAAAATAGAATTCATTATATTTCCATTTTAGTTATATTATGTTCTTTAATACCATGCCAAAATAAGAAAGAATGATTTCAGCAAAACAAGTTTAAATAACTTAAATTCAAAAAAAAATGAATATGGGTTTTTCATATAATTTATTTAGCCAAAATTAAAATTTATTAAAGCCTAGTTTTAAATTAAACATAAAGTGTCAAATTTTACATTTAATCAATATTTCGAAATTATTATTTTTGAAAAGTGTTCAAAACACTCCCACAATTGGTTTAACAGAAAGATAATAGTTTTACAAATTTTTAGAAATTTGTTTGACCTCATTTGGACAAATAAATCAAAAGATATGAATTAAAAGAAAAATCAGAAAAACAGAAAAAGAAAAATTGATGACGTCATGCTGACGTCAGCCCGTCTTCAACCTTGCCCCAAATCGCGCCCGAGACCACCGGAGTTTCCTTCTCCAAATCCGCACGATTAAGGCACGGATTTAACGCGCGGTCGTGGCTATTTAAACCCCCTGACCCTCCTCTCTGTTTTGCCCCAAACCCTAGCCCCTAAGACGCCCCCAGGCTGCCGTACGAGCTCGCCGGAGTGCTCCGCCTCCGCCGCCGTTTTCTTCGATCCCCGGCGTGGTAAGACCCCGCCCGAGCCCGAGAACCTCCCCATCCTCTTCCTCGTGCCCGAGCGCAACTCCTAATCCTCTCCTTCGATTTTTGTACGCAGCGGTTCGAGCACATCGTGCACGACCGGACCTCACCGGAGTCGCCGTGGCTTTCCGAGCAGCTCTCCCTCCCCAGGACTCCAGCCTTGTGAAAATCTTATTGGTCATTTGGAGGAACTCATCCATGACCTACATTTGCAGAACATTGGCAAGGATGAGCAAATTGCAATGCTTGAGGCGCAACTCATTCCACCTCCACCACCGCCAGTAGCTGAAGAAGGAGGTGACCAGGGCACTGGAGATGTGACTGTATCTGCAGCTCCGAAGGAGGAAGGACCAGAGGAAGAAGACCCCGAAGAGGTGCTGTTTGAAGAGTCAACTGAGGGAGAAGTCACGCCTGTGGCAAATAACCACGCAATAAAACGCAAGCGTAATATTTAGGAGGAATAAGTGTAGCAACACAAACCACGTTAGAGGGACCACCATTTATCTCATTTAGCTTATCGTATCGATTTGATGTATTGACCTATCAAATTGTGGTATGGCAGTACTCTCGTTTTTGTAATTCCATGACATTGATGTGTTTTCGTTCGATAAATGATTAGTTCGAGTTCTCAAAATAAGTGTGGAATTTATGTGGTTGCTTGTGTTTTAATCATGTTGATAGATTTGTTAGGAATTGGTTGCCTTGTTCTAAAATTATTAAATTCTCCATAGTACTTATAAATTAACTCATTCATTCTTTAAAAATCAGCAGATGTCTCACTTCAATGTCACCAACAATAAATTTTACCCCACTACACGAATACTGTTAAGGGAACCGAGTCAGAAGGTGATCAATGACCACTCGCCTAAGAATTATCAAGATCATAGGGATGTTGAAGAGGACCCTATGACCAAACTAAAGGCATGCAAAACTTGTGGAGAGATAGGACATACGACCGAAGATTGCTCTGATGAGTGGCCCCATGGTCACATTAGACGTCCAAGTAATGGACGCCGTTCCAAAAGGATTATTTGCTTCCTGTGTGAAGGAACGACCCATGTTCCAATCCAATGTCCATATTATCACTTGGTGCAACAAGCTAACCAGCAAGCCAAGGAAGGAATGCAACAGTCTCTCATGAAGATCCTGGAGGAACAAAGACAAAAGAGTGGATCCAAGAAGAATCTTAGCCACTTAACATGCTACAGGTGCAAGGACAAGGGACATTATGCCAGTGGCTGCCCAGAGTGGAAGAGGATTAAATCTCTTCAAGGAGCGAGTGGAAAACGCGAGTGCTCAAACCTCTCGTAGCTACCACCTATCATTGTATTTCGAATACTCGTACGCTCTACAACGGAGAAATAAAAGGGATTAAATAAAGTTTCTAGACTGACCACAAAATTTTCATTTTAAGAGAGGTAGCCACCTAGATAATTCAAACCCAGTCGCTTAAACCCAGAGATCTCAAACTATCTTTTCTTTCTATCCTCCAAATCAAGTTTTTCATTCGCTGCCAAGTTCTTCAAGTTTCCATGTCAGAAAATTCATTTCTCAAAACATCTCGAGCTATCAGAATAACTCAAGCATTCGCTTTACCTCTCTAGCCTCTTCGAATCTCGAGGACGAGATTCCTTTTAAGGGTGGTAGTCTGTAACATCCCAACATTATATAATTTTCAAAAATCACTAAAATTTAAAACTTTTCTTTTATTAAAATAAAATATTAAATACCTAAGGAAACCAACTATAAAAGACTCCAAACTTATTTGAAAGAATTTAATATTTCAAATGTCACAGTTTAAACAGGTTATTATCCACTGTATATCAAAAACCCTAAAATGTAAATTGACAAATATTTTACAAACTACAATCCATTTTATTTTAAGTAAATAGTTCACTTATAAGAAATTGAGTCCAACCACTTAGCCAAATAAGCATTTCTTTTGCTTAAATAAATTTCATTTATTTCCAAGGCATGAAATGATTAATATATTCTATAAAATGAAATGAATTAAATCTAAAATGCTTTCCAAAGTTGATATGAAGTTTTTCAAATGATTAAGCATAATATAAAACATAATGGTGTACAAAACATTTAGAATTAAAAATAGAATTCATTATATTTCCATTTTAGTTATATTCTGTTCTTTAATACCATGCCAAAATAAGAAAGAATGATTTCAGCAAAACAAGTTTAAATAACTTAAATTCAAAAAAAATTGAATATGGGTTTTTCATATAATTTATTTAGCCAAAATTAAAATTTATTAAAGCCTAGTTTTAAATTAAACATAAAGTGTCAAATTTTACATTTAATCAATATTTCGAAATTATTATTTTTGAAAAGTGTTCAAAACACTCCCACAATTGGTTTAACAGAAAGATAATAGTTTTACAAATTTTTAGAAATTTGTTTGACCTCATTTGGACAAATAAATCAAAAGATATGAATTAAAAGAAAAATCAGAAAAACAGAAAAAGAAAAATTGATGACGTCATGCTGACGTCAGCCCGTCTTCAACCTTGCCCCAAATCGCGCCCGAGACCACCGGAGTTTCCTTCTCCAAATCCGCACGATTAAGGCACGGATTTAACGCGCGGTCGTGGCTATTTAAACCCCCTGACCCTCCTCTCTGTTTTGCCCCAAACCCTAGCCCCTAAGACGCCCCCAAGCTGCCGTACGAGCTCGCCGGAGTGCTCCGCCTCCGCCGCCGTTTTCTTCGATCCCCGGCGTGGTAAGACCCCGCCCGAGCCCGAGAACCTCCCCATCCTCTTCCTCGTGCCCGAGCGCAACTCCTAATCCTCTCCTTCGATTTTTGTACGCAGCGGTTCGAGCACATCGTGCACGACCGGACCTCACCGGAGTCGCCGTGGCTTTCCGAGCAGCTCTCCCTCCCCAGGACGAACGCGACCACGCCACCGTCTTCATCGAGTTCCCCACCTCGCCCCGCGCGTCGTCGTCGTTTTTCCGAGCCGGAGGGATCGCCGGAGCGACGAATCGATCCACGCCCGAGGCCGCGCCGCCGTCCCCTTCGTCTCCGGTGACCGGAGCGCCGCCATCTTCTGGTCAAGCTCGGTGAGTCGTCCGATCCCCTTCCAACGCACCAGATTAGATTTTTTTTCCGAAGCGGTACGATCTAATGTGGACCGCCAGATCCAGATCTGACGGCCAGATTCAATCACTTAACCCCGTCAGCAGCCACGTCAGCTCCGCGTCAGCAGCCCAGTCAGCGCTGACGTGGAAAATGAATTTCTCGATTTAATTAATTGGCAGTTTTGCAGAAAAGGCCCTGTAACTTAGATTTGTTATAACTTTTTATTCACACATCCAAATTAAATTTTTTTTATATATTTGGAAAGCTCTTGACATGTAGATTATTTTAGATCGGCCAAAATTCAAATTTGACTTAGTATAAAATACTCAAATTTCAAATGGTGAATTTGAGTATATTTGTAATAACTTTAAATCTATAAATCCAAAAATTGCAAATAAAATTGTTTTAGAAACTTTAGAATATTTGTAAATTAATGCCACTGCTATAAAATAATTTTGAGTAAATTTTGAATGAATTCATAGTTATATATTTAATTTGAATGGTTTGAGTATTTTCAATATAACTATTAATAAAAATATTATTTTGATTAGAGTAAATTGCTATAAATTTAATTAAAATACCCCTGTCTATTAACACTATTTATAAAATGATAATTTAAAATTTTAATCATAGAAAACTTTAATATTATAATTATTCCTTTTATTATATTTTCCAAAAATGGAAATTAATTAGATTGCATTTATAGCCAAATGCACACCTTATAAATATCATAAAAATTAGTATTATGTTTCTTGTGGTTTAAAATTGCATTTCATGCATAGCATAATTTATTTTGTAGTTATATTTTCCATAAGAAAACTCCTCCCCCATTTTCCCTAAGTTAGGATTATTTTCAAACTTAGCATTTGTTGAAGTGCTACACTTAGACACTTAGTAATTTTCAACATGGAGCTGGAAGACCAATGAAGGACTTAGCCAAACGAGACTCCAGAAGAATCCCCAAGTAGTGGAAGCACTCAGAAGAAAGATCAAGAAGAAGTTCATGAAGACCAACCAGAAATATCTTCTATGTCTTTCTCCCTCCTTCTTCTTTCTCCCTCCTTCTTCTGTTAGACTTCATGATGACTAAGTAAATCCAAGACCAGCCTCGAGGATACAAGAACCACCAAGACTGGAGATGAATCCTGGAGGACAACTACATCTCTCTTTCTATCTTTTCCCCTCCCTTCTAATCTTGTCTTTCACATTTGACTTAAACAAATTTTTGATCATGATGTTATCATCTTAATGTAGTTGGATCCTAGCGGCATAGTGGGATGAAGCGGCCTGTAAACAAACCTTACATGTCCACGTACATGAGACCTGTTCCACAATTTAAGTGGTTGGCCGGGTGTCTGTCTCTCTCACTTTAGTGAATATCCAATTTACAAAGAGTTGATAATAATTATTGATCACCTCGAAGAATAGAGCTAGTAATTTTCTCTAAGTATTTTGCACATCATGCATAAACATATTTCCTTAGAAAGTTTTATAAAACTTATTTATTCATCTAGTATGTGTTTTGTGTGTATTGTGGAGTTGTGCTTGCTGTTGATTGTTGTATTGTTGCTTGTCCATACTGTTAGATTGAACGGAGAGTCCCGAGTATCGTTGAAAAGAGTTGTGAACAACGACAACATTCAAAGGCAAGTGGCACACCTCATAAACTTCCTATTATTTTCTATATGCATTACTTAGTATTTTTATATGCATGAGTAGGATAGTATTGCTATGCTAAACCTGTGTAGAATTCCCTTACTCCTGTGTCTAGGATCCTATATCATACTTAGTAGATGTATTGATGCTAAGCAATTGATGAAAAGTTTTACAAAATGTTAAGTGACTACTCAGGGCTGTGCTCATGGTTGTCGTCGCCTAGGATGAATGTCTATTCTACTTAGGGCCGTGAGCATGGTGGTTTTCACCTGAGAGTACACATCCACTAAGTTAATGAAACACCTGGGTGGATTGGTTGAATGGTTTATGTTGAGTGGCTACTCAGGACTGTGCTTGTGGTTGTCTTTGCCTAAGGTAGTTTCTACTATACTTGGGGCCATGAGCATGGGGGTTGTCAACCTGAGAGTGCACTTGTGGATGGCCACCCAGGGAACAGAGGAATCTGAAGAACTCCGAGTGAAGATTGCTTTCCGTGCAACCTTTTGACAATGGGCTATGTCTAGAATAATTAATTGTGAGGGTGCAACCTGTCAGCTTGACAAGCAGATGTAGGGGGATGATAGGTGGAACGGGTCTTGCTAGTATGGTTGCATTCTTCTTCTGAAAGTTCTTGTCTCAATTCTCTCCTTTCCATAATACACTCCGCGTGTATAGGATTTCTCGGACAAATTGAGTCTAAAGGTGAAAGTGCACAACCTCTGCAGAGTGTAAAACTAAGTACTTAGCCGTGTCCCCGGTACGAACAATTTGAGCAGCTGATCACGGACGTCAACGGAGGATTCCATCATTCCAACTTCAGAAATAAAACTTGATGGGTGAACAAGGGAAGATGAGATTTATGGTTTTCATGCCATACTTGTCTTGATTTGAAGAAAGTGTTTTCCAAAAAGATAGGAAAAATTGGCTTTATGCAAAATTAGCCTTGAACTCCGCCAGCCAAATATGTATATAGGCTTTAGAGTTTTCCATTAAGTGTCCACCATAGTGTCACTTGCCAGACTCCATTTTAATGAATCTGGCCCACGTTGTTGCAATATTTTTCTTATTGCAGATTGTTCAGATGACGAGTAAGGTTTCGTTGATAGGTTTCGAGTCTACAACCAACATGTTTTCGCCTGTGGCAGCATGAAAGTGATAGAGACTCACTGCTATTGTATTTCCGCTGTGTACTTTTTAAATGCTAGCTTTAGGCTATGCAACTTGTATCAAATATTTTGTAATTCTGGATCATCGATGTAATAAAATTGACGCTTTGTTGTGATATTACATCGTAAACTGTGTGTGCAAATGAAGATCCAGGGATTTGCACTATACACAGTTATCTGCCTTATTTAAAGTGCAGGCACGCTACAGATGGTATCAGAGCACTGTGTTGCCTGTAGGTTCGAAACCCCTAGGAGCGGACTGAGACCCCAAAGGTTAAATAGTTAACTAAACTAGGTTTCCAAAACATGAGTAAATTTTGAAATTTCCTTTAATATTGTTTTACATTATTTATCTTGTCTTGCATCTTTCCCTTTCCTTTTAAATTCTAATACTCTTACCTGTTCAAAATTTTAGATGGGAGAGTACACTGAGACTGCGTATGCTGGAGTTTTGTCGGGTTTCATCTTTGGGAGGCAGCTGTCTAGGTTGACAAGTATATTGAAGCTACCACCGCCCTATTTCCGAGGAAGGAAGGAGGAGACCGACATACCCCATGGGACACGTTGGGAAATCCGCACCATCATGACCCCGGATCCTACGATGCCAGACTTCGAGCCCGTGGACTATGTCACCTACTACCCAGAGTGGATTGAGTGAGTGAACATAGCTATGGTGGACTTAATGGCTCGTTTGTGTTACAAGTATCGCAACAAGCTAGCACCAGGATCGCCCTTCCGTGCCTTTGGGAAGAGGGATGCACATGGTCTCTCGATGGCTCACACGGGAAATCGCCTGGACCTGCCCATCGTTAACAAGACGTTTGAAGACTTGGATTTTCTCATCAACTGTCTGACCAGGAAGGTCCAACAGGCTTATGACATCGCGGATCATGCACAAGCCGTCATACACGCAAAAACCCAAGAACTCCAGCCTTGTGAAAATCTTATTGGTCATTTGGAGGAACTCATCCATGACCTACATTTGCAGAACATTGGCAAGGATGAGCAAATTGCCATGCTTGAGGCGCAACTCATTCCACCTCCACCACCGCCAGTAGCTGAAGAAGGAGGTGACCAGGGCACTGGAGATGTGACTGTATCTGCAGCTCCGAAGGAGGAAGGACCAGAGGAAGAAGACCCCGAAGAGGTGCTGTTTGAAGAGTCAACTGAGGGAGAAGTCACGCCTGTGGCAAATAACCACGCAATAAAACGCAAGCGTAATATTTAGGAGGAATAAGTGTAGCAACACAAACCACGTTAGAGGGACCACCATTTATCTCATTTAGCTTATCGTATCGATTTGATGTATTGACCTATCAAATTGTGGTATGGCAGTACTCTCGTTTTTGTAATTCCATGACATTGATGTGTTTTCGTTCGATAAATGATTAGTTCGAGTTCTCAAAATAAGTGTGGAATTTATGTGGTTGCTTGTGTTTTAATCATGTTGATAGATTTGTTAGGAATTGGTTGCCTTGTTCTAAAATTATTAAATTCTCCATAGTACTTATAAATTAACTCATTCATTCTTTAAAAATCAGCAGATGTCTCACTTCAATGTCACCAACAATAAATTTTACCCCACTACACGAATACTGTTAAGGGAACCGAGTCAGAAGGTGATCAATGACCACTCGCCTAAGAATTATCAAGATCATAGGGATGTTGAAGAGGACCCTATGACCAAACTAAAGGCATGCAAAACTTGTGGAGAGATAGGACATACGACCGAAGATTGCTCTGATGAGTGGCCCCATGGTCACATTAGACGTCCAAGTAATGGACGCCGTTCCAAAAGGATTATTTGCTTCCTGTGTGAAGGAACGACCCATGTTCCAATCCAATGTCCATATTATCACTTGGTGCAACAAGCTAACCAGCAAGCCAAGGAAGGAATGCAACAGTCTCTCATGAAGATCCTGGAGGAACAAAGACAAAAGAGTGGATCCAAGAAGAATCTTAGCCACTTAACATGCTACAGGTGCAAGGACAAGGGACATTATGCCAGTGGCTGCCCAGAGTGGAAGAGGATTAAATCTCTTCAAGGAGCGAGTGGAAAACGCGAGTGCTCAAACCTCTCGTAGCTACAACCTATCATTGTATTTCGAATACTCGTACGCTCTACAACGGAGAAATAAAAGGGATTAAACAAAGTTTCTAGACTGACCACAAAATTTTCATTTTAAGGGAGGTAGCCACCTAGATAATTCAAACCCAGTCGCTTAAACCCAGAGATCTCAAACTATCTTTTCTTTCTATCCTCCAAATCAAGTTTTTCATTCGCTGCCAAGTTCTTCAAGTTTCCATGTCAGAAAATTCATTTCTCAAAACATCTCGAGCTATCAGAATAACTCAAGCATTCGCTTTACCTCTCTAGCCTCTTCGAATCTCGAGGACGAGATTCCTTTTAAGGGTGGTAGTCTGTAACATCCCAACATTATATAATGTTCAAAAATCACTAAAATTTAAAACTTTTCTTTTATTAAAATAAAATATTAAATACCTAAGGAAACCAACTATAAAAGACTCCAAACTTATTTGAAAGAATTTAATATTTTAAATGTCACAGTTTAAACAGGTTATTATCCACTGTATATCAAAAACCCTAAAATGTAAATTGACAAATATTTTACAAACTACAATCCATTTTATTTTAAGTAAATAGTTCACTTATAAGAAATTGAGTCCAACCACTTAGCCAAATAAGCATTTCTTTTGCTTAAATAAATTTCATTTATTTCCAAGGCATGAAATGATTAATATATTCTATAAAATGAAATGAATTAAATCTAAAATGCTTTCCAAAGTTGATATGAAGTTTTTCAAATGATTAAGCATAGTATAAAACATAATGGTGTACAAAACATTTAGAATTAAAAATAGAATTCATTATATTTCCATTTTAGTTATATTCTGTTCTTTAATACCATGCCAAAATAAGAAAGAATGATTTCAGCAAAACAAGTTTAAATAACTTAAATTCAAAAAAAATTGAATATGGGTTTTTCATATAATTTATTTAGCCAAAATTAAAATTTATTAAAGCCTAGTTTTAAATTAAACATAAAGTGTCAAATTTTACATTTAATCAATATTTCGAAATTATTATTTTTGAAAAGTGTTCAAAACACTCCCACAATTGGTTTAACAGAAAGATAATAGTTTTACAAATTTTTACAAATTTGTTTGACCTCATTTGGACAAATAAATCAAAAGATATGAATTAAAAGAAAAATCAGAAAAACAGAAAAAGAAAAATTGATGACGTCATGCTGACGTCAGCCCGTCTTCAACCTTGCCCCAAATCGCGCCCGAGACCACCGGAGTTTCCTTCTCCAAATCCGCACGATTAAGGCACGGATTTAACGCGCGGTCGTGGCTATTTAAACCCCCTGACCCTCCTCTCTGTTTTGCCCCAAACCCTAGCCCCTAAGACGCCCCCAGGCTGCCGTACGAGCTCGCCGGAGTGCTCCGCCTCCGCCGCCGTTTTCTTCGATCCCCGGCGTGGTAAGACCCCGCCCGAGCCCGAGAACCTCCCCATCCTCTTCCTCGTGCCCGAGCGCAACTCCTAATCCTCTCTTTCGATTTTTGTACGCAGCGGTTCGAGCACATCGTGCACGACCGGACCTCACCGGAGTCGCCGTGGCTTTCCGAGCAGCTCTCCCTCCCCAGGACGAACGCGACCACGCCACCGTCTTCATCGAGTTCCCCACCTCGCCCCGCGCGTCGTCGTCGTTTTTCCGAGCCGGAGGGATCGCCGGAGCGACGAATCGATCCACGCCCGAGGCCGCGCCGCCGTCCCCTTCGTCTCCGGTGACCGGAGCGCCGCCATCTTCTGGTCAAGCTCGGTGAGTCGTCCGATCCCCTTCCAACGCACCAGATTAGATTTTTTTTCCGAAGCGGTACGATCTAATGTGGACCGCCAGATCCAGATCTGACGGCCAGATTCAATCACTTAACCCCGTCAGCAGCCACGTCAGCTCCGCGTCAGCAGCCCAGTCAGCGCTGACGTGGAAAATGAATTTCTCGATTTAATTAATTGGCAGTTTTGCAGAAAAGGCCCTGTAACTTAGATTTGTTATAACTTTTTATTCACACATCCAAATTAAAATATTTTTATATATTTGGAAAGCTCTTAACATGTAGATTATTTAGATCAGCCAAAATTCAAATTTGACTTAGTATAAAATATTCAAATTTCAAATGGTGAATTTGAGTATATTTGTAATAACTTTAAATCTATAAATCCAAAAATTGCAAATAAAATTGTTTTAGAAACTTTAGAATATTTGTAAATTAATGCCACTGCTATAAAATAATTTTGAGTAAATTTTGAATGAATTCATAGTTATATATTTAATTTGAATGGTTTGAGTATTTTCAATATAACTATTAATAAAAATATTATTTTGATTAGAGTAAATTGCTATAAATTTAATTAAAATACCCCTGTCTATTAAAACTATTTATAAAATGATAATTTAAAATTTTAATCATAGAAAACTTTAATATTATAATTATTCCTTTTATTATATTTTCCAAAAATGGAAATTAAATAGATTGCATTTATAGCCAAATGCACACCTTATAAATATCATAAAAATTAGTATTATGTTTCTTGTGGTTTAAAATTGCATTTCATGCATAGCATAATTTATTTTGTAGTTATATTTTCCATAAGAAAACTCCTCCCCCATTTTCCCTAAGTTAGGATTATTTTCAAACTTAGCATTTGTTGAAGTGCTACACTTAGACACTTAGTAATTTTCAACATGGAGCTGGAAGACCAATGAAGGACTTAGCCAAACGAGACTCCAGAAGAATCCCCAAGTAGTGGAAGCACTCAGAAGAAAGATCAAGAAGAAGTTCATGAAGACCAACCAGAAATATCTTCTATGTCTTTCTCCCTCCTTCTTCTTTCTCCCTCCTTCTTCTGTTAGACTTCATGATGACTAAGTAAATCCAAGACCAGCCTCGAGGATACAAGAACCACCAAGACTGGAGATGAATCCTGGAGGACAACTACATCTCTCTTTCTATCTTTTCCCCTCCCTTCTAATCTTGTCTTTCACATTTGACTTAAACAAATTTTTGATCATGATGTTATCATCTTAATGTAGTTGGATCCTAGCGGCATAGTGGGATGAAGCGGCCTGTAAACAAACCTTACATGTCCACGTACATGAGACATGTTCCACAATTTAAGTGGTTGGCCGGGTGTCTGTCTCTCTCACTTTAGTGAATATCCAATTTACAAAGAGTTGATAATAATTATTGATCATCTCGAAGAATAGAGCTAGTAATTTTCTCTAAGTATTTTGCACATCATGCATAAACATATTTCCTTAGAAAGTTTTATAAAACTTATTTATTCATCTAGTATGTGTTTTGTGTGTATTGTGGAGTTGTGCTTGCTGTTGATTGTTGTATTGTTGCTTGTCCATACTGTTAGATTGAACGGAGAGTCCCGAGTATCGTTGAAAAGAGTTGTGAACAACGACAACATTCAAAGGCAAGTGGCACACCTCATAAACTTCCTATTATTTTCTATATGCATCACTTAGTATTTTTATATGCATGAGTAGGATAGTATTGCTATGCTAAACCTGTGTAGAATTCCCTTACTCCTGTGTCTAGGATCCTATATCATACTTAGTAGATGTATTGATGCTAAGCAATTGATGAAAAGTTTTACAAAATGTTAAGTGACTACTCAGGGCTGTGCTCATGGTTGTCGTCGCCTAGGATGAATGTCTATTCTACTTAGGGCCGTGAGCATGGTGGTTTTCACCTGAGAGTACACATCCACTAAGTTAATGAAACACCTGGGTGGATTGGTTGAATGGTTTATGTTGAGTGGCTACTCAGGACTGTGCTTGTGGTTGTCTTTGCCTAAGGTAGTTTCTACTATACTTGGGGCCATGAGCATGGGGGTTGTCAACCTGAGAGTGCACTTGTGGATGGCCACCCAGGGAACAGAGGAATCTGAAGAACTCCGAGTGACGATTGCTTCCCGTGCAACCTTTTGACAATGGGCTATGTCTAGAATAATTAAGTTGTGAGGGTGCAACCTGTCAGCTTGACAAGCAGATGTAGGGGGATGATAGGTGGAACGGGTCTTGCTAGTATGGTTGCATTCTTCTTCTGAAAGTTCTTGTCTCAATTCTCTCCTTTCCATAATACACTCCGCGTGTATAGGATTTCTCGGACAAATTGAGTCTAAAGGTGAAAGTGCACAACCTCTGCAGAGTGTAAAACTAAGTACTTAGCCGTGTCCCCGGTACGAACAATTTGAGCAGCTGATCACGGACGTCAACGAAGGATTCCATCATTCCAACTTCAGAAATAAAACTTGATGGGTGAACAAGGGAAGATGAGATTTATGGTTTTCATGCCATACTTGTCTTGATTTGAAGAAAGTGTTTTCCAAAAAGATAGGAAAAATTGTCTTTATGCAAAATTAGCCTTGAACTCCACCAGCCAAATATGCATATAGGCTTTAGAGTTATTCCATTAAGTGTCCACCATAGTGTCACTTGCCAGACTCCATTTTAATGGAATCTGACCCACGTTGTTGCAATATTTTTCTTATTGCAGATTGTTCAGATGACGAGTAAGGTTTCGTTGATAGGTTTCGAGTCTACAACCAACATGTTTTCGCCTGTGGCAGCATGAAAGTGATAGAGACTCACTGCTATTGTATTTCCACTGTGTACTTTATAAATGCTAGCTTTAGGCTATGCAACTTGTATCAAATATTTTGTAATTCTGGATCATCGATGTAATAAAATTGACGCTTTGTTGTGATATTACATCGTAAACTGTGTGTGCAAATGAAGATCCAGGGATTTGCACTATACACAGGTATCTGCCTTATTTAAAGTGCAGGCACGCTACACCACTTGCTCATCCACGTCCTTGGCTAAGGAGTTGAGGTTGTGGATTGCCTCGGTGCGAGCCTCCTCTGCTCGGCGGCGGCCATCCTTGGCGCGCTTGAGGCGAGCCTCCAGCTTGGAGTTGGCCCTCTCGAGCTCGGCGATCCGCCGAGCATCCGTGGTGTTCTTGACCTTGAAGCGGTCCTCCTGCGTCTGGGCCAGGTCGCAGTACTTCTGAGAAGTGGACTTGCGAAATTGCTTCTCGCGTTCCTCGAGGGCGTCATCGTCCTCCTTCTTCTTCTCGGCGAAACGCCGCTCGAAGCGCTCGTAAGCTATCTTAGGCAGCGACGTTCTCGTCGTACTTCGCGGTCGCCTTGGCCAGGTCTCCCTCGCGCTCCTCAAGGGCCTCGCGTTGGGCGACCAGGTCCTTCTCCGCCTGAAGGCGCTGCTCCTCGCGCTGTTGCAGCTCCTTCTCCTTCAGGGCCAACTGCCGCTCCCGCTTGGAAAAATCCTTGCGCTCTTCCTCCAGAGCGGCTTGCGCGGCCTGGTGGGCGGAGAGCAGCTGGGTCTCCAGCTGGCCCAACTCGCGGCGCTTCTGCACCAGCGAGCCCTCCATCGCCTCGCGCTCAGCCTTGGCCTGCCGCAGGAGCTCCTCGGCGGCGTCACGTTCCTCTTGGAGGAGCCCAAGGAGCTCCGCGGCGTCGTGAATGGCCCCTCGCGAACCTCCTTGGCAAAGCGGGCGGCCTCCTCACGCGCGGCTTGCAGCGCCGCATCCTCCAGCCAGCGCGCTTCGACCGCCGCGTGGAAGGATGACCATGACTTCGCCAGCTCCTCCTGCCGCTGAGCGAGCCATATGTCTCCGAGGGCGAGGTGGGCCTCCAAGCCCTCCAAGGATTCCCTCACGAGGCCGAAGGCGACCTCGCGGCGCCCCGCGCTCCAGTCCCAGCCGCAGAGGACCAACTTCTGGCTCGTGGAGGGCCCGGCCCCAGCAGCGGGTCTCGCGGGTCCGGCCTCGGGGAAAGCTTGGGGGCTAGCCTGAGTTTCGCTCGCGCCCGCGCCGGGATCCTCTTCCGGCCCTGCCGCCGCGGGGCGTTCCTTGCTCACAGCTTGACAAGGAGGCGAGGAAGCTTCTCCCCCAGCAGCACCGCCAGTGCCTGCTGCTGCTTCGTGTGCTTCCCTTGCAGGTTGCACGGGAATAGTGGCCGCTGGTGGTGGGGTAGGCGCGCGCGGAGGCGTCAACGCGCGCGGCGGCGTTGGTTCGCGCGGAGGCGTAGCCACGCGAGGAGGAGTAGGAGCGCGAGGCGGCGCAGAAATTGTCTCCTCCGAGCCTTCCACCACCAGAGGCTCGGGGGGGCGGTGCAGGAACCTCTGGGCGTACCATGCCCTCCTCCACCTGAGGCCCTGCTGCCCTCGCCTGGGGCACAGCCGCCTCCGCTTGAGGTGCCCCCTCAAGGGGGCTCGTGGAGGCCGCCTCCGCAGGCCTCGCGGCCTCATCAGCCGCGGCCCCTGCTGTGGCGCCCTTCACCTCAGATGCCTTGTGAAGCCGGCGACGCTTCGCAGGTACAAGGTCACTGGCAAGAGGCCAAGAAAAGACTTCAGGAAAAAGTAAAGTGAAAGAGAAAGCTAAAGGACGAATGATCCAAGATTATGGGCACTAACCCTGAAAGGGGGGCGCCAGCGTCGACCCACGCCAGGCCTGGCGAGCGCCATGAGGGGAAGGGCTTGGAAGCAGGCCTCACAGGTGGTGCCTCCGCTTTCCTCTTGGAGGGGACGTCAGACGGCCTCGCCCCCGAGTGGTCCACGTCGGCTTTGGTGCGAGGCCCGCGCCTTCCCGGAGAGGCCTCCGCGGCTGAGGCCTCCTCTTCCTCAGCCTCTTCCTCCACGAGGCGCGAGGGCGCCACCACGAAGGCGTCTTCATCGCTTGACGAGATATCGCAAATCTCGTCAGTAAATGGCCCAGCCCTTGAAGAAGAAACCTCCCCAGCCGCGGCTTCCTCCTCACCTGGGTCAGCTCCTGAAGCCGAGGGAGAACTGGCCCCCTCCGCTTCCCGCGCGACCGGCATCGGCACCTCAAGGTCCGCCTGGCCTATCGGGGTGAACGGAGGCATCCCCTCCAGGAGGGCCATGCGCTCTGTCAGATTGTATTGGTGAAGGGGCCGGAGCGCCGCGGGGACCTCATCCACGGGAAGCACTGATGGATTGACGAAGAGCGCGGAGAGGATGCTGTCGACGGCGTCCTTGTCGTTGTCCTCGACGTGAAGCCGCATCTTGTACTTTGGCCCCGAGTACATCCACATGGGACCAAATGCGCCTGGAGGGGCGCAATGCGGCGCGTCACGAAGTCCGCGACGATCATCTGTCCCATGAGGCCCTCCTCGCGGAGTTCACGTTCCTGGCGCCGTCGAAGGTGGCCTTGCCCCAATGGGAGTTCTTCACCGGGGGCTCGTCGGGGACCTCGAGGAAGGCGCATGGACGCTCCACCCCAACAAAGAACCACTTCTGGCGGAAGTCGTCCACCTTCTTCGTTACCGAAGTGATGGCCTTGCCCTCGCTCCAGGACATGGGGATGTAGACGCTCCCCATGCCGTCGACGATGCGGAACGAGACGCACCCCGAGCGCTCGTTCTTCGCCGTGTTCCGGAGCGCGTAGAAGCACCGGAACAGCCCCACCGTGGGCTCCAGGCCCAGGTACGCATCGCAGAGGTAGGCGAAAACGGCGAGGATGAGGACGGAGTTGGGGTGCAGGTGCAGCAGCTGCACCTGGTAGAACGCCAGCACCGCCTCCAGGAACGGCGAAAAAGGCGGCACCAGTCCCGCAGCCAGGCAATGCTGGAAGACCGGGAAGAACCCGCGCGGGCGCTTCCCGTGCGCCGCGGGCTTCAGGGCAGTGGCGCCGTGCTCGTTCGTCCTGTCCGCCACCAGGCATCGGACCTTGGCGAGCGCCTTCTCATTGACGCGCACGCCCAGCAGCGCTGCGCCCACAACGGTTTCAAGGGCCTCAGCCTGGGTGGAAGACCCCGCGGCGGCCTTGCCCTTTCTCTTGAGTGGGCTCATCATCGCGGGAGCGGAAGCCTGGAGGAGTTGGAGAACAGAGATTCACAGGAAAGATCAGAGGCGGAGAGCTCTGTAGAGCGGAAATTTCTGCGAGAGGATTTGGAAACGGTAACGGCTCCCAGCTGCCTCGCTCGGGCTTTATGTCACCTCGATGAGCAGTTACCAGAACATGGTGGGACCCCCCACGACTCGCGCCCCAGATCGTGCGATACCGTTATTCGTCCAAATGCCGTGTGGCTCGGGCCGGCTAGGCACTAAGGGCCCACAACGCTTCGCCTGAGACCATGGGCTCAATCGTGCCCATCATGGGCCCAGGGGCTACTGTCGGCCCAGCGGGAACTGGGGTATGGAGAGCCAATTCCCTCCAGGCCTCGCACGCTGGCCAGACAGACGAAACGACTAAGGACCAGGCATCACCGCCTGGCGGGACCCTCGAGAGGCAATTCCCCTCGAGGGCCTGAAGAGGAAACGAGGGCCTCAAGGGATCCCTCGCCTCAGGGGACCCTCCCGAGGCGCCAGCTCGCCTCGAGGGAGTCCCGCAAGAATCTCCCCTGAGGCCTCCCCGCGCCTGAAGGGAAACGTTGCGGCCAAGGAAGTACGGCAAGACGCACATGGCCTCTGCCACGCCCATGTGGTGACGCAAGCACCCATGTTGCCGTTTTGGTGATAAAGGGGTCAATAAAGCAGCTCCGCCTGCTACGCAGCTGCCAGGACCTTCTTCTCTGGCGATAAAGCGGGTGGACGGCGCAACCCTCCAAAGGAGAACGTCATCGTGGGCTCCACCTCAGAGACTGCCCTCTCTACAGGCAGTACAGCACGGTCGGCCGCCGGTCGGCCACCGCGCCCACCTTTATCAACAATGGACCGCGTCCATGGACGAACGGACGGCGGTGGACTCCTTCTCCGCCATGCCACTACCATGTGGGAGCCACCTTGAAGGCCAAGCCGAAGGAGAAGGCCAGAGGCGCCTATAAAAGGGAGAAGATATCCATCGTAGCACGGGTCGACTCTTTGCGTGCTACAACCCTTGTAAACCCTAGCAACACTTGTTAGGATAGCCTGGAGCCCGAGGAGGAAGAAGATCATCGCTTCCCTCCTCAGGCAAGAACTGCCTCAAGGGGGCCTCCGGCTGACTCCACTGTACTGTAACCTCCATCATCTAATACAGACAAGCAGGAGTAGCGGTCTTACCTCCTCACGAGGGTCGTGAACCTGGATAAAGGCCGGTGTATTCCTCTGTCGTGTGCGTGTCTTCTTCGGGTCCGGAGAGCAACGTCGCGGAGCCACTCGAGGATCTAGACCTCCGTGTTCAATCCCCTTCACGAACTACTCTTCAGGAAGTGACTACCCCCGATTCTTAGGAGTCATAACCCGACATCTGCTTATGAGATTCCATGTAATAAAAAAGAACATAGAAAAGATTAAAAATAACTGATTGTATCCCATGAAGGTGTGCGTGTAATGTGTGTGCATCCCTGATTTTCATCAATAGGCCTTTTGCACTTAGGGAAAGGCTTTGAATTAGCTAGTATTCTGAAACTATAACCAGCTGTTAGGAAGACGACAACATAGTTCACACCTAATGAAACCGAGACTAAGAAACATATATTTTTCGATTCGTCATAAAACTGGTCAAATACTCATTATCACAATGCAAATACTCAAAATATTTTCCTCGAGCTATCTCTCTTCACCTATCTGATATATTAAATCCATGCTATAAAGTATAAACACCAAGGCGTTTTCCTAACTCGCCAGCCAACCAGTATACCAAAATGAACATAATGGTGATGAAAATAATATTTGGGTAGTTCAGGACAGCGTACTGCAATTTCTACCAAATGGAAATAAGAAAAATATACAAAAAATAGAAATCAGCAACGAATCCATAGCATCCCCAAGAAGTTTCTTATCTACGGTGTTTTCCTGTCATTGACCGACATGGGAAGGAAGAAAAATAGATAGTAATAAATGAACAAACATAAATTTTGAAATGAATGAACATGTGAAAATAGGAAACAATAATATATATAGAAAGCTTAAGTACCTTGACACCTAAGCCAGTGATTATGAACTCTTCGACGTTCCTTGCTGCACTAAATTAAAGCACATTATCCACAACATAAGTATATTAATTTTTGCAAGATGGAAGGGTGAGAACAATATCTGCTATATCTATCTATTTATCTTGTCATGATCCCAGGGTGAGATCACTGCTAGACATAAATATATTAATTTTTGCATGATGGAAGGGTGAGAAAAATATCTGCTATATCTATCTATTTATCTTGACATGATCGAAGGGTGAGAACACTGCTAGCCCTATCTAAATCCAGTCCAGAAAAATAATAATATAAATATGTAACCAAAAGTGAGTTAGCATTTGATGAATTGTTAACTGAAATCACTTCAGTGCTTGGTACATTGCTGATGGAGAGGCTTCAGTCGACCATTGTGGCTGCTGCGACGCTCGGCCTCAACCTACATATCAACTGCGACGATATGCCTCTCTCAGCTGTGTGCTAAAAATCCCCATCGAACAATGAAGAGACGAAGATAGAAATGAGTTGAGCACACAGTAGTACACAATAGACCAACAAACAAGACCAACAGAGCAATGTGCAACGATGTTATTCTCCGCATCAACCATCATGGGACAACACATCATAGAGAGTTACCGTGAGATTTACCGGATTTAGGCAAGGAAGAGACGACATTAACCTAGAACTATATAAATATAGTCTAATTTTAAATCTAATTGTAAGTGTCATGCACAGAGGTTTTAATGTCACTAATGCTGTTTATGAGCTGAACGGAGTATGTGCCTCGATCTCCATGTTCTAGAAAGAATTTGAAGCTTGCCAACAGCTTGCATATGAAAGACAGTGAAAGTGCATTATGTGCACTCCCATATTTTGGTGACTAATGACAACACAAATGGTATTCTAATGTTTGTGATGAAGTATGCAGGTTATATTGTTGATAAGAGTGAATACTTATATTGCCTGATTTTCAGTACTGCTTCACTTGGTCTATCATCAGGAATTCAGTCAGGAGATTTCCGGGGTTCGAAGATCTCCGGTCCCCAGACCGGAGATCTCCGGGCTAATCGAGTTTTCCTCTAAGTCACAAACTCAGAAGCGTACTGACTCCAACTCAGGCTTAGCCGGAAATGCTCTAGGAGATTTCCGGCGCTCAGAGATTTCCAAGCCCCAGTCCGGAGATCTCCGAGTGGCAGAAGAATTTCACCAAGTCCAGAACTCAGTTGCGTACTGACTGCAACTCAAGTTTAGCCGGAAATGCTTTAGGAGATTTCCGGCGCTCGGAGATTTCCGGGACACAGTCCGGAGATCTCCGAGTGACAGAAGAATTTCACCAAGTCTAGAAGATCATTCAGCACTGACTCCGAGCCCCGCTCAACCGGATTTCCTACCGGAGATATCCGGAGTCCGGAGATCTCCAGATCTCAACCCTGATATTTCCAAGCGGGCGGCTGTACAACGGGCAGAATTTGGAGAGGGGTATAAATACCCCTCCACCTACCTCCAGCAGTTTAAGCTTCAAGTTTTCTCTCTCCTCCATTGGTGCTGAAGTTCGTTTCTTTCGGATCTCCCAATCTAGCCACTCAAATCTTTTGATACTTGGGGATCTGAGGGAGAAGCCACCGATCTACAACTCCACCGAAGCGTTTTGAATTCCCCTGTCTAAATCTCTAGGGGCAACGAATCTAGGGTTCCTTTGTGGATAGGTAGGTTCAGTCTTGTGTGTTTTGATCCTTTGTGGATTCCTTTGTGGAAGTGACCTGTTGTGGTCATTGTGAGAGCCCCCAATTCAGTTGTGGGTGTGTGCCTCATGAATTTGTACGGGACCTTCTCCGCCCTTAAAGGAGTCCTTAGTGGAATCGTGGATTCGCACCTTTGTGGTCGAATTCACAGGAGAATAGGGTGAGGCCTAAATTGTCAATGTCAAGTCAAACTTTGGACGCTTCACTAAACATACATATCTCGACTGAATATTTTCCTGCAAATTACGTGTATATTAAATTGTTTCTCTTCGTAATTTCTGCAATAATTTGTACCTCTCTCGTTCCTACTTTTTTATCCCTGCAGTATTACTCTTTGCAAATTGCCATGTCCATATGTATAACAATTAAGTGCATGAACAAATAAACAACAAAATCAACAACGAGAAGAGCATGTGAGTACGATGTACAGAGGTACATTAAGATAATCTACCGGACATAGTGGGAGTAGGTTACCTGTAAGCTTGCGAGGTTGCTGGAGCTACAGGGTGTAGAGCCATGGAGGACGAGGTGCAGGTTGCAGAAGTGTGTGTCGCATCGCTGCGCGAAATCTAGGATTCCGGGCTCCACTCCACAGACAAAAGAAACGGTGGTGCCGGCGGTGGCACACCTCCGTCCTATGTCGCACGAGTAGAGGGAACGCCAATTTCTGAATGGAACAGGCAGAGAGGCCAGAGGTCGGGAGAGGCGATCGCCGCCACTCAAGGTCGAGGCGATCGCCGCCACTCAAGGTCGTGTTCTGCAGCGGGGGTAGGCACACGTACGAGCGTCCATAGACACGAGTCTCTCGCGACCATGGTGGCCAGCGACCGTGCACCGCCGCCGGCGTGATCTCCCTCGACCGGCCACCTCCGCAACCTTCGCGGCCAGATCCAGAATCCCCTCCGCGTCCTCTCTCTGTCCCCTTCGAAGCTCGTTGCTGCCGTCGGCGGGGTCGTGAACTGTGCCGTGACACGTGAGGGCGTGAGGTCGGGGCCTCGGGGGTTGGAAAACAACACAGTCAGAGAGACGAGAGCCCGGGGAGGATCGGAAATTCAGAGATCGGGTTGGCTTAGCGAGACAGGTCGGTCCACTGGTCGAGACTATGGGCTTTTGTCGGTTTCGCGACCCAGTTAATTACGGGAGACGAATTTGAGCTGTGGAGCAACGTCCCAGGGATAGTTGGCGATCTGACGGCCGAAAACTTACAGACAACATGATCTAACGGTTTAAAATGGAGAGTACGTGAGATGTCTCCTATTGGACTCAGTTATAATATCCTTAATCTAGACAATATGTGAAATAAAAATATGGAATAAGATGCTTCATTTTAAAACGGAGGGATTTGATGACATTGCGCACATAAGTTGTCCAATTTAATCAGGTTAAAGTAGCAGATTCCGTAAATTACGCTCTAAAATTGATGTGTATTGAAACACGTATTTTACAAAATACGATGCAAGCCACAGTAGAATATAAACTAAAAATACTTTCCTGGTGTCCAAGTTGCGGCCGCCGCCTCCTTTTCCTCTGGCCACTGTAACTCCTCCCTCCTCCGGCCCTCCCTCTTCCAACTTTATCTATGGCCTCCACCGGCCTGAGTTCCCTGCGTCGCCTCCACCATGGTCGCCCCTGTCTTGGCCTTGCTCGACACTATCTGTCTATGGAGCTCTCTTGGAGGTGCTCGTATGGACAGTCTCAAAATTGTTCGCAATTTGATGCATCTTTGCCAGATATCGGTCATAAACTCTTAATCGCGTGGCTCGCTGGAAATTGCCGAGTATTTGGTCGGAATACGAGCAGCGCGGCGGAATTTTCCGCAAGCCCTGCTAGTCCGGCATGATGGTTGGGGTATTTCCTCTGCTGCTAACAGTCGTATGGATTTTTCATTCACTACAATCATGCAAATATGAGATATTGGAGGCCTATTTTTCAGTTTACTTTAAAAATACCAATTCGAAGCTCGGTTATTTCTGATTTTAGGGTCTTTTATGGGATCTGATGTTCTTACGGACATATCTGTTTCAGACTTCAGTTGATCAAGTACTCTCTCCGTCCCAAAATAAATGTTTTAAATTTATTCAAATATAAATATATTTAAAGATGAAACATATCTTTAAATAAAAAACTACCATACTATCATTGGAGGTGCTCGCTTTCACAGCACGGAACTAATTACAATCTGGTGCTGAACAAATAAAAGGGGATCAAAATGCAGGTGTTGTCAGTGAACAAAGCCCTCGCTTGACGAATATCTACCTCCCCGCGGTAACAAAGCACGCAAAGTCTACCCCAAACGTATGATAAAAAGATTCTTTTGTCACATCATAAGCTACTCAACTAAATCCGAGTCAATTAATTTAGAATAGAGGGAGTACCTTCCGAGTTTTTTTTAAATAATACGAATTTTTTATACAAATTCGGATTCTAGCGCGCGGAATCCGGGAATATCAAAAATAGGGTGCGGTCGGTGTGGGTCGTGCCGAAAAGTCGTGGTCGGCTGGACCCACGCCGACGGATGCATGCCTGCAGCCGCGCGCAGGCCGGGCCCCACATTTCGGCGTTACTCGCGCCGATCGGCACGGCTCGTGCCGATCTGGGCCGAGATATCCCTCCGCGCCAGCTCCTTCCTTTCTTCTTCCTCCTTCTTCCTCCCGTTGCAGCCAAGAGCTTTGAGCTCTGTTCTTCCCCCCACGAATACACTGCTAATTTTGGCCCAAAAAATAAGTGTGAGAAGGTTAGATTGCTAGAAAACAAGAGAGGAGGACAAGGGCATCAAGGATCTGTCCATGCAGTAGTTTTTGGTGGATTCGTTTTAAAAAGAGGAGGTGGAGGATTTGAAGCAATGGAGGCCAACAATGGTGGATAGCAGTGGTGGGAGCTCGTATTGGAGGAGGAGGTGTGGTGGTGGAGCAGTGGTGGCGGTAGATTGAGGCCGGGAACGGAAGAAACGGGATTTCCACGCGTCAAGGGTATGAATCTTGTTTATCATTTTTAGTTGATTTATTTCTTATGTATGTGTTAGTTGTTAAATATTTGTGTCGGTGGATGTGATAGGTGTACCGTACACTATTTTGTCGGTGGTTTTTGGTTATTCTGTTAATATTGTTGTATAAATAAATTTGGCCGAACAATGCGTTAGTTGTATAAATAAATTTAGTCGGTGGATATATACCGGATGGATGCGTTAATTTAGTTTTATAAATAATTTTTTCGGATGGATACGTTTAAAGGTTGTTATATAAATGACTATATCTGATAGATGCGTTAGTGGGTGGCGGGTGGTTTTTGTGGCGGTCGATATTAATGGGTGTATGTTGGTTCTTTGTTATTATTTGAGAACTATTAGTAATATTGGTAATATTTTTGGTGGTCGCAATATTTTGTAGCGTATTATTTGACGGAATTAATTTGTTTAGGTAATGGAAGTCGTTGATTTTGTTGTGCACTTCGGCGCCGGTAATGTCCGTGTTACGGAGACTGGGGTTGATCTTAGTGAATTTAATAATATGGTGATGCAGTTGCCAGACCCAGAGAGAGCTAGAATAGCAGCAGTGCAGGAGTTTTTCACTGGAAATTTGGGTATAATTCTAATATGTTTACGGTTAAGATTCAGTCAATGTGGTCCAAATCCCGTACAAATATTTTTCGGGAGTTGTTACCGCTGGATCGAACTGTTCAGTGGATAGCTTGGCTAGCATCATGCAAACATCGAGGCACCAAACCAGAAATCCTAGTGATATTTATCCGAAGCAGAACAATTTAGAACAAGGAGGCGGAGATTTTCAGCATGGAGAGAGCAGTGATGCTACTCATTCAGGAACTGTGGACATTCCTGAACAGTATGAGCCATCACTCAGTGTTGAGTCGGAAGGACCTCCGCCACTTGGAGAGGCTGATGCGGATGAGTACGAAGGTACTATGCAAGAAGAGATGTTGGCTGAATATGAGGATGGTGTTGCAGAAGATCTTGATTCAGGTGATGAAGATGTTGGCAATGAGGATGAGGTAGATAATGATGAAGAAGATAATGTTGGAGATGTGCCGCTTCCTGAGTCCTGGAATGTCGACACTTTGCTGATTCCTCACTCGTGGGATCTCGACAAGTCGAATATGACAGCTGCGGATGATGGATATCATCCGGCATGGGAGTACCGAAGGAAAAATGTAAGAATCGGAGCCCAGTATAACACAAAGCAAGAGTTGAGGGAAGCCGTGATTGAGTGGGCATTGTCCACGCAAAGGGTTTTCCGTACTTAGGTGTCAAATAGTCGATATTTGACTATGAGCTGCATTAATATTGACTGTCCAGCAAGGGTGCATGCTCACGTACCGAAGTACGACGTGCTTTGGGTGGTTTCAGATGTCGTACCACACACATGTGAGATCTCTAGTACGGTGCCGAACCATCCAAACATGTCTTCAACTCTCATTGCACGACTCTTGTTCAGTGAGATAGTGCAGAAGAAAGACATGACCGCGAGAAGCATTCAGTTGACAGTTAAGAGTAGATAGAAAACAAAAATTCTTTATGGGAAGGCTTGGAGAGCGAAGCAGAAGTCTCTAGAAATGAGATTCGGGACATTTTATGATGCTTATGATAATGCTGTCAAAATGGTTTCCACGTTGAGAGAGCGAAATCCTGGTACATAGGCAACCGTCCAACTAGTAAAAATTCCTGGGCATCCTCAGTTGGCTGTGTTTGGCAGAATGTTCTTCTCATTCGCCATATGCATTGAAGCTTTTAAGTATTGCCGGCCAGTGTTGTGCATCGATGGCACATTTCTCACGGGCAAGTACAAGGGTGTTATACTTACCGCAATAGGTGTGGACGGCAACGGACAAATCGTTCCTGATGCATTTGCCTTTGTTAACGGACTTCTAACAAAGTTCTTTTAAGTATTTGCAGGTTGACTTGGGCAGGTCTTTTACCGCTTGCACGTCTAGTTGAGAGCATCCCCGCAGGATGGGTTCAGCTTCAGCCCGATGAGGTACACAGCGAGCCGAGGCAGATGCACCAGGTTGGCACTATCAAGATCACGATGGACAGGTCACTGCTTAGCTGCTTAGTGGACCGTTGGAGGCCGGAGACCCACACTTTTCACTTCCCGTGGGGGGAGATGGAACCGACTCTTCAGGATGTGTCATATTTGTTGGGACTCCCTTTGGCTGGCGCAGTGCTTGGACCTGCAGATCCTCCGCCCGATTGGCATGAGGCCATGCAGGCACGCTTCGCAGGCGTGCATCCTTAGAACCCCATGTTGCCTGAGCACAAGCATGGTGTACAGCTGAAGTGGCTTAACAAGTGGCAGGTAAATGTTAATTATGTAGCGAGTTTACTTTCTCGGTGTATACTCCATGACTAACTTATTTAGTTTGCGGTTTCTAGCTACGGGCATACGGCATCCCGGTGGAGCACCTGACTCAGGAGCAGGTTACGCGGAGCCTCGAGGCGTACGTATTGTGGCTATTTGGCAAGGTGATGTTCACTGAGACTCATCAAGACACTATTACTGCTCGTTGGGTACCTATAGCACTAGAGATTGCAGCGGCACAGAACCAAGAACACATAGAGCAGCGGAGTTGGGGGTCTGCACTATTAGCTGCTACATACAGGGCTCTGTGCACCGTGTGCACGAAGAACTCGGATAGCTCTTCGATACTAGGATGTCCTCTATTTCTGCAGCTCTGGTCTTGGGAGAGGTTCCCTGTCGGTAGACCCGACGTGGACGCGACCAGGCCCTGGGACTACAGACTGATAGATCACAACGCAGTTGATCTTCCCACATTTGGTAGTATGTGGGCATATAGAGAGGTACCCATTCGATACTCCATTACTTTGAAGTTAGGTTCTTTGTGACGCCCTAAAATCGGTACTATGTAGATTTAAGCGATCCCGCCGAAATCCGTATAATAACGATTTTAGGTCGCCCACCAGACATAATGTGCACGCCTAAACATGCGCATTATGTGGGTGGAATTGTGATAACATTACAACAGTTCCGATACATCCACAAATACAACAGAAGATATAAATACAACAGCGACTCGAACGAGTCAAGATACAAATATACAATACAAAGATACAAATGACATCGGAAGCAGAATAGTATCCGACTACGGATAAGATGCAAATTGGACTAAGAGTCCTGAAGATAAGCAATGGCGCCATATCCCTGGCCAGCCAAGCCGGAGGGATTCCCAAGCTAACGTCGTCAGACTTCAACCTGTTAACTGCACATAAAGCACATCCCAAAAGAGGGTCAGGGCACTCCTTGGCAAGCAAAACCGACTTGCCTACTTTCTACACCATCTCCCAAAATATAGGGGAGGTGGACTTAGCGGCAGCAGCACTAGCAACCTAAAGAGACACGCTACAACTTCCGTCTAATCAGAGAGGGATAAGAGAGCGCATAAAGTAAACATATACAACTAACACCAAACATAACCCATTCTCGAATTAACCCCCTCAACCAAGTATGAGGAAGCAATTCGGGAAACTCACACATTGAACAATTTTAGTTACCAGTTATTGTGAAAGTAATTCTATATTACTAGTCAAATTAATTAACATTAATTAGGTGTAAGTTGTCTAGATCTTGTTAGCCAGCATCATCACCAAAGTCGTCCATAACCGTGGACACGGCTCATCGATAAGATTATACCCTGCAGGGGTGCACTACAGTACCCATACTCGCATGATCAACCCGTGAGGGCCTCTCAACACGACTCATTCCTTCACTACAGCAAGTCCAAGTGCCACCCATATGAGTTGTTACCCGCGTCAGGAGTCCGGCCGAATCTCAATTGCGGACTCATTAGTTTGTGTCCACGCGCCATGCGGCTCAAACCACAGTAGGAACTGTCCGCTTCGCGCGCACCACCCCTATATGACCCCCCGTATCAAGTAACCTCTCATCGATCATCATCGTCATCATGCACATGCATATGAGCGAATGGAAAACCCGAACTACTTGCGGCACATGGACGAGCTGCGGATCCGTTCAAAGTCGAGGGGGGCTCCATTGGGCCACCCACAAGTGGTTAGTGCGCTCAAAATTGGATCCGAGGACAAAATCTCAATTCCTAGGTCGACACTGAGCAGAACAAAGCACCTCGCAAGGCCTTCCGCCTGGTGCCTTATCTTTTAATTATAGAACCCCAAAATAAGACAGCAGTTTATTATAGTAGAACAATATATCATACTAAGCAGATGAAACATAAGACCAACAGACGACTCGCACAAACAACTCTAAGCATGCGCTACGACTCGCAAGGCCAACAGATAAACATGCAACGGTATTAGGTTGTGGGGATAAAGCTGTATGGGCTGCAGGATAAACATGTGATGGGATCGCGATTCAAGAATCGATAACTAGGGTAGCAGAGATCAACGGCAGGAATGAAAGACAATGTATAGGTAAACAAGCAAACTTTGCTTGCCTGGAATCCCGCATGGAAGCAGATCTTGTCGTTGCTCACACATCTCAACATCGTATCCGCGAAGAAGCAACAAACACTGGAAAACGTAAAAGATGCATCATTATAACTACGGCAAAGATCCAGCATGATCATATGAGAATGATGCATGTCATGGCAAGATGCAATGCGAGATGCACTTAATCCAAATTAAGCGGAACCGGGATTCCGACGATTAATATTTAGGTGCAAGTTATTTATTTACCAGCAATATTAAATGTTGGTTAGCATGGCAACACATGGCATGGGTGATCTAATTAAATTAAATGGAATAGGGCATTATATATTTATTACCCCCACACATTCCATATTTATTATTTAGGTGCAACAAATAATTACACTAAGCAATTAAAAAGAAAGATGCAAAATGGCATACAAATGGCATATTAATATTCATTGCATTTTTCTGATATAAAAACATATAAAAATTATTTTATTTGGAGTTATAGAAATAAAGTTATTGCATTTATAAGTTTAGGGGTGTTTCTGCAAATTCCAGGGACTTGTTCGTGAGGAAACAGTGCTGGGGAGGGGCTCCTGTGCGAAACCAGAGAACCAGGGGCTTGGTGCAAAAATGTTCCAGATCTAGAGTCGATCACAGGAGGGGCCCACAGGTCAGGGACCCAAACAAAATATAAAAGGTTTGGCTTTTATTCAACTAAGCCGGGGTTCGAACCAGGGATCTCTTGCGGGATGGAAGGAGCGGTGCGGCTGCGCTAGCCACGGGGTGAGTCGAGTAGTGTTGTCAGACTTGGATAGGTTTTGCGTTTTATACAGTGGGAAGTGTGGGATTTTGGACTGACGAAACTGAACCTGTTAACGAGCAGAGCGCAGCGGCGGACCAAAATTCGCCGCCGGCGACATCAAACGAGCGGCGCTGGACGTGCTCGAGCGCGGGATGGGTGCGGGAAAAGTTGGCGCCTCCGTTTCCGTGCTCAGATGCGAAGGACGGAGGCCAAAACCTCGGGTCCGTGCTCGACGCCGGACATGTGCGTGCGGCCGTGGCGGAACAGGCTCCGGCGGCGTCCCAATTCCGGCGGTAGAGGGGGTAATCGGAGGGAAATACGGGGGGAACCGGTGAGGCTCACCGAGAGGGGCGCGATGTCGAGGCGGGGAGGCTCGGGAACGTCGGGGGCGAGAGGTCCGTGCCGAAGAAGGTGCGGCGGCGCTCGGACGGAGTTGGGGGAGGCATGGTCGTTGCGGTGGCGCGCGTGGATGTCGCTTCCTGCTCCCGGCCATCGAGGACGAAGCACGTCGAGGCGCAGCGGGTGGCGTGATGACGAGGCAGAGGGAGGTCCGTAGGCACGGCGCCGCGTCGAGGCAATTCCGGTGGCTCTCGGTGGCTTTTGGGGGAAAGAACAGAAAGGTGAGGTTGCAGAAGATGGGAAGTGGCGGCGGCGGCGCGAGGAGGGAGGAGGAGAGGAGAGGCTAGGGTTTTGAGGGGAGCAGGGGGGCCGCAGCTTAAAGGAGGGGGCAGGAGCACATGGAGGTGGGGGCACCATGGCGTCAGGCTTGCTTTTCTCCTCTTCTTTCTTCTCTGACCGTACGGAGGTAGGAGGAGAGGAGAAGTGGGCCGGGGTGGGCTTCGACCAGAAAAAGAAGGTGGGCCAGAGTGGGGGTTTTGGCCCAGGTAAGTATTTTTCTCCCTGTGATTTTTCTTTTAATTCTTTTTCTGTTTTTGTATTTCTAAAACACACTAGAAAAGAATTTTGAATAAAGAATCTTTACAAAATAGTTTTAGTTTAAAATAGGCAATTTAATAAACTAGTTTTTATAATATTTGCAAAAGATTTTTAAAATACATATTTTAATTAACTTGAAAAGCATTCGAATTTAATTATGGAAATTTAATTTAAATGCAACAAATTAATTTAATGTGATGCCATGTCGAGGCAAAAAGAAAACTCACAAAACAAAAGGGGATAAATCCCGGGGCGTTACATTCTTCCAAATTTTAATGTTCAATTATTCATTAAAAATTATAATTGTTTGCAGAGACGATTCCAGGATGATCAAGTGAGAAACTGCTACTTGATGTTCACCGAGTGGTTCGATCAACTGCTACATCACCAGGTTATATGGGAGCCATATCACGAGTCGCGGATACATGCACGATACCCCGGCGGGATTTCTTCTTTGTGCACCAGAGACCGTGCATACTGGTTGACTACACGTCAGATTGTGTTCGACGTCATGGTGGAGGAGATGTCGCAGTTATGAGACAGTTTGGACTTCGCTAGTGGCCGGTGCCTCCTACTAGAGCTACACTTCCTCAGCACGTGCACAAGTAAGAACTACAACTTGTATTTAAAATGTGGGGTACTAGTGTTGTTCTAGTACGTACTTATGCTATGTGTGCATTTCGCTGGAAAGGACGGCAGGGAGAGAGATCGCTCGCATCTTATATGCAGACGGTCCTACCATACATACAAGAATGGGGGAGTGCGACGGATCCGGCAAATTTATGGCCCGCGGAAGCACCCTTTGTGCTTGCTGGTTTTGAGGAGTACCTCCGGACGTACAGGCTCGCCTGTCGCACTCGTTTGGTTACGAGTGCCGACCCTGACGACCTTCATGCGGCTGATATCACGGCCATGTACCCAACACAGGGAATCGGGGCTCGGGGAAACACAGCGGTAAGTGGTCTAGTTTCAGTACTCTACTACGCACTGTACGTGCTACAGTAAAAACATATCTGACACTTTTTTTATATTTTACAGGCCGACATCATAGCAGATATTCAGGCGGACGTCGCTGCGTACTACCCCGTCGTTGGTGCCCAGCACCAGTCGTGGTTCAAGCGTCTACAGGACAAGCTACGACGTGCTTATGGTGTGCTCACATGCACCGATGCTCGGGACGTTGTTCCACGCCATGCACCCCCGCGTCCCCCACGGCACTCCTCGGCACGGCTGTTAGGTGCCGCACAGGTATCACCACCCCGTGACACCACTCGTCGGCACGATCCACGCCCACGTTTTACACCTCAGCAGAGTCCTTGCACACGCCCCACAGACCACACATTTGCGTCTACCTCTCGCCAGCCGGACGCTATCGACCCTGGTCCATCCCAGCCACCTCTTTCACAGATTCCAGTGTATGTGTCGGGTCCTTCACAGTCAACTATGTTTATGCCGGCAACTTCACAGTCGCCATTGTTTATGTCGGGTCCTGCACAGCCTCCACTCTTTATGCCGGGTAGTTCATCCTGGCAGGCACACACACCACCGTACACTGGGATGCCATATTTGTACGGTTATGGGGGCGGACCACAGTTCGTTGGAGCATCACACCAGCCGCAGATGGCCAATCTTATGGGCCAGTACTCTCAGCAACTAATGCACGGAGGTTAGAATTTTTAATATCTCTTACATATATAATTTATATCCAGACAACTCACACTAACATATTATCTTGTGCAGGTGCAGATCAGGTGTACAACTCTCCCCAGTACGACTTGGACACCACTCAGGCATACGCGCCTTCGCCACCGATGCCCACTCAGCCGACACCACCTCCGGAGACAGCCCAGCCAGACGACGAGCATGACGATGCGCCGTTGCAAGGCCGCGGAATGCGGCAACACCAGGCTCCCACGCGTTTGTCACCTTCCGGCCCTCGGCGAAGGAGGACGCGGTACCGTCGTCAGGTCGACGAGGACTGATTCTTTTACGTATCAGAGACATATGTTCGCTATTTTCCATGTACCGTAATACCTATGTATGAGACATATGTATGCTACTTCTTTCCCTTGAGGCGCGAAACGGTGGCCAGAGAAGACATTATGTATCGTTATGTACTAGACTTATTTCTACCTATGTAGCAAAATTTGATATGTCAGTAACCGGTATACATTCGTACGTAAGATAAGATGCAACAAACCTCGATTACATACCGATCACACCACACAACAATAGGAAATGAAGGTACAACTACTAATTAATCGATACTCAAAGAAAGAAACAACATAACTCAAATTAAGATTCTACCTATCTCCCATCAATGCAGCCTGCACCATCCGCAGATTTAGCACCATTGCCCTTTGACGATGATTCAGGCTTCTTTCCCGCACCCTTGCTCGATGTTTCTGCCTTCTTCTCTTTTCCCTTACGCAGTGCTTCATCCCCCCTTTCCTTTGACGACGGCATGAAATCATCGTCATCATTGCTGGAGTATACCCAGAGAAAGGAACGACCGTACCTCTCACGTATGTCTTGAGTTCGATGAATCGACTCATTGGTAACATGCCTATCGAACTTATCCGCAAGCCTCAAGACTTCAGCACGGATTTGTTCTGTGGTCCTATACGGAAACCCATCTCGGCATAGCCTCGCCCCTAGCAAAGCGAGATGTCTCTCACTACCAACAATTTCTTCAAGTGGAACTTCCCTACCATCTACCTTCAAATAGGTGATAATCTTAGCTAGATGCTCGGATGCGGCTATATGAAAACCGGACACACACTTCTCACAAGGTACAATACACACCATGCTGGCGCTCTTTGCGAGTACCCCGCTTAGCCTAGAGTGGTTTTTATAGGACATTTGAGGTGAAAACAGTCGCGGGAAATGGTGGCGGGCGGGAGGAACAGGCGGGAAACGGTGGCGGGAGAAACGGGCGGGAAACGGTGGCGGGAGAAACGGGCGGGAAACGGTGGCGGGAGAAATAGGCGGGAACGGCTGGCGGGAGAAACGAGCGCGAATCGGTGGCGGGAGAAATAGGCGGGAACGGTTCGCGGAAGAAACGCGCACGAATTAGTGGCGGGAGAAAGCTACAGAAATGGGGAGAAATAGGCGGGAGAAATAGACGGATATCGGCACCTTTCGGCATGGCCCGTGCCGATCGGAACGGCTAATGCCGAAACGTGTTGTCAACGCGAAATCCATGCAGCCGTCGGCACGGCTAATGCCGATGAGGGCTTTTCGGCACGGGCCGTGCCGATCGGCACGACTCACGCCGACGCCGCGCTATTTTTGAAAATTTCTGATTCCGCGCGCTAGAATCCGAATTTCTAATAAAAATTCGTATTAATTAAAAAAAAACTCATACTTTCCAAGCAACAATGAATCGAGTCTCAGCTCCCATTTCCTACCAGGCTGATATAATGTGGACCAGACTTTCTACCTTCAACGAGCAAATGAGAGGAAATGATCCCGAGTGACCTGCGGTCACCAAATCTGTAGAACGGAAGCGAATGAATTTAAAATAAATGGAGAGAGAAGACGTTTGGCTCCCCAAGTTTTGGTGCTCCTGCCTATTACTCCCTCCATAACAGTTTATAGGATACATACGTAGTTATGAAGTGGGCCTAACTCAGCTGGTTGGTTCATTGTTATGAAACTAGCCCACCCAGTTCAAGTCCTAGACTTGACATGGGTGCTCACACTTTTCTGGATGTTACAGAATTTATCCGGCGCTATGCTTTCAATGGTAGTTGACGTGTCCGTTAACAGCGAGGCACCTGTTGTGACTTCGTCAATCTCAAGATCTATCGGACCAGTCTCTCGGAGGTGCTAATAGGGGTATGAATTGCGTACGTACGTTCATAAGGGTGTCTGTACGTGTGTGTTTATGAGCGTCTGCGTTTTAAAATAAAAAGAATACACACGTAGTTGACTTTGATCATTAATTTAGCTAACAAATATTAAATTTATATTTCAAAAAATATATCATTTAAAACTTTTTACAATATAAATCAAATGGTATAGATTTTGCGACATATTATTCATATTTTGTTGATTAAATTTACAGGTTAATTTTTTTCTTAAACTACGTGCATGTCCTATAAACTGTGATAGAGGGTTTACCTCTGATCCAGAAAGAGTGTCGAAAGTTACACGTGTGAGTTGTGTTGCATGTGCTGTTTTCTCACGATGGTGATTCTGAGATGGAGAGAGTATAAAAAAAAGACCAACAAGGACTAGCCCTGGTGGCTTATTTTTATAGAAGAATTCCACCCGGATGAGATGCCAAACATTCGATTCAGACATGATTCAAACTCTGGTCAGCGCGCAGCACCTTTCCTCTACCTAGTACATGGCATTTCGGAGTTTCAGAACCCCAAAAAGAAATAAGGATACATATATATTTTTTTCTACATATATCTATACTTCTACGTACTAACAACATATCTACCTATATATAAAAGCTCACAACATTCGCTCCACCTCCAGCTATCCACGTCGTGCGCAATTGTGAGCCGTTGGATCCACTGGACTGATGGCCTAAATTCAGCCACGTCGAGCAAAGAGGTCCGGTTACTGTTCATCTCGCATTTTTAGCCAATCAGCTCGCGGCGCGTGGCCCAGTCACCAGCCGGTAACCCCTGGTCCCGCCGGTCGCCCCATCATTTTGCACAAAAGCATCTCAGAGAAACCAGCCTCAACCCAAATCCCACCAAATAACATTACGGAGGACCTGTCTGCGAAAACGCCAAACGTCACGTACTTTTTCGTAAAAATACCATCGCAGATTCCCCCAGCTCTTTACTCTCTCCCGCGACCGGCGGTGCCGCCACGCTCCGCCGCCGCTGCGGCCCTCCTCCCTCAAATACGTGCACAAGACAAGGTTCGCCGCCTTCTCCGCTACGTCCATGCCGGACAAATCGCGCCGGGACGGCCGTAATCGCCGCCGCTCCGCCGGAGTTCGCCGCTGCCTTTTCCCCTGCCCGCCGCCGCGGAAACGGTCGCCGGCGGCCACTCCGGCGACCATATGGCGTGCAGCGCCGCAGGTTCGACGTGGCTCGCGCTGCTCCACCAGAGCCGCACCTCCACGGGCTCAGCCCGAGCGGCGTTGCGGCGCCGGCAGCCGAGCGCCGCCGCCCGCGTCCTTCTGGATCCTGGCGCAAGGGCTGATGTCAGCGCGTCCCACCTGTCAGACGTTCTTCAATTTCAGAATAATGCTAAAACTAACAAAAATCATATCTTTCTAAATACAAATCAGAAAAATTCAGAAAAAATACCAAAAATTGCAGAAAAAAAGTCTTTACAACCAATCCATTTATTTGCATGTTTAAACAACTTTATTTTTTTGCAACAAACACTACAGCTTTTCATATTAATTGCAAAATATATATAAATCAATTCAAATACTAACATATGTCTTTCTACAATAATTTTATAGCTACTGTAAAATCATACATTCATTTTAGATAGTTAAAGAGAATATTTATAACTGTAAAATTTACAACTTACAAACTGTAATTCAAAAGAAAGAACAAAATTTCG
This sequence comes from Poa annua, assembly GCA_026929855.1. Classification (NCBI taxonomy): domain Eukaryota; kingdom Viridiplantae; phylum Streptophyta; class Magnoliopsida; order Poales; family Poaceae; genus Poa; species Poa annua. The sequence continues at coordinate 34,369,499 of CM049426.1, forward strand.
AACAAAAAGATGAATTCATAACTACTATATCTTCGTGCATGTTCAAACTACTTTTGACAAAAAATTTATTAGAACAGATATCCAAACTTCTTACATAACTATATGATTTATAGCAAAAAAATTGAGAAATGTTCAACATTCAGATAAACAAAATATAGCAAATTATAATACAGTTAAAATTAATAAATACAACAACTAACATAACTCAGTGCTCTCCACCTTTAACGATGTTTGTAATCTAAATACCTTCCAACCGTGAAATCCTCTGAATCTCACTGAACTTCAAAACAAATTAACACTTACATTTGCATATTACTAAATTTAATTTTCTTTAACTCCACGAGCGCGGCACAGCCGCGCTTAGCTCCACTAGTTATAGTTTACACAAAAACAACTTAACATGCAGCCGCTGAAAATGGTGAAAAAGAAGTCATTTTACTTGATAGATTTGTCTTTTTTAATGCAGATCTTGTATGAACATATATTTGTCTACAAATTTGGTCGTACATAGTAGACATGTAAATGTTTTTGTATGATTTTTTTCAAAAATTTCAGAACTTTTTTAAAACCGGGAGCATTTGAGCTCGAGATCAATAAGTTTTTTTTGAAATAAAAAGAGCTAGTTAGTGAAGGGGTTCCGGTACAGAAAACAATAATTTTTCTAGCGAATGAAATCTTAACTAGTCAGGATCTATCTAACTAGTACATGTGATAATGGTGGCGGAACGGGTTACATTACCTCCATGTATACCCATAGCGGGGATTACGCTCCCGCACAAGCGTTGACGATGAAGTCGTACGTAGCCGACCTCGAGGTCGCGGAGAACTTGCCGTGATGATGTAGACGATAACGCCGGGGTGTCGACGATGAACTGCGTCGACGGGCGTCAGGCAGAAGATGGCGAGGCGCCGGCGGCGGGGGGGCGAGACAGGGGGGGTGGCGCCAGCGGCAGGGCTGCTGGGTGGGCGAGACGAAGTCACCCAGGCTCCTCAAATGTGGCGCCTCCGAACACTCGCAAACATACGGAGCTTAACAACAACCCCCGGTCATTCAGATCCAGCTGAAATCGCATGGGTAGAACTTTTCTGGAATCCCGCAGGGCAACTGCGTCCGGCGGCATAGCTTTGGTGGAGAGAGGGGCAAAACGGACGGAGAAGTAACCCGGCCGGACTGCTATACAATTAATTGTATTTCTCTGTAATTAATCCAATTAATATGCCTTGCTATATAAAGGGGGGAGGTGGTGTGCAAACTCCTTGCCTCCCCCATGTGGGACTAAACAAAGGAGAGGGGGGGTTCGGTCGGCCTAGCCATGGTCGAACCAGCCATGGGCCCCTTCCCCCTCTAGTTGGTGCGGCTACCCCTCTTGGGCCATATGAGGGTCCATGTAGGTGGGATGTCCCTTTTTTTCTTTATTTAATTAATATTAAATTCATATAATTAATTCATAATTAACATATTTAAATACTATTTAATATCCCGTGACTCCGAAACATTTTCCGGACCACCCGAACATCTTTCGGACATTCCTGAAACCATTACAGACCTTCCCGGAACTCTTTCCGGACTACCGGAACTCTTTTCGGACCATTTCTCTCTCTCCAATAAAATCCTATATTATTCCAGAACCTTCTCCAGGTGTCGTTAAGACCTTAAGTTTGTTACGCTACGGTTCAAGAACACTCCAGACATGGTCGAGCCACTCCGCTCACCAATGACCGCAAGGGATAACTGGATGCATATGACGGTCCATGTGCATTCTATGAATAGCGTCGTTGAACCATAAACATGATATTCATTCCCTTTTTTTCTGCGATACTACATTGTCCGAGATATGATCGTAGACATCTGATGTCCTTGTTGTATCTCGTTGCCGACAAAGGTTATTAACTCGTCTATGATATTACATCTCCAAGACCTAGTCATAAGCTGTGCAGCTATATAGATGCAATCTCACCGAGTGGGCCCAGAGTATCTTTCCATTACAAGAATGAACAAATCCCGCTCTTGATCCTTATGTCTCAACATACTCTTTCGGGATACCCAAGATGGACACTGTTATTGTCATGCTATATAAGACACAACGTTTGATGCTCTCAAATTACCCCTATGAAGTAGCAATAAGTACGGTCTCACGGTCTAAGGAGTAAGCTATCATATTACTCATCTATTGCAAATGACAAACATCGTAATATGATCTTATTGCAATACTTTGCGTATGTCCATCACCTTATTTCACTAATAAGATGACCCCATTGTAGACGTCATTGTCCTTGATTGGGAATCTCGATCAACTGTTGCCCAATGGACTAGTTTATATAGAATCTTACTAGGGACTCTGGTTGTCTATTTATTACGCGTGTATTAATAATTCCAATTAATACAGTTATAGCATAATAAAAAACCTATTATAAACTTATGAGATAATACGATTAATACTACTTATTTATTTGCCTATAGGGTATATCCCCTTCAGTCTCCCACTTGCACTAGAGTAGAAATAAACTAGCTGCATTTTACTTCATCAAAAACCCCTTATCAAATAAGCGTTATATGATAATGTTTTCTTGTGGAAGAGTGTTACTCTGACAATCTGTACAATACATAATTGTGCGTTCTTTTGCGATCCATTGATATCAACTTGTTTGATATCAACATGTTATCTAATAACATATATACAAATACCGTAACTAAGTGAGACTTCTGTTTCTCAGGGCTTACTCTGATTCTGTTAACCAGATAATTGCCTTGAAAACACACTTAGTCATAGAGAGCTCCTTGTAACAATTACAACCTCGCGATATCTATATATACTTTCACGCCTATGTAGAAAACTTGACATACCAGTGTCAATCTAAAAACTAATACACTTCTACTTCCCGTAAATTCTAAATTTACTTTTACATTATTTTTCTTCTAAGAACATCGGTCATATTTCATCGAGCAGATAATATGCTTTCTGTATGATGTCCAATATTACATAATAGACCAACATGTCATACAACCATTATTACCGTGTATCATTACTCTTAATGATTAATTGGATTTCCAAGGACCATCCTTTGGTTTTAATCTATTCTGACTCCTCAGATATAATCCAAAACTACTCGACTAACTATTAAAATTCCCGTTCTATTCCAAATAGACACAAACTTTCAACTAGTTTCACAACTTCATCTTTCTAATTAATTTTACTGGTACAATTCACAATCTGTCATTTACACAAGATGAATTAGGCTCCCACTCAAATTATGTCTCCACACATTTGAGAACACGAGCTCCCACTCAAAAACATGTCATCTACATATTTGAGGGTCTAAGCTCCCACTAAAAAATATGTCTTTTACATATTCTACCTGAGTAAACTAACTTTGACTCCCAATTAAATTCACAATTTGTCTCGACATTTTGGTCAAACCAAAATCATTGATCTCTTATCAATTCGAATTCAGTACAAACTATAGTATTACATTAATACAAATCCCACAGACTTCAAGCATGTCTACATAAATGTAGTCACCAAATTTGATCTTGTCCAAGACACATTTCTTGACAAAATATGCTTTCACGTCTTTCTTATAGTTACATTTCTCAAATAACAGTTTATATGATGATCAAGAAATCATATTTCTCCAAAAGGAATTATAGCAACATTTACAGTTTTGAAACCTTTCTAATGTAACTTGGATTATCAGACTAAAAAGACTTTGTTCGTTTTCTGATATTTTCTCAACTTTCTTTGTATTCATAAGGTGCACCTTGATCTGTCAACAAGATCTGAAACACTTAATATTATGCTGTGACCTGACAGTAATATTAAATATAACAACACTTTATTTAGAAGCTTCTTTCATGAAAATATTATGATCTTTATGAAGAGGATTGCAAGCAGAAAACAATTTTCTAGTCTCCTTCACTCTTAATCACCAAATTTTCATTTGTAGACATATACCCTTTGGAACACCTTCCAATATTCTACTTTTATGAATATAGGTCTGACACCTTATTTCGAGCTTCTAATTTTATTCCATTAAGCATAATTCGAAAAATCATATTTTCCTCGAAATTACATAGACAACAACACAAGTTTTCTTTCTATTGAGTTTTGGAATACACTCTCATCCAATGTGAGCAATCTACAAAGAACTATTCGTGTATATTCTGAATTACCGTATAATCATATACATAACGACACTATTGTTGATCAAACGAATTACCGTTGGAAAATATCTATTTCCTAAAGTGGACATCGACTATAATGTTTCGAACATATCAAGAGATTCCAAGACAGATTCTGAAATACCACACTTCATCTAAAATAGAGTATGATTATAATACCTCACATATCACCATATATGATATTATAATGTTGTGAAACGAATTCCCACAAGTCTTTTGTGTTAAAACCATAATTTAAAAATATTGTCCTTTGATCGAATCTAGCGAATACAATATTCACTAATCTTTCTTCTGAAAAACCCCATTTGATCTTTTATCAAATTAATTTCAGACTCATGATTTATTATGCAAATACACTTATTTACCAATAATCATAGAAGAATTCAAATCAAGAAAATACACCATTTAATTAATTTAATAATCATTCGAAATGACTTTTAATTAATTTTCCTTCGTATTGACACTTCAATACTAATTTTAAATTTAATCAATTCGGCACTTGAAATACTTAAATAGATCAAAAATATCTATTACTTCTTTCATTGCCTCTATGACTAAATTCGATGGTGTTTGTTCTAGTAACAAAACTTTTATTCTTTGCACACACTATTTTTCTCATTTCTACTATTATGAATTTTTTCATACAAGTGATGTAATTGAGATATGAAAACTTTATTCATAATATAAAACAACTAGCTTGTTCCATAACATAAAACAACTGAACTTGTCTTATTACATGAATAACTTTGTCTTGTAACAATCAAGACACTAAACACACTTTCTCACTATTATAAAAAGATCTTATCAAAAACTATTAATGATAACTATGATAACTTGATGACGTGAACACCAATGGCCATCAACTTCCTTGATCACCATCTTCAGCGCCAGGTCACATCAAAAGTCGCCGCATATATGTGATAATCAGGACCTGTTTCATAAATAGAACAAGTATCAAATACTTTATCATATATGAAGAGGCGAATTCATTCATAATTCTGTATATATCAAATATATATTTGTAGCATCGAAGATTTCTCCTTCAATGGAATCAACTTTCAGAGATTTGAATTCGGACACGAACTTGTAGATGTTCATATTGTCGGCCTTCAAAATGTACTTGCACACATGCTACTCATAGCTTGGAGGCAGAGATATCAGGACAATCTGAATGGCACAGGAATCCGCCATGCAGTAATCGAAGACAATTGTCAGCTGGAATTAGATGTCATACAATCTCTTCAGATGATTCTTCAGACAGGTATGCTCCTCCATATGAATGGTTTGGAACATTCTAAGCTGCCTGAATTGCTCACGCCTCAATTAATCTTTGAAGTGCGTCTTTATCGCATCAATCATGACGCATGACTCCTTGTGTCGAAACAACTCTTTCAACTCAGGTGCTAGGCATACGGTCATGGAGATCTCCACTTAGATGAATATGTCTCGACGCCTACGGAAATCATCTTCCTCCTCCTCGCTTGCAGAATCTCCTGGTCTTTCTCCTAATGCTTCATCAAGGACATACAAGATGATGTTGTGTTCGAGGATGTTTCTAAAACCAATGTACCAGCTGATGAAGTTGGACCCGTCGGCTTCTAAGGTAGAATCAGGGCTCTTGAGGAAGTAACCGAAGTATAGTTGCGTAGTCTATAGATATGATCGCAAAAGAGGTAAGGTAAAGTTTATAATATATGTGAGTTTTAGTTTATACTCATATTATCAAACACACTCCACTAAAATTATTATCCCTAAAATAATAATAGAGATTACACGACCCCCATCCACCATACCACCTCCGGTCGTCACGGCCGGCGGCACAGCTTCAAAGGTGGACATAAAATGTCGATCACAACAACTATGTGACTCATGCTCGATCTTTCGATCTTCCCGTGTTCCGAGGCCATATCTGCATATGCTAGGCTCGCCAATCAAACCTCGAAGACCCTGCACGTGCAACATGGCTAACACCCACTGTATGCGAACGACGATATGTTTGACACCCAATCGTCACGGCCTGCCTCATAACGTAGAACTGTCTTGGTGGTGCGCAACGAGGGAGAACACACTTTTGGTATTTGTTAGGGATCATCCTATTTATGATGCTACCGTTGTATGTCTAACATATAAGGAATTAATAGGATACACACACAACAACACACAATCAAATTATGCAATGAAGTGCGATGTGACATGGTCGATGCGCCTGAACCTCCATGGCGCCATGTGCCTGGCCCCCGGCGCCCCGGCATGGCTCCGAGTCTACGGAGCCCTCCATTGCCTTCGACAGTACGTGTAATATCAACTTACCGTAACCATGTCACATAAAATAACGCCTCTGCCAAACAAAGTTAGACGCCTCTACCTTTATTTAGTTTTGCAAGTTTACGTGGCATATAGGCTTATTCGTAAGAGAACCGCTTCCCTACCTATGAACTTTGTACCACAACGTTGATCATATAATTGTATGTTTAAGCATCCCTTTCGGGCCCTCCAATGAAAATGCTTTGCCGACTAAAGAGAGAGAAACAGACAGCCGCCAGCCACAAATACGGTGCAAGCCGTATGTCGGTAGTGGAACCAGTCTCGCGTAAGCGTACGCGTAAAGTCGGTCTAGGCCACTTCATCAACTCAATCTAGAGGGTAGCAAATATAAGAAAGACGTCCTCATTCAACATGAGTTCTAACCGTACTAGTATTACTACGCATAGATCGGCTCTGATACCATTGAAGGGGTTCCGGTGCAGAAAACAATAATTTTTCTAGCGAATGAAACCCTAACTAGCCAGGATCTATCTATCTAGTACATGTGATAACGGTGGCGGAACGGGTTACATTACCTCCATGTAGACCGATAGCGGGGATTACGATCCCGCACAAGCGTTGACGATGAAGCCGTGCGTTGCCGACCTCGAGGTCGCGGAGAACTTGTCGCGATGATGTAGACGATGACGCCGGGGTATCAACGATGACCTGCTTCGACGGGCGTCGGGCGGAAGAAGGCGAGGCGCCGGCGGCAGGGTAGCGGCAGGGCTGCTGCTTGGACGAGACGACGTCGCCTAGGCTCCTCAAATGTGGTGCCTCCGAGCACTCGCAAACATACGGAGCTTAACAACAACCCACGGTCATTCAGATCCAGCTGAAATCGTAGGGGTAGAACTTTTCTAGAATCCTGCAGGGCAACGGCGCCCCGCGGTATAGCTTAGGTGGAGAGAGGGGGCAAAACGGGCGGAGAAGCAACTCGGCCGGCCTACTATACAATTAATTGTACTTTTCTGTAATTAATCCAATTAATATGCCTTGCTATATAAAGGGGGGAGGGGGTGTGCAAACACCTTGCCTCCCCCATGTGGGACTAAACAAAGGAGAGGGGGGGTTCGCCCGGCCTAGCCATGGCTGAACCAGCCATGGGCCCCTTCCCCCTCTAGTTGGTGCGGCTCCCCCTCTTGGGCCCTCTTAGGGCCCATGTAGGTGGGCTGCCCCTTTTTCCTCTATTTAATTAATATTAAATTAATATAAAATATAATTAATTCATAATTAACATATTTAAATACTATTTAATATCCCGTGACTCCGAAACATTTTCCAGACCACCCGAACATCTTTCAGACATTCCTGAAACCATTCCAGACCTTCTCGGAACTCCTTCCGGACTACCGGAACTCTTTCCGGATCATTTCTCTCTCTCCAATAAAATCCTATATATTATTCCAGATACTTCTCCAGGTGTCGTTAATACCTTAAGTTTGTTACGCTACAGTTCGAGAACACTCCAGTCATGGTCGAGACACTCCGCTCAACAATGACCGCCAGGGATACCTGGATGCGTATGACGGCCGTTGTGCATTCTACGAATATCGTCGTTGAACCATAAACATGATATTCATTCCCTTTGTTTCTGCGATACTACCTTGTCCAAGATATGATCGTAGACATCCGATGTCCTTGTTGTATCTCGTTACCGACAAAGGTTATTAACTCGTCTGTGATATTACATCTCCATGACCTTGTCATAAGCTGCGCAGCTATATAGATGCAATCTCACCGAGTGGGACCAGAGTTTCTTTTCATTACAAGAATGAAAAAATCCCGTTCTTGATCCTTACGCCTCAACATACTCTTTCGGGATACCCAAGATGGACATCGTTATTGTCATGCTATATAAGACACAACGTTTGATGCTCTCAAATTACCCCTATGAAGTAGCAATAAGTACGGTTTCAAATGACAAACATCGTAATACGATCTTATTGCAATACTTTCTGTATGTCCATGAAGGGGATCGTGTGCAGAAAACAAAAAATTTCCTACCAACGATATCATAAAAGCATGCCAAGATCTATTCTATGCAGATATAGTAGTACAAACGGATATCGGAATACATACCCTTGTAGACCGAAAGCGGGATTACGTTCCCGCACAAACATTGTCGATGAAGACCGACGAAGCCGACCTCAAGGTCGTGTAGAGGAAGCAGACCTCCGAGTACCGCTAGCGCAGCACCTCGCAGGGCGTCACACACGTACGGTGGAGGCGTCGGCCTCCGAAGCTCCAGTCCAGGACGAGCAGCGGAAGACTTGGACCGGAACACCAGCAGCGCGGCACCGGGCAATGATGGAAGAGATCCCCCTCTCAACTCGGCGCAACTCCAACAAAGGGAATCACGAAAATCGAGAGAGAAATAGGGAATTAATTGGTGAATTAAAAGGCCAGGGGTGCCCCTCTATACAAAGGCTCCTGGGGGGAGCCAACCTTGCCAGCCAGGCAATGTGGGACTAACCCCCACATGCCTGGTGCGGCATGGGCAGGTGCGCCGGCCCTGGTGGGCCCCTTTTGGCCCACCTAGGCCGGCCATGCCCCCCCCCACCCACCAGAAGGCCCATTTAGGAAAATCAGCCTTAATAAATTCGAAAATAAATATATAAAATCATATTTGCATATTAATTACACTAATTAATATAAAACATATTATATATAATTTATTCTAGCTCCGAAAACTCTTTCGTCGCTGCCCGATCTCCATCGGACCCCTCCTGGGACATTCCCGATGATCTCTTTCCTTTCCGGTTGTCTTGTCGAAACCCCTTAAGTGTGTTACCCTAGCGGTTCGATATAATAACAGGTATGATCAAGACTCCTCTACGATCAACGACTAACTCGTAGGCCTGGACCCCATGAATTAATCCTTGTGATATAACGAATGACTTTCATCTATCAAACCTGAACGCAAAGTCTTAAACCTTTTGCCATAGCGATACTTAGCGTGTCCGAGAGTCGTTCCATAGATATATCCATACCTAGCATGACCTCGTTACCGACAACGCTATATTCTACTCGTCCATGATCTCATGTCTCTGTGACCTAGTCACATGCTTGCAAGCTTATTAGACATGATCTCACCGAGTGGGCCCGAGAGTATCTATCCTGCCGGACTGGCAAATCCCGCTCTTGACCCCTCGTCTCAACTACTCCTTTCTGATACCCAAAAGTATCACCGTTATTGTCATACTATATAAGATACAACGTTTGGTGCGATCAAAGTATCTTCCAGGAATAACAATAAGAGTTTATCTCACGGTCAAAGGCGTAACGACTACGTCCTCCAAATCTGGGTATGTCCATCACATTGTTCTCCAACGATATGACTCTAATTGCCGACCGGCGCCATGCCCCATGATCGAAAAACCTCTATCATCAATCGGGCAACGAAACTAGTCTTAGTAGAGGCTACTAGGGACCTGGTTGTTTACGCATCACACCCGTATTAATGTTTCCGTTTAATACGGTTATAGCATGACACAAAAACCTATTATGAACAAACGAGATATGATAAAGAATACCCTTTTTTTGTTGCCTCTAGGGCATATCTCCTTCAGTCTCCCACTTGCACTAGAGTACAAATTAATCTAGATTACAACTTGGTAAAATCTTAACACCCATAGCTAACTGGTGTTTTTCATGCTTATCAAGCGGGAGAGGCTTCGTCAGCGGATCTGCCACATTCAGATCCGTATGCACTTTGCAAATCTTCACATCGCCTCCTTGTACGTACTGACGTATCACATGGAAGCGTCGGAGAATGTGTTTGGCGGTGGAGTGAGACCTTGGCTCCTTGGCGTTAGCAATGGCACCCGTATTGTCGCAGAAGAGGATTACGGGGTCTTGCACGCTCGGGAACACTCCAAGTTCGATGACGAACTTCCTCAGCCACACAACTTCATTCGCGGCTTCGCAAGCAGCAATGTACTCCGACTCCATTGTAGATTGTGCAACAATGGGTTGCTTCCCACTTATCCAGCACACGGCGCCTCCATTCACCTTGAACACATAACCTGTCTGTGACTTAGAGTCATCGGTGTCTGAGCAGAAACTTGCATCCACGTTACCCGTTACGCCAAGTTCTTCATCGCAGCCACCATACACAAGGAACATTTCCTTTGTCTTATTGAGATACTTAAGAATGCTCTTAATAGCTATCCAATGCGCCATTCCAGGATTACTCTGGAACCGCCTTGTCAAACTTAGAGCTAATGCCACATCCGGTCTAGTACTCAACATTGCATACATGATCGATCCTATGGCTGAAGCATAAGGATGTTTAGTCATATCGGCCTTATCCAGTTCCGTTACCGGACACTGTGCCTTCTGCAATATTTTATTCTTGATAACCGGCAGAGAACACTTCTTTGCCTTCTCCATACCGAAACGCTTCAGTATTTTATCAAGATAAGTACTCTGACTCAATCCTAATAGGCGCCTTGATCTATCACGATAGATTTTTATGCCTAAGACATATGCAGCTTCTCCTAAGTCCTTCATCGAAAATTTACTGTTTAAATATTCATTCACGCTATTCAGAAGTTCCACATCATTCCCAATCAGCAATATGTCATCTACATATAGTGCTAAGAACACAACCGAGATCCCACTCATTTTCTTGTAAATGCAGGTCTCTTCCAAATTTTGGATAAATCCAAAACCTTTGATTACCTCATCAAAGCGAAGATTCCAGCTCCGAGATGCCTGCTTCAATCCATAGATGGATCGTTGAAGCTTGCATACCTTGTTAGCATTTCTTGGATCGACAAAACCTTCCGGTTGTACCATGTACAACTCTTCCTCAATGTTTCCATTTAGGAAGGTTGTTTTGACATCCATCTGCCAGATTTCATAATCGTAATAGGCAGCTACTGCTAACAAAATCCGAATAGACTTAAGCATCGCTACCGGTGAAAAAGTTTCATCGTAGTTAATCCCATGAACTTGTCGGAAACCTTTTGCGATGAGCCGAGCTTTATAGACGGTCACATTACCATCAGCATCAGTCTTCTTCTTAAAGATCCATTTATTCTCGACGGCCTTGCGCCCTTCGGGAATATCCATCAAAGTCCACACTTTGTTGTCATACATGGATCCTATTTCGGATTTCATGGCTTCAAGCCACTTCTCGGACTCTAGACTCGCCATCGCCTCCTTGTAGTTCGTAGGTTCGTCTTGTTCAACTAACATGACGGTGCAAACCATGTTGCCATACCATTCTGGTGCGATCCGAGATCTACCAGACTTACGAGGTAGAATACTTTCCTCGATAGTTTCTCCCACTCCTTCCACGGAGGACGTTTCCGGAATTGCTTCCGTTGCGCCACTCAGAATCACAAGTTCAGGATCAATGATCTCATCGAGGTCTACCTTCCTCCCACTTACTCCTTTCGTGAGAAACTCCTTCTCTAGAAAGGTACCGGTCTTCGCGACAAAAGTTTTGCCATCAGCTTGGTTGTAGAAGGTGTACCCAACGGTTTCCCACGGATATCGTACAAAGACGACTTTCTCCGACTTCGGTTCGAGTTTGTCGGGCTGTAGTTTCTTAACATACGCCTCACAACCCCAAACCTTCAGAAACGATAACTTAGGCTTTTGGCCATACCATAATTCATACGGTGTCGTTTCAACGGATTTGCACGGAGCCCTATTTAAAATGAATGTGGTTGTTTCTAACGCATAACCCCAGAAGGACACGGGAAAATCGGTAAGAGACATCATAGATCGAACACTATCCAGTAGAGTACGATTACGTCGCTCGGACACGCCGTTACGCTGCGGTGTTCCGGCTGGCGTAAGTTGGGGTACTATGCCACAACTCTTCAGATGTGTGCCAAACTCAAAACTCAAATACTCGCAACCACGATCGGATCGGAGGTGTTTGATTTTCTTATTAAGCTGATTCTCAACTTCACTCTGGAATTCTTTGAACTTTTCAAAAGTTTCAGACTTGTGTTTCATCAAGTAGATATAACCATATCTAATCAAGTCATCAGTGAAGGTGACGAAGTAACGATAACCATTGCGTGTCAAAACGCTCATCGGTCCACACACATCTGTATGTATGATCCCCAATAAATCCGACGCCCGTTCAACGAAACCTTTGAACGGTGTCTTGGTCATTTTGCCCATAAGGCATGGTTCGCATGTATCGAGGGATCCGAAATCCAACGAGTCCAAAAGTCCATCGGAGTGGAGTTGCTTCATGCGCTTTACACCAATATGACCAAGACGGCAATGCCACATATACATGGCGGTATCATCACTACACTTAATCCGTTTGGCTTCTATGTTTGTGATGTAAGTACTACGATCGAGATTCAACAAGAATAAACCATTATTATCGGGAGCATCAACATAAAAGATGTCATTCATATAAATAGCACAACTGCTTGATACTTATTTAAATAAATAACCGTCTTGTAACAGGCAAGACCCACTTATAATGTTTACACTCAAGGATGGTACAAAATAACACTTATTTAAAACCAAAACTAATCCCGATGGTAGATGTAGAGTGAGCGTGCCGACAGCCACCACGTCGACTCTCGATCCGTTGCCGACGCGCATCGTCACCTCATCCTTCGCCAGCCGCTGTCTATTCCATAACTCCTCCTGAGAGTTACATATATGAGCAACAGAACCAGTATCAAATACCCACGTGTTGCTCCGGGCGGATGTAAGGTACACATCTATAACATGTATATCAAATATACCTTGCTCTTTGTCGACCGTCTTGCCAGACTTCCTATCCTCCAGGTACTTGGGGCAGTTGCGCTCAGGTGATCCGATGGTCACCGCCATCTTCTCCAGCTTGATTTCTAATTCGGCCACTTCGAGCATCTTTAGGATTTCCGACAGGGGTTTTGACGTCCCTTTCATGCCGTAGTCCATGATGGCGTTCTTATAGCTAGGGGGCAGAGAAATCAGCACCCTATCAATAACCACCTCTTCTGGGATCACACTTCCCAGATCAATCAGAAGGCGAACGCAGCCAAAAAACTGGGCTAAGTGCTCGCTTATATTGTCGTTCTCTTCCATCTGGGCTGAGAAGAAAAGCACAGATGCTTCGAACCTCTCAGCCTTGACTTGTCGTGCAAAAACAATCATGAGTTCAGTGATTATATCATAAGCACCCTTGTTCACGAATTGGTTTTGCAGGTCAGCCTCCATGGCAAAGACCATGCCACTCTGGACATAAGAAGAAATCTCCGCCTTAACCTCATGGACATTCCTTTCGATTTCCGAGGCGGTGTTTGGAAGATCACCTAAGGGGGTATCAATGATGTAGGCCACCTTGTGTGTTTCAAGAATGGACTTCAGGTCGCGGAACCAGGACATGAAGTTAGACCCATCGGTCTTAAGCTTCTCTTTCTCAAGGACATGAAGTTAGACCCATCGGTCTTAAGCTTCTCTTTCTCAATGAACAAGTTTAGGTTAAAGGAGGGGTGAGACATCTACAAAGGAATTTGCAACAACATAAGACTTTGTTCATAATAATTTTGAGTTATAGTATTTTTAGAAAATAACTAACATAACTCTCACTCAAACGAACATCCCTCCTGGTCGTTTAAGCAATTACACGACCCCCATCCATTGCACCACCCCTCATCATCAGAGCCGGCGGCACAACTTCAAGAGTAGACAAATGTCCGCCACACCAATTTTGTGACTCGTGCTCGACCTTTCGGTCTCCCTGTTCCGAGGCCATATCTGCATATGCTAAGCTCACCACCATAACCTCCATGCTGACGCTTGTGAAACATGGCTTACACCCACTGTATGCGAACGACGAAATGTCTGACACCCGATCATCACGGCCTGCCTCATAACGTAGAACTTTCTTGGTGGTGCGCGTTGGAGGGAGAACACTAGTGGTATTTTGAAGGGATCATCTTATATAGCTACCGCCGTGTAACTGATATATACTATATATACAATCACACAATATAAGATGCACACAAAACATCAAATGTAATGCAATGTGATATAGTCCAATGCGCCATGGTCTTCTTGGCGCCTGCAGTTTATAAACAATTTAATAAACCTACCTTGACCATATCACATAGCCCCTAGAAAATAAAGTTAGATGCTTCTACTTTATCTTTTGCATATTTTACGTGGCTTGGGGATTTCGTAAATAGAACCGATTCATACCTATGAACCTTATGACCACAACAACGATCCAATAATTGCATGTTTAAGCATCCCTTTCGGGCCCTCCATTGAAAATGCGAAGACCAACTAAAGAGAGAGAAACTGACACCCGCCAGTCATAGATACGGCACAAGCCGCATGTCAGTAGTGGAACCAGTCTCGCGTAAGCGTACGCGTAAAGTCGGTCCGGGCCGCTTCATCAACTCAATGCCGCTGGAATCACAAGTGCACGCTAGAGGGTAGCAAATAACAGGAACGGTGCCCCCGTGTAGAACACGGGTTCTAATAGCGAACAGCTATATCTACGATAGATCGGCTCTGATACCACTGAAGGGGATCGTGTGCAGAAAACAAAAAATTTCCTACCAGCGATATCCTAAAAGCATGACAAGATCTATTATATGCAGATATAGTAGTACAAACGGAGATCGGAATACATACCCTTGTAGACTGAAAGCGGGATTACGTTTCCGCACAAACGTTGTCGATGAAGACCGACGAAGCCGACCTCAAGGTCGTGTAGAGGAAGCAGACCTCCGAGTACCGCTAGCGCAGCACCTCGCAGGGCGTCACACACGTACGGTGGAGACGACGGCCTCCGAAGCTCTAGTCCAGGACGAGCAGCTGAAGACTTGGACCGGAACACCAGCAGCGCGGCAGCGGGCTATGGTGGAAGAGATCCCCCTCTCAACTCGGCGCAACTCCAACAAAGGGAATCACGAAATCGAGAGAGAATTAGGGAATTACTTGGTGAATTAAAAGGCCAGGGGTGCCCCTCTATATAAAGGCTCATGGGGGGAGCCAACCTTGCCAGCCAGGCAATGTGGGACTAACCCCCACATGCCTGGTGCGGCATGGGCAGGTGCGCCGGCCCTGGTGGGCCCCCTCACCGAATTCCCATGGGGATTTTCCCCTCCATGGGCCTTCTTTCCACCAGAAGGCCCATTTAGGAAAATCAGCCTTAATAAATTCGAAAATAAATATATAAAATCATATTTGCATATTAATTACACTAATTAATATAAAACATATTATATATAATTTATTCTAGCTCCGAAAACTCTTTCGCCGCTGCCCGATCTCCATCAGACCCCTCCCGGGACATTCCCGGTGATCTCTTTCCTTTCCGGTTGTCTTGTCGAAACACCTTAAGTGTGTTACCCTAGCGGTTCGATATAATAACAGGTATGATCAAGACTCCTCTATGATCAACGACTAACTCGTAGGCCTGGACCCCATGAATTAATCCCTGTGATATAACGAATGACTTTCATCTATCAAACCTGAACGCAAAGTCTTAAACCTTTTGCCATAGCGATACTTAGCGTGTCCGAGAGTCGTTCCATATATATCTCCATACCTAGCATGACCTCGTTAGCGACAACGCTATCTTCTACTCATCCATGGTCTCATGTCTCCGTGACCTAGTCACATGCTTGCAAATTTATTAGACATGATCTCACCGAGTGGGCCCGAGAGTATCTATCCTGCTATGTGGACTGGCAAATCCCGCTCTTGACCCATCGTCTCAACTACTCCTTTCCGATACCCAAAAGTATCACCGTTATTGTCATACTATATAAGATACGACGTTTTGTGTGATCAAATTATCTTCCAGGAATAACAATAAGAGTTGATCTCACGGTCAAAGGTGTAACGACTACGTCCTCCAAATCTGGGTATGTCCATCACATCGTTCTCCAACGATATGACTCCCATTGCCGACCGGCGCCATGCCCCATGATCGGAAAACCTCGATCATCAATCGCGCAACGAAAGTAGTCTTAGTAGAGGCTACTAGGGACCTGGTTGTTTACGCATCACACCCGTATTAATGTTTCCGCTTAATATGGTTGTAGCATGACATAAAAACCTATTATGAACAAAAGAGATATGATAAAGAATACACTTTATTAATTGCCTCTAGGGCATATCTCCTTCAGTCCATCACCTTATTCCACTAATAAGATGACCCCATTGTCAACCGACGTCATTGTCCTTGATCGGGAATCTCGATCAACTGTTGCCCAATGGACTAGTTTATATAGAGACTTACTAGGGACTCTGGTTGTCTATGTATTACACGTGTATTAATAATTCCGATTAATACAGTTATAGCATAATACAAAAACCTATTATAAACTAAATACTACTTATTTATTTGCCTCTAGGGCATATCTCCTTCAGTTAGGTCGCTGGGGAGGTAAGGGCATCTCCAGTCGTCCCCCCACCCACCCACCCCCCCCCCCCCTCCTCCCCCAGCGCCCCCCAGGAGGCCTTTTTGGCGCCGGCAGAAGAAAAAAACGTCGTTTTTCCACCAGCCGGCCCCCAGAAGCCCAGTTAGCGCCGTTTCGGTGAAAAATAGCGCTGACATCCCAGGCGAAACCCAGCCCACTGGGTTCGGCCTGGGGGGCAAAATGGCGCGAAACGCGACGGGGCCAGCGTTGTCAGCGACGCGGGAGAAAATGGCGCCAACGGAAACCACCCGTGCTCGTCTTCTCGGCTCCCGCGTCGGTCAAAAGCTGCCGGAGTAATGGCATGGCAGGCGGCCAGTGAGCTCCCCCAGTCAAATGTTGTCGGAGTTAATGGCGTGGCGTGTTCACGCGACGTGCAGTAATGGCCACCGCTCCGCCCCTTCGCTTGGCCGCGCGGTGCTATAAAACCCCCCGAGCCTCGCCGCCACTCGCCATTCCTCTCTCGCCACCGTCGCGACCTAGCCGCCATGGCCTACAACCCCAACGACGCCGCCGCCGCCACCTCCACAAGGAGGAGGCATGGGCGCTCTACAACGCAGGCTACCCATGCCCGCCGGACATGCGCGTCCCCAGCGCCTCCACCGGGTAGGGGTGGCAACTTAGCGCGGGAGGCATCCCCGTGCCCCTTGTCCCTGCCGGCGAGCAGTTCAGGGCGGCGATCGCCGAGGTCCGCGCCAGCCTGACTCCGCACCAGGCCGCCGAACATCCCTGGAGAGCGGACGGCAACGACGGATTCTGGTCGGAGTACTTCCGTCGCCGCCACGACGAGGACATCGCCGGCTGTGGCAACAATGGCCCTGTAAGGGCCGCTGCAACTCCACCGGGTGCAAGCGGTGGTGGGGCGGCGAGAACCGCACCCTGTCGTGGGTGCTCGACTACATCGGGTGCGGCAACGAGCCCCGGCTGACGATGTCGCCGTGCTCGTGGATGCCGCGCTGGATGGGCGCGGGCTCCTCCTTCTCCGGCGCCGCAACCACGCCGACGATGGCGGGAACAAGGTACGCGTCGCTCACTCCTTCGATGACGGGTGCACGGTACGCCTCGTCGTTCACTCCTCCCCTACTGAACTCTGGGCTCCCTGCGCCTTGCATCGGCGACCCGCGCACACCCACGACGCGCCGGGCGGCGTCTCCCCCTCGTTCCCTCCTCCGGCGCTTCGTCTAGCCGGAGGAGGAGCAGGAGGAAGAGTGGTCCGGCCTCAAGGAGGCCCAAGAAGCCTCCTTTAACACCGTGCAGCCGATGGATCCGGCGTTCGCCGAGTAATGGAGCCTCGACGAGTACACGGAGCAAGAGCTGGAGCGCCAGCTCCTCGCCGAGGTGGAGGAGAACCGCGCTCGCGCCGCCGCGGCCGCCATCAGACCCTGCAGCAGAGCAAGTGGTACCACGGCGACGGCGAAGGACCGAGCCGGTGGGGCAACGACGCCGGCGCAGGCCCGAGCCACCGGCACTAGGACAACGACGGCGGCGACCCCGACTACAGCCAGGCAATCACCACAAGCCTCGGCTTGCTCGACTAGACTAGGCTTTTTATTTTTACTTTCAAATCTCTGTAATCAGCGAGTTTACCTGTTTTATGAATGCAATCGTCGGTCTTTGAATGAAATTCGTCTCTTTTGTACTCGCCTTTTTTTTTAATCATATGGGTCGAAATTTAGCCTTAAGACGACTGGAAACCGTGGCCCCTAGGTTTCAGTTTAGCGCCATTTCGCGCCACGGCGGGTGAAATAATCCGGCGTTTTAGTCCCTGGGGGACGCAACGACTGGAGATGCCCTAACTAACAGTGGCAGCTCTCCTCTGGTCGCACGAATGATATAACATTTGGGA
The DNA here is from genome assembly GCA_026929855.1 of Poa annua. Lineage (NCBI taxonomy): Eukaryota > Viridiplantae > Streptophyta > Magnoliopsida > Poales > Poaceae > Poa > Poa annua. The sequence continues at coordinate 34,388,235 of CM049426.1, forward strand.
TCAGGATCAGATTTGGTGAACATGTCGGCTGTGTGCTTGGCACATCATTGCACAGAAGATATACTGCGGCATTCTTGCACAGAAGTCGGGGGTGTGCAACCTACCAAAACATACAGCGTTCAAACTGATTCAATGCTCCCAAAAAGAAATTAGGAGCTCTGTTGATCCTCAAGCAGAACACTCCAGATTGTTGTAAGCCTAGCTACTTGGATAATCCCTCCATCCAGGTTACCAGGTCTATTAATCTTGTACTAATAGGCCTTGTGTACACAGTTGGAGTAGCAAGCTAGCGCTCCATGTTCTTTTCTGCAACTCAGTGGTAACAGAGGCAACAGCTGCTAATAAGACAATTTATAGACATTGCAGCAGGTGCATGATGCATGACCAAAAGTGTGATCCTGCGAAAACAAAAACAATCACTGTCAGAGGTCAACTACAGATAGATCATCACAACATATAAAATAGAGCATTCATTCCTTAATAATAACTGTTGGGCAAACTCATGATGCATGCAACACCCTAATCCTTAAAAAACTTAGTATCACTGTCATAGGGTCAACTACTAAGATATACCATACGACATAAAAAATAGATCAACACATACTAGGAATTTGCTTCTACCCTTTGTATTGCCCCACCAGTTTGCAACCGTATCGTCTCTTGGGTAAACCCTATTAAGCAAAAACAACAACAAAAAACTGGCCCAAATGGTATAACCAACTCATGTGGGGTGGGTACAAGGTGTTTGAGAATTTAAGCAGCATTTGGGCCTAGTGTTCTATACATTATTAAATTGCAGCACAGATGAATGCACCAGATGACCATTAGCTGAAAGCCTGAAACTGTTCACGGTACTACATTTTTTCTATGGCCTTCTATGCATATTCATGTACCATTCCACCTGCCATACTGTGGACAACATTTAGCTACTGAGGTCAAACGACTTAATCAAACATGCACATGGCGGTTTAAATGGTTTCCTGAGAGACGGGAGACAAATCTACTTTACAGCTGCAAGCAAAATAAGCCACTGCTCTCCAGAGCTACATGGTACACTGTGTACTAACGCATTCAAAAAGTGACAGAACTACTATGCTGCTATTTCTAGAAAGAAGCCATTTCTGTGTGCTGTTCATGCATGAGTCACTTGCCTCACAAGATAGGGAACTTTGTAGAAGACCTGGCACGGCATATACTTACCGTATTATTGTAGCTTTACTGATTGTCAATCATAGCTTGGTCCATATGTGGCTGCAGGTGCTCCATATGAGTATCTCCATTGATCACATGCCGAACATTTCTCAAGTTCAACACCATTCTCTAGAGTACAGAATTTACAGGACCATGTACTGTACTTGGCTTTTGCAATTTTAGGTTTCGCTGTCCCACAAACTTCACATATTGGTGCCATAGGCTACAAAAGTTCAGATAAAAATGTATTAGAGAGAGGGAAACAACGGTAACTGGAACACAAGTAGACAAGCCATTGCTTTTATTACAGAAAGTGAAACAGATGTTTCAAAATGGAATTTTTTTTATAAGGTGGAGAAACAAAGAGCAGGAGATGTAACTCGTATCACAATGAAAAATGTGCAAGCAAACCTAAGAATAGTAGTACCAATACAGCTAGGCAAGAAAAGAAGTTATGCCATTGGCATGGCTAGAATTATTTGTGAGTTTATCATAAATTCATAATAGCGAAGGGAGTTTATTTACACTGTTAAAAACTGCCTAACCTATAGTTAAATCCCGTCAATGACTAAAGGGTTAACTTATACTCCCTCCGTTCTAAATTAGATGACTTTCATTTGTCAAAAAGAGCATGTATCTAGACATGTAGAAGTCATCAAATTTGGAACGGAGGGAGTAATACATAAACTTGCACAGTGTGGCTTCAGAATATTGTAAGGAGAATATGTGACAAGAAGCCTACAGCTAGGGAGGCATGAATGAGCAGTCCAATATATCCTAGGTATACCACATGTGGCTCCCAAATAAATTCTCAAATTTGGTGTTCACTGACGTGTACATAAGCGGATAAGCGTACTCTGCTCTGAAAGCACCAACAAAATATGTGCTCACTATTAGAGTGTGGATCATAAACATATGAACCATGTCGGTGTCATAATGAAATTCATCCAGTGAGAAGTACCACTAAGAATACAAAAAAGAATTGGTATACTGAAACCTCAGCCTAGCAGGAGAGCTAGTCATGAATCCACAGCTAGACTTTTAGTTTGGTATGAGAAACGGTATGAAGTGAGGAACTTCAGGGAACAGTGTTACACAACATAAGTGAGACGGTCAATTTACCGGGTTTAAAAGAGTGCAAGCACTACACTCCCACAGAGAACTTGTCCTACAAGAAGAGGAATCGCCTCGTGCCGCAACTTGAGATCCAGATGAGGTGCTGCACTCCGCAGAACCGCTCGAAAAAATAGCCTTCGTGTTTTTTCCATTCTTTGCTGTCAAGTTAGGAGGTTGCTCAAGAATAACAACATCTTCTGAATCATCAATACCAGATTGATCATGTGATCCACACCACAAGTCATCTTGCATTCTCCTTTCAGAAGCCATGGCAGCAGCTTGCATAGGACTAAGCGCACTCATAATATCATTATTTCCACCCAGCTTTCTTGGGCCGGATGGCAACAGAGTACCATTCCTTGCCCGTTTCTGTGCTGCAGTTAATGTAGCTTGCCGGATAAGTGGTGGTGGTGGTGGATGTATTGAAAATCCACCTAATCGTCTGCCTGTACCGTCAAACCCTTGTCCTGGTCCAGTGATACCCTTTGAAACAAGTTCTTCACATTCCTGAATCACTATCCATAAGCAGCATAAGCCTCTGATGGTAAAGAAAAAACTAGGACACTAGGTACATTTCAACTCTGCAAGCAAACAATAACCACACTTGGTATAGTAGAATTCATGAAAAATTGTGAAAAAACTAGGTACATTTCGACTCTGCACTAAAAACTAGAATCATCTTTAACAGTTTATGAAAAAATGTACAGAACGAAAAGTGTTCTTGGTATAGTATAAGCAGCAATCCTAAGCATATAAATTTGTTGTAGCACCCGGCATACGAACAATTATTACGGTGAGGTTTGGTAAAAGTTGTGATATTTAGAACTACTAAATAGAGGGCCTACTAACTTGCATATCACTGTTACGACTAATCCAGTTCAGAACACAGACAATATTCGTACTGAACACTCTGTATCAAATTTTAATGACCACACGAGGGCATCAACCAACGCAATTAATAAGCAGCAGAGTTCAAGCGAATGCATTCGAGGAACAGTTCAAGAGTACTACCATCAGTATACGAACCTTGCGGAGTTCATCCCAGAGCTTGTAGAACTGCGCGTCGTGGGGCCCGCGCGCGATGTGGGCGAGCTCGTGGAGCATGGTGTCGAGCACCTCCTCGTAGGGGATGAAGTCATGGTCCCGGCCGTCCCGCCGCAGCCGCAGCTTCACCTCGGCGCCCCTGTTAACGTTGAGCCCCAGCAGGCTGGGGTTCTTCGGCCTGATGATACCACCATCGCAAATCAGACCACCAGGACGGGGAATCGAGCGAGGGGTGGGGGGGGGGGGGGGGGGGGGGGCGATACGGCGGTTAGGGTTGTTGGGTCGGAGCTTACGACATCTCGGAGAGGACCTTGACGCGCCACTTGCGGCGGCGCATGATGGGCTGGACCTGCTTGGCGATGCGGTTGAGGAGCGCGCGCGCGGTGGGCTCGTCGGGCTTTCGCTTGAGGGCGCGGATGTCCCACACCTTGTGCAGGTCGCCCACCTCCATCGCCGCCGCCGATCCGACGCCGCGCGATTTGAAATCGGTTGGCGGCGGCGAGCCGGGCGGGAGACGAGGGGGAGTTCCGTTCCGTTGTTGGGCGAGTAGATGAAGATCGGCGGCGAATTTCGAAAGCGCGGATGCAACTCTTGGGAAGCTCGGGCTCGTTCGGCGTTTCGGTCCAGCGCTTTTTAGTTCACCCCGGCGCTAACCAAAACCGAATTTGGCGATCCAGCGGCCAACTTGGATGAGCGATCATATAAAAAACGTCACAGTTGAGCGATTACGGCGGCATTCGGCAGTCAGACAGAGGCCGGCGCGGCGTCGACGTCATAGATGGGTTCGATGGTCGGTGATCTTGGAGTGACATCATCGGCGGTCTCGAGGTCGACGACGGACGCGGCACCCTCCAGGTCGATGGCCATCGCAGCTGATGTGGCGTTCTTCGCGGCGGTCTAGAGGTCGACGAAGGGCGTCGCAGTAATAGGCGTCGCAGCTGGCTGAACGTTCGGCATCGCTGAGCTTGACGGGCTTATGGCCGGTCAGCTGATGTCGCTGAGGATGAGGCGACGCTGAGCCATGAACCATGCCCTTACCTCGGGGTCCATCGCGTCCGGATCGCCACCGCCCACGAGGAAGGTGGGGTCATGGTTCCTCTTCTTCGCCTCGGTGCCGGTCTTGAGGAGGTCCAGCTTGACCTTCGATTTGTCCATGACCGCCGCCCACCGCTGTTTGGACGTCTCGTCCCTTTTCGCGGCGTGGGCCTGGGCGTCGGCGATGCAGATCTCAATCGACGCTTGCAGCTTCGTCGCAGCCGGCGCCGACTCCCTCGCCGCCTTGGCTTTCTTGTTGCCCATCGGGGGGACAGCCATCTGAAGCACCTGCAGTCGGCGCGTCCGGGACATAGGGTGTGTTTGTTTGGGTTGCAGCTGTTTAGAAGCAGCTGTAGCTGGTGGGCTGTGAAAAAGCAGTTGTAGGAAGCAGCAGTTCGAACAGAAATTTGATGTTTGACAAGCATGACTGTAGCCGTAGCTTTGGATGTAAAATTTCTGAAATGTCCCTCAGTGGTGAAATTGTATAAATACTTATTTGAAACGAATTACCTATTTTTAAGAGCTGAATGCAATGTACTTTTTCTAGGTAATTCTTTTAACTTGTTTTTATTGGAATAATTTTTACAATGATTTCTATTAGAATATATTCACAGAACTTTTGGTGAAGCTCGGAGAGACGACGACGGACGAGAAAAGGAGAGGCGGCAGCTAGAAGTGCTCCTCTCACCATGGTGACCGACATGAACGAGATCGATCCATGGTGTGCTGGATCAGTTTGGGGATGAAGAGATTTGTTGAAGGCCGAGAACAGAGAGGGAGGAGATCTTGTACGGCGACACCAAGAAACTGCGACGTGGCGCAGTGAGAATTAATATTTGCCAACTAATATTATGAAAATGAAGCGGATCGGCCAAGAAAGTGTAAACATATACATTTATGACGAAACAAAAAAGTGACTACATGAGAGTCGTGTGAAACGACAAAATCAATTTACTCGAAAAAATAAATTTCAAACAGCCTATTGAGTGCTAAGAATTTGATTAAAATTTATTTAATAATAGTGCAAACTTGGATCCAAAATTAAAAAGCTACGGTCCATAAAACTCGAACAAATCATGGAAATGGAACATATTTGTTGACACACACATATTTGCGTGTACGGATTATTTTAAATATAAATTTCATTTTATAGATGAAGTATATTGACCATGCGCACGTGAAGGGAAACATTTTTTTTACTTGTACGTAGAGGGAAACATTGGTACTATCTCACGCTGCGTACAGCTTGACACCCATGTGAGAAACGCTCGCGATGGCAGTCTGATCGTAAATACGAGCGATTGAGTGGGCAGCAAAGAATAACGCTTGGATCTCTTTGCGGGAAGCTGCGGGAAGCGGCCTCTTCCGCGCTCCTCAGGTCCTCCAGTGCAATTCGCCGCACTGCTTCTCGGCAGCGCTTTTCTATCTGTCGTTGTTTGTTTACACTTCTGCTTTTCAGCCTCAAAAGCACAAGCTGAAGCGGAAACAAACACAGCCATAGTTCTTACCGCACTTCGCTAGCGATCGGCGTGTTTCAACCCACTTCTCACACCCCTCGATTACGACGAAGACGTGAAAGAACTTGAAGTCCATCTTCTCGTCGTCCTTGTACGTCTTCAACATCCGGGCGAGCTCCATCTCCCGGTTCGCCCCGCTCTTCGGCCTGTGCTTGACCTCCTCGTGTATGCCATGACACTTGTTGCAGGCGGTCTGCATGAGCGCCCGATGGTTGGACATCGCCTTCTAGCCGCGCTCTGTCAGGCACCTGGCATAGTCGGGGTCGATCATGCGACGCTCGTCGTACGCCGTCTTGACGCGCTTCCAGTAGTTGTCCATGGCCTGGTTGGCACCGTGGATCGTGTCCTGTGTGGTCTCCTTTCATGCCTCGGCGAGGAGGACGTCCTCTCGGCTCATCCACTTGATGCGATCCTCGACGGGCGGCTTTGGATGCGCGGCCTGGGAGCCCTTCCTGGGACAACGGCCACCCATGTCGCCTTCCTTGGTCGTCCCTTCGCCCCCACCGCCAGCAGCCTACATCTCATCCCCTCCTTCCTCGGCCTCCTCCGTGACGACACCGCCGAAATCGATGCCACCCGTCGAGGCCGTGGGAAATTCCTCGCCCGACGCCGACAGGAAGCCCGGGGATGCCGCTGCCGCCGCCGAGCCGGTGGTTATGATGTCGTTCATGCTGTCGTTGTGCATCCCGAGCATGGACTACACCCCGAAAGTGGGGGATCGGCGCAGCGGCGGCGAAGGCACGTAACCCGGTGAGGCGGCGTACATCATGGACGGATGGTGGGGGAAGGTGATGTTGGGGTCGAAATCGCCATGGAGTTCGCCGTCTGCGTACCCAGGGGAGTACCACGGAGACGCGCACCAGTGCGCCGACGGTGATGGCGACGCAGATGCTTGGCCCCAGACGGTGACCTGGGGATGGAGATGAGGATGAGGGGACATGCCGCCCCTACGCTTGGCCGGTGGCGCTGCAGACACGGCCGGAGTTGGCGGCTCCACATCTTCATCCTTCGCCTCCTCCTCTTCCTCCTGCTCCTCTTTTTCCTCGGCGGCAGCTTCGCCCGTGATGACCCACAAGTATAGAGGATCGCAACAGTCTTCGAGTGAAGTAAAACCCAAATTTATTGATTCAACACAAGAGGAGCTAAAGAATATTTGTAAGCTTTAACAAATGATTTGTCAGATCAGCTGCACCTGTGAATAGACTTGCTCGAGGAAGATTATCAGTAGCAACAGTTTTATAGCAGAAACAGTAGTGAAATAATAGTAGCAGGAGAATTAAGACAGCGATTGTGATTGAAGTAGACAACAGGATTAAAATACTGTAGGCATAGAGACGGATGTACGGCTGTTGCATGGACAAGATAATTCATGTAATAACATAGCATAGGCATTTGCATATAAATAATATAAATCATTCAGGCATTAACTAATCATAAACATGTATTCCAATTTAGTTGTGCGTGCTCGCAATGAGAAATTTGCACATCATCTTTTGTCCTGTCAGCCCGTTTGCAACGGGGCCTCTAGGGAATCTACTGACAATTAAGGTACTAATTTTAATAAAGTACCGTAGCAAAGCATTAACACTATGTGAATACATGTGATTCTCACATCATAGCCATTCTCTCTGGTTATCCAAATTGCTGTCACTTTGGGGCCATCGGTTCCGGACAATAACGTGTGTATACAACTCAGAGATATGATCCAAAACAATAATTATCATCATAATTCAATAACATGTTCATATCTGAAATCATGGCACTCGGGACCTAGTGTCAAGCATTAAGCATAACAAGTTGCAACAATGACGTAAAACACCGATAACGGATACTAGGCAATATGCCCTAACAATCTTACAGCTATTACATGAGTGATCTCATCCAATCCCTACCATCACCTCAAGCCTACAGCGGTGAATTACTCGCTCATGGACAGGGGAAACATAGATGGTTGATGGAGAGGCGGTGGAGATGATGATGGCGATGATCCCCTTCGATTCTCCGTCACGGCAGGGTGCCGGAACAGAGACTTCTGGTCCCCGAACTAGGGTTCGCGATGACGGCGGCGTGCGGTGGTGTTCTATGGAAAAGTGTCTATCCCCCCGTGCGTTTTTAGGTCAGGAGGGACTTATAGCCACGAGGGGGTCGTGAGGGAGTGGTCGAGGTGGCCTCTCACCTCTGAGCTCTCGGCTTCTTGGCGGAGAGAGCAGCGAGGGTGGAGGCGGCGGTTGCCCACTCTTGCCGACAGGTCTGGCCCGCGCACGCCTTTTGCCCCCCCCCCCCCCCCCCCCCGGCGAAACCCAGGAAGCTGGGTTTGGCATGGGTACGCCGGCGCGAAACGGCGCTAACCGGCACTAAATCGACTTCTAGGGGGTGGCTGATGGTTTTTTTCTTCTGCCGGCGCTAAAAATGCCTCCTGGGGGGGCGATGGGGGACGACTGGAGATGCCCTAAGAATTGTTTGAAGTGTTTTTATCTTTCCTATCCGGTTTAAATCTCAGTTTTACCATTTGAATGGGATGATTTTGTTTAAGACACACAGTACAACGCAAGTGACGAGGGTGTAACTCGGCAAATCCCAGGTTTGTCCACCCCGGGTTGATTGAGGGGAAGATAGATGAACGTTGGTGATCACGACGGCTGACAAGCAAGGCGTTTACCCAGGTTCAGGATCCCGGAGGATAACACCCTACTTCCTGCTTGTATGGTATTGATGGCGAGTTGTGGTTACAATGGCGAGATGGCGATCTCGCTAGGGTTTGTGGTGGCGGCTATGATCGTATATATGTGTGTCTTTTGACAAGCAACCCTCCTAGCCTTTATATGACATGCTAGGTCTCGGGTGAACTGTGCCGATGACGATTACAGATATGGTAAGAGTAGTATGACCTAACCGACTAGAATTAGGCCACACGCTATCCCTATTGGGCCTTCCTTGGGCCTTCGCAGTCTTGGCGTGACCCAGGTAGCCTCATCGTGGGGTAGTCGAAGAGTAGCCCCACGTCAGTAGCCCCTGAGTGCTTGGTCGAATGGAAGAGTCGGGCAGAGGACTCCTTCCTCCTGGACACGCCGCCTGGTTGCTTGCACATGAGATTGAACTCGTTTTCTTCAGTCGAAAAGCCTGCTCCCGATGGGAGTAAGATTTGTAGTCGACTTAGTGAAGCCGTGCCTTTTGTGGAACTTGCTTCTATTCAGCCTGCTGGCTTACTGTCAGTTGATTCAGCTTGTGAGGCTTACTTGGTCTTCTTGTCACCCGGTTGCATGTTTCGAGTTATTGGATCAGCACTATAGCTTACTCAGTGATTTCAGCTGCGCAGCTTACTATATGCATATGTTGCTCGAATTATGTGTTCGAGTTCTTCTTCAGCTCTGCGGCTTACCGCGAGCACTTGTGTTGCTGATGTGAGCGTTGCCGCTTCGTAAGCACGCCTCTGCGTCCGATGGGACGTGACAGAAGTGGCCCCACTTTCAGTGTTGACTGCACACAGAAGTTGCCCGCTTATTTCTGACTTGGGCGCGAAAATTTCGCGGCGTGATGATAGTGCCTTGATCTTCGTGCGTAGTGGACGGAGTGGGCGGCGATGGTTAGTATCTCCGTGTGACACGTGGACGGCTGGATGGAGCTGCAGAGAGCAGTTTCTTCGGGAACGGCCGAGATGGACTGCTCGCGCGGTATAAATATTGTACCGCGATGGGAAAAAAGGTCATCTTCTCCAATTGTCGTTGCCTTCTCCATTTGCCGTTGCCTTCTGTCCTGTGCCATTCCTCCATTCTGAGCTCCCACTTTTCCTCCTTTTTCACCGTCCGTGGGCGTGAAAGGCGATGGGGAAGACAAAGGTTGCGACCAGTGCCCCCGCCGCCGCCGAGGTGGGCGTGATGAAGAAGCCCGACGGCGACTGGCAGAAGTCATCAGTGAAGAAGACCTAATTCGAGGTCTTGCGCGTGCAGGGCTTGCTGTCGCCGGCGGACCAAGCGACGGTGCGCGCACCTGGTAAGGAGGTTTACCCTGCTCCTCGTGAGGGGGAGCGCGTTTGCTTCGTGGACTTCCTTCCACGGGGCTTCGGGTTCCCTCTCCATGACTTTGTTCGTGGTCTCCTGTATGCCTATGGGGTTCAGATCCACGATCTGACCCCCAATGGCGTCTTGAGCATCGCGAGTTTTATCGTGCTCTGCGAGTGCTTCATAGGGATTCCCCCCCACTGGGCCTTGTGGAAGTCGCTCTTCCTCGTCAGGAAGAGCGGGTTGACGTACCCGGTGGGTGGCTTCGGCATCCAAGTGCGGGGTGAAACCTCGTACTTCCAGATGAAGAAGTCGGACTCCGTCCAAGGCTAGCGGAAGCGGTGGTTCTACGTCAGGTGCGACCAAGAGGGGTTGCCTGACTTCAACGGCGAGCGCGAGTTGTGGAAGACGCGCGCGTGGGCGCACCCGCTCGTGGAGGAGGAGAAGGAGGTTGTTAAGCCGCTGCTGAGCCTTCTCCGCAATCTTCTAAAGACCTTGGGGCGCGAGTCGGGTGGCGTCCACCTCATCGCCACCTTCTTCAGGCTTTGAGTCCAACCACTCTGTGCTCGCCCCCACCCGATGTGGGCGCGCGAGGGTGCTGGCGACCCGCATCTTGACGACGAGGAAGTGGAGTTGAAGGTGAAAAGCATCACAAGCCTCCGAGCCGCAGACCCCTGCAACGTCAAGTGTCCAGTCGCAGCTTATGGAGCGACGAACCCTGTTCCTGAGATAAGGTTATATCTTGCTTTTTGTTCTCTCTTGTTTGTTTTCTCTACTCTTCGTTTCTTGATTTGTCTTGTCATTTTATTTGCAGGGTCGTTCTTTCCTTGTCAGCCTCCCTCCACTCCTGGAGAACGGACCTCACGACGAGGCGACATTCCTGGAAGAGGAGGGTGATGACGAAGAGATTCCCTCCGCCGTCTCCCCGAGTGAAGAGGTGGGGGAGGATGAGGGTGACGAGGAGCCAGCACGGAAGAGGCAGAGGCGGCGAAGCGGCGACTCTGCTACTGCTTCGTCCCCTGCGAGGGATGCGGCTGCAGAATCGGAGGAGGATGGCTTGTCGTCCTCGGGTGCCGCGTACCGGAGCGACTGGAACGAGCCCGTTGTTGCGCCTCCTGTCAGTTTGCGCCGCCGCCCTTGTTCGCCAGGATGCCCTCCGTTTCTTTGGGAAGCGACGATGGCGTCGAGGCCACCAGGTTATTCATGCTTGTTCTTTGTTGTGTCGAGTTATGCCTTTGACTTGCAGACGTTGGGTTGAACTTTCTTGTTTCTTGTGCCAGCTACCATTCTGGCGGCACCAGTTCCCCTCCACGCGAAGCGGAGCACGCGCCCACTCCTCCGGTTGAGCGGACTTTGCAGGTGGTCGGGGAGCGTGCGCAGGGTGGTGTCTCTCTGGCGCCACATGGTGCTGCCGCGGCGACTTCGTCGGAAGCTGATCTGGTAGACCATGTAAGTATTCCTTGACTTGTTCGTAGCTGCATCGGGTGCGCGAACAGCGCTCCCGATGGGAGTAGCCCCCGAAGGTGTGGGCGACTAGGATAGTCGGGCATAACTTTATATATGCGTGTTTGCCTGCAGCAATACTATCGCCAGCAGCTTGAAGGAGCCGCTGTCTTCGTTCGCCGGGAGAAGGAGAGGGATCAGTTGCGCACCTCCCTGGACCAGGCCACGAGGCGAGCTGCGGAGCTGGAGCAGAAGCTTCAGGCTCAGGCGGAGCTGGAGAAGGCGTTGCGCGAGTCGCAGGAGCGCGAGCGTGCGCGGGTCAACCAGGAGAAGACCCAAGTCGACCGCCTGCTCGCACTCGCCGGTGTCCTCGGACGTGAGTTTTTCGGCTTGGTGCCTACTTGTCTTCTTGCTTGATTTGTCTTGAATTGACTTCTGACCCTTGTTCAGAGAAATGCGGAGGCGCTCCCCCGGAGGGTTCGTCCAGCGACGACGTCGACCTGGCGACTGCTGTCGGGTTCCTCGACCGCGTCTACGCGTATGCCTCCGCAGCGCTGCAGCAGTCGACGACGACGCTGCAGAAGTCGACCGGGGCGCTGGCGACTGTGCAGCGGAGCATCTTCCCCAGCGTGCTGCCACCTTCTGCCGTGGACGCACTCGCTGCGCCTTTTGAAGGCGATGCGACCACCATCGCAGACTTCACCCGGACACAGACGGTACGCGGCTCCAAGCTTACTTTCCAGCTTCTCCTTGGCCATCAAGTCACGGGCGACTTTGAGAGAGTTGTCAGCGGCTTCCCTCGAAGGCCTGATGGCAAGACCGCGTCCCTTAGCGGGATGAAGGCGCAGGCGAGTCAGCTGGCCGCGAAGCTTGTCGCCACCTTCGAGAGGGGGATCGGCAAGGCGACCGAAGTGGCTGCTGCTAGGAGGAGTCGCTCCCAGTCGGAGTCTGTAGCGTAGAAGTCTTGTAGTGAGGACTTGGTAGTATGCTTTTGAGTCTGTAGTTTGTAATGACTTATATTTTACGGGTCTTCTGGACTTGAATCATGTTGGTGCTGAAGTTTGAATTCTTTCACTTTGAGTCTGGCTTGAGTAAGAAATCGCCTTTATTTTTCTGCTTTGACATTGTCGATTCCTGGCAGCCTGACATGGGCGAGGCCACTCCGGTTGATGCGACGACCGGCGCAGGTGATGAAGAAGGTCCTCCTTCGACTGATCCTGCTCTCCGCCGTCGTCGAACAACTTCGGCTCCTGCGCAAAGTGCGAACGACCAGTGGTTGATCACTTATATGAGGAACAAGGTGGTCGAACTCGAGGCGAAGCTGAAACATGCTGAGTTGGAGCTGGAGCGCTCCAGGTCGCGTCATGTTGCCGAGTTCTCTCAACGTGAGGAATTCCTGCTCGGCGAGATTGATCTGATCAGTCGGCAGTTGCAAGGTTTGGCTTTGTAGCATTTGTGTTTTTGACTTCCTCTTCCTTGCGATATGCTGATTGCAATATCTTGATACAGACGTGAACCCTGACTAGCGAGCCGAGCAGACTCGGATTGATGAGCGGGTTGCCCGAGAACCAGCTGGTGACTCACACGAGGCGCGCCACTTTTGGTCGAATAGATCGAGAGGACGGATCCTCGCATGTATGTTGGACCGCACCTGGCGAGCTGCTTTTCTCCTGGAAGGGTGCAGGAAGACTCTCTGGCACATCCACTGCGTGTACTTTCCGCACAATGGGCAGCCCCATGAGTTGGCCACATTGCTGGAGAGGTTCCGCGAGGGTGGCGCGTTGAAGGAGGTTGTCGATGCCCAACTCGTTTCTGGGGCGAACGTGGCGTTGGCATACGTCCGACTGCATCGGCCGAATCTTCCTCTAGCGAGGTTGGTAGGTGGCTTGCCTGAGGAAGACGACTACGCCGAGACCTTGCCGGCTGCGCGCCAGATGATTCAGCAGGTCCAGAGGCTGAGTGAGCGTCTGGGGGGCCACTCGATGCGCCGAAGGATGAGCCTGCAGAGTAGGAGTAGTAGGCTTCTATTGTACAGGATTAGTTCAAAGAGGCAAATTTGCCGAGGGTAAATATCAATGTATGTTAGCTGAGGTTGGGGGTGCCCCCGAGTAAGCAAATTGAAATTGTTTGCACTACTGTATGAATCTCTGTGGTGTAGCCTCGAGCGGATCGAGTACTATTTAGATATAATTGACTTGTGCGATGCAGCCCCCAAGTGTCTCGAGTGGCGGTATGTGTTTCCGTCTTGACCTGTATGGCGCAGCCCCCGAGTGCATCGGGTGGTGGCCTAGGATTAACTTACACCTGTGTGGCGCAGCCCCCAAGTGGATCGGGTGACGGCCTAAGGTTTTGTCACAGACCTGTATGACGCAGCCCCCGAGTGTTTCGAGTGGCGGTCTAGATTTTCAAGTGATACCTGTAAAGCGCAGCCCCTGAGTGTGTCGGGCGGCGGCCTAGGATTTTTGACTTGACCTGTATAGCGCAGCCCCCGAGTGGTTCGAGTGGTGGCCTAGGATTTTACGAATAAGGCATGTATGCCGCAGCCCCCGAGTGGTTCGAGCGGCGGTCTAGGTTTTCAAGTGATACCTGTAAAGCGCAGCCCCTGAGTGTATCGGGCGGCGGCCTAGGATTTTTGACTTGACCTGTATGGCGCAGCCCCCGAGTGGTTCGAGTAGCGGCCTAGGATTTTGCGAATGAGGCTTGTATGGCGCAGCCCCCGAGTGGTTCGAGTGGCGGCCTAGGCTTTTGATTTGACCTGTATGGCGCAGCCCCCAAGTAGTTCGAGTGGCGGCCTAGGTTTGAAGTTGCTTTTTGACTGAAAAAGTAAAGGGGGAGCTTGTTCCACAAATCACTGTATTGATTTTTGCGAGGAAGCAGGCCGCCTCGTTAAAACCCTTCCAGCCCCCTTAGGTACCCTGGTAAGGGAAAGAGTGCGTCTGAAATCTGCCGCCTTCGCATGCTGGTTTTGGTACAACGTAAGAGTCGACTAGGCGTAGAAACGACGGAGCTGTGCGACGTTCCATGGGTTGCTGCAGACTGCTCCTGTCTTCGAGTCCTTCAGGCGATAAGCTCTGCCGCCGGTTGCTTCTGTCACGATGTACGGGCCCTCCCATGGGGAGGCGAGCTTGTGCACCTTCTTCTGCTTGAGGCGGAGGACTAGGTCGCCTGCAATGAATGCCCTTGGCCGCAACCTCCGTCCATGGTAGTTGGGCGGGTCTTGCTGGTACACGGCTGACCGTGCGAGAGCAATGTCGCGGGCTTCGTCCAGGACGTCCATGTCGTCTTCGAGTGCTTCTTCTGTGTCAGACTCGTCGTAGGCCACCACCCGTGGTGCGTCAAACTTGATGTCGCAGGGTAGGACCGCCTCTGCGCCATATACCATGAAGAACAGTGTGTATTGGGTGGATCTGTTTGGCGTGGTTCGCAGGCTCCAAAGTACTGATGGCAGTTCTTCGACCCAGTCGCCCGCGGCGCCTCAGCGGCACTTGCAGGCGCTTCTTGATGCCGCTGTAGACTAGGCCGTTGGCTTTTTCGACTTGCACGGTGGACTGCGGGTGCGAGACAAATTCATAGTTGAGCTTGATGCCTTGATCGGAGCAGAAGTCCTTGAATTCTTTGGCTGTAAAGTTCGAGCCGTTGTCGGCGATGATGCCGTTTGGTACTCTGAATCTGAAGATGATGGACCTGATGAAGTTAACTGCTGATAATGCGGTCGAACTTGTGATAGGCACGACTTCGATCCACTTGGTGAATTTGTCAACTGCTACCATGAGATGTGTGTGTCCTCCGGATGATGATTTCTTGAGTGGGCCTACCATGTCCAGTCCCCATTGAGCGAAGGGCCAGGCTAGTGGTATTTTCTTCAGCGCGGATGCCGGCGCATGTGGCTTGTTGGCGAACTCCTGGCAGCCAGGGCACTTCTTGACTAGGTCTTCGGCGTCGTGCATAGTTGTTGGCCAGTAAAATCCGGCTCGTAGTGCTTTGGCCACCAAGGCACGACTGCTGGCGTGAAGCCCGCATATGCCAGCATGAATATCTAGTAAGATGGCTTGAACGTCGACTGGATCTACGCACCTTTGTAGAATTCCTGAGATGCTTCTCTTGTAGAGCACACCGTTGATGATGGTGAAACTTTTGGAGCGCCGAATGATGCGCTTGGCTTCGACTGGGTCGACTGGCAACCTTTGGTGCAGCATGTAAGCTAGGTATGGGCATGTCCATGTGGCTTCGACCAGCATGACCTCCATGGGCTCCTTCTATTTGCTTGGCGGGTTGGTAGTGCTCTTTGAAGGTGTGGAGGAGACTGGTGTGGGTCGAAGCTTAATGGATCGATGCGTAATACGCTCGAGGAAGACCCCGGGTGGCACTGGCACCTTGTTTGATCCCATGTTGGCGAGGACGTCGTCTTCCTCGTTGCTTTCGCGGCCGATGTGCCGCAACTCGCAGTCGTCGAAGGTGCCCTCCAGCTGGTTGTACAGGTCTCTATAGGCGATCATGTTGTCAGCGATGGCGTCGCAAGCCTTCATAGTTTGCTGTACGACGAGGTAGGAGTCGCCGTAAATCATCAGGTGAGTGGCGCCGCAGTTTTTGGCCATCCGCATGCCGTGGATTAGGGCCTCGTACTCTGCTTCGTTGTTGGAGGGTGTTGGGAAGTCCATCTGCAAAACGTACTTTAGCTTGTCGCCTTTGGGGGAGATGAGGACGACTCCTGCCCCGTCTGCTCTAAACTTCTTGGAGCCGTCAAAGTACAGGCGCTCGCAGCCTGCTGTCGAGTCGATGATCTGGTCTATCCGCGGGAGCGGGAAGTGGTCCCTAGGGCAGCATTTGTTGATGGCAGTGAAGTCGACGCACATGCGTAGATTCTTCATCTTCTTCTTCTCTACCAGGACAGGATTGGCGACCCAGTCTGAGTCCTTGATCTCTCGGATGAACTTGGCATGCAGCAGTCGGTCGATTTCCATAGTGATCGCGTCCCGTTTGGGTCCGGAGAAGCGTCGCATGGTTTGTTTGACGAGTCTGGCGTCATTGTGGACTTTTAGGGGGTGCTCGGCGCGATTCCTGGGTATCCCTGGCATGTCAGAGGGTTGCCATGCAAAGATTTTCCAGTTCTCACGTAGAAACTCGACGAGCGCGCTTTCTTATGCGGGAGTCAGACTTGACGATACTTTGACCGTCTTGCTGCCGTCAGTCGGGTGGACTTGATGGGTTGTTGTGTCGTCATTTGTGTTGAAGGCGGCGTCCTTGGCTGGCTTCTTACGGGGTGGGAAGATGGTCTTGTCGTTGACGGCTGCCATTGCCTCGAAGTGCTCTTCGACCCCGAAAAACTCAGAGATCCTGATGAACTCGCGGTCGCAGCTGTTGAAGCGGTCGAAGTCGCCCCGCACCTTAATTATGCCTTTGGGTCCAGGCAACTTGAGCATCAGGTAGGCGTAGTGAGGTACTGCCATGAACCTGGCGAAGGTTGGGCGCCCAAGTATCGCATGGTATTGCGACTTCCAGTCGACGACCTCGAAGTCGATCGACTCTCTCCTGAAGTGTTTGGGTGTGCCGAGGATAACGTCGAGTGTGATCGTTCCCATGGGCGTGATTGCTTGCCCTGGTACTATGCCGTGGAAGGTGGTCTCAGACTCCGGCAAATTTTCTGTCGACTTGTTCATCCTTCTGAGAGTGTCAGCGAATATGATGTTAATGCCGCTGCCTCCATCCATGAATACCTTCTTCAGGTTGTAGTGTCTGATTAGGGCTTCAACTACTAGGGCAGCGTGCCCGGGTCGAGGTACGTCCGACGGGTGGTCTGCCCTTGAGAACGTGATCGGTCTCTGACCCTCTCAGGTAGTTTGGTACTACGCGTGGACAGGTGGTGGCTTGGAGAACTTGGCGGGTGATGAGCTTTTGGACCCTGTTTGAAGGGCGTCCCTTATGTATCATGTTGAGCTGTCCACACGCGGCTGGGTACGCGTCGTGTGTCATCGGCTGGGCTTCATGCTGCGGCGGCAGCTGCTGCTGTGGGGGAAAAGCTCCCGCCGCATGGGCTGGGGTGTTGTTCGCGGGTGCTGCCTGGATGGCGAGCTGTGTGGCTAGCTGCAGCGCCGGTGCAGGAGTGATGATGTGTTGCATGGCCTCATAGATCTTGCGTGCTTTGCGACAATCCATCAACAAGTGGTTGGCGCCCCATTTGCCCGTTTCCGGGTTGCGAAACATGTGATGTTTGCACGGTTGCGCCAACTCCTCGGCTGGGGTCAATGCGCGTCTCCACTCGCGTTTTTGGCCTCCGTCGTTGCGGGGTATGTTGTTGCCGCTTTGGTTGTACTGTCCTTGGTCGGATTGGCGACCTTGGTCACCGCTGCGACTGTACTGGCGACCTTGATCGTACTAGCGATTGGTGTCGCGTGCCTCATCACGGGGGGTTTGATATCCCGCCGCTACTAGCTCGATCGAGTCGAGGTTGGTGAAACGTGGCTTCTTCGCGTCCTTCTCGCCAATTACTCGTTCCGGCTTTGTTTTTCGGGGAGTTGTCGCGGACGTAGTCCTCTCCTTCTGCCCACTGGTTGGCTATCTTCATGAGCTCGATCATGGTTTTTGGCTGGAGCCTACCGAATTCTTCGCGGAGGTCACGGCGGGAGACGCCGTGCATGAAGGCATCCATCACCCGATCTTCTGAGACGGCTTCTATAGTGTTGCAGAGGAGAGTCCATCGTTGGATGTATGATCGGGCGACTAATCTCGCCCTTGCTTGCAGGCTTGCAACTCGATGTAGGTTGCTGGCCTCGCGTACGTCCCAAGGAAATTTTTGATGAAGGTATCCTGGAATTCCTCCCAGGTTCTGAAGGAGTCTTTAGGCTGGCTAGTAAGCCACCCGCGTGCTGAATCCGTGAGCATGAGCTGGATGTACTGCATCGCCGTGGTCGAAGTTCCGCCTTGACAGGTGCAGGCGATGAGGTAGTCTTCGAGCCAAAGGCGTGGGTCTTGTTTCCCGTCGTACTTGGGTGTTCCCGCTGCGAGCTTGAAGCCTTTGGGCATGCGAGTGTCGCGGATGTTGAAGCTGAAGCACGCTGCGCCACACGGCTCGAAGTCGCGATCGGCTCGATCGTCCAGGTCCGTCATGCTGGTCGTACGCTGGGTGCGGTTGCGGTCCACCGTCCTTTGTACGATGACGTTGTGGAGGTCTTCGCCTGGTTGCGGCTGCCGTAGCGCCCTGGCTGCTGGGCCAGCGAGTGTTGTAGGCTCGCGGGCGTGGTGTTCTCGCTCCTCTCGTGCTCGTTCGCTTGGCGCTTTGCTTGTCAAGGCGTCCTCAATTGCCTTCATGGACATGATTTGCTGCTTGTGGAGAAGGGCGCGCGTCACCCTCCGGTGGCTGCATGAGCCGCAGGTATGTTTCGACTGCCATGATAGCGGCGTTGGCCGTTTTGGGGACGGGTATCTCGTTTTCATCCTCAGTTACGAAGTACGAGTCGAGGTTGCGGGTGACTCTGGCTCGATTGGCTTCTGTCGTAAGGGGAACGCGAGCTCTGTGGCGCCGTGCTCCTTGGTTGACTTCTGTGGAGGAGGTAAATGAATAAGCAGCCCTCCTGGCGCTTGATGCATCAGCCTCCCTCTTGCGCCGAAGGAGTTTAGTTTTTCCACGCCAATTCGTTCGCCTTTCTTTCATAGCAAGTACTGGACTGCCAGCTGATCATCCCGAGTTGCGTCGGGTGGTGGGAACGTGCCGTCGTCGACGTGCTTCATAGCTTTGATCGCCATGTCACGCGTGATGGTGAGCCGCGTCACCTGGTCGGGCATGACCACCTCTAGTGGATATGCGGGTTCGTCGTTGTTCTCGGGCGGCACCGTGCCGGCCATGAAGACTTGCGCGGGGTAGACTTGTGTAACAACCCAAGGTTGAGAACCTGAAAACCTGTGTAATTTTTCCACTTTTGTGTTCATTGCATCATGGCATCCATATCAAATTGCTACTATTATGTTCATTGCAACCCACAATTTAAATCTTGCATATTTGTCAAGGAAGTTCCGAGAGTTCAACATGAGAGGGTTGCACTTGCTAAAAACAAAATTACTTTGGATCTTGCATATTTGTAAAGGAAGTTCCAAGAGTCAAAGAATATGTTTGCACTTGATAAAAACCAAATTACTTTGGATCTTTCATATTTGTCAAGGAAGTTCTAAGAATTCAAAATATCATGTTTGCACTGCTCCAATCTAATAAAAGTAGCAACACATGGAAATTCGAGCAAAATGCCCACTTTAACCCCTCTGAATAAATGTGGTTCAAAACATTTTATTTTGAGATGCCAATTTTTGGGGTGCTTCTACACAGTATGGGGAAGCTACAAGAATTTTCTCAAATTTTTCTAAAGTGTTTAACTGCCCCAATTAAATCAAAGAAGTGCACTGGATTTAAAAAAGAATAAAAAAGGGACCTCTCTGTAATGGACAAGGACCTGTTTGTGATGGAAAAAGAAAAGTGGCAGGTTTTTTTTTCAAAATTCCCCTTCTTCTTCCTCTGTAGCGACCGAGCACGCTCGTCCCCGTAGCACCCCATCGCCGTGTTGCTTCCTCCTTCGCCGCGCCAGGCCCCCCTCCTCTGCTTCCCTGCGTGAAGGATAAGGACGCCATGGCCGTGACCTAGTCGAGGTCGCCGCCGCGAATCGACGTCGCTAGAAAGCTCGCGGAGCATATCGAAGAGCACCACGAGCTCCGCGACGTCGCCTTCTTCCTCTGCGCCGAAGGAATCGAAGAGGGACGCCACAAATCGACCGCACCGTCCTCGTCTTCTTCCGCTCCGGCCGCCGGACTCCGAGCACACGCGCGACCTCCTCCGACCTCCTCCGACACCGCCGCGAGTTCCCACGCATCGAGGGTGAGCTGGCGCACGTCCTGGACATCCTCTCTCTCTCCCTTTCTCTCTAGTTCGCCGTGCCCGCGCAGCTCCGCCTTAGCCGTAGCTCTCCGTCGCCGCAGCGGGTCGCCGGAGCATTTCCTGGCGACCTCTTGGTCCGTAGCTCCGCCACGGAGTTCCCCGCTCCCGTGCGCGTCGAATGCGCCCCTCTGCGCGATCCCTGGCGCCGTAGAACTCCGCCTCCGTGCACCTCGCCGCCGGCGTCTACCACGGCCGTGCGCTCCGGCGTGGTGCTGACAGCCAGGGCCCACGCGCCAGTGGCCCAGCGCCCGCCCGCGCCGCGTCAGCGCCACCCTGGCCCCCTGGCCCCGCACGTCAGTGGCACGGGCTAGCTGCACGCGCGGTGAAAAACGCCCGGGCCATTTTTCCTGCGAATTAATAAAAAGGCAGAAAATGAATAAAACTTGAAAAATTCATATCTTTCGAAATATTTGTCCAAACTTTGCAAATAATATACCAAAATGATCAGAAGAATAAATGCAATCTATTAGTATGACTCACATCTCAAATTCAATTGAAATTATTTGCAGTTATGTTGATTTAAAGAAAGGTGTAGAATTAAAATGTGTAGCTCAAATTCATTATAAATTTCTCCAATTGCTAAAATTGTGCCCTTTAAGTAAAAACATGCTCATAAGCACAAGTGCTACGCATTCAAAATCATTTCAAGAATGTTACCTAAATTAAAAGCATAGGAGAACATAAAAACAAATATGAAGAGATATTTCCTCACTCGTTGAATAATTATTCCTAGCACCCCAACTAAAGGTGCTATATGTGTTATAGTAATTCAGTGCATTAAAATGCCATGCCATCATGTGTTTGCGCATTGCATATGAATTGCTTGTATTGATTGTGTTCTTTCCGGTGTTCTTATACATCGATAGATCAAGGAATCGGGGTCTCACTGCATTACCCCGACGAACAGTATTACCCGCCTGCTGAGCAAGGTAAGCGTGATCCCCACCCTCTGAGCATATCTTATCCTAATTTCCGCAAATTATTTTCTCCACTATAATATTGCATGCGGTTCCAAATGTCAATTTTGTTGGATTAGAGTATCCTATAGTTGCATTAAGTTCCCGATGCCATTACCTGTTTCCCTCCTATTATCCATAGGTTTGTATTGATAGCCTGAAATAATGCACTATGCTATGTTGTTGCTTAGCCATGCTTAGTTAAAGGTGTATTTGGTTAGATGGATAATCATGTTGGGATCGGATGTGGAAATTCCGCGGATGTTGGTGGAGAAATGGTGGTAACATATAATAAAATGCTAAAAGGTGGGGATGAGAGGCCACATGGTATGTGGTGGGTTGTCTCGTTCTCGCCGCCTCAGTGCGAGTTCTCGCCTTCGAGCCAAGTTGAGCGTGCTACCATGTGTGGGCATATGGAACCTCGTCGACCGACTAACTTGTGGCGGACTAGCCGGGGGTCCTCTAGTTTGGCTTTCCATCTGCGCGTGTGTTGAGATGGTGGTCAAGACTGAGATGAGGATGATGGTGTTTAGGAAAATGAGTGGCCGCGGGGCAGGGTGTTGGAGGCACTGAACCTGTCCTACCGCCACTGATGATCCTGGGTTAGTCCTAAGCGAGGTAAAGGTCGTAGCCGCTCCCACCCAGCCGGCTTTCCCCGGAAGAGAGCTAAATGATCAGGCAATGGGTCGGACGGTACGCATGGATAAGTAGTTGGGAGGTCCCTCGGGAACCTGGCGACTTTCACATTGTACACCCCCTGCAGGGATAAATCTTTTCGAAAAGCCGTGTCCACGGTTAAGGACGACTTGGTGACGGATTCAGAGATCATAGAATAACTTTAACGGAATGACTAAAAACTGGGTACTAAAGGTACCACTCACTATTGTAAGGTTGACTTCCTCGAGGGGGATTCGGGGAGGTGCCTTTGAAGAACAGGTACAGTGGTTGATGATGAGAAGTGAATCAAAAGAAAAGAGTTACTTCTTACCCCTCTTTAAAAATGTTCTGATAGTCGATGCCTTGGAGTCGTGTTTTATGAATAAAATCAGCTTTACGCAAAACAGCCATAAAACCTCGAAAGCCAATCATTGAGCAAATATAGCTCCTAATCTTGCTGAGTTCGTCGAACTCACCCTTTTTTATTTTTGTTTCAGAGGAGGACTTTACCGATCTCGACGGTGGGTTCTTTATTGACATCGACGAGTAGTCTGGGGTTCCCGGGTGGCAGCCTAGGGCAACTAGGAACCAGCTGGCACGGAACTGTTTATCTGTAGGCCTCTTAGGCCATATTTGGATCTTATTGTTTAGAACAACTTAAATTGCTTCCGCTTGATGTAATGATGGGTCTGTGACCTCTGATTGTAATATTTGCTATCTTTCTCTACTAAGAGTTGAACTATATTATCTTGAGTCGTAGGGTCTGTCATGTGCCAGGTGTTCCGGTGTCTTAGTCTCTTTATTATACTTTGAGGGCTATGCTTTGGATATGGCATGATCGAAGGGTTGTGTGGCCGATGATCCATGCCGAGCACGCCTGCCGATGTTTACTCGGCCTGGGAGTGGTAACCCCAGTAACCTTCGATTATGTAGCATGACCACCGACACATAGCATCACTGTATAATTTATGGATTGGGGCATTACAACTTGGCTAGGGGTGTTTACGCTGCCGCTGCTACTTCCGTCATCCGAGCCTTGCTCGGGATCGAAAATCGCTGCAACGTGATAGGCAGCGTAGTCGTCGTTGCGTCTCCTCTCCTGGAACTCTGCGATCTTTGCCGCGGACATGAAGGGCGACTTCGCAGTCGCCGGAGCGAGTGCGATTGGCTCGGGGAAGACTTGGCGAGTCCATGGAGATGTGTGCGGCACGGGTGACGGTAGTGCGACCCTGACCGCACGAGTAGACGTGGTCGACGCAGTCGAAGTTGGTGTAGATCTTGATTTTGCCAGCAGCGCGATCGAGATGGTCGGAGTAGACTCGATCTGCGTGGCAGTCGCCGAGGTAGTTGGAGTAGTCGACGTAGATGCGGGTTCATCAGTTGAAGATGCGATCTTCGCAGTCGCGGTGATTGCGATCTCCACGGCAGATGACGACGGGGGCAGCACGATGGTTGCCGATGCGGGTGTCGCTGCCGCGCATGGTGCGGTCGCCATGGACCTGAGTGTTTCACGACTGTCTACGAAGCAGTGTATGGTACCGAAGGTGATGCACATACCTACGTGCAGATCGGCGTATACCGAGCGGTGGGCCGGCGGGTGGAAGGTGTATTTGAAGGAGCCGAAGCAGATTGGCCCCTGGATGATGCAGACGTCGATCTTTTTCGCTGATGGAGCCGGAGCGACCATGATTCCAACGCTCGTTCTTTCCACAGACGGCGCCAATTGACGAGGGTGTAACTCGGCAACTCAGGGTTGTCCATCCCGGGTTGATTGAGGGGAAGATAGATGAACGTTGGTGATCACGACGGCTGAAAAGTAAGGCGTTTACCCAGGTTCAAACTCCCGGAGGATAACACCCTACTTCCTGCTTGTCTGGTATTGATGGCGAGTTGTGGTTACAATGGCGAGATGGCGATCTCGCTAGGGTTTGTGGTGGTGGCTATGATCGTATCTCTGTGTGTCTTTTGACGAGCAACCCTCCTAGCCTTTATATGACAGGCTAGGTCTCGGGTGAACGGTGCCGATGGCGATTACCGATATGGTAAGAGTCGTATGACCTAACCGACTAGAATTAGGCCACACGCTATCCCTATTGGGCCTTCATTGGTCTTTCGCAGTCTTGGCGTACCCAGGTAGTCTCATCGTGGAGTAGTCGAAGAGTAGCCCCACGTCAGCAAGCGCTCATATACACGTGCACACATTTACCCCTATAAATGCACGCACGCACACCCTACTCCTATGAGCACCAGGGTCGTCTCTAGAAATTCAGCGCCCTATGGCAAACGTAAAATGGGGCCTAAATTTTGAAATTTTCAAATTACATAGCAATTAAAATACGTAGATCAACTTAATGGTTTATAAGTATCACATTGCAGCAATCAGGCGGCTTGATAGCAATAACAATACCTTAATTAATCAGTAATTTTGTAAGGATCGTGTGTCTCTTGCGCTGCAACAAATCAAATTCACAATCTCCAATCTGTGCCATAATCGGTAAATGAGGAATCACATCCTCAAGAATTCAAATCCCTAATTTAGTTTCCGGAGAAGATGGAAGTGCGGCCGCCAGATTCCTCAAGAATTCGAGCCCTGGTAATTACCTGCCCACGAGGAGCACCAAGGATGTTCCGCCGCTCGGTAGGCAAGGAAAAATCGTAGCTAGTGTCGTCGACCGTCGGCGAGTCGTCGGCGAGTCGCGACCTTGCACCCGAGGTTGGAGCACAGCAGTTGATCGATCGATCAGACGCAACTTGGCTGGAGCCTGGAGGCATGTAGTCCTGATCGATTCGTATCCCTAAATGCTAGCTGGGCTGCTCGTTTTTTTGCTAATCTGTACCAACGATGTGTATTCAGTTCACAAAATTGGGGCCATGAAAAACGGGGGCCTTGAATGGGTGTGCACCACATTTGTCCTTAAAGACGGGCTTGATGAGTACCTCCGAGAGACCGAGTCGGTGGATCAGGTCAGTTTTACCGTTTGACGAAATAAAATCTCAATCTCGTACTCTTCTATTATGCACTTCTCAGGGTCTTCCGAGGATCTCTTTGGATCGTTGGAATTTTAAATGAATTTTATAAGATTTCAATTTTTAGTAAGTTTTTTAATGGATTGCCTTTGGTTTAAATAAATGGTGTTAACAAAATCTTACGGCTTGGGATTCCTATGCCTCAGTTCCATAGGAATTTGAACATCTGCTCCAACATCTTTTTCACACTCAAATGCGTAGGATTGAGACACGTTTCCTGTGTTTTTTCTGCATTATGTCCAAACGACAATTCCCGCACAGTTCCAGTATTTTGCAATCCTCTGTTTTACACTTACAAAACTGTGATATTCATGTGTTTTCAACCTTGTGATTTAAAGAGACCCCCAGTTTCACCATTTCAACATGTTTTCACCTTTTGTATGGTACTTAGACCCAGTTCTTTTGGACTTCCGGAACGGCTTCCCGGAGAAGCTGTCCTACCCCCAACGCAATGCAGAACGGCTTCTAAATTAGTTTGGAAGCCTAACCAAATTTGTGAGGCGGCTTCTTCAGAAAGTTGGGGGTAGGGCAGCTTCTCTAGAAAGCCGTTTTGGAAGACTAAAAGAACTGGGTCTTAGTTTTTTCATTCAATCGTACCTCGCATACATTAAAGTGGGAGAGGGGACGCGGTTCATACAAGAGGGTTGAGCTGCCGATACAACGATGACTGCCACGCCATGTCAAATAGAATGTGATACAAGGTTTGACGTAACCGTTCAACTGAAGTATGGCCTCACGTAACAGCTCAGGAAGGTTCTCATGGGTAGTCTTGATTTTTGTGGAGAGGATTATTGACACCGACACAACAACGACTAACACGCCATGAAATCTAGATTGCGTTGCAAACTACTTGTAGATCATTGAATTGTTATTTGCTTGTATCTTCATTCTTGGTTGTTGTGTAGCATGTCAGGCTTTTTGTTTTTCCGTTTTACAACCTTACGGCTAAAACAATGTTGTCATAGTTTCATTCTCTATCATGAGATAATGATGTGTCGCTTCTTCATTGAACATAACATCACCAATAATTTGCCAAACCCAAGGTCTCGAACTAGTTTAATTGATATTTATTTATCATAAAACCAATCAAGTACTTCAGGACGTTGCTTCACTGCTCGAGAGGGTGATGAGTGCTCGCTTCCCATAGTTTATAACGGTCTTAGGCCTATTTCTTATAAGGCTTCTAGAGAGCTTGACGGTGAGAAAAAGGTGAGAAAAAACCTTAACTCAAAAAAACTCAATTTTAAGCTTTTTTTCGACAGCCGGCTTCCACGAATCCCTCACAACAGTGGGGGAGAAGCTGGGTTACCCCAACTTCCCGCGGCCGCCCACAGCTTCCCGCAAGTGAATTCGAACCGTTTTTTGAGTTACCCCTGTTAGACACGAATATTACACTGAACTAGTTGAATGCCTGTGCGTTGCTACGGGTGTTAAGTTTTTTACTACACGTGAAAAAAATGTGTATAGAAAGAGACATAGAAAACTAATATGTGTCCTTAGGCTCCCCCCGAATGCATAAGTTGTCATGATGTTAGGGTTCGCCTTAGGTTGCTTTGTTATTCTCTATCTTGGGTAGAAGATTAGTCGGCTGCCAAAAGGATCTCCCTAACTTACTATCTTGTTCTAATAGTAAACAAAGAGACAAAAAATATGCAGTTAAACTTAAATAAGATTGAAAATTGTATTTGCTGAAATCAGTTTAAGCTGTTGTTTTTCATCTAGTAATCATGTACGTGTAATGTAAGTTTTAGCAAATATACATTTAAAAAGTCAATTCTACTGACACTCACAAGCATACTTTCCTATTCACGACTATTTTTTCATATAACCATCTGAGATGTGTTGGCCTAAAAAACACATGATTTATTATCAATATGTATCCTGTTCAATTTACAAGTTCATCTAAATTAGAAAACATTCCCTATTAATTGGGGTCCCATTGTTTCTGTTGGACCTGACAATGGATGTCTCCTCCAGCCAACCTCTATCCCGAGCTCCATAAGCACGTGACATCTGGTCTCATTGTGAAATGAAGCAGACATTAGTTAAACATAACAATTTCACTATGCACAAGGTTAAATGTCGGTATATCATTTCATAAAAAACGTGTCCATGATCAAAGTCTGCCAGTTTGTGCAAACATCATATCATCATACATGTTCTGGATGTCAAATAATAAAATGGGACTGTAGTTTCATTTCGATGAAGTAAGATGATCTAGAACAACTGAACCCGTTTGTTAAAGGGAAGCTTGAATCAACATTTTCTTTTCGAGGAAGAAGCTAACTGTAGTGCAGCTCTACATATATTATTGTCACTTCTTTTCTAGTTAGCATTTTCAAGGTTGTTGGCAAGACTAATGTCCAGATCAGTGAACCTGAAGACCAAATTCACCAAAGCTGAATTGCTGCAAGGATCTCTAAACCTCAAAACATAGGACTGATAGCTTTACCAAGAATGTCACTCGTAGAAAGTAAGTGATGAACCGATAATCTATGAATACAATCAATGACAACATATCCAATCACACCAGTTCAGATAAACAAAGTAGACACTCCACAATCGTTCTCCAACAGAATGTTTTTTTTTCAATGAAATGACAGGCATGGGAAAGCGACAACTGAGAAAAATATTGAGTCCACGATGTGCATAAATCAAATAAATGATAAATATTTATTGCGAAATGAGCATGCCTACAATGAAGGGAGTAAAGCTGACAGATCACGGTCCATACCATTGCCGGTTCATATTCAGGAGGATGGCATAATCTATGTGCTCCATTGTCCTCCATTGCCTTTCCGCAGTTTGCTCATTGTTTATCTTTACCCCTCTCTCTCTCTCTCTCTCTCTCTCTCTCTCTCTCTCTCTCTCTCTCGAGTATTGAGAACTGCATTTAGATATTATTCAAACTATTTCCTGCAAATACAAAAGAGAAATGTGTATGTAGTAAATACATGCCTAACATTCAGGACCAACAATTAGGCATTGGTGGAGAATAACCAACTATAAATCTTGGACTATAGCGAGGGTAGATTATTCCAATAGTTCGTTTAGACTCCAGATAAATATTGAAGGGAACCACCAAGATGGACTTGCTGCTAAAAATCAACAGTGGAACCACATGCAAGAACCAGAAATAAGTTGACTGCAAGATCACCAAAGCAGTTGTAAGTGGCGGGAAATTACAAAGTAACAACACCTTCAAAAGGCCGATTTGTTTCCATCACGCCTAAGTAGAATTTTCAAGTTCAAAGCCAAGAGGATGCTCTTCCTCTTAAATTTTTTTTATAAAAGGGGAGAAGCCCCAGCCTCTGCATCGATTGATGCGCACGGCTTTCCATTTCATTGCAATTCCTCTAATGGCAAGCCCTTACCTTCTTCTTTCCATTTCATTGCAATTCCTGTTAACCAAACTCAATTCAACAGTCCTGACAGAACAATTAGATATACCAAAAAAATAGGAAGCACAAAAAATTTAGATCTTACCTTCTTCTTCTTTCCATCTCGACAACTTGATGTTGTAATCATGGCTAGAACTCTGTAGCACGTGGCAATCAGGCACATCACTAAATTATGGCCTCCTTGAGAATTATCTAATTCTTACAAACTCTCCCTTATCATCCACTAACTCAGAAAAACGAATGCATACCTGGAATTTAACTTGGTTGACCTGCAGTCTTGGTTTAACTTTGGACTCCGCTAATTGCTGGGAATGAAAAATACAATGTAGAACAAAAGTACTTCAGAGTTGGACATGTGTGCACAGTACCCTGTAGTAGAGATGGTACAATGTAGCAAACAGTTTTTACGAATTAGGACTAAACTGAATCCTAACACGAATTAGTTATTTATCCATCTACTCCCATCTATGACAAGATGGAGGTAAAACAATTTGGTGGGACGGTGAGGACAAAAGGGACCAGGTGACCAACGGATCAGCCGGCAATCCGGAAGCGCCGGATACGACGACTTGACGGTACGCTCGCAGGCTCCGCTGAAGGCCTGAACTCCACGTGGCCGTTGGTGGGCAGAGACAATGGCATGGAGGTGTGGACGCCGGTGCCAGATCCGTGTTGCCCGAAGGAGACGATGGCCCCGTGTATGGTGCTCAACCTGCTCTACGCGAGGATGGCAGCTGCATCCAGGCAGTCAAGTATGTAGCATCTGGATCAGGAAAACAAGAAGTGTTAACCAGCAGCGAGATTGACGAATTGTACCAGATCGTGACCGCCGTAGCCCTTCTCCTGTACCTCCTCCTTTCTAACCTCCACGGACTCCTCTATCTCCATCTCCTGCTCGTCGTACATCCCGGTGGGTGGTGGGATTATTTGCATCCGTGATTTCACCGAGTGCAAACTGCACAAAGGAAGAGTATCCGGTGTTATTTTAGGATTCGGGTCCCGTAGATGGCGCAGTTTAGCGAGCAGTCGCGAACGGCAGAGTTTTCGCGGCGCCAGGACTGGATATGCGGCGCAGAGCGGCGTCGCGGTCGGAGAGGTCGGAGGTGTGGGAGGGCGGCTGTGACGGCTGTTATGGAGGAGGGAGACCTGCGGGCGAAGAGGTCATGCGTATCGAAGAGACCAGCGCAATGAGTACATGGGCCGGCCCAGTTAATCGTGTACGGGTGCGTATCGAGGTCCGGTGGAAACTTTTCACTCGGTTCAACCTACATACAAACTCCCATTTAATAGTAAAAATTACCACCCACAGTGAATCCGACATCTTTTTTTCCTCTTCTTTTCTCTCTCTCCCCGAGCTTGCGCGCTGTCCCCGCCGTCGAGCATCCGCCAGCACGTCTCCTCTCCTCATGTTCCCCTGATGCTAGAGTTCTTCCAAGCGCCCGCCACCGGTTGCCGCCGACGAATCTCGCGGTCGAGCATCCGCCAGCCAGTCTCCTCTCCTCATGTTCCCCTGATGCTACGGTTCTTCCATGCGAGCCCGCCGTCGCCGCCGACCCCGGAAATTCCTCGTGTTCCCCTGATACTACGGGGTTGGAGGCTATGGAGGAGCATGGAGTATGCGAGCTCGTCGGAGGCACGGGCGGGTGGGTGGCAAGGACGCACCGGAAGACGGTGAGCGGGCCGGCCGAAGCGCGCGTGATCTCCCAGCTCCGGCCCTCTACGTCCGACCTACATCTCTCGTCGGCCAGCAACCCTAC
Organism: Poa annua; assembly: GCA_026929855.1. NCBI lineage: Eukaryota > Viridiplantae > Streptophyta > Magnoliopsida > Poales > Poaceae > Poa > Poa annua. Next base: position 34,418,294 of record CM049426.1, read on the forward strand.
AGACCGCGTCGGCGAGGATCCATCTGCTACGGCCGTCAGCTGCTGCCTTCTCCCCATATGGCTGCTCGTTAATGTGAGGAAATTGCGCAAAACTACCACAATTGTTTCACAGGTAACACGTCAGTACCATTCTCCAAAAAAATTCTTAAAAACTTCCAACATTGGCGTTAACGATTACAGAGAGCGCTGATGGCTGGGTTTAGCAGTTCTGACGGGACGGGCCCACTTGCAGAGCCGACGTGGCACAGGCGGACGTTTCCGTCGACGTTAGGGCATCGGGTTCGATCGAACCGAGTCAAAATCAAACGAGTCACTGCTCTCTGTGTATCCTCTCCGCTGCTCTCTGTGTTTTCTCTCTGGCGCTCGATTTGGAGGTTCTCCGGCGATCTCCGACAAGGCTCTCCGGCTCAAGGCGTCGGCGTGGTGATGCCGAGTTGGGGGGACGGCGAGACGTCTAGTGAAGGTCCATTGGAAGGCGAGGTAAGTTATCTGATTCACAGTTGGTTAGGGTTAGGGTTTCAGATTGGGGATTCCGATTTTCTCCGCCATTGCTCGAACTGAGTCTCGATTTCGTTCGATTTGCAGTACCTAGAAGGGGGATATGTTCCCCTCACCATCGAGGATCCGACTTGGTGCGGCATTGCTGTTGACACAACGTATGTGTGCTGCGTTCATCAGGAGCAGCCAGAGAAATTTGTCGCTTACGAAGGGAGGAACACTGGGAGGCGTTTCCTAGCGTGTGCAGTCAAGGATGTAAGTACTAATAGATTTACTGGGTTGTTTAGTTGTTGATAACCTGGAGGATTTTATATAGATACATACTGTTGGTCAAATTTAAGTGAATTGTTGTCGAGTAACTGATGTTGGTATGAATTAATTTTGTTAGGAGGTCAAAAACTGTGGCTTTGTTGCGTGGGTTGATCCTGAATGGCCAGATTCACTCCAGTATGCTTTGCATCGTGTTTGGGCAAAGATGGATGAGATTAATTTTGCTAGAATGGATGAGCAGTTTGATAATCTTGTTGTTGTCAAGAAATTGGAAGGTGAGAAGAGTAAAATGCAGAAAGAGAAGGCTGAGTTGGAGGCCAAGTACAATGCTTTGGAGGCAGAAGTGAAGAAGATGTTTGATGCTGCTGAGAGGAAGGTGCAGGTGGAAAACTATGCCAGGTACAAGCAAGATGAGGAAACTGAAAAGAATCTACAAGCCTGTGGTGAAGCAAAGATTGAGGTACTTGTTCAGCTGGCAGCTCAGGAAGAGGAGAACAGTAAGCTGACAACTGAACTGTTTCAGTTGAAGGAGGTGCTCAGCAAACTGGCTTTGGATGAGCAAAGCAAAGGTGCAAATCTAACACTACAGGAGTACATGGATAATCTGCAGTTGGAGAAGAACAATTATGCTGAAAGGGAAGCTGCTTTGAAGGAGGAGAAGAAGATGCTGGAGTATAATTTGTATGATCTTCTCAAAGTTAGTGAAACAAATAAATGCAAGCTTAAGAAAATGAAGCAGATCTTGGATGAATGATGTAATAGGTTAAATTGCACTTTCTATGGATTATGTGTGTCCTTATCTGAACTTATGTATGGATTATGTAAGGATTTGTAATGTGTATGGAATTAAATCAGTTCTCTCTTCAATCTGAAGGATTGCTTTGCATTTTGTCCATGTGTCTTTGTGATCTAAATTGTATATGGTATAGCACGTAGTTGTCGATGAATTTTGTTGTCGACGAGAACAACAAGTTAGTATCACTCACAATTGTCGTCGATGAAATTATCAGTCGACGACAACGACAAGTTAGTATAAGTCGCAGTTGTCGTCAATGAAATTATCCATCGACAACAACGACAAGTTAGTACAGTTGTCGTCGATGAAATTATCAGTCGACGACAACTTGTGCATTTTGACAGATAGCAACTACTACTCATTCGACACAGATTTTGACAGATAGCAACTACCAACAATTAGTACATTTTTACATAACAAGTCATACAAGTTTTGCATCATCAAGAGTAGATGTAACCAGCAAGTTCTGAATTACAACTACTACATATCCAAAAGGGTTGTGGTAACCAGCAAGTTCTGAATTACAACACAACAACATCACCAAAAGGGTTGTGGTAACCAGCAAGTTCTGAATTACAACACAACAACATCACTGACATGTTTTGCATCACTGGATGATCTCACTTCGATGGACCAGACTCATCTGCTGCATCAGCATCACTTCCCTTGTAGCTACAATTCAAATAGCCCCATGTTCTGCTCCTTTTGTACCTAGCGGCTAAATCAAGATCAAGAGTTGCCCTTCTAGAAGATCCTCTAGGGGCAGCAAAGGCTGATCTGGCTGGTTGAGCTTGAGCTGGAGGTGCTGTAGGTGCAGGAGCAGCTCTTCTTGGTTGTGTTGGTGCTGGAGCAGACCTTGTAGATGATCTGCTGGCTTCATCTTGTGCTGGTGCTGGAGCAGTTGCAGAACCTGTAGCTTGTCTTGGTGCTGGAGCAGTTGCAGAACCTGGAGCTTGTGCTGGTGCTGGAGCAGTACCAGAACCTCGAGCTTTTGCTGGCTGACAGTAGGTAAGACCAAAGCAAAGTTACATCCAATACATTAGGGAAAACAAAATGAATTGAGACAAAGTTAGAGTTTAGGTTTTACCACATGCTTGTTCTTCCTGACAACTAGATCAACCCTCAATGCTTTTAGGCAGTTAGTGTATCTGTGGCCTTGTAACTTGCACTTGGAACATGTAATGGTTCCCATTCTAGAAGTGTCCTTTGGCTTTGGCACTTCAAATTTCCCTTTCCTTCTCTTCTCCTGCTTTCTTCCTTTCTTGATGTCAAAGTAAGGTGGTATTATGTCAGGACCACCTGTGTTAGGACAGTCATGCTTACCAGGCACTGGATATATCTGATGCTTATATGCTTCAAGGTACATGGCTTTCTTGAAGAGTGGGCTAACATAATCTTCTGGAAACTGCCTGGCCTTGATAATTGCACTGCAAGCATGATGATATGGCAGTCCTGTGACATCCCACCTTCTGCAACCACATGTGTGGGCTTTCAAATCAACAGCATGAATCTGGTCTCCTTTTCCATTTGTCACTTGCCACAGATCAGTGTCAGATATCATTGGTGTGCAATATCTGGAGTATTTCTTTGCAAGTTCTAGCTTCTCAGTGAAGTGTGGTGTGATCTCCCACCTAGCCTTCTCTCCCCCTTCCCTCTTCTCAAACCCTCTAGTCATGAGCTTGTTTTTTATGCCTACAATCATGGTTTGCACTGGCTTTTTCCTTACATCCAATATGTATCTGTTGAATACCTCAGTAAGGTTGTTCACAACCAAATCAGTCTTGCAATTGGTGTCAAATGCATGTCTGGCCCATGTGTGAACAGGAATGGCACTTAACCAATTGAATGTTGTTTCACTCTCTGCCTTCAACTGATCCATGGCTTTGTTGAACTGGTCTACATGGAATGCATAGCTGGCAGCATCCATACACTTTTTCAAATCTTCTCCTCTAAACCCAGTTGTCTGAAAATTGGCATAAATGTGCCTTAAACATAATCTAACAGGAGAAGTTGGAAACACCTGGCTAACAGCTTTAATAGGACCCTGTTACAGATGTGGAACAATATTAGTGATGTCTATAAAGTTGTCGTCGACATGTCGTCAACGACTTGTCGACGACAACTGAAGGACAGATGGACAACAATATTAGTAATGGACAACTAAATTTCTTACCTTCTGTCTATCAGACATGATAGTGTATTTGCCAAATTGGCCTTCTGTCCCACCTAAAACATACTTGAGTTGGGTAAGAAACCATGCCCAATTGGGTGTGTCTTCTTTGGGGACAATTGCAAATGCAATCGGATACATGTTGTTATTTCCATCTTTGGTTGTGGCAGCTAGAATCTGAGCACCAGTGGTGAGCTTGATAAAGCATCCATCCAACCCTACAAACAAATGGGACTGTTAATACTGCATAAGCAAAAAGCAGCTAAAATGTACATTATGTGTATGAATGTCTCACCTATAAATGGCCTGCAGCCTTTAAGAAACCCCTCTCTTGGTCCATTGATACAGAAGAATAAACCATGGAAAGTGGGACCAGGCTGTGGATTCTCAACAGTTGGTGTTGGGGTAACAGTTGTGACAACCACCCTACTTCCAGGGTTTGTATCAATCACTGCCTGAGCAAAATCTCGAAGTCTGAAATACTGCTTCCTGTGGTCACCTAGCACAACATCAAGTGTCAAATTCTTTGCCCTGTATGCCATCATCTTTGGAACTGTAAGACAAAATTGCTGCTTTGCTAGGTCCATGAGTGATTGAATGGTGGCATGAGGATCTGATCTGAACATGCCTTCATATTTTTCAGCTAGCCATTTGGAACTAACCCTACTACTGAGAGTTGTTGTGTTACAATAATGCCTCAGTATCATCTTCCTAATGCAAAAAGTTTTCTCTCCTTTTATCTCAGAGGCAACAATGACAAAAGGACAATTATCATCCATGCAGTAAACAATTACCCTCAAATTGGAGTTCCTGTGGTAGATAAAATCCCTGCTCTGTGCAATGTGCAGACTGACCAGAGCTTCTGTGAACTGTTCAACATCTCTGAAACACATCTTCAAGCAGAGTTGCTCATGAGGTTGTGCCCTGTTCTCATCATACCATTTCCTTGGAGCTTGTTTCTTACCTCTGCTCTTTCTTCCTCTAGCTAGTGGCACCATTGGGATAGGTTGATATCCATCATCATCACTAGAAGAAAGAAAACCAGCTTCTAGATCCTCATCTGATGAAGGCACATAATCAGCAACTGGTTCATCTAGCAAACTGGAATGGGACCTCTGTGTGGGCCCCTTTCTAGCAGGCAACTTCTCCTTCTTTTTCTTCTCAGTTTCTACAATTGGTATTGCAATATCCTCTGCTACAAACAGATCCTCAATATCAGTATCTCCTTCACAATGAAGGAGTGGATCCTCTCTCACCCTCCTCATCTCTTCAAGCTTCTCTTCAAGTTCTTCTTGTTCCTTGGACTTGAACTGCTGCATTGCATCAAAGTCTGCCTCTCCCATGTCAAAGAATGCAGCTACTTCTTCTTCATCACTGGAAACATCATCTTCTACATAGACGGTATCTTCCAGCTGCACTGCCTTGCCCTTCTTAGAAGACACATTAATGCTCTCTTGAGTGCTAACATATTGGGTAGGCTGACTGAGTACAACACTGCTCTAACTAGGAATTACTGAGCCTTCATCATCCACAAGCAAGACAGTAGGAGGATCCAAATATAGCACAACAGGTTCTGCATATTGTACAATTGCTTTACCTGTAGCTACAGGTTTCTTCTTCTTCTTACTAGCAGAAACAGGAACACCACCCCTCTTCACAACTAAGTTCAAAACCTGAGTTGACTGAAAATAATCTAGTAGTTCATATATCTTCCCATTGTTCTGAACAAGCTCTAGATCGTCTCCCCTTCTGCAGTAAACTGAATCCCTTATGCTATAACCCTGTGTCTCCATCAAAGCTAGGATATTCATATATGTCACATTATCTCGAGCCAATTTCCTTTCAAGATTATCAACTCCATCAAAATGAATTCTGACATCCCACACCTCAGGATCCAAACTACAAAGCAGAATATAACACATTTCAGTAACTAAGCAACATCCAGTGACAGAAATTACATAAGAACTCCAATTTCAGTGAACCCTAACCCTAAATCCCCAATTTCAGTGAACCCTAACCCTAAATCCCCAAATTGAAACTAACCCTACAAATCAGAATTCAGTAACTAAGCAAGGGACTGGTACAGAAGACTTACTCGACTCCGCCGAGCCCGTACGTCCACCGCTCGCTTGTCTCCGGGTTCGCCACCCAGATCTGAGCTAGCCTCGCCGCCGTCGCGGATGGGCGCTGTACTGGCCACAGCTCGTCGAGCCCGTCGTCGACGCTCTCTGTTCCGGTGTTCGCGCCGCCACCAGCACCAATCCCGCTGTGCCGGCCGCCGTTGCCATCGTGGCCGCCACCGCCTCCGCCGTCGTCCATCGGGAGCGAGAACAAAGTGGACGAGAGAGAGAGTACTGAGTCAACTAACTCACTGCCTCGGTTCTGACCAGGTTTTGACTCGGTTCGATCGAACCCGATGCCCTAACATCGACGGAAACGTCCGTCTGTGCCACGTCGGCTCTGCAAGTGGGCCCGCCCCGTCAGAACTGCTAAACCCAGCCATCAGCGCTCTCTGTAATCGTTAACGCCAATGTTGGTAGTTTTTAAGAATTTTTTTGCAGAATGGTACTGACGTGTTACCTGTGGAACAATTGTGGTAGTTTTGCGCAATTTCCTCCGTTAATGTGGTCAAGGTGTTCCTCTCTAGCACTTGCATCGGTAGGAACAACCTTCAGTACTCTGTTGGAGCCTCAGGATCATGCTTCAAAATTCAGTCTTTGCAGTGGCAATGTAAATTCAGGATTTTTCTTTTTAAAATTCTGGAATTGCAATCTTACTCAAATTTGCATGAAAAAAAAGAAATAACTCAATATTAGGTACTAGTTAGAACACAAAACATTGATAACTTGGATTTATTTGTGCGAAAACTACACAGATGAACTCAAAATTTGTTAAGTTAGAACATAAATTTGTCATAAGGGCGTTCCATACTTTTCATCATACAACTCAGACAATAAGCTATGATAGGGGAAGCCCAAAAGAACTGGACTGCAATTTCTGCTTAGCTTAAATCCACAACAGCTTATTTGGACACTCTACTCAGGATGGCTTATGCACAAGCCGCAACTCAAAAGAACCGGGCCTTATTGTTCTTGTGCATCCTCCTATCTGCTCGAGAGGTTGTGGAGTGTCCACTCCTCACTGCCATCTCCGCATTATTTTGGAGACTTTCCATCTTCTCTGCCTTTGTGGCTCTGAAATCCGAGGAGATATGTTAAATATGTTTCAAACCAAGGTACCTAGTCAGACCTCTAGCTAGACTAGTTCATAAATTGTTGATGGTTCTGTTTTCCTAACCATGGACACATGTAACAATGTTGTCATAATTCATGAGGACACATTGTTAGTGTAACACAATGTTGGTTATTGTGAGCCACATCGTTAATATGTCATTATTTTATCATCGTACGATATTCACCTTCAATGATCATCTTAAGACCATGAGAGTATTGTAATCCTGGATACTTGATGGGTATTTATAAGATGGCATACATCATTTTGTGACGAGAGAATTCCTTCTATGACACTACTCCTAAATTTGATACCTTATATGACACTCTTAACTTTTTTCTTCCTTCTATGGCCACTTGTGTAAAATTTATGCCTCACATGACACTCTAGTGTATTTTTAGAGCTAGCGGTGTCAACTTTTCACATACAAAGTCACTTTTGCCCCTGGTTCAACTATACTGATAATAACTGAAACGCTAATTCAAAAAAGTAAAAAATGTATTCTTATATGAAAATGTTATTTAGCGATAATAACTGAAAATTCACTTTTGCCCTTGGTTCGTATTTAGCGATAACCAGTTATTTGTATACAACCGGTTACCATTTCTGTAAAATTGTATCCTTATATAAAAATGTTTAGCAGTTGAAAAGGTTCTTTTGGAATTCCTGTGATATGATGGTTCTTTTGGAAATCCTTTAGCCTGACATATGTGAACTATTGGTGACTTATGTGTGAATCTGATTGCTTATGCCACTTGTTTAAAATTGTTCAATCGATTATATACATATAATATTTGTGCAGGGGATATGACATCAAAATACAGTTGAAGCAGGGGTAAAAGTGATTTTGTCTGTGAAAAGACATCGTTAACTCTAAAAATACACTAGAGTGTCATGTAAGGCATAAATTTTACACACGTGGCCATAAAAGGAAGGAAAAAATTGAGAGTGTCACATAAGGTATCATATTTGAAGAGTAGTTCATAGGAGGAATTCTCTCTTTCGTGACTGGGTCATCAATAATGTGTGTTTCGGGTACGCTAAAAAGTATGTGGCGATACTAGATATCTAAAGTGAGATTTACTTCTATGTCGATATGGAGAGATATAATTTGTTCATATTCGTTTATTACAATGTGCACATAGAGAAAGAGGTTGGGCGCCATCACGAAATGACATATCAAGGGGAAGCGGAGTGGCAGGCCATCAGCGTGAGAGCTATGGATCAGACTCACATGATCCTGTATGGAGTGAGCAAACGTTAAAATTTCTGGGAGCTCATAATCGTGTAAGCGCCTAAGCTGGAATAAGTGTGAGATGAAAAGGGTTTCATTTACGTTACACACCATAGCCCGACCAATTGTAGGTTTACTTGGTCCAGTCCTCTCGCTGATCTGCATGCCTAAACGACCAATTGTATGTTACTATTTTGTTCATTAATTCTCGTAAAGTGAATTCCACTTTTTAGCCCGTATTTGTGAGTTTGTGGCCCATATTTTAGTAAAAATTCTACCGGAATGACTCATATAAGAAACTTTAAACCCCGATTTACCATGTTTTATTAGATAAGAGTGGCATGTTAGGTCAAATGTGGTGCCAAAAATATGTAAAATATCTTAAGGTGTCATTGAAAAATATGACCGACCATCTTTTCATCCGTTGCACCTCGTCGTCCTCCTCATATCATGTAACCTCCATTATCATCACACGTAGCCCAACCGATTTGCATTTGGGAAAGATAGGCCAAAGGTTTTTTAATCGGGTAATGTCGACCAATGTTACAACCAGATGAAAAAAATGGTGTTACTATAACATGGCAAAAGGTGGAATTCACTCATTCTCATACATGCGAAGCATTTTACAGCAGGGAGAAGTGCATGGAAAGGTATGAACTGGATCCTGGCTGATATAATATAAGGGAAAATGTTGATCGTGTTGGGTCAAGCATCCTTCTCTCCATTGGGAATTGTACAAGGAAAGAACTGGAGAACACACGCCAAAGATAGAGAGACCAACAACCATGTCGAATTGTCAAGTGATCATGCAAACGTTGGTACATGCATGAACATAGTATACTTATATACTTTCCCGTGGATTGATATACTCGTATATTGGACTGTAGGTGAGTGAATGCGAGTGCTACGAATTGACGTCGCCTTTTCTTTTTTTTGACGGGATTTGACGTCGCCTTTAGGCTTTAGCGATTTTGCCTATCTATATAGGTTGGTGTGGTGACAGTGACTAATGGAACTAACTGTCCATTGTGTTCTGCGCTTTTTTTTCTCCAGGAACAAGTCTTGCTGTATGATACAAGTGACGTCTCGATCATTAAGCTGCAGAACCTAACTTCGAACGCACCATATGCGAACACCTAGTATATTCTATAGTACTTCGTCAGAAAATAAAAAACTAGATCCCCAATCCCTCATCTAACAAGATTGATGTAAAACCACCGGCCCAACTCTCTAACAGAGACCATTCTCAAAAGAAAAAAAACTCTCTAACAGAGACGGGTAAGCCATAATAGCGGTCTCAAGGCAACGAAGAACAAACCGTTTGCAAATGTCAGTCGCCTAAAATGACATTTGACTTTATTTTGTACACTAGAAAAAAGGCCCCTCGACTTTCTGTACTAAGAAAAACAGCTGTATCTTTTCCCCGGAAATCGGTGTATATTTCATTCTGTAATTTATTCTCTAACCAAACTTCATCAAATAATTAGTTTATTTTTGGGGAGTCCCGGCCTCTGCATCGATTGATGCATGCGGACTACTATATAGTTCACATGCATAGACTTTGTAAGATCTGTTCGAAATTTTATATTATGTTTGTTTGAAAAAATACAAATAAAAGGTGTAGGCCAACCGACAGCACAAATTTCCGGCGAGTCCTTTGCAACGGAAACCCTACGTGACCACGTATTGAAATTAAACACGAGGTTATCAATCCATTGCACTGGCTTTAGCCACACTCCAAAGCTAGACTCTCCAGCCCAAGCTCCCGCCTTTGATAGTTCATCCACCGAATCACCAAACGAAAATTGACCATGTAGAGACCTCAAACAAATGGGGCGGTGGGATGTAGCAGATACACGCTTTCAAGTAGTTCCTACATGCATGTGTATATAAACTCAAGTACTTGCTCAAACATATTCATCCCATTCACAAGAGCTAGCATACATTTCCCCTCAAAGAGCTCAACGATCGATCAGACAGCTAGCTCCGGAGATCTCAGCTAGCCAGCTAGCTACAAACTATGGCCGTGACGAACTTCTCGGATCTTCGAGCTCCCTGTACTCTCCTCATGGCAACCCTGATGCTGCTCATCATCCAAGCGCACGGAATCACTAGGCACTACAATTTCAATGTAAGTTCCGTATGCATTTCGATCTGGCTGCAATGGCGGCTCCAGGTTTCAAGGAGCGGGTATTCATTTTGAATGTGGGTATTCATTTTGCCAAAATTCTCATCATTTTTGTTAAAAATTTCCTTGTTGTACCAAAGAATTTCAAACTTTTGTCAAACCATGGGTATTCATTTGAAGACGGAAAATACACGCGGCGCCGCCCCTGTCTGGCTGTGATCATGCATGCATGATTTCTCACACGGCGCTGCTCGATCGTCGACTGCAGGTGCAAATGGCGAATGTGACGAGGTTGTGCGCCACGAAGAGCATCGTGACGGTGAACGGGGAGTTCCCCGGGCCGGCGCTGGTGGCGAGGGAGGGCGACCGCGTCCTGATCCGCGTCACCAACCACGTGGCGCACAACATGACTCTGCACTGGCACGGCATCCGGCAGCTGCGCAGCGGCTGGGCCGACGGGCCGGCGTACGTCACGCAGTGCCCGATGCAGACGGGCCAGAGCTACGTCTACAACTTCACCGTCACGGGGCAGCGCGGCACGCTGTGGTGGCACGCGCACATCTCCTGGCTACGCGCCACAGTCTACGGCGCCATCGTCATCCTCCCCAAGCACGGCGTCCCTTACCCGTTCGCCGCGCCGCACGAGGAGGTTCCCATGATCTTCGGCGAGTGGTGGAAGGCAGACACGGAGGCGTTGGTCCGGCAGGCGCTTCGGACGGGCGGAGCCCCTAATATTTCCGACGCTTTCACCATCAACGGCCTCCCAGGGCCGCTCTACAACTGCTCCGCCAAAGACACGTTCAAACTGAAGGTGGTGCCTGGGAAAACATACCTGCTCCGCCTCATCAACGCCGCTCTCAACGACGAGCTCTTCTTCTCCGTCGCCAACCACACGCTCACGGTCGTCGAGGTCGACGCGGTCTATGTCAAGCCGTTCACCGTCAAGACCCTGATCATCTCTCCAGGCCAGACCACCAACGTCCTCCTCACGGCCAAGCCGTTTAACCCCAAGGCTAACTTCTACATGTCCGCTGCGCCCTACTCCGTCATCAAACCCGGCACCTTCGACAACACCATCGTCGCAGGTATCCTCGAGTACCAAAACCCCGGCGCCTCCCCCTCCGCGTCAGGCTTCGACAAGGACCTGCCGCTGTTCAAGCCGACTCTGCCGCGGTTCAACGACACCGGCTTCGTCACCAACTTCACCTCCAAGCTCCGTAGCCTCGCCACGCCGCAGTACCCGGCGGCCGTGCCGCAGTCGGTGGACAATCGCTTCTTCTTCACTGTCGGGTTGGGCACGCTCCCGTGCCCGGCGAACGCGACCTGCCAGGGGCCGACCAACACCACGCAGTTCGCGGCGGCCGTCAACAACGTCTCCCTGGTGCTCCCCACGACGTCGCTCCTCCAGTCGCATTTCACCGGCGCGTCTCGAGGCGTCTACGGGTCAAACTTCCCTATCATGCCCCTCTCGCAGTTCAACTACACGGGGGCGCCGCCGAACAACACGAACGTCGCCACCGGGACAAAGCTGCTCGTGCTGCCGTTCAACTCGTCGGTGGAGCTGGTGATGCAGGACACGAGCATCCTCGGCATCGAGAGCCACCCCCTGCACCTGCACGGCTTCAACTTCTTTGTGATCGGCCAAGGATTTGGCAACTACGACTCTGTGAACGATCCGGCCAAGTTCAACCTCATCGACCCCGTTGAGCGGAACACCGTAGGGGTGCCGGCCGGCGGATGGGTGGCCATTCGCTTCCTCGCTGACAACCCAGGTAATCAGAGTTACATACTATTCATTCCTGAAATTCAATCTTTGGCCCATATATTTTATACTTATCCGGATGATATGCATGTATTTGCAGGTGTATGGTTCATGCATTGCCATTTGGAGGTGCACACAACGTGGGGACTGAGAATGGCATGGCTGGTACTAGACGGGAACTTGCCCAACCAGAAGTTGCTCCCTCCACCATCTGATCTTCCCAAATGCTAGTCGGACAGGATCGAATAAGTGTTGTTGTTTTCCCCTCTTTAATTTTTGTTTGCCGGTTTGCGATTGATGTCTCCTAACGGAGATTTTAGCGTTTAGTCACTTCTCTGACCCTACAGTTTTTTCTAATTATTAAAGTTCCTTAATTTCACTGATTAGCAAATTGTGATGACAATGTTTGATGCTTATTCAATAAACAGTGACATGAATTACATACAAAAAACATTTATGTATTCCATGCCATTTAGATCAATCACTACGGGAAACGCTGAGAACGTCGACGGCAAAAGCTACGCTGACGATAATTTATCGGGGCCGTCGGCGTAGCAGATGTATGCCTACGACAAAAAAAACGTCGAAATAGTTTTCACGGAGCTACGCCGACGGCATTAGCGTAGTTTTGTCAGAGCTATGCCGATAGCAATGCCGTCGGCCTAGAAAAGTCGAGGCTAGCTCTTTTTTTTTCCATTTTCTTCCAAATAACCAATCTATAATCATTATCATATCATAATTTGTGATAAAATGCCCATATTTGGTACATATGTGTGTCATGGTATGGTAAACAACGTCACCGAAGCGATTTTTAAAATTCTTTTTAGAAATATTATTTTCTATTTTTTAAGTGTTAAATATGATTTTTTAAGCAAGTACATAAATATGGTCTAAAATGACACCCATTTAATTTTCACTAGTACATATTTGATGGACAATCCCAAAATATGAGAAATTTACTTACTTTCTATCTAAATTTCACTCTTAAATTAACTTTATGTCAATTTTTCGAAAGTGATTCAAATTTAAACTACAACTATGTGATACTTTACTCTAAAATCTATTATATACTAAAAGCAATATACGGGTGTCTAATAAAACCACCATGTTAAGGCACATCATCTCAATTAATTTGAGTAGTTAGATCTAAAATATGTGGTTAGGATTTACAAAGATATTAGTTGTTACGTAATCTGACACGTTTAAAATCAGAAGGACTAGCTACATAGGACTGGTACGTTAGCTGAAAAAAGAAAACACTACCGTTCCCTCTAAAAAAAGTAAGTCACGTTCCCCTAAACCAAATTACGTTCCCCAAAAAATCCATATCATGTACGTGTACACAACACCAACACATTCCAGTAATGAAAATCTACACTAACAATCTTCCTTGCATGCAATTGATTGTTTTAATAAAAAATTAAAGTGCACAATTTAAGGTGTACTGTCCGAACCAGATGGTAACTAGCTGATCATCAGCAAAATATCATGTCCTACCTACATGTGACCCTAGGATGACTGTACGCATTATTGAAAAGCTAGAAGTTTACAGTAACTATATATATTCCTAATATGAAAAGGTATTTTATGATGATTCTAATAATAAAGATTTTAGATATTGTAAATTTTCTATATATTTGTTAAAAAATTAACTTTGATTTCAAATAGAACACAAGGTTTTAATGAAGTACATTGTTTATATGTTTGAGTACACATAAATGAAAATTTTATCCGACTACCTTCATACTTAAGTAAAAGCACTCCAAAAAAAAAATCTTCGAGACTATGGAGTTAGGTAATTTCAAAATTAATAAAGTCACGGAATTAGTGGCACTACATACATTATTCTATCATTTAGTACACATAAATGACAATTTCATTCGACCGTCGTGAGACCAACACTCTCATAAAATGCCTTTCGGACTCGTGAAATTTGGATATTAATGAAATTATTATAATTTATTTTACTTAATGTTTTACACATGGTTAACTCACAAAAAAAAGACGCTTGATATGTTTCATATTCGGAATGGAGCATGTTGTGACAATACTATACTTAACCTGAGAACCTTAAAAGCGTACACTTAATTACTATGAATTGTTTACGTGCATATTGCTTGGTTTGTATAGTAGACATATTTGGAGTATTGTATATATCTTTCTAACAGGTAACAAATTCGTTATATTAGCACATATTAGTCAATTGCGCAGTTAAATTAACGACTGATTAAATACACTTGAACTACGTTGTCTAAGAAACAGAGCCATTTTACATAGCACATAAAATACATTTGGCGGTAGAACCATTGAATGAAGATAAAAAAGTAAAGAGTATGAAGAATTCGGATGCGTACTTCTCTAATTTTGAGAATTCATGTATAAACATGTTAATGAATATGCATACAAATAATTTACCCTTAGCATCATATTCATATAGGAAATAATAACCAAAGTTTCACCATGTTCATGTTTGTATAGTATTGCACACTCTGTGACATGGAGTGATAAGGTTATACCAAACGGGTACCCCTTCGTGTGGGTACCTGGTGCACGTAATGACTAAACCCCAATTGTTAATAGGCTGAAGAAGCCCAACAAGCAAAGTCCAAGTAGAAGACTTATAACATAGATAGCATAGTCGGTAGTACTTTCCATAAATGTAGTCCTAGTCGGTTATGACCCGAGACCTGTACCCCTATATAAAGGACAAGAGGGTGGCCGATCAAGGACACGCCTAACCAGAATCACCAAACCCTAGCAAGATCGACATCTTGCTAGACCCATGTACTCGCCGCATATACACAATTAATAACAGACAAGCATGAGTAAGAGTTTTACCTCACTCGAGGGCCCCGAACCTGGGTAATTCCCGCTTGTCAGCCGACGAATCTACCAACACAACGTCTCTAACTCATAAGTCTTACCCTAGACCAGTAACCATGGGTATTGATGGGGACATCCCTCGTCATGGAGTGTGTAAATGAGAGGAAGAAACATCAAACCAAGCTAATTTTCAATATTTAGTGGGATCTACATATTAAGGAGGATAAACCGTTTTATATCATTTCAATGATTTTTTATCAAAGAAAACTAACCTGATCCAACATCATGTAAAAATTATAGTTCGGTTTACGATATCTATTATCACTTACAAGGGTGTTTTGACATTTCACACGATAATCACTTGACCATAAATTTCTTAGAACCAAAGATGTTACTTGCATACGTTATATAATGTGTACTGAATTTTTGCGATAGTTTTCGAAGATTTTTTTATTGTGACATCATTAAAAATAACATGATTGATATAAATGAAATCATTTTTTATTTATTCAACACTTGCAACCAACTAAATATGATGCCCTCGCATTTGCGAGGGCCACCATGTTAGTTCTTAAAAAATAATTTTAAGATAGAAAAGTAGTGGTTACAACATAGAACCGTCGATAGTTTTAGAAAATTCTACCACTTTTGTTGAATAGCCATGCTCTCCATTTTAACCGTTTTTTGAAAGAAATGAAAAAGTGAAAAAATACTCAAAAAAAGAAACCCTCATTTAAAAAAATACATTATTCATTATGAAAATGATGACATGAATGTCATATTTGGATTCCTCTCATTTTTATGATCGATATAGACATTTTATTTAGTAAATTATGATATACAAATATGAAGATATGAATTATTTCTTATTAAATGAAAAAAACTAAACTAAAATAAAACAATTGATTATTATTATTATTCAAGTATTATTGAACATGATTATTTTGTTTATTCAAATCTTAATTTTGAAATTTTAAAGATTAAAAAGTATAATATCTTGAATGAGGGTTAATATGATATATATAATACTAATAGCAACAAGGTATGACATCTCAATTGGAATCTCATCAGAATGAAACTCAATAGTTAAGGGTCCAGATAGAAAAACGCTATCCAACCGGATCTCCCATACTGAACCCAAATGTCCGGAATTTTCGACATCTCTAATACCCAACTGACATGTGAGGTGGATTTGGAGTAGCCCATACGCACTGCACACGACAACCACGTAGGATCCAACTCGAGAGGGCTCAGTTCACCCCCACACATTGCCCACCAACACCAAAGCTTAGTTTGTCTCGATCACCCCACCTTTACTCCAGCTGCCCTCGCCGTCTTCCTCCCCTCCACTCCATCATGGTCCATGGCCGAATCCAACAGCAACTCGAGGTCTAAAGATGACAAAACTGCTTGGGCTCGCGGTGCAGGATTCAAACCACATGCTGTAAGATGAGAAACTAGGTCTAAAATTTCAACGTGCAAATTTCCATGCCTAAAGAATTCTAATTTATCAACGTAATGTAATTTTGTGGATTTTTTTAGAAACACAATACAAACGCAGACGCTCACATACATGTGCGCTCACTCTCCCCTAAAAACGCACACACGCTCACCCTACCCCTATGAGCACTTTTGAAATACTGAGTTGACAGATCGAGTCTTGAGATTGACGAAGTCACCACAGACGACTCGCTGTCATCGAGGACGTCGCCTCCTACAGAAAGAATATTCCGCCTAAATGCCACAAACAGTTGTCAAATCTGGGTTTTCAACTCTGGTGGTCCGAGGGTATAACCACCCTGCTAACCATCAAACCACAGGTTAAAACATTTAAATGTGATTTTTCTACGAGATACTTTCTCCCTCGCAAGTCGCAAATGACATGGGGAAAGGCTCCAGGTCAGCCTGCTAATGGTGCGGGTTAGAATGGGGATTTTGAAGGGAATATGCCCTAGAGGCACTTAATAAACATAGTTTATTGGCAATATCCCAATCGTTAATTACATGTTTTATACCATGCTATAACTGTATTAAGCGGAAACATTAATACAATTGTGGTAGATATACAACCAGGTCCCTAGTAGCCTCTACTAAGACTAGTTTCGTTGCGCGATTGATGATCGAGGTTTTCCGATCATAGGGCATGGTGCCAGTCGGCAATGGAAGTCATATCCTTAGGTGTAACGATGTGATGGACGTACCCAATATTTATAGGACATAGTCATTACGCCTTAAGACCGTGAGACCAACTCTTATTGTTATTCCTGGAAGATACTTTGATTGCACCAAATGTCATATCTTATTTAGTGTGACAATAACGGTGATACTTTTGGGTATCGGAAGGGGTTAGTTGAGATGAGTGGTAAACAACGGGATTTGTCAGTCCACATAGCCGGATAGATACTCTAGGGCTCACTCGGTGAGATTATGTCAAATGAGTTTGCAAACATGTGACTAGGTCACCAACTCACATAATATCATGGATGAGTAGAAGATAGTGTTGTCGGTAACGAGATCATGATAGGTATGGAGATATCTGAGAATGATGCTCGTACGCGCTAAGTATCGACATGACAAGGGTTTAAGACTAGACGTCCAGGTTTGATAGATGAAAGTCATTCGTTATATCACAGGGATTAATTAATGGGGTCCAGGCCTACGAGTAAGTCATTGATCGGAGAGGAGTCTCGATCCTGACTGTTATTATATCAAACCGCTAGGGTAACACACTTAAGGGGTTTCGACAAGACAACCGGAAAGGAAAGAGATCACCGGAAACGTCCCGGGAATGGTCCGATGGAGATCGGGCAGCGACGAAATAGTTTTTGGAGCTAGAATAAATTATATATAATATATTTGATATTAATCAGTGTAATTAATATTTAAATATGATTTTATATATTTATTTTCGAATATATTGAGTCTGATTTCCCTAAATGGGCCTTCTGGTGGGAAGAAGGTCCATGGGGGGGGGGGAACCCTCAAGGGAATTTTGTGGGGAGGCTTGGCCGTCCTAGGTTGGCCAAATGGGGCCCGCCTAGGACCGGCGCAACAGCCCTAGCCGCACCATGCAATGGGGATAGTCCCACATTGCGTGGCTAGCAAGGTTGGCTCCCCCCGGGAGCCTATATAAGAAGGGGCACCCCTGTCCTTTTAATTCACCAATTAATTCCCCAATTCTCTCTCGATCTCGTGATTCCCTTTGTCGGAGTTGCGCCGAGTTGAGAGGGGGATCTCTTCCACCATAGCCCGCTGTCGCGCTACTTGTGTTCCAGTCCAAGTCTTCCGCTACTCGTCCTGGACTGGAGCTTCGGAGGCCGTCGTCTCCACCGTATGTATGTAACGCCCTGCGAGGTGCTGCGCTAGCGGTACTCGGAGGCCTACTTCCTCCACCCGACCTCGAGGTCATCTTCGTCGTCTTCATCGCACCGATTTCTTTGCGACCTAGAGGTCGGCTACGTCGTATTCGTCGTCAACGCTTGTGCGGGAGCGTAATCCCCGCTATTCGGTCTACGAGGTTATGTATTCCGATCTCCGCAGTACTTCTATATCTGCATAGTGTAGATCTTGGCCAGTTTAAGGATATCATTGCTAGGAATTTTTTTGTTTTCTGCATGCGATCCCCTTCAGTGGTATTAGAGCCGACCTATCGTAGATATAGATGTACGCTGTTAGAACCCGTGTTCTGCACGGGGGCACTGTTCCTGTTATTTGCTACCCTCTAGTGTGCACTTGTGATTCCAGCGGCATCGAGTTGATGAAGCGGCCCGGATCGACTTTACGCGTACGCTTACGTGAGACTGGTTCCACTACTGACATACAGCTTGTACCGTATCTGTGGCTGGCGGGTGCCTGTTTCTCTCTCTTTAGTTGGTCTTGAATTTTCAATGGAGGGCCCGAAAGGCATGCTTAAACATGCAATTATTGGATCGTTGTTGTGGTCATAAGGTTCGTAGGTATGAAGCGGTTCTATTTACGACAGCTCCAAGCCACGTAAAATATGCAAAAGATAAAGTAGAAGCGTCTAACTTTATTTTGCAGGGGCTATGTGATATGGTCAAGGTAGGTTTGATAAATTGTTTATAAACTACAGGCGCCAAGAAGACCATGGCGCAATGGACTATATCACATTGCATTACATTTGATGTTTTTTGTGCATCTTATATTGTGTGATTATATATATTAGTTACGCGGCGGTAATTATATAAGATGATCCCTTCAAAAATACCACTAGTGTTCTTCCTCCAACGAGCACCACCAAGAAGGTTCTACGTTATGAGGCAGGCCGTGACGATCGGGTGTCAGACATATCGTCGTTCTCATACGGTGGGTGTAAGCCATGTTGCACAAGCGTCAGCGTGGAGGTTATAGTGGCGAGCCTAGCATATGCAGATATGGCCTCGGAACACGGAGGCCGAAAGGTCGAGCACGAGTCACAAAATTGGTGTGACGGACAGTTGTCTACTCTTGAAGTTGTGCCGCCGACTCTGACGATGAGGGGTGGTGCAATGGATGGCGGTCGTGTAATCGCTTAAACGACCAGGAGGGATGTTCGTTTGAGTGGTAGTTCGAATAGTTATTTTCTAAAATACTAGAACTCAAAATATAATGAACAAAGTCTGTTTTTCAAAACCTTTGTAGATATTAACCATTGTGATAGCATGTTTTCAAATTAGGCGCATTCGTGCGATTGAGAAACTTAAAAGGTTGGGTCCAAAATTTATGGTTTTATACTTTATCTTGAGGATACTCCTTGTTTAAACCGTTAGCTCTTTGTGATACAATACCGGCTAGGAGATAAACCTGGAGATTCCGCTAACAAAAGATAATTTGGATTATCAGATTTTGTGCGGATGATATCATCATAGTCCTGTGTATGATATGATCTCTGCCATAGAGAACAACGGTGGGTACGAGTTGTTAGATCGCGAACATATGAGATGGTCGCTAAACTCGGGGTACCCCTAAAGTTGGGTTGATGAAGTTTATCAGTACGTTGACTGATTGTCTTCTCAACCAAGATGGAAGAGAATACACACATTGAAGGAGCACGTGGCAGTCATACTTGATGACATATGTTCATACTTGATGAACATTGAGACGCCTCGCTCAGCTCGATCACTGTATGACAAACGTCGTTGCCAAGTGCAAATCCTCTGTCATAGACTATGTCATGCAAGGGGAACCGTTCACCTTCATGGTTCTTGATTACGTTGGAAGTATCAAGAAGATGAAACGGATCGCCGGAAGTCATCGATGATGATGGTGTATATATGATATACATGTTATGAATGTTTTAGCTAAGCAAGTACTCGCAATAGTGACTAAGTTTTGAACTTGTCATGTTTTATGAAAACCAGATTTACTGCTTGAGTAGCTTGAAAGGATGAGGCGACATTGCGTGTTGATAATGGCAGACAAGTTGTTGTGATGGCCATAGACACTCTCCCTCTAGATCTACCATTTGGATAAATTCTTTATGATCGCCTGTTAGTATGATCGTTATAAGTGTGTCTCCTCTAGCGAGACACTTGTTCATATATGTTTGTGACAAATTTGTTGTCCTATACTTATGAAGTAATGATCATATGCCGATTTGAATTTAGATGGTAGAAGCTCCCACATTCATAATATTAATGCCAAAGGATACAAACTTAATAAAGACACCACATATGTGTGGCACTACCGTTTAATTCATGTCAATGTTATAGTCAATGCATTAGCTCCATACCGGATGGATCTACAAGTCCTTAGATTTGATCTTTTGACACTTGCAAAATAACTAAGACACCGTTTTCGGAACGAGCATATAACTTATTGATAGTCACACATATAGATGTATGTGGTTCAATGAAGTAATTGACGGGTAGTGGAGACCTTTATTTTGTAAACTTCACTGAACGTTTTGAGTATAGCTTGTTGAAAATCGTGCATATGGGTGTATGTGAATCAATGAAGCACTTTAACGTGTAGTGGAAGTCCTTATTTCATAGACTTCATGAACATTCGAGTAGATATATGGATATCCACTCGGGAATGTTGGTTTGGAAACTTTGATTCGATCAAACAAGTTCAGAATGTAGTAGGAAATAAACTTAACAAGAAAATCAAATTCCCACGATACAGATCGAGGAAATGAAGATTTGAGTTATAATGTTGGCACATCATTGGAAGACTTGTGAGAAGAGTTCCACAAATTACGTCGCATGGAACACCATAGTGTTATGGTGTGTTAGGACGTCGTAATCGCACCCTACCGGATAGTGTGTGGTAAATGAATCTCTTACCGAATTATTGTGATCATTAGAGACATATGGTAGAAACGTAACACTCACGTTAGATCATAGGGAAACCATTTAAATCCATGGAGACAATACCATTTGAGTGATGGCATGGCTTTTAGCCTAGATTGTCGTTTCAGCAACTTAGTCTTTCGATGTGATCAAACCTAAAATGGATTAATCTTTGTAGTGTACCGTACCTAAAGAGTTAGTTGGGTACATGTCTCACGACATAGGCAAAATCGTTGCCGGGATATACCTTGCGAAAGAAATAGTTTCTTGTCCAAGGGTATAAGTGAGAAAGAAAGTAGAGCAAGACGAAGTTGGTGAATTTCCTCTCCAGACATCAGAGTGGCGCAACCGAAAGTGTTTTCGGTGTCATGCTCCACAGCTTGAAAAAGCTGATGATACAAGATCATGATGCTCTGAGCTCATACTAAGAACGTAGCGGTACGAAGTTGTGTTCCACACTGTGTGTTACGACAATTTTGTTACGAAGGTCATATTAATGGAATATGACAGACCTATGAACTACGAAGAAGAGATGGTAGACCTAAGTCCGAGAAATGGCTATGAGTCATTTATGATCCGAAATAAAATCCATGTACGATTACGAGGTAATGACTTAAGAGATCTTCTTGATGGCATCTAGGATGTTAATAGAATATGGAATTTTATGAGAGAATAGACATTGAGAAGGATCGATTTGTCGTGAAACAGTTCCGACAGATTCAAAAGTTGACCACATGAGAGTTTGTCTCAAGTGGCGAAGCCTAAATCTATTCTGGGTCGTTTAGCAATCTATAATTTCAAATAAGAAATTGATAGATGGATAAGGAAACCATGTTTCTTAATAGTGTAATTAAGAAAGAGTTGGTGATCCTGAGGATGCTAAACATGTATGCGAACTTCAGTTGTCCATTCATGGGCTGAAGCAAGCATATCGGAGCTAGAATCTTCACTTTGATGATGTGATCAAAGGATTTTGGAGTTGTCCAAAATAGTTTAAGAAACTTGCATTTGCAAAGAAGTGAGTGGGAGCTAAGTAGCTTTCCTTGAACTTATATGCGGAGGCATATTTGAGTGGGAGCTAGGTGTCATTTGTGTTTTTGTATGTAACGACATATTGAATGACACAAATCCTCTAGTAGAGTGTAAAGGATTATTTAAGTGATTAATTTTTCTATGAAATGTAGTTAGGAGTATTAGGCATCCGATTTATAATTGTAAAGATCAGAATGGGCTTAATAACATTAGGTCGGAATATTTCCTAAGTTAAGATTCTGAAATGTTTCACAATAGAACAAGCGAAGAGGTTCTTACTTGTATGACTAAGTAAAATATTAAGTTTATCTTGACATTTTCAGTGATAGCAAATGATGTTCGACATTATCTATGTATCAGACATAGATGCTATCAGACTGAAAGCTCGACTTAGTGTGACTCGAGTTCTTGGTTGAAGAACATGTTCTAGAGTGATCCTTGTGTGGATCAATGAACAAACGTTAAGTATATTTTTCAGTGTCTATGAGAACTGAAGATATGTTTTCTAGTAAAGGGTAAGAGTGGAAAGACAACTTGCCGTAAAGCGGTTACGATGATGCAAGTTATGACACTGACCCATACGACTAGAAATCTCATATAGGAGATGTCCTTATTTTGAAGATAGACATGGTTAGTTTGCGAACTCGCATATGAATGCACTGTCGCATAATCTACATAGGTATAGAAATATATCGCGACTTCAGAAGTAGCAAGTGTGATTGGACTTAGCAGTTTTTGGGGCGTATGTGGTCTCCTTAATAGATCTCTTAGACCTTTAAGGCCCATGCTGCGCGAATGTTCGAGTCTCACTCCATCCACTAGGATATATTTCTCCGTCATCGTAAGATACGGGATGATGTCAAACTAGGTGACATAGAAGTGTTGCAAAGCACATATAGGTCTCAATGTGTGAGATCTATTGACTGTATTCCTCTTCCACGAGACAAGCAGGCACCAAGATGCTATGGGTGTTGAGCTTTTACCAAGTTGTAAACTAGATTAAGTGTTACTCTAGTGCAAGTGGGAGACTGAAGGGAATATGCCCTAGAGGCACTTAATAAACATAGTTTATTGGCAATATCCCAATCGTTCATTATATGTTTTATACCATGCTATAACTGTATTAAGCGGAAAGATTAATACATGTGTGGTAGATAAACAACCAGGTCCCTAGTAGCCTCTACTAAGACTAGTTTCGTTGTGCGATTGATGATCGAGGTTTTCCGATCATAGGGCATGGTGCCGGTCGGCAATGGAAGTCATATCGTTAGGTGTAACAATGTGATGGACATACTGAAAGAACATTTCTTAATCCCTAGTGTTTTGAGTGTTAGTTAACAATACCAATGATGTACTAATCCTATTGCTAAGTATTTCAGTTTGTGTGAGTTGCATATCACATACCCCACAGCCAAAATGTAAAGAAAAAGAGTTTCTGGAATTCTTCCCAGAACCGGAATATTGGAGCCGGAAATTTCTAGGATCGGAAATTCCAGGTCTCCTATTTCTACCAGAAAAGTGACTAAGGAAAAGTTCGGAAGTGGTTCTGACTCGAACCGGAAAATCAACTCGGAAATTTCATCAGCTCGGAATTTCCGAGTCACCCAGAAAACCACTCCAGATTTGGCTAAGGAATGAAGAGAAAGTGGTTCTGACTCCAACCGGAAATTCAACTCGGATATTTCACAGAACCGGATATTCCGACTGACTCGGAATTTCCGGGAGCCACTTATACCAGAATTTTCGGGTCTTCGAGGCAGCCAACGGCCAGATTTTGGGAGGGGGTATAAATACCCCCTCACTCACTCAAGAACAATTAGCTCTCAGATTTTCTCTCTCCTACTATTCTTGAAAGCTCAAATCATAAAGATCTCTCAATCCCTCCACCCAAATTCGTTGATCTTTGGAGGATTGGAGGAGAAGGCCCGGATCTACATCTTCACCGAAGGGATTTGCATTTCCTCCCCATTCACTTGGGGATTTCGTGGCTAGGGTTTCCGGTGGGAAAACCTAGTTCACCATTGTTGTAATCTTGGTGTTGCCTTGACCTTTTGTGGTCCTTGACCTGTTGTGGTGAAAGGGCATGTTCCCTCATGTATGGTTTTGGTAATTAATGACAATCCCTAAGGACTAATGTGTGTTTTGAGCATATTGCAAGTATGGCTTGATGTTGTCAAGGCATCACCTATATGAAGAAAGATGGTATCTTCCATGGGCTTTCAACAAGAAGATCAATTTATATAGCTCATGGAGGATGATGTCATGCCATGATCGTCATCAAGGTTGACTAGTGCTAGACCAAGGGAAGCTGCCGGAGACATGAAGACGAAGCTAAGCGAGACTCTCCCATGATGGAGTATGGGGGAGCATATGGAGGAGTCTTCATCAAGCATGTGCTAGCAAGCGCAATCAAGAAAGGTGGTCCTCTTGAAGAGATCAAGATGGTCCTCATCTAGCTTAAGTGGATTGCTCAAGGCAAAGGTATGATCTTGATAGGGCTATAGGATAGACATGCGTACTATCAAGAGGGGCTCTCGAGTGAGTAACTTGATCGCATCTTTGTGGAGAGCTCAAACCTTTGCATGCTTGACATATCATCTTTCTTGGTTCTTATTTGGCTTTTCTCCTTGTTGATTTTTGGTGCTTGTCGTGATCTTCATGACAAGACCAATTTCTTCGAAAACGGTTTTAGTTTGGAAAACTCGTTACGTTTTCGGTGTGGAAATATTACCGGTTCAACCTTGAGGAAAGTTCCACACCTTCACATGTGTGGATACTTTGCTTTATTTATGGTTTGCAATACGTTTTCGGTTTTGGTAGCCCTCTCCTTGTCAGTGCCTTTCGAACAGAGTTGGTCTCAAATCATTCGAGTTTATTTGCAAAAGTTCTTTCAGTTCTGTTGTTTCCGCAGTTTTTTAGAGGGGCGGATATGTCCGGACCTTGCTCGGAGATTTCCGGCGCTCGGAGATTTCCGAGCCCCAGTCCGGAGATCTCCGAGTGGTAGAAGATTTTTACCAAGTCCAGATCTCAGTTGCGTACTGACTCAGTTCAGATTTCCTTCGGATTTTCTACCGGAGATGTCCGGGGTCCGGAAATCTCCGGCCCTGGTTCGGATATTTCCGGACATCAAGTTGCAGTTTTCCGCCAAGTCTTATATGCCTTCAGCACTGATCTTTTCTCAGCTCGCGTCGGAATTCCTACCGGAGATTTCCGGGGTCCGAAAATCTCCGGACCTCAGTTCGGAAATTTCCGGACTGGAGATTCCCAACGGCTAGAAATCAGGGAGGGGCTATAAATACCCCTCCCCTTCTTCTTCCTCAGATTGACGACTTTCCCCTCTCTCTCTTGCCATTGTTGACCTTGGGAAAGCGTGCCCCCTCTCAAATCCTCCCATGATTCTTGCATATCTTTGAGGGAAAAGTGAGAGGAGATCTAGATCTACAATTCTACCAATCCATCTCTCCTCTAAGTGAGGGGAACTTAGTGGATCTAGATCTTTGAGTTCCTTTGTGGTTCTCCCCCTTTGTTCTTGCTCTCTCTTATCCCCCCATAAGCATTAGTTGCTTGTGGTGGGATTTGGGAGTGCAGGATTTGTCTCCTTTGTGGTTTCTTGGTTCTTCCTCTCTTATTCCCCCATAAGCATTTGTTGCTTTGTTGGAATTTGAGAGTGAAGGACTTGAGCACTTTGTGTGTTCTTGCCATTGCATCTTGCATCGGTTTGAGCCCTCCACGAGGATTCGTGGTGGTGAAATTCGTGAGCTTGTTACTCTTGGGTCTTGGATCCTAGACGCCTTAGTGGCCGCCTTTGTGGCATAGGACCTTTTGTGGTCAAGGCCTTTGTGGCTAGTTGGGACCTTTGTGGTCAAGACCTCTTGTGGTCATTTGGGAGCCCCCAATTCGGTTGTGGGTGTGTGCCCCAAGGTTGTTGTACGGGATTGTTCTCCGCCCTAAAGGAGTTCATAGTGGAAGGTGGACTCGGACCTTTGTGGTCGAGTTCATCGGAGAAGAAGGTGAGGCCTTTGTGGCGTTGAGCAAACCTGTTGTGGTTGCTCACACCTCTCCAACGAGACGTACACCTTTTGTGGTGGAACTCGGTAATACATCATCGTCTCCGCGTGCCTCGGTTATCCCTATACCCGAGCTCTTTACTTATGCACTTTACTTTGTGATAGCCATCGTGCTTGAAGTCCTTTACCTTGCCACCTTTGATGTTTGTCTTGCATAGCTTAAGTTGTTGGTGCACATAGGTGAACCTAGTATATTTAGGTTGTGTCATTGATAAGTTAAACACTAAGTTTTATTCCGCATTTATCAAGCCTAAATTGTAAAAAGTGCTCCTCGCCTATTCACCCCCCTCTAGGCGACGTCTTTCCTTTCATGTGGTCATCTTGAGAGCCCTCAATTAAGTTGTGGGTGCGTGCCTCAAGCGTTTGTAAGGGATTCGATCTCCGCCCTAAAAGGGGATCAATAGTGGAAGGTGAACTCGCAACCTTTGTGGTTGAGTTCATCGGAGAAGAAGGTGAGCCTTTGTGGCGTTGCGGCTAACCTGTTGTGGTAGCGCACACCTCTCCAAACGAGACATACACCCTTGGGTGGAACTCGGGATTACATCTTCGTCTCCACGTGCTTCACTCGGTTCCCCTTATCATTACTCCCTTACTTGCTTGTCTTGTTAGCTTATTTATCTTGCTATTGCTTCGGTTGTCATTTAGGTAAATTCACCATAGTTGCATATCTAGAGAATTTACCTTTGTGTTGAGCCTAAATTTGAAAAGACCTAAAATTTGTAATAGCACCTATACACCCCCCCTCTAGGTGTCGGATCTCCGTTCAATTGGTATCAGAGACAGGTTCACTTTTAAGGGCTTAACCGCCTAAGTGCAACGATGACGGAATCCGATGCCGAGAGGGACGCCCGTGAGAAATTAGAGGTGGAGAAGGAGGCGTTAGCCAAAGGGGCAACCATGGCCGATCTTATAGATATGAGATCGTCCTTGGAGGCCCAACTCCTCAAGATGAATGAGATGCTCATGGCACTCTTGAAGTCTAAGGAGCCCGAGGCTACTTCTCCCTCTCCTCCTCCTAAGGAGCATGGTGAGAACTCTAAGGAGTCATTTTCGGATGGGTCCAATGATGTTCCTCCAAGTGTTACCCTCGGGAAGGCGGGAAAGGATGAATCACCTAGCTCCTCTAACACCCCCAAAGGAGAGGAATTTCATAATGTCAACCATAATTACTCTCCTAACCCTCCTATCCCTCACCCTCATGTAAACTTTAGAAGTGATCCTACTAAGCTCAAACCTACTCATTTCTCTCAATGGAAATTTCTAATGAAGTCTCATCTATGTAGTGCCTCCATTGAGCTATGGCGCATCATTGAAGAAGGATTCAAGCCCCATGATCCAACCAACTTGACAAGAAGAGAGGTGGTTGATAGCCAACTCAACGCCACCGCTCTTCATCAACTCCAAATGGCCGTTGGAGAGAAGGATATGCCGCTCATTCAACAATTCTCCACTGCCAAAGAAGTTTGAAATGCTCTTTCTGACATCTTCGTCGGGAATGAGAGCATGAAGAAGAACCGGTATGATGCCTTATGCAATGAGGTGGAAGGGTTCTACAAGTTGGATGGAGAAAGTCACAAGGACATGTACCGGAGGTTGGTGTTGGTTGCTAACACCTTCAAGAACCTCGGGGTGGTCTACATTGATGACGCTTGGATCAAGAGGAAGTTCGTGACCGCTCTCTTGCCCTTTGAGGAAACGGATTTGAAGACACTCCAAGGGAGACATGACTTCGCGAAGATGACATCCAATGAAGTCATGCAAGAGATGACCGCATACAAGGTGGCCTCCAAGATTGCACAAGATGCAAGAGCTAGAGCCATAGGGATGCACAAGCATGCCTCAATTGCCTTGAAGGCCACCGTGGAAGAAGAGGATGAAGAGGAGTATGATGATCAAGTCGAGCTATCTAGTGAGACTCTCTCAAGTACTCTTACTCAACACATGGGTCTTGCGGCAAGAACGTTTTGGAAGAACCCCGGAAGGGCCAAAGCGAGGATTGACAAGAAATTTCCCCCCAATGGAGGAAATCCAAGCAACAAGGTGAGGCTTTGCTATAATTGTGATGACAAAGGCCACTTTGTTGCAGATTGCCCATGGGAAAGAAGAGAGGATCATGGTGGGAGGCTCGTGGCCAAGACGAAGGGCAAGGGGCCCATACCCATGAAGAAGCCCTACTTTAAGAAAAACCAAAAGATTGTCTTGGTACCTCAAGAGCAATATCCCACCGATGATGAAGATAGTGACAAGGAAGATAATCCAACGCAAGTGGCCGCACTAGCCATTTCGTCCACACCTCCGTCACTCTTCTCCTTACCAAACGAGAGCCCCATCATCAAGAATGCAAGATGTCTTATGGCAAAGACATCCGAGGTAAAATTATCCCCCACCTCCATATCCCATGAAATTTATGATGGTATGAGCCTAGAAGTCAAGGAAGAAATTATTGCTTTTGATAAATTCATGACTAACTTGCAAGGAGAAGGAAAGAAACACTTTGGCTCAATTATGAGTCGTATAGGTGAGCTTGAGGATGAGCTTGAATTAAAAGGTGAGATTGAGAGAGAGGATGCACACGCTAAGGTGTCCCTCCAATCCTCTCTCAAAGATGAACAAGAAGCTCATGCTCTCCTAAGGGAGCAACTTGCTAAGATCACTAAGGATCGTGATCTTTACTTTGCTAAATGTAAAATTGTGCAAAATGAAAAGTCCGAGCTTGTAGTTGCTCATGCTAGACTTTGCGAAGACTTCGAGTCACTTGAAAAAACTCACAAGGTATTGACAAGTGATCACGAACGTCTCCTCAAGTCTCGTGATCAACTCCAAACTCGGATATCTATTCTTGAGAAACCTAGTACTTCTACTCCTTTGGATACTAATGCAAATGTTGTCAAGGATAAAGCTAGGGTCTTGTTTGTTCCCTCCATAGCAACCAAGCCCAAGACCTCCATTGATAAAGGCAAGGGGACACTGAACGGATAGACGTCGCCTAGAGGGGGGGGGGGGGTTAAAAGGCGATTTAAAACTTTTTCCGAGGAGCCGGAATATCCGGTCCAAGAATGACCCGGAAATTCCGGTATGCTTGATAAAGGCGGAATAAAACTAGAGGTTTACTTTAACAAGCATACAACCTAGATATAAATACTAGGCTCACCTATGTGCACCAACAACTTATGCTAAGCAATACAAGTAACAAGGTGATAGCAAGATATATGACTTCAAGCACGAAGGGTATCACAATGTAAAGTGCATAAGTAAAGAGCTCGGGTATAGAAATAACCGAGGCACGCGGAGACGAGGATGTATTCCCGAGTTCCACCCAATGGGTGTACGTCTCGTTTGGAGAGGTGTGCGCAACCACAACAGGTTAGCCACAACGCCACAAAGGCTCACCTTCTTCTCCTGATGAACTCAACCACAAAAGGTTGCGAGTTCACCTTCCACTATTGATCTCCTTTGGGGCGGAGATCGAATCCCGTACAACTCTTGAGGCACACACCCACAACTTAATTGGGGGCTCCCAAGTCTTGAGGCACACACCCACAACTTAATTGGGGGCTCTCAAGTGACCACAAAAGGTCTTGACCACAAAAGGTCTTGGCCACAAAAGGCCGGCCACAAAAGGCGTCTAGGGTCCAAAGACCCAAGAGTAACAAGCTCACAAGTATCACCACCACGAATCCTCGTGGAGGGCTCAAACCGATGCAAATGCAATGGCAAGAGCACGCGAAGTGCTCAAGTCCTTCACTCTCAAATTCCAACACAACAACAAATGTTTATGGGGGAATAAGAGAGGAAGAACAAAGGAAACCACAAAGGAGTCAAATCCTTCACTCTCAAATCCCACCAAAAGCAACTAATGCTTATTGGGGGAGAAGAGAGGAAGAACAAAGAAGAAGAACCACAAAGGAACTCCAAGAACTAGATCCACTAAGTTCCCCTCGCTTGGAGGAGATATTGATTGGTAGGATTGTAGATCTAGATCTCCTCTCAACTTTCCCTAAAGAATATGGAAGATTCAATGGAGGGATTGAGAGGGAAGTGAGCTTTCCAAGGTCAACAATGGAGTAGGAGAGAGGGGAAAAACGTGCTGCCTTGGGTTTACTGGGGAAGAAGAAGGGGAGGGGTATTTATACCCCTCCAGGAAATATAGCCGTTGGCTGTTTCGACACTCGGAAATTCCGGTATAAGTGAGACTCGGAAATTCCGGTCAACCGGAAATTCCGAGTCCATGAAATTTCCGAGCTGAAAATCCGGCTGGAGTCAGAAGCAAAACCAAACTTTTCCTTAGCCATTTCTGGAGGACTTTTCTGGGGGCACTCGGAAATTCCGGTAGACGGAAATTTCCTAGCACAATTTCCGACTGGAGTCAGAACCCTTTTTCTCTTTTCCTTAGCCATTTTCTTGGACCATCTGGGGAACCGGAAATTCCGGTAGAACGAAATATCCGGCCCCAATAATCCGAATCAGCAAAACACCGAAACGAAAACTGCTATAACGTTTGCAAATGAACTCCAAATGAGGTGAGGCCAATTTTGTTGGAAAGATAGCGACGATGAGCACCCAACAAATGGGAAATATTGCATCTCATAGATAGAGTAAAATCGACACACATGGCAAGGTGTGGGACTTTCCTCACGGTAGAACCGGCAATATTTCCGCCACCGAAAACGCAACAAGTTGTCCAAAGTAAAACCGATTTCGATGAACTAGAGCTTGACATGGAGATGAACCAAGATCTAACTCCTTACCACCATAAAAGCCAAATAAGAACCAAGAAATATGATATGCCAAGTATGCAAAGTTTTGAGCTCTCCACAACGATGCGATCAAGTTACTAACTTGAGAGCCCCTCTTGATAGTACGCCTATCTATCCTATAGCCCTATCAAGATCATACCTTTGCCTTGAGCATTCCACTTGAGTGGGATGAAGACTATCTTGATCTCTTCAAGTGGTTCATCTTTCCTTGATTGCGCGTCCAAGCACATGCTTGATGAAGACTTCTCCAAATACCCCCCCATGCTCACAATGGGAGAGTCTCGCTTAGCTTCATCTTCATGTATCCATTGCAAGCACCAAGCATAGGATCTCTTCAAGAAGCTTCTCTTGGTCTTGGTCTTGCACATCTCACCTTGATGACGATCACCACATGACGTCATCCTCCATGAGCTATATGAAATCTTCATTTGATGCAAGCCCATGGGAAGATACCTAACCTCATATAAAGATACCACACACACATATAGCATGGGTTAGTTCACAAAGCTATGCGGACAAGTGTTTAGCATCCCAAGAGATACATGATCGCTCTTGGTACATCATGTAGTTTTGTGTGTTGATCAACATCTTGATCAACCTTGTATCTTCTAACATTTCTTCACTAATATGATGTCTTGAATCCTTCAAGACATACTTGCAATATGCTCCACTCAACACATAAGCTTCAAGAGTCCAACACATGAACTCCACAACTCCATGGACATGATCTATAATGATATCTCAAAGCAAACATTAGTCCATAGAGATTGTCATTCAATTACCAAAACCACACATGAGGGAAAATGCTCTTTCAGACACTCACTACTCTTCATGAGCGAGTGCCCCACAAGGGTAAGGAAGGTCTAGGCTATGTTGCTAAGGAGAAGAAGAAGATGATCAAGAAGAAGACCAAGCCCGCACAAGCCAAGAAAGATGCTATATCAAGTGGAAATGCCACAAGGGGCACTCCCACTCGTGATGACTTTGCGGGCATATCTAACCCCAATTATGCTTTATATGTTGATTATTATGGGGATGTCTATGCTAGATACATTGGTCCTTTTGATGGTTACATTGAATATGCTATTTGGGTCCCAAAGACCCTTGTTGCTAACCAAAAGGCACCCATTGCAAAATGGGTACCTAAACCAAAGAATTGATTGTGTGTAGGGTCTTGCTTCCGGAGGATCGAAATGGATAATTGATAGTGGGTGCACTAGTCATATGACCGGAAACAAGGAAATTGTAACAGAGTTGAAGCCCAATGATGATCAAATGACCGTTACATATGGTGACAATTAAAAGTCTAAGGTAATAGGGCTCGGCAAGGTGGTAGTGGCACCGGACATCACACATGTGAATGTTTTGCTTGTAGAGTCCCTAGGTTTCAACTTGATCTCCGTCCATTCTTTAACTTGTTTGGGTTATACCATTGTCTTCGAAAAGGAGATGGTTATCCTCATGCGGAGCAAGTCTCTCAATGTGTCTTTCGTTGGGTACATTGAGAATGGGCTCTATGTGGTTGACTTCTCCGGAGTCACCACTTCCCATACAATGTGCCTATTCGCTAAGGCGGACTTGGGTTGGCTATGGCATCGCCGACTAGCCCATGTCAACATGAGGACTTTGCAAAGTCTCCACAAGGGTGGCCATATCAAAGGACTAAAAGAATGTTTCTTTCTCGAAGGATCGAATGTGTAGGGCTTGTGTTGAAGTAAAAATGCATGACATTCACCATCCAAGCAAGACCATCATTTCTTCAACAAGGGTTTTGGAGCTTCTCCATGTGGACCTCTTTGGTCCCATTCCGGAAGCTAGTCTTGGTGGCAAGAAATATTGCTTGGTGATTGTTGATGACTATTCAAGATACACATGGGTTTTCTTTTTCAAGTCGAAGGTGGAGACTCAACAAACTATCATCGACTTCTCCAATGAAGCTCAACGTCAACACAATGTCCCTATCTTAGTGATAAGAAGTGACAATGGTTCCGAGTTCAAGAATTACACCTTGAACGAGTTCCTTAGTGAAGAAGAGATTCGTCATCAATATTCCGTTGCTTATACTCCCCAACAAAATGGTGTAGCCGAAAGGAAGAATCACACTCTTATTGAGATGGCAAGGTCGATGATGGCCGAGTTCAAGTCCCCTCACAACTTTTGGGCCGAAGCCGTCAACACCGCTTGCCATTCATCCAACCGGCTCTTCTTTCGCAAAGGACTCACGAAGACCCCTTATGAAGTGCTTACCGGGAACAAGCCCAATATCTCTTACTTCCGAGTTTTTGGTTGTAAGTGTTTCTATCTCATCAAAGGTGTTCGTTTGGGCAAGTTTGAATCTAAGTCTCTTGAAGGGACATTTGTGGGCTATGGGTCCGAATCCCACACTTATAGAGTCTATGATAAGGCCTCGCGCATTATCATCGAAACTTGTAGTGTGGTGTTCGAGGAGAATGACGGCTCCCTTGTGGAGCAAAGTGGTGTTTCCGTTGTAGGTGATGATCAACCTCCAGATGCTATCCGAAGAATGGGGTTGGGTGTCCACCGCCCCGTTGAAGTCTATTATGAGGTTGCTCAACAAGGATCAAGTTCTACACAAGTGGTGGCTACCCCAACACAAGAAACACCCAACAACAACTCCGTGCTCAACACGCCCAGCAAGGAAGAAACACAAGATCCTCATGCTGCTCCTGGAATTTCCGGAGGGCCGGAATATCCGGATCAAACTGGTGTCGGAAATTCCGGTGACCCGGAATTTCCGGTCTATACTGAACCCGGAATATCCGGTCCTACTGACATTCCCGGTGGCAGCTCGCAGCAAGGCCAAGATCAACCCTCTCCCCCACCTCTTGACGTCACTTCAATGGTTGATCAAGGCCATCAAATCAGTCAAGGCGGAGACATGAATGATCAAGATGATCAAGCGATTCCTCCCACCACTCGGAGGGAAATCGAGATCCGCCGCTTGAATAGGGTTGGCACCTCACAAGAATTAAGAGCTCTATCTCTTGACAAGGTGCTTGGTGATGTGAGAAGCAAGGTCTCTACCCGAAGACAACTTGCAAGTTTTAGTGAACATCAAGCTCACATCTCCATGGTGGAACCCAAGAAGGTCTTTGAAGCTCTTGAAGATAAAGATTGGCTTGATGCTATGCATGGAGAGCTCAACAACTTCGAGCGCAACAAGGTGTGGAAGTTGGTGGAAAGACCCAAAGATTGCCGCAATGTTATCGGCACCAAGTGGATTTTCGAGAACAAGCAAGATGAACATGGCATGGTGGTGAGGAACAAGGCAAGATTGGTGGCTCAAGGTTACTCCCAAATTGAAGGCATTGACTTTGGAGAAACCTACGCGCCCGTGGCTCGACTTGAGTCAATTCGTATTCTTCTTGCCTATGCCTCTCATCATAACTTTAAGTTGCAACAAATGGATGTTAAATCCGCTTTTCTAAATGATCCACTAAATGAACTTGTTTATGTTAAGCAACCACCGGGGTTTGAAGACCTCAAGTATCCGAACCATGTCTACAAGTTAGATAAGGCACTCTATGGCCTTAAACAAGCCCCACGAGCATGGTACGAGCACCTTAGAGAACTACTTGTAGACCGTGGATTCCAAGTTGGGGAAATCGATCCTACACTTTTCACTAAGAAAGTTAATGGAGAGCTTTTCATTTGTCAATTATATGTGGATGTCATTATATTTGGATCTACTAACAAAGCATTTAACGAAGAATTCTCTAAGCTTATGACTGACAGGTTTGAGATGTCTATGATGGGTGAGATGAAGTTCTTCCTCGGATTTGAGATCAAACAATTGAAGGAAGGAACGTTCATCAACCAAGCAAAGTACATTCAAGACATGCTCAAGAAGTACGGGTTGCTTGAGCTCAAGGGTGCCTCTACCCCAATGCAAACCGAATGTCATCTTGAGCTCAACCCCAAGGGTAAGGATGTGGATCAAAAGGTATACCGCTCCATGATTGGATCTCTTCTTTACCTTTGTGCATCTAGACCGGATATAGTGCTAGCCGTAGGAGTGTGTGCAAGATATCAGGCGGCTCCTAAAGAAAGCCATGATATGGCGGTCAAGAGGATCTTTAGATATTTGGCTTATACCCCAACCTTTGGATTGTGGTACCCCAAGGATGCACATTTCTCGTTATGTGGTTACACGGATTCCGTTTGGGCGGGAGATCAAGATGATAGGAAGTCAACCTCCGGCGCTTGTCAATTTATTGGGAGGTCCTTGCTAAGTTGGTCTTCTAAGAAGCAAAATTGTATATCTCTCTCCACCGCCGAAGCCGAGTATGTTCCCGCCGCAAGTTGTTGCACTCAGTTGCTATGGATGAGGCAAACTTTAAAGGAGTACGGAGTTGATTGCGACAAAGTGCCTCTTCTATGTGATAATGAAAGTGCCATCAAGATTTCTTACAACCCGGTGCAACATTCAAGAACCAAGCATATTGAGATCCGCCATCATTTCATAAGAGATCATGTGGCCCGAGGAGACATTGACTTATCATATGTGGGCACAAGGGATCAATTGGCGGATATCTTCACGAAGCCCCTTGAGGAAGGAAGGTTTTGCTTTTTGAGGAATGAGCTCAATATCATTGATTCGAGGTCCTTAGCTTGATCGCTTGCACACTCACCTAGGACGTAATTGCATCTTATCTTGTTTAGATGTAGGCATGTGTAACATCCCAATTTTCAGAAAA
The DNA here is from genome assembly GCA_026929855.1 of Poa annua. Taxonomy (NCBI): domain Eukaryota; kingdom Viridiplantae; phylum Streptophyta; class Magnoliopsida; order Poales; family Poaceae; genus Poa; species Poa annua. Next base: position 34,454,073 of record CM049426.1, read on the forward strand.
ATTTAAAACTTTGCATCCATGCATCATCATCATCATTAAACATGTCATATGAATCACATAGAATTTGAATTTAATTATTTAAATATGTTTTAGTTGACTTTATGTCCTTAAAATTGTTATTTGAATTTATAATAATGTTCCTTTTATTCTATTTTTACTTTAGAAAAAAATAATGTCAAAAGGATCTATTTTTCATAAGCTTTTCAAATTATATTTTTATGATTTTTTCTGAGAAGTTTTAATATAGTTTTGAATTTGTTTTATACTCAAAAGATTTAAAAACAGAAAATAATTTTCAAAAAAGAAAAATAGAGTCGGGCCAGCCAGTGGGCCGAAGCCGACTAGCTATCTACCGCGCGCGCGACGCAATCCAGCCCGCCAGCAGCGCGTCCCCGCCCGCACGCGCGCGCTCTCTCTCTGGCAGATGGACCCCACCTGTCATCCCGTCCCGGCGACCCCTTCTTCCCCAAATCACGCCCACGACCTAGCCGAGAAACGCCCGAATCAATTCGTTGATTCCGGGCGATTTACTCACCCATTTAACTCGACGTTGCCCCTATAAGAACCCCCTCGACCCCCTCTCCTTTTTGCCCCAAGCCCCGTACCCCGAGAGCCACCAGGCCGCCCACGAGCATCCCCGGAGCTCCGTCGTTGCCGACGGCAAGTTCAACGAACTCCGGTGAGCTGCGACCTCCTCAAGCCCTCTCTTCACTCCCAATCGTTTCACTTTGTCCTTGCGCACCTTAGTGACAAGGTCTCGTGTTTTCTTACGCAGCCAAACTCCGTGTCCGTGCTCACCGACGAGAACCTCCGCCGTGCGCATCTCCGGCGAGCAACCAGAGGAGGCAGGAGGAGCTACGACCCCCACCACTTCGCCAACGACGTCGCCTCGACGCCCTCTACCCGTAGGTATGACCCACTCGTCTCGGAACGCAGTAGAAAGTCGAGAACGTGCGATGCCGTGCGTGTCGCCGCCGCGCGCGCTGCTTCGGCGAGGTCCTCCGGCGACCTAGCGCCGCCAGTTTTTGGTGCCGTACGATCTCGATCCTACGGTTAGGATTAGATCTTTATAAGCGAAACGGTATGATTGATCTGGACCGCCAGATCCAGATATGACGGCCCAGATCAAATCACTTAAACACGTCAGCATGCCCAGTCAGCGCACAGTCAGCGCCCAGTCAGCGCTGACGTGTAAATTCTTTTTCCCATTTTATTTAATTTGGTAGTTTTGCAGAAAACACCCTGCATACTGTTTTTATCACTACTTTTTATCTGTTTAACCAAATTTAAATATTTTTATATATTTGAGATCCTTGGAACCAGTAGAACACTTTGGCTTCATTAGTTTTCTGTTTAGATGCCCTCTGCCCAAATATCATTTTTACAAAATTTGATTTTGAAATTTTATTTAAGTAAACTAAAGTCCTTGTCATTACCCATTATTCATGATTAAATAATAGAAACAAATTAAAAATTTATTCATGCATACATCATGAAAATCCAAAGGGATACATTTATTGTTTCTTGACGTTGGAAATAAATTGTTGCATCTCATCTCATGCATAGCATATATTTTTCTTTGTATGAACCTTTGCTTGTGTGTTTATGTGTGGCTCTTTATTTCTTTGTTAGACTATTCGGAGGGAAACGAGAATCTTTGCAACTGTAACTGCTGCACTCCCGGTTGCCAAGGCAAGTGGCACACCCCCATAAAAGTCCTATTAGTTTTCTATGCATGAGTAGATTATTTTCTATAAGCATGTGTAGGATAGTATTGCTATGCAAGCCTTGTTAGACCTCTTTATTCCTGTGTCTAGGTTCCTATGAAAATACTTAGTAGAATAGTGATGCTATGCAAAACTATTTTGATGAAAAAGATAAAGTCTACTAAGTTTTAATCAAACACCTGGGTGGAAATTGTTTGCTTGGCTGTACGAGTTGAGTGTTGTTCCCAGCGGATTTACCTGTGGAATATTCACTTGTGGAAGGCCACCCAGGAGCAAAGAAATCTGAAGAACTCCAAGTGAAGATTGCTTCTCGTGCAGCCATTGCCAATATGGGCTCTGGCTTGATCAACTAAGCTGCGTGGACTCTCCCCGGCCTGACAGGTGGGGGTAGAGGATTTGTAGGTGGAGCACGTCAGGCCAGAGTGGGAGGGAAAATGCTTCTGAAAGATCTCGTCTTATTCTTTCCTTTACTTATCACAAATGGTGTGTAAAGGGTAATTTGGGTTGAATGGGTACAATGGTGAACGTGCACAACCTCTGCAGAGTGTAAAATCTAAGTACTTAGTCGTGTCCCCGGAAACGGACAACTGAGCAGCTGAACGAGGATGTCAACGGAGGATTCCACCATTCGAACTTATAAATTAAAACTTGATGGGTGAACAAGGGTAGAATGAGACAGTGGATTTCATGCCACGGATGTCTCGAATAGAAGAAAAATGTTTTTCAAAAAGTTAGGGAAAAACTTGCTTTCTGCAAAATAGCCTTGAGCTCCACCAGCCAAATAAGCATATAGGTCATAGAGTTATTTTTCTAAGTGTCCACCATAGTGTCACTTGCCATTTCCATTTTAATGGTTCTGACCCACGTTGTTGCAATAAATATCTTATTGCAGACTGTCCTGATGATGAGTGAAAGTTTTTACTAAGGGTTTCGAGTCTTCAACCAACATGCTCGCCTGTGGCACATGATGATGATTGGGGACTCCATGAAGAATAATTTTCCGGTGTTTACTCTGTTCACTGCTAGCTTTATGCTATGCAAATTTGTAATGAATATTTTCTAAGTCTGGATCAACGTTGTAATAAATTGATACTTTGTTGTGATATTACATCGTAACTGTGTGTGCAAACGAATCGATCCAGTGATTTGCACTATACACAGGTATCTGCCATATTTTAGGTGCAGGTACACTACAGATGGTATCAGAGCACTGTGTTGCCTGTAGGTTCGAGCCCTTAGGATTGGAAAAACCTTTTGATCATAGTATTAACTACTTAAGTATTTTGGATCCTAGCGGCATAGTGAGATGAAGTGGCCTGGAAACAAACCTTACATGTCCGCGTACATGAGACCTGTTCCACAATTAAGTGGCTGGCCGGGTGTCTGTCTCTCTCACTATAGTGAATATCCAATTTACAAAGAGTTGTTTATATTTGTTGATCACATTGAGATTTGACTTAGTTTTGACTCTAATTTAATAATACACATATGACTAGTACCTCCTTACCTTATACATTTCTTGTTTTAATTTTTTTTCTTTCTTCCTAAAGGATGACGAGCTTCCACTTCACCACTGCGGAGGACTTCGAGGACACCCGTTTTGGCTGCTACCTTCTCGACATCGGCGAGAAGATAGGTTTACCGCTACTTCAAGTTAAGGGCTTCATCCTGAAGAAGTTTAACAAGGAGGGCTGTTGGGGGATAAAAGCAACTCAGCCAGGACGTGGAGAAGAGCCCACGTTGGAAATCAAAATGGTTAGTGACTCCAAAGATAAAGGACTCAATCTCGTCATGCAGGACCTGATTGGACGTCTCTGCGGACGCTATAGCACAGAGTTGAGGGGCCACTACTCCATTTTCTTTGGAAGGAGAAACGAGGAGGGTGAACCATACCTCTTTGATGTTGGAGATAGAGGCAAAGCAAAGCCCCTTAGTCTGTATTTCCAGGAGTTGGAGGTCCTCGTCACAGAACTTTATGAGGATAGACGCACTGAACTCCTGAAGAACGATGAGTTGTGTGCCTTACTCAAGGAGAACGAGGAAAAGATAAAAGCTCAAGAGGAAGTGACTAAGGCCCAAGAAGAAAAGTTTGCTTCACAAGAGGAGAAATACAAGAGACAGGAGAAAAGGGTTCAAGAGAAAAACAAGACTATCAGAGAACAGAAGGCAGAACTCGAGAGCAATGAAGTCGAGTTCGAAGCTGATAGTGACTTGATCAAGCGTCTTCGTACCGAGAAAAGGGAGCTGCAAGAGAAGAACTCTGCCCTGGAGAAAGAAGTGAAGGAATTAAGGGAAGTACTCGACAATGAAGGAATCGAGATTCAGGAAATTGGAGAAGAAGAAGATGACATGGTCGAGTAGTTCGTTAGCGAGACTACCATTTATTTACACCTCATCGTTATCTTAGTCTTGTATTGACCTATCAACTTGTGATAAGGCAGTACCTTCCATTGTATTCCACGGAACCTCGCGATTTTATTTTCCAAAACTTTCATGTTTTTTAATCCAGAGTTTTGAGTTGTGTGATGTTTGTTTGTTCTTATAGGTTGTTTGTTTGTTGGGGTAATCTTTCTCCTTAGACCTTTCCGTCTAAAAACTCACCTCTACAAAAATCACAGATGCCTCCCCGTCGTACGCCCGATAACAACAACAACAACAACGACCACAACAACAATGATGCTATACAACAGTTGATGGCCGCTCAAGCTCAGCTAATGACTATGATGACACAGTTCATTGCGGCAACCAACAACAATAACAACAACCACAACCCGCCTCCGCCACCACCCCCCCATGTGGATAGACTTACCAGATTTCTGAGGCTCCGACCAAACAAGTTCTCCACTGCAACTGGACCAATTGTGGCAGATGACTGGCTGCGTTCCGTGGACAGGGATCTAGTGACTTGTGAATGTACTGACGCTGAGAAGGTGAGGTTCACCACTCATCTGTTGGAAGGACCAGCAATCCAGTGGTGGTAAACTTATCAAATCACCCACCCACTAGAAACCATGACTTGGGAAAATTTCAAGGAAGATTTTCGTAATGCTCGTATCTCCTCGGGCATTATGAACTTGAAGCAGGAAGAATTCAGAAACCTGAGACAAGGAAACAGGAGCCTTAAGGAGTACATGGCTGATTTCCATGCCCTTTCTCGTTATGCCTCTGAAGACATTAACACCGAGGCAAAGAGGAAGGCAAAATTCTTAAATGGGCTGAGTGACGAGCTGAAGATCCCTTTGACAGTGGCATATGCCCCAAATTATCAGACTCTCCTAGATCAGGCTATCATACTGGAGGATAACATCAAGAAGGCTGAAAATAGGAAGAGAAAGTTGAATGTTCACAAACACCATTCTGAGACTTCTTTCAAGAGACCTTTTCCTCAAGATGCAAACCAGGGTCATAAACCTGGGCACTATCCTAGTGGAGGAAGCAACCACAAACATCATGGTCACAACCATAGTGGTGGTTTCAAGGGAAACAATGGGAATCACAAGGGAAATGGAAATGCTGGCCACAACAATGGGCAACATCGCCCAAACCCCGAATATAAGAAGGATATCAGCCAAGTCCTATGCTTCAAGTGCAATAACAAGGGTCACTACGCCACTGACTGCCCCGAAAAGAAGGCCGCGGAAGCTGCCAAGCCCAATCCCTTCTAGAAAGGACAGGTGAACCACATCAATGTGGAAGAAGTGTACGATGAACCTGATGCTGTCATTGGTACGTTCTTGCTCAATTCATGCCCAACATTAGTTTTATTTGATACTGGAGCATCGCATTCTTTCATTTCAAGAGCTTTTGTAAACAAACATGGGTTAGTAGTGGAAAATATAGGAAGCCCCATTAGAGTAAGCTCTCCGGGCGGAGAGATGCTAGTAACCTCTGGATGTAGACAGTTGAGTCTGAAGATTGGAAAGCATCAGTTTCCTACGGACTTGATCATCCTGGAAACACAAGGCCTGGATGTTATCATAGGGATGGATTGGATGTCCCGCTATGCAGGAATCATAGACTGCGCAAATAGAACCATCACTCTCACCACTCCAGAAGGCTCGAAGATCAACTTTAGATCAAAGTTTGAACTAAAGAAGGTTAGGCTTAATTCTCTTAAGGGGGTTAGTCTCGGTGAGGTCCTTATAGTTAAGGAATACCCTGATGTGTTTCCGGAAGAACTACCAGGAATGCCACCCGATAGAGATGTAGAGTTCCTCATAGAACTAAAACCGGGAACAGGACCAATTGCTAAAAGGCCCTACCCAATGGCAACTGATGAACTGAAAGAACTCAAGAAACAACTAGAAGAGTTTATGCAGAAAGGCTTTATCCGTCCAAGTTCATCACCCTGGGGAGCCCCGATCCTTTTTGTCAAGAAGAAGGATAGTACTCAGAGATTAGTCACCGATTACCGTGACATAAATGAGCATACAATCAAGAACAAGTATCCGCTACCCAAAATCAATGAACTGTTTGATCAACTAGAAGGGGCTGTCGTCTTCTCCAAGATCGATCTCAGATCAGGGTACTTTCAGATGAAAGTCAGAGAGATGGATATACCCAAGACTGCTTTCGTTACAAGATATGGTTCGTATGAGTACACGGTAATGCCTTTTGGGTTAACCAATGCTCCAGCCTATTTCATGAATATGATGAATAAGGTGTTTATGGATTTTCTGGACAAGTTTGTTGTTGTCTTCATCAATGACATCTTAGTCTACTCCAAAAGTCACAAAGAACACGAAGAACATTTACGTCTGGTGTTGCAAAGGCTCCGAGAGCATGAATTATATGCTAAGTTCAACAAGTGTGAATTTTGGTTAAAACAAGTAGGATTTTCTAGTACACCTGGTGTCTAAAGATGGGATAGCAGTGGACCCCGAAAAAGTTGCAGCTGTGACAAATTGGGAATCGCCCAAAAATGTGGGAGAAATCCGCAATTTTCTAGGACTGGCAGGGTACTACCGGAGATTCATTGAAAACTTCTCCAAGATTGCCAAGGCCTTGACTGAACTACTGAAGAAGGGAAGGAAATTTGAGTGGACGGAAGCTTGTGAGACCAGTTTTCAGGAATTAAAGAAGCGCTTGGTGTCAGCACCAGTATTATGCTTACCAGATCTAGAGAAAGACTTTCAGGTTTATTGCGACGCTTCATATCGCGGCCTAGGAAGCGTATTGATGCAAGAAGTCAAAGTAGTGTCTTACGCCTCAAGACAACTCAAAAATCATGAAGTAAACTACCCCACTCATGATCTAGAGTTAGCTTCTGTGGTGCATGCGCTAAAGATATGGAGGCCATATTTATGGGGAAAGAGATGTGAAGTTTTTACGGATCATAAAAGCCTCAAGTATTTCTTTACTCAGAAGGAATTAAACATGCGACAAAGGAGATGGTTAGAATTGATCAAAGACTATGATTTAAGTCTACAGTACCACCCAGGAAAAGCCAACGTAGTGACTGATGCCTTGAGCCGTAAGATTTAGGTAAACGGACTCACGGCAGGAGAATTGCCTGAAGATCTTTGTAAAGGATTTAAGGACCTTCGATTGGAGGTGGTACCTGAAGGATTCATAGCATCCTTAGAAGTTCAACCTCTTCTATTTAACAAAATCAAGACAACTCAGTTAGAGGATAAAGCAGTAAAAGAAATCAAGAAGAACCTAAGCGAAGGCAAGGCCAGAGATTTTAGAGAAGATGAAGAAGGAACCGTGTGGTATAAAGAACGCATTTGTGTTCCTGACAATGCCAATCTCAGGAAGTTAATACTTCAAGAAGCTCATGACTTGTGACGCCCGAAAATCGGTACTATGTAGATTTAAGCGATCCCGCCGAAATCCGCATAATAACGATTTTAGGTCGCCCACCAGACATAATGTGCACGCCGAAACATGCGCATTATGTGAGTGGAATTGTGATAACATTAAAACAGTTCCGATATATCCACAAATACCACAGAAGATATAATTACAACAACGACTCGAACGAGTCAAGATACAAAAGATACAATACAAAGATTCAAATGACAGCGGAAGCAAAATAGTATCCGACTACGGATAAGATGCAAATTGGACTAAGAGTCCTGAAGATAAGCAATAGCGCCATATCCCTGCCCAGCCAAGCCGGAGGGATTCCCAAGCTAACGTCGTCAGACTTCAAACCTGTTAACTGCACATAAAGCACATCCCAAAAGAGGGTCAGGGCACTCCCTTGCAAGCAAAACCGACTTGCCTACTTTCTACACCATCTCCCAAAATATAGGGGAGGTGGACTTAGCGGCAGCAGCACTAGCAACCTAAAGAGACACGCTACAACTTCCGTCTAATCAGAGAGGGATAAGAGAGCGCATAAGATAACCATCTACAACTAACACCAATCATAACCCATTCTCGGATTAACCCCCTCAACCAAGTATGAGGAAGCAATTCGGGAAAACTCACACAGTGAACAAATTTTAGTTACCAGTTATTGTGAAAGTAATTCTATATTACTAGTCAGGTTAATTAACAATGATTAGGTGTAAGTTGTCTATGATCTTGTTAGCCATCATCATCACCAAGTCGTCCATAACCGTGGACACGGCTCATCGATAAGATTATACCCTGCAGGGGTGCACTACTGGACCCGTACTCGTTCGATCAACCCCAAAAGCAAAGCCAGAAGCTAGGGCATCTCAACACGGCAAATCTCTTCTCTACGACCCATCCAGGGAACCGCATGATTGTGTGCACGGCTAATCAGGTCCAGAGCCTGCAGGATACGACCTTCATAGCACTCTAATAACGTGCCACCCTATATGAGAATCGACTACTCCATCATCATGAGATCGTTAGGTAACCATATGCATGCATCAAATGGAAAGCCCGAACTACTTGTGGCGCCCTGGATAAGAAGCGGATTAGATCGAAGCCGCGGGGGGCTCCATAGGGCCTCCCACAAGCGGTTAGTGCGCTCAAAATTGGATCCGAGGACAAGAACTGAGTTCCTAGGTCGACACTTAGCAGAACAAAGCACCTCACAAGGCCTTCCGCCGGTGTCTTATCTTTTAATTATAATACCCCAATATAAGACAACATTTTATTATGGTAGAATAACCTATCATGCTAAGCAGGTGAAATAAATAAGACATACAGACGACTCGCACAAACAACTCTAAGCATGCGCTACGACTCGCAAGGCTAACAGATAAACATGCAACAGGTATTAGGATGTGGGGATAAAGCTGTATGGGCTGCAGGATAAACATGTGATGGGATCGCGATAAAGAATCGAATACTAGGGTAGCAGAGATCAACGGCAGGAATGAAAGACAATGTATAGGTAAACAAGCAAACTTTGCTTGCCTGGAATCCCGCATGGAAGCAGATCTTGTCGTTGCTCACACGTCTCATCGTCGTATCCGCGAAGAAGCAACAAACACTGCAAAGCGTAAAAGATGCATTTTACAACTACGAAAAAAGATTCAGCATGATCATACGAGAATGATGCATGGCATGGCAAGATGCAATACAATGCAGGTAATTCAAATTAAGCGGGAAAACCACCCCGGCAATTAATATTTAGGTGCAAGTTATTTATTTACCAGCAATATTAAATGTTGGTTAACATGGTAACACATGGCATGGGTGAACTAATTAAATTAAATGGAATAGGGCATTATATATTTATTACCCCTATCATTCCATATTTAATTATTTAGTTGCAATTAACAAATTATACTAAACAATTAAAATAACAGATGCAAAATGGCATACAAATGGCATATTAATATTCATTGCATTTTTCTGATAAATAAACATATAAAGATTATTTAATTTGGAGTTATAGAATTAAAGTTATGAACAATTTAAGTTTAGGGTGTTTTCTGTAAATGACAGAGACTTGTTCGTGATAGAATATGTGTCGGTGGGGGCTTAACTGCAAAAGCAGAGAGCTGAGGGGCTCGGTGCAAGAATTACAGGGGGCCCTGTCACTTTCTCGTGGGACCTGGAGGTCAGTGCGTGGAAAGAAAGCTAAAAAGTGGGGCGTTTTATTTGGGTCAACGGGGCCAGGGGGGATCGAACTCGCGCCCACGCGCGAGTGCGGGAGAGCACGGCTCTGCTAACCAATGGGCTCGGTTAGTGTTGGTGATATAACACGGAAAAGAATTAAGTTACGGAGGTCGGAGCAGTTAACTGAAACCGAGATTCAGAAATCCAGATCCCGGCGGGGGTTGGTGACACGCGATTTGCAACGACGAACGCAGAGGCGCTGCGCTTCCCTACGCGCGCGTGCGTGCGTGTCTGGTTAGCGAGGGGTGTGTGGGTGCTGCGGCATGGAGTGGCGAGCATGGGACGTTGCAATTGGACGAGAGGAACAGGAGGCCAAACCAGCTCGAGCACGACCTCGCTACAAAAACCATGGCTAACAGCGGGAGGTCGTGGATCAATTCGACGACTCCCGCACGGATTTGAGAAGACGAACGGGGAAATCGAAAGGGGAGCTCACCGGGAGGAGGATTGTTGTGGTGGTACGGCTCGGGGACGAACGAAGGCGAAGAATTCCGGCGACGGAGGTCGCCGGCCGTGGAGAAGAAGAGGATGAGGAAGAGGGCTACCGCGACTCCCGCTGCGATTCCTTCGGAGAGGAGCGTGGCCACGACGAGGTGCTCCTCCGGGGAGGCTTCACGGCCCTTCGTCGGCACCGGCGTGGCGGCGCAAGGGTGAGGTGCTCGCCGGTGGGATGTATGTGGAGAAATAAACAGAGGGGACAAGGAAGGTTGGCGGCGGCGGCTCTGGGGGAGAGGGAGAAGAGAGTTAGGGTTCCGGAAATAGGGAGGAGGGGCGGCTAAAAGGGGAGGGGGAGTGGTTGGGAGGAGGGGGCTCCATGGCTCGCTGTCTCTGCCTCGCTGTAAAGCGAGGAAGACGACAGGAGGATATCCGGCTGGGCTAGGCAGAGAGAGGTAAGATGGGCCAGGAGGCTTTCGGCCCAGGTAAGTTTTCTCATAGTTTTTTTTATTTCTTTTGTTTAATTCTTTTCTGTTTTTGTATTTAAAACAAAAATAGAAAAGAGTTTGAATAAAGAAACTTTATAAAATAGTTTTAGTTTCAAATAGGAAATTTAATAAACTAGTTTTTATAATATTTGTAAAAGATTTGAAATAACACATTTTAATTAATATGAAAAGCATTTGAATTTAATTATGAGAATTAAATTTAAATGCAACAAATTAAATTAATGAGATGATGATGCAATGACATGATAATGCAAAAAAATAAAAACAAGAAAGTCTAATTGGAGAAATCTCCGGGGCGTTACAATCGACACCACTAACAAGGGATCGCGTCCCGCGATCCACGCCGAGACCGGAAAAAGAGAGGGGTAACTACCGAGTCTTCCAGCTTCGTGATGAACTTCTCGACACCACTAACAAGGGATTGTTGCTCCACCTTGAAAGTCTCGACACCACTAACAAGAAGAGTTGCTCACGTCGATGAAGATTTCCGAAGAACGAACCTAATAGGATAAAGGCAAGAAATCGTCCACCCACGTAGAATCCTAAACTTTGAAAGTTTGGATAAGAGAAGAGACTCAAAACAAATAAGGTAAGAGGAGAAATAGAATAGAGGTGAGGAGTAAAAAGAAACCTATTGAGATATTTTTCAAAAATAATTTAAGTCAAATAGTTTTGACACTCTAAAAACAACGACCGTTAGCGAGGTTATCCTACAGGCTTTTGCGGACCCGCTGCTTCGATAACCAATCGTATCGAAACAACAAGGAGATCGAAACCAAGGCTCTGATACCACTTTGTGACGCCCGAAAATCGGTACTATGTAGATTTAAGCGATCCCGCCGAAATCCGCATAATAACGATTTTAGGTCGCCCACCAGACATAATGTGCACGCCGAAACATGCGCATTATGTGGGTGGAATTGTGATAACATTACAACAGTTCCGATACATCCACAAATACCACAGAAGATATAATTACAACAACGACTCGAACGAGTCAAGATACAAAAGATACAATACAAAGATTCAAATGACAGCGGAAGCAAAATAGTATCCGACTACGGATAAGATGCAAATTGGACTAAGAGTCCTGAAGATAAGCAATAGCGCCATATCCCTGCCCAGCCAAGCCGGAGGGATTCCCAAGCTAACGTCGTCAGACTTCAAACCTGTTAACCGCACATAAAGCACATCCCAAAAGAGGGTCAGGGCACTCCCTGGCAAGCAAAACCGACTTGCCTACTTTCTACACCATCTCCCAAAATATAGGGGAGGTGGACTTAGCGGCAGCAGCACTAGCAACCTAAAGAGACACGCTACAACTTCTGTCTAATCAGAGAGGGATAAGAGAGCGCATAAGATAACCATCTACAACTAACACCAATCATAACCCATTCTCGAATTAACCCCCTCAACCAAGTATGAGGAAGCAATTCGGGAAAACTCACACAGTGAACAAATTTTAGTTACCAGATATTGTGAAAGTAATTATATATTACTAGTCAGGTTAATTAACAATGATTAGGTGTAAGTTGTCTATGATCTTGTTAGCCATCATCATCACCAAGTCGTCCATAACCGTGGACACGGCTCATCGATAAGATTATACCCTGCAGGGGTGCACTACTGGACCCGTACTCGTTCGATCAACCCCAAAAGCAAAGCCAGAAGCTAGGGCATCTCAACACGGCAAATCTCTTCTCTACGACCCATCCAGGGAACCGCATGATTGTGTGCACGGCTAATCAGGTCCAGTGCCCGCAGGATACGACCTTCATAGCACTCTAAGAACGTGCCACCCTATATGAGAATCGACTACTCCATCATCATGAGATCGTTAGGTAACCATATGCATGCATCAAATGGAAAGCCCGAACTACTTGCGGCGCCCTGGATAAGAAGCGGATTAGATCGAAGCCGCGGGGGGCTCCATAGGGCCTCCCACAAGCGGTTAGTGCGCTCAAAATTGGATCCGAGGACAAGAACTGAGTTCCTAGGTCGACACTTAGCAGAACAAAGCACCTCACAAGGCCTTCCGCCGGTGCCTTATCTTTTAATTATAATCCCCAATATAAGACAACATTTTATTAAGGTAGAATAACCTATCATGCTAAGCAGGTGAAATAAATAAGACATACAGACGACTCGCACAAACAACTCTAAGCATGCGCTACGACTCGCAAGGCTAACAGATAAACATGCAACAGGTATTAGGATGTGGGGATAAAGCTGTATGGGCTGCAGGATAAACATGTGATGGGATCGCGATAAAGAATCGAATACTAGGGTAGCAGAGATCAACGGCAGGAATGAAAGACAATGTATAGGTAAACAAGCAAACTTTGCTTGCCTGGAATCCCGCATGGAAGCCGATCTTGTCGTTGCTCACACATCTCAACGTCGTATCCGCGAAGAAGCAACAAACACTGGAAAGCGTAAAAGATGCATTTTACAACTACGACAAAAGATTCAGCATGATCATACGAGAATGATGCATGGCATGGCAAGATGCAATACAATGCAGGTAATTCAAATTAAGCGGGAAAACAACCCCGGCAATTAATATTTAGGTGCAAGTTATTTATTTACCAGCAATATTAAATGTTGGTTAACATGGTAACACATGGCATGGGTGAACTAATTAAATTAAATGGAATAGGGCATTATATATTTATTACCCCTATCATTCCATATTTAATTATTTAGTTGCAATTAACAAATTATACTAAACAATTAAAATAACAGATGCAAAAATGACATACAAATGGCATATTAATATTCCTTGCATTTTTCTGATAAATAAACATATAAAGATTATTTAATTTGGAGTTATAGAATTAAAGTTATGAACAATTTAAGTTTAGGGTGTTTTCTGTAAATGACAGGGACTTGTTCGTGATAGAATATGTGTCGGTGGGGGCTTAACTGCAAAAGCAGAGAGCTGAGGGGCTCGGTGCAAGAATTCCGGCGACGGAGGTCGCCGGCCGTGGAGAAGAAGAGGATGAGGAAGAGGGCTACCGCGACTCCCGCTGCGATTCCTTCGGAGAGGAGCGTGGCCACGACGAGGTGCTCCTCCGGGGAGGCTTCACGGCCCTTCGTCGGCACCGGCGTGGCGGCGCAAGGGTGAGGTGCTCGCCGATGGGATGTATGTGGAGAAATAAACAGAGGGGACAAGGAAGGTTGGCGGCGGCGGCTCTGGGGGAGAGGGAGAAGAGAGTTAGGGTTCCGGAAATAGGGAGGAGGGGCGGCTAAAAGGGGAGGGGGAGTGGTTGGGAGGAGGGGGCTCCATGGCTCGCTGTCTCTGCCTCGCTGTAAAGCGAGGAAGACGACAGGAGGATATCCGGCTGGGCTAGGCAGAGAGAGGTAAGATGGGCCAGGAGGCTTTCGGCCCAGGTAAGTTTTCTCACAGTTTTTTTTATTTCTTTTGTTTAATTCTTTTCTGTTTTTGTATTTAAAACAAAAATAGAAAAGAGTTTGAATAAAGAAACTTTATAAGATAGTTTTAGTTTCAAATAGGAAATTTAATAAACTAGTTTTTATAATATTTGTAAAAGATTTGAAATAACACATTTTAATTAATATGAAAAGCATTTGAATTTAATTATGAGAATTAAATTTAAATGCAACAAATTAAATTAATGAGATGATGATGCAATGACATGATAATGCAAAAAAATAAAAACAAGAAAGTCTAATTGGAGAAATCTCCGGGGCGTTACATGACTCAACTTATTCCATACATCCGGGTAACACCAAGATGTATATGGATGTAAAGGAGAGGTATTGGTGGATCAACTTGAAGCGTGATATTGCTGAATACATTGCAAAGTGTGACGTCTACAGTCGTGTGAAAGCAGAACACCAAAAACCAGCAGGGTTGCTACAACCCTTACCAGTACCAGATTGGAAATGGGAACAGATTGGTATGGATTTCATCACGGGTCTGCCCAGGACTAAATCAGGGTCCGATTCTATATGGGTTATAGTCGATCGTTTGACGATAGTATCTCACTTTATACCCGTGAATACTACATACACTAGCGCCAAACTAGCTGACATCTACATGAAGAGGATTGTGTGTCTACATGGTGTTCCCACGAAAATTTTGTCGGATAGGGGTACTCAGTTTACTTCCCATTTCTGGAATCAATTACATGAGTCTCTGGGAACTCGGTTAGAGTTCAGCACAACGTTTCATCCGCAGACGGATGGACAGACAGAAAGAGTAAATCAGATCCTAGAAGATATGCTGAGAAGATATGCTGAGAGCATGCGCTCTAGATTATAAGTCAAGCTGGGATGATAATCTCCCATATGCCGAGTTCTCTTACAACAACAGCTATCAAGCGAGCATAGAGATGTCGCCATTTGAAGCCCTGTATGGAAGAAAGTGCACTACCCCACTACTGTGGAGGGCGTAGGAGAACGTAGTTTGTTCGGACCAGACATAATCAAGGAGGCTGAGGAAAAAGTCAGGTTGATTAAGGACCGTTTAAAGATAGCACAATCCAGACAGAAGAGTTATGCGGACTCCAAAAGGAGAGAAGTCACGTATGAAGTGGGTGATCGAGTCTATCTCAGAGTTTCACCTATGCGGGGAGTTAAAAGATTTGGAATCAAAGGAAAGTTGGCACCTAGATTTATTGGACCTTTCAAGGTATTATCCCGCAAAGGAGAGGTCGCCTATGAATTGGAACTCCCGGAAGCACTTTCCGCGGTTCACAGTGTGTTTCATGTCAGCCAGCTGAAGAAATGTCACCCAGAAATGGCAGAAACACTGCTAAGAGATACAGTGCCACTAGAGGAAGTACAACTAGAAAGTGATCTCACTTATGAAGAAAAGCCCATAAAGATTTTGGAGACCGCAGAGCGTGTCACCCGAACCAAGACCATCAAATTCTGTAAAGTACAGTGGAATCACCATTCAGAAGAGGAATCGACATGGGAAAGAGAAGATGACCATAAAGAAGACCACCCTCACCTATTTGCTAGCCAATCCGAATCTCGAGGGCGAGATTCATCTTAAGGGGGTTAGGTTTGTAACATCCCAATTTTCAGAAAAATTTAAAACTTTGCATCCATGCATCATCATCATTAAACTTGTCATATGAATCACATAGAGTTTGAATTTAATTATTTAAATATGTTTTAATTGACTTTATGTCCTTAAAATTTTTATTTGAATTTATAATAATGTTCCTTTTATTCTATTTTTACTTTAGACAAAAATAATGTCAAAGGGATCTATTTTTCATAAGCTTTTCAAATTATATTTTTATGAATTTTTCTGAGAAGTTTTAATATAGTTTTGAATTTGTTTTATACTCAAAAGATTTAAAAACAGAAAAGAATTTTCAAAAAAGAAAAATAGAGTCGGGCTAGCCAATGGGCCGAAGCCCACTAGCTATCTACCGCGCGCGCGACGCAATCCAGCCCGCCAGCAGCCCGTCCCCGCCCGCACGCGCGCGCTCTCTCTCTGGCAGATGGACCCCACCTGTCATCCCCGTCCCGGCGACCCCTTCTTCCCCAAATCACGCCCACGACCTAGCCGAGAAACGGCCGAATCAATTCGTTGATTCCCGGCGATTTACTCACCCATTTAACTCGCCGTTGCCCCTATAAGAACCCCCTCGACCCCCTGTCCTTTTTGCCCCAAGCCCCGTACCCCGAGAGCCACCAGTCCGCCCACGAGCATCCCCGGAGCTCCGCCGTTGCCGACGGCAAGTTCAACGAACTCCGTGAGCTGCGACCTCCTCGAGCCCTCTCTTCACTCCCAATCGTTTCACTTTGTCTTTGCGCACCTTAGTGACAAGGTCTCGTGTTTTCTTACGCAGCCAAACTCCGTGTCCGTGCTCACCGACGAGAACCTCCGCCGTGCGCATCTCCGGCGAGCAACCAGAGGAGGCAGGAGGAGCTACGACCCCCACCACTTCGCCAACGACGTCGCCTCGACGCCCTCTACCCGTAGGTATGATCCACTCGTCTCGGAACACAGTAGAACGTCGAGAACGTGCGATGCCGTGCGTGTCGCCGCCGCGCGCGCTGTTTCGGCGAGGTCCTCCGGCGACCTAGCGCCGCCAGTTTTTGGTCAACCCGTGTAGGCCGTACGATCTCGATCCTACGGTTAGGATTAGATCTTTATAAGCGAAACGGTACAATTGATCTGGACCGCCAGATCCAGATCTGACGGCCCAGATCAAATCACTTAAACACGTCAGCATGCCCAGTCAGCGCACAGTCAGCGCCCAGTCAGCGCTGACGTGTAAATTCTTTTTCCCATTTTATTTAATTTTGCAGTTTTGCAGAAAACACCCTGCATACTGTTTTTATCACTACTTTTTATCTGTTTAACCAAATTTAAATATTTTTATATATTTGAGATCCTTGGAACCAGTAGAACACTTTGGCTTCATTAGTTTTCTGTTTTGACACATTAAAAAATTTCAAATATTTTTTATAGTATTTTAAGTGTTTTTGACATAACTTTAGTTAGAAAAACTATTTTTGAATAAATCAAATTGCTAACAACTTGTTTAGATGCCCTCTGCCCAAATGTAATTTTTACAAAATTTGATTTTGAAATTTTATTTAAGTAAACTAAAGTCCTTGTCATTACCCATTATTCATGATTAAATAATAGAAACAAATTAAAAATTTATTCATGCATACATCATGAAAATCCAAAGGGATACATTTATTGTTTCTTGACGTTGGAAATAAATTGTTGCATCTCATCTCATGCATAGCATATATTTTTCTTTGTATGAACCTTTGCTTGCGTGTTTATGTGTGGCTCTTTATTTCTTTGTTAGACTATTCGGAGGGAAACGAGAATCTTTGCAACTGTAACTGCTGCACTCCCGGTTGCCAAGTCAAGTGGCACACCCCCATAAAAGTCATATTAGTTTTCTATGCATGAGTAGATTATTTTCTATAAGCATGTGTAGGATAGTATTGTTATGCAAGCCATGTTAGACCTCTTTATTCCTGTGTCTAGGTTCCTATGAAAATACTTAGTAGAATAGTGATGCTATGCAAAACTATTTTGATGAAAAAGATAAAAGTCTACTAAGTTTTAATCAAACACCTGGGTGGAAATTGGTTGCTTGGCTGTATGAGTTGAGTGTTGATCCCAGGGGATTTACCTGTGGAATATTCACTTGTGGAAGGCCACCCAGGAGCAAAGGAATCTGAAGAACTCCAAGTGAAGATTGCTTCTCGTGCAGCCATTGCCAATATGGGCTCTGGCTTGATCAACTAAGCTGCGTGGATTCTCCCCGGCCTGACAGGTGGTGGTAGAGGATTTGTAGGTGGACCGCGTCAGGCCAGAGTGGGAGGGAAAATGCTTCTGAAAGATCTCGTCTCATTCTTTCCTTTCCTTATCACAAATGGTGTGTAAAGGGTAATTTGGGTTGAATGGGTACAATGGTGAACGTGCACAACCTCTGCAGAGTGTAAAATCTAAGTACTTAGCCGTGTCCCCGGAAACGGACAACTGAGCAGCTGAAGGAGGATGTCAATGGAGGATTCCACCATTCCAACTTATAAATTAAAACTTGATGGGTAAACAAGGGTAGAATGAGATAGTGGATTTCATGCCACGGATGTCTCGAATAGAAGAAAAATGTTTTTCAAAAAGTTAGGGAAAAACTTGCTTTCTGCAAAATAGCCTTGAGCTCCACCAGCCAAATAAGCATATAGGTCATAGAGTTATTCCTCTAAGTGTCCACCATAGTGTCACTTGCCAGTTCCATTTTAATGGTTCTGACCCACGTTGTTGCAATAAATATCTTATTGCAGACTGTCCTGATGATGAGTGAAAGTTTTTACTAAGGGTTTCGAGTCTTCAACCAACATGCTCGCCTGTGGCACATGATGATGATTGGGGACTCCATGAAGAATAATTTTCCGTTGTTTACTCTGTTCACTGCTAGCTTTATGCTATGCAAATTTGTAATGAATATTTTCTAAGTCTGGATCAGCGTTGTAATAAATTGATACTTTGTTGTGATATTACATCGTAACTGTGTGTGCAAACGAATCGATCCAGGGATTTGCACTATACACAGGTATCTGCCATATTTTAGGTACAGGTACACTACAACATGGAAATAGGGGGAGTGCGGTCCTAATACATTGGACCATCCCTCCCCCCATTATGCCGATAGCAAGTGTTCTTTTATCTCTGTATTCATTCTTATGACTAATGAGCTAAAACGACGAGTATTGGTTATGTACCCAAGATACATCTTCGCGGTGACATGCCATACACTCCTACATGGTGGCCTCAGCCACCGACTTCTTCTCTTTGAAGAGTTGGTTTTATTTGGAGCTTATTGTTGCTTTTTGCCCTCCTGTTCATGCATGTGGGAAACCTACTCAACTTGGCGCTTTATGTTTCGTTTTGGTAGTTGTGAGTTGAGTATGGTGTACCAATGACAGTTTGGAAATCTATCCCAAGCCTACTTCCCCCTGAAAACATTTCTCTCTATTGCACACAAGTCATCCATTTGAAAACTGGGATTTTAGTTCAGCAGGTCGGAATATCCGGTTCATTTGTGAATCGGAATATCCGGCGACTCGGAATTTCCGGGTGTAAAATTTCCGGTGTAAGTTACACCCGGAAATTCCGATCGGGCGGGTTGTCTAAAAATATAAGGGTAGGCACGGGGTGAAGGGCTCATTCGTGCCCTTCTTCCACCCCCGACCTCCCTCTCCTCCAACCGCCGCCCCTGCTGCTCCAAGATCCCTCCGGAGCCCTCCGACCGCCGGGGAACCTCTTTCTCGGCCGGATCTGCTCCTCCTCCACCCCGGGAACTCACTCCTCCAAGCAATGTCCTCAATGGATGAGGGTAACTTCACTTTTCCCTATCCCTAAGTGCTTGCACTAGGATCTTGGTGTGGAGTTATTTGTTTCAAAATTGCTTGGTAGAGATTGTTTCTAGCACCATTCCTTGCATCTACATACATTAGTTTTGCATTGTGTTGGATCGATCTAGTTTTAGACCGAGTCAATCTCAGATCTACACTGTTTCTGTTTAGGTCGGAATTTCCGACACAGCCTGACTCGGAATTTCCGGTCCCCCGGAATTTCCGGTTAAGTATGAATCGGAATTTCCGAGCTGAACACTGCAGTTTTAAGATTAACTCATGTTTAACTACATATGATTCATCAAATGCGTACCTAATGTGTGTATCCTCTCCTGACATGTGTGTACTTACCTTGTGCTACCCGCTATGCTCAAATTCACAGGTTCTAGTGGGAGTCCTTCCCTCGTAGAGGCAACAAGGAACACCTCAAGGGCACCTGTTCACAAGACCCCTGTCGACAAGGTAAGGGTCCTGCCTCCTCAAGCAACCCAACTGTTCCAAGGAAGAAGAAAACACTTGCTAGCAGGCCTCCGTACAAGAAAAATAAGAATGCCCCGGTTCCTCAACGTCAGAAGTATGCAAATATGAACTCTGTTGACTACTCTCAGCTCCGACAAGGGGATTGGTACCTTAGGCCAAGGGACAACACTCTGGATGATCGCATCTTTTGGTGTCAAGAGCAAGAGTTCATACTCAAGGACCTCTACTACTCTCTGTTGAAGCCCATTCGGCCTATGCATCCGTTTAACCTTGCAACTCTGCAGCAGAAAGCCTCTTTTGTTGAAGCTATACATATTGTCAAGACTATGGGCTTGGAGAGGCTTGTGCTCACTCGTTGTCCTTACAACTCTCAGCTCGTGATGCAGTTCTTTGCCACTCTTGTGGTGAAGGGTGACTCAAAGAAGACAATTAAGTGGATGACTGGTGACTCTTTCTGTGAGTCCAACTTTGAGGAGTTTGCCAAGGTTTTGGGCTACAAGTTTGATGGTGACAATCCTCAAGGCTATCGCATGC
The DNA here is from genome assembly GCA_026929855.1 of Poa annua. Lineage (NCBI taxonomy): Eukaryota > Viridiplantae > Streptophyta > Magnoliopsida > Poales > Poaceae > Poa > Poa annua. The sequence continues at coordinate 34,474,678 of CM049426.1, forward strand.
ACCACCCTTTCAAGCTCAACAAGAAGCACACCGTGCACTTATATGGTGAGGGAGGCATACCCGGCAATGCTCGAGATTTTCTTCCTCTTTATGATGTCCTTGTGCGCATCCTCCGTGAGAACATTGCACCAAGTGGTGGCAACAATGACAATGTGGTGACCCCTCTGTGCAACTTGCTCCTTCATGCCAACCACATTGTGGAGAACCCTGACCTTGATGAAGACTGGAGTGTGGATGTTATGGATTACATCCACAATGAGATGTATGAAGCCATGACCACCAAGGTCACTATCCCCTATGCTCCTTACATCATGAAACTCATCAAGTTCAAGTTTCCTGACCATACCTTCAGTGATGATGAGTTGGAAGCGCATGACTTCAAGAAACTATATGAGAAGAAGACAGTGGTCAAGCCTCCTCCTGTGCCTTCTTCTAGCTCAGCTCAGGGTGGATCGTTTATGGGTGATGCTAGGAGGGTTGCTGCTCCTACTTATGTCTCGGCCACTCATGCGAAGGTGAAGAAGCTGAATTGGTTCCAACGCAACATCCTGTGCATGAATGTGGACATCCGCAAGGAGCAATACACCGCCTAAAAGGATCGCCGTCAGCTTGCCTACAATCAAGACTTGATTCTTCATCATGTGTCTGGCTCTACTACTCCTGCAGATCTCTCTGATCCCCTGACCTTTGCTCAGTGGAACCAGGACTCTTTGGCTCCTTGGACACAGATTGATCATGACCTTGACGGCAGCTCGTACACCACTGGACATGCTTATGATGATGATGATGATGAGGAGGCAGATGATGATGATGAGGAGGATGCAGATGATGATGATGATGATGAGGAGGAGGAGACTCCCTCGGACTGAAGACCTTCACGGGACGTAGCATCGCTCCTCTTCCTTTTTGGCGTTTAGATGCCAAAGGGGGAGAAGTTGCCCTAGTAGGACTTCGGGGATTTGCAGGGGTTCGGGCACAAGCATATGCGTTTACCATTTCTTTGCGCTTGTGTCCATTTATCTTATTTGTGGCTGTTTGTTAAACTCCTTTATTATCTATGTGTTTTGAGACAATGTTATGCTATCATTATCCTATGGTTGAGACTTCAAATTTATTGTGTTGGTATTCTCTTCATATCCTATATACACAAGGTATGACACTCTATCTAGTCTCAAATGCTTCCATAACCTTACATTTTGTCTCCTTACTCCATTGTGATATCTTGTGTTTGTTATTATAAAATTGCTCCTATCCTTTGTCATATTGTGTTTCATACATGCACTTGTTTAGGGGGAGCTATTTTCTGTTAAAAACAAGATATTGCATTTCGTTTCATTGCAAATCTTGGTATTGTCATCTAACACAAAAAATGGGGAGATTGAAAGAACATTTCTTAATCCCTAGTGTTTTGAGTGTTAGTTACCAATACCAATGATGTACTAATCCTATTGCTAAGTATTTCAGTTTGTGTGAGTTGCATATCACATACCCCAAAGCCAAAATGTAAAGAAAAATATTTTCTGGAATTCTTCCCAGAACCGGAATATTGGATCCGGAAATTTCCAGGATCGGAAATTCCGGGTCTCCTATTTCTACCAGAAAAGTGGCTAAGGAAAAGTTCGGAAGTGGTTCTGACTCGAACCGGAAAATCAACTCGGAAATTTCATCAGCTCGGAATTTCCGAGTCACCCAGAAAACCACTCCAGATTTGGCTAAGGAAAGAAGAGAAAGTGGTTCTGACTCCAACCGGAAATTCAACTCGAATATTTCACAGAACCGGATATTCCGAGTGACTCGGAATTTCCGGGAGCCACTTATACCGGAATTTCTGGGTCTTCGAGGCAGCCAACAGCCAGATTTTGGGAGGGGGTATAAATATCCCCTCACTCACTCAAGAACAGTTAGCTCTCAGATTTTCTCTCTCCTACTATTCTTGAAAGCTCAAATCATCAAGATCTCCCAATCCCTCCACCCAAATTCGTTGATCTTTGGAGGATTGGAGGAGAAGGCCCGGATCTACATCTTCACCGAAGGGATTTGCATTTCCTCCCCATTCACTTGGGGATTTCGTGGCTAGGGTTTCCGGTGGGAAAACCTAGTTCACCATTGTTGTAATCTTGGTGTTGCCTTGACCTTTTGTGGTCCTTGACCTGTTGTGGTCATCTTGAGAGCCCCCAATTAAGTTGTGGGTGCGTGCCTCAAGAGTTTGTAAGGGATTCGATCTCCGCCCTAAAAGGGGATCAATAGTGGAAGGTGAACTCGCAACCTTTGTGGTTGAGTTCATCGGAGAAGAAGGTGAGCCTTTGTGGCGTTGCGGCTAACCTTTTGTGATAGCGCACACCTCTCCAAACGAGACGTACACCCTTGGGTGGAACTCGGGATTACATCTTCGTCTCCGCGTGCTTCACTCGGTTCCCCTTATCATTACTCCCTTACTTGCTTGTCTTGTTAGCTTATTTATCTTGTTATTGCTTCGGTTGTCATTTAGGTAAATTCACCATAGTTGCATATCTAGAGAATTCACCTTTGTGTTGAGCCTAAATTTTAAAAGACCTAAAATTTGTAATAGCACCTATTCACCCCCCCCCCCTCTAGGTGCCGGATTCCGGTTCACATACCCAGTATTTATAGGACATAGTCATTACGCCTTAAGACCGTGAGACCAACTCTTATTGTTATTCCTGGAAGATACTTTGATTGCACCAAACGTCATATCTTATTTAGTGTGACAATAATGGTGATACTTTTGAGTATCGGAAGGGGGTAGTTGAGACGTGAAGGGAATATGCCCTAGAGGCACTTAATAAACATAGTTTATTGGCAATATCCCAATCGTTCATTATATGTTTTATACCATGCTATAACTGTATTAAGCGAAAACATTAATACATGTGTGGTAGATAAACAACCAGGTCCCTAGTAGCCTCTACTAAGACTAGTTTCGTTGCACGATTGATGATCGAGGTTTTCCGATCATAGGGCATGGCGCCGGTCGGCAATGGAAGTCATATCGTTAGGTGTAACGATGTGATGGACATACCCAGTATTTATAGGACATAGTTGTTACGCCTTAAGACCGTGAGATCAACTCTTATTTTTATCCCTGGAAGATACTTTGATCGCACCAAACGTCATATCTTATATAGTGTGACAATGATAGGTGATACTTTTGGGTATCGGAAGGGGGTAGTTGAGACGAGGGGTCAACAGCGGGATTTGTCAGTCCGCATAGCCGGATAGATACTCTAGGGCCCACTCGGTGAGATTATGTCAAATGAGTTTGCAAACATGTGACTAGGTCACCAGCTGACATAATATCATAGCCGAGTAGAAGATAGCGATGTCGGTAACGAGATCATGCTAGGTATGGAGATATCTGAGAATGATGCTCGGACACGCTAAGTATCGCCATGACAAAGGGTTTAAGACTATACGTCCAGGTTTGATAGATGAAAGTCATTTGTTATATCACAGGGATTAATTCATGGGGTCCAGGCCTACGAGTTAGTCGTTGATCATAGAGGAGTCTTGATCGTACCTGTTATTATATCGAACCGCTAGGGTAACACACTTAAGGGGTTTCGACAAGACAACCGGAAAGGAAAGAGATCACCGGGAGCGTCCCGGGAATGGTCCGATGGAGATCGGGCAGCGACGAAAGAGTTTTCGGAGCTAGAATAAATTATATATAATATGTTTGATATTAACTAGTGTAATTAATGTCTAAATATGATTTTATATATTTATTTTCGAATTTATTTAGGCTGATTTCCCTAAATGGGCCTTCTGGTCGAAAGAAGGCCCAAGAGGGGGAAATTCCCTAGGGGAATTCGGTGGGGGGCTTGGGGGCCAACCCAAGTGGGCCAAGGGGCCCACTAGGGGCCCGGCGCACCCTCCCTAGCCGCACCAAGGCTGTGGGTAGTCCCACATTGCCTGGCTAGGGACGTTGGCTCCCCCCGGGAGCCTATATAAGAAGGGGCACCCTTGGCCTTTCAATTCACCAATGAATTCTCTAATTCTCTCTCGATCTCGTGATTCCCTTTGTCGGAGTCGCGCAGAGTAGAGGAGGGGGATCTCTTCCACCATAGCCCGCTGCCGCGCTGCTGGTGTTCCGGTCCAAGTCTTCCGCTGCTCGTCCTGGACTGGATCTTCGGAGGCCGTCGTCTCCACCGTATGTGTGTGACGCCATGCGAGGTGCTGCGCTAGCGGTACTCGGAGGCCTACTTCCTCCACGACCTAGAGGTCGGCTATGGCGTCTTCATCGTCAACTCTTGTGCGGGAGCGTAATCCCTACTATTCGGTCTACGAGGGTATGTATTCCGCTCTCCGCCGTACTTCTATATCTGCATAGTGTAGATCTTGGCTAGTTTAAGGATATCATTGCTAGTAATTTTTTTGTTTTCTACACACGATCCCCTTCAAGACGAGGGGTCAACAACGTGATTTGTCAGTCCGCATAGCCGGATAGATACTCTAGGGCCCACTCGGTGAGATTATGACAAATGACTTTGCAAACATGTGACTAGGTCACCAGCTGACATAATATCATGGACGAGTAGAAGATAGTGTTGTAGGTAACGAGATCATGCTAGGTATGGAGATATCTGAGAATGATGCTCGGACGCGCTAAGTATCGACATGACAAAGGGTTTAAGACTAGACGTCCAGGTTTGATAGATGAAAGTCATTCGTTATATCATAGGGATTAATTCATGGGGGTCCAGACCTACGAGTTAGTCATTGAGCGGAGAGGAGTCTCGATCATGTTTGTTATTATATCGAACTGCTATGGTAACACACTTAAGGGGTTTCGAAGAGACAACCGGAAAGGAAAGAGATCACCGGGAACGTCCCCGGAATGGTCCGATGGAGATCGGGCAACGACGAAATAGTTTTCGGAGTTAGAATAAATTATATATAATATTTTTGATATTAATTAGTGTAATTAATATTTAAATATGATTTAATATATTTATTTTTGAATTTATTTAGACTGATTTCCCTAAATGGACCTTCTGGTGGAAAGAAGGCCCATGGGGGGAAAAACCCTCAAGGGGATTTTGTGGGGAGGCTTGGCCGGCCTAGGTGGGCCAAATGGGGCCCACCTAGGGCCGGCGCAACAGCCCTAGCCGCACCAGGCAATGGGGATAGTCCCACATTGCCTGACTAGCAAGGTTGGCTCCCCCCGGGAGCCTATATAAGAAGGGGCACCCCTGGCCTTTTAATTCACCAATTAATTCACCAGTTCTCTCTCGATCTCGTGATTCCCTTTGTCGGAGTTGCGCCGAGTTGAGAGGGGGATCTCTTCCACCATAGCCCGCTGTCGCGCTACTGGTGTTCCGGTCCAAGTCTTCCGCTGCTCGTCCTGGACTGGAGCTTCGGAGGCCGTCGTCTCCACCGTATGTGTGTAACGCCCTGCGAGGTGCTGCGCTAGCGGTACTCGGAGGCCTACTTCCTCCACCCGACCTGGAGGTCATCTTCGTCGTCTTCGTCGCGGCGAGTTCTTCACGACCTAGAGGTCGGCTACGTCGTCTTCGTCGTCAACGCTTGTGCGTGAGCGTAATCCCCGCTATTCGGTCTACGAGGGTATGTATTCCGATCTCCGCCGTACTTCTATATCTGCATAGTGTAGATCTTGGCTAGTTTAAGGATATCGTTGATAGGAATTTTTTTGTTTTCTGCATGCGATGCCCTTCAGATTTTGGTGCGGATTTTGCTACGGTGTTGATTGGTTTGGGCTGAAATGGTTTCTTTTGTTAATTGGATCGGATCGGTGTGGGATTTTCGGTAAAGAGGATCGGTGCGGTGTGGTGTGGGGACAAAAAAATAAGACAGATATGGGCTGAACCCACGGGTTCAGCCCGTGGGAGAGGACACTGTTGTTTCTTTCGAATCTATCTGCTACTGCTATGCTAGTCTTCGTCTTCCCCTACCTCTGCTCCTCTTCACCCATGGCGGCCGCAAGTCAAGCTTAGGTCCCTAGGCCCCAACACCTCTACACACCGGCGACAACGTCCAGGCTGCGTTTCCTCGTTGCCGATTGCCCTATGAGGCCCTGTGTGCTTGCTGATTTCTGGTTGAATCCGTCGTCTCGCCGGGTGCTCGGCCTTGCCGGGGGCTCCGCCTCGTCGGACGCCTCACCTCAGCCGGGCTGGAGCATGCTTTTCTGGCCGACCCGGAGCTCGCTCCGAGAGCGGCGAGCGCCTCGCCGATGCCACCACATCTGTGTGCTACTCAATGATCTGCTCGCTGCAAAACTCTATCCGCCTCCTCCTTGTCGTTGCGGGCTGTTGCGACAATGGCGCCAACGGCCGGAGCTGTAGGACGATGAGGCTCAAAACAACAGGCGTCGGCGTTCAACACAGGCGTAAGAGTCACGGCGACCCCATGGTCTGAACCCGCGGGTTCGGTGCGGATGCGGCTGCTAGATCTGCGCGGCGCGGTGCGGTGCGGTGTGGGTGAATTTACTAGTTTGATGGAGTGGGGTGGGGTGGGCATTGACATATAGATCATCCGGTGCGGGCGGATTCAGGACGGTTTTCTCCCCATTGTCAGGCTGAGCTCCAAGTCAAGATGACAACACTGTGAGGACAACGAGATGAACTAGCAGGAGCGGTTGATTCATTCGTGTATGAGTGTTGAATTGTTGTAAAAGTTGCAATTTATTTAAGTTGACATTAAATTGTTTTTTTTTGCGATGCAGTATCGCTATGTGATCTACGTATCAATATGATGATTTGTGCCCTTTGGTCTGTACTACATAGTTGTGTCAACATAAAGGTTGAATAGTTACCGCAACTGTGCAGTCCTTCTGTTGGAGGTGGTCTAATTTTGAAGCTGACTTGTTCAATGGTATAATGTCAGATTTTCTTTTATAAATTCCCCCCCGCGAAATTCTCTTATAAAGAACTGGACCATTTCTGGAGCAGAGATCGGTGAACCCTGCGGATCTTGCATTCTTGCTACTTGGAGGAGGCTCAACGTATTTCTGTCATGTAAATACTATCAATTTTTTTTGACAGCTTAAAAATCCTATCAAGTCGTGTGTTGCCACAGTATCAGCCGTCCTGCTCCCGCCTCACACAAACATGCCGCTTCTCCACCTCTCGCTTCCGCCGCAACGCCTTCTCGTCGGGCGCCGCCGGCTATACGCCCTGCCGACGCCTTCTCCATCTCGCCTCTCCATAAGGTTTCCATCGCAAGCCTCCAGACCATGCATCCACCCACATCGATGTGATTTCTGGTCGCAGCCGCCACCGCCGTCGTCACCTCCTTGGCTCATCTGCTCTTCTTACTGAACAGAGCGGCGGCGTCGATACTGGCGGCCTCGGAGGATGCATGCGATCTCCCTTTTTCTCCGGAGCGCGCTGCACACCACCGCGAGCTCGCTGCGGCCGCCGCCTCCGTCGAGCGCGCCTGCCGCCTCTGCGTAGACGTGAGTTGACTTTGTCCCCTATCCTATTGATATTCAGATTTGGGTGCGGAGGTAATTGCCGTTCCGTGGCATTGTTTGATTTTGTCCTGTAAGCTGTAGCACTGTTAGGTAGCGCTCTTGATGCAATAATTCGATGGCAACTGAACTGAGAAATGTATTTAGAAAAATCAGTTAATTTGCATAAGTTTGTTCTCTGAATTAAGTGTGTTTGACACTTTATTATTTTAAAAAAGATTTAAATTCTCCTTGGAGCACCAGAAGTTTAATCCCCTGCAATGCCAACATGGAGGCACCAGACGTCTTGTGGGAAAAAGTATATTTCTGGAGTGAAGTCTTGCAACTGGAGTAACACACTATATTTCATATTATGCATCCAATGCCAAAGCCAGTATGCTAAATGTAGAGAAAAGTCGGTCAACTCATTTTCTACTCGGTAGCTTTGTTAAAACAATCCAAAATGATTACTCTGCTCTAAAACACAATTGTGATTTGTGGTTGCCATTTAGTAAAAGAAAATATTACACGCCCTTAGTAATTTTTCATAAGAATAGATAATATCATTTAGTTTATTTTAATCAGAGAAGACTAGAAGTGATTGGATGATTCATATTATACCTGCTTATATTTTTAAACTGTAGGTATAGCATTTTCATCACTCAATTTAATAGGCCAAAGTCCATTGCAAAATATAGCATGTGTACCGGAATAAAATGGTAAACTATGGGGGAACTTAGGAAATTTAAAAATGGAAGAGCGGAAGAAATTCACTGAACACATAATTTCAAGTTTGCCTGAGTATGTAGAAAAATATATCAATATCTGAAACACAAATTTGTGTGCTATATAGATTTGGCGTTGTAGATGTTAGCACATTTTTTTACATAGTCAGTCAAACTCAAACTTATAGAAATTTGACATGGGACAAACCTAGAACTTCATTTATTTTGGAACGTATGAAGTAATTAATTCAAATGCATAGCATGTCACTGAATATCTATTCGATTACCTGAGCTACAATTTTCTGGTTAACTTGTATGTCTTTACAGGTCAAGAGATCACTTCTTTCAGGTGGAAGGAAGATTCTTGAAAAGAATGACCAAAGTCCTGTCACAATTGCAGATTTCGGAGTTCAGGCCCTTATCAGCTTTGGTAATTCACAGCATAGTTTCTTGTTCAGCTTACCATATGCACACTGCGTCTCTGTTTGATGGCCATTTTTATCCTGGTGCTGCGGATAGAGCTCCAGCAACTGTTTCCATCAATACCTCTGGTGGCAGAAGAGGATTCAACATTTCTCAAGTCATTTAAGCCTGATGATAACAGTGGTAATGTACTCATCGAGTCAATTTCGAGTGCTGTCACGGACAAAGTGAATAACAGTGGTTCACCTTTAACTCATGATGATGTGTTAAGAGCTATTGACAGAGGAGGCAAGGATGCTGTCTCCTTTGATTCAAATCCTGCTACTTATTGGGTAGGCTGCCAAGTTTCATTAAACGTTAACGTGGATCTGTACAAGTTTGTTCCACTAATTATTGTTGATACTGTTCTAATGAAGGTACTAGATCCCATTGATGGCACTAAAGGTTTTTTGAAAGGAGATGATGCCCTGTATGTGGTACGGCTCTCTATATCCATTTGTTTATCTATTCTTGAACGGACAGCAGGAGCTCTGCCTATTTACTTTATGGAAGGAAAACATTATGTACAGGGGGGACTAAAAGACAAATAGCTAAGTGCCAAATCTATTAATCTTTACCGGAGCTTGCAGAAATGCCATTAGGATTGCTGAAGCTAAGTTGGTTGCTGGCAGTCTGTCATTGTCTTGAGAAAACTGTGGGTGCAATCTGTTGTGGTCTCAAGTATTGATTTCGCAAGATTCTACTATTCCTCTGCTTGGATCACATTCTTTTGAAAACACTACCTGTCTCTAGCCAAAAAACATGCAGTGGAGCAAAGCTGAGTCCACGAGATTCATGATATAACAGTCTAGCCAACTGCATACTGTACCCCAAACATAGTCCCTCCGTTTCAGTGAATAAGGCATATAAATTTAGTGCAAAGTCAACATCTTCTAAGTTTGACCAATATTATACTACTCCCACCGTATCAAAATGTAAGATGTTTTAGCACAAGATATGTCCACATGCATTCATATAGATAATTTTTTGAATATTTACGATACCACACCAATATAAATAGATCCACCATGAATAAATTTACATAGCGCATATGTTTAGGCCCTGTTTGGAACACATGAAGTAAAAACGAAGGAATAGGAAAAACACAGGAATTGAGGTGTCATGCTTCCTAAATTCCTACAGGAATCAAAACCACGGGAACATTTTCAAAGTGTCGTTTGGATGACACACAAGAAAAGCACAGGAATTTTAGAGATAGGAAGATTAAAACATGACCTCATGTTTGTTTTCCTCCAAAATTCCTATGGAATAGCCTATCCCATAGGAATTTCAAAGGAATCCAAGTTTCCTATTCCTTTGTTCCAAACGTACCATATGAATTTTCCTTTAAGATTCCTATCCTCCAAAATTCCAACCATTTTCCTTTGTTCCAAACATGAGTATTATATATTTGGTCAAACTTAGTAAATTGTGACTTTTGACTAAATTATATGCCTTATCCATTGGAACGAAGGTAGTATTTAGGTTAGGGGTATGACAGGCATATGTCGAGGGCGGTTTTTACGAAGTCTCCCATAGGGGGACAAGATTAATGGTTAGGCCGTCCTCTGGTTGCTAGGATGGCAGCCGTGAGGACTCTATCTTGGCTTTCTATTCATTTCAGGTGCGTTATTAGGTATTGTTGATCTTGATCAAATCCTGAAACTTGGAACCAAGCTCACTTGGACACTGCATCCATTGTTACAGAATGTGCAGAACTGCACAAGCATACACCTTTGTTAATTATTTATTTGCAACCTTTATTATGAGCTGCATGTGTACGCATGCATTACTGCTTTTCTTAGCTCAAGCATTAATTCCCAAGTATTATTGGTAGCTACATTCATGTCATCGTAGTTCACTGTCTGGAGATTATCTGTGTTAAACACTTTGTTTTGTCGAACATGCATCAAAACTCAAAAGGTACACATTGTATGGTTTTTGGACCCGGTTTCCCTTATAAACTGGGTCAACTCTTTCTATCTATTCGGGCGGTGGATGCGACCACCTTATACCTTAAAAAAAAACTCAAAAGGTGTTGCATTCGAAACAAGGTGTCGAAATGACACATATTGAATACTTTATGTGGGTGTTGCTCACCTCAGTACCTCCATTTGGTACTAACTTGTAGCATAAGCTATGCAGGTGCATACATCAAATAGCCACAATCAACACATGATATTCATTTCATGTTGAGGTTCTTTGCTTGATGTTCTCCACATGGCCCCTCACTGAAACAAATCATATTCAGCATTGTAATACCGTCATGTTATTAGCTGAAGTTAAAAACTTCTTCAGTTTTTATTAATGACACACATGTTTTTTTGGATTTTTCATCTGTGGTAATACCAAGTTTGACAAATTAGCATGTATGAATAGTAAGTCTGTTTACTCATCTCTGATATCAGTATGGATTTTGGAGTTGTGCTTTCTAACTAACGTGAGCATGATCACTTTGTTTTCTTTATTCTATTGTTTGATACGAAGCTTTTCTTGGTATATCTTAAGGTTGGGTTGGCTCTTGTGGTGAATGGTAAGGTATCAGTAGGAGTTATGGGATGTCCAAATTGGACTAATGGTACCACAACCAACAAAAAGGAAGAAAGTCTTGATCCATGTACTGGCCATGGCATCCTTATGGTGTCTCATGCAGGATGTGGTACTTGGTCTAGGCACTTGTCTCCTGAGGTTGCCCAGTTGACAGCAGAACAGGATATTTGGAAGAGATGTTTTGTTGATTCCTGTTCAGTTGTACACATGGCACGCTTCTGCATTCCTGATAGCCAAACTTGGAATATGATACCATTATCGCTCCTCTTCGGCTCAACGATGGATGAATCTGATCCAAAAGATGAGAATACAATTCTTCTCCAATACGCTTGCTGTGGCAGGTTTGTCGCATTATCCATTTACCACTATGCATGGTTGTTTACATTCCTAACCAGTATAAACATGATGCTAGTGAATCAGCAAAAGGCAATTCAAGTACTGGCAGAGTATTTTTTTTAGATGCAGTATGCTTTGGATTTGGCAGCACAATCTGAAATGAGAATTATACTTGCTGTCATATAACAGTATCTTAGGTTGATAACGACCATCTTAGACTGACCTTGCTGATGTTTTGTAGCTTGTGCAAGTATATAATGGTAGCGTCTGGGAGAGCCTCGGTTTTTTTCAATCGAGCACGGCCAAAAACTCAAATCAAGGTGTTGTATTGCTCGAAATTTCGATTGTACTACTTCTGCATGAAAAGTTAAACAACTAATGGACTATGTTTACACATACGCTGATCTTTCTACTCCCACTGCTTTCATAGGCTTGGGATCATGCTGTCGGGGTAATTTGTGTGCAGGAAGCTGGAGGTCAGGTATATACCTCCTCTCTAATCCCGGACGCGGTGAAATATACATTTGTTCTATCGAGTGTAATTTTGTGATCCATTGAAACTGACAGATCAGTGACTGGAGTGGGAAACCGTTGGATCTCGCAGCTGACTTAACAGGGCGTAGAATCATCTACCCTTCCGGCGGTATTGTCGTGACAAACGGCGCTCTGCATGACAAGCTCGTCGAACTGATCTCAGAAAACAAAAAGTAGTTGCGACGTTGCACAATTTTGCATTGTTTCCAACAATTTACCTCGTTGGCCTTCAAATCGTATTTGGTCTCACCTCATCCAGGTTATATCCAATGTAATTAACTGGTCATCAGAATATTGTTAATACGAAGCAGATAACTGCCTGAAAAAAAATTCTGCAGGAACTTCACCGAGAAGGTATACATGTGAAACCTGGTACATGCTTCAAGTTGCCTTGTTGATGTATCTAATGTTCTAAACCAAGTTGCCTTGACATGACAATCTCTGAATCTGTTGGATAACCGTGAAGGCTGCATGGTCGTGCAACGGCTACACACTAGGGGGTGGCCCTTGCTCTCGCCAGAGATCAAGTACTGTTGGCACACTACTGAATTACTCCGGGTTCTGCCCTACCCGGGGGCAGCCCCCGACACTAGTCCCCGAAGCTGGTGCTGCGCAGCGACCGCGGATGATGTGCGGGATCAGCTTTAATAACAACTATCTTCCGAGAACATATGATATTATCCTCCGACTAGACGCCGAGACCGGTTTTTCCCGAGATTCTCATACCGAGATCGTTTCAACCGGAAGGCGATGCCTGTAACCGGATAGTGCAACCTGAGTGAATCTTGACCGTTGGCTCTGCACTGAATTCCAGATCGTGAGCTGGGTCCCACCCGATGTCCTGTCTGATCAGAAGTGCACTCGAGTGCCTCTGACCGAGCACGCCGCTGCTCGGGTTCGCGCGCCGGGAGCCGCAGCCGATCCGAAGTCCAACCGTTGGGGCTGTGTGGCCCCCCGGTGTGGCCGGATCGGGCGCTCCGGTGAACGCCACGTGCCGCGCTGCACATAATGGATCCCACTCACGATCGGAGAGATCGTGGGCGGGAAATTTGGAAACCGCTCCGGAATCCCCCCATAAATAGGGGACCGGAACGGTCACCTCTTCTTCTTCCTCTCCTTCACAATTCCGCCACCGTCGTCTCGAGCACGCCGTCGTAGCCGTGCCCGGAGCCCGAACGCCGCCGCTCTCGTTGGTCGCCGGAGCCCTTCGCTTCATCATCGGTTCGCGTCCTTCTTGCCCATCACCGGCCTCGCTTTCTCCGGTGAGTTCTTCTCTTCGCCCCGATGAACTTTCTCTCACGGGAACAATACCTCGCGCTCGGTCGCGCCCTAACGCATGCGCGGCTGCGCCGCCGCCGGCGAGCACGATTCACGCGGCGCGCACGAGGCGCGCGGCGGGGATGAAGACTCGCCGTAGGTCTTAGCCTTTTGCCCGCACTATGCCATGTTTGAGTTTAGCCCGAGCGTATTTCCTCACTTAAGTTTTGATTTACTAGCACGCAGTAGATCTTACTTGCTAGGAACCCGGTTGTCTTTAGGAGTTTGTGATCCGATATCTTAGCTCTCGGTAGACTAATTCCGACTAACTGCCGCTGCGCCTGCAGAGTAGCCCGGATACATCTGCGGACTTCTCCGGCATGGCTGAAGAAAGTATTCGGGGGTGCTGGGATGGGTCCGAGACCAAACAGGAGGACCTCGACTGGCTGTACCGGACTCACCGGATTCCGCCAGAAGTTGAGAGCCGTCTCCCGGAGGATGAGGTTCAACCGGAACCCCAACCCGGGGAATACGTTGTATCCCTCACACACTTCGAGCGTGGGTTTGGGCTTCCGGCTAGCCCCTTCTTCCGCAACTTCCTCGACACCTACAGCCTCCAACCCCATCATCTCCCAGCTAACGCCATCATGATGCTTTCGGTCTTCACCACCTACTCGGAAGCATACCTCGGCGTGTGGCCATTCTTGGACCTCTGGGCCAGGTACTTCATCCTTCGCCGCCAAGTCATCCCCAATCCGGATCAGAAAGTAAAAGACTTGGTCGACTGCGGAGCGGCCACCATCATTCCCCGTGCTGACTCCGGATTTCCTATAGTCAAGGGACTAGAATCCTGCCGGAAGTGGCAGCGCAGTTTCTTCTATGTGAAGAATCGGGAGAGTTCAGGAGATGGTCCGGGATCCTCGAACCCGGACTTCATAAATTTGCCGGAGTTCGCCATTGGTCCTCCCCGCAAATTCAACCTCTGGAAACGGTTCCCCGATATCGAGGAGGTCAAATGTATGCACGACGTCCTCGGGGTGCTGACTAACAAGATGACTGGCGACGATCTCCTGCGCTGTTTCATTATTCGCAGCGTCTGCCCTCTACAAACCCGAGTGCACAAGATGTGCCATATGGACGGGAACTATGATCCCACCAGGACCAGCATTTTCGGGTTGGACCGTCCCGCGGTCGTTTGACGCGTTCGAGCTATTGCGCTGGGTATACCCAGAGATCTAAGAGCAAGTTGTAGTCCGTGTACCACACTTATATAGAGAGAAAAGGCAGGAGTAGGGGTGTTACCTCCTCACGAGGGCCCTGAACCTGGGTATATCGTCTGTGTGTTGTGTGCCTTCGTGCATTTGTTCTTGTTTGTTAGATCTTCCATCTAGCGTGTTGCTCTTGTTTCTCGTTCTTGGGAGATCTCGGTTATACCGGGATCCTCCCCGTGTGAGCTCTTCAGCTCGCTATCCCTCCCCGGATCCACCAACGTCCATCGGCCCCACACATTAGCCATCCTATGGCATCTGCCGTGACACCACCACGACAGTTGGCGCCTACCGGACATGCCTAATCGGCATGGCGTCACCGGCTAGTGCGACCTACTCGCTGCGCTATCCGGCGTAGCCCCTTCGTCATCATACTGGCAAGGACAGCAGGCGCCGTCCTGGAACATCATTGTCCCCCTGTCAGAGACAGGACATGTCTTTGCCCATCCCGGATAGCCTTTTCCGGATTGCCGGGCTAGGCACGTCGTGTCTTGTCGTACCGTTGTCGTACCGCCTGACGCGCTCCCGTGTCAGGCGGGAGGTGACCATGCTTCCGTGTCAGGCGGGAGGTGACCATCCCTCCGTGTCAGACGGAACGGTACTTCCCCCCGGATTAGGCGGGAAAGCCTGCTACAGACCGTTGACGGCCTACCGGGATCCCTCATGCCGGTTATCGTCTTGCTCGACCTCGCGAGTCCTTCCTGCACAAGTCCAGGACAGAGTTAAGTGTTCCGGTTAGCACTTACCCGGATTGCTTATCCGGTAAGACCGAGTACTTCTCCTTCCGGGAGTCTCCTCGGAGCCCAAGATCCGAGATCCTTTCCGGATGCACCCGAGTTCGTCTCAGGATGAGTATCTCTAGGCCTAGCCTCCCGAAGATGTCTTAGAGCAAAGACATCTTCGAGAAGCTAGTTCTTAGAGGAACCATCCGCTGATGCTTGTGCTGCCATTGTGAAGGCTCGGGGTGTCTATTTATAGCCGCCAGAGCTGACCCTTGCGCCTGCCAGGAGGCACCTTGCACTCTACCAGCACTCAAGGGTCAAGTTGCCCCTTCAGCACACTAGGGGGTGACCCTTGCTCTCACCAGAGGTCAAGTACTGTTGGCACACTACTGAATTACTCCGGGTTCTGCCCTAGCCGGGGGGCAGCCCCCCGACATCGATGATGTTGTGCAGCGTTGTAAATTTTTGTGCCCTGGATGCTGGCGGCTGCTCGCAAGTCGCAACGGCTTGTGGAAGCATCATTATGCTGGCGCCACATCGGTGACTGGATGTGAGACTCTGCTGGGGCGCTGAAGGCCGGAGCGGACGGAATTCATGGCGTCGGTGGAACGGGACTTTAACTCTCGTGACTAACCTCCCGGCGTTCCATAACGTCCTGGTCTTCGTCTGCGACAAAGTCGGAGCCGGCGCTATACGTGTTCTGGCTGAGCTATACCTCGTCGACCGAGTTGGTCCGCCTGGCCACCGATCCTACCGGTGTATTGTGCGGTATGGCCATGACGTGAGGGGACGTCGCGTCTAAGCATCCATGGGCGCGTGTCCTGCTTGACGTCGCCGTGCTAGCAGCCCAAGCCGAGCACCCACGGCCGCGTGACAAGCACACCAAGACCGAGCCATGTTACTATGCTTTCCCCCAAGCACGCCAACCGGAAAGCTCTCCGTTTTCACCCAGGGGTGACGAGGTCGCCCAGACCCTTTCCTCCTCTGATTCTCTGGTCGGGGCAGCCATGCCCTCACCGATCTGTCGAATATGAGGCCCCTGGACACCTCTCCTCTCCGTTCTCTCAAGACGTGGTGGAGAAGGTCGAAGCTCCCGAGATAAACTCCTCTGCCAGAAATCAGCTTGGCCAGAAATCCCCAAATCTGATGGAGGAGAGCCGTAGTGCGCCCTCCGGGATATGCCCCGCCGTACGAGCGCCAGCGGGGTGGGCACGGAGGTCAGTAGCCGGTAGGTGCCACCCGTTTGCTCGTGGGGAAGAAGGATGCATAGAGGGAATTTCTCCGGGAAACATGGGTGGCCTTTGTTTAAAACGAATCGTTATCTTGACTTGTCGGTGGCAAAGGTGGATAAATATTTCAAACTGACAGGTAAAACCGTTCAAAAAAGCATATTTGTATTAATTGAAAGCAAGCATTCTAGCTTAGCTAGTTTTAGTTGCGCGTTTGATGGAGTGGATGAGATGTTTATGGATTGTTAAATTCTGTCTTAAGCTACACGTACACTTTGTTTTTCTTTTCGTCTCTTCTCCTAGTCCCTTCTATATTTATCGTTATGTTCATCAGCTAAATTAAACCTGCTGATTGTTTTCATTTGCGTTATCACTACTTCAGTGGATATATATATATAGTGATCCATTGCGTCACCTTAACTTGAAAATAATGGATAGATTACTGCTCAAGATTTCGTGTTGAAAGAACATGCATGTAAGATGGTCAAAATTATAATTTAGTTAGTACCGATCTCATTCTTTTCAAAGCAGAGAAGAAATTCTACTTCACCATTGAAGTGTGCCCTCGTGTTGTACTCGCATGTACAACTGGCTTGATTTGTGTCGAGTAATTATTGTGATGTCTAGGAAGTCAAGTGATAGGGACGATAGAAGCTCGATTGGCAGACTGGCGTCACTAAGGAAAAGAGCTTACCAAGTGTGCTTTGTTGTGACTCACGCTCCTAAGAAGAAAACTATAAATTATATGGAGTAAAATTTCACTTTCACCCAGCTAGCCGGGCTCATCTTCTACTACTACATTCGTGGAAAACGGACATCCAGTACCGGTCGGGGAGGGGTATCAGTACCGGTTATGCAACCGGTACTACCCAATCGGGACTAAAGACCCCCAAACATTAGTACCGGTCGTGTTGCGACCGATACTAAATATCCACGTGACCGTAGGGCGTGATTTCATCTGAAAATCTTTAGTTAAAAAAAATTCTATTAGAATTTTTCAGATATTTTTTTAGAATTTCGAAATTTCTCAGTTAGCCACATACTTAACTATCCATTTACCCACACAATTAATCACTAACTACACACTTAATCTGAAGTCTAACTATTTAATCAAGTTAATTTTCCCCTAACAACACACTTAATATCTTTATAAAGACTACACACTTAATCACAAGTCAAACTATTTTAGAACTGTAAATTTTCTGATCGGTCACCCATCCTGAAACTCCTATAACACTAGCACGCTTAGATTTCTTTCAAACTAGATATAAAGAGAGAATTTAGAACTTACTGATAGTTCTATCTTATCAATTGGTCATGATGAAACACTTTTTTATTTCTTATACTATAAAATTTTACTTGGTTAAACAAAAATATTATATAATAATAATACTGAAATAAATATTATTTTATTTTAAAAAATGATTATATAATAATAAATATTAAAATAAAATAAAGTAATGTGATAAGCACTTCAAAAAAAGAAATCATTTGGCATGGAGACCTTATATGTGTACTAGTTGCTATGAAAAATGATAAAATTTATTTTTGACAAAATTTGCAAAAAACGTTTTCACAAAAAGGTCTATCATGTATAGACATATAGAAGTTTCAAGTCAAATGATAAAGTTATGTTCATTTTTAAGGCATAGTTTGTGATAAAGATCTCATATTACACAAATATGTTCATATTGGTATAAGAAACAACCACATCAAAGGAAATCTTGAAATTATTTTCACAAATATCATTTTTCCATTTTTAAAATGCAAAAACAAACTTTTTTTGTGAACAAAGTACCAAAAATATGATTAAAAATGGCACCCATTTAATATTCATGGAAAATAGTACACATATGATGATATCCTTAATTTCTAGCTAATTTCACTTAGTTAAATGAGTTTATGCCTATTTTTCGACAGTAATTCAAATTTGAACGACAACTGTTTGATAGCTTGGTCTGAAATTTTTGGAAAAATCATTTAAGGTACACAACTAGTGGTTATATCACAAAACCATTGCTAGTTCTAGAAAATATTACATCTTTTGGTGAATTATCATCGCGACCGTTTTGACTTTTTTAATGAAAAAATGAAATATTGTGATAAACACTTCAAAAAAAGAAATCCTTTGGCATGGGGACCTTATATGTGTACTAGTTGCTATGAAATATGATAAACTTTATTTTTGACAAAATTTGCAAAAAAATTCTTCACAAAAAGGTCTATCATGTATAGACATCTAGAAGTTTCAAGCCAAATGATTAAGTTATGGTCATTTTCATGGCATAGTTTGTGATAAAGATCTCATATTCACCAAATAAGTGCATATTGGTATAAGAAACAACGATGTCAAAGGAAATCTTGAAATTATTTTCATAAATATCATGTTCCATTTTTAAGTGCAAAAACTGACTTTTTTGGTGAACAAAGTACCGAAAATATGATGCAAAATGGCACCCATTTAATTTTCATGGAAACTAGTATACATATGATGGATAATGACCAAGTATTACGTTTTTTATTGATTTATACGTAATTTCCCCTAGTTAAATGAGATTATGCCTATTTTTCAAAAGTAATTCGAATTTGAACTACAACTGTTTGATAGCTTGGTCAGAATTTTTTTTAAAAATAATTTGAAGGTACACAACTAGTGATTATATCTCAGAAACATTGATAGTTCTAGAAAAATTACATCTTCTGATGAATTGTCATCACGACTGTTTTGACTTTTTATTATGAAAAAAATGAAATAATGTGATAAACACTTCAAATAAAGAAATCATTTGGCATGGGGACTTCATATGTGTACTAGATGCTATGAAAAATAATACTTTGTTTCTTAAAAAATTGGAAAAAAAAGTCTTTAAAAAAGGTCTATCATGTATAGACATCTAGAAGTTTCAAGCTAAATTATCAAGTTATGGTCATTTTCAAGGCATAGTTTGTGATAAAGATCTCATATTCCACAAATAGGCGCATATTGGTATAAGAAAACAACCATGTCAAAGGAAATCTTAATTTTTTGTCATTAATATCATTTTCCATTTTTAAGTGCAAAAACTGACTTTTTTGTGAGCAAAGTACCAAACATATGATGTAAAATGGCACCCATTTAATTTTTATGGAAACTAGTACACATATTATGGATAATTCCAAAGTATTAGGTTTTTTATTGATTTCTACCTAATCTCACCTAGTTAAATGAGTTTATGCCTATTTTTTAAAAGTAATTCAAATTTGAGCTACAACTATTTGATAGCTTGGTCAGAAATTTTTGGAAAAATTATTTTAAGGTACACAAATAGTGGCTATATATCACAATAACATTGATAGTTCTAGAAAACATTACATCTTCTGATGAATTGTCATCGCGACCGTTTTGACCTTTTTTATGAAAAAATGAAATAATGTGATAAACACTTCAAAAAAGAAATCCTTTGGCGTGTGGACCTTATATGTGTACTAGTTGCAATGAAAAATAATAAATTTATTTTTGAAAAAATTGGCAAAAAAAGGTCTATCATTTATAGACATCTAAAAGTTTAAAACCAAATGATCAAGTTATGGTCATTTTCGAGACATAGTTTGTGATAAAGATCTCATATTACACAAATAGGTGCATATTGGTATAAGAAAACAACCATGTCAAAGGAAATCTTGAAAGTCTTTTCATAAATATCATTTTCTATTTTTAAGTGCAAAAACTGACTTTTTGTGAACAAAGTACCAAACATATGATGCAAAATGGAATCCATTTAATTTTGATAGAAACTAGTACACATATGAGGGATAAGGCCCAATTATTAGGTTTTTCCTTGATTTCTACCTAATTTCCCCTTGTTAAATGAGTTTCTGCCTATTTTAAAAAAATAATTCGAATTGGAACTACAACTGTTTGATAGATTGGTCTGAAATTTTTGGAAAAAATCATTTTAAGGTACACAACTAGTGGTTATATCACAGAAACATTGATAGTTGTAGAAAACATTACATCTTCTGATGAATTTTTATCGCGACCGTTTTGACTTTTTTTATGAAAAAATGAAATAATTTGATAAACACTTCAAAAAAATAAATCCTTTGGCATGGGGACCTTATATGTGTACTAGTTGCTATGAAAAATGATAAACTCTATTTTTAACAAAATTTGCAAAATAAGTTTTCACAAAAAAGTCTATCATGTATAGACATCTAGAAGTTTCAACCCAAATGATCAAGTTATGATCATTTTTAAGGCATAGTTTGTGATAAAGATCTCATGTTCCACAAATAGGTGCATATTGGTATAAGAAACAACCATGTCAAAGGAAATATTGAAATTATTTTCATAAATATCATTTTCCATTTTTAAGTGAAAAAACTGAATTTTTTGTGAGCAAAGTACCAAAAATATGATGCAAAATGACACCCATTTAATTTTCATGGAAACTATTACATATATGATGGATAATTCCCAAGTATTAGGTTTTACTTGATTTCTACCTAATTTCCCCTAGTTAAATGAGTTTATGCCTATTTTTTAAAAATAATTCAAATTTGAGCTACAACTGTTTGATAGCTTGGTGTGAAGTTTTTGGCAAAATCATTTGAAGGTACACAACTAGTGGTTATATCACAGAAACATCGATAGTTCTCGAAAATATTACATCTTCTCATGAATTGTCATCGCGATCATTTTGATTTTTTTTATGAAAAATGAAATAATGTGACAAACACTTCAAAAAAAAGAAATCCTTTGGCATGGTGTCGGGGGGGGGGGGGGGGGGGGGGCTGCCCCCGGGGTAGGGCAGAACCCGGTCCAGATCAGCAGTATGGCTACAGGAGTTGACCTTTGGGAGTTGCTAAGAGTTGTCCTTTGGTGTGCCGAAGGGGCAACTTGACCTTTGGGTGGTCGTCAGGGCCAGAGTGCCTCCTGGGGGCAGCAAGGGTCATCTGTGGAGACTATAAATAGACCCCCAGACCCCCAGAGCGGCAAAGCACCAGCAGAGAGTTCCTCTAAGAAATAGTTTCTCGAAGATGTCTTTGGTGAGAACCTAAGACATCTTCGGGAAACTAGGCCTAGAGATACTTCTCTTGAGCAGCTACCCGGAGTCTGGACGGAACTCGGTGTGGACCTGAAAGACTATTTGGCGCGGTGGTCTGTCGGAATTGTCCGGCATTGTCCCAGGTGAAGGAGATCCCGGGCCGCCCGGATAGGCATCTTGGTATAGGTCTAACCGGCTAACCTACCTTAGTTCCGGTTAGTTGTGTTCGATGTGCAGGAAAGCTCTATGGAGGTACCGGAGTGAGAAACCGACATGGGGCATGTCGGTCAGGAGTCAAGGAGCAGGTACAGGCTTTCTGCCTGAAACGGGGGAGATCATATCCCTCCTGACACGGAAGCATAGTCACCTCCCGCCCGACACGGGAACGTGTCAGCCGGTACGATGACACTACGACAAGACCGGCCATGACTAGTCTGGCAATCCGGAAAAGGCTACTAGGCATGGGCGAAGACATGTCTTGTCTCTGACAAGGAGACAATGATGATCCAGGACGGCGCCTGCAGTCCTTTCCGAGATGATGACGGCAGGGCTATGCCGGATAGCTCGGCGGCTAGGTTGCACTAGCCGGTGTCGACATAACCGTTGGTCTGACCGGTGGGCCCAACCCGGCTTAGGGTTTCCGGCCCTCCCGGCCAGAACTCTATAACTCCTCCTACGGGGAGACGACCAACTAGTGTGCCAAAACTATAGTCTCATTTACTCCTAGTGCATTTACTTCTTCTTCCTCTCTAGTTCATCTAGTTCATCACCGAAACAGCTCAAGGAGCAAGTTGTAGATCTTGTGACATACATATAGTGAGAGGAAAGGTAGGAGTAGGGGTCTTACCTCCTCACGAGGGCCCCGAACCTGGGTATATTGTGAGTGTTGTCTTGCCTTCGTGCATTTGTTTGGATTTTGAAGATGCTCGTGTGTGTTTGATGTTCTTGAGTGTTTCGGCCTCTCCTACCGTGTGAGATTCTTAGCTCGCTAGCCCTCCCCGGATCCACCAACGTCCATCGGCCAACATTAGCCATCCTATGGCATCTGCCTTGATACTACCACGACAGTTAGCGCCCACCATGGGGCGAGCAGAGGCGCTGGCTGGTGTACACATCCGGACGGGTTGCATCGTCCACTCCGGTATCCGAGTTCTCTCCGGCCTCGTCGTTAGGCTTGGCGAGATAAACTTTGTCAGCGACAATGTCGGCTGCTTCCGGAACAGGCCCTTCCCGGCGAACGGCTGCCTCATCGACTTCGGTGTCTTCACCACCTACGTCGCCACCGAGATCGTCTGCGACTACCCGGACGTCGTCCAGGAGGCTGAGAATCCCCCCATGGTCCGCGCCGCCCGGGATCAGCGTATCGATCGCCCCGCGAGCCGCGTCGCGGTCTTGATGGTTGGGGTGACCGAGGAGGTGTTCGAGGATGCCCCCGATGGCGACGCCAGCGGTGGCCGACCTCGGTTGGCGAAACCTCCTCAGGAGCGGGGTGCTGCTCGGGATGGTGATCCCCAGCCTTCCCAGCTTCGTCATAGGCCGGATCCCCTCTCGGGTCTGGTCGCCAAGTTGGCTGTCCCTCTGGTAGCCGATGTTGACGCCCAAGTCACTACTGCTGACCTAGAAGAGCATCGCAGATTGTTGCATGCTGAGGCACAAGAGATCGCTGAAATTCGGCGCGATCTTAGTGCGAATCTCCGTGAGTACAATGCAGCTCACGGGTTCCCTACGATAGATTCCCGGGACAAACGCATCACAGACCTGCGCAAGAAAGGCAGGATGGTGAACGATGAGTTGGCTGGTGGTGCTGCACCTAGCAATGGCAGAACGGCTAGTCTGATCTCGGCAAAAAAGCCGGTATATAGCTCACCCGCCAAAACACTTAGGGCTGCAGAGGCAGCTATGGCCGAGTTGGCTGGGCTATCCGGGGAAGCCCTGCGGAAGCAGCATGAGCGGGTCAACGAGTTAGTCGTTGAGGCTAACCGGCAGAACAAGGCCTTTAAGAAGAAGAACCCGAGAGCAGGATCCCAGGTGCAGTCGGCTAGGGCCGAGAGCAACAGGTCGGGAGGAGAGGCTTCCTCTCCTCATCCGAGTAGGAGCAAGAGCCGGAGTCGAAGCTACGACTCCAGAAAAAAATAAGCAACTACAGACGTACGACCCGACTTTTGCCGGAATCCAGCAAGCCGGACAGAACAATCCCGGTCAGGCTCAAAGTAGCCATGGTGGTGGTAACCGGGGTGTAGGAAATAACGGCCCGACTAGCCGTGGCAATCCACCTTGGAATCCACCGCAGAATCAAGGAAACCGGCAAAGGGATGCCGCCTCGGTCCCTCAACAAGCTGCAGTTCCTGTTGTTAACCGGCATGACGATGGCAACTCCTGGTTGCAGCAGCTCGGGTACCAGCCTAACGAGAATCCTCTGGGATCTCGGATAGGAACTCGCAGCTATATCGAGCTGATGCCAGGTTCAGGCTCGACCGGATTCACCAGTCCGAGTTGGTTGAAGAGCAAGGCCCTCCGGGACCTGCCTGCTTCGGACCTCGGATCATGCAGGAGCCGGCTGTGCGGAATTTTCAGCTCAACCGGGGTGCCAAGACCTATGACGGCAACTCGAAGCCGGAGGATTGGCTGACCGACTATGTAACTGCAGTAAGAATAGCCGAAGGAAACATACGCTGGGCGGTGCGGTACGTGCCGCAAATGTTGGAAGGACCTGCTAGGATCTGGCTGAACAACTTGAGGACTGACAGCATAGACTGTTGGTTAGATTTCGAGGAGGCCTTCATCAGCAACTTCACCAGCACCTACAAGAGGCCCAACCGACCTCAGCAGCTTGCCATTTGCAAGCAGAGGGACAATGAGACTGACCGAGAATACCTTACTCGGTGGAGCAACATTCGCAACTCTTGCAAAGGAGTTGTTGAGGCACATGCCATATCATGGTTTGCGCAGGGATGCTGGCATGGCTCCATGCTATTTAAGAAGTTGAAGAGGAAGATGTCGGCTACCTTGGCCGAGACCATGCGCATCGCCGACACCTTCACGCTGGGGGACCCCATGCAGCCCCTGGTGGATGTCGGAGACTCCAACAGGAGGAGTTCGGGGAACCAGCGCTCGGGGCCGAGCAGGAACCATGACCGCCAGGATTTCGGTCAGAAGAGAAACCAGCCCGACTTCCACTATGCCTCACAGCATGTTGCGGCTGTAGGCCGAGATCAAGGGGATGCCGACAATACCCAGCGGCAGAAGCTGGCTGGCCCGGCTTGGGGGCAGAGCCAAGAGGTGCAGAAGACGTGGGTAGACCAGAAGAAGCCACTGACATATGAGGAGATGCTGAACAAGCTATGTTACTATCATACTCTGGAATCCAACAAGCATGAAAATCACTCTACCTGGCAATGCAGCTGGTACCAGCGCATGTTGCAGGAAGGTAGTGCTGGAGCTACTCGGCCAAGTGCACCAGAGGCACGGCCGAACATTCCGAGACCTCCTCCACCATTGTCTGGAGCCAATGCAAGCCGGGTCAATCAGCCCAATCAGAGACCTCCTCTCCCACGACCAGTGAACGTGGTTAATGTCAGAAATGACAATGGTGCTGGTCCGAGTAACCAATCCGGGCATCAGCATGGCAACTACCGGGAGGCGCATCAGAGCTACGTAGTCTTCGTGACCGAGCCCACTGACCGAAAGAGCGTGCAGCAACGTGCCCTGGAGGTGAATGTTGTGATCCCGGCAGTGCCTAAATTCCTGCACTGGTCCAAGATGGAGATCACCTGGAGCCGGAAAGATCATCCCCGAGTTATGCCCAAGCCAGGTGGTTATGCTTGGGTGGTAGATCCGACCTTTTTCGAGCCAAGACTCAACATCCGCTTCAGCCGGGTTCTGATTGACAATGGCAGTGCCATTAACATCATGTACAAGGATACCATGCTGAAGCTGGGGGTGTCCATGAACACGCTGCTCCCAACCGAGACGACTTTCCATGGCATTGTGCCAGGAGTCTCTTGCTCGCCCATGGGCAAGATTTGGGTTGAAGTACTGTTTGGAACCCGGGAGAACTGCCGGACAGAGAGCTTGGAGTTCGAGGTCGTGGATCTCGAAAGCCCCTACCATGCACTGATCGGCAGGCCGACATTTGCCAAGTTCATGATCTCCACTCACATGGGCTACCTGAAGATGAAGATGCCGGGGCCAAATGGAGTGATCACCATCTCGGGAGACCACAAGCGCTCCATGGACTGTGCGTCTGCCGGCTCGTCTCTAGCCGAGTCCTTGGTCATAGCCGAGGAGAAGAAGAGGATCCAGCAAGTGGTGGCGCTGGCCAAGACATCTCAGCTTGGCATGCCCGGGATGGTGAACCCGGAGCAGAATGCCTCATTCCAGGCGCCAAAGGAGACCAAGAAGGTGGAGGTTGACCCCAGCAACCCGGAGCGCCAGGTGATCATCGGCAGCAACCTGGATAGCAAATAGGAAGGCGAGCTCGTCGACTTCCTCCATGAGAATCGGGATGCCTTTGCGTGGTCGAATGACGATCTGCAAGGTGTTCCGAGGGAGTTGGCTGAGCACTCATTATTCGTCAGGCCTGTCGTGAAGCCGGTGAAGCAACCGACTAGGCGCCTCTCAGACGAGAGAAGAGCTGCCATCATGGAGCATCTTGCCGTACTCCTGGCTGCCGGGTTCGTGATGGAAGTGCTGCATCCGGATTGGATATCAAATCCGGTCCTTGTTGAGAAGAAGAAAGATGATCCCCTCCTGAAGGTGTGGCGCATGTGCATCGACTTCACCAACCCCAACAAGACATGCCCGAAAGATCCGTTCCCACTCCCCCGGATAGATCAAGTGATCGATTCCACTACCGGGTGTGAGCTTTTGACTTTTTTAGATGCTTATTCTGGTTTCCACCAGATACCTTTGAACCCGGAAGATCAATTGAAAACTGCTTTAATTACCCCATATGGGGCTTATTGCTATTGTGCCATGACCTTTGGCTTAAGAAATGCTGGTGCTACATACCAGAGATGCATGCAGAAATGTTTACATGACTAGATAGGCCAGAATGTCGAGGTCTATGTCGACGACATAGTCATAAAAACAAAAGAAAAATCTTCTCTGATTGATGATCTGAGGGAAACATTCAAGAACTTAAGAAAATTTCGGATGAAATTAAATCTGAATAAATGTACATACGGTGTCCCGGCAGGCAAGTTACTTGGTTTCCTGATTTCAAGTCGGGGAATTGAGGTCAATCCGGGTAAGATACATGCGATAGAGAGCATGAAACTACCGACACGTCTCAAAGATGTGCAGAAGTTCACTGGTTGCTTGGCATCCCTAAATCGGTTTGTAAGCCAGCTAGGTGTGACGCCCTAAAATCGGTACTATGTAGATTTAAGCGCTCCCGCCGAAATCCGCATGATAACGATTTTAGGTCGCCCACTAGACATAATGTGCACGCCGAGACATGCGCATTATGTGGGTGGAATTGTGATAACATTACAATAGTTCCGATACATCCACAAATACAACAAAGATATAATACAACAACGACTCGAACGAGTCAAGATACAAATATACAATACAAAGATACAAATGACAGCGGAAGCAGAATAGTATCTGACTACGGATAAGATGCAAATTGGACTAAGAGTCCTGAAGATAAGCAATGGCGCCATATCCTTGCCTAGCCAAGCCGGAGGGATCTCCAAGCTAACGTCGTCTGACTTCAAACCTGTTGACTACACATAAAGCACATCCCAAAAGAGGGCCAGGGCACTCCCTGGCAAGCAAAACCGACTTACCTACTTGCTACACCATATCCCAAAATATAGGGGAGGTGGACTTAGCGGCAACAGCACTAGCAACCTAAAGAGACACGCTACAACTTCCGTCTAATCAGAGAGGGATAAAAGAGCGCATAAGTAAACATCTACAACTAACACCAATCATAACCCATTCTCGAATTAACCCCCTCAACCCAATATGAGGAAGCAATTCGGGAAACTCACACGTTGAACAATTTTCATTATAATTGATTTGTGAAAGTAATTCTATATTACTAGTCAAATTAATTAACATTAATTAGGTGCAAGTTGTCTAGATCTTGTTAGCCAGCATCATCACCAAAGTCGTCCATAACCGTGGACACGGCTCATCGATAAGATTATACCCTACAGGGGTGCACTACTGTACCCATACTCGCATGATCAACCCTAGCAAGCATCAGGGCATCTCAACACGACTCATTCCTTCACTACAGCAAGTCCAAGTGCCAGCCATATGAGTTGTTACCCGCGTCAGGAGTCCGGCCGAATCTCAATTGCGGACTCATTAGTTCGTGTCTGCGCGCCATGCGGCTCAAACCACAGTAGGAACTGTCCGCTTCGCGCGCACCACCCCTATATAACCCCCCGTATCAAGTTACCTCTCATCAATCATCATCATCATGCACATGGATATGAGCAAATGGAAAACCCGAACTAGTTGCGGCACATGGACAAGTTGTAGATCCGTTCAAAGTCGAGGGGGGCTCCATAGGGCCTCCCACAAGTGGTTAGTGCGCTCAAAATTGGATCCGAGGACAAAATCTCAGTTCCTAGGTCGACACTGAGCAGAACAAAGCACCTCGCTAGGCCTTCCGCCTGGTGCCTTATCTTTTAATTATAATACCCCAACACAAGATATCATTTTATTAAAGTAGAACAATCTATCATACTAAGCAGATGAAACATAAGACCAACAGACGACTCGCACAAACAACTCTAAGCATGCGCTACGACTCGCAAGGACAACAGATAAACATGCAACAGTTATTACGTTGTGGAGATAAAGCTGTATGGGCTGCAGGATAAACATGTGATGGGATCGCAATTCAAGAATCGAATACTAGGGTAGCAGAGATCAACGGCAGGAATGAAAGACAATGTATAGGTAAACAAGCAAACTTTGCTTGCCTGGAATCCCGCATGGAAGCAGATCTTGTCGTTGCTCACACATCTCAACGTCTTATCCGCGAAGAAGCAACAAACACTGGAAAGCGCGAAAGATGCATCTTATAACTACGGCAAAAGATCCAGCATGACCATATGATAATGATGCATGGCATGGCAAGATGCAATATGAGATGCGCTTAATCCAAACTAAGCGGAACCGGGATTCCGACAATTAATATTTATGTTCGAGTTATTTATCTACCCATCAAAGTTAAATATTCATTAACGTGGCAAGACATGGCAAAGGTGTTCTAGTCAAATTAAATGGAATTGGGCAATACACATTGTGATTTGCCCCACACATTCCATATTTATTGTTTAGGTGATTTGATACACCCGCAAACCCAAGAGATAAAACAAATGCAATTATGATGCGATATGCACAAGATAGATGGCATTTTATAAAATAGGTAGGGTTAGGGTTCGGGTTCGCACGTTGGATCGGGAGAGATAGGGTTCGAGACCGAAGTCTTCGGTCCGTAGAGGAAGTAGTCGTCGTCGTGGAAGTAGTCGTCGCGGAACCGGGGCATCGTCGTTTGTCGGTGTCGTGGAAGTGGTCGGGGTAGTTGTACTCGGTCATCACCGTTGACGGGCGCGGACACGTAGGAGCACGACGAATGGACACCGGAAGGAGGCGCACACGGGGCGTGCACCGCAACACGAACACGGGCGGTCACGGAAATGCGGCACCGGAAAAGGACGTGCACGTGCATGTAGCAACACCACGAAGGGTGGACAACTCGGACAAAATTGCGACGCCAAAAGTCTTTTGGGCATTGTGTCGAACACCTTGCGGACGGCGTATGATGCGGGGGCGTCACCGGGCGGGGAAAAGTGGCGAAGCGGAGCGAAGGCGCGGAGCGGATGAGGAGGCAGCGGGGACGGTGCGCTGTGGCGCGGACGAGCGAGTGCGAGGCGGCAGCGCGCTGCGGCGCGCGGGGCGGAGCGCACAGCGGCGGTGAGCGGCGCGGCGGAAAAGCTCGGGCGCGGCGCGGGAGGTGAGCGGCCGGGGCAGCCGGAGGCGGGGCGTGCGGCGCGCGCGCGGGGCGGCGGCAAATGCAGCGGCGGCACCTGCGGGCGCGCGGAGGAGCTCGGTGGAGGCCGACGGCGGAGGAGCTCGGCCCGGCGGGCGCAGGCCGGAGGGCGGAGGCGGAGGAGCTCGGGCCAGCGGCGGCCGGCGCAGGGGGCGAGGCGCGGCCGGCGGAGAGAGAAGCGGCGGCCATGGCGTGGAGCGGCGAAGGCGAGGGCGGTCGGGCCGGAGGCGGAGGAGGAGCTCGGGGGCGCGACCGTGGGCGCTGCGGCGCGCGTTGGTGCGAGCGGCCGGCGCGGGCGCGGCGGCGGGAGCGCGGGCGACGCTCGGGCGGACGCGGTGCGGCGCGCGTCGCGGGCGAGCGGCGGCGGGGCGAGCGGGGCGGCGGAGCAGAGGGGCGACTCGGGGCTGGAGGAGGAAGCAGCGCACGGGCGGAGGTGCGGGAGTTGGTGCGTGCGGGATGGGAAGGAAGAAGGAGAAGAGAAAAAAAAGGAAAAGAGGAAAAAGAAAAAGGAAAAGAAAGAAAAAAGAGGGGAAAAGGGAAAAAAGAAAAAAGAGAAAGTGGAGGGGGGCGGCTGCAAAAATTCCAGGGGGTGGGAAAAAGTTTTCAGGGGGCAAAACCTAGGGTTTGGGGTTAGATGGGCTTGGGCTTTTATTTTTCCCCCCTTTAAACTTTTCGGTTATATATTTTTAAAACAAAATAGACAGGGAATTTGAATACGAAAACTATACAAAATATTTTAAGTTTTAAATAGACAATTTAATAAACTAGTTTTTAACATTTTTAAATATTTGACAATAACAAATTTTTAATTAATTTGAAATGCATTTGAATTTAATTATGGAAAATTAATTTAAATGCAACAACTTAAATTAATGAGATGCAATGCGATGCCATGTCGATGCAAAAAGAAAACTCACAAAATTAAAAGGGGATAAATCCCGGGGCGTTACACTAGGGGAGAAAGCCTTGCCCTTGTATCAGTTGATGAAAAAGAGCAAAACTTTTGTATGGACCCCGCAAGCTGATGCGACGTTTGTTGGGGATATATCAACTAGGGGTATAACCAGCATGGATCAATCCGGCTAGTCCAGGGTGGCCCAAGGGTGGTAAGGCCAAGGCCTGCCGGGCGGCCCAGATAGCTGACGTGCAAGGAAGTAGGCGGACGGTCCAAGGAAGGCGGAAGGCCTAAGCCCATCAAGCCACCGAGCCCAAGACGGAAGGCGGCAACTAAGCCGGCTAGGTCTAGGACTCTGATTACTTGCCGGACAAGCACTTACCTTGTACCCTGGGGTCTGGCCGCCTATATAAGCCGGCCACCAGGGAGCCTTTAGGGCAGACGCTTGAATACGCATCAAGCACATTGTAACCTGTTCACGGCTATTGCCTTATAGTGAATTATAGGAGCACGTAGGATCCCGCCACCGCTGTGGGATCCGAAGCTGGGTAAACTCGCCGTGTTCAATCCCGACCTCGACGACACCAACCTTCTTCCCCACAATCCATACGTAGGCTAGAGGACCCCCGTCTCCTATCAATTATGCCGATACCACGACAGTTGGCGCCCACCGTGGGGCATAAGGTTCCTGGCGTCACGTTCCAGGCGGGAACACTTGGCGGCGTGGGCAAGCAGATCGCCGTCGGTCGCGTCACAAGGTTTGACGGCCATAGCTACGTCAACTCGGATGAGTCCTGGCTCCCGGCGGACGACTACCTTATCGGATGCGCAATCGTGCCGATCGGAGGGATCGACGTCTTCATCGGGTACACGCCAGAGGCGTACGGCCTACCGCGTTTCTACAACCCCACCCACCAACCCTTCGACCAAGCAGTCGACCGGCAAGATGGATCTGAATCCGCCTTCTCCCAGGAGTCGGCCGAATCTGATTTCCACTTCGTCGGAGTTGTCGGACTGGGATCCGACTCCTAGCCGGAAAACAACGATCCTGAATCAATCCTCCCTGCTCTGCAGGAGGATGCGATGTCAGATGCCGGATCCAGATCTACTGTTCAAGTCAACATAGACTCTGACTCCGATGATGATGCTAGTCTCTTCGAAGAGAAGATCAAAACCCGCTTTTCCAGTGGAAATCCGGCTCCCTCAGAGGGTACAGCGGATACAGACATGCCTGACAAGCTGGCTATGATGGTTGTTGTCGGTCACGAGACAACCCCAGTTACTTCGGAAGCGCAAATCAAGCCGGCGGAAGAAGCCGGAGACACCACTGCCGGCCAACTCATTGAAAGTTTCGACAAGGTGTGCGCAAAGAAGAAAACTGGCCTCGAGAAAGGCGGCAGCAGCAAACCCACGGATTTGCTCTCCGTCATCAAAGAAGTAGACGAGATCATGAATACTCCGGTAAACAAAAACACCCCACTCGACGAAGTGGAAGAGCTTAGACTTAACATGCTTAAGCACTCTGACTTCCTGCGAAAAAGAGAGGAGCACGTTGAGAGCCTTGCGAAGAAGATCAAGAAAGAGCAGGAGAAGATGTCGGCCAATACAAACCGGCAACTCTTCGAGGAGAAAAGGTCATCAAAAAACCGCCGTGGAAAAGAGCCGCCTACGCAAGCAACGACAGCGGCTCAAGACCTAGGATTCGATTGGCGTACGACACCACAGCGAGTGGATAGAAGGGGGGATGTTGTCTTCTGCACCCCTATCCTCAACGCGGCTGCCGCGCTAGATACCCTGGATGACAACACTTACACGGCGGAAGAGAAGTTGGCCAACGCAAGACACTTCGTAAGCAAGGCCCTAGAACAACAAGCTCGCGCTGATTCCTACGGCCACATGGCGGATGCCCGCGGGGGAGACCTAGAGTCTAAGTCAGGCAAGTGCAAAGCTGCACCAGGTGCCGACCCCGAAGGCCCGTCTGGCTCCAGTAGCCATGGCGACAAAAGGAAGGCAACACCACCTCCAAAGAAGGCACCGCCGCCAAAACAAAGGCGGGACGAGAATTCAAGGACGGGAAGCAGAGGAGACCTACCACCTCCACCTCAGCCAAGACGCGACAATGGCGGTAGCCGGAATAACAGGCAGCCGCCTAGAAAAGATGCCGGCAACGACCCTCCAAGGAGAGGCCGCAGTCGGTCTCCGCAGCATAGCACTGGCAGCAAGAGGAGAGAGGAGGTAGAAGGGCCCAGGCGCAGCATAAGCCGGGCGGCGCAGGACGAGCCGGACGCAAACAGAGGCGCACGGCAGCTCGATCCAAAAGACGCACGACACCGCCTACAAGACATAGCAAGAGGAAAGGAGCCGCTATATTCTGGACCAAAGTGCTTCGGTGACGCCATCCGCAAAGAGCCGTTCCCCAAGGACATGACATCAGTGTCAAAAAACTGTTCTAGGTACAACGGCCTTGTTAAGCCGGACTCATGGCTTTCCGACTACGCCATGGCCATAGAGATTGCCGGCGGGAGCAGCCATATTGCCGTCCGCTACCTACCTCTCATGTTGGAAGGCACGGCAAGAGCTTGAATCGACAACCTCCCTGAAAAGTCCATCCATAGCTGGTACGACATGGAAAAGGTTTTCTCCCAGCACTTCCAAGGAACATACAAGCGTACAAATACCTACACGGATTTGCAGCGCTGTATCCAAAAGCCGGACGAAACCATGACAGATTTTGTCAGCCGCTGGATATCCGAAAAGGCCAACTGTCATGGTGTTTCGGACGCACAGGCTATCCATGCCTTCTACACGGACCTACAGAAGAAGTCCTTGCTCCGTCATAGGCTCGTCCGCGAGCAAATCACGGACCTTGGTGAGATGCTCAACCTAGCCGCCCAATACGCGGCGGCGGATGACGACGCCCGGGACGATGACCCAGACGTCAACATCATACCAAAGCGGAACAACAAGCGCAAACAGGCGGCGGATGACAAAGCCGGTCCTTCCAATGAGGTAGCCGTAGCGTTCCAAGGAAACACCGGCAAAAAGAAGTGGGAAAATAAGAAAGATAATCGCGAAGCCGGCTCAGGGCCTAAGGCGGCGCGAATCACTTACGAACAGGCAAAGCTCTTGCCGTGTCCCATCCACGCCTCATTGGGCAAGGTCAACCACATGCTTGGAGAGTGCCGTTTCATGGACGACTTGAAAAAGGATCCCACAGTCGGTTGGAAGTCAAAGAAGTCAAAGAAGAACGACAAGAAAGACAGCAAGGAGGACGAGGATGACGACGACATGTCTATCTCAAGCGAAGAGGACGCAACCGCCAAGAAAAAGAAGCCGTACCCGAAGGTCAAAGAATCTCTTGTGTGCTTTGTCGGCACACCTTCGGCTAAAGCGGACAAGGCGGAGATGCGCGAACTCAACGCGACAATGCCGGACGTCCCTCAGTACTTGAACTGGTCGGAGGCAACAATCACTTGAGACCGGTCCGACCACCCTGATCACGTCCCTCACCCAGGCAAGTACGCCCTTGTCGTCGACCCCATTGTCGACAACTTCAGACTCACAAAGGTACTCATGGATGGCGGCAGCAGCCTCAACATCCTGTACTACGACACGCTAAGCCGCATGAACCTGTCAGAGGATCAGCTGGATCACAGCAACCTCACATTTCATGGCATAGTGCCCGGCAGGCAAGCAAAGTCAATGGGAAGCATCAGGCTGAAGGTAAATTTCGGACCAAAAGAGAAGTACCGCTCAGAGTTCCTCCGGTTCGAAGTTGTCCCCTTCAAAAGCGCCTATCATGCAATCTTCGGACGACCGGCTTTCGCCAAGTTCATGGCAAGGCCGTGCTACATATACAGCAAGCTTAAAATGCCGGGGGAAAACGGAACCATCACGGTTTCCGGCAACTTCAAGAAAGCCAAGGAGTGCGAGCGTGGCATGGCCGCCTTCGCAGAAGCCGTCATCCACAAGGAAGAACTCGCGCTGCTCGGGGCGGATTCAGACAACTCCATGCCAAAGCCAAAGATGGATGTCAAGAAGACTTTCGAAGCTTCAGAAGACACCAAAAAGGCGGACCTCATCCCAGGTGACAAGTCTAAGCAAGTTGTCATCGGCTCCAACCTTGACAGCAAATAGGAAGGCGCGCTCGTCGAGTTCCTCCGTGAGAATCGTGACATCTTTGCATGGTCGCCTTCCGACATGCCTGGTGTACCGAGGGAACTTGCCGAGCACTCGCTCAATGTCATAAAAGGATCCAAGCCGGTGAAGCAAGCAACAAGACGCTTTGGAGATGAAAGACGCAAGGCTATAGGGAAGGAGATAAATAGGCTGAAGGCCGCCAATTTCATAAAAGAAGTTGTACACACCGATTGGGTGACAAATCCTGTACTTGTCCCAAAGAAGAATAAAGAGCTGAGGATGTGTATCGACTATACTGGTGTTAACAAGTGCTGCCCAAAGGATCCCTTTGCGCTGCCTAGGATTGACCAAGTCGTAGACTCCACAGCAGGCTCCGAGCTGCTTTGTTTTCTGGACGCCTACTCAGGATACCACCAAATCAAGATGAGAGAGTCAGATCAACTGAAAACATCTTTCACAACTCCATATGGGACTTTCTGCTACATTACCATGCCTTTTGGCCTGAAGAATGCAGGGGCAACATACCAGCGCTGTATGCAAAATTGCCTGCACGAACAGATCGGTCGCAATGTTCACGTCTATGTAGACGACATCGCGGTAATGTCAAAAAAGAAGGCAGATCTCCTAGAGGACTTGGAAGAAACTTTTCAGAACCTCCGGAGGTATCAGATGAAGCTCAATCCCGCCAAGTGTGTTTTCGGCGTCCCAGCCGGCAAACTCCTCGGGTTCATCGTCTCAGAACGAGGGATTGAGGTTAACCCGGAGAAGATCAAGGCCATACAAAACATATCCAGACCTACTTGTCTGAAGGACGTGCAGCGCCTAGCCGGATCGGCGGCAGCCGTCAGTCGTTTCATAAGCCGCCTAGGGGAAAAGGCAATGCCTCTCTACCGGCTACTGAAGAAATCCGACAACTTCGAGTGGACAGCAGAGGCAGACGCCGCCTTGCAACAACTTAAGGAGGCCCTCATATCCGCTCCGATATTGGCAGCACCTCGATCACAGGAACCAATGCTGCTGTACATCGCGGCAACAGGAGCTGTTGTCAGCGTTGTCTTGGCTGTGGAAAGAAAGGAGAGCGAAGCCGCGGCGTGTGAGCAGCGACCGGTCTACTTCATCAGTGAAGTGTTCTCCGCCTCCAAGCAGAGGTATCCGCATTACCAAAAGTTGGCTTATGGTGTATTCTTCGCCGCCAGAAAGCTTAGGCATTACTTCCAGGAACACACAGTGACAGTAGTCAGCAAGGCACCGTTGGGAGACATAATCAACAATGCAGAGGCAACAGGTCGAGTCGCCAAATGGGGCATCGAACTTGCCGATTTTGATATAGTCTATAAACCACGGACCGCCATCAAATCTCAAGCACTTGCAGACTTTGTCGCCGACTGGACAGAGGCTATGGAGGAAACAACACTCCCCGAGTCAGAATATTGGGTCATGCACTTTGACGGATCAAAGATGCTCAAAGGCTCGGGGGCTGGAGTAGTTCTACGTACGCCTAAAGGTGACAAGCTTAGCTACGTGTTACAAATCCACTTCACAGCAACCAACAATGTTGCCGAGTACGAAGCTTTGCTTCATGGGTTACACGTGGCAAACGACCTAGGCGTCAAAAGAATCCTCTGTTACGGCGACTCAGATTTGGTCGCACAGCAAGTAAGCGGAACATGGGATGCGAAAAGCGCAACAATGGCGGCTTACAGAGCCAAAGTTGACGAATTTGCAAAAAACTTCGTAGGCTACGAAGTCCGACACGTTCCAAGAGCTGAGAATGAGGCGGCAGACACACTTGCAAGACTGGGATCGGAACGCAAAAAGGTACCAAAAGATATCTTCCTGGAGCAATTGCACAAGCCATCCATTAAAGGCGCCGATTTGATGGACCCCGACTCAGAAGAACCGGTAGAAGCGGCAAGTCTCATATCTTGATTTTCTAATCGACCAAAAGTTGTCGGAGGACGATGAGGTGCTAAAAAGGCAGATCATAAGGCGAGCCAAAGCATTCACGATAATAAAAGGCGAGCTATACAAGCGAAGCACATGTGGCATCTATCAGCGGTGCATACAGCCGGAGGAAGGCCGGGAAATTCTGAAGGACATACATATTGGCGCCTGCGGGCATCATGCTTCCGCTAGGTCCATTGTATCCAAAGCTTTCCGCCAAGGTTTATACTGGCTCACCGCCAAAGAAGATGCCGAGAACATCGTCAAGACATGCAAAGGTTGCCAGTTGTACGCCCGTCAACCTCACTTGCCGGCACAGGAGCTAAGGACGATCCCAATCACCTGACCGTTCACGGTCTGGGGCTTAGACATGGTGGGTCCCTTCAAAAAGGCGTGCGGTGGATACACTCACCTATTGGTCGCTGTCGACAAGTTCACCAAATGGGTCGAGGCCAAACCGATCAGCAAACTTGACGCACGAACAGCCACCAACTTTCTCTGGGGAATTATCTCTCGGTTTGGAGTTCCACACAGCATTATCACCGATAATGGCAGCAATTTGTCTCAAGGCGACATAGAAGAATACTGCAATGATCTAGGCATCCGGCTTGATTTGGCATCCGTGTCACACCCTCAATCCAATGGGCAAGTAGAGCGTACAAACG
Source organism: Poa annua (assembly GCA_026929855.1). NCBI lineage: Eukaryota > Viridiplantae > Streptophyta > Magnoliopsida > Poales > Poaceae > Poa > Poa annua. The sequence continues at coordinate 34,511,881 of CM049426.1, forward strand.
GCCTAGTCCTATCAGGACTTAAGCCTCGTCTCGAAGCTCCATTACATAGGGCAGCCGGCGCTTGGGCAGATGAGTTACAGTCGGTATTATGGAGTTTGCGCACAACGCCAAACAGATCCACCGCCTACACTCCTTTCTTCTTAGTATATGGCGCAGAGGCAGTGCTACCTACCGACATGAAGTACGATTCCCCAAGAGTTCAAGCCTACATCGAGCAAGACGTAGAAGGTGCAAGACATGATAGCCTAGACCTGCTAGACGAAGAAAGAGACGTCGCTCTCCATCGCTCCGCCTTGTACCAGCAACAACTCCGCCGCTATCATAGCCGGAGAGTGCGGAAGCGAAGCTTCAGAACAGGTGACCTGGTTCTCCGCCTAATTCAAGATAGAAAAGGCTTGCACAAGCTATCCCCGCCATGGGAAGGACCGTTTATAGTCACAAAGGCGTTGCTCAATGGTTCCTACTACCTAGCCGACATCCGCGACGAAGAAGAAAAGAAAATGCGCAAGAAGGCGGCAGGAAAAAGGGGAACCAAGCGCAAGAGAGGCATCGACGACCCGTTCGAGCAAACAAGACGGCCTTGGAATATTGAGCAGCTACGTCCTTTCTACACTTAGCAATTTATAATTGTAATAAGTTAAATATGATTATGAAATAAAAGTCTATGGTTCCTCATCTGTGTTGAGATGCATGCCATCTTTTATCTTTTCTTGCAATCATATTTCCCCTATGTATCTAAGTTACCTATTTTCTAGCTCCGTGCAAAGGTTCAAACTGGTAGATACTTGCAGCTTTCGAGCCAACCCAAAGCAAAAACAAACTTTTTGCGCCGCCTAATTCCTTTGCCTCTGATTACTTATATGTGGTTCGCCTAGTAGTATGTCTTTGACACCAACATGTTGGCTTTGGTCTCTGATTCTAAACAAATGGTCTAGCCCTGGTTGTTTCAGCTAAAGTTACCGGCTGAGGTTTCGTCAACATACAAAAAGTCAAGCATATAAGTCAGGGTAAAATTAAGGCGGGCCATATAAATAAAGACAAAGTAAAACTTGTCAGCTAGTTTCCGCCTAACAAGGCAACAGCAAAAGTATATACAAATATTACAAATGTTGCATTGTTTCAGGGGCCGACAAAATAAGGCTGGTGGAAGGCAAGGACAGAAAAAAGATATGGCTCGGGGGAGCATCTACATCAGGCTTGGGGGCTGACAACTTCAGCCCCGGAACTATCACTCCCCTCCGCCTCGGCCGCGCCGACAGCTTCAGCTCCCTCTCCGCCAGGCACAGGATGGCGCCGGTAGAAGATTGAAGTATCCACCATGTCGGCAACTCGCGTGGCGTAGCCGGCAACGCTGTCCAGCACAGCGACCGGCTCAACCTCGCTACCGTCTTCGTAAGTCGACGGCATGCCTTCGGTGACGGCTTCTATCTCCGCCTCGGGGTAGTGCGCCATGAACAACCCAAGGGCAGTCTTGGCTCCTCCCCGCGCCGCCGACTTCAGCGAACTTTTGTGCAATTTGGTCGCCTGCTCCAAGATGGCGGGCACATCGCTGAACTCGGTCGGCTCCTGGCTGCCAGACGAAGTGAAGAACTTGGCGGCAAACCGCTTGGACGCCGCCAAAGTCTCGGCGATCAGCTCGCCCAGGCGTGCAAGGTGATCCAGGCGGGGGCTGACAACCTTGTCATCGCCTAAGCCGGCGGGAACTGCATCAAAAGTAAAGCCATAAGTTTGGCTCAGGCTAAAGCAACATGGCAGTATCAAAAAAGGAGCGAGAAATTACCAAGGACCGAGTTATGGAAAGCCGACAACTCAATCATATGAGTTGCGAGCGCGTCCTCTGCAGTTTGGGCGCGAGAAGTCTGCTTGGATATCTCTTCCGCAGCCATCTTCTCCGCCTCCGCCAACTTGTTGCGCAGACTTTCCAGCTCACCAGTGAGCTGGCTGGATTCCTGCGCAAACTTGAGTTGCTGGGCCTCCATCTCTTTTTGATGAGCCGCCTTCAACTCCAAGTTGGCGGCCGCCAAGTCTGAAGCTTCATTCATAAGAGCTTGCATATCAGTGGACGCCTTCAGGATATCCTGGGCGTGGTCTAGCAGTTCTACAAATATGGATTCGCCAAGCTAAAATGATTGACGGAAACATAGCTCAAAAGCATAGTTGGAGAAAGGGAGCCACCCTACCTTCATCTTTTTTGCGGGCCGCCTCCAGCTCGGCGATCCGCCTGTCCTTGGCCTCGCACTCCTTCTTCAGGTCGCGGTGGCGCCGGTTTATCTCGACTCGGGAGGAGACGAGCTCGACGTTGGCGGACAAAAGGCCCTGCAAGAAAAAACAAAGGCATATAACATATTGTCGAATAACCACTAAGCCGGCAGTCAAAGTTTCTTTTGACTAGCCATCTAAGTGCTCGGGGGAAAGACTTTGTATATGCCGGAGGGGTAGAAACTTACAGATAGGTCGCCCTCCAAGTCATCGAAGGCCTGCGAGGCAAAGGCGGCAAAAGCCAAAGTTGACTCCTTGGCCTCCTTAAAGGTAGACCAAGGGTCTCTGACTTTGCCGCCGCCCGCAGTCGGGGCTGCCCTCCGGGACCCGCCGGCAGTCGACTCCAGCAACCCTTCGTTGGAGGCGCGCGATTGCGCGGCATCATCGGCCGTAGCCTCAGCCAGCAGAAGGGGAGTTTTGGGCGCGCGGTCGGCGGAAGGGGCCCTTGGCGGAGCACCTGAGGCCGGAGCTGGAGGTTGGCGCCGGCGTGGAGCGGGGGAGTTGGTGGCACGGTGGCCGGCGAGCCGCCTTGCGGCCGCTTTCCTTTGCCAAGGAGCCTGGTCGTCAACCGGGAGGTTGCGACCCTTTCCCTGTTAACAAAAAGCAAGCACAATAAGTCAGCCAATGTTCAAAAGGTTCGCCATCTGGAAAAGGCAAAGTTGAAGTACCTTCGGGGGATGTTAATCCCTGTGTTCTCGCCAATGTTGGCGAGAGTCGGCTCGGTAGCCGACGCGATCCGTTTCTTCCTCTCGGCATTCGCCGTAGAGGAAGCAGCGCCGGACGCCTTGCGCTTCTTCGTCTTCCCGGCTTCCGACTCGTAGAAGTCGGGAGCCAGGTCATCCTCCCTCAACTCGGAGAGCTGAAAAAGAAGACATGTCAAAGGAACTCAATCCTAGCCGGCAAAGCTGTCAAGTAAGGGGCAAAGGAAGAAAATATTCACCTCGAGGGGAGGATTGTCGTGGGTGTGCATGGGCACGCCCTCGACCGCCTTCACCGACCCCGCCTTGACGAGGCTGCGGAGCCGGAATGCCAGGTCGGCGACCGGCAATATCTCTTCGCTCACGCGAAGAGAGGCTGTGTCAGTAGGCGAATACTGACACATCTTGTGCGGGCTGTACCGCAGGGGGAGGATTTGCCGGCCGAGCCAGCAAATGACGGTGTCGACCCCATCCAGCTGGGGGGGAGCCATCGTCCTCGTGAGGAACTCGATCCACCTTTGAATAAGGCGGAGTTCCTCCGTCAACTTGGGCACCGCCTCGTCCCAGCATGGGCGAGTGTAACGCCCCGGGTTTTTCCCAAATTAGATTTTGTGTGTCTTCTTTTGCATCAACATGTCATTACATTTGTCATCTCATTAATTTAAATTGTTGCATTTATATTCATTTCACACTTTTAAATTCAAATGCAATTAAATAAATTCAAATGCATTTTCAAATAAATTTAAAGTGAAGTTCAAAATCTTTACAAATAATCATACCAATAAATTAAGTTGTCTATTTTGAGACTATTAAAATTGTCCAAATGTTTTATCATGTTTCTTTTTCTATTTTGTTTTATTATTACAAAACAGAAAAGAATAAACAAAAGAAAATAAAAACCAGAGAGAAAATAAACTTATTTTTTCTGGCCTAAGCCCACCTCCAGATCACTCCCTCTTGGGCCGAACCCAGCCCATCTCCTGTGGCCATCCCAAGCCCAGCCCACCTCCTTTTTCCTCTTCCTCGGTACGGTCAGGGAGACACGCACATGGCATGACGCCATGGCGCCCCCACCTGCTCCCTCCACCTTTCCCCTCCTACTTAGCCGGCCCCTCCTCCCTTCTCCAAACCCTAACTCCTCCCTCCCCTTCCTCCCATCGCGCCGCCGCCGCCCCCCTTTTCTTCCCCGTCTTCTTTTTCTCCTTTCTCCCGCACCACCGAGAGGACCTCGCCGTTCCCCGCAGCTCTAGCGCCGACGAGGACAAGCAGAGCATCCCAGCAGCAACGCGCCGTCATCACCTCCCTCTCTCCCGGAGCAATCGGGCCAGGAGCGCTTGTACCCACTACTCCGTCCTCGTTTCTTCCCCGCGGCCGGCGGACCGCCGCCTCCATTTCCGGCGAAATTCGCGGCCCCGGACCTCCCCCGAACCGTACCACCACACCGACCCTCCTCCCGGTGAGCTCCCCTTTCGTTTTCCCCGATCGTCTTCTCAAATCCGTGCGGGAGTCGTCAAATCAGTCCACGACCTCCCGCTGTTCGCCATGGTTTTCCACAGCGAGGTCGGGCTCGAGTGCTTCGGCCGCTCATGTCCCTCTTGTCCTTACGCAACGTACCATGCCCGTCCTCCCCACAACCGCACACACCACACCCCAGGCATCCCGCTCAGCCCTCACGCACGCAAGGAGCAGCCGGAGGTCTGCTGCTCCCGCCGTCCGTCGATGCCCGTGTCTGAAAAACTGAAGCTTTGTCTTCAGTTAGGAGCGAGAGCACACCTCATGTACTTTTCTGTAATAGAGTATAACACCAACACTAGTCCGACCTAGTGGTTAGCACCACCTGTCCCACTCTTGGCCGGAGACCCGAGTTCAAATCCCATGGGCGCGTGGATTAATAGCCCTATTTTTGTTCCCTCACTGACACGCGGGCCCCGCTGGTCAGCGACCGCGGAGGCCAGCGCCGTTTGCACCCGCCAGCGTGGCAAGCGGTCCCACCGGTCAGCCTCATGTGTGGATCCCCGCACGGTGAGAAAAGACCGAGGAGGTTATCTTTACGCAGCAGAATTGCACCGAGCACCCTCACCTTTCGGGTTTAGTGCTTTAGCCCATCACAGTAACTTTTCCATCACAGACAAGCCCCTGACTTTTGCAGAAAACACCCTAACCTTAAATTGCTAATAACTTTTATTCTATAACTCCAAATAAAATAATCTTTATATGTTCTTATATCAGAAAACTGCAATGAATATTAATATGCCATTTGTATGCCATTTTGCATCTTTTATTTTAATTGCTTAGTGTAATTTATTTGTTACACCTATATAATTAAATATGGAATGTGTTGGGCTTTACTTAATAATTTCCCTATTCCATTTAATTTAATTACATCACCCATGCCATGTGTTGCCATGTTAACCAACATTTAATATTGCTGGTAAATAAATAACTTGCACCTAAATATTAATTGCCGGGGATGCTTTCCCGCTTAATTTGGATTACCTGCATCGTATTGCATCTTGCCATGCCATGCATCATTCTCGTATGATCATGCTGAATCTTTTGCCGTAGTTGTAAAATGCATCTTTTACGCTTCCAGTGTTTGTTGCTTCTTCGCGGATATGACGTTGAGATGTGTGAGCAACGACAAGATCTGCTTCCATGCGGGATTCCAGGCAAGCAAAGTTTGCTTGTTTACCTATACATTATCTTTCATTCCTGCCGTTGATCTCTGCTACCCTAGTATTCGATTCTTATCGCGATCCCATCACATGTTTATCCTGCAGCGCATACAGCTTTATCCCCACATCCCATCACCCGTTGTTTGTTTATCTGTTGGCCTTTACGAGTCGTAGCGCATGCTTAGAGTTGTCTGTGCGAGTCGTCTGTTGGTCTTATGTTTCATCTGCTTAGTATGATATATTATTCTATCTTAATAAAATGTTGTATTATATTGGGGTATTATAATTAAAAGATAAGGCACCAGGCGGAAGGCCTTGCGAGGTGTTTTTTTCTGCTCAGTGTTGACCTAGGAACTGAGATTTTGTCCTCGGATCCAATTTTGAGCGCACTAACCACTTGTGGGTGGCCCAATGGAGCCCCCCTCGACTTTGAACGGATCCGCAGCTCGTCCATGTGCCGCAAGTAGTTCGGGTTTTCCATTCGCTCATATGCATGTGCATGATGATGATGATGATCGATGAGAGGTTACTTGATACGGGGGGTCATATAGGGGTGGTGCGCGCGAAGCGGACAGTTCCTACTGTGGTTTGAGCCGCATGGCGCGTGGACACAAACTAATGAGTCCGCAATTGAGATTCGGCCGGACTCCTGACGCGGGTAACAACTCATATGGGTGGCACTTGGACTTGCTGTAGAGAAGGAATGAGTCGTGTTGAGAGGCCCTAACGGGTTGATCATGCGAGTATGGGTACTGTAGTGCACCCCTGCAGGGTATAATCTTATCGATGAGCCGTGTCCACGGTTATGGACGACTTTGGTGATGATGCTGGCTAACAAGATCTAGACAACTTGCACCTAATTAATGTTAATTAATTTGACTAGTAATATAGAATTATTTTCACAATAAATTATAATTAAAACTGTTCAATGTGTGAGTTTCCCGAATTGCTTCCTCATATTTGGTTGAGGGGGTTAATTCGAGAATGGGTTATGTTTGGTGTTAGTTGTAGATGGTCACCTTATGCGCTCTCTTATCCCTCTCTGATTAGACGGAAGTTGTAGCGTGTCTCTTTAGGTTGCTAGTGCTGCTGCCGCTAAGTCCACCTCCCCTATATTTTGGGAGATGGTGTAGAAAGTAGGCAAGTCGGTTTTGCTTGCCAGGGAGTGCCCTGACCCTCTTTTGGGATGTGCTTTATGTGCAGTCAACAGGTTTGAAGTCCGACGACGTTAGCTTGGGAATCCCTCCGGCTTGGCTAGGCAGGGATATGGCGCCATTGCTTATCTTCAGGACTCTTAGTCCAATTTGCTTCTTATCCGTAGTCGGATACTATTCTGCTTCCGCTGTCATTGGTATCTTTGTATTGTATATTTGTATCTTGACTCGTTCGAGTCGTTGTTGTATTATATCTTCTGTTATATTTGTGGATGTATCGGAACTGTTGTAATGTTATCATAATTCCACCCACATAATGCGCATGTTTCGGCGTGCACATTATGTCTGGTGGGCGACCTAAAATCGTTATTATGCGGATTTCGGCGGGATCGCTTAAATCTACATAGTACCGATTTTAGGGCGTCACAAAGTGGTATCAGAGCCTTGGTTTCGATCTCCTTGTTGTTTCGATACGAATGGTTATCGAAGCAGCGAGTCCGCAAAAGCCTGTAGGATAACCTCGCTAACGGTCGTTGTTTCTAGAGTGTCGAAAACTATTTGACTAAAATTATTTTGAAAATATCTCAATAGGTTTCTATTTACTCCTTATCTCAATTCTATTTCTCCTCTTATCTTATTTGTTTTGGAGTCTCTCCTCTTATCCAAACTTTAGGATCCTACGTGTGGGTGGACGATTTCTTGCCTTTTACCCTATTAGGTTCGATCTTTCGGAGTCGTCTTCGTCGTGAGCAACAATCCCTTGTTAGTGGTGTCGAGAAGTTTCATCCCGGAGCGTGAAGACTCGATAGTTACCCCTCTCTTCTTGTGGTCTCGGCGTGGATCTCGGGACGAGATCCCTTGTTAGTGGTGTCGATTGTAACGCCCCGGGTTTTTCCCAAATTAGATTTTGTGTGTCTTCTTTTGCATCAACATGTCATTACATTTGTCATCTCATTAATTTAAATTGTTGCATTTATATTCATTTCACACTTTTAAATTCAAATGCAATTAAATAAATTCAAATGCATTTTCAAATAAATTTAAAGTGAAGTTCAAAATCTTTACAAATAATCATACCAATAAATTAAGTTGTCTATTTTGAGACTATTAAAATTGTCCAAATGTTTTATCATGTTTCTTTTTCTATTTTGTTTTATTATTACAAAACAGAAAAGAATAAACAAAAGAAAATAAAAACCAGAGAGAAAATAAACTTATTTTTTCTGGCCTAAGCCCACCTCCAGATCACTCCCTCTTGGGCCGAACCCAGCCCATCTCCTGTGGCCATCCCAAGCCCAGCCCACCTCCTTTTTCCTCTTCCTCGGTACGGTCAGGGAGACACGCACATGGCGTGACGCCATGGCGCCCCCACCTGCTCCCTCCACCTTTCCCCTCCTACTTAGCCGGCCCCTCCTCCCTTCTCCAAACCCTAACTCCTCCCTCCCCTTCCTCCCATCGCGCCGCCGCCGCCCCCCTTTTCTTCCCCGTCTTCTTTTTCTCTGTTCTCCCGCACCACCGAGAGGACCTCGCCGTTCCCCGCAGCTCTAGCGCCGACGAGGACAAGCAGAGCATCCCAGCAGCAACGCGCCGTCATCACCTCCCTCTCTCCCGGAGCAATCGGGCCAGGAGCGCTTGTACCCACTACTCCGTCCTCGTTTCTTCCCCGCGGCCGGCGGACCGCCGCCTCCGTTTCCGGCGAAATTCGCGGCCCCGGACCTCCCCCGAACCGTACCACCACACCGACCCTCCTCCCGGTGAGCTCCCCTTTCGTTTTCCCCGATCGTCTTCTCAAATCCGTGCGGGAGTCGTCAAATCAGTCCACGACCTCCCGCAGTTCGCCATGGTTTTCCACAGCGAGGTCGGGCTCGAGTGCTTCGGCCGCTCATGTCCCTCTTGTCCTTACGCAACGTACCATGCCCGTCCTCCCCACAACCGCACACACCACACCCCACGCATCCCGCTCAGCCCTCACGCACGCAAGGAGCAGCCGGAGGTCTGCTGCTCCCGCCGTCCGTCGATGCCCGTGTCTGAAAAACTGAAGCTTTGTCTTCAGTTAGGAGTGAGAGCACACCTCATGTACTTTTCTGTAACAGAGTATAACACCAACACCAGTCCGACCTAGTGGTTAGCACCACCTGTCCCACTCTTGGCCGGAGACCCGAGTTCAAATCCCATGGGCGCGTGGATTAATAGCCCTATTTTTGTTCCCTCACTGACACGCGGGCCCCGCTGGTCAGCGACCGCGGAGGCCAGCGCCGTTTGCACCCGCCAGCGTGGCAAGCGGTCCCACCGGTCAGCCTCATGTGTGGATCCCCGCACGGTGAGAAAAGACCGAGGAGGTTATCTTTACGCAACAGAATTGCACCGAGCACCCTCACCTTTCGGGTTTAGTGCTTTAGCCCCTCACAGTAACTTTTCCATCACAGACAAGCCCCTGACTTTTGCAGAAAACACCCTAACCTTAAATTGCTAATAACTTTTATTCTATAACTCCAAATAAAATAATCTTTATATGTTCTTATATCAGAAAACTGCAATGAATATTAATATGCCATTTGTATGCCATTTTGCATCTTTTATTTTAATTGCTTAGTGTAATTTATTTGTTACACCTATATAATTAAATATGGAATGTGTTGGGCTTTACTTAATAATTTCCCTATTCCATTTAATTTAATTACATCACCCATGCCATGTGTTGCCATGTTAACCAACATTTAATATTGCTGGTAAATAAATAACTTGCACCTAAATATTAATTGCCGGGGATGCTTTCCCGCTTAATTTGGATTACCTGCATCGTATTGCATCTTGCCATGCCATGCATCATTCTCGTATGATCATGCTGAATCTTTTGCCGTAGTTGTAAAATGCATCTTTTACGCTTCCAGTGTTTGTTGCTTCTTCGCGGATATGACGTTGAGATGTGTGAGCAACGACAAGATCTGCTTCCATGCGGGATTCCAGGCAAGCAAAGTTTTCTTGTTTACCAATACATTATCTTTCATTCCTGCCGTTGATCTCTGCTACCCTAGTATTTCGATTCTTATCGCGATCCCATCACATGTTTATCCTGCAACCCATACAGCTTTATCCCCACATCCCATCACCCGTTGTTTGTTTATCTGTTGGCCTTTGCGAGTCGTAGCGCATGCAGTGAGTTGTCTATGCGAGTCGTCTGTTGGTCTTATGTTTCATCTGCTTAGTATGATATATTATTCTATCTTAATAAAATGTTGTATTATATTGGGGTATTATAATTAAAAGATAAGGCACCAGGCGGAAGGCCTTGCGAGGTGTTTTGTTCTGCTCAGTGTCGACCTAGGAACTGAGATTTTGTCCTCGGATTCAATTTTGAGCGCACTAACCACTTGTGGGTGGCCCAATGGAGCCCCCCTCGACTTTGAACGGATCCGCAGCTCGTCCATGTGCCGCAAGTAGTTCGGGTTTTCCATTCGCTCATATGCATGTGCATGATGATGATGATGATCGATGAGAGGTTACTTGATACGGGGGGTCATATAGGGGTGGTGCGCGCGAAGCGGACAGTTCCTACTGTGGTTTGAGCCGCATGGCGCGTGGACACAAACTAATGAGTCCGCAATTGAGATTCGGCCGGACTCCTGACGCGGGTAACAACTCATATGGGTGGCACTTGGACTTGCTGTAGAGAAGGAATGAGTCGTGTTGAGAGTCCCTAACGGGTTGATCATGCGAGTATGGGTACTGTAGTGCACCCCTGCAGGGTATAATCTTATCGATGAGCCGTGTCCACGGTTATGGACGACTTTGGTGATGATGCTGGCTAACAAGATCTAGACAACTTGCACCTAATTAATGTTAATTAATTTGACTAGTAATATAGAATTATTTTCATAATAAATTATAATTAAAACTGTTCAATGTGTGAGTTTCCCGAATTGCTTCCTCATATTTGGTTGAGGGGGTTAATTCGAGAATGGGTTATGTTTGGTGTTAGTTGTAGATGGTTACCTTATGCGCTCTCTTATCCCTCTCTGATTAGACGGAAGTTGTAGCGTGTCTCTTTAGGTTGCTAGTGCTGCTGCCGCTAAGTCCACCTCCCCTATATTTTGGGAGATGGTGTAGAAAGTAGGCAAGTCGGTTTTGCTTGCCAGGGAGTGCCCTGACCCTCTTTTGGGATGTGCTTTATGTGCAGTCAACAGGTTTGAAGTCCGACGACGTTAGCTTGGGAATCCCTCCGGCTTGGCTGGGCACGGATATGGCGCCATTGCTTATCTTCAGAACTCTTAGTCCAATTTGCTTCTTATCCGTAGTCGGATACTATTCTGCTTCCGCTTTCATTGGTATCTTTGTATTGTATATTTGTATCTTGACTCGTTCGAGTCGTTGTTGTATTATATCTTCTGTTATATTTGTGGATGTATCGGAACTGTTGTAATGTTATCATAATTCCACCCACATAATGCGCATGTTTCGGCGTGCACATTATGTCTGGTGGGCGACCTAAAATCGTTATTATGCGGATTTCGGCGGGATCGCTTAAATCTACATAGTACCGATTTTAGGGCGTCACAGCGAGGCATGGGCGGCGCGTTGACGAATGCCGGAATGCCGATTTGACGGCCCGGCGCTGCCATGTCTTGGCAGTAGAAGAAGGTGGAGGTCCAGCCCTTGACGGACTAGAGGTATGGTATCTTAGGATACCATTGGCGGCCCTGGCGGCAATTGAAGGTGACGCTGCCGCAGGTCGCCAGCCCGCCGTCCGGCACCGTCTGACGCCGGCAACGGAAACAGTATCTAAAGAAGTCTAAACTAGGCCTAATACCTAGATAGCCTTCGAAAAGAGTTGTGAAGCCGGCTAAGACTAATATGCTATTGGGTGCGATATTATGGGGCTGGAGCCCGTAGTGATCTAAGACCTCACTAAAGAAGGCGGAAGGCGGAAGCGCCATTCCCCTGACTAGGTGGGAGGTGAGGATTACCCGTTCTCCGGCTTCCGGAGCCGGGATGATGTCTCCCAAGGCGGCCCTCCACCGGCAATCCTCCCGAGTGGGGAGGTAGCCGACAGCCTCCAAATCTTGGAGGGCGTCTTCGTCGACGATAGAAGGCAGCCAGTAGCGGGACCCGAGGTCCGCCGCTTCTTCTTCCTCGTCGCCGGGGGCGTTCGCCGTCGCCGTTGCCGTGGTGGTCGGTGGAGGAGCCGAGGAGCCCGCCGCGGGAGCGCGCGCGGAGGAAGTCCGAGGGACGACGGCGGTGACGTTGCCCGCCGTCGTCGCCGCCGCGGGACGAGTAATGGCGCCGCCCATCGGCGTCGCAAGCGCGGCCTCGGTCGCCGGGCCGCTCGACGCCGTCGAGTGAGCGGGACCGGTGGACATCGCCGCGAGGAAAGGTCGCCGGAGGAGAAGAGCTCGCCGGAGTTCGTTCGGAGGCGAGGAGCGAGGAAGTGTAAGAGACAAGGGCGCACGGAGAGCAAAGGCAGGGTAAAGAAAATGGACCGTTTGGCTACCTATTTATAGGGCCAGGCGTTGCTCCCTGTGCAACGGCATTTTAGTCGGACACGTGTCCCACGTCCGTTGCGGCACACGATTGCACGATCTCCACGCCTCCTCTTTTCCCGCAATTTGTGATCATGGCGAGATTCCCGCCTAGGTTGTTTTCAAACTGTCGTGAAGCCGGCTAGGCGGAAACCGTCAAGAAGAATGCTCGGCAAAGATTGCCGAGTAGCCGTCTTTTCCCATGGTGGACAAAGGCGGCCGCCTGTCAACATCAAGACACGCATGCCTCTTTGATTTTCAGAATGGTTCAAGTCCTGCAGCCGCCAACCTTGGCAGATGGAGAATCAAGGAGAAGCCGGCGCCTGGAGAACTTCAACCTTTCTGGGGGCTAATGTTGGGGATATATCAACTAGGGGTATAACCAGCATGGATCAATCCGGCTAGTCCAGGGTGGCCCAAGGGTGGTAAGGCCAAGGCCTGCCGGGCGGCCCAGATAGCTGACGTGCAAGGAAGTAGGCGGACGGTCCAAGGAAGGCGGAAGGCCTAAGCCCATCAAGCCACCGAGCCCAAGACGGAAGGCGGCAACTAAGCCGGCTAGGTCTAGGACTCTGATTACTTGCCGGACAAGCACTTACCTTGTACCCTGGGGTCTGGCCGCCTATATAAGCCGGCCACCAGGGAGCCTTTAGGGCAGACGCTTGAATACGCATCAAGCACATTGTAACCTGTTCACGGCTATTGCCTTATAGTGAATTATAGCAGCACGTAGGATCCCGCCACCGCTGTGGGATCCGAAGCTGGGTAAACTCGCCGTGTTCAATCCCGACCTCGACGACACCAACCTTCTTCCCCACAATCCATACGTAGGCTAGAGGACCCCCGTCTCCTATCAATTATGCCGATACCACGACAACGTTCAATGATTTAAAGAAGATGCTCTCAACAGCACCAGTGTTGGCATCCCCGTTGCCCAAGGAACCTATGCTGCTCTACATCGCTTCCACTAACCGGGTAGTAAGTGTGGCCATAGTGGTGGAAAGAGAAGAAGGGGCAAGCTGATACAGAGACCAGTGTACTACCTAAGCGAGGTGATCTCGACCTCCAAGCAGAACTACCCGCACTACCAGAAAATGGCGTATGGGGTGTACCTGGCAGTTACCAAGCTCAAGCACTATTTCCAATAACACCCGATCACGGTAGTATGCGAAGCTCCTCTGGCCGAGATCATCGGCTGTAAGGATACAAGTGGCCAAATTGCCAAGTGGGCCATCCAGTTGTCTCCGTATGCTCCGACATACGAGAGACGTGACGCCATTAAGTCGCAGGCACTGCCGGAATTCTTGGTGGACTGGGTCGAAATGCAATATGAACCTCCACTTCCCGACTTAAATTTTTGGAAGATGCATTTCGATGGTTCCAAGGCCAAAATCGGGTTGGGTGCCGGGGTGGTCCTCACCTCGCCAAAACAAGATGTGCTGAAATATGTGCTGCAGATTCACTTCCGGGCATCCAACAATGTGGCCGAATACGAAGCACTGGTGCATGGGCTCAATGTCGCCAAGGAAATCGGTATCCGCCGGATAGAGTGCTTTGGTGATTCCGACTTGGTGGTGCAGCAGGTGTCAGGAAACTGGGACGCGATTGACGCCAACATGGCCTCATATCAGTTCCATGTGCAAAAAATATCCGGATTTTTCGAAAGCTGCGAGTTCAAGCACATACCGAGAGGGGAAAATGAAGCAGCTGATGTGCTGTCCAAGCTGGGGTCATCTCGAGATGCCATTCCACCCGGCATCGCTCTGGAGCATCTGAGGAAGCCATCTATTCAGCCCTCACCCGAGTCGGAGTCCATCTTCATCCCCAAGCAATCTGGATCAGAAGCCGTGCCTATGGAGGTATTAAACCCGGGGACTGCACCGCAGAGCTCGGGGACTCGACATGGCATGAATGCTGAGGTGATGTCGGCTGAGCCAATGGATATAGATGTTCCCGTATTCCCAATACGACCTGTCCCGGGTTGGGCACAACCCATCATGGCATACATATCGGATGGTACCCTTCCGGAGAACGAGGTAGAAGCCCGGCAGGTACTACGAAGATCCAAGGCCTACACCATCATCAATCAAGAGTTGTACAAAAGAAGTGTCACCGAGGTGCTTCAGAGATGCGTGGAGCCAGAAGAAGGACAAGAGATGCTGCTGGAGATACATCAGGGAGAATGTGGGCATCATGCCTCATCACGGGCACTGGTTGCAAAAGTTTTCCGGCATAGGTTCTATTGGCTCACAGCTTTGCAACAGGCAGAAGACATTGTGCGGAAGTGTGGAGGGTGCCAGAGGTTTGCCCACAAAATACATATGCCGGCATCAGCACTGAAAACCATTCCTATCACTTGGCCATTTGCTGTATGGTGCTTGGACATGGTGGGTCAGTTTAAACCCACAAGAGGCAACATGACACACATGCTGGTGATGGTGGACAAATTCACCAAGTGGATAGAAGTCAAGCCGATCCGGAAGTGTGACGGGCACGCCTCGGTGTCATTCTGGAAGGGCATCATTCTGAGATACGGCTACCCGCACAACATTATCATGTACAATGGCACCACTTTCGTTGTGGGGGAATTCGCCCGATTCTGTGCGGAGAAGAGAATCCGGTTGGACGTGCCTCGGTGGCTCATCCAGAGTCAAATGGGCAAGTCGAGAGAGAAAATGCCTTGGTGTTAGCCGGCATCAAAGCTCGCCTAATCGAGCCACTGTTGAGAACTCCAGGATGTTGGATAAAGGAGATACCGACAGTACTATGGGGTCTCCAGACCACACCTAATAGATCCACCGGGTATACGCCATTCTTCATGGTGTATGGTGTTGATGCAGTGTTGCCAACCGACATCTAGTATGACGCACCAAGAGTGACAAAGTTCACCGAGACCCAGGCAAAATAAGCCCGGGAGAACGATGTCGACTTGCTCGAAGAGGCAAGAGAATTGCTATTGTATCGGTTCACAATTTATCAGCAGAACCTCCGCCGCTATCATAGCCGGAAGGTGCATCCCCGAGTGTTCCGGGAGGGAGATCTGGTGCTGAGGCTGATACAGCGCACCGCCGGAATACATAAGCTATCACCTCCTTGGGAGGGGCCTTTTGTTGTAAGCAAAGCGTTGCACAACGATTCTTATTACCTTGTAGATGCACAGGAAGCTAGGAAAGGTGTGATGGACAAAACCGGTGAGGAGACCAGACGGCCATGGAATGTATCCCTACTCCGTCCCTTTTACACATAAAGGGCGCAGTGTATGTATCTCGGTCTCTATCAATGAAATATCGGCACCCCGAGAAGTTACTCGGGGACTACCTCGTGCAGTTTGTTGGGTGTTTATTCAAATTTGCATGTCGGTGTCCTCGGGAGAAACCCGGGGACTACCTCTTTTCGTTTCAGTATTATCTCGTCATTTATTCGTTATATGCATGTCGAGAACCCAAAGAGGAACTCGGGGACTGCCTCGCATTTATTTATGTTTGGCGTATGCCGGAGACACTCTGAACTCAGTTTCAAAGTTGAAGTACTGTATGCCATGTGAAATAATCTTGTGACTCGACTGACGAACACCGATATGGTAGTCAAGAGCAAAGAGTGTCGAATATGGTGAACACGAAAACAATCTCGGGGACTTAATTCAGGAATCTTTTCGACATATGCATGTTATTAACCTAGTTTTTGTTTATACTTCTTATGTCGAAAAATTTCCAACAGGAACTCAGATATTTGTAAGTAGTGTATACCACAGACGGGATTTCGTGACTCGACTGTGGAACGCCGATATGGTAGACAAGAGCAGAAATCACCTAACGATGGTAAACATGAAAATAAACCCGGGGACTCGTGGCGGGATAAACCAACATAACGTATCGCTCGTTAAAGCAAAAGTTAACCGGTATAGCATACGACTTAAATGTATATTACATCTGCACGCGGCATCCCGGGGGTTTAATGTTTAAACGACTTAGTGTTTTCAGGCAAAGCATAAAAAGTGTGTCGGGCTAGGCCCGAGACGCTTAAGGCACAATGGGAGACGCCGACTTCTCAGCTTGGTCGGCAACAGGTGGCTTGGTGACAATCTCCTCAGCAGCAACGGCGTTACTCGGCGCAGAGATAACCGTCTTGGTTAATGGGATCTCGGGCGGCGGGAGGTCGACGGCGTCTGTGTCGATGACGGTTTCGGTGGCCACGGCTGTCTCGCCGAGTTCCTCCTTGGCACCGGCATCTGGCGTCTCGACGTCCGCGCCCCCGGCATCCTCCGCCCGTCCGTCATCGCCATAGTCTGACTCGGAGTTAGATTCAGCGAGGCAAGTGACGAACGAGTCGGGATCGGCCCATCTCGCGAAGCGGTGCGCGGCCTCCTGACGCTGTCGGATCTTCGCCGGATCTGTGTAGCACTCCGAGATGGTGCGCAACCTCTGGATCACCTCAAGGTCGAGCTTCTCGTACCAGGTCAGGACATGCTGCAGGACTTGGTCGGCGCCGGCACGAGCGGCTGACCGTTTCCAAGCATCTAGACGATTTCCGGCATCCTGGAGGGCAGCAGCCAACTCGGTGGCAGAGAGCGGGCCGGTAACGCCTGGCCACAACGCACCATGTGCGTGAATCGCTGCACTAAGGAGTCCAGTGCCGATAGTACGGAGTGGAACTATCCGGGCCTTCAGGGCAATGCGATGATCATCGATATCCCATGCATCCGAGACTGGACCTGTCCCGGCCCTCTTCTCCTGTGCGGCAGTGATCACGAGGTTGGCGGCTTCCCGGGAATGCTTGAAGTTTCCTTGAGAGAGAAGAACTGTCACACGAACGAGCCATGAGGCATGTCGGAAATATAGGAAGACGGAGAAAGAGAACTCGGAATACTCACTGTTCATGTCCTGGTTAAGACCGGTCAGCTCGGTAAGCCAGGCGTCTTGCTTTGACCGAAGAAGGGTCACTTCGGTCTCGGCAGCGTGGGCGTGCTCCTCGTACTGGTCCAAGGTCTCCTTCTGTTTCTTGGTGGCATCCAAGAAGCGCGTCTTCATGTCCGCAACAGTAGTCCTGGCCTTATCCAGCTCGGCGCTCAGCCGCGCGACCTCAGACTGCACGTCAGTCAGCGCAGCCTTTTGGTCCACCGAGATCTTGCGCGCGGCATCTCGCTCCTCCCGGAGCCGATCCTCCGATTTCTTGGCCTGGCCGAAGTCAGCGAGGAGGGTGTGAAAGATGCTGCTGCACCTCTTGCCGCAGTCCTGTAAACAGAGTATACTCGACATCAGTCGCGGGGACTTCGGTTAGTCAAGAGGTAAATAGACAAGCTTCAAGATCCACACTTGAGAACAAGCTACTCGGTGGAGTTTTGGTACTCAAAGGAGGATCTCGGGGACTGGAGATTAAAGTTTTTTCAAGATCCACACTTGAGAACCAGCTACTCGGTGGAGTTTCGGTACTCAAGGGAGGATCTCGGGGACTGGAGATTGAAGTTTTTTCAAGATCCACACTTGAGAACCAGCTACTCGGTGGAGTTTTGGTACTCAAGGGAGGATCTCGGGGACTGGAAAGTGATTTTTTTTCAGATTAGCACTTAGAGATCTGCTACTCGGTCGAGTCTAGATCTCTAAGCACCAATATCGGGGACTAGGGACAGTGGAAGATAGAAGACTTACATCCACTACGCGGGTAGCGTCCAAGACGGCCACCTGAAGGGCATGCAGGGCTTGCGCGCTGCGGCTTGGGCCAGCAGCATGTAAGTCTCCCGCGATCTCGGAGGTGTCGGCGGCGATCCAGGCTAGATTGTATTCGTCAACCGTGCGTAAGCCGGTGACGGTGGGCGCGCTCAGTGCTCCAGCTTCCCGGGATCCTGAAGGCACAACTGCACTTACGGAGGCTCGCAAAGCTTGTAGAGCAGCAGTGGGGATGTCGACAGGAGGCGGTGGCCGGCCGGAGTGCTTACCTGGAGCGGAGGAACCCTTGGTCAAAATCAGGTCCTAGGCCAAAGATCTCGGCGGAGCATTGGGCTTAGCAGGCGCACTCTTCTGGCCAGAAGACTGGCTGCGCTGCTTCCCGGTTTGCGGCTCCGGCTGCCGGGTAGGCTTAGAGGATGGCTGCTTCGCCGGCGACGACTTCCGTGGTGACGTGGGGTTACCTTTCGGGTAGCCCACAATAACGCTACCTGGGCCGCGCCAAGGATTTGGAGGCCCACAGAAGGCCCACGCGGGGTACCATGTAACCTAGTCCAAGTCGGTTAGGTCGCATAACCTGCCATATCTGTAATCGCCATCGGCATCGACCACCCGAGACCTGGCTACCTATAAAGCCAGGAGGGTGGCTCGTCCCCAGGACAACGAAGAGACGCGCTCATAGTCATCGCCACAAAACCTAGCGAGATCGCAATCTCACCATTGTAATCGCTACTCACATCAATAATCAGACAAGCAGGAGTAGGGTGTTATCCTCCGGGAGCCTAAACCTGGGTAAATCCTTGCTTGTCAGCCGTAGTGATCACCAACACCTATCTCTTTCCCCATCAATCAACCCGGGGTGCACAACCCTGGGACTTGTCGAGTTAACACCTCGTCAATTGGCGCCGTTTGTGGGAAGTCAAACAAGTGTTGGAATCATGGTCGCTCCGTCTCCATCCGCAATGAAGATCGACGTCTACGCCGCCAGGGAGCCGATCCGCTTCGGCTCCTTCGAGTACGTCCTCCACCCGCCGGCCGACCGCTCGGTGTACGCCGATCTAGACAAAGTCGTGGAATACTCAGGTCTACGGCTACCGCGCCACGCGTGGCGACGTCACCCGAATCGGCAACCCTCGCGCCATCGTCACTACCCGCGAAGATCGCGTCTGTCGCACCCGCGAAGATCGCATCTACCGCGCCCGCGAAGATTGCATCTGCCGCACCCGCGGAGATCGCTCCTGTCGCGCCCAGGAAAATCGCACCTGCATCGACTGCATCGACAACCTCAACAACGGCCGCGCGGATCGGGTCTACTACACCAATCCCGATCGCACAGGCGGTTAACTCGAGATCTACTTCAACTGCTACACCCGCGCGGACGACCAAAGGCTTGCGGCTGACAGCCACGTCGCGCGCGTCTTCGTCTTTATGGGGCTGCCAAGACTACCCCAAGCCAATCGCACTCGCTCCGGCGGCTGCGAGACCTCAGAGCACGTGGATGATCGCAAGGAGGCGAAACAACGACTGCGCCACGCGTCATGTTGCAGCAATTTTCGATCCCGAGCAAGGCTCGAATGACGGAAGCAGCAGTGGCAGCACAAACACACCGACCCAAGTCTACCCCAAGCAATGCTTCATGGCGGGCACAGCGCCACCCGATGAAAATGAAGAACCCGCATACCCACTAGAGGTGATCATGCCGGACCAGACTAAAATCATCATCACACGGGACATGGGAATCCAAGCCATGGAGCATGTCGACGAGGGCACGTTCCCTCCACCCGACACACCTAGAGAGGATCACCTGGCGGTCCAGTACTTGCTGCGCAAGGAAGGCGAACGACTCCGCGCCGAAAAAGCTGACTTACTCCGGCGCAAGAGGGACGCAGACGCATCGAGTGCCAGGCGAGCCGCCCTCTCCTTCACCTCCTCTACGGAAGTTAACCAAGGAGCACGGCGAAACAGAGCCCGCGTTCCCCTCTTGACAGACGCCGACCGAACAAGGGTCACCCGCAATCTCGAGTCGTCCTTCGTCACCGAGGATGAGAACGGGATACCCGTCCCAAAGACGACGAACGCCACCCTGATCTCAGTCGAGACGTACCTCCGGCTCACGCAACCACCGGAGGGAGACGCACGTTCCCTGCTCCACAGATAGCAAATCGCCTCCATTAGGGCGATCGAAGAAGCTCTAGCGGCCAAGGTACCAAGCAACCGAGCGCGCGAGCCTGCAACCTCGGAGGTCCCAGCAGCACAGCGACAACCAATCAAGGACCTTCGCGACGTCCTCACGCAGAAGACGGTGGACCGCAACCGCAAAGAGCGTTCGGCTGGAGCTCCGAACCTCGACGACCAGGCCGACCGCGACTTCGAGCCATGTGGGGCTGCATGCTTCAGCTTCAATATCCGCGACACCCGCATGCCTAAGGGCTTCAAGCTGACAGCAGGCACCCCAAATTACGACGGGAAGCAAGATCCACGACTGTGGCTCGAGGACTACCTCATCGCCTGCACTTGCCAAGGCGGGACGTCGACTACGGCAATGCAGTACATCCAGCTTATGCTGACGGACTCGGCGCGCGGGTGGCTCACAAGACAACCCAAGGATTCTTTCTGAACATGGGAAGAATTCCAGGATAATTTCATAAAAAGTTTCTCGGGAACGTTCGCAAGGCCAACGACCTACATCGAGTTGCAGGCCTGCAAGCAAGGAAAGGATGAGTCGCTCCGCTCCTACATCCAGCGGTTGACACACCTCCGCAACACCATGGAACCCGTCTCAGAAGACCGGGTGATGGACGCCTTCATGCACGGCGTTGCTCGCCGCGACCTCCGCGAGGAATTTGGTAGACTCCAGCCGAATACTACAATAGAGCTCATGAAGACAGCCAACCAGTGGGCCGAAGGAGAGGACTACGTCCGCGATACTTCCCCCAAGAAAGAGGTCGAAACAAGCAACTGGCGTGAGGCACGCCAAAAGAAGAAGCCACGCTACACCCACGATTTAATAGAGCTAGTAGCGGCGGGATATGAAACCCCCCGCGATGACAAACGCGACAACAGTCGACAGTACGATCAAGGTCGGCAGTCCAGCTCGAGTCAGTACAACCGTGGCAGCAGCAGCATTGGCCACAATGACGGAGGCCAGAAACGCGAGTGGAAGCGCCCGCTGACCCCGACAGAGGAGTTGATGCAACCCTGTAAGCATCACTCGTTCCGCAACCTAGAGACAGGCAAGTGGGGTTCCAGCCATCTGCTGAAAGATTTTCGCAAAGCAAGGAAGATATACCAAGCCATGCAGCAAATCTCGCTCCAGTGCAAGCAATACAGGAAGCCCCGCAGCTAGCCATCCAGGCGGTACCCGTAAACAACAACCAGGTGCAGGCGGCAGGAGCATTCCCCCAGCCGCAGCAGCAGCAACAGCAACAAGGTCAGTTGGCAGCAACCGACACGTATCCACCCGCACGGGGACAGCTGAACATGATCCAGAAGGGACCCCCGTCAAACAGGCGCCAAAAGCTCATCACCCGCCAAGTACTTCAGGCCATCAACAGCCCGCGCACGGTACCAGACTACCTGCGCGGGTCTGAGACACCCATCACGTTTTCCAGGGCAGATCACCCATCCGAGGTAACCCGACCCGGACACGCCGCACTCGTGATTGAGGCCCTGATCAGCGACTACAGCTTGAAGAAGGTGTTCATGGACGGAGGCAGCGGCATCAACATCATATTCGCCGACACCCTGAGAAGAATGAACAGGTCGACAGAGAAATTGCCGGAATCGGAAACCACTTTCCACGGCATAGTACCAGGACAAGCAATCACGCCCATGGGAACAATCACGCTCGACGTCATCCTCGGCACACCCGAGCACTTCAGGAAGGAGTCGATCAATTTCGAAGTCGTCGAATGGAAGTCGCAGTACCACGCCATACTCGGGCGCCCAACTTTTGCCAGGTTCATGGCAGTACCCCACTACGCCTACCTGATGGTCGAGTTGCCCGGGCCAAAAGGAGTAATCACCGTACGCGGCGACTTCGGGCTCTCCAACAGCTGTGATCGCGAGTTCGCCAAGATTTCTGAGTTCTTCGGAGTCGAGGAGCACTTCAAGGCCATATCAGCCGACAACGACAAGACCATCTTTCCATCTCGCAAGAAGCCAGCTAAGGACGCAACATTCAACACGAACGACGACACCGTCACCCACCTAGTCCATCCGACTGATAGCAGAAAGACGGTCAAGGTTTCATCAAGCCTGACCCCCGTATAGGAAAGCGCGCTCGTCGAGTTCCTACGTGAGAACTGGAAGATCTTTGCATGGCAACCTTATGACATGCCAGGGATACCCACGGAACTCGCCGAGCACTCTCTAAAGGTCCACAAGGACGCTAGGCCGGTCAAACAATCCATGCGACGCTTCTCAGGACCCAAGCGAGACGCGATCACCATGGAAGTCGACAGATTACTGCACGCCAAGTTCATCCGAGAGATCAAGGACTCGGACTGGGTCGCCCACCCGGTCCTAGTGGAGAAAAAGAAGACGAAAAAACTAAGCATGTGCATTGACTTCACTGCAGTCAACAAGTGCTGCCCCAATGATCATTTCCCGCTCCCGCGGATAGACCAGATCATCGACTCGACAGCAGGCTGCGAGCACCTTTCCTTCCTGGACGCCTACTCAGGCTACCAGCAGATAAGGCTGAAAGTCGAAGACGAAGAGAAACCGGCCTTCATCACACCTGACGGCGTCTTTTGCTACCAGACGATGCCGTTCGGGTTAAAGAACGCAGGTGCCACGTACCAGCGGACAATGCAAGCGTGCCTCAAAGGGCTCATCGGGCAGATCGTCCAAGTCTACGTCGATGACATCGTCGTCACAACCCGAAAGGAGGATACCTTAGTCGACGACCTCTGCAAGGTCTTCGCTGCACTCGATGTATACCAGATCAAGCTCAACCCAGAGAAGTGCGTGTTCGGCGTGCCAGCCGGAGAGCTACTAGGGTACCTCGAATCTGCAAGAGGAATCGAAGCGAACCCCGAGAAGGTGCAGAACATTCTCACAATGCCAGCACCAACCAAACTCCGCGAGGTGCAGAGATTAGCCGGCCGAGTTGCAGCTCTCAGCCGGTTCATTAGTAAGTTGGGAGAGAAAGCTTTACCTTTCTACCAACTGATGAAGAAGACGGATAAGTTCGAGTGGACACAGGAGGCGCAGGATGCGTTCGACCATCTCAAGAAAACCCTGACAACCTCTCCAGTCCTCGTGGCACCGCTGGAAAACGAGCCGCTATACTTATACGTCTCAGCAACAAACAGGGTGGTGAGCACGGTACTCGTAGTCGAGCGGGAAGAAGAAGGGCACCGTCACCCGGTGCAAAGGCCCGTCTACTACCTCAGCGAAGTCCTCACCCTGTCCAAGCAGAACTACCCGCATTACCAGAAGCTGGCGTATGGAGTCTTTATGACCTCCAGGAAGGTCGTCCACTACTTCTCCGAGCACCCGATCACGGTGGTAAGCTCCTCTGGACTAGCAGACATTCTCACAAACCAACGCGCAACAGAACGAGTCGCCAAGTGGGTTGTCGAACTAGGACCATGGGGGCTGAAATATGCTCACCCGAAGTCCATCAAGGCCCAAGTCCTCCCAGAATTCACCACCGAGTGGATAGAAGCCCAGCTACCAAATGTCCCCGACCTGTCCAACGCATGGACGATGTACTTCGATGGCTCCAAGAAATTCATGTCAGCCGGGGCAGGAGTTGTGCTCATCTCCCCCAAGGGCGACAAGCTCAAGTACGTCCTACAGATGGACTTTCCGACGCCGTCTAACAATGAAGCTAAGTACGAGGCCCTGATCCACGGCATGCGGATGGCCAAGAACTACGGCGCCACGCACCTCATGATATACGGCGACTCCTACCTGGTGTTACAGCAAACCATGAAGTCCTGCGACGCCGTCGCCGACAACATGATCGCCTAGAGAGACCTTTACAACCAGATGGAAGGCAACTTCGACGGTTGCGAATTGCGGCACATCGGCCGCGACAGCAACGAAGAAGCCGACGTCCTCGCTAACATGGGATCAGACAGGGTTCCAGTTCCACCCGGCGTCTTCCTCGAGCGCATCACACAGAGATCTATCAAGACTCAAAACACAGCAAGCACTGCAACAACAACAAAAGGCGATGCTAACCCGCCAAGCCAAGATAAGGTCCCCATGGAGGTCATGCTTGTCGAAGCTACATGGACAGGACCGTACCTGGCGTACATACTGCACCAGAAGCTGCCAGCGGACGCAGTCGAAGCAAAGCGCATCATCAGGCGCTCCAAAAGTTTCACCGTCATCAACGGAGAACTCTACAAAAGACGCATCTCGGGAATCCTGCAAAGGTGCGTAGATCCAGTCGACGGCCAAGCCATCTTACTCGACATCCATGCGGGTATCTGCGGGCATCATGCCAGCAGTCGAGCATTGGTAGCCAAAGCACTACGAGCCGGGTTCTACTGGTTGACAGCCATGCAGGACGCCGAGGAACTAGTAAGGAAATGCACAGGGTGCCAGGAGTTTGCCAACAAGCCACACACGCCAGTGTCAGAACTTAAGACAATACCACTAGCCTGGCCCTTCGCCCAATGGGGTCTGGACATGGTGGGCCCACTGAAGAAATCCTCACCCGGAGGTCACACTCACCTCCTGGTTGCAGTCGATAAGTTCACAAAGTGGAACGAAGCCGTGCCCATCACGAGTTCGACTGCATCCACAACAGTCAACTTCATCAGATCAATCATCTTCAGATTCGGAGTACCGAACGGGATCATCACCGACAACGGCTCGAACTTCACAGCCGAAGAATTCAAAGACTTCTGCTCAGAGCAAGGTATCAAACTAAGCTATGCATCCGTCTCGCACCCGCAATCCAATGGGCAAGTGGAGAAAGCCAATGGCCTCGTCTGCAGCGGCATCAAGAAGCGACTACGCGTGCCACTAAAACGCGCAGCGGGCGCATGGGTGGAAGAACTACCGTCAGTCCTTTGGAGTCTACGAACAACGCCAAACAGATCCACCCAATACACTCCATTCTTCATGCTGTATGGCGCAGAGGCGGTTCTCCCCTGCGACATCAAATTCGACGCACCGAGAGTAGTCGCCTACGACGAGTCAGATGCAGAAGAGGCACTCGAAGACAGCATGGATACCCTGGATGAAGCACGCGACATCGCCCTGGCGCGATCAGTCGTGTATCAACAAGACCTGCGCAACTATCACACTCGGAGGCTGCGACCAAGAGCATTCGCCGCAGGCGACCTGGTTCTTCGACTCAAGCAGAAGAAGGTGCACAAGCTCGCTTCCCCATGGGAGGGCCCATACATCGTGACAGAAGCAATCGGCAACGGAGCTTACCGCCCGAAGGACTCGAAGACGGGAGCAGACCGCAGCAACCCATGGAACGTGGCACAACTTCGCCGGTTCTACGCCTAGTTCGACCCAATCATTGTACAAGAAAAATCAGCGCGGCAGGTTTCAGACGCACTCTTTCCCTTACCTGGGTACCTAAGGGGACTGGAAGGGTTTTAATGAGGCGGCCTGTTCGCAAGAATCAATAAAGTGATTTGAAGAAAATCTGTCTCCTTTACCTTTCACACAGGGGAAGCTAAAATCCTAGGCCGCCACTCGAACCACTCGGGGGCTGCGCCATACAGGTTGAAAAAAAAAGCTTAGGCCGCTACCCGAACTACTCGAGGGCTGTGCCATACAAGCATAACTCAAAAAATCCTAGGCCGCCACCTGAACCACTCGGGGGCTGCGCCATATAGGTCAAGTTCAAAATCCTAGGTCGCCACCCAGCATACTCGGGGGCTGCGCCAAACAGGTAACACTTGTAATCCTAGGCTGCCACTCGACTCACTCGGGGGCTACGCCATACAGGCCTTATTAGAAAATCCTCAGCCGCCACTCGAACTCACTCGGGGGCTGCGCTGTACAGGTCAAGTTCAAAATCCTAGGCCGCCACCCAACACACGCGGGGCTGCGCCACACAGGTGAAACTTGTAAACCTAGGCTGCCACTCGACCTACTCGGGGGCTACGCCATACAGGCCTCAACAAAAAATCCTAGGCCGCCACTCGAACAACGCGGGGGCTGCGCCATACAGGTCAAGTTCCAAAAATCCTAAGTCGCCACCTGATAAAGTCAGAGACTGCGGCATACAGGTCACACTTGGAAAAACCTAGGCCGTCGCCTAACATACTAGGGGACTGCGCCACAAAGGTCGAAAATTAAAACATGCATTTACATAGCAAAGCAAGCAGTTTAATTCTCATTACTCGCAAGTATTTTTAATCTAATACATTGCGATTTGCACATGCATATTCGCCATCTATAGCTAACCCTGTACAGCAGACGACAGCTTCCCTAACCTGCAGGCTCGACCTTCGGCGCATCGAGTGGGCCTACAAGGCGCTCACTCAGCCTCTGAACCTGCCCGATCATCTGGCGTGCAGCCGCCAAGGTCTCGGCGAAGTCGTCATCGCCGGGCAGGCCATCCAGCACCTTATCGAGCGGAAGATGTGGCTGGTGCATCCGGATGTACGCCAACGCCGCATTCGCCCCAGCTACAAGTTGGGCGTGGACGACCTCCTTCAGCGCATCACCGTCGCGAAACCTCTCCAGCAAGGCGGTCAGCCCGTTCGGCTGCGCGTTATGCGGGAAGTACACACGATTGATATGCCAGAGTGTCTTCCGGCAATTCTCCAGAAGAAAAGCCGCACGCCATGTACGATCAAGCATAGTGGCAAGGGTGCGCCCTCTCGACTTGTTCACCCAGAATTGACGAGCTTCATAGGAGTCGCCGGATGCCTCTCGGGTAACTCGCTCTTCAACGCGATCCCGCTCAGCCTGCCAATCTGGGTTCACATCTGCACGCACAAGCTACAAGTCAGAACAAGCAAGTTTCAACAAAGAAAGCAGCCGCAAAAAGAATACCAACCTTGTAGCTGTCGACTGATCAGATCGATCTCCCCAAGCAAAAATTCCTCACGCCGTGAGAATTCTGCAGTAGGATGCGACCTGGAGCGGTGCAGCGTCAGCTCAGCATTCTTCAGGGTCGCCTCAAGCTCAACCACCTTGTTCTTCAGGTACGTGATTATCCGTTGATCATTTGTACTACGTGGAGGAGCCGGCGCCGCTCGACGACGGCGAGCACCCGAAGAAGAAACCTCGCCACTCGGCTCAGCCGCAGGAGCAGAAGAAGCAACACCGCGCACGACAGTCTGCCACGAATATGCAGAGTCAATACAATCATACGACTGTTCAGCAAAGACACACTTGATAGAAGGAAACTCAATTCTAGCAAAAGCATTGTTAAAAGCCAAAAGACCTGGCAGGGCAATAGTCATTACAGAGCCAAAATTTTAAGGTACAGACCACGGCGACTGCCGAATTCCTATAATACATCTACTCTAAGGCCGCAGACTGCGACCGGGAGCGACTCTTCCGAGTAGCAGCCGCCTCAGTCGCCTTAGCAAGGGCCCTCTAAAAGAGTGCCACAAGCTGCACGGCCAGCTATGAAGCACGCTCCTTTACACCACCCAGCGACGCGATTCGGCCATCGGGTCTTCGAGGAAAGCCGCTGACGACCTTCTCAAAGTCACCCGGAACCTGATGTCCTAAGAGGAGATGGAAGGTGAGCTCGGAGCCGCGTACCGTCTGCGACCGCGTGAAGTCGGCGATGGTGGTCGCGTCCTCAAACGACGCAGCAAGTGCGTCCACGGCAGCCGGCGGCTGGTCGCTCGGGAAGATGCTCCGGTGCACCACAGTAAGGGCTCCCGTCAACTTCTTCAGCGCGGCTGTGGACTTCTTCAGCGCGTCGGACGCATATGCGCAGACCCGGTCGAGGAAGCCGACAGCAGTCGCCAAATCAACCGCGTCACTCGACGTGTCTTCCGGGGGAGCTCCACCGCAAGTCTCTGCGCAAGGGATTCAAGGTCAAACAAAGGAAAGATCAAGACACAGTAGGCATTAAGCCGAAACTTACCCCCAAGAACACCGGCGAGTGAGAGGAGACGGTCGACTTGAGTCTTCTCCTGGGCGACCCGCGCTAGCTCCCGCTCTTGAGACTCATGCAGAGCCTTCTCAAGTTCAGCAACCCGCCCAGTAGCCTGGCCCAGAGAAGCATGCAGCTGGTCCCTCTCCTTCTCCGGGCGAACATAGGCCGCGGCTGCGTCAAGCTGCTGGCGGTAGTACGGCTGAAACAAAAGCAAGATATTAATAAAGTTGCGGGCGACTA
Organism: Poa annua; assembly: GCA_026929855.1. Classification (NCBI taxonomy): domain Eukaryota; kingdom Viridiplantae; phylum Streptophyta; class Magnoliopsida; order Poales; family Poaceae; genus Poa; species Poa annua. The sequence goes on from CM049426.1 coordinate 34,540,128, forward strand.
TACTAGTCACCCACACCTTTGGGGGCTACTCCCATCGGGAGCGCTGATTGCGCACCCGATGAAAACTCAAGAATACAAGTACAAGCATAAAGGACTTACGTGGTCCAGGAGGTCGGGGTCCTCTGAAGCCGAAGGAGGAGCGCGACTCGACGACACAATGCCAGTAGGCTGTGCGCGCACCTCCTCCACCACCACTTGAGTCACCAATTCAGTCGAAGGGGTGGATGTATGCTCCACGTCCCGAAGAGGGGAGCTAACATCGCCAGAACGACGGCTGCAGCAAAGACAAGCACACTGGTCAACTCAAAGATTGCAGCTACAAAACACAACTCGAAGAAAATAAAGCACCAAGAAGTTCACCTGGCGGTCTCAAGGTCGTCGTAACTCCCCAGGGAGGGCGACGCCATCCGCGCAAACGAACGAGGAGCCGCGGAGCTGACCGGATGAACAGCCAAGGGCTCATTCCAGTTGCCCGAAGACCGCGCACCCGACGACGTCGCGACGGCTTCCTCCAGAACAACGTGGGCATCCCTAGCGGGTGACGACACGGTAGCAGAATCGCCACCAATCGGGAGCTTCCGCTTCTTCCGTGCGGGTTCCTCCTCTTCATCTTCGTCCTCCACCTCTTCGTGGGGAGAATGAGCGGAAGGAAGCTCATCGTCGTCATCCTCCTCCTCCACCACCTTCGCCTCGTCGGCGGGTCCGTCTTTAGGGAGAGGAGGAAGGCTGACCAGAAGAGAATGGACCTGAAGCAAGTAGACGCAAGTCGAATAAATGAGTAAGTTGACGCAAGTCGAATACAGAATCAAGAAGAATCAGGAAGAATCAAAAACTTACCTCTGGAATAGGGTTCGCGGCTCCGTACGCCGCGACGGGACACTTAACGTTGCAATGGTCCGCGGCTCGGAGATTGGTGATGCTCCTCACCTTGGTTTCCACCTCCTCGTCGTCGAGTGGCTCGATGTTGGCACCCTCAGCGGCCCACATCGGGTGGGGCCGAGCAGCGAGCGGCTGAACCCGAAGACGGAAGAAAGTGGCCATCAAGAAGATGCCACCCGAATCTCGCCCGAGGGTCTTGAGGACGTCGCGCAGCAGGCCCAGCAGAGGCATCGTCGCCTCCCTCTCCTCCGCGATGAGCGGATGCGCCCAGGCGCGGGTCTTCCGCAACCCCCGCGCGCTGTCGAACCGCTCCACGCCCTCCTGGTTCCACTGGATGTAGAACCATTTCTTCCGCCACCCCTGGACGGAGTCAGACTTCTTCATCTCAAAGTACGTGGTGTCGCCACGCACCTGGATGCCGAAGCCGCCCACTGGGTAGGGCAACCCGCCCTTCCCGTTGTTCTTGCGAACAAGGAAGAGCGACTTCCACAGCGCCCAGTGGGGTGCGATCCCCAGGAAGCACTCGCATAGCACGATAAAGCTAGCGATGCTCAAGACGCCATTGGGGGTCAGATCGTGGATCTGCACCCCATAGGCGTACAAGAGACCACGAACAAAATCGTGGAGAGGGAACCCGAAGCCTCGTGAAAGAAAATCCACGAAACAAACACGCTCCCCCTCACGAGGTGCCGGGGAGGTCTCCTTGCCAGGAGCGCGTACCTGAGCCGTGCCGGAGGGAGGCAGGAGGCCCTACGCGTGAAGCCCGTCGAGGTCGGCTCTCTTCACGCTGGATTTCTGCCAATCGCCCTCGAGCTTCTTCAAAACAGCTCCGGCCGCGGCAGCGGAGGACCCAGCGGTGGCCTTCGGCTTGCCCATGATCGCAATAAGCAGTGGCAAAATGGGAGGACAAGAGGTTTTGAGCTAGGATGGCGGCGAAAATGGTAGAGCAGAGGAATAGGAGGCGCAGACGATTGGAGAAGATGATGCCCTCGCGTCCAAACGCGGTACTTATGCCTTGAAATATTTCATCCCAGCCGTCCAAAGAGAAACGGTTCCGAGCTGCCACATCCACCGTCCACGTGTCGCACGGAGAAACCAAACGACGCCGCCCACTTCGTCCACTACGCACGAAAATCGAGGCGTCATCATCATGGCGCGCAAATTTTGTGCCCAGTTCGGAAACGTGACAACTGCTGACCGCGGTCAGCTCTGACAGTGGGCCCCACAACGTCACGTCCCATCAGGCGCAGAGGCGTGCAACGGATCGTCATCAGTGACATCATCAAGCCAACGACTCTAAAATCAACTGAAACAGCTCGACAACTCGACAGAATGATTCGAGTAGTAAGCTCCTCAGCTGAAACAAACAAAGTAGGATCGACAGTTGATCCGAGCACCCGAAGGAATCATTCGGGTGGCAAAGAAAATCGAGTAAGCTCAATGAGCTGAATCCATCTACAAGTAAGCCAGCAGGCTGAACTGACGCTTCACAAGAAGACCAAAGCAAAGTAATTCGACTGCAGGTATTACTCCCATCGGGAGACCCCGGTTCGACTGAAGAAATCGAGTTCAAGCTCAAGATCAAGCAATCCAATGGCGCGTCCAGGAGGAAGAAGTCCTTTGCCCGACTCTACGCTTTGACTAAGCACTCGGGGGCTACTGACGTGGGGTTACCTTTCGGGTAGCCCACGATAAGGCTACCTGGGCCGCGCCAATGATTTGGAGGCCCACAGAAGGTCCACGCGGGGTACCATGTAACCTAGTCCAAGTCGGTTAGGTCGCATAACCTGCCATATCTGTAATCGCCATCGGCATCGACCACCCGAGACCTGGCTACCTATAAAGCCAGGAGGGTGGCTCGTCCCCAGGACAACGAAGAGACACACTCATAGTCATCGCCACAAACCCTAGCGAGATCGCAATCTCACCATTGTAATCGCTACTCGCATCAATAATCAGACAAGCAGGAGTAGGGTGTTATCCTCCGGGAGCCTGAACCTGGGTAAATCCTTGCTTGTCAGCCGTAGTGATCACCAACACCTATCTCTTTCCCCATCAATAAACCCGGGGTGCACAACCCTGGGACTTGTCGAGTTAACACCTCGTCACGTGGGGCAAGACGACAGGCCACCCGAGGCACAACTTGGCGCGAGGGGCTCAGGATGTCCGCGTGAAGATGAGGAGACAACGGACGGCCGGCAAGTCCGGAAGGACGGTCCTCTCGGGGGGCGAGCTTTGCGTGGCCGGGATTACGGTGGCCGCAGGCTGGCCACCAGAGATCCTGGTGCCCGTAGCAGCGCCTGGGATGGGTGTGACGGGCACATCGGCCACGACGGGGCCAGAACTCGGTTGAGCGGCATCCTCCACTCGGCGGTGTGGCGGTGAAGGTGCAGCCCGAGTTGGGCTGGGAGACCTGGAGCCCGGGGGGCGGGAACCGGAAGACTCTGGGATGTCAAGCGCTGCACTGCATAGTCAGAAAGCAAGTCAGAAGAGGTCTCGGACAAGGTCCGGATAGACCAACTCGGTTGAAGAGTGACTTACCCGGTGGCCACGGTAGGAGGACCTCTCCTCTGCCGGGGAGGCTTGTCACCCGCGCGCTTGGTGGTCTTGGTCCTCTTGGTAGCCGCTCCCGAGCTACCGGCATGTGCGGTCTCGGACACAGCGCGCTTGCGGCTCTCAGCGCGCTTCGTTGCGGCGGCAGGCCTCAGAACCACTGGTAGAGCGTAGTTGAGAGGACGGGCGTCAATTGCATCAAGTATTTGACAATCGTCGTCGTCACCCTCGTCAGACTCAACTCGGATAGCATCTTGAACTGAAGTCTTACCCGGGGCGGCAGCACGAGCAAGAGGTATCGAGAGATGGTCCTCGCCGTCGGGGTCTACGGCAGACATCTTCTCCGGAGTCGGAAAGTCGGGCGCGAATTCATTTCCGTCGTGCTCCGCGTTCTCTTCGACCTGCCGTTCGAACAGCTGCAGTAAGAAAGAGAAATAAGCACATGTCAGGGATGTCAGTAGCTTATACTAGTCAGCATAGCGCGGATGTCGGTAAAGGCACGCGCGCGCACCTTGTCCAGCCATTTTTTTACGAGTGGCTGGGGCCAGTCCCCACTTCCAATCATCCGTCATCTTCGTCCGTGCAATAGCTCGGACGCGGCGGTAAACTGCGGGTTTGTCCAACCCGAAAATGCTTGTACGGGTTGGGTCGTATAACCCGCTCATGAAGCATATCTTGTGCACCCGGGTCTGGAGAGGGCAAACCAGGCGGATGATAAAGGTGCGTAGGAGGTCATCGGCTGTCATCTCCTCCGCAAGGACGGTCAGTACGTCGTGCATATTCTCGACCTCCTCGGAATCCGGAAGTTGGCTCCAGAGCTCAAAGTCGGTTGGAGGGCCCATGACGAATTCCGGGAGGTTGAGGAAGTATGAGGCGGAGGAACTCGGTTCATCTTCTGATGCGACCGGATTCCACACGTAGAAGAAGCTCCGTTGCCCTTCCGGCAAGACACCAACCCCTGGATCTTGGGGAATCCGGAGTCGACACAGGGGATGATGGTCGCCGCTCCGCAGGCGATGAGGTCCTTGACCTTCTGGTCAGGGTTGGGGATGACTTGTCGGCGAAGGAGGAAGTACTTGGCCCACAGATCCACAAAGGGCCAGATGCCGAGATGCCCCTCCGCGTAAGAGGCAAAGCAAGAAAGCGTCATGATGGCGTTGGCAGGGAGATGGTGTGGTTGGAGACTATATGTATCCAGAAAATCACGGAAGAACGGGCTAGCCGGAAGGCCGAACCCGCGCTCGAAGTGGGTGCCGAACACTACTCGTTCACCAGGTTGGGGTTCCGGCTCGACTTCGCCGGTTGGAAGTCGGCTTTCCACTTGGGGTGGAATCCGGTGCGTCCGATACAGCCAGTCAAGGTCCCACTGGCTGGCCTCGGAACCGTCCCAGCATCCTCTAACGCTCTCGTCGCCCATCTCGGCGGCTTCGGACGTCATGTCGGAGCTAGTCTGCAGTCGGAGTGGCTAGTTAGTCGGGTTAGCATGTCGGTAATGAAGGAACTCGGACCAGAAACTATTTCTACTGACCGACATCCTACCGAATAGATCTACCGGAGTAAAACAAATAGAAGTTAATGGAAGCAAATATCAAGGTTCGAGGCCGTTCCAAAGCGATTGAGCACGGACAAAGGTAGTACAAGCAGAGACATGTGCAAAGTAGTTCTATTCGCTAGCCAACAACAACAACAACATCGCAATACGAACTAAGCAAGATCGTCGAGCAGTCCCGTGATGAACTCGTGGAGGTCGGGACGAACTCTCGAAGAACACAAACGGTCACGGCCATGGGGAAATCTACCGGAGGAGATCGAAGGACTCACCAGAGAAGAGGAAGGTGCCGAGGCACGAGAGTGGCGCAGACCAATGGCGAAGACGATGCGCACGGCCGACGGAGTTCGACGCTCGGGCGTTGCACGGCGGAGACGGCGGAGCGCTCGGGGCAAGTGCGGCATAGGAAGGCGATGTGGGGAAGAAGGGGAGGAGACCCCTCCGTGCCCCCTATTTATGGGGAACCCCGGGGAGCGGTTTCCAAATCTCCCGAATCGTGGGTGGGATCGCGGTGCGCCGAGGTGTGCACGTGGCAGCACCCGGAGGTGCGCAATGGGCCACACCGGAGGACACAGGGCGCCAACGGTTGGCGGGCGGATTCGGTGTGTGCCCTGGCGCGCGAACCCGAGCGATGTACTTACAAGTCAAGGGCACTCCAGTGCTACCCTAACCTGACAAGACCCCGAGTGGGCCCGCATGGCAGACAGGGTTGTCCGACATATGGCGCAAGATGCGTGTCGTCGTTTCCACTTTCGGATATTATCCTAAAGGTGCTAAGTCTGGTTCTCCGGGATAGGCCATCTCGGCGGATGGATCTCGGGAGGGGGATGTCGGGAAAAGGCATCCCGATTGCCGGAATAAAGATTGGTTCAAAGTTCTCGGTTGGTATTCTTCTTGAACCTGATGCCGCACTTTGTCTTACGTCGTTGCACAACACCAGCTTCGGGGACTAGTGTCGGGGGGCTGCCCCCAGGGTAGGGCAGAACTCGGTCCATATCAGCAGTATGGCTACAGGAGTTGACCTTTGGAAGTTGCTAAGAGTTTTCCTTTGTAGTGCCGAATGGGCAACTTGACCTTTGGGTGGTTGTCAGGGCCAGAGTGCCTCCTGGGGGCCGCAAGGGTCATCTGTGGAGACTATAAATAGACCCACAGACCCCCAGAGCGGTACAAGCACCAACAGAGATTTCCTCTAAGATCTAGTTTCTCAAAGATGTCTTTGGTGAGAACCTGAGACATCTTCGGGAAACTAGGCCTAGAGATACTTCCCTTGAGCAGCTACCCGGAGTCTGGACGAAACTCGGTGTGGACCTGAAAGACTATTTGGCGCGGTGGTCTGTCGGAATTGTCCGGCATGGTCCCCGGTGAAGGAGATCATGGGCCGCCCGGATAGGCATCTTGGTATAGGTCTAACCGGCTAACCTACCTTAGTTCCGGTTAGTTGTGTTCGATGTGCAGGAAAGCTCTATGGAGGTACCGGAGTGAGAAACCGACATGGGGCATGTCGGACAGGAGTCAAGGAGCAGGTACAGGCTTTCCGCCTGACACGGGGGAGCTCATATCCCTCTTGACACGGAAGCATAGTCACCTCCAGCCTGACACGGGAACGTGTCAGCTGGTACGATGACACTACGCCAAGACCGGACATGCCTAGTCCCGCAATCCGGAAAAGGCTACTAGGCATGGGCGAAGACATGTCTTGTCTCTGACAAGGAGACAATGATGATCCAGGACGGCGCCTGCAGTCCTTGCCGAGATGATGACGACAGGGCTATGCCGGATAGCTCGGCGGCTAGGTCGCACTAGCCGGTGTCGACATAACCGTTGGTCTGACCGGTGGGCCTTACCCGGATTAGGGTTTCCGGCCCTCCCGGCCACAACTCTATAAAAGGCGCCATAACTCATCCTGCGGGGAGACGACCAACTAGTGTGCCAAAACTATAGTCTCATTTACTCCTAGTGCATTTACTTCTTCCTATCTAGTTCATCTAGTTCATCACCGAAACAGCTCAAGGAGCAAGTTGTAGATTTTGTGACAAACATATAGTAAGAGGAAAGGCAGGAGTAGGGGTCTTACCTCCTCACGAGGGCCCCGAACCTGGGTATATCGTGAGTGTTGTCTTGCCTTCGTGCATTTGTTTGGATTTTGGAGATGCTCGTGTGTGTTCTTTGATGTTCTTGAGTGTTTCAGCCTCTCCTACTTTGTGAGCTTCTTAGCTCGCTAACCGTCCCCGGATCCACCAGCGTCCATCGGCCCCACACATTAGCCATCCTATGGCATCTGCCGTGATACCACCATGACACATGGGAAACTTATATGTGTACTAGTTGCTATGAAAATCGATAAACTTTAATTTTGACAATATTTGTAAAAAAAGTCTTCACAAAAAGGAGATAAAGTGTTTGCAACAATAACACTACTCTCTTATAGATGAGTAGACACTCAAGTACTACAAAATATTAGAGATAAATAGTTTGCAACAATAACACTACTATCTTCCAGATGAGGAGACACTCAATCACTATAAAATATTAGAGATAAATTGTTTGCAACAATAACACTACTCTCTTTCAGATGAGTAGACACTCAAGCACTACAAATTATTAGAGATACAAATGGGTAGACCCTCATGCACTACAAACACTAGTACAAATCATTCTCCGAATCTGAATACCCAGAAGCAGAAGACTCATGGCGCACTGGTCCCGGTACGAGGTGACACTGCCCATAGTTGATTATTCTAATCTTGTGGTACACCTCGCATGCAACATACACATCTATTGCTGCATACTCAATATTGTAACCGTCAAGTGGGAACTTCTCCCAAAGTTTGTGCTGATCCTTGTCGAATCTTGTCTTCTTGGTTTCGTCCAGTCATTAATAACTTGATTATTTTTAGATAATAGTAGATAGAAAGAACGCTCGTAAGGAGTCCTATTGAAACCAAGAAATATAGGCCTGCTTGCCATCCACACCAGAATAGATAGAGTTTTCCGCATATCAGCGTACGCGTCCTCGTCGATCACGGCGCTTGCCATATCAGCCATTCCAGTCTTGGCATGGTCAAGACTGAACAAGTCCTGGAGATTAATGTGGCAGGCAGATGGTATCTCAAGACTCTAGGTGCGTCGCATATTGATCTTGTCATTCGTTATATCAACGCTTGCAAAATGAATGCCGTTGCGAAGAAAATCCATGAGTATTGGACATTGCTTGTCACTACTGCAACAACAAATGGAACACATGTTAAAAATACTGCCAATATATAATTTGGGATCATGTATAATAAGAATAACAACAATATGCAACTTTCATGGCTAATATATAATTTGAGATCATGTATAATAAGAATAACAATAATATGCAATGCAACTTTCACTTTCGGCCAATATATAATTTGAGATCAAGTATAATAAGAATAACAATAATATGCAACTTTGATTTTCAGCCAATTATATAATTTGAGATCTTGTATAATAAGAATAACAACAATATGCAATGCAACTTTCATTTTCGGCCAATATATAATTTGAGATCAAGTATAATAAGAATAACAACAATACGCAACTTTCATTTCGGCCAATATATAATTTGAGATCATGTATAATAAGAATAACAACAATATATGCAATGCAACTAAGATTTTCAGTCAATATATAATTTGAGATCAAGTATAATAAGAATTTATAACAACAATATGCAACTTTCATTTTCGGCCACTATATAATTTGATGAGATCATGTATAATATAAGAATAACAACAATATGCAATGCAACTTTCATTTCGGCCACTATATATAATTATGTTCACTACAATAAAAGAGAAATTGCTATCCTATGCAATTTTCGTATCCTATGAATCTAAAAATTAAAAAAAATAAGCTCCAACATTGGATTTCCTTGCCCATTGGAAGACCATGACACGTTTCTTGAAACATAGTTAGATGACCGCAACATCTCCTTGATCGGCAGTGTACTCGAGGTCAAGACCCATGAATTTGTCTTGCTCCCGTGCTTCGCCAAGCCAATACTTGAAATCGGAGAGAAAACCCGCCACCTTAGCGCTATCGTTTGTATACACGGCATTATGATAGGTGTTGCCATGTGCAAGCACCGGTCCGTAGCGAGTGATTGGTGGTGCCGGATTCATGGTGGTCAGAGGGATCGATGTAAGAAGAGAGAGGACAGGGTCACCGGAAGGAAAGAAGAGAGGAGTGTCACGTCGGCCGAAGGAAGAAGAGAGGGAGGAAAGAAACTGCCTGCCAATCACGTGTAAAATCGTGGGCGGGAGTCGAACGATTAGGACTTTAGTACCGGTCCGTAACACGAACCGGTACTAAACCTCCACTCGCCCAGCCCCGCACGGTCGTTACCATGCCACAGACTTTTAGTACCGGCTCGTGTTACGGCCCGGTACTAAAGGTGCATTACGGACCGGTACTGCTGCCCCCTCCCCTCTGACGTTCGAACCGGTACCGTCCGCAAACATAATTAGAACTAAATCTCTGGACGTAATGTCCTTTTTCTACTAATGCTACCTTTTCTAGTACAAGGTGTATTGTGATGGGTAATTATTTATAACACTAAAATCAAAAACAAAAAAAAGGAATAATGCTGAAGTCACGAGTCCAATTTCAGTTCACCAAGTTAACCTGGCTATTCTACTACTAAATACTGTAGCAAATATACCCACGTGTTGCTGCTACGGTTAGATATGCGAACAATAAATTGGAATCATGCTGAAGTCACGTCCAATTTCAGTCACAGAGTGAACTTGGCTATTCTACTACTGACCACTGTAGCAAATATACCCACGTGTTGCCACGGTGGAACAAATTCCTCTGGTGTAGCAGTTAGTTATGTGACAACACTAGTAGAAAATTTGGATTCAGTACCGGTTCATAAGGCCTTTTAGTACCCTTTTTACAACCGATACTATCAAGTCGGGACTAAAGACCCCTCACCGAGAAAAATCCAGTACTAAAAGGTCTACACGTGGGTGTGGGACCAGTGATTCATTCAAAAAACTTTTAGTACCGGTCCAACCCACACACTTTATCAGTAACTACACATTTATTTTTCGAATATTCTTTCTTTTTTTGATTTTTTCGAAAAAAATATTTTGTTTTCAAATTTTAAAATTACTCATTTAACCACACACTTAACTACCCAATAACCCACACACTTCATCACTAACTATACATTTAATCTCAATAAATTATTTAATCTAGTTAAATTTCTCATTCGGTCACCTATCGTCAAACTGCTCCAAGCTCAACACGCTTAACATTTAGCTTCCTTCCAAATTAGATACTAAGAGAGAACTGAGAACTTACTGATATTACTATCCTATCAATCATATTAACCACTCGGTCATTATGTTACACTTTTTCATTGCGTGAATTATAAAAGTTAGTTGAATAAACAACAAGGATTATAATATAACAACATTGAAATAACTAATGATAAAATAAATTTTACTTTATTTTGCCTTTTTTATTTAGTATGGAATAATTTGTATCTTTAAATCCTCAAATCAGAATTTAACAATAAATGTCTAAATTGATCAAAACAATTAGAGGAATAAAAATAGGACATCCAAATCATCTTTTGCATTACAGAAACATCAATAGTCACGGTGACAATTTTGATCGTTTTTACGAAAAAATGAAACAAAATGATAAACACATAAAAAAGGATATCCTTTGACATATGGTCCTTATATGTGTACTAGTCGATATGCAAAATGATAAACTTGATTTTTGACAAATTTTTCAAAAACAATTCACAAAAAGGTCTATCATCTATAAACATCTATTAGTTCAAGCCAAATTATCAAGTTATGATCATTTCTATGACATAGTTTGTGATAAATATCTCATATTTCCCAAATAGGTGCATCTTGGTATAGGAAACAATCAAGCCAAAGGGATTCTTCGAATTGGTTTCATAGTTATCATTTTCTAATTTTTAAGTGAAAAAATAACATTTTTTGTGTGAACTAAGTATAATAAATATGATGCAAAATGACACTAATCTAATTTTTACAAATACTAGTACACATTTGATGAAAAATCCCAAAAGATTATAAGTTTTCCTGATTTCTACCTAATTTTGCCAATTAAATGAGTTTATGTCTTTTTTAAAAAATAATTCAAAACATGAAATTTATAGTACCGGTTCGTGTACTAAAGGTTTGTTACGGTTCATGTTAAACCGGTACTAAAGGTTTGTTACGGACCAGTATGAATGGCCCCAGCCGAACTAGCCATTGGGACCGGTTCTAATGCCACATTTGTACCCGTCTCCAACCCAACCGGGACTATTGCTCTGAATGAAATGTCCGTTTTATACTAGTGGTATGGGGATTGTCCGTTTCACTTTCTATTCATGTTATGTATGTGTAGTATAAAATTTTACATAACAAATTTATATTGCACATGTATAAAATTGGAAAACAATGAGTGAAACGGGTCCCATTCTCGCATCCTTAGTGTGGCAGTTGACGCATTGTATACTTGACCCTAAAATGTATGAGTCCGTGTAACCATATCCTATGTTCTCCCTTTTCCAGTTTTCTCTCCTTCAGCACGTGAACAATAAATTGGTTAGAAGTTAATTTTTCTTTTAATCACTCACGTAGTAGTTGAGGGAATGACCCTAGCCTTGGTTCTCCGGTTGCCAGTCCACTTCTTGAGTAGAGCATGATGACTGAGAAAATTGGCGCTAGAACTGTCTTTTCCCCTCATAGAGATCTACTCTCTCCGTTTCAAATTAGATAACTTCTATTTGAATAAAAGTGAATGTATTTAGATATGCTATAAGTTTATATACATCTATTTTTTGATAAAAGAGAGTCATCTAATATGGAATGGAGGAAGTACAAAGAAACCAAGACCGACAATTTTTATTAGCGATTACGCACGAAACATAAAACAATTGAGACATAAACGTTAATTATTTTATACTGGATTCTTACATCTTATCGTGTGGCTCGGGTAAACTTTTTGACATTTGTTTTCACTTTACAATTGTACTAGCAATATTAGCCTCCCAAAAAAAAAACTAACATTATCAGCAAAGAAAACTTCACTGCTGAAATACTTGTGCGTTGACACGGATTAACAAATAAATGGATTAAAGAACTGGATTGACGACACCATGGCTGGTGGGCCATATGCGGACCTAGAGATGGATTCGTTCGTCCGGCAAGATTAGGGCCTCAGCTAGAGAAGGAGGACGACGGCATCGAGTTCGGTGGTCGGGAGGAGGTCGTCCGACGGGGAGCACGACCGGAGCTGGAAAAGGCTAGAGTTCATGAGTCTGGAGTAGGTTTTTCGACGGGCTAGAGACACTCACGGGTAGGCACGCTCCAAGACGGTAAAATGTGTGGGATTTTCTTTCATTTCTTTTTGTTTTTTTTTAAAAAAGGTGGGATTTTCTTTTCTGAGAACAAGGAAACGGTATAACTTGGTGCTGGCAAAATGTTGTAATGTCTTCTAACTTTTGCCTCGCAATGCAACGGTACAAGTATAAATCTAGAATGACGACCATCACCGCCGTTTGCAATATATAGATAGATTATTCTACTCCCTCGGATCTGGTACAAGTGTCGTTGGATATGAACTGATAGTGTATAAGTTATACGTGTAACACACGACACCCCTTTAGGATGGGAGGGTGTAGTACAATTTCTATTTCCCTATTACTTCATATACACTATTATAGAAAACGAGCATTTGGTTCACCCCTTTAGTCTCGGTTCATTTTTTGAACCCAGACTAAAGGCGTGAGAGCCACACCGCCGGATTTGTGAGGGACTTTTAGTCCCGGTTCGTAAAGGTTCACCGCATGCGGCAGCAGAGGCGGGCCCCAGCGTCAGAACCCTTTAGTCCCGGTTCGTAACACAAACCGGGACTAAAGGTACTGACCTTTATCAGCTTTTTCCACCCCTGCTCACTCCATTTTTCCCACCGAGACCGAGCTCAAAATCATTTCCTCTCCATTTTTTCTCCATTTCCTCTCCCCAAGACTAGATAATCCATAATATTTGACACCATTTGGCAAGATTGAAGGCACCCCACGGTTAGCCTCTTCATCCTCTTTCCGGCATTGCTTATTTAGCTCATTTTGCTCATTTCAATTTTTGTGTGCAAGAAAGGTGTTCGATGTAATGGCTAAGTTATGATCTCATTTGTATATATGTGCAATTTATGTGTTTTAGTGTGGTGAGGAGGCTTATCGACGTCGATCGCCCACGCCGTCCCGTCACCACCTCGGTGAGCCTCTATATTTTATTTTATTTTATTTTAAAAACATAGCTTTTATGATTTAGATGCATAGTTACTACTTGTATAATTTTCTAACTTGTATTATATGTATAGTTTCATGGTTCTGATATCCATCCCTGTCGGTCCTCGTCCGGTCTATGATTCGGATGTGGTATATTTTCAAAACTATTTATTTCATTCTATGTTTCTGGCAATTATGGCGACCAACTTGACATAGAATTATTTTTATCTAGGAGGTAGTTGAACCAGAAATTGAACCTGACCCTATTGTCGAGTTTTTGGATAAAGAAAACAATGATTTGAAAGCAAAATTGAAAAGAAGTGAAGATCTTTATCTTCAATGCTTAGAACATAAGATGAAATTAGAGCTCAAACTTGCCGACGTGGTCGATGGTAACGAGATCAAGATGGATGCAATGCGCTTGAAGATAAAAAGGATTAGAAAATATGCTATTAATCGGGAGGCTTGGTATCATTATGCTGTGGGTTCAGTATTTACCTTAGTTGCGATTTTGATCGCATTTGTTGTTGGATTTAAATTCTTTAGATATTTTTTATATTTGTTTCAGTTAATGTATGTTTTATGAGAACTATGTATTACCGCTTGTCAATACTCTACTCTTATTTTAATGGATGACATTGTATTAATTAATTTGCTCTTACATATTATTTATGACAGTAGTGTAATAATGGGGTTCGATATACTTTTATGTAATACAGATGAACCGACAATGGATGTACGGTGACCGATGGTGTCCTGAGTTCATTGATGGCATGCATAATTTTCTCCATATGGCTGAGGCAAACAAGCCGAAGAACGATTTTATTCGTTATCCATGTAGTGCCTGTAAGAATATGAGTGATCACTCTACCTCAAAATTCATTCACTCACACCTCTTGCATAATGGTTTTATGCCTGGTTATTATTGTTGGACCAAGCACGGAGAAACAGGGGTTATCATGGAAGAAAATGAAGAAGAGGATGATAATGACAAGTATCCTTGGTTCAGTGATACTACAATGGGAGAAGACGAAACTGAAGAAGATCCCATTATTGATGAGCCCGACGATGATCTTCGTCGGGCCATTCGTGATGCACAAATGGACTGTGGAAGTGAAAACGAAAGGTTGAAGTTGGAGCGTATGTTAGCTGATCACGCCAAATTGTTGTACCCAACTTGTCAAAATGACCAGAAAAAGCTAGGTACCACACTTGAATTGTTGCAATGGAAGGCAGAGAATGGTACTTCTGACAAGGGATTTGAAAATTTGTTTAAAATAGTTAAGAAGATGCTTCCAAAGGATAACGAATTGCCGTCTAGTACGTATGAAGCAAAGAAGGTGGTATGCCCTCTAGGATTAGAGGTGCATAAGATACACGCTTGCATTAATGACTGCATCCTCTACCGCGGTGAGCACGAAAAATTGAATGCATGTCCTGTATGCGGTGCTTTGCGGTATAAGATCGGGCGAGATGACCCTGGTGATGTTGAGGGCGAGCCGCGCCCCAGGAAGAGGATTCCTGCAAAGGTGATGTGGTATGCTCCTATAATACCACGGTTGAAACGTTTGTTCAGCAATAGAGAGCATGCCAAGTTGTTGCGTTGGCACAAAGAAGATCGTAAAAAAGACTTGATGTTGAGACACCCCGCGGATGGGTCCCAGTGGAGAAAAATTAACAGAGAGTTCCCGACATTTTCAGATGACGCAAGGAACTTAAGATTTGGCCTAAGTACAGATGGCTTTAATCCTTTTGGAGAGCAGAGCTCCAGTCACAGCACTTGGCCCGTGACTCTATGTATTTATAACCTTCCTCCTTGGCTGTGCATGAAGCGGAAGTACATTATGATGCCCGTGCTCATTCAAGGCCCGAAGCAACCTGGCAACGACATTGATGTGTACCTCAGGCCATTAGTTGAAGAACTTTTGCAGTTGTGGTGTGAGGAAGGTGTACGTGTGTGGGATGAGCACAAACTGGAGGAATTTGATCTACGAGCTTTGCTTTTTGTAACCATCAATGATTGGCCTGCTCTAGGCAACATTTCAGGACAGTCAAACAAGGGATACAATGCATGCACGCACTGTTTAGCTGAGACTGATAGTATACATTTAGGTAACAAGAATATGTACCTAGGTCATCGTCGGTTTCTTGTACCCAAGCATCCGTTAAGGAAGAAAGGCAAGCATTACAAATGTGAGGTAGATCATCGGCCGAGGCCTACCCGCCCTTCTAGTTCTGCTATACATGATATGGTCAAGGATTTAAATGTAATCTTTGGAAAGGGTCCTGGCGGTCTCACTGTTCCGAATGACGCAAACAACCACGTACCCATGTGGAAGAAGAAATCTATATTTTGGGAGCTGCCATATTGGATAATGCTAGAGATTCACTCTGCAATCGACGTGATGCACGTGACAAAGAACATTTGTTGCAATTTGCTAAACTTCTTGGGCGTGTATGGGAAGTCAAAAGATGGGAAGTCAAAAAAAGGTACACCGAAAGGAAGGCAGACCCATCAACGTATGAGCGAAGAGATGCATCGAGACGATACTCATTCAGAGAATCAGCCAGGTCCTGCAAGCTACGCTCTTACTAAAGAAGAGAAGAAAATATTTTTTGAGTGCCTTCGCAGTATGAAGGTTCCATCTGGCTTCTCATCAAATATAAAAGGAATAATAAACATGGCAGAGCAAAAATTTCAGAATCTAAAGTCTCATGACTGTCACGTGATTATGACACAATTACTTCCGGTTGCATTGAGAGGGCTTCTACCGGAAAATGTTCGAGAACCCATTGTGAAGCTATGTGCATTTCTCAATGCAATTTCTCAGAAGGTCATCAATCCACTAACTCTAAAAAATTTAGAGAAGGATGTGGTCCAATGTCTTGTCAGCTTCGAGTTGGTGTTCCCACCAACCTTCTTCAATATTATGACGCACCTTGTAGTCCACCTAGTCGAAGAGATTTCTGTTCTCGGTCCTGTATTTTTACACAACATGTTCCCCTTTGAGAGGTTCATGGGAGTCTTAAAAAAATATGTGCATAACCGGGCTAGGCCAGAAGGAAGCATCGTCAAGGGTTATGGAACAGAGGAGGTCATTGAGTTTTGTGTAGATTTTATTCCTGATCTGAAGCCGATCGGTGTTCCTGAATCACGTCATGAGGGGAGACTGCATGGAAAAGGCACCCTTGGAAAGAAAGCAACAATATGTCAAGACGGGTATTCTTTCACTCAAGCACACGACACCGTTCTACATAATTCCAGTTTGGTGGGTCCGTATGTCGAGGAACACAAGAATGTTTTACGCTCCAAGTACCCGGAGAAATCTGAAGATTGTATTGATGGAGAACACATGAAGACTTTCAGCAGTTGGTTAAAAAGACGTCTCATTAATGACACCAATGTTGAAGAACAACTATACTTGTTTGCCACATCACCAGCTTCAACTATATTGACTTTTCAAGGGTACGATATAAATGGAAATATATTTTACACAGCCAAACAAGATAAAAAGAGCACCAACCAAAACAGTGGAGTACGCTTTGATGCAACAAACTGCAACGGGACAAAGGACACATATTATGGTTACATAGAGGAGATATGGGAACTTGACTATGGACCTAATTTTAAGGTCCCTTTGTTCAAGTGCAAATGGTTCAACCTACGAGGCGGGGTAGAGGTAGACCCACGATACGGAATGACTACAGTGGATCTCAACAATCTTTCGTACGAGAATGAACCATTCGTCCTAGCCAGTGAAGTTGCTCAGGTTTTCTATGTGAAAGACATGTCTACCCTACCGAAAAAAAGAAAAGATAAGCAAGCGAGTACATCATACGATGAGCCAAAGCGCCACCTAGTTCTTTCAGGGAAAAGAGTCATTGTGGGAGTGGAGGACAAGACAGACATGTCAGAAGATTACGATAAGTTTCATGACATTCCGCCCTTTAAAGTCAACACTGATCCAAGTATCAAGTTAAATGAAGAAGATTGTCCCTGGTTACGGCGCAATCGGAAGAACAAGTAAACACTAGAGAGGGATATTATTGTTGATGTGTAATATCCGAATGCTTTGTATCAGAAGAACAAGTGAACTGAAGTATTTGTAGATGCATGGAACAAAACACACGATTTCACATGCATACAGCCCAACGGTGGCTCGTGAGTGCCTGCATATGAAATGTACCGTTGGACGTATGCAGGGAATCCGAATGCTTTGTATTCTGTCGATGAAGTAGAATGAGGAGATAATGACTGCCGAACATGTTCAAGAGGGGGCGGTCATGTGACTCACGAACTGGTCATGATAGTGCCCATCCAACAGCTCAGAATCTCTCAAAAGAAACACATCTCTTCATCCAACGGCTCACAAGTGCTTTAAAGAAACACACGATCCATGTGCTTCTTTAGTCCCGGTCCATGTGCTTCTTTAAAGAAACATAGGATCGTGTGTTTCTTTCTAGTGCTTGTGAGACGTTGGATCTGAGGTGTGTTTCTTTTGAGAGATTCTGAGCTGTTGGATCAGCAGTATCACGACCACTTCGTGACCCACATGACTCGGTTGTTGTTACCAACCGGGACTAACGAAGCACACGTACCTTATATATATCCCCCCTCCCGTACATGTTCAGCACTCAGTGTCTACTCATTGTAGTTCATTTTGGCAGCACACGGGTAGCAGAGAGCACCCAGTGAAGGCTGAAGGTGAACCCTCCCCTCGGCAGAGGCATCTCTGGGCAACCAGCGGCAAGACGTCTCTGATGATCTGCGACCGTTTCAAACGGTTGCAGATCATCAGAGATGTCTTGTCGGACGGTTGTAGATCATCAGAGATGTCTTGCCACGGTCATTTGGCTTGGCTTGCAATGACCATATCTTGGTCATTTGGCTTGAAACTTCAAGATGTTCAAGGATTTGATTTTTTGAGGTGTTTATAATTTTTCCTAGCAACTAGTACACATATAAGAAGCCCATGCCAAAGGATTTGATTTTTTGAGGTGTTTATCACTTTATTACATTTTTTCTTAAAAACGATCAAAACGGTCGCTACGACTAATCATCGGAAGAGGTGATATTTTCTTGAACTATCAATGTTTCTGTGATATAACCACTAGTTGTGTACCTTAAAATGATTTTTCCAAAAGTTTCAGACCAAACTATCAAATAGTTGTAGTTCAAATTTGAATTACTTTTGATAAATCAACATAAACTCAATTAACTAGGGGAAATTAGTTAGAATTCAAAGAAAAAACTCATACTTGGGGATCATCCATCATATGTGCACCACTCTTAGTGAAAAATAGTTGGGTGCCATTTGGAATCATATTTTCTGTACTCACTTCACGAAAAACCTCATTTTTTGCACTCAAAAAAAGGAAAATGATATTTATGAAAATAATTTGAAGAATCCCTTTGGCATGGTTGTTTAATATACCAATATGCACCTATGTGTGGAGTATGAGATCTTTATCACAAACTATGTCGTCGAAATGACCATAACTTGGTCATTTGGCTTGAAACTTCTAGATGTTCAAACATGATAGACCTTTTTGTGAAGACTTTTTTTGCAAACGTAGGCAAAAATAAAGTTTATCATTTTTCCTAGCAAGTAGTACACATATAAGGAGCCCATGCCAAAGGATTTGATTTTTTTGAGGTGTTTATCACTTTATTACATTTTTTCTTAAAAACAATCAAAACGGTCGCTACGACTAATCATCGGAAGAGGTGATATTTTCTAGAACTATCAATGTTTCTGTGATATAACCACTAGTTGTGTACCTTAAAATGATTTTTCCAAAAGTTTCAGACCAAATTATCAAATAGTTGTAGTTCAAATTTGAATTACTTTCGATAAATCAACGTAAACTCAATTAACTAGGGGAAATTAGTTAGAATTCAAAGAAAAAACTCATACTTGGGGATCATCCATCATATGTGCACCACTCTTAGTGAAAAATAGGTGGGTGCCATTTGAAATCATATTTTCTGTACTCACTTCA
This sequence comes from Poa annua, assembly GCA_026929855.1. Lineage (NCBI taxonomy): Eukaryota > Viridiplantae > Streptophyta > Magnoliopsida > Poales > Poaceae > Poa > Poa annua. The sequence goes on from CM049426.1 coordinate 34,559,402, forward strand.
CAAAAAACCTCATTTTTTGCACTCAAAAAAAGGAAATTTATATTTATGAAAATAATTTGAAGAATCCCTTTGGCATGGTTGTTTAATATACCAATATGCACCTATGTGTGGAGTATGAGATCTTTATCACAAACTATGTCGTCGAAATGACCATAACTTGGTCATTTGGCTTGAAACTTCTAGATGTTCATACATGATAGACCTTTTTGTGAAGACTTTTTTTGCAAATGTAGGCAAAAATCAAGTTTATCATTTTTCCTAGCAACTAGTACACATATAAGGAGCCCATGCCAAAGGATTTGATTTTTTGAGGTGTTTATCACTTTATTACATTTTTTCTTAAAAACGATCAAAACGGTCGCTACGACTAATCATCGGAAGAGGTGATATTTTCTAGAACTATCAATGTTTGTGTGATATAACCACTAGTTGTGTACCTTAAAATGATTTTTCCAAAAGTTTCAGACCAAACTATCAAATAGTTGTAATTCAAATTTGAATTACTTTCGATAAATCAATCGTAAACTTAATTAACTAGGGAAAATTAGCTATAATTCAAAGAAAAAACTCAAACTTGGGGATCATCCATCATATGTGCACCACTCTCAGTGAAAAATAGTTGGGTGCCATTTGGAATCATATTTTATGTACTTACTTCACAAAAAACCTTAAAACATAGAAAATGATATTTATGATATAATTTGAAGAAATCACCTTGGCATCTTAAAATGTTAGAAAATTTAAAACAAAAAAAATAAATAAACTAGAAACCAAAACAATTCAAAAAATAAGGAAACCAAAATAAGAAACAGAAAAGTAAACAATTTAAAAGAAAACAAAAACAAAAATCAGTAAAAAGAAACAAGAAAAAAAAAGGTATTTGTCTCGGTTGGTAACACCAACCGAGACTAAAGGGGCCTTTAGTCGCGGTTCGTGTTACCAACCGCGACTAAAGACCCTTTAGTCTCGGTTCGTAACACGAACCGCGACTAAAAGTCTTTCCCAAGTGTTTAGGTTCGGTTCTCGCGTCAAAAAAATTCAGTCTCCCCCGAAATCGATTCTCCTCGGCCCTGCTCCGCTCCGGCGCGCCACCGTGTACCTCCTCTCGCCGCCCTGCTGCCCTCCGGCCTGCTGCTCCGGTCGCCGTCACCCGTGACTCGGCCTCCTCGACGCCGACCGCCTCCTCCACGCCCGCAGTTCGGCCTCCTCTACGCCGCCGCGCCTCATGGATCCACACCCGCGTGCGCCCGCGGCTCGACCTCCTCCGTTGCTCCGGCCCGTGCTTCTCCGGCCCGCGGCTCGACCTCCTCTGCGCTGCTCCGGCGTCCTCGTCGCCCGGCCGTCCTGCGCGCTGCTCCGACCAAGGTGAGCTCCTCCTCTCCCTCCAATTTAGGTTTAGCTAGGTTTAGGTTTAGATGTTATTGCAGCCATTGTATCCATTGTCAACCTCTAGCATATGCACAATAAACTTGGATAGTCAACCTCTAGCAAAATTGCAGCCATTGTATCTACTAGCAAACCCAGGGCGCAGTGCTATTAGTACCACTGCCTTACTCCTACCATTGTGCAAATAGTACCAGTTCACCAGTTAAACAACATGTGTGCTCATTTTATTTCTACAGAAAACAAAAGTTTATGTTTGCATGGGCACAGAGGGTATTCTGAATGCAAAAATCCATCCAAACACGCATTCTGGTTGGTTTTTATCGTTAGTAATTGTCACTACTACATCATGTATGAGGAAAAGATTAAAGGGAAATGTTTAATATGGATATCTGCAGCAAAAGTTTAGGGAACACCTCATTTCAATGGTTATACAACCTGTATGAGCAACAGTCACAAACAAAAGTTGTTTTGTGTCTTTCATTACAAAAATGCTTATCTTGGATAGGTTCTACAATGCAGAAAATATAGGAGTGAACAAGTCAGCTACTAGACTCTAGCAATACATATGGGTTCAAATGTGCTGATTGTAGCTTGCATTATCAATATGTATTCAGTGTATTACTTGCATTATCAATATGTATCAGTGTATTACTTGCTTTGCCAGTTGATCAGCGACAGTTTTATGGGTGATGATAATTGATGTGGATTGTATTTGTTCATGAAATTCAATTGCCATCTTGTACTTTCAGTTATCTATTCCACAAATTGTGTTCTGCCCTAGAAGATTAAACCAGTTTGTTTATCAGCCATTTTGAATATTGGATTCTTCTCATTTATCTATTCCATGATACTTCTCATTTTGAATATTGGATAATTATGCAACTTGCAGGAGGTCCTTGCTACTCGGGTGTGTCCACGGTTTGCAGGAGGTCTTGCTTCTCGCTGCCATTTGTTCTCACTCTTGGCTAGATTTATTGCTACATTACTGATGTTTCAGTCCATGTCCAGTGTCTATCTTTGTTTTGTAAATTGAGATGATTGTAAATGTGTTAGATATGAAATTGTAATATATGATCCGTATATATATTATGGTGTGTTGGATATGCAAATTGAGATGATTGTAAATGTGTACGAAAAAGATGATTTTGTGTTAGATATGCACAATTCTAAAATATGATCCATATATATATAGTTTTGTGTTAGGTATGCAAGATGAGCACACACTGTTTTCTTTGCTGCCACCTTGTTGTGCTATATGATCCATACTTGTATATGTTTTTCAGATGAATAAATGTAAACTTGATTATAATGCCCGAGCTATGGATTGCAGGTACATTTGAGCTATGGAGCACTTGCGAGACGAGCAGATAGAAGAAGCACAATTTCAACGAGACGAAGAGATGGAAGACCAAATGGAACAACTTATTTTTAATGATGCCCGAGCTGGAGGAGATGTAGATGATTATGATTTCGAACAATTTTTGAACGACTTTGGAATCGAGTCACAAGACTTTGATGTGGTGATAGCAAACTCCGGCGGAGAGGTGTATATGTGTTTATAATAAATATGGCGATATGTTGTTGTTAACTACATGCATTAAGTGATTTATGTTGCATTTATTAACGACTTATTTTTCTTTTAGCCATCCGGATCGAGCAAATCTGCAAAAAAACAGCCACCATCTGCTTCTCGAGGCAAGGCAAAAAGAATGACGAGCGAGGATCCAAAGTTACCGATTGAGGAAATTGCTGATTCCGGCGAACCGCTCGAACCAAAACAGAACCGCAACAAATTTATAAGTCAAGCTGGAGTTATTGTTAGGGACATGATCCCAATCAGCATACGCGAATGGAATAAGCCGGCGGTCGCAGATGTGGACGACCCATGTTATGTCCACCAAGTTCTTAAGGATTTGGTCTATAACACGCTGTTGTCACATTTCACCCTCCCGCCAGATCTCTCTAAAGTGAAGAAGGACAACCTCAAGAAGTGGACTCTTATTAAGATGGCGGAACAATTCCGGAACTGGAAGAAAAAGTTATGGAATCAATATGTAGAAACAAAAGAAGTGCCAGATTTCAGTGGAGCACAAGGGAAGAAGTTAGAATCTGAATGGGCGGCGTTTAAGGCGTATAGGGAATCACCTATGGCTGTGGCCCGATCGACGATAAATAAATTGAATGCTGGGCTGAAGGAACACCACCATACATTGGGGACAGGTGGCTACAAGAGCGCCATTCCTAAGTGGTTAGCCTATGAAGAAAAACTGCTTCAATCGGGGGTCCGTCCACAGACACTTGACTGGCCCGAGAGGTCGAAATTCTGGTTGTTCGCGCATGGGGCAATGTTGGACCCTAAAACCGGAGAGATTGTTGGAAGGGGAAAATGGAAGGTTCTCGTTAATCGTATAAAAAAGAAGCTTGAAGAAGCAATTAATGATGTTCGCAATGGTGTGTTCAAACCCGATAGAGAGGGTGACGAGCTGACACGGGCACTGGGGAATCCTGAACATGTTGGACGAGCTCGAGGCTTTCCTGGCGGTGCTACGTTTAAGACTGCGTGGCCGGAATCCGCTCACACTTATAGAAGCCGTAGCAGAGGTAAGAAGAAGGAGGCCGACCGGATATTACAATTGGAACATGAAATGAAGGAGCAGCATGCGGAAATAAAAGCATTGAAGGAGCAAAGAACGGAACCTCAGGAGCGGCACCAATTAGACCATGAAGCACATGCCGCCCCATCTCAGCGTAGAAGCAGCGTTGGTTCCACGCGTCAGGTCGACGTTGGTGCCTACCCAGTGGATGACATCACAGAGCCTACAGGTTGTGAGCTACATATAGCAATGCGAAACATAACTTTGAAGGTGGCGGTGGGGCAAGCTTTAGTAATTCAACCTGGAGAACTCTACCATTGTGGTCAAATTCCAGATGGCTACGCTCGTGTCGGGGTGGACAAAATTATGCCGGGATTTGAATCCTTGGAACTTGAGTTACCTGGAGGTGACGAGGAGAAAACGTTGGCAGACGTCAAGCATGCCTTCGCCCTATGGCCCAAGAAATACATCGTCCTTTCAGAACAAGCAAAGTCCACTCCTCGTTCTAGGAGTCCAGCTCACCAGCCAAGTCCACTCCTCCTCGAGAGGGATCAAAGACGGAGTCCATCTCCACCCCATCAGCAAAGCACACACCTCCCCGATAGGGACCCCAGCCCGAGTCCATCTCCAGCTCAACAGCAAAGCCAACCGCCCCCCGAGAGGGTTCCAAGCGCGAGGCCATCGCAGTCTGTGCCAGTCCGCCAGAATGTTAAGTCGCTCTCGATTAGGCGCCAGTCTGGTTCTCCTGTTAGGAAGAAACCTAGAAAGCTGAAAACACCGCCGCCTACTCCAAAGTTACCTTGGGAGAGAACCGTCGAGGAAAACGATATCGCATGCAAAGAACATACGGATGCCTGGCTTGCTGGCGTGAAACAGAAAGTGTTAGCGAAACAATTGCCTCCTGCAAAATTTACTGCCGGAATTCCTCAGGAAAAAATTGACCGTTGCATCGATGCCCTATACAACCCCCCACCATCGCCGCCAACAGACTATGATCGCAACATTGGTAAGTCATATGACGAAGAGATGGATGATCGATCGAAAAAAGGGAAACAAGTTGCCCAACTCGGAGAACAAGACGCACAGTCGGCCCCCCCGCTCAAGGTGCTTGATGACAGAGTTCTCAAAAACATCAATGTGCGGGAGCTGGTATATTCGGGAGATGATATCCCCTTCGCGGATGTTGTTCGTACTTATGTTCACGGGGAGAATTTTGTTGACGGCGACTTACCCACAAGAATGCGTCAATTTCAAGCCTGGTACAAGGATACCGCAAAGGAGACGAATAAAGTCGCTCTCATGATGGCAGTTAAGGAAGAGCATTATTTCCAAGAATACTCTGTTGTCCTTTACTTCGCCAAAATCTTTCAGTTATACAATCTCCGGGCCCTCGACAAAGGCATCATGAGTTCCTATTGTCTGTAAGTCATCTATTCCTGTAATTTAATGTTTTAATTAGCTCTACTCGTTCATTGTCTGTGATAATCCTCTCTATAATATTTTGTGTGCTTTATTACGCAGAATGAAGATGCTCGAATGCAAGAAGAAGAAAATCAACCACATTGGGTTCATTGACCCCTCTATAATGCATGAAGATAACACAATTGATCCAATACTTAACAAGGATACACCGGGGAATTTGCTAATGTTTTTCAAGCGACAAGCTTACAAAAAATATATATTATGGCCTTACAACTTCAAGTGAGTGTTACTGCTTATTACACATTCTATTTTTCTCACCCGATGTTAAGTTTAATTGATTAGTTATGCATGACTATTTATAAACGTGCGCAGCTACCACTACATTCTTATCGTTATTGACTTGCGGAAAGGAGAAATTGTTGTCCTTGACTCGTTAAGAAGATGCCCTAAACAATACAAGACCTGTTTTGATTTGGTGGCAAGGTACTTTCTTTTCTTATCGCCTCTTTCGTTCATTTCCTAATATCAAGGAATTTATGACTCATTCATTCATTTTCTTGTCATGCAGCGTTTGGAAAATGTTCCTCGCGGAACATCCGAACAGTGGATGGCCAGAGAAACTGCGCTGGCGTACTAACGATGTAAGTAGTACTATAACTAGGCCCATGCACCATTATCATACTTTATTTTTATTTGATTAAATTTTATTCTTCTATAGACTTGCCTTAAACAACCAATAGGGACTGATCTATGTGGATTCTTCGTTTGCGAGTACATGCACACTGTGGTCAACGAGAGTCTGAAGAGCAAAAGAAGTATCGAAGTACGTAAAGCTCTAGTCACAACATTATTTTTATATCATCAATCGTGATGAGTTTTATTCATTTCATATCTCATGTATTCATTGTGATATCATTTTTTTACAGTTGGCAAGAAAGCGCAACGAGTTACCAATAAAGACCCGCTTCAGGGTAATTGCAGAGGAGTTGACGGGATTTTACCTCACCGATGTCATACCGGAGACCGGAGAGTACCACTATTTTGACTAGTGCGGACATGTAATATATAGTGATCTCCATGTAACAAAATATTTCTAAGTCTCTGGAACCGGGAAACGTGATATTCATGTACCACGCGTACTTAAATGTGTATGTGTTATCAACACACATGATCTTCATGTAATTGTATATATGCATGATGCAACTTCATCTAGGTTCGTATAATAATTTATACGTGTTTTTCGCCCATCGAAGCTGTAGCATCCGAAACCCCTACCCCCGACGCATCGACATGGTACCATCCGAAACCCCCTACCATCACACATCGACTATAGTATCGACGTGGTACCATCCGAAACCCCCTAGCGTCACGCATCGACGTGGTACCATCCGAAACCCCTACCCAGAAAACTGGTAGAAATAAAAAAAAGGAAACCCTGAAATGAAAAAAGCAAAACCCTGAAATGTAAAAAAAATAAAAACCCTAGTCCCGGTTCGTGTTACGAACCGGGACTAAAGGGTTCGCCCCCCGCACGCCCTGCCACGGCCACGTGCGCTGCGCTCATTGGGGGGGGGGGGCTCCGGTCCCGGTTCGTGTTAAACCGAGACCAAAGGGTCAGGGGGCTCTAGTCCCGGTTGCTACACCGAGACTGGAGCCTGTCTGGAACCGGGACTAGTGCCCCTTTTTCCACTAGTGATATAAGCCTAATAATATTGGCACATCAATCGTTCATGCTTCGTTCACTGTCCGTACTAGGTAGTGAAAGAAATCATCTCGATTGCTAAAAAAACATCTCTCTTGATGTCACTCTCAATTCTCCTTTACGCCCTCGGCTTGGCTCGGGCAAGCTTTTTGACATTTATTTCCACTTTACATACTGTATTAACTACTTTCAGTAATACTTTATGTGTTTCAAATTAGATAAGTTCTATTTGTCTACACGTTGATGCACCGGTGCGGTTCGAAACCTATATCCTTGGCCTCTTCCGCTCTTACGATAAGGGCGAAGCCACTAACAAATGCTTATAGAGGGATTGTACCAACCTTAGCTAGGAAGATAAAAGCCCTCTAGAGAAGTAATTTAATTTAAAACAGTGGAAGTATTAGTGTAGAAAATTGCCCCCACCCCAGGCTCTCCTTTTGGTCTCCTTCATGAAATAATTCAGAAATAAATCCCAAGTGTCCACTTTGTTCTTCTGGTCTTCGCAAATATTATATATTGACGATGCTTTTTCTAGCAGAATTCAGACTCCGGAGTTCCATCACCCAATGATCATCAATCATGCAAAATAGAAGAAATAACATAAGTATCATCTCCAAATATGATATATGTCAATCAATATCAGTAAAGTATGATATAAAATAGTGATGCAAAATGGACGTATCAACTCCCCCAAATCTTATGCCTCGCTTGTCCCCAAGCGAAAGCTGAACTCGGTAAACATGACCACATTTTTATGGAGTGAAGTGTCGATATAAAATATACGAACAAGAAACATCACATGTATAAATGCACAAGTCATCTTAGATATTAACTTCATTCATGTATAAATCAACTTGTAACAATTAGAGGAAAATCACAGTAAAGTACATAGAGAAAACCATAGTTGGTGTTGGCAAACTTAGTCCTTGGTCAGAGAACAATGAGCAACTGACTTAGTTTATAAAACAGCCCTCTTTATAGGTTGATAACTCCAAAAATCAAATTCATTAGATACAAACAATGTGCTAAACAAGAAAGAATGAAAGACATGATTAAGAATATTAATGTATGAATGGTTGAATCACAATCAACTCAAATGCTTGCTTAAGATAGAAGGAGATAGGTTTACTGACTCAACATAAAGTAAAAGATAGGCCCTTCGCAGAGGCAAGCAGAGATACTAGCGTGTGCTAGAGCTTTTGGTTTTATAGCTTTTCGAAATCATATAGAGAGCATAAAAGTAAGTTTTTGAGCGGTGTTTGTTGTTGTCAACGACTTGTAATAGAGTTCTTGTTATCTCCATACTAAGCAAGTTAGGGGTGGTTCCGATTTTTTTTTACACAAGCCTTTATGATATTCATCTTCTTTTTCTCTTTACTTTCACAGCCATGACACTCCTCCCCACCTCTCTAACATAACCATGGCTAGCCGAATTCACGGGTGCCCACCAATCAATCTCAAATCATGGAGGAGTGCCTATATTTTTGAAAAACTCAAGATTTGATATTATAGTGGTCTGACCACCCCTTTGGAAAGTTAATGACGAGCAGATGTAGCATGCAAGTCATGGTTTACTTAATTAGTATGGAAGATAACAAACCCAACTATTATTTCCTCATGAGCTAGTGAACATTGACACAAATAAGGGATAATAACTTTGAATAAAGATAGCACAAGAAGTATTTACTTGGAATGGCGCAAAATACCACATAGTAGGTAGATATACTGGACACAGATGGCAATGGTTTTGGTTCAAGTTTTGGATGTATGAGAAGCATTCCCTCTCGATACAGGTCTTTGGCTGGCAAGGTTGGGTAGCAAGCATAAGAGTTGAAGGATACAAACAAACATACATGTAATAAAATACAATCATGCAGTTCTTACTTAAAAGCACACACAATTTTAAGTTTTGAATACTAAGCTTGTCATAGACAAGTGAGAAGGATCAATGAATTCTATATTCTACATGTAATTCTTTTTCTCTTAAGTCTCAAAGTATTGTAGCTACGGACCAATGCTAAGTTTTGCCAAAGCCAAAAGATTTACTATATGTTCCCAAAGTGGTCACCAATACTAAATGACAAGATACATCATACATGATAAAAGGTGTAACCTAAAATAAAGTGTGCAGGAAATAAATGATAACACTTCTCATTAATATTCCATAACGGCAACTCACACCAAGGGATACATAAATAACCAACTAAAAGAGATATACTTCCACATTGCAAACCATAATATAAGATAACTTCCCTACTCATGATATGGCATTACTAAAGAGGTAAAAGATGAAATATAATGGTGATACCGCGACACTCCCCCCAAGCTTGGAACAAGCTAAGGGAGATGCCAATACCGATGATGAATTACTCCTTCGGTGGTGATGGTGACGAGTCCTCTTGATCCATCTTCCAAGGTAATGGTTCTCCATCAACAAACGATGCCTGGGTCTCGATGATCCTGAAACTCGCAGCAGCACTAATGCGTTTAAACCATGTTTCATACTCACAGTTATGATTCTGAACATCATAGAGTTGCGCCTGAAGAGCGTTGGTGGTCTTGTGGAGCGAGATGATGTCCTCCAAGTATCTTCTTTATGCTTGGCCATAAGTTCAGAGACGATCCGGTGAACAATGTCCACCTCATGCTCCGCCATCTTCTTGTACTTGAAAACTTCTTGCTCCACGCTCTTCGTCCTATCCTCCATGCTCCCTTCTCCTTGGGGGCCTTGAACATCTTCAACCTGTAACTTCCCTTGCTTGAGAGACAACTCTTTGGGATGCATCTTCAACTCGTTCATGTACGGGTTGACGACGTTCGCAAAGAAACTATCCTTAGAGGGCTCGGATGAAGACATGATGGCTCTAGATCCACAACTAAAAATCTGGCAGAAACAGCTCGAAACAAGAACACGTCGAAAACACACTATACGAACCTCGGAGGCCTTGGGTGAATATATAGCAAACATTTATGAAATAAAAGGAAGGCAACAGTACAAAACCGAGTAGGAGAGGAGCTCCAAGGCCTCCACATCGCCTGCTGGCGCGGCCAACAAGGGCGCCGCGCCACGAGGTGGTGTGGTCGCCTCGGACTTCGTGTCCTGTTCGTTTTCGTCTCATATTTTTCCATATTTTCCAAAAATAAATCACAGAAGTCTAAAAATTAAATTCACGGACTTTTTCTTACCGAAACTGTACCTTTTCCAATTCAGGTTCTGCGAACTCAAAAATATGTTTCTTAATATAATTCTCCGGAGAAATTGCTTGAATAACATCAACATCTTCATTATAAGAATCTCCAGAAATATAATGCTTGAGTCTTTGTCCATTTACCACTTGTGTAGAGACATCCTTGAGCGAAGCAATTTTATCGCACCCAAACGAAACACCTCCACAATAACATATGGACCTTCCCACTTGGAGAGTAATTTTCCTGCAAAGAATCTAAGACGAGAACTATACAATAGAACTTTCTCACCAACATGAAATTCTCTCTTAAGGATTCTCTTATCCTGCCATCTTTTAACTTTTTCTTTAAGGAGTTTAGCATTTTCATAAGCTTCACTTCTCCATTCATCTAAAGAAGTCAAATTAAGTAATCTTTTCTCACCAACAAGTTTAAAATCTTTATTTAGTTCTCTCACTGCCCAATAAGCTTTGTGTTCTAATTCTAAAGGCAAGTGACATGCTTTTCCATAAACCATTTTATAAGGAGACATACCCATGGGATTTTTATAAGCAATTCTATAAGCCCACAATGCATCATTTAATTTACTAGCCCAATTCTTCCTCGTTCAATAACAAGAGAATAATTTATAGGCATTTCATTACGTCTAGAGATATTACCAACTCTTTGACATTCATCACAAGATAAAATAAACTGTCTTGCATCTTTAAAGAGAGTAGGCCAATAAAAACCTGATTGTAAAACCTTTTGTGCGGTTCTATCTCTAGCGTGATGTCCTCTATAAGCGCTGGTATGGCAGTTTCTCAATATCTCTTTTTGTTCATACTCCAGAACACATCTTCGCATAATACCATCAACTCCTCCTTTATATAAGTGTGGGTCATCCCAGAAATAATGCCTCAAGTCATAAAATAATTTTCTTCTTTGTTGAGCTGAAAAGGTTGGAGGCAAATACTTCGAAACAATAAAGTTTGCATAATCTGCATACCAAGGACTATCTCGTGAACTCACCCTTATTGCAGCCAATTGTTCATTTGGAAAACTATCATTAACAGGTATATGATCATAGGCAATATTTTCCAATCTAGACAAATTATCAGCAACAGGATTATCAACACCTTTCCTATCTACAATGTGTAAGTAGAATTCTTACAACAGTAATACCCATCTAATAAGCCTAGTCTTTGCATTTTTCTTTTCCATAAGGTATCTAATTGCAGCATGATCAATATGAATAATAACTTTAGAATCAAACATGTATTGTCTAAATTTATCACAAGCAAACACAACAGCTAGAATTTTTTTTTCAGTTGTAGCATAATTGTTTTGAGCAGAATCAAGAGTCTTACTAGCATAATAAATAACATTTGATTTCTTATCCACTTTTTGTCCAAGAACGGCACCAACAACAAAATCACTAGCATCACACATAATTTCAAATGGTAAATTTCAATCAGGTGGTTGAACAATAGGAGTAGTTATTAAAGCTTTTTTAAGAGTTTCAAAAGCTTCCTTACAATCATCATAAAAAGCAAAGGGTATATCTTTTTGCAGCAGATTAGTAAGAGGCTTTGATACCTTAGAAAAGTCTTTGATAAACCTTCTATAGAAAAACATGACCAAGAATACTACGAATACCTTTAACATCTCGGGGCAAGGCATTTTCTCATTTGCCTCCACTTTAGCTCTATCAACTTCAATACCTCTTTCAGAAATTTTATGTCCAAGAACAATCCCTTCATTAACCATAAAGTGGCATTTCTCCCAATTAAGAACAAGATTAGTTTCTTCACATGTCTGCAAAACCTTATCAAGATTTTGCAAGCAATTATCAAAAGAAGTCCCATAGACGGAGAACCCGTCCATGAACACCTCCACAATTTCTTCACAAAAACAATGAAAGATAGCAGACACACATCTTTGAAAAGTAGCAGGAGCATTACATAAACCAAAAGGCATACGTATATAAGCATAAGTACCATAGGGACAAGTAAATGTGGTTTTGTCTTGATCTTGAGTTTTAACATCAATTTGATAGAAACCAGAATAACCATCAAGAAATCAAAAATGAGTTTTATTGGCTAATCTTTCCAACATTTGATCAATAAAGGGTAATGGATAATGATCTTTCTTAGTAACTTTATTAACCTTTCTAAAATCAATGCACATTCTATAACCAACAACTACTCTTTGAGGAATAAGTTCATCATGATCATTAGGTACAACAGTAATTCCACCCTTCTTAGGGACACAATACACAATACTAACCCATCTACTATCAGCAATAGGATAAATGATACCAGCATCGAGAAGTTTTAATACCTCATTTCTTACCACTTCCTTCTTCTTAGGTATTAAACGGCGTTGATGTTCAACAACTGGCTTCACATCGGGCTCCATATTAATAGAATGCTGACATATGGAAGGAGAAAACCCTTTCAAATCATCCAAAGTGTAACCCATAGCTCCACGGTGTTTCTTCAATATTTCCAACAATCTTTATTATTCTTTACCTGAAAGGTTAGCACTAATAATAACATGATATATTTTCTTATCATCCAGATGAGCATACTTAAGATTATCAGGCAAAGGTTTTAAATCAAAGACATGATCCTCTTTAGGTGGTAGTATTTTACCCAAGTCTTCCACTTTTAAATTATGTTTAATAATAGGTTGACGAAGGAATATGTCCTCTAGTTTCATTTCTTTCTTCCATAAAAGTTTCATCTTCATGATCTTCCATAAATTTCTGAATATAATTAGGAGGAGCAAGAGAAATGGAAGCAAGTTGTTCTACTCTAAAATCTTCATTAGGCAATTCGGGTTCATAAGGAGTTTTAGCAAATTTAAAAATATTAAATTCATATGAATCACCAGCAAATTTAGTAAGGATTTTCTCTTTCCTACAATCTATAACAGCACCACAAGTATTAAGAAAAGGTCTACCAAAAATAATAGGACAAGTCTTACTAGCAGCAGAACCAAGTACAAGAAAATCAGCGGGATATTTAGTTTCCACATAGAACTTCAACATCTCTAACAATACCAATGGGAGAGATAGTTTCTCTATTAGCAAGTTGAATAACCACATAAATATCTTCAAGTTGGCTAGGACCAATTTCATGCATAATCTCTTTGTAAAGCTCATAAGGAATATCACTTGAACTTGCACCAATATCACATAAACCATAATAACAATGATCACCAATTTTAACAGATAACACATGAACACTAGCCTTTCTTGGATTTGCAGGATGAGTGCCAACATTAGAAGCATCATCACAAAATATAATATACTCTCCCCCCACATTTCAGAAACAAGTTCTTTAACTATAGCCACAGAAGGTTCAACTTTAATTTGTTCATCAAGTTATTTACCTTTCTTATCACTTTTACTAACCACACTAGCAATAAGAGAATGTTCTTCTACTTTAACAGGGAAAATAATTTTATCAATATAAGGCTCAGGAATGATATGATCAACACTATTAACTTCAATGCTTTTAGCTAAAGGAGCAACAGGTTTATCTTTATAAGGTTCATGATATTTTTCAAACCCCTTCTTGGGAAAACCAAAATAATCAGCAAAGGAGTTATAATAATTTGCAATAACTTGAGAATCAAGACCATAAGCATTATTAATATTTTGAAATACATCAGTGTTCATAAAAGTCTTAATGCATTCAATGTCATATTTTATACCTGACTCCCTACCTTTGTCGTTCTCCCATGCTTCAGTATTTTCTTCAATACGATCAAGAAGATCCTATTTAAACTCCTTCTTATTACGAGTATAGGGGTATATCGCAGTACTTTCGATAAATAAGAGTGTGAAACCCAACGAGGAGCATAAGGTGTTGACAAGTGGTTTTGATGAGGATTTCACTTTAACACTAGCAGACGAGTTTTCAGTAGACTTTGATATGACAAAGAAATAAAGTGCAAGTAAATAGAGCGTGTCACATACAATTGCTGCGAGTGGCCCAATCCTTTTGAGAGCAAAGGACAATCCAGTTTGTTTACTCATGATGACCAAACGTTCTTGAGGACACACATGATTTCTGTCTAGTGCTTTCGCTTCATATTGATGAATAATCTTTAGTGTTTAGATAAGTGTCGCGTGGGTTAACCTATGCTAATGCACCACCCTTCCTAGGACTAATACGTACTTATGATTATACCCCTTGCAAGCATCCGCAAATACAAGAAAGTAATTAAGATAAATCTAACCATACCTTTAAACTCTGAGATCCCGCGACCCCTCGTGCATCGGAATACCAATGGGGGTTAGGTTTCTGTCACTCCGGCAACCCCACAAATGAATAACCGAGTACACGATGCATTCCCCTAGGTCCATATGGGCGAAGTGTCATGTAGTCGACGTTCACATGACACCACTAGCAGAATGGCACCACAACTTAAATATCAAAACATCAAATATTATTCAACATAGTTCACTACTAACATCTAGACTTCTCCCATGTCCTCAAGAACACAACGAACTACTCACAACACACCATAATGAACATGATCAGAGGTGATATAATGGTGGATAACAATCTGAACATAAACCCTAGTTCAACGGTTTCACTCAATAGCATCAATAACAAGAGTAATCAACACCGGGAGAGTTTCCCCTATCAAATACACAAAGTTTAGCCCTAGATGTTACATCGGGAACAGAGTGGATTGATGGAGATGATGACGTCGGCGGTGGATATGGTGGCGTTGGCGATGGTGATGGAGTGCAGCTCGATGACGGTGACGATTACCCCCCTCCGGGAAGGAACTTCCCCGGCGGCAACGCAGGCTGCCGGAGAGCTTTTCTCTCTCTGTCTTCTCCGCCTCGTGGTGGCGGCGGAGATGATTTCTGGACAACGTAATAATTTTAGGTCTTCGGGGAGAAGAAGTACGCGAAGGGGTGCGCCAAGTGGTGGGCCAGGGTGGCCACATCACCTTCTCGCGCAGCCAGGAGGGCTGCCGCGCCGAGAGGTGGTGTGGGGGCCCCACCCCAGGCTCTCCTTTTGGCCTCCTTCATGAAATAATTCAGAAATAAATCCCAGATGTCCACTTTGTTCTTTTGGTCTTCGCAAATATTGTATATTGACGATGCTTTTTCCAGCAGAATTCAGACTCTGGAGTTCCATCCCCCAATGATCATCAATCATGCAAAATAGATGAAATAACATAAGTATCATCTCTAAATACGATATATATCAATGAATAGCAGTAAATTATGATATAAAATAGTGATGCAAAATGGACGTATCAGTGTGCTGCTGTGGCTGCCAAACGGATTAAGTCCGTCGGTGCTCGCACCCAACACGATGTTCCTTGGATCTGCTCTGAAGGTTGGATATTCAGCGTCAACTGCTTTCTACTGACTTGCATCTGAAGGGTGTGTCAAATTCATATTTTACGCTTTGGATCTTTGAGCACTTTCTTTTTCTTTCCGCGTGCCAGCGCATGAGCTCAGCTTCCTTACGGTCCGTGAAATACCACTGGAGACGGGGAATCGACGGAAAGTACAAAACAACTTTTCGAGGAGCTTTCTTCCCTTTCTTGTATCGAGCGGCGTCGCACACTGGACACTTTGTCTTCTCCGCATCCTCTTTCCGATAAATGTAGCAATCATTAATGCACACGTGAAACTTCTCGTGCAGTAATTCAAAAGGGCAAACGACTTTCTTGGCCTCATTACAACTTTTTGGACAGGTTTTTTCCTCAGGAAGGACACCGTGCCAAAATTCCAGACTAGCATCGACGCTTATATCGCTCCATTTGTATCTTGCCTTCATCTGCAAAACATTGAGCGCAACATTCAAACATGAATCTTTCGCAACGCAACCTAGATACAACGGAGTATTTGCGTCTATCTCGAGTTGCGCCAGCTTAGATTGCTCTCTAGCAGCTGCTTTTGAGTTAGCGGTCTTCTTTAGAAGTAGTTCTTGGACATGAGGATGTTGCACGAGTAAAATTAATGGCGTCTGCGTGTCGTCGTCTTCTATAGCTGTCGGAGAGTGACTCCCACGGAACAGGGATAGTCACACCCTGAAGAGTAGTTTGAAAGGGGACTGAACGCGGAGGTCAAACGACCCTCGAGAGGCACGACGACGATGCTCGTCGAGCCTGAAGAGGAGCGACACGACAGAGAAGGACACCAGCCCATACCCAGGTTCACAACCCTCAGGAGGAGGTAAAACCGCTACTCCTGCTTGTCTGTATTGCACTGTAGATGTTAAAGTACAACGAGCTTGCCGAGTGCTCTCTTGAGGCAGTTTGTTGCTTGAAGAGGGAAGCTATGGTCTTCTTCCTCCTCGAGCTAGCTGGCTATCCTACGCTCTTGGCTAGGGTTCCAAGGGTTCAAAATGCGATCCTCTGTTACGGAGGTTCTCCTTCTTCTTTTATAGGCGCCCCGGGCCTCATCCTCGCACTTTATGCAGAGGATGGGTTCCCACATGGCAGTGGCGTGAAGGAGTAGAGTTCACCGCCACAGAATCGTCCATGGACTTGGTCCATCCGTGCTAAAGCAGCTGCGGTGGCCGACAATTCGTAGTCTCTGCAGAACGGCCAGCATGCACTGTAGCGATCGTGGCGGAGCCCACGTTGACGATCTTCTCGGGGCGTTGCGCCGTCCAGCCCCTTTATCACCAAAGAGGAAGGTCTCGCAATCCGGCTCTGGTGGCGCAGCTTTATTTACTCCTTTAATCAACAGAATAGCAACTGCGGCGCCCGCATCACTGTCTGCAGACGCGCGCGTCACTCTGCGGCTGCTGCAGAGGCCATGTGCGCTCTGCAGCGGTTGCTTAGCCGTGAAGTGTCTCCACAGGGCATCGGTGGCCTTGTGGAGGGATTTGTGTTGACTCCTCTCTAGGCGGGTGGAGCCTTGTGGAGTCTCTTGAAGCGAGGGGATCCCCTTTAGGCCCTCGCTCCCTCTTCAGGCGATAACTTGGTCCTTAGTCGTTTCGTCGGGTCCGTCGCGTGCGAGGGCTGTGGAGAGTGGGCTCTGCACACCCTGGTCCTCATTGGGCCGACAGTAGCACCCGGGCCCATGATGGGCATGGCTAAGCCCATGGATGCAGCCGAATCATCGTGGGCCCAAAGTGTCTGGCCAGCCGGAGACACGCGTCGCGCTGCTACGCAACCGCCGCGCACGATCACAGGGGCGTGCGTCGTGGGGGTCCCACCACACCCCTGTAACTGTTCCTGACGAGACTTAAAGCCTGCGCGCCGCGGCGGAGAGCCGTTACTGCTCCCATTCTTCCTGCACAATCCTTCCTCTTTCGAGCTCTCCGCCCACGCTCTCCGGCGAACTCGTCTCCTTCTTTCCTCAATCCTTTCTGCTCCTCAGCCTCCTTCCTCTCCGGCGATGAGTCCCGCCAAGGGCAAGGGCAAGGCGGCGATGGCGACACCCTCGCAGGAGGTGTCCGCCGAGCCCGCGTACGGCGAGGCGCTGATCGGGGTGCGCACCCAGGAGCCGGCGGTGGACAAGATCCGCTTCCTGGTTGCGGGGCGGACCAACGAGCACGGCCCCAGCGTGCTCGGGACGGCGGAGCTCGGGGAGCGCCCGCAGGGGTTTTCCCCCATCTTCCTCCATTGTGTCGCCGCAGGGCTGGTGCCTCCGTACTCGCCCTTCCTGGAGGCGGTGCTGGAGTTCTACAAGATCCAACTCCTCCATCTCCATCCAAACTCCATCCTCATCCTCCATCTTTGCCTACCTCTGCGAGGCCTTCCTTGGCGTGCAGCCCTCGGTGGCCCTCTTACGGAGCTTCTACGCCCTCCGTTGCACCGCGGGCAACGAGCGCTCCGGGTGCGTCTCCTTCCGCATCGTGGACGGCATGGGGGCGTCTACATCCCCATGTCATGGAATGGGGACATGCCCGTTACGGCGGTGACGAAGAAGGTGGATGACTTCCGCCACAAATGGTTCTACATCGGCGTGGAGTCACCGTGCGCCTTCCTCGAAATCCCGGACGCGCCGCCCGTGAAGAACTCCCACTGGGCAAGTTCACCTTAGCGGCGCAGAGAGTGTGAACCTGGTGGGCCGCATGAGCTATCTCCGGGAGGAGGGCCTCACATGGCAGATGATCGTCGCCGACTTCGTGACGCCCCGCATTGCACCACTTCAGGCTTACAAGAAGCCGATGTGGATGTATGCGGGCGGCAAGGACTCGATGCGGCTCCATCCTGGCGTCAACGACAAGGATGTCGTCGACTACTGATACGTGCAAAACGTATCTACTTTCCCGAACACTTTTGCTATTGTTTACCTCTAAATTTTGTGTTTTGGATGCAGCTAACGCGGACTAATGTTGTTTTCAGCAGAATTACCCTGGTGTCTCCTTTTTGTGCAGAAATATCAACTTTGGAGAAAAAGGCCAAAAATCAACCAGAAGTTATTTTCCATCCGAGAGGGACGAGGAACCACGAAGAACAAGCGGAGAGGAGGCACGAGGCCTCCACATCACCCCCTGGCGCGGCAGGCTCCTGGTCGCGCCAACAGGTTGTATGACCGACTCGGTCACCCCCTCGCGCCCCCTCTCGGCTATAAGACCCTCCTGACCTAAATTTTTTTGGGGGATAGCCACTTTGCCGGAGAACAACACCGTAGGCCGCGGCCATCGCGAACCTTAGTTTGGGGACCAAAAGTCTCTGTTCCGTCAACCTGCCGGGACGGGGAATCGAAAGGGATCATCGCCATCATCATCTCCACCGCCTCTCCATCAACCATCCATGTTTCCCCCATCCATGAGTGAGTAATTCACCGCTGTAGGCTTGAGGGGGTGGTAGGGATTGGATGAGATCACTCATGTAATAGCTGTAAGATCGTTAGGGCATAGTGCCTAGTATCCGTTATCGGTGTTTTACGTCATTGTTGCAACTTGTTATGCTTAATGCTTGACACTAGGCCCCGAGTGCCATGATTTCAGATCTGAACATGTTATTTAATTATGATGATAATTCTTGTTTTGGATCATATCTATGAGTTGTATACACATGCTATTGTCCGCAACTGATGGCCCCAAAGTGACAATAATTGGGATAACCGGAGGGAATGGCTATAATGTGAGGATCACATGTATTCACGGAGTGTTAATGCTTTTCTCCGGTACTTTATTAAAAGGAGTACCTTAATTGCCAGTAGATTCCCTAGAAGCCCCGCTGCAAACGTGCTGGCAGGACAAAAGATGATGTGCAAGTTTCTCATTGCGAGCACGCACAACTAAATTGGAATACATGCTTATGATTGGTTAATGCTTGGATGCTTTACATTATTTATCTGCAAATGCCTATGCTATGTTATTACATGAATTATCTTGTCCATGAAACGCCCGTACATCCATCCCTATGCCTACATTATTTTAATTCTGCTGTCTACATCAATTACAATCGTTGTCTTAATTCTCCTGCTACTGTTATTTCACTACTGTCTCTGCTATAAAACTGCAGCTGATCTGACAAATCATCTGTTAAAGCTTATAAATATTCTTTGGCTCCCCTTGTGTCGAATAAATAAATTTGGGTTTTACTTCCCTCGAAGACTGTGCGATCCCCTATACTTGTGGGTCATCAACTACGTCCTGTCCCTCCTCTTTATCAACCCGGAGGTGCCGGCTGCGGACAAGCTCCCGTTCTCGCTGAGGCCTCTGCAGCACCTGAACCTGACCAAACGCCTGGCCGTTTTGGAGGGGATGCCCATGTTCACCCCTACAGGCCTGGCGGGGGACAAGAGGGAGGAGGCCGCGCCGGTGGCATAGGAGGCGGGGGCCATGGAGTCGCCCCCTGCTTCGGGAGCTGGGCAAGGCAAGGAGGAGGCCGTGGCGAATCCCTCCACATGGAAGGCGTCCTCTTCGAAGGCAGGGCCCTTTACTGATGAGATCTCGCATCAGGCGACAAAGAGGCCTTCATGGTGGCGCCTTCGTGCCTTGTGGAGGAGCAGGACGAGGTCGACGACGAGGTGGCCGCGGCGGGGCAGAGAGAGCGCCTGTCCAAGGCGGCCGTCGACAGGTCCGGGGCGAGCCTGTTCGATGTCCCCTCTAAGAAGAAAGCTGAGGCGCCTCCTGAGGGGTCCGGCTCCAAGGCCAAGCCCTCATGGCGCTCGCCAGGCTTGGCGTGGGTTGACACCGCCGCCAAGCAATCTGGGTAAGTGTTTTATCTTTTATTTGTGTTGCTTGTTTCTTGGACTTTCTCTCTTCACCATTTTCTAAAGATCTTTCTTGGTGCTTGCCAGCGATCTTGTGCCTGTGAAGCGCCGTAAGCTTCGCAAGGCAGCTGATGTGAAGAGAGCCACGACAGAGGCCATGGCTGACGAGGCCTCGAGCCTTGTGGAGACGGGCTCCGCAGGCCCTACTGAAGAAATGCCTCAGGCGGAGGCGACTGCGTCGCCTCCCGAGCAAGCGAGGCTTGAGGAGTAGGCGGAGAGGGTGCCTACTCCCCCTCGCGTCCCGACTCCGCCTCGCGCAATAACGCCTCCATGCGGGCCGACTCCGCCTCGCGAGGCCACTCCGCCTCGCGCATCCACTCCGCCCCGCGCGGCCACTCCTCCCACGCAGTACGAGGCAGAGGCGGGCCAGGGCCTGCCTGGCGCTGGTGAGCCCAAGGGGGCGCCTCTTCCTCGTACCCGCCACGCCATGCTGCAGGAACAGAGCCGCAGCGGGAGGTGGTACGCCAGGCGAGGACGTCAAGAAGGACGCGGGGGCCAAGGAGGATGGCCCGGTGCCCAGCCCCCAAGCCCGCTCCGAGGCTCTGTTCTCCAAGCTTGACGCATGAGCGGGGTCCTCTTCCTGCCGACCTAGTCCTCAGCGGCTGGGACTGGAGCAAGGGGCACCGCGAAGTCTTCTTCCGCCTGGCGCGGGAGTTGCTGGAGGGGCTGGAGGCCCACCTCGCTCTCGAGGATGCACAGCTCGCCCAGCGGCAGAGCGAGCTTGCGGAGGCGTGGGTGTCCTTCCATGCTGCGGTGGAGGCGCGCCGCCAGGAGGATTTGGCCCTGCAGACCACACGCGAGGAGGTGATGCGCTTCCCGAAGGAGGTGCGCGACGGGGCCATCCGCGATGCCGACGAGCTTCTCGCCAAGGAGGTGCGCTGTGGGGACCCCGGACTAGCTGTCCGAAATACCCTTGTGCCTACAACATGCGATCCCGTGATCAGTCTGTCGCTGGGCACAATCGACTGGTATCAAAAGAACATCCATAATTACCGAATGAATTACTTACTTGATTGAAGCCATAATCTTCAATAAGTTATTGCAGCGGAAAAACACCAATCAACGCGGGGCCCGAGTCATTTGCCAAGACACCTACAGGCAGTTGACTGGGAAGACGGCCTAGTTCGCAAAGACGTCATCGGTCTCTCGGTCTTCATCATACTTCTTCTTGAACTCTGGACATGGGAATATCCAGGGACACAGCCATGAGTACATTTACGTACTCGCAAACTACCCCAACATGAGCATGCGCTATTCTTTTATTTGTTTAAATAAAACTTTGTTTGCCTTGAAAACTCTATATCTTTATTGAAAAAGGAAAGAAGGTCTTCAGAACTTTTCCCATAAATCTGCCTTTATAAGAAGTCTCTTTAAAACTTTTTCCCAAAAGGGGCATCTTTGTTGAAAAGGGTAAGAAGTCTCTTTAATAAACATTTTATCGAAAAATCACCATTTTATCTGTTTCTCCAAAATTCCTCCTTTTCCTGACCATAAACCGTCATGATACATGTTCTCCAACAACCTCATACCGATCCGTTGGTATAGGTGTATGGAACATCCTCCACTTCCTTTTTCCTTTTTAAAACTCAAATCTTTTCCAAAACTTGCACATGGTCGAAGTAGGGCCTCTCAACTGTCCATATCCGAGGACTCGGCTATTCGAATAGTTTTAACCCTCTGCAGAGGTAGCACGCTTTTCCCACACTCATCCGATAACTCATCGTGTCAGCCACGTTTCTCCATACCAGCGGTATGCGAAGTTGAGTCACCGACCCTAGTCTTTCCTTTGCTCATGCTAGTATAGGATCCTGCCCATATGATACTTCCCATCGACACTTAACCCAGCCCGTCGGGATCTAAGTGTGAGGACTCACATGTTTTATCTGGCGGTGTATAGGGGACATCCTTCTATCCTCCTCCTTATCTACTCATAGATGTCGAGCGAGGATCCAGGTCAGGGGTAGGTCGTCAAACCATTCCCTCATGCATAACAGAGTCATCTCCGTTGATGCAGTGTCCCATACTAATAAGAGCAAACTATATGACTAGGCCCCTTTCCCATATGTGGGTAAATGTGGTCGCACAGAGTATCGGCTGATCGACGTAAGTACTAAGACACAATGTGCTTTTCTCAAAAACCACCTTTCTCCATTTCTTTACTTCAACACCATATCATAGTGCTTTATATCCACACAAGTTTTCAAAGGAGTTTTGAATAAACAAATCTTGGTTTTTCCATCCTATAGTTTGAAAAAGAATTTCCATCTAATATCTCCATACAGGGTGTCAAAATAATATACTGGTATTTCGGGAAAAAGGGTTTTCAAACTCATAGCCTTAGTGGCAACCACCACTTAAATCACATATGCTCTTTATAAGTAAAACCTGTGAACCAAATTAGGTGTATAAAGATGCAAGCTCAGGGAATAGCTTGCCTGATTCCAGTATGATGTTCTTGGACTTCTTCTCACCGCTCAAGAGATAAATATCATCCTCCTCCGATAAATCCTTTCCAAATACCACTCCGGTAGCGTTTATAACTAGCGTCGCAACATGAAAATAAACAACACGCAATAAGCAAACCAAACCACGAGTGGCATATAAACAAGGGACAAACCACAAGTATCCAACTAATCACTCAAGCCACATACATAGCACTAGTTTAATCAAGCAACGAACTAAATCTATATTTACTAGGGCATTATACTCACAGGAGTATAAGACCATACACATGCCAAAATATAGAGCACCAAGGCATCCTCAATTAGAGGTAATTAGTAACCACTTTTCTCTGATCAGGAAATACTTCAGACAAAAGTTAAGTCACCAATTAATCTCTATAATTTAAATACCTCACCAAGCTAAGGTGGAGACACTAACAAGATATTTAAGCTATTATTCCACTCCAAGACTATCAAGTCCATCAAGCCATGCAAACATATTACTCACCAATGTGTCTAACCACTAACACTAACAGTACTGACATATTATAACATGCCAAACTACAACAACTAGCAAGCAACAGCAGCACAACAATCATTACAGCAATGCAACCTTAAATGCTCTAAATAGTCACTTCATATATCAAGCAGCACAATTTGGTTTCAATTTAATTGAATTAGCCATTATTTGATTATGTCTTACTTATGGCAGAAACTAGTTGAACATGTTTAATTACATATCTTAAGTTCTGTTGATCACAAAAATACAAACTAAATTTCTACAGAAAGCTACTGATGTATAGAAGACAACACAATTGGATTTGGGTCAATTGGAGTTACCAAACTCCCTACACAATGGTCTCAATCCAGAAGCATACTAATCAAGTTTTAGCTATCAATTACATTCTGTTGTTCTAAAAATTAAATCCTTTTAGGGGTGAGTAACCATAACTAAATGTGACTCGATAAAATTGGTCTCCACTAATTTGGACTAACAGAGTATCAGAAACAAACAAGTTTATATTTTAAACCCTTCGTGGTATTTTGAATAATACATTTTCATTATTTATCTAAATGAGGTGAAACCACTTGGGTTGGTTATAAAACTTCATAAGCTTTCCAGAACATTTTAATTTGATTCATTTGGAGTTATAAATATCAAGATATTGAATTTACACACTTAACCCTATTTCTGTTATTTGTAGTATTTACAGAAAAAGGTCAGAAAAGACCCAAACCTTCTAACTGTCACCACAGTAAATCAGTGACTCCTAAATTCAAACAAAGCTAGGGATATGTTCCCCTACACATATAGAAGACAACCCAATTGGATTCATTCCAAAATTCATCTCCTAAAAATCTACAAAATCACCAAAGTGCCACTGGTGTGTTTACAAGAATGGATAGAACTTCTGTTTTATGTTTCATTTGCATGCAAGGCTTAAATATCTAGAAAGGTATCACTTCAGGATATCCATAGAATTTTAGTTTGCAATATTTGGATTTATAAAACTCTAGATATTAACTATTTAGTGAAAAAGATACTTTTTACAAGATTGAATTGCATTTACTGGAAAAAAAAAGGTTGGGCCGGATCTGGCCCAGACCTGGCCGTGCGAAGCAGAGGGCAGCCCAGCCCGCGGCCCACGCGCGGCAAAGCGGTACGAGGCGTCCTCTTCTTCCTCGACACGAACAGAGGCTCGGGGGAAGGGGATGGCCGGAAGTCCGGTGAGGGCGGGTGCGGTGCTCCGGTGAACCTGCGACGAAATCGTGAGCACCACGCGCTAGAGAAGAGGAAGGGGAGCACAATAGTGAAGAAATGGCGGGGAATGGGGGACGGAGCTGCTCACGGGTTTGAAGAAACGGGCTGCGGCCGGAGAGGAAGAAACCGCGGCGCGGCGGCGATTCGCGGCCTCCCTGGTCGATTGCTTCTACGGGGAGGGAGAGGAGATCGAGGCGGAGCTGGGGGTGGTCTTCATTAGGCTCGGGGTGGAACCTACCGCCGGCGAGGTGCGATGCCCCGCTCGGCTCTGTCTCGGTCTTGGAAGAAGAAAAGGGGAGGGAAGGAGGAGAGGGGGAGGAAGCCGGGGAGCAGAGGAGCGTCTCGGGGGGGGGGGGGGGGGTCTTATGCCGCGGGAGAGAGGAGGGGGGGACCCGGGTAGTGGATGCTTGGGAGAGGGCACGGCGGGAGGCACACGCCGCCGTGTCGTCCACGGACATGCCGCGCGGCGGCACGGGCGCGTGCCCAAAGGGGAGGGGGTGAGGCGCGGATGTCAGCGCTTCAGGGAGCAGAGGGGCGAGGCGGAGAGGGAGGGGTCCGGTCGGCGAGCGCTGCAGCGAGGGGGGGGGCCTGGGCGGCGAGCGGCGCAGGGGGAGAGCGAGGAGCACGGCAGCACTGGCGCCATGCCGTGCTGCGGCTACAGAAAGATGGGGGCTTCGCAGAAAGGCCCCTGGCAAGATTTTTCCATCACATCCAAGTCATTTTCTGTTTCTTTCAATTCCTTTTGAAAACCAGTAGCTTTTAGGGATTTTATTTGGGGTACTAAAACATTTTATATAAATTTGAAAATATTTGGGTAGGCTCCCATATACATGTAGAAGCTCCACAAAATTTGGTATTTGAAAATAAAATGTTTTGAATAACTTTTGTTCACAGGGTTTAAATATGGCATTTTTCTTAAAAACAAATTTATAATCCTTTAGAGATTTTAAAGCAAGTTCAAAATATTATCTTTGAACTCTTGGAACTTCCTTGACAAATATATTAACTTCAATTAATTTATAAGTTCATAGAGAAAATATTTGTTTGAAGGAAATAGATAGTTATGTAGGGAAAATAATTTATTTAGATCATTTCTTCAACTCCTGATCTAAATTTCCATTTGTTGAATAATTTTAGGAGTTTTGCTTTATTTAAGTCACATACCAAATTTTTTGTCAAGTGTGTGTTTTAATTTATTGCTCTAGCACATTGAATTAATTATACTCACAAGCAACAACACAACAAGATCACATCAATCACAAGGATGATGCATTCAAGACAAACAAGTCACACACACAAAAAGGAGCAGCCACACAATGTCAAACATAGCAATGGGAAGGGAAACACCATCATCAATGAAACATTACAAAAAGTTTTTGTTGGTTCTGAATTTTGGGTCTGGTAAAAATAAGTTTTTCTTGGTTCCCAAATTTGGGATGTTACATGCGCGGAGGCGAGGGCGGAGCAGGAAGCCATGGAGGGCACGCTGGCTGATACGTCCATTTTGCATCACTATTTTATATCATAATTTGCTGCTATTCATTTATATATATCGTATTTGGAGATGATACTTATATTATTTCATCTATTTTGCATGATTGATGATAATTGGGGGATGGAACTCCGGAGTCTAAATTCTGCTGGAAAAAGCATCGTCAAGAAGCGAAGAGCAGAAGAACAAAGTGGACATCTGGGAATTATTTATGATTTATTTCGTGAAGGAGGCCAAAAGGAGAGCTTGGGGTGAGGCCCAGGGGGCCCACACCACCCTGTGGCACGGCAGGCTTCCTGGTCGGGCGAGCAGGTGGTGTGGCCGCCCTGGCCCACCACTTGGCGCACCCCTTCGCGTACTTATCCCCCCCCCCCCCCCCCCCCCCCGAAGACCGAAAAATCATATGTTGTCATTAAACCATCTCCACCGCCACCACGAGGCGGAGAAGACAGAGAGAGCTCTCCGGCAGGCTGCGTTGCCGTCGGGGAAATTCCCTCCCGGAGGGGGGAAATCATCGCCATCGTCACCGTCATCGAGCTGCACTCCATCACCATTGCCAACACCACCATCTCCACCACCGACGCCGTCATCTCCATCCATCCACTCCGTTCCTGCTGTAACTTCTAGGGCTAAACTCTGTGTATTTGATAGGGGAAACTCTCCCGTTGTTGATTACTCTTGTTATTGATGCTATTGAGTGAAACCGTTGAATTAGGGTTTATGTTCAGATTGTTATCCATCTTTATATCACCTATGATCATGTTCCATATGGTGTGTTGTGAGTAGTTCGTTGTGTTCTTGAGGACATGGGAGAAATCTAGTTGTTAGTAGTGAACTATGTTGAATAATATTTGATGTTTTGATATTTAAGTTGTGGTGCCATTGTTCTAGTGGTGTCATCTGAAAGTCGACTACATGAAACTTCAACTTTATAGGCCTAGGGGAATGCTTAGTGTTCTCGGTTATCATTTGTGGGGTTGCCGGGGTGACAGAAACCTAACCCCCATTGGTATTCCGATGCACGAGGGATCGCAGGATCTCAGAGTTTAAGGCTATGGTTAGATTTATCTTAATTACTTTCTTGTATTTGCGGATGCTTGCAAGGGGTATAATCATAAGTATGTATTAGTCCTATGAAGGGCGGTGCATTAGCATAGGTTCACCCACACGACACTTATCTAAACACTATAGATTATTCATCAATATGAAGCAAAAGCACTAGACAGAAATCTCATGTGTCCTCAAGAACGTTTGGTCATCATAAGTAAACAAACCGGCTTGTCCTTTGCTCTCAAAAGGATTGGGCCACTAGCTGCAATTATATTTGCCGCGCTCAATTTACTTGCACTTTATTTATCTGTTATATCAAAGTCTGCTGAAAACTTGTCTGCTAGTGTTTATAGTGAAATCCTTATCAAAACCACTTGTCAACACCTTCTGCTCCTTGTTGGGTTTGACACTCTTATTTATCGAAAGTACTGCGATACACCCCCTATACTTGTGGGTCATCACTGGCGCAGAAGCACCGCGAGCTCCCCCAGCTCGGGTTCCAGCTTCGCTCCGCCCACGAGGCCGAGCAAGCTTTTCTGGAGGAAGCCTGCAAGGGCTTGGTCGTCCGCGAGCAGCAGCTGATCTCCACGGAGAAGGAGGTGCGCTTGCACGACGAGCAGCGGCTGCATGCGGAGAATGACCTCGCGACCTAGTGAGAGGAGCTCGAGGCCCGGGAGGGGAACTTGGCCGAGGCCCTCCAGAAGCATACTCAAGATGTTGCCTCCCAGCAGCAGATCATGAAGCGCTTCAGGGCCAAGTTCGCCCTGAGGAAGGTCGAGGCGGAGGCGGACTTCAAGGCCAGGGATCTGGAGTACAAGCGGTCCATCGCCCAGGACTATCGCGACAAGGCCAAGAAGCAGGAGGACCACTTCAAGCTCAAGCACGACGCGGACGCCAGGCGGATCGGTGAGCTTGAGAAGGCCAACACCAAGCTGGAGAAACGCGTCCAACACACCGACAAGGCCCGTCACCAAGTGGAGGTAGCTAGCAAGGCGGCCACCCAGGACCTGAACTCCCTCATCAGGGACAGGGAGGATATAAACAACCAGGTGGGTCCTGTGGTGGAGCGCGTGGTGGAGGCCGCCAACAGCGCCCAGGCGGCTCGGGTGATGACGAAGCAGTGGGCACGCATGTTCTATTCCTTAGCGACTTGGGGCAACGAGCTCGCCGCCAAGCTTGGCACGGAGGCGCCGCACGCCGCTGCTCGAGGCTGCGGCGATGCTGCCATGTACCTGGTCTACTTCGACCAGCTCTTCACGGCGCTTGAGGGCCCTGCCGCCGAGCTTCGCGAGGTGATCGAGGCGGAAAGCCGCCAGCTCCTGGCGGTGATCGTCGATCGTATCTTCACTAACCTTAAACTCCTCACGCCCGGCTTCAACCTCTCGTCGGTGACCGAGCCTCTCAAAGGCGAAGAAGTGTGGCGGGTCTCCAACTCCCTCCGCGACAAAGTGGACTCCTTCTGCAACCGCTTCAGGCGTACTGAGGCGGTTGCTGATGATGGTGAGGAGGCTGGCTCCGCTGATACTGGTGAGGAGGAGGCTGCGAAGACGGGTGATGGCGCGGATTCCGCCTGAGCTTTACCTGTCATGCGCTTGAAGTGCTTGTATTTGAACAACTTTTTGTTTAGACAATCTGAGACTTGGCTTGTAATATACTCTTTAAGTACTTTAATTTAGCTCGTGTGCCCCTCGAGAGGCCCTTTATCTTATTTTCATGTCTATGTTTGCTCTGCTTTGTTAGGACCCGTCTCTTCGCGCTATGACTCCGCCACTGCGGTATGCTAGAGCAATGACTCAGCAAGGCCGGGGGGGGGGGGGGGAGTTTAAGGCTTGGAGAGTAAGAGCCCTTAGTTGCGATGCTAAAATGGCCCCCTTTGATGTATGAGTAGTCCATTAAGTGTAAGGGAAAATGAAACGCTCGAGGGACAACGTGCGCTTGCGGGGGAGAAAAAACTCTTGAGGCATGAGTGCAGGACTTAGCTTCTTGAGGCTCTTTTCCCTGTAGAGATTTTGCCCGTAAGGGTTTTGTCTTTAAGGGTTTAACATTTTGCCTCCTCAGGCTTGGAGGGACGCTTGTTCCCTGTGGATGTTAGAGAGGGAAACCCAAAATGTTTGTGCATGATAGTAGGAACTCATGCACGCTTATAGTTCTCCTCAGGCGTTCCTCGCGAGGAGCGTAAGTACCAAGGTCCTTTGGGGAGATTGCGTGTTTGTGGGAGCTTGCCCTTTATCCAGAGCTCGGATCCCTTGGGTTTTGAAGTGCTGATGGTGTGTCATTTTGAGGCACTCGCACCATACTCAGCCCCATCTCGCGAGGTGTGCATGGGGAAAGAT
Source organism: Poa annua (assembly GCA_026929855.1). Classification (NCBI taxonomy): domain Eukaryota; kingdom Viridiplantae; phylum Streptophyta; class Magnoliopsida; order Poales; family Poaceae; genus Poa; species Poa annua. Next base: position 34,588,974 of record CM049426.1, read on the forward strand.
ATAAGCGCACATTGTTGGGGATATACGAAATGAGGGTATCTCCAACATGGATCAATCGGGCTAGTCCAGGGTGGCCCAAGGGTGGTAAGGTTGATGCCTGCCGGGCCCAAAGACTGAAGGCGGCAACTAAGCCGGCTAGGTTTAGGACTCTGTTTACTTGCCGGACAAGTACTTCCCTAGTATCCCGGGGTCTAGCCGCCTATATAAGCCGGCCACCGGGAAGCCTTTAGGGCACACTCATATACGCTCAATACACATTGTAACCTTTTCACGACTATTGCCTTATAGTGAATTATAGCAGCACGTAGGGTCTCGCCACCGTTGCGAGATCTGAAGCTGGGTAACCTCAGCGTGTTCAATCCTGACCTCGATGACTCCAGCCTTCTTCCCCACATCCATCCGTAGGCTAGAGGACCCCCGTCTCCTATCAACTATGTCGATACTCCGACAGTTGGCGCCAACCGTGGGCGTAAGGTTTCTGGCGTCACGTTCCAGGCGGGAACACTTGGCAGTGTGGGCAAGAAGATCGCCGTCGGCCGCGTCACAAGATATGGCAGCCACATCCACATCAACTCAGACGAGTCCTGGCTCCCGGCGGACGACTACCTCATCGAGTGCGCAATCGTCCCGATCGGAGGGATCGACATCTTCATCGGGTACACGCTAGAGGCGTACGGCCTACCACATTTCTACAACCCCACCCACCAACCCTTCGACCAAGCAGTCGACGGGCAAGATGAATCTGAATCGGCCTTCTCTCAGGAGTCGGCTGGATCTGACTTCCACTTCGTCGGAGTTGTCGGACTGGGATCCGACTCCCAACCGGAAAACAACGATTCTGAATCAATTCTTCCTGCTCTCCACGAGGATGCGATGTCAGATGCCGGATCCAGATCTACCGTTCAAGTAAACGTAGATTCTGATTCTGATGATGATGCTAGTCTCTTCGAAGAGAGAATCAAAAGCCGCTTTTCCAGTGATAATATCGTTCCTTCAGAGAACACAACGGATATGGACATGCCTGATAAGCTGGCTATGATGGTTGTCATCGGCAACGAGTCAACCCCAGTTGCTTCTAACCCGCAAGATAAGCCGGAGGAAGCTGCCGGCAACACCAACGTCGGTCAACTCATTGACGGTTCCGACAAGGTGCGCGCGAAGAAGAAACTGGTCTCGAAAAAGGCGGCAACAGCAAGCCCACAGATCTGCTCTCCGTCATCAACGAAGTAGACGAAATCATAAACACTCCGCGCTCGACACCCTAGACGACAAGACTTACACAGCGGAGGAAAAGGTGGCCAATGCAATACACTTCATGAGCAAGGCCTTAGAGCAACAAGCTCGCGCCGACTCCTACGGCCATATGGCGGATGCCCGCGGGGGGGATCTGGAATCCAAGTCAGGAAGTGCAAAGCCGCACCTGGTGCAGACCACGAAGGCCCGTCCGGCTCCAGTATCCATGGTGACAAAAGGAAGGCGACACCACCTCCAAAGAAGACGCCACCGCCAAAACCAAGGCGGGACGAACACTCGCGGACAGGAAGTAGAGGCGACCTGCCACCTCCGGCTCAGCCAAGACGCGGGGATGGTGGTAGCCGGAATAATGGCCAACCGCCTAAAAAAGATAACGGCAATGACCCTCCTAGGAGAGGTCGAAGCCGGTCTCCACAACGCAGCACCGGAAACAAGAGGCAGGAGGCGGCAGACGGCTCCAGGCGCAGCGCAAGCCGGGTAGCGCAGGAAGAGCCGAACGCCAACAGAGGCGGACAACAACTCGCTCCAGAAGACGCAAGAAATCGCCTACAAGACATAGCAAGAGGAAGGGAGCCACTATACTCTCGTCCAAATTGTTTTGGCGACGCCATCCACAGAGAGCCGTTTCCCAAGGACATGACATTAGTGTCTAAGAATTGTTCTAGGAACAACGGTCTCGTTAAGGAGGACTCATGGCTAGCCCACTATGCCATGGCCATAGAGATTGCCGGCGGAAGCAATCATATTGTTGTCCGCTACCTACCTCTAATGTTGGAAGGCACGACAAGGGACTGGATCGACAACCTTCCTGAAAAGTCTATCCATAGCTGGTACGACATGGAAAAGGTGTTCTCCCAGCACTTTCAAGGAGCATACAAGTGTCCAAACACCTACACGGATTTGCAACGCTGTGTTCACAAGCCGGATGAAACCATGACAGATTTTGTCAGTCGTTGGATCTCAGAGAAGGCCAACTATCATGGGGTTTCGTACGCTCAGACTATCCATGCTTTTTACACGGGCCTGCAGAAGAAGTCCTTATTCCGTCACAGACTCGTCCGCGAGCTTGTCACGGACCTTGGCGAGATGCTCAACCTTGCCGCCCAATACGTGGCAGCAGACGACAACGCCCGTGACGATGATCCGGATGTCAGCATCGTGCCAAGGCGGAACAACAAGCGCAAACAAGCAATGGAAGAAAAAGCCGGGCCATCTAACGAGGTTGCCGTCGCGTTCCTAGGAAACGCCGGCAAAAAGAAGTGAAAAAATAAGAAAGATAACCGTGACGCCGGCTCAGGCCGTAAGGCGGCACGCATCACTTGTGAGCAAGGAATTTTTTTCCCATGCCCCATCCACGCCTCTCTTGGCAATGTCAACCATATGCTTAGCGAATGCCGCTTCATGGACGACTTCAAAAAGGACCCCACTGTTGGCTGGAAGTCAAAGAAGTCAAAGAAGTACGACAAGAAAGACAACAAGGATGACGAGGATGACGACAACATGTCAATCTCAAGCGATGATGATGCCTCGACCAAGAAAAAGAAGCCGTACCCGAAGGTCAAGTAGTCACTCGTGTGCTTTGTCGGCACACCTTCGGCCAAGGCGGACAAGGCGGAGATGCGCGAACTCAACGCTACAATGCCGGACGTCCCTCAATATCTGAACAGGTCCGAGGCGGAATCACTTTGGGATCGGTCTGACCACCCTCATTATGTCCCCCACCCAGGCAAATACGCCCTTGTTGTCAACCCCATTATCGACAACTTCAGGCTCACAAAAGTACTCATGGATAGCGGCAGCAGCCTCAACATCCTCTACTAAGATACACTATGCCACATGAACTTGTCTGAGGATCAGCTTGACCACAACAACCTCACCTTTCATGGCAAAGTGCCCGGCAGGCAAGCAAAGTCAATTGGAAGCATCAGGCTGAAGGTAACTTTTGGACCAGAAGAGAACTACCGCTCAGAGTTCCTCCGGTTTGAAGTTTTCCCCTTCAAAAGTGCCTATCATGCTATCTTCGGACGACCGGCTTTTGCCAAGTTCATGGCAAGGCCGTGCTATATATACAGCAAGCTTAAAATGCCAGGGGAACATGGAACCATCACGGTCTCCGGCAACTTTAACAAAGCTAAGGAGTGTGAGCGTGACATGGCCGCCTTTGCAGAAGCCATCATCCACAAAGAAGAGCTCGCAGTACTTAAGGCGGACCCAGACAACTCCATGCTAAAGCCAAAAGTTGATGTCAAGAAGACCTTTGAAGCTTTAGAAGACACCAAGAAGGCGGACCTCATCCCAGGCGACAAGTGCAAGCAGGTTGTGATCGGCTCCAACTTGGACAACAAATAGGAAGGCGAGCTCGTCGAGTTCCTCCGTGAGAATCGTGATATCTTTGCATGGTCGCCATACGACATGCCTGGTGTACCGAGGGAACTTGTCGATCACTCGCTCAATATTATCAAGGGATCCAAGCCGGTGAAGCAAGCAACAAGACGCTTTGGTGATGAGAGACGCAAGGCTATATGGAAGGAGATAATTAGGCTGAGGGACGCCAATTTCGTAAAATAAGTTGTACACATCGATTGGGTGGCAAATCATGTACTTGTTCCAAAGAAGAATAAAGAGCTGAGGATGTGTATCGACTATACCGGTGTTAACAAGTGTTGCCCAAAGGATCCCTTTGCTGCCTAGAATTGACCAGGTCGTAGACTCCACAACAGGCTCCGAGCTGCTTTGTTTTCTGGACGCCGACTCAGGATAACACCAAATCAAGATGAGGGAGTCAGATCAACTGAAAACGTCTTTCACCACTCCTTATGGGACTTTCTTCTACATCATGATGCCTTTTGGCCTGAAGAATGCAGAGGCAACATACCAGTGATGTATGCAAAGTTACCTGCATGAACAGATTGGCCGCAATGTTCACGTCTACATTGACGACATTGGGGTGATGTCGAAAAAGAAGGCAGATCTCCTAGAGGACTTGGGAGAAACTTTTCAGAATCTCCGGAAATACCAGATGAAGCTCAATCCCGCCAAGTGTGTTGGGGATATACTAACTAGGGGTATCTCTAACATGGATCAATCCGGCTAGTCCAGGGTGGCCCAAGGGTGGTAAGACTGAAGCCTGCCGGGCGGCCCAGATAGCTGACGTAGAAGGAAGTAGGCGGACGGTCCAAGGAAGGCGAAAGGCCGAAGCCCATCAAGACACAAGGCCCAAGACGGAAGGCGACAACTAAGCCGGCTAGGTCTAGGACTCTGTTTACTTGCCGGACAAGTACTTACGTTGTATCCTGGGGTCTGGCCGCCTATATAAGCCGACCACCAGGAAGCCTTTAGGGCACACTTCAATATACATCATACACATTGTAACCTGTTGACGGCTATTGCCTTAAAGTGAATTATAGCAGCACGTAGGATCTCACCACCGCTGTAGGATCCGAAGCTGGGCAAACTCGCCGTGTTTAATCCCGTCCTCGACGACTGCAGCCTTCTTCCCCACAATCCATGCGTAGGCTAGAGGACCCCTGTCTCCTATCAAATATGCCGATACTATGACAGTTGGTGCCCACCATGGGGCGTAAGGTTTCTGGCGTCACGTTCCAGGCGGGAACACTTGGCGGCGTGGGAAAGCAGATCGCCATCGGCCGCGTCACAAGGTATGGCGGCCACAACTACGTCAACTCAGATGAGTCCTGGCTCCCGGCGGACGACCACCTCTTCGGATGTGCAATCGTACCGATCGGAGGGATTGACGTCTTCATCGGGTTTACGCAAGAGGCGTACGGCCTACCGCGATTCTACGACCCCACGCACCAACCATTCGACCGGCAAGATGGATCTAAATCCGCCTTCTCCCAGGAGTCGGCTGGATCTGACTTCCACTTCGTCCGAGTTGTCAGACTGGGATCCGACTCCCAGGAGGAAAACAACGATCCTGAGTCAATTCTTCCTGCTCTTCAGGAAAATGCGATGACAGATGCCGGATCCAGATCTACCGTTAAAGTCAGAGAAGATTCTGATTCCGATGATGATGCTAGTCTCTTCGAAGAGAGAATCAAAAACCGCTTTTCCAATGATAATCCGGTTCCTTCAGAGAACACATCGGATACAGATATGCCTGATAAGCTGGCTCTGATGGTTGTCATCGGTCACGAGTCAACCCCTATCGCTTCTGAGCCGCAAGATAAGCCGGCAGAAAATTCCGGCAAGACCGTTACCGGTCAACTCATTGACGGTTCCGACAAGGTGTGCGCAAAGAAAAAAGCTGGTCTCGATAAAGGCGGCAGCAACAAACCCACAGATTTTCTCTCCGTCATCAAAGAAGTAGATGAAATCATGAACACTCCGGTGAATAAAGATACCCCACTCGACGAGGTGGAAGAACTTAGGCTTAATATGCTTAAGCACTCTGACTTCCTGCGCAAAAGAGAGGAGCATGTTGAGAGCCTTGCGAAGAAGATCGAGAAGGAGCAAGAAAAGATGTCGGCAAAACCGAACAGGCAGCTCTTCGAAGAAAAAAGGTCATAAAAAAACCGCCGTGATAAGGAGCCGCCAACTCGTGCGACCACAACACCTCAAGATCTAGGTTTTGACTGGCGCACAACTCCATATCGTACGTACAGAAGGGGGTGATGTTGTCTTCTGCACCCCATCCTTAAGTCTATTGTTGCGCTTCACACCATAGACGACAAGACTTACACAGCGGAAGATAAGGTGGCCAATGCAAGACACTTCATGAGCAAGGCCCTAGTACAGCAAGCTCGCGCTGACTCCTATGGCCATATGGCGGATGCCCGCGGGGGAGATCTAGAATCCAAGTCAGGAAAATACAAAGCCGCACCTGACGCTGACCCTGAAGGCCCGTCCGGCTTCAGTAGCCATGGCGACAAAAGGAAAGCAACGCAACCTCCAAAGAAGACGCCACTGCCAAAACCAAGGCGGGACGATAACTCGCGGACAGCAAGCAGAGGGGACCCGCGACCTCCAGCCCAGCCAAGGCGTGGCGATGGCGGTAGCCGGGATAACGGCCAGCCGCCTAAAAAAGATGCCGGCAACGACCCTCCCAGGAAAGGTCGAAGCCGGTCTCTGCAGCGCAGCACCGGCAACAAAAGGAATGAGGCGGCAGATGGGCCCATGCCAGCGTAAGCCGGGCAGCACAGGACGAGCGAAACACCAACAGAGGCGGACAGCAACTCGATCCAAAATACGCACGACATCGTCTACAAGACATAGCAAGAGGAAGGGAGCCGCTATACTCTGGCCCAAAGTGCTTTGGGATGCCATCCGCAGAGAGCCGTTCCCCAAGGACATGACATCAGTGTCTAAATTTTTTCCAAGGTACAACGGCCTCGTTAAGCCGGATTCATGGCTAGCCGATTATGCCATGGCCATAGAGATTGTCGGCGGAAGCAATCACATTGCCGTCCGCTACCTACCTCTCATGTTAGAAGGCACGACAAGGGCTTCGATCGACAACCTTCCCGAAAAGTCTATCCATAGCTGGTACGACATGGAAAAGGTTTTCTCCCAGCACTCCAAGGAACATACAAGCGTCCGAATACCTACACGGATTTGCAACGCTGTGTTCAGAAGCCAGACGAAACCATGACAGATTTTGTCAGCCGTTGGATCTCTGAGAAAGCAAACTGTCATGGTGGTTCTGACGCACAGGCTATCCATGCCTTCTATACGGGCCTACAAAAGAAGTCCTTACTTCGTCACCGGCTCGTCCGCGAGCAAGTCTCGGACCTTGGCGAGATGCTCAACCTAGACGCCCAATATGCGGCAGCAGACGATGACGCACGTGACGATGATCCGGACGTCAGCACCGCACCAAGGCGGACTAACAAACGCAAGGAAGCAGCAGAAGACAAAGCCATGCCATCTAACGAGGTAGCCGTCACGTTCCAAGGGAATGCCGGCAAAAAGAAGTGAAAGAACAAGAAAGATAGCCGTGATGCTGGCTCAGACCCTAAGGCGGCACACATCACTTACGAGCAGGCAAAACTTCTGCCATGCCCCATCCACGCCTCACTCGGCAAAGTCAACCACATGCTTAGCGAGTGCCGCTTCATGGACGACTTCAAGAAGGACCCCACCGTTGGCTGGAAGTCAAAAAAGTCAAAGAAGTACGACAAGAAATACAACAAGGACGACGAGGATGACGACGACATGTCAATCTCAAGCGATCACGACGCCGCCACCAAGAAAAAGAAGCCATACCCGAAGGTCAAAGAGTCGCCCGTATGCTTTGTCGGCACACCTTCGGCTAAGGCGGAGAAGGAGGAGATGCGCGAACTCAACGCGACAATGCCAGACGTCCCTCAGTATTTGAATTGGTCCGAGGCGGCAATCACTTGGGACCGGTCTGACCACCCTGATCATGTCCCTCACCCAGGCAAATACGCCCTTGTCGTCGACCCCATTGTCGACAACTTCAGGCTCAGAAAAGTACTCATGGATGGCGGCAGCAGCCTCAACATCCTGTACTATGATACACTAAGCCGCATGAACTTGTCCGAGCATCATCTTGATCATAGCAACCTCACTTTTCATGGCATAGTGCCCGACAGACAAGCAAAGTCAATGGGGAGCATTAGGCTGAAGGTAACTTTTGGACCAAAGGAAAACTACCGCTCAGAGTTCCTCTGGTTCGAAGTTGTCCCCTTCAAAAGTGCCTATCATGCAATCTTTGGACGGTCGGCTTTTGCCAAATTCATGGCAAGGTCGTGCTACATATACAACAAGCTTAAGATGCCGGGGGAACATGGAACCATCACGGTTCCGGCAACTTCAAGAAAGCTAAGGAGTGCGAGCGTGGCATGGCCGCCTTCGCAGAAGCCATCATCCACAAGGAAGAACTCGCGCTACTTAAGGCGGATCTAGACAACTCCATGCCCAAGCCAAAGGTTGATATCAAGAAGACCTTCGAAGCTTTGGAAGACACCAAAAAGGCGGACCTCATCCCAGGTGACAAGTCTAAGCAAGTTGTCATCGGCTCCAACCTTGACAACAAATAGGAAGGCGCGCTCGTCGAGTTCCTCTGTGAGAATCGTGACATGTTTCAATGGTCGCCATCCGACATGCCTGGTGTACCGAGGGAACTTGCCGAGCACTCACTCAACGTCATCAAGGGATCTAAGCCGGTGAAGCAAGCTACAAGACGTTTTGGTGATGAGAGACGCAAGGCTATAGGAAAGGAGATAAATAGGCTGAAGGCCGCCAATTTCATAGAAAAAGTTGTACACGCCGATTGGGTGGCAAATTATGTACGTGTTCCAAAGAAGAATAAAGAGCTGAGGATGTGTATCGACTATACCGGTGTTAACAAATGCTGCCCAAAGGATCCCTTTGCACTACCTAGAATTGACCAGGTCGAAGACTCCACAGCAGGCTCCGAGCTGCTTTGTTTTTTGGACGCCTACTCAGGGTACCACCAAATCAAGATGAGGGAGTCGGATCAGCTGAAAACATCTTTCACCACTCCATACGGGACAAATGCACGAAGGCAATGCCACACACACGATATAACCAGGTTCGGGGCCCTCGTGAGGAGGTAACACCCCTACTCCTGCCTTTCCTCTCTATATAAGGGTGTCACAAGATCTACAACATGCTCCTTGAGCTGTTTTGATGATGAACTAGATGAACTAGAGAAGGGAAGGGAGTAAATGCCCTGAGAGTAAATGAGACTATAGTTTTGGCTCCCAAGTTGGTCGTCCCTCCACATGAGGAGTTATGACGCCTTATATAGAGTTTCGGCAGGGAGGCCCGGAAACCCTAATCCGGCACGGTCCACCGGACAGGGCTAACGGTTATGTCGACACCGGCTAATGCGACCTAGCCGCCGTGCTATCTGGTATAGCCCTGCCGTCATAATTCCGGCAAGGACTGCATGCGCTGTCCTGGATCATCATTGTCCCCTTGTCAGAGACAAGACATGTCTTTTCCCATGCTTAGTAGCCTTTTCCGGATTGCCGGGCTAGGCATGTCCGATCTTGTAGTAGTGTCATCGTACCGGCTGACACGCTCCCGTGTCAGGCGGGATGTGACCATACTTCCGTGCCAGGAGGGATGTGATTTCCCCCGTGTCAGGCGGAAAGCCTGCACCTGACCTCTGACTCCCGACCGACATGCCCCAATGTCGGTCTTCTCCTTTGGCAGCTCGACACGTCCTTCCTGCACAACAAAGATAACTTGCCAGGACCGAGATAAGTAAGTCGGTTAATATCTACCCGGGACGTCCACCCGGACCATCCGGTTCTCTTCTACCCGGGATCTCATCGGAGGACTCCAACATACCGAGAAGCCAGAGGGCCCTTCCGGTTGTAGCCGAGTTCCACCCCTGATCCGGATAGCGACTTAGGGGGAGTATCCATAGGCCTAGCCTCCCGAGGATGTCTTAGGTTGTCACCAAAGACATCTTCGAGAAGCTAGTTCTTAGAGGAACCCTCCGCTGGTGCTTATGCTGCCCTGGGGGTCTGGGGGTCTATTTATAGTTTCCAGCGATGACTCTTGCAGCCTCCAGGAGATACTTTGGTCCTGACCACCCTCGAAAGGCCAATTTGCCTCTTTGGCGCACCATAGGACAACCCTTGCTTACCGCCAAAGGTCAGCTCCTGTAGCCATGCTGCTGATCTGGACCGGGGTCTGCCCTACCCCGAGGGCAGCCCCCCGACACTAGTCCCCGAAGCTGGTGCTGTGCAGCGACTTAAGACGAAGTGCGGGACCAGGTTCAAAAAGAATACCAACCAAGAAGCCAAAAACAACCTTTGTTCCTGTGACCGGGATGCTCTATACCGACATCCCTTTCCCGAGATCCCTCCGGCCGGAATGACCTATCCCGGGGAATGAGACAGCATCTCTGGGTTTCTACCCGGATGTCGGAATGACAATGTGCATTCCGCTTCTCGTGCCGGGAAAGCCACTTCAGCATGGTGGTCCCACCCGGGGTCTTGTCAAGTCAGAGAAGCACTTGAGTGTTTTTGACTTAAGGGTGTGTCGCTCGGGTTCGCGCGCCGGGATCCGCACCAGATCCGCATGCCAACCGTTGGGGTTGTGTGGCCTTTGGTGTGGCCCAGAGGGCAGCTCCGGGTGATGGCACATTCTGATCCCACCCACGATTTGGGAGATCGTGGGCGGGAAAATCGGAAACCGCTCTAGAGCCCCCCATAAATAGGGGTGCGGAGGCACCGTCTCCTCTTCTTCCCCATTTCTCCCTTTCTTCCCGCACTTGCCCCGAACGCTCCGCCGCCGTCGCTGCGCCGTGCCTGAGCCCCGAGCACCGCCACCGGAGCCCTCCGTCTCCGCCATTGGTCCGCGACAATCCCGCACCTCGATACCTTCCTCCCCTCCGGTGAGTGCTTCCATTCCCTCAGGTAGACCTCTCCGATGTGGCGACGGTTCACGTTCGTCCGTGAATCCTTTCAAACCTCCGTGAGTCACGCACCGATTTAGCTCGGTAGATCCTTATCATAGTGCCCTGAGTATGGTTTGTCGTAGCTGTGCGTTGTAGATGATTACGCTTGCTCTGCTTTTGCATTCAATCATTCTGCCCAAGCACTATGCCTTGAACCACGATTTTCGCTTCTATTAAACTCCATTTGTTTTGCTGCGGTAGATCCATTTGTTAGGATGCCGGTTCAAGGTAGCAGTTTATAACCCGGGTTCTTCCATTACCGACATGCTAACCCGACTAACCGGACCTTCCGCCTGCAGACTAGCTCTGACATGTCCTCCAGACCCGCCGAGATGGGCGATGAGAGTGTTAGAGGATGTTGGGACGGATCCGAGACCCATTAAGGAGATCTCGACTGGTTATACCGGACGCACCGGATTCCACCTCAAGTGGAAAGCCGACTTCCGACGGGCGAAGTCGAGCCGGAACCCCAACCTGGTGACGTGTAGTATTTCTCACACATTTCGAGCGCGGGTTCAGGCTCCCGGCTAGTCCATTCTTTTGCGATTTCCTCGACTCCTACGACCTCCAACCACACCACCTTCCTGCCAATGCCATCATGACACTTTCCTGCTTCGCCTCCTATGCTGAGGGGTAACTCGGCGTTTGTCCCTTCGTGGACCTGTGGGCCAAATATTTTCTTCTCCGCCGACAAGTCATCCCCAACCCCGACCATAAGGTGAAGGACTTGGTCGACTGCGGGGCCGCTACCATTATCCCTCGCACCGACTCCGGATTCCCCAAGATCCAAGGGTTGGAGTTTTGCCGGAAATGGCAACGTAGTTTCTTCTACGTGTGGAATAAGGTCGCTTCGGGAGATACGCCGAGCTCCTCCGCTCCGTACTTCCTCAACCTCCCCGAGTTCGTCATGGGCCCTCCACGTGACTTCGAGCTTTGGAGCCAACTCCCAGATTCCGAGGAGGTCGAGAGCATGCACGACGTCCTGTCCGTTCTCATGGAGGATATGACGGGTGATGATCTCCTCCGCACGTTAATAAGCCGCCGGGTTTGCCCTCTTCAAACCCGGGTACACAAGATTTGCTTGATGAGTGGGCTGTATGACCCAACTCGGAGAAGCATCTTTCTTTTGGACAAATCTGCGGTTTACCGCCGCGTCCGAGCTATTGCTCAGAAAAAGATGCCGGAGAACTGGTCGTGGGGACTGTGTCGGCCCAGTGGGAACTGAGGTATGGAGAGCCCACTCCCCCCAGGCCTCGCACGCTGGCCAGTCAGACGAAATGACTAAGGACCAGGCATCACTGCCTTGCGGGACCCTCGAGAGGCTATTCCCCTCGAGGGCCTGAAGAGGAAAGAGGGCCTCAGGGGATCCCTCGCTTCAAGGGACCCTCCCGAGGCGCCAGTGCGCCTCCAGGGACTCCAACAGGAACCACCCCTCAGGCCTCCTCAGGACTGAAGGGAAACGTCGCGGCCAAGGAAGTACGGCAAGATGCACATGGCCCCTGCCACGCCCACGTGGTGACGCAAGCACCCCCGTTGCCGTTTTAGGCGATAAAGGGGTCAATAAAGCCGCGCCGCCTGCTGCGGAACTGCCAGGACCTTCTACTCTAGCGATAAAGCAGGTGGACGGCGCAACCCTCCAACGGAGAACGTCATCGCGGGCTCCACCTCAGAGACTGCCCTCCCTGCGGGCAGTACAGCGCGGTCGGCCGCCTGTCGGCCACCGCGCCCACCTTTATCAACAATGGCCGCGTCCATGGACGAATGGACCGTGGTGGACTCCTGCTCCACCATGCCTCTGCCATGTGGGAGCCACATTGAAGGCCAAGCCGAAGGATAGCGCCAGAGGCGCCTATAAAAGGGACAAGACTTCCATCGTAGCAAGGGTCGGCCTTTCTGATTCCACAACGCTTGTAAACCCTAGCGATCCCAAGTAGGATAGACTCTGCCTGGAGGAGCAAGAAGGTCATCATCCCCCCCCCCCCCCCCAAGGCAAGAACTGCCTCAAGGGGGCTTTCGGCAAGCCCGGTTGTACGGTAAACTCCATAACTCAATACAGACACGCAGGAGTAGCGGTCTTACCTCCTCATGAGGGCCGTGAACCTGGGTACGGGCCGGCGTCCATCTCTATCATGGGTGCTTCGTCTTCAGGTTCGGCGAGCAACATCGCCGGGTCACTCGAGGGTCTTGACCTCGGCGTTCAATCCCCTTCACGAACTACACTTCAGGAAGTGACTACCCCCACTTCTAGGGAGTCATAACCCGACATTTGGCGCGGCAGGTAGGGGATTGAGGCGCGTCAACGACCTTCGAGCCGCCTCCGCGCCATGGCGAACACCCGCGCTACCCGCACCGCCCACGTCAATCGACATGCTCCTGAAGGAGCGCGCGCCCCGCCAGGCGCCACAGCTACTCACGCACGACGGGGCCGACCCCGCCATGAAGAGCGCGCCCCCTCGGGCCCTCATGTGGAGGAGCCCGAGCGCAACTCCGAGCACCAGGAGGACGCGCAGTCGTCGCACCCGACGCGGCGCCCGAGCGGTTCCGACCCAGGCAGGACGGACCCCGCGCCCCACACCGCGCTGCTGATGGCGCAGGAGCTTCTTCGCTACCAGCCCACTGCTGAGGCCCACGAGCAGTGGCTGGAGCACCTCAACCACCTTGTCGGCATCGCCACGACGCGCCCCGCTCCGTCGCAGCCCTACGTGCACCCCTGTCAGGGCCTGCACCGGATGTAACACAGAGGGTTGCCTCGCACACGTCCTCGCCGCACGATTGCCTGATCATGTAGCGCACCGCGCCCGACGCTCGCGTGGGGATGCAGCTCCAGCGCAACCGCCAGAACAGGCTCGTGGAGGAGATCGGCCAGGCGGGCTGGCAGAACTACGGCGCACTGCAAAACGGGGTCGCCACATACGCTACGGGCTGCATGGCGTTCACCCGCTCCCTGCGGCGCGTGGTCTGGCCCCCGAAGTTCAGGCCGGCTCTCCGTAAGGGCTACGACGGCTCCAGCAACCCCATCGAGTTCCTGCAGCTCTACACCACCTCCATCCAAGCTGCAGGTGTTGGGGATATATCAACTAGGGGTATAACCAGCATGGATCAATCCGGCTAGTCCAGGGTGGCCCAAGGGTGGTAAGGCCAAGGCCTGCCGGGCGGCCCAGATAGCTGACGTGCAGGGAAGTAGGCGGACGGTCCAAGGAAGGCGGAAGGCCTAAACCCATCAAGCCACCGAGACCAAGACGGAAGGCGGCAACTAAGCCGGCTAGGTCTAGGACTCTGTTTACTTGCCGGACAAGTACTTACCTTGTACCCTGGGGTCTGGCCGCCTATATAAGCCGGCCACCAGGGAGCCTTTAGGGGAGAGGCTCAGAGACAATCTCCATAGGGATCATACCCATTGTAACCTGTTCACGGCTATTGCCTCATAGTGAATTAGAGCAACACGTAGGATCCCGCCACCGCTGTGGGATCCGAAGCTGGGTAAACTCGCCGTGTTCAATCCCGAACTCGACGACACCAACCTTGTTCCCCACAATCCATACGTAGGCTAGAGGACCCCCGTCTCCTATCAAATATGCCGATACCACGACGGTTGGCGCCCACCGTGGTGCATAAGGTTCCTGGCGTCACGTTCCAGGCGGGAACACTTGGCGGCGTGGGCAAGCAGATCGCCGTCGGTCGCGTCACAAGGTACGGCGGCCATAGTTACGTCAACTCGGATGAGTCCTGGGTCCCGGCGGAAGACTACCTTATTGGATGCGCAATCGTGCCGATCGGAGGGATCGACGTCTTCATTGGGTACACGCCAGAGGCGTACGGCCTACCGCGTTTCTACAACCCCACCCACCAACCCTTCGACCAAGCAGTCGACCGGCAAGATGGATCTGAATCCGCCTTCTCCCAGGAGTCGGCCGAATCTGATTTCCACTTCGTCGGAGTTGTCGGACTGGGATCCGACTCCCAGCCGGAAAACAACGATCCTGAGTCAATCCTCCCTGCTCTGCAGGAGGATGCGATGTCAGATGCCGGATCCAGATCTACTGTTCAAGTCAACATAGACTCTGACTCCGATGATGATGCTAGTCTCTTCGAAGAGAAGATCAAAACCCGCTTTTCCAGTGGAAATCCGGCTCCCTCAGAGGGTACAGCGGATACAGACATGCCTGACAAGCTGGCTATGATGGTTGTTGTCGGTCACGAGATAACCCCAGTTACTTTGGAAGCGCAAATCAAGCCGGCGGAAGAAGCCGGAGACACCACTGCCGGCCAACTCATTGAAAGTTCCGACAAGGTGTGCGCAAACAAGAAAACTGGCCTCGAGAAAGGCGGCAGCAGCAAACCCACGGATTTGCTCTCCGTCATCAAAGAAGTAGACGAGATCATGAATACTCCGGTGAACAAAAACACCCCACTCGACGAAGTGGAAGAGCTTAGGCTTAACATGCTTAAGCACTCTGACTTCCTGCGAAAAAGAGATGAGCACGTTGAGAGCCTTGCGAAGAAGATCAAGAAAGAGCAGGAGAAGATGTCGGCCAAAACAAGCCGACAACTCTTCGAGGAGAAAAGGTCATCAAAAAACCGCCGTGGAAAAGAGCCGCCTACGCAAGCAACGACAGCGGCTCAAGACCTAGGTTTCAATTGGCGTACGGCACCACAGCGAGTGGATAGAAGGGGGGATGTTGTCTTCTGCACCCCTATCGTCAACGCGGCTGCCGCGTTAGATACCCTGGACGACAACACTTACACGGCGGAAGAAAAGCTGGCCAACGCAAGACACTTCGTAAGCAAGGCCCTAGAACAACAAGCTCGCGCTGATTCCTACGGCCACATGGCGGATGCTCGCGGGGGAGACCTAGAGTCTAAGTCGGGCAAGTGCAAAGCTGCACCCGGCGCCGACCCCGAAGGCCCGTCTGGCTCCAGTAGCCACGGCGACAAAAGGAAGGCAACGCCACCTCCAAAGAAGGCGCCGCCGCCAAAGCCAAGGCGGGACAAAAATTCAAGGACGGGAAGCAGAGGAGACCTACCACCTCCATCTCAGCCAAGACGCGACAATGGCGGTAGCCGGAACAACAGGCAACCGCCTAGAAAAGATGGCGTCAACGACCCTCCAAGGAGAGGCCGCAGCCGATCTCCGCAACGCAGCAATGGCAGCAAGAAGAGAGAGGAGGTAGAAGGGCCCAGGCGAAGCATAAGCCGGGCAGCGCAGGACGAGCCGGACGCAAACAGAAGCACACGACAGCTCGATCCAAAAGACGCACGACACCGCCTACAAGACATAGCAAGAGGAAAGGAGCCGCTATACTCTGGACCAAAGTGCTTCGGTGACGCCATCCGCAGAGAGCCGTTCCCTAAGGACATGACATCAGTGTCAAAAAACTAATCTAGGTATAACGGCCTCGTTAAGCCGGACTCATGGCTATCCGACTATGCCATGGCCATAGAGTTTGCCGGCGGGAGCAGCCATATTGCCGTCCGCTACCTACCTCTCATGTTGGAAGGCACGGCAAGAGCTTGGATCGACAACCTTCCTGAAAAGTCCATCCATAGCTGGTACAACATGGAAAAGGTTTTCTCCCAGCACTTCCAAGGAACATACAAGCGTCCAAATACCTACACGGATTTGCAGCGCTGTATCCAAAAGCCGGACGAAACCATGAAAGATTTTGTCAGTCGTTGGATATCCGAAAAAGCCAACTGTCATGGTGTTTCGGACGCATAGGCTATCCACGCCTTCAACACGGGCCTACAGAAGAAGTCCTTGCTCCGTCATGGGCTCGTCCGCGAGCAAATCACGGACCTTGGTGAGATGCTCAACCTAGCCGCCCAATACGCGGCGGCGGATGACGACGCCCGGGACGATGACCCAGACTTCAACATCATACCAAAGCGGAACAACAAACGCAAGCAGGCGGCGGATGACAAAGCCGGGCCTTCCAATGAGGTAGCCGCAGCATTCCAAGGGAACACCGGCAAAAAGAAGTGGAAGAATAAGAAAGATA
Organism: Poa annua; assembly: GCA_026929855.1. Classification (NCBI taxonomy): domain Eukaryota; kingdom Viridiplantae; phylum Streptophyta; class Magnoliopsida; order Poales; family Poaceae; genus Poa; species Poa annua. The sequence continues at coordinate 34,605,648 of CM049426.1, forward strand.
GTCGCGAAGCCGGCTCAGGGCCTAAGGCGGCGCGAACCACTTATGAACAGGCAAAACTTTTGCCATGTCCCATCCACGCCTCATTGGGCAAGGTCAACCATATGCTTGGCGAGTGTCGTTTCATGGACGACTTCAAAAAGGATCCCACAGTCGGCTGGAAGTCAAAGAAGTCAAAGAAGAACGACAGGAAAGACAGCAAGGAGGATGAGGATGACGACGACATGTCTATCTCAAGCGAAGATGACGCAGCCGCCAAGAAAAAGAAGCCATATCCGAAGGTCAAAGAATCTCTTGTGTGCTTTGTCGGCACGCCTTCGGCTAAGGCGGATAAGGCGGAAATGCGCGAACTCAACGCGACAATGCCGGACGTCCCTCAGTACTTGAACTGGTCTGAGGCAACAATCACTTGGGACCGCTCCGACCACCCTGATCACGTTCCTCACCCAGGCAAGTACGCCCTTGTCGTCGATCCCATTGTCGACAACTTCAGACTCACAAAGGTACTTATGGATGGCGGCAGCAGCCTCAACATCCTGTACTATGACACACTAAGCCGCATGAACCTATCAGAGGGTCAGCTGGATCACAGCAACCTCACCTTTCATGGCATAGTGCCCGGCAGGCAAGCAAAGTCAATGGGAAGCATCAGGCTGAAGGTAACTTTCGGGCCAAAAGAGAACTACCGCTCAGAGTTCCTTAGGTTTGAAGTTGTCCCCTTCAAAAGCGCCTATCATGCAATCTTCGGACGACCGGCTTTCGCCAAGTTCATGGCAAGGCCGTGCTACATATACAGCAAGCTTAAAATGCCGGGGGAAAACGGAACCATCACGGTTTCCGGCAACTTCAAGAAAGCCAAGGAGTGCGAGCGTGGCATGGCCGCCTTAGCAGAAGCCGTCATCCACAAGGAAGAACTCGCGCTGCTCGGGGCGGATTCAGACAACTCCATGCCAAAGCCAAAAATGGATGTCAAAAAGACTTTCGAAGCTTCAGAAGACACCAAAAAGGCGGACCTCATCCCAGGTGACAAGTCTAAACAAGTTGTCATCGGCTCCAACCTTGACAGCAAATAGGAAGGCGCGCTCGTCGAGTTCCTCCGTCAGAATCGTGACATCTTTGCATGGTCGCCTTCCGACATGCCTGGTGTACCGAGGGAACTTGCCGAGCACTCACTCAACGTCATAAAAGGATCCAAGCCAGTGAAGCAAGCAACAAGACGCTTTGGAGATGAGAGACGCAAGGCTATAGGGAAGGAGATAAATAGGCTGAAGGCTGCCAATTTCATAAAAGAAGTTGTACACACCGATTGGGTGGCAAATCCTGTACTTGTCCCAAAGAAGAATAAAGAGCTGAGGATGTGTATTGACTATACTGGTGTTAACAAGTGCTGCCCAAAGGATCCCTTTGCGCTGCCTAGAATTGACCAAGTCGTAGACTCCACAGCAGGCTCCGAGCTGCTTTGTTTTCTGGACGCCTACTCAGGATACCACCAAATCAAGATGAGAGAGTCAGATCAGCTGAAAACATCTTTCACAACTCCATACGGAACCTTCTGCTACATTACAATGCCTTTTGGCCTGAAGAATGCAGGGGCAACATACCAGCGCTGTATGCAAAATTGCCTGCACGAACAGATCGGCCGCAATGTTCACGTCTATGTAGACGACATCGCGGTAATGTCAAAAAAGAAGGCGGATCTCCTAGAGGACTTGGAAGAAACTTTTCAGAATCTCCGGAGGTATCAGATGAAACTCAATCGCGTCAAGTGCGTTTTCGGCGTCCCAGCCGGCAAACTCCTCGGATTCATCGTCTCAGAACGAGGGATTGAGGTTAACCCGGAGAAGATCAAGGCCATCCAAAACATATCCAGACCTACTTGTCTGAAGGACGTGCAGCGCCTAGCCGGATCGGCGGCAGCCGTCAGTCGTTTCATAAGCCGCCTAGGGGAAAAGGCAATGCCTCTCTACCGGCTACTGAAGAAATCCGACAACTTCGAGTGGACAGCAGAGGCAGACGTCGCCTTGCAACAACTTAAGGAGCCCCTCGTATCCGCTCCGATATTCGCAGCACCTCGATCACAGGAACCAATGCTGCTGTACATCGCGGCAACAGGAGCTATTGTCAGCGTTGTCTTGGCTGTGGAAAGAAAGGAGAACGAAGCCGCGACGTGTGAGCAGCGACCGGTCTACTTCATCAGTGAAGTATTCTCCGCCTCCAAGCAGAGGTATCCGCATTACCAAAAGCTGGCTTATGGTGTATTCTTTGCCGCCAGAAAGCTTAGGCATTACTTCCAGGAACACACAGTAACAGTAGTCAGCAAGGCACCGTTGGGAGACATAATCAACAATGCAGAGGCAACAGGTCGAGTTGCCAAATGGGGCATCGAACTTGCCGCCTTTGATATAGTCTATAAACCACGGACCGCCATCAAATCTCAAGCACTTGCAGACTTTGTCGCCGACTGGACAGAGGCAATGGAGGAAACAACACTCCCCGAGTCAGAATATTGGGTCATGCACTTTGACGGATCAAAAATGCTCAAAGGCTCGGGGGCTGGAGTCGTTCTACGTACGCCTAAAGGTGACAAGCTTAGCTACGTGTTACAAATCCACTTCACAGCAACTAACAATGTTGCCGAGTACGAAGCCTTGCTTCACGGGTTACACGTGGCAAACGACCTAGGCGTCAAAAGAATCCTCTGTTATGGCAACTCAGATCTGGTCGCGCAGCAAGTAAGCGGAACATGGGATGCGAAAAGCGCAACAATGGCAGCTTCTAGAGCCAAAGTTGACGAATTTGCAAAAAACTTCGTAGGCTACGAAGTCCGACACGTTCCAAGAGCTGAGAATGAGGCGGCAGACACACTTGCAAGACTTGGATCAGAACGCAAAAAGGTACCAAAAGATATCTTCCTGGAGCAATTGCACAAGCCATCCATTAAAGGCGCCGATTTGATGGACCCCGACTCAGAAGAACCGGTAGAAGCGGCAAGTCTCGCTGTCTACTTAACACAGCCGGATTGGACAGTCCCATACCTCGATTTTCTAATCGACCAAAAGTTGCCGGAAGACGATGAGGTGCTAAAGAGGTAGATCATAAGGCGAGCCAAGGCATTCACGATAATAAAAGGCGAGCTATATAAGCGAAGCACTTGCGGCATCTATCAGCGGTGCATACAGTCGGAAGAAGGCCGGGAAATTCTGAAGGACATACATATTGGCGCCTGCGGGCATCATGCTTCCGCTAGGTCCATTGTATCCAAAGCTTTCCGCCAAGGTTTCTACTGGCTCACCGCCAAAGAAGACGCCGAGAACATCGTAAAGACATGCAAAGGTTGCCAGTTGTACGCCCGTCAACCTCACTTGCCGGCACAGGAGCTAAGGACGATCCCAATCACCTGGCCGTTCGCGGTCTGGGGCTTAGACATGGTGGGTCCCTTCAAAAAGACGCGCGGTGGGTACACTCACCTATTGGTCGCTGTCGACAAGTTCACCAAATGGGTCGAAGCTAAGCCGATCAGCAAACTTGACGCACGAACAGCCACCAATTTTCTCTGGGGAATTATCTCACGGTTTGGAGTTCCACACAGCATTATCACCGATAATGGCAGCAATTTGTCTCAAGGCGACATAGAAGAATACTGCAGCGATCTGGGCATCCGGCTTGATTTGGCATCCGTGTCACACCCTCAATCCAATGGACAAGTAGAGCGTACAAACGGCCTAGTCTTATCAGGACTTAAGCCTCGTCTCGAAGCTCCATTACATAGGGCAGCCGGCGCTTGGGCAGATGAGTTACAGTCGGTATTATGGAGTTTGCGCACAACGCCAAACAGATCTACCGGCTACACTCCTTTCTTCTTAGTATATGGCGCAGAGGCAGTGCTACCTACCGACATTAAGTACGATTCCCCAAGAGTCCAAGCCTACATCGAGCAAGACGTAGAAGGTGCAAGACAGGATAGCCTAGACCTGCTAGACGAAGAAAGAGACGTCGCTCTCCATCGCTCCGCCTTGTACCAGCAAAAACTTCGCCGCTATCATAGCCGGAGAGTGCGGAAGCGAAGCTTCAGAACAGGTGACCTGGTTCTCTGCCTAATTCAAGACAGAAAAGGCTTGCACAAGTTATCCCCGCCATGGGAAGGACCGTTTATAGTCACAAAGGCGCTGCTCAATGGTTCCTACTACCTAGCCGACATCCGCGACGAAGAAGAAAAGAAAATGCGCAAGAAGGCGGCAGGAAAAAGGGGAACCAAGCGCAAGAAAGGCATTGACGATCCATTCGAGCAAACAAGACGGCCTTGGAATATTGAGCAGCTACGTCCTTTCTACACTTAGCAATTTATAATTGTGATAAGTTAAATATGGTTATGAAATAAAAGTCTATGGTTCCTCATCTGTGTTGAGATGCATGCCATCTTTTGTCTTTTCTTGCAATCATATTTCCCCTATGTATCTAAGTTACCTATTTTCTAGCTCCGTGCAAAGGTTCAAACTGGTACATACTTGCAGCTTTCGAGCCAACCCAAAGCAAAAACAAACTTTTTGCGCCGCCTAATTCCTTTACCTCTGATTACTTATATGTGGTTCGCCTAGTAGTATGTCTTTGACACCAACATGTTGGCTTTGGTCGCTGATTCTAAACAAATTGTCTAGCCCTGGTTGTTTCAGCTAAAGTTACCGGCTGAGGTTTCGTCAACATACAAAAAGTCAAGCATATAAGTCAGGGTAAAATTAAGGCGGGCCATATAAATAAAGACAAAGTAAAACTTGTCAGCCAGTTTCCGCCTAGTGAAGCAGCAACAAAAGTATATACAAATATTACAAGTTAATGTTGCATTGTTTCAGGGGCCGACAAAATAAGGCTGGTGGGAGGCAAGGACAAGAAAAGATATGGCTCGGGGGAGCATCTACATCAGACTTGGGGGCTGACAACTTCAGCCCCAGAACTATCACTCACCTCCGCCTCAGCCGCGCCGGCAGCTCCAGCTCCCTCTCCGCCAGGCACAGGATGGCGCCGGTAGAAGATTGAAGTGTCCACCATGTCGGCGACTCGCGTGGCATAGCCGGCAACACTGTCCAGAACAGCGGCCGGCTCAACCTCGCTACCGTCTTCATACGTTGACGGCATGCCTTCGGTGACGGCTTCTATCTCCGCCTCGGGGTAGTGCGCCATGAACAACCCAAGGGCGGTCTTGGCTCCACCCCGTGCCGCCGACTTCAGCGAGCTTTTGTGCAATTTGGTCGCCTGCTCCAAGATGGTGGGCACGTCGCTGAACTCGGTCGGCTCCTGGCTGCCAGACGAAGTGAAGAACTTGGCGGCAAACCGCTTGGACGCCGCCAAAGTCTCGGCGATCAGCTCGCCCAGACGAGCAAGGCGATCCAGGCGGGGGCTGACAACCTTGTCATCGCCTAAACCGGCGGGAACTGCATCAAAAATAAAGCCATAAGTTTGGCTCAGGCTAAAGCAACATGGCAGTATCAAAAAAGGAGCAAGAAATTACCAAGGACCGAGTTATGGAAAGCCGACAACTCAATCATATGAGTTGCCAGCGCGTCCTCTGCAGTTTGGGCGCGAGAAGTCTGCTTGGATATCTCTTCCGCAGCCATCTTCTCCGCCTCCGCCAACTTGTTGCGCAGGCTTTCCAGCTCACCAGTGAGCTGGCTGGATTCCTGCGCAAACTTGAGTTGCTGGGCCTCCATCTCCTTTTGATGAGCCGCCTTCAACTCCAAGTTGGCGGCCGCCAAGTCTGAAGCTTCATTCATAAGAGCTTGCATATCAGTGGACGCCTTCAGGATATCCTGGGCGTGGTCTAGCAGTTCTACAAATATGGATTCGCTAAGCTAAATGATTGACGGAAACATAGGTCAAAAGCATAGTTGGAGAAAGGGATCAACCCTACCTTCATCTTTTTTGCGGGCCGCCTCCAATTCGGCGATCCGCCTGTACTTGGCCTCGCACTCCTTCTTCAGGTCGCGGTGGCGCCGGTTTATCTCGACTCGGGAGGAGACGAGCTCGACGTTGGCGGACACAAGGCCCTGCAAGAAAAAACAAAGGCATATAACATATTGTCGAATAACCACTAAGCCGGCAGTCAAAGTTTCTTTTGACTTGCCATCTAAGTGCTAGGGGGAAAGACTATGTATATGCCGGAGGGGTAGAAACTTACAGATAGGTCACCCTCCAAGTCGTCGAAGGCCTGCGAGGCAAAGGCGGCAAAAGCCAAGGTTGACTCCTTGGCCTCCTTAAAGGTAGACCAAGGGTCCCTGACTTTGCCGCCTCCCGCAGTCGGGGCTGCCCTCCGAGACCCGCCGGCAGTCGACTCCAGCAAACCTTCGTTGGCGGCGCGCGATTGCGCGGCATCATCGGCCGTAGCCTCAGCCAGCAGAAGGGGAGTTTTGGGCGCGCGGTCGGCGGAAGGGGCCCTTGGCGGAGCACCTGAGGCCGGAGCTGGGGGCTGACGTCGAGCGTCGCCCATGAAGCTGCCGGCGTGGAGCTGAGGGGTTGGCGGCACGGTGGCCGGCGAGCCGCCTTGCGGCCGCTTACCTTTGCCAAGGAGCCTGGTCGTCAACCGGGAGGTTGCGACCCTTTCCCTGTTAACAAAAAGCAAGCACTGTCAATTGGCCAGTATTGAAGAGTTTTGTCGTCTGATAAAGGCAAAGTTGAGTACCTTCGGGGGATGTTAATCCCCGCGTTCTCGCCAATGTTGGCGAGAGTCGGCTCGGTAGCCGACGCGATCCGTTTCCTCCTCTCGGCGTTCGCCGTAGAGGAAGCAGCGCCGGACGCCTTGCGCTTCTTCGTCTTCCCGGCTTCCGACTCGTAGAAGTCGGGAGCCAGGTCATCCTCCCTCAACTTAGAGAGCTGAAAAAGAAGACATGTTAAAGGAACTCAATCCTAGCCGGCAAAGCTGTCAAACAAGGGGCAAAGGAAGAAAATATTCACCTCGAGGGGAGGGTTGTCGTGGGTGTGCATGGGCACGCCCTCGGCCGCCTTCAACGACCCCGCCTTGACGAGGCTGCGGAGCCGGAATGCCAGGTCGGTGACCGGCAATATCTCTTCGCTCACGCGAAGAGAGGCTGTGTCAGTAGGCGAATACTAACACATCTTGTGCGGGCTGTACCGCAGGGGGAGGATTTGCCGGCCGAGCCAGCAAATGACGGTGTCGACCCCATCCAGCTGGGGGGGGAGCCATCGTCCTCGTGAGGAACTCGATCCGCCTTTGAATAAGGCGGAGTTCCTCCGTCAACTTGGGCACCGCCTCGTCCCAGCATGGGCGAGGCATGGGTGGTGCGTTGACGAATGCCGGAATGCCGACTTGACGGCCCGGCGCTGCCATGTCTTGGCAGTAGAAGAATGTGGAGGTCCAGCCCTTGACGGACTCAAGGTATGGTATCTTAGGATACCATTGGTGGCCCTGGCGGCAGTTGAAGGTGATACTGCCGCAGGTCGCCAGCCCGCCGTCCGGCACCGTCTGTCGCCGGCAACGGAAGCAGTATCTGAAGAAGTCTAAACTAGGCCTAATACCTAGGTAGCCTTCAAACAGAGCTGTGAAGCCGGCTAAGACTAATATACTATTGGGTGCGATGTTATGGGGCTGGAGCCCGTAGTGATCCAAGACCTCGCTAAAAAAGGCGGAAGGCGGAAGCGCCATTCCCCTGACAAGGTGGGAGGTAAGGATTACCCGCTCTCCGGCTTCCGGGGCCGGGATGATGTCTCCCAAGGCGGCCCTCCACCGGCAATCCTCCCGAGTGGGGAGGTAGCCGACAGCCTCCAAATCTTGGAGGGCGTCTTCGTCGACGATAGAAGGCAGCCAGTAGCGGGACCCGAGGTCCGCCGCTTCTTCTTCCTCGTCGCCGGGGCCGTTCGCCGTCGCCGTTGCTGTGGTGGTTGGTGGAGGAGCCGAGGAGCCCGCCGCGGGTGCGCGCGCGGAGGAAGTCCGAGGGACGATGGGGTGACATTGCCCGCCGTCGCCGCCGCTGCGGGACGGGTTATGGCGCCGCCCATCGACGACGCGAGCGCGGCCTCGGTCGCCGGGCCGCTCGACGCCGTCGAATGGGTTGGACCGGTGGACATCGCCGCGAGAAAAGGTCGCCGGAGGGGAGAAGTTCGCCGGAGCTCGTTCGGAGGCAGGGAGCAAGGAAGTGGAAGAGGCAAGGGCGCACGGAGAGCAAAGGCTGGGTAAAGAAAATGGACCGTTTGGCTACCTATTTATAGGGCCAGGCGTTGCTCCCTGTGCAACGGCGTTTTTAGTCGAACACGTGTCCAGCATCCGTTGCAGCCCATGATTGCACGATCTCCACGCCTCCTCTTTTCCCGCAATTTGTGATCGTGGCGAGATTCCCGCCTAGGCTGTTTTCAAACTGTCGTGAAGTCGGCTAGGTGAAAACCGCCAAGAAGAATGCTCGGCAAAGATCCGAGTAGCCGTCTTTTCCCATGATGGACAAAGGCGGCCGCATGTCAACATCAAGACACGTGTGCCTCGTTCATTTTCAGAATGGTTCAAGTCCTGCAGCCGCCAACCTTGGCAGATGAAGAATCAAGGAGAAGCCGACGCTTGGAGAACTTCAACTTTTCTGCGGGCTAATGTTGGGGATATATCAACTAGGGGTATAACCAGCATGGATCAATCCGGCTAGTCCAGGGTGGCCCAAGGGTGGTAAGGCCAAGGCCTGCCGGGCGGCCCAGATAGCTGACGTGCAGGGAAGTACGCGAACGGTCCAAGGAAGGCGGAAGGCCTAAACCCATCAAGCCACCGAGCCCAAGACGCAAGGCGGCAACTAAGCCGGCTAGGTCGAGGACTCTGTTTACTTGCCGGACAAGTACTTACCTTGTACCCTGGGGTCTGGCCGCCTATATAAGCCGGCCACCAGGGAGCCTTTAGGGGAGAGGCTCAGAGACAATCTCCATAGGGATCATACCCATTGTAACCTGTTCACGGCTATTGCCTCATAGTGAATTATAGCAGCACGTAGGATCCCGCCACTGCTGTGGGATCCGAAGCTGGGTAAACTCGCCGTGTTCAATCCCGACCTCGACGACACCAACCTTCTTCCCCACAATCCATACGTAGGCTAGAGGACCCCCGTCTCCTATCAAATATGACGATACCACGACAGCAGGAGGAGACGACAAGGTCATGGCCACCTGGTTCTCTCACGCGCTTCGGGATTCTGCGCTGTCGTGGCTCCTGAACCTCCCGGAAGACTCCGTGAACTCTTGGGAGGAGCTCTGCAAGCAGTTCGTCTCCAACTTCAAGGGAACGTACGAGCACGCCCTCACCCACAACGACCTGCACGCTGTGGTGCAGAAGAAGGATGAGACGCTTTGCAAGTACATCCAGCGCTTCAGCCAAGTGCGTAACAAGATGCCGAACATCCCTGATACCCAGGTCATCGCTGCCTTCCGCGAGGGCGTCACGAACAGCAGGATGCTCGAGAAGCTGGGCATCCACGACAAGCTCACCTCTGTGGTGAAGTTCTTCGACCTGGCAGACAAGTGCGCCAAGGCTGAAGAGGGACTCCTCTTCGTCAAGATGTCCTCAAGAGGGGACGCATGCTGAGGGGTCTAGGAGCCAGAAGAAGAAGGAGGAGCCCAAGCGCAAGACCATCGCGGTTCTCGCGGCAGAGCCTGACGCGAAGGGCACCCGCAGGGACTCCCCTGAGCCTGGAGAGAGGAAAGATGACCACCGCCCATTCTGCATCTACCACAACAGGCGCGGTCACTCTACCGAATCCTGCTTCGACCTCAAAAGGTTGAGCAAGGAGCACGAGCAAGCATAAGGCAGTGGCGGCCGCGGCCGAGGCCGCGGCTACCGCGGGAGCGGACGCAAGGGCGGGCTACCAGAAGCCATCGGGCAACCAGAAGCCATCGGGCAACCAGGCCAATGCTGCGGAGAAAAACGGCAACCTCCCTGACGAGGAGGACGGTGGCTACAGAGCGCCAAGAGGCGCCATTGCCTGTATCCTCGGGGAGGGGCACAGGCGCCAAAATCGAACAATCAATTCAAGCAGTTCGCCCGCGAGCTCAACGCCGCCCTCCCAAGCACTGAGATCTTCAGACCCCTCAAGTGGTCGCAGTACACCATCGCCTTCGACGCTCAGGACCACCCCAAGTCCACCAAGGCTGTTGGAACCCTCCCGCTGGTCTGCAGCCCCACCATCGACAACGTCGCTGTCTCCAAGACACTCATTGATGGTGGAGCAGGCCTTAATGTCATCTCCATAGATACATTCGAAGCGCTTCAAGTGCCTTACGAGCGGCTCATGCCCTCCCAGCCCTTCACGGGGGTCACCAGCGGCTCGATCGAACCTCTAGGCCAGGTCAGGCTTGCCGTCACCTTCGGAAGCAAGGAGAATTACCGCACCGAGCACATCGACTTTGATGTTGCACACATCGGCCTGCCATGCAATGCCATCCTCGGTTACCCCGCGCTCGCAAAATTCATGGCCGTCACGCATCATGCTTACAACATGGTCAAGATTACCGGCAGCGGTGGCACAATCAACATCCGTGGACATGTCCTGGATGCCACCCGCGCTGTCGAGACGGCCTACAAGGCTGCCGCCATGGAGTTCCCCGCGGACGAGGACCTAGAGCTTCTCGAGAGGCCCAAGAAGAAGAAGAAGCTGTTCTCCCAAGAGCCAGCCGCCAAAAGAAAGTCTCTCTAAGCTCCAGCAGCTCGGGGGCTGAAGGCTCGGGGGCTAGCGTCACCATTGCCGCTGCGCTGCCTCCCAAATAGGAAAGCGCGCTCGTCGCCTTCCTCCAGGCAAACTCTAACATGTTCGCATGGACTCCGTCAGATATGTCTGGTGTACCGAGGGAGGTGATCGAGCACCACTTGGCCGTGTGTCCAAACGCGCGCCGCGTCAAGTAAAAAGCAAGAAAACAAGCCCTCGAGAAGCAAGCATTCATCATCAAGGAGGCCGAGAAGCTCAAAGCGGCAAAGGTCGTCCGTGAAGTCGCGCACCCCATGTGGCTCTCCAACGACGTGGTAGTCCCAAAGCCCGCCGGAGGAGGCCGCCTCTGCATCGACTACACCGACGTAAACAAGGCCTGCCCCAAGGACCCTTACCCCATGACAAGAATCGACCAGATCGTGGACTTCACGGCAGGCTGCGACCTCCTCTGCTTCCTTGATGTGTTCTCTGGTTATCATCAGATAAAAATGGCTAAGGAAGACGAGGAGAAGACGGCTTTCCTCACCCCTTGCGGTGTGTACTGCTACGTCTGCATGCCCTTCGGCCTAAAAAATGCCGGAGCCACTTCCAGAGGCTGATGAGGATAACACTTGGCGAGCAAATGGGGAGAAACGCCGAGGCATATGTCGATGACATCGTCGTAAAATCCCGAGAAGGAGACACTCTCCTCAGGGACCTTGAAAAGACCTTCGCCAGCCTGCGCGAGGTGAACATCAAGCTCAACCCCGCCAAGTGCGTCTTCGGAGTGCCTTCAGGCAAACTGCTTGGTTTCCTCGTGTGTCACAGAGGCATAGAGTCAAACCCGGACAAAATCAAGGCAATAGAGGACATGCAGCCTCCACGTAGGATCAAGGACATGCAACGCCTAGCAGGATGCATGGACAGCTTCGGTAGATTCATCTCCAAGTTCGGCGAAACAGCCCTGCCCTTCCTTAAGATCATGAAAAGAACGGGCACTTTCAAGTGGACCCCCGAAGCTGAAGAAGCATTTGAGGACTTGAAGAAGTACCTGGCCAGCCCCCCAGTAATGGTCACCCCAAGGTTAGACGAGCACCTGAAGCTGTACCTGTCAGCTACTCCACAGACAGACAATGCCGTCCTTGTGGTAAAAAGGGAAGAGCCAGTGCGCCAGAAGAAGAGTGCAACCACTCCAAAGGAAAAGCCTCCCGATCTGGAGCTCGACGAGAGGCCTGCTCCAAGTCAACTGGTGCAAGAAGATCCCGCCAGGGAGCCTGTCAAGTCCCTTGAGGCCAACCCTCCCAAGGCCCATGACAAGCCCCTTGAGGCAAACTCGCTCGAGGGCCAGGTCATGCCCCCAGAGGCAACCACCCTTGAGGGCCTAGCGGAACCCCTTCAGGTAGAGCAAACCAAGGCTACACAGACTACTCTTGTCGAACATCCAGTCTCCTTCGTCAGCACAGTACTGCGCGATGCTTGCGAGCGATATACGATGCAGCAGAAGCTCCTCCTCGCACTCATCATCGCCTCAAGAAAGCTGCGACACTACTTCCAGGGACACCCCATCTCGGTGGTCACCTCTTTCCCCCTGGAACAAATCCTGCGCAACCCAAATGCCAAAGATCGTGTCGCAGGATGGAATATTGAGCTACAGCCATTCAATTTGCGCTTCGATACCACAAGGGTAATCAAAGGAAGAGCGCTGGCAGACTTTGTCGCCGAATGGGCTGACCCAACACCTGAAGAGCCTTTGGGAGAAGAACAAGAGCCCTGTGGAGACAGAATGCCCAGCCACTGGACCATGAAGTTATACGGAGCTTTTGCTTGTCGCCATGGTGGGGCTGGCGTTGTCCTTACCTCACCAAAGGGTGACAAGCTATATTACGTGGTCCAGCTGTGCTTTGGAATCGACAAGATCTCCAACAATATCGCTGAGTACGAAGGCCTGCTTGCTGGCCTACGCGCTGCAATCGCCCTAGGCATCAAGCACTTACTCATCAAGGGCGACTCCCAGCTACTTCTACAACAAGCTATAAGCCTAAGGACGACCACATGACCGCATACCTTGAAGAGGTCCGTAGGCTGGAGAAGCACTTCAGGGGAATGGAGCTCATGCACATCCCAAGAAAGGAGAACCAAGAGGCTGATGACATCACCAAGCGCGCATCAAAGAGGCAAGCTCAGCCGCCGGGCGTCTTTGAAGAAAGGCTCGTCAAAGCATCCATAGAGCAACCTCAAGAGGCCAGGCCCGCAGCATAGATGAAGCGCTCCCACCACCACATGCAAACGAGGCGCCAAACTGTGGGCCCCGAACAGGGGAGCGTCTGTTGCTCAAAGACTACCTCGACAGAGGGATCCTTCCCGAGGAAGATGTCGAAGCCGAGCGAATCGCGCGCCAAGCAAAATCTTACAAAATCCTAGAAGGAAATCTCTACCGCAAGCGCCCAAACGGCACCGCGCTCAAATGCGTCCCTCCTGAAGAAGGCAAACTGCTGATCAAAGACATCCACAGCGGAGAATGCGGCAACCATTCGTGCGCCCGCACCCTCGCGGGCAAAGTCTTCAGGAGCGGATTCTACTGTCCTCAAGCACTTCAGGCTGCAGAGGACATCGTCCAAGCATGTGAAGCCTGTCAGTTCCACGCCAAGCAAATCCACCAACCTGCGCTGGAGTTACAGACCATTCCGCTATCCTGGCCGTTCGCGGTCTGGGGGCTGGACATCCTGGGACACTTCCCAACAGCGCAGGGCGGATATCGCTACCTCTTCGTGGCCATCGAAAAGTTCACTAAGTGGCCTGAAGTGGAGGCGACGCGCACAATCACAACAGGCGCGGCGGTGAAGTTCATCTGGGGCCTGGTCTGCCGCTTCAGAGTGCCTAACCGTATCATCACCGACAATGGCTCACAATTCACTAGCGGCATCTTCAGAGCCTACTGCGAAAGAATGGGCATCAAGCTCTGCTTCGCCTCAGTCGCCCATCCGCAAAGCAACGGACAGGCTGAGCATGCAAACGCAGAAGTCCTCAAAGGCCTAAAGACCAGGACCTTCAAAGGCCACGGCATGGGCTGGATAAACGAGCTACCTTCGGTGCTCTGGTCCATCCGTACAACGCCACCCAAGCCTACGGGATAAACGCCGTTCGCCCTCGTCTATGGAGCCGAAGCAGTCCTCCCCACAGAGATAAAGCATGGATCCCCGCGGGTCCTCGCCTTTAACGAGGACCAGCAAGAGGACCTCCACAACGACGACCTGCTGCTCCTTGAAGGACTACGACGCCGCGCCGCCCTACGAGCGGCCAAATACAAGCAGGACCTAAGGCGCTACCACAGCCGCAATGTGCGCTCACGGACCCTGGAGGCAGGCGATCTCGTCCTCAGGCGAATCCTCTCCAGGGAAGGCCTCCACAAGTTGTCCCCGATGTGGGAAGGCCCCTACAGGGTAACCCACATCGCCAGGCCTGGCGCGGCTCGCCTCGAGACTCAAGACGGTGTCTCCGTCAAGAATCCATGGAACATCATGCACTGACGCAAGTTCTATCCGTGATCTTCGTCACGCCCGTGATCATTGTCACGTCAAGACATCTAGCGGAAGAGGCACGTTACGGCTCAACCTCCAAGCATTTTTTGTCTCCAGAGGTTAAAAGCTCACGGCTTAAACCTCACACAACTTTTTGTCTCCAGAAGGACCAAACTCAGAACGTGATCATCGTCACGCCCGTGATCATTGTCACATCAAGACATCTGGCGGAAGAGGCAGCTTACGGCTCAACCTCCAAGCACTTTTTGTTTCTAGAGGTTAAAAGCTCACGGCTTAAACCTCCAAGCTCCAAAGGCTTCTCTCGAGGGTAAACCCTCCGAGCTCTCCATGTAACGAGCCACCTCAGGCCGTTGGGAGTCTCTGCCACTAATGGGTGGTCCCCATGCCTCGACATGGTCAAAACATTAACTTGGCAACCCCAAGCATAATGAAACAATTTCGTTCCCAAGTGAACTTAGCGCCTCGGCGCCGTTATGTAATATGTTTCGTGAGTTTTATTTTACGCATTACTTTGTTGAAGTGTGCGCTTATATCTCTCCACATGCGTACCTCACGAGCGGGGGCTGAGTACGGTGCCAGTGCCTCAAATGACATACTAGCAGCACTACAAAATCCAAGAGTCCGAGCTCTGGCTGGAGGACAAGATCCCACAAACACGCCATCTCTACAGAGGACCTTGGTACTTACTCTCCTCGCGAGGAACACCTGAGGGGACCTACAAGGGCGCACGAGTCCCTTGAACCGTGTTCCAGCGTTTGGGTTCGCCCCTCTAACATCTACAGGGAACATAAGCCCTCGCAAGACTGAGGAGATACCCGGGGATGATCCCTCAAGAGAGCCTCCTCGCCAAGCAAAAAGCCTCTACAGGGCGAAAACCCCGAGAAGCTAAGTCTCGCACCCATGCCTTAAGGGCGTTCTCTCACCCTCTAGCGCACGTTTGCCCCTGAAGCGACTTCGCTTGCCCTTACGCTTCATGGACTACTCGCACGTCTAAGGGGGGCACTTGAGCATCATGACTCAGAGCTCTTACCTCTCCTAGGCCTAAACTCCCCCCGGCCTTGCGGAGTCATTGCTCCTGCATACCGAAGCGGCGGAGTCATGGCACGAAGAGATGGGTCCTACCGACGCAGAGAGCAAATAGACATGAAGATGAGTCCAGAGAGACCTCTCGAGGGGCAATCAAGCTAAATACAGATAGCAATAAAGAGTATATTACAGGCCAAAAGGTCTTAAAAACATCTAAACACAAGATTGTTTCAGATACAAGCGCACGCAGGCGTAATAGCGTGCAGCTCAGGCGGAAGCATCGTCGTCTTCTACCTCTTCCACTGCGCCCTCCGCGGTCTCGGTAGAGGCGGCCTCCTCCTCGTTGTCCTCTGCCGCAGCCTCCACGCGCCTGAAGCGGTTGCAGAAGGCGTCAACTTGCTCACGGAGGGAACTGGAGACCCGCTGCGCGTCCTCGCCTTGAGCGGCCTCGGTCACGGAGGAGAGGTCGAAGCTTGGCGTGAGGAGCCTGAGGTTGGTGAAGATGCGGTCAACAACCACCCCCAGGAGCTGCCAACTCTCGTCCTCGATCATCTTGCGAAGCTCGGCGATGGGGCCCTCGTGTGCCGCGAAGAGCTAGTCAAAGTAGACCAGGTACATGGCAGCATCGCCGCGGCCTCGGACGTTGGTGTGCGGCGCGTCCGCGCCAAACTGCGCAGCAAGCTCGTTGCCACGAGCAACCAAGGCCTCGAACATGCGCTCACGCTGCTTCGTGAGCGTGCGAGACGCCTGGCTGAGTCCGACGCCTCCGCGGCCCACTCCATCGCAGGGGGCACCTGCTCCTCCACGTCCTTGGCCAAGGGATTGAGGTTGTGGACTGCCTCGGTGTGAGCCTCCTCCGCTCGGCGACGACCGTACTTGGTGCGCTTGAGGCAAGCCTCCAGCTTGGAGTTGGCCCTCTTGAGCTCGGTGATCTGCTGAGCATCCGCGGCGTGCTTGGCCTTGAAGCGGTCCTCCTGCGTCTGGGCCAGGTGGCGATACTTCTGAGAGGTGGACTTGCGGAATTGCTTCTCGCGCTCCACGAGGGCGTCCTCGGCCTCCTTCTTCTTCTCGTCGAAACGTCGCTCGAAGCGCTCATAAGTGAGCTTCTGGGCAGCGACGTTCTCGTCGTACTTCAAGATGGTCTCCTTCACGCTCCTCGAGGGCTTCGTGCTGGGCGGCTAAGTTTTTCTCCGCCTGAAGGCATTGCTCCTCGCGCTGCCGTAGCTCTTTCTCCTTGAGGGCCAGCTGTCGCTCGCGCTCGGCAAACCCCTTGCGGTCTTCCTACAGAGCAGCCCGCGCGGCCTGATGGGCGGAGAGCAGCTGGGACTCCAGCTGGCCCAGCTCGCGGCGCTTCTGCGCCAGCGAGCCCTCCATCGCCTTGCGCTCCGCCTTGGCCTCGCGCAGGAGCTCCGCTGCGGCGTCACGTTCCGCTTGGAGGGGCTCAAGGAGCTCTGCGGCGTCCCGGATGGCCCCCTCGCGGATCTCCTTGGCGAAGCGGGTAACCTCCTCGCGCGCGGCCTGCAGCGCCAAGTCCTCCAGCCGGCGCGCCTCGACCGCCGTATGGAAGGATGCCTACGACCTCGCCAGCTCCTCCTGCTGCCGAGCGAGCCATATGTCCCCGAGGGAGAGGTGCGCCTCCAAGCCCTCCAAGGATTCTCTCACGAGGCCGAAGGCGACCTCGCGGCGCCCCACGCTCCAGTCCTAGCCTCGAAGGACCAGTTCCCGGCTTGTGGAGGGCCCGGCTCCGGCGTCGAGTCCCGAGGGCCTGGCCTCGGGGAGAGCTCGGGGGCTAGCCTGGGCTCCGCCTGCGCCCGCGCCGACATCCTCTTCGGGCCCCGCGGCAGCAGGGCGCTCCTCGTTTCCAGCTCGACGAGGAGGCGAGGAAGATTCTCCCTCAGTGGACGCGGCCGCACCAGCTGGTGCCACGCGCGCTTCCGTCGCAGGCGCCACGGTAGCATTGGGCGCAGACGGTGGGGCAGGCACGCGCGGTGGCGTCGACGCACGCGGCGGCGTTGCTTCGCGCAGCGGAGTTGCCTCACTCGGAGGCGTAACCGCGCAAGGAGCGCGCGGCAGCGTGGAAACCTTCTCCACCGTGGTTTCCACCACCATCGTCTCGGGGGGCGGTGTAGGTGCCTCTGGGAACGGCGTTCCCCCCTCCGCCTGAGGCTCCATCGCCCCGCCTGAGGCACAGCCGCCTGAGACTCGGTCGCCCCCACCTGAGGCGCAGCCGCCTCCGATTGAGGCACCCCTCAGGGGGGTCTGCGGAGGCCGTCTCCACAGGCCTCGTGGCCTCGTCAGCCACGGTCTCTGTCGTGGCTCTCTTCACCTCAGCTGCCTTGCGAAGCCTACGGCGCTTCGCAGGCACAAGATCACTGGCAAAAGCCCATGAAAAGATCTTCAATAAAGGGCGGAGTAAAAAATAGTGAAAACAAAACGCAAGTGAACAGGTGTCACGAACACTTACCTTGAAGGGGGGGGGGGAGGCGCCAGCATCGACCCACGCCAAGCCTGGAGAGCGCCATGAGGGAAAGGTCTTGGCCACAAGCCTTGCAGGGGGCGTCACCGCTTTACTTTTGGAGGGGACGTCGGACGGCCTCGCCCCCGAGTGGTCCGTGACGGCCTTGGTGTGGGGCCTCCGCGTCAGAGGCCCCCTCTTCCTCAGCCTCCTCCTCCACGGGGCGCGAGGGAGCCACCACGAAGGCGTCATCGTCACCTAACGAGATGTCGGAAACCTCGTCAGTAAACGGCCCGGCCCTCGAAGAGGGCACCTCCCCGGCCGTGGCCTCCTTCACCTGGGCCAGCTCCTGAGGCCGAGGGAGAATCTGCCCCTTCCGCTCCCCGCATGTCTGGCGTCAGCAACTCTGAGTCCGCCCGGCCTGTCGGGGTGAACGGAGGCATCCCCTCCAGGATATCCATGCGCTCCGTAAGGTTGTATTGATGAAGAGGCTGGAGCGTCACGGGGAGCTGATCCACGACAGGCACCGATGGGTTGACGAAGAGCGCGGAGAGGACGTTGTCGACGGTGTCCTTGTCGTTGTCCTCGACATGAAGCCGCATCTTTTCGCTTGGCCCCGAGTACATCCACATGGGCACCGAGTGTGCCTGGAGGGGTGCGATGCAGCACGTCACGAAGTCCGCCACGATCATGTGCCCCGTGAGGCCCTCCTCGCGGAGGAAGCTCAGGCGCCCCATCAGGCTTACATTCCTCGCGCCGTCGAAGGTGGCCAGGCCCCAGCGGGAGTTCTTCAGCGGGGGCTCGTCGAGGACCTCGAGGAAGGCGCAGGGACGCTCCACCCCGACGAAGAACCACTTCTGGCGGAAGTGATCCACCTTCTTTGTCACCGAGGTGATGGCCTTGTTCTCGCTCCAGGACATGGGGATATAGACGCTCCCCATGCCGTCGACGATGCTGAACGAGACGCACCCTGAGCGCTCCTTGTTCGCCGTGATCCGGAGCGCGTAGAAGCACCGGGACAGCCCCACCGTGTGCTCCAGGCCCAGATATGCCTCGCAGAGGTAGGCGAAGACGGCGAAGACTGCAGTCATCGAGACCACGGCTGCCCGGGATGCCGCCGATCCTCCACCGCCCGAGGTCCCTCTACCTGAGACGAGTGTGCCCGTTTCGAGTACTACCGCCAATGCCGAGGAGACCGTCATCGTGCCCCCTTCTTCCGATCAATCCGAGAAGCCGGTTGCTCCTATCGCGCCTTGACCATCCGCTGACATACCGTTATGTTCGATCTGAAAACACTTAGTCGCTTAAACATTAAATCCCCGGAATGTCGGGTACAGATGTAATATACTTTTAATTCCTATGCTATGCCTGCCAACTTTTGCTTTAACGAATGATAAGTTATGTTGGTTTATTCCGCCACGAGTCCCCAGGTTCATTTTCATGTTTACCATAGTTAGGCAATTTCTGCTCTTGTCTACCATGCCGGTGTTCGACAGTCGAGTCACGAAATTCCATTTACGGTATACATTACTTGTAAATGTCCGAGTTCTAGTTGCCAAATTTCTGATATAAAAAGTAAAAAAAAACCAAAAAACCGAGTTAGTAAGATGTATATGCCGGAGGAATTCCTATCCCGAGTCCCCGAGTTCTTTTTCGTGTTCCCCATACTTGATGCTCTTTGCTCTTGACTACCATTTCGGCGTTTGCCAGTCAAGTCACAAGATTACCTCACATGACATACATTACTTTAACTTTGAAACCGAGTTCAGAATATTTCCGGCATATACCAAACGAAAATAAGTACGAGGCAGTCCCCGAGTTCCTCTCTGGGTTGCCGACATGCATAAAACATGTAAATAATAAGACCATAGTAAAATAAAAATAGGCAGTCCCCGGGTTCCCCCCGAGGATGCCGACATGCAACTTAGGACACACAACACATTTGAGCGAGGCAGTCCCAGAGCGTCTCGGGGTGCCGATATTTCATTGATAAATACCGGGATACATACACTGCGCCCTTTAAGTGTAAAAGGGACGGAGCAAGGCTACATTCCATGGCCGCTTGGTTTCCTCACCAGCTTTGTCCATTACTCCTTTTCTAGCTTCCTGTGCATCTACAAGGTAATAAGAATCATTGTGCAATGCCCTGCTCACAACAAAAGGCCCCTCCCATGGAGGTGAAAGTTTATGCATTCCGGCTGTGCGCTGGATTAGCCTTAGCACCAGATCCCCTTCCTGGAATACTCTGTGATGCACCTTCCGGCTATGATAGCAACAGAGGTTCTGCTGATAAATTGCAGACCGAGACAATGCCAATTCTCTTGCCTCCTCGAGCAAGTCAACATCATCTTACCATGAAGAATGGCGTATACCCGGTAGATCTATTCGGTGTGGTCCGGAAACCCCACAATACTGCTGGTATCTCCTCTATCCAACATCCCGGAGTTCTCAATAGCGGTTCGACTAGGCGAGCCTTGATTCCGGCTAGCACCAAGGCATTTGCTCTCTCGACCTGCCCATTTGCTTCTGGGTAGGCTACTGATGCCACATCCAACCTGATTCGCTTCTCCGCACAGAATCGAGCAAATTCTTCCACAGCAAAGTTAGTCCCATTATCCGTGATGATGTTGTGCGGGTAGCCATATCTCAGGATGATGTCTTTCAAGAATTGGACCGAGGTGTGCCTGTCGCATTTCCGGATTGGTTTGTCCTCTATCCACTTGGTGAACTTGTCCACCATCACCAGCATGTGTGTCATATTGCCTCTTCCCGGTTTAAACTATCCTACCATGTCCAAGCACCATACGACAAATGGCCAGGTGATAGGGATAGTTTTCAGTGTTGATGCCGGCATATGTATCCTGTGGGCAAATCTCTGGCAGCCTCCACATTTTTGGACAATGTCCTCTGCATGCTGTAAGGCGGTGAGCCAATAGAATCCATGCCGGAACACTTTTGCCACCAGCGCCCGAGATGAGGCGTGGTGTCCACATTCTCCCTGATGTCTCTCCAGCAGCATCTACTGGCCCTCCTCGGGCTCCACGCACCTCTGGAGCACCTCGGTGACACTTGTTTTATAGAGCTCTTGATTGATTACGGTGTATGCCTTGGATCTTCGCAGTATTTGCCGGGCTTCTACCTCGTTTTCCGGGAGGGTATCATTCCAAAATGTATGTCATGATGGGTTGCACCCATCCCGGGACGGGTCGTACCGGGAACACGGGAACCTCTATGTCCATTGGCTCAGCCGACATCACCTCCACAGACATGCCGTTTGCCATCCTCGAGCTCTGTGGTGCAGTCCCCGGGTTCAGTGCAGTACTCCCGGCTTCCACCTCCATAGGTATCCGACCCAGGTTCCTTGGGGATAAAAATAGACTCCGATTCGGGTGAGGGCTGGATAGACGGCTTCCTCAGATGTTCCAGGGCGATGCCTGGTGGAATGGCATCCCGGGATGATCCCAGTTTGAACTCGCAGCTTTCAAAAAATCCGGATATTTTCTGCACATGGAACCGGTATGAGGTCATATTTGCGTCAATTGCATCCTAGTTCCCCAACACCTGCTGCACCACGTGGTCGGAATCACCGAAGCATTCTTTTCGGCGGATGCCAATTTCCTTGGCGACATTGAGTCCATGTACCAATGCTTCGTACTCGGCCACATTGTTAGATGCCCGGAAATGAATTTGCAGTACATACTTCAGCACATCATGCTTTGGTGAGGTGAGGACGACCCCGACACCCAATCCGATCTTGGCCTTGGAACCATCGAAATGCATCCTCCAAAAATTGTAGTCGTGAATTGGAGGTTCATACTGCATCTCGGCCCAGTCCACCAAGAAGTCCTGCAGCGCCTGCGACTTAATGGCGTCTCGTCTCTCGTATGCCGGAGCGTCCGGAGACAACTGGATGGCCCATTTGGCAACTCGGCCGCTTGCATCCTTACAGCCGATGATCTCGGCCAGGGGAGCTTCGCACACCAACGTGATTGGGTGCTCCTGGAAATAATGCTTGAGCTTGGTAACTGCCAAGTACACCCCATATGCCATCTTTTGGTAGTGCGGGTAGTTCTGTTTAGATGTCGAGATCACCTCGCTCAGATATTACACTAGTCTCTGTATCAGCTTGTCCCCTTCTTCTCTTTCCACCACAATGTCTACACTTACTACCCGGTTAGTGGCAGCGATGTAGAGCAGCATTGGCTCCTTGGGTAATGGGGATGCCAACACTGGTGCTGGCGAGAGCATCCTCTTTAAATAATTGAACGCCGCATCAGCTTGCGGGGACCATACAAATGTTTTGCTCTTTTTCATTAATTGATATAAGGGCAAGGCTTTCTCCCCTAGTCGGCTCACAAACCGACTTAGGGATGCCAGGCAACATGTGAACTTTTGCACATCTTTGAGACGTGCCGGTAATTTCATGCTCTCAATTGCACGTATTTTACCCGTATTGACCTCAATCCCCCGGCTTGATATGAGAAAACCGAGTAATTTTCCTGCCGGAACACCGAATGTACATTTATCCGGATTCAACCTCATCCAAAATTTTCTTAAGTTTCTAAATGTTTCCCTCAGATCATCGATCAAAGAGGATTTTTCTTTTGTTTTTATGACTATGTCATCGACATAGACCTCGACATTCCGGCCTATCTGGTCATGTAAACATTTCTGCATGCATCTTTGGTATGTAGCACCAACATTTCTCAAACCAAAAGTCATGACACGGTAGCAATAAGCCCGATACGGGGTAATAAAAGCAATTTTCAATTGATCATCCGGATTCAAGGGTATCTGGTGGAAACCAGAATAAGCTTCTGAAAAAGTCAAAAGATCACTCCTGGCAGTGGAATCGATCACTTAATCTAACCGGGGGAGTGGAAACGGATCTTTCGGGCATGCCTTGTTGAGGTTGGTGAAGTCGATGCACATGCGCCACACCTTAAGCAGGAGGGGATCATCTTTCTTCTTCTCAACCAGGACTGGATTCGATATCCAATCCGGATGCAGTACTTCCATCACGAACCCGGCGTCCAGAAGTTCCGCGAGATGCTCCATGATGACAGCTCTTCTCTCATTCGAGAGGCACCTAGTCGGTTGCTTCACCGGCTTCGCGTCAGACCTGACAAATAACGAGTGCTCAGCCAACTCCCTCTGAACGCCTTGCAGATCGTTACTCGACCACGCAAAGGCATCCCGATTCTCACGGAGGAAGTCGTCGAGCTCGCCTTCCTATTTGATGTCTAGGTTGCTGCCAATGATGACCTGGCGCTCCGGGTTACTTGGGTCAACTCCCACCTTCTTGGTCTCCTTTGGTGCTTGGAACGAGGCGTTCTGCTCCGGGTTCACCATTCCGGGCATGCCGAGTTGCGAGGTCTTGGCCAGTCCAACCACCTGCTGGATTCTCTTCTTCTCCTCAGCTATGACAAGGGACTCGGCTAAGCATGATCCGGCAGATGCACAGTCCATGGAGCGCTTGTGGTCTCCCGCGATGGTGATCACTCCATTTGAACCCGGCATCTTCATATTCAGGTAACCCATGTGAGTGGAGATCATGAACTTGGCTAATGCCGGCCTGCCAATGAGCGCATGGTAGGGACTCTCGAGATCCACGACCTCGAACTCCAAGCTCTCAGTCCGGCAGTTTTCCCGGGTTCCAAACAACACTTCAACCCAAATCTTGCCCATGGGTGAGCAAGAGACTCCGGGCACAATGCCATGGAAGGTCGTCTCGGTTGGGAGCAGCGTGTTCATGGATACCCCCAACTTCAGCATGGTATCCTTATACATGATGTTAATGGCACTGCAATTGTCAGTCAGGACCCGTCTGAAACGGATGTTGAGGCTTGGCCCGACAAAGGTCGGATCTACCACCAAAGCGTAACCACCAGGTTTGGGCATATACCGGGGATGATCATTCCGACTCGAGGTGATCTCCATCTCGGACCAGTGCAGGAACTTGGGTACTGCCGGGATCACAACATTTACTTCCAGAGCACGCTGTCGCACACTCTTCCGGTCGGTAGGATCGGTCACGAAGACCACATAGCTCTGATGTGCTTCCCGGTAGTTGCCCTGCTGGTGCCCAGATTGGTTACTCGTACCAACACCATTGTCATTTCTGACATTTACCATATTCACTGGTCGGGGGAGAGGAGGTCTCTGGGTGGGCTGATTAACCCGGATTGCATTGGCACCGGACAGTGGTGGATGAGGCCTCGGAATGTTGGGCCGTGATGCCGGTGCATTCGGCCGAGTAGCCCCAGCACAGCCTTCCTGCAACGTGCGCTGGTACCAGCTGCATTGCCGAGTAGAGTGATTTGCAGGCTTGTTGGATTCCAATGTATGATAGCAGCATGGCTTGTTCAGCATCTCTTCATACGTCAGTGGCTTCTTCTGGTCCACCCATGTATTCTGCACCTCTTGGCTTTGACCCCAAGCCGGGCCAGTCACTTTCTGCCGCCGATTATTTCCGGCATCCCCTTGATCTCGGCCTACCGCTGTGACATGCTGCGAGGCATAGTGGAACTCGGGTTGGTTCCTCTTCTGACCGAAATCCTGGCGGTCATGGTTCCTGCGCGGCCCCGAGCGCTGATTTCCCGCATTCCTCCTGTTGGAGTCTCCGACATCCACGAGGGGTTGCATGGGGTCTCCAAGCATGTAGGTGTCGGCAATGCGCATGGTTTCTGCCAAGGTTGCCGGCATCTTTCTTTGCAACTTTTGCCAAAGCATGGAGCCATGTCGGCATCCTTGCGCAAACCAGGATATGGCATGTGCCTCGACAACTCCTTCGCAAGAATTGTGAATGTTGCTCCACCGAGTAAGGTACTCTCGGTCAGTCTCATTGTCCCTATGCTTCCAGATGGAAAGCTGTTGAGGTCGGTTGGGCCTCTTGTATGTGCTGGTGAAGTTGCTGATGAAGGCCTCCTCGAAATCTAACCAACAGTCTATGCTGTCAGTCCTCAGTTGTTCAGCCAAATCCTGGCAGGTCCTTCCAACATTTGCGGCACATATCGCACCGCCTAGCGCCTGTTTCCCCCGGCTAAGCTTACTGCAGTTACATAGTCAGTCAACCAATCCTCCGGCTTCGAGCTGCTGTCATAGGTCTTTGCACCCGGTTGAGCTGAAAATTTCGCACAGCCGGCTCACGCATGATTCGAGGCCCGAAGCAGGCAGGTCCCGGAGGGCCTTGCTCTTCCACCAACTCGGATTGGTGAATCCGGTCGAGCGTGAACCTGGCATCAGCTGGATCTAGCTGTCGAGTTCCTATCCGAGATCCCACAGGATTCTCGTTAGGCTGGCATCCGAGTTGCTGCAACCTTGAGTTGCGATCGTCATGCCTGTTAACCACAAGAACTACAGCTTGCTGTGGGACAGAGGCGGCATCCCTCTGCCGGTTTCCCTGACTTTACGGTGGATTCCGAGGTGGATTACCACGGCTAGCCGGGACATTGTTTCCTACACCCCGGTTACCACCACCATGGCTACCCTGAGCCTGACCGGGATTGTTCTGCCCGGCTTGCTGGATTCCAGCAAAGGCCGGGACGTATGTCTGCAATTGCTTGTTTCTCCCGGAGCCTCGGGTTCGGCTCCGGCTTTTGCTCTTGCTCTTACTCGGATGCGGAGATGAAGCCTCTCCGCCCGATCTGTTGCTCTCGGCCCTAGCCGAGTATACCTGGGAGCCAGCACCCGAGTTCTTCTGCTTGAAGGCCTTATTTTGCCGGTTAGCTTCTATGACCAACTCGTTGACCCGCTCCTGCTGCTTGCGCAGAGCTTCCCCGGATAGCCCAGCCAACTCGGCCATAGCTGCCTCATCAGCCCTAAATGTTTTGGCAGGTGAGCTGTACACCGGTTTTCCACCGAGATCGGACTACCCGATCTGCTATGGCTAGGTGTTGTGCCACCAACCAACTCATCATTCACCATCCCGCCTTTTTTGCGCAGATCGGCGATGCGCTTGTCCTGGGAATCTATCCTAGGGAACCCGTGAGCTGCGTTGTACTCACGGAGACTAGCACTAAGCTCACGCCTGATCTCGGCGATCTCTTGCGCCTCAACATGTAGCAACCTGCGATGCTCTTCCAAATCAGCCGAAGTGACTTGGGCATCAGCACCAGCTGTCAAAGGGACGGCCAACTTGGTGACTAGACCCGACAGGGGATCCGCCGGCGACGAGGTTCGGACGGCTGGGGATCGCCATCTCGGGCAGCACCTCGCTCCTGGGGAGGTTTTGCCAACCGAGTTCCGCCACTGCCGGTGTCGCCGTCGGGAGCATCTTCGAACAGCTCCTCGGTCACCCTGACCATCATGACTGCGATGCAGCCTGCGGGGCGATCGATACGCTGATCCCAGGCGGCGCAGATCATGGGGGGATCCTCAGCCTCCAGGACAATGTCCGGATAGCTGCAGATGATCTCGGTGGCGACGTAGGTGGTGAAGACACCGAAGTCGATGAGGCAGCCGTTCGCCGGAAAGGGCTTGTTCCGGAAGCAACCGGCATTGTCGCTGACGAAATCCATTTCACCTAGCCTGACGACCAGGCCGGAGAGAACTCGGATGCCGGAGTGAACGGTGGAACCCGTCCGGATGTGTACACCAGCCAACGCCTCTACCTGCCCCACGGTGGCCGCCATTGTCGTGGTGGTATCACGGCAGATGCCATGGGATGGCTAATGTGTGGGGCCGATGGACGCTAGTGGATCCGGGGAGGGCTAGCGAGCTAAGGATCTCACACGGTAGGAGATGCCGAAACACACAAGAACGCAGAAGAACACACTCAAAGATCTACAAAACCCAAACAAATGCACGAAGGCAATGCCACACACACGATATACCCAGGTTCGGGGCCCTCGTGAGGAGGTAACACCCCTACTCCTGCCTTTCCTCTCTATATAAGGGTGTCACAAGATCTACAACATGCTCCTTGAACTGTTTTGATGATGAACTAGAGAAGGGAAGGGAGTAAATGCCCTGAGAGTGAATGAGACTATAGTTTTGGCTCCCAAGTTGGTCGTCCCTCCACAGGAGGAGTTATGGCGCCTTATAGAGAGTTTCGGTCGGGAGGCCCGGAAACCCTAATCCGGCACGGTCCCACCGGACAGGGCTAACGGTTATGTCGACACCGGCTAATGCGACCTAGACGCCGTGCTATCCGGTATAGCCATGCCGTCATCATTCCGGCAAAGACTGCAGGCGCCGTCCTGGATCATCATTGTCCCCTTGTCAGAGACAAGACATGTCTTCGCCCAAGCTTAGTAGCCTTTTCCGGATTGCCGGGCTAGGCTTGTCCGATCTTGTCGTAGCGTCATCGTACCGGCTGACACGCTCCCGTGTCAGGCGGGATGTGACCATACTTCTGTGCCAGGAGGGATGGGATTTCCCCCACGTCAGGCAGAAAGCCTGCACCTGACCTCTGACTCCCGACCGACATGCCCCCATGTCGGTCTTCTCCTTTGGTAGCTCGGCACGTCCTTCCTGCACAACAAAGATAACTTGCCAGAACCGAGATGAGTACGTCGGTTAATATCTACCCGGGACGTCCACTCGGACCATACGGGTTCTCTTCTACCTGGGATCTCATCGGAGGACTCCGACATACCGGGAAGCCAGAGGGCCCTTCCGGTTGTAGCCGAGTTCCACCCCTGATCCGGATAGCGTCTTAGGGGGAGTATCTCTAGGCCTAGCCTCCCGAAGATGTCTTAGGTTGTTACCAAAGACATCTTCGAGAAGCTAGTTCTTAGAGGAACCCTCCGCTGTTGCTTATGTTGCCCTGGGGGTCTATTTAAAGTTTCCACCGATGACTCTTGCGGCCTCCAGGAGACACTTTAGTCCTGACCACCCTCTAAAGGCCAAGTTGCATCTTCGGCGCACCATAGGACAACCCTTGCTTACCCCCAAAGGTCAGCTCCTGTAGCCATGCTGCTGATCTGGACCGGTTGCTGAAGAATGCAGGGGCAACATACCAGCGCTGTAAGCCAAATTGCCTGCACGAACAGATCGGCCGCAATGTTCACGTCTATGTAGACGACATTGCGGTGATGTCGAAAAAGAAGGCGAATCTCCTAGAGGATTTGGAAGAAACTTTTCAGAATCTCCGGAAATACCAGATGAAACTCAATCCCGCCAAGTGTGTTTTTGGCGTCCCAGCCGGTAAACTACTTGGATTTATCGTCTCAGAACGAGGGATCGAAGTTAATCCGGAGAAGATCAAGGCTATCCAAAACATAGCCAGACCTACTTGTCTGAAGGACGTGCAAGGCCTAGCCGGATCGGCGACAGCCATCAGTCGTTTTGTAAGCCGCCTCGGAGAAAAGGCAATGCCCCTCTATCGGCTATTGAAGAAATCCGACAACTTTGAGTGGACATCAGAAGCAGATGCGGCCTTACAACAACTTAAGGAGGCTCTCGTATCCGCTCCCATACTGGCAGCATCTCGATCGCAGGAACCAATGCTGCTCTACATCGCGGCAACTGGAGCAATTGTCAGTGTTGTCTAGGTTGTGGAAAGAAAGGAAAGCGAAGCCGCAACGTCTGAGCAACGTTCGGTTTACTTCATCAGTGAAGTCTTCTCCGCCTCCAAGCAGAGGTATCCGCATTACCAAAAGATGCCTTATGGTGTATTCTTCGCCGCTAGAAAGGTTAGGCATTATTTCCAGGAGCACACAGTGACATTAGTCAGCAGAGCACCGTTGGGAGACATAATCAATAACGCAGAGGCAACAGACTGAGTTGCCAAATAGGGCATCGAGCTTGCCGCCTTCGATATAGTCTACAAACCACGGACTGCCATTAAGACTCAAGCACTTGCAGACTTTGTTGCCGACTAGACAGAAGCCATGGAGGAAACAATACTCCCCGAGTCAGAATATTGGGTCATCCACTTTGACGGATCAAAGATACTCAAAGGCTCGGGGGCTGGAGTTGTTTTGCGCACACCCAAAGGTGATAAGCTCAGTTACGTATTGCAGATTCAATTCACATCAACCAATAACGTCGCAGAATATGAAGCTTTACTTCACGGGCTACATGTGGCAAACGACCTTGGCGTCAAGAGAATCCTCTGTTATGGCGACTCCGACTTAGTCCTGCAACAAGTAAGCGGCACATGGGACGCGAAGAGTGCAACAATGGCGGCTTACCGGGCCAAAATTGACGAATTCGCCAAAAATTTCATGGGCTACAAAGTCCGGCATGTTCCAAGTGCTGAGAACGAGGCGGCAGACATCCTCGCCAGACTCGGGTCAGAACGCAAAAAAGTGTCGAAGGATATTTTCCTAGAACATTTGCGTAAGCCGTCCATGAAGGGCGCCGACTTGTTGGACCCCGATGCAGAAGAACCAGAAGAAGTGGCAAGTCTTGCCGTCTACTTGGTACAACCAATTGGACTGTCCCATATCTCGATTTTTTAATCGGCCAGAAGTTGCCGGAGGACGATGAGGTGTTGAAAAGGCTGATCATAAGGCGAGCCAAAGCATTCACAATAATCAAAGGTGAGTTGTACAAGAGAAGCACGTGCGGTATCTATCAGCGGTGTATATTGCCAGAAGACGGCCGGGAAATTCTGAAGGACATACATATCGGCACTTGCGGGCATCACGCCTCCGCCAGGTCTATTGTGTCCAAAGCTTTCCGCCAAGGTTTCTACTGGCTAACCGCCAAAGAAGACGCTGAGCACATCGTGAAAACATGCAAAGGCTGCCACTTGTACGCCCGCCAACCTCACATGCTGGCACAAGAGCTTAGGACAATTCCAATCACTTAGCCGTTCGCGGTCTGTGGCCTGGACATGGTTGGTCCCTTCAAGAAGGCACGTGGTGGGTATACTCACCTATTGGTCGCTGTCGACAAGTTCACTAAATGGGTCGAGGCCAAGCCGATCAGCAAACTTGACGCACGAACAGCCACCAATTCCCTCTGGGGAATTATCTCTCGGTTCGGACTTCCACACAGCATTATCACTGATAATGGCAACAACCTATCTCAAGGCGACATCGAAGAATACTGCAATGATCTAGGCATCCGGTTTGATTTGGCATATGTGTCACACCCTCAATCAAATGGACAAGTAGAGCGTACAAACGGCTTTGTCCTCTCCGGACTTAAGCCCCGTCTCGAAGCTCCATTACATAGGGCAGCCGATGCTTGGGCAGAAGAGCTACAGTCTGTACTCTGGAGTTTGCGCACAACGCCAAACAGATCTACCGGCTACACTCGTTTCTTCGTAGTATATGGCGTAGAGGCGGTGCTACCCACCGACATGAAATACGATTCCCAAGAGTTCAAGCCTACATCGAGCAAGACGTAGAAGCTGCAAGACAGGATAGCCTAGACGTGTTAGATGAAGAAAGAGACTTTGCTCTACATCGCTCCGCCTTCTACCAGCAACAACTTCGCCGCTATCATAGCCGGAGAGTGCGGAAGCGAGGCTTCAGAACATGTGACCTGGTTCTCCGCCTAATTCAAGACAGAAAAGGCTTGCACAAGCTATCCCCGCCATGGGAAGGACCGTTTACAGTCACAGAGGCGCTGCTCAATGGTTCCTACTACCTAGCCGACATCCGTGACGCAGAAGAAAAGAAAAGGCGTAAGAAGGCGGCAGGAAGGAGATGAACCAAGCTCGTTCGAGCAAACAAGACGGCCTTGGAACATTGAGCAGCTACGTCTTTTCTACACTTAGCAATTTATAATTATAATAAGTTATATATGATTATGAAATAAAAGTCTGTGGTTCCTCATTCTGTGTTGAGAAGCATGCCATCTTTTGTCTTTTCTTGCAATCATATATCCCCTGTGTATCTAAGTTACCTATTTTTTAGCTCCATGCAAAGGTTTAAACTGGTAGATACTTGCAGCTTTCGAGCCAAACCAAAGCAAAAATCAACTTTTTGCGCCGCCTAATTCCTTTAATTTGATTACATATATGTGGTTCGGCTAGTAGTATGTCTTTGGCGCCAACATGTTGGCTTTGGTTCCTGATTCTAAACTCATGGTACTAACCCTGGTTGTTTCAGCTAAAGGCCCCGGCCGAGGTTTTGCCAACATACAAACGGTCAAGCATATAAGTCAAAATAAAATTAAGGCGGGCCAAATAAAACAAGGCAAAAGCCTACTTAAGTAGAAAAATAAAACTAGTTCGATGGCTTCCCGCCTAGCAGTACATCTCCCAAAGATATTTACAAATATTACAAGTTGAGATATAATTGTTTCAGGGGCAGGAAGAGGCTGGCCGTCAAGATAAAGCAAAAAGAATCGACAACAACGACTTTGGTTCGGGGCCGCCTATATTAGGCTTGGGGGCTGAGAACTTCAGCCCCAGAGCTATCGCTCCCCTCCGCCTTGGTCGTGTCGGCAGCTCCAGCTTCTCCAGCAACCGACACAGGATGGGGCCGATAGAAGATCGTCATGTCCACCATGTCGGCAACCCGCGTGGCGTAGCCGGCAACACTATTCAGTACAACAGCCGGCTGAACCTCGCTGCCGTCTTCATAGGTAGACGGCATGCCCTCGGTGACGATTTCTATCTCCGCCTCGGGATAGTGCGCCATGAATAATCCTAGCACAGTCTTGGCACCACCCCGTGCCGCCGACTTCAGGGAGCTCTTGTGTAGCTTCGTGTCTTGCTCCAGCATGCTGGGCACATCGCTGAACTTGGCGGGCTCCTGGCTGCCGGAGGAGATGAAGAACTTGGCGACAAACCGCTTGGACGCCTCCAAAGTCTCGGTGATCAGCTCACCCAGTCACGCAAGGCGATTTAGGTGGGGGCTGACAACCTTGTCATCGTCTTAGCCGGCAGCAACTGTATCAAAAAATAAAAGCGTCAGTTTGGCTCAGGCTAACAAATTGACGGAAAAGATGAAGAGTGAGGAAAAGCTCACCAAGGACCGAGTTATGGAAGACGGACAACTCGATCATGTGAGCTGCCACCGCATCCTCTGCAGTCTTGGGACGAGAAGTCGGCTGGGATATCTCTTCAGCAGCCGCCTTCTCTGCCTCCGCAATTTTTTGCGCAGGCTATCCAGCTCTCCAGTTAGCCGGCTAGTCTCCTGCGCAAACTCAACTTGCCGCGCCTCCATCTCCTTCCGGTGCTCCTACTTCATCTTCAGGTTGGCGGCCGCCAGATCAGAGTCTTCATTCATAATAGCTTGCATATCAGTAGACGTCTTCAGTATATCCTGGGTGTGATCTAGGAATTCTACAATATGTATATGCTGGCTAAATGATTGGCGGCAGCAAACAAAAAATATGGCGGAAGGCAAAGACTCCGTGATTTTACCTTCATCCTTCTTGCGGGCTGCTTCCAAGTCGGCAATCCGCGCATCTTTGGCATCGCAATATTTTTTCAGATCGCGACACCGCTTGTTTATCTCCGACCTGGGGGAGATAAACTCCACGTTGGCGGACAGGACGCCCTGCGGACAAAGACAAAGGGATATAACATATTGTCAAAACACCACAAAGCCGGCAACCAATATCATTGATTTTCCATATAAGTGCTCGGGGGGGGGGGGGGGGGGGGATGGGGGAGAGAGACTATGTATATGCTACCAAATTCCAAAAAGACAACTTACAACAATGTCGCCCTCCAAGTCGGTGAAAGTCTGGGCGGCGAAGTCGGCGAAAGCCTGGGTGGACTCCTTGGCCTCCTTAAAGGATTCCCAGGGGTCCCTAACCCTGTCGCCTCCAGAAGCCAGGGCTGCCCTTCGCGGCCCGCCGGCAATCTCCACCAGCAGATTCTCTTTGGCGGTGCGTGATCGGACGGCTTCATTGGCCGTAGCCTCAGCCGATTGAAAGGAAGCGCTGGTCGCACGGCTAGCAGAGGAGGTCCTTGGCGGCGGGCTAGAAGCCAGAACCTGAGGCTGGTGGCGGACGTCGCTCATGAAGCCGCCGGCCCGGGGCTGAGGAGTTGGCGGCACGGTCGCCGGAGAGGTGCCCTGGGGCCGCTTTCTCTTGGACAAAAGGGACTTGGCCGACAACTTGGAGGTTGCCACCCGCTCCCTGGCAACAAAGTGAAGTTAGCCGGATGAATACAGTAATGAAGAAGGCCGACAAATGACTAAGGCGGAAATGAGTACCTTCGGGGGATGTTAATCCCCGCGTTCTCGTCAAGGTCGACGAGCACCGGCTCAGCAGCCATTGCGGTCCGTTTCTTCCTCTCGGCATTTGCCGTAGAGGAAGCAGCGCCGGACGCTGTAACATCCCAACATTTTATAATATTAAAAAAAATCACTAAAATTTAAAACTTTTCTTTTTATTAAAATTAAATATTAAATGCATAAGGAAACCAACTATAAAAGACTTCAAACTTATTGAAAGAGTTTAATAATTCAAATGTCACAGTTTAAACATTTTTATTATCCACTGTATTTCAAAAACCTAAAAGTGTAGTTGACAAATATTTTACAAACTACAATCCATTTTATTTTAAGTAAATAGTTACATATAAGAAATTGATTCCAATCACATAGCCATAGCTATTCATCAATTAAAATAATATTTATAAGTGATCTTTTTAAACTATTTAAAACATGGATTATCCAAATAAACATTTCATTAACTTAAAATGAATTCCATTTATTTTCAACACCTAAAATGATTTTCATGAATATGTATTCTATATAAGAAAAGAATTAAATCAAAACTCCTTTCCAAGGTTGTTTATGAAGTTCAAATGATTATCTTAATATAAAACATAATGTTACTTTTGAAAGAGGATTCAAGCATTGCATTCATGCATTCATGCATAAACACCATTTCATCTTGTGGCTTAAATAAAATAAGAGTTTGAAATTTAATATTTAATGATTTGTTTGTTTTGGAGATTATTCCATAAAACATGTTAAATTATATCTTTCAAAATATTCCAAATTATTAATTTTTATTTTGGGCAAGAATACTACCAAAAAGTTCTAAATTAAATTAGCTTTCCAAAACATATTTTTATGAATTTTTCTGAAAAGGTTTGGTTAAGTTTAAAAATCAATTTTGAATTAAAAGATTGAAAATAGAAAATGATTGGTCAAAAAAAGAAGAAGAGAAGAACAGCCGAGCCAACTGGGCCGAAACTCGTCCTCTCTCTGCCGCGCGCGCAGCGGCCCATCCCCTTCCTCCTCCCACTAACGCGCGGGACCCACCTGTCATCTCCCTCTTTCCATATCTCAACGAACAGAGCACGAACCGGAGGAGTTCGATCCGATTACGGTGGAAATCGGGCGCCGATTCTTGCGCGATAAGTCTCCCCGTGTGCCCCATATATACCCTAGATCCCGCCGCCTGTTTCCCCTCTCATACCCTAAACAAACTCCGGTGAGTATAGACCCCTTCAGGAGCTTCCGAACCTCCCACTCGGTCCCCCTCGCCCTTACGCATCCTCCCATGTCCCTAATTTTCGTCATCCGCAGCTGGACTGCCAAGTCCGTGCTCGAACCGAAGCTCGCCGGCGTCCGCACTTCTTCATCCGCCCGAGGCCGCCTCACCGAGACGAACGACACGGCACCGACCTCTCCATCGCCTCCGCCTTGCCCAGCCGCACCTCTACGCCACCTCCACGAGCCCGGGGAGGAACCGAAACGACTGGAGCGTCCACGCCGAGCCGCCGGCGCCGTCGTCCGCGCCATCTCCGGCGAGCAGCGCCGCCCACGGTATGGTCCAAGTCCCAGCGCCGTCCGATTGAAATCCTTCGGTCCAGATTAGATCGCCCTCTGAAACGGTATCAGCGAATAGGAAGTAGCCGCGTGGCAGCCACGTCAGCGCCAGCGTGTAAAACATTTTCTATTTTATTTTTATTTGGAAGTTTTGCAGAATAGTCCCTGTAATTAAAACATCTATAACTTTTTAACCACAATTCCAAATTTAATAATTTTTATATATTTGGAAAGCTCTTGACATGTAGAATATTTTGGATCTGACAAAATTCAAATTTGACTTAGTATAAAATATTCAAAATTCAAATGGAAATTGGAGTATATTTGTAATAACTTTAAATCTATAAATCCAAAAATTGCAAATAAATATGTTTTAGAAACCTTAGAATATTTTTAAATTAAAGCCACTGCTATAAAATATTTTGAGTAATTTTTGAATGATTTCATAGTTGTGTGTTCAATTTGAATAAGTTTGACTATTTTGTTTAAATAACTTTTAATAGAAACATTATTTTTGATTAAATCCAATTGCAATAGATTTAATTAAATGCTCTCTGTCTATTAACACTAATTATAAAATTTTGTTATAAAAAGTTAATCATAGGAAACTTTAATCTTATAATTATTCCTTTTACTATATTTTCCAAAACTAGAAATTAATTAAATCGCATTTATAAATTCATGCATATTTATAAAGAAATCACAAAAGTTATTTTAGGTTTCTTGTGATTTAAAATTTCATTTCATTCATAGCATATGTTATTCTCATAGAAAAACCCCGCTTCATTAGTTTTCTCTAAGTTAGGATTATTTTCAAACTTAGTATTTTGAGAAAAGTGATATGCACTAGACACTTAGGATTTTCAACATGGAGCTGGAAGACCAATGAAGGACTTAGCCAAAAACAAGACTTCAGAAGTATCTTCAAGGAGAAGAAGCACTTAGAAGAAAATCAAGAAGAAGTTCATAAAGGACTTAGAAGAAAACAGACTCTGGAAGCGTCCCAAAGATGTCAAGCACTTAGAAGAAAAGTGAGAAGAAGTTCAAGAAGGCCAACCCCTTTCTATCCTCTAAGTCTTTCTCTCTGTCTTTTCTTCTCCTCTGAGACCTCCTGAAGACTAAGTAAATCCAAGACCAGCCTCGAGGATACAAGAACCATCAAGTCTGCAGATTCATCAAGACTACCAAGAACTCAATCAAGACATCATTCAGAAGGAAGTTACAAGTCTGGAGATGAAGCCTGGAGGACAACTACATCTCCTTTCTATCTTTTCCCTCTTTCCTAATCTTGTCTTTTGGACCTAAACAAATTTTGATCATAATGTTATCATCTTGAAGTTGTTGGATCCTAACGGCATAGTGAGATGAAGCGGCCTGGAGACAAACCTTACATGTCCACGTACATGAGACCTGTTCCACAATTTAAGTGGCTGGCCGGGTGTCTGTCTCTCTCACTTTAGTGAATATCCAATTTACAAAGAGTTGATAATAATTGTTGATCACCTCGAAGAATAGAGCTAGTAATTTTCTGTAAGTATTTTGCACATCAAGACTAAGCCATTAGAGTGCTTATTCAAGATGATATAAAACAGAATATTTTATTCAACTTATGACCTTAGCCCTTAGTCCTTTTGGACCAACCCATTTGCCTTGCATTAACTAAAAAGATTTTTCATGGCATGGCATGCATCTCTAGTCCTTAGAAATAACTTGCACATCATGCATAAACATATTTTCCTTAGAAAGTTTTATAAAACTTATTTATTCATCTAGTATGTGTTTGTATGCATCGTGGAGTTGTGCTTGCTGTTGATTGTTGTATTGTTGCTTGTCTATACTGTTAGATTGAACGGAGAGTCCCGAGTATCGTTGAAAAGAGTTGTGAACAACGACAACATTCAAAGGCAAGTGGCACACCTCATAAACTTCCTATTTCTATATGCATTACTTCGTGTATTTTATATGCATGAGTAGGATAGTATTGCTATGCTAAACCTGTGTAGAATTCCCTTACTCCTGTGTCTAGGTTCCTATATCATACTTAGCAGAGATATTGATGCTATGCAATGAATGAGAAGTTTTACAAAATGATAAGTGACTACTCAGGGCTGTGATCATGGTTGTCGTCGCCTAGGATGAATTTCTATTCTACTTAGGGCCGTGATCATGGTGACTTTTACCTGAGAGTGCACATCCACAAAGTTAATGAAACACCTGGGTGGTAAGTGGTTGCATGGTTTATGTTGAGTGGCTACTCAGGTCCATGTCTATGGTTCCTGGAGTATGTACACTTGTGAATGGCCACCCAGGAACAGAGGAATCTAAAGAACTCCGAGTGACAATTTCTTCCAGTGCAGCCATTGCCATATGGGCTCTGGCTTGATCAATTATGTTGCGTGGACTCTCTCCGGCTTGACAAGCAGATGTAGGGGGATGTTAGGTGGAACGGGTCAAGCCAGAGTGGGAGAGAAATGCTTCTGAAAGACCTCGTCTCATTCTCTCCTTTCCTTATCACAAATGGTGTGTAAAGGATACCTTGGGTTGAATGGGTACAATGGTGAACGTGCACAACCCCTGCAGAGTGTAAAACTAAGTACTTAGCCGTGTCCTCGGTTACGGACAATTTTGAGCAGCTGATCAAGGACGTCAACGGATGATTCCATCATTCCAACTTCAGAACCAAAACTTGATGGGTGAACAAGGGAAGATGAGATTTATGGTTTTCATGCCATACTCGTCTTGATTTCAAGAAAAGTGTTTTCAAAAGAGTAGGAAAAATTGGCTTTATGCAAATTAGCCTTGAACTCCACCAGCCAAATATGCATATAGGCTTTAGAGTTATTCCACTAAGTGTCCACCATAGTGTCACTTGCCAGACTCCATTTTTAATGGAATCTGACCCACTCTGTTGCAAAATTTTATTTGTTACAGGTTATTCAAATGACGAGTGAGGTTTCGTTAAGGGATTTTGAGTCTGCAACCAACATGTTTTCGCCTGTGGCAGCATGAAAGTTATAGAGACTCACTGCTATTGTATTTCCGCTGTGTACTTTTTCAATGCTAGCTTTATGCTATGCAACTTGTATTAAATATTTTGTAATTCTGGATCATCGATGTAATAAAATTGATACTTTGTTGTGATATTACATCGTAAACTGTGTGTGCAAATGAATCGATCCAGGGATTTGCACTATACACAGGTATCTGCCTTATTTTAAGAGCAGGTACGCTACAGACGCCTTGCGCTTCTTGGTTTTGCCGGCTTCCGGCTCGTAAAAGTCGGCAGCCAGGTCGTTCTCCCCCAGAGCAGAGAGCTGTTAACCAAAAAAAGAGCAAGTGTTAAGAAGACTCAAGTAAGTCGGCAGAGCCGCCAAAGAAAGGCAAAAAAGAGAAAATGTCTACCTCGAGGGGAGGGTTGTCGTGGGTGTGCATAGGCATGCCCTCCACCGCCTTCACCAGCCCTGATTTGGCAAGGCTGCGAAGTCGGGCCGCCAATTCGGCAGCTGGTAACACCTCTTCGCTTACGTGAAGAGAAGCTGTGGCAGTAGGCGAATACTGACACATCTTATGCGGGCTATACCGCAGAGGCAGTATTTGCAAGCTAAGCCAGTAGATGACGGTGTCCACCCCGTCCAGCATGGGGGGAGCCATCGTCCAAGTGAGGAACTCGATCCGCCTTTGGATAAGGCGGAGCTCCTCCGTCAACTTGGGGACAGCCTCGTCCCAGCATGGCCTGGGCATAGGAGGCGCGTTGACAAAGTCCGGGACGTCAAATTGACGCCCCGGTGCTGCCATGTCTTGGCAGTAGAAGAAGGTGGACGTCCAACCCTTGACGGACTCGATGTATGGTATCTTAGGATACCATTGGCGTCCTTGGCGGCAGTTGAAGGTGATGCCGCCGCAGGTTGCCAGCCAGCCGTCCCGCACAGTCTGACGCCGGCAACGGAAGCAGTATCTGAAGAAATCTAAACTAGGCCCAATACCTAGATAGCCCTCAAATAGAGCTGTGATGCCGGCTAAGACTAATATGCTATTGGGCGCTATGTTGTGGGGCTGGAGCCATAATGATCCAACATCTCGCTATAGAAGGCGGAAGGCGGCAGGGCCATTCCCCTAACTAGGTGGGAGGTGAGGATTACCCGCTCGCCAGCTTTCGGAGCCAGGACGACATCTCTGAAGGCGGGCCGCCAGCTGCAGTCCTCCTTGGTCGGCAGGTAGCCGGCCACCTCCAGGTCCTTGAGCGCGTCTTTGTTTACAATGGAGGGGAGCCAGTAGCGTGACCCGAGGTCGGCGGGATCCTCCTCCTCGTCGACGGGCGCGTCGCCTGCCGCCGCCGGCACGGTGGAAGACGAGGGCGCCGAGGCCGCCGCCGCACGAGCGTGCACGGCCGGGGTAGAAGATGGAGCGGCGGCGGGAATGCCCGCATGCGCCGCCGCGGAGCGCGACACCGCGCCGCCCATCGTCATGGGCGCGGTAATCTCTGTTGCGAGCTCACTGGACGCCGCAGAGGTGGTGGCTTGAGGTCTGGTGGCAATCACCGTGCGTGGAGGTCGCCGAGGAAGAGGTGCTCGCCAGAGTTTTCTCGGTGGTCGCAAGAAAGCTCGGGAGAACGAGTGCGTGGGAGAGCAAAGGACGGAGGAGGTGAAGTGCGAAGGAGAAGAATGAACCGCTCGGCTCCTTATTTATAAGCCCGGGCGTTGCTCTTTGTGCAACGACTCAATTAGCCGGACACTTGTCGGCCATCCGTTGCCGCAGAGAAGTGCACGCTCGCACGATCTCCACGACTCCTCCTTTCCTGCAATTTGGAATCATGGTGTGATTTTTGCTCCATTTGGTTTCAAACTGTCGTGAGCCAACTGGCGTCATCCGTCAAAGATAAGTTTGACTTGCCGCCAAGGATCAGGCTTCCTCGCGAAGCTATCCGGCAAGTTTCACTAAGCCGTCTTTCCCATGTCGGATAAAGGCGGACGTGTGCCAACATTGAGGTACACGTTCCCCATTATTTTCAGAATGGTTCAAGCCCTGCAGCCGCCAACATTAAAGAATGAAGAATCAAGAAGAAGTCGGCGCCTTGAGAACTTCAACCTTTCTAGGGGCTAATGTTGGGGATATACTAACTAGGGGTATCTCTAACATGAATCTATCCGGCTAGTCCAGGGTGGCCCAAGGGTGGTAAGGCTGAAGCCTGCCGGGCGGCCCAGATAGCTGACGTACAAGGAAGTAGGCGGACGGTCCAAGGAAGGCGGAAGGCCGAAACCCATCAAGCCACCAAGCCCAATTGTAACATCCCAGAATTTTTCAAAAATTTAAAACTTTTCATTCCTCCATCATTCATCATATAGCCATCACATTTCAATCACATAAGGAATTAATAAAAAAAATTCAATTATAAGTTTAAATCAATTATAATTCCATAAAACTATTTACTTGTACTTCTTATAATAATGCTTTTTATAAAATTGTTTGATAGGCAAGAATGGTACCACAAAATTCTAAATTCGATAAGCTTTCCAAAACATATTTTTATAAATTTTTATGAAATGATTTGACTAAGTTAAAAAATCATATTTT
The DNA here is from genome assembly GCA_026929855.1 of Poa annua. Taxonomy (NCBI): domain Eukaryota; kingdom Viridiplantae; phylum Streptophyta; class Magnoliopsida; order Poales; family Poaceae; genus Poa; species Poa annua. The sequence continues at coordinate 34,645,531 of CM049426.1, forward strand.
AAATCAATTTTGAAAAACAGAAAAGGTTTTAAATAAAAATAAATGGATTCTGAGACTTTTGGGTCGTGGCCCGTATCTATCTACCGTGCGCGCGTGGCGCAAAAGCCCGCCAGCAGGCCCAGCTCTCTCTCTCCCTCTCGCTGTCGCTGACAGGTGGGACCGACCTGTCATCTCCCCCGTAGAACCGTTCTTCCCCAAATCACGCCCACGTCGCCGACCGAAGACGCATGGAATTGATTCGTTTGATTGCGGGAGATTTACTACGTCGTTTGCAACACCTCTTCCCCCTACTAAAAGCCCCCGAGCTCCTCCGTGTTTGGCCCCAAACACCTCTTCCCAAGAGCCCCTGGGCTGCCCGCTAGAGACCCCGCTTCTCCACCGTCGCCGTCGGTAAGAACCTTGCCGTGCGCGCAAACCCAGCCACCCCGGACCCTCTCATCTCTCCCTCTCTCTTTACCTCTTCCTTGCGAAGCTTTTTGACACGGTTTTGAATTTTTTTCCCGCTGCGCAACGCCGTGTCCGTGCTCGCCCGAGGAGAACCGCCGCCTCGTGCTACTCCGGCGAGCGATTACGAGAGGAGGAGTGCACGCCGGAGACCGCTACCTCCCCATCGTCTCCGCATCGATCTCGCCTACGCCGCGGTATGCCCCGTTCATCATGTAGCACCGTAGAACTCATACGCTTGCGACGCCGGCCATGACACCGCCGCAACCGGAGCGCCTCCGGCAACTATCGCCGCCCGCGCTTGGTCAACATGTTCTGGACCGTTGGATCTATATCCAACGGATCCGTTTTATTTATATTTTCATCTCGGGCGATTAATCTGGCACGTACGATTTCATTTAGATCTAACGGCTCCCGATCACGATCCGCGTCGAAAAGGTACGGGAAAATCAGATCGCGCCGCATGGCCGGTTCTTTTTCTATTTCGAATAGAATTTAGAAATTAAAACAAAAAACTATTAAAACTTGCAAATTCATAACTTTCAATCTGTAAATCCAAATTTGCTAAACTTTATATCATTGGAAAGCCCTGCTCATGTATTTTATTTATATATCAGTAGTTTGTCATTTTAGTTTCTTAAAAAAATTTGAAATTACAGATTGGCATTTCGGCCGTTTAAATTCATAACTTAAATAATAAAAATGTTTTTCATCTAAATCCAATTGTTTTGGATTAATAATTTTTCTCTCTGTCCAGAAAGTGCAACATGGGTTTTATTGAAATATTTATAAAAGAACTAAGTAAATTGAGTGTAGTACTTAGATTGACTATAATTGTTCTCTATATTTTAATTGTTAAAATAGAAAATAAAATATTGATCATTGCATTTAATGCATTAATAAACAAAGAGAATAAAATTGATAATAAATTGTTTTGGTTATGTTCATAACACATTTTGCATACATGCATATTCATGCTTTGATGTTTTAAGTGTTGCATGTTGTGTTTAATTATTGTTGTATTGCTTGTTGCTAGATTGTAAAGAGGAGGAAGGAATTGCTTGTGATTGTTATTCTTGCTGTGCTTGTGCCTCTTGTTACCAAGGCAAGTGATATTCATAAACTACCCAATAATTTCTATATTGCATTTGTAGTATATTTCGAGTAGTATGCATGATAGGCATTTTGGACTACTTTATCTTGCTAAGTTAATTTTATACTTTGCAAAATTCCTAGTAGTGTGTAGCCACCCTATACCATGCATCCATTTTAAAGTTTTATTAGATGCCTAGCCATGCTATAAAAAAATTTGTTTACATGCCATGCTATGGAAAAATTGCTAAGTGTTAAACTTAAAATGCACCCCTGGGTGGAATTGGTTGGAATGGTTTATGTTGAGTGGCTACTTGGGACTATGCTTGTGGTTGTCGTCGCCTGGGAAGGATGTCTATTCTACTTAGGGACATGAGCATGGTGGTTGTCACCCAAAAGTGCACTTGTGGATGGACACCCAGGAACAAAGAGATTACTAAGTCCCTCCAAGTTTAGATGCTTCCCGTGCAGCCTTTTGACAATGGGCTCTGTCTTGAATGATTAAGTTGTGGGAGTTCAACCTGTCAGCTTGACAAGCAGATGTAGAGTTGGTAGGTGGAACGGGTCTTGCTAGTATGGTTGAATTCTTCTTCTGAAAGTTCTTGTCTCAATTCTCTCCTTTCCTTAACACTCCGCGTGTATAGGATGTTTGGGTTAATTGAGTCTAAAGGTGAAAGTGCACAACCTCTGCAGAGTCGACAATCTGAGTACTTAGCCGTGTCGCCGGTGATGGACTACTTCGAGCAGCTGGACAAGGATGAACGGAAAAATCTCAACACTGTTTTCATGAAGAAAAATTTGACTAAGGAAAGGAATGTTGGTGCACTTGGGCTTCATCCCTTGGTGCCAAGTCTCTGAAAATAAAAGTGTTTCTTACAAGATAGGTGAAAACTTGCTTTCTGCAAAATAGCCTCCAACTCCACCAAGCCAAATATGCATATAGAATTTAGACTTGTCATTTTATATCCATCATAGTCGCTTGCCAATACTTCGTTGTATTGACCTCCTTCGGGGGCTGCATATTCAAATGTGCAGGTAATTCAGATAAAGAATAAGTTTGGACTCGAGTCTTCACCCGACACGTCTGCCTGTGGCGCATGCTTGAAGATGAAGCTCATTGCTATTTTGCTTTTGTTGTGAACTCTGAATATTAGCTAGCCTTCATGGCTATGCACCTTGTAATAAAGCTATACTTAGCTATTTTTGGATCTCGTTGTAGCTAATTGATACTTATGCAATGATACTTTATATTTTGTACTGTGGTGCTGGCAGTGATCCAGGTACTAGCACATAACACAGGTGTTCCAACTTTAATAAAAGTTGGGGCACTACAAAATGGTATCAGAGCAAAGTGTTGCCTGTAGGTTCGAGCCCTTAGGATGGTTAAGTCCTTTTTGATCATAATATTACCATTTTTGAATTATGTTGGATCCTAGCGGCATAGTGAGATGAAGCGGCCCGGAGACTAACCTTACATGTCCGCGTACATAAGACCTGTTCCACAATTATAAGTGGCTGGCTGGGTGTCTGTCTCTCTCAAAATAGTGAATGTCCAACGTACAAAAAGTTGTTAATAATGTTTATCACATTGTAGAGCAAAACTGACATTTTCTCTAAGTATTTTTGCACATCAAGATTAGTACTTCTTGTCTTAGGTTTCTGTTTTGATAATTTTACTCTTATAACATAGGATGTCGTTTTTCATGTATCAAACCACGGAGGACTTAAATAATATGCGTTTTGGAAGATACCTTCTGGAGATAGTGGAAATACTGGCACTTCCAACACCCATCATCAAGGCAAGCCAGTTGAAGCACTTCAACAAAGATTACTTATGGGGAGTTCGCCTTTTTCAATACGGGCGCCAGACTGAACCCAAGACCGAAGACATCCAGTACAAAACGATTAGTGACACCTTGGAGAAAGGACTTAATCTTGTCACGCAGGAGCTAATCGGACGTCTTTGTGGGCAATACCAAGAAGAGTTAAAGAACCACTATTTTTCTATCTTGGGCAAACATGATGAAGATGGGATACCCTTCCTTGTGAATGAGGAGGACAAAAACAAACCAGATCCTTTGCACCCATATCTTCAAGACTTAGAAAATCACCTCTGGTAGCTAGAAGAGGATAGACGTGAAGAGTTGCTAAGGAATGATGAAATAGTGGCCCAAGTCAAGGAGACTCAAAAGAAGATAGAATCCCAAGAAGAAGTGGCCAACGCTCAGGAGGAGAAATTCCGAGCACGGGAGAAGAAGTTCCAGAATCAAGAGAAGAGAGTTAGAGACAAGAACAAGGAGATTAAAAATTTGAAGGATGAAATTCTGAGTAACGATTTCGAGTTCGAGGCTGATCGTGATCTGATCGAGACTCTGCGTCGTGAAAATAGAATGTTGCAAGAGAAGAATGAAACCCTGGAGAAAGAAGTGATCGAGACTCTGCGCCGTGAGAAGGCTATGATACAGGAGAAAAATGAGGCCTTAGAGAAGGAAGTGAGTGAGTATAAGGAGATCCTCATGAAAGAAGGCATCACCATCGAGGAAGTCGAAGAAGATGAAGGAGATATCATGGACGAAAATAATTAACTTAGTAGTTGGACCACCCTATGTTACTTCACGTTTAAGTTGGTCGTTTGAAAAACATTGATCTCCAACTTGTGGTATGAAATGTTAGAATGTTTGGTTTGTAGACTTGGTCGTTTTATTTAATCCATCAACTTTGTTTCATTCCTAAATTGATAAGAAAGAAAATTTTAAGTTGTTTGTTGATTGTGGATTGCTTGACTTGATTGTATTGTGCATGGGTAGGATTCCTTCTTTTAGTTCTATCTATCTTTTACTCATCCATTCTAAAAAAAAACCATAGATGCCTCCATGTCGCGATCCCGACAACAACGAGGCTATGCAGCAGCTGATGGCAGCTCAAGCTCAGTTGATGACTATGATGACTCAGTTCATTGCTGCAACCAACAACAAAAACAACAACCACAACAACAACAACCCGCCACCTCCACCACCACCCCAAGTGGACAGACTTGCCAGATTCCTAAGGCTTAGGCCAAACAAGTTCTCTTCTGCTACAGAACCTATAGTGGCAGATGACTAGCTCCGCTCAGTCAACAAGGACTTAGTGACTTGTGAATGATCTGAGGTAGAGAAAGTGAGGTTCACTGCACACCTGTTGGAAGGACGCTCTGCACTGTGGTGGGAGACTTATCAAGTGACTCACCCTCTAGAGGACCTGACTTGGGATGCTTTCAAGGAAGGTTTTCGCAATGCTCACATATCCTCTAGCATAATGAATCTGAAGAAGGAGGAATTCCGCAGCTTGAGACAGGGAAGTAGAACTCTGAAGGAGTATATGGATGACTTTTGCACACTATCAAGGTATGCACCAAAAGACATTGACACTGATGCTAAGAGGAAAGAAAAGTTCCTCAATGGACTTAAGGGAGAATTGAAGATACCCTTGTATGTAGCCTATGCTCCTAATTATCAAGCTCTACTGGATCAAGCCATCACTTTGGACAACAACATAAGAAAGGAAGAGAACAGGAAGAGGAATTTCAGTACAAGTAAGTTTCATTCCGAAGGTACACACAAAAGCCACCACGTTACCAAACGCAGTGGGCATAAAGCATGGAATCACTCCAACAATGGTAGTGGCCAAAAATATCATGGTCATAACCATAATGGAGAATATAAAGGAAACAATGGAGGATACAAAGGAAATAATGGAGGAATCAAGGGAAACCATCACCATGGCCATAATCATGGAAATGGTCATCACCGCCCTAACTATGAAGGGAAGAAAGACTTGTCTAATGTGACTTGCTTCAAGTGCAAGAAGACATGACATTATGCTACTGACTGCCCAGAGAGGAAGGCTGATGAAAATTCCAAGCCCAATCCTTTCCAGAAGGGGCAAGTGAACCACCTCAATCTGGAAGAAGTTCATGATGAACCTGATGCTGTGATTGGTAAGTTCCTGCTCAATTCTTTTCCAGCATTAGTCTTATTTTATAGTGGAGCATCACATTCATTCATATCACGAGCTTTTGTAAACAAACATGGGCTAGCGGAGGAAAGCCTAGGAAAACCTATTAGAGTGAGTTCACCTGGAGGTGAGATGATAGTAAATTCTGGGTGTAGGTAGTTAGATTTAAAGATTGGAAAATATCTTTTTCCAACAGACTTAGTCATCCTAGAAACCCAAGGTTTGGATGTTATCATTGGAATGGATTGGATGACCCGTTTTGAAGGGATCATAGACTGTGCAAATAGAGCTATCACCCTCACCACCCTAGAGAAACAGAAGATTAAATTTAGATCAACTTTTGAACTTAAGAAAGTTAGGCTAAGGTCTCTTAAGGGGGTTAGCCTTGGTGATGTGCTGATTGTCCAGGAGTACCCAGATGTTTTCCCAGAAGAACTACCGGGAATGCCACCCGATAGAGATGTGGAGTTTCTCATTGAACTAAAACGGGGTACTGGACCAATAGCTAAGAGACTATATCCTATGGCCGTCGATGAACTGAAAGAGCTCAAGAAGCAACTGTAGGAACACATTCAGAAAGGATTTATCCGTCCAAGTTCATCACCATGGGGAGCACCAGTTCTATTTGTTAAAAAGAAAGATCAAACCCAGAGACTAGTCACGGACTATAGGGATATAAATGAGCACACCATCAAGAACAAGTACCCGTTACCCAAGATAAATGAACTATTTGATCAACTGGAAGGTGCTTGTGTCTTCTCCAAGATTGATCTTCGATCAGGTTACCTCCAAATGAAAGTTAGAGAATGGATATCCCAAAAACAGTGTTTGTTACGAGATATGGCTCTTATGAGTACACAATATTGCCTTTTGGATTAACCAATGCTCCAGCCTATTTCATGAATATGATGAATAAAGTGTTCATGGATTTTCTGGATAAGTTTGTGGTAGTTTTTATCGATGACATATTAATCTACTCAAAAAGTCACAAAGAACATGAAGAGCATTTGCGTCTGGTATTGCAGAGACTACGTGAACATAAGTTGTATGCCAAATACAGTAAATGTGAGTTTTGGTTAGAACAAGTCGGATTTCTAGGCCATGTGGTATCCAAATAGGGTATAGCAGTGGATCCTGAGAAAGTTTCTGCGGCATCCAATTGGGAACCACCAAAGAATGTGGGAGAATTACGTAGTTTTCTGGGTCTAGCAGGATACTACCGAAGATTTATTGAAAACTTTTCCAAGATTGCTAAAGCCTTAACGGAATTGTTGAAAAAGGAGAAGAAGTTTGAGTGGGCCGAGGCCTGTGAAGCCAGTTTTTAGGAATTGAAGAAACGTCTAGTTTCAGCTCCAGTTCTATGCTTACTAGATTTAGAGAAAGAATTCCAAGTGTACTGCGATGCTTCACGCCAAGGTCTTGGAAGTGTATTAATGCAGGAAGGCAGAATGGCATCCTATGCCTCTAGACAACTCAAGAAACATGAAGCAAATTATCCCACCCACGATCTCGAGTTAGCCTCAGTAGTACATGCGCTGAAGACATGGAGACCCTATCTGATGGGAAAAAGATGTGAAGTGTTCACTAACCACAAAAGTTTGAAGTATATTTTCACTCAGAAAGAATTGAACATGAGGCAGAGAAGATGGTTGGAACTTATCAAAGAATATGATTTAAGTCTTCAATATCATCCGGGAAAGGCTAATGTAGTAGCTGATGCCCTGAGTCGTAAGGTTTATGTGAATGGCCTCACGGCAGGAGAAATACCTGAGGATTTATGCAAGGCATTCAAGGACCTCAGATTGGAAGTGGTACCAGAAGGTTTTGTAGCCTCATTAGTAGTGGAACCAAATTTGATGGACAAGATACGTGAAGCTCAGAAGGGAGACAAGGATATTGAAGAAATCAAAATCAATCTGAGAGCAGGAAAAGCTAAGGGATTTCATGAAGATGAGCAAGGAACCTTGTGGTTTGAAAAACGTGTATGTGTGGCAAATGATCCTGATCTTAGGAAGTTAATTCTGCAAGAAGCCCATGAAACACCTTATTCCATTCATCCATGAAATACCAAGATGTATATGGATGTGAAGGAGAGATTCTGGTGGAACAATCTGAAAAGGGAAATAGCAAAATATATCGCAAAGTGTGATGTATGCAGTCGAGTAAAAGCAGAACATCAGAAACCACCAGGACTTCTACAACCTTTGAAAGTGCCGGACTGGAATGGAAATCATCACGGGATTACCAAGGACCAAATCGGGTTATGATTCTATTTGGGTTATTGTTTGACGTCTAACAAAAATAGCTCACTTTATACCCGTGAAGACCACTTATACAAGTGCTAAGTTAGCTGATATTTACATGAAAAGAATAGTGTGCCTTCATGGCGTTCCCAAGAGTATAGTGTCTGACAGAGGAACCCAATTCACATCTCATTTCTGGAAACAGTTGCATGAATCACTAGGAACCAGATTGGAATTCAGCACAGCCTTTCATCCGCAAACAGATGGTCAGACTGAAAGAGTTAATCAGATTTTAAAAGATATGTTAAGAGCTTGAGCGCTTGATTATGGATCTAGCTAGGATGATAATCTACTTTACGCTGAGTTCTCCTACAATAACAGTTACCAAGCCAGCATTGAGATGGCACCGTTTCAAGCCTTATATGGAAAAAATGCACTACCCCATTGTTGTGGAGTGATGTAGGAGAACGAAGTTTCTTTGGACCTGACATAATACAGGATGCTGAAGAGAAGGTCAGACTAATCAAAGACATATTGAAGATAGCACAGTCACGACAAAAGAGCTATGCAGATTCCAAATGTAGAGAAGTCCTCTACGAAGTGGGTGATAGAGTCTATCTTAGAGTGTCACCACTTCGGGGTGTAAAAAGGTTTGGAATCAAAGGAAAGCTAGCACCAAAATTCTTTCTCGCAAAGGCGAAGTAGCATATGAGTTAGAATTACCAGAAATTCTGTCTGCGGTCCATAAAGTGTTCCACGTCAGTCAATTGAAGAAATATCACCCCGAGATGATGGGAACTCCATTAAAGGATATTGTACCCCTCGAGGAAGTACAATTGGAGAGTGATCTAACCTATGAAGAAAAACCCATCAAAGTATTACAGACAACACAAAGAGTCACCCGGAATAAAACCATCAAGTTATGCAAGGTTCAGTGGAATCATCACACTGAGGAAGAGGCCACATGGGAACGAGAAGATGACCTTCGAGAAGACCATCCTCACCTATTTGCTGACCTTTCCGAAGCTCGAGGACGAGCTTCATCTTAAGGGGGTTAGTCTGTAACATCCCAGAATTTTTCAAAAATTTAAAACTTTGCATTCATGCATCATTCATCATATAGGCATCACATTTCAATCACATAAGGAATTAATAAAAAAAATTCAATTATAAGTTTAAATGAATTATAATTCCATAAAAGTATTTAATTGTACTTCTTATAATAATCCTTTTTATAAAATTATTTGATAAGCAAGAATGGTACCACAAAATTCTAAATTGGATAAGCTTTCCAAAACATATTTTTGTAAATTTTTCTGAAACGATTTGATTAATTTTAAAAATCATATTTGAAATCAATTTTGAAAAATAGAAAAGGTTATAAATAAAAATAAATGGATTCTGAGACTTTTGGCCGTGGCCCGTGTCTATCTACCGCGCGCGCGTAGCGCAAAAGCCCGTCAGCAGGCCCAGCTCTCTCTCTCCCTCTCGCTGACAGGTGGGACCCACCTGTCATCTCCCCTGCAGAATCGTTCTTCCCCAAATCACGCCCACGCCGCCGACAGAAAACGCATGGAATTGATTCGTTTGATTGTGGGAGATTTACTACGCGGCAACACCTCTTCCCCCTACTAAAAAGCCCCTGAGCTCCTCCGTGTTTTTCCCCAAACATCTCTTCCCAAGATCCCCTGGGCTGCCCGCTAGAGACCCCGCTTCTCCGCCGTCACCGTCGGTAAGAACCTTGCCGTGCGCGCAAACCCAGCCACCCCAGACCCTCTCATCTCTCCCTCTCTCTTTACCTCTTCCTTGCGAAGTTTTTTGACACGGTTTTGAATTTGCTCCCGCAGCGCAACACCGTGTCCGTGCTCGCCTGAGGAGAACCGCCGCCTCGTGCTACTCTGGCGAGCGATTACGAGAGGAGGAGTGCACGCCGGAGACCGCAACCTCGCCACCGTCTCCGCATTGATCTCCCCTACGCCGCGGTATGCCCCGTTCATCCTAGAGCACCGTAGAACTCATACGCTTGCGACGCCGGCCATGGCACCGCCGCAACCTGAGCGCCTCCGGCGACTCGCGCCGCCCGCTCTTGGTCAACGTGTTCTGGACCGTTGGATCTAGATCCAACGGATCCATTTTATTTTTATTTTCGTCTCGGGTGATTAATCTGGCACGTACGATTTCATTTAGATCTAACGGCTCCCGGCTCCCGATCGCGATCCGCGTCGAAACGGTACGGGCGAATCAGATCGCGCCGCGTGGCCGGTTCTTTTTCTATTTCGAATAGAATTTAGAAATTAAAACAAAAAACTATTAAAACTTGCAAAATTCATAACTTTCAATCTGTAAATCCAAATTTGATAAACTTTATATCATTGGAAAGCCCTGCTCATGTAGTTTATTTCTATATCACTAGTTTGTCATTTTAGTGTCTTTAAAAAAATTGTGAAATTACAGATGGCATTTCGGCCGTTTAAATTCATAACTTAATTAATAAAAATGTTTTTCATCTAAATCCAATTGTTTTGGATTAATAATTTTGCTCTCTGTCCAGAAAGTGCAACATGGGTTTTATTGAAAGTTTTATAAAAGAACTAAGTAAATTGAGTGTAGTACTTAGATTGACTATAATTGTTCTCTATATTTTAATTGTTAAAATAGAAAATAAAATATTGTTCATTGCATTTAATGCATTAATAAACAGAGAGAATAAAATTGATAATAAATTGTTTTGGTTATGTTCATAACATATTTTGCATGCATGCATATTCATGCTTTGATGTTTTAAGTGTTGCTTGTTGTGTTTAATTATTGTTGTATTGCTTGTTGCTAGATTGTGAAGAGGAGGAAGGAATTGCTTGTGATTGTTATTCTTGCTGTGCTTGTGCCTCTTGTTATCAAGGCAAGTGATATTCATAAACTACCCAATAATTTCTATATTGCATTTGTAGTATATTTTGAGTAGTATGCATGATAAGAATTTTGGACTACTTTTATCTTGCTAAGTTAATTTTATACTTTGCAAAATTCCTAGTAGTGTGTAGCCACCCTTTACCATGCAGCCATTTTAAAGTTTTATTAGATACTTAGCCATGCTATAAAAAAAATTGTTTACATGCCATGCTATGGAAAAATTGCTAAGTGTTGAACTTAAAATGCACCCCTGGATGGAATTGGTTGGAATGGTTTATGTTGAGTGGCTACTTGGGACTATGCTTGTGGTTGTCGTCTCCTAGGATGGATGTCTATTCTACTTAGTGCCATGAGCATGGTGGTTGTCACCCAAAAGTGCACTTGTGGATGGCCACCCAGGAACAAAGAGATTACTAAGTCTCTCCAAGATTAGATGCTTCCCGTGCAGCCTTTTGACAATGGGCTCTGTCTTGAATGATTAAGTTGTGGGAGTTCAACCTGTCAGCTTGACAAGCAGATGTAGAGTTGGTAGGTGGAACGGGTCTTGCTAGTATGGTTGAATTCTTCTTCTGAAAGTTCTTGTCTCAATTCTCTCCTTTCCTTAACACTCCGCGTGTATAAGATGTTTGGGTTAATTGAGTCTAAAGGTGAAAGTGCACAACCTCTGCAGAGTCGACAATCTGAGTACTTAGCCGTGTCGCCGGTGATGGACTACTTCGAGCAACTGGACAAGGATGGACGGAAGAATCTCAACACTGTTTTCATGAAGAAAAATTTGACTAAGGAAAGGAATGTTGGTGCACTTGGGCTTCATCCCTTGGTGCCAAGTCTCTGAAAATAAAAGTGTTTCTTAAAAGATAGGAGAAAACTTGCTTTCTGCAAAATAGCCTCCAACTCCACCAAGCCAAATATGCATATAGAATTTAGACTTGTCATTTTATATCCATCATAGTCACTTGCCAATACTTCGTTGTATTGACCTCCTTCGGGGGCTGCATATTCAAATGTGCAGGTAATTCAGATGAAGTATAAGTTTGGACTCGAGTCTACACCCGACATGTCTGCCTGTGGCGCATGCTTGAAGATGAGGCTATACTTAGCTATTTTTGGATCTCGTTGTAGCAAATTGATACTTATGCAATGATACTTTATATTTTGTACTATGGTGCTGGCAGTGATCCAGGTACTAGCACATAACACAGGTGTTCCAACTTTAATAAAAGTTGGGGCACTACACCAAGACGGAAGGCGGCAACTAAGCTGGCTAGGTCTAGGACTCTGTTTACTTACCGGACAAGTACTTACCTTGTATCCTGGGGTCTGACCGCCTATATAAGTCGGCCACCAGGAAGCCTTTAGGGCACACTTCAATATATATCATACACATTGTAACCTGTTCACGGCCATTGCCTTATAGTGAATTATAGCAGCACGTAGGATATCACCACCGCAATGGGATCCGAAGATGGGTAAATTCGCCGTGTTCAATCCCGTTCTCGACGACTCCAGCCTTCTTCCCCACAATCCATACGTAGGCTAGAGGACCCATGTCTCCTATCAAATATGCCGATACTGCGACAAAGTGCGTTTTTTGGTGTTTCGGCCGGCAAACTACTTGGTTTTATTGTCTCTGAGCGAGGGATCAAAGAAAACCCGGAGAAGATCAAGGCTATCCAAAACATATCCAGACCAACTTGTCTGAAGGATGTGCAACACTTAGCCGGATCGGCAGAAGCCGTCAGTCGTTTCATAAGCCGCCTTGGAGAAAAGGCAATGCCTCTCTACCGGCTATTGAAGAAATCCGACAATTTCGAGTGGACAGTAGAAGCCGATGACACCTTACAGAAACTTAAGGAGGCACTCATATCCGCTCCTATATTGGCAGCGCTTTGATCGCAGGAGCCAATGCTGCTATACATCGCGGCAACTGGCGCAGTTGTCAGCGTTGTCTTGGTTGTTGAAAGAAAGGAAAGCGAAGCCGCGACGTCTGAGCAACGTCCGGTCTATTTCATCAGTGAAGTCTTCTCCGCCTCCAAGCAGAGGTATCCACATTACCAAAAGCTATCTTATGGTGTATTCTTTGCCGCCAGAAAGCTTAGGCATTATTTCCAGGAGCACAAAGTGACAGTAGTCAGCAAGGGGCCGCTGGGGACATAATCAACAACGCAGAGGCAACAGGCCGAGTCGCCAAATGGGGCATCGACCTTGCCGCCTTCGATATAGTCTACAAACCGTGGACCGGCCATGGAGGAAACAGTAATCCCCGAGTCAGAATATTGGGTCATGCACTTTGACGGATCAAAGATGCTCAAAGGCTCGGGGGCTGAGGTTGTCTTGCGCACACCAAAAGGCGATAAGCTCAGCTACGTGTTGCCGATTCATTTCACAGCAACTAATAACGTCGTAGAATATGAAGCCTTGCTTCACGAGCTACATGTGGCAAACGACCTTGGCGTCAAAAGAATCCTCTGTTATGGTGATTCCAACTTACTTACACAACAAGCAAGCGACACATGGGATCGAAAGCGCAACAATGGCGGCATACAAAGCCAAGGTTGACGAATTCGACAAAAATTTCATGGGCTACGAAGTCCGGCATGTTCCAAGAGCTGAAAACGAGGCGGCAGACACCCTCGCCAGACTCGGGTCAGAACGCAAAAAAGTGCCAACGGACATTTTCCTGGAACATTTGCACAAGCCGTCCATTAAGGGCGCCGACTTGTTGGATCCCGATGCAGAAGAGCAAGTAGAAGCGGCAGGTCTCGCCGTCTACTTGGCCCAGCCGGATTGGACTATCCCCTATCTCGACTTTTTAGTCGACCAGAAGTTGCCGGAAGATGATGAGGTGTTGAAAAGGCAGATCATAAGGCGATCCAAAGCATTCACAATTATAAAAGGTGAGATGTACAAGCGAAGCACGTGCGGAATCTATCACCGGTGCATATTGCCAGAAGAAGGCCGGGAAATCTTGAAAGATATACACATTGGTCCTTGCGGGCATCACGCCTCCGCCAGGTCCATTGTATCTAAAGCTTTCCGCCAAGGTTTCTACTGGCTAACCGCCAAAGAAGACGTCGAACACATCGTGAAAACATGCAAAGCCTGCCAATTGTATGCCCGCCAACCTCACTTTCCGGCATAAGAACTCAGGACAATCCCAATCACCTGTTCGTTCGCGGTCTGGGGCTTAGACATGGTTGTTCCCTTCAAGAAGGCACGAGGTGGATACACCCACCTATTGGTTGCTGCCGACAAGTTCACTATGGGTCGAAGCCAAGCCGATCTGAAAAATTGACGCGCGAACAACCACCAATTTTCTCTGGGAAATTATCTCTCGGTTCGGAGTTCCACACAGTATTATCACAGATAATGGAAGCAACTTGTCTCAAGGTGACATCGAAGAATACTTCAGTGATCCAGGCATCCGGCTTGATTTGGCATCCGTGTCACACCCTCAATCAAACGGACAAGTAGAGCGTACAAACGTCCTAGTCCTCTCTGGACATAAGCCCCGTCTCGAAGCTCTGTTACATAGGGTAGCCGGCGCTTGGGCAGAAGAGCTACAATCCGTACTCTGGAGTTTGCGTAGAACGCCAAACAAATCTACCGGCTACACTCCTTTCTTCTTAGTATATGGCGCAGAGGCAGTGCTACCCACCGACATGAAATACGGTGCCTGTGACGCCCGAAAATCCGTACTATGTAGATTTAAGCCCTCCCGCCGAAATCCGCATAATAACGATTTTAGGTCGCCCACCAGACATAATGTGCACGCTGAAACATGTGCATTATGTGGGTGGAATTGTGATAACATTACAACAGTTCCGATACATCCACAAATACAACAGGAGACATATAATACAACAACGACTCGAACGAGTCAAGATACAATGTTACAATACAAAGATACAAATGACATCGGAAGCAAAATAGTATCCGACTACGGATAAGATGCAAATTGGACTAAGAGTCCTGAAGATAAGCAATGGCGCCATATCCCTGCCCAGCCAAGACGGAGGGATTCCCAAGCTAACGTCGTCAAACTTCAAACCTGATAACTGCACATAAAGCACATCCCAAAAGAGGATCAGGGCACTCCCCGGCAAGCAAAACCGACTTGCCTACTTTCTACACCATCTCCCAAAAGGGGAGGTGGACTTAGCGGCAGCAGCACTAGCAACCTAAAGAGGCACGCTACAACTTCCGTCTAATCAGAGAGGGATAAGAGAGCGCATAATTAAACAACTACTACTAACACCAAACATAACCCATTCTCGGATTAACCCCCTCAACCAAGTATGAGGAAGCAATTCGGGAAAATCACACGTTGAACAATTTTAGTTACCATTTATTGTGAAAGTAATTCTATATTACCAGTCAGGTTAATTAGTAATGATTAGGTGTAAGTTGTCTAGATCTTGTTAGCCAGCATCATCACCAAGTCGTCCATAACCGTGGACACGGCTCATCGATAAGATTATACCCTGCAGGGGTGCACTACTGGACCCATACTCACATGATCAACCCAGTCAAAAACATTAGGGCCTTTCAACCCAACTCTTGTCCTTCACCGCAACAAGTCCAAGGAGCCATGGGAGCTATGCTGGTCCTGGCCAAAAGGGTGCGGACTCCCGCAGGACACACCCCTCCGCACCAACAGGCTGCGCCCTATATGCATGTAACAAGGCACACCGCCAAAGTAAAATACTACACTAGTATCGATGCATATGAGACAAATGGAAAACCAGAACTAGGTGCGGCTCCCGGACAAGTTGAAGTTCCAGTCAAAGTCGAGGGGGCTCCATAGGGCCTCCCACAAGTGGTTAGTGCGCTCAAAATTGGATCCGAGGACAAAATCTCAGTTCCTAGGTCGACACTGAGCAGAAAAAAGCACCTCGCAAGGCCTTCCGCCTGGTGCCTTATTTATTTAGTTATAATACCCCAATATAATACAACATTTTATTAAGGTAGAATAATCTATCATACTAAGCATATGAAATAATAGACCAACAGATGACTCGCACAACCAACTCTAAGCATGCACTACGACTCGCAAGGCTAACAGATAAACATACAACACGTGATGGGATGTGGGGATAAAGCTGTATAGGCTGCAGGATAAACATGTGATGGGATCGCGATAAAGAATCGTATACTAGGGTAGCAGAGATCAAAGGCAGGAATGAAAGACAATGTATAGGTAAACAAGCAAACTTTGCTTGCCTGAAATCCCGCATGGAAGCAGATCTTGTCGTTGCTCACACATCTCAACGCCGTATCCGCGAAGAAGCAACAAACACTGGAAGCGTATAAGATGCATTTTACAACTACGGCAAAAGATCCAGCATGATCATATGAGAATGATGCATGTCATGGCAAGATGCAATTCAATGCAGGTAATCCAAATTAAGCGGGAAAGCAACCCCGGCAATTAATATTTAGGTGCAAGTTATTTATTTACTCAGCAATATTAAATAATGGTTAACATGGTAACACATGGCATGGGTGCTCTAATTAAATTATATGGAGTAGGGCAATAATTAAATAAATCCCAACACATTCCATATTTAATTATTTAGGTGCAACAATTAAATTACACTAAGCAATAAAGATGCCAAATGGCATACAAATGGCATATTAATATTCATTGCATTTTTCTGATAAATAAACATATAAAGATTATTAAATTTGGAGTTATAGATTAAAAGTTATTGACATTTTAGTTTTAGGGTTCTTTCTGTAAATTACAGGGACCTATCTGTGATGGAAAAATTACTGGAGAGGACTCTGTGCAGAAAATAGAGATCGCAGGGGTCTAAGCGCAAAGATCCAGATCCAGATCTGGATCTGGCTTTTCTCACCGCGCCTGGGCTAGGCAGTGCGGCTGCCAGGCGGGCCCGAGCGCCTTGCTGGCGTGTGGGTGTGTTGACTGGGCGCTGCGGGCTCCCGCGGTCACTGACCGGTGGGGCCCGCGTTTTAGTGTGCGTGAAACAAAGAGGAAAAAGGCGGACTTTTATTCCGCGAGCCACGGGGTCAAACTCGGCGCGCTCGTACGGAGGAATGTGCTGGTAACCAGTGGAGCCGGTGCGGGATGTTGATTGACTAAGCGATGCATTTTTTTTAACGCGCTCCCCAAATCGCTAAGTCTGACGAAACTGTCGAACTAAAACGACTGTGGCGCACGGTGGGACAAAAACGTCCGGCGGCGACCAAAGCAGAGGCGATGGACGCGTCCAAGCTACCGGGGGGTGTGTGTGTGGAGTGGGGATTCCGTTTTTGTGCCCTGGTGGAGGAGGGAAGGCATGGAGCGGTCGGGTCCGTGCTCGACCATGGCGACACCGAACGGAAGACGGCGGGGGCATGGACGGAATCGGCGCGTTCGAGAAGAAAGTGAGACAGGGAGAGGGGGAAAGGCGGGAGCAGCTCACGGGGAAGTCCTTGGCATAGAGAAATCGGGTGTGAGGACTACCGGAGGGGATGATTTGGTGTCGGGGAACCATGGCCGGCGTTGGGGAAGCGGCGACGGACTCGCCTGACCCCCGTGCCCCCGGCTCGATATCTTGGGGGAAAAAGGGAGGGGCGTCGCAGCGGTGCTTCGGGGCTCCTCCTCACGCCTTCGACGGCAACGGAATGGTAGGGGGACGACGTGGTCTTGGGTGAGATTTTCGGTGGAGAAACAAAGAGGAGAAAGAAATGGGGAACAAATGGGAGGCGGCGGCGCGAGGGAGGAAGGAGGGGGAGGAGTTAGGGTTCCAGGAGGGGAGAGGGTGCGGCTAAAGTAGGAGGGAGAGTGGTTGGAGGTGCACATGAGGGGCTCCATGGCTGCGGTGGAAAGGTCTCCTCTGTGCTGTGTGCTCGTACGGAGAAGAACAGAAGTGGAGAGGTAAGGTGGGCTTGGGATGGAGTTGGGCTTCGGCCAGGTAAGAGGAAAAGAGGATGGACGGCCCAGGTAAGGTTTTTCTTCTCTGGTTTTATTTCTTTTATTTAATTCTTTTCTGTTTTTGTATTTTAAAACATAATAGAAAAAGAATTTGTATAGAGAAGCTTTACAAAATAGTTTTTGTTTTAAATAGGCAATTTAATTATTGTTTCCAATACACAATTTAATATATTAATTTGAATATTTGAAAAGAATTAAAATATCACATTTAAATTAATTTGATTTGCTTTTAGATTTAAAAGTGGAAACTGAATTTAAAGGGAGTTTAAATTTAAATGCAATAAAAATAAAAGAAGTGACAAAAGCATGATGAAATGATGAAATGAAGATGCAGAAAAGAAAAACATTAAAAAAAACTAAATTGGGATAAACCCCGGGATGTTACCCACCGAGGCGGTGCTACCCACCGACATGAAATACGATTCCCAAGAGTTCAAGCCTACATCGAGCAAGATGTATAAGGTGCAAGATAGGATAGTCTAGACTTGTTACATGAAGAAATTGACGTTGCTCTCCATCGCTATGCCTTGTACCAGCAACAACTTCGCCGCTATCATAGCCGCAGAGTGCGGAAGCGAAGCTTCAGAGCAGGTGACCTGGTTCTCCGCTTAATCCAAGACAGAAAAGGGCTTGCACAAGTTATCCCCGCCATGGGAAGGACCGTTTATAGTCACAAAGGCGCTGCTCAATGGTTCCTACTACCTGTCCGACATCCGCGACGCAGAAGAAAAGAAAAGGCGCAAGAAGGCGGCAAGAAGGAGAGGAACCAAGCGTAAAAGAGGCATTGACGACCCGTTCGAGCAAACAAGACGGCCTTGGAACATTGAGCAGCTACGTCCTTTCTACATTTAGCAATTTATAATTCTAATAAGTTATATATGATTATGAAATAAAAGTCTATGGTTCCTCATCTATGTTGACAAACATGCCATCTTTTGTCTTTTGTTGCAATCATATACCCCTATGTATCTAAGTTACCGAATTTCCAGCTCCGTGCAAAGGTTCAAACTGATAGGTACTTGCAACTTTCGAGCCAAACCTAAGGAAAAAACAACTTTTTGCGCCACCTAATTCCATTCTTCCTGATTACTTATATATGGTTTGCCTAGTAGTATGTCTTTGGCGCCAACATGGTTGCTTTGGTTTCTGATTCTTAACATATGGTACTAGCCCTGGTTGTTTCTGTTAAAGTTACCGGCTGAGGTTAGCCAGCATACAAAAAGTCGAGCATTAAGTAAGAATAAAATTAAGGGGGGCCAGATAAACAAAATAAGTCTACTTAAGTAGCACAATAAAAGTTAGCTGGCTCTCGCCTAGCAGTACATCTCCAAAAGTTATTTATAGATATTACAAGTTGAGATATAATTGTTTTAGGGGCAAGAGGAGGCTAGCCGCCAAGAAGCACAAAGGAGGTGGCGCCGACAACTACGACATTTGGCTCGGGGGCCGCCTACATTAGGCATGGGGGCTGACAACTTCAGCCCAAGAGCTATCGCTCCCCTCCGCCTCTGTTGTGGTGGCAGCTCCAACATCTCCAACATGGCTCGGGATGTGCTGTTGTGGTAGAAGACCGTCGTGTCCACCATATCGGCAACCCACGTGGCGTAGCCGGCAACGCTGTTCAGCACAGCGGCCGGTTGGACCTCGGTGCCGTCTTCATAAGAAGATGGCATGCCCTCGGTGACGACGTCGATCTCCGCCTCGGGGTAGTGCGCCATAAACAGTCCCAACGTAGTCTTGGCACCACCCCGCGCTGCCGACTTCAACGAGCTCTCGTGTAGCTTCGTTTCTTGATCCAGCATGCTGGGAACATCGCTGAAGTCGGCGGGCTCCTGGCTGTCTGAGGAAATGAAGAACTTGGCGGCAAACCGCTTGGACGCCGCCAAAGTCTTGGTGATCAGCTCACCCAGACGCGCAAGGAGATCTAGGCATGGGCTGACAACCTTATCATCGCCTAAGCCGGCAGCAACTGCATCAAAAATTAAAACTTCAAAGTTGTCCTAGACTAACAATTTAATTGACGACAAGGTGAAGAGTGAGGAAAATCTTACCAAGGACCGAGTTATGTAAGGCGGACAGCTCGATCATATGAGCTGCCACCGCGTCCTCTGCAGTTTTGGCGCGACAAGTCTGCTTAGAAATTTCCTCAGCAACCGTCTTCTCCACCTCCTCCAACTTCTGCGCAGGCTATCCAGCTCGCCAGTTAGCTGGCTAGTCTCCTGCGCAAATTTAAGTTGTTGCGCCTCCATCTCCTTTTGGTGCTCCTCCTGAAGGGGATCGCATGCAGAAAACAAAAAATTTCCTAGCAACGATATCCTTAAACTAGGCAAGATCTATACTATGCAGATATATAAGTACGGTGGAGATCGGAATACATACCCTCGTAGACCGAACAAGCGTTTACGAAGAAGACGACGTAACCAACCTCTAAGTCGCGAAGAACTCGATGCGACAAAGACGATGAAGATGACCTCGAGGTCGGGTGGAGGAAGTAGGCCTCCGAGCACCGCTAGCGCAGCACCTTCGTAGGGTGTTACACACATACGGTGGAGAAGACGGCCTCCGAAGCTCCAGTCCAGGACGAGTTGCGGAAGACTTGGACCGGAACACCAGCAGCGCGACAGCGGGCTATGGTGAAGAGACCCCCTCTGTACTCGGCTCAACTCCAACAAAAGGGAATCACGAAATTGAGAGAGAATTAGGGAATTAATTGGTTAATTAAAAGGCCAAGGGTGCCCCTTCTTATATAGGCTCCCCGGGGGATGCCAACTCGCCAGCCAGGCAATGTGGGACTATTCCCACATGCCTGGTGCGGCTCAAGCTGGTGCGCCGGCCCTAGGTGGGCCACATTTGGCCCACCTAGGCCGGCCATCAAGCCCCCACCGAATTCCCTTGAGGAATTTCCCCCTATGGGCCTTCTTTCGACCAGAAGGCCCATTTAGGGAAATCAGCCTAAATAAATTCAAGAATAAATATATAAAATCATATTTAAACATTAATTACACTAATTAATATCAAACATATTATACATAATTTATTCTAGCTCCGAAAACTATTTCGTCGCTGCTCGATCTCCATCAGACCATTCCCGGGACGTTCCCGGTGATCTCTTTCCTTTCTGGTTGTCTTGTTAAAACCCCTTAAGTGTATTACCCTAGATGTTTGATATAATAACAGGCATGATCGAGATTCCTTTTCGATCAACGACTAACTCGTAGGCCTGGACTCCATGAATTAATCCCTGTGATATAACGAATGACTCTCACCTACCAAACCTGAACGTAAAGTCTTAAACCTTTTTCCATAGCGATACTTAGCGTGTCCAAGTTTGTTCTCAGATATCTCCATACCTAGCATGATATCGTTACCAACATCGCTATCTTCTACTCGTCTATGATATTATGTCAGCTGGTGACCTAGTCACATGTTTGCAAACTCATTTGACATAATCTCACCGAGTGGGCCCTAGAGTATCCATCTGGCTATATGGACTGACAAATCCCGTTGTTGACCCCTCGTCTCAACTACCCCCTTCGATACCCAAAAGTATCACCTATCATTGTCACACTATATAAGATATGACGCTTGGTGCGATGAAAGTATCTTCCAGGGATAACAATAAGAGTTGATCTCACGGTCTTAAGGCGTAATGACTACGTCCTATAAATATGGGTATGTCCATCACATCGTTCAACCAACGACATGACTTCCATTGCCGACCGGCGCCATGCCCTATGATCGAAAAACCTCGATCATCAATCGCGCAACAAAACTAGTCTTTAGTATAGGCAACTAGGGACCTCGTTGTTTATTTACCACACCTGTATTAATGCTTCCACTTAATACAGTTATAGCATGGTATAAAACATATAATGAACAATTGTGATATTACCAATAAACTATGTTTATTAAGTGCCTCTAGGGCATATTCCCTTCACCTCCTGCATCTTCAAGTTGGCGGCCGCCAGATCAGAAGCATCATTCATAATAGCTTACATGTCAGTAGACGCCTTCAAGATATCTTGGGCATGATCTAGCAGTTCTACAATATGAATAAGCCGGCTGAATAGTTGGCGGAAGCAAGCGAAACATTGCGGATGGGAAAATTTTACCCTCATCCTTTTGACGGGCCGCCTTCAACTCGGCAATCTTAAGGTCCTTCGCGTCGCTCTCCTTCTTCCGAAGGCGATATTTCTTGTTCATCTCCACCTTGGAGGAGATGAGCTCGACGTTGGTGGTGAGTACGCGCCGTGGGCATAGTTAGTAGCATATAAAATATTGTCAGAAAACCACTCACCCAGTAATAATTTCATCACATTGCCAACTAAGTGCTCGGGGGGAAATGACTATGTGTATGCTAGAAGGTGCCAAAATAACAACTTACCGCAAAATCACCCTCCAAGTCGGCGAAGGCCTTGGCGGCAAAGTCAGCAAAGGCCAGGGTTGACTCCTTGGCGTTCTTTAGAGACTCCCAAGGACCCCTGACCCTGCCGCCTTCGGAAGCTGGGGCTGCCCTTGGCGGCCCACCGGCAACCTCCTCAATCAGCTCCTCCTTGGTGGCGCGCGACTGGCCGTCATCATTGGCCGCAGCCTCAGCCAAAGGAGAAGGGGCACTTGCAGCACGGCCAGTAGAGGAGGTCCTTGGCGGCGGACTAGAAGTCGGCGCCTGGGGCTGGTGCCGCCTACGGGCGTCACTCATAAAGCCGCCAACCTGGAGCTGCGGAGTTTGCGGCACAGTTGCCGGGGAAGTGCCAAGAGGCCGCTTTCCCCTAACCAACAGGGACTTGGCCGACAACTTGGAGGTTGCCACCCGCTCCCAGGCAACAAAATAAATTTAGCCAGATGAATATCAGCAATGAAGAAGGCCGACAAATGAACAAGGCAAAGATGTTTACCTTCGGGGGATATTAATCCCCACGTTCTCGTCTTCGTCGACGAGCACCGGCTAGGTAGCCGTTGCGGTCTGTTTCTTCCTCTCGGCGTTAACCGTAGAGGAACCAGCGCCGGACGCCTTGCGCTTCTTGGTTTTCCCGGCTCCCGTTTCTTAAAAGGCGGGAGCCAGGTCATTCTCCCCTAAAGCGGAGAGCTGCATCAACCTAAAGGGCAAGTGTTAAGGGAAATTCAAATAAGCCAGCAAAGCTGTAAAAAAGAGTAAGAATGGAAATGCTTACCTCAAGGGGAGGGTTGTCGTAGGTGGGCGTTGGGTCACCTCTACCGCCTTCACCAACCCTGATTTGACAAGGCTGCGAAGTCGGGCCGCTAGTTCGACAGCTGGGAACCCCTCCTCGCTTACGCGAAGAGAAGTTGTGGCAGTAGGTGAATACTGACACATCTTATGCGGGCTATACCACAGAGGCAGTATTTGCCGGCTAAGCCAGCAGATGACGGTATCCACCTTGTCCAGCAAAGGAGCGTCCATCGTCTTGGTGAGGAACCCGATCCGCCTTTGGATAAGGCGGAGCTCCTCCGTCAACTTGGGGACCACATCGTCCCAGCATGGCTTGGGCATAGGCGGCGTGTTGACAAAGTCGGGGACACCAAACTGACGCCCCAGCGCTGCCATGTCTTGGGAGTAGAAGAAGGTGGAGGTCCAGCCCTTGACGGACTCGATGTATGGTATCTTGGGATACCATTGGCGTCCTTGGCGGAAGTTGAAAGTGAAACTATCGCAGGTTGCCAGACCTCCGTCCGGCACCGTCTGACGCCGACAACGAAATCAATATCTGAAGAAATCTAAACTAGGCCTAATGCCTAGGTAGCCTTCATATAGATCTATGAAGCTGGCTAAAACTAAATGCTTTTGGGTGCTATGTTGTGGGGCTGGAGCCCGTAGTGATCTAGCACCTCGCTAAAGAAGATGGAAGGCGGCAACGCCATTCCCCTAACTAAGTGGGAGGTGAGGATTACCCGCTCGCCGCATTTCGGAGCCGAAGGCGGACCGCCAGCTGTAGTCCTCCTGGGTCGGCAAGTAGCCGGCCCCGTCCAAATCCTTGAGGACCTCGTCATCCACCATGGAGGGGAGCAAGGAGCGAGACCCATGGTCTGCTGGCTCCTCCTCTTCGTCTCCGGCCGCACCGCTGGTCGCCGCTAGCGTGGTCGAAGGCGAGGCCTCCGAGGTCGCCGCCACCCGGATGTGCGCGACAGGAGCGGAGGAGGGGGTAGAAGATGAATCGGGCATTGCGTCCGTACGGCCCGCCGTAGCACGGGAAAGTGCGCCGCCCATCACCGTCGTGGTCGTAACGAGCTCGTGCTCGGTATCCGCCATGGTCGGGAAGTTGCTCGGACCGGTGGCCATCGTCGTGCTTTAGGTCGTTGGAGGTGCGTTGGTCGCGGAGAGCTATTCTTGGCGAGAGGGTCGAGAGAGAAAGGGACGAGAGCGAAAGATGGTGTGCGGAGGAAGAAGACGAGCGTCTCGGCTCCCTATTTTTAGGCGGGGCGTTACGATCTGTGCAACGACTCAAATAGTCGGACACGTGTCAATCTTCCTGATGCCTCAAAGTGGAGCACGATCACACGTTCTCCTTAACCCCTCTTTTCCCGCGATTTGCAATCATGACACGATTTCGTTTCGGTTTGTTTCAAACTGTCGTGGACCAAATTACGTCATCCGTCAACAACAAGTTTGACTAGCCGCCAAGGATTAGGCCTTCATAAGAAGCTATCCGGCAAGTTGAGAAAATCCGTCTTTCCCATGTCGGATAAAGGCGGCCGTGTGCCAGCATTATGGTACACATTCCCTGGTTTTTTAAGAATGGTTCAAGTCCTGCAGCCGCCAACATTGAAGAATGAAGATCAAGAAGAAGCCGACACTTGGAGAACTTAAACCTTTCTGGGGGTAATGTTTTGGATATACCAAATGGGGATATCTCGAACATGGATCAATCCGGCTAGTCCAGGGTGGCCAAAGGGTGGTAAGGCTTATGCCTGCCGGGCGGCCCAAATAGCTGACGTACAAGGAAGTAGGCGGACGGTCCAAGGAAGGCAGAAGGCCGAAGCCTAACAAGCCACCAAGCCCAAAGACGGAAGGCGGCAATTAAGTCGGCTAGGTCTAGGACTATGTTTACTTGCCGGACAAGTACTTGCCTTGTATCCCTGGGTCTGGCCGCCTATATAACCCGGCCACCGGGAAGCCTTTAGGGCACACTCATATACGCTCCAATACACATTGTAACTTGTTCACGACTATTGCCTTATAGTGAATTATAGCAGCACGTAGGGTCTCGCCACCGTTGCGAGATCTGAAGCTGGGTAACCTCGCCGTGTTCAATCCCGACCTCGATGACTCCAGCCTTCTTCGCCACATCCATCCGTAGGCTAGAGGACCCCCGTCTCCTATCAACTATGCCGATACTCCGACACACATTGAAAAACAATAATGCGAGAATAAAAACTCACCACCAAAATATTACATAGCGGTGCCGTAGCGAACAGTTCACTTAGGAACGAAACATTTCATTATGCTTGGGGTTGCCAAGTTAATGTACTTTCCATGTCGAGGCATGGGGACCACCCATTAGTGGCAGAGACTCTCTATGGCCTGCGGTGGCTCGTTACAACGAGAGCTCGGAGGGATGACCCTCGAGAGAAGCTTTTGTGAAGCTTGGAGGTGAAGCCGTGAGCTTTCCTCTAGAGACAAAAAATGCTTGGAGGTGGAGTCGTAAGCTTCCTCTACAACCAGATGTCTTGACGTGACAATGATCACGGGTAGAACTTGCGTAGATGCATGATGTTCCACGGATTTTTGACGGGGATGTTGTCTTGAGTCTCGAGGGACCTTCACACATTGGTGACAGCTTGTGGAGGCCTTCCCTGGAGAGGATTTGCCTGAGGACGAGATCGCCTGCCTCCAGGGTGCGCGAGCGCACATGGCGGCTGTGGTAGCGTCGCATGTCCTGCTGGTATTTTTCCGCCCGGAGGGCGGCACGGAGGCGTAGTCCTCAAGAAGCAACATGTCGTCGTTGTGGAGGTCCTCTTGCTCGTCCTCATTGAAGTCCACGACCCATGGGGATCCATGCTTGATCACTGTGAGGAGGACTGCTTCGGCTCCATAGATGTGGGCAAACGGTGTTTCTCCCGTGGGCTTGGGCGGCGTTGTGGGGATGGATCAGAGCACCGAAGGAGCTCGTTGATCCAGCTCTTGCTGTGGCCCTTGAAGATATTGAAGGTCCTGGTCTTTAAGCCCTTGAGGATTTCTGTGTTTCTTCGCTCAGCTTGGCCATTACTCTGTGGGTGAGCCACCGAGGCGAAGCAAAGCTTGATGCCCAGTTTCTCGCAGTAAGCCCTGAAGATGCCGCTGGTGAATTGCGAGCCATTGTCGGTAATTATGCGATTAGGCACTCCGAAGCGGCAGACCAGGACTCTAATGAACTTCACCGCTGCGCCTGCTAGGATGGTGCGTGTCGCCTTGACCTCGGGCCATTTGGTGAACTTGTCAATGACCACGAAGAGGTAGCGATAGCCACCTTGAGACTTGGGGAATGGACCCAAGATATCCAGCCCCCAGACCGCGAACGGCTAGGAGAGCGGGATGGTCTGCAGCCCCAGCGCCGGCTGATGGATTTGCTTGGCGTGGAATTGGCAGGCCTCGCACGCTTGGACGATGTCGACTGCATCTTGAAGTTCTTGTGGCCAGTAGAAACCGCTCTTGAAGACTTTTCCTGCGAGGGTGCAGGCGCACGAGTGATGGCCGTATTCCCCTCTGTGGATGTCTTTGATCAATCTTCTTCCTTCTTCAGCAGGGACGCACTTGAGCGCGATGCCATTTGGGCGCTTGCGGTAGAGATCTCCCTCGAGGATGTAGTAGGATTTCGCCTGCTGAGCGATTCGCTCTGTTTCAACATCTTCCTCGGGGAGGATTCTCTTGGCGAGGTAGTCCTTGAGCTCATCGATCCAACCTATTTCTTGATGCACCGCTGTGAGCATCAGGCGCTCCCCTGTGTGGGGCCGCAATCGGGAGCCCCAGTTGTAGGAGGTGGCGGGAGCGCTTTGTATGTGCTTGCGGCTACGGCCTCTTGGCTGCTTTATGGATGCCTTGACGAGTCTCTCTTCAAAGACACCTACCTGCTGAGCTTGCCTTCTTGATGTGCGCTTGGGGATGTCATCAGCCTCTTGGTTTTCCTTCCTCGGGATGTGCATCAGCTCCATGCCCCTGAAGTGCTTCTCAAGCTTGCGGACCTCTTCAAGGTATGTGGCCATGTGGTCGTCCTTAGGCTTGTAGCTCTTGTTGAAGAAGTTGACGAGCAGCTGGGAGTCGCCTTTGATGAGCAGGTGCTTGAGGCCTAGAGCGATGGCGGCCCGTAGGCCGGCGAGGAGGCCCTCGTACTCAGCGATGTTGTTGGATATCTTGTCGATCACAAAGCACAGCTGGACCACATAGTAGAGCTTGTCACCCTTGGGTGAGATCAATACGACGCCAGCACCACCATTGCGGCAGGCAAAGGCTCCGTCGAACTTCATGGTCCAGTGGCTGGGCATCTTCTCTCCAGGGGGCTCTAGCCCTTCTCCTAGAGGCTCTTCAGTGGTTGGGTCAGTCCATTCGGCGACGAAGTCTGCCACACTCTTCCTTTGATGACTCTTGTGGCGTCAAAGCGCTAATTGAATGGCTACAGCTCTATGTTCCATCCCGCTACACGATCTGTGTTGTTAGGGTTGCGCATAATCTGCTCTAGGGGAAATGAGGTGACCACCGTGATGGAGTGGCCCTGGAAGTAGTGTCGCAGATTCCTTGAGGCGATGAGGAGCACAATGAGGAGGTTATGCTGCATTGTGTAACGTTCCCGAGCATCCCGCAATACTTTACTGAAGAAGTAGACAGGGTGCTCGACGAGGGTTGTCAGCGTAGGCGCAGCGTTGGCTGCCTGAGGAGGCTCTTTAGGCCCCTTGAGGAGATTGGCATGTGGAGGCTCTTCAGGCCCCTTGAGGAGATCAGCCTGTGGAGGCTCTTCAGGCCCCTTGGCAAGATCAGCCTATGGAGGTGTCCTGGCAAGGGTGCTTGGGGCAGACTCAGCTTGTGGCTTTGGCTTGTGGGGTATGTCCCTTTGTCGAGCTCTTCGTCAGGCGGCTTTGGCTTTGGAGTGGTTGCACCTTCTTGTGGAGGACTGGCTCTTCTCTTTCTACCACGAGGACGACGATGGCGGTCTGAGGGGTGGCTGAGAGGTACAGCTTCAGATGTTCGCCTGTCCTTGGGGCAACCATGACTGGTGGGCTGGCCAAGTCCCCAAAGGCTTTTTCCGCTTAAGGCGTCCACTTGAAGGTGTGAGATCTCTACATGATCTTGAAGAATGGCGGGGCTCTCTCGCCAAACTTGGAGATGAAACGGCCCAAGCTGGCCATGCAGCCTGCTAGAATTTGCATGTCCTTGAGCCAGCGAGGAGCTGCATTTCCTCTATGGCCTTGATCTTGTCAGGGTTTGCCTCTATGCCGCGGTGAGACACGAGGAACCCAAGCTGTTTGCCTGAAGGCACTCCAAAGACGCACTTGGCGGGGTTGAGCATGATGTTCACTTTGCGCAGGTTGGCAAAGGTCTCCTCGTGGTCGCTCAGGAGAGTATCTCCCTCTTGAGACTTGACGATGATGTCATCGACATATGCCTCTGCATTTCTGCCCATTTGCTCACCAAGGGCTATCCTCATGAGCCTCAGGAAGGTGGCGTCAACGTTCTTCAGGCCGAAAGGCATGCAGACATAGCAGTACACACCAGAAGGGGTGAGGAATGCTGTCTTCTCCTCATCCTCTTTAGCAATCTTGATCAGGTGATAACCAGAGAAGGCGTCAAGGAAACATAGGAGGTCGCAACCTGCAGTGGAGTCCACGATCTGGTCGATCCTCGGCATGGGGTATGGGTCTTTGGGGCATGCCTTTTTGACATCGGTGTAGTCGATGTAGAAGCGGCCTCCTCCGGCGGGATTTGGGACAACCACGCCGTTGGAGAGCCAAGTGGGGTGTGCGACTTTGCGGACAACCTTTAACTTTGAGGTTCTCGACCTCCTTGACGATGAATGTTTGCTTTTCAGGGGCTTGCTTTCTTGCCTTTTGCTTTACGGGGCGTGCGTTTGGACACACGGCTAAGTGGTGCTCGATCACCTCCCTCGGTACACCGGTCATGTCTGACGGAATCCATGCGAACATGTCAGAGTTTGCTCGGAGGATGGCGACGAGCACGCTTTCCTATTTGGAAGCCACAGCAACGCCAATCGTGACGCTAGCCCCCGAGCCCTCAGCCCCCGAGCCGCTGGCGCAAAGGGAGACCTTCTTCGTGGAAGCTGGCTCCTGAGAGAACAACTACTTCTTCTTCTTGGGCCTCTTGAGAGGCTCCATGTACTCTTTAGCCAGAAATTCCATGGCGGTTGCCTTGTAGGTGGTCTTGACAGCGCGGGTGGCGTCTAGGACGTGGTCGTGGATGGAGATGGTGCCAGCGCTGCTGGGAATTTTGACCATGTTGTAGGCATGATGTGTGACGGCCATGAACTTCACGAGTGCGGGGTAGCCAAGGATGGCATTGTACGGTAAGTCTATGTGCGCGACATCGAAGTCGATGAGCTCGGTGTGGTAGTTCTTCAGCGTGCCGAAGGTGACGGCGAGCCGGACCTGCCCCAGAGGCTCGATTGAACCACTGGTGACTGATACGTCTCCAACGTATCCATAATTTCTTGTATTCCATGCTATGTTATATCATGTTATTACATGTTTTATATACATTTTATGTAGTTTTATGCATTTTCTGGGACTAACCTATTAACAAGATGCCACAGTGTCAGTTCCCTGTTTTCTGCCATTTTTTGTTTCAGAAAAGCTCTTAAGGAAATATCCATGATATGTCTCCAATGTATCCATAATTTCTTGTATTCCATGCTATGTTATATCATATTATTACATGTTTTATATGCATTTTATATAGTTTTATGCATTTTCTGGGACTAACCTATTAACAAGATGCCACAGTGCCAGTTCCTTGTTTTTTGCTGTTTTTGGTTTCAGAAAAGCTCTTAAGCAAATATCCGCCAAATTGGAAACAAGTCAACCAGGAATTACTTTTTGGAAAATATGCGCCCAGGAAAATCGAAGATGAGATGAAGTGGGTCCACTAGGCCGCCACATTGCCTCATGGCGCAGGCCCCAATGGTGCCGCGCCGGGAGGCGGTGTGGCGCCCTCGGGCGCCCACCGACCTAGGTCTTTCGCCTAGAAATACCCCCTTGACCTAAAAACGCTGCACGGTTAATCACTTTTTCCTCCACGGGTCGCGAGCCGTCGTCGTCGTCACCACCACTTCGGGAGGCGGAATCGACCCGGAGGCCTCTACGTCGCCATGACCGCCTCCGGACTGATGCGTGAGTAGTCTACGTTGGACTACGGGTCCATAGCAGTAGCTAGATGGTTGTCTTCTCCTCTTGTGCTATCATGTTTAGATCTTGTGAGCTGCCTATCATGATCAAGATCATCTTTATGTAATTCTCCATGTTGTGTTTGCTGGGATCCGATGAATTCTGAGTACTAAAGTTATTGCTACATAATATATCATGTGTTTGCCATTTAATGATCTTGTATGCTCTCCGTTACTTGTGTATGCTCTGGTCAAGTAGATGCTCGTAACTCCAAGAGGGGGTATTTATGCTTGATAGTAGGTTCATTTCTCTATTAAATCTGGGGCAGTGACAGAAAGTTCTAAGATTGTAGATGTACGTGTTGTTACTACTAGGGATAAAACAGTAGTACTTTGTCTAAGTATGATGTACTTACTTACTAGACACAGTTGGAACGGTCTATGTTTATTGTTGTAATGCCCAAACTAATTTCACACTAGACACCATATCATTAGTATATGCATTGGGTTGCTTATCATTATTCTGTCAATTGCCTAGCCGTAATTTGTTTACCACGCATGGATGAATGTTATTATTATTTATGGAGAGACACCACTAGTGAACTGTGGACCCCGGTCTTTCTCATTAATCTGATAAAACCACAACTGCAAACCTATTACTTTCTGCAAACATACATCTTTCTTCCACACATACGTTTAATCTTTTGTTACAGCAAGCTGGTGGAATTGACACCCTCACCGTTGAGTTGGGGCAAAATACTTTGATTGTGTTGTGTGCAGGCTCCACGTTCGTTGCTGACACTGGTGTTGCACCGTGCCAACGTCTCCACCAACAACCTCAAGGGAATCATTCATCTCCTACTTGTTCGATAACCTTGGTTTCATACTGAGAGAAATTTGCTGTTGCACTACTTCAAACTGTCCTCTTGGGGTCTCCCAACAACACACCCACCGTGTGCATCAAGAAAATTTCTAGCGCCGTTGCCGGGGATTTGAGTGCTCTTCACGAGGGGATTTTTCGCACTTTCAATCTTTTTATTTTGTTATTGTCTTGCTTAGTTTATTTTTATTACTGTCATGTTGGCTTAATATCAAAAATACAAAAAAATTAGTTACTTCCATTACTTTTCCTATTTCGGTTTAGTCATTTATTTTCAGTTTTGTTGCTTTGTTTATTTCAGTTGGTCAATTACTTCTTATATATTATTATTTCGGCTTGCCTTTTATTTGCATTATCTGAATCATCAAAAATAAAAAAATTAGTTTAGTTTATTAGCATGTCTGGTATTTTCCCTGTCACTGTGTCACCCGAGGAATTAATCTTTACTTTTAAACAAGGGAATGAAGAAACTTTTGGAGAAGCTTGGTCTAGTATTTTTGAAACATATGGTGAAACCGAATCTAAAATGACCTTAAGTCTGCTTCTTAGTAGCTTTTATTCCGGTCTTGTTCTTTGCTATAGGTATGCTTTAGGTGCTGTAGTGGGAGGAGATTTCCTTCAATGTGATGGAGATCAAGCTTTCAATGCAATAAAGAAATTAATGATGTCTTCTTCTTCATCTAATAAATTTCATGTCTAGATACATCAACTTTTTGAGAGACTTGAGACACTTATTTTGGGACGGAGGGAGTAGTACAAGTATTGGTAATATTCATACTAGACTAAATACCCTTGAAACAATCATTTCTTTCTTAAAAGATTGGTACAATAAGATTCGTGAAAAACTTGACTATGTTTCAATAAACTCTGAACCATCATTGTGGCTCCCTACCTTGAAAGTGACCATTTGTAATAAAGTTTTTCTTGCTCGTTGTGACATTATGTCTAAGTTTTTTCTCATGCCTAAATACATTCATGCATCTTTAAATACTTGGGGAACTGTTGAAGGGGGAGAAGAACTAACCCTTACCGATAATACTATTATACAACCCATTGGGGTAGCTGAGGGAGTATATACAACACTCTTGGGAAGAACTCTATCCACTGATTACCATGTCACTGAATCTGCAGGAACAAGACAAATTACTATTGGAAGATCCTTGTTGAAACTTTTGGGAGCGAAAATTGATGTAGGAGAAGGAACTATGGGCTTCAGTACCTCCCCTGGAAGTTGGCAAACATTCCCTACAAACAAAGGTAAGAAAGATGGTAAGAGGAACAAACGAAGGTCTGCTCGTCCTCTTAATGTTGATGCTTCATCTCTTGATAATAGTTGAGTTTTGTTCTTTGTGCCTAGCTCAAAGGTGTTAAACAAAAGCGCTTATGGGAGACAACCCACTTTTATTTTCTGTTATTTTAATTTGTTTTTCTTGTGTCAAGTAACATGCCTACCTCTGTAGCAATTCCTTTCTATCTTATTTTATTTTAATGTTGTGTCAAGTTAAGGCTCTAGTTGAAAGTTGATGCTAAAATTCAATTCTTGTGCTAAAACAGATTTCTGCTGTCTACCGTACAATTCAAATCTCCCTACTGGAATATTAGAAAAATCTGGCCTTTTTTTTTTGCATAATCCTCAGATGTATACGCAACATTCATTAGTGTTGAGTTTTCCGATCTGAGCAAGTTAAGTGCCTCGAAAAAATTCGTCTTTACGGATTGTTCTGTTTTTGACAGATTCTGCCATTTTATTTTGCAATGCCTCTTTTGCTATTTTGATTGGATTTTTTATCCTATTAAGTATCAGTGGCTGTAGCTAATATCCAGTAGCATTGGTAGAAATTGTGTTCCTACAGAAAATCATAATTGTTTGTGCACTAACCCTCTAATAAAGTTACTCTAAGTTCGGTGTGGAGTAAGTTTTCAAGGATCAAGAGAAGGGGATGATATAATGTGATCAAGAGGATAGTAACGCCAAA
This sequence comes from Poa annua, assembly GCA_026929855.1. NCBI lineage: Eukaryota > Viridiplantae > Streptophyta > Magnoliopsida > Poales > Poaceae > Poa > Poa annua. The sequence goes on from CM049426.1 coordinate 34,678,332, forward strand.
GCTTGGGGATGCCCCGGTGGGTCACCCCAATATAATTCAAGAAGACTCAAGCGTCAAAGTTTGGGGATGCCCAAGGCATCCCCTTCTTCATCGACAAACTATCAAGTCCTTTCTAGTGAAACTATATTTTAATTCTGTCATATCTTATGTGCTTATCTTGAAGCGTCTGTTTGCTTTTGTTTTTGTTTTTGTTATTTTAATTCTCTTAATAAATATGGATCCTAGCATTCTTTTGTGTGGGAGAGAGACACACTCCATTTTTTCATATGAATACTCGTATTCTTCACTAATATTCGTTGAGTATTCGTGTTTTGTTATTGTTTGCTCTCTAGCTCTTGTTTTTCATGTATCTCTTGTAAGAGTTGTTAGCTTTGTTTAATTACTTGGAGAGTTTATCTTTTAAATAAGTTGATTGGTGTTTGGTTGAGAACATAAAATGCTAAATGTGGTAGATGATATAATTAAATGATACATTAATCTTGTAGATAATTAAATTTTGTCACTTGAATCAATTATGTTGATTTGTGATATTAATTTGCTTAATAGTAAACATGATGGTCTAGTAAAGTGGAATGATTAAATGGTTGGTCTAGAGAAACTTTAAAATTGTGCCACACTTAAATTTCCAGTTGATTGCATAATGGTATATGACTTCTTTTTGCCTAAGGCAACCGTAGTAGCTTTATGTTATGCGCTACGGTCGGATCCCCAACAGTGACTTGTTCATTTGCCACAACACCCCTAGGAGTAATTTTCATTATGCCTTATATCATCAGTATGTTGTTTTTATTATCATTAGTGTGTTCTCATACATCATGTATCATATTAGGATGCTTTCCCCTAAAAGTGAAAAGAGCCATGGAGGCCATCGAAAAGAGAAACAGAAAATAATAAAAAAGAAATAAAAAAGGGGTTCCAATGATCAGCCTCCTCAAACTGCTCTAGGTCTTCGTGAGCAAGAGAGTTGGATGCACCCCCACTACTTCCATTGGAGAGCTTTCATATACTTATAGCTCATTGTGCATCCGTTGTATGGCAATCACTACTCCTTGCATAGGTTCGATCGTATGACTTTCTCTTGTCTAATGATCATCTATAGCTTTGCGAGCCTTTCTTCCGTTGGCCTTCCAAACCTCCGTTAACATTCTCTTAGCCATAACATCCTGGTGCCAGGAATTAACGTTGAACGCTTGCTTGTTTCTTGTGAACAAATAAAGTATTGATCTTCTACGTGCATATTGCTATTACTTGACTTGATCCTTTCATAAGGTTGTCATGTTTGTTGGAAGCACTAGATGATTATATTATTGTGCTTGAAGCTTAAATCATATCTAATATCTACTTTGCAGAGTTGATTGCTATCTAGTACTATATCATTGAAAGCTTTGCTTGCTTCACCTACTTGTTTATTCATTACTCGTTTGATATATTTATAAACTACAATCCTTATTCATTTGATCTCAGTTTACATGCCTTACATTATTACATGATCAAGATTGTGTTTAAGCATGTCACTTCAGAAATTATTCTTCTTTTATCGTTCTTGCCTACTCGGGACGAGTAGAACTAAGCTTGGGGATGCTGATACGTCTCCAACGTATCCATAATTTCTTGTGTTCCATGCTATGTTATATCATATTATTACATGTTTTATATGCATTTTATATAGGTATATGCATATTCTGGGACTAACCTATTAACAAGATGCCACAGTGTCAGTTCCATGTTTACTACTGTTTTGGTTTCAGAAAAACTCTTAAGGAAATATCCGCCAAATTGGAAACGAGTCAACCAGAAATTATTTTTGGAAAAATCCGTCCAGAAAAACCGAAGACGAGACAAAGTGGGGCCACGAGGCTGCCCCATCGCCTCGTGGTGCTGGTCCCAATGCTGCCGCGCCGGGAGGCGGTGTGGGGCCCTCGGTGTGACGCTCTAAAATCGGTACTATGTAGATTTAAGCGATCACGCCGAAATCCGCATAATAACGATATTAGGTCGCCCACCAGACATAATGTGCACGCCGAAACATGCGCATTATGTGGGTGGAATTGTGATAACATTACAACAGTTCCGATACATCCACAAATACAACAGAAGATATAATTACAACAACGACTCGAACGAGTCAAGATACAATAGATACAATACAAAGATTAAAATGACAGCGGAAGCAAAATAGTATCCGACTACGGATAAGAGGCAAATTGGACTAAGAGTCCTGAAGATAAGCGATGGCGCCATATCCCTGCCCAGCCAAGCCGGAGGGATTCCCAAACTAACGTCGTCTGACCTCAAATCTGTTAACTGCACATAAAGCACAGCCCAAAAGAGGGTCAGGGCACTCCCTGGCAAGAAAAACCGACTTGCCTACTTTCTACACCATCTCCCAAAATATAGTGGAGGTGGACTTAGCGGCAGCAGCACTAGCAACCTAAAGAGACACGCTACAACTTCCGTCTAATTAGAGAGGGATAAGAGAGCGCATAAAGTAAACATCTACAACTAACACCAATCATAACACATTCTCGGATTAACCCCCTCAACCAAGTATGAGGAAGCAATTCGGGAAACTCACACGTTGAACAGTTTTAGTTATAATTTATTGTGAAAGTAATTCTATATTACTAGTCAAATTAATTAACATTAATTAGGTGCAAGTTGTCTAGATCTTGTTAGCCAGCATCATTACTAAAGTCGTCCATAACCGTGGACACGGCTCATCGATAAGATTATACCCTGCAGGGGTGCACTACTGTACCCATACTCGTATGATCAACCCAAGCAAGCATCAGGGCATCTCAACACGACTCATTCCTTCACTACAGCAAGTCCAAGTGCCACCCATATGAGTTGTTACCCGCGTCAAGAGTCCGGCCGAATCTCAATTGCGGACTCATTAGTTTGTGTCCACGCGCCATGCGGCTCAAACCATAGTAGGAATTGTCCGCTTCGCGCGCACCACCCCTATATGACCCCCATATCACATAACCTCTCATCAATCATCATCATTATGCACATGCATATGAGCAAATGGAAAACCCGAACTAGTTGCGGCACATGGACAAGCTGTAGATCCGTTCAAAGTTGAGGGGGGCTCCATAGGGCCTCCCACAAGTGGTTAGTGCGCTCAAAATTGGATCCGAGGACAAAATCTCAGTTCCTAGGTCGACACTTAGCAGAAGAAAGCACCTCGCAAGGCCTTCCGCCTGGTGCCTTATCTTTTAATTATAATACCCCAATATAAGACAACATTTTATTAAGGTAGAAAGATCTATCGTACTAAGCAGATGAAACATAAGACCAACAGACGACTCGCACAATCAACTCTATGCATGCGCTACGACTCGCAAGGCAAACAGATAAACAAACAACAGGTGATGGGATGTGGGGATAAAGCTGTATGGGCTGCAGGATAAACATGTGATGGGATCGCGATAAAGAATCGAATACTAGGGTAGCAGAGATCAACGGCAGGAATGAAAGACAGTGTATAGGTAAACAAGCAAACTTTGCTTGCCAGGAATCCCGCATGGAAGCAGATCTTGTCGTTGCTCACACATCTCAATGTTGTATCCGCGAAGAAGCAACAAACACTGGAAAGCGTAAAGAGGCATTTTACAACTACGGCAAAAGATCCAACATGACCATGGGAGAATGATGAATGACATGGCAAGATGCAATACAATGCAGGTAATCTAAATTAAGCGGGAAAGCAACCCCCGCAATTAATATTTAGGTGCAAGTTATTTATTTACCAGCAATATTAAACGTTGGATAACATGGCAACACATGGCATGGGTGATCTAATTAAATTAAATGGAATAGGGCTTTATATATTTATTACCCCTAACATTCCATATTTAATTATTTAGTTGCAATTAACAAATTATACTAAGAAATTAAAACAACAGATGCAAAATGGCATACAAATGACATATTAATGTTTATTGCATTTTTCTGATAATAAAACATTTAAAGATTATTTTAATTGGAGTTATAGATTTAAAGTTATTGCATTTATAAGTCCAGGGGTGTTTCTGCAAATTCCAGGACCTGTTCGTGATAGAAGAAGTGTTGGTGGGGGCTAAAGCACTAAATATGAGAAGATAGGGGGCTTGGGGTAATTAATCCAGTGCCTCAGGGTTCTGTGACTTTTCTCGCCTAGCCGGGCTCTAGCCAGAGAGGCGGCCCAGCGGGCCCTGGCGCCAGCTTGGCGCTGACCACACGCTGACTGCGCGCTGCGGGCACCACGGTCACTGACCGGTGGGCCTGCCCTGTCAGCGGTGCGCAACAAAAATGGGCTTATTTTCCTCAGCCCGTAGGAATCGAACCCGCGCCGCGCGCGTGAGAGATTTTGCTCGGCGCTGCTAGCCAGGAGTGCTGTGAGAGTGTTGTTGTAACAATAGGACTCACGCTTGTTTTAACCGAAAACACTGACGCTAACTGACGACTGAAGAAAACAGAGGACTCGCACGGCGGCGGAGCGAAAAGCACCGGCGACGACCCAAATCGGGCGACGCAGGGCGGCCGAGCACGTGCAGGGGTGCTGTGGGGTGCAGTGGATGTGGCCGAACTCGTTTTTTGTGCCTAGGTGCAAAGTGGAGGCTCGGGGAACCTCGGTTTGTGCTCGGCGGCCGGCCATGGCGGAGGCGGTGGAAAACGGCGACAAATTCGGTGAGTACGGCGCGGAAACGAGAAGAGGGGAGGGGAGAACGGGCGAGAGGCTCAGTGAGAAGTGGCTGGGGAAGTTGTTCGAGCTCGGGGGAAGCCGTTGCCGCCGGAAACATGCGGCGGATCTTCGCCGGCCGCGGGGGAGGCGAGGATGAGGCCGACGGGCACAAGCCTCCCCGGGGCAATTCTTCTGGCGCGCACGACGTCCGCGACGGGGCGGAGCTCCGGGGACTCTCGGGGTCCCTTCGACGGTGCCGGAGCAGCGATACGCCGGCGAGGTGAGTTCGGTGGTTCCGGTGGGGAGAAAAACGGAGATGAGGAGAAAGATAAAAGAGGGGACGGCGGTGGCGGCGCGATGGGAGGAGAGGTCTAGGGTTTCGGGCAGAGAGGAGGGGGCTAAGTAGGGAGAGGGAGTGGGTGAGGGAGAGGGCACATGGTGGGCACCATGGCTACGGTAGAAAGCACCGGCTCTCCTCTGTACGGGGAAGAAAGTGACTGGAGGAGAAGGTGGGCTGGGCTTCAGAGAGAAGATGGGCCAAGGGTGGGCTTCGGCCAGTGAAGATTTTTCCTGCCTGGTTTTATTCTTTTTTACTTAATTATTTTCTGTTTTTGTATTTTAAAACAAAATAGAAAAAGGATTTGTATAGAGAAACTTTACAAAATAGTTTTTGTTTTAAAAAGCAATTTAATTATTGTTTCCAATACACAATTTAATATATTAATTTGAATGTTTGAAAAGAATTTAAATACCACATTTAAATTGATTTGATTTGCAATTAGATTTAAAAGTGGAAAAGAATTTAAATGAAGTTGAATTTAAATGCAATAATTTAAATTAAGATTGATAAATGCAAATGATGCATGATGATGTCATGTTGATGCAAAAAGAAAAACAAACAATTTCTAATTGGGGAAAATCCCGGGGCGTTACAATCGACACCACTAACAAGGGATCGCGTCCCGCGATCCACGCCGAGACCACAAGAAGAGAGCGGTAACTACCGAGTCTTCAGGCTTCGTGATAAGCTTCTCGACACCACTAACAAGGGATTGTTGGTCCACATTGAAATTCTCGACACCACTAACTAGAGGAGTTGGTCATGTCGATGAAGATTCGCGAAGATCAAACCTAATAGGATAAAAGGCAAGAAATCGTCCACCCACACGTAGGATCCTAAAACTTTGAAAGTTGGATAGGAGAAGAGACTCCAAATCAAATAAGCTAAGAGGAGAAATAGAATTGAGGTAAGGAGTAAAAATAAACCTATTGAGATATTTTTCAAAATAATTTAAGTCAAATAGTTTTGACACTCTAAAAACAACGACCGTTAGCGAGTGACAAGGTGTTAACTCGACAAGTCCCAGGGTTGTGCACCCCGGGTTGATTGATGGGGAGAGAGATGAGTGCAGGTGGTCACGACGGTTGACAGGCAAGGATTTACCCAGGTTCAGGCTCCCGGAGGATAACACCCTACTCCTGCTTGTCTGGTTATTGATGCGAGTAGCGATTACAATGCGAGATTGCGATCTCGCTAGGGTTTGTGGTGGCGGCTATGAGCGTGTCCTTTGGGACGAGCAACCCTCCTGGCTTTATAGGCAGCCAGGTCTCGGGTGGTCGATGCCGATGGCAACTACAGATATGGCAGATTATGCTTCCTAACTGACTTGGACTAGGTTACATGATACCCCGCGTGGGCCTTCTGTGGGCTTCCACGTCCTTGGCGCGGCCCAGGTGGCCTTATCGTGGGCTACCCGAAAGGCAGCCCCACGTCAGTAGCCCCCGAGTGCTTGGTCGAATCGTAGAGTCGAGCAAAGGACTTCTTCCTCCTGGACGCGCCATTGGATTGCTTGATCTTTAGCTTGAACTCGATTTCTTTAGTCGAACCGGCCGCTCCCGATGGGAGTAACCTTTGCAGTCAAATTACTTTGCCTTCGTCTTCTTGTGAAGCTTGCTTTTACTCGGCCTGTTGGCTTACTTGTGGATGGATTCGGCTGCTCCAGCTTACTCATTTTTTTTTCTTTGGCACCCGAATGATTTCTTCGGGTTCTCGGATCACCAGTCGATCCTACTTTGTTGATTTCAGCTAAGAAGCCTACTACTCGAATCACTCTGTCGAGTTGTTTCAGTTGTTTTTGGAGCCGTTGTCTTGATGACGTCATTGGTGACGATCCATTGCACGCCTCTGCGCCCAGTGGGACGTGACATGGCGGGCCCCGCTGCCAGAGCTGACCGCGGTCAGCAGTTGTCACGTCTCCGAACTGGGCGCGAAATTTGCGCGGCATGATGATGACGCCTCGGTTTTCGTGCGTAGTGGACGAAGTGGGCGGCGACGGTTGGTTTCTTCGTGCGACACGTGTACGGCCAGATGTGTCTGCTCGGAGCCCTTGTTCTGTGGACGGTTGAGATGAAACCTTTCGAGGCAAAAGTACTGCGTTTTGATGCGAGGGACTTCATCTTCTCCAATCGTTCTGGCCTCCCTTTCCTCTGCGCTCTACCATTTTCACCGCCATCCAGAGCTCCTTGCTTTTCTGTCCGTGCACCTTGCGCTGCCTCACTGCGCCATGGGCAAGCCGAAGAGCGCCGTTGGCTCCTCCGCCGCCGCCGACGATGCCGGGCTGATGAAGAAGCCCGACGGCGACTAGCAGAGATCGTCGGTGAAGAAGGCAGAGGTGGAGCTCCTCCGCGCTCAAGGCCTTCTTCCACCTGCTGACCATGTCCAGGTACGTGCTCCTGGCAAAGAGGTTTTCCCCACACCCCGCGATGGGGAACGTGTTTGCTTCGTGGATTTCCTTCCGCGGGGCTTCGGGTTCCCCATGCATGATTTTGTGCGCGGTCTCCTGTATGCCTATGGGGTTAAGATCCACGATCTGACCCCCAATGGCGCCTTGAGCATCGCGGGCTTCATCGTGCTCTGCGAGTGCTTTCTGGGCGTTGCGCCCCACTGGGCACTGTGGAAGTCGCTCTTCCTCGTTCGCAAGAATGTTGGGAGGAGCGGGTTGCCCTTTCCTGTGGGCGGCTTCGGAATCCAAGTACGCGGTGACACCGCGTACTTCCAGATGACGAAGTCGGACTCCGTCCAGGGGTGGCGCAAGAGATGGTTCTACGTCCAGGCGAACCAGGACGGCATGGGTGCATTCGACTGCGGACGCGGGCTGCGGAAGACTGGCGCCTGGACGCACCCGCTGACTGCTGTGGAGAAGGAGGCCGTGCGGCCCCTGCTGGGCCTGCTGCGCGATCTGACCAAGACCCTTGGGCGCGAGGCGGGTGGCGTCTTCCTGATGGCCACCTTCTTCCGTCTTCGGGTGCAGCCGCTCAGCGCTCGGCCTCACCCGATGTGGGCCGCCGAGGGCGTCAGCACCGAGCCGCTTGACGATGAGGAGGTTGAAACCAAAGTAAGGTCTATCACCAACCTCCGAGTCGCGGACACGTGCAACGTCAAGTGCCCGGTTGCTGCTTACGGTGCATCGAACCCCGTTCCTGAGGTGAGTCTTGGCTTGCTCTCCTTTTGTCTTGACTCGACTTGCGTCTACATTTCTTCTTGATTCGACTTGTGTCTACTTGCTTCAGGGTTGGTCTTTGCTGATCAGCCTTCCTCCTCTTCCCGAGAACGGACCCGACGAAGAGTCGAAGTTTGTCGAGGAGGAGGACGACGACGAAGAGATTCCTTCCGCACATTCTCCCCACGAAGAGGTGGAGGATGAAGATGAAGAGGAGGAACCCGTACGGAAGAAGCGGAAGCTCCCGAGCCGTGGCGACTCTGCTACTGCGTCGTCACCTGCTAAGGATGCCGACGTTATTCTGGAGGAGGCCGTCGCGACGTCGTCGGGTGCGCGGTCCTCGGGTGGCTGGAATGAGCCGTTGAATGTTCCTCCAGTTAGCTCCGCGGCTCCTCGTTCGTTTGCGCGGATGGTGTCGCCCTCCCTGGAGAGTTACGACGACCTTGAAACCACCAGGTGAGCTTCTTGATGATTTGCTTCCTTCGAGTTGTGTTTTGTAGCTGCAATGTTTGAGCTGACCAGTGTGCTCGTCTTTGCTGCAGCCATCGTTCTGGCGACGTTAGCTCCCCCCTTCGGGACGTGGAGCATACATCCGCCCCTTCGACTGAACTGGGGACTCAGGCGGTGGTGGAGAAGGCGCGTGCTGAGCCTGCTGGCGTTGCATCGTCGAGTGGCGATCCTCCTTCGGCTTCAGAGGACCCTGATCTCCTGGACCATGTAAGCCCTTTACGCTTGTACTTGTATTCTTGAGTTTTCATCGGGTGCGCGATCAGCGCTCCCGATGGGAGTAGCCCCCGAAGGTGTGGGTGACTAGTATAGTCGCCCGCAACTTTATTAACATCTTGATTTTGCTTCAGCCGTACTACCGTCAGCAGCTTGACGCAGCCGCGGCCTATGTTCGCCTGGAGAAGGAGAGGGACCAGCTGCGTTCTTCTCTGGACCAGGCTACTGGGCGGGTTGCTGAGCTTGAGAAGGCCCTGCATGAGTCTCGAGAGCGGGAGCTGGCGCGGGTCGCCCAGGAGAAGACTCAAGTCGGTCGTCTCCTCTCACTCGCCGGTGTTCTTGGGGTTATGTTTCGGCTTAATGCCTACTGTGTCTTGATCTTTTTATTTGTCTGACCTTGGATTCTTTGCGCAGAGATTTGCGGTGGAGCTCCTCCGGAAGACACGTCGAGTGACGCGGTTGATTTGGCGACTGCTGTCGGCTTCCTCGACCGGGTCTGTGCCTATGCATCTGACGCGCTGAAGAAGTCCACAACCGCGTTGAAGAAATCGACTGGAGCCCTCACTGTGGTGCACCGGAGTATCTTCCCGAGCGACCAGCCGCCGGCAGCCGTGGACGCCCTTGCTGCGCCGTTTGAGGACGCGACCACCATCGCCGACTTCACGCGGTCGCAGACGGTACGCGGCTCCGAGCTCACCTTCCAGCTCCTCTTAGGGCATCAGGTTCCGGGTGACTTTGATAAGGTCGTCAGCGGCTTTCCTCGAAGACCCGATGGCCGAACCGCGTCGCTGGGTGGTGTGAAGGAGCGCGCTACACAGTTGGTTGTGCAGCTTGTGGCACTCTTCGAGAGGGCCCTTGCTAAGGCAACTGAGGCGGCTGCCACTCGGAAGAGTCGCTCCCGGTCGCAATCTGCAGCCTTAGAGTAGACGTAGCTTAGGAATTCGGCAGTCGCCGTGGTCTGTACTTTTAAACTTCTGGCCCTGTAATGAATATTGTCCTGCCAGGTCTTTTGGCCTTTAACAATGATTTTGCTAGAACTGAATTTCTTTCTGCCGAGTTTAACTCTGCTTCATAGTCGTATGGTTGTATTGACTCTGCGTATTCGTGGCAGACCGTTGTGCGCGGTGGTGCTTCTTCTTCTCCTGTGACTGAGCCGAGTGGCGAGGCTTCTTCTTCGGGTGCTCGCCGTCGTCGGGCGGCGCCAGCTCCTCCACGTAGTACAAATGATCAGCGGATAATCACGTACCTGAAGAACAAGGTGGTTGAGCTCGAGGCGTCCCTGAAGAATACTGAGCTGCTGCTGCACCGCTCCAGGTCGCATCCTACTGCAGAGTTCCCACGACGTGAGGATTTTCTGCTTGGGGAGATCGATCTGATCAGTCGACAGCTGCAAGGTTGGTATCCTTTTGGCGGCTGCTTTCTTTGCTGAAGCTTGCTTCTTCTGACTTGCAGTTTACGCGTGCAGATGTGAACCCGGATTGGGAGGCTGAGCGGGCTCGCGTTGAAGAAAGAGTTACCCGAGAGGCGTCCGGCGACTCCTATGAGGCTCGACAGTTCTGGGTGAACAAGTCGAGAGGGCGCGCCCTTGCCACTATGCTTGATCGTACGTGGCATGCTGCTTTTCTTCTGGAGAATTGCCGGAAGACACTCTGGCACATCAATCGCGTGTACTTCCTGCATAACGCGCAGCCGAACGGGATGTCCGCCTTGCTGGAGAGGTTTCGCGATGGTGAAGGTCTGAAGGAAGTCGTCCACGCCCAACTTGTGGCTGGGGCGAATACGGCGTTGGCGTACGTTCGGATGCATCGACCGCATCTTCCGCTCGATAGGGTGCTTGATGGCCTGTCTGGTGATGACGACTTCGACGAGACCTTGGCGGCTGCGCGCCAAATTATTAGGCAGGTTCAGGACCTAAGTGAGCGCCTTGTAGGTCCACTTGATGCACCGAAGGCCGAGCCTGCAGTTTAGAGTAGCTGTCGTCTGTTGTACAGGGTTAGCTATAGAGGGCAAATGTGCCTGTGCAAGTTACAATGTACTAGATTAAAAATACTTGCGAGTAATGAGAGTTGATCTGCTTGCTTGGAAGTGTAAATGCCTGTTTTGATTTTCGATCTGTTTGGCGCAGTTGCCTAGTATGTTAGGCAACGGCCTAGGTTTTTCCAAGTGTGACTTGTATTTCGCAGTCTCTGACTTTAACAGGTGGTGACTTAGGGTTTTTGCAACTTGACCTGTGTGGCGCAGCCCCCGAGTTGTTCAAGTGGTGGCCTAGGATTTTTGCTAAGGCCTGTATGGCGGAGCCCCCGAATAGGTCGAATGGCAGCCTAGGATTACAAGTGTTACCTGTTTGGCGCAGCCCCCGAGTATGTCGGGTGGCGACCTAGGATTTTGAACTTGACCTGTACAGCGCAGCCCCCGAGTGAGTTCGAGTGGCGGCTGAGGATTTTCTGAGAAGGCCTGTATGGCGTAGCCCCCGAGTAGGTCGAGTGGTAGCCTAGGATTACAATGTTACCTGTTTGGCGCAGCCCCCGTGTATGTCGAGTGGCGACCTAGGATTTTGAACTTGACCGGTATGGCGCAGCCCCCGAGTGGGTCGGGTGGCGGCCTAGGATTTTTTTATTTATGCTTGTGTGGCGCAGCCCCCGAGTAGTTCGGGTAGCGGCCTAAGCTTTTATTTCAACCTGTGTGGCGCAGCCCCCGAGTGGTTCTAGTGGCGGCCTAGGATTTTAGCTTCCTTTGTGTGAAAGGCAAAGGAGACAGATTTTCTTCAAATCACTTTATTGATTCTTGCGAAAAGGCCGCCTCGTTAAAACCCTTCCAGTCCCCTTAGGTACCCTGGTAAGGGAAAGAGTGCGTCTGAAACCTGTCGCGCTGATTTTTCTTGTACAATGATTGGGTTGAACTAGGCGTAGAACCGGCGGAGTTGTGCCACTGTGACGCCCTAAAATCGGTACTATGTAGACTTAAACGATCCCGCCGAAATCCGCATAATAACGATTTTAGGTCGCCCACCAAACATAATGTGCACGCCGAAACATGCGCATTATGTGGGTGGAATTGTGATAACATTACAATAGTTCCGATACATCCACAAATACGAAGATATAAATACAACAACGACTCGAACGAGTCAAGATACAAATGTTACAATACAAAGATTCAAATGACAGCGGAAGCAAAAAAAAATAGTATCCGACTACGGATAAGATGCAAATTGGACTAAGAGTCCTGAAGATAAGCAATGGCGCCATATCCCTGCCCAGCCAAGCCGGAGGGATTCCCAAGCTAACGTCGTCAGACTTCAAACCTGTTTGACTGCACATAAAGCACATCCCAAAAGAGGGTCAGGGCACTCCCTGGCAAGCAAAACCGACTTGCCTACTTTCTACACCATCTCCCAAAATATAGGGGAGGTGGACTTAGCGGCAGCAGCACTAGCAACCTAAAGAGACATGCTACAACTTTTGTCTAATCAGAGAGAGATAAGAGAGCGCATAAGATAAACATCTACAACTAACACCAAACATAACCCATTCTCGAATTAACCCCCTCAACCAAATATGAGGAAGCAATTCGGGAAACTCACACATTGAACAGTTTTATTTATAATTTTATTGTGAAAGTAATTCTACATTACTAATCAAATTAATTAACATTAATTAGGTGCAAGTTGTCTAGATCTTGTTAGCCAGCATCATCACCAAAGTCGTCCATAACCGTGGACACGGCTCATCGATAAGATTATACCCTGCAGGGGTGCACTACTGTACCCATACTCGCATGATCAACCCAAGCAAGCATCAGGGCTTCTCAACACGACTTATTGCTTCACTACAGCAAGTCCAAGTGCCACCCATATGAGTTGTTACCCGCGTTAAGAGTCCCGCCGAATCTCAATTGCGGACTCATTATTTTGTGTCCACGCGCCATGCGGCTCAAACCACAGTAGGAACTGTCCGCTTCGCGCGCACCACTCCTATATGACCCCCCGTATCAAGTAACCTCTCATCAATCATCATCGTCATGCACATGGATATGAGAAAATGGAAAACCCGAACTAGTTGCGGCACATGGACAAGCTGTAGATCCGTTCAAAGTCGAGGGGGGCTCCATAGGGCCTCCCACAAGTGGTTAGTGCGCTCAAAATTGGATCCGAGGACAAAATCTCAGTTCCTAGGTCGACACTGAGCAGAACAAAGCACCTCGCAAGGCCTTCCGCCTGGTGCCTTATCATTTAATTATAATACCCCAACACAAGATAGCATTTTATTAAGGTAGAACAGTCTATCATACTAAGCAGATGAAACATAAGACCAACAGACGACTCGCACAGTCAACTCTAAGCATGCGCTACGACTCGCAAGGCCAACAGATAAACAAACAACAGGTGATGGGATGTGGGGATAAATCCGTATGGGCTGCAGGATAGACATGTGATGGGATCACGATAAGAATCGAATACTGGGGTAGCAGAGATCAACGGCAGGAATGAAAGACAATGTATAGGTAAACAAGCAAACTTTGCTTGCCTGGAATCCCGCATGGAAGCAGATCTTGTCGTTGCTCACACATCTCAACGTCGTATCCGCGAAGAAGCAACAAACACTGGAAAGCGTAAAGATGCATTTTATAACTACGGCAAAGATCCAGCATGATCATGTGAGAGTTATGCATGACATGGCGAGATGCAATTTGAGATGCACTTAACTCAAATTAAGTGGAACCGGGGTTCCGACAATTAATACTTAGGTGCAAGTTATTTATCTACTCCACAAATTAAATGTTCATTAACATGGCAAGACATGGAAAAGATGATCTAGTCAAATTAAATGGGATGGGGCAATACATATAGTGATTTGCCCCACACATTCCATATTTATTATTTAGGTGATTTGCTACACCCGCAAACCCAAGAGATGCAACAAATGCAATTATGATGCGATATGCACAAGATAGATGACATTTAATAAAAAATAGGTTTAGGGTTAGGGTTTGGGTTCGCACGTTGGATCAGGAGAGATAGGGTTCGAAACCGACGTCTTCGGTGCGTAGAGGAAGTAGTTGCCGTCGGGGAAGTAGTCGTCGCGGGACCGGGGCGTCGTCGTTTGTCGGTGTCGTGGAAGTGGTCGGGTAGTCGTACTCGCTCATCCTCGTTGACGAGCGCGGGCACAGAGGAGCAAGGCAAACGGACACCCGAAAGAAAGCGCGCACGGGCGGGCACCGCAACACGGACACGAGCGGTCACGGGAACGCGGCAGCGGAAGACGATGCACACGCGCACGGGCAGCACCACGAAGGGTGGACAACTCGGACACAAGTGGCGACGAAGGTCTTTCGGGCATTTTGTCGAACACCTGGCGCGCGGTGGACGCGGATGACACCGGACAGAGATGACGTGCACAACGCCGGAAGAAGCAGCGGGGACGGCGACGCGGCGCGGCGAAACGCACGGCGACGGCGAGCGCACGGGGGTGCAGCAGAGCGGCGCGGGCGGAGCAGGGCGCGGAGGCGGCCGGCGGCGAGGTGGCGCGGGAGGCGGCGGTGGTGCAAGGGCGCGCGGGGAGGCGGCCGGGCGCGGAGGCAGCGATGGCGGCCGTGGGCTAGGGAGGCGGTGGCGCGCGGACGGAGGCCAGGGGCGGCGCGGCCGGACGGCGGTCGGCGGCGAGCTCGCAGGCGGCGGCAGGAGGCAGCTGGGGCCAGGGGAGCGCGGGCGTGAGAGGCTCTGGGGCGGCGCGGCAGGGCGAGACGACCGGCGGCGGGGACGTAGGGCGCGGCGGCGCGGCGAGCGCTGGCGTGCGCAGGCGTGGGGCGGCGATGCACGGCGAGGCAGAGGAGCGGCGGAGGCGGCGCGCGACGCGGGCGAGCGGCGGCGAGGGCGGCGCACGGTGGTGGCGCGGCGGCGCTGGCGCAGCGGAGAGGCGGCGGCCGGAGGGCCGGCCAGCTCAGGAGGAGGAGCTTGGGGGAGGCGACGGCGCGGGAGGATCGGGGCTGGTGCGGGAAGACTCTCCCGTGCGGGATGGGAAAAGGAAGAAGAAAGAGAAAAGGGAGAAAAAGAAAAGGAAAAGAAAAGACAAAAAAGGAGGGGGAAAGTGGAAAAAGGAAAAAAAAGAGTGGAGGGGGGCGGCTGCAAAATTGCAGGGGGTGGGAAAAGATTTCAGGAGACAAAACCTAGGGTTTGGGGTTAGATGGGCTTGGGCTTTATTTCTCTCCCCTTATTAATTTCTGTTTTATATTTTTAAAACAAAAGAGAAAAGGAATTTCAACACGAAACCTTTACAAAATATTTTTAGTTTTCAAAGGACAATTTAATAAACTAATTCTTAACATTTGCCAAAGATTTGAAATAACACATTTTTTAATTAATTTGAAATGCATTTGAATTTAATTATGGAAATTTAATTTAAATGCAACAAATTAAATTAATGCGATGCGATGCCATGTCGATGCAAAAAAGAAAACTCACAAAAACAAAAGGGGATAAATCCCGGGGCGTTACAGCCACGTTCCATGGGTTGCTGCAGTCTGCTCCCGTCTTCGAGTCTTTCAAGCGGTAAGCTCCGTTGCCAATTGCTTCTGTCATGATGTATGGGCCCTCCCATGGGGAAGCGAGCTTGTGCACCTTCTTCTGCTTGAGTCGAAGAACCAAGTCGCCTGCAGCGAACGCTCTTGGTCGCAGCCTCCGAGTGTGATAGTTGAGCAGGCCTTGTTGATACACGGTTGATCGTGCCAGGGCGATGTCGCGTGCTTCATCCAGGGTATCCATGCTGTCTTCGAGTGCCTCCTCTGCATCCGACTCGTCGTAGGAGACTACTCTCGGTGCGTCGAATTTGATGTCGCAGGGGAGAGCCGCTTCTGCACCATACACCATAAAGAATGGAGTGTATTGGGTGGATCTGTTTGGCGTTGTTCGTAGAATCCAAAGGACCGACGGTAGTTCTTCCACCCATGCGCCCGCTGCGCGTTTTAGTGGCACGCGCAGTCGCTTCTTGATGCCGTTGCAGACGAGGCCATTGGCTTTCTCCACTTGCCCATTGGATTGTGGGTGCGAGACGGACGCATAGCTGAGCTTGATCCCCTGCTCTGAGCAGAAGTCCTTGAATTCTTCGGCTGTGAAGTTCGAGCCGTTGTTGGTGATGATCCCATTTGGTACTCCAAATCTGAAGATGATTGACCTGATGAAGTTGACTGTTGTGGATGCAGTCAAACTTGTGATGGGCACGGCTTCGATCCACTTTGTGAACTTATCGACTGCAACCAGGAGGTGAGTGTGACCTCCGGGTGAGGATTTCTTCAGTGGGCCCACCATGTCCAGGCCCCATTGGGCGAAGGGCCAGGCTAATGGTATTGTCTTAAGTGCTGATGCTGGCGCGTGTGGCTTGTTGGCAAACTCCTGGCACCCTGTGCATTTCCTTACTAGCTCCTCGGCGTCCTGCATGGCTGTCAGCCAGTAGAACCCGGCTCGTAGTGCTTTGGCCACCAATGCTCGACTGCTGGCGTGATGCCCGCAGATACCCGCGTGGATGTCGAGTAAGATGGCTTGGCCGTCGACTGGATCTACGCACCTTTGCAGGATTCCTGAGATGCTTCTTTTGTAGAGTTCTCCGTTGATGATGGTGAAACTTTTGGAGCGCCTGATGACGCGGTTTGCTTCGACTGGGTCAGCTGGCAGCTTCTGATGCAGTATGTACGCCAGGTATGGTCCTGTCCACGTAGCTTCGACTAGCATGACCTCCATGGGGACCTTGTCTTGGCTTGGCGGGTTAGCATCGCCTTTTGTTGTTGCAGCGCTTGCTGTGTTCTGAGTCTTGATGGATCTCTGCGTGATGCGCTCGAGGAAGACACCGGGTGGGACTGGCACCCTGTCTGAGCCCATGTTAGCGAGGACGTCGGCTTCCTCGTTGCTTTCACGGCCGATGTGCCGCAACTCGCAGCCGTCGAAGTTGCCTTCCAACTGATTGTAGAGGTCTCTGTAGGCGATCATGTTGTCGGCGATGGCGTCGCAAGACTTCATGGTTTGCTGTACCACCAGGTAGGAGTCGCCGTATATCATGAGGTGCGTGGCGCCGCAGTTCTTGGCCATCTGCATGCCGTGGATCAGGGCCTCGTATTCGGCTTCGTTGTTGGACGGCGTCGGAAAGTCCATCTGCAAGACGTACTTGAGCTTTTCGCCTTTGGGGGAGATGAGCACAACTCCTGCCCCGGCTGACATGAATTTCTTGGAGCCATCAAAATACATTGTCCATGCGTTGGACAAGTCGGGGACATTTGGTAGCTGGGCTTCTATCCACTCGGTGGTGAATTCTGGGAGGACTTGGGCCTTGATGGACTTCGGGTGAGCATACTTCAGCCCCCATGGTCCTAGCTCGACAACCCACTTGGCGACTTATCCTGTCGCGCGTTGGTTTGTGAGAATGTCTGCTAGTCCAGAGGAGCTTACCACCGTGATCGGGTGCTCGGAGAAGTAGTGGACGACCTTCCTGGAGGTCATGAAGACTCCATATGCCAACTTCTGGTAATGCGGGTACTTCTGCTTGGACATGGTGAGGACTTCGCTGAGGTAGCAGACGGGCC
The DNA here is from genome assembly GCA_026929855.1 of Poa annua. NCBI lineage: Eukaryota > Viridiplantae > Streptophyta > Magnoliopsida > Poales > Poaceae > Poa > Poa annua. The sequence continues at coordinate 34,695,792 of CM049426.1, forward strand.
TCTGCACCGGGTTACTGTGCCCTTCTTCTTCCCGTTCGACTACGAGTACCGTGCTCACCACCCTGTTTATTGCTGAGACGTATAAGTATAGCGGCTCGTTTTCCAGTGGTGCCACGAGGACTGGAGAGGTTTTCAGGGTTTTCTTGAGATGGTCGAATGCGTCCTGCGCCTCCTGTGTCCACTCGAACTTGTCCGTCTTCTTCATCAGTTGGTAGAAAGGTAAGGCTTTCTCTCCCAACTTACTAATGAACCGGCTGAGAGCTGCGACTCGGCCGGCTAATCGCTGCACCTCGCGGAGTTTTGTTGGTGCTGGCATTGTAAGAATGTTCTGCACCTTCTCGGGGTTCGCTTTGATTCCTCTTGCAGATACGAGGTATCCTAGTAGTTCTCCGGCTGGCACGCCAAACACGCACTTCTCTGGGTTGAGCTTGATCTGGTATACATCGAGTGCGGCGAAGACCTTGCGTAGGTCGTCGACTAGGGTATCCTCCTTTCGGGTCGTGACAACGATGTCATCGACGTAGACTTGGACGATCTGCCCGATTAGCCCCTTGAGGCACGCTTGCATTGTCCGCTGGTACGTGGCACCTGCGTTTTTAAACCCGAACGGCATCGCTGGTAGCAAAAGACGCCGTCGGGGTGTGATGAAGGCCGTTTTCTCTTCGTCCTCGACTTTCAGCCTGATCGGCTGGTAACCTGAGTAGGCATCCAGGAAGGACAGGCGTTCGCAACCTGCTGTCGAGTCGATGATTTGGTCTATCCGCGGGAGCGGGAAGTGATCCTTGGGGCAGCACTTGTTGACTGCGGTGAAGTCAACACACATGCATAGTTTCTTCGTCTTCTTTTTCTCCACTAGGACCGGGTTGGCGACCTAGTCCGAGTCCTTGATCTCTCGGATGAACTTGGCGTGCAGTAGTCTGTCGACTTCCATGGTGATCGCGTCTCGCTTGGGTCCTGAGAAGCGTGGCATGGATTGTTTGACTGGTCTTGCGTCCTTGTGGACTTTCAAAGAGTGCAAAGATCTTCCAGTTCTCACGTAGGAACTCGACGAGCGCGCTTTCCTATGCGGGGGTCAGACTTGACAAGACCTTGACCGTCTTTCTGCTGTCAGTCGGATGGACTTGGTGGGTGACGGTGTCGTCGTTTGTGTTGAATGCTGCGTCTTTAGCTGGTTTCTTGCGAGATGGGAAGACGGTCTTGTCGTTGTCGGCTGATATGGCCTTGAAGTGCTCTTCAACTCCGAAGAACTCAGAAATCTTGGCGAACTCGCGGTCGCAGCTGTTGGAGATCCCGAAGTCGCCACGTACGGTGATTACTCCTTTCGGCCCGGGCAGCTTTATCATCAGGTAGGCGTAGTGGGGTACTGCCATGAACCTGGCAAAGGTTGGGCGCCCGAGGATGGCGTGGTATTCTGACTTCTAGTCGACGACCTCAAAGTCTATCGATTTCTTCCTGAAGTGCTCGGGTGTACCGAGGATGACGTCGAGTGTGATTGTTCCCATGGGCGTGATTGCTTGCCCTGGTACTATGCCGTGGAAGGTGGTTTCCGATTCCGTCAATTTCTCTGTCGATCTGTTCATTCTTCTCAGAGTGTCGGCGAATATGATGTTGATACCGCTGCCTCCGTCTATGAACACCTTCTTCAAGCTGTAGTCGCCGATCAAGGCCTCAATCACGAGTGCGGCGTGCCCAAGTCGGGTTACCTCCGATGGGTGATCTGTCCTGGAAAATGTGATGGGTGTCTCAGACCCGCGCAGGTAGTCTGGTACCGCGCGCGGGCTGTTGATGGCCTGAAGCACTTGGCGGGTGATGAGCTTTTGGCGCCTGTTTGACGGGGGTCCCTTCTGGATCATGTTCAGCTGTCCCCGTGCGGGTGGGTACGTGTCGGTTGCTGCCGACTGACCTTGTTGCTGTTGCTGTTGCTGCGGCTGGGGGAATGCTCCTGCCGCCTGCACCTGGTTGTTGTTTGCGGGTGCAGCCTGGATGGCTAGCTGCGGGGCCGCCTGTATTGCTTGTACTGGAGTGATGATTTGCTGCATGGCTTGGTATATCTTTCTTGCTTTGCGACAATCCTTCAGGAGGTGGCTGGAACCCCATTTATCTGTCTCCGGGTTGCGGAACGAGTGATGCTTACAGGGTTGCATCAGCTCCTCTGCTGGGGTCAGTGGGCGCTTCCACTCGCGCTTCTGGCTTCCCTCATTGTGGCCGATGGTGCTGCTGCCACGGTTATACTGACTCGAGTTAGACTGTCGACCTTGGTCGTACTGTCGACTGTTGTCACGTTTGTCCTCACGGGGGGATTCATAGCCCGCCGCTACTAGCTCGATTGAATCGTGGGTGTAACGTGGCTTCTTCTTTTGGCGTGCCTCACGCCAGTTGCTTGTTTCGACCTCTTTCTTGGTGGAAGTTTCGCGGACGTAGTCCTCTTCTTCGGCCCATTGGTTTGCTGTCTTCATGAGCTCTATTGTGGTCTTTGGCTGGAGCCTGCCGAACTCCTCGCGGAGGTCGCGGTGAGCGACGCCGTGCATGAAGGCGTCCATCACCCGATCTTCTGAGACGGGTTCCATGGTGTTGCGGAGTAGTGTCCATCGCTGGATGTAGGAGCGGAGTGACTCATCCTTTCCTTGCTTGCAGGCCTGCAACTCGATGTAGGTCGTTGGCCTTGCGAATGTTCCCGAGAAACTCTTGATGAAGTTATCCTGGAATTCTTCCCATGTTTGGAAAGAGTCTTTGGGTTGGCTTGTGAGCCACCCGCGTGCCGAGTCCGTCAGCATAAGCTGGATGTACTGCATTGCCGTAGTCGACGTCCCTCCTTGGCAGGTGCAGGCGATGAGGTAGTACTTGAGCCACAGTTTTGGATCTTGCGTCCCGTCATACGTACCAGCCGACAATGCAAGCGTGCCTCAAGGGGCTAATCGGGCAGATCGTCCAAGTCTACGTCGATGACATCGTTGTCACGACCCGAAAGGAGGATACCCTAGTCGACGACCTCCGCAAGATCTTAGCCGCACTCGATGTATACCAGATCAAGATCAACCCAGAGAAGTGCGTGTTCGGCGTGCCAGCCGGAGAACTACTAGGATACCTCGTATCTGCAAGAGGAATCGAAGCGAACCCCGAGAAGGTGCAGAAAATTCTTACAATGCCAGCACCAACAAAACTCCGCGAGGTGCAGCGATTAGCCGGCCGAGTCGCAGCTCTCAGCCGGTTCATTAGTAAGTTGGGAGAGAAAGCCTTACCTTTCTACCAACTGATGAAGAAGACGGACAAGTTCGAGTGGACACAGGAGGCGCAGGACGCATTCGACCATCTCAAGAAAACCCTGCCAACCTCTCCAGTCCTCGTGGCACCACTAGAAAACGAGCCGCTATACTTATACGTCTCAGCAACAAACAGGGTGGTGAGCACGGTACTCGTAGTCGAACGGGAAGAAGAAGGGCACAGTCACCCGGTGCAGAGGCCCGTCTACTACCTCAGCGAAGTCCTCACCCTGTCCAAGCAGAACTACCCGCATTACCAGAAGCTGGCATATGGAGTCTTCATGACCTCCAGGAAGGTCGTCTACTACTTCTCCGAGCACCCGATCACGGTGGTAAGCTCCTCTGGACTAGCAGACATTCTCACAAACCAACGCGTGACAGGACGAGTCGCCAAGTGGGTTGTTGAGCTAGGACCATGGGGGCTGAAGTATGCTCACCCGAAGTCCATCAAGGCCCAAGTCCTCCCAGAATTCACCACCGAGTGGATAGAAGCCCAGCTACCAAATGTCCCCGACTTGTCCAACGCATGGACAATGTATTTTGATGGCTCCAAGAAATTCATGTCAGCCGGGGCAGGAGTTGTGCTCATCTCCCCCAAAGGCGACAAGCTCAAGTACGTCCTGCAGATGGACTTTCCGACGCCGTCCAACAACGAAGCCGAATACGAGGCCCTGATCCACGGCATGCGGATGGCCAAGAATTGCGGCGCCACGCACCTCATGATATACGGCGACTCCTACCTGGTGGTACAGCAAACCATGAAGTCCTGCGACGCCATCGCCGACAACATGATCGCCTACAGAGACCTCTACAATCAGTTGGAAGGCAACTTCGACGGCTGCGAGTTGCGGCACATCGGCCGTGAAAGCAACGAGGAAGCCGACGTCCTCGCTAACATGGGCTCAGACAGGGTGCCAGTCCCACCCGGCGTCTTCCTCGAGCTCATCACGCAGAGATCCATCAAGACTCAGAACACAGCAAGCGCTGCAACAGCAAAAGGCGATGCTAACCCGCCAAGCCAAGACAAGGTCCCCATGGAGGTCATGCTAGTCGAATCTACGTGGACAGGACTATACCTGGCGTACATACTGCATCAGAAGCTTCCAGCTGCCCCAGTCGAAGCAAAGCGCGTCATCAGGCGCTCCAAAAGTTTCACCGTCATCAACGGAGAACTCTACAAAAGAAGCATCTCAGGAATCCTGCAAAGGTGCGTAGATCCAGTCGACGGCCAAGCCATCTTACTCGACATCCACGCGGGTATATGCGGGCATCACGCCAGTAGTCGAGCATTGGTGGCCAAAGCACTACGAGCCGGGTTCTACTGGCTGACAGCCATGCAGGTCGCCGAGGAGCTAGTAAGGAAATGCACAGGGTGCCAGGAGTTTGCCAACAAGCCACACGCGCCAGCATCAGAACTTAAGACAATACCATTAGCCTGGCCCTTCGCCCAATGGGGCCTGGACATAGTGGGCCCACTGAAGAAATCCTCACCCGGAGGTCACACTCACCTCCTGGTTGCGGTCGATAAGTTCACAAAGTGGATCGAAGTCGTGCCCATCACAAGTTCGACTGCATCCACAACAGTCAACTTCATCAGGTCAATCATCTTCAGATTTGGAGTACCAAATGGGATCATCACCGACAACGGCTCGAACTTCACAGCCGAAGAATTCAAGGACTTCTGCTCAGAGCAGGGGATCAAGCTCGGCTATGCGTCCGTCTCGCACCCGCAATCCAATGGGCAACTGGAGAAAGCCAATGGCCTCGTCTGCAACGGCATCAAGAAGCGATTGCGCGTGCCACTAAAACGCGCAGTGGGCGCATGGGTGGAAGAACTACCGTCGGTCCTTTGGAGTCTACGAACAACGCCAAACAGATCCACCCAATACACTCCATTCTTTATGGTGTATGGTGCAGAAGCGGTTCTCCCCTGCGACATCAAATTCGACGCACCGAGAGTAGTCGCCTACGACGAGTCGGATGCAGAGGAGGCACTCGAAGACAGCATGGATACCCTGGATGAAGCACGCGACATCGCCCTTGCACGATCAGCCGTGTATCAACAAGACCTGCGCAACTATCACACTCGGAGGCTGCGACCAAGAGCGTTCGTTGCAGGCGACTTGGTTCTTCGACTCAAGCAGAAGAAGGTGCACAAGCTCGCTTCCCCATGGGAGGGCCCATACATCGTGACAGAAGCAATTGGCAACGGAGCTTACTGCTTGAAAGACTCGAAGACGGGAGCAGACTGCAGCAACCCATGGAACGTGGCACAACTCCGCCGGTTCTACGCCTAGTTCAACCCAATCATTGTACAAGAAAAATCAGCGCGGCAGGTTTCAGACGCACTCTTTCCCTTACCAGGGTACCTAAGGGGACTGGAAGGGTTTTAACGAGGCGGCCTGTTCGCAAGAATCAATAAAGTGATTTGAAGAAAATCTGTCTCCTTTGCCTTTCACACAAAGGAAGCTAAAATCCTAGGCCGCCACTCGAACCACTCGGGGGCTGCGCCACACAGGTTGAAATAAAAGCTTAGGCCGCTACCCGAACTACTCGGGGGCTGCGCCACACAAGCATAAATCAAAAAATCCTAGGCCGCCACCCGACCCACTCGGGGGCTGCGCCATACAGGTCAAGTTCAAAATCCTAGGTCGCCACTCGACATACTCGGGGGCTGCGCCAAACAGGTAACACTTGTAATCCTAGGCTACCACTCGACCTACTCGGGGGCTACGCCATACAGGCCTTCTCAGAAAATTCTCAGCCGCCACTCGAACTCACTCGAGGGCTGCGCTGTACAGGTCAAGTTCAAAATCCTAGGTCGCCACCCGACATACTCGGGGGCTGCGCCAAACAGGTAACACTTGTAATCCTAGGCTGCCATTCGACCTATTCGGGGGCTACGCCATACAGGCCTTAGCAAAAATCCTAGGCCGCCACTCGAACAACTCGGGGGCTGCGCCACACAGGTCAAGTTGCAAAAACCCTAAGTCGCCACCTGTTAAAGTCAGAGACTGCGACATACAGGTCACACTTGGAAAAACCTAGGCCGTTGCCTAACATACTAGGCAACTGCGCCAAATAGGTCGAAAATCAAAACAGGCATTTACACTTCCAAGCAAGCAGATCAACTCTCATTACTCGCAAGTATTTTTAATCTAGTACATTGCGACTTGCACAGGCACATTTGCCCTCTATAGCTAACCCTGTACAACAGAGGACATCTACTCTAAACTGCAGGCTCGGCCTTCGGTGCATCAAGTGGACCTACAAGGCGCTCACTTAGGTCCTGAAACTGCCTAATAATTTGGTGCGCAGCCGCCAAGGTCTCGTCGAAGTCGTCATCACCAGGCAGGCCATCAAGCACCCTATCGAGCGGAAGATGCAGCCGATGCATCCAAACGTACGCCAACGCCGCATTCGCCTCAGCCACAAGTTGGGCGTGGACGACTTCCTTCAGACCTTCACCATCGCGAAACCTCTCCAGCAAGGCGGACAGCCCGTTCGGTTGCGCGTTATGCGGGAAGTACACGCGATTGATGTGCCAGAGTGTCTTCCGGCAATTCTCCAGAAGAAAAGCAGCACGCCACGTACGATCAAGCATAGTGGCAAGGGCGCGCCCTCTCGACTTGTTCACCCAGAACTGCCGAGCCTCATAGGAGTCGCCGGAGGCCTCTCGGGTAACTCTTTCTTCAACGCGAGCCCGCTCAGCCTCCCAATCCGGGTTCACATCTGCACGCGTAAACTGCAAGTCAGAAGAAGCAAGCTTCAGCAAAGAAAGCAGCCGCCATAAGGATACCAACCTTGCAGTTGTCGACTGATCAGATCGATCTCCCCAAGCAGAAAATCCTCACGTCGTGAGAACTCTGCAGTAGGATGCGACCTGGAGCGGTGCAGCAGCAGCTCAGTATTCTTCAGGGTCGCCTCGAGCTCAACCACCTTGTTCTTCAGGTACGTGATTATCCGCTGATCATTTGTACTACGTGGAGGAGCTAGCGCCGCCCGACAACGGCGAGCACCCGAAGAAGAAGCCTCGCCACTCGGCTCAGTCGCAGGAGAAGAAGAAGCACCACCGCGCACAACGGTCTGCCACGAATACGCAGAGTCAATACAACCATACGACTATGAAGCAAAGTTAAACTCGGCAGAAAGAAATTCAGTTCTAGCAAAAGCATTGTTGAAGGCCAAAAGACCTGGCAGGACAATATTCATTACAGGGCCAAAAGTTTAAAAGTACAGACCACGGCGACTGCCGAATTCCTAAGCTACGTCTACTCTAAGGCTGCAGATTGCGACCGGGAGCGACTCTTCCGAGTGGCAGCCGCCTCAGTTGCCTTAGCAAGGGCCCTCTCGAAGAGTGCCACAAGCTGCACAGCCAACTGTGTAGCGCGCTCCTTCACACCACCCAGCGACGCGGTTCGGCCATCGGGTCTTCGAGGAAAGCCGCTGACGACCTTATCAAAGTCACCTGGAACCTGATGCCCTAAGAGGAGCTGGAAGGTGAGCTCGGAGCCGCGTACCGTCTGCGACCGCGTGAAGTCGGCGATGGTGGTCGCATCCTCAAACGGCGCAGCAAGGGCGTCCACGGCTGCCGGTGGCTGGTCGCTCGGGAAGATACTCTGGTGCAACACGGTGAGGGCACCAGTCGATTTCTTCAACGCGACTGTGGAATTCTTCAGCGCGTCGGATGCATAGGCGCAGACCCGGTCGAGGAAGCCGATAGCAGTCGCCAAATCAACCGCGTCACTCGACGTGTCTTCCGGAGGAGCTCCACCGCAAATCTCTGCGCAAAGAATCCAAGGTCAGACAAAGAAAAAGATCAAGACACAGTAGGCATTAAGCCGAAACTTACCCCCAAGAACACTGGCGAGTGAGAGGAGACGACCGACTTGAGTCTTCTCCTGGGCGACCCGCGCCAGCTCCCGCTCTCGAGACTCATGCAGGGCCTTCTCAATCTTAGCAACCCGCCCAGTAGCCTGGTCTAGAGAAGCACGCAGCTGGTCCCTCTCCTTCTCTAGGCGAACATAGGCCGCGGCTGCGTCAAGCTGCTGACGGTAGTACGGCTGAAGCAAAATCAAGATGTTAATAAAGTTGCGGGTGACTATACTAGTCACCCACACCTTCGGGGGCTACTCCCATCGGGAGCGCTGATCGCGCACCCGATGAAAACTCAAGAATACAAGTACAAGCGTAAAGGGCTTACGTGGTCCAGGAGATCAGGGTCCTCTGACGCCGAAGGAGGATCGCGACTCGACGATGCAACGCCAGCAGGCTCAGCACACGCCTTCTCCACCACCGCCTGAGTCCCCAGTTCAGTCGAAGGGGCGGATGTATGCTCCACGTCCCGAAGGGGGGAGCTAACGTCGCCAGAACGATGGCTGCAGCAAAGACGAGCACACTGGTCAGCTCAAACGTTGCAGCTACAAAACACAACTCGAAGGAAGCAAATCATCAAGAAGCTCACCTGGTGGTTTCAAGGTCGTCGTAACTCTCCAGGGAGGGCGACGCCATCCGCGCAAATGAACAGGAGCCGCGGAGCTGACTAGAGGAACATTCAACGGCTCATTCCAGCCACCCGAGGACCGCGCACCCGACGACGTCGCGACGGCCTCCTCCAGAATAAAGTCGGCATCCTTAGCAGGTGACGACGCAGTAGCAGAGTCGCCACGGCTCGGGAGCTTCCGCTTCTTCCGTACGGGTTCCTCCTCTTCATCTTCATCCTCCACCTCTTCGTGGGGAGAATGTGCGGAAGGAATCTCTTCGTCGTCGTCCTCCTCCTCGACAAACTTCGACTCTTCGTCGGGTCCGTTCTCAGGAAGAGGAGGAAGGCTGATCAGCAAAGACCGGCCCTGAAGCAAGTAGACACAAGTCGAATCAAGAAGAAATGTAGACGCAAGTCGAGTCAAGACAAAAGGAGAGCAAGCCAAGACTCACCTCAGGAACGGGGTTCGATGCACCGTAAGAAGCAACCGGGCACTTGACGTTGCACGTGTCCGCGACTCGGAGGTTGGTGATAGACCTTACTTTGGTTTCCACCTCCTCATCGTCAAGCGGCTCGGTGCTGACGCCCTCGGCGGCCCACATCGGGTGAGGTCGAGCGCTGAGCGGCTGCACCCGAAGACGGAAGAAGGTGGCCATCAGGAAGACGCCACCCGCCTCGCGCCCAAGGGTCTTGGTCGGATCGCGCAGCAGGCCCAGCAGGGGCCGCACGGCCTCCTTCTCCACAGCAGTCAGCGGGTGCGTCCAGGCGCTAGTCTTCCGCAGCCCGCGTCCGCTGTCGAATGCACCCAGGCCGTCCTGGTTCGACTGGACGTAGAACCATCTCTTTCGCCACCCCTGGAGGGAGTCCGACTTCTTCATCTGGAAGTACGCGGTGTCACCGCGTACTTGGATTCCGAAGCCGCCCACGGGAAAGGGCAACCCGCTCCTCCCAACGTTCTTGCGAACGAGGAAGAGCGACTTCCACAGTGTCCAGTGGGGCGCGACGCCCAGAAAGCACTCGCAGAGCACGATGAAGCCCGCGATGCTCAAGACACCATTAGGGGTCAGATCGTGGATCTGAACCCCATAGGCATACAGGAGACCGCGCACAAAATCATGCATGGGGAACCCGAAGCCCCGCGGAAGGAAATCCACGAAGCAAACACGTTCCCCATCGCGGGGTGTGGGGAAAACCTCTTTACAGGAGCGCGTACCTGGACTTGGTCAGCAGGTGGAAGAAGACCTTGAGCGCGGAGGAGCTCCACCTCTGCCTTCTTCACCGACGATCTCTGCCAGTCGCCGTCGGGCTTCTTCATCAGCCCGGCATCGTCGGCGGCGGCGGAGGAGCCAATGACGCTCTTCGGCTTGCCCATGGCGCAGTGAGGCAGTGCAAGGTGCACGGACAGAAAAGCAAGGAGCTCTGGATGGCGGCGAAAATGGTAGAGCGCAGAGGAAAGGGAGGCCAGAACGATTGGAGAAGATGAAGTCCCTCGCATCAAAACGCAGTACTTATGCCTCGAAAGGTTTCATCTCAACCGTCCACAGAACAAGGGCTCCGAGCAGACACATCTGGCCGTACACGTGTCGCACGAAGAAACCAACCGTCACCGCCCACTTCGTCCACTACGCACGAAAACCGAGGCGTCATCATCATACCATGCAAATTTCGCGCCCAGTTCGGAGACGTGACAACTGCTGACCGCGGTCAGCTCTGGCAGCGGGGCCCGCCACGTCACGTCCCACTGGGCGCAGAGGCGTGCAATGGATCGTCACCAATGAAGTCATCAAGACAACGGCTCCAAAAACAACTGAAACAACTCGACAGAGTGATTCGAGTAGTAGGCTTCTTAGCTGAAATCAACAAAGTAGGATCGACTGGTGATCCGAGAACCCGAAGAAATCATTTGGGTGGCAAAGAAAAAAAAACGAGTAAGCTCGAGCAGCCGAATCCATCCACAAGTAAGCCAACAGGCCGAGTAAAAGGAAGCTTCACAAGAAGACGAAGGAAAAGTAATTCGACTGCAAATGTTACTCCCATCGGGAGCGGCCGGTTCGACTGAAGAAATCGAGTTCAAGCTCAAGATCAAGCAATCCAATGGCGCGTCCAGGAGGAAGAAGTCCTTTGCTCGACTCTACGCTTCGACCAAGCACTCGGGGGCTACTGACGTGGCGCTGCCTTTCGGGTAGCCCACGATAAGGCCACCTGGGCCGCGCCAAGGACGTGGAAGCCCACAGAAGGCCCACGCGGGGTATCATGTAACCTAGTCCAAGTCGGTTAGGAAGCATAACCTGCCATATCTGTAGTTGCCATCGGCATCGACCACCCGAGACCTGGCTGCCTATAAAGCCAGGAGGGTTGCTCGTCCCAAAGGACACGCTCATAGCCTCCACCACAAACCCTAGCGAGATCGCAATCTCGCCATTGTAATCGCTACTCGCATCAATAACCAGACAAGCAGGAGTAGGGTGTTATCCTCCGGGAGCCTAAACCTGGGTAAATCCTTGCCTGTCAGCCGTCGTGACCACCTGCACTCATCTCTCTCCCCATCAATCAACCCGGGGTGCACAACCCTGGGACTTGTCGAGTTAACACCTCGTCAGTACTTGGGATTTCCACGAAGATCAGGGCGCGCGCGACGTGGCTGTCGGGCGCGAGCTCCTGGTTGCCCGTGCGGGCGCGACAGTCGAGGTAGATCTTGGGGTAGTGGACCTGATCCGCGCGGCCGTTGCCGAAATTGTCGATGTAGTCGAGGTAGATGCAATCTTCACGGGTGCGGCCGACGCGACCTCCGCGGGTGCGGCAGATGCGATATTCTCGGGTTCGACGGGCGCAGCCTCCGCGGGTGCGGTAGATGCGATCCTCGCGGGTTCGGCGGGTGCTGGGGTTGAAGATTCGGGTGACGCCGCCGCGCGTAGCGCGGTAGTCGTAGACCTGAGTACACCACGACTATCGATGCAGCAGTATATGGAGCCGAAGGTGATGTGTATACCTTTGTCCAGATCAGCGTACACCGAGCGGTGGGCCGGCGGGTGGATGACGTACTCGAAGGAGCCGAATCGGATCGACTCCCTGGCGGCGGATACGCCGATCTTCATTGCGGATGGAGCCGGAGCGACCATGATCCTAGCACTTGTTTGACGTTCCCACAGACGGCGCCAATTGACGAGGTGTTAACTCGACAAGTCCCAGGGTTGTGCACCCCGGGTTGATTGATGGGGAGAGAGATGAGTGCAGGTGGTCACGACGGCTGACAGGCAAGGATTTACCCAGGTTCAGGCTCCCGGAGGATAACACCCTACTCCTGCTTGTCTGGTTATTGATGCGAGTAGCGATTACAATGGCGAGATTGCGATCTCGCTAGGGTTTGTGGTGGCGGCTATGAGCGTGTCCTTTGGGACGAGCAACCCTCCTGGCTTTATAGGCAGCCAGGTCTCGGGTGGTCGATGCCGATGGCAACTACAGATATGGCAGGTTATGCTTCCTAACCGACTTGGACTAGGTTACATGATACCCCGCGTGGGCCTTCTGTGGGCTTCCAAGTCCTTGGCGCGGCCCAGGTGGCCTTATCGTGGGCTACCCGAAAGGCAGCCCCACGTCAGCGAGGTTATCCTACAGGCTTTTGCGGACCCGCTGCTTCGATAACCAATCGTATCGAAACAACAAGGAGATCGAAACCAAGGCTCTGATACCACTTTGTGACGCTCTAAAATCGGTACTATGTAGATTTAAGCGATCACGCCGAAATCCGCATAATAACGATTTTAGGTCGCCCACCAGACATAATGTGCACGCGAAACATGCGCATTATGTGGGTAGAATTGTGATAACATTACAACAGTTCCGATACATCCACAAATACAACAGAAGATATAATTACAACAACGACTCGAACGAGTCAAGATACAAATGATACAATACAAAGATTAAAATGATAGCGGAAGCAAAATAGTATCCGACTACGGATAAGAGGCAAATTGGACTAAGAGTCCTGAAGATAAGCGATGACGCCATATCCCTGCCCAGCCAAGCCGGAGGGATTCCCAAACTAACATCGTCTGACTTCAAACCTGTTAACTGCACATAAAGCACAACACAAAAGAGGGTCAGGGCACTCCCTGGCAAGCAAAACCGACTTGCCTACTTTCTACACCATCTCCCAAAATATAGTGGAGGTGGACTTAGCGGCAGCAGCACTAGCAACCTAAAGAGACACGCTACAACTTCCGTCTAATTAGAGAGGGATAAGAGAGCGCATAAAGTAAACATCTACAACTAACACCAATCATAACACATTCTCGGATGAACCCCCTCAACCAAGTATGAGGAAGCAATTCGGGAAACTCACACGTTGAACATTTTTAGTTATAATTTATTGTGAAAGTAATTCTACTAGTCAAATTAATTAACATTAATTAGGTGCAAGTTGTCTAGATCTTGTTAGCCAGCATCATCACCAAAGTCGTCCATAACTGTGGACACGGCTCATCGATAAGATTATACCCTGTAGGGGTGCACTACTGTACCCATACTCGTATGATCAACCCAAGCAAGCATCAAGGCATCTCAACACGACTCATTCCTTCACTACAGCAAGTCCAAGTGCCACCCATATGAGTTGTTAACCGCGTCAAGAGTCCGGCCGAATCTCAATTGCGGACTCATTAGTTTGTGTCCACGCGCCATGCGGCTCAAACCACAGTAGGAACTGTCCGCTTCGCACGCACCACCCCTATATGACCCCCATATCACATAACCTCTCATCAATCATCATCATTATGCACATGCATATGATCAAATGGAAAACCCGAACTAGTTGCGGCACATGGACAAGCTGTAGATCCTTTCAAAGTCGAGGGGGGCTACATAGGGCCTCCCACAAGTGGTTAGTGCGCTCAAAATTGGATCCGAGGACAAAATCTCAGTTCCTAGGTCGACACTTAGCAGAACAAAGCACCTCGCAAGGCCTTCCGCCTGGTGCCTTATCTTTTAATTATAATACCCCAATATAAGACAACATTTTATTAAGGTAGAAAGATCTATCATATAAGCAGATGAAACATAAGACCAACAGACGACTCGCACAATCAACTCTAAGCATGCGCTACGACTTGCAAGGCCAACATATAAACAAACAACAGGTGATGGGATGTGGTGATAAAGCTGTATGGGCTGCAGGATAAACATGTGATGGGATCGCGATAAAGAATCGAATACTAGGGTAGCAGAGATCAACGGCAGGAATGAAAGACAATGTATAGGTAAACAAGCAAACTTTGCTTGCCTTGAATCCCGCATGGAAGCAGATCTTGTCGTTGCTCACACATCTCAACGTTGTATCCGCGAAGAAGCAACAAACACTGGAAAGCGTAAAGAGGCATTTTACAACAACGGCAAAAGATCCAGCATGATCATGGGAGAATGATGAATGACATGGCAAGATGCAATACAATGCAGGTAATCTAAATTAAGCGGGAAAGCAACCCCGGCAATTAATATTTAGGTGCAAGTTATTTATTTACCAGCAATATTAAACGTTGGATAACATGGCAACACATGGCATGGGTGATCTAATTAAATTAAATGGAATAGGGCATTATATATTTATTACCCCTAACATTCCATATTTAATTATTTAGTTGCAATTAACAAATTATACTAAGCAATTAAAAAAACATATGCAAAATGGCATACAAATGACATATTAATGTTTATTGCATTTTTCTGATAATAAAAGATATACATATTATTTTAATTGGAGTTATAGATTTAAAGTTATTGCATTTATAAGTCCAGGGGTGTTTCTGCAAATCCCAGGACCTGTTCGTGATAGAAGAAGTGTTGGTGTAACATCCCAACATTATATAATGTTCAAAAATCACAAAAAATTAAAACTTTTCTTTTCATTAAAATAAAATATTAAATGCATAAGAAAACCAACTATGAAAGAGTTTAATTTTTCAAACATTACTTTCAAAAGTTGTTTCAGGTTAAAACATTTATTATCCATTGTTTTTCTGTAAAACCTCAATATCTAATTTGACAAATGTTTTACAAAACTTCAAACCATTTCCTGGTAATAAAAAGTTTCTTTATAAGTATTGGATTTAAATAACCTAACCATAGCTATTCATAAATTGAAAATAATATTGAGAAGTATTCTTTTAAACTATTTAAATATAATCTATGTTGCCAAATGGTTTTAATTCTTCAACTAAGTTCAAAATTTAGTTTGGAAACTATAAGCCTATAGCTAATAACTTTAAAAACTTCATAAATTAAAATTAATAAATTATCCAAATAAGCATTTCATTTGCTTAAATGAATTTCATTGTTTTTCAAAGCTTGAAATGATTAATATATTCTAAATAAGAAATAAATTAAAAACTAAAAGCCTTTCCAAAGTTGCTATGAAGTTTCAATTGACTTATCATAATATAAAATATAATGGTGCACAAAATAATTTGAACTAAAAATGATTACATTACATTTTATCTTTTCATTACAAATACTTGTAATAAGATATTTAATAATCTATTAAAGCTAAAATCTATTTAATAATGGAATATGAGTCTAAACAACTTAAAATCAAACAATATTAGAATGTGGGTATTTTACAAATTTTATTTAGCCAAAAGAAGATATATTAAAATATATTTTCAAATTTGACTTTAAGTGTCAAATTTGTATTTAATCAATATTTCAAATATTATTTTTCAAAAATGTTCAAAACATTCCCACAACTGGTTTAACACAAAGATAATAATTTTACAAATTTTTAGAAATTTGTTTGACCTCATTTGGGGTTATAAATTAAAAGTTATAAAGAAAATAAATAAAACAGAAAAGAAAAATAAAATAACCTGACAGCGGAACCCACCTGTCAGGGGGAGAGGTTGTCTTCAACCTCCCGCACGAAAATCTCGCCCGAAACCGTCGGCGAATCCTCCCATCTTTTCGCGTGATTTCCTCCCCTAATCAACGCGCCTCTCTGTCCTATAAGTAGACCGCGAGCTCCTCTCCCTTTTCCCCCTCGAAAACCCTAGAAACCTCGCCACCGGGCTGCTCAAATTGGAGCCGCCACCGCCGCCATTTCCGCCGCCAGTTTCTTCGGATTTCGGTCGATGATACCGTGCGCAATCGAAGCACGTCGCCGCCACCCGCGACTCCGGGAGCAAAAGGAGGAGAAGGGGGGGTACACCGCAGCTCATCACCGCGCCAACGACTTCGCCTCGACGCCCTCTACCCGTAGGTATGACCCGCTCGTTTCGGAACACGGTAGAACACCGGGAACGGCTGTTGCCGATGCGTCGCCGCCACGGATTGAGGTCACCGGAGTAATTTCGGCTGGCCGCGCCGCTAGTTTTTGGGTCAACGCCCCTGGACCGTCTGATCTACCCTGTGCGACCCATATTAGAAGTTTTAATCGAAACGGTACGAACAGATCTGGACCGCCAGATCCAGATCTGATGGCCCAGATACTTTGACTTATCCACGTCAGCGCCAGAGTGTCAGCCCAGTCAGCGCACAGTCAGCAGCCACGTGGATTTTGATTTCTTTTAATTAGAGTAAATGGCAGTTTTGCAGAAAAAGCCCCTGTATATTTAAACTATCATATATTTTTCTCTGTTTATCCAAATTCAAATATTTTTATATATTTGGAAAGCCCTTGACATGTAGAATATTTTGGATCTGCCAGAATTGAAATTTGACTTAGTTTAAAATATTCAAATTTCAAATGGTAAATTTGAGTATTTTTGTCATAACTTTAAATCTGTAAATTCAAAAATTGCAAATAAAATTGTTTTAGAAACTTTAGAATAACTGTAAATTGATGACACTGCTATAAAATATTTTGAGTAATGTTTGAATAAATTCATAGTTATATATATTTAATTTGACTAGTTTGAGTATTTTCAACATAACTATTAATGGAAATACTATTTCTGATTAAATCAAATTGCTATAAATTTAATTAAATACTCCCTGTCTATTAACACTATTTATAAAATTAAGTTATAAAAAATATTAATCATAGAAAACTTTAATCTTTTCCTTTTATTATATTCTCCAAAAATCGAAATTAATTAAATTGCAATTATAGCTAAATGCATACGTTATAAATATCACAAATTGTGTATGATATTCTTAGGATTTAAAAGTGCATCACATGCATGACTTATTTTCACATATAGTTATAATTCCCATAATAAAACTCCTCCCCATTTTCTCTAATTCAGAAATATTTTCAAAACTTAGTATTTTCAACATGGAGCTAGAAGACCAACGAAGGACTTAGCAAAAACAAGACTTCAGGAGTATCTTCAAGGAGTAAAAGCACTTAGAAGGAATTCAAGAAGAAATTCATAAAGACCAACCAGCAATATTTTCTATGCCTTACTTCCTCTCTCTCCTATTCTAAGAAAAACAAGAAGAAGTTAAGGAGAAAGTTACAAGTATAGAGATGATTTCTAGAAGACAAATTACATCTTTCTTCTATCTTTTCCCTCTTTCCTAATCTTATCCTTCACTTTAGACATAAACAATTTTTTATCATGATATTATCGTCTTGAATTTTGTTGGATCCTAGCGGCATAGTGAGATGAAGCGGCCTGGAAACAAACTTTACTTGTCCACGTACATGAGACCTGTTCCACAATTTAAGTGGCTGGCCGGGTGTCTGTCTCTCTCACTATAGTGAATGTCCAATTTACAAAGAGTTGATAATAATTGTTGATCATCTTGAAGAAATGACTTAGTAGTTACTCTAAATATTTCTACACATCAAGACTAAGCCATTAGAGGGCTTATTCAAGATGATACAAAACAAAATATTTTATTCAACTTATGACCTTAGTCCTTAGTCATTTTTGACCAACACATTTCCTTGCATTAACTTCAAAGATTTTCATGGCATGACATGCATCTCTAGTCCTTAGAAATAATTTGCATATCATGCATGACATGTTTTCCTTAGAAGTTTTACAAAACTTGTTTGTTCACTAGATATGAGCATGTATGTTTGATGATTGTTGTTTGTTGATTTTTGTATGGTTGTTTGCTTATATTGTTTAGATTAAACGGAGAGCAAACGTTCGTTGTTGAAAAGAGTTTGTGAACAACGACAACATTCAAAGGCAAGTGGCACACCCCCCATAAAAGACCTATTATTTTTCTATGCATGAGTAGATTATTTTTCCATAAGCATGTGTAGGAATAGTGTTGCTATGCAAGCCATGTTTAGACCTCTTTATTCCTGTGTCTAGGTTCCTATGAAAATACTTAGTAGAATTGTGATGCTATGCAAAACTATTTTTGATGAAATGTTAAATTTCTACTAAGTTATAATCAAACACATGGGTGGAATTGGTTGCTTGGCTGTATGAGTTGAGTGTTGTCCCCAGGGGATTTACCTGTGGGATATTCACTTGTGGATGGCCACCCAGGAACAGAGGAATCTGAAGAACTCCAAGTGAAGATTGCTTCTCGTGCAGCCATTGCCAATATGGGCTCTGGCTTGATCAACTAAGCTGCATGGACTCTCCCCGGCCTGACAGGTGGTGGTAGAGGATTTGTAGGTGGAGCGCGTCAGGCCAGAGTGGGAGGGAAAATGCTTCTGAAAGATCTCGTCTCATTCTTTCCTTTCCTTATCACAAATGGTGTGTAAAGGGTGATTTGGGTTGAATGGGTACAATGGTGAACGTGCACAACCTCTGCAGAGTGTAAAATCTAAGTACTTAGCCGTGTCCCCGGAAACAGACAACTGAGCAGCTGAACGAGGATGTCAACGGAGGATTCCACCATTCCAACTTATAAATTAAAATTTGATGGGTGAACAAGGGTAGAATGAGACAGTGGATTTCATGCCACGGATGTCTCGAATACAAGAAATATGTTTTTCAAAAAGTTAGGGAAAAACTTGCTTTCTGCAAAATAGCCTTGAGCTCCACCTGCCAAATAAGCATATAGGTCATAGAGTTATTCCTCTAAGTGTCCACCATAGTGTCACTTGCCAGACAACATTTTTAATGGAATCTGACCCACGTTGTTGCAATATTTTTCTTATTGCAGATTGTTCAGATGACGAGTGAGGTTTCGTATATGGGTTTCGAGTCTACAACCAACATGTTTTCGCCTGTGGCAGCATGAAAGTGACAGAGACTCACTGCTATTGTATTTCCGCTGTGTACTATTTCAAAGCTAGCTTTATGCTATGCAACTTGTAATGAATATTTTGTAATTCTGGATCATCGATGTAATAAAATTGACGCTTTGTTGTGATATTACATCGTAAACTGTGTGTGCAAATGAATCGATCCAGGGAATTGCACTATATATACATATGTATCTGCCTTATTTGACGTGCAGGTACACTACAGATGGTATCAGAGCATTGTGTTGCCTGTAGGTTCGAAACCCTAGGTTTGGATAGAAATAGGATTTGACCATAGGATTGAAAATCTATTTTTTTCTCACTTTTCTAAAAACAAAACTTTCATTTTAGCATATAAATTTTTCTGTTTCATTTTAATTCTAATACTCTTTCCTTTTCAAAATTTTAGATGGGAGAGTACACTGAGACCGCGTATGCTGGAGTTTTGTCGGGTTTCATCTTTGGGAGGCAGCTGTCTAGGTTGACAAGTATATTGAAGCTGCCACCGCCCTATTTCCAAGGAAGGAAAGAGGAGACCGACATACCTAATGTGAGGCGTTGGAAAATCCGCACAATTATGACCCCAGATCCCATGATGCCAGACTTCGAGCCCGTGGACTATGCCACCTACTACCCAGAGTGGATTGAGGGAGTGAACATAGCTATGGTGGACTTAATGGCTCGTTTGTGTTACAAGTATCGCAACAAGCTAGCACCAGGATCGCCCTTCCGTGCCTTTGGGAAGAGGGATGCACACGTTCTCTCGATGGCTCACACGGGAAATCGTCTGGACCTGCCCATCATTAACAAGATGTTTGAAGACTTGGATTTTCTCATCAACTGTCTGACCAGGAAGGTTCAACAAGCTTATGACGTCGCGGATCATGCACAAGCCGCCATACACGCAAAAACCCAAGAACTCCAGGCCTCTGAAAACCTTGTTGGTCATTTGGAGGAACTCATCCATGACCTACATTTGCAGAACCTTGGCAAGGATGAACAGATTTCCACACTTGAGGCGCAATTCATTCCACCTCCACCACCGCCGGTAGCTGAAGAAGGAGGTGACCAAGGCACTGGAGACGTGACTGTACCTGCAGCTGTGAAGGAGGAAGGACAGGAGGAAGAAGACCCCGAAGGGGTGCTGTCTGAAGGGACAAGTGGGGAAGAAGCCACACCTGTGGTGAATAACCATGCAATAAAGCGCAAGCGTGTGATCAAGGAAGAATAAGCGAAGCAATTCAAGCAGCGTTAGAGAGACCACCATTTATCTTTAGCTTATCGTATCGTTTTAGTGTATTGACCTATCAAAATGTGATATGGCAGTACCAGTGTGTTTTGTTTTGGAACTTAAATCGCTTTCAGATTTGAGACTTAAACACTTCAAGTTCATGATTTTTAAAATTTGAGTGGTTATTGAAACTTGAGCTGTGAATGTGTTTGTTTGCTTGATGTTTGTTAGATCTTGTTTGTAATTATTTGTCTTGATCTTCTTGTATAAGTTAGAATGTTGACTATCAACAAAACTTTTCTTTTAAGGGTGGTAGCCATCCAGTTAAGTTAATCTCTATTGCATAAACCCGGAGATCCCAAACTATCCTTCTTTCTGGCCTTCCAAATCAGAAAAATCATTCCCTACAAGTTTTTTTTCAAGTTTCCATTTCATTTCTTAAAACCTCTCAATTTATCGGAATCATTTCCAAGCATTTGCTTTCTCTTCTAGCTTCTCCGAATCTCGGGGACGAGATTCCTTTTAAGGGTGGTAGTCTGTAACATCCCAACATTATATAATGTTCAAAAATCACAAAAAATTTAAAATTTTCTTTTCATTAAAATAAAATATTAAATGCATAAGAAAACAAACTATGAAAGAGTTTAATTTTTCAAACATTACTTTCGAAAGTTGTTTCAGGTTAAAACATTTATTATCCATTGTTTTTCTGTAAAACCTCAATATCTAATTTGACAAATGTTTTACAAAACTTCACACCATTGCCTGGTAATAAAAAGTTTCTTTATAAGTATTGGATTTAAATAACCTAACCATAGCTATTCATAAATTGAAAATAATATTGAGAAGTTTTCTTTTAAACTATTTACATATAATCTATGTTTCCAAATGGTTTTCATTCTTCAAATAAGTTCAAAATTTAGTTTGGAAACTATAAGCCTATAGTTTATAACTTTAAAAACTTCATAAATTAAATTAATGAATTATCCAAATAAGCATTTCATTTGCTTAAATGAATTTCATTATTTTTCAAAGCTTGAAATGATTAATATATTCTAAATAAGAAATGAATTAAAAACTAAAAGCCTTTCCAAAGTTGCTATGAAGTTTCAATTGACTTATCATAATATAAAATATAATGGTGCAGAAAATAATTTGAACTAAAAATGATTACATTACATTTTCTCTTTTCATTACAAATACTTGTAATAAGATATTTAATAATCTATTAAAGCTAAAATCTATTTAATAATGAAATATGAGTCTAAATAACTTAAAATCAAAAAATATTAGAATGTGGGTATTTTACAAATTTTATGTAGCCAAAAGATGATTTATTAAAATATATTTTCAAATTTGACTTTAAGTGTCAAATTTGTATTTAATCAATATTTCAAATATTATTTTTCAAAAATGTTCAAAACATTCCCACAACTGGTTTAACACAAAGATAATAATTTTACAAATTTTTAGAAATTTGTTTGACCTCATTTGGGGTTATAAATCAAAAGTTATAAAGAAAATAAATAAAACAGAAAAGAAAAAGAAAATAACCTGACAGCGGGACCCACCTGTCAGGGGGAGAGGTTGTATTCAACCTCCCGCACGAGAATCTCGCCCGAAACCGCCAGCGAATCCTCCCATCTTTTCGCGTGATTTCCTCCCCTAATCAACGCGCCTCTCTGTCCTATAAGTAGACCGCGAGCTCCTCTCACTTTTCCCCCTCGAAAACCCTAGAAACCTCGCCACCGGGCTGCTCAAATTGGAGCCGCCACCGCCGCCATTTCCGCCGCCGGTTTCTTCGGATTTCGGTCGACGATACCGTGCGCAACCGAAGCACGTCGCCGCCACCCGCGACTCCGGCGAGTAAAAGGAGGAGAAGGGGGGGTACACCGGAGCTCATCACCGCGCCAACGACTTCGCCTCGACGCGATCTACCCGTAGGTATGACCCGCTCGTTTCGGAACACAGTAGAACACCGGGAACGGCTGTTGCCGATGCGTCGCCGCCGCGGATTGAGGTCACCGGAGTAACTCCGGCCGGCCGCGCCGCTAGTTTTTGGGTCAGCTGTAACATCCCAATTTTGCTAAAATTTAAAACTTTGCATTCATACATCATTCATCATATAGGATTAACTTTTAATCACATAAATACTAAATAAAAATTCAATTATGAGTTTAAATATTGTTTAATCCCATTAAGTGTTTACTTAAACTTACTTAATAAATATAATTTTTCCAAATTATCTAATGGGTAAGTGTATTATTAAAAATTGCTAATTTAAATAACCTTTCCAAAATATATTTTTATGAATTTTTCTGGAATGTTTTGAATAGGTTTAAAAATCATTTAGTAAATCAGATTTGAAAAACAGTTTTTATTTAATTTAAAAAAAATTGTTTCCGGGCCAGCCCAGACGCTATCCACCGCGCGCGCGTTCGATAACAGCCCATCGGCCCGCTCCCGCGCGCGCGTCGCTCCCCTCTCGCTGACAGGTGGGCCCCACCTGTCAGCCGTCTTCCACCTCCGTCCGGAGATCACGCCGGAGATGGAGACCGAGTCCGAGCCGTTTCCGGCCGTTTCCCACCGCGTCTAGCGCCCCTGCCCCCTCCTATTTATACCCCTCGAAGCCGCCTCCGAAACTCCCCCCAAAACCCTACCTCTCCGCCGTCGGGCTGCTCGGAATCGAGCTCGCCGTCGCCGCCATTGCCGCCGGACTTTTTCGCGAGTGCGGTAAGCACCGAGCTCCTCGAGCGCCACCGAGTCTCCCCCTCGCTTCCCCATCCTCTTGTGCCTCCGCTGAGCCCCTCGCTTGCTCCATTGCGCAGTCGAACGCCGAAATCGACCGCGACCGAAGTGCTCCGCCGTCGGCCACCATCTCCGACGAGGAAAGGGGAAGAGATTCGACGCCGCCGCCGCGCCATCGACCTCACCTCCTCCTCCGCGTCATTTTGGTAAGACCCGTTCGTCCTGGGGCTGCGTTTTCATGCGGGAAACGTCGAGGCCGACGCGCCGCCGCCGCGGGCGCCACCGCCGGCGAGCCTTCCGGCGACCCGCGCGCCGCTCGGTTCGGCCGGGCGTCCCACGCCGTTGGATCTAGATCCAACGGATCTAGATCCAAACGATCTCATTTAAATCGGACGGCTCTCGTCCACGATCCGCGCGAACCGTTATCGTCCAATAGGATCGCGCCACGTAGCCCCTTAATTTCTTTTTCGCATGAATTTTATAAATAAAACAGAAAAATATGCAAAACTTAGAAAATTCATAACTTATGTTCTGTAAGTCCAAATTCAATGAACTTTATATCCACGGATAGCCCTGCTAGAGTAGTTTAATTCTACATCATGTGTTTTTGCTTTTGTTAAATAATAATTCATAAGATCATCCGAGGAGTAATTCGGCTATTAAATCCATAACTTAAATAATAAAAATGTTTTACAAATAAACTCAATTGTTTTAGGTTTAGGTTAACAACATCTGCCCAGGAATATTAATATATGTCTTATTTGAAAACTTTCTTAGAACAATAAAAGTTGTAATGTTATAATCTAAGTTTTGGTTATTTTGTTTTCAATTAATAAATTGTTAAGTGAATTGCGAAATTCCTAGAAATTGCATCTCATGCATTTAATACCAGAGAATATAAATCATGGATAAGTGTGTCTAATTCTACACATGGCATACCATGCATGCATACATCTTTTATTTGGTGTGTGAAATTTTGTGTGGATATTTATTTGTATGTATTGCTTGTGCCAGATTGTGAAGGATAGGAAGGACCTGCTTGTGATTGCTATTCTTGTTGTGCCTGCCCCTCCGGCTGCCAAGGCAAGTGACTTCATAAAATACCTACTATTTTATTCTATTGCATATCTAGTGTTTTCAAACAGTATTTGCAAAAGTAGTATGCATGATAGGATTTTGGGAGATTGTAGTATGCTATGCAAACCTTTTAGGTTTCCCCTTACAAATTCCAGATTAGACCCCTATTATAATTTAGTGGAAGCAACTGCTGCAAAAATGATTGTTTTATGGTATATGTGATAAATGAAAATTTCCACTAAATAAATTTAACGCCTGGGTGGATTGGGTCGATCGAGGAGGTTTCAAGTTGAGTGGCTTCTCAGGGCCTAGTGTCATGGGTGTCTTCGCCCAGGGTAGTTTCTACTTACCTGGGGCCATGATATGCGGTGTTAACCTGAGTTGCTCACTTGTGGTAGGCCACCCAGGGCTATGAGATTTAAGTTTACACTGAGTCTAGTTGCTTATCGTGCAACCATTGGTCAATATGGGCTCTGTCTTGATGGAGTAAGTTGATGTGGACCTGGGTTAAGAGATTGATGGTGGTAGAGTTGATAGGATGGTGGTAATCTCTTAGTATGATCATGGGAAAGCAACTTCTGAAAAGTCTCGTCTTGATCTTCTCCTTTTCCTTCTCACTAAAGGAGTGTAGAGGATAGTTTGGGTTGATTGAGTCTAATGGTGAAAGTGCACACCCTCTCGAGAGTTAAAACCTAAGATCTTAGCCGTGTCCCCGGCATCGGACAATTTGAGTAACTACACAAGGCTGTGTTCTGAAAATCTCCTCATCTCAAATTTCTTAATAAAAATTTGTTGGATGAACATGGGTAGGAGACATGGACTTGTCTCGAGAATTGTCTCTGAAGGAGAAGATATTGATTTATGAAAATTGTTTTATCAAAAATAGGAGAAAATTTGCTTTGCGCAATAGCCTTGAGCTCCACCAGCCAAAATAAGCATATAGTTATAGTATAATAGAACATTACGAATTAAAGTCACTTGCCACCACAATTCAATTGTGCTGACCCTTTATAGCTGGGCTGCAATTAAACCTTGCAGAATGTCTGAATGAGGAGTAAGGGGGTCGTCTTCGAGCTACAACCAACATGATTTGCCAGTAGCTTCATGGAGAATATGTAGCTCCATGCTACCTTTAGGATTGCGTTTGAACTCTGAAATAAAGTGTGAACTTATTCAGCTAGCATTTCCGCTATGCTAAGTTGTAAGGATATTTGTTTTTGGATCATTCGTCTCGTTCTGTAATAAATTATGACATTGTACTGTGATATTACATCTTATTGGAGAATGTGAGACTTATGTGATCCAAGTCTTTACATTATTCATATGTGCCATTGCTTTCATAAGCATGGGCACTACAGATGGTATCAGAGCACGAATGTTGCTTGTAGGCTCGAAACCCCTAGGATTGGATACAAACCCTAAAATAAATATTTATAATTAATAAAATTCGAAATACCATACTTCTTTCCTTATAATATGTTCCTTACCTTCTTCATTCTTATTTCGTTGCATCTCCTTATTTCTTATCCCTTCAAAATTCTTGTAGATGAAGAACTTCACCCAAGAGTTATCCCCGCAGAAAGGAGACCAGTACTACTTCAGTGACCAGCTCCTCAGTATTTCCAGAACCCTGAGGTTGACACCGCCAGTCTTCAGGGGCAAAGAAATTATGTCAGAAGATTACCATGAAGGACGCTGGAAGATCGAGTCAGAAGTTCTCCCTCGTCTTGATCCTCCTGGATCGCAGCTGATCCGTTTCCGATCTAGATACCCCACCTGGAAGAATGGAGTGGAGATGGCGATGCTGGAGACCTTGTCCCGCATCATTGAGCAATTCTATGACGAGATCAAGCCCAACTCCGTCTTTCAACACTTTGCCAGGAGGGATAGCATTGGACAACCCGTTCAACCCTCACTTAGGGGTATGAACGAGAAGCATCATGGAGACCTTGGAGCTCATTGCCATAACTTGGATATACTTCTGGGACAAGAGATCTTCTACAGGGCAGATTTAAGGCGCGTCCACCGTCACGTTAAGGAAAGCTTAGAAGAAGAGAAGGATATTCTTCGTGTAGAAGTTCAGGTGCTAACGAAGGAGAACAAGGAACTGGAAAACAAGATTTACCTGCAAGATGATAGGATTGCGCAGAAGAATGCCCACATTTTGGCATTGCAGGCTCAGTGTGCTCATTTGTGTGAACAACTAAGCCAAATGGAACTTCAGGTAGAGAAGAATCATCCCCCTGACGCCCCAGAGCCCCTAGTGTTAACCTATCCCGATGAGGACACTCCCAAGGAAGCCACAGGTGTCAAGAAGCGCAAGTGTGGGAACACCCGCAAATACATAAGGAGTTTCAAAATTTGATTAGTAAGACCACCAGCTATCCTTACCTTACGAGTATTTCTCCTTACCTCATCGAAGTTGTATTGACCCACCAATTTGTGGTGAGGCAGTACCTTGAAAACCATGTCCTAGCTTGGTTTGCAAGTCTCTAAAATATCGAATTTATAAAATACTTCGGGTGTGTCTGTTTATTTGTTGTTTGTTATGTTTCTGTGAAGTGTGTTGATGTGCATGGGTAGAATTTTTCCTTTGTAGTCTCTTTCTATCACTACTTACCTATGCCCACACCATACAGATGCCTCCACGTCGTGATCCTGACAACAACAATGCCAACGAAATGATGCAACAAATGATGGCAGCCCAGACACAGTTGATGACCATGATGGCTCAGTTCATGGCAAACCAAAACAATCCACCACCCCCTCCACCGCCGCCACCACCACCCCCACCCCAAGTTGACCGCCTTGCTAGGTTCTTGAGGCTCAGACCCAACAAATTCTCCACAGCTAATGAACCAATCGTAGCCGAGGATTGGCTACGCTCTGTGAACAAGAATCTAGTTACTTGCGAGTGTACGGAATTGGAGAAAATAAGGTTCACTTCCCATCTACTGGAGGGACCAGCGGCACAGTGGTGGGAAACATATCAGATCACTCACCCACTTGAAGGGCTTACCTGGGAGATCTTTAAAGAAGGTTTCCGCAATGCTCACATCTCAACTGGGATCATGAATCTGAAAAGGGATGAGTTCCGTACCCTGAGACAGGCAAATCGTGCTCTGAGGGAGTACATGGAGGACTTCAATTCCCCCTCACGCTATGCCCCAGAGGATGTAGACACCGATGCAAAGAGGAAGTATAAGTTTCTGAATGGACTCAATGGTGAGCTGAAAATACCATTGTCTGTGGCCTATGCTCCCAATTATCAGGACCTTCTTGATCAGGCCATTACTCTGGACAGCAACATGAAGAAGGAGGAGAATAGAAAAAGGAAGTTCAGCGCCAATAAGTACAACACTAATCTGATGCAGAAGAAACCATACGTTCCTGAGAACAGTGGGGGTCACCACAGTCATAAGAGTGGAAGTGGCCACAACCATAATGGTCATATCCATAAAGTAGGAAATTCCGGATACAGAGGAAATGGACAGGGTGGTAGTGGACACAACCACCCGTTCAATGGGAACAATAGTGGAAAAGAGCAACACCGCCACAGCAATGAACCTAAACGAGATATTAGTCAAGTGACTTGCTACAAGTGTGGGAACAAGCGACATTACTCAACAGACTGCCCAGAGAAGAAGAAGGCGCCGGAAGCATCAAAGCCTAATCCTTTCCAGAAGGCACAGGTGAATCATCTTGATGTGGAAGAAGTGCAGAATGAACCGGATGCAGTGATTGGTACGTTCCTACTACATACCTTTCCATCATTAGTCTTGTTCGATACTGGAGCATCCCACTCATTCATCTCAAGAGCTTTTGTTAATAAAAACAAACTGACTACTACAAGCCTGCTAAATCCGGTTAGGGTGAGTTCCCCAGGGGGGAAATGCTCGCACAAACCGATTGTCAAAAGTTGAGTTTAGAAATTGGTAAACACTCCTTTCCGGTAAACCTGATAATATTAGAGACCCAGGGTCTGGATGTTATACTCGGTATGGATTGGTTGGCCAAGTTTGAAGGAGTATTGGATAGTGCGAATAGATCCATTACACTCACCACTCCCGAGAATAAGAAGATCAGATACAAATCCAAATTTGAATTTAAGAAAGTTAAGCTAAATTCTCTTAAGGGGGTTAGCATGGGAGACGTTCGTGTGGTAAGAGATTACCCTGATGTTTTCCCCGAAGAACTACCGGGAATGCCACCCGATAGGGATGTTGAATTTCTTATAGATCTGGTTCCCGGAACGGGACCCATAGCCAAGAGACCATATCCAATGGCCGTAGCTGAATTGAAAGAACTAAAGAAACAGTTAGAGGAGCAACTACAGAAAGGATTCATCCGCCCAAGTTCATCACCTTGGGGAGCACCCATTCTGTTTGTAGAGAAAAAGGATAGAACTCAAAGGCTAGTCACGGATTATCGAGCAATCAACGAGGTGACGATCAAGAACAAGTACCCGCTACCGAAAATTAACGAGCTTTTCGACCAGCTAGAGGGTGCTTTGGTATGCTCTAAGATCGATTTGTGATCAGGATACTTTCAAATGAAAGTAAGAGAACTAGATATACCAAAAACTGCCTTTGCTACTAGATATGGATTATATGAGTACACCGTAATGCCGTTTGGTTTAACCAATGCACCGGCATACTTCATGAACATGATGAACAAAGTGTTTATGTACTTTCTGGATAAGTTTGTTGGGGTGTTCATTGATGATATCCTGATTTACTCCAAAAGTCAGGAGGAACATGAAGAACACTTGCACATGATATTACAGAGATTTAGAGAACATAAGCTGTATGCCAAATTTAGCAAGTGTGAATTCTGGCTAGAAGAAGTTGGTTTTCTAGGACACGCTGTGTCGAAAAATGGAATAGCAGTAGACCCAGAAAAGGTGTCAGCTGTGACAAAATGGGAAGTACCCAAGAATGTGGCAGACATCCGTAGTTTCCTTGGACTGGCAGGTTATTATAGAAGATTTATTGAGAACTTCTCCAAACTTGCCAAACCATTGACTTCACTACTGAAAAAGGAAGTCAAATTCAAGTGGACTGAAGAATGTGAAATAAGTTTCCAGGAACTGAAGAAACGTCTGGTGTCAGCACCTGTTTTATGTTTGCCAGATATAGAGAAGGAATTCCAAGTATATTGTGATGCCTCGCACCATGGACTAGGAAGTGTCCTAATGCAAGAAGGGAAAGTGGTTTCATATGCTTCTAGACAGCTTAAGAAACATGAGTTCAACTATCCCACTCACGATCTGGAGTTAGCATCAGTAGTGCATGCGTTAAAGACGTGGAGACCCTATCTTTTGGGAAAGCGTTGTGAAGTATTCACGGATCACAAGAGCCTGAAATATATTTTCACCCAGAAGGAATTGAATATGAGGCAAAGAAGATGGCTGGAACTTATTAAGGACTATGATATGAGTTTGCAATATCACCCAGGAAAGGCTAATGTGGTGGCTGACGCTTTGTGCCGTAAGGTCCACGTAAATGGACTGACAGCGGGAGAATTGCCCGAGGATTTAAGTAGAGCATTTAAGGACCTCAGATTAGAGGTAGTACCCGAAGGATTCCTCGCAAAACTGGACGTACAACCGTTGTTAATGGATAAGATTCGGGAAGGCCAGAAGGGAGACAAAATAATGGATGAAATCAAGGTCAACCTGGGCGAAGGAAAGGCCAAGGGTTTTCGAATGGATGAGCAAGGCACCTTGTGGTTTGAGAAACGCATCTGCGTGCCGCAAGATGTGGATCTTAGAAAGTTGATTCTGCAAGAAGCACATAACTCGCCTTATTCCATACACCCGGGAAACACCAAGATGTACATGGATGTAAAGCAAAGATTTGGTGGAATAACCTGAAG
Organism: Poa annua; assembly: GCA_026929855.1. Taxonomy (NCBI): domain Eukaryota; kingdom Viridiplantae; phylum Streptophyta; class Magnoliopsida; order Poales; family Poaceae; genus Poa; species Poa annua. Next base: position 34,725,617 of record CM049426.1, read on the forward strand.
AGAGACATCGCGGAATATATAGCAAAGTGCGATGTATGTAGTCGAGTAAAGGCGGAGCATCAGAAGCCAGCATGATTGTTGCAACCTTTACCTATACCGGATTGGAAATGGGAACAGATAGGTATGGATTTCATTACTGGGTTACCGCGTACCAGATCGGGATATGATTCGATCTGGGTAATAGTGGATCGTTTGACAAAGGTGGCCCATTTTGTGCCAGTAAAGACTACCTACTCAAGTGCTAAGTTGGCAGAGATTTACATGAGGAGAATTGTATGCCTTCATGGTATTCCCCAGAGGATTGTGTCTGACAGAGGTACCCAGTTTACCTCGCATTTCTGGAAACAACTACATGAATCATTGGGTACGAGATTAGAGTTCAGTACAGCATTTCATCCACAAACGGATGGACAGACGGAAAGAGTAAACCAAATTTTAGAAGATATGCTGAGGGCATGTGCTTTGGACTACAAGTCTAGTTGGGATGATAATTTGCCATACGCAGAATTTTCCTATAACAACAGCTACCAAGCAATTATAGAGATGTCGCCGTTTGAGGCACTTTATGGTAGGAAATGCACCACACCACTACTCTGGAACGGTGTGGGAGAGCGAAGTTTATTTGGACCTGATATAATCCAGGAAGCTGAAGAGAAGGTTCGAATAATCAAGGACAGATTGAAGATCGCGCAGTCCAGGCAGAAAAGCTATGCAGATTCCAAAAGGAGAGAAATCACATATGAGATAGGTGACAGGGCTTATTTAAGAGTGTCACCAATGCGTGGTGTGAAGAGGTTCGGGATCAAGGGTAAACTTGCACCTCGATTCATCGGCCCCTTTAAGATTCTTTCCCGCAAGGGAGAAGTAGCATATGAGTTAGAATTGCCGGAAGTTCTGTCAGCAGTTCACAATGTCTTCTACGTGAGCCAATTGAAGAAGTGTCACCCAGAGATGACAGAAACCCCACTACGGGATGCAGTGCCATTAGAAGAAGTTCAGTTGGAAAGTGACCTGACGTATGAAGAGAAGCCAATCAAAATCTTGGAGATGGCAGAAAGGATCACACGAACCAAGACTATCAAATTTTGTAAGGTCCAGTGGAACCACCATACCGAAGAAGAAGCAACTTGGGAACGGGAGGATGATCTTCGGGAAGAACACCCACATCTTTTTGAAGGCCAAACCGAATCTCGAGGACGAGATTCATCTTAAGGGGGTTAGGTTTGTAACATCCCAATTTTGCTAAAATTTAAAACTTTGCATTCATACATCATTCATCATATAGGATTAACTTTTAATCACATAAATACTAAATAAAAATTCAATTATGAGTTTAAATATTGTTTAATCCCATTAAGTGTTTATTTAAACTTACTTAATAAATATAATTTTTCCAAATTATATAATGGGTAAGTGTATTATTAAAAATTGCTAATTTAAATAACCTTTCCAAAATATATTTTTATGAATTTTTCTGAAATGTTTTGAATAGGTTTAAAAATCATTTAGTAAATCAGATTTGAAAAACAGTTTTTATTTAATTTTAAAAAAATTGTTTCCGGGCCGGCCCAGACGCTATCCACCGTGCGCGCGTTCGATAACAGCCCATCGGCCCGCTCCCGCGCGCGCGTCGCTCCCCTCTCGCTGACAGGTGGGCCCCACCTGTCAGCCGTCTTCCACCTCCGTCCGGAGATCACGCCGGAGATGGAGACCGAGTCCGAGCCGTTTCCCACCGCGTCTAGCGCCCCTGCCCCCTCCTATTTATACCCCTCGAAGCTGCCTCCGAAACCCCCCCCAAAACCCTACCTCTCCGCCGTCGGGCTGCTCGGAATCGAGCTCGCCGTCGCCGCCATTGCCGCCGGACTTTTTCGCGAGTGCGGTAAGCACCGAGCTCCTCGAGCGCCACCGAGTCTCCCCCTCGCTTCCCCATCCTCTTGCGCCTCCGCTGAGCCCCTCGCTTGCTCCATTGCGCAGTCGACGCCGAAATCGACCGCGACCGAAGTGCTCCGCCGCCGGCCACCATCTCCGACGAGGAAAGGGGAAGAGATTCGACGCCGCCGCCGCGCCATCGACCTCACCTCCTCCTCCGCGTCATTTTGGTAAGACCCGTTCGTCCTGGGGCTGCGTTTTCATGCGGGAAATGTCGAGGCCGACGCGCCGCCGCCGCGGGCGCCACCGCCGGCGAGCCTTCCGGCGACCCGGGCGCCGCTCGGTTCGGTCGGGCGTCCCACGCCGTTGGATCCAAACGATCCCGTGCGTCCGATCTCATTTAAATCGGACGGCTCTCGTCCACGATCCGCGCGAACCGTTATCGTCCAATAGGATCGCGCCACGTAGCCCCTTAATTTCTTTTTTGCAGGAATTTTATAAATAAAACAGAAAAATATGCAAAACTTAGAAAATTCATAACTTATGTTCTGTAAGTCCAAATTCAATGAACTTTATATCCACGGATAGCCCTGCTAGAGTAGTTTAATTCTACATCATTTGTTTTTGCTTTTGTTAAATAATAATTCATAAGATCATCCGAGGAGTAATTCGGCTATTAAATCCATAACTTAAATAATAAAAATGTTTTACAAATAAACTCAATTGTTTTAGGTTTAGGTTAACAACATCTGCCCAGGAATATTAATATATGTCTTATTTGAAAACTTTCTTAGAACAATAAAAGTTGTAATGTTATAATCTAAGTTTTGGTTATTTTGTTTTCAATTAATAAATTATTAAGTGAATTGAGAAATTTCTAGAAATTGCATCTCATGCATTTAATACCAGAGAATATAAATCATGGATAAGTGTGTCTAATTCTACACATGGCATACCATGCATGCATACATCTTTTATTTGGTGTGTGAAATTTTGTGTGGATATTTATTTGTATGTATTGCTTGTGCTAGATTGTGAAGGAGAGGAAGGACCTGCTTGTGATTGTTATTCTTGTTGTGCCTGCCCCTCCTGCTGCCAAGGCAAGTGACTTCATAAAATACCTACTATTTTATTCTATTGCATATCTAGTGTTTTCAAACAGTATTTGCAAAAGTAGTATGCATGATAGGATTTTGGGAGATTGTAGTATGCTATGCAAACCTTTTAGGTTTCCCCTTAGAAATTCCAGATTAGACCCCTATTATAATTTAGTGGAAGCAACTGCTGCAAAAATGATTGTTTTACGATTGATGTGATAAATGAAAATTTCCACTAAATAAATTTAACGCCTGGTGGATTGGGTCGATCGAGGAGGTTTCAAGTTGAGTGGCTTCTCAGGGCCTAGTGTCATGGTTGTCTTCGCCCAGGGTAGTTTCTACTTACCTGGGCCCATGATATGCGGTGTTAACATGAGTTGCTCACTTGTGGTAGGCCACTCATGGCTATGAGATTTAAGTTTACACTGAGTCTAGTTGCTTATCTTGCAACCATTGGTCAATATGGGCTCTGTCTTGATGGAGTAAGTTGATGTGGACCTGGGTCAAGAGATTGATGGTGGTACAGTTGATAGGATGGTGGTAATCTCTTAGTATGATCATGGGAAAGCAACTTCTAAAAAGTCTCGTCTTGATCTTCTCCTTTTCCTTCTCACTAAAGGAGTGTAGAGGATAGTTTGGGTTGATTGAGTCTAATGGTGAAAGTGCACACCCTCTCGAGAGTTAAAACCTAAGATCTTAGCCGTGTCCCCGGCATCGGACAATTTGAGTAAGTACACAAGGCTGTGTTCTGAAAATCTCCTCATCTCATATTTCTTAATAAAACTTTGTTGGATGAACATGGGTAGGAGACATGGACTTGTCTCGAGAATTGTCTCTGAAGGAGAAGATATTGATTTAAGAAAATTGTTTTATCAAAAATAGGAGAAAATTTGCTTTGCGCAATAGCCTTGAGCTCCACCAGCCAAAATAAGAATATAGTTATAGTATAATAGAACATTAGGAATTAAAGTCACTTGCCACCACAATTCAATTGTGCTGACCCTTTATAGCTGGGCTGCAATTAAACCTTGCAGAATGTCCGAATGAGGAGTAAGGGGGTCGTCTTCGAGTTACAACCAACATGATTTGCCAGTGGCTTCATGGAGAAGATGTAGCTCCATGCTACCTTTAGGATTGCGTTTGAACTCTGAAAAAAAGTGTGAACTATTTATTCAGCTAGCATTTCCGCTATGCTAAGTTGTAAGGATATTTGTTTTTGGATCATTCGTCTCGTTCTGTAATAAATTATGACATTGTACTGTGATATTACATCTTATTGGAGAATGTGAGACTTATGTGATCCAAGTCTTTACATTATTCATATGTGCCATTGCTTTCATAAGCATGGGCACTACATCAACGCCCCTGGACCGTCCGATCTACCCTGTGCGACCTAGATTAGAAGTTTTAATCGAAACGGTACGAACAGATCTGGACCGCCAGATCCAGATCTGACGGCCCAGATTCTTTGACTTATCCACGTCAGCGCCAGAGTGTCAACCCAGTCAGCGTACATTCAGCAGCCACGTGGATTTTGATTTCTTTTAATTAGAGTAAATGGCAGTTTTGCAGAAAAGCCCCTGTATATTCAAACTATCATATCTTTTTCTCTGTTTATCCAAATTCAAATATTTTTATATATTTGGAAAGCCCTTGACATGTAGAATATTTTGGATCTGCCAGAATTCAAATTTGACTTAGTTTAAAATATTCAAATTTCAAATGGTAAATTTGAGTATTTTTGTCATAACTTTAAATCTGTAAATTCAAAAATTGCAAATAAAATTGTTTTAGAAACTTTAGAATAATTGTAAATTGATGACACTGCTATAAAATATTTTGAGTAATGTTTGAATAAATTCATAGTTATATATATTTAATTTGACTAGTTTGAGTATTTTCAACATAACTATTAATGGAAATACTATTTCTGATTAAATCAAATTGCTATAAATTTAATTAAATACTCCCTGTCTATTAACACTATTTATAAAATTAAGTTATAAAAAATATTAATCATAGAAAAATTTAATCTTTTCCTTTTATTATATTCTCCAAAAATCGAAATTAATTAAATTGCAATTATAGCTAAATGCATACTTTATAAATATCACAAATTGTGTATGATATTCTTAGGATTTAAAAGTGCATCACATGCATGACTTATTTTCACATATAGTTATAATTCCCATAATAAAACTCCTCCCCATTTTCTCTAAGTCAGAAATATTTTCAAAACTTAGTATTTTCAACATGGAGCTAGAAGACCAACGAAGGACTTAGCAAAAACAAGACTTCAGGAGTATCTTCAAGGAGCAAAAGCACTTAGAAGGAATTCAAGAAGAAATTCATGAAGACCAACCAGCAATATTTTCTATGCCTTACTTCCTCTCTCTCCTATTCTAAGAAAAACAAGAAGAAGTTAAGGAGAAAGTTACAAGTATAGAGATGATTTCTAGAAGACAAATTACATCTTTCTTCTATCTTTTCCCTCTTTCCTAATCTTATCCTTCACTTTAGACATAAATAATTTTTTATCATGATATTATCGTCTTGAAGTTTGTTGGATCCTAGCGGCATAGTGAGATGAAGCGGCCTGGAAACAAACCTTACTTGTCCACGTACATGAGACCTGTTCCACAATTTAAGTGGCTGGCCGGGTGTCTGTCTCTCTCACTATAGTGAATGTCCAATTTACAAAGAGTTGATAATAATTGTTGATCATCTTAAAGAAATGACTTAGTAGTTACTCTAAATATTTCTACACATCAAGACTAAGCCATTAGAGGGCTTATTCAAGATGATATAAAACAAATATTTTATTCAACTTATGACCTTAGTCCTTAGTCATTTTTGACCAACACATTTCCTTGCATTAACTTAAAAGATTTTCATGGCCTGACATGCATCTCTAGTCCTTAGAAATAATTTGCATATGATGCATGACATGTTTTCCTTAGAAGTTTTACAAAACTTGTTTGTTCCCTAGATATGAGCATGTATGTTTGATGATTGCTGTTTGTTGATTGTTGTATTGTTGTTTGCTTATATTGTTTAGATTAAACGGAGAGCAAACTTTCGTTGTTGAAAAGAGTTTGTGAACAACGACAACATTCAAAGGCAAGTGGCACACCCCCCATAAAAGACCTATTATTTTTCTATGCATGAGTAGATTATTTTTCCATAAGCATGTGTAGGAATAGTGTTGCTATGCAAGCCATGTTTAGACCTCTTTATTCCTGTGTCTAGGTTCCTATGAAAGTACTTAGTATAATTGTGATGCTATGCAAAACTATTTTTGATGAAATGTTAAATTTCTACTAAGTTATAATCAAACACCTGGGTGGAATTGGTTGCTTGGCTGTATGAGTTGAGTGTTGTCCCCAGGGGATTTACCTGTGGGATATTCACTTGTGGATGGCCACCCAGGAATAGAGGAATCTGAAGAACTCCAAGTGAAGATTGCTTCTCGTGCAGCCATTGCCAATATGGGCTCTGGCTTGATCAACTAAGCTGCGTGGACTCTCCCCAGCCTGACAGGTGGTGGTAGAGGATTTGTAGGTGGAGCGCGTCAGGCCAGAGTGGGAGGGAAAATGCTTCTGAAAGATCTCGTCTCATTCTTTCCTTTCCTTATCACAAATGGTGTGTAAAGGGTAATTTGGGTTGAATGGGTACAATGGTGAACGTGCACAACCTCTGCAGAGTGTAAAATCTAAGTCCTTAGCCGTGTCCCCGGAAACGGACAACTGAGCAGCTGAACGAGGATGTCAACGGAGGATTCCACCATTCCAACTTATAAATTAAAACTTGATGGGTGAACAAGGGTAGAATGAGATAGTGGATTTCATGCCACGGATGTCTCGAATAGAAGAAATATGTTTTTCCAAAAGTTAGGGAAAAACTTGCTTTCTTCAAAATAGCCTTGAGCTCCACCAGCCAAATAAGCATATAGGTCATAGAGTTATTCCTCTAAGTGTCCACCATAGTGTCACTTGCCAGACTCCATTTTTAATGGAATCTGACCCACGTTGTTGCAATATTTTTCTTATTGCAGATTGTTCAGATGACGAGTGAGGTTTCGTATATAGGTTTCGAGTCTACAACCAACATGTTTTCGCCTGTGGCAGCATGAAAGTGATAGAGACTCACTGCTATTGTATTTCCGTTGTGTACTATTTCAAAGCTAGCTTTATGCTATGCAACTTGTAATGAATATTTTGTAATTCTGGATCATCGATGTAATAAAATTGACGCTTTGTTGTGATATTACATCGTAAACTGTGTGTGCAAATGAATCGATCCAGGGATTTGCACTATACACAGGTATCTACCTTATTTTAGGTGCAGGTACACTACAGTTGGTGGGGGCTAAAGCACTAAATCAGAGAAGCTAGGGGGCTCAGGGTAATTAATCCAGCTCCTCAGGGTTCTGTGACTTTTCTCACCTAGCCGGGCTCTAGCTAGAGAGGCTGCCCAGCAGGACCTGGCGCCAGCATGGCGCTGACCATGCGCTGACTGCGCGCTGCGGGCACCACGGTCACTGACCGGTGGGCCCGCCCTGTCAGCGGCGCGCAACAAAAAGGGGCTTATTTTCCACAGCCCGTAGGAATCGAACCCGCGCCGCGCGCGTGAGTGATTTTCCTCGGCGCTGCTAGCCAGGAGTGCAGTGAGAGTGTTGTTGTAACAATAGGGCTCACGCTTGTTTTAACCGAAAACATTGACGCTAACTGACGACTGAAGTAAACAGAGGACTCGCGCGGCGACGGAGCGAAAAGCACCGGCGACGAGCCAAATCGGGCGACGCAGGGCGGCCGAGCATGTGCAGGGGTGCTGTGGGGTGTAGTGGATGTGGCCGAACTCGTTTTTGGTGCCTAGGTGCAGAGTGGAGGCGCGGGGAACCTCGGTTGGTGCTCGGCGGCCGGCCATGGCGGAGGCGGTGGAAAACGGCGATGGATTCGGTGAGTACGGCGCGGAAACGAGAAGAGGGGAGGGGAGAACGGGCGAGAGGCTCACTGAGAAGTGGCTGGGGAAGTTGTTCGAGCTCGGGGTAAGCCGTTGCCGCCGGAAACATGCGGCGGATATTCGTCGGTCGCGGGGGAGGCGAGGACGAGGCCGACGGGCACAAGCCTCCCCGGGGCAATTCTTCTGGCACGCACGACATCCGCGACGGGGCGGAGCTCCGGGGACTCTCGGGGTCCCTTCGACGACGCCGGAGCAGCGGTACGCCGGCGAGGTGAGTTCGGTGGTTCCGTTGGGGAGAAAAACGGAGAGGAGGAGAAAGAGAAAAGAGGGGACCGTGGCGGCGCGATGGGAGGAGAGGTCTAGGGTTTCGGGCAGAGAGGAGGGGGCTACGTAGGGAGAGGGAGTGGGTGAGGGAGAGGGCACATGGTGGGCACCATGGCTACGGTGGAAAGCACCGGCTCTCCTCTGTACGGGGAAGAAAGCGACTGGAGGAGAAGGTGGGCTGGGTTTCAGAGAGAAGATGGGCCAAGGGTGGGTTTCGGCCAGGGAAGATTTTTCCTCCCTGGTTTTATTCTTTTTTACTTAATTATTTTCTGTTTTTGTATTTTAAAACAAAATAGAAAAAGGATTTGTATAGAGAAACTTTACAAAATAGTTATGTTTTAAAAAGCAATTTAATTATTGTTTCCAATACACAATTTAATATATTAATTTGAATATTTGAAAAGAATTTAAATACCACATTTAAAATGATTTGATTTGCAATTAGATTTAAAAGTGGAAAAGAATTTAAATGAAGTTGAATTTAAATGCAATAATTTAAATTAAGATTGATAAGTGCAAATGATGCATGATGATGTCATGTTGATGCAAAAAGAAAAACAAACAATTTCTAATTGGGGAAAATCCCGGGGCGTTACACTCGGGCACCCACCGACCTAGTTCTTTCGCCTACAAATACCCCCTTGACCTAAATACGCAACACAATTAATCACTTTTTCATCCACGGGTCTTGACCCGCCGCCGTCGTCACCACCACTTCGGGAGAGATCAGAACTGCTCCACGGCACCCTGCCGGGAGGGGGAATCGTCCTCGGAGGCCTCTACGTCGCCATGACCGCCTCCGAACTGATGCCTGAGTAGTCTACCTTGGACTACGGGTCCATAGAAGTAGCTAGATGGTTGTCTTCTCCTCTTGTGCTATCATGTTTAGATCTTGTGAGCTACCTATCATGATCAAGATCATCTTTATGTAATTATCCATGTTGTGTTTCCTGGGATCCGATGAATATTGAGTACTAAAGTTATTGTTTCATAATATATCATGTGTGTGCTATTTAATGATCTTGCATGCTCTCCGTTACTTGTGTATGCTATGGGCAAGTAGATGCTCGTAACTCCAAGAGGGGGTATTTATGCTTGATAGTAGGTTCATGTCTATTAAATCTGGGGCGGTGACAGAAAGCTCTTAGTTTGTAGATGTACGTGTTGTTGCTACTAGGGATAAAACAGTAGTACTTTGTCTAAGGATGATGTTACTTACTTACTTACTTTACACACAGTGCTTAAGGCGATAATCTGTTTCATGCAACTTAATACTGAAAGGGGTGAGGACGCTAACCGGAAGGTGGATCTATGCATATTTTTGTAATGCCCAAATGAATATCACACTAGACACCATATCACTAGTATATGCATTGGGTTGCTTATCATTATTCTGTCAAATTGCCTAGCTATAATTTGTTTACCACACATGGATGAATGTTATTTTTTTATGGAGAGACACCACTAGTGAATTGTGGACCCCGGTCCTTCTCATTAATCTGATAAAACCACAACTGAAAACATGTTTCTTTCTGCAAACATAAATCTTTCTTCGACACATACGTTTAATCCTTTGTTACAGCAAACCGGTGAGATTGATAACCTCACTGTTAAGTTGGGGCAAAGTATCTTGATTGTTTGTGTGTAGGCTCCACGTTCGCTGCTTACGCTGGTATTGCGCCGTGTCAACGTCGCTGCCAACAACCTCGAGTGAACATTCATCTCCTACTGGTTCGATAACCTTGGTTTCATATTGAGGGAAACTTGCTGCTGCACTACTTCATACCTTCCTCTTGGGGTCTCCCAAAAACACACCCATCGTGTGCATCAGTGACCCCCGTTGTAGCGTACCTGCACTTTAAATAAGGCATATACCTGTGTATAGTGCAAATACCTGGATCGATTCATATGAACACACAGTTTACGATGTAATATCACAACAAAGCGTCAATTTTATTACATCGATGATCCAGAATTACAAAATATTCGATACAAGTTGCATAGCATAAAGCTAGCATTGAAAAAGTACACAGCGGAAATACAATAGCAGTGAGTCTCTATCACTTTCATGCTGCCACAGGCGAAAACATGTTGGTTGTAGACTCGAAACCTATAAACGAAACCTCACTCGTCATCTGAACAATCTGCAATAAGAAAAATATTGCAACAACGTGGGTCAGTTTCCATTAAAAATGGAGTCTGAGAAGTGACACTATGGTGGACACTTAATGGAATAACTCTATAGCCTATATGCATATTTGGTTGGTGGAGTTCAAGGCTATTTTGCATAAAGCCAATTTTTCCTATCTTTTTGGAAAACACTTTCTTCAAATCAAGACAAGTATGGCATTTAAACCATAAATCTCATCTTCCCTTGTTCACCCATCAAGTTTTATTTCTGAAGTTGGAATGGTGGAATCCTCCGTTGACGTCCGTGATCAGCTGCTCAAATTGTCCGTACCGGGGACACGGCTAAGTACTTAGTTTTACACTCTGCAGAGGTTGTGCACTTTCACCTTTAGACTCAATTTGTCCGAGAAATCCTATACACGCGGAGTGTATTATGGAAAGGAGAGAATTGAGAAAAGAACTTTCAGAAGAAGAATGCAACCATACTAGCAAGACCCGTTCCACCTATCATCCCCCTACATCTGCTTGTCAAGCTGACAGGTTGCGCCCTCACAACTTAATTATTCTAGACAGAGCCCATTGTCAAAAGGCTGCACGGGAAGCAATCGTCACTCGGAGTTCTTCAGATTCCTCTGTTCCCTGGGTGGCCATCCACAAGTGCACTCTCAGATGAAAACCACCATGCTCATGGCCCCAAGTATAGTAGAAACTATCTTAGGCGAAGACCACCACAAGCACAGCCCTGAGTAGCCACTCAACATAAACCATTCAACCAATCCACCCAGGTGATTCATTAACTTAGTGGATGTGTACTCTCAGGTGAAAACCACCATGCTCACGGCCCTAAGTAGAATAGACATTCATCCTAGGCGACGACAACCATGAGCACAGCCCTGAGTAGTCACTTAACATTTTGTAAAACTTTTCATCAATTGCTTAGCATCAATACATCTACTAAGTATGATATAGGATCCTAGACACAGGAGTAAGGGAATTCTACACAGGTTTAGCATAGCAATACTATCCTACTCATGCATATAAAAATACTAAGTAATGCATATAGAAAATAATACGAAATTTATGAGGTGTGCCACTTGCCTTTGAATGTTGTCGTTGTTCACAACTCTTTTCAACGATACTCGGGACTCTCCGTTCAATCTAACAGTATGGACAAGCAACAATACAACAATCAACAACAAGCACAACTCCACAATACACACAAAACACATACTAGATGAATAAATAAGTTTTATAAAACTTTCTAAGGAAATATGGTTATGCATGATGTGCAAAATGCTTAGAGAAAATTACTAGTTCTATTCTTCGAGGTGATCAACAATTATTATCAACTCTTTGTAAATTGGATATTCACTAAAGTGAGAGAGACAGACACCCGGCCAGCCACTTAAATTGTGGAACAGGTCTCATGTATGTGGACATGTAAGGTTTGTTTCCAGGCCGCTTCATCCCACTATGCCGCTAGGATCCAACTACTTCAAGATGATAACATCATGATCAAAAATTTGTTTAAGTCAAATGTGAAAGACAAGATTAGAAGGGAGGGAAAAGATAAAAAGAGAGATGTAGTTGTCCTCCAGGCTTCATCTCCAGTCTTGGTGGTTCTTGTATCCTCGAGGCTGGTCTTGGATTTACTTAGTCATCATGAAGTCTAACAGAAGAAGGAGGGAGAAAGAAGGAGGGAGAAAGACTTAGAAAATATTTCTGCTTGGTCTTCATGAACTTCTTCTTGATCTTTCTTCTGAGTGCTTCCACTCCTTGGGGATTCTTCTGGAGTCTCGTTTGGCTAAGTCCTTCATTGGTCTTCCAGCTCCATGTTGAAAATTACTAAGTGTCTAAGTGTAGCACTACAACAAATGCTAAGTTTGAAAATAATCCTAACTTAGGGAAAATGGGGGAGGAGTTTTCTTATGGAAAATATAACTACAAAATAAAATGAGCTATGCATGAAATGCAATTTTAAACCACAAGAAACATAATACTAATTTTTATGATATTTATAAGGTGTGCATTTGGCTATAAATGCAATCTAATTAATTTCCATTTTTGGAAAATATAATAAAAGGAATAATTATAATATTAAAGTTTTCTATGATTAAAATTTTAAATTATCATTTTATAAATAGTGTTAATAGACAGGGGTATTTTAATTAAATTTATAGCAATTTACTCTAATCAAAATAATATTTTTATTAATAGTTATATTGAAAATACTCAAACCATTCAAATTAAATATATAACTATGAATTCATTCAAAATTTACTCCAAATTATTTTATAGCAGTGGCATTAATTTACAAATATTCTAAAGTTTCTAAACCAATTTTATTTGCAATTTTTGGATTTATAGATTTAAAGTTATTACAAATATACTCAAATTCACCATTTGAAATTTGAATATTTTATACTAAGTCAAATTTGAATTTTGGCCGATCTAAAATAATCTACATATCAAGAGCTTTCCAAATATATAAAAATATTTGAATTTGGATGTGTGCATAAAAATTTATAACAAATCTAAGTTACAGGGCCTTTTCTGCAAAACTGCCAATTAATTAAATCGAGAAATTCATTTTCCACGTCAGCGCTGACTCGGCTGCTGACGCGGAGCTGACGTGGCTGCTGACTGGGTTAAGTGATTGAATCTGGCCGTCAGATCTGGATCTGGCGGTCCAGATTAGATCGTACCGCTTCGGAAAAAAAATCTAATCTGGTGCGTTGGAAGGGGATCGGACGGCTCACCGAGCTTGACCAGAAGATGGCGGCGCTCCGGTCACTGGAGACGAAGGGGACGGCGGCGCGGCCTCGGGCGTGGATTGCTTCGTCGCTCCGGCGATCCTTCCGGCTCGGAAAAACGACAACGACGCGCGGGGCGAGGTGGGGAACTCGATGGAGACGGTGGCATGGTCGCGTTCGTCCTGGGGAGGGAGAGCTCCTCGGAAAGCCACGGCGACTCCGGTGACGTCCGGTCGTGCACGATGTGCTCGAACCGCTGCCTACAAAAATCGAAGGAGAGGTTTAGGAGTTGCGCTCGGGCACGAGGAAGAGGATGGGGAGGTTCTCGGGCTCGGGCAGGGTCTCACCACGCCGGGGATCAAAGAAAACGGCGGCGGAGGCGGAGCACTCCGGCGAGCTCGTACGGCAGCCTGGGGCGTCTTAGGGGCTAGGGTTTGGGGCAAAACAGAGAGGAGGGTCAGGGGGTTTAAATAGCCACGACCGCGCGTTAAATCCGTGCCTTAATCGTGCGGATTTGGAGAAGGAAACTCCGGTGGTCTCGGGCGCGATTTGGGGCAAGGTTGAAGACGGGCTGACGTCAGCAATTTTTCTTTTTCTGTTTTTCTGATTTTTCTTTTAATTCATATCTTTTGATTTATTTGTCCAAATGAGGTCAAACAAATTTCTAAAAATTTGTAAAACTATTATCTTTCTGTTAAACCAATTGTGGGAGTGTTTTGAACACTTTTCAAAAATAATAATTTCGAAATATTGATTAAATGTAAAATTTGACACTTTATGTTTAATTTAAAACTAGGGTTTAATAAATTTTAATTTTGGCTAAATAAATTATATGAAAAACCAATATTCAATTTTGTTTGAATTTAAGTTATTTAAACTTGTTTTGCTGAAATCATTCTTTCTTATTTTGGCATGGTATTAAAGAACGGAATATAACTAAAATGGAAATATAATGAATTCTATTTTTAATTCTAAATGTTTTGTACACCATTATGTTTTATATTATGCTTAATCATTTGAAAAACTTCATATCAACTTTGGAAAGCATTTTAGATTTAATTCATTTCATTTTATAGAATATATTAATCATTTCATGCCTTGGAAATAAATGAAATTTATTTAAGCAAAAGAAATGCTTATTGGATAAGTGGTTGGACTCAATTTCTTATAAGTGAACTATTTACTTAAAATAAAATGGATTGTAGTTTGTAAAATATTTGTCAATTTACATTTTAAGGTTTTTAATATACAGTGGATAATAACCTGTTTAAACTATTGACATTTGAAATATTAAATTCTTTCAAATAAGTTTGGAGTCTTTTATAGTTGGTTTCCTTAGGTATTTAATATTTTATTTTAATAAAAGAAAAGTTTTAAATTTTAGTGATTTTTGAACATTATATAATGTTGGGATGTTACACCCGTGAAGGGCCTGGAGGGCATGAGCCACTCGTAGGACACTTGAAGTGTCTCAAAGGTCTCGACAAAGATGACGTTCAGGCCTGCACCTCCGTCAATGAGCGTCTTTGAGACGGCGGTGTTGTTGATGGTGGGGAGCATACCAGCGGGAGGGTTCCAACAGTCTTGGTGGACTTGGTGTGGTCTTGCGCGTCGAAAGCGATGGTGTACTGCGACCACTTGAGGGGCCTTGAGGTCTCGACGCTGGGGAGCGCGGCGTTGAGCTCGTGGATGAATGGCTTGAACTGGTTGTTCGACTTGGGCACTTGAGCCCCGCCAAGGATGCAAGCCATAGCCCCTCTTGGGGCTTGGTAGCCTCCATCTTCCTCGTCAGGGAGGTTGTTGTTCTTCTCGGCGGTGTTGGCCTGAGTGCCTGGCGGCTTCTGGTAGCCTCCCTTGCGTCCACCTCCGCGGTAGCCACGGCCTCGAGCGCGGCCGCAGCTGCCTTCAGCTTGCTCGCACTCCTTGCTTAGCCTCTTGAGGTCGAAGCAGGTCTCTGTAGAGTGTCCGCGCCTGTTGTGGTAGAAGAAAAACAAATGGTTGTCCTCCTTCTTCTCGCCGGGCTCTGGAGAGTCCCTGCGGGAGCCCTTGGCGTCTAGCTCTGCTGCGAGAATTGCGGTGGCCTTGCGCTTGGGCTCCTCCTTCTTCTTGTGGCTCTTGGACCCCTCAGCAAGGTCGTCTCCACGCGAGCTCATCTTGACGAAGAGGAGTCCCTCTTCAGCATTGGCACAATTGTCAGCCAGGTCAAACAGCTTCACCACAGAGGTGAGCTTGTCGTGGATGCCCAGCTTCTCGAGCATCCTGCGGTTCCTGACGCCCTCACGTAAAGCGACGATGACCTGAGTGTCAGGGATGTTCGGAATCTTGTTCCGCACCTGGCTGAAGCGTTGGATGTAATTGTGGAGGGTCTCTTCCTTCTTCTGCACCATAGCGCGCAGATCGTTGTGGGTGAGCGCGCGTTCGTACGTGCCCTTGAAGTTGGCGACGAACTGCTTGCAGAGCTCCTCCCACGAGCTCACGGAGTCCTCCGGCAGGTTCAGGAGCCACGACAGCGCGGAGTCGCGGAGCGCGTGGGAGAACCAGTTGGCCATGACCTTGTCGTCACCTCCTGTAGCTTGGATGGAGGTGGTGTAGAGCTGCAGGAACTCGATGGGCTTGCTGGAGCCGTCGTAGCCCTTGCAGAGAGTTGGCCTGAACTTCTGAAGCCAGACCATGCGACGTAGTGCGCGAGTGAAAGCCATGCACGGGTGAATGCCAAAGCTCCGCCGTACCCATGAGGGAGTGGCGCACAATTGACCGCGACGGAGCAGGGCGAGTCGTGGCGATGCCGACGAGGTGGTTGAGGCGTTCCAGCCACTTCTCATGAGCCTCTGGAATAGGCCGGTAGCAGAGAAGTTCTTGCTCCATGAGCAGAGCGGTGTGCGGGCCAGTCTCTGTGCGTCCTTGGGAGGAGCCGCTCGGGTGCTGCGTCCGGAGTGAGGACTCTGCGTCCTCTTGGTGCTCGTGATGCTCCTCCCCGTCGCCTTCAGCCTCGCTCTCGGGTTCCTCTACATGTGGGCCGGTGTTGGCGCGCTACTCACGGCGGGGGCGACCCCATTGTCCACGAGCGGCGGTGTCGCCGGGCGCGGTGTGGGTTCCTCCAAGCGCGCTTGTAGGCGCGTACGGCGCGAGTGGCGCTCGTGTCCGTCATGTCATGGAAGCGGCTCGAAGGTCATTGAAGCGCCTCAATCCCCTACCTGGCGCGCCAAATGTTGGAGAGTGACTCCCACGGAACAGGGATAGTCACACCCGAAGAGTAGTTCAAAGGGGGACTGAACGCGGAGGTCAAACGACCCTCGAGAGGCACGGCGACGATGCTCGTCGAGCCTGAAGAGGAGCGACACGACAGAAGGACACCATCCCGTACACAGGTTCATGGCCCTCAGGAGGAGGTAAAACTGCTACTCCTGCTTGTTTGTATTGCACTACAGAGGTTACAGTACAACGAGCTTGCCGAGGGCTCTCTTAAGGCAGTTTGGTGCCTGAAGAGGGAAGCTATGGTCTAATTCCTCATCGAGCTAGCTGGGTATCCTACGCTCTTGGCTAGGGTTCCAAGGGTTCAGAATGCGATCCTCCGCTACAGAGGTGCTCCTGCTCCTTTTATAGGCGCCCCGGGCCTCATCCTCCCACTTTATCCAGAGGATGGGTGTGATGGCCCAAAATCGGTACTATGAAGATTTAAGCGATCCCGCCGAAATCCGCATAATAACGATTTTAGGTCGCCCACCAGACATAATGTGCACCCGAAACATGCGCATTATGTGGGTGGATTTGTGATAACATTACAACAGTTCCGATACATCCACAACAACAACAGAAGATATATATACAACAACGACTCGAACGAGTGAAGATACAAATGATATAATACCAAGATACAAATCACAGCGGAAGTAAAATAGTATCCGACTTCGGATAACATGCAAATTGGACTAAGAGTCCTGAAGATAACCGATGGCGCCATATCCCTACCCAGCCCAAGCCGGAGGGATTCCCAAGCTAACGTCGTCAGACTTCAAACCTGTTGACTGCATATAAAGCACAAGCCAAAGAAGGGTCAGGGCACTCCCTGGCAAGCAAAACCAACCTGCCTACTTTCTACAAGATCTCCCAAAATATAGGGTAGGTGGACTTAGCGGTAGCAGGACTAGCAACCTAATAGAGACACGGTACAACTTCCGTCTAATTAGAGAGGGATAAGAGAACGCATAAGTAACCAACTACAACAAACATCAATCATAACCCATTCTCGAATTAACCCCTCAACCAAGTATGAGGAAGCAATTCGGGAAAACTCACACATTGAATAGTTTTAGTTACCATTTATTGTGAAAGTAATTCTATGTTACTAGTCATGTAATTACTAATGATTAGGTGTAAGTTGTGTATGATCTTATTAGCCTGCATCATCACCAAGTTGTCCATAACCGCGGACGCGGCTCATCGGTAAGATTATACCCTGCAGGGGTGCACTAATGTACCTATACTCGTATGATCAACCCAGTCAAAAATATTAGGGCCTCTCAACCAAATCCTTTCCTTCACCGCAACAATTCCAAGGAGCCACGGGAGCTATGCTGGTCCCGGCCAAAAGGGTGCGGATTCCACCAGAACACACCCCTCCGCACCAACAGGCCGCGCCCTATATGCATGTAACAAGGCACACCGCCAAAGTAAAATACTACACTAGTATCAATGCATATGAGACAATTGGGAAACCCGAACTAGGTGCGGCTCCTGGACAAGTTGAAGTTCCAGTCAAAGTCGAGTGGGGCTTCATAGGGCCTCCCACAAGTGGTTAGTGCGCTCAGACTTGGATTAGGGGAAACCAGAGAGCATAGGGGCTCAGTGCAATTAATCCAAGCGCCTTTGTCATTGATGAGTGGGACCCAGCTGTCAGTGACCGAAAAGAAATAAAAAGGTGGGCCTTTTCTTCCAACGCACCCGGTGGGATTTGAACTCGCGACGCGCGTGGCACAGGGATGGATCGGTGGTGCTAGCCACTGGGCCAAATGAGTGGTGTTGATATATTTGCATATCGTTTCTTTATGTTGTGATGCAAGCGCGTATTTTTCCTCACGAAACTGAACTCGATTCAGGCGATGGCGACGGCGGCAGACATCAGCGGGAAACGACAATCCACAGCGGTGCCACACGAAGGCGGGCACCCAGAGCAAGGGGAGAAGGAGGGGACAGGGTTCCCGGAGGTTTCTTGCACCTTGGGGAAGTTGGGGAGAGCTCGGGTGGAGACGGATTCGTCCGGGGAAGGAGGGGGCGACGCGCTCGGTGGATTCTTTCGGAGGAAGAAGACGACTCCGTTGACGGCGATTCGGGACGACTCCAGCTCCGGGCTTCGGTGAGGACGACGAGGGTGGTTTGTTGGCTCCATTCCCGCGCCTAGGAGAGCCTCGTGGTGACCACGCCGACGGCTCCGTGTTGCTCAAGGTGCAGCCATGGGGGATGCTACGGTGGGGAACATAGGAAAACAAGGAGAGGAAGAGAGGGTGGAGATGTAGACGGTGGCGCTGCGGAGGGACGAGGAGGGTTAGGGTTTGGAGGGAGGGAGCTCGGCTAGCTTTAAGGGATAGTGGAAAGGGGAGTGGTTGGGAGGTGCCGGCCATGGAGGTGGAGGTCACGCTTGTGCTCTCCTCTGTAGGGAGACGAAAGCGACCGAGAGGAGAAGGTGGGCTGGGAGTTGGGCCGAAGCTGGGCCAGAAGAAAAGGATTCTGCCCAACTAAGTTTTTTCTTATGGATTTAATTCTTTTGTTTTATTTTTTTCTTCTGTTTTTTGTGTGTTGAAGAATAATAGAAAAGGCAAAGATATAGAAACTTTAACAAATATTTATAGTTTTCAAAATAGACATATTGATACACTAGTTTGAATATTTGGAAAAGATTTGAAACATCACATTTTAATTTATTTGTGTAATTTGAATTTGAATGCAACAAATTAAAAGGAGGTGACAATGCAATGACATGAGGATGCAAAAAGAAAAACAAACAATTACTAATTGGGGAAAAATTCCCGGGGCGTTACAATCGACACCACTAACAAGGGATCGCGTGCCGCGATCCACGCCGAGACCACAAGAAGAGAGGGGTAACTACCGAGTCTTCATGCTCCGAGATGAACTTCTCGACACCATTAACAAGTGAATTGTTGCTCCACCTTGATATTCTCGACACCACTAACAAGAAGTTCTAACTCCACCTTCACATTGTCGACACCACCAACAAGAAGAGTTGATCATGTCGATGACGATTTCCGAAGATCAAACCTAATAGGATAAAAGGCAAGAGATCGTTCACCCACACTTAGGATCCTAACACTTTGAAAGCTGGATAAGAGAAGAGACTCCAAAACAAATAAGATAAGAGGATAAATAGAATAGAGGTAAGGAATAAAAGAATCCTATTGAGATCTTTTCAAAATAATTTTAGTCAAATAGTTTAGACATTCTAGAAACAACGACCGTTAGCGAGGTTATCCTACAGGTTTTTGTGGACCCGCTGCTTCGATAACCAATCGAATCGAAACAACAGTGAGATTGAAACCCTTGCTCTGATACCACTTTGTGACGACCCAAAATCGGTACTATGTAGATTTAAGCGATCCCGCTGAAATCCGCATAATAACGATTTCAGGTCGCCCACCAGATATAATGTGCACGCCGAAACATGCGCATTATGTGGGTGGAATTGTGATAACATTACAACAGTTCCGATACATCCACAACAACAACAGAAGATATATATACAACAACGACTCGAACGAGTCAAGATACAAATGATACAATACAAAGATACAAATGACAGCGGAAGCAGAATAGTATCCGACTATGGATAGGATGTAAATTGGACTAAGAGTCCCGAAGATAACCGATGGCGCCACATCCCTGCCCAGCCAAAGCCGGAGTGATTCCCAAGCTAACGTCGTCTGACTTCAAACATGTTCACTGCACATAAAGCACAGCTCAAAGAAGGGTCATGGCACTCCCTGGCAAGCGAAACCAACCTGCCTACTTTCTACAAGATCTCCCAAAATGTAGGGTAGGTGGACTTAGCGGCAGCAACACTAGCAACCTAATAGAGACACGCTACAACTTTCGTCTAATTAGAGAGGGATAAGAGAGCACATAAGGAACCAACTACAACTAAAACCAATCATAACCCATTCTCGCATTAACCCCCTCAACCAAGTATGAAGAAGCAATTCGGTAAAACTCACACATTGAACAGTTTTAGTTACCATTTATTGTGAAAGTAATTCTATGTTACTAGTCATGTTATTAACAATGATTAGGTGTATGTTTTCTATGATCTTATTAGCCATCATTATCACCAAGTTGTCCATAACCGCGGACGCGGCTCATCGATAAGATTATACCCTGCAGGGGTGCACTACTGTACCCATACTCGTATGATCAACCCAGTCAAAAACATTAGGGCCTCTCAACGCAACCCTTTCCTTCACCACAACAAGTCCAAGGAGCCACGGGAGCTATGCTGGTCCCGGCCAAAAGGGTGCGGATTCTACAGGACACACCCCAACAGGCCGCGCCCTATATGCATGTAACAAGGCACACCGCCAAAGTAAAATACTACACTTGTATCAATGCATATGAGATAAATGGAAAGCCCAAACTAGGTGCGGCTCCTGGACAAGTTAAAGTTCCAGTCAAAGTCGAGGGGGAATCCATAGGGCCTCCCACAAGTTGTTAGTGCGCTCAGACTTGGATTAGGGGAGCAAGATCTTAGTTCCTAGGTCGATGATACGTCCAAAACGTATCTACTTTCCCGAACACATTTGCTATTGTTTTACCTCTATTTGTCTATTTTGGATGCAACTAACGCTGTTTTTAGCAGAATTACCCTGGTGTCTTCTTTTTGTGCAGAAATATCAACTTCGGAGAAAAAGCCTAAAAGTCAACCAGAAGTCATTTTCTATCCGAGGAGGACCAGGAACCACGAAGACCAAACGGAGGAGAGGCCCGAGGGCCCCTCATCACCTGGTGGCGCGGGACCCACCTGGCCGCGCCAGGAGGTGAGGAGGCCACCTCGGCCACTCCCTCATGACCCCCTCGCGGCTATAAGTCCCACCTGACCTAAAACGCTTGGAGGATAGACACTTTTCCAGAGAACACGCCCGTGCGCCGCCGCCATTGTGAACCCTAGTTCGGGGACCAGAAGTCTCTGTTCCGACACCCTACCGGGACGGGGAATCGAAGGGGATCATCGCCATCGTCATCTCCACCGCCTCTCCATCAACCATCCATGTTTCACCCGTCCATGAGTGAGTAATTCACCGCTGTAGGCTTGAGGGGTGGTAGGGATTCGATGAGATCACTCATGTAATAGCTGTAAGATTGTTAGGGCATGGTGCCTAGTATCCGTTATCGGTGTTTTACGTCATTGTTGCAACTTTTTATGCTTAAGCTTGACACTAGGGCCCGAGTGCCATGATTTCAGATCGGAACATGTTATTGAATTATGATGATAATTATTGTTTTGGATCATATCTATGAGTTGTATACACACGTTATTGTCCGAACCGATGGCCCCAAAGTGACAGCAATTGGGATAACCGGAGGGAATGGCTATAATGTGAGGATCACATGTATTCACGGAGTGTTAGTGCTTTGCTCCGGTACTTTATTAAAAGGAGTACCTTAATTGCCAGTAGTTTCCCTAGAGGCCCGCTGCAAACGGGCTGGCAGGACAAAAGATTATGTGCAAGTTTCTCATTGCGAGCACGCACAACTAAATTGGAATACATGCTTATGATTAGTTAATACCTGGATGCTTTATATTATTTATCTGCCAATGCCTATGCTATGTTATTACATGAATTATCTTATCCATGCAACGCCCGTACATCCGTCCCTATGCCTACAGTATTTTAGGCCTGTTGTTTACATCAGTCACAATCGTTGTCTTAATTCTCGTGCTACTGTTATTTCATTACTGTCCCTGCTAGAAAACTGTTTCTACTAATAATCTTCCTCGAGCAAGTCTATTCACAGGTGCAGCTGATCTGACAAATCATCTGTTAAATCTTACAAATATTCTTTGGCTCCCCTTGTGTCGAATCAATAAATTTGGGTTTTACTTCCCTCGAAGACTGTTTAAATCCCCTATACTTGTGGGTCATCAAGACTATTTTCTGGCGCTGTTGCCGGGGAGCATAGCTTTATTTGCAAGCCCACCTGAGTGTGATATTGTTCGCTGGAGTTTATTCATCATGGGAGGAAATGCTGATAAGAAGTCTCCCATCGTGCCATCCACTACAAGGAAAGGTACAACTCTGAACCCTTTTGTTGTGCTTTACTCTCCATATGTGTTGAGTAAGCTTGTTACACCACCACAACCTGCACGTTATATTACTACTGCTAAATGTGAAGATACTTATGACGATGCTTCTACTGTTTTTGATGAAACTGGTTCATTAGGTCCCTTTTTAGATGCTACTATTGCTAAATCTACACAAATAGAAAATGCTGAAATTCCTGATGAAAATGCTGAAACACCTGTTAATTCACCTGAATTTACATGTGATACTGATGATGAGTGTGATGATATGTATGTAAATCTTGATGATGCGCTTTTTCAAGAAATTGATACTATGAAAGATGGTTATGCCTTTGAAAAACTTGTTAAAAAACGTGTTGTTAAATATAAATTATCTCCTGATGCTAAATTTGCTACATCTCCTGTAAACATAAAAGATAAAGATTCTGATTTCTCTCTTGATTTGGCTCATACAGCTATTGTTGAAAGAGAACCTTTTTGTGGAACTGTGTAACATCCCAACATTTTCTATGTCGGCCCAGTGGGAATTGGGGTATCAAGAGCCCATTCCCCTCAGGCCTCGCTCGCGGGCCAGGCGGACAAAACGGCTAAGGACTAGGCGACACCGCCTGACGGGACCCCCGAGAGGCGATTCCCCTCGAGGGCCTGAAGAGGGAGCAAGGGCCTCAAGGGACCCCTCGCCCCAGGGGGTCCTCCCCGTCAAGGAACCTAGCTGCCTGAGGCGAGTCCGGCGGGAATCCCCCCTCAGGCCTAAAGGGAAACGTCGTCGCCAAGGAACCCCGACAGAGCGCACGTTGTCTCTGCCACGCTCGTACAGAGGCGCTCACACCCCCGTCGCTGTCCCTGGCGATAAAGTGGTCAACAAAGCTGCTCCGCCTACGGCACAACTGTGAGGACCTTCTACTCTGACGGTAAAGCAGGTGGACGGCGCAACCCTCCAACGGAGATCGTCATCGTGGGCTCCACACCAGAGACTGCCCGCTCTGCGGGCGGTACAAGCGCGGTCGGCCGCCTGTCAGCCACGGGGCCACCTTTATCAACAATGGACCAAGTCCATGGACGAAGGGAGCGCGGTGGACTCGTGCTCCACCCCGCCACTGACGAGTGGGAGGCACCTTGAAGGCCAAGCCGAAGAAGAAGACCGGAGGCGCCTATAAAAGAGAGAAGACATCCATCGTAGCGAGGGTCGGCTCCTTGCATGCAAAACACCCTTGTAAACCCTAGCAGCTCTAGTTAGGTTAGCCTCTGGCTGGAGGAGGAAGAAGATCATCACTTCCCTCCCCAGGCAAGAACTGCCTCAAGGGGGCTTCCGGCAAGCTCAATTGTACTGTAACCTCCCACATATAATACAGACAGGCAGGAGTAGCGGTCTTACCTCCTCACGAGGGCCGTGAACCTGGGTAAAGGACGGTGTTTTCCTTGGTCGGGTGGGCGTCTTCTTCGGCTCCGGCGAGCAACGTCGCGGAGCCACTTGAGGGTTTAGACCTCCGCGTTCAATCCCCTCTCGAACTACCCTTCAGGAAGTGACTACCCCCGATTCCTGGGAGTCATAACTCGACATTTGGCGCGCCAGGTAGGGGGATTGAGGCGCGTCAACAACCTTCAAGTTCGTCTCCACGACATGGTGAACACGCGCACCACTCGCACCGCTCGAGTCAGCCGACGCGCGCCCGCGGGAGCACGCACGCCCCAGGCGCCGCGACCACCCGCGCGACCACCCGCGCAAGGCGGGGCCGACCCCGCCAAGAGGAGCATGTCCCCTCTGGCCCTCACGCGGAGGAGCCAAAGCACGACGCCGAGCACCAGGAGGACGCGCAGTCGTCGCACCCGTCGCAGCGCCCAAGCGGCTCGGGCCCGGGGAGAACCGACACTGCGCCCCACACCGCGCTGCTCATGGTGCAGGAGCTGCTCCGCTACCAGCCCACCGCTGAGGCCCACGAGCAGTGGCTTCAACGCCTCAACCACCTCGTCGACATCGCCACGACGCGCCCCGCTCCGTCGCAGTCCAACGCGCACCCCTCTCTCGCGGGCACGGTCGCAACAAATGCGCCTCCGCCACCTCCGGGGCCTGCGCCGGCTGCGGCACAGAGGGCTGCTTCGCACGCGACCTCGCCGCGCGATTGCATGATCGTGTAGCGCACCGCGCCTGACGCCCGTGTGGGGATGGAGCTCCAGCGAGACCGCCAGAACAGGCTCGTGGAGGAGCTCGGCCAGGCGGGGCAGCAGAACCGCGGCGCGCTTCAGCACGGGGTCGCTACGTACACCTCGGGCTGCATGGCGTTCACCCGCTACCTGCGCCGCGTGGTCTGGCCGCAGAAGTTCAGGCCGGCTCTTCCCAAGGACTACGACGGCTCCAGCAACCCCGTTGAGTTCCTACAGCTCTACACCACCTCCATCCAAGCTGCGGGAGGAGACGACAAGGTCATGGCCAACTGGTTCTCCCACGCGCTGCGTGACTCTACGCTGTCGTGGCTCCTGAACCTCCCGGAGGACTCTGTGAATTCCTGGGAGGAGCTCTGCAAGCAGTTCGTCTCCAACTTCAAGGGGACGTACGAGCGCGCCCTCAACCACAACGATTTGTGCGCTGTGGTGCAGAGGAAGGACGAAACGCTCCGCAAGTACATCCAGCGCTTCAGCCCAGTGCGCAACAAGATCCCGAACATCCCCGACACTCAAGTCATCGTCGCCTTCCGCGAGGGCGTCACAAACAGCAGGATGCTTGAGAAACTGGGCATCCACGACAAGCTCACCTCTGTGGTCAAGTTGTTCGACATGGCGGACAAGTGCGCCAAGGCTGAAGAGGGACTCCTCTTCGTGAAAATGTCCTCGAGAGGGGACGATCATGCTGAGGGGTCCAAGAGCCAGAAGAAGAAGGAGGAGCCCAAGCGCAAGGCCACCGCCGTTCTCGCGGCAGAACCAGACACAAAGGGCACCCGCAGGGACTCCCCCGAGGCTGGAGAAAGAAAAGATGATCACCGCCCCTTCTGCATCTACCACAACAGACGCGGCCACTCTACGGAGTCCTGCTACGACCTCAAAAGGTTGAGCAAGGAGCGCGAGCGAGCAGAGGATAGCGGCGGCCGCGGTCGAGGCCGTGGCTACCGCGGAGGCGGGCGCAAGGGCGGCTACCAGAAATCATCTGGAAATCGAGCCAACGCTGCAGAAAAGAACGGCAACCTCCCCGACGAGGAAGATGGCGGCTACCTAGCCCCGAGGGGCGCCATCCCCTACATCCTAGGGGGGGCGCAGGCGCCGAAGTCGAACAACCAGTTCAAGCAGTTCGCCCACGAGCTCAACGCCGCCCTCCCAAGCAGAGAAACCACCAGGCCCCTCAAGTGGTCGCAGTACACCATCGCCTTCGACGCCCAGGACCACCCCAAGTCCACCAAGACTATTGGAACCCTCCCGCTGGTCTGCACCCCCACCATCGACAATGTGGCTGTCTCCAAGACGCTCATCGACGGCGGAGCAGGCCTGAATGTCATCTCCATAGATACGTTCGAAGCGCTTCAAGTGCCCTACGAGAGGCTTATGCCCTCGAGGCCCTTCACGGGGGTCACCAGCGGCTCAATCGAGCGTCTAAGCCAGGTCAGGCTTGCCGTCACCTTCGGGAGCGAGGAAAATTACCACACCGAGAACATCGATTTTGATGTTGCGCACATCGGCCTGCCATACAACGCCATCCTCGGCTACCCCGCGATCACCATACGTGGGCATGTCCTGGACGCCACGCACGCTGTGGAGACGGCCTACAAGACCGCCGCCATGGCCTTCCCCGTAGACGAGGACCAAGAGCCTCTCGAGAGGCCCAAGAAGAAGAAGCAGTTGTTCTCCCAGGAGGCAGCTGCGACAAAGAAGATTTCTCTAAGCTCAGGAAGCTCGGGGGCTGAAGGCTCGGGGGCTAGCGTCACCATTGGCGCCGCGCTGCCGCCCAAATAGGAAAGCGCGCTTGTCGCCTTCCTCCAGGCAAACTCTGACATGTTCGCGTGGACGCCGTCAGATATGTCTGGTGTACCGAGGGAGGTGATCGAGCACCACTTGGCCGTGTGCCCAAACGCGCGCCCCATCAAGCAAAAAGCAAGAAAACAAGCCCCCGAGAAGCAAGCATTCATCGTCAAGGAGGTCGAGAAGCTTAAAGCGGCAAATGTAGTCCGCGAAGTCGCGCACCCCACTTGGCTCTCCAACGGCGTGGTGGTACCAAAACCCGTCGGCGGAGGCCGCCTCTGCATCGACTACACCGATGTAAACAAGGCCTGCCCCAAGGACCCTTACCCCATGCCCAGAATTGACCAGATCGTGGACTCCACGGCAGGCTGCGACCTCCTGTGTTCCCTCGATGCCTTCTCTGGTTATCACCAGATTAAGATGGCTAAAGAGGACGAGGAGAAGACGGCTTTCCTCACCCCGTGTGGTGTGTATTGCTACGTTTGCATGCCCTTCGGCCTAAAAAATGCCGGAGCCACTTTCCATAGGTTAATGAGGATAGCCCTTGGCGGGCAAATGGGGCGAAACGCTGAAGCGTATGTCGATGACATCGTCGTAAAGTAACGAGAAGGAAATACTCTGCTCGGAGACCTGGAAGAAACCTTCGCCAGCCTACGCAAGGTGAACATCAAGCTAAACCCCGCCAAGTGCGTCTTCGGAGTACCTTCGGGCAAATTACTGGGCTTCCTCGTGTCTCATCGGGGCATAGAGGCAAACCCAGAGAAAATCAAGGCCATAGAAGGCATGCAAACTCCAAAGCTGAAAAAGCATTTGAGGACTTGAAGAAGTAGTTGGCCAGCACACCTATAATGGTCG
Organism: Poa annua; assembly: GCA_026929855.1. Classification (NCBI taxonomy): domain Eukaryota; kingdom Viridiplantae; phylum Streptophyta; class Magnoliopsida; order Poales; family Poaceae; genus Poa; species Poa annua. Next base: position 34,752,859 of record CM049426.1, read on the forward strand.
CCCCAAGACCTGGCGAGCACCTGAAGCTGTACTTGTCAGCCACCCCACAAACAACAAGTGTTGTCCTTGTGGTGGAAAGAGAGGAGCCTGTACTTCACAAGAAGAGTGCAACCACTCCAAAGGAAAAGCCTCCTGATAAAGAGCTCAAAGAAGGAGCGGTCATCACAAGGCCCACTCCAGGCCCAAAGCCTCAAGAGGAGACCGCCCCGGGTCAACTGCTGAAAGAGGCTAACGCACTCGAGGCCCAGGAGGAGCGCTGCGAGGCCACGTCCCGCAAGGCCAAGTCCCTCGAGAGCAAGAGCCTCGAGGCCAAGTCCCTCGAGGCCAAGTCCCTTGAGGCCATGTCCCCCGAGGCCAAGTCCCTCGAGGGCAAGACCCTCGAGGCCAAGCCCCTCGAGGCCACTTCCCTCGAGGCCCAGGACAAGCCCCTTGAAGCCAACCCCATCGAGGATCAGGCTGGGCCGCCTCAGGCGAAAGACGCCAAGGAAACAGGAACTACCCTCGTCGAGCACCCAGTCTACTTCGTCAGCACAGTACTGCGTGATGCTCGCGAGCGGTACCCGATGCAACAGAAGCTTCTCCCCGCCCTCCTCATCGCCTCAAGAAAGCTGCGGCACTACTTCCAGGGGCACCCCATCACGGTGGTAACCACTTTCCCCCTGGAGCAAATTCTGCGCAACCCGAATGCAACAGATCGTGTCGCAGGATGGAACATCGAGCTACAGCCATTCAATTTACGTTTCGATACCACGAGGGTAATCAAAGGAAGAGCGCTGGCAGACTTCGTCGCCGAATGGACTGATCCAACCCCTGAAGAGCCCTAGGAAGAAGAGCACGAGTCTTCTGGAGCAGCAATGCCCAGCTACTGGACCATGAAGTTCGATGGAGCTTTCGCTTGTCGCCACGGTGGGGCAGGCGTAGTGCTGACCTCGCCAAAAGGCGACAAGTTGTATTATGCAGTCCAGCTGTGCTTCGGAATCGACAAGATATCCAACAACATCGCCGAGTATGAAGGTTTGCTTGCTGGCCTACGCGCGGCAATCGCCGTAGCCGTCAAGCACATACTCATCAAGGGCGACTCCCAGCTGCTCGTCAACTTCTCCAACAAAAGCTACAAGGCCAAGGACGACCACATGGCCGCATACCTTGAAGAGGTCCGTAGGCTGGAGAAGAACTTCAGGGGAATGGAGCTCATGCACATCCCAAGAAAAGAAAACCAAGAGGCTGATGACATCGCAAAGCGCGGATCAAAGAGGCAAGCCCAGCTGCCAGGTGTCTTTGAGGAAAGGCTCGTCAAGGCATCCATAAAGCAGCCCCTCGAGGCCTCGCCCGCAAGCACAGACGAAGCACTCCCACCACCACCGGCAAACGGAGCCCCAGGCTGCGGGCCCCCAACAGGGGAGCGTCTGTTGCTCACAGCGGTGCACCAAGAGGCAGGATGGATCGACGAGATCAAAGACTACCTACAAAAAGGGATCCTTCCCGAGGAAGATGTTGAAGCGGAGGGAATTGCCCGCCAAGAAAAATCATACCAAATCCTCGAAGAAAATCTCTACCGCAAGCACCCAAATGGCATCACGCTCAAGTGCGTCCCTCCTGAAGAAGGAAAACTGTTGATTAAGGACATCCACAGCGGGGAACGCGCCCACCATTCGTGCGCCCGCACCCTCGCGGGGAAAGTCTTCAGGAGCGGCTTCTACTGGCCTCAAGCGCTTCAAGATGCAACGGACATCATCCAAGCTTGTGAAGCCTGCCAATTCCACGCCAAGCAAATCCACCAACCAGCACTGGGCCTGCAAACCATTCCGCTCTCGTGGCCATTTGCGGTCTGGGGGCTGGACATTCTGGGACATTTCCCAACGGCGCAAGGTGGATATCGCTACCTCTTCGTGGCCATCGACAAGTTCACAAAATGGCCTGAAGTGGAGGCGACGCGTACAATCACAGCAGGCGCGGCGGTGAAATTCATCAGAATCCTGGTCTGCCGCTTAGGAGTGCCTCACCGCATCATCACCGACAATGGCTCGCAATTCACAAGCGGCATCTTCAGAGCCTACTGCCAGAAAATGGGCATCAAGCTCTGCTTCGCCTCAGTTGCCCATCCGCAAAGCAATGGGCAGGCTGAGCGCGCAATCGCAGAGGTCCTCAAAGGCTTAAAGACCAGGACCTTAGATGTCCTCAAGGGCCACGGCAAGGGCTGGATCAATGAGTTACCCTCGGTGCTCTGGTCCATCCGTACCACGCCACCCAAGCCCACCGCGGAAACGCCGTTCGCACTCGTCTATGGAGCCGAAGCAATCCTCCCCGCAGAGATAAAGCATGGATCCCCACGGGTCCTGGCCTTTAATGAGGACCAACAAGAGGACCTCCACAACGACGACCTGCTGCTCCTTGAAGGGCTAAGACGCCGCGCCGCTCTACGGGCGGCCAAGTACCAGTAGTCCCCGAGGCGCTACCACAGACGCAATGTGCGCTCGCGCACCCTGGAGGCAGGTGATCTCGTCCTCAGGCGAATCCTCTCCAGGGAAGGCCTCCACAAGCTGTCCCCGATGTGGGAAGGTCCCTACAGGGTCGCCCACATCCCCAGGCCTGGCGCGGCTCGCCTCGAGACGGAAGATGGCGTCCCCGTCAAGAATCCGTGGAACATCATGCATCTACGTAAGTTCTACCCGTGATCATCATCACGTCAGGGCATTTAGCGAAAGAGGTAGACCACGGCTCAACCTCCAAGCACCTTTTTGTCCCTCAAGGTTAAAAGCTCAAGGCTTAAACCCCTCAAACCTTTGTATCCACCAGGAACAAATAAAAGAGTGATAATTGTCACACCCGTGAACATTGTCACGACAAGACGTCAAAGCGGACGAGGCAGCCTACGGCTCAACCTCTAAGCATTTTTCGTCTCTAGAGGTTAAAACGCCGAAAGTCTTAAACCTCCAAAAACAAAGCTTTGTCTCCTAAAGGAACAAATGCCAAAGTGGTCATTGCCACACCCGTGATCATTGTCACGTCGAGAAAACAAAGCGGAAGAGGCAGCTTACGGCTCAACCTCCAAGCAATGTCGACTCTAGAGGTTAGAACGCCAAAAGGCTTAAACCTCAAACAAATGCTTTGTCTCCTAAGGGAACAAACGCAATCATGGTCATTGCCACGCACGTGATCATTGTCACATCGAGACTACTAGCGGACGAGGCAGCTTACGGCTCAACCTCCAAGCATCCTTGTCTCCGGAGGTTAAAACGCCAACGACTTAAACCTCCAAAGCCCCAAAGGCTTCGCTCGAGGGAAAAACCCTCCGAGCTCTCAATTAAACGAGCAACCTCAGGACGCTGAGAGTCTCAGCCACCACCAGGTGGTCCCCATGCCTCGACATGGTCAGAGAATTAGCTTGGGAACACCAAGCATAATGACTCAATCTCGCTCCTAAGTGAACTTAGCACTTCGGCGCCGCTTAAAAAACGTTTTTGGGGGGTTTTTATATTTACGCATTTCTATTGTTGAAGTGTGCGCTTATATCTCTCCACATGCGTACCTCGCGAGCGGGGGCTGAGTACGGTGCCAGTGCCTCAGATGACATACCAGCAACACTGCAAAACCCAAGAGTCCGAGCTCTGGCTGGAGGGCAATTCCCCACAAACGAGCCATCTCAACAGAGGACCTTGGTACTTACACTCCTCGCAAGGAACGCCTGAGGGGACCTATAAGCGCGCACGATCCCTTGATCCGTGTTCTAGCGTTTGGGTTCACCCTCTAATACCTGCAGGGAAGATCTCCCCCCGCAAGCCTGCAGGGACATCCGTGAGCGACCCCTCAAGCGGGCAACCTCGCGAGGCAAAATGCCTCCGCACGAGCGACCCCTCAAGCGGGCAACCTGGCCAGGCAAAATGCCTCCCCAGGAGCGACCCCTCAAGCGGGCAACCTCGCGAGGCAAAATGCCTCCACAGGAGCGACCCCTCAAGCGGGCAACCCCGCCAAGCGAACAACCTTCACAGAGCAAAAACCTCGAAGCTAAGTCCCGCACTCACGCTTTAAGAGCGTTTTTTTCTCCTTAGCACGCGTCTCTGCCTCTCGAGCGACTTCGCTTTCCCTTACGCTTCATGGACTATTCGCGCGTCTAAGGGGGCACTTGAGCATCGCGGCTCAAGGCTCTTACCTCTCCTGCGCCTAAACTCCCCCTTGGCCTTACAGAGCCATTGCTCCCGCGGGCCGAGGTGGCGAAGTCATGGCCCGAAGAGATGGGACCTAGCGACACAGAGAACAAATGGACATGAAGATGAGTACAAAGAGACCTCAAGAGGGGCAGATGAGCTCGAATTGAAACAATAATTAAAGTACATTACAAGCCAAAAGGTCTTAAGGTGTCTAAAAGCATACGGCTGGTGCTGTTACATACGCCCACAGGCGCGGCTAAGAAAGGCTCATGGGGATGCAGCAGCGTTCTGAGCCTCCGATGTGCCAGCTTCGACCTCGGCGGGGCGAGCCTCCTCCTCCACAGCACCAGCTTCGACCTCGGCGGGGCGAGCCTCCTCCTCCGCAGCACCAGCTTCGACCTCGGCGGAGCAAGCCTCCTCATCCGCAGCGCCAGCTTCGACCGAGACGGAGTGGGCCTCCTCTTCCACAGCGCCTCCTTCGACCTCGGCGGGGTGGGCCCCTTCCCCCCCGAAGTCCGACTCAGCTTCCACGCGCCAGAACCGGTTGCAGAACGCAGCCACCTGCTCACGGAGGGAAGCCGAGAAGCGCTGCGCGTCCTCGCCGGGGGCAGCCTCAGTCACCAAACGGAAGTCGAAGTCCGGCACGAGGAGTTTGATGTTGGTGAAGATGCGATCGACAACCACCCCCAGGAGCTGCCTGCTCTCGTCTTCGATCACCCCACGAAGCTCAGCGGCGGGGCCCTCCAGCGCCCGAAAAGCTGGTCGAAGTAGGCGAGGAATGCAGCGGCACCGTCGTAGTTCTATGACCAAGGGTACGGTGCGTCTGCGCCAAGCCGCGCCGCAATCTCGCTACCACGGGCAGCCAGCTCTTCAAACAAGCGGTTGCACTGCGCCACAGGCGAACTGGACGAAGGGCCGGCGCCGTGGGACGCCGCACCGCGGGCCTCCCCCGCTCGATGCCAATAAGCCTTGGCGCGCTTGAAGCGGCGCGCCAGCTTGGTGTAGGCCTTCTCTATCTCGGCTAGCCGTTGAACGTCCGCAGCATGCTCGGCCCTAAGGTGGTCCTCCCGCTTCCGCAGCCGAGTGCGGTACTTCTGAAGAAGGGCCCGACGGAGATGTCTCTCGTGCACCACGAGGGCCCTCTGCGCCGCTCTCGTCCTCTTGGCGAGGCGCCACTCCCAGCGCTCATCAGATCGCCCCTGGGCAGCGACGTGCTCGTCGAACTTAAAGACCGCCTGAGCCAGGCCTCCCTCACGCGCTTCAAGGGCCTCGCGCTGGGCGGCCTGGTCCTTCTCCATCTGGAGGCACCGCTCCTCGCGCCGCTGCAGCTCGCTTCCCCTGAGGACCAGGTGCCGATCGCGCTCGGCCAAGCACTTGTGGTCCTCCTCCAGGGCGGCCTGCGCAACCTGGTGGGCAGAGAGACGCTGGGACTCCAACCGTTCCAACTCGCGTTGCTTCTGCGCCAGCTAGCCCTCCATCGCCTCACGCTCAGCCGTGACCCCTCGCAGGAGCTCCTCAGCGGCTTCACGTTCTGCTTGGAGGGGCTCGAGTAGCTCCGCAGCATCGCGGATGGCTCCGTCGTGGACTTCCTTGGCAAAAGTGATGGCCTCTTCGCGGGCGGCCTGCAGCGCCGAGTCCTCAAGGCGGCGCGCCTCGACGGCAGCGTGGAAGGACGCCCACGACCTCGCAAGTTCCTCCTGCTGTTGGGCAAGCCGTATGTCACCAAGGGCAAGGTGAGCCTCCAGGCCCTCCAACGACTCCCGCACAAGGCCGAACGCCACCTCGCGGCACCCCGTGCTCCAATCCCAACTTCGGAGAACCATTTCCTGGCCGGATGAGGGACCAGCTGTGGCGGCCGGCCCCGAGCACCCTGCCCCGGGTCGGGTCGGGGGCTGGGGGTGGCCTCACCTCCCTCCACGCCGACTGCAGCTGCGGCTCTCGAGTCCAGTGGGTGCTCATCTTCTCCGACAGAGCGGGGTGGCGAGCGCGCGCCCCCTCCCGCGGCTGCACTTGCGCCCGCGGGAACCTCACTCGCACCCCCCAAAGGGGATGAGGCCGCACCATCTCCAGTGGCCGCATTTGCGCCCGCTAAAGCCTCGGCCGCTCCCTCGCAAAGTGGCACGGGCGCCGCGGGCGAGCCTGGTGAAGGTGACACGGGCAACGGCATCGCTGCACGCGGCGATGGCGGCGTGCGAAGCAAAATTGCTTCGCGCGGTGGCGTAGCCGCACGAGGAGGAGTCAGAGCGCGAGAAGGCGCGGGAGCTGTCTCCTCCGCTCTATCCGCAAGCGGAGGCTCGGGAGGCACCGTTTGGGGCTCCGGCGCCCCCACTAGGGGCACGGCCGCTCCCTCCTGAGGCGCCTCCTCCACGGGGCCTGAACTGGACGTCTCTCCAGGCCTCGGGCGCTCGCCGACCTCTACAGGAGCTGCGGCACCCTTCACACCTGCTGCCTCGTGAAGCTTGCGACGCTTCGCAGGCACCAGATCGCTGGAAAAAGCCTGAAGGAGTTTGTTCAGGAGAAGACGGAGCAGGGAAAACTAGGGAAGCCAAAAGTGACCAAGTGGTGGAAATACTCACCACGAAGGGGAAGCCCCAGCATCGACCCACGACAGGCCACGAGACCGCCAGGATGGCGTGGGTTTGGCACCTGATCCCTCCAGAGGCGTTGCCGCTTTCCTCTTGAAGGGGATGTCAGAATGCTTCACCCCGGGGCGATCCACCATCGCCTTGGTGCGAGGCTCGCGCCTCCCTGGCGAAACATCTGTCTCAGAGGCCGCCCCCGCCTCAGGCGCCTCCTCCTCGAAGCGCGGAGGTGCAGCGACAAAGGCGTCGTCATCGTCCGACGAGATGTCGCAAATCTCGTCGGTAAATGGCTCGTACCTCGCAGGGAGCGCCTCGCCCGTCGCGGCCTCCTCCTCGCCGCTCCAGGCCCAAGAGGTGGATGAAGAGTCAGCGCCCACGACTGCACGCACCGGCGGAGCGACCCCCTGATCGATCGAGCCCGCCAGACCTTGAGGAGTGAAATCCGGCATTCCATCCAGGATGTCCATGCGGTCGCTCAACGGAAGCTGGTGCAGGGGAAGCACGGAGCCGGCGATCTTCCCTGGCAAGTCCAGACTGGCGAAGAGGATATTAAGGATGGTGTCGACCACGTCCGAGCCAAGGTCCTCTGGATGGAGCCGCATTGGGTCAGAAGGGCCGGCATACATCCACATCGGCTCAGAATGCGCCTGAAGGGGGGCGATGCGGCGTGTCACGAAGTCCGCCGCGACCATCTGGACCGTCAGACCCTCCTCGCGGAGAAACCTCAAACGCCCCTCCAAGTAAGCATTGTCTGCACCACGGAGAGCAGACTTGCACCAGTGGGAACTCCTCACGGGCGGCGCCTCCGGGACATCCAGCAATGCGTAGGGCGACGAGACGCCGTTGAGCAGCCACTTCTGGCGGAAGTCACCCACCCTCTTGAGCAGCGCCGTCACCGGTTTCTCCCCGCTCCAAGACCTGGGGATGTACACATGCCCCATACCGTCCGCGATGCGGAAGGAGACACATCCCGTCCTCTCGCCGCCCGCCGTGCACCGCAGCGAATAGAAGGTCCTGAAGAGCGCCACCGAAGGGTGCACGCCCAGATAAGCCTCGCAAAGGTAGGCGAAGATGGACAAAATGAGTATGGAGTTCGGGTGGAGATGGAGAAGTTGAATTTGGTAGAACTCTAGTACTGCCTCTAAGAAAGGCGAGTACGGCGGCACCAGCCCGGCGGTGATGGCGTGGAGGAAAATAGGGTAAAACCCTTGGGGAAATTTCCCGAACCGGGCAGCTTGGAGCGCGCTGGCGCCATGCTCGTTGGATGGCCCCGCGACCAGATGGCGGATCTTCTCCAGCGCCTGAAGATCGGTGCGCGCCCCCTCAAGCGCCGCGCCCCGCACTACCTCCATTGCCGCCGCCCGGGAAGAAGACCCCGCTGCGGCCTTACTCTTGCTCTTCACCGGGCCCATCGGAGAGGGCTGGGGATTTCGGCGGAGACAAAGGTGGGATATGCGCAGAGAAGAGCGGGGGTGGAGAGCACTGAGGAGCGGAAACTTCTGCGGGAAGAACTGGAAACAGTAACGATTCCGCGCGGCAACGCCTGGGTTAGCATGTCCCCTCCAAAGAGCAGTTACCGGGACGTGGTGGGAGCCCCCACGACTCACGCCCCGGATCGTGCAAAGTCGTTAGCCGTCCAAGTGCCGCGTGGCTCGGGCCGGCTGGGCACTAAGGGCCCACGACGCTTCGCCTAAGCCCATGGGCTCAGTCGTGCCCATCATGGGCCGGGGGGCTACTGTCGGCCCAGTGGGAATTGGGGTATCAAGAGCCCATTCCCCTCAGGCCTCGCTCGCGGGCCAGGCGGACAAAACGCTAAGGACTAGGCGACACCGCCTGACGGGACCCCCGAGAGGCGATTCCCCTCGAGGGCCTGAAGGGGGAGCAAGGGCCTCAAGGGACCCCTCGCCCCAGGGGGTCCTCCCCTTCAAGGAACCTACCTGCCTGAGGCGAGTCCGGCAGGAATCCCCCCTCAGGCCTGAAGGGAAACGTCGTCGCCAAGGAACCCCGACAGAGCGCACGTGGTCTCTGCCACGCTCGTACAGAGGCGCTCACACCCCCGTCGCTGTCCCTGGCGATAAAGTGGTCAACAAAGCTGCTCCGCCTGCGGCACAGCTGTGAGGACCTTCTACTCTGACGGTAAAGCAGTTGGACGGCGCAACCCTCCAACGGAGATCGTCATCGTGGGCTCCACACCAGAGACTGCCCGCTCTGCGGGCGGTACAAGCGCGGTCGGCCGCCTGTCGGCCACGGCGCCACGTCCATGGACGAAGGGAGCACGGTGGACTCGTGCTCCACCCCGCCACTTACGAGTGGGAGCCACCTTGAAGGCCAAGCCGAAGAAGAAGACCGGAGGCGCCTATAAAAGAGAGAAGACATCCATCGTAGCGAGGGGCGGCTCCTTGCGTGCAAAACACCCTTGTAAACCCTAGCAGCTCTAGTTAGGTTAGCCTCTTGCTGGAGGAGGAAGAAGATCATCACTTCCCTCCCCAGGCAAGAACTGCCTCAAGGGGGCTTCCGGCAAGCTCAATTGTACTGTAACCTCCCACATATAATACAGACAGGCAGGAGTAGCGGTCTTACCTCCTCACGAGGGCCCTGAACCTGGGTAAAGGACGGTGTTTTCCTTGGTCGGGTGGGCGTCTTCTTCGGCTCCGGCGAGCAACGTCGCGGAGCCACTTGAGGGTTTAGACCTCCGCGTTCAATCCCCTCTCGAACTACCCTTCAGGAATTGACTACCCCCGATTCCTGGGAGTCATAACCCGACATTATAATGTTCAAAAATCACTAAAATTTAAAACTTTTGTTTTTGATTAAAATAAAACATTAAATGCATAAGAAAAACCAACTATAAAATACTTCAACCATATTGAAAGGGGTTTATTATTTCAAATATCTCAGTTTAACATAATGTTCAAAGGTTGTTTCTGGTTTAACATTATATTTCAAATTGTATTTCAAAAACCCTAATATGTAAATACTTCAAACCATTTCTTTTAAAATAGTTTCCTTATAAGAAACTAATTTCAACCACTTAGTCACATCTATTCATAAATTAAAAACTATTTAAACTGGTATAATTGCCAAATAGTTTCCATTCATCTAACTAAATTCAAGTTATAGCTTTGGAAATTATAATTTTATAATTCATTACTTTAAAATTTCATAGATTATATAATTAATGAATTATCCAAATAAAACTTTTCATATGCTTAAATAAATTTCATTTATTTTCAAGGCCTGAAATGATTAATATTTTCTAAATAAGAAATGAATTAAAACTAAAATCTTTTCCAAAGTTGTTATGAAGTTTCAATTGAATTATCTTAATATAAAATATAATGGTGCACAAATTAATTGAATTGAATACATTCTTTTCCCTTGTTATTTTCATATAGAAAGTGTTATTACACTAAAGCCTAAAATCAATTTAGTATTTGGAAATGAGTTTAAATGACTTAAATTCAAACATATTGGAATGTGAGTATTTTACAAATTTTATTTAGCCAAAAGAAATTTAATTAAGATATAATTTCAAATTTGACTTTAACTGTCAAATTTGCAGGTAATCAATATTTCAAAATATTATTTTTCAAAAATGTTCAAAACATGCCCACAACTGGTTTAACACAAAGATACTAATTTTACAAATTTTTAGAAATTTATTTGACTTCATTTGGACATTTAAATCAAAAGATATGGATTAAATGAATAAAAACAGAAAAGGAAATTATTCGGATGACGTCATTGCTGACGTCATCGTCGTCTTCCTCCGGCCGAGAATCCCGCCGTCGATCTCGTTTCCAAAATCAGTCGCGAGGTTTGCGCGATTTGCTACCCCTCCTCCCCCTACAAATACCCCACGACCTCATCTTGCTTTTGCCCCAAACCCTAGCCCCTAAGACGCCCCCAGGCCGTCGCGAAAGCTCGCCGGAGTTTGCAACTTCCACCGCTGTATTCCTCTGTTTTCCGGCGACTCGGTACGACCCCGCCGCCCATTCCCCGTTCTCTGCCCCTCCCGCACTCGTGCGCATCTCCTAAGACCCATGTTCGATTGTTTCGTGCAGTGTATTGGGCACCTCATGCACGACCCGAGCTCGCCGGCGTTCGAGCCAACTCCGACCGCGTCTTGTCGTTCCAGGACGAACGGCTCGAGGCCACCACCCCCATCCGACCCGCCGTGCCGCGCTGCTTCTGGAGGTGGTCTTCCCCGAGCCCGGGAAGCACCGGAGCTGCCACGCCGTCCACGCCCGAGCGGAGCGCCGTCGTCTTCTCCAAGTCCGGTGAACCTCCACCGCCGGTTTTTGGTCAAAGCGCTGTGAGCCCTCCGATCTCCTTTCAACGACTGAGATTAGAACTTTAATTTGAATCGGTACCTTTAGATCTGGACCGTAGATCCAGATCTTGACGGCCCAGATCCAGTCACTTATCCACGTCGGATCCACATCAGCAGCACAGTCAGCGCCCAGTCAGCGCTGACGTGGAATTCATTTTGTTTTAATTGTTTAAATGGCAGTTTTGCAGAAAAGCCCTGCCACTTAGATCTGTCATAACTTTTTAACCACTTATCCAAATTTAACAAACTTTATATTTTTGGAAGGTCCTCGACATGTAGAATATTTTAGAGCTGCCAAAATTCAAATTTGACTAAGTTTAAAATATTCAAATTTCCAATGGAAGATTTGAGTATATTTGTCATAACTTTAAATCTATAATTCCAAAAATTGCAAATAAAATTGTTTTAGAAACTTTAGAATATTTGTAGTGTGATGCCTCTGTTATAAAATATTTTTGAGTAATATTTGAATGAATTCATAGTTATATATTTAAATTGAATAGTTTGAATATTTTCAACATGACTTTTAGTATAAACATTATTCTTGAATAAATCCAATTGCAATAAATTTATTTAAATCCCCTCTGTATATTAATACTAATTATAAATTTTTTTCTAAAAATTAAATCACATAAAACTTTAATCTTATGTTTATTCCTTTATTATATTTTGTGAAAATAGAAATTAATTAAATTGCATTAGCATTATTGATCATAGGATTAAAAATTGCATTTCATGCATATCATATTTTATTTTGTAGTTATATTTCCCATAAGAAAACTCCTTCCCCATTTTCTCTAAGTTAGAAACATTTTTTAACTTAGCATTTTGGTAAAGTGATACACTTAGACACTTAGGATTTACATCATGGAGCTAGAAGACCAATGAAGGACTTAGCCAAAACAAGACTCTAGAAGAATCTCCAAGAAGTAGAAACACTTAGAAGAAAAATCAAGAGGAAGTTCATGAAGACCAACCAGAAATATTTTCTAAGTCTTGCTCCCTCTCTCTTTCATTTCTCCTTTCTTCTCTTAGACCTCTTTAAGACTAAGTAAATCCAAGACTAGCCTAGGTGATACAAAAAAATCATCAAGTCTGAAGATTATCCAAGTCTACCAAGAATTCAATCAAGACATCACCAAGGAGAATATTACAAGTCTGGAGATGAAGCCTGGAAGATCAATTACATCTTTCTTTCTATCTTTCCCTCTTTCCTAATCTTGTCTTTCACATTTGACATAAACAATTTTTGATCATGATATTATCATCTTGAAGTTTGTTGGATCCTAGCGGCATAGTGAGATGAAGCGGCCTGGAAACAAACCTTACATGTCCACGTACATGAGACCTGTTCCACAATTTAAGTGGCTGGCCGAGTGTCTTTCTCTCTCACTTTAGTGAATATCCAATTTACAAAGAGTTTATAGTAATTGTTGATCACCTTATAAACTTAGTATTTTCTCCAAGTATTTATGCACATCATGGCTAAGCCATTTGAGTGCTTATTCAAGATAATTTATAACAAAGTTATTATTTTCAACTTCTGACCTTAGTCCTTAGTCATTTTTTACCAACACATTTCCTTGCATTAACTTAAAAGATTTTCATGGCATGACATGCATTTCTAGTCCTTAAAAATAAATTGCATATCATGCATGACATGTTTTCCTTAGAAGTTTTACAAGACTTGTTTGTTCACTAGATATGAGCATGTATGTTTGATGATTGTTGTTTGTTGATTGTTGTATTGTTGTTTGCTTATATTGTTTAGATTAAACGGAGAGCAAACGTTCATTGTTGAAAAGAGTTTGTGAACAACGACAACATTCAAAGGCAAGTGGCACACCTCAGAAACTTCCTATTATTTTCTATATGCATTACTTAGTGTATTTTTATATGCATGAGTAGGATAATATTGCTATGCTAAACCTGTGTAGAATTCCCTTACTCCTGTGTCTAGGTTCATATATCATACTTAGCAGAATTATTGATGCTATGCAATTGATGAAAAGTTTTACAAAATATTAAGTGACTACTCAGGGCTGTGCTCATGGTTGTCGTCGCCTAGGATGAATCTCTATTCTACTTAGGGCCGTGAGCATGGTGGTTGTCAACCTGGGAGTACACATCCACTAAGTTAATGAAACACCTGGGTTGATTGGTTGAATGGTTTATGTTGAGTGTCTACTCAGGACTGTGCTTGTGGTTGTCTTCGCCTAAGGTAGTTTCTACTATACTTGGGGCCATGAGTATGGGGGTTGTCAACCTGAGAGTGCACTTGTGGATGGCCACCCAGGGAACGGAGGAATCTGAAGAACTCCGAGTGATGATTGCTTCCAGTGCAGCCATTGCCATATGGGCTCTGGCTTGATCAATTATGTTGCGTGGACTCTCTCCGACTTGACAAGCAGATGTAGGGGGGTGTTAGGTGGAACGGGTCAAGGCAGGTGCGAGGGAAAATGCTTCTGAAAGATCTCGTCTCATTCTTCTCCTTTCCTTATCACATATGGTGTGTAAAGGATAATTTGGGTTGAATGGGTACAATGGTGAACGTGCACAACCTCTGCAGAGTGTAAAACTAAGTACTTACCGTGTCCCCGGTACGGACAATTTGAGCAGCTGATCACGGACGTCAACGGAAGATTCCATCATTCCAACTTCAAAAATAAAACTTGATGGGTGAAGAAGGGAAGATGAGATTATTGTTTTCATGCCATACTTGTCTTGATTTGAAGAAAGTGTTTTCCAAAGAGATAGGAAAAATTGGCGTTATGCAAAATAGCCTTGAACTCCACCAGCCAAATATGCATATAGGCTATAGAGTTATTCCATTAAGTGTCCACCATAGTGTCACTTGCCAGACTCCATTTTTAATGTGACCCACGTTGTTGCAATATTTTTCTTATTGCAGATTGATCAAATTACGAGTGAGGGTTCGTTTAAAGGTTTCGAGTCTACAACCAACATGTTTTTCGCCTGTGGCAACATGAAGTTGTTGGAGACCCACTGCTATTGTATTTCTGTTATGTACTATTTCAAAGCTAGCTTTATGCTATGCAACTTGTATCGAATATTTTGTAATTCTGGATCATCGATGTAATAAAATTGTCGTGATATTACATCGTAAACTGTGTGTGCAAACGAATCGATCCAGAGATTTGCACTATACACAAGTATCTGCCTTATTTAAAGTGGAGGTACGCTACAAACTGAAAATGAAAGTGTTGTAGAACATACGAATGAATTGTCTGATTTAAGTGGAATATTTGCTGAAGACATTAAAATGCGCACTTACATTGTTGCTAAAATATTTCCTTTCTCATTAAAAGGAGAAGCTAAAACTTGGTATAATAATTTGTCTCCTGGTTCCATCACTAGTCCTAAGGGTTTGCTTGATGCATTCTTTTAAAAATATTTCCCTGCTAGTGCTCAACATGATGCCTTATTAAGAATCTATAATTTTAATCAAGAAGAGGGTGAGAAATTGCCCAAAGCTTGGACACGCTTTTGTTGCATCGTGAGGGGGCCAGCCAAACCATGATTTGGAGAAAAATGATCTACTTGATATATTTTATAATGGACTAACTGCTGAATCTAGGACATACCTGGATAGTTTTGCTAGTTGTGTTTTCAGGAAAAGGACTCCCGAAGAAGCTGGAGAATTATTGGCTACTATATGCAAGAATCATGATGATTGGGATATTCCTGAAGCTACTCCAACGCCTCCACCTACACCGAAGAAGAGAGGTATGATTGAATTAAATGAAAAAACCATGAGGGAAGCTAAAAGATCTCTTCAAGAAAGTGGTATTAAATCTGAAGATGTGAAGTATTTACCTCCTATTGAAGAATTATGTAAGCCTTTTCCTCCTCCAACCGTTATTGAGGTACACTCTCTCCAAAGGTTTGATGATAGAGATATCCCTTACTCTAAACCTCCTGCTCAATGCTTTGATGAATTTGATGATTTTATTGTTTAGCAATGCAATTTTAATTTGAGAATAGAGAATCACCTAATGAAAAATTCTCATGCTATTAGTGATTTACATGATATTGTTGATAGAACTGCTAATGATGTTAAAGTGCTAATTAAACACTTTCATATGGTTCAAACTCAAATAGATCAACTCACTAAAGTACAACTCTATTGCTAAAGAAAAACTTGTTTGTGAAGTAACAACTAGAGTTGGTAAATCTACTCATGATCCTTTGTATCCTGAAGGACATGATAAAAGAATTGAACAAGATTCTCAACGAGTGAATGAACATAGTATTCTAGGAAAAAGAAAAAGAAACATAAGGCTGTTGTAGAATCCTCTGAACATGTTATTGATCCTAATAGTATATCTGTTTCTGATGCTGAAACTGAAAGTGGTGATAATGCTAATAACAATGATAAAGATAAAAATGTTAATTCGGATCAGGGTGAAATAGAAGAAGAACCTGAAAAACATGCTAAAAATAAAAAATACACTAAAGAAGATTTTATTGCTAAGAAACATGGTAATGAAAGAGAACTTTGGGTCCAAAAACCAATGCCTTTTCCTGCTAAGAAACTTAATTCTAAAGAGGAAGATCATTATAATAGATTTTGTGATTGGATGAAACCATTGTTCTTGCACATTCCTTTGACTGATGCTATTAAGTTGCCTCCTTATTCTAAATATATGAAAGATATTGTGACTAACAAAAGGAAAATTCCTAATGAGGGAATATCTACTATGCTTGCTAATTACTCTTTTAATGGTAAGGTTCCAAAGAATCTTGGTGATCCAGGTATATCAACTATTCCTTCCTCCATCAAAAATAATTATGTTAAAACTGCTCTATGTGATTTGGGAGCTGGAGTTAGTGTTATGCCTTTCTCTCTTTACAAGAGACTTCACTTTGATAAATTTATAACTACTGAAATGTCTTTGCAAATGGCTGATAAATCTACAGTTGTTCCTGTTGGAATTTGTGAGGATGTTCCTGTCCAAATAACTACCAATTGTTTAATTATGACTGACTTTGTTGTTCTTGAAATGTCTGAAGATGATAATATGTCTATTATTCTTGGAAGAACTTTTCTAAACACTGCAGGGGCTGTTATTGATTGCAATAAAGGAAAAGTTACTTTTAATGTTCATGACAAGGAGCATACTATTTATTTTCTCAAGAAAGTTGATAGAATGCCTGGAATTAATACAATTACCAACTTGAGATCCATTAGAGTGGGAAGTATTGATTGCCCAAATAAAGAAGCATTCAAAACTCTCGTGACCGGATCCATACCAATTCATTATAAGGTAACATGAGTGTCTCATTTTTTTTAAATCTTTCATGTCATGTAAAATTCATTTGGTGGCAAGACTTGATCAACCTTGTTAACAAGTGCATTTTAAATGCATAAAGAGGCTATACAATATTATTTCTCTCATCCTTGTTATACCCACTATAATATTACTTAGTTTGCAATGTTTAGTTGAATTCGTTATTAGAAAATATTTTTTCAGTATTGAATTTAATTATACAAAATACCAAAAAATGAATAAAATAAAGTTTCTAGGAAAACTAAAAAATTTATATGAAAAATCATATTTTTTGAGGAGGTACCTGGAAGTGCTAGAGAGCCACCAGGGGGACCCCCAGGTCCACATCATCACCTGGTGGCGCTGTTGGCATCTGGCCGCGCCAGCTGGTGGTGAGGGGCCCACAGGCCCCCCCACTTGCTCTCTCTCCTTCCCCTGCCTTTCTCTTCCCCGAAAAATCACTTTTGGATAGCTCATTCTCGCGTTCTTGCTGCTCATCTCCTGGGATTTTGATCTCCACATTCAGCCAATTTCTGGTGCTGAAATTTGGTGCATGTCCTCTTCGGTATGTGACTCCCCCGAATATCCAAGTGGAATTTTGTTTAATGGTGTATATATGAAGTATTTTTCTAGTTGTAGATATCTTGTTTAGTGAGTTTGAATGCTTGTTCTAAGTTGAAGAAACTATTTTTTATGCATGCTTAAGCCTCTAGCAAGTCACTATAGTGGTTTCCCTTCATTTAGTTGGCTAAAAATCGATTTTTTATGATGTTTGTTGAAAATTTCAGAACATGGAAGAGAACTCATTTGCACTTAATCCTCATGAGATAGTGTTGAAGGGAAGTATAAAGTTCGAAGAGAAGAAGGAGTGTACCCTGCTGTTTACCCGTGCGTGCAATTCATGGAATTTGCAGGGATTACACGGGATTTTGATACTCTCTTGTCCAATGCAGGATTGGAACATTTTGTTGATCATTTAACTTATCAATATGCTATCATGTCTATGTCGGTGGTGCAGAATTTTCATTGCAATTTGAACTCATTTAACCCTACCATGCATTACACAATTTACAACAAATCTGTAGACTTGCCTTTTGGTGTTTTCTTTTCAGTGATGAGGGTTCCAAACAAAGGATTAGTGGAGAAGCCAAAGGGTAATCCAAGGCAATTGTTGGATGTGTATGAAGAAATCTGCTATGGTAGAAGTTTCACTAAAGAGGACGGTAAAATCAGGAGTATTCACCTCCCTTCCATTCGTTATTTTGCATACTTCATTGCTAAGTGTGTTCTAGCTAAAAGATCTGCTGGTAAATTAAGCTTGCCTGATTTAGCTTTTCTTGTTGCTGCATTGCATTGTGATAGGACTTATAACTTGGGTGCTCTGATTGCTCACCGTTTCGCAACTAACCGCGAGAAGGGAGGAATTTGTGGAGGACTAGTTGCTTCATGATTATTAGCTTTCCATTGTTTAGTCCCCCATCCTAATGATTTGCTATTACCTATGGAAATACTCGATATTGAGTCAATGATGAGACATGATTTTATTGCTGGTAGTGGTATCTTGCATTATCTCCCTTACACCATAAATTATGCAAGTAGGAAACATCTCCGAGTAACCACCATTGAGAGAATTGTTATCTTACCTGCGCCTCTTCTTAACCTTGTTGGCAGGGAGAACTTGTCAGTCTCGGAGGCTGAGTTGGATACACTTGGAGAGCAGCCCGGCCCGGATAGTTTGGGCTATGACGAGGAGTATGGGGGTGGTATCATTCAGCCCCCGGAGACACCCAACTTCGTATACCCGGATCCGGAGTATGCGGGACCTTCGGGATCTTCATCCACCGCAACTGATGTGGGGTACGACTACATCGAGCATAACCCACCGAGTTGGGGCGATTATTCATGTTGGCCTTGAGCTCCACTTGGGCCAAAAGCCTAAGATTGCGGGAGGTATACCGACGCACACTCATCTATATATCATATCATTCGGTACTTTGTATATCCATGTTTCGTTTTAGTTTTCTTTCTTTCGTTCATTTGTTTATGATTTGTTTGTTTGTCATAAACCCAAAAATACCAAAAGATTTTTGTTATTTATCTTGCTGGTTTGTTTTAGTATCTAGTATTAGTATGCTTAGTATTTATTTCAGTTCAATATGCAAAAACAAAAAAATATTTTGCTTTGTTGTGTGCTGTTTCGCGCAGGGACAGATTTCTGCTGTCCACCGTTAAATTCATAACTTTCTACAGGAATGTCGTAATGACCTGAAATTTCGTTTGAATATTCCTGTGATGTGTACGCAACTTTAATTAGTTTTGAATTTTCTTATCTGGGCATTTTAAGGCACTCGAAAAAATTAGTCTTTTCTGGCTGTTCTGTTTTTCGTTTCCAAATCCGAAAACCTAAAAATATTTGTTGTTTCTTTTTGCTTTTGTATAGTTTGTTTCAGAGGACGTTATCTTATATTACTCCATGGAGTTTGCTTATTATCTCATATCTTTTCAGAACACAATAAAGCAATTATTATGATCTATGACAATTTTAAGTTGGGTAAGACGCTGGTAATGAACTCTATTTGTTTTTCATTTTTGTACATATACTCATTCATGTGAGCATGCTTAGATGGTTCGCATAAGATATATGTCGATTGGTGGATGCTTAGTAGTTTGTGTTTTCTTATGATCGTTTCCAATTTATTTATGATGGATGTCATGTCTCTTTGGATATTCGCTTGCATTGTTTTGCTCATAATAGAATATGACACTGTGGTATCCTAATGTGAATAATTCATTTGAATTGACTTGGCACATGCTTACAAATGTTATGACTGAAAATAAAAACTCAATTAAGCCTTGATGACATATTTTGACTCAGAGTTCTTGTATCTTTATTATGTCTCCGTTAATTCTATTTCATCGCAAGCATGATTATGACGGTTATTGCTCTCTTGAATTGTCGCTTCCCATATTTTGCTAGCCTCCACTTGTACTAAGCTGAGATAATGTTTGTGCTTCCAAATCCATGAAAACCAAGTTATTCCAAAGAGTCCACCATAAATACCTATACATGGCAATTTCAAACCATTCAAGTAAATTTGCATGTGCTACCTTTAAAATCTTCAAACACTTCTCAATTTGTGCCACTATTTTGAGCTCATGGGGAAGTTGTAGTTGGTCTTGTTATCTTCCATACTAATTGAGTAATTGACTTGCATGCTATATCTTCTTGTCACTAATTTTGCAAAGGGCTGGTCAGACCATTGTAATACCAATAAAAAAGGATTTGAGAAAATAAAATAGACACTCCTCCATGGTTTGAGATTGTTTGGTGGGCACCCGAGGATTCGGTTAGCCATGGTATTATTAGCAAGGTGGGGAGCAGTGTCAAGCTATCAAACTATATGAATATAAAGATGCATGTTACATGCCTTGTTTTAAAAATAATCGGAACCGCTCTCAACTTGCTTAGTATGGAAGATAACGAGAACTCTATTGCCATTCTTTGACCTAACAACCACCAGTCAAAAACAATTTTACCTCTGTTTTCAAAATGATAATAAGCTCTAGCACATGTTGAGTCCCTACTTCCCTCAGTGAAGGGCATATCTTTTACTTTACTGTTGAGTCTCCATCCTTCTTTGAGCACCTTCTCGAGAGCATAATTGTCATTCTTACTGTAATGTGCTTGTCCCTTAATATGTTAACCGCGGTGTAATCTAGATACTTTTATCTTTGATATCTTTATCTCTAGTCTTTCCTTAAAACTCAGAGGTGCCTGGGCATTTATGCTTTGCTGTTACATTCGGGCTAGCGAGATACTACTTTATCATACTTTCTTATGATCATTGCAATCCTGTGAATTGATATGTTTCATGTTATTTATCATCGATATAATTGGCATATTTTCATGGTTTACATAACTATTGGGTGACACCGTTTATATATGCCTTATTATGAATAGTCCAAGCATTTGTCCTTATAACGAGAATATTTGCATCACATGAGCAAATGAGTTCGTGAAAGTTCTTTTATCGCACTCAGTTGTTAACGGAATTGCTTGAGGACAAGCAATAAGTTAAGCTTGGGGGGAGTTGATACGTCCAAAACGTATCTACTTTCCCGAACACTTTTGCTATTGTTTTACATCTAATTGTGTGTTGTGGATACAACTAACGCTGACTAACGTTGTTTTCAACAGAATTACCCTGGTGTCTTATTTTTGTGCCGAAATATCAACTTCGGAGAAAAAGCCCAAAAGTAAACCAGAAGTCATTTTCTATCCAAGGAGGACCAGGAACCATGAAGACAAAACGGAGGAGAGGCCCGCGGGTCCCTCATCACCTGGTGGTGCGGAACCCACCTGGCTGCGCCAGGAGATGAGGAGGCCACCTCGTCCACTCCCTCGCGACCCCCTCGCGGCTATAAGTCCCTCGTGACCTAAAAACGCTTGGAGGATAGACACTTTTCCAGAGAACACACCCGTGCGCCGCCGCCTTTGCGAACCCTAGTTTGGGTACCAGAAGTCTCTGTTCCGGCACCCTGCCGGGATGGGGAAACGAAGGGGATCATCGCCATCGTCATCTCCATCGCCTCTCCATGAACCATCCATGTTTCCCCCGTCCATGAGTGAGTAATTCACCGTTGTAGGCTTAAGGGGGTGGTAGGGATTGGATGAGATCACTCATGTAATAGATGTAAGATTGTTTGGGCATGGTGCCTAGTATCCGTTATCGGTGTTTTACGTCATTGTTGCAACTTGTTATGCTTAATGCTTGACACTAGGACCCGAGTGCCATGATTTCAGATCCAAACATGTTATTGAATTATGATGATAATTATTGTTTTGGATCATATCTATGAGTTGTATACAGACATTATTGTCCGGAACCGATGGCCCCAAAGTGAAAGCAATTGTGATAACCGGAGGGAATGGTTATGATGTGAGGATCACATGTATTCACGGAGTGTTAATGCTTTGCTCCGGTACTTTATTAAAAGGAGTACCTTAATTGCAAGCAGTTTCCCTAGAGGCCCCGCTGCAAACGGGCTGGCAGGACAAAAGATGATGTGCAAGTTTCTTATTGCGAGCACGCACAACTAAATTGGAATACATGCTTATGATTAATTAATGCTTGGATGCTTTATATTATTTATCTGCAAATGCCTATGCTATATTATTACATGTATTATCTTGTCCATGCAACGCCCGTACATTCGTCCCTATGCCTACAGTATTTTAATCTTGTTGTCTACATCAATCACAATCGTTGTCTTAATTCTCCTGCTAAAGTTATTTCACTATTGTCTCTGCTATAAAACAATTGCTACTTATAATTTGTCTCGAGCAAGTCTAATCACAGGTGCAGCTGATCTGAAAATCATCTGTTAAATCTTATAAATATTCTTTGGCTCCCCTTGTGTCGAATCAATAAATTTGGGTTTTACTTCCCTCGAAGACTGTTGCGATCCCCTATACTTGTGGGTCATCAAGACTATTTTCTGGCGCCGTCGCCGGGGAGCATAGCTTTATTTGTAAGCCCACCTGAGTGTGATATTGTTCGCTGGAATTTATTCATCATGGGACGAAATGCTGATAAGAAGTTTCCCATCGTGCCATCCACTACAAGTAAAGGTACAACACCGAACTCCGATGCTGCTCTTGATTCTCCGTACGTGTTGAGTAAGCTTGTTACACCACCACAATCTGAACGTTCTGTTACTACTGCTGAATCTGAAATTACTTATGATGATGCTTCTACTGTTCTTGATGAAACTGGTTCATTAGGTCCCTTTTTAGATGCTACTATTGCAAAATCTAAACAAATTGAAAATGCTGAAATTCCTAATTAAAATGCTGAAACACCTGTTAATTCTCCTAAATTTACCTGCGTTACTTATGATGAGCGTGATGATATGTATGTGGATCTTGATGATGCTCTTGTTGAAGAAATTAATGCTATGAAAGATGCTAGTGCTATTAAAAAACTTGTTGAAAAACGCGTTGTTAGATATAAATTATCTCCTGATGCTAAATTTGCTACATCTCCTATAAACATTAAAGATAAAGCTTATGATTTCTCTTTAGATTTGGCTCAAATAGCTATTGTTGAAAGAGAACCTTTCTATGGAACTGAAAATGAAAGTGATGTTGAACACATGAATGTATTGTCTGATTTAAGTGAAATATTTGCTGAGGACATTAAAAGACTCACCTACTTTGTTGCTAAAATATTTCATTTCTCACTAAAAGGAGAAGCTAAAACTTGGTATAATAATTTGTCTCCTGGTTCCATCACTAGTCCTAAAGGTTTGCTCGATGCTTTCTTTCAAAAATATTTTCCTGCTAGTGCTCAACATGATGCTTTGTTAAGAATCTATAATTTTAATCAAGATGAATATGAGAAATTGCCTAAGGCTTGGATACGCTTTTATTCCATTTTAAGGGGCTAGCCGAACCATGATTTGGAGAAAAATGATCTACTTGATATATTTTATAGTGGACTAACTGCTGAATCTAGGACATACCTGGATAGTTTTGCTAGTTGTGTTTTCAGGAAAAGGACTCCCGAAGAAGTTAAGGAATAATTAGCCATGATATGCAAGAATAATGATGATTGGGATATTCCTGAACCTACTCCAACACCACCACCAACACCCAAGAAGAGGGGTATGATTGAATTAAATGAAGAAACGATGACGGAACCTAAAAGATCGCTCAAGGAGAGTGGTGTTAAATCTGAAGATGTGAAGTATTTACCTCCTATTGAAGAATTATGTAAGCCTATTTCTCCCTCGACCATAATTGAGCTACACTCTCTCCAAAGGTTTGATGTGAAGGGAATATGCCCTAGAGGCACTTAATAAAGATAGTCATATTCCCAATTGTTCATTATATGTTTTATACCATGCTATAACTGTATTAAGCAGAAACATTAATACACGTGTGGTAGATAAACAATCAGGTCCCTAGTAGCCTCTACTAAGACTAGTTCATTGTGCGATTGATGATCGAGGTTTCTCGATCATGTGACATGGCGTCAGTTAGCAATAGAGTCATATCGTTAGGTAGAACGATGTGATGGACTTACTGATACGTCTCCAACATATCCATAATTTCTAATGTTCCATGCTATGTTGTATTATGTTATTACATGTTTTATATGAATTTTATATAGTTTTATGAATTTTCTGGGACTAACCTATTAACAAGATGCCACAGTGTCAATTCCCTATTTTCTGTTTTTTTTTGTTTCAGAAAATCACTTAAGGAAATATTCTCGGAATTGGAAATAAAAGATCTTGGAATTATTTTTGGAATATTTGCGTCATGAGGAACCGAAGACGAGACGAAGAGGAGCCGCGAGGTGCCCACACCACCTCGTGGCGCAGGCCCCATCCTGGCCGCACCAGGAGGTGATGTGGGGCCCTCGGGCGCCCACCGACCTTGCCCTTTCGCCCATAAATACCTCTTTACCTAAAAATAAACATACGGTGTTCATAGTTTCCTCCACGGCTTCTGAGCCGCCGCTGTCGTCAACACCAATTCGGGAGAGATCAGAACTGCTCCCCGGCACACTGCCGGGAGGGGGAATCGTCCCCGGAGGCCTCTACGTCGCCATGACCGCCTCTAGCCTGATGCGTGAGTATTCTACCCTTGGACTACGGGTCCATAACAGTAGCTAGATGGTTGTCTTCTCCCTTGTGCTATCATGTTTAGATCTTGTGAGGTGCCTATCATGATCAAGATCATCTTTATGTAATTCTCCATGTTGTGTTTCCTGGGATCCGATGAATATTGAGTACTAAAGTTATTGCTTCATAATTTATCATGTGTGTGCTATTTAATGATCTTGCATGCTCTCCGTTACTTGTGTGTGATTTGGCCAAGTAGATACTCGTAACTCCAAGAGGGAGTATTTATGCTCGATAGTGGATTCATATCTCTATTAAATCTGGTGCAGTGACAGAAAGCTCTAAGGTAGTAGATGTACTATTGCTATTAGGGATAAAACAGTAGTACTTTGTCTAAGGATGAGTTTACTTACTTACTTTACACACTGTGCTTAAGGCGATAATCCGTTGCATGCAACTTAATACTGAAAGGGGTGCGGACGCTAACTGGAAGGTGGATTATTAGTCATAGATGCGGTTGGAACGGTCTATGTATATTGTTGTAATGCCCGAATGAATCTCACACTACACATCATAACCTTAGTATATGCATTGGGTTGCTCATCATTATTTTTTCAATTGCCTAGCTGTAATTTGTTTTCCACGCATGGATGAATGTTATTACTATTTATGGAGAGACACCACTAGTGAACTGTGGACCCCGATCCTTCTCATTAATCTGATAAGACAACAACTGAAAACCTATTACTTTCTACAAACATACATCTTTTTTCCACACATACTTTAATCCTTTGTTACAGCAAGCCGGTGAGATTGACAACCTAATTGTTAAGTTGGGGCAAAGTATCTTGATTGTTTGTGTGCATGCTCCACGTCAACCACCAGAAAACATATTTCTGGCACTGTTGATACCTCGGGGGAATTCTTCATTTCTACTGGTTCGATAATCTTGGTTTCATACTGAAGGAAACTTGCTGCTACACTACTTCACACCTTCCTCTTGGGGTCTCCCAACAAGACACCCACCGTGTGCATCACTTACCCATAATTTGTAGGACGTCGTCATTATGCCTTCGACCGTGAGATCAACTCTTATTGTTATTCCCGGAAGATACTTTGATTGCATCAAATGTCATATCTTATATAGTGTGACAATAAAGGTGTCACTCTCGGGTATCGGAAAGGAGTAGTTGAGATGAGGGGTCAAGAGCAGAATTTGTCAGTCCGTATAGCCGGATAGATACTCTAGGGCCCACTCGGTGAGATTATGTCAAATGATTTTGCAAACATGTGACTAGGTCAAAAGGACATAAGATCATAGACGAGTAGATGATAGTGTTGTCGGTAACAAGATCATACAGGTATGGAGATATCTATGAACGATGCTCGGACACGCTAAGTATTGTTATGACAAATGGTAGAAGACTTAATGCCCAGGTTTGATAGATGAAAGTCATTTGTTATATCACAAGGATTAATTCACGGGTTCCAGGCCTACGAGTTAATCATTGATCGGAGAGGGGTCTCGATCATGTCTGTTATTATATCGAACCGCTAGGGTAACACACTTAAGGGGTTTCGACAAGGCAACTGGAAAGGAAAGAGAACAACGGGAACGTCCCGGGAATGGTCCGATGGAGATCGGGTAGCTCCGAAATAGTTTTTGGAGTGAGAATAAATTATATAATATGTAATTAATATAATTAGTGTAATTAATAGTTAAATACTTTTTTATTTATTTATTTTCGAAATTTTAAAGGCTGATTTCACTAAATGGGCCTTCTGGTGGAAAGAAGGCCCATGAGAGGAGGAAAGTCCCCCCAGGGCTTCGGATAGGGGGAGGGCCGGCCTAGGTGTGCCAAATGGGGCCCACCTAGGGCCGGCGACTGTGCTTTGGTCGAACCAGGCATGTGGGATAGTCCCACATTGCCTGGCTGGTAAGGTTAGCTCCCCCGGGGAGCCTTTATATAGAGGTGCACCCCTGACCTTTTAATTCATCCAATTAATTCTCTATTTTATCCTTGATAACGTGATTCCCTTATCGGAGTTGCGCCGAGGAGAGAGAGTTCTCTCCACCATACGCCCGCTGCCGTGTTGCTGGTGTTCCGGTCCAAGTCTTCCGCTGCTCGTCCTGGACTGGAGCTTCGGAAGCCGTCGTCTCCATCATATGTGTGTAACGCCCTACGAGGTTCTGCGCTAGCGGTGCTCGGAGGCCTACTTCCTCCACCTGACCTCGAGGTCATCTTCGTCATCTGCATTGCGACGAGATCTTCGCGACCTAGAGGTCAGCTACGTCGTCTTCATCGTCAACGCTTGTGCGGGAGCGTAATCCCCTCTTTCAGTCTACAAGGGTATGTATTCCGATCTCCGTCGTATTACTATATTTGCATAATATAGATTCTGGCTAGTTTAAGGATATCGTTGTTAGAAAAATTATTGTTTTCTGCCTGCGATCCCCTTCTGTGGTATCAGAGCCGATCTATGCGTAGATATAGTTTTACGCTTTTAGAACCCGTGTTCTTCACGGGGGCACATATTTGCTACCCTCTAGCGTGCACTTGTGATTCCGAGAGTATTGAGTTGATGAAGCGGCGATGATCGACTACTGACATACGGCTGGTACCGTATCTGTGGCTGGCGGGTGTCTGTCTCTCTCTCTCTTTAGTTGGTTTTGCATTTTCAGTGGAGGGCCCGAAAGGGATGCTTAAACATGCAATTATTGGATCGTTGTTGTGGTCATAAGTTCGTAGGTATGAAGCGGTTCTATTTACGACAGCCCCAAGCCACGTAAAATATGCAAAAGATAAAGTAGAACACGTCTAACTTTATTTTGCAGGGGCAATGCGATATGGTCAAGGTAGGTTTATTAAATTGTTTATGAACTGTGGGCGCCAAGAATACCATGGCGCATGGACCATATCACGTCGCATTACATTTGATGTTTTTGTGTGCATCTTATAGTGTGTGATTATATATAGAAGTATATGTTAGTTACATGGCGATAGTAATATAAGATGATCTCTCCAAAATACCACTAGTGTTCTTCCTTCAACGTGCACCACCAAGAAAGTTCTACGTTATGAGGCAGGCCGTGACGATCGGGTGTTAGACATATCGTCATTCACATATAGGGGGTGTAAGTTAGTTTTACACAAGCGTTTATGTTGAAGGTTATTGTGGCGAGCCTAGCATATGCAGATATGGCCTCGGAACACGGAGGCCGAAAGGTCGAGCATGAGTCACAGAGTTGTTGTGATCGACATTTCGATGTCCACTTTTGAAGTTGTGTTGCCAGCTCTGACGATGATGGGTTGTGCAATGGATGGGGGTTGTGTAATCGCTGAAACGATTCGGAGGGATGTTCTCTTGAGTGGGAGTTCTTGGAGTTATTTTCTAAAATACTAGAACTCAAAATATAATGAACAAAGTCTGTTTTGCAAAACCTTTGTAGATATTAACCAATGTAATAGCCTTCTTTAAAATTGGGCGCAATCCTGCGATTGAGAAACTTAAAAGGTTGGGTCTAAATTTCATAGTCTTATACTTTAGCTTGAGGATACTCCTTGTTTAAACCGTTAGCTCTTTGTGATACAATACCCGCTAGAAGATAAACCCGGAGATTCCGCTAACAAAAGGATAATTTGGATTATCAAGTTTTGCGCGAATAATATCATTGTAGTCCAGTGTATGCTATGATCTCTGCCATAGAGAATCAACTGTGGGTGTGAGTTGTTAGATCGTGAACATATGAGATAATCGCTAAACTCGGGATACACCTAAAGTTGGGTTGATGAAGTTTATCAGTAAGTTGACTGTTCTTCTCAACCAAGATGGAAGAGAATACACACATTGAAGGAGCAAGTGGCAGTCATACTTGATGACATTAGTCATACTTGATGACATATGGTCATACTTGATGACATTGAGACGCCTCGCTCAGCTCGATAACTGGATGACAGACAATGTTGCCAGATGCAAATACTTTGTCATACACTATGTCATGAAAGGGGAATCGTTCACCTTCATGGTTCTTGATTATGTTGGAAGAATCAAGAAGATGAAACAGATCACCGGGAAGTCATCGATGATGATGGTGTGTATATGATATACACGTTATGAATGTTTTACCTAAGCAAGTACGCGTAGTAGTGACTAAGTTTTTGATTCTAGTCATGTTTTATGAAAACCAGATTTACTACTTGATTAGTTTGGAAGGATAAGGCGACATTGTGTGTTGATAATGGCAGAAAAAATTGGTGTGATCGTCATAGACACTCTCCCTCTAGATCTACCATTTAAATAAATTCTTTTATGATCGCCTGTAAGTATGATCGTTATAAGTGTGTCTCCTCTAGCGAGACAATTGTTCATATATGCTAGTGAAAAATTTGTTGTCCTATATTTATGAAGTAATGATCATAAGCCGATTTGAATTGAGATGGTAGAAGCTCCCACATTCATAATATTAATGCCAAAGGATACAAACTTACACTAGTACAAAACAGCCCAACAGTCCTGGTTTGTAAGGGCCTTTTGTCCCGGTTTAAAAACCGGGATTACGGAATCGGGACTAAAGGTCAACCCCTTTAGTCGCGGTCTTGTCTGCAACCGGGACAAATAGCATCAACGTGGGCTCGCAGGCGAGCTGCTCTAGCGATGACCTTTTGTCCCGGTCTTTATTACAAACCGGGACTTAAAGTTCGAGAGGTTTTAGGTTTTAGTTTTTTATTTTGTTTTATGTTTTCTGTTTTTTGTTTTACTTATGATTTACGCTATTATTCGTACGGTACAATTACACACATCGATGTAAGCATACAAGCATACATAATATAACGAGTGTCTTCCGAAAATATATATACATTCGATCATATATACACACGAGTCGTACGAAAATATATATACATTCGATAATATATACACACGAGTGTTTTCCGAACACTAGAAGTACATTTTGTATCAAATAGAAGGTCGATATGACCTCCTATATCACTTTGACGGGACTTTTTCATGGTATTCTCTCGTTGGGGCTATGACCTCGTCAAGCAAAAAGCTAGCAATTTCCTCTTGAATTTCTCTTATGTGTTGCTTTGCTGGGAGTTGCGACAGTGAAGCCACATTCTGTATCAAATAGAAGGTCGATATGAACATATAAATTGTCATTAACAAAGTAAAACTCTGAATATATATATTAATGATGAACGTACATGTGGAGAAGTCAGCGCACTGACGCACGTGCGCACATACTCGCAAACAAAGTATCCACATAGATTAGTCGCCGGTGGTTGTTTCTCAAACTTTACGAAAATAGAGTTGAATCAAATAATAATGAAACAGGACAATCCGATATTAAAACTTGAACTAAAACAAGTACTATACTTATGGGGATTTGCTTAAAGGTCAGATCTTGTGAACCGCTTCCATACCCAACAAATAAAATGAATAAAAATATATTAATAACTAGAACACACGAAAATAAAGAGGCAGATATAGTGTAATAACGAACGAAATTACCTTCGAGCATATCAGTAATGCTTACGTAATACTCCAAGGTATGCGCTATTGAGTCCTCGATCTCAACTATGCCACGGTCAATGTGAATGTTGAAGAGAATGAAGTGGTAGCTGCACACGTTCATCAACATTTAGTCAGAGCGAAAGTTAATGTGTACAAGACAGTAATTAAGAACACTCTCACCTGAAGTTGTAAGGAAACAAAATAATTTCTTTATAATTTTGTTGCTTCAATGCATTGAACAAGTTGTTCTTCGTTTCCTCCGGTTTCTGTTCTAGGTTGTGTTCATGAACTCGATCCGGGTCAACGAACCCAACTTGATAATTAGGCATCCTCTTACATTCGAGAATCTTCTTTCTGCATTATAACATATGAACGAATGTATGTAGTGAGACTTAATTAGCTAGAGACTTAATTAATAATAGAAATAAATTAATCACTTACAGATAATAGCAGCTCATGATACATTTGTCGAGGGCATACATATTGAATAACTGCCATAGTTCATCAAAATCAATATGGATTGTCTGTTCTCCGATGAAGTAATGCTCTTCTTTATATGTAAGAGACATCATTGTTTGGTCGTCCTTTGTGCGCTCCATGTACCACTGATGTAATTCTCGCATCCTTGGAGGTAGCAGTGCCAAACCAGTTCCTTCCCCATGACAAATTGTCTTGCCAGGAGAGCCATGCCGGTTGCAACCAGGCCTAGCATTTCATTTATCGTCAGACCAGAAATTTGTTCATACCCTTCTGGTAATCCAGGTGGGGATGCCACCTTCAACGGAACGATCGATTGTTTTTTCTGTTGTCCAAGCTGGGCAACATCGGCTCTCTGCTACCTCTTATTCTCCGTGGGACGAACCTTGGGGAGCGGTTACACTTTCTCCTTAGTAGGTGGAGTCAGGCACTTCCGCTTTACTCCAATGTACTGAGTGGGCGGCGCCGAAGATCGAGTCCGCAGATGCAGCGTGGCAGATGTGGAAGCCTTAGTCGCAGATGAGGGAGCCTTACGCGTAGATGAGGGAGACTTAGGCATAGATGAGGGAGCCTTAGGCGTAGATCGACGCGGCGATAGTTGGGTGGAGGTGAGGGAGCCTTAGACGCAGAACGAGGCGACGATGGTTGAGGTGGAGGTGAGGGAGCCTTAGACGCAGATCGAGACGGCGATGGTTGACGTAGAGGTGAGGGAGCCTTAGATGCTAATCGAGGCGGCGATGGTTGAGGTGGAGGTGAGGGAGTCTTAGGCGATGATGATCGAGGTGAAGGTTAGGGACACCTAGGCGGCGATGATCGACGTGGAGGTGAGGGAGCCTTTGCCGGCGATGGTCGAGGTGAAGGTGAGGGAGCCTTAGGTGGCGATGATCGACGTGGAGGTGAGGGAGCCTTAGGCGGAAATGATCGGCGTGGACGTGATGGAGCATCAGGCTTCAATGATCGACGTGGAGGTGAGGGAGCCTTAGTCCTTTGCTTTGAGCCTGGAAATATGATGTATTTCTTTTTCCATAAAATATTTCCATGTAAGACTTTGTCGGCCCAGTGGGAACTGGGGTATGGAGAGCCCACTCCCCCCTAGCCTCGCACGCTGGCCAGTCAGACAAAATGACTAAGGACCAGGCATCACTGTTTGGCGGGACCCTCGAGAGGCAACCCCCCTTGAGGGCCTGATGAGGAAACGTGGGCCTCAGGGGATCCCTCGCTTCAAGGGACCCTCCCGAGGCATCATCGCGCCTTGAGGGAATCCACCAGGAACCCCCTACCCTCAGGCCTCCTCAGGCCTGAAGGGAAACGTCGCGGCCAAGGAAGTACGGCAAGACGCACATGGCCCCTGCCACGCCCACGTGGTGACGCAAGCACCCCCGTTGCCGTTTTAGGTGATAAAGGGGTTAATAAAGCCGCGCCGCCTGCTGCGGAACTGCCAGGACCTTCTACTCTGGCGATAAAGCAGGTGGACGGCGCAACCCTCCAACGAAGAACTTCATCGCGGGCTCCACCTCAGAGACTGCCCTCCCTGCGGGCAGTATAGCGCGGTCAGCCGCCTGTCGGCCACCGCGCCCACCTTTATCGACAATGGACCGCGGTGGACTCCTGTTCCACCATGCCTCTGCCATGTGGGAGCCACCTTGAAGGCCAAGCCGAAGGATAGCGCCGGAGGCGCCTATAAAAGGGACAAAACTTCCATCGTAGGGGAGGTCGGCCTTTCTGATTCCACAACACTTGTAAACCCTAGCGATCCCAAGTAGGATAGCCTCTGCCTAGAGGAGGAAGAAGGTCATCATTCCCCCCCCCCCCCCCCCCCCCCCCCCCGTGCAGAACTGCCTCAAGGGGGCTTTCGGCAAGCCCGGTTGTACTGTAAACTCCATAACTCAATACAGACAAGCAGGAGTAGCGGTCTTACCTCCTCACGAGGGTCGTGAACCTGGGTACGGGCCGGTGTCCATCTCTGTCGTGGGTGCTTTGTTTTCAGGTCCGGCGAGCAACGTCGCCGTGTCCCTCGAGGGTCTTGACCTCCGCGTTCAATCCCCTTCACGAACTACTCTTCAGGAAGTGACTACCCCCAGCTCTAGGGAGTCATAACCCGGCATTTGGCGCGCCAGTTAGGGGGTTGAGGCGAGTCAACGACCTTCGAGCTGCCTCCGCGCCATGGCGAACACCCGCGCTACTCGTGTCGCCCGCGTCAACCGACGCGTTCCTAAAGGATCGCGCGCCCCGGCAGGCGCCACGGCCACTCGTGCTCGCCGGGGCCGACCCCGCCATGAAGAGCGCGCCCCCTCGGGCCCTCATGCGGAGGAGCCCGAGCGCAACTCCGAGCACCAGGAGGACACGTAGTCGTCGCACCCGACGCGGCGCCCGAGCGGTTCCGGCCCAGGAAGGACGGACCTCGCGCCCCACGCCGCGCTGCTGATGGCGCATGACTTTTTCGCTAACAGCCCACCGCTGAGGCCCACGAGCAGTGGCTAGAGCGCCTCAACCACCTTGTCGGCATCGCCACGACGCGCCCCGCTCCATCGTAGTCCTACGTGCACCCCTATCTCGCGGGCAAGGTCGCAACAAACGCGCATCCGCCCCCGCCAGGGCCTGCACCGGCTGCGGCGCAGAGGGCTGCCTCGCACGCGTCCTCGCCGCACGATTGCCTGATCGTGCAGCGCACCGCGCCCGACGCTTGTGTGGAGATGGAGCTCCAGCGCAACCGCCAGAACAGGCTCGTGGAGGAGATCGGCCAGGCGGGCCAACAGAACCGCGTCGCACTGCAAAACGGGGTCGCCACGTACGCTACGGGCTGCATGGCGTTCACCCGCTCCCTGCGTCGCGTGGTCTAGCCCCCGAAGTTCAGGCCGGCTCTCCCTAAGGGCTACGACGGCTCCAGCAACCCCATCGTGTTCCTGCAGCTCTACACCACCTCCATCCAAGCTGTAGGAGGAGACGACAAGGTCATGGCCAACTGGTTCTCTCACGCGCTTCGCGATTTTGCGCTGTCGTGGCTCCTGAACCTCCAGGAAGACTCCGTGAACTCTTGGGAGGAGCTCTGAAGCAGTTCGTCTCCAACTTCAAGGGAACGTACGAGCGCGCCCTCACCCACAACATCCTGCACGATGTGGTGCAGAAGAAGGATGAGACGCTTCGCAAGTACATCCAGCGATTCAGCCAAGTGCACCAAGGCTGAAGAGGGACACCTTTTCGTCAAGATGTCCTCGAGAGGGGACGAGCACGCTGAGGGGTCCAGGAGCCAGAAGAAGAAGGAGGAGCCCAAGCGCAAGGCCACCACGATTCTCGCTGCAGAGCCTGACGCGAAGGGCACCCGCAGCGACTCCCCTGAGCCCGGAGAAAGGAAAGATGACCACCGCCCATTCTGCATCTACCACAACAGGCGCGGTCACTCTACCGAATCCTGCTTCGACCTCAAAAGGTTGAGCAAGGAGCGCGAGCAAGCAGAAGGCAGTGGCGGCCGTGGCCGAGGCCGCGGCTATCGCGGGAGCGGACGCAAGGGCGGCTACCAGAAGCCATCGGGCAACCAGGCCAATGCTGCGGAGAAAAACGGCAACCTCCCTGACGAGGAGGACGGTGGCTACCAAGCCCCAACAGGCGCCATTGCCTGCATCCTCGGGGGAGCACAGGCGCCAAAATCAAACAATAAGTTCAAGCAGTTCACCCGCGAGCTCAACGCCGCCTTCCCAAGCACTGAGACCTCCAGACCCCACAAGTGGTCGCAGTACACCATCGCCTTCGACGCTCAGGACCACCCCAAGTCCACCAAGGCCTGAATGTCATCTCCACATATACATTTGAAGCGCTTCAAGTGCCTTACGAGCGGCTCATGCCCTCCCGGCCCTTCACGGGGGTCACCAGCGGCTCGATCGAGCCTCTAGGCCAGGTCAGGCTTGCCGTCACCTTCGGAAGAAAGGAGAATTACCGCACTGAGCACATCGACTTCGATGTTGCACACATCGGCCTGCCATACAATGCCATCCTCGGTTACCCCGCGCTCGCAAAATTCATGGGCGTCACGCATCATGCTTACAACATGGTCAAGATTCCCGGCAGCGCTGGCACAATCACCATCTGTGGACATGTCCTGGATGCCACCCGCGCTGTCGAAACGGCCTACAAGGCTGCGGCCATGGAGTTCCCCGCGGACAAGGACCTTGAGCCTCTCGAGAGGCCCAAGAAGAAGAAGCAGCTGTTCTCCCAAGAGCCAGCCGCCATAAAGAAAGTCTCTCTAAGCTCCAGCAGCTCGAGGGCTGAAGGCTCGGGGGCTAGCGTCACCATTGGTGCTGCGCTGCCTCCCAAATAGGAAAGCGCGCTCGTCGCCTTCCTCCAGGCAAACTCTGACATGTTCGCATGGACTCCGTCAGATATGTCTAGTGTACCGAGGGAGGTGATCGAGCACCCCTTGGCCGTGTGTCCAAACGCGCGCCCCGTCAAGCAAAAAGCAAGAAAACAAGCCCCCGAGAAGCAAGCATTCATCATCAGGGAGGTCGAGAAGCTCAAAGCGGCAAAGGTCGTCCGTGAAGTCGCGCACCCCACGTGGCTCTCCAACGTCGTGGTAGTCCCAAAGCCCGCCGGCGGAGGCCGCCTCTACATCGACTACGCCGACGTAAACAAGGCCTACCCCAAGGACCCTTACCCCATGCCAAGAATCGACCAGATCTTGGACTCCACGGCAGGATGCGACCTCCTCTGCTTCCTTGATGCATTCTCTGGTTATCATCAGATAAAAATGGCTAAGGAGGACGAGGAGAAGACGGCTTTCCTCACCCCTTGCGGTGTGTACTGCTACGTCTGCATGCCCTTCGGCCTAAAAAATGCCGGAGCCACCTTCCAGAGGCTGATGAGGATATCACTTGGCGAGCAAATGGGTAGAAACGCCGAGGCATATGTCGATGGCATCGTCGTAAAATCTCGAGAAGGAGACACTCTCCTCGGGGACCTTGAAGAGACCTTCGCCAGCCTGCGCAAGGTGAACATCAAGCTCAACCCCGCCAAGTGCGTCTTCGGAGTGCCTTCAGGCAATCTGCTTGGTTTCCTCGTGTCTCACAAAGGCATAGAGGCAAACCCTGACAAAATCAAGGCAATAGAGGACATGCAGCCTCCACGCAGGTTCAAGGACATGCAACGCCTAGCAGGATGCATGGCCAGTTTGGGTAGATTCATCTCCAAGTTTGGCGAAAGAGCCCTTCCCTTTTTCAAGATCATGAAAAGAACGGGCACTTTCAAGTGGACCCCCGAAACTGAAAAAGCATTTGAGGACTTGAAGAAGTACCTGGCCAGCCCACCAGTAATGGTCGCCCCAAGGTCAGGCGGCTAGTCCACAGACAGCCAGTGCCGTCCTTGTGGTAGAAAGGGAAGAGACAGTGCGCCAGAAGAAGAGTGCAACCACTCCAAAGGAAAAGCCTCCCGATCTGGAGCTCGACGAGAGACCTGCTCCAAGTCAACTGCTGCAAGAAGATACCGCGAGGGAGCCTGTCAAGTCTCGTGAGGCCAACCCTCCCGAGGCCCATGACAAGCCCCTTGAGGCAAACTCCCTCGAGGGCCAGTTCATGCCCCCAGAGGCTAAACCCCTTGAGGGCCTAGCGGAACCCCTTCAGGCAGAGCACACCAAGGCTACACAGACTACTCTTGTCGAACATCCAGTCTACTTCGTCAGCACAGTGTTGCGCGATGCTCACGAGCGGTATACGATGCAGCAGAAGCTCCTCCTCGCACTCCTCATCGCCTCAAGAAAGCTGCGACACTACTTCCAGGGACACCCCATCACGGTGGTCACCTCTTTCCCCTTGGAGCAAATCCTGCGCAACCCAAATGCCACAGATCGTGTCACAGGATGGAATATTGAGCTACAGCCATTCAATTTGCGCTTCGATACCACAAGGGTAATCAAAGGAAGAGCGCTAGCAGACTTTGTCGCCGAATGGACTAACCAACCCCTGAAGAGCCTTTGGGAGAAGAACAAGAGCCCTGTGGAGACACAATGCCCAGCCACTAGACCATGAAGTACGACGGAGCTTTTGCTTGTCGCCATGGTGGGGCTTGCGTGGTCCTTATCTCACCAAAGGGCGACAAGCTATATTACGCGGTCCACCTGTGCTTCGGAATCGACAAGATCTCCAACAATATCGCTGAGTACGAAGGCCTGCTTGCTGGCCTACGCGCCGCAATCTCCCTAGGCATCAAGCACTTACTCATCAAGGGCGACTCCCAGCTGCTTGTCAACTTCTCGAACAAAAGCAAGCCTAAGGACGACCACATGGCCGCATACCTAGAAGAGGTCCGTACGCTGGAGAAGCACTTCAGGGGAATGGAGCTCATGCACATCCCAAGAAAGGAGAACCAAGAGGCTAATGACATCGCCAAGCGCGCATAAAAGAGGCAAGCTCAGCCGCCGGGCCTCTTTGAAGAAAGGCTCGTCAAAGCATCCATAGAGCAGCCTCATAAGGCCGGGCCCGCAAGCACAAATGAAGCGCTCCCACCACCACCTGCAAACGGGGCGCCAAACTGTTGCTCACAGCGGTGCATCAAGAAGCAGGATGGATAGACGAGATCAAAGACTACCTCGACAGAGGGATCCTTCCCGAGGAAGATCTCGAAGCGGAGCGAATCGCCCGCCAAGCAAAATCTTACAAAATCCTCGAAGGAAATCTCTATCGCAAGCGCCCAAACGGCACCGCGCTCAAATTCGTCCCTCCTGAAGAAGGAAAACTGCTGATCAAAGACATCCACAGCAGGGAATACGACCACCATTCGTGCGCCCGCACCATCGCGGGCAAAGTATTCAGGAGCGGATTCGACTGGCCTCAAGCACTTCAGGCTGCAGAGGACATGATCCAAGCCTGTGAAGCTTGCCAATTCCACGCCAAGCAAATCCACCAACCTGCGCTGGGGTTACAGACCATTCCGCTATCCTGGTCGTTCGCGGTCTGGGGGCTGGACATACTGGGACACTTCCCAACAGCGCAGGGCGGATGTCGCTACCTCTTCGTGGCCATCGACAAGTTCACTAAGTGGCCTGAAGTGGAGGCGACGCGCACAATCACAACAGGCGCGGCGGTGAAGTTCATCAGGGGCCTGGTCTGCCGCTTCGGAGTGGCTAACCGCATCATCACCGACAATGGCTCACAATTCACCAGTGGCATCTTCAGAGCCTACTGCGAAAGAATGAGCATCAAGCTCTGCTTCGCCTCAGTCGCCCATCCGCAAAGCAACAGACAGGCTGAGCGCGCAAACGTAGAAGTCCTCAAAGGCCTAAAGACCAGGACCTTCGATATCCTCAAAGGCCACGACAAGGGTTGGATCAACGAGCTACCTTCGGTGCTCTGGTCCATCCGTACAACGCCACCCAAGCCTACGGGAGAAACGCCGTTCGCCCTCGTCTATGTAACCGAAGCAGTCCTCCCCACAGAGATAAAGCATGGATCCCCGCGGGTCCTCGCCTTTAACGAGGACCAGCAAGAGGACCTCCACAACGACGACCTGCTGCTCCTCGAAAGACTACGACGCCGCGCCGCCCTACGGGCGGCCCAATACCAGCACGACCTGAGGCGCTACCACAGCCGCAACGTGTGCTCACGTACCCTGGAGGCAGGCGATCTCGTCCTCAGGCGAATCCTCTCCAGGGAAGGCCTCCATAAGCTGTCCCCGATGTGGGAAGGCCCCTACAGGATCACCCACATCGCCAGGCCTGGCGCGGCTCGCCTCGAGACTTAAGACGGCGTCTCCGTCAAGAATCCATGGAACATCATGCACCTACGCAAGTTTTACCCGTGATCATCGTCACGCCCGTGATCATTGTCACGTCAAGACATCTAGCGGAAGAGGCAGCTGACGGCTCAACCTCCAAGCATTTTTTGTCTCCAGAGGTTAAAAGCTCACGGCTTAAACCTCACACAACTTTTTGTCTCCAGAAGGAACAAACTCAGAACGTGATCATCGTCACGCCTGTGATCATTGTCACGTCAAGACATCTGGCGGAAGAGGCAGCTTACGGCTCAACCTCCAAGCACTTTTTGTCTCTAGAGGTTAAGAGCTCATGGCTTGAACCTCCAAGCTCCAAAGGCTTCTCTCGAGGGTCAACCCTCCGAGCTCTCCATGTAACGAACCACCTCAGGCCGTTGAGAGTCTCTGCCACTAATGGGTGGTCCTCATGCCTCGACATGGTCAAAACATTAACTTGGCAACCCCAATGATAATGAAACAATTTCGTTCCCAAGTGAACTTAGCGCCTCAGCGCCGTTATGTAATATATTTGGTGAGTTTTATTTTACGCATTACTTTGTTGAAGTGTGCGCTTATATCTCTCCACTTGCGTACCTCGCGAGCGGGTGCTGAGTACGGTGCCAGTGCCTCAAATGACACACCAGCAGCACTGCAAAATCCAAGAGTCCGAGCTCTGGCTGGTGGGCAAGATCCCACAAACACGCCATATCTACAGAGGACCTTGGTACTTACTGTCCTCGCGAGGAACGCCTGAGGGGACCTACAAGCGCGCACGAGTCCCTTGAACCGTGTTCCAGCGTTTGGGTTCGCCCCTCTAACATCTACAGGGAACATAAGCCCCCACAAGCCTGAGGAGACACTCGGGGATGATCCCTCAAGAGAGCCTCCTCGCCAGGAAAAAAACCTCTACAGGGCGAAAACCCGAGAAGCTAAGTCTCGCACCCACGCCTCAAGGGCGTTTCTCACCCTCTAGCGCATTTTTGCCCCTCAAGCGACTTTGCTTGTCCTTACGCTTCATGGACTACTCGCACGTCTAAGGGGGGCACTTGAGCATCAAGACTCAGGGCTCTTACATCTCCTAGGCCTAAACTCCCCCCGGCCTTGCGGAGTCATTGCTCCTGCATACCGAAGCGGCGGAGTCATGGCACGAAGAGATGGGTCCTACCGACGCAGAGAGCAAATAGACATGAAGATGAGTCCAGAAAGACCTCCCGAGGGGCAATCAAGCTTAACACAAGTAGCAATAAAGAGTATATTACAGGCCAAAAGGTCTTAAAATATCTAAACACAAGATTGTTTCAGATACAAGCGCACGCAGGCGCAATAAGGTGTGGCTCAGGGGGAAGCAGTGTCGCCTTGGACCTCCTCCGCGGCACCCTCCTTGATCTCGACAGAGCGGGCCTCCTCCTCGCTGTCCTCCGCCGCAGCTTCCTCACGCCTGAAGCGGTTGCAGAAGGTGTGAACTTGCTAGCGGAGGGAACTGGATACCCGCTGCGCGTCCTCGCCTTGAGTAGCCTCTGTCACAGAGGAGAGGTCGAAGCCTGGCGTGAGGAGCCTGAGGTTGGTGAAGATGCGGTCAACAACCACCCCCAGAAGCTGCCGGCTCTCGTCCTCGATCGTCTCGCGAAGCTCGGCGACGGGGCCCTCGAGTGCCGCGAAGAGCTGGTCAAAGTAGACCAGGTACATGGCAGCATCGCCGCGGCTTCGGACGTCGGTATGCGGCGCGTCCGCGCCAAGCTGCACAGCAAGCTTGTTGCCATGAGCAACCAAGGCCTCGAACATGCGCTCACGCTGCTTCGTGAGCGCGCGAGACGCCTGGGCTGAGTCTGACGCCTCCGCCACCCGCTCCATCGCAGGGGCCACCTGCTCCTCCACGTCCTTGGCCAAGGAATTGAGGTTCTGGACTGCCTCGGTGCAGGCCTCCTCCGCTCGGCGACAACCGTCCTTGGCGCGCTTGAGGCGAGCCTCCAGCTTGGAGTTCGCCCTCTCGAGCTCGGCGATCCGCAGGGCATCAGCGGCATGCTTGGCCTTGAAGCATTCCTCCTGCGTCAGGGCCAGGTCGCGATACTTCTGAGAGGTGGACTTGCGGAATTGCTTCTCGCGCTCCACGAGGGCGTCCTCGGCCTCCTTCTTCTTCTCGGCGAAACGTCGCTGCCCAGAAGCTCGCTGGTCCTCCTGCGTCTGGGCTAGGTCGCGATACTTCTGAGAGGTGGACTTGCGGAATTGCTTCTCGCGCTCAACGAGGGCGTCCTCGGCCTCCTTCTTCTTCTCGGCGAAACGTCGCTCAAAGCGCTCATAAGAGAGCTTCTAGGCAGCGACGTTCTCTTCGTACTTCGAGATCGCCTTGGCCAGGTCTCCTTCGTGCTCCTCGAGGGCTTCGCGCTGGGCGGCTAAGTTTTTCTCCGCCTGAAGGCGTTGCTCCTCGCGTTGCCGCAGCTCTTCCTCCTTGGGGGCCAGCTGTCGCTCGCGCTCAGCAAAGCCCTTGCGGTCTTCCTCCAGAGCGGCCTGCACGGCCTGATGGACGGAGAGCAGCTGGGACTCCAGCTGGCCCTATTCGCGGCGCTTCTGTGCCAGAGAGCCCTCCATCGCCTCGCGCTCCGCCTTGGCCTCGCGCAGGAGCTCTGATGCGGCGTCACGTTCCGCTTGGAGGGGCTCGAGGAGCTCTACGGCGTCGCGGATGCCCCCCTCGCAGATCTCCTTGGCAAAGCGGGTGGCCTCCTCGCGCGCGGCCTGCAGCTCCAAGTCCTCCAGACGGCGCGCCTCGACCGCCGTATGGAAGGATGCCCACGACCTCGCCAGCTCCTCCTGCTGTCGAGTGAGCCATATGTCCCCGAGGGCGAGGTGCGCCTCCAAGCCCTCCAAGGATTCTCTCACGAGGCTGAAGGCGACCTCGCGGCGCCCCACGCTCCAGTCCCAGCCTCGAAGGACCAGTTCCCAGCTCGTGGAGGGCCCGGCTCCGGCGCCGAGTCCCGAGGGCTCGGCCTCGGGGAGAGCTCGAGGGCTAGCGTGGGCGCCGCCTGTGCCCGCGCTGGCATCCTCTTTGGGCCCCGCGGCAGCAGGGCGCTCCTTGTTTCCAGTTTGATGAGGAGGCGAGGAAGAATCTCCCTCCGTGGACGTACCCGCGCCATCTGGTGCCTCGCGCGCTTCCGTCGCAGGCGCCACAGGAGTAGTGGGCGCAGACGGTGAGGTAGGCACGCGCGGTGGCGTCGACGCACGCGGCGTCGTTGCTTCGCGCATCGGAGTTGCCTCACGCGGTGGCGTAACCACGCGAGGAGGAGTAGGAGCGCACGGCGGCGTGGAAGCCCTCTCCGCCGTGGTTTCCACCACCATCGGCTCGAGGGGCGGTGTAGGTGCCTCTAGGCACGGCGTCCCCCCCTCCGCCTGAGACTTCGTGGCCCCCGCCTGAGGCACAGCCGCCTGAGGCTCTGTCGCCCCCATCTGAGGCGCAACCGCCTCCGACTGAGGCACCCCCTCGCGGGGGTGTGCGGAGGCCGTCTCCACAGGCCTCGTGGCCTCGTCAGCCACGGTCTCTTCCATGCTCTCTTCACCTCAGTTGCCTTGCGAAGCCTACGGCGCTTCGCAGGCACAAGATCACTGGCAAAAACCCAAGAAAAGATCTTCAATAAATGGCAAAGTAAAAAAGAGAGAAAACAAAACGCAAGTTACCAGGTGTCACGAGCACTTACCCTGAAGGGGGGCGCCAGCATCGACCCACGCCAAGCCTGGAGAGCGCCATGAGGGGAAGGTCTTGGCCAAAGGCCTCGCGGGAGGCGTCGCCGCTTTCCTTTTCGAGGGGACGTCAGACGGTCTCGCCCCCAAGCGGTCCACGGCGGCTTTTGTGCGGGGCCCGCACCTCCCTGGAGAGGCCTCCGTGTCAGAGTCCTCCTCTTCCTCAGCCTCCTCCTCCACGGGGCGCGAGGGAGCCACCACGAAGGCGTCATCGTCACCTGACGAGATGTCGCAAACCTCGTCAGTGAACGACCCGGCCCTCGAAGAGGACACCTCCCCGGCTGTGGCCTCCTCTCACCTGGGCCAGCTCCTCAGGCCGAGGGAGAATCTGCCCCTTCCTCTCCCCGCATGGCTGGCGTTGGCAACTCTGAGTCCGCCCGGCCTGTCGGGGTGAACGGAGGCATCCCCTCCAGGACGTCCATGCGCTCCGTCAAGTTCTATTGATGAAGAGGCCGGAGCGTCACGGGGAGCTGATCCACGGCAGGCACCGATGGGTTGACGAAGAGCGCCGAGTGGACGTTGTCGACGGTGTCCTTGTCGTTGTCCTCGACATGAAGCCGCATCTTGTCGCTCGGCCCCGAGTACATCCACATGCGCACCGAGTGTGCCTGGAGGGGCGCGATGCGACGCGTCACGAAGTCCGCCACGATCATCTGCCCCGTGAGGCCCTCCTCGCGGAGGAAGCTCAGGCGCCCCATCAGGCTTACGTTCCTCGCGCCGTCGAAGGTGGCCTTGCCCAGTGGGAATTCTTCAGCAGGGGCTCGTCGGGGACCTCGAGGAACGCGCAGGGACAATCCACCCCGACGAAGAACCACTTCTGGCGGAAGTCATCCACCTTCTTCGTCACCGAGGTGATGGCCTTATTCTCGCTCCAGGACATGGGGATATAGACGCTTCCCATGTCGTCGACTATGCGGAACGCGACGCACCCTGAGCGCTCGTTCTTCGCCGTGATCCGGAGCGTGTCGAAGCATCGGAACAGCCCCACGGTGGGCTCCAGGCCCAGATACGCCTCACAGAGGTAGGCGAAGACGGCGAGGATGAGAATGGAGTTGGCACGCAGGTGCAATAACTGCACCTGATAGAACGCCAGCACCGCCTCCAGGAACGGCGAGAAGGGCGGCACCAGTCCTGCGGCGAGGCAATGCTGGAAGATCGGGAAGTACCCTCGCGGGCACTTCCCGTGCGTCGCGGGCTTCATGCCGGTGGCGCCATGCTCGTTCGTCTGGTCCGCAGCCAGGAACCGGACCTTGGCTAGCGCCTTCTCGTTGACACGAACGCCCAGCAACGCCGCGCCCTGCACGACCTCAGGGACCTCCGCCTGGGAGGAAGACCCCGCTGCGGCCTTGCCCTTGCTCTTGAGGGGGCTCATCGTTGCGGGCTCGGAGGATTGAAGGAAACGGAGAAATGGAGAATTGCAGGAGAGAGCCGAGGCGGAGAGCTCTAGGAGGCGAAAACTTCTGCGAGAAGGTTTGGAAACAGAACGGCTCCCTGCCGCAACGCTCGGGCTTTATACCCCCTCAACGAGCAGTTATCAGGGCGTGGTGGAACCCCCCACGACTCACGCCCCGGATCGTGCGAGACCGTTACTCGCTTGAATGTCGCGTGGCTCTGGCCGGCTGGGCCATAAGGGCCCACGACGCTTCACCTGAGCCCATGGGCTCGATCGTTCCCATCGCGGGCCCGGGGGCTACTGTCGGGCCGGTGGGAACTTGGGTATGGAGAGCCCACTCCCCCCAAGCCTCGCAAGCTGGCCAGTCAGACAAAACAACTAAGGACCAGGCATCACTGCCTGGCGGGACCCTCGAGAGGCAATTCCCCTCGAGGGCCTGAAGAGGAAACGAAGGCCTCAGGGGATCCCTCGCTTCAAGGGACCCTCCCGAGGCGCCAGCGCGCCTCGAGGGAATCCAACAGGAACCCCCCCCTCAGGTCTCCTCAGGCCTGAAGGGAAACGTCGCGGCCAAGGAAGTACGGCAAGACGCACATGGCCCCTGCCACGCCCACGTGGTGACGCAAGCACCCCCGTTGCCGTTTTAGGTGATAAAGGGGTCAATAAAGCCGCGCCGCCTGCTGCGGAACTGCCAGGACCTTCTACTATGGCAATAAAGCAGGTGCACGGCGCAACCCTCCAACGGGGAACGTCATCGCGGGCTCCACCTCAGAGACTGCCCTCCCTGCGGGCAGTACAGCACGGTCGTCCGCCTGTCGGCCACCGCGCCCACCTTTATTGACAATAGACCGCGTCCATGGACGAATGGACCACGGTGGACTCCTGCTCCACCATGCCTCTGCCATGTGGGAGCCACCTTGAAGGCCAAGCCTTTCCGATTCCATCGTAGGGGAGGTCGGCCTTTCTGATTCCACAACACTTGTAAACCCTTGCGATCCCAAGTAGGATAGCCACTGCTTGGAGGATGAAGAAGGTCATCATTCCCCCCCCCCCCAGGCAAGAACTGCCTCAAGGGGGCTTTCGGCAAGCCCGGTTGTACTGTAAACTCCATAACTCAATACAGACAAGCAGGAGTAGCGGTCTTACCTCCTCACGAGGGCCGTGAACCTGGGTATGGGCCGGTGTCCATCTCTATCGTGGGTGCTTCGTCTTCAGGTCCAGCTAGCAACGTCGCCGTGTCCCTCGAGGGTCTTGACCTCCGCGTTCAATCCCCTTCACGAACTACTCTTCAGGAAGTGACTACCCCCAGTTGTAGGGAGTCAAAACCCGACAGACTTCTCCCAGGGTCGACTCCCCTTCAGGGCCAGCAAAGTCAATCTCCAATGTCTCACATCCGGATAGAATTTCATCCACCCCGGCACGAGCATGCCCAGCTGGAATCTCGAGGCCATGCCAATGCGGTGCAGGATCAACTTTCACAGCAAAGCCGAGGGCTACCTTCATGGATATATTCTTCATTGTCTGGTGTAGCTCACAATCAGTCTTCTCTTCGATATTGTCCACGGGGTAGCGCTCCATCGGTGGCACATCAACATGTGCATGATCAGTGCTATCATGCAACGTCGTGGAAGCCATGATGCTTCTCCGGCAGTCGGGTGCATATTCTATGTACATGTGTTCTCCCTCTAGACGGCTTGATATTTGCTCCTGCATCTGAGAATACATCACAAAGAGCTGCTCGTTCTTTGCTTCCACATTCTTCAGCCGGTCTGC
This sequence comes from Poa annua, assembly GCA_026929855.1. Lineage (NCBI taxonomy): Eukaryota > Viridiplantae > Streptophyta > Magnoliopsida > Poales > Poaceae > Poa > Poa annua. Next base: position 34,797,459 of record CM049426.1, read on the forward strand.
CGCCTGCTGCTCCCTCCTCTTCTGTGCTCTTGCTCGGCTTCTATAAGTGTTTATGTTCTCATGAAACCCTATCTTCCAAGTAACACTTCCATATCCTCGTACGCATCCTCCGTGCTCAGGCTTTTTGAGTGCCTTTGTAAGTTCGTTGTTATCTGTATCAGGAACAAAATTTCCCGCCTCCACCTCGGCTACTGCTGTTTCAAGATCTTTGAGGGGGGTCAACACTGCTCTCTTCGTCGGATCACGAAGAATCAACTCCCCTGTTTCCATATCCAACGTCATGACATGCGCCATTAGGAAATTTCCTGCTCTTTCGGGCACTTTCTCTGTACCTGGAGATAGCCATGTTGCCTTAATTTCAGCCTTAAGTTTATCCCAGTTAGGCCTAGCATTCCTGTAGCCACATGTCCCCAGATTATGATGATATTTCTTCAGCGCGGCATTATCCGCATTCTTTTTCGACCGTTCTTTAGCTTCTTCCGAATCCTTGTAAGTCTTGAAATCGTCCCATTGAGCACGTAACCTCTCTTGAGTTCCCTTGAACTCAGGAGTAATCCTCCCGCCCTTGACATAAGTCGCCCACAATATTTGCTTGTGGTCACAGAATTGTGTGGCCATCTTCTTAAGGATCCATGCCTTCACTTTGTCCATCATGGCCTTTGTTTGCTCCTGGGTGTCCATCTTTGGCAGACTGAAATATGATATCAGCTTTTCCCAAATAGATTTTTTTAATTCGTCAGACACAAAACTTATATTGTCGGTTCTTGCTGGCTTATTCCATTCTCGAAAGGTGATGGGGATCATATCCCGAACAAGAACTCTTGCTTGATTTGTAAATGATGTCACGCTCTTTTTGGGCTCCGAAGGGATCCCATCGGCACAGACTACGTCAATCCTCATGTGCATATTCTCGCCCCACTTTTTGCTCGGGCCCCTTGATGAAGTGGCTCCCTTGTTCGATTTGGAGTTCTACAAACAAGCATTCGTTAACTATATGCTCAATGTGTGAAGGTCTATATATATATCATGATCAAAGACTTAAATATTTACATCAGATGACTTGCAGGTTGAGGGGCCAGCGCTAGTATCGACATCAATACTTGTTTGCGGGTTGTCTCCTTGTAACAAATCTTCCAACAAGCAATACCCATCATCATTCAGATATGTAACATCCCAAATTTTGCAAAAATTTAAAACTTTGCATTCAAGCATCATGCAACATTGAGCATAAGAATACATCACAAAATTATTAAATAAGACTTCAATTTATAAATATAAATAATCTATACATTTCATAAAGTGTTTATTTAAAACTCCTTTAACAAATAAAAATTTTCCAATTTATATATGAGCAAGAATAATGTTAAAAAGTTCCATTTTCAATAACCTTTCCAAAACATATTTTTATGAATTTTTCTGAAATGTTTTGAATAGGTTTAAAAATCATATTTGAAATCAGTATTTAAAAACAGAAAAAGGTTTTAAATAAAAATAATCGAATTTCGGAGTCGAGTGGGCCGTGGCCCGTAGCTATCTGCCGCGCGAGCGTAGTCGAGCAGCCCGCCAGCGGCCCAGCACCTCGCGAAAACGTTCTTCCCCAAATCACGCCCCCGACCCCGACAGGAAACGGCGGATTTGATTTGCACGATTACGAGCGATTTACTGCTCCCCTTACCTCGCCTCCTCCCCCTACTAATACCCCTCTCCGTTCTCCTCGGATTGCCCCAAACCTCACCTCGCGAGAGCCCATAGGCTGCCTGCACGAGCTCGCGCAATCCCGCCGTCGCCGTCGGTAAGAACTCCGCCGCCCGAGCAACTCCGGCCACCTCGGACCTCCTTTCCACCTCCCTTCGCTCCCTGTGAGCCGTGCGCATCGAGTTGACATGGTGGAGCGTGTGTTTTTGCAGCGAAACCCCGCCTCCGTCCACGACCGAGAGAAACCGACGCCGTGCGCAACTCCGGCGAGCTCTTCCGGGAAGACGAGGACGCTCCGGTCATCACCACCGTGCCATCGCCCTCCCCACGACGTCGCGCATCTCCTGGTGAGCTCCGTTTCCTCCTAGCATCGTAGCACGCCTCGGGCGCAAACGCCGGCCATGGCTCCGCCGCGCACCGCGCGTCTCCGGTGACCGCGCCGCTCGTTTTTGGTCAACGGATCGTGGACCGTTAGATCTAGATCCAATGGATCTAGATCGATTAGACCTCGCGCGTCCATTTTAATTTAGATCAGACGGCTCTCGCAGCCGATCCGCGCCGAAGCGGTATCGACCAATAGGATCGCGCCACGTAGCCCTGTTAATTTCTTTTTCGCAGGAAATTTTATAAATAAAACAGAAAATAGATAAAACTTGCAAAATTCATAACTTTTGATCTGTAAGTCTAAATTTAATAAACTTTATGTCATTGAAAATCTCTGCTCATGTAGTTTAATTCTACATCATTTGTTTTTCTCTTTGACAAATTATAATTTGTATAATTATCAGAGGAGTATTTCGGCCATTAAAATAATAACTTAAATAATAAAAATCATTTAGAAATAAAAGTAATTGTTTTAAGATTGTATAATTTCCCTCTGTCCAGCAATATTAATAAATGTCCAAATTGAAGATGTCATAAAAACAATAAAAGTTGTAATTATAGAAATCAAAGTTTTACTATATTATTTTATATTATTTTAAATTATCTAATTGATAAATAAAATAAGAAATACCTAAACATTATATTCATTTATTAATGATAGAAAATGAGAATTATTAATAAGTGTGTCTTATCATCAAGGACTTGCTTGTGATTGTTATTCTTGCTGTGCTTGTTCCTCCTGTTACCAACGCAAGTGACATTCATACAATATCCCATATTTCCTATATGCATAAGTAGTATGTTTTTGAGTAGTGTGCATGATAGGGATTTTGATTTATTTTATAATGCTAAGTTAGTTGGTATTTTGCAAATATCCTAGTAGTATGTAGCCACCCTTTTCCCTAAGCAGCCATGAAAAGATTTTATTAGTTGCTTAGCCATGCTATAAAAATGTTGCCATGTTATGGAAATGTTTCTACGTGTTAAAATCTAAAATGCACATCTGGGTGGAATTGGTTGTTATGGTTTATGTTGAGTGGCTTTTGGGACTATGCTTGTGGTTGTCATCGCCTAGGATGAATGTCTATTCTACTTAGGGCCATGAGTATGGTGGTTGTTACCCAGAAGTACACTTGTGGACGGCCACCCAGGAACGAAGAGATTACCAAGTCCCTCCAAGTTTAGGAGTTTCCCGTGCAACCTTTTGACAATGGGCTCTGTCTAGAATGATTAAGTTGTGGGAGTGCAACCTGTCGGCTTGACAAGCAGATGTAGAGTTGATAGGTGGAACGGGTCTTGTTAGTATGGTTGCATTCTTCTTCTAAAAGTTCTTGTCTCAATTCTCTCCTTTCCATAATCCACTCCGCGTGTATAGGATTTCTCGGACAAATTGAGTCTAAAGGTGAAAGTGCACAACCTCTGCAGAGTCGACAATCTGAGATCTCAGCCGTGTCCCCGGAAATGGACTACTTCAAGCAACTGGACAAGGATGGGCAGAAGAATCTCAACACTGTTTTCATAAAGTAAAATTTGACCAAGGAAAGAATTTTGGGTGCACTTGGGCTTTGTCCCTCGGTGCCAAGTCTTCGAGAAATGAAAGTGTTTTACAAAATGATAGGAGAAAACTTTCTTTCTGCAAATAGCCTTCAACCCCACCAAGCCCAATTATGCATATAGATGTTAGACTTGCCAGAATATTTATCTACCATAGTCACTTGCCAATTCATCATTGTATTGACCTCCTTCGGGGCCTGCATATTCCAATGTGCAGGAAATTCTGATGCTGAATGATTGGCTCGAGTCTACACCCAACATGACTGCCTGTGGCGCATGCTTGAAGATGAGGCTCAATGTTATTTTGCTTTCGCTGTGAACTTTGAACTTTAGCTAGCCTTCATGGCTATGCAATTTGTAATAAAGCCATATTGGCTATTATTTTTGGATCTCGTTGTAGTAATTTAATACTTATGCAATGATACTTTATATTTTGTACTGTGGTGCTGGCAGTGATCCAGGGACTAGCACATAACACAGGTGTTCCAACTTTAATAAAAGTTGGGGTGCTACAAAATGGTATCAGAGCAAAGTGTTGCCTGTAGGTTCGAGCCCCTAGGATTGGTTAAGCCCTTTTGGGTCATAATGTTACCATCTTTGAAGTATGTTGGATTCTAACGGCATGGTGGGATGAAGCGGCCCGGGACAAACTTTACATGTCCACGTACATGAGACCTGTTCCACAATATAAGTGGCTGGCCGGGTGTCTGTCTCTCTCACTATAGTGAAAAATCCAATTTACGAAGAGTTGTTAATATCTGTTGATCACCTTAGGATTTTGACTTAGTTTTCCCCCTAATTTAATAATACACTCCATAACTAGTACTTCCTTATCTTATGCAATTCTTGTTTTAATTTCCTTTCCTCCTACCTAAAGGATGACGAGCTTTCACTTCACCACTGCGGAGGACTTCGAGAACACCCGTTTTGGCTGTTACCTCCTCGATATCAGCGAGAAAATAGGGTTACCACTACCCCAAGTAAAGGGCTTCATTCTGAAGAAGTTTAACAAAGAGGGTTGCTGGGGAATAAAAGCAACACAACCAGGACGTGGAGAGGAGCCACCACTGGAGATCAAAATGGTTAGTGACTCCAAAGACAAAGGGCTCAATCTAGTCATGCAAGATTTGATTGGGCGCCTCTGCGGACGCTACAGCCTAGAGTTGAGGGGCCACTACTCCATTTTCTTTGGAAGAAGAAACGAAGATGGAGAACCTTACCTGTATGATGTCGGAGAAAGAGGCAAGGCAAAACCCCTTAGCCTTTATTTCCAGGAGCTGGAAATCCTTGTCACCGAACTATATGAAGATCGACGCACCGAGCTCCTGAAGAACGATGAGTTATGTGCCTTACTTAAGGAGAACAAAGAGAAGGTGAAGGTTCAGGAGGAAGTGACTAAGGCACAGGAAGAGATATTCGCTGCACAAGAGGAGAAGTACAGGAGACAAGAGAAAAGAGTTCAAGAGAAGAACAAGATCATCAGGGAACAAAAGGCAGAACTCGAGAGCAATGAAGTCGAGTTCGAGGCAGATAGTGACCTGATAAAAAGGCTTCGTACTGAGAAGAGAGTGCTGCAAGAAAAGAATCTTGCCCTGGAGAAAGAAGTAAAGGAACTCAAGGATGTACTCGCCAATGAAGGAATCGAGATACAGGAAATTGAAGAGGAGGAAGAGGATATGGTCGAGTAGTTAGTTAGTGAGACTACCATTTTTCATACACCACATTGTCTTGATCTTGTATTGACCTACCAACTTGTGGTAAGGCAGTACCTTCCCTTGTATCCTCGGAACCTCGCGAATTATTTTCCCAACTTTTATATCGTTTTCCTAAAACCAAAGGTTTTGAATTGTTTGCTGATTGTTTTATGAGTGGTGTGTTGATTGATGGTGTGCTTGACTGGATTTTTTTGTGCATGGGAAAGGTTCCTCCTTATAGATCTATCTATCTTTTACTTATCCATGCAAAACCCCCACAGATGCCTCCACGACGCGATCCCGACAATAGCGAAACTATGCAACAGCTGATGGCAGCTCAAGCCCAACTGATGACCATGATAACCCAGTTCATTGCAGCAACCAACAACAACAACAACAACAACAACAACAACAACAACAACAACAACAACAACAACAACAACAACAACAACAATAACAACCATCCACCACCACCCCCACCTCCGGTGGACAGACTTGCAAGATTTCTCAGGCTTAGACCTAATAAGTTCTCCTCTGCTACTGAACCCATAGTGGCGGATGACTGGCTCCGTTCCGTCAACAAGGACTTAGTAACTTGTGAGTGTTCTGAGGCAGAAAAGGTGAGGTTCACTGCTCACCTATTGGAAGGACCTGCTGCCATGTGGTGGGAGACCTATCAAGTGACCCATCCCTTGGATGGCATGACTTGGGATGCGTTCAAGGATGGTTTCCGCAATGCTCACATCTCCTCTGGCATAATGAACCTGAAAAAGGAGGAGTTTCGTAGCTTGAGACAGGGAGGTAGAACTCTGAAGGAGTATATAGATGACTTCTGTATGCTGTCAAGGTACGCACCAGAAGACATCGACACTGATGCAAAAAGGAAGGACAAATTCCTAAATGGACTTCGGGGAGAACTAAAGATACCTCTGTCTGTGGCATATGCTCCTAACTATCAGATTCTGCTAGATCAGGCAATCACCCTGGACAATAACATCAGAAAGGAAGAGAGTAGGAAGAGGACGTTTGGTGCAAGTAAGGGTAACACTGAAGTGGCTCACAAGAAACCACACACCTCAGAAGTCAGTGGCCATAAACCCTGGAACTACTCCAACAATGGTAGTGGCCAAAAGTATCATGGTCATAACCACAATGGAGGGTATAAAGGAAATAATGGTGGGTTCAAGGGAAACCATCACCATGGCCATAATCATGGAAATGGAAATCCTCGTCCTAACACTGAAGGGAAGAAAGACCTGTCTAATGTGACTTGCTTCAAGTGCAAGAAGACGGGACACTATGCTACTGATTGCCCAGAGAGAAAGGACGATGAAAATTCCAAGCCCAATCCTTTCCAGAAGGGACAAGTAAATCACCTCAACGTGGAAGAAGTTCATGATGAACCTGACGCTGTGATTGGTAAGTTCCTGCTCAATTCTTTTCCAGCATTGGTCTTATTTGATATTGGAGCATCGCATTCATTCATATCAAGAGCTTTTGTAAACAAACATGGGCTAGCCGAGGAAAGCTTAGGAAAACCTATTAGAGTGAGTTCACCTGGGGGTGAGATGATAGTAAATTCAGGCTGTAGACAGTTAGAATTAAGGATTGGAAAATACCTTTTTCCAGCAGACTTAGTCATCCTAGAAACCCAAGGTTTGGATGTTATTATCGGAATGGATTGGATGACCCGTTTTGAAGGAATCATAGATTGTGCAAACAGAGCTATCACCCTCACCACCCCCGAAAAACAAAAGATTAAATTCAGATCAACTTTCGAACTTAAGAAAGTTAGGCTAAATTCTCTTAAGGGGGTTAGCCTTGGTGATGTGTTGATTGTCCAAGAGTACCCAGATGTATTCCCAGAAGAATTACCGGGAATGCCACCTGATAGAGATGTGGAATTTCTCATTGAACTAAAACCGGGTACCGGACCAATAGCCAAGAGACCCTACCCAATGGCCGTCGATGAACTGAAAGAACTCAAGAAGCAACTGGAGGAACACCTCCTGAAAGGATTTATGCGTCCAAGTTCTTCGCCCTGGGGAGCGCCAGTCCTTTTTGTCAAAAAGAAAGATCAAACCCAGAGATTAGTCACGGACTACAGAGATATAAATGAACACACCATCAAGAACAAGTATCTGTTACCCAAGATAAATGAATTATTTGATCAATTGAAAGGTGCATGTGTGTTCTCCAAGATTGATCTTCGATCAGGATATCTCCAAATGAAAGTTAGAGAGATGGATATACCAAAAACAGCGTTTGTTACAAGATATGGCTCTTATGAGTATACCGTAATGCCATTTGGTTTAACCAATGCTCCAGCTTATTTCATGAATATGATGAATAAAGTGTTCATGGATTTTCTGGACAAGTTCGTGGTAGTGTTCATAGATGACATTCTGATCTACTCCGAGAGTCACAAAGATCATGAAGAGCATTTGCGCCTAGTATTACAGAGACTACGTGAACATAAGTTATATGCCAAATTCAGCAAGTGTGAATTTTGGTTGGAACAAGTCGCATTTCTAGGACACATAGTATCCAAGGAGGGTATAGCAGTGGACCCTGAAAAGGTCTCAGCTGTAACCAATTGGGAACCACCAAAGAATGTTGGAGAATTACGAAGTTTTCTTGGTCTAGCAGGATACTACCGAAGGTTTATAGAAAACTTTTCCAAAATCGCCAAGGCACTGACAGAATTATTAAAGAAGGAGAAGAAATTTGAATGGACTGACACGTGCGAATCCAGTTTTCAGGAATTAAAGAAACGACTAGTTTCAGCCCCAGTTCTGTGTTTACCTGATTTAGAGAAAGAATTCCAAGTATACTGTGATGCTTCACGCCAAGGCCTGGGAAGTGTGCTGATGCAAGAAGGCAGAGTGGCATCTTATGCTTCTAGACAGCTCAAGAAGCATGAAACAAATTACCCCACTCATGATCTCGAGTTAGCCTCAGTAGTACATGCCCTAAAAACTTGGAGACCCTACCTAATGGGAAAAAGATGTGAAGTGTTCACTGACCACAAAAGTTTGAAGTATATTTTCACACAGAAAGAATTGAACATGAGGCAGAGAAGATGGTTAGAACTTTTCAAGGATTATGACCTAAGTCTTCAATATCATCCTGGAAAGGCTAATGTAGTAGCCGATGCCCTGAGTCGTAAGGTTTACTTGAATGGTCTCACGGCAGGAGAAATACCTGAGGATTTATGCAAGGCATTCAAGGACCTCCGATTGGAAGTGGTACCAGAAGGTTTTGTAGCTTCGTTGGTAGTACAACCAAATTTGATGGACAATATACGTGAAGCTCAGAAGGGAGACAAGGATATTGAAGAAATCAAAGCCAATTTGAGAGCAGGAAAAGCCAAGTGATTTCATGAAGATGAGCAAGGAACCTTGTGGTTTGAAAAACGTGTATGTGTGGCAAATGATCCTGATCTTAGGAAGTTAATTCTGCAAGAAGCCCATGAAACACCTTACTCCATTCATCCAGGAAATACCAAAATGTATATGGATGTGAAGGAGAGATTTTGGTGGAACAATCTGAAAAGAGAAATAGCAGAATATATAGCTAAATGCGATGTATGCAGTCGAGTAAAGGCTGAGCATCAGAAACCAGCAGGACTTTTGCAACCATTGAAGGTACCGGACTGGAAGTGGGATTCTATTGGGATGGATTTCATCACCGGGTTACCAAGGACCAGATCTGGGTATGATTCTATTTGGGTTATTGTTTGTCGCTTAACCAAAATAGCTCACTTTATACCCGTGAAGACCACCTATACCAGCGCAAAGCTAGCTGGTATATACATGAAGAGGATTGTGTGTTTACACGGCGTCCCCAAGAGTATCGTGTCCGATAGAGGGACCCAGTTCACTTCCCACTTTTGGAAGCAGTTGCATGAGTCACTGGGAACTAGGTTGGAGTTCAGTACGGCATTCCACCCGCAAACAGATGGTCAGACCGAAAGAGTAAACCAGATTCTAGAAGATATGTTAAGAGCGTGTGCGCTTGATTATGGGTCTAGTTGGGATGACAATCTACCCTATGCCGAGTTCTCCTACAATAACAGTTATCAAGCTAGCATTGAGATGGCCCCATTTGAGGCTTTATATGGGAAGAAATGCACAACCCCATTATTGTGGAGTGGTGTAGGAGAACGAAGTTTCTTTGGACCTGATATAATCCAAGAAGCTGAAGAGAAGGTCAGATTAATTAAAGATAGATTGAAGATAGCACAGTCACGCCAGAAAAGCTACGTGGATTCTAAATGTAGAGAAATCGCCTACGAGGTGGGTGATAGAACCTATCTTAGAGTGTCGCCACTCAGGGGTGTAAAGAGGTTTGGAATTAAAGGAAAATTAGCACCTCGGTTTATTGGACCTTTTAAGATCCTGTCCCGTAAGGGTGAGGTGGCATATGAGTTAGAATTACCCGAAACTCTGTCTACGGTACATAATGTGTTCCATGTCAGTCAGCTGAAGAAATGTCACCCCGAAATGACGGGAGTTCCTTTGAAGGATACTGTACCCCTTGAAGAAGTACAATTGGAGAGTGACCTGACCTACGAAGAGAAACCCATCAAGATATTGCAGACCGCAGAAAGATTCACCCGTACCAAAACCATCAAGTTTTGTAAAGTCCAATGAAACCATCACACCGAAGAAGAAGCCACCTGGGAACGAGAGGATGACCTCCGAGAAGACCATCCACACCTATTTGCTGATCTTTTCGAAGCTCGAGGGCGAGCTTCCTCTTAAGGGGGTTAGTCTGTAACATCCCAAATTTTGCAAAAAATTAAAACTTTGCATTCAAGCATCATGCAACATTGAGCATAAGAATACATCACAAAATTATTAAATAAGACTTCAATTTATAAATATAAATAATCTATACATTTCATAAAGTGTTTATTTAAAACTCCTTTAACAAATAAATTTTTTCCAATTTATATATGAGCAAGAATAATGTTAAAAAGTTCCATTTTCAATAACCTTTCCAAAACATATTTTTATGAATTTTTCTGAAATGTTTTGAATAGGTTTAAAAATCATATTTGAAATCAGTATTTAAAACCAGAAAAAGGTTTTAAATAAAAATAATCGAATTTCGAAGTCGAGTGGGCCGTGGCCCGTAGCTATCTGCCGCGCGCGCGTAGTCGAGCAGCCCGCCAGCGGCCCAGCACCCCGCGCGCTCGCTCGCAGTCGCTGACAGGTGGGACCCACCTGTCATCACCCCCGCGGAAACGTTCTTCCCCAAATCACGCCCCCGACCCCGACAGGAAACGGCGGATTTGATTTGCACGATTACGAGCGATTTACTGCTCCCCTTACCTCGCCTCCTCCCCCTACTAATACCCCTCTCCGTTCTCGTCCGATTGCCCCAAACCTCACCTCCTTAGAGCCCATAGGCTGCCCGCACGAGCTCGCGCAATCCCGCTGTCGCCGTCGGTAAGAACTCCGCCGCCCGAGCAACTCCGGCCACCTCGGACCTCCTTTCCACCTCCCTTCGCTCCCTGTGAGCCGTGCGCATCGAGTTGACATGGTGGAGCGTGTGTTTTTGCAGCGAAACCCCGCCTCCGTCCACGACCGAGAGAAACCGACGCCGTGCGCAACTCCGGCGAGCTCTTCCGGGAAGACGAGGACGCTCCAGTCATCACCACCGCGCCATCGCCCTCCCCACGACGTCGCGCATCTCCTGGTGAGCTCCGTTTCCTCCTAGCATCGTAGCACGCCTCGGGCGCAAACGCCGGCCATGGCTCCGCCGCGCACCGCGCGTCTCCGGTGACCGCGCCGCCCGTTTTTGGTCAACGGATCGTGGACCGTTAGATCTAGATCCAATGGATCTAGATCGATTAGATCTCGCGCGTCCATTTTAATTTAGATCGGACGGCTCTCGCAGCCGATCCGCGCCGAAGCGGTATCGACCAATAGGATCGCGCCACGTAGCCCTGTTAATTTCTTTTTCGCAGGAAATTTTATAATAAAACAGAAAATAGATAAAACTTGCAAAATTCATAACTTTTGATCTGTAAGTCAAAATTTAATAAACTTTATGTCATTGAAAAGCTCTGCTCATGTAGTTTAATTCTACATCATTTGTTTTTCCCTTTGACAAATTATAATTTGTATAATTATCAGAGGAGTATTTCGGCCATTAAAATAATAACTTAAATAATAAAAATCATTTAGAAATAAAAGTAATTGTTTTAAGATTGTATAATTTCCCTCTGTCCAGCAATATTAATAAATGTCCAAATTGAAGATGTCATAAAAACAATAAAAGTTGTAATTATAGAAATCAAAGTTTTACTATATTATTTTAAATTATCTAATTGATAAATAAAATAAGAAATACCTAAACATTATATTCATTTATTAATGACAGAAAATGAGAATTATTAATAAGTGTGTCTTATCATCATAGCATATCATTCATGCATACATGATTATGTTTAGTGTTGTGATGATATGGTGTTGGTATTTATGTTATTCATTGTTTGTGCTAGATTGTGAAGAAGAGGAAGGACTTGCTTGTGATTGTTATTCTTGCTGTGCTTGTTCCTCCTGTTACCAACGCAAGTGACATTCATACAATATCCCATATTTCCTATATGCATAAGTAGTATGTTTTTGAGTAGTGTGCATGATAGGGATTTTGATTTATTTTATAATGCTAAGTTAGTTGGTATTTTGCAAATATCCTAGTAGTATGTAGCCACCCTTTTCCCTAAGCAGCCATGAAAAGATTTTATTAGTTGCTTAGCCATGCTATAAAAATGTTGCCATGTTATGGAAATGTTTCTACGTGTTAAAATCTAAAATGCACATCTGGGTGGAATTGGTTGTTATGGTTTATGTTGAGTGGCTTTTGGGACTATGCTTGTGGTTGTCATCGTCTAGGATGAATGTCTATTCTACTTAGGGCCATGAGTATGGTGGTTGTTACCCAGAAGTACACTTGTGGACGGCCACCCAGGAACGAAGAGATTACCAAGTCCCTCCAAGTTTAGGAGCTTCCCGTGCAACCTTTTGACAATGGGCTCTGTCTAGAATGATTAAGTTGTGGGAGTGCAACCTGTCGGCTTGACAAGCAGATGTAGAGTTGATAGGTGGAACGGGTCTTGCTAGTATGGTTGCATTCTTCTTCTGAAAGTTCTTGTCTCAATTCTCTCCTTTCCATAATACACTCCGCGTGTATAGGATTTCTCGGACAAATTGAGTCTAAAGGTGAAAGTGCACAATCTCTGCAGAGTCGACAATCTGAGATCTCAGCCGTGTCCCCGGAAATGGACTACTTCGAGCAACTGGACAAGGATGGGCAGAAGAATCTCAACACTGTTTTCATAAAGTAAAATTTGACCAAGGAAAGAATTTTGGGTGCACTTGGGCTTTGTCCCTCGGTGCCAAGTCTTCGAGAAATGAAAGTGTTCTACAAAATGATAGGAGAAAACTTGCTTTCTGCAAATAGCCTTCACCCCCACCAAGCCCAATTATGCATATAGATGTTAGACTTGCCAGAATATTTATCTACCATAGTCACTTGCCAATACATCATTGTATTGACCTCCTTCGGGGGCTGCATATTCCAATGTGCAGGAAATTCTGATGCTGAATGATTGGCTCGAGTCTACACCCAACATGACTGCCTGTGGCGCATGCTTGAAGATGAGGCTCAATGTTATTTTGCTTTCGCTGTGAACTTTGAACTTTAGCTAGCCTTCATGGCTATGCAATTTGTAATAAAGCCATATTGGCTATTATTTTTGGATCTCGTTGTAGTAATTTAATACTTATGCAATGATACTTTATATTTTGTACTGTGGTGCTGGCAGTGATCCAGGGACTAGCACATAACACAGGTGTTCCAACTTTAATAAAAGTTGGGGTGCTACAAGATATTGTGAGCCGTCATCTTCAAGTTCTCTACATCTTCTGGTCGGCTATCCCATATTATGTTCAACAATGCATCTTTCTGAGCATCTCTACCAGTACCGTTGTGGTCCATAGCTTCAACTAGAAGAATGATTAAATAAAGATAAAAAGTAGTAGCAATAACAATTGAGAGGGACATTGAAAGTAGTAGTTGCAATAACATCAATTAGTTACAAGTCGTAATAATATATATCCCATCCATAATACATCACGCTAATCAAAATGGACGTCGAACCGCCGGAAACATGCCGCGTGCAGTGAAAACCCAAAGTGAAGGAACCCAAACATGATGATAACTAATGTGAGATCCCTGAAAATGCTACCAAGTGTTGGACGGACGGACATCCAACGCAACCATGTACCGACGGACGTGCTCGTCTTCCACCCTGACACGACGATGTACCAACTCCTCGAGGGTTGGCGCCCTCTGTACCCGTCGGGGCCCATGTGACTGCCACCAAAGAAGCTCTGGGTCGACGATGGTTTCCTCATTCCTCAACAATCTGCGCACACCGGAAGGTAGCACGTGCCAACCCGGCGGAGTCCAGTCCCGGACATCCATAGTCCCGTCCATCTCGAAACTATGAATCTTTACATTGAATAAAAGATTGTAAATTCCAAGACATTGTATATATAAAAAATTGTAAAATTCAAAGACATTGTATAAAATTCGAACATAGTGCTAAATTCCTAAATCAACTAAATTCCTAAATCAACTAAATTCAACTAAATCCTAAATCAACTAAATTCTAAATCAACTAAATTCATCATTCAACTAAATTTCCAATTCAACTAAACAAGATCACTAAATCAACTAACACTAACCCTAACAATTTAAACAACAACTAACACTAACCCTAACCCTAACACTAATAAGTGAGGGGAGAGGAATGCTCACCGGCTGCGATGATGACGATCTCGGCGGGGACGGGGACGACGAGCTCGACGGCCCGACGTTGAGGGCGACGAATAGAGGAAGCGGGGACGGCGAGCTCGGCAGCAGCGGCGTTGACGGACGGCGGCGGATGGCGGCGAGGAGGCGCTAGGCTGCGGAAATCGGCGAGGAGGCGCGATCGAAGATCGGTTTGGGCAGCCTGGCGGTGTAACATCCCAACATTTTGGAATTTTTAAAAATCACTAAAATTTAACTTTTGTTTGATTAAAATGCATAAGAAAGCCAACTATAAAAGACTTCAAGCATATTGAAAAAGTTTAATATTTCAAATATCTCAATTTATCATTATTTTCAAAGGTTGTTCAAGTTAAACATTTTATTATCCATTATATTTCTTAAAGCTCAATATATTATTTGACAAATGATTTACCAACCTTCAAACCATTTTCTTGTAATACAAAGTTTCCTTTTAAGTATTTGATTTCAACCACTTAGCCATAGCTATTTATAAATTAAAATAATGTTTAAATGTATCCTTTTTAAAAAAAAAATTGAGGCGCAAAACAGTAGGGAAAAATCCCTACTGCTTAATTTTCTATTTTCTCATTCAGTCCAACTGTACAATAAAATACAAGAAGTGTTCATAAGGTATCAACCCATTGGGTCATGCCCTCTTTGAGAGAAGGTTTAGCTCTATGCATAATAAGCTTGAACGAATAAATAAAGTCTTCAAAACAATTATCCAGACAGACAGGCTGGTTATCAAAGATACTTCTGTTTCTGTGGTTCCATATGCTCCAGCATCCCACAATCAGGATTTCTTTAAAGAAGATCAATTTGTAACTCTTTTTTGCTGCCAGCAACATAGAGAAAAGGTCAAGATCATTATTCCATTCTAGCAAGAGCTTCCACCAGAAATTTCTGCTGAAGTCACACTCAAAGAAAAGGTGTAAATAGTCTTCACTGACTCCCTGGTTGCACAACACACAATCATAATCCTCAATCATGAAATTCTTTCTGGCCAACCAACCTCCCGTGTTCAGTCTATCTTGCAACAGAAGCCAGAAAAATATCTTGTGTTTTGGGAGTGTGCAAGATTTCCATATCCACCTGAAAGGAGGAGGGGCCAACTCATTTGGCATCAGGTTATCATATACTCGCTTACTAGAGTAAGGCTTCCATTTAGGGCCAGAGTCCATTTATCCAACACGTCTTGCTCAGTGCTAGTGGTGAGAAGGGCTTCAAGTTGGTCACATTGCTGGTTAGCAACAACTGAGAGGGGTATGTGAAACATATCAGCAATGTCTTCATCCACACAAATAGCAACTGCCTGCTTGAGTGAGATTGACTGAGACTTGGCAAAGGAACACAAGTGGGGCAGCTTATATCGTAGCATCTCATATGTCCATTGGTCTAACCATAACCTAACGGTTCCTCCATCCCCTGGTGCACAAGTGGCAATTTCTAGGAAAGTATTCAAAATATTGATACAATCCTTCCACCAAAAGGATCCCACAGATCCTGAATTTTGTGGTATCTTGTCATGTGTATAATGGGCCTGCCATATCAACTTTACCCATGGGAGGTACTCTCTATTCATGAATTTAAACAAATTATTCATGAGTAAGGCAATATTTTGTTTTCTGAGGTTTAAAACTCCCAATCCTCCAACCCTCTTGGGCTTGCAGACATTTTCCCACTTGACCAAGAATTTTCCTTTCTTATGTATGTCTTTTCCTCTCCAGAAAAAACCCCTAGTGGAACCCTCAATATAATCCAAGAACCCCAAAGGAAGTTTTAAGGTGCACATAGCAAAATTTGGGATAGCAGATATGATTGATTTTATAACAACTAGCCTTCCATCATAAGACAATGTATCTGCAATACCTATTAACCTTCTGTCAATTCTGTGGAGAATACCAATCAAGTCTCCCATCTTGGGCCTTGTTGTTCCCAAAGGGAGCCCCAAATATGTAAAAGGTAGTGACTCCAGCTTGCAGCCAATAACTAGGGCTAAATCTGTACTTTTCTCATGGTCAAGGTTAATGGGTACTAAGGAGGATTTACAAAAGTTCACCTTCAATCCAGTTGATGATGAGAATTTGTCAAGAAGGACCTTTAATCTCCTCAATTGCTCAGGGCAGGCAGGCATAATTAGCAGAGTATCATCAACATACTGTATGATGGGATAGTCCAAACCATAAGAATCTTCAAGAGGCAAATCAATCTCTCCAGAGTGCCAGGCCTCATTAATAACATATTGTAGAAGTTCTGCAGTTGAGACAAAGAGGAGAGGTGATAGAGGGTCTCCTTGTCTAACACCCCTTTTGCACCAAATTTTCTTACCAGGCACCCCATTTAATAAGACAGAGGTTGAAGCAGAGGATAAAATCTGAGCAATCCAACTTAACCACAAGTCACCAAATCCAAGACTCTTCAACATGAGAAGTATAGCACTGTATTCAACTTTATCAAATGCCTTTTCAAAATCCAATTTAAGGATAATAATCTCTCTCTTAGATTTGTGGCAAAGGCTGATATATTCAAAAGCCCAAGCTAAGCAATCCTGGATGGTTCTACTCTTAATGAATCCATATTGGTTTTTGTGTAATGCCTGAACAATAACCCTCTGCATTCTATTTGCCAAAACCTTGGTAAGTAACTTAAGAGTTATGCTGACCAGAGAGATAGGTCTAAAATCGTTGACAGTCTCAGGATCACTTTTCTTAGGAATAAGAGTAATATAAGCAGAGTTAATGCTATGGATATCAAGATTGCCCTCATAAAACCTAAAACACAACTGATAGAACTGCTCTTTAACCTGATTCCAACACTTTTTGAGGAAGGCCCCATTAAAGCCATTCGGGCCAGGTGATTTATCTGTGGGCATGCATTTGATCACCTCATCAATCTCCTCTTTGGTGAAAGGAACCTCTAGACTGGGGAAATCAATTCCAGGGTTAGGAACAATTAAATTGCTCAGATCAAAAGCCATAGTTCGGTTATCGGAGCACCCAATACGCTGCTTAAAAGCATGCCATAGCACAGCTGCCCTGTCATCATGATTATAGACCATTCTGTTATCCTCTGTATTCAACATAGCAATAAAATTGCATCTGTAACTTTTGGTGGCATAAGTGTGGAAAAACCTTGTATTCTCCCCCCCCCCCCCCCCCGCCATTTTCGCCCATCTAATTTTTGCCCTATTCCTCCAATAAATCCTCTTAGCTTCAAGCAGCTTAAGCAAATGGGTTTTCAGAGATATTCTGAAGTTTTTTTCGAGCAGGGAAAGAAGCCTTTGATCCTCTAAACCATCCAGCAGAGCCAGAACAAAGTTACAGGAGTCAATTGTCTTGTTCAGTTGTGAACGACTTTTGCTCCATCGTTTTAGACCATATCTCAGAGATTTCAGACGAGCAGTTATATCCTGTGCTGCATTTTTATAAACGCCATGGTGCTGCCAATAGGTAGAAACAGTTTCAGAAAAACCCTGCATATTCAGCCAGAACTCCTCGAAACGGAAAACCTTAGCCATTGGGATACTAAGTCCAATATGTATCTTGATGGGTACATGATCTGATGATAACTTAGCCAAAGGGGTAGCAATGGTATTAGGAAAAAACCCAGTCCAGCTGGAAGAGGTGAAAACCCAGTCCAGTTTTTCCAATAAAGGGTCATTCTGCATATTACTCCAAGTGTATGCTCTGCCCTTCAGTGGGATTTCAAGTAAATCATGGTGTCTAATGAATCTATTAAATTCCAACATATTGTGGACATCCCCTCCAGGTCTATTTCTGTTATCTGGCTCCCTGAGCAGATTAAATCCCCAAGGATCATCCATAGATGCATAGGGGAAGTGTCAATGCTAACTAGCCAATTAATAAACATAGCTCTATCAGCAGACGAATTAGGACCATACACATTAGTAAGGTACCACAACTGACCACTAATCTTGCAAATCAGTTCCACTGTAACATGGAATTTAGAAGATGAAATTTCTGTCCCATTGAAAAGGTTGCCATTCCAAATGGTTATGATACCCCCTGGACTGCCAACTGAAGGAGAGTAAGCAAACTGATTAAATCTCCTCGGACAAAACTTCCTAATATAGGACAGGTCAAATATTTCTTTTTTTGTTTCTTGGAAACATATGATATTGCAGTTAGATTCCTCAATATTTTTCCTAATATCATCCCATCTGATTTGGGAATTAATCCGTCTCATATTCCAGTAAAAAACAATCCATTGTCTACTCATTAAATAACCAATAAAATGAGCGAACTCTGAGCAATATTAAAAAGCCCAGTAAATCAGTGATCACTGAAAGGCTGAGAATTGGCAGATCATGGTCCAAATAATACATAGTGTTCCTGTTAGGAAAACTGATCAACAGCCAGAGCAGGTATAGAAATAACCAGAAGCATACACAAATGTGCCAAAATAGCTCAGGATAAAGATGATCACTTAGAACTTCATGTACTAGATAAGGGAAACATAGAGAGTTCAACAGAGGATAACCAAGAGCCAACTTATTACATGCCACAGTCCACAGATAGATAAATAGAGCAGGGCTGAACAGGACCAACACAACCCCTAGATACAAGTTACTCCACACTATCATTTGTACCATCATAATTCAGATTATCCTCAGACACATCATCAAGATGCATCTGGCATGGCCCAGTGGCCAGGGCTTGAATGGTCTTCAGTGGAAGGTGAGGTGGAGCAGCAACATCAGGGTCCCTAACCTGGGCAGAGTACTCTGCCACATATTCTTCCTCATCCTCTTCATGTGCATTATCAGTAGATGTAGCATCTTTGAAACCATCTTCCAGTTTGGCTAGCCTGGAGCTCCTTCTAACATGTTCACATGATCTAGGTGCTTTCCCTTTCCCTTTCCTCTTCCTGGTGGCAGTCGAAACAGCAGGAGCATTGGAGTCAGCCTGAACCTCACTAGCATTAGATGAGGCCTCTGGGTTCTGCAATTCAACTGCAGCAGTTGTAGCAGGACCTACTGGAGCAGTTGCCAAAGAGGTAATGTTGCAGTTGTTCTCAATCATATGAGCATGATGAGAAAGACTACTAATCGCATGTGGGAATACCTCCACAAAGATATGCTGGGGTGCAGGAACAGGGGGAGCTTGCTCATTCATCTGAGGCAAAACAGGTTCAATCACTTCTGGCATATCATTCAAAGGCTCCTCGATAACTGGTGCATTGTTTACCTCCTAGGCAGGGCTCTGTGGAGGTGTGACTAAGGCAGGTTCCTGGTTGATCTGATTGACTGGGGGGGGCATTGCAGGATCAACTTCCTCTTGCCACATAGAAAAATCATCAATGATAACTGGAACTGGATGAGGATTGGCTCCATCTGGTGGCAGTGGGTCTTCATCACCAGCCGCAGCACCTAGCATGTGAGTGTTCAGTATATAACAATGGCATGACCAAGAGTTGCCATAACCTTCAGCACTGGTATTCTGAATAACCACAATGCTGCCAGGAATTGAGTCCAAATCAAAAGCCCTGATCTTCACCATAACCCTGGCTTTGTTGGAATCATCTCTGTTCCACACTAGGAAACGCCCATATGGTGCAAAAGTAGTAATAATAGTATTAAGGGCTATGTGGCACAGAGATGATTCCAACAAAGCCAGGGTTCTGGCGAAGATCAGGGCTTTTGATTTGGACTCGATTCCTGACAGCATTGTGGTTATTCAGAATACCAGTGCTGAAGGTTATGGCAACTCTTGGTCATGCCCTTGTTATATACTGAACACTCACATGCTAGGTGCTGCGGCTGCTGATGAAGACCCACTGCCACCAGATGGAGCCAATCCTCATCCAGATCCAATTATCATTGATGATTTTGCTATGTGGCAAGAGGAAGTTGATCCTGCAATGGCTCCCCCAGTCAATCATATCAATGAGGAACCTGCCTTAGTCACACCTCCATAGAGCCCTGCCTAGGAGGTAAACAATGCACCAGTTATCGAGGAGCCTTTGAATGATATGCCAGAAGTGATTGAACCTGTTTTGCCTCAGATGAATGAGCAAGCTCCCCCTGTTCCTGCACCCCAGCATATCTTTGTGGAGGTATTCCCACATGTGATTAGTAGTCTTTCTCATCATGCTCATATGATTGAGAACAACTACAACATTACCTCTTTGGCAACTGCTGCAGTAGGTCCTGCTACAACTGCTGCAGTTGAATTGCAGAACCCAGAGGCCTCATTTAATGCTAGTGAGGTTCAGGCTGACTCCAATGCTCCTGCTGTTTCGACTGCCACCAGGAAGAGGAAAGGGAAAGGGAAAGCACCTAGATCATGTGAACATGTTAGAAGGAGCTCCAGGCTAGCCAAACTGGAAGATGGTTTCAAAGATGCAACATCTACTGATGATGCACATGAAGAGGATGAGGAAGAATATGTGGCAGAGTACTCTGCCCAGGTTAGAGACCCTGATGCTGCTGCTCCACCTCACCTTCCACTGAAGACCATTCAAGCCCTGGCCACTGGGCCATGCCAGATGCATCTTGATGATGTGTCTGAGGATAATCTGAATTATGATAGTACAAATGATAGTGTGGAGTAACTTGTATCTGGGGGTTGTGTTGGTCCTGTTCAGCCCTGCTCTATTTATCTATCTGTGGACTGTGGCATGTAATAAGTTGGCTCTTGGTTATCCTCTTTTGAACTCTCTATGTTTCCCTTATCTAGTACATGAAGTTCTAAGTGATCATCTTTATCCTGAGCTATTTTGGCACATTTGTGTATGCTTCTGGTTATTTCTATACCTGCTCTGGTTGTTGATCAGTTTTCCTAACAGGAACACTATGTATTATTTGGACCATGGTCTGCCAATTCTCAGCCTTTCAGTGATCACTGATTTACTGTGCTTTTTAATATTGCTCAGAGTTCGCTCATTTTATTGGTTATTTAATGAGTAGACAATGGATTGTTTTTTACTGGAATATGAGACGGATTAATTCCCAAATCAGATGGGATGATATTAGGAAAAATATTGAGGAATCTAACTGCAATATCATCTGTTTCCAAGAAACAAAAAAAGAAATATTTGACCTGTCCTATATTAGGAAGTTTTGTCTGAGGAGATATAATCAGTTTGCTTACTCTCCTTCAGTTGGCAGTTCAGGGGGTATCATAACCATTTGGAATGGCAACCTTTTCAATGGGACAGAAATTTCATCTTCTACATTCCATGTTACAGTGGAACTGATTTGCAAGATTAGTGGTCAGTTGTGGTACCTTACTAATGTGTATGGTCCTACTTCGTCTGCCGATAGAGCTCTGTTTATTAATTGGCTAGTTAGCGTTGACACTTCCCCTATGCATCTATGGATGATCCTTGGGGATTTTAATCTGGTCAGGGAGCCAGATAACAGAAATAGACCTGGAGGGGATGTCCACAATATGTTGGAATTTAATAGATTCATTAGACACCATGATTTACTGGAAATCCCACTGAAGGGCAGAGCATACACTTGGAGTAATATGAAGAATGACCCTTTATTGGAAAAACTGGACTGGGTTTTCACCTCTTCCAGCTGGACTGGGTTTTTTCCTAATACCATTGCTACCCCTTTGGCTAAGTTATCATCAGATCATGTACCCATCAAGATACAGATTGGACTTAGTATCCCAATGGCTAAGGTTTTCCGTTTCGAGGAGTTCTGGCTGAATATGCAGGGTTTTTCTGAAACTGTTTCTACCTATTGGCAGCACCATGGCGTTTATAAAAATGCAGCACAGGATATAACTGCTCGTCTGAAATCTCTGAGATATGGTCTAAAACGATGGACCAAAAGTCTTTCACAACTGAACAAGACAATTGACTCCTGTAACTTTGTTCTGGCTCTGCTGGATGGTTTAGAGGATCAAAGGCTTCTTTCCCTGCTCGAAAAAAACTTCAGAATATCTCTGAAAACCCATTTGCTTAAGCTGCTTGAAGCTAAGAGGATTTATTGGAGGAATAGGGCAAAAATTAGATGGGCGAAAATGGGGGGGGGGGGAGAATACAAGGTTTTTCCACACTTATGCCACCAAAAGTTACAGATGCAATTTTATTGCTATGTTGAATACAGAGGATAACAGAATGGTCTGTGATCATGATGACAAGGCAGCTGTGCTATGGCATGCTTTTAAGCAGCGTATTGGGTGCTCCGATAACCCAACTATGGCTTTTGATCTGAGCAATTTAATTGTTCCTAACCCTGGAATCGATTTCCCCAGTCTAGAGGTTCCTTTCACCAAAGAGGAGATTGATGAGGTGATCAAATGCATGCCCACAGATAAATCACCTGGCCCGGATGGCTTTAATGGGGCCTTCCTCAAAAAGTGTTGGAATCAGGTTAAAGAGCAGTTCTATCAGTTGTGTTTTAGGGTTTATGAGGGCAATCTTGATATCCATAGCATTAACTCCGCTTATATTACTCTTATTCCTAAGAAAAGTGATCCTGAGACTGTCAACGATTTTAGACCTATCTCTCTGGTCAGCATAACTCTTAAGTTACTTACCAAGGTTTTGGCAAATAGAATGCAGAGGGTTATTGTTCAGGCATTACACAAAAACCAATATGGATTTATTAAGAGTAGAACCATCCAGGATTGCTTAGCTTGGGCTTTTGAATATATCAGCCTTTGCCATAAATCTAAGAGAGAGATTATTATCCTTAAATTGGATTTTGAAAAGGCATTTGATAAAGTTGAATACAGTGCTATACTTCTCATGTTGAATAGTCTTGGATTTGGTGACTTGTGGTTAAGTTGGATTGCTCAGATTTTATCCTCTGCTTCAACTTCTGTTTTATTAAATGGGGTGCCTGGTAAGAAAATTTGGTGCAAAAGGGGTGTTAGACAAGGAGACCCTCTATCACCTCTCCTCTTTGTCTCAACTGCAGAACTTTTACAATATGTTATTAATGAGGCTTGGCACTCTGGAGAGATTGATTTGCCTCTTGAAGATTCTTATGGTTTGGACTATCCCATCATACAGTATGCTGATGATACTCTGCTAATTATGCCCGCCTGCCTTGAGCAATTGAGGAGATTAAAGGTCCTTCTTGACAAATTCTCATCATCAACTGGATTGAAGGTGAACTTTTGTAAATCCTCCTTAGTACCCATTAACCTTGACCATGAGAAAAGTACAGATTTAGCCCTAGTTATTGGCTGCAAGGTGGAGTCACTGCCTTTTACATATCTGGGGCTCCCTTTGGGAACAACAAGGCCCAAGATGGGAGACTTGATTGGTATTCTCCACAGTATTGACAGAAGGTTAATAGGTATTGCAGATACATTGTCTTATGATGGAAGGCTAGTTGTTATAAAATCAATCATATCTGCTATCCCAAATTTTGCTATGTGCACCTTAAAACTTCCTTTGGGGTTCTTGGATTATATTGAGGGTTCCACTAGGGGTTTTTTCTGGAGAGGAAAAGACATACATAAGAAAGGCAAATGCTTGGTCAAGTGGGAAAATGTCTGCAAGCCCAAGAGGGTTGGAGGATTGGGAGTTTTAAACCTCGGAAAACAAAATATTTCCTTACTCATGAAGCATTTGTTTAAATTCATGAATAGAGAGGACCTCCCATGGGTATAGTTGATATGGCAGGCCCATTATACACATGACAAGATACCACAAAATTCAGGATCTGTGGGATCCTTTTGGTGGAAGGATTGTATCAATATTTTGAATACTTTCCTAGAAATTGCCACTTGTGCACCAGGGGATGGAGGAACCGTTAGGTTATGGTTGGACCAATGGACAGATGAGATGCTACGATATAAGCTGCCCCACTTGTGTTCCTTTGCCAAGTCTCAGTCAATCTCACTCAAGCAGGCAGTTGCTATTTGTGTGGATGAAGACATTGCTGATATGTTTCACATACCCCTCTCAGTTGTTGCTAACCAGCAATGTGACCAGCTTGAAGCCCTTCTCACCACTAGCACTGAGCAAAACGTGTTGGATAAATGGACTCTGGCCCCAAATGGAAAGCCTTAATCTAGTAAGCGAGTATATGATAACCTGATGCCAAATGAGTTGGCCTCTCCTCCTTTCAGGTGGATATGGAAATCTTGCACACTCCCAAAACACAAGATATTTTTCTGGCTTCTGTTGCAAGATAGACTGAACACGGGAGGTTTGTTGGCCAGAAAGAATTTCATGATTGAGGATTATGATTGTGTGTTTTGCAACCAGGGAGTCAGTGTAGACTATTTACACCTTTTCTTTGAGTGTGACTTCAGCAGAAATTTCTGGTAGAAGCTCTTGCTAGAATGGAATTCTCTATGTTGCTGGCAGCAAAAAAGAGTTACAAATTGATCTGCTGTAAAGAAATCCTGATTGTGGGATGCTGGAGCATATGGAACCACAGAAACAGAAGTATCTTTGATAACCAGCCTGTTTGTCTGGATAATTGTTTTGAAGACTTTATTTATTCGTTCAAGCTTATTATGCATAGAGCTAAACCTTCTCTCAAAGAGGGCATGACCCAATGGGTTGATACCTTATGAACACTTCTTGTATTTTATTGTACAGTTGGACTGAATGAGAAAATAGAAAATTAAGCAGTAGGGATTTTTCCCTACTGTTTTGCGCCTCAAAAAAAAAGTTACTCCTCTAAGTGTCCACCATAGTGTCACTTGCCAGACTCCATTTTTAATGGAATCTGACCCACGTTGTTTTAATATTTTTCTTATTGCAGATTGATCAGATGACGAGTGAGGTTTCGTTCAAAGGTTTCGAGTCTACAACCAACATGTTTTCTCCTGTGGCAACATGAATGAGATGGAGACTCACTGCTATTGTATTCCCGTTGTTTACTCTTTCAAAGCTAGCTTTATGCTATGCAACTTGTATTAAATATTTTGTAAGTTTGGATCATCGATGTAATAAAATTGATACTTTGTTGTTATATTACATCGTAAACTGTGTGTGCAACCAAATCGATCAAGGATTTGCACTATACACAGGTATCTGACTTATTTGAAGTGCCGGTACGCTACAATGCTATGTTATATCATGTTATTACATGTTTTAAATGCATTTTATATAGTTTTATGCATTTATGGGACTAACCTATTAACAAGATGCCAAAGTGACAGTTCCCTGTTTTCTGCTGTTTTTGGTTTCTAAAAAAGTACTTAAGAAAATATTCTCGGAATAGGAAATAAAACATCCTGGAATTATTTTTGGAAAAGGAATGTTCAAGAACACCAAAGACGAGACGGAGAGGGGCCACGAGGCGGCCTCACCACGCCGTGGCGTGGCTCCCTTCCTGGCCACGCCAGGAGGTGGTGTGGGCCCCTCGGGCGCCCACCGACATCGCCCTTTTGCCCATAAATACCTCCTGATCTAAAACGCACGGACGGTGTTCACTTTTTCCTCCACGGGTCCCGAGCCGCCGCCGTCATCAACACCAATTCGGGAGAGATCAGAACTGCTCCCCGGCACCCTGCCGGGAGGGGGAATTGTCCCCGGAGGCCTCTACGTCACCATGACTGACTCCGGACTGATGCGTGAGTAGTCTACCCTTGGACTATGGGTCCATAACAGTAGCTAGATGGTTGTCTTCTCCTCTTGTGCTATCATGTTAAGATCTTGTGAGCTGCCTATCATGATCAAGATCAACTTTATGTAATTCTCCAGGTTGTGTTTGCTGGGATCCGATGAATATTGAGTACTAAATTTATTGCTTCATAATATATCATGTGTGTGCTATTTAATGATCTTGCATGCTCTCCGTTACTTGTGTGTGCTTTGGCCAAGTAGATGCTCGTAACTCCAAGAGGGGGTATTTATGCTTGATAGTGGGTTCATGTCTCTATAAAATCTGGGGCAGTGACAGAAAGCTCTAAGGTTGTAGATGAACTATTGCTACTAGGGATAGAACAGTAATACTTTGTCTAAGGATGAAATTACTTACTTACTTTACAGACAGTGCTTAAGGCGATAATCTGTTGCATGCAACTTAATACTGAAAGGGGTGTGGATTATTAGGCATAGATGCGGTTGGAACGGTCTATGTATATTGTTGTAATGCCCGAATGAATCTCACACTAGACATCATAACATTAGTATATGCATTGGTTTGCTCATAGTTATTTTGTCAATTGCCCATCTGTAATTTGTTTACCATTCATGGATGAATGTAATTATTATTTATGGAGAGACACCACTAGTGAACTGTGGACCCAGGTGCTTCTCATTAATCTTATAAAACCTCAACTACAAACATGTTACTTTCTGCAAACAAACATCTTTCTTCCACACATACGTTTAATCCTTTGTTACAGCAAGTCGGTGAGATTGATAACCTCACTGTTAAGTTTGGGCAAAGTATCTTGATTTTGTTTGGTGCAGGCTCCACGTCAACCACCAGGAAGCTCTTTTCTGGCGCCGTTGATACCTCGGGCGAATTCTTCATCTCCTACTGGTTCGATAACCTTGGTTTCATACTGAGGGAAATTTTCTGCTGCACGACTTCATACCTTCCTCTTGGGGTCTCCCAACAACACACCCACCGTGTGCATCACAGCCCTTGGAGGCCTTGTCCTCCTCTTGAAATCTCCCTCAAACACCTCATCAAAGTCACGGATATGCATCTTCCTTTTCTAAAATTTCCAACAAACATCATAAAAATCAATGTTTAGCCAACTAGATGAAGGGAAACTACTATAGTGACTTGCTAGAGGCTTAAGCATGCATCAAAACTAGTTATCTGAACTTAGAACAAGCATTCAAACTCACTAAACAAGATACCTACAGCAGTAAAATACTTCATATATACACCACTAAACAAAATTCCACTTGGATATTCGGAGGAGTCACATACTGGAGAGGAGATGCACCAAATTTCAGCAACAAGAATTGGCTGAATGTGGAGATCGAAATCCCAGGAGATGGGCAGCAAGAACACAAGTTTGGGATATCCAAGAGTGATTTTTCGGGCAAGAGGAAGGCAAGGGAAGGAGAGAGAGCAAGTAGGGGGCCTCTGAGCCCCACACCATGTGCTGGCGGGGCCAAAGGCCAACCGCGCCACCATGTGGTGGGGTGGCCCTGTGGGTCCCCATGGTTGCTCTCTGGCACTTCCAGGAGCCTCCTCGAAAAATATGATTTTTGATATAAATTTTTTAGTTTTCTGAGAAACTTTATTTTTTTCATTTTCTAGTATTTAACATTATTAAATTCAATATTGAAATTTTTTCTAACAAAAATTCAACTAAACATTTCATACTAAATAACATTATAGTAGGTAAAACAAGAATGAGAGAAAGAAAATTGTTTAGCCTCTTTATGCATTTAAAATGCACTTCTTAACAAGGTTGATCAAGTCTTGCCACCAAATGAATATTATATGACATACAAGATTTAAATCATATGAGACACTCATGTTACCTTATATTCAATTGATATAGATCCAATCATGAGAGTTTTGTATTCTTCTTTATATGGGCAATCAATACTTCCCACTCTAATAGACCTCATATTGGTAATTGTATTAACTCCAGGCATTCTATCAACTTTCTTGGGAAAATAAACAGTATGCTCCTTGTCATGAACATTAAAAGTAACTTTCCCTTTACTGCAATCAATAACAGCCCCTGCAGTATTTAGAAAAGGTCTTTCAAGAATAATAGACATATTATCATTTTCAGGCATTTCAAGAACAACAAAGTCAGTCATAATTAAGCAATTGATAGTTATTTGAACAGGAACATCCTCAAAAGTTCCAACATGAACAGCAGTAGATTTATCAGCCATTTGCAAAGATATATCTTCTTTAGTGTACTTTTTTATTTTTAGCATGCTTTTCAGGTTCCTCTTCTATTTCTTCCTGATCCGAATTGGAATTTTTATCCTTATCATTGTTATTAGCATTATCATTGTTGTGTTCATTACCACTTTTAGTTTCAGCATCAGAAACAGATATACTATTAGGAACATTAACAGGTTCACAGGATTCTACAACAGTTTTATGTTTCTTTTTCGTTTTCCTAGAAGGAGTACTAGGTTCATTAACTCGTTGAGAATCTTGTTCAATTCTTTTATCATGTCCTTCAGGATACAAAGGGTCTTGAGTAGATTTACCGCCTCTAGTTGTTACTTCACAAACAAGTTTTTCTTTAGCTATAGAGTTATTTACTAGCAATTCTTTTTGCACTTTAGTGAGTTGATCTATTTGAGTTTGAACCATATGAAAATGTTTAATGAGCACTTTAACATCATTAGAAGTTCTATCAACAATATCATGCAAATCACTAATAGCACGAGAATTTTCCATTAAATGATTCTCTATTCTCATATTAAAATATAATTGCTTAGTAATAAAATCATCAAATTCATCTAAACACTTAGCAGGAGGTTTAGAGTAAGGGATATCTCTATCCTCAAACCTTTGGAGAGAGTGTACCTCAATTATGGTTGAAGGATGAATATGCTTACTTAATTCTTCGATATGAGGTAAATACTTCACATCTTCAAATTTAATACCACTTTCTTAAAGAGATCTTTTAGCTTCCCTCATCGTTTCTTAATTTAATTCAATCATACCCCTCTTCTTCGGTGTTGGTGGTGGT
Source organism: Poa annua (assembly GCA_026929855.1). NCBI lineage: Eukaryota > Viridiplantae > Streptophyta > Magnoliopsida > Poales > Poaceae > Poa > Poa annua. Next base: position 34,826,218 of record CM049426.1, read on the forward strand.
GTTGGAGTAGGTTCAGGAATATCCCAATCATCATTATTCTTGCATATCATAGCCAGTAATTCTTCAGCTTCTTCGGGAGTCCTTTTCCTGAAACACAACTAGCAAAACTATCCAGGTATGTCCATTCAGCTGCTTGTCCACTATAAAATATATCAAATAGATCATTTTTCTCCAAATCATGGTTCGGCTGGCCTCTTAAAATGGAACGAAAGCGTGTCCAAGCCTTAGGCAATTTCTCATCTTCATGTTGATTAAAATTATAGATTCTTAACAAAGCATCATGTTGAGCACTAGCAGGAAAATATTTTTGAAAGAAAGCATCAAGCAAACCCTTAGGACTAGTGATGGAACCAGGAGACAAATTATTATACCAAGTGTTAGCTTCTCCTTTCAATGAGAAAGGAAATATTTTAGCAACAAAGTAAGTGCGTTCTTAATGTCCTCAGCAAATATTCCACTTAAATCAGACAATACATTCATGTGTTTGTCGGGTTATGACTTCCTAGAACTGGGGGTAGTCACTTCCTGAAGAGTAGTTCGTGAAGGGGACTGAACGCGGAGGTCAAGACCCTCGAGGGACACGGCGACGCTGCTCGCCGGACCTGAAGACGAAGCACCCACGACAGAGATGGACACCGGCCCGTACCCAGGTTCACGGCCCTCGTGTGGAGGTAAGACCGCTACTCCTGCTTGTCTGTATTGAATTGTAGAGTTTACAGTACAACCGGGCTCGCCGAAAGCCCCCTTGAGGCAGTTCTTGCCTGGGGGGAGGGGGATATTGACCTTCTTCCTCCTCCAGGCAGAGGCTATCCTACTCGGGATCGCTAGGGTTTACAAGCGTTGTGGAATCAGAAAGGCCGACGCTTGCTTCGATGGAAGTCTTGTCCCTTTTATAGGCGCCTCTGGCGCTATCCTTTGGCTTGGCCTTCAAGGTGCCTCCCACATGGCAGAGGCATGGTGGAGCAGGAGTCCATCGCGGTCCGTTCGTCCATGGACGCGGTCCATTGTTGATAAAGGTGGGCGCGGTGGCCGACAGGCGGCCGACCGCGCTGTACTGCCCGCAGGGAGGGAAGTCTCTGAGGTGGAGCCCGCGATGATGTTCTCTGTTGGAGGTTTGCGCTGTCCACCTGCTTTATCGTTAGAGTAGAAGGTCCTGGCAGTTCCGCAGCAGGCGGCGCGGCTTTATTGACCCCTTTATCGCCTAAAACGGCAACGGGGGTGCTTGTGTCCCCATGTGGGCGTGGCAGGGGCCATGTGCGTCTTGTCGTACTTCCTTGGCCGCGACGTTTCCCTTCAGGCCTGAGGAGGCCTGAGGGGGGGTTCCTGTTGGATTCACTCGAGGCGCGCTGGCGTCTCGGGAGGGTCCCTTGAAGCGAGGGATCCCCTGAGGCCCTCGTTTCCTCTTCAGGCCCTCGAGGGGAATTGCCTCTTGAGGGTCTCGCCAGGCAGTGATGCCTTGTCCTTAGTCGTTTCGTCTGACTGGCTAGCGTGCGAGGCCTGTGGGGAGTGGACTCTCCATACCCCAAATCCCACTGGGCCGACAGTAGCCCCCGGGCCCGCGATGGGCACGATTGAGCCAATGGGCTCAGGCGAAGCGTCGTGGGCCCTTATGGCCCAGCTGGCCCGAGCCACGCGGCACTCAAGCGAGTAACGGTCTCACACGATCCGGGGCGTGAGTCGTGGGGGTCCCCACCACGCCCCGGTAACTGCTCCTTGAGGGGGTATAAAGCCCGAGCATTGCGGCAGGGAGCCGTTACCGTTTTCAAACCTTCCCACAGAAGTTTTCGCCTCCTAGATCTCTCCGCCTCCGCTCTCTCCTGCGATTCTCCTTTCTCCGTTTCCTTCAATCCTCCGAGCCCGCGACGATGAGCCCCCTCAAGACCAAGGGCAAGGCTGCCGCGGGGTCTTCCTCCCAGGCGGAGGTCCCTAAGGTCGTGCAGGGCGCGGCGCTGCTGGGCGTTCGCGTCAATGAGAAGGCGCTTGCCAAGGTCCGGTTCCTGGTTACGGACGAACGAGCATGGCGCCACCGCCCTGAAGCCCGCGGCGCACTGGAAGCGCCCGCGAGGGTACTTCCCGATCTTCCAGCATTGCCTCGCCACAGGACTGGTGCCGCCCTTCTCGCCGTTCCTGGAGGCGGTGCTGGCGTTCTATCAGGTGCAGTTATTGCACCTGCATCCCAACTCCATCCTCATCCTCGCCGTCTTCGCCTACCTCTGCGAGGCGTATCTGGGCCTGGAGCCCACGGTGGGGCTATTCCGGTGCTTCTACGTGCTCCGGATCACGGCGAAGAACGAGCGCTCAGGGTGCGTCTAGTTCCGCATCGTCAACGGCATGGGGAGCGTCTATATCCCCATGTCGTGGAGCGAGAACAAGGCCTTCACCTCGGTGACGAAGAAGGTGGATGACTTCCGCCATAAATGGTTCTTCGTCGAGGTGGAGCGTCCCTACGCCTTCCTCGAGGTCCCCGACGAGCCCCCGCTGAATAACTCCCACTGGGGCAAGGCCACCTTCGACGGCGCGAGGAACGTAAGCCTGATGGGGCGCCTGAGCTACCTTCGCGAGGAGGGCCTCACGGGGCAGATGATCGTGGCGGACTTCGTGACGAGCCGCATCGCGCCCCTCCAGTCACACTCGGTGCCCATGTGGATGTACTCGGGGCCGAGCGACAAGATGCGGCTTCATGTCGAGGACAACGACAAGGACACCGTCGACAACGTCCTCTCCGCGCTCTTCGTCAACCCATCGGTGCCTGCCCTGGATCAGCTCCCCGTGACGCTCCGGCCTCTTCATCAATACAACTTGACGGAGCGCATGGACATCCTGGAGGGGATGCCTCCGTTCACCCCGACAGGCCGGGCGGACTCAGAGTTGCCGACGCCAGCCATACGGGGAGCGGAAGGGGAAGATTCTCCCTCGGCCTCAGGAGCTGGCCCAGGTGAGAGGAGGCCACGATCGGGGAGGTGTCCTCTTCGAGGGTCGGGCCGTTCACTGACGAGGTTTGCGACATCTCGTCAAGTGACGATGACGCCTTCGTGGTGGCTCCCTCGCGCCCCGTGCAGGAGGAGGCTGAGAAAGAGGAGGCCTCTGACGCAGAGGCCTCTCCAGGGAGGCGCGGGCCCCACACCAAAGCCGCCGTGGACCGCTTGGGGGCGAGACCGTCTGACATCCCCTCGAAAAGGAAAGCGGTGACGCCCCCCACAAGGCCTGGACCCAAGACCTTCCCCTCATGGCGCTCGCCAGGCTTGACGTGGGTCGATGCTGGCGCCCCCCCTTCAGGGTAAGTGTTTGTGACACCTGGTCACTTGCGTTTTGTTTTCTCTCCTTTTTACTTCGCCCTTTATTGAAGATCTTTTCTTGGGCTTTTGCCAGTGATCTTGTGCCTGCGAAGCGTCGTAGGCTTCGCAAGGCAGCTGAGGTGAAGAGAGCCACGGCAGAGACCGTGGCTGGCGAGGCCACGAGGCCTGTGGAGACGGCCTCCGCCGACCCCCCTGAGGGGGTGCCTCAATCGGAGGCAGCTGCGCCTCAAGTGGGGGTGACAGAGCCTCAGACGGTTGTGCCTCAGGCGGAGGGGAGAACGCCATGCCTAGAGGCACTTGCACCGCCCCCCGAGCCGATGGTGGTGGAAACCACGGAGAAGAGGGCTTCCACGCCGCCGCGCGCTCCTACTCCTCCTCGCGCGGTTACGCCTCCGCGTGAGGCAACTCCACCGCGCGAAGCAATGCCGCCACGCGCGTCGACGCCACCGCACGCGCCTACTCTGCCGTCTGCGCCCACTGCTCCCGTGGCGCCTGCGACGGAAGCGCGCGAGGCACCAGCAGGCGCGGGCGCATCCACTGAGGGAGATTCTTCCTCGCCTCCTCGTCAAGCTGGAAATGAGGAGCGCCCTGCTGTAACGGGGCCCCAAGAGTATGCCAGCGCGGGCTCAGGCGGAGCCCAGGCTAGCCCCCGTGCTCTCCCCGAGGCCGGGCCCTCGAGACTCGACGCCGGAGCTGGGCCCTCCACGAGCCAGGAGCTGGTCCTTCGGGGCTGGGACTGGAGCGCGGGGCGCCGCGAGGTCGCCTTCGGCCTCGTGAGAGAATCCTTGGAGGGCTTGGAGGCGCACCTCGCCCTCGGGGACATATGGCTCGCTCGGCAGCAGGAGGAGCTGGCGAGGTCGTGGGCATCCTTTCATACGGCGGTCGAGGCGCGCCGGCTGGAGGACTTGGCGGTGCAGGCCGCGCACGAGGAGGCCACCCGCATCGCCAAGGAGATTCGCGAGGGGGCCATCCGCGACGCCGCAGAGCTCCTCGAGCCCCTCCAAGCGGAACGTGACGCCGTAGCGGAGCTCCTGTGCGAGGCCAAGGCGGAGCGCGAGGCGATGGAGGGCTCGCTGGCGCAGAAGCGCCGTGAGCTTGTCCAGCTGGAGTCCCAGCTGCTCTCAGCCCATCAGGCCGCGCAGGACGCTCTGGAGGAAGACCGCAAGGGCTTTGCCAAGCGCGAGCGATAGCTGGCCCTCAAGGAGAAAGAGTTGCGGCAGTGCAAGGAGCAACGCCTTCAGGCGGAGAAAAACTTAGCCGCCCAGCGCGAAGGAGACCTGGCCAAGGTGATCTCGAAGTACGACGAGAACGTCGCTGCCCAGAAGCTCGCTTATGAGCGCTTCGAGCGGCATTTCGCCGAGAAGAAGAAGGAGGCCGAGGACGCCCTCGTGGAGCGCGAGAAGAAATTCCGCAAGTCCACCTCTCATAAGTATCGTGGCCTGGCCCAGACGCAGGAGGACCGCTTCAAGGCCAACCACGCCGCGGATGCTCAGCGGATCGCCGAGCTCGAGAGGGCCAACTCCAAGCTGGAGGCTCGCCTCAAGCACGCCAAGGAGGGTCATCGCCGAGCGGAGGAGGCCCGCACCGAGGCAGTCCACAACCTCAATTCCTTGGCCAAGGACATGGAGGAGCAGGTGGCCCCTGCGATGGAGCGGGCGGCGGAGGCGGCGGACTCAGCCCAGGCGTCTCGCGCGCTCACGAAGCAGCGTGAGCGCATGTTCGAGGCCTTGGTTGCTCGTGGCAACGAGCTTGCTGCGCAGCTTGGCGCGGACACGCCACACACCGACGTCCGAGGCCGCGGCGATGCTGCCATGTTCCTGGTCTACTTTGACCAGCTCTTCGCGGCACTCGAGGGCCCCGTCACCGAGCTTCACGAGATGATCAAGGACGAGAGCCGGCAGCTTCTGGGGGTGGTTGTTGACCGCATCTTCACCAACCTCAGGCTCCTCACGCCAGGCTTCGACCTCTCCACCGTAACCGAGGCCGCTCAAGGCGAGGACGCGCGGCGGGTCTCCAGTTCCCTCCGTGAGCAAGTTGACGCCTTCTGCAACCGCTTCAGGCGCGCGGAGGCTGCGGCGGAGGACAGCGAGGAGGAGGCCGCCTCTGCCGGGACCACGGAGGGCGTAGTGGAAGAGGTAGAAGACGAGGATGCTTCCGCCTGAGCTGCACGCTTTTGCGCCTGCGTGCACTTGTATCTGCAACAATCTTGTGTTTAGATGTTTTTAAGACCTTTTGGCATGTAATATACTCTTTATTGCTATCTGTATTTAGCTTGATTGCCCCTCGAGAGGTCCCTCTGGACTCATCTTCATGTCTATTTGCTCTCTGCGTCGGTAGGACCCATCTCTTCATGCCATGACTCCGCCGCTTCGGTATGCAGGAGCAATGACTCCGCAAGGTCAGGGGGAGTTTAGGCCTAGGAGAGGTAAGAGCCCTTAGTCGCGATGCTCAAGTGCCCCCCTTAGACGTGCGATTAGTCCATGAAGCGTAAGGGCAAGCGAAGTCGCTTGAGGGGCAAACATGCGCTAGAGGGTGAGAAAACGCCCTTAAGGCGTGGGTGCGAGACTTAGCTTCTCGGGGTTTTCCCCCTGTAGAGGCTTTTTGCCTGGCGAGGAGGCTCTCTTGAGGGATCATCCCCGGGTGTCTCCTCAGGCTTGTGGGGGCATATGTTCCCTGTAGATGTTAGAGGGGCGAGCCCAAACGCTGGAACATGGTTCAAGGGACTCGTGCGCGCTTGTAGGTCCCCTCAGGCGTTCCTCGCGAGGAGAGTAAGTACCAAGGTCCTCTGTAGAGATGGCGTGTTTGTGGGATCTTTCCCTCCAGCCAGAGCTCGGACTCTTGGATTTTGCAGTGCTGCTGGTGTGTCATTTGAGGCACTGGCACCGTACTCAGCCCCCGCTCGCGAGGTACGCATGTGGAGAGATATAAGCGCACACTTCAAGAAAGTAATGCGTAAATAAAACTCACCAAATATTACATAACGGCGCCGAGGCGCTAAGTTCACTTGGGAACAAAATTGTTTCATTATGCTTGGGGTTGCCAAGTTAATGTTTTGACCATGTCAAGGCATGGGGACCACCCATTAGTGGTGGCCTGAGGTGGCTCGTTACATGGAGAGCTCGGAGGGTTGACCCTCAAGAGAAGCCTTTGGAGCTTGGAGGTTTAAGCCGTGAGCTTTTAACCTCTAGAGACAAAAAGTGCTTGGAGGTTGAGCCGTAAGCTGCCTCTTCCGCCAGATGTCTTGACGTGACAATGATCACGGGCGTGACGATGATCACATTCTGAGTTTGTTCCTTCTAGAGACAAAAAGTTGTGGGAGCTTTAAGCCGTGAGATTTTAACCTTTGGAGACAAAAAATGCTTCGAGGTTGAGCCGTAAGCTGCCTCTTCCGCTAGATGTCTTGACGTGACAATGATCACGGGCGTGACGATGATCACGGGTAGAACTTGCATAAGTGCATGATGTTTCATGGATTCTTGACGGAGACGCCGTCTTGAGTCTCGAGGCGAGCCGCGCCAGGACTAGCGATGTGGGTTACCCTGTAGGGGCCTTCCCACATCGGGGACAGCTTGTGGAGGCCTTCCCTGGAGAGGATACGCCTGAGGACGAGATCGCCTGCCTCCAGGGTACGTGAGCGCACGTTGTGGCTGTGGTAGCGCCTCAGGTCCTGCTGGAATTTGGCCGCCCGTAGGGCGCCGCGGCGTCGTAGTCCTTCGACGAGCAGCAGGTCGTCGTTGTGGAGGTCCTCTTGCTGGTCCTCGTCAAAGGCGAGGACCCGCGGGGATCCATGCTTTATCTCTGTGGGGAGGACTGCTTCGGCTCCATAGACGAGGGCGAACGGCGTTTCTCCCGTAGGCTTGGGTGGCGTTGTACGAATGGACCAGAGCACCAAAGGTAGCTCGTTGATCTAGCCCTTTCCGTGGCCTTTGAGGATATCGAAGGTCCTGGTTCTGAGGCCTTTGTGGACTTCTGCGTTTGCGCGCTCAGCCTATCTGTTGCTTTGCGGATGGGCGACTGAGGCGAAGCAGAGCTTGATGCCCATTCTTTCACAGTAGGCTCTGAAGATGCCGCTGGTGAATTGTGAGCCATTGTCGGTGATGATGCGGTTAGGCACTCCGAAGCGGCAGACCAGGCCCCTGATGAACTTCACCGCCGCGCCTGCTGTGATTGTGCGCGTCACCTCCACTTCAGGCCACTTAGTGAACTTGTCGATGGCCACGAAGAGGTAGCGATATCCGCCCTGCGCTGTTGGGAAGTGTCCCAGGATGTCCAGCCCCTAGACCGCGAATGGCCAGGATAGCGGAATGGTCTGTAACCCCAGCGCAGGTTGGTGGATTTGCTTGGCGTCAGAATTGGCAGGCTTCACATGCTTGGACAATGTCCTCTGCAGCCTGAAGTGCTTGAGGCCAGTAGAATCCACTCCTGAACACTTTACCCGCGAGGGTGCGGGCGCACGAATGGTGGCCGCATTCCCCGTTGTGGATGTATTTGATCAGCAGTTTGCCTTCTTCAGGAGGGACGCATTTGAGCGCGGTGCCGTTTGGGCGCTTGCGGTAGAGATTTCCTTCGAGGATTTTGTAAGATTTTGCTTGGCGGGCGATTCGCTCCGCTTCGACATCTTCCTCGGGAAGGATCCCTCTGTTGAGGTAGTCTTTGATCTCGTCTATCCATCCTGCTTCTTGATGCACCGCTGTGAGCAACAGACGCTCCCCTGTTGGGGGCCCACAGTTTGGCGCCTCGTTTGCAGGTGGTGGTGGGAGCGCTTCATCTGTGCTTGCGGGCCTGTCCTCTTGAGGCTGCTCTATGGATGCTTTGACGAGCCTTTCTTCAAAGACGCCTGGCGGCTGAGCTTGCCTCTCTGATGCGCGCTTGGCGATGTCATCAGCCTCTTGGTTCTCCTTTCTTGGGATGTGCATGAGCTCCATTCCCCTGAAGTGCTTCTCCAGCCTATGGACCTGTAACATCCCAAAATTTTGCAAAAATTGAAAACTTGCATTCAAACATCATGCATCATGAGCATAAGAATACATCACCAAAAATATTAAATAAAACTTCAAATTCTAAATATAAATAATCTACAATTCCATAAAGTGTTTACTTAAAACTCCTTTAATAAATAAAATTTTACCAAATTACATATGAGCAAGAATAATGTTAAAAAGTTCCATTTTTAATAACCTTTCCAAAACATATTTTTATGAATTTTTCTGAAATGTTTTGAATAAGTTTAAAAATCATATTTGAAATCAGTATTTAAAAACAGAAAAGGATTTAAATAAAAATTATTTGAATTTCGGAGCAAGTGGGCCGTGGCCCGTAACTATCTACCGCGCGCGCGTAGCCGAGCAGCCCGCCAGCGGCCCAGCGCCCCGCGCGCCCGCCAGCAGACGCTGACAGGTGGGACCCACCTGTCATCACCCCCGCGCCAACGTTCTTCCCCAAATCACGCCACGACCCCGACCGGAAACGGCAGATTTGATTCGCACGATTACGAGCGAATTACTGCTCCCCTTACCTCGCCTCCAACCCGTACTAATAGCCCTCCTCGCTCTCGTCCGATTGCCCCAAACCTCACCTCCCGAGAGCCCATAGGCTGCCCGCACGAGCTCGCGCCATCCCGTCGTCGCCGTCGGTAAGAACTTCACCGTCCGAGCAACTCCGGCCACCTCGGACCTCCATTCCACCTCCCCTCGCCCCCTGTGAGCCATGAGCATCGAGTTGACATAGTGGAGCGTTTGTTTTTGCAGCGAAACCTCACCTCCGTCCACGACCGAGAGAAACCGACGCCGTGCGCAACTCCGGCGAGCTCTTCCGGGAAGACGAGGACGCTCCGATCTTCAGCACCGCGCCATCGCCCTCCCCACAACGTCGCGCATCTCTTGGTGAGCTCCGTTTTCCTCTTAGCGTCGTAGCACACCTCGGGCGTGAACGCCGGCCATGGCCCGCCGCGCACCGCGCGTCTCCGGTGACCGCGCCGCCCGTTTTTGGTCAATGCACTGTGGACCGTTAGATCTAGATCCAATGGATCTAGATCGATTAGATCTCGCGCGTCCATTTTAAGTTAGATCGGACGGCTCTCGCAGCCGATCCGCGCCGAAACGGTATCGACCAATAGGATTGCGCCACGTAGCCCAGTTAATTTCTATTTCGCAGGAAATTTTATAAATAAAACAGAAAATAGATAAAACTTGCAAAATTCATAACTTTTGATCTGTAAGTCCAAATTTAATAAATTTTATGTCATTGGAAAGCTCTGTTCATGTAGTTTAATTCTACATAATTTGTTTTTCCCTTTGAAAAATTATAAAATGAATAATTATCAGAGGAGTATTTCGGCCATTAAAATAATAACTTAAATAATAAAAATTATTTAGAAATAAATGTAATTGTTTTAAGATTGTATAATTTCCCTCTGTCCAGCAATATTAATTTATGTCCAAATTAAAGATGTCATAAAAACAATAAAAGTTGTAATTATGGAAATCAAAGTTTTACTATATCATTTCAAATTACTTAATAAATAAAATAAGAAATACCTAGACACTATAATTCATTTATTAATGACAGAAAATAAGAATTATTAATAAGTGTGTCTAATCATCATAGCATATCATTCATGCATACATGATTTTGTTTAGTGTTGTGATGATATGGTGTTGGTATTTATGTTATTCCTTGTTTGTGCTAGATTGTGAAGAAGAGGAAGGACTTGCTTGTGATTGTTATTCCTGCTGTGTTTGTTCCTCCTGTTACCAAGGCAAGTGACATTCATACAATATCCCATATTTTCTATATGCATAAGTAGTATGTTTTGAGTAGTGTGCATGATAGGGATTTTGATTTATTTTATTAATGCTAAGTTAGTTGGTATTTTGCAAATATCCTAGTAGTATGTAGCCACCCTTTTTCCCTAAGCAGCCATGAAAAGATTTTATTAGTTGCTTAGCCATGCTATAAAAATGTTGCCATGTTATGGAAATGTTTCTAAGTGTTAAAATCTAAAATGCACTTCTGGGTGGAATTGGTTGTTATGGTTTATGTTGAGTGGCTTTTGGGACTATGCTTGTGGTTGTCATCGCCTAGGATGAATGTCTATTCTACTTAGGGCCATGAGTATGGTGGTTGTTACCCAGAAGTACACTTGTGGACGGCCACCCAGGAACGAAGAGATTACTAAGTCCCTCCAAGTTTAGAAGCTTCCCGTGCAACCTTTTGACAATGGGCTCTGTCTAGAATGATTAAGTTGTGGGAGTGCAACCTGTCGGCTTGACAAGCAGATGTAGAGTTGATAGGTGGAACGGGTCTTGCTAGTATGGTTGCATTCTTCTTCTGAAAGTTCTTGTCTCAATTCTCTCCTTTCCATAATACACTCCGCGTGTTGTAACAACCCAAGTTTGCTAAATGGAAATATAAGGTGTGTTTTGAGCATTGCATGCATCCCATTTAATTTGGACAAGAATTTGCATTTTTAATTTCACATGTTTGCTTTTGAAAGAAAGGGTTAAATTCTTGTTATTCTTGGTGAACTCAAAATATTCCAAATATTCAAAATCCAAGACTACCAGTGGCTTCCTTGTGAAATTTTGAATCTTCTAGTATTTTTCTGCAAATTTTTCTTTTTACAGAAAAGCCCAAACCTTTTAAATAAGTAACCAGGGGCCTGTTTGTGAAAGAAACTGGCAATAATTAAAATCTTCAGGGGGGTTTTCAGAAAACAGGGATCGTCTTCTAGCTTCCGACCTCCCCGTGCGCCGGTGGCGTGCGCTCCGCCGTCCCTCGCCTCCCCGCGCTGCGATTCGCGCCGCCGCCCTTCCCTGGACTACAAGAAGCCCGCCGCCGCTCCGGAGAAACCCTAAGCCATTCCCATTTCGTCTCCTCCTTCCTTAGCTCGCCCGAAACCCTAGCTACGTCCGGCGAGAAACCCCGGCGAATCCCGGCCACCTCCTGCTCCGGCGAGAAGACCAGGAGCTCCGCCGCGCTCCTCTCTTCCTCCTCCTTGAGTTGCTCGTGCCAGGAAGCCGCGAAGCCGGAGAAATCGATCGATTCCCTCCGCTGGTCCGCCGCCGTCGACCACGGTTTCCGGCCATCCCCGAGCTCCCCTCGCCTCCTCGACACTTCCACGAGCACCAGGGTGAGCTGCTGGTCCTCATGGACCTCCTCTCCTCCTCCCGTTCGCTCTGGTTCTTGCGGCCGACGAACCCGAGCTCCGGCCGCCGCTCCGCCGCGCCGTGGCCGCGCTCCGGTGACCATTTCCGAGCGGCGCCGCCACTTTCTGGTCCGCCTCGGCCTCCTCTTCCCTTTGCTGCAATCCAATCGCCCCAACTCTCTCTGGTTCGAGAGAATCGTGATCAGCAGAGAGGATTTGGGCGCCGATGACGTCAGCTGACGTCATCATCTCCTTTTAATTCATAAAATCATTAATTCTTTTCTGTAATCATTTAATTAAATGACATGTGGGACCATGTTGTCAGAGTTTTAATCTTTTTACATTATTATTTTCTGAAATGATTAAAATTATGACATGTGGGGTCAATTTATTTAAATAAATTTGAAATTTGAATTAAATTGTTTAAACTTTGAAAATTCATAACTAATTCATTTTAAATCAGAAAAATATGATTTTTATATCAAAATATTCAGAAAAATAAAATCTATTCAATTATAATTTAATCATACATATTCCATACAAGAAAAATAATGTTACTAGTCTTCCCTTAGTAAACCCTAATTTAAATTATGGGTATGTTATATTCATCCATTTAATTTGGTGCTTGCATCTAGGAAATTCTAAAATGACATATCATTCATGTGATTGCACATCGCATCAATATTGTATTGATTGTGTCATTCCTTTCCGGTATTTGGTTCTTCACGATAGGATTTGAGCCCGAGAGTGTTTGCAACGCCCCCGAAGATCAATACCCAGCTACTGAAGAGCAAGGCAAGCATAACCTTATATCTGCACATATAAGATTTCCAAAGTATTTGATTCTTGTGTTATGCATACGGTTCAAAGATGTTTTGGTCAAGGTATAGAGTGTCACTTGCGTTGCATTGCCGCTTAGACTTGCTTAGTTGTTCCTTTCTCCATCCAGTTGAGAGGATTGGGGTGGGATAAGTATACATGACTTGTTAATGTTAAAGACTTGGACGAGAGGCCACATTGGGTTCGTGGTGGATTGTCTCGTTCTCGTCGACATTAGGAACTGAGTTCCTGGGTTCGGAACCAAGACTATCCGTGCATCCACACGGGGCTCGGAAACCCCTCGACACCAACTTGCCTAGCCTACTACGTGAAGCCACTAGTTCGAGTGTTCCATTTGCGTGTGCGGTAAAATGATTTGAGGAGAAAATTTAGGGCTTGGGTCAGGAGAGTGTGACGCTCTGATCTTGACCCCGGCAACCCGCACTAGGGATCGCTGAGATGGCGGTCTGACCTACTGCTGTGGCTCATGAACATAGGCGAAGCTTGGGAAAGGTCGTGGCCAACTCTCCAGCCGGCACTCCCAGGTAGAGTGCTAATGTCTGGCGTATCGGTTGGTTGGCGCGTGTGGGTAGTTACACCCCCTGCAGGGTAAATCTTTTCGGAAAGCCGTGTCCACGGTTATGGACGACTTGGTACCTTATTTCGGTGATCATAGACAACTTGAAATTAATCATAAAACTGTCAACTAAGGGTGGTTAGGGTTACTTCCTCGGGTTGAGCGAGGGGGTGATTCTTGAGGGTGGTGCAAGCGATGACATCTCGGTGGCTACAGAAGAAGGAGGATGAAGTCAGAGGTGTTGCTTCCTTATCCCATTTTAAAGGTCTATTGATGCGAGATTCTCTCCTCCCTCGATTTGAAAACAAAGATGTCTTTATGCAAAGACATTCATGATTACTCTCAGAACGGGCAGATATATAGAAGGTAAAATAAGTCTTGTTGAGTACCTCCTGTACTCAGCCTTGCGCACTTTTTGGACAGGTGAAGGTTCCAACTCCACCGCTGGTTTCTACCTGGACATCGACGAGTAGATCGGGGTTCCCGGGCAGCAGCCTGGAATCGATGGGCGGGACGTCGCTTATGTTATGGCCTCTTAGGCCTTTTGGTTCTTGTTATGTAGCATAACATAATTTGCTTTCGCTGTTTGATGTGTTGATGGGTCAGTGACCTCGGCTTGTAATATTTGCTATCTTCACTCCTCTAAGAGTTTGTATAATATTACTTTGAGTCGTAGAGTCACTGCTGTGTTATCGAATGTTCAGCTGTTGGCTCTCGAGATCGAGGTTAGGCTTATATCAGATGGATATCTGGGATTTGTCCAGCCTGGCTCTCGGGGGTGCTACAGGTTTTGGTATCAGAGCAGGACTGCCTGTAGGAAACCCTTTTTGTTGGTCGATGTTGAGTTTAGTGTTTGTGAAAACTATTTGAAAGCTAAAAAAAAACTATTTGCGAAAATCTTGATAGGATGCTTTTTCTCCTTATCCATGAATCTATTCTTGGAGCCTCTTTTCTTGATTTGATTTCTAAAGGTTTACCATCTCATCCCATATCTCAAAATCTTAGGATTTCGGAGGATGGGTAGTGTTCTTTCGTACCTATTTTCGTTTGCGGTTCTCAGAGTGTTCTATATGTTTCAACTCCGCTGAAGCATGTATCTTTCTTCTTCCAATCTTGAATTCTACTGCTTGACCATCTCTTATCATTGATATCCTGTTACTTTCCACGTCTTTTCATCTATCCTGTTTACCGGTGGATCTAACTTCGTGGTCTCTGTTCTATGCTATCAGGATGTCAAGTGGTACTCGTGGCCAGGGCCGTGGTGGTCGTCACCATGGTGATGATGATGAACTGCCGCCACCTCCCACAATGGCGCAGGTTCTTCAGAACATCGAGAACAATCGCGTGCGGACTGAACATCTCCTTGAGCGAGTGGCTCAGAACACAGAACGTCGTCCAAATGTCTGTGCTACACTTGGAGATTTCCTTAAAGCTCAGCCTCCTACCTTTGGTGAATACAAGGAGCCCCTTGAAGCTGATGACTGGATCCGTACAATTGAGCGTAAGTTTGCTGCTCTCCATGTTCAAGCCAATGACCGTGTGAACTTCGCCACCTACCAGCTAGAGGGTGCAGCTGGCGCTTGGTGGGAAGGTTTCTTGGCGTTGCAGGCGCCAGGACATGAGGTCACTTGGGAAGAATTCCGTACTGCCTTCCGTGCTGCCTACATTCCTAAAGCAGTAATGGACATCAAAAGAAAGGAGTTCCTGGAACTGTCCCAGGGAAGGTTGAATATCGAGGCTTATGGGCGTGAGTTCACTCGTCTCGCTCGCTATGCCCCTCGAGATGTTACTGATGATGCGGATAAACAAGAGCTATTCCGCAAGGGCCTGAACCCAGCGCTTCGGTATGAGCTGCTACCCTTTAAGTTCCAAACCTTCCAAGATCTGTACAATCAGGCTATCACCCTTGAGAATGGAAGGAAGGAAATGGATTCCGCTATGAGGTCCGTCTCCGGGGATCCTCGTGCATCTGGCTCTGGGTTCAAGAAGCGCCGTGTGTTCATTCCATATAGCGCTGTTCCAAGAGCCCCATATGCACCCAAGCCTGCTGGTTATGCTCCTCGCCCAACTGCACCCCATTCTACTTCGACCTATGGTGGTGGGCAAAGTTATCGTCCCTCAGGTGCTGCTCCAGCTGGACTTATCTGCTACACCTGTGGTCAACCCGGACACTATGCTTGGGGATGTCCTCAAAGGAACATTGGTGGTGGAACCCCTCCGCCAAAGAAGGATGCTAAACCATCTGGTGCTGGACGTGGTTGTCTGACCCATGTCACTGCTGAGGCTGCTGAAGAAGATCCAAGCGTCATTCTTGGTACGCTTCATCTCAACTCAATTCCAGCTACAGTTTTGTTTGATTCCGGAGCATCGCATTCATTCATTTCGCAAGGATTTGCTCAAAAGCATGGTATCCTTCTAGAGGAAATGTCTATCTCTATGGAGATTAATACCCCGGGATCTCGTTGGCGGGCAATCTGGACTACCCCTGAGCCCAACATTGTTATAGGCTCTTTATCTTATCCCGTTTCTCTCATTGCCCTCAAGTCAACTGACCTTGACGTCATCTTGGGCATGGATTGGCTGGTACGGTACAAGGCCGTTATTGACTGTGCAGCCAGATCTGTAAATATGACCCACCCCTCCGGTGAAACTGTTCGGTACTGGTCTCCTTCCTCAGTACCTTCCTCCGCAACATCTCTTCCAAGCTCAGAGTTGTGTGCCATGGACACCACACCTACCCTTGAGATTCAAGACGTTCAGGTGGTTCGTGAATTTCCAGATGTTTTTCCTGAGGAGTTGCCTGGTATGCCACCTGATCGAAGTGTGGAGTTTGTTATTGAGTTGGTTCCTGGAACTGCTCCAGTTTCCAAAAGACCTTATCGCATGCCTAAGGAAGAGTTGGTGGAGTTAAAGAGACAGTTAGAGGAGATGGAAGAGAAGGGATTTATCCCACCTAGCACCTCTTCTTGGGGATGCCCTGCCCTCTTTGTCAAGAAGCGGGACACCAACATCCCTCGACTGGTGGTTGACTATCGACCGTTGAATGCTGTGACAATCAAGAACAAGTACCCCCTTCCTCGGATCAATGATCTATTTGACCAACTAGCTGGTGCTACTGTCTTCTCCAAGATGGATCTGAGGTCTGGTTATCATCAAATCAAAATCCGGGAGGATGACATTCCAAAGACGGCATTTCAAACTCGTTATGGTCTCTATGAGTATACCGTGATGTCCTTTGGTCTTACCAATGCTCCAGCCACTTTTATGCGGCTGATGAACTCAGTATTCATGGAGTACCTCGACAAGTTCGTCGTGATCTACATCGATGATATCCTAATCTATTCCAAAACCGAAGAAGAACACGCAGAGCATCTGCGTTTGGTGTTGACCAAGCTTCGTGAGCATCGTCTCTATGCCAAGTTCTCTAAGTGTGAATTCTGGTTGAAGGAGCTTATCTTTCTTGGTCATGTTGTGTCAGCCGATGGTGTTACCGTCATTCCGGAGAAAGTTCAAGCTGTTTTGGATTGGGAGACACCTAAATCAGCTAAAGAGATTCGGAGTTTTCTCGGACTTGCTGGTTATTACCGTCGCTTTATTGAGAACTTCTCCAAGATTGCAAAGCCCCTGACTGATCTTCTCAAGAAAGGAAAGAAGTTTGAATGGTCAGAAAAGGCAGAAGAAAGCTTTCAGGTATTGAAAACCAAGTTGACTACTGCTCCAGTTCTTGTTCTTCCTGATACGAGCAAGGATTTCGTTGTTTTCTGTGATGCTTCTCTTCAAGGGCTCGGATGTGTGTTGATGCAAGATGGTCATGTCGTGGCCTATGCCTCTCGGCAGCTGAAACCACATGAGCTGAACTATCCAACCCATGATCTAGAGCTGTCTGCTGTTGTACATGCTCTAAAGCAATGGCGGCATTATCTCTTTGGTAATCGCTGCGAGGTCTATTCAGATCATCAAAGTCTGAAGTATCTATTCACCCAGCCGGATCTGAATCTCAGACAGAGAAGATGGTTGGAACTCATCAAAGATTATGATTTGGGTCTCAACTACCAACCCGGCAAGGCGAATGTGGTCGCCGACGCGCTAAGTCGGAAGTCTTACTGCAACAATCTGATACTTAAGAAAGCTCAACCCTCCCTCTATGAGGAGTTTGCACGACTCAACCTTGAAGTTGTCCCTAATGGATTCCTGGCAAATCTAGAGGTGAAACCCTCTCTTGAACAACGGATCATAGCTGCCCAGAAGAATGATTCTGATATCACTCAGATTAAGCGGAACGTTGCTGACGGAGCAGCTACATGCTTCACCATCGATGACCAAGGTACCGTTTATTTCGGCAAGCGTCTAGTGGTGCCCAAGAAGCAAGATCTGAAACAGCTTATCCTTCGAGAAGCTCATGAGTCACCTCTTTCTATCCATCCTGGTGGCACTAAGATGTATAGGGATCTTCGTCAGAGATTCTGGTGGTCCCGGATGAAGCGAGAAATTGCTAAGTTTGTGGCAGAATGTGACGTTTGTCGTCGCGTCAAAGCTGAACATCAAAGGCCAGCTGGTACCCTTCAACCCCTTTCTATTCCTGTCTGGAAATGGGATGAAGTTGGTATTGATTTCATCACCGGTCTTCCAAAGACTCAAAAGGGAAACAATGCTATCTGGGTAGTCGTGGACCGCCTTTCTAAGGTTGCTCACTTCCTTCCTGTTCGAGAAGATATTACCGCTATTCAGCTAGCAGATCTGTATGTCTCCCGGATAGTTGCTCTTCATGGTATTCCAAAGAAGATCATCTCTGACCGTGGAAGTCTGTTTACCTCCAAGTTCTGGTCTAGTTTCCAACAAGCTATGGGAACACATCTTTCCTTTAGCACAGCTTATCATCCTCAAACCGGTGGTCAGACAGAACGAGTCAATCAGATTCTTGAGGACATGTTAAGAGCCTGTGTAATATCCTTCGGAAAGAATTGGGGGAAGAGTCTTCCATTCGCTGAATTCAGTTACAACAACAGCTTCCAATCTAGCATTGGTATGGCACCCTTTAAAGCTTTGTATGGCAGGAGATGTCGTACCCCTTTGAATTGGTCCGAAACTGGTGAGAGATCACTCTTTGGGCCAGATATCATCAAAGAAGCAGAAGATCAAGTCAATATCGTCCGTGAACGTCTCAAAACAGCTCAGTCCAGTCAGAAGAGCTACTATGACAGCCATCACCAAGATGTTCACTATGAAGTTGGCGAGTATGCCTATCTCAGGGTCACTCCTCTGCGGGGTGTCCGTCGATTTGGTATCAAAGGCAAACTGGCTCCTCGCTATGTTGGTCCCTTTCGCATTCTTGCTAAGCGTGGAGAGCTTGCCTACCAATTGGAACTACCCTCAAAATTTCCAGACGTCCATGACGTCTTCCATTTCTCCCAGTTGAAGCGTTGCTTCAAAAATCCCATTCGTGGTGTTGATCATGAGACTCTTGACCTTCAAGAGGATCTAACTTATCGTGAATATCCTATCCGTATCCTTGATGAAGCCGAGCGTAAAACTCGACGCAAGAGCATCAAGTTCCTCAAAGTTCAGTGGTCCCATCACTCTGAGGAGGAAGCAACCTGGGAACGCGAAGATCGTCTCCGATCTGAGTATCCCGACTTCTTTTCTAAAACCTAGGAATCTCGGGGCGAGATTCTTGTAAGGAGGGTAGATCTGTAACAACCCAAGTTTGCTAAATGGAAATATAAGGTGTGTTTTGAGCATTGCATGCATCCCATTTAATTTGGACAAGAATTTGCATTTTTAATTTCACATGTTTGCTTTTGAAAGAAAGGGTTAAATTCTTGTTATTCTTGGTGAACTCAAAATATTCCAAATATTCAAAATCCAAGACTACCAGTGGCTTCCTTGTGAAATTTTGAATCTTCTAGTATTTTTCTGCAAATTTTTCTTTTTACAGAAAAGCCCAAACCTTTTAAATAAGTAACCAGGGGCCTGTTTGTGAAAGAAACTGGCAATAATTAAAATCTTCAGGGGGGTTTTCAGAAAACAGGGATCGTCTTCAAGCTTCCGACCTCCCCGTGCGCCGGTGGCGTGCGCTCCGCCGTCCCTCGCCTCCCCGCGCTGCGATTCGCGCCGCCGCCCTTCCCTGGACTACAAGAAGCCCGCCGCCGCTCCGGAGAAACCCTAAGCCATTCCCATTTCGTCTCCTCCTTCCTCAGCTCGCCCGAAACCCTAGCTACGTCCGGCGAGAAACCCCGGCGAATCCCGGCCACCTCCTGCTCCGGCGAGAAGACCAGGAGCTCCGCCGCGCTCCTCTCTTCCTCCTCCTTGAGTTGCTCGTGCCAGGAAGCCGCGAAGCCGGAGAAATCGATCGATTCCCTCCGCTGGTCCGCCGCCGTCGACCACGGTTTCCGGCCATCCCCGAGCTCCCCTCGCCTCCTCGACACTTCCACGAGCACCAGGGTGAGCTGCTGGTCCTCATGGACCTCCTCTCCTCCTCCCGTTCGCTCTGGTTCTTGCGGCCGACGAACCCGAGCTCCGGCCGCCGCTCCGCCGCGCCGTGGCCGCGCTCCGGTGACCATTTCCGAGCGGCGCCGCCACTTTCTGGTCCGCCTCGGCCTCCTCTTCCCTTTGCTGCAATCCAATCGCCCCAACTCTCTCTGGTTCGAGAGAATCGTGATCAGCAGAGAGGATTTGGGCGCCGATGACGTCAGCTGACGTCATCATCTCCTTTTAATTCATAAAATCATTAATTCTTTTCTGTAATCATTTAATTAAATGACATGTGGGACCATGTTGTCAGAGTTTTAATCTTTTTACATTATTATTTTCTGAAATGATTAAAATTATGACATGTGGGGTCAATTTATTTAAATAAATTTGAAATTTGAATTAAATTGTTTAAACTTTGAAAATTCATAACTAATTCATTTTAAATCAGAAAAATATGATTTTTATATCAAAATATTCAGAAAAATAAAATATATTCAATTATAATTTAATCATACATATTCCATACAAGAAAAATAATGTTACTAGTCTTCCCTTAGTAAACCCTAATTTAAATTATGGGTATGTTATATTCATCCATTTAATTTGGTGCTTGCATCTAGGAAATTCTAAAATGACATATCATTCATGTGATTGCGCATCGCATCAATATTGTATTGATTGTGTCATTCCTTTCCGGTATTTGGTTCTTCGCGATAGGATTAGAGCCCGAGAGTGTTTGCAACGCCCCCGAAGATCAATACCCAGCTACTGAAGAGCAAGGCAAGCATAACCTTATATCTGCACATATAAGATTTCCAAAGTATTTGATTCTTGTGTTATGCATACGGTTCAAAGATGTTTTGGTCAAGGTATAGAGTGTCACTTGCGTTGCATTGCCGCTTAGACTTGCTTAGTTGTTCCTTTCTCCATCCAGTTGAGAGGATTGGGGTGGGATAAGTATACATGACTTGTTAATGTTAAAGACTTGGACGAGAGGCCACATTGGGTTCGTGGTGGATTGTCTCGTTCTCGTCGACATTAGGAACTGAGTTCCTGGGTTCGGAACCAAGACTATCCGTGCATCCACACGGGGCTCGGAAACCCCTCGACTCCAACTTGCCTAGCCTACTACGTGAAGCCACTAGTTCGAGTGTTCCATTTGCGTGTGCGGTAAAATGATTTGAGGAGAAAATTTAGGGCTTGGGTCAGGAGAGTGTGACGCTCTGATCTTGACCCCGGCAACCCGCACTAGGGATCGCTGAGATGGTGGTCTGACCTACTGCTGTGGCTCATGAACATAGGCGAAGCTTGGGAAAGGTCGTGGCCAACTCTCCAGCCGGCACTCCCAGGTAGAGTGCTAATGTCTGGCGTATCGGTTGGTTGGCGCGTGTGGGTAGTTACACCCCCTGCAGGGTAAATCTTTTCGGAAAGCCGTGTCCACGGTTATGGACGACTTGGTACCTTATTTCGGTGATCATAGACAACTTGAAATTAATCATAAAACTGTCAACTAAGGGTGGTTAGGGTTACTTCCTCGGGTTGAGCGAGGGGGTGATTCTTGAGGGTGGTGCAAGCGATGACATCTCGGTGGCTACAGAAGAAGGAGGATGAAGTCAGAGGTGTTGCTTCCTTATCCCATTTTAAAGGTCTATTGATGCGAGATTCTCTCCTCCCTCGATTTGAAAACAAAGATGGCTTTATGCGAAGACATTCATGATTACTCTCAGAACGGGCAGATATATAGAAGGTAAAATAAGTCTTGTTGAGTACCTCCTGTACTCAGCCTTGCGCACTTTTTGGACAGGTGAAGGTTCCAACTCCACCGCTGGTTTCTACCTGGACATCGACGAGTAGATCGGGGTTCCCGGGCAGCAGCCTGGAATCGATGGGCGGGACGTCGCTTATGTTATGGCCTCTTAGGCCTTTTGGTTCTTGTTATGTAGCATAACATAATTTGCTTTCGCTGTTTGATGTGTTGATGGGTCAGTGACCTCGGCTTGTAATATTTGCTATCTTCACTCCGCTAAGAGTTTGTATAATATTACTTTGAGTCGTAGAGTCACTGCTGTGTTATCGAATGTTCAGCTGTTGGCTCTCGAGATCGAGGTTAGGCTTATATCAGATGGATATCTGGGATTTGTCCAGCCTGGCTCTCGGGGGTGCTACACGTGTATAGGATTTCTCGGACAGATTGAGTCTAAAGGTGAAAGTGCACTACCTCTGCAGAGTCGACAATCTGAGTTCTCAGCCGTGTCCCCGGATATGGACTACTTCGAGCAACTGGACAAGGATGGGCAGAAGAATCTCAACACTGTTTTCATAAAGTTAAATTTGACTAAGAATTGTTGGTGTACTTGGGCTTTGTCCCACGGTGCCAAGTCTTCGAGAAATAAAAGTGTTTTACAAAATGATAGGAGTAAACTTGCTTTCTGCAAATAGCCTTCAACCCCACCAAGCCAAATATGCATATAGATGTTAGACTTGCCAGTATATTTATCCACCATAGTCACTTGCCAATACATCATTGTATTGACCTCCTTCGGGGGCTGCATATTCCAATGTGCAGGAATTTCTGATGCTGAATGATTGGCTCGAGTCTACACCCAACATGACTGCCTGTGGCGCATGCTTGAAGATGAGGCTCAATGCTATTTTGCTTTCGCTGTGAACTTTGAACTTTAGCTAGTCTTCGTGGCTATGCAATTTGTAATAAGGCCATATTTGGCCATTATTTTGGATCTCGTTGTAGTAATTTAATACTTATGCAATGATACTTTATATTTTGTACTGTGGTGCTGGCAGTGATCCAGGGACTGGCACATAACACAGGTGTTCCAACTTTAATAAAAGTTGGGGTGCTACAGGACCTCTTCAAGGTATGCGGCCATGTGGTCGTCCTTAGGCTTATAGCTTTTGTTGGAGAAGTTGACAAGCAGCTGGGAGTCGCCCTTGATGAGTAAGTGCTTGATGCCTAGTGCGATTGCGGCGCGTAGGCCAGCAAGCAGGCCTTCGTACTCAGCGATATTGTTGGAGATCTTGTCGATTCCGAAGCACAGCTGGACCGCGTAATATAGCTTGTCGCCCTTTGGTGAGATAAGGACCACGCCAGCCCCACCATGGCGACAAGCAACAGCTCCGTCGAACTTCATGGTCCAGTGGCTGGGAATTCTGTCTTCATAGGGCTCTTGTTCTTCTCCCAAAGGCTCTTCAGGGGTTGGGTTAGTCCATTCGGCGACAAAGTCTGCCAACGCTCTTCCTTTGATTACCCTTATGGTATCGAAGCGCAAATTGAATGGTTGTAGCTCAATATTCCATACTGCGACACGATCTGTCGCATTTGGGTTGCGCGGGATTTGCTCCAGGGGGAAAGAGGTGACCACCGTGATGGGGTGTCCCTGGAAGTAGTGTCGCAACTTTATTGAGGCGATGAGGAGTGCGAGGAGGAGCTTCTGCTGCATCGTATATTGTTCGTGAGCATCGCGCAGTACTGTGCTGACGAAGTAGACTGGATGTTCGACAAGAGTAGTCTGTGTAGCCTTGGTGTGCTCTACCTGAAGGGGTTCCGTTAGGCCCTCAAGGGGGTTGGCCTCTGGGGGCATGACCTGGCCCTCGAGGGAGTTTTTCTCAAGGGGCTTGTCATGGGCCTCGGGAGGGTTGGCCTCAAGGGACTTGACAGGCTCCCTGGCGGGATCTTTTTGCCGCAGTTGACTTGGAGCAGGCCTCTCGTCGAGCTCCAGATCGGGAGGCTTTTCCTTTGGAGTGGTTGCACTCCTCTTCTGGCGCACTGTCTCTTCCCTTTCTACCACAAGCACGGCACTGGTTGTCTGTGGAGTGGCTGACAGGTACAGCTTCAGGTGCTCGCCTGACCTTGGGGCGACCATTACTGGTGGGCTGTCCAGGTACTTCTTCAAGTCCTCAAATGCTTTTTCATCTTCGGGGGTCCACTTGAAAGTGCCCGTTCTTTTCATGATCTTGAAGAAGGGCAGGGCTCTTTCGCCGAACTTGGAGATGAATCTACCCAAGCTGGCCATGCATCCTGCTAGGCGTTGCATGTCCTTGAGCCTGCGTGGAGGCTGCATGTCCTCTATTGCCTTGATTTTGTCAGGGTTTGCCTCTATGTCTCTGTGAGACACGAGGAAACCAAGAAGTTTGCCTGAAGGCACTCCGAAGACGCACTTGGCGGGGTTGAGCTTGATGTTCACTTTGCGCAGGCTGGCGAAGGTCTCTTCAAGGTCCCCGAGGAGAGTGTCTCCTTCTCAGGATTTTACGACGATGTCATCGACATATGCCTCGGCGTTTCTCCCCATTTGCTCGCCAAGGGCTATCCTCATCAGCCTCTGGAAGGTGGCTCCGGCATTTTTTAGGCCGAAGGGCATGTAGACGTAGCAGTACACACCGCAAGGGGTGAGGAAAGTCGTCTTCTCCTCGTCCTCCTTGGACATTTTTATCTGATGATAACCAGAGAACACATCAAGGAAGCAGAGGAGGTCGCAGCCTGCCGTGGAGTCAACGATCTGGTCGATTCTTGGCATAGGGTAAGGGTCCTTGGGGCAGGCCTTGTTTACGTCGGTGTAGTCGATGCAGAGGCGGCCTCCTCCGGCGGGTTTTGGGACTACCACGCCGTTGGAGAGCCACGTGGGGTGCGCGACTTCACGGACGACCTTTGCCGCTTTGAGCTTCTCGACCTCCTTGATGATGAATGCTTGCTTCTCGGGGGCTTGTTTCTTGCTTTTTGCTTGACGGGGCGCGCGTTTGGACACACGGTCAAGTGGTGCTCTATCACCTCCCTCGGTACACCAGACATATCCGACGGATTCCATGCGAACATGTCAGAGTTTTCCTGGAGGAAGGCGACGAGCGCGTTTTCCTATTTGGGAGGCAGCGCAGCGCCAATGGTGACGCTAGCCCCGGAGCCTTCAGCCCCCGAGCTGCTGGAGCTTAGAGAGACTTTCTTTGTGGCGGCTGGCTCTTGGGAGAACAGATGCTTCTTCTTCTTGGGCCTCTCGAGAGGCTCTAGGTCCTCGTCCACGGGGAACTCCATGGCCGCAGCCTTGTAGGCCGTCTCGACAACGCGGGTGGCATCCAGGACATGTCCATGGATGGTGATTGTGCCGGCCCTGCAGGGAATCTTGACCATGTTGTAAGCATGATGCGTGACGGCCATGAATTTTGCGAGTGCGGGGTAACCGAGGATGGAATTGTATGGCAGGCCGATGTGTGCAACATCAAAGTCGATGTGCTCGGTGCGGTAATTCTCCTTGCTTCTGAAGGTGGCGGCAAGTCTGACCTGGCCTAGAGGCTCGATCGAGCCGCTGGTGACCCCCGTGAAGGGCCGGGAGGGCATGAGCCGCTCGTAAGGCACTTGAAGCGCTTCGAATGTATCTGTGGAGATGATATTCAGGCCTGCGCAACCATCAATGAGTGTCTTGGAGACAGCGACGTTGTCGATGGTGGGGCTGCAAACCAGCGGGAGGGTTCCAACAGCCTTGGTGGACTTGGGGTGGTCCTGAGCGTCGAAGGCGATGGTATACTGCGACCACTTGCGGGTCTGGAGATCTCAGTGCTTGGGAGGGCGGCGTTGAGCTCGCGGGCGAACTGCTTGAACTGATTGTTCGATTTTGGTGCCTGTGCCCCACCGAGGATGCAGGCAATGGCGCCTCTTGGGGCTTGGTAGCCACCGTCCTCCTCGTCAGGGAGGTTGTCGTTTTTCTCCGCAGCATTGGCCTGGTTGCCCGATGGCTTCTGGTAGCCGCCCTTGCGTCCGCTCCCGCGGTAGCCGCTGCCTCGGCCGCGGCCGCCACTGCCTTCTGCTTGCTCACGCTCCTTGCTCAACCTTTTGAGGTCAAAGCAGGATTCGGTAGAGTGACCGCGCCTGTTGTGCTAGATGCAGAATGGGCGGTGGTCATCTTTCCTTTCTCCGGGCTCAGGGGAGTCCCTACGGGTGCCCTTCGCGTCAGGCTCTGCCGCGAGAACCGTGGTGGCCTTGCGCTTGGGCTCCTCCTTCTTCTTCTGGCTCCTAGACCCCTCAGCGTGCTCGTCCTCTCTCGAGGACATCTTGACGAAGAGGAGTCCCTCTTCAGCCTTGGTGCACTTGTCCGCTAGGTCGAACAGCTTCACCACACAGGTGAGCTTGTCGTGGATGCTCAGCTTCTCGAGCATCCTGCTGTTCGTGACTCCTTCGCGGAAGGCGGCGATGACCTGGGTATCAGGGATGTTCGGTATCTTGTTACGCACTTGGCTGAATCGCTGGATGTACTTGCAAAGCGTCTCATCCTTCTTCTGCACCACAGCGCGCAGGTCGTTGTGGGTGAGGGCGCGCTCGTACGTTCCCTTGAAGTTGGAGACGAACTGCTTGCAGAGCTCCTCTCAAGAGTTCACGGAATCTTCCGGGAGGTTCAGGAGCCACGACAGCGCAGAATCGCGAAGCGCGTGAGAGAACCAGTTGGCCATGACCTTGTCGTCTCCTCCTGTAGCTTGGATGGAGGTGGTGTAGAGCTGCAGGAACTCGATGGGGTTGCTAGAGCCATCGTAGCCCTTAGGGAGAGTCGGCCTGAACTTCGGGGGCCAGACCACGCGGCGCAGGGAGCGAGTGAACGCCCTGCAGCCCGTAGCGTACGTGGCGACCCCGTTTTGCAGTGCGCCGCGGTTCTGCTAGCCCGCCTGGCCGATTTCCTCCACGAGCCTGTTCTGGCGGTTGCGATGGAGCTCCATCCCCACGCGAGCGTCGGGCGCGGTGCGTCGCAGCCGGTCCAGGCCCTGGCGGGGGCGGAGGCGCGTTTGTTGCGACCATGCCCGCGAGAGAGGGGTGCACGTAGGACTGCGACGGAGCGGGGCGCGTCGTGGCGATGCCGACAAGGTGGTTGAGGCGCTCCAGCCACTGCTCGTGGGCCTCAGCGGTGGGCTGGTAGCGAAGAAGCTCCTGCGCCATCAGCAGCGCGGTGTGGGGCACGGGGTCCATCCTGCCTGGGCCGGAACCGTTCGGGCGCCGCGTCGGGTGCGATGACTACGCGTCCTCCTGGTGCTCGGAGTTGCGCTCGGGCTCCTCCACATGAGGTCCCGAGGGGGCGCGCTCTTCATGGCGGGGTCAGCCCCGTCGTGCGCGAGTAGCCGTGGCGCCTGGCGGGGCGCGCGCTCCTTCAGGAGCGCGTCGGTTGACGCGGGTGGCGCGGGTAGCGCAGGTGTTCGCCATGGCGCGGAGGCGGCTCGAAGGTCGTTGACGCGCCTCAATCCCCTACCTGGCGCGCCAAATGTCGGGTTATGATTCCCTAGAACTGGGGGTAGTCACTTCCCGAAGAGTAGTTCGTGAAGGGGATTGAACTCGGAGGTCAAGACCCTCGAGGGACACGGCGACGCTGCTCGCCGGACCTGAAGACGAAGCACCCACGACAGAGATGGACACCGGCCCGTACCTAGGTTCACGGCCCTCGTGAGGAGGTAAGACCGCTACTCTTGCTTGTCTGTATTGAATTGTGGAGTTTACAGTACAACCGGGCTCGCCGAAAGCCCCCTTGAGGCAGTTCTTGCCTGGGGGGGATGATGACCTTCTTCCTCCTCCAGGCAGAGGCTATCCTACTCGGGATCGCTAGGGTTTACAAGCGTTGTGGAATCAGAAAGTCCGACCCTTGCTACAATGGAAGTCTTGTCCCTTTTATAGGAGCCTCTGGCGCTATCCTTCGGCTTGGCCTTCAAGGTGGCTCCCACATGGCATAGGCATGGTGGAGCAGGAGTCCACCGCGATCCATTCGTCCATGGACGCGGTCCATTGTTGTCGGCCCAGTGGGAACTAGGGTATGGAGAGCCCATTCCCCCCAGGCCTCACACCGCGCCCACCTTTACCAGTAATGGACCGAGTCCATGGACGAATAGAGCATGGTGGACTCCTACACCAACCTGCCACTGGCATGTGGGAACCACCTGGAAGGCCAAGCCGAAGGAGAAGGCCAGAGGCACCTATAAAAGGGGCAAGACGTCCATCGTAGCGCGGGTGGGCTGTTGGCACACTTCAACACTTGTAAACCCTAGCTACACTTGTTAGGAAAGCCGCTGCCTGAGGAGGAAGAAGACGATCGCTTCCCTCCCTAGGCAAGAACCGCCTCAAGGGGGCTTTCGGCAAGCTCCATTGTACTGTAACCTACACCATCCAATACAGACAAGAAGGAGTAGCGGTTTTACCTCCCCACGAGGGTCGTGAACCTGGGTAAAGGCTGGTGTCTCCCTTCGTGTGTGTGTGTCTTCTTCGGGTCCGGCGAGCAACGTCGCGGAGCCACTCGAGGGTCTAGACCTCCGTGTTCAATCCCCTTCACGAACTACACTTCAAGAAGTGACTACCCCCGGTTCTTGGGAGTCATAACCCGACATTTGGCGCGCCAGGTAGGGGATTGAGGTGCGTCTACAACCTTCGAGTTCGTCTCCGCGACATGGTGAACACCCGCGCCACACGCGTCGCCCGCGCAAACCGACGTGCGCCCGCAGGAGCACGCGCGCCGCCAGGCGCCGCGACCACCCGCGCACGGCGGGGCCGACCCCGCCACGAAGAGCATGTCCCTTCTGGCCCTCACGCGGAGGCGCCGGAGCGTGACGCCGAGCACCAGGTGAACGGCAGTTGACCACCTAGAGGGGGGGTGAAAAGGTGGTGACCAATTTTTATGTGTTTTTCAGTTTTAGGCTAGCGGAAAGTAGATTGTCTAAATGTGCAACTAGGTGATACAAGTGAACAACAACAAGGAAACTAAACAAGTACAGGAATGCAGTAAAGGAGAGTGGAACAAGACAACCGTAGGAACTCGTAGACACCGATTTTATCCCGAGTTCCACCACATAGGTGTACGTCTCGTTGGAGGGGTGTGAGCTACCACAAAGGTTTGCTCAACGCCACAAAGGCCTCACCCTATTCTCCTGTGAATTCGACCACAAAGGTGTGAATCCACTCTTCCACTAAGGACTCCTTTAAGGGCGGATAAGATCCCGTACAAACACATGAGGCACACACCCACAACTGAATTGGGGGCTCCCACAAAGACCACAACAGGTCAAATCCACAAAGGAATCCACAAAGGATCAAGAACACACAAAGTTGAACCTAGCTATCCACAAAGGAACCCTAGATTCGTTGCCCCTCAAGAAATAGAGGGGGGAAATCAAAACGCTTCGGTGGAGTTATAGATCGGTGGCTTCTTCCTCAGATCCCCAAGTATCAAAGGATTTGAGTGGCTAGATTGGGAGATCCGGAAGAAACAAGCTTCAGCACCAATGGAGGAGAGAGAAAATCTAGAAGCTTGAAATGCTGGAGGTAGGTGGAGCGGTATTTATACCCCTCCCCAAAACTGCCCGTTGTACAGCCGACAGCCCGGAAATCTCCGGGTTGAGGACCGGAGATCTCCGGACTCCGGAAATTTCCGGTAGGAATTCCGGTTCATCTTGACTCTGGATCAATACTGGTTGGGCTTCTTGACTTGGTAGAAAAATCTCTGACGCTCGGAGATTTCCGGACATCTCCGGGCACCGAAAATCTCCGAAAGCAAATCCGGCTAAAAATGTGTTGGAGTCAGTACGCATTTGAGTTCTGGACTTGGTTGAATTTCCTCTATCACTCGGAGATCTCCGGACTGGGGCTCGGAAATCTCCGAGCGCCGGAAATCTCCGGGAGCATTTCCGGCTTAGCTTGAGTTGGAGTCAGTACGCATTTTGATTTGAGACTTAGCGAAAAACTTGATTGGCTCGGAGATCTCCGGTCTATGGACCGGAAATCTCCGAACCCCGGAAATCTCCTGACTGAAATCCTGATGAAAGACCAAGTGAAGTAGAATTGAAACTTAGTCCAAGTAAGTGTTCCTCCTTATCAAACGACCTGTAAAAGAACCTGCAAGCTTCATCACAAACATTAGAATACCTTTTGTGTTGTCATTAGTCACCAAAATCTGGGAGTGCATAGAATTCACTTTCAATCTCCCCCTTTTTGGCGAATGATGACAACACGAAAGGAGAACAGATTTGCAAAATATAGACGGAGCTCCCCCTAAGTGAGTGCACTATTTTAGGATGTTTTTGGAATACAAAGTGCACGTTCCTTAGGATCAACACTCCCCCTAGATTTTACAAAACACACAAATACACAATACATACAAGAAGCAACAAACTTAGACAATAGAGTTATTACAATAGAGAATTTAACAGTACTCATGACTCACACACATGAAGAAAAGAAATAGTCACGAAAATAGGGAGCACTTTTTATAAAATGAAAACGAAAAGAAAGAAGTGCTCCCAACCCATGCAAATCCCGAGAGTCCTAGAGATACTTCTCCCCCTTTGGCATCAAGATACAAAAAAGGGAGGAGGTTCCACTAACGTCCCATGACTCATGTGTCGGAACCCTGCTCGGCATCATCATCCTCCTCCTCCTCAGCATCATCATCATCATACTCAAGATCGCTGTCCTCTGGCACTGCATCATCCCAATCAAAAGTGAGTCCATCTGCATTCCAATCCTTGAAAGGAATCACAGGCTTCAAAGGGTGCTTCGGAGCAGGCATCTTCATATGAGCCATCATCTCTTCTTGGCGCTTCATAATGCTATGGATCTGAGAGTAGATGGAGTAGTTCTCATTGTGAATGCAATAATTCATGTTCATGATTTTCTCAATTGCTCGAACTACCCATGGGCGACTCTTCTTGGCAGCTTTCTTGATGTTGGGATTGGAGGGAACCCGAGATGGACCACTAAAAATCTCATCCTCATTGAGATCTTGCATGGTGGCTTGTTGTTGAACAAGGTGAGCAGATTTCTGGATAAGTAGGGCTGCCTTGTGGGGCTGAGTACCAAAGGCTGCATCAAAATCATCTCCGTCTTGCTCAGAAAGCTTGTAGAGCCTCTTGATGAGTAACATCACATAGTGAGCATACGGAGGAACTTTCCTCTCGAAAACTGCTAGAGACATCTCCTGGAAAATGAAATCCATGACATCCACTTTGTAGACCTCCTGCTCAACCTCATACACACCAAGATAGGCCGCATGAGCCTTGGCCATCAAGTTGACTAGAGCCCCAGCAATATTGTCTGCATTGCCTGCAATGGGAGCAATAGTCCAACGGAACATGCGAAGCAGAATATCATAAGTAGGGAGGAGACCATTCTGAGAGCCAATCCTTCCTCCAGGATGATAAAGATCAGACATGACATGCTTGTTGTAAGAAATGCCATGGACATGCATGCGGGCGCCAGCTGGAACAGACAAACCACTGAAGGGACAGCCAAGAATCCGAGCAAACTCTCGGAAAGAGGAAGTCAAGCGCTGCCTGTCAGACATCCAGGTCATCCCAATATCCTCTGAGGAGTCAAACACCACAGTAGCATAGAACTGATGGATAAGAGATATGATGTAGTTGCACTCAGTCCTCATCAAGTGCTCCAAACCCAGAAGTCCACATACCTTGACAGCACCACCAAAATAATCAGCCTTCTTCATTAATTTGTCAAAGTCAATCCACTTCATGGGGCAGATGGGCTTGTCAATTGAGAACTTCTGATAAACTTCCCTGTAGAACCATGCCATCTCAGTGCAAAAGTACTTAGGATCATCAGACTCCACATTGTAGGAGAGCTCACTTCGCCACTTGCAAAAACTGCCTTTGTTGAAGTCTTCAAGACGGAGCTCGGGCCTCTTCTTCTTGCTAGGCCCAGTGGGTTTCCTGAGCAGAGTTGCAGACTCAGCAGGTGTGCTATCTTCACTTGAGGACCCACTGGGAGGGCGAGAATGAACTGGTTTGCCTTTTCCACGTGTAGAGATTTGCTTGAAACGGCCTCGAGGGTTGGAACCTGCAAACACACAGCAAAGAGAGGATGGAAAGCATATGGGGTAAGCACTCATGTCTGAGAATGAAAATGGAACGTACTAGAGAAGTTTTTGCAAACACAGTTTCTGTCCTTAGCTGATTTGATTCTGAGTAGGCCGGATATTTCCGGGCCTGACTCGGAGATCTCCGGGGTCCGGAGATTTCCGAGTCAGACTCGGAGATTTCCGGTCTGCACGAAATTTTGACATATTTGAACAAAAACTAGGAACGAAAAACAGATATGTGCACGTGGAGTGTAGAGCATGCCAAGGGGAGCAATTCTACCAAAGGAAACAAGCAACAACCTCCTAAATCGGCTAGGTTAAACGAAAACTAGTTTCGTCCTAGATTGGAAAAATGAGGAGTTACCGGAAGACATTGCGGAAAGCGTGCGGATGAAATCGAAGCCCTCGAGGAGAAGAAGAAGATCCCCAAAGCACGCGAGAAACCCTCGAACGATCCACCCGCTGCAAGGAACGGAAGATTTGGAGATTTTCGGAGGAGAGAGAGGAATAGGGCACGGGGTGGATGAACTGGCCGAACCGGCCGGTCCACCCGTGCCCTTATATAGGCAGAAAATTTTGAACCGGAAATCTCCAGACTGAGGCTCGGAGATCTTCGGGTGTCGGAGATTTCCGGGGCTATTTCCGGATTCGGACTTAGCCCTGGAAAACTTTCGCACGCTCGGAGATTTCCGGACATCGGACCGGAGATTTCCGGACCCCGGAGATTTCCGGCTCTAATTCCGATTCAGCTTCGCCTGAGGTCAGTGCCGAAATTGAAAAGGACTTAGGTGCCGAAAAATCGCAGGGGCCGGAGATTTCTGAGTCTCAGCCCGGAAATGTCCGGACACCGGAAATTTCCGGGACTATTTCCGGTCAATAATCATCACAGGTCAATGCTGATTTTTGAATGGACTTAGTCTCGAAATTCTCTGGTGGACCGGAGATTTCCGAGTAAGGCTCGAAGATTTCCGTTCAAACCCAAAAACTCCAGAAACAAGAAAACAAAAGGGGACATGAGTGGGGAAAAGCATGTTTAAAGATAGTGAAAGGCTTAGGATAGACACTCAAACTGAAAAAGAAGACACACTCAAGTTGCAAGAATCATAAAGCACAAGAGAAGACCAACCAAGAGTGTGTTTTCCCAAAAGAGCCAAAGACAATGCAAGTGAGAATCAAAAATAAAACCAAATAGAATCCAAAGAAAAAGAGTGTTTGTGGCCGAGGCCACCGTGTATGAGTTGTAGCATGGTACCGCGAAGATATATCTTGGGTACATAACTACATCTCAACATTGAAGCTCACAAATTAGATTTAATTTGAAGTTCTAGCAATGATATGTCACTATATGCATATTAGGGGGAGGAAGAGTCCAATGTATTAGGAAAACACTCCCCCTAAGTCCATGCATACCTCTAGGTCTAATAAAGCCTTAAACGTTGGAGTGAGTGTACGGAGTTCAAGCCAAGGCCCGAGAATCTATGATACTGAGCTCATTCCTCAAGTAGCAAAAACGGGCTTCATCAAGGGGCTTCGTGAAGATATCCGCCAATTGATCCCTTGTACCAACATATGATAGATCAATATCTCCTCGTGCCACGTGATCGCGGATGAAGTGATGACGAATCTCAATGTGCTTGGTCCTTGAATGTTGCACCGGATTGTATGCAATTTGAAACCATGGTGAGAAGCATAAGTTATGAGAATACGTATCGATTCGAGTCTTGCGACCGGCGCAAAAGTTTCTCCAAAATCGATGCCTTCGACTTGAGAAAAGCCTTGGGCCACCAACCGCGCCTTGTTCCTTACAACGATATCATGTTCATCTTGCTTGTTCTTGAAGATCCACTTAGTGCAAATAACGTTGCGGCAATCTTTAGGCTTCTCAACTAGACGCCACACTTTGTTGCGCTCGAAGTTGGTAAGTTCTTCATGCATAGCCCCTAGCCAATCGGGATCTTCAAGAGCATCGAAAACTTTCTTGGGCTCGACCATGGAAATATGTGCTTGATGCTCACTAAAATGAGCTAATTGACTTCGTGTGGAGACCCTTGCTCGTATATCACCAATGACCTTGTCGAGAGATAATTCCCTAAGTTCCAAAGACTTAGCAAAGTGAACTTGACGACGAGTTTCAATTGCCGCCCTTGTTGTGGGGACAATCTCTTGACCATCTTGATCCTTTGGATCCTTGTCTTGACCTTCTAGAGGGCCTTGATCATCATGAAAAGTCTCTTCGTGTGGTGGAGAAGGATGATCTTGCCCTTGAGTAGAACTTGGAGAAGTGGAGTTGTCTTCAATAATCTTGGTGGAGGAGATATGATCTTTTTGTTGATGAAGTTCTTGTTGATGATCCTCATGAGCTTCATCTTGAGAGGAAATAGTATGCTCTTGTTGAGGAAGATCTTGAGATTGTTCTTGAGGGGATTCATCATTTGCTATGGGTGAGCCACCTTGTGGTTCTTGTGATGGTGAGGTCTCCTTAATGGGAGAGCTTGAGTCTTCTTGAGCAACTTCTTGACGGACTTGAATGGGGCAAAGAAAGCCCACCCCCATCTTCTTAATGGCATCAAAAGGTTGTTCATCACCTACATCACAAACACCAACTTGTTCCACTTGGGAGTCATCATTTTCATCGAATTCCACACTACAAGACTCTATGATAATCCGGGAGGATTTATCAAAGACTCTATAAGTGTGGGACTCGCTACCATATCCGACAAAAATCCCCTCAATAGATTTAGAGTGGAACTTACCCAACCGGACACCCTTGACGAGATAATAGCACTTACATCCAAACACTCGGAAGTAGCCAATGTTGGGTTTATTGCCGGTAAGGATCTCATATGGAGTCTTCTTCAAGCCCTTGCGGAAGTAGAGGCGATTTGATGAGTGACACGCGGTGGAAATAGCCTCCGCCCAAAAGTTGATGGGAGACTTGAACTCCACCAACATAGATCTCGCCATATCAATGAGAGTCCGGTTCTTTCTTTCGGCAACGCCATTTTATTGAGGAGTGTAAGCAGCAGAATATTGATGACGAATGCCTTCTTCACTAAGAAAGTCGTTAAGAGTGTAGTTCTTGAATTCCGACCCATTGTCACTTCGAACAACCAATATGGAAGGTCATGTTGGCGTTGAACTTCCTTTGAGAAATCGATGAAGACTTGTTGAGTTTCATCCTTGGTCTTGAAGAAATAGACCCATGTATACCTTGAGTAGTCATCAACAATCACGAGACAATATTTCTTGCCACCAAGACTTATCTCCGGAATTGGTCCAAATAGATCAACATGAAGGAGCTCCAAAATCCGGGAAGAAGATATGATGGTCTTGCTAGGATGAGGAATATCATGCATCTTGCCTTCCACACAAGCTCTACAAATTCGATCCC
The DNA here is from genome assembly GCA_026929855.1 of Poa annua. Lineage (NCBI taxonomy): Eukaryota > Viridiplantae > Streptophyta > Magnoliopsida > Poales > Poaceae > Poa > Poa annua. The sequence goes on from CM049426.1 coordinate 34,860,755, forward strand.
TTGAAAATAAAACATGATCTTTTACTCCAAGGATGTGGCCACCCTTGTGGAGACTTTGCAAAGTACGCATGTTTACGTGGGCTAGTCGGCGATGCCAAAGCCAACCCACGTCGGCTTTTCCGAAGAGACACATGGCTTGAGAAGTGGTGGCTCTGGAGAAGTCCACCACATAGAGCTCATGCTCCACGTATCCCACGAAAGCCACTATTAGCGACTTGCTCCACAAGAGGACCACAATGTCCTTATCAAAGAAGGGAGATATCCCCATCTTTGTTAAGGCACGAATCGATAACAAATTATAGCCAAGAGATTCAACAAGCATAACATTGACTAGAGTAAAGTCGAGGGAAACTACCACTTTGCCAAGCCCGGTTACCTTAGACCTTGATAAGTCACCAAACGTCACGGTTACTTGATCTTCATTAGATTTCAACTCCGTGACGAGTTCTTTGCTCCCGGTCATATGACTTGTACATCCACTATCAATTATCCATTTTGAACCACCGGGAGCAAGATCCTACAAGAGATCACTTCTTGCAATTAGCAACCCATTGCTTCACAATGGGTGCTTTATGGTTAGCGACAAGAGACTTAGGAACCCAAATAGCATATGAAATAAAACCATAGTAGGGTCCAATGTAACGAGCACAAACATTCCCATAATAATCGACATATAAAGCATAGTTAGGGTTGTTGTCCCCGGCATGATCTTTACAAGTAGGCTTGCCCCTTGTGACATTCCTACTCGCAAGACCTTCCTTGGATTGAATGGAGTCGGCCTTCTTGGCTTGGATGGGGTTGACGCTCTTGGGAATACCCTTCTTGGCATTCATCATCATGGGAGGCACATATCCAAGACCTTCCTTTCCTTGTCGAGTGTGAGGCTCCACGATGGGAGTCTCAACAACTTGCTTACCCTTGAGAAGGATGATCTTGGATGTGGAGGTCTTAGTCATCTCACTCTTCAACCTAGCATTCTCCTTCACAAGATTAGCATTATCACACGAACACTTAGAGGTAGAGATGCTAAGAGAATCAAGGTTAGTTAGCCGAGTTTGGAGTTGAGCATACGACTCCTTTAGAAGAGCATGTTCACTCTCCAAAGCCTTGTGAGCTATGACGAGCTTCTCCATGTCCTCAATGAGTCTAACATGCCCAACCGCAAATTCGGCTTTATCTTGTTGAGCCACCTTGAATTTAGCAAAGTACATATCACGATCCTTAATGAGCTTAGCATGTGAGGAATTATGAGTTTCCTCAATAGTTTCAAGTTGCTCCTCAAGACGAGCATGAGACTCTTCAACCTCTTCAAGAGAGGATTTCAAGTAAGATAGAGAAATAGCGTCTTCTCTTTCTATCTTACCCTTCTCTTCATTGAGATGCTCTAGCTCACCAATCCGAGCCATGAGGGCACCAACATGTTTCTTGCTATCACCTTGCAAGTTAGTGATAAAAAAGTCGAAAGCCACAAGCTCTTGCCTTATTTGAAGGCTAGAGGCATCATCAAGTTCATTCATTTCATTCATGAGAGAGGAAGAAGATGAAGGTACCTCCGATGCCTTTGCCATAAGACACCTTGAGCTCTTGGTGATGGAGTTATCATTTGGCGATGTGAATAGAGATGATGAAGAGCTTGTCGTAGTTGAAGGAGTTCTTGTTGTTGTTGGAGAAACGGTAGTTGTCGATGTGGTGGCAAGAGTCGCCACTTCATTTGGCGTTTCTTCCTCTGATTCTTCATCATCGGTAGGATACTCCTCTTGAGTCAACAACACGATGCGAGGCTTCTTGTTAAAAGGCCTCTTCTTTCCATAGGTCTTCTTGGGAGGCATCTTGGTTTTGTCCTTGAGCACTAGACGTCCACCATGCTCTTCTCTTTTCTCATAAGGGCACTCGGCAACGAAATGGAACTTGTCTTGACAATTGTAACATGTCCTTGACTTGGAGGGTGAGACCCTATCAGCTTGAGGTGCACTCTTGTCAAAACGCATCTTGCCTCTTGAGGGGTTGTTCCAAAAGGTGTGAGCCGCAAGAGCGAGATGATCATTGTAAGCAATCTTGAGCTCTTCCTCGAACATGGCGGCAAAGCTTCCAAGATCATCATCATCGTTGTCTTCCTCAACGGTAGCCTTCAAGGCAAGGTTGGTTGTGCCTCTTTGCATTCCAAGAGCCCTTGCCCTTGCGTCTTGAGCATTCTTAGTGGCTACCTTGTATGCGGCCATCTCTTGCATAACCTCATTAGACGTCATGAGATGGTAGTTGTGTCTTCCTTGAAGACTCTTGACATCGGTTGGCTCACATGCCATCATAGAGCTAACATACTTCCTCTTGATCCAAGCATCATCAATATGAGAGGCACCAACTTCTCGAAAGCTTGTGGCTATTGTAACCAATCTTCTATACATCATCTCATGATCTTCACCATCAAGCTTGAAGAAGCCTTCGGCTTCATTGCTCAAAGAGTCGTAGCGGTTCCTCCTCATGCTATCATTTCCAACGAACAACTCGGATAGAGCATCCCATGTATCCTTGGCGGTGGTGAGGTGTTGGATGAGAGACATGTCCTTGTTCCCAACCGCTTTTTGGATCATGTAGAGAGCGGTGGCATCAAGTTGAGCCTCCACCCACTAGTAGAAAACAGGCTAAAGGACCAAACTCCAAAACCCCATTTGTCCCGGTCGTACTGCAAACCGGGACAGATGGGGCTTAAAACCCGTCGAGCGCTCTAGGCGACACCCATTTGTCCCGGTTCCAGCCACGAACCAGGACAAATAAGCTGGCACCCACCGAGCGCTCCAGCGTACACCTATTTGTCCCGGTTCGTGACTGGAACCGGGACAAATGACATGGTTTCAGTTACACGCGCGCGGAAGTCGAGCCATCGCCGCGTTTTTTCGACGCGCACGGAAGAAGAACGGAAGTACACTCACGATTTGTTGATAGAACAAAACACACGATTTGTATATATTCCTCAGTAGATGAATTGAACTATTCTTTTGATAGAACAAAACACACGATTTCACCTGCATACAGCCCCACGGTGGCTCCTGAGTGCCTGCATATCAAATGCACCGTGGGGCGTATGCAGGGAATCCGAGTGATTTGTATACCACACACCACCCGGCTAGGCACTAGAAGGAGGAAACACTGAGTGCTCGCCTCGTCCGAGAGGGGGCTATATATAGGGTCACGGGCTCAACCAGTGGTACTGATAGTGTTGATCCAACAACTCTCAAGTGCTCAAAAGAAACACACACCTGATCAAACGGCTAACAAGTGTTTCAAAGAAACACACGATCCGTGTGCTTCTTTAGTCCCGGTTTGAAACTGAAAGCGTTAATCGAACAGCTCAGAAGCAATCAAAAGAAACAAACACATGATCAAACGTCTTACAAGTGCTTGAAAGAAACACACGATCCGTGTGCTTCTTTAGTCCCGGTTTGGAAGTTAAAGTGTTGATCGAACAGCTCAGAATTCCAAAGTTTGCAAAAGTTATACAAATTCACATTCAAAATAGTTTTAAACTAATTAAAATAATGGTTATAGAAAAGAGAAAATGTTTTTGTATTAGTTAGTCAAATTCAAACACTTTTCATATTGAAAGTTTTTTCAAATTCCAAAGTTTGCAAAAGTTATACAAATTCACATTCAAAATAGTTTTAAACTAATTAAAATAATGTTTATAGAAAAGAGAAAATGTTTTTGTATTAGTTAGTCAAATTCAAACACTTTTCATATTGAAAGTTTTTTCAAATTCCAAAGTTATTTAAAACAGAAAACAGAAAAAGAAAAGAAAAAGAAAAAACCCCATCTATCCCGGGTGGTGGCTCAGCCCGGGACAGATAGGGTGCTATCTATCCCGGGTGGTGGCTTAGCCCGGGACAGATGGGGTGCTATCTGTCCCGGGTGCAGCCACGGCCCGGGACAGATGACCCCTATTTGTCCCGGGCTGAGCCACCACCCGGGATAGATGGGTGGGGCTATATAAGCCACCCTTAGCCACGGGTGGTGGCTCAACCCGGAGCCCGAACCTAATCCTAGCGTTACGCTGCCGAAATTTTCCGTCGCGCCACCGCCGCGAGCGCCTCCGTCGATCCCCGTCGCCAGCGACCTCCGGCGATCCCCGCGCCTCCTTCCTCCGTCTTCCCCGTGCCTCTATCGATCCCCGTCGCGCGCACGGCCGAGCCTCCGTCCTCCCCGCACCGGCCGCTTCCATCCTCGCCGCGTCCATCGATCCCCGCGCCTCCGGCCATCCCCGTAGCCTCCCCGCGCCTCCGGCCATCCCCGCCGCCTCCAAGGTATAGCTCGCCGCGCCTCCGGCCATCCCCATCCCCGCGCCTCTGGCCATCCCCATCCCCGTAGCCTCCATTGATGACTCCACGATGATTCCACGATGACATCATCGTCCCATTTTCTTTTTAGTTCAGTAGCAATATGCAATATGATACTCAATATTGTAATGTTTTGTGTGTTTGACTAAGTTTGTTGTGTCATTTTCTTTTTAGTTCAGTAGCAATATGCAATATGATACTCAATATGTAATGTTTTTGTGTGTTTTAAGTTCACACGGATGTTGTTGTGTCATTATTTTGTGTGTTTGAATAAGTTTGAATAAACAAAAAAAATTGTTGGAATATCGTTGCAAATGCAAATGTGATATTATTTTGTGTGTCATGACAAAATTTGTTGAATTCAAACACTTTTCCAACATTGAAGCAAATGTTTTGAATTTTCATAGCTCAACACTTGGTCATTGAAAAAAAATCATAGAAAATTGTTAGGTCATTAGCAATTGATGTTTAGTTGTTGAAGTAGTGTAATGTGTTGAATTATTGTAATGTGTTGAAATATTGTAATGTGTTGATACAGGTTCTCTGATTTGTCACCGTGTCGGAGCCACCGCAGTGTCGGAGCGCTGCCCCCTCGGATTTTGCGCCCTCTCGGAGCCCCAACTTTCTTCGACTACTCCGCCACTGTCAGACGAGCAAGAAAATGTAAATGGATTATTTAAGATGTATTATTGGTTTTTTAAATGGAATATTCGACTATTTTAGTGAAATATAAATGGATGATTGAAATATAAATTAACATATTATATATTGTTCGACTACATTATTAACACATTACTATTGCAAATGTAAATGGATTGAAATCCTTTGCAGAAACTATGGACACCGGTAGAAACCTTGAACAAGAAGAGGACATGTTCGGCATCATCCGCGAAAGTGATGGATTGGACCAACAAGAAGAGGAACACTTAGACGATTTCACCGGGCAATTTCTGAACCAGTCCGGTGATGGACTGGAGGGGCATTTAGACGGAATAGACGTCACCGACAGTTCAGCTCACCGACAGTTCACCGACTCTACTGTTGGAAAGTCGGCCGCCGAGGTAGATATATGCCCTCAGGTTTTTGTCTCTGTTGAATAGATTTGTGTGTATACATTATTAACTATCACTTTTTCTTGTGTTTAGCCGTCGGCGGGCCATGAACCGGGACCAAGCAAAAAAGCATCCGTGAAACGAGGCGGGCCACGAACCGGGACCAAAGAGCTCCAAGGGAAACAGAAGTACCACATCGAGGAGATCAATGAAAAAGGCAAACCGATTGCTCCCGCTAACCACGCAAGGAAATTTGTAGCTCAGTGCGGAGTCATCGTTCGGGACAGACTCTCCATCAGGGCTCAAGAATGGTATAAGCCAAAGGTGCCAAAAGAGGGGGTTATTTATGTAAGGGGTGAAGACAAACAACTCCTTTGGGACGAGCTCATGCAGAATTTCACTTTACCGGAAGAGGAGGATGTAGAGAAGCCGGTTATAGAGAATCGATGCAAGGCCTGGACTTATATTGAGATGGGTGAATTGTTCCGCAGCTGGAAGAAAAGGCTAAACAGGTTCATAACTGAAGGTAAGACTCCCGAATTTGTCGGAGTCTATGAAAAGATAAAAGATGAGTGGCCCGAATTTAAGGCGTACAAGCAATCGGAAGCCGCTAAGAAAATCTCAGCGAGAAATAAGAAAAATGCAGAGAAAAAGATATATCACCATAACATGGGGTCAGGTGGCTACCTGACGGCCATGCCTAAGTGGACGAAAATGGAGGATGAGTTTTTGGCTAAAGGTATAGAGATCGAGACATTTGGCTGGCCAGACCGGCTTAAGGCTTGGTTCTACCCTGAAACAGGTGACTGTCTTTTTACCACGGAGCACGGAGCTGACCCTATTAAAGCTCTCAGAGAGGTATGGAAGGAGGTCACAGAAGGCAGGTTCCACCCTAACAGAGAGAAGGACGAGCTATCGCGAGCCCTTGGGAATCCTGAACACAGTGGACGAACACGAGGAACCGTTGGCTCCGTACCGTGGATAATTGGGTTTCCCAAAGATGTTGGCACTTACAGAAGCCGATCAAGAAAGAAGAAAGAGCATGCCGACCGGGTCCAGTGGATGGAAAATAAATTACTACAGCATGAGAAGGAGATAGCAGAGCTGAAGGCAGCGCAGACTCGACGGATGCCCTGCGAATCTGAGACGCCCGAAGATCCTTCTCCTGATCCAAAATCAATGCGGAGAAGCAGCGTGGCTTCGACGGAGCTCGATCGCCACAATGATATGCCGGGTCCTCGTCACCCCGTGGATAATATCGTGCAACGGGAACTTTGCGACCTACATGTGCCATGCTTGAACATAACCATGAAGGTGGCGCACGGCTTTGCCCTACCGCCTAGACCAAATGGAACTTACCATTGCCGCCCTATTCCAGATGGCTATGCTGTTGTCGGGGTTGATGAGGTTATCAAGACATATGAGGGAATTAAGCTGGACTTCCCTACGGGTGAAGACGAGGTTGAGTTGAGATTTGCCCTCAAGAGTACCTGCTTATGGAAAAAGGAATACATCGTGTTCCCACACATGCAGCAAAATCGCCCTCCCAGTCCACATGCCAGCCCACATAACTACAACAACGACAACCAATGCGCTAGTCCAGACACCCCCCACAACGACAACCAAGGCGCTAGTCCATCTCCGCTGTCGCGTGAGCGTACTCCGCCGCGTGAGCGTACTCGGCCGCCTCCGCAAAAGAAGCGGAAGTGCACCGCTGCGTCGACTAGTACTCAGAAAAGCGAAACAGGGAAGTCTCGCTTTGTGAACTCTCGCGAAGATGTCGATATATGGGTCAACGAGATCCAGGCTTCCAGAGAAAGAAGGCAAAAAAGATGCCTTTGCCTGTTCCGGTATATTCTTCGGATGCGATACGGTGGGCCATAGAATTTCTTACGCATCCGTCGCAATATGAACTAAATATGGACGATGACTACACACGTGTTCTGGTGCGTACATCTAGGAGAGTGCGGGAAGAACAAAAATCTGCTGCCACCCAGAAGAGAGATGTTCCACAGCTCGGAATGCAGGCGGGACAATCGGCCCCTCCACTCATATTGGCGCCTTACAACCGGAACCCGGTCGATGATGTACTTTCGCAGCAAGCTAGAGATATGGGTATAACTCTGGCAGAGCTTAAGGCATTACAATCTGGCGAGAGTGTCACCATACATGAGGTGGTGCGGAAATATGTGAGAGGAGAAGATCTTGTCGACCCTGCTATGGTGCGCACTCTACCAGCTAGGTTGCACCAACTAAATGCATGGTACATGCATACTACGAAAAGTCAAGAAGGAGACTGGCTCTATGGGAAAATTCCAACGGATTTTTATGGCCCAGGTGATGATGAGATTCAAATTGAGTATTTCGAATTATGGCAGTTATTCAATTTTGACGCGCTCGACAAATCTATCATCAGTGCCTTTTGCATGTAAGTAATTAAATTATGTATATATGTCAGTAATTATCTAGCTCAACTTATTTTTCATTGCTTGTAATTATAGTTATCACTATATTACTTTTGTACTCTATTATGCAGGCTGAAAATTATACAATCTCGAAAGCTGGGACTCAATCACAAGATTGGATTTATTGACCCTAATCGAGTTCATCATCATGGTTTGTTACATTACCCAGAGAGTACGGAGGAGCTTTTGCTTACTTATTTGATGGCGCAACATTACAAAAACACCATAATTTTCCCATTCAACTTCGAGTGAGTTGTTTACTTTCTTATACATACTCGATGTTAAGTATATGTAATTGATGATTTAGTTATTAACAAATATAAACATGTGGCAGATTTCACTGGGTATTATTTGAGATTGATGTTGAAAAGGCAATCGTTGATGTCTTCGACCCATTATCGAAACCTGAAGAAAAGTTCGACGACACGAAACAGATGCTCCAGAGGTAATTTCGTTCATTATCACAATCGACCTCGTCTTTTCTAATAATATATAGTAATTAGTAAACTTCTTTACTAATTTTCCATACCGTAAACTTCAGGGTTTGGGACAAGTTCACCTCTTTCCACAAGGACGTCGGTATAGCCCGGTACCTCACTTTTAAAAGGCGAGAGGTAAGCCGTACTAGCTAGGTTCCACGTATGCATATTCTTAATTTTAGTCTCACAATACCATTTTTCAATATTTTTGATTATTTTTTATTGGTTTCTTATCTTATTCTATCATAAAGTGGGCGAAGCAGCAACAAGGCACCAATTTATGTGGATTCTATGTCTGCGAGTTCATCCGAATTCACTTCAATGAGGGTGCCGACTGGAATAGGGTACGTTAACAATTTATTCAAACTTGTTCACTTTTTAAGTTGAATTATTTTCATAATGGTTGATATATTGGTGTTGATCTCTCCTTTTTAGTTTGAGACGATCCGGAACAGGCTTGATGCAAAAGAACGCCTACTACCAATTGCGGAGGAAATTGCAGGCTTTCTGCTTGACTATGTCATAAAGCCAGGCGCATAATGCAGTATAATCTAGCCGCGGAAAAAGACCATCCCGAGGAAAAAATAGGGTCTAATGCCTCTCTGTCATGTAATGATCTCTGTTTGTAAATATTTAGACATGATCTCTGTTTGAAAATATTTGTTTGGGAGAACTCGTGTACTAGTAGTATTCATGACTATATCCCGAGGAAAAAATCGTGTATTCATGATATATATTATATAGTAACGTATAATATGCAACTCGATCTTGTTTGAAATGAAACATAAATGAAAAAACAGAAACAGAAAAGAATCAGTAACATAAATATCAAAAACAGAAACACAAATAGAAAAAAGGAAACAAAATAAAAGAAACAAAAAAAGAAAACAAAAAATCATATATACTGTCCCGGTTCGTATTACGAACAGGGACAAATGAGTGGCAGCCAGAGGCTGGCTTGTTTGGCCATGTGACCCCCCTATTGGTCCCGGGCCGTGGCGTGCCCGGGACAAATAGGGGAGGCTATTTGTCCCGAACACGCTGTCCCGGGCGCGTGACCAGGACAAAAAGCCCTGCCGGCCCGGGACCAGTGGCTTGTTTTGCTCTAGTGACCACTTCTCTTCTTGTTAAGTTGGTCAGATCATGCGGCTTGTATCCAACTTGAATGATGCGCCACAACTCGATTGAAGAGCTGCACACATGAGACTTCATCACATATTGCCATTGAGAGATAGTATAATCTTTAAGCAATGGGGGATCACCCCTATGAGAAACTTGCGGATGAGGAATAATGGGATCGGGGGTATGGTATTGGGATGGGGGAGGAGTGGCGTTGAAGCCTTTAGGCACTTCATCTTGGGAAGATGAAGTGTTTTGGTGGTTTGAGGAACTAGTAGCATCACCCTTCCCATCCAAAGGCAATTGCTTTCCCTTCAACAGTTCAGGGTCCACATCTTGAGTGATGCCCGGAAGCACCGGAGACTTTGAGGGCAATGCAAGAGAGGTTTCCTTAGATGTCTTGAGAGACTCAAGCATATCATGAAACTTCTTGAACTCGGTTTGTATGGACGATGTCAACTTTGTTTCCAAAGAGTTGATATCGGCCATAGTGGCACCTTTCTCTTGCATTGCCGCCAAAGTCGCGGCGTCCGCTTCGGAACCCTCTTTCGGATCAACTTGCATTGTCCAAGGTTGGTCTCAAGCGGTGAAGCTTTTAAGAGACAACCGGGCTCTGATACCAATTGAACGGCAGTAGACCACCTAGAGGGGGGTGAAAAGGTGGTGACCAATTTTTATGTGTTTTCAGTTTTAGGCTAGCGGAAAGTAAGTTGTATAAATGTGCAACTAGGTGATACAAGTGAACAACAACAAGGAAACTAAACAAGTACAGGAATGCAGTAAAGGAGAGTGAAACAAGACAACCGTACGAACTCGTAGACACCGATTTTATCCCGAGTTCCACCACATAGGTGTACGTCTCGTTGGAGGGGTGTGAGCTACCACAAAGGTTTGCTCAACGCCACAAAGGCCTCACCCTATTCTCCTGTGAATTCGACCACAAAGGTGTGAACTCACTCTTCCACTAAGGACTCCTTTAAGGGCGGAGAAGATCCCGTACAAACACGTGAGGCACACACCCACAACTGAATTGGGGGCTCCCACAAAGACCACGACAGGTCAAATCCACAAAGGAATCCACAAAGGATCAAGAACACACAAAGTTGAACCTAGCAATCCACAAAGGAACCCTAGATTCGTTGCCCCTCAAGAAATAGAGGGGGGAAATCAAAACGCTTCGGTGGAGTTGTAGATCGGTGGCTTCTTCCTCAGATCCCCAAGTATCAAAGGATTTGAGTGGCTAGATTGGGAGATCCGGAAGAAACATGCTTCAGCACCAATGGAGGAGAGAGAAAATCTGGAAGCTTGAAATGCTGGAGGTAGGTGGAGGGGTATTTATACCCCTCCCCAAAAACTGCCCGTTGTACAGCCGACAGCCCGGAAATCTCCGGGTTGAGGACCGGAGATCTCCGGACTCCGGAAATTTCCGGTAGGAATTCCGGTTGATCTTGACTCTGCATCAGTACTGTTTGGGCTTCTTGACTTGGTAGAAAAATCTCTGACGCTCGGAGATTTCCGGACATCTCCGGGCACCGGAAATCTCCGAAAGCAAATCCGGCTAAAAATGTGTTGGAGTCAGTACGCATTTCAGTTCTGGACTTGGTTGAATTTCCTCTGTCACTCGGAGATCTCCGGACTAGGGCTCGGAAATCTCCGAGCGCCAGAAATCTCCGGGAGCATTTCCGGCTTAGCTTGAGTTGGAGTCAGTACGCATTTTGATTTGAGACTTAGCGAAAAACTTGATTGGCTCGGAGATCTCCGGTCTGTGGACCGGAAATCTCCGAACCCCGGAAATCTCCTGACTGAAATCCTGATGAAAGACAAGTGAAGTAGAATTGAAACTTAGGCCAAGTAAGTGTTCCTCCTTATCAAACGACCTGTAAAAGAACCTGCAAGCTTCATCACAAACATTAGAATACCTTTTGTGTTGTCATTAGTCACCAAAATCTGGGAGTGCATAGAATGCACTTTCACCAGGAGGACGCCCAGTCGTCCCACCCGACGCAGCACCCGAGCGGCTCGGGCCCGGGAAGGATGGACCCAGCGCCCCACACCGCGCTGCTCATGGCGCAGGAGCTGCTACGCTACCAGCCCACCACTGAGGCCCACGAGCAGTGGCTCCAATGCCTCAACCACCTCGTCGGCATCGCCACGACGCGTCCCGCTCCGTCGCAGTCCAACCTGCGCCCCTCTCTCATGGGAACGGTCGCGACAAACGCGCCTCCGCCACCTCCGGGGCCTGCACCGGCTGAAGCTCAAAAGGCTGCTTCGCACGCGTCCTCTCCGCATGATTGCTTGATCGTGCAGCGCACTGCGCCCGACGCCCGCGTGGGAATGGAGCTCCAGCGAGACCGCCAGAACAGGCTCGTGGAGGAGATTGGCCAGGCGGGCCAGCAGAACCGCGGCGCGCTTCAGCACGGAGTCGCCACGTACGCCTCAGGCTGCATGGCGTTCACCCGTTCTCTGCGCCGCGTGGTCTGGCCCCCAAAGTTCCGGCCTGCTCCCCCCAAGGGCTACGACGGCTCCAGCAACCCAATCAAGTTCCTGTAGCTCTAAACCACCTCCATCCAAGCTGCGGGAGGAGATGACAAGGTCATGGCTAACTAGTTCATCCACGCGCTTCGTGACTCTGCGCTGTCGTGGCTCCTGAATCTCTTCGAGGACTCTGTGAACTCCTGGGAGGAGCTCTGCAAGCAGTTCGTCTCCAACTTTAAGGGGACATACGAGCGCGCCCTCACCCACAACGACTTACGCGCTGTGGTGCAGAGGAAGGATGAGACGCTTCGCAAGTACATCCAGCGCTTCAGCCAAGTGCGCAACAAGATCCCGAACATCCCTGACACTCAAGTCATCGTCGCCTTCCGCGAGGGCGTCACGAACAGCAGGATGCTCGAGAAGCTGGGGATCCACGACAAGCTCACCTCTGTGGTCAAGCTGTTCGACTTGGCGGACAAGTGCGCCAAGGCTGAAGAGGGACTCCTCTTCGTGAAGATGTCCTCGAGAGGGGATGATCATGCTCAGGGGTCCAGGAGCCAGAAGAAGAAAGAGGCCAAGGAGGAGCCCAAGCGCAAGGCTACCGTAGTTCTCACGGCAGAGCCTGACGGAAAGGGCACCCGCAGGGACTCCCCTGAGCCTGGAGAAAGAAGAGATGATCACCGCCCGTTCTACATCTACCACAACAGGCGCGGCCACTCCACGGAGTCTTGCTTCGACCTCAAAAGGTTGAGCAAGGAGCGCGAGCAAGTAGAAGGCAGTGGTAGCCGTGGCCGAGGCCGTGGCTACCGCGGGAGCGGACGCAAGGGCGGCTACCAGAAACCGTCTGGAAATCAGGCCAACGCCGCAGCAAAGAACGGCAAACTCCCTGACGAGGAAGACGGCGGCTACCAAGCCCCAAGAGCTGCCATTGCTTGCATCCTCGGGGGGGCGCAGGCGCCGAAGTCGAACAACCAGTTCAAGCAGTTCGCCCGCGAGCTCAACGCCGCCCTCCCAAGCACGGAAACCTCCAGGCCCCTCAAATGGTCGCAGTACACCATCGCCTTCGACGCTCAGGACCACCCCAAGTCCACCAAGACTGTTGGAACCCTCCCGCTGGTCTGCACCCCCACCATCGACAATGTGGCTGTCTCCAAGACGCTCATCGATGGCGGAGAAGGCCTGAACGTTATCTCCATAGATACGTTCGAAGCGCTTCAAGTGCCCTACGAGCGGCTTATGCCTTCGAGGCCCTTCACGGGGGTCACCAGCGGCTCGATCGAGCCTCTAGGCCAGGTCCGGCTTGCCGTCACCTTCGGGAGCGAGGAAAATTACCGCACCGAGCACATCGACTTCGATGTCACGCACATCGGCCTGCCGTACAACGCCATCCTCGGCTACCCCGCGCTTGCGAAGTTCATGTCTGTCACGCACCATGCGTACAACATGGTCAAGATCCCCGGCAGCGCCGGCACGATCACCATACGTGGGCATGTCCTGGACGCTACGCGCGCTGTTGAGACGGCCTACAAGACCGCCGCCATGGCCTTCCCCGCGGAAGAGGACCAAGAGCCTCTCGAGAGGCCCAAGAAGAAGAAGCAGTTGTTCTCCCAGGAAGCAACTGCTACAAAGAAGATCTCTCTGAGCTCAGGTAGCTCGGGGGCTGAAGGCTCGGGGGCTAACGTCACCATTGGCGCCCCGCTGCCTCCCAAATAGGAAAGTGCGCTCGTCGCCTTCCTCCAGCCAAACTCTGACATGTTCGCATGGACACCGTCAGATATGTCTGGTGTACCGAGGGAGGTGATCGAGCACCACTTGGCCGTGTGCCCAAACGCGCGCCCAGTCAAGCAAAAAGCAAGAAAGCAAGCCCCCGAGAAGCAAGCATTCATAGTCAAGGAGGTCTAGAAGCTCAAAGCGGCAAAAGTAATTCGCAAAGTCGCGCATCCCACTTGGCTCTCCAACGGCTTGGTAGTCCCAAAGCCCGCCGGAGGAGGCCGTCTCTGCATCGACTACACTGATGTAAACAAGGCCTGCCCCAAAGACCCTTATCCCATGCCCAGAATTGACCAGATTGTGGACTCCACGGCAGGCTGCGACCTCCTCTGTTTTCTTGATGCCTTCTCTGGTTATCACCAGATAAAAATGGCTAAGGAGGACGAGGAGAAGACGGCTTTCCTCACCCCATGCGGTGTGTATTGCTACGTCTGCATGCCCTTGGGCCTAAAAAATGCGGGAGCCACTTTCCAGAGGTTGATGAGGATAGCCCTTGGCGGGCAAATGGGGCGAAACGCCGAAACATATGTCGATGACATCGTCGTAAAGTCCCGAGAAGGAAATACACTCCTCGAAGACCTTGAAGAAACCTTCGCCAGCCTGCGCAAGGTGAACATCAAGCTCAACCCCGCCAAGTGCGTCTTTGGAGTCCCTTCAGGCAAATTGCTTGGGTTCCTCGTGTCTCATCGGGGTATAGAGGCAAACCCAGACAAAATCAAGGCCATAGAAGACATGCAACCTCCACGCAGGCTCAAGAACATGCAACGCCTGGCAGGCTGCATGGCCAGCTTGGGCCGATTCATCTCCAAGTTCGGTGAAAGAGCCCTGTCGTTCTTCAAGATCATGAAAAGAACGGGCTCTTTCAAGTGGACCCCTGAAGCTGAAAAAACATTTGAGGACTTGAAGAAGTATCTGGCCAGCCCACCAGTAATGGTCGCCCCCAGGCCTGGCGAGCACATGAAGCTGTACTTATCAGCTACTCCACAAACAGCCAGTGATGTCCTTGTAATGGAAAGAAAAGAGCCAGTACTCCACAAGAAGAGTGCAACCACTCCAAAGAAAAAGCCTCCTGATAAGGAGCTCGAAGAAGAGGCAGCCCTTCAGGGGAACTTCAGGGGAATGGAGCTCATGCACATCCCAAGAAAGGAAAATCAAGAAGCTGATGACATCGCCAAGCGCGCCTCAAAGAGACAAGCTCAGCCGCCAGGTGTCTTTGAAGAAAGGCTCGTCAAGGCATCCATAAAGCAGCCCCTAGAGGCCCTGCCCGCAAGCACAGACGAAGCGCTCCCGCCACCCCCTGTAAACGGAGCCCCAGCCTGCGGGCCTCCCACAGGGGAGCGTTTGTTGCTCACAGCGGTGCACCAAGAAACAGGATGGATTGACGACATCAAGGACTACCTCTGCAAACGGATCCTTCCCGAGGAAGATGTTGAAGCGGAGCGAATTGCCCGCCAAGCAAAATCATACCAAATCCTCAAAGGAGTCCTCTATCGCAAGCGCCCAAACGGCATCGTGCTCAAATGCGTCCCTCATGAAGAAGAAAAACTGCTGATTAAGGACATCCACAGCGGGGAATGCGGCCACCATTCGTGCGCCCGCACCCTCGTAGGCAAAGTCTTCAGGAGCGGATTCTACTGGCCTCAAGCGCTTCAAGATGCAGCGGACATCATTCAAGCTTGTGAAGCCTGCCAATTCCACGCCAAGCAAATCCACCAACCAGCGTTGGGGCTACAGACCATTCTGCTCTCGTGGCCGTTTGTGGTCTGGGGGCTGGACATCCTGGGACACTTCCCAACGGCGCAAGGTGGATATCGCTACCTCTTCGTGGCCATTGACAAGTTCACAAAATGGCCTGAAGTGGAGGCGACGCGCACAATCACAGCAGGCACGGCGGCGAAATTCATCAGAGGCCTGGTCTGCCGCTTCGGAGTGCCTAACCGCATCATCACCGACAATGGCTCACAATTCACCAGTGGCATCTTCAGAGCCTATTGTGAAAAGATGGGCATCAAGCTCTGCTTCGCCTCAGTCGCCCATCTGCAAAGCAACGGAGAGGCCGAGCGCGCAAACGCAGAGGTCCTCAAAGGCCTAAAGACCAGGACCTTCGATATCCTCAAGGGCCACGGCAAGGGCTGGATCAACGAGCTACCCTCGGTGCTCTGGTCCATCCGTACCACGCCACCCAAGCCCAACGGGGAAACACCGTTCGCCCTCGTCTATGGAGCCGAAGAAGTCCTCCCCACAGAGATAAAGCATGGATCCCCACGGGTCCTTGCCTTTAACGAGGACCAGCAAGAGGACCTCCACAACGACGACTTGCTGCTCCTTGAAGGGCTACGACGCCACGGGGCCCGCTGGGCGGCCAAATACCAGCAGGACCTGAGGCGCTACCACAGCCACAACGTGCGCTCGTGCACCCTGGAGGCAGGCGACCTCGTCCTCAGGCGAATCCTCTCCAGGGAAGGCCTCCACAAGCTGTCCTTGATGTGGGAAGGTCCCTACAGGGTCACCCACATCGCCAGGCCTGGCGCAGCTCGCCTCGAGAAGCAAGATGGCATCCCCGTCAAGAATCCATGGAACATCATGCACCTGCGCAAGTTCTACCCGTGGTCATTGTCACGTCAGGGCATGTAGTGAAAGAGGCAGCCCACGGCTCAACCTCTAAGCACTTTTTGTCCTTCAAGGTTAAAAGCTCAAGGTTTAAACCTCTCAAACCTTTGTATCCACAAGGAACAAGTTAAAAACGTGATTATCGTCACGCACGTGATCATTGTCACGTCGAGACTTCAAGCGAACGAGGCAGCCTACGGCTCAACCTCCAAGCATTGTTGTCTCTAGAGGTTAAAACGCCAACGGCTTAAACCTCCAAAACATTTTTTGCACCCTTAGGGAACAAACGCAAAACAGTGGTCATTGCCACACCCGAGATCATTGTCACGTCGAGACTTCAAGCGAACGAGGAAGCCTACGGCTCAACCTCCAAGCATTTTCGTCTCTAGAGGTTAAAATGCTCACGGCTTAAACCTCCAAAAAAATGCTTTATCTCCAAAAGGAACAAATGCAACCGTGGTCATTGCCACGCCCGTGATCATTGTCACGTCGAGACTTCAAGTGGATGAGGCAGCCTACGGCTCAACCTCCAAGCATGGTCGTCTCTAGAGGTTAAAATGCTCACGGCTTAAACCTCCAAAAATATGCTTTGTCTCCCAAAAAAGGAACAAACGCAACCGTGGTCATTGCCACGCCCATGATCATTGTCACGTTGAGACTTCAAGCGGACGAGGAAGCCTACGGCTCAACCTCCAAGCATTTTCGTATCTAGGGGTTAAAATGCTCACGGCTTAAACCCCCAAAAACATGCTTTCTCTCCTAAAGGAACAAATGCAACCATGGTCATTGCCACGCCCGTGATCATTGTCACGTCGAGACCACGAGCGGAAGAGGCAGCCTACGGCTAAACCTCCAAGCACCTGTGTCCCTAGAGGTTAAAACGCTCACGGCTTAAACCTCCAAGCTCCAAAGGCTTCTCTCGAGGGGAAACCCTCCGAGCTCTCCATTAAACGAGCCGCCGCAGGCCGTCGAGATTCTCGCCCACTAATAAGTGGTCCCCATGCCTCGACATGGTCAAAGCATTAACTTGGCAACCCCAAGCATAATGACTCAATTTCGTTCCCAAGTGAACTTTGCGCCTCGGCGACGTTTTAAAAATCTGTTTGGGGGGTTTTATTTTCGCATTACTTCGTTGAAGTGTGCGCTTATACCTCTCCTCATGCGTACCTCGCGGGCGGGGGCTGAGTACGGTGCCAGTGCCTCAAATGACACACCAGCAGCACTGCAAAATCCAAGAGTCTGAGCTCTGGCTGGAGGGCAAGATCCCACAAACACGCCATCTCTATAGAGGACCTTAGTACTTACTCTCCTCGCAAGGAACACCTGAGGGGACCTATAAGCGCGCACGAGCCCTTTGAGCCGTGTTACAGCGTTTGGGTTCGCCCTCTAACATATGCAGGGAAATCCCCCCACAAGCCTGAAGGGGTATCCAGGAGCGACCCCTCAAGTGGGCAACCTCGCCAGGCGAAAAGCCTCCTCAGGAGCGACCCCTCAAGCGGGCAACCTCGCCAGGCGAAAAGCCTCCTCAGGAGCGACCCCTCAAGAGGGCAACCTCGCCAGGCGAAAAGCCTCCTCAGGAGCGACCCCTCAAGCGGGCAACCTCGCCAGGCGAAAGGCCTTTGCAGGGCGAAAACCTCAAGAAGCTAAGTCTCGCACCCACGCTTTAAGAGCGTTTTTCTCTCCCTAGCGCGCGTTTGCCCCTCAAGCGACTTCGCTTTCCCTTACGCTTCATGGACTACTCGCACGTCTAAGGGGGGCACTTGAGCATCGCGATTCAGGGCTCTTACCTCTCCTAGGCCTAAACTCCCCCCGGCCTTGCGGAGTCATCGCTCCTGCATACCGAAGTGGTGGAGTCATGGCACGAGGAGATGGGACCTACCAACGCAGAGAACAAATAGGCATGAAGATGAGTCCAAAGAGACCTCACGGGGGGCAAACAAACTCGAATTAAACAGCAATTGAAGAGTATATTACAGGCCAAAGGTCTTAAAAATGTCTAAGCACACAACGGTTGCAGATACAAGCCCACGCAGACGCAGTAAAGAAAGGCTCATGGGGAAGTATCGCCGCCCTTCGCAGCACCCTCTTCATCCTCGGAGGGGCAGGCCTCCTCCTCGCTGTCTTCAGCTGCAGCCTCCGCGCGCTTGAAGCGGTTGCAGAAGGCGTCAACCTGCTCACGGAGGGAACCGGAGACCCGCCGCGCGTCCTCGCCTTGAGCAGCCTCTGTGACGGAGGAGATGTCGAAGCCTGGCGTGAGGAGCTTGAGGTTGGTGAAGATGCGATCCACAACCACCCCCATGAGCTGCCGGCTCTCGTCTTCGATCAGCTCGCGAAGCTCGGCGACGGGACCCTCGAGCGCCTCGAAGAGCTGGTCGAAGTAGACTAGGTACATGGCAGCATCGCCGCGGCCCCAAACGTCGGTGTGCGGCGCATCTGCACCGAGCTGCGCGGCGAGCTCGTTGCCACGAGCGACCAATGCCTCAAACATGCGTTCGCGCTTCTTCGAGAGCGTGCGAGCTGCAGTAGCGGAGTCTGAGGCCTCCGCCGCCCGCTGCATCGTCGGGGCCACCTGCTCCTCCACGTCCTTGGCCAAGGTGTTGAGGTCATGGACAGCTTTGGTGCGAGCCTCCTCCGCTCGGCGACGGGCATCCTTGGCGCGCTTGAGGCGGTCCTGCAGCTTGGAGTTGACCCTCTCGAGCTCGGCGATCCGCCGAGCATCCGCGGCGTGCTTGACCTTGAAGCGCTCCTCCTGTGCCAGAATTGCGGTACTTCTGAGAAGTGGACTTGCGGAATTGCTTCTCGCGCTCCACGAGGGCGTCGTCGGCCTCCTTCTTCTTCTCAGCGAAACGCCGCTCAAAGCGCTTGTAAGCTATCTTCTGGGCAGCAACGTTCTCGTCGTACTTCACGATCGCTTTGGCCAGGTCTCCCTCTCGCTCCACGAGGGCCTCGCGCTGGGTGACCAGGTCCTTCTCCACCTGGAGGCACTGCTCCTCGCGCTGCTGCAGCTCCTTCTCCTTGAGGGCCAGCTGCCGCTCACGCTCGGCAAAGACCTTGCGGTCCTCCTCCAGGGCGGCCGACGCGGCCTGGTGGGCGGAGAGCAGCTGGGTCTCCAGCTGGCCCAGCTCACGGCGCTTCTGCGCCAGCGAGCCCTCCATTGCCTCGCGCTCCGCCTTGACCTCACGCAGCAGCTCCGCCGCAGCCTCGCGTTCTGCCTGAAGGGGGCCGAGCAGCTCCGCAGCATCACGGATGGCCCCCTCGCGGATCTCTTTGGCGAAGCGGGTGGCCTCCTCGCGTGTGTCCTGTAGCGCCAAATCCTCTAGCCGGCGCGCCTCGACCGCCGCGTGGAAGGACGCCCACGACTCCGCCAGCCCCTCCTGCTGCCGAGCGAGCCAGATGTCCCCGAGGGCGAGGTGAGCCTCTAAGCCCTCCAGGGATTCCCTAACAAGGGCGAAGGCGACCTCGCGGCGCCCCGCGCTCCAGTCCCAGCCGTGAAGCGCCAGTGCCTGGCTCGAGGAGGGCCCGGCCCCAGCATCGAGTCCCGCGGGAGCAGCTGTGGGGAGAGCTCGGGGGCTAGCCTGAGCCCCGCCGGTGCCCGCGCCCGCATCCTCTTCAGGCCCCGCAGCCGCGGGACGCTCCTCGCCTCCATCTTGGCGAGGAGGAGAGAAGGAATCTCCCCCGGCAGACGCACCCGCACCTGCTGGAGCCTCGCGCGTCTCCGTTGCAGGCTGCGCGGGAGGAGCAGGGTGGACACGCACGGAGGCGTCGGCGTGCGAGGCGGCGTTAGGTCGCGCGGCGGTGTGGGCTCGCGCGGAGGCATGGCCGCGCGAGGAGGAGTAGAGGCGCGAGGCGGCGCGGAAGTCCTCTCCTCAGGGCCTTCCGCTCCCAGAGACTCGCGGGGCGCTACAGGCACATCTGGGCTTGCTGCACCCTCTTCCGCCTGAGGCCCTGCCGCCCCCGCCTGGGGCGCAGCTTGCACCATTTGAGGCGCCTCCTCACGGGGGATCACGGGGGATGCCTCCACAGGCCTCGCGGCCTCGTCAGCCACGGCCCCTGCCGTGGCGCTCTTCACCTCCGATGCCTTGCGGAGCCGGCGGCGCTTCGCGGGCGCAAAGGCACTGACAGGAGCCCAAGAAGAGACTTCAGGAAAAAGAAATGCAAGGGAGAAAGCTAAAAGACGAATGAGCCAAAGTTGTGAGCACTAACCCTGAAGGGGGGCGCCAGCGTCGACCCACGCCAGGCCTGGCGAGCGCCACGAAGGGAAGGGCTTGGAAGCAGGCTTCGCAGGGGGCGCCTCTACCTTCCTCTTGGAAGGGACGTCAGACGGCCTCGCCCCTGGGTTGTCCACGGCGGCTTTGGTGCGAGCCCCGCGCCTTCCTGGAGAGGCCTCCGCGCCCGAGGCCTCCCCTTCCTCAGCCTCCTCCTCCACGGGGCGCGAGGGCGCCACCACGAAGGCGTCTTCATCGCTTGACGAGATATCGCAAATCTCGTCAGTAAATGGCCCAGCTCTCGAAGAGGAAACCTCCCCAGCCACGGCCTCCTCCTCACCTAGGCCAGCTCTTGAGGCCGTGGGAGAGTCGGCCCCCTCCGCTCCCCGCGCGACCGGCATCGGCGCCTCGAGGTCCGCCTGGCCTGTCGGGGTGAACGGAGGCATCCCCTCCAAGAGGTGCATGTGCTCCGTCAGATTATATTGATGAAGGGGCCGGAGCGCTGCGGGGAGCTCATCCACGGGAAGCACCGATGGGTTGACGAAGAGCGCGGAGAGGACGTCGTCGACGGCGTCCTTGTCGTTGTCCTCGGCGTGAAGCCGCATCTTGTCCTTCAACCCCGAGTACATCCACATGGGGACCGAATGCGCCTGGAGGGGCGCGATGCGGCGCGTCACGAAGTCCGCGACGTCCATCTGCCACGTGAGGCCCTCCTCGCGGAGGAAACTCAGACGCCCCATCAGGCTCACGTTCTTGGCGCCATCGAAGCTGGCCTTGCCCCAATGTGAGTTCTTCACCGGGGGCTCGTCGGGGACCTCGAGGAAAGCGCAGGGACGCTCCACCCCAACATAGAACCACTTCTGGCGGAAGTCGTCCACCTTCTTCGTCACCGAGATGATGGCCTTGCCCTCGCTCCAAGATATGGGGATGTAGACGCTCCCCATGCCATCGACGATGCGGAACGAGACGCACCTAGAGCGCTCGTTCTTCGCCGTGTTCCGGAGTGCGTAGAAGCACCGGAACAGCCCCACCGTGGGCTCCAGTCCCAGGTACGCCTCGCAGAGGTAGGCGAAGACGGCGAGGATCAGGACGGAATTGGGGTGCAGGTGCAGCTGCTGCACCTGGTAGAACGCCAGCACCGCCTCCAAGAACGGCGAGAAGGGTGGCACCAGGCCCGTGGCCAGACAGTGCTGGAAGACCGGGAAGAACCCTCGCGGGCGCTTCCCGTGCGCCGCGGGCTTCAGGGTGGTGGCGCCGTGCTCATTCGTCCGGTCCGCCACCAGGTGCCGGACCTTGGCGAGCGCCTTCTCATTGACACGCACGCCCAGCAGTGCCGCGCCTACCATGGTCTCAGTGGCCTCTGTCTGGGAGGAAGACCCCGCGGCGGCCTTGCCATTGCTCTTGAGTGGGCTCATCGTCGCGGAAGCGGAAGCCTGGAGGAATTGGAGGACGAAGATTCGCAGGAGAGATCGGAGGCGGAGAGCTCTGTAGAGCGAAAATTCCTGCGAGAAGGTTTGGAAACGGTAACGGCTCCCTGCCGCCTCGCTCGGGCTTTATGTCACCTCGAGGAGCAGTTACCGGGACGTGGTGGGACCCCCCACGACTCGCGCCCCGGATCGTGCGAGACCGTTATTCGTCCAAGTGGCGCGTGGCTCGGGCCGGCTGGGCACTAAGGGCCCACGACGCTTCGCCTGAGCCCATGGGCTCAATCGCGCCCATCATGGGCCCGGGGGCTACTGTCGGCCCAGTGGGAACTGGGGTATGGAGAGCCCATTCCCCCAGGCCTCGCACGCGGGCCAGTCGGACGAAACGACTAAGGACCAGGCATCACCGCCTGGCGGGACCCTCGAGAGGCAATTCCCCTCGAGGGCCTGAAGAGGAAACGAGGGCCTCAAGGGACCTCTCGCCTCAGGGGACCCTCCCGAGGCGCCAGCTCGCCTCGAGGGAGCCCCGCAGGAATCTCCCCTCAGGCCTCCCCGCGCCTGGGGGGAAACGTCGCGGCCAAGGAAGCACGGCAAGATGCACGTGGCCTCTGCCACGCACATGCAGTGTCGCACGCACACCCGTCGTTGTCCTTGGCGATAAAGTGGTCAACAAAGCAGCTCTGCCTGCTGCGCAGCTTCCAGGACATTCTACTCTGACGATAAAGTGGGTGGACAGCACAACCCTCCAAAGAAGGACGTCATCGTGGGCTCCACCTTAGAGACTGCCCTCCCTGCGGGCAGTACATCGCGGTCGGCCGCCGGTCGGCCACCGCGCCCACCTTTACCAGTAATGGACCGAGTCCATGGACGAATGGAGCACGGTGGACTCCTACACCACCCTGCCACTGGCATGTGGGAACCACCTGGAAGGCCAAGCCGAAGGAGAAGGCCAAAGGCCCCTATAAAAGGGGCAAGACGTACATCGTAGCGTGGGTGGGTTGTTGGCACACTGCAACCCTTGTAAACCCTAGCTACACTTGTTAGGAAAGCCGCTGCCTAAGGAGGAAGAAGACGATCGCTTCCCTCCGCAGGCAAGAACCGCCTCAAGGGGGCTTTCGGCGAGCTCCATTGTACTGTAACCTACACCATCTAATACAGACAAGCAGGAGTAGCGGTTTTACCTCCCCACGAGGGTCGTGAACCTGGGTAAAGGCTGGTGTCTCCCTACATGTGTGTGTGTCTTCTTCAGGTCCGGCGAGCAACGTCACGGAGCCACTCGAGAGTCTAGACCTCCGTGTTCAATCCCCTTCACGAACAACACTTCAGGAAGTGACTACCCCCGGTTCTTGGGAGTCATAACCCGACAATTGTTGATAAAGGTGGGCGTGGTGGCCGACAGGCGGCCGACCGCGCTGTACTGCCCGCAGGGAGGGCAGTCTCTGAGGTGGAGCCCGTGATGACGTTCTCCGTTGGAGGGTTGCGCCATCCACCTGCTTTATCGTCAGAGTAGAAGGTCCTGGCAGTTCCGCAGCAGGCGGCGCGGCTTTATTGACCCCTTTATCGCCTAAAACGGCAACGGGGGTGCTAGCGTCACCACGTGGGCGTGGCAGGGGCCATGTGCATCTTGTCGTACTTCCTTGGCCGCGACGTTTCCCTTCAGGCCTGAGGAGGCCTCAGGGGGGGTTCCTGTTGGATTCCCTCGAGGCGCGCTGGCGCCTCGGGAGGGTCCCTTGAAGCGAGGGATCCCCTGAGGCCCTCGTTTCCTCTTCAGGCCCTCGAGGGGAATTGCCTCTCGAGGGTCCCGCCAGGCAGTGATGCCTGGTCCTTAGTCGTTTCGTCTGACTGGCCAGCGTGCGAGGCCTGGGGGGAGTGGACTCTCCATACCCGAGTTCCCGATGGGCCGACAGTGTTCTACAGCACTTTCATTTTCAGTTCCACAAAAAGGTTCTCTTTCAACAATAGCTATATGAGCCAAATAAAGAGAGAAATCATAAGCTTTATCTTTAATGTTTATAGGAGATGTAGCAAATTTAGCATCAGGAGATAATTTATATCTAACAGCACATTTTTCAACAAGTTTATAAAAAGCACTAGCATCTTTCATATCATTAATTTCTTTAACAAGAGCATCATCAAGATCCCCATACATATCATCACGCTCATCATAAGTATCACGAGTAAATTCAGGTGAATTAACAGGTGTTTTAGAATTTTCATTAGGAATTTGAGCATTTTCAATATGTTTAGATTTAGCAATAGTAGCATCTAAAAGGAGACCTAATGAAACAGTTTCATCAAGAACAGTAGAAGCATCATCATAAGTAATTTCAGATTCAGCAGTAGTAATAGAACGTGCAGGTTGTGGTGGTGTAACAAGCTTACTTAACACAGACGGAGAATCAAGAGCAGCAGCGGAGTTCAGAGTTGTACCTTTCCTTGTAGTGGATGGCACGATGGGAAACTTCTTATCAGTATTTCTTCCCATGATGAATAAATTCCAGCGAACAATATCACACTCAGATGGGCTTATAAATAAAGCTATACACCCCGGCAACGGCGCCAGAAAATAGTCTTGATGACCCACAAGTATAGGGGATCGCAACAGTCTTCGAGGGAAGTAAAACCCAAATTTATTGATTCAACACAAGGGGAGCCAAAGAATATTTTTAAACTTTAACAGATGATTTTTCATATCAGATGCACCTGTGAATAGACTTGCTCGAGACAGATTATCACTAGCAACAGTTTTATAGCAGAGACAGTAGTCAAATAACATCAGCAGTAGAATTAAGACAACGATTATGATTGCAGTAGACATCAGGATTAAAATATTGTAGGCATAGGGACGGATGTACGGACGTTGCATGGATAAGATAATTCATGTAATATAATAACATAGGCATTTGCAGATAAATAATATAAAGCATCCAAGTATTAACTAATCATAACATATATTCCAATTTAGTTGTGCGTGCTAGCAATGAGAAACTTGCACAATATCTTTTGTCCTGCTAGCCCGTTTGCAGCGGGGCCTCAAGAGAAACTACTTGCAATTAAGGTACTCCTTTTGATAAAGTATCGGAGCAAAGCATTAAAATTATGTGAACACATGTGATCCTCACATCACATCCATTCACTCCGGTTATCCCAATTGTTGTCACTTTGAGGCCATCGGTTCCCGACAATAATATGTGTATACAACTCATAGATATGATCCAAAACAATAATTATTCTCATGATACAATAACATGTTCAGATCTGAAATCATGGCACTCGGGCCCTAGTGCCAAGTATTAAGCATAACAAGTTGCAACATTGACGTAAAACACCGATAACGGATACAAGGCACCATGCACTAACGATATTACAGCTATTACATGAATGATCTCATCCAATCCCTACCATCCCCTCAAGCCTA
This sequence comes from Poa annua, assembly GCA_026929855.1. NCBI lineage: Eukaryota > Viridiplantae > Streptophyta > Magnoliopsida > Poales > Poaceae > Poa > Poa annua. The sequence goes on from CM049426.1 coordinate 34,886,100, forward strand.
CAGCGGTGGATTACTCACACATGGATGGGGGAAACATGGATGGTTCATGGAGAGGCGTTGGCGATGATGATGACGATGATCCCCTTCAATTCCCTGACCCGGCAGGGTGACGGAATAGAGACTCCTGGTCCCCGAACTAGGGTTCGCGGTGGCGGCGGCATACGGAGATATTTCGTGGAAAAGTGGATACCCCCCGTGGGTTTTTAGGTCAGAGGGGTTATGTAGCCGTGAGGGGGTCGCGAGGAGGCGACCTAGTGGGTCCCACCACCTGCTGGCGCGGCCAGGAGCCTGCCACGCCAGCACATGGTGTGGAGCCCTCGTGGATCCTCTCCGTTTGGTCTTCGTGGAACCTGGTCCCTTCCGGATAGAAAACGACTCCCAGGTGTTTTTCGGGCTTTTTCCATAAAGTTGATATTTCTGCACAAAAAGGAGACACCAGGGTAATTCTGCTGAAAACAGCATTAGTCCGTGTTACTTGCATTGAAAACACAAAAATTAGATGTAAAACAATAGTAAAAGTGTTCGGGAAAGTAGATACGTTTGGACGTATCTGCCGGCGTTGGAGAAGGAGCAGTCCAACCGCCGCCTCGTCAGTCGTCACCCATGCCGGCCGTCAATCCCGTGTAGCGCCATCGCGACAATGATACGTCTCCAACGTATCTATAATTTCTTATGTTCCATGCTATGTTATATCATATTAGTACATGTTTTACATGCATTTTATATAGTTTTATGCATTTTCTGGGACTAACCTATTAACAAGATGCCACAGTGCCAATTCCCTGTTTTCTGTTGTTTTTGGTTTCAGAAAAGTACTTAAAGAAATATCTGCCAAATTGGAAATAAATCAACCAGGATTTTTTTTGCAATATTTGCGTCGCGAAGAACCGAAGACGAGACGAAGGGCCGCAAGGGGCCCACATCGCCTGGTGGCGCAGCAGCATCAGGAGCCGCGCCAGGAGGTGACGTGGCGCCCTCGGGTGCCCACCGACCTAGGTCTTTCGCCTAAAAATACCCTCTTGACCTACAAACAGCGCACATTTAGACACTTTTTCCTCCACGGGTCCCGAACGCCGCCGCCATCGCCGACAAGATTCGGGGGACATAAGTCTCTGTTCCGGCACCCTGCCAGGACGGGAATTGCCCCCGGAGCCATCTCCATCGACTCCACCACCATCTCCATCGCCGTTGCTGACTCCTATGATGAGGAGTGAGTGGTTCTCCCCCGAGACTGCGGGATCTACGATAGCCATGTGGTTCATCTCTCTCTCCCATGTGATCTTTATATGATCATGAGCTTTGTAATCTAGTTGAATATGTGATGCTACTCTTTATCTATTATGCACTCTAGAGGTTACTTTAATATGAACTCTGGGGTTATTCACCTGTGTAACGGTCACAGTGTGTGCACCGTGTGTGATTCCTTTATAACATTGGTGGTGTTAGTTTACTCTGACTTTGAGGGTGCTCTTGTAGCCCTACATAATGAATGGTGTTTGTTATCCAACATGAGAGTGTTTGAGAGTAGTGTTTATTTATTTAACTTTGATATCATTGTTGAGAATGTCCACCGGTGAAAGTAGGATCCCTAGGCCTTGTTTCGAAGCATTAAAACACCGTTTCCAACTAGTTCTGCTACATGTTTACTTGCTGCCATTTTTATTACAGATTGCAATTACTACTTATAATCATCCATATTACTTGTATTTCACTATCTCTTTGCATAACTAGTGCACCTATACATCTAACAAGTGTATTGGGTGTGTTGGGGACACAAGAGACTTCTCGTACCTTAATTGCAGGGTTGCTTGAGAGGAATATCTTTGACCTCTACCTCCCTGAGTTTGATATACCTTGGGTGATCCACTTAAGGGAAACTTGCTGCTGTTCTACAAACCTCTGCTCTTGGAGGCCCAACAATGTCTACAAGAATAGAAGCGTGCGTAGACATCAAGCTATTTTCTGGCGCCGTTGCCGGGGAGGTGAGCGCTTGAAGGTATCTCCTTTAGATTCTGCAGTTATTACATTTTGTTTCTTTTTTTTATTTACACTAGTTAGGCTAATGGAAAACAACAAAAAAATTAGAGATCTTTATGAAATTTATATTGCATTAGTACATGATACTTTTGAAGAGAAAATTAAAAAACATATGGAAGTTTGTTTGCATAATAGTGGTAGTAATGTTATTAGTATAAATTCTTTGGACACTATTACTGCTAAGGCTGTGGAAAAGTCTAAGCTTGGGGGAGTTGGTTTTGATGAGCACGATATTTTTAGTCCCCCAAGCACGGAGGAGAAAATTTTCTTTGATGATACCTTGCCTCCAATATATGATAATTATAATCATTGTGATATTTTCGGTCCACCTACTATTGAGGATATATTTTATGTTGATTACAATATGCCTCCTATATTTGATGATTATGATGATGAGAATAATAATGATAGCTATTTGGTTGAATTTTCTCCCACTATAATTAATAAGAATGAATACGCTTATGTGGAGAGTATTAATTATTTTATGCATATGGCTCATGATAAGAATGTTTTTTGTGATAATTATGTTATAAATTTTATTCATGATACTTCAAGTGAGCTTATTAATGATAATGAGGAATGTTGCTTAAATATGCTATATGATAATGCTTTAGATGATGGTCCTATTCTTATTGATAATCCTCTATGTTTAAAAGCTGACGATAAAAATGATATAATTGCTTCTTGTGATGGTACTCTTACTCATGAGAGTCCTACTTTGTTCTTGAATTCTCCTGATTATACCATGGAGGAGAAAATTGCTTATGTTGAAAAATACTTATGTGGTTTGCAATTGTCTCTAGTTCCAAATATGTGTTGCAACCATGATCTTAAACTTGATATTGATCTTAGTAACTAGTTTGAAAGATGGAAGCATGCTAATGAACTCCAAAATAAATTTAATGATCCTCTTTATGTGCCTATGTTATCTAACTTGAATGATTCTTGTCGTTATATGGTTGAATTTATTTTTACTACTGAAAGTTATTATGAGAGAGGGAAACATGGTTTTATGTATCTCAACAATATAAAGTTTCCCCTCTTTATGTTGAAATTTTCGAAGTTGCACTTGTTTTGCTTTCCTATGCTTATTGCTTTGTGCTTTCATGACTTGTTTCTTTACAAGATTCATTTGCATAGGAAGTGTGTTATACTTAAATGTGTTTGATGTTCTCCTATGTTTTTCAACTCTCATTTTTATAAGAGCATCATACGAATCTCCTTGCCTAGCTTAAAGGATTTAAAGAAAAAACGCTTATGGGAGACAACCCACTATTTTATTTCCTGTTATTTTATTTTGTTGTGTCAAAGACCTGTCCTACCTCTGTAGCAACTCCCTTGTATCTTTATTTTATTGCAATGTTGTGTCAAGATAAACCTCTAGTTGAAAGTTTATGCTAATTTTCAATTCCTGTGCATAAACAGATTTCTGTTGTTCACCATTAAATTCATAACTCTTCACTGGAACGTCAGAAACATCTGCCCTTTTTTGTGCGTAATCCTCAGATATATATGCAACTTTCATTACTTTTGAGTTTTGTGATCTGAGCAAGTTAAGTGTCTCAATAAATTCGTCTTTACGGACTGTTCAGTTTTTGACAGATTCTGCCATTTATTTTGCAATTCCTCTTTTTCTATTTTGATTGGATTTTTTTTATCCTATGAAGTATCAGTGGCTGTAGCTAATGTCCAGTAGCATTGTTAGCAATTGTGTTTCTACATAATATCATAATTTTTCGTGCACTAACCCTCTAATGAAGTTACTCTAAGTTTGGTGTGGAGAAAGTTTTCAAGAATCAAGAGAGAGGGATGATATAATGTGATCAAGAGGATGGTAACGCCAAAGCTTGGGGATGCCCCGGTGGTTCACCCCCAATATATTTCAAGAAGACTCAAGTGTCAAAACTTGGGGATGCCCAAGGCATCCCCTTCTTCATCAACGAACTGTCAGGCCCTCTCTAGTGAAACTATATTTTAATACCATCACATCTTATGTGCTTTTCTTGAAGCGTTTGTTTGTTTTTAATTTTTGTTTTTGTTATTTTGATTCTCTGAATAAATCGGATCCTAGCATTCTTTTGTGTGGGAGAGAGACACGCTCCGCTTTTTCTTATGAATACTCGTATTCTTCACTTATATTCGTTGAGTATTCATATTTTGTTATCATTTGCTCTCTAGCTCTTGTTTTTCATGCATCTCTTGTTAGAGTTGTTAGCTTTGTTATATTATACTCTCATATCTCATTATTTAATGGGTCAATTGGTTATGTGCCATGGTTCGCTGAGTTTTATAGGTCTGTACCATACCCGCGTTGTTTCTCTGGTCTGTGCCCTGGTTTGCTCGCATATCGCCCAAACGCTCGTCTCCCTCTGGTCAACCTCCTTTGACCCGCACATGGCCTAACTGGTGGGGTCGGCCTGGCGCGGCTCGGCTCCGTTTGTCGGCTCGGTTGGGATTTCCTGGGGGCGGCGCGTGGGGCCGGGCACTAGTCTGACTGGTGGGGACGACACGTGGGGTGCGCGTGGGGTCACCGTGGGTCGGTTAGGGTTTGCCCGCCCTCCCGCCGCGGCTAATAAAAGGGGGCAGCCCTCACCGTAGAAACTTCATTTTCTCAACCTCTCTCTCCCCTCCCTCCCTCGAAAATGTGGTGGAGCACGCCATCACCGATGCCGGACTCGGAGCTCTACTCGCATGAGGAAATATGCACGACATTCAGGAGATGAAGCCAGAGGAGCGGGAGGAGTGGCTAGTGAAGCAGAACCATCTAATAACAAAAGCTTTCATTTCAATGGCCATGCCTATCCGTGCACGCTACATAGACGGCATGGTGGACTACGGCATGCCACGCACGTATTCAATGTGCACGAACTAGAAGGCTCTCAGACAGATGTGTCTCATACTCTCATCGTACGACTCGTAAAAATTGATTTTCTTCGGATTCTTGCTTTCACGCTAGAACTGATAAACATGAAGGTAACCCTAACATGAACGTATACGTGCCGCTTGTTCTGCTATAGCTAGTACTCCCTTCATCCCGGTTTATAAGTCACCTTTGAAGCGAGTCCACCATTTTTGTTCAGAAATGAGGCCGTTTACCCTATCTTTGGAGCACATTTGAAACACATTTTTCAGCTAGACCACCACCCTACCTTTGAAGCTCATTTGAAACACATTTTTTGGCGAGTCCACCATTTTTGGTTAGAAATGAGGTCGTTTACCCTACCTTTCGAGCTCATTCGAAACACATTTTCAAGCAAGTCCACCACCCCAACTTTGGAGCTCATTTGAAACACATTTTTCGACGAGTCCACCATTTTTGCTTAGAAATGAGGCCGTTTACCCTACCTTTCGAGCTCATTTGAAACACATTTTTAAGCGAGTCCACCACCCTACCTTTCGAGCTCATTTGAAACACATTTTTCGGCGAGTCCACCATTTTTGCTTAGAAATGAGGCCGTTTACCCTACCTTTCGAGCTCATTTGAAACACATTTTTTAGCGAGTCCACCACCCTATCTTTGGAGCTCATTTGAAACACATTTTTCGGCGAGTCCACCATTTTTGCTTAGAAATAAGGCCGTTTACCCTACCTTTCGAGCTCATTTGAAACACATTTTTTAGCGAGTCCACTACCCTACCTTTGGAGCTCATTTGAAACACATTTTTGGCGATTCCACCATTTTGCTTAGAAGTGAGTCCGTTTACCCTACCTTTCGAGCTCATTTGAAACACATTTTTAAGCGAGTCCACCATCGTACCTTTCGAATTCATTTGAAACACATTTTTCGACGAGTCGGCCATTTTTGCTTACAAATTAGGCCGTTTACCTTACCTTTCGAGCTCATTTGAAACCTATTTTTCAGCGAGTCCACCACCCTGCCTTTAGATCTCATTTGAAACACATTTTTCAGTGATTCCACTACAAGAAATATGTCAACTAGTGAACTTTTGTCTGTGACCTTACAAATATTGATCATAGATCTATGACCATTTTGAATTAGTTGGTCATAACCTGCTTTAGACGATGATACACCAAGTATATCATGACCAATTTTACAAGGAAAGTCATAATCCCATTACATGAATTGGTCATAACCGATATATCGATAGAGTATGACCATTTTTCTGACCAATTTAAATGGTCATTCACATTACTGGAGAGCCAACTCAGCAATATTACCTACGTGACAGTGATTAGGTGTCATTTTTATCTATGTGTCACTCTGACTGGACAGTCAACACATTTAACTCGCCTACGTGTCATCCTGACAGGTAGGCCCCATCTCAGGGCTGACAGACGGGACCCGCAGGCAGCACACAATTATTCTCTCATATAAATCGCAAAAATGATGGTGCGGGAAGTCGAACCCGCGACCTCCACCTTACATATAGCGGAGCTAACCAACAGCCCGCCAGATCATTGTTGATGTATAACCGGCTCGACTCTAGTTATACAACTACCGCAAGCAGAGTTGGGCCCTGGAAGGGATGAGGCCACCATCTTTGTTGGGGCAAAGCCCAACCTATGCTCTATTGGGCTGGGGCGGCTTAACTCGGTTTGTTCTCTTTTTTTTTCCTTTTTCTTTATTATTATTTAATATTCTTATAAAACTTGTTTTTCAATTCCAATTAAACTCAAAAATATTTTGAAATTTCTGTATAGATAACCTGGGTTCTTATATACTTTTAGATACTTTTTTAGTCAAAATAAAATACAAATACCACTAAGCTTATATATTATTTCTATTGGGTTGGAATTTGAAATAACATGATGTCAGAAATATGAAATTTAATATTTTGTGCAATGAAGTGAAAAACTTTGTTCGGCAACATCGTTCTCCATTCTAATATGCATGGTTGTGCGCAATATGGGAACATTTGAACAAACTATTCCATGTTTATCGTCATAACATTGGTCATTTGCGGTGAAAGCCATGAATCTAAGTACATGAGAGGTCATTTTTGTGAACATTTTTTTAAAATATCGTATGTTTTCCAAGTTTGTTATTTTTACTTGAAACTAGGTCACATATAATGACACTTTGCGAAGGATTCACGTCTTTTTGATTTTTTTTCGAATTCTATACGCTGGTTTCAAAATACGGTCAAAACGGTGGACATGACCGTCCCACCTAGGGATCAAAACTTGTGAAAATCTTTGTGTATATATGATGAAATAGGTATTTATGTACCTAGAAATGATTTTTTTTTAAACATGAGCAAATTATGAGGCACCTGTAGTTCAAATTTGACCCGTTTTCAGCTGAATCAGCGAGAATTTGTCTTTTGTAAAGCGGTGGATGGAAACTTTTTCATGCACAACCATTTAGTTATTTTAACACTAAATTTGGTCTAATAATTTTAAAAAATGGTGATACCACATTTTGCAACATATTTTTGCTAGATGCTTCACAAAAAAAACTATTTTTCGTACTCGGGAAATGAAAAGTGTTTTTTTGTGCAAAAAAAATGAAAACTTTCTTCGGCGAAATTGTTCTCCATTCCAATATGCATGTATATGCGCCATATGAGATCATTTGAACAAACAATGTCATGGTTATCGCCATAACATTGGTCATTTGGGCTGAATTTCGTACGTCTGTGAACACTTTTTAAAAATATCGTCTGTTTTCCAAGTTTGTTATTTTTACTTGAAACTAGGTCACATATAATGACACTTTGCGAAGGATTCACGTGTTTTTGATTTTTTTCGAATTCTATGCGCCGGTTTCAAAATATGTTCAAAACGGTGGACATGACTGTTCCTACCTAGTGTAACATCCCAACATTTTACAATGTTCAAAAATCACTAAAATTTAAAACTTTTGTTTTTGATTAAAATAAAACATTTAAATGCATAAGAAAACCAACTATGAAAGACTTCAAACATATCGAAAGAGTTTAATAATTCAAATATCTCAAGTAAACATTATTTTCAAAAGTGGTTTCAAGTTAAACAATTTATTGTCCATTGTAATTATTAAAACCTCAATATCTAATTTGACAAATGTTTTACAAAATTTCAAACCATTGCCTGGTAATAAAGAGTTTCTTTATAAGTATTGGATTTAAATAACCTAGCCATAGCTATTCATAAATTAAAATAATATTTAGAAGTATTCTTTTAAACTATTAAACATAATCTATTTTGCCAAATGGTTTTAATTCTTCAACTAAGTTCAAACCTAGTGGTTAAATTTCAACCCTATAGTGTATAACTTTAATCACTTCATATATTTTATAATTAATGAATTATCCAAATAAACATTTCATTAGCATAAATGATTTTCATTTATCTTCAAAACATAAAATGATTTTCATGAATATATGTTCTATATAAGAAATGAATTAAATCTAAAATCTTTTTCAAAGTTGTTATGAAGTTTCAAATAAATTATCTTAATATAAAATATAATGGTGCACAAATTGTTTTGAATTAAAAATGAATACTTTATATTTCCCTTTTTCATTTTCATATAGTTGTGTTATACTATTTAATAATACTAAAGCCAAAAATGAATTTAGTATTAGAAAATGAGTTTAAATAACTTGAATTCAAACATAATTGAATGTGGGTATTTCATAGAATTAATTTTAGCCAAAAAGAAAATTAATTAAACCATAGTTTTAAATTTAACATAAAGTGTCAAATTTGTATTTAATGAATATTTCAAAATATTAATTTTCAAAAAATTCAAAATGTGCCCACAACTGGTTTAACACAAAGATAATGCTTTTACAAATTTTTAGAAATTTATTTGACTTGAATTGGAGCCATAAATAAAAAGATATGAATTAAATGGAAAATCAGAAAAAGAAAAAGAAAAATGATGACGTCAGCATGACGTCATCGTCTTCAACCTCCCGTCAATCTCGCCCGACGGTTTCGGCCGAATCAATCCCGCGTAAATCTCGCGATTCGGTAGATTAATTGACAACGTGCCTAGCCCTAAATAATCCCCAACCCCTCCTCTACGTTTCCCCTAAGAAACCCTAGCCAAGCACGCCCCCAGGCTGCCGGACGAGCTCACCGGAGTTCACCTCCTCCGCCGCCGGTTTCTTCGTCCTCCGGCGAGTTGAGCCACCCCCTTAGCCCGAGACCTTGCTCAACCTACTTCCCACCTCAGTGTGCACCCCGCAGACCCCTCCACTAGGTCCAACCGTCTCGGAAATCGCTAGTTGGTGCTCGCCCGAGGTGGCCGGAGCCGCCGCCGCACTCGCCCGCGCCTCCAAGCAGCTCAGAGAGGCAAATCCACTCACCGCCGGCCCCTTCGAGTTCGCCACGTCGCGCCGCACGTCGTCGTCGCCTTCCCGAGCCCGGGGGACCACCGGAGCTCCGCCCCCGTCGACCGCCGGAGCGCAGCGCCGCCGTCCCCTCCATCTCCGGCTGTCCCGCGTCGCCACGGTATGGTCAACGCCTCCCCCCCGTCCGATTTAATTTCCACGGCCACGATTAGATCCATGCGCGAAAGGGTACGACCAGATCTGGACCGTCATATCAGATCCAACGGCCCAGATCCATCCACTTATCCACGTCAGCGACCCAGTCAGCATGCCACGTCAGGTCCAGTCAGCGCACACGTGGATATTAATTTCTTTTAATTAGATTAAATGGTAGTTTTGCAGAAAATCCCCTGCCATTTAGATTTATCATAACTTTTTAACCACTACTCCAAATTCAAATATTTTTACATATTTGGAAAGCCCTTGACATGTAGAATATTTTGGATCTGCCAAAATTCGAATTTGACTTAGTTTAAAATATTCAAAATTCAAATGGTGAATTGAGTATTTTTGTCATAACTTTAAATCTGTAAATTCAAAAATTGCAAATAAAATTATTTTAGAAACTTTATAAAATGTGTAATATGTTGCATCTGTTATAAAATAATTTTGAGAATTATTTTGATAATTAAATGGTTGTGTGTTTAATTTGAATAGTTTGACTATTTTTGACATAACTTTTAATACAAACATTATTTTGATTAATCCAATTGCTATACATTTAATTAAAAGCCCCCTGTCAATTAACACCATTTATAAAATTGTGTTACAAATAATGCTTGAATAATTTAAATGAATTTAAAGATCATGAGACTTGATTTGATATATCCTAGCCATTATAAAGTTCATTAATTTAAAAATTTATAACTTTGCACCAAGGCATAAATAATCATCCTAGTTTAGAGAAAGCTCAAATTCCTGTTTATTAATATGATACATAACTTTAATAAGTAAGTTTTATTTAAAAAAAATTAAATGATTTTAATTCATTTACAAGTGTATATAAATGATATTGGCTAATTAGGTGTTACTAAAAATGTGATCTAAAACATTATAACAATTTAAATAACTAAGTTATTATTAATACTACCAACTTTGAAGTTGGGAATTAAAAATGTATTGATATGAGAAAAGTAAGAAATTCTTGAATTTGATTTTGGTTAAGTTTAATTCTAAACATAATCTTGGGTAAATGAAACTAATTGTTTTGCAGTTGTACTAAAGTGTTAAACCTTGCTTTTAAAATTGTGATTAAGTCTACATGATATCCCTTTGGGGCAAACTTTTGAAAACCATTTCATTAGAAAACTTGGAAACACTCCTAAACCTTTCTCGAGTTGAAAGTGTTCTTTGACTCCAGACCATCCCTTGGCAAAACCCTAAACCCAAACACATTAATTCTTTTTGTATATTGAATTAGGTGACACCTTTGACCAAACCCTTCCAAGAAGACTCGTTACGCTTGTTTTGTTCAATATGTTTTGTGTTTGTTGAATTGCTTGTTTATTGGGTGTCCTTTTTACTATATAGTTTGAAACGGGGAGCACCCATTAACTTCGACAAGGGTGTGAGAGAAACGACAATTTTCATAAGGCAAGTGACTTCATAAAACACCTACTATTTTATTCTATTGCATATCTAGTGTTTTCAAACAGTATTTGCAAAAGTAGTATGCATGATAGGTTTTTGGGAGATTGTAGTATGCTATGCAAAGCTTTTAGGTTTCCCCTTAGAAATTCCAGATTAGACCTCTATTATAATTTAGTGGAAGCAACTGCTGCAAAAATGATTGTTTTATGGTTGATGTGATAAATGAAAATTTCCACTAAATTAATTTAACGCCTGGGTGGATTGGGTCGATCGAGGAGGTTTCAAGTTGAGTGGCTTCTCAGGGCCATGTGTCATGGTTGTCTTCGCCCAGGGTAGTTTCTACTTACCTGGGGCCATGATATGCGGTGTTAACCTGAGTTGCTCACTTGTGGTAGGCCACCCAGGGCTATGAGATTTAAGTTTACACTGAGTCCAGTGGCTTATCGTGCAACCATTGGTCAATATGGGCTCTGTCTTGATGGAGTAAGTTGATGTGGACCTGGGTCAAGAGATTGATGGTGGTAGAGTTGATAGGATGGTGGTAATCTCTTAGTATGATCATGGGAAAGCAACTTCTGAAAAGTCTCGTCTTGATCTTCTCCTTACATTATTCATATATGCCATTGCTTTCATAAGCATGGGCACTACACCTAGGGATCAAATCTTTGTGGATCTATGATGAAATAGGTATTTGTGTACCTAGAAATGATTTAAAAAAAAAATTATGAGCAAACTATGAGGCACCTGTAGTTCAGATTTGGTAGGTGCTTCACAAAACAACCCATATTTTACACTCAAAAAATGGAAAATGACTTTTTTTGCAAGAAAAATGAAAATTTCTTCGACGACATTGGTCATGGTTTCAAGCTGCATGTTTGTGCCAAATATGGACACATTTTAACAAACTATGTCATGAATATCGTCATAACAAAATCTACGAATGTTTAAACATGGAAAAGCTGGCCAATGAGACGAGAGAACCGTCTCCACACGGATCGCCCCATTGGACGCGAGCTGAGCCGTCCATCATCCACAGATCGGACGATGGTGCCCAATCCCAGAAACATAAACAGCGCACCCGCAAGCTGCCAAAACAACCAAACCCTAGTAATCAGCTAAAAAATGAGACCCTAATCCCCAACCCTATCCAGACCCTCCCTCTCGACATCTCTCTCCCTCTTTCCCTCTAGCGCCGCCTCTCCCTCTCGCCATGTCTCTCCCTTTTTCCCTCGATCACCAGCACCCCGGCCGGCTCAATCCCGCCGCTGTCGAGCTTCCTCGTCCACCACCTCCCCCCGCCGCGACGGCCATAGCTCCTCTTCCCACGCACGCCACCACCCAAACTCGAACCCTCTCCTTCATATCCGCCGTCGACGACTTGATCTCCTACAACTTCCCCTTCATGCCCAGCCCCTCCACCCGGCGTCGTCCTACAGACGGTGCTGCTCGGGCAGAGGCGGTCGAGCGTCGCACCGTCGCCTCCTCGCGCGTACCCTTGACCTCTCATCCCCGATTCCCCGAGCCTACCGGCAGGATCTGGGCTTCTCCTAGCCGGCACTGTGTCCGACTTCTCCTAGCACGCAGCTCCGTCGAGTGGTTTTGGGCGGCGCCCTCTGTAACCCTAACTGTGCCGCACAACTCCCTCCAACTTCTCGTGCCGCCGAACAAATCCCTCCCCTCATCTCCCCCCCCCCCCCCCCCCCCCCCCATTGCGCTAGATTCGGCCAGAAACCAAGGGACAGAGAGAACAATGGAGATAAGTTAGCAAGGTGAGAGAGCAAGCACGGTGTGACGCCCTAAAATCGGTACTTTGTAGATTTAAGCGCATCCGCCGAAATCCGCATAATAACGATTTTAGGTCGCCCACCAGACATAATGTGCATGCCGAAACATGCGCATTATGTGGGTGGAATTGTGATAACATTACAACAGTTCCGATACATCCACAAATACAACAAAGATAAAATAATACAACAACGACTCGAATGAGTCAAGATACAATACAAAGATACAGATGACAGCGGAAGCAAAAATAGTATCCGTCTAAGGATAAGATGCAAATTGGACTAAGAGTCCTGAAGATAAGCGATGGCGCCATATCCCTGCCCAGCCAAGCCGGAGGGATTCCCAAGCTAACGTCGTCAGACTTCAAACCTGTTAACTGCACATAAAGCACATCCCAAAAGAGGGTCAGGGCACTCCCTGGCAAGCAAAACCGACTTGCCTACTTTCTACACCATCTCCCAAAATATAGGGGAGGTGGACTTAGCGGTAGCAGCACTAGCAACCTAAAGAGACACGCTACAACTTCCGTCTAATCAGAGAGGGATAAGAGAGCGCATAAGATAAACATCTACCACTAACACCAAACATAACCCATTCTCGAATTAACCCCCTCAACCAAATATGAGAAAGCAATTCGGGAAACTCACACGTTGAACAATTTTAATTATAATTTATTGTGAAAGTAATTCTATATTACTAGTCAATTTAATTAACATTAATTAGGTGCAAGTTGTCTAGATCTTGTTAGCCAGCATCATCACCAAAGTCGTCCATAACAGTGGACACGGCTCATCGATAAGATTATACCCTGCAGGGGTGCACTACTGTACCCATACTCGCATGATCAACCCAAGCAAGCATCAGGGCTTCTCAACACGACTTATTCCTTCACTACAGCAAGTCCAAGTGCCACCCATATGAGTTGTTACCCGCGTCAGGAGTCCGGCCGAATCTCAATTGTGGACTCATTAGTTTGCGACTACGCCACCATGCGGCTCAAACCACAGTAGGAACTGTCCGCTTCGTGTCGTACCGCACATGTATGACCCCCCGTATCACATACCCTCTCATCATCATCATCATCATCATCATGCATATGCATATGAGCAAATGGAAAACCCGAACTACTTGCGGCACATGGACGAGCTGTAAATCCGTTCAAAGTCGAGGGGGGCTCCATTGGGCCTCCCACAAGTGGTTAGTGCGCTCAAAATTGGGTCCGAGGACAAAATCTCAGTTCCTAGGTCGACACTGAGCAGAACAAAGCACCTCGCAAGGCCTTCCGCCTGGTGCCTTATCATTTAATTATAATACCCCAATATAAGACAACATTTTAATAAGGTAGAATAATCTATCATACTAAGCAGATGAAACATAAGACCAACAGATGACTCGCACAAACAACTCTAAGCATGCGCTACGACTCGCAAGGCCAACAGATAAACATGCAACGGGTATTAGGTTGTGGGGATAAAGCTGTATGGGCTGCAGGATAAACATGTGATGGGATCGCAGTTCAAGAATCGATAACTAGGGTAGCAGAGATCAACGGAAGGAATGAAAGACAATGTATAGGTAAACAAGCAAATTTTGCTTGCCTGGAATCCCGCATGGAAGCAGATCTTGTCGTTGCTCACACATCTCAACGTCTTATCCGCGAAGAAGCAACAAACACTGGAAAGCGTAGAAGATGCATTTTACAACTACGGCAAAAGATCCAGCATGATCATATGAGAATGATGCATGGCATGGCAAGATGCAATACAATGCAGATAATCCAAATTAAGCGGGAAAACAACCCCGACAATTAATATTTAGGTGTAAGTTATTTATTTTCCAGCAATATTAAATGTTGGTTAACATGACAACACATGGCATGGGTGATGTAATTAAATTAAATGGAATAGGGCTATTATTAGGTAAAGCCCAACACATTCCATATTTAATTATATAGGTGCAACAAATAAATTACACTAAGCAATTAAAATAAAAGATGCAAAATGGCATACAAATGGCATATTAATATTCATTGCATTTTTCTGATATAAAAACATATAAAGATTATTTTGTTTGGAGTTATAGAATTAAAGTTATTAACCAATTAAAATTAGGGGTGTTTCTGCAATTACACAGGACCTACTCGTGATGGAAAAACTAGTCAGTGAGGTTCTCTGTGCAAAAAGAGAAGGGCAGGGGGCTCGGTGTAAAATCTCCCAGCGATTTCTGTTTTCTAGAACTTTTGTCACCGAGGGAAACAGACCCAGGGAGGATGACATGCGGGCCTGGGCGCCATGCTGGCGGGTGCATGCTGCGCTGGCACGGTGGGCCGCTGACCTGTGGGCCCGGTATGTCAGTGGTGGAAGAAAAGCTAAAAAGAGGGGCTTTTCTGGTCAACGAGCCCGCGGGGGATCGAACCGGCGACGCGCGCAGCGAACGGAGGGAACGGAACGACTCTGCTAGCCACTAGGATGGGATCAGTGCTGGTGTTAGGATTAGGCGCGCTTTGTTTTTGTACCTTAACGAACGGATGTCCTTGACGAAACTGAATCTCAGAGGAAAGTTCAGGCTTTCTGAACCATCGGAGACAGGCGCGGTGGCGGCGGGAGAAACGCCCGACGTCGGTCATGGACCGGTGGTGCTGGGGCGTGGTTGGTGCGTGTGCGATGCAAGAGTGGGTGTGGTGTGCGTGGCGGTTGCTCGGAGGTCAAGGAGAAAGCGTCGCGGCTCGGCCCGTGCTCGCGTTTCACGCGGGAGCCACGACCATGGCGGAACGGACAGAGAACCCGGACCGATTCGGCGCTCCGGGCAGCAATACGTGTGGGGGAGAGAGGGAAAAGGTAGGGATGCTCACGGGGATGTGGTCGAGGTAGTGGTTCGTGCACGAGGAGGCGCAGAGGCGGCGAATTTTTGCGGTGGAGGTCGCCGGCCGCGGGGAGGACAGAGACGCGCGGGTCCGATTACGGCGGTTCCAGACCGATTCCTTCGGCGGGGACGACCTAGACGAGGTGGCGCAGCTTCGGGAGGCCTCTGCGGGTCTTCGACGTCAACAGAGGGGCGGCGCTACGGCGGTGTCCTCCGGTGGAGCTCTCGGTGGAGGAGAACAGAGAGGAAAACGAGGTGGGGAGAAGAGGGGAGGCGGCGGCGGCTGGGGGAAGAAGAGGTTAGGGTTAGGGTTCGGGGAAGAGGAGGAGGGGCCGGCTAAGAAGGCGAGGAGGGGGAGCACGTGGTGAGGTGGGGGCGCCATGGCTGAGGTGGAAAGGGAGCTCGCTTTTCTCCCTGACTCTGTTGACCGTACGGAGGAGGAAGGAGGGGGGATGGGCTGGGCTAGGAAGGAGAGGAAGATGGGCCAGATGGAAAAAATAAGCCCAGGTGAGGTTTTTCTCCCTCTGAAATTTATTTCTTTTATTTAATCTTTTCTGTTTTGCATTTAACACAACTAGAAAAAGAATTTGTATAAACAAACTTTATAAAAAAATAGTTTTTGTTTTAGATAGGCAATTTAATAAATTAGTTTTTATCATATTTGCAAAATATTTAAAATACACATTTTTAATTAATTTGAAATGCATTTGAATTCAAATTGTGTGATTTGAATTTAAAGGGAGTTTAAATTTACATGTAATAAATGAAGTGACCAATGCATGATGACATGATGACATGATGATGCACAAAAGAAAAACAACAAAAACTAATTGGGGATAAATCCCGGGGCGTTACAACCGACACCACTAACAAGGGATCGCGTCCCGTGATCCACGCCGAGACCACAAGAAGAGAGGGGTAACTACCGAGTCTTCACGCTCCGGGATAAACTTCTCGACACCACTAACAAGGGATTGTTGCTCCACCTTGAAATTCTCGACACCACTAACAAGGGATTGTTGCTCACGACGAAGACGACTCCGAAAGATCGAACCTAATAGGATAAAGGCAAGAGAACGTCCTCCCACACGTAGGAACCTAAAACTTTGAAAGTTTGGATAAGAGAAGAGACACCAAAACAAGTAAGGTAAGAGGAGAAATAGAATTGAGGTAAGGAGTAAATAGAAACCTATTGAGATCATTTCAAAAATAATTTTAGTCAAATAGTTTTCGACACTCTAGAAACAACGACCGTTAGCGAGGTTATCCTACAGGCTTTTGCGGACCCGCTGCTTCGATAACCAATCGTATCGAAACAACAAGGAGATCGAAACCAAGGCTCTGATACCACTTTGTGACGCCCTAAAATCGGTACTCTGTAGATTTAAGCGCATCCGCCGAAATCCGCATGATAACGATTTTAGGTCGCCCACCAGACACAATGTGCATGCCGAAACATGCGCATTATGTGGGTGGAATTGTGATAACATTACAACAGTTCCGATACATCCAGAAATACAACAAAGATAAAATAATACAACAACGACTCAAACGAGTCAAGATACAAATGATACAATACAAAGATACAGATGACAGCGGAAGCAAAAATAGTATCCGTCTAAGGATAAGATGCAAATTGGACTAAGAGTTCTGAAGATAAGCGATGGCGCCATATCCCTGCCCAGCCAAGCCGGAGGGATTCCCAAGCTAACGTCGTCAGACTTCAAACCTGTTAACTGCACATAAAGCACATCCCAAAAGAGGGTCGGGGCACTCCCTGGCAAGCAAAACCGACTTGCCTACTTTCTACACCATCTCCCAAAATGTAGGGGAGGTGGACTTAGCGGCAGCAGCACTAGCAACCTAAAGAGACACGCTACAACTTCCGTCTAATCAGAGAGGGATAAGAGAGCGCATAAGATAAACATCTACCACTAACACCAAACATAACCCATTCTCGAATTAACCCCCTCAACCAAATATGAGGAAGCAATTCGGGAAACTCACACGTTGAACAATTTTAATTATAATTTATTGTGAAAGTAATTCTATATTACTAGTCAATTTAATTAACATTAATTAGGTGCAAGTTGTCTAGATCTTGTTAGCCAGCATCATCACCAAAGTCGTCCATAACCGTGGACACGGCTCATCGATAAGATTATACCCTGCAGGGGTGCACTACTGTACCCATACTCGCATGATCAACCCAAGCAAGCATCAGGGCTTCTCAACACGACTTATTCCTTCACTACAGCAAGTCCAAGTGCCACCCATATGAGTTGTTACCCGCGTCAGGAGTCCGGCCGAATCTCAATTGCGGACTCATTAGTTTGCGACTACGCCACCATGCGGCTCAAACCACAGTAGGAACTGTCCGCTTCGTGTCGTACCGCACCTGTATGACCCCCCGCATCACATACCCTCTCATCATCATCATCATCATCATCATCATCATGCACATGCATATGAGCAAATTGAAAACCCGAACTACTTGCGGCACATGGACGAGCTGTAAATCCGTTCAAAGTCGAGGGGGGCTCCATTGGGCCTCCCACAAGTGGTTAGTGCGCTCAAAATTGGGTCCGAGGACATCTCAGTTCCTAGGTCGACACTGAGCAGAACAAAGCACCTCGCAAGGCCTTCCGCCTGGTGCCTTATCATTTAATTATAATACCCCAATATGAGACAATATTTTAATAAGGTAGAATAATCTATCATACTAAGCAGATGAAACATAAGACCAACAGATGACTCGCACAAACAACTCTAAGCATGCGCTACGACTCGCAAGGCCAACAGATAAACATGCAACGGGTATTAGGTTGTGGGGATAAAGCTGTATGGGCTGCAGGATAAACATGTGATGGGATCGCAGTTCAAGAATCGATAACTAGGGTAGCAGAGATCAACGGCAGGAATGAAAGACAATGTATAGGTAAACAAGCAAATTTTGCTTGCCTGGAATCCCGCATGGAAGCAGATCTTGTCGTTGCTCACACATCTCAACGTCTTATCCGCGAAGAAGCAACACTGGAAAGCGTAGAAGATGCATTTTACAACTACGGCAAAAGATCCAGCATGATCATATGAGAATGATGCATGGCATGGCAAGATGCAATACAATGCAGATAATCCAAATTAAGCGGGAAAACAACCCCGACAATTAATATTTAGGTGTAAGTTATTTATTTTCCAGCAATATTAAATGTTGGTTAACATGACAACACATGGCATGGGTGATGTAATTAAATTAAATGGAATAGGGCAATTATTAGGTAAAGCCCAACACATTCCATATTTAATTATATAGGTGCAACAAATAAATTACACTAAGCAATTAAAATAAAAGATGCAAAATGGCATACAAATGGCATATTAATATTCATTGCATTTTTCTGATATAAAAACATATAAAGATTATTTTGTTTGGAGTTATAGAATTAAAGTTATTAACCAATTAAAATTAGGGGTGTTTCTGCAATTACACAGGACCTACTCGTGATGGAAAAACTAGTCAGCGAGGTTCTCTGTGCAAAAAGAGAAGGGCAGGGGGCTCGGTGTAAAATCTCCCAGCGATTTCTGTTTTCTAGAACTTTTGTCACCGAGGGAAACAGACCCAGGGAGGATGACATGCGGGCCTGGGCGCCATGCTGGCGGGTGCATGCTGCGCTGGCACGGTGGGCCGCTGACCTGTGGGCCCGGTATGTCAGTGGTGGAAGAAAAGCTAAAAAGAGGGGCTTTTCTGGTCAACGAGCCCGCGGGGGATCGAACCGGCGACGCGCGCAGCGAACGGAGGGAACGGAACGACTCTGCTAGCCACTAGGATGGGATCAGTGCTGGTGTTAGGATTAGGCGCGCTTTGTTTTTGTACCTTAACGAACGGATGTCCCTGACGAAACTGAATCTCAGAGGAAAGTTCAGGCTTTCTGAACCATCGGAGACAGGCGCGGTGGCGGCGGGAGAAACGCCCGACGTCGGTCATGGACCGGTGGTGCTGGGGCGTGGTTGGTGCGTGTGCGATGCGGGAGTGGGTGTGGTGTGCGTGGCGGTTGCTCGGAGGTCAAGGAGAAAGCGTCGCGGCTCGGCCCGTGCTCGCGTTTCACGCGGGAGCCACGACCATGGCGGAACGGACAGAGAACCCGGACAGATTCGGCGCTCCGGGCAGCAATACGTGTGGGGGAGAGAGGGAAAAGGTAGGGATGCTCACGGGGATGTGGTCGAGGTAGTGGTTCGTGCACGAGGAGGCGCAGAGGCGGCGAATTTTTGCGGTGGAGGTCGCCGGCCGTGGGGAGGACAGAGACGCGCGGGTCCGATTACGGCGGTTCCAGACTGATTCCTTCGGCGGGGACGACCTAGACGAGGTGGCGCAGCTTCGGGACGCCTCTGCGGGTCTTCGACGTCAACAGAGGGGCGGCGCTACGGCGGTGTCCTCCGGTGGAGCTCTCGGTGGAGGAGAACAGAGAGGAAAACGAGGTGGGTAGAAGAGGGGAGGCGGCGGCGGCTGGGGGAAGAAGAGGTTAGGGTTAGGGTTCGGGGAAGAGGAGGAGGGGTCGGCTAAGAAGGCGAGGAGGGGGAGCACGTGGTGAGGTGGGGGCGCCATGGCTGAGGTGGAAAGGGAGCTCGCTTTTCTCCCTGACTCTGTTGACCGTACGGAGGAGGAAGGAGGGGGGATGGGCTGGGCTAGGAAGGAGAGGAAGATGGGCCAGATGGAAAAAATAAGCCCAGGTGAGGTTTTTCTCCCTCTGAAATTTATTTCTTTTATTTAATCTTTTCTGTTTTGCATTTAACACAACTAGAAAAAGAATTTGTATAAACAAACTTTATAAAAAAATAGTTTTTGTTTTAGATAGGCAATTTAATAAATTAGTTTTTATCATATTTGCAAAATATTTAAAATACACATTTTTAATTAATTTGAAATGCATTTGAATTCAAATTGTGTGATTTGAATTTAAAGGGAGTTTAAATTTACATGTAATAAATGAAGTGACCAATGCATGATGACATGATGACATGATGATGCACAAAAGAAAAACAACAAAAACTAATTGGGGATAAATCCCGGGGCGTTACACACGGGTAGCGCGAACTAGAAGAGAAAGATCCAGATGGCGCCGAAGAAGATGCACGGGAGGGCGATGTACCAGATGGGCCTCAAGTTCGAGATCGTCCATGTCGATCTGTGCACCGGTGCACACAAGCAGCCCTACCTCGTCGCCCTCAATGTACGGACGCACGCTCTCCCCTTCTTCTTTGATTCCTTGAGAGATTGGACAGAGTTTCTGTCTTCCTGGCTAATTTTGCGGTTTGTTTCTTGTTCTTGCAATTCTTCAACCAGATCCCTGCGCTCAAGGACGGGGACGAGGTTGTGTACGGTAAATTCTCAACCCTGCCCTGTCGTTTCGTCAGTATGTTTACCCAGATCCGGTCAGGTGGATGAATAGATCTTTTTCCGCATGTCTTTGAGTAAAATATATACTCTCTGATACCTCTCAGTGCTCTCCCCTATTCATCCTCTGATCCATAAATACATGATCAATATACAATTGTAGAATACATTTGGAGTACTTTATCGGTTTATCAGACCATGTCTTGTATTAGAAGCAGTTAACTAGTCCACCCACGATAATGTAAGCAACTGATCTAGAAGCAATTAACTAGTCCAGCAACTTGTATATGACCATCTCTGATTGTTACTTTTATTATTAACTGAATGCACATGATGGAGTTGTGTTTCTTATCATTTTGTTGCACTCTCCCTCTATAACGACTTCACATTTGTGTGTTAGGTTTTAGAAGTAGCACACAGACAAGGTGCCTGTTCGGCAAGGCCATCTACGACAAGGTCTCTGTAAATTTCTACAAGCAAAGAACGTGTACCTGCTTTCCTCTATCTATCTATGTTGTAAGCTGGTTTGTTAGATTTACCTTCCCATAATTGGTGCCTCTTATGATGTTGATATGTACTGTTTGGACTGTATGCATGCTATGTTTACTATATTGTATAATTGCTTTTCCTGTATGTATGAATCAGTTTGTGATATTTCGAATAACCAGTTTACTTTATTTGCATTAGTTATTTGGAATAATCTGGCTATGCTTTGCCAGGAGATGACAATGCTTGTGATTTCCGTGTTTGACTCATTGGCCCTAGTGTCTGACTGTTTGACTACCTCGTCGGCTCGCCGACGCTACACAACCCTCATGTGAGCTCCTCCAGTCAATTGTTCACGGTGTTTGATCATGTTCTTTGTTCTGTTGTTGTGACACAGTGAGTTGTAGAACTGTTTGTTAGAGCTTTCGTTGCTAGTATCTCTAGTAAAGCAACATAGTTAGTTGTTTTGTGTTGCTGCCCTTATTAAACCTGATTAGAATGTAAACTTCACTGGAATTATGCTGGCAGTTTTTGTGTGGTAACATATACCATTTATGACTCAATACCAAGTTACCTACCCTGATTAGAATCAGATTTTCTTGTGCCATTGGATTTCTTAACACCAGGGTACATCTAGACAATCTTTTCCTTGTCAGTTTTGGTGTCAGATTCACTGCACGCTTATACAATCAAAACTATTGTACTGATATGTCTGTTTCCATGTCATCTCTCGTTGCAGGCATGAAGCCCGGAGGTGTCCGATGATTCTGACAAGTCTAATTCGGAGATCAAGGATGAGGAGGGCGACAACAAGGTGAGATCCATTGACCCTATCTCTTGCAATCTCCTTGTTGTTAACCTTTTCGATTCTTTTTTTTGTACTTCTGATGCCCTAACACTGGCATCAACCTCAATTTTCTGTGTGCAGAATGGCTGAGTGATGTGTCCCAGCAAGCAGCTGCAACAGCAGGAGTCCAAGGTGGTGCCTAAACGCTGCTGCTCGTCGCTAGTGTCACCCAGTGATGATGGATGGTTGCTATTTTATTTCAGTAGTTACCTCCCTTTTGTCTCAGGCTGCTGCTGTTGATCTGACGATTGCTTGTTAGGATGTGAACTCACCAATAGATTTTGTTCCAAGTTATTTGTTGTGAATCTGTAAACTTTTTAAATAAATGACCCCAAAAATATAAAGGCCTAAGTATTGGGCTGGCCCATCTAGTCGATCAACTCTAGTAGAAAAAACGTAGAAGAAAAAACGTATTGTTGGGCTAGGCCCATGTAAAGACAAGAGCTGGAATGGGCTGATTTTACTCTATGACAAATTTATTTGGTCACAATGTTGCCACGTTAGATCCTACGTGCATGGTCAGTGACCAAAACGTTGGTCATAATCACCGTGACCTTTTATTTTGGTCATAACCATTTACGACGATTGCACAAAATTGGTCACATAATTTCATTAGTGACTGCCAGCTTTTGACCAACTATTTTTGGTCATAAAAAGGTCACGAATGAAACTTTATGACTATTCAGTGACCAATATGGGGGGTCACAAGTGAGAATATTTCTTGTAGTGTTCGACCATTTTTGCTCAGAAATCAGGCCATTTACCCTACCTTTCGAGGTCATTTGAAACACAGTTTTTAGCGAGTCCAAGCTAGATTTGAAAAAGGTCATGGCTATCCGCATTTGGTGTGCCAAAATACCCATTTTGCGTCACTGAGGCAAATGGGGGTGGGCGAGCCAAAATCCCCGTTGGGTCCGTCGTGGTACACTCGTCAGCGGGTGTTCAACCCATGTCCTACGCGCGCGTCCAATCAGATCGCAGAATGAGCTTCTCGCGGATCGCCCGGAGTCTGCCTGCAGATTCCTTCTAGAGGAAATCGGACGGCCGCAGATTCCTTGTAGAGAAAATCGGACGGCTGTAGATTCCTTGTATAGGAAATCAGTTTCAAATATTCAAAAAATATCGAAAAAATAAAAAATCACGCGCACATAGTCGTATTATGTCATATACTAACAACTCAAGTTGAAAAACATGGTCTACATAAATTCAAAAGGAGAATGGCATGGATCTTAGGTGATATCGCATAACTCAAACTATGAGGTCTAAGATTGGATAGAAGTGGTTTTGGAATTGCAACATAAAATTTTAAAAAAGCTTACTAAAGCTTCATTTTGGAGTGACTAAGAAGGATCCATGCTTAGTTTTTCATTTTCATGTTTTAAACTTGTTTAAATGTTGGTCAAACTTAGGTTTGACCGATTTTGAAATAACCATAAAAAAATCAAAAATTATCAAAAAAATGAAAAACCGACTTACATAGTCTTCTTATATCATATACTAACGATTCAAGTTGAAAAACATGGTCTACATACATTCAAAAGGAGAAGGGCATGGATCTCAGGTGATATCGCATAACTCATGAGGTCTAAGGTTGGAGAGAAGTGGTTTTGGAATTGCAACATGAAATTTTCAAAAACCTCACTAAATCTTCATTTTGGAGTGACTAAGAAGGATCCATGCTTAGTTTTTCATTTTCATGTTTTAAACTTCTTTAAATGTTGGTCAAACTTAGGTTTGACCGATTTTGAAATAACCATAAAAAATTCAAAAATTATCGAAAAATTGAAAAACCGACGCACATAGTCTTCTTATGTCATATACTAACGACTGAAGTTGAAAAACATGGTCTACATACATTCAAATGAGAAGGGCATGGATCTCATGTGATATCGCATAACTCAAATGTGCAAATGAGAATTGCAACATGATAATTTCAAAATTCTCACGAAAGTATCATTTAGGAGTGACTAAGAATGGTCTAGGCTCGCGCCCAAATTTTACACAAATGTCCACCTGTGCGCGCCCAGAGCACGCCAGGCACGCTCTGAGCGTGTCCAGAGTGCGCACTTAAGGTGTTCGACAGAAGTACAATAACAAAAATTGATGGTGATGCTCATGTTGAAAAACGACTCCAGCACGCCTCGCTTTCGTCTGCGCAAGTGGTCTTTAGTTTTACCCTTCTTACTTGTCTTTTCTGTGGCATCACGCGTCATGTTCCCCTGGCGGGCGCAGACCGAAGCAACGGGTGCTGCAGTTGGCGCCCAGCAGACGGAAGCAAGCGTGCTCGAGTCGCAGCGGCTGGAGTCGCAATAACGTCGCGCCGCTTCCAATGGCGCAGACGGAAGCGACGCGTGCTGGCAGTCGCAGCGTCTGGTCGCGTCGGCGTCAATGCGCGGCCAGGCGAAGCGGTGGCCGCGTTAATGCAGGCCACCCAACCCTGCTCCTCCGGCTGCCTTTAAAACCCGACGCAGCGCAGCCCTCCTCTCCTCACACCAACACTTCCTCCTCTCTCTTCTTCTCCCCAAATAAACGGAAACATAGGCCACCATGGCGGATAGCCCTGGCGAGCAGCAACGCCACTTGAAGCTGGAGGAACTCCGGCGTCGCAACGAGGGCACGGAGATGGCCAAGGCGTTCGAGCGAGTCATGTGGGGCGAGGAGGCAAAGACCTCTCGTCCCTACGTGCTATCGCTGGAGACCGCACGGCTGAGTAGCCGCCACCAGCTGCCGATGGACGACGACACCATTCTTCCGGATGGGTGGGTGAGGAGCGCCGTGTACATTCCGGTGGCGCCGCGGCTCAGCGGGTAGACCAGTGTCGAGTTCATCAAGGGCAAGTGGGCGGAGATGTCGTGCGAGCAAAGGCTCGACCCCAAGTACTCCATCTCGCCACCCTATTGGCACGCCGTGGTGGACAAGGAGTACGAGGCGCGTCTTGGCGGTCGACGAAAGCCGACGCCGTAGTTGTCCTCAACGGACGACGACTATGACGGTGAGGACGATGACGCCAGCGACGACGACGACAACCCCGAGCTGCCCGATCTGCCTCTGCAAGCGTCTGCATCTTGGTCAGCAGCGTCGCTTTCACTGAAGAAAGCGGCGGCGCAAGACGAAGAGGCTTATCTTAAACCCCCCCCCCCCCCCCCCCCCCCGCATGTCATGGCGGTGAACTGAAAACGGCGCCGGCGAAGCCAGAAGCCTTAGCCGCCACGGCGGTGGCAACGGACCAGGTGAAGGCTGACTTGGTTCGCATCTTCTCCCTCTCACCGGGATGGAGCGGTATCTCTTCGCCGGCGGTGGTGTTGAGGGATGGCCATGCATAGGCCTCTCTCTCATCCCTAAACCCTAAACCCTAAACCCTTTGTTTAGGTTTAAGTTTGTTAATCTCGTTTAGATTTGTAATTGTAAGTTTGTTAAATCTCGTTTAAATGTTTGAATCAATTTGGTTCACCGTTTATGTTGTTCATCAGCGGCGGTTCGTGTCCCCGCAAGGTGTTCGACAGTATGCATTCATGTTGAATTCGTTTCCGAACCACCTCAATCCTGCAATAGGATGAAACTGTCCACAATTGACCAGCGGAACGGGCGGTACGGCGATGCCTGGATCTACGGCCATGGATGCGTCTTCCAAGCGGAGGTCCGTGCCACGCTGACCCCACGCGCACCCCACGTGCCGTCTCCACCAGTCAGACTAGTGCCACAGCCCCACCAGTCAGACTAGTGCCCGGCCCCACGCGCCGTCCCCAGGAAAATCCCAACCGAGCCGACAAACGAGCCGAGCCACGCCAGACAGACCCCACCAGTCAGGAAAAGTGCGGGTCAAAGTAGGTTAACCAGAGGGAAACGAGTGTTTGATCGATATGCGAGCAAACCAGGGCACATACCAGAGAAACAGCGCGGGTATGGCACAGACCGATATAACTCAGCTCGGTATGGCACAGAACCAATTAGCCCTTATTTAATTACTTGGAGAGGTTATCTTTTAAATAAGTTGATTGGTGTTTGGTTGAGAACAGAAAATGCTAAATGTGGTAGATGGTAGAATTAAATGATACATAATCTTGTAGATCATTAAATTGTGTCACTTGTATCATTGATGTTGTTTTGTGATATTAATTTGCTAAATGGTAAAAATGATGGTCTAGTAAAGTGGAATAATTAAATGGTTGGTCTAGAGAAACTTGAAAACTATGCCACACTTAAATTTCCAGTTGATTGCATAATGGTATATGACTTCTATTTGCCTAAAGCAACCTTAATGACTTTATGTTATGCGCTACGGTCGGGGAAGTCAACGGTGACTTTGTCATTCGCCACGATCCCTCTAGGAGTAATTTTCATTATGCCTTGTATGATCATATTTTTATTTGGAATTTTTTTACTTGTGAGTTCTAAAACTACGGTTTTCATGGCACTTCCACCACCATACTGCTAGCCTCTTCGGTCCTTTGCTTTGCCCTTTCTCACATTGAGAGTTGGTGCATTTCTCGCGGGTACATCCAAACTCGTGGGAGATCTTCATCTTGTTCTCCTACACATAAGACAAATATTTTTCTCAAAACATCCACCATACCTACCTACTACAGCATTTCTATAGTTGTTCCGAGATATATTGCCATGCAACATCCATCTTACATTACATGACTTGTTGTCATTCATTACTTATTTATTTCTTTGCGTGTTTCTATACAGCTGATGTGGGGTCTTACCCATGTTACGCTAGAGCACTGCATAACCTGCTACACTGGCAGAGACACCGTTGTCATATGTATTGTTATGGCACATTCATATTAGTTACTTATATCATCAGTATGTTCTCTTATCATCATTAGTGTGTTGTCATACATCATATATCATATTAGGATGCTTGCCCCTAAAAGTGAAAAGAGCCATGGAGGCCATCGAAAAGAAAAACAGAAAAAGAAAAAAAAGGAAAAAAAAAGAAAGAAAGAAAAGAAATAAAAAGGGACAACATTACTATTCTTTATCACACACTTGTGCTTATGTTATAGCACCATACCATTTATATTCATCACTTGTGCTCATGTTATAGCAACATATCATTTGTGATCATCATTTTTGCTAATGTTTAGCACCTTTACTCCATATGAGAGAGTTTTCATGTCTTAGTTGCATAACTATGTGGGGAACTTTACACTATAGAACTTGGCTTGTATATTCCAATGATGAGCCTCGTCAAAAGTGCTTTAGGTCTTCGTGAGCTAGCAAGTTGGATGCACCCCCACTAGTTCCATTGGAGAGCTTTCATATACTTCTAGCTCCATGTGCATCTGTTGTATGGCAATCACTACTCCTTGCATAGCTTCGATTGTATGACTTTCTCTTGTCTAATGATCATTTATAGCTTTGTGAGCCTTTCTTCCATTGGCCTTCCTAACCTCCGTTAACATTCTCTTAGTCATAACATCCTGGTGCTAGGAACCAACGTTGAACGCTTGCTTGTTTCTTTTGAACAAATAATATATTGATCTTCTATGTGCATATTGATATTGCTTGACTTGATCCTTTCATTAAGTTGTCATGTTTGTTGGAAGCATTAGATGATTATATTGTTGTGCTTGAAGCTAAAATCAACTTTAATATCTATTGTGCGGAGTTGATTGCTATCTAGTACTATATCATTAAAAGCTTTGCTTGCTTCACCTACTTATTTATTCATTACTCGTTTGATACCAATATAAACTACAACCCTTATTCATTTGATCTCAGTTTACATGCCTTACATTATTACATGATCAAGATTGTGTTTAAGCATGTCACTTCAGAAATTATTCTTCTTTTATCGTTTTTGCCTACTCGGGACGAGTAGAACTAAGCTTGGGTATGTTGATACGTCTCCAACGTATTTATAATTTCTTATGTTCCATGCTATGTTATATCATATTATTACATGTTTTATATGCATTTTATATATTTTTATGCATTTTCTGGGACTAACCTATTAACAAGATGCCACAGTGCCAGTTCCCTGTTTTCTGTTCTTTTTTGTTTCAGAAAAGTACTTAAAGAAATATCTGCCAAATTGGAAATAAATCTACCAGGAATTATTTTTGCAATATTTGCGTCATGAAGAACCGAAAACGAGCAGAAGAAGGGCCGCGAGGGGCCCACATCGCCTGGTGGCGCGGCAGCATCAGGAGCCACGCCGGGAGGTGATGTGGCGCCCTCGGGCGCCCACCGACCTAGGTATTTCGCCTACAAATACCCCCTTGACCTAAAAACAGAGCACAGTTAGACACTTTTTCCTCCACGGGTCCCGAACGCCGACACCATCGCCAACAAGATTCGGGGAACAAAAGTCTCTGTTCCGGCACCCTGCCGGGACGGGGAATTGCCCCCGGAGCCATCTCCATCGACTCCACCACCATATCCATCGCCGTTGCTGACTCCTATGATAAGGAGTGAGTAGTTCTCCCCCGAGGCTGCAGGATCTACGGTAGCCATGTGGTTCATCTCTCTCTCCCTGTGATCTTTATGTGATCATGAGATTTGTAATCTAGTTGAATATGTGATGGTACTCTTTATCTATTATGCACTCTAGAGGTTACTTTAATATGAACTCTGGGGTTATTCACGTGTGTAACGGTCACAGTGTGTGCACCGTGTGTGATTCCTTTATAATATTGTTGGTGTTAGTTTACTCTGACTTTGAGGGTGCTCTTGTATCCCTACACAATGAATGGTGTTTGTTATCCAACATGAGAGTGTTTGAGAGTAGTGTTTATTTATTTAACTTTGATGTCATTGTTGAGAATGTCCACCGGTGAAAGTAGGATCCCTAGGCATTGTTTCTAAGCATTAAAAAACCGTTTCCAACAAGTTCTCCTACATGTTTGCTTGTTGCCATTTTTATTACAGATTGCAATTACTACTTATAATCATCCATATTACTTCTATTTCACTATCTCTTTGCATAACTAGTGCACCTATACATCTGACAAGTGTATTGGGTGTGTTGGGGACACAAGAGACTTCTCGTATCTTAATTGCAGGGTTGCTTGAGAGAAATATCTTTGACCTCTACCTCCCTGAGTTCGATATACCTTGGGTGATCCACTTAAGAGAAACTTGCTGCTGTTCTACAAATCTCTGCTCTTGGAGGCCCAACACTGTCTACAAGAATAGAAGCGTGCGTAGACATCAGACGACACCGCTCGCCATCGCTGGCCGAGCCGAAATCTATAGGAGCGTTGTTGTTGCGAGATCTCCGACTCCTCATGTTGGATGTCGCATGTTCCAGCCTCGTGTCCGTCGCCGTACCCATTATCCTCCGTAGCATCACCAGTTGATCGCCGGTTTCCCGTCTCGTGTCCATCGTTGTGCCCTTCATCTGTCATCGACCTCGTCGGCCACACGCTCCCTTTCTCGTGGCGGTCGCTGCACGCTCAGGGTACAACTTGGGGCATTCTCGGTCATCTTCCTTTTGGTAAGGATTGACTCACCAGTCACCACACCGCGCGCACCGTGCCCTCCAGCGCCGCACGCTCCGCCTCCGTCACTCCCTCCCGCAGCGCCCGCTCCATCTTTCTCTCGTCTCATCTCTCTCCAGGCGGCCAAGAAAGGAGCACGCTAGCTAGGTCGACGCCGCCATCGACCAGATCGATGCGGCCAAGACGGAGCTGTGCGTCCACACGTCGATATCATTCACCAACGGCCATTAGAGCCGCCTCCTCTTCTTCTCTGACCGCCCGCCGGTGAGCGCCCATCGACCCGGCCTCCTCTTCCCCATCTTCTTCTGAGAACTTAGCCTCAATTAGATTGATTGATTTGTTTGATTATTTGGAAAGTTTACCATTGATTTGGTAAGTCTTAATGTCGTATAATGATTGATTTGTTTGAGATTTGACAAGCATACCAGTGATTGGCGCCTGTAGATGATCATGTGGCAAATGATGGGCCTAGCGATGGTGGTTACGGCGAAAAGACCTTTTCACTTTTCGGTTGAACCTACCTACAAACTCACATTAGACTACCACTCTATATGTTACTAGTTGAATGCCCGTGCGTTGCTACGGGAATCGAATAAATATATAGACAATAAATAAGTTTGGGCTATTTCACATGTTCATACTGTTCAAAGCATAGCAATGACATCCTAATGGCGTCTCTCTTGCAAGTATTGTATCATTTCGACTTATCACCAGCAGAAAACAATGTGTCGCTCCCTCTAATAATTGTGCACGTGCAATGCACATGTTGAATAGTACGATGATTTACATAAAGATAATATAATTTCATTTAAAACTATATGTCAAAGTCATAACTTAATACATATGATTATTATTGTTGTTGTTGTTTGAAAAATTCAGGGCGTAAAATTTATTGATGCTTGAGAAAATCAAGTGCTTGGTGCAGCTATCAAGGAGCACAAATGAATGGAATCCTATACTAATTTCAACCTAAACATATATATGTGCTAACAAACCCGTGAGTGTAGCAATAGCATGCAGTGGGACATACGAAAAATGGGCGGCACAATTATTAAGTTTCATCATTCATAAAAATAAAGTGACACAAATAACTGATCCTATTTTGCCATCAAATCAATATATCACAATATGTATACTTAGTTTAGTTGGGACAAATGTACGTTCGCAGGTAGGTGTCTAATCAGAGCATAATAGCACATGTATGTATGGGTAGAGATGTGTTATTTGAATAGTCTACAAATAGCGGAGATTTTTTTGTTCACTCGTGTACAAGACTTGGTCCTTAATAGCTCCTGGATTTGTCGCACACGTCTCCCTAATCTCTTGGGTATGTACTACCTACACTCTCAAGATGATTCATACAATACGTTCTGAAAGCATCTATTCATCTCAAATAAAAGAGCAATCATCTTCTTGCCTAAACCATGCTTTGCTCCTTGAATTTCTGGAAAAATATCAACCGGCAGTAGTTATCAGAATACATTAGGATATTTTTATCATAAAATAAAATGTGAATAGGTCATCTAAATTATACCTATATATCAAAACAAAAAAGATTAGATTTCCGAACAAATGGATAAAATGATAGACTTCTAAACAAGCATATGTAGCTTGCAAGAAGTAGTTGAGAAATGCACATAGAGTTAGATAGCGTAAGATGCTTAATTGTGAAACCACGTGGAGACAAGATAAATAATTAATTCCTACATGGGAATGAATGAAAAAGCTGTTTTGGGATGAATATTCATTTGACGTACTACATAGCGATATTATATAGCGCGTTGAACTCCTCTATTCCACTGCACCACCTCGTCGCTAGCGCTTATACCTCTGTTACGCCATGATGAATCATTCATCGCAACCTACAAACAAAGTAAAGCAATCTGATAAATGTTGTGATTTTCAACAATTAAAGAAGTGGTTAAGAACATCAACCTATCACTGCATTCTTTAGGTGCCATGTGACTTTTCAAGTCAGCTAATGTTCGGAGTCCAAGATAGCAGCCTTACTAATCATCTCAACACAAATTGTGTCAGTAGTTTGGAATCCAGAACTTCATTAACTTTAACATAAACTTTCGTCATCCAGCAACACGACTGAATCAATTTAGCTCCAGAACACTGCAAGAGATATCATGACGCTGGCAGCTTGAGGTTGATTAATATTATAAAAATGTAGAAAATGGCTGGATGGATTTGGCTTCGACATTGCGACACATATGTTGAACCTCGGCGACGTGACAACAATCCACATATCCTCCTGAGGACACGACTGTAATTATGCACTTATTTTAATCGAAATAGCCAACACCTTTCAAGCTGCACAAGATGAAAACACATGGATGAGTCATGACTCTGCTGTTTATAAATAAGATGATAAATAAGATGGAGATTTAATAGTTACATCCAGTTCTACTGATAGACTTACTTGGATTAAGAACTGCAGTCTTTTGAGACTAATTTTAAGCGCTCTCAGTCTAATCAAGCGGCAGATTTACATATCGGAAAAAATCGCTCTTCTTCAATCTTCACCATCCGGGCAAGCAAGCTAAAATAACAGAACAAAGGACATCCATCTAGACAATAATTTTCAAAGCCAACATCACTTTAGAAGAGGGAAAAATCAAATATATTCATAACAGCCCAAAGTAGACTTTATGAACTAAATGATCAAAACACTTTGGAACAACAATGACGATGGTGTTTTGGTGCGTTCGCAGAGAATCCAAACGATTCCATCTAAGTCTAAAAAATAGAATAAATAGTAACTGCCTCTCTTACACATCTACATCTATGTAACTGACTCTCTTAGAAAATGGATTCCATCTAAGGATCAAAATGGATTTATATACGCTAAGTAAAATCTCAACTCAACATAAAATGTAAAGATGATGGTGTGCTGGTATATATGCAAATGCATCTGCTTATCCAGTAATTTGCATGCTATCCAAAAAACAAATGAGTGCTACTTATAATACTTACAAGCAGTTGAGAAGCTGCTTCCAAGGGACCGGAAAATATAGCAACAAATAGCTTTATTTGTGCACGTCCGTTACCGAATTTCAAAGGATACTTTGAGGAACAGGAATAATCCGTTGATCATTTTCCAGATCGAGAATGCTCTTTGTTTCATGTCTAAGTCTTTCATCTATCTCTGCACCTCCGTTAAAAAGGATAACAAGATAAAACCATGTGCGACTTGAGGCAATGAAGCAATTACATAAGGTACCACCGGAGTAAGTAATAGATATTATTAGCAGCTCTCTTCAACTCGAATTTGGGTGCCTTAGTTCTGTAAACAGAAAATGTATATTCCGACACTCATTCCTGTGTCTGTATAGAACTCCTCCATATTGAGGTAGTTTATTTCATTAACTGTTGCATTTTCTCCAAAATTATACTTAAACCGAGTAACATTATTCAACAGAAAATACGCTTGATGATACCCTCAAATTATCCATGAGATTCTTCTCAACCATCTTTATATCCATCCCATCAGATGTCAAGTTTGGAGTATATCTGGATCAAGTAACATGGATATTTCATCAATATGAGATTACAGGAGAAGAACACGCTGATGCAACAAACTACAAACAGTAAAAAGGAATTTCCGTGTGTACCGTATTCATCTGGAATCAGATAAAAACAGCAAGAATTCAAACCTGCAATATACATATGAAGAAGAAAGTCTACATGGCACAACAACAATTACGATCTCAAGATTCTTGTTTAGCTTCTGAAGCAAAGACCATACCTGAGTCTAGAAGATCACTGAGCTCCTCAATGCTGCGCTACTTAAGAGTCCTGCACTTTCATCGATCAAATTAGTTGAGTCGAGCGTGCATACACTGATACACAGGGGTGGCACTTCTGATGGAATTGCCGAATTGTGCTCAATCTCTCCTAGAATCTCGCCTAGAACTTGTGACCACGGTGAATATGTATAGCGACCCATGGAGTTTGCCATTGAGATCTGAACCATGCGGGACGAAAGTTTTGATATCATATATCTCTAGCCGTGCCAGGTCCGACCTCTGAACATCCCAAATGGAAACATTTACACGAACAACTGAAATCAAATCGATCATGGTAGGCATCAAGGATAGTAGAAAGTAGCCGAGTTGAAACGGAATGTAATTTGTACCAGATGTAGTCGGCAATGAAGATCCAGATCGCTTGGGCGATGTTGTGCTTGGGTGTCGACCTAGCTAGTGGTCGAGAACGCGCGGGTGCGCCCGTCGGTAAAGGTTCCACCGGCGTGGAGCACGGACTTGAGACAGTCCACCCAGGATTGCCTCATTGACCAACATGACCTCCTTCTCGCCGTCTACACCATGCCGAGTTTATCGATTCCGCCGGCAGCACGGACTTGAGACAGTCCACCCAGGATTGCCTCATCGACAAACATGACCTCCTTCTCGCCGTCTACACCATGCCGAGTGCGACGAAGGAGGCGGCGGCTCGCCTCAGCAGGGATACGGCTGGGCGCCCACACGCGGAGGTCTTCCTCCGCCCTTCGCCTCCTGACGCAATATGTACCGGCAGGCTCGCGGCGGCGGTGGCGATGTGACGAAAATATGATCTTTGTTCTTGAGGGTCCTAGGGCGGCAGGTTTGTGTATTCAAAACCATTACATATGGAAGTTTAGCACCACTGGGGCAGTATTTGGGGAAGGAAACAATTTTGACGGGCAATAATGGTTATATTACGTGATTGGAGGAAAAGAAAAGGCATGTACATTAAAGAGCATTAGTCTCCCTAGTTCGTACGGCTGTTTTTTTGGCAATTAACGATTGCCTGGGTCACGAGGGAAGGAAGGTCGCATCGCTCGTCGGGAAAGAAAGGCCTGGATCGATTGCCTGGGACTTGACATTTTCACTTTTCAGTGGAAGGAAGGCCTTTTCACTTTTCACTTTGTGGTTGAACCTACCTACGAATTCTAATAGTAAAGACTATCTCCAGTCGAAAATGTTTGTTGTGAAATCAATACAACAGTAGCACAAAACTCTATAGCAGCCACGGCAACTAATACTAACCGGAGGGAGTACTTCATTGTGAGCAGTAATGAGAGGCTGTTTTTTCAATAGCTGGCCGTGATGCGAATCTGAGGAGGCAGTTAGGGGTGTAAACGAAAAGGATCGGATCGGATTTTACCTTTACCATATCCTATACCATAATTTTTCATCGGATTCGGATCGGATCGGATAATGACCGGATGTGGATTCAGATGCGGATATCCGTGATGACGGATTCGGAGGCGGAAACGGAGCGGATTCGGACCGGTAACAAAATTAATCGGATAGATACGTGTACAACTAAATTTTCAAACCATATATACAAAAATAATTGTTTGATAACTTAATAACTAAGCAACTTGTAATTTATAGTCTTTACAATGACTATTTAAGTGAGCGTTGTTCGACTAACGAACTCGACAACTTACTATGTTCAAATTATGCTATATTAGATTAGACAATTCGGTAGAAAATCGGATTATTCGGATTCAAACCATCGGATAATCCTATTTAAATTTTGGATAATCCATATTTAATGTTATTTTACATATCATATCCTATACCATATCCGGGTGTTAACTTCGGAATCGGATATCCTTATCCGGTGGATTCCTTAAAACCAGATATGGATTGTTGAAAACGGTTTCAGAATCAGATATGGTGCGGAAATTATCATATCCGTTTACACCGGAGACGAATCTCAGCTAATATGGCCAGCCCAAAACCCTCCAGCGCGTGGGCGTCGTCAGCGTAGCAGACGCAATAGGCGTTGTATAGGAAATGCCGCCCGTCCTCCATGGCTCCATCGTCCTCCTCAGCCTTCCCCTTTCTCTCCCCGCCGCCATGCCTTTCAGTTTCCCATGGCTGAAGAAGGACCCCGCCTCCACATCGACCGCAAACCCTAGCACCCACAACCCGTTCCTCCCCATCCAGACCCACCTCACCTCCTTCCTCTCCTCCATCCCATTCCCACGGCCCATTCCACCGCCATGGGCTCGCATCCCACGCCCCTCCTCGTCGTCGTCGGCGGCTCTGCCCGTTGACGAGATAGAGGACCGGCTCGCCGGGGTGCCCGTGTTCGCTCTCGCCAACTCCTCCCAAGAGTTTGTGCTCGTGTCCAAGACACGCGGGGGCGGTGGTGTCGGCGGAAGCGCGATACCGCCGCCGGCGCTCGGGTTGCTCTGCTTCCGGAGGGAGGATGCCGATATGCTCCTGGCACATATGGACGGCGACATGCGTGATGGCTCCGCAGTGGTGCCTGTTGCGCTCAACAAGGTTAGGTGCAGCACTCTTCAGCCAACTTGTTGCATTTTGCTCACTTACGTTTTGCTGGATGGAATCATCGTAAGTAGCTTTGACTCTGGGACCATCATCTATGCTAACTAATGGCACCCAAAAATTTCAACCAGACTACAAAAAAAAATAACCATAGTAAAAGTACATCGTTACACTAGATACAAAACATAAATAGCTAATTAAGTAATTGCTTAGGAAAAATAGCCAAATAATTTCATTTGTGAAACTATATTTCATACTAGTAAAATGCCCGTGCGTTGCAACGGGATTTTTTTCCACACATGGCCCCTCCCATGTCGATGTTTATCCTTCTTCCCACCATCGTCAACAATGAACATCGTGTAATCACAATGCGTCCAAATGTGGTGAATCTCAAGGTGATGATCTCCGCCATCAGGCTCGAATCTTCTCTTCTTCTTGGTTTGGCTTCTCCTCCATTCATCCTCCCCTTGCTGCAAATAAAACCGAAACCCAAATAAATCTCCCACCTGTTTGAAACTTCTCAAGGAACCCACCCCATCGGCAAGGAAATCTAGAGGCTTGTATTTCCATAGTCAAAAAATGTATTGCGATAGTTTGGACTTTAGACTTAAGATATCTGACATTAAAACTCACGTTAAACTCTGTGGTAGAGGAAGAAAGCATAGCAAAAATACACAAAACCAAATGAAGCATCTGGTTAGTTCTCTGACTTATAAAAAACTGATGGTTAATTACAATATACATTGAATCACATGTGTTTTCTTAGTTCCTTGCTAGCTCAATCTCATATAAGGACGATGCGCTTATCTACAAATAACTGTGCGGAGCCGCACAAAGTAGTTTCTCAGGACTTCTAACACAAACTAATATCATCTTTCCAATGATAAATTTATTGACATACCTACTGAACCATCTGACTTTTATTAATGCACATGCAAGATTCCAAGACTGCACGTTTTGAAAATATATACCGATGTCGCTGGATTGCAACAGAAAAGGAAGATTTTACCAAGTCAGACAACTTCTGATCATTGAATTTCCCTCTCATCGACCATTCTAATTGTTGCACTTCAGTAAGAGGCTTCCACTCCTCTAGAATAGTAAAAGAATCGCTGCAACCAAATTGATAACTTACTCCGTATTACTAACCTTCCCCCGTATAATTAAGATGTCTCGGGACAGCAGATTGCATATGCTACCAATTCCTTAAGTATCCATTGTGCGTTGACAATTATCCTCTGTTCCCTCACCATGTTCTTCTCTTTCTTCCATTAACCTTTGCTGGTCCACTTCATGTCTCATTAAGGTCTCCGGCTGAAAACTTTCTGGACTCGTGGATGGTTGCGGTCAGGCTTTGTTGGCACTTGAGAAGAAAATGTAGATATATGTTAAGAGATGGCCTGCAACCAAGAGATGATGTTTTATTACAGGGAACGGGCGCTGGAGAAGAAAATGAGTTTTTCCAGTAAACCCATACCTCAATTGCTAAGAGCTTTTTCTCTTGCAAGCGATAGTTCAATCCTGCTTTTCTCTCTTCAAGTCCACTGAATTCCCCCTAGCAGAAGCCCCAATCCATATCTTTTTTTCCATAATTAAGAGGCAATGGAAACATGGAGCACGAAAGGATTCGAAATTTGGAGGAGCTGCATAGGAGGCGGCGCACAGTCCGGCACTGCAACTTGCAGGCTTGCAGCCAACGAGGCAGAGGTGATAACTCGCTTCCTTACCGGACGCCCAGTCGCCTCGCCGGACCAACGCACCTCGGCAACGCCTCAGGCACACCAGGCCGCCGTCTACGGCGCGGAAATCCGGAAGGATATGGCAGATGCGTGTGGCGGCGATGGAGCAGGGGTCGCGGACGTCGGCAGGGATTTGCATTATGCTAGCTTCCAGGCGGTCGCCGCCGCTACCCGTTCCGCTTCCCTACCCGGGTCCTCGGATGTCTACCGCGACAGCTCCCTCCGGATGGACGACAAAGCTGCGGTGGTGCTTCATGGCTCCACGCCACACGGAGCTCGCCGCCATCGCCACATCGTTAGATCCGAGAAATCGCGACTGCACCTGTGTTTGGGGATTAGGTACTACCTGTGTTTGGGGATTAGGTACTGCGGCTAAATTTCGTAGTAAGGGAGTGATGAAACTTTAAATATAACGACAATGACTTAAAAAGGCTACCCGTTCCGCTTCCCTACCCGGGTCCTCGGATGTCTACCGCGACAGCTCCCTCCGGATGGACGACAAAGCTGCGGTGGTGCTTCATGGCTCCACGCCACACGGAGCTCGCCGCCATCGCCACATCGTTAGATCCGAGAAATCGCGACTGCACCTGTGTTTGGGGATTAGGTACTACCTGTGTTTGGGGATTAGGTACTGCGGCTAAATTTCGTAGTAAGGGAGTGATGAAACTTTAAATATAACGACAATGACTTAAAAAGGACTGCGGGTCAATTTTCATATTTTGCATGGACTAAAACGCAAAACTGCCGCGACGTACTGGACACCTTAAGCCGTATTATATAGTAGAGAAATACTTTCTCATATTATCCCCATGCAATTTACATGGAAAAGTATGGCCATGTGGTTGATATGGACACATAGACGAGTATGCTCTCTTAGCTCAACTCTAATCGCCAGATAAAACACATAAATTGGTTTCACATCTGAGACGAGCAACAACATCATTCATATCAAGTTAGTTCCGTACAATTTTCTGTGTTTCTAAATTCTTACTAATTGTATGGGTACATGTGATTAGAATCCTAACTATTGACAGAATTTTTATGGGTACATGTGATTAGAATCCTAACTATGGGTATAGGCATCTATTTTTTATAGTAAAAATATATTCATCCTAACTATTGACAGAATTTCTGAAATATAATGTGATTAGAATCAAAATACGAAACATGAAGTCACCAATTGTATGGGTACATGTGATTTCAAGACTATAGGGGATGGAGTCATCGAAATTTCACCTAACAGTCGACGACACACGGCTGAGTGATTCAGATTTGATGGAGGCGGATGGAGCAAATCATGCAAAATTGGGCGCCATGCGGAACGCCGCGCAGGATCGCTAGGCCTAGGCGAGCATCTAGGCCGCCTGGTGTCGCTTCGTCGAGGGCTGGTGTCACTGCCATGAGATAGGGAAGATTGAAACGTCATCAGGGAAGAGAACCGTGTGACGGCGTGAGCCCTATCAACGATGTGCTGTTTCCATCAGTAAGTGGCTAATCGTGGGGGATCGACAGCAGAATGGACAACCTCAAATGGGACAAGGATGCTAGCATGGGCCTGCTGTGCTAAGGCAACAAACTGCCTATTTCTTTCATGTTTAGTTATATCTGGTGTGTTGACATATTGGGCACCGGGCCCAGCTCCGCCCCTGATCCTTCTGGGTGCAAAATTTACTCCGTCATTTGGTCAGGACTTAAAGCTGTCTGATACTCAGATCATTTGATGTCATGCTTAAAGCCTTCCGATAGGAAATATTTTCTGGAAATCATTAGTCATGTATATCCCTGTGGCCTTGGTGTGTGGCTTGATTTAATGGTTGAACGTGTTCTGCAGTCATAATTCATAAATTCATAATTAGGAGTTAAGTGCCCGACTCAAGTTGATTGCTTGTTTATAAATAGAGGCCACATTTCCAATGAAGTCCTGTATTTGCAAGATTTATAAACAATTCTTATTCAGATTTTCGGTGAATGGGTTGTTTATGCGCATGTATCAAATATGCTCTGGGTGATGCTGTCATCTTAGGTTTGCTACACTTATTAAAATTATCATCACAAATGCTGCTAAGGAAGTTATTCTTACTTCTATTCCATAATTTGGAGATATTAGTAGTTTTTCCTCTCTCGATAACACGCAAAGCTTGCGTTTGATTAAATTTTTTATTGGTACATTTAATATTAAAATTAACATCACAAATGCTGCTAAGGAAGTTTTTCTTACTTCTATTTTATAATTTGGAGATGTTACCAGATTTATCGCTCTCGATAAAACGCAAAGCTTGTGTTTGATTAAATTTTTCTATAAGCCTAAAGCAAGGCGAGGAGACACACACACACGACATCAGCACAATGGTGTAAATTAATGAACATCCCAAGCTGTAGGCTGACAAACTCGACGTTAAGCACCAACTGGGGACTCGTTACTGGAAAGCCCACTGAGGTGTCCTTAGTATCCATTTACCATTTAAAATTGTGCATTCCTGGCTTCTGCACTACCTTTTGTGTATGCATATTTTAGAGCATCTTATTTATATGATTCATTTTTTGTTTTCAGGTTATCCAACTGAAGTCGGATGGTGTGGCATTTAGATTTCTTCCTGATTCTTCCCAGGTGGCTAATGCAATTAAGGTAACACTCTTTAAGTAGATGGCAGTGCATGTGATTTTATGAGCAAATTTTGTCTTTGTATCTATGTCTCTTGATGATATATTTCACTTTTTTAATAATGCAAGATGTTGGTTGACCTAGGATAGCACGCTTAGTTGGAGATTTAGAAAAGTGCAACCGATATTTCTGTATTTCTTAGGTCACCTGACCTTGTTGTGATTATACATAATCTGGCTCATACTTGGCCGTCTAACCAGTTCTCCTGTTATAACTTTTCGTTTAGATATATACTCCCATGGAAGCAAAACAATCATCTGCACTTCCATTTGTCATTGCATTCGATACATTTCAGTACTCCAATTTAACACTTGGACTGAAAATTTAAGTGCGCCAAGATGCAATAATATAACCCATTTTTGCACGTAACATTTGCCCATATTGATCCGTTTTCTATAAGATATTCAGACCAATATCCGCATAAGTCGTCTGGGCCCTGGGGTACCTTGTACACCTGTTACAATAGTTTGTTTTTTACAATAGGTCCTTATATTCGACCAAATTTAGTCTTGGAAGACCTATTTTTGTTGGCTTCAAATAATTCATTTGCTCTAGCATATACTCTGATAGATCAAATGTACAGCACTGCCAGAACGTCTAAATTGGATATCTGGGTGAAAACAACATATTTTACCAGTTCAATTTTCTGTATGTATTGTATGATCCGTCAGCTTATCTGCGACTTTGAGTATATGTGCTCTTTACTGGGTGGTTGAATTGGCCACTTTTCTCAACTAACAAAATGGCAGTAGATTTCAAGATAACATTGTGAAACTATGTGAGCGAGAAGGGATATTCTTTCATTCATTCCATGACTTCTGCTTCACACATCCATTGTTTTCCTCTTTGTTTTGTGCATGTACTGCAAGACTTATGTGATAAGTAGCATATAATAATAGATGACTCATTAGAGATTATAACAGTTAGCAAGGACTGAGTAGGTATTGTAAAGTCGAGGTGTATTCGTCTGTTATCTCCTAAGGAGATGGAAGCACTTCATTGTTCTATTTTTCCATTTCTAATATGAGACTATGAGACCATATGTACTGATGCACATTTTTTTATAACACATTGGGGCTGATACACCCATGTATGTTGGTGAATTTCTGATGTGATGATATTTAACCCCTTATGTAATAATACTTAGCAGCTTTGTATTTGTTTCTCCACAGTTGATGCAAGACGAAGGGCAATTTGTGAATGATGGATTTCCAGGAGTTCCTGTTTTCCAGGTTTGAATATTCTCATCTTTGCTGTTATAATTTTGATTCATGTACATGCTAGAACTTGTGAATAGTATCAAAGTAATAGTGGATAGGCTAAATAGTCGTCCATTCTTTCTTCACCATGCCCTTCACGGAACACTACATTTTTTCTTATGAAAAAAAGAATAGATAAACGAACCAAAAAAAATCATCATAGGTTGATCTTTACCGCACGCATCTCAGAATTGAACTAAAAAACAGTTCATGAAAACTTAAAACTTAGGGTTCGTCTAACTCTCATTAGAATGAGAATTAGCTAACTAGCTGAATACCCGTGGTGCACGACCCTTTTAATTCTTATGCTTGTCACTTGTTAAATATAATGCATGTAAGAAATTCACGTGTATAGAAGAGATAACCACATAGTGTGAAAAATCACACTTAGTAAAAGTAGTATTCTAAAAACATTAAATATACCAATTCGAAATCATACAACAAGGACCCAATTATTTCTTTCTTATTAATTAAGCCGTACTTCTTAGGGGTCTTAAGATAATTTTTTTGAAATGATCATATCAAAAAAGGCAACTCCAAATGCAACTAGTGGGCATCATGCCACCAAGGTTATGTCGGTTGATTTTCTAGAGCATCGCCGTAATGGACCTGAAATCCATAGAAGTTAAGTTGATAGTCTCCCTCGACCATCGAGCCATCTTTGGCGAATCCGTCGCATCTTGAGAGCACCCAAGGCGACACCTCCAACAAGGACACAAGTTAGTGATGCGTCCGTCACCGTCGCCAGCCCCTGACGGAGCTTAGGTTTTCACCCGGAGATCATCAGACCACTCAAAGCTCCACAACAACACAAACAAGAAGATGGTCATAGACACCGTCCGAAGTCCGTGCGCACAGAGTAGGACCCACCCGCGAACCTGAGGGAGTAGCAGGATGGTTGAAGCCCCGGTCGTCGACCACCGAGCTCCACCGCATGCCGCAGCCGCCGCGGCACCTCACGCCATGACAAATACCATTCCAACCACACCCCCGGCGCTGCCGCAACGTGGCTTTCTCTTTCCTGGAAGCACACCGTGGACGGAAGGGAGGAGGAAGTCTCCAATCTCCACCAACCAACAACTTGAACCCCAATCTCCTCCGTCATGCCCATGGCCCCCCTGCTGCCGCCGCCTCATCACGACCAGCCAATAACACAAAGTTGAGCATAATTACAACATGAAGAGAGCTATATAGGAGAGACATATTGGTAGGTGCGCTCACTGAGCTCGTGGAAATCCTGGGATAGTTGGAGTAGAGGTGAAAGCGTTCTCGACCTCGTACTTAGTACCACAACACACATATCTTTATTCTGAATGCAATAATAGCTCTCTAAATTATCAATTAATGTTGCAATATAGTACTACGAAATTTGAACAATGAGCCAACTTCCATTATATATCCAGCACCAAAAAAAAAAACTTAGAAGATGAGCTGCTATGCTCAATTATCTTCCAAGTTCTTTTGAGATGGAACAGCTTTTTGCTCCAAGAGAATAACAATAACATCAGAATATCAGGCATAAGTAAGAACTAAAGTCTACAGAAATATTTTGTATTTTAATTATACATACACTGATACACATTCTACCGAGACAATAGTTGTTTGTTAGAGGGGTGCATGCTGGTTGTAAATTGTGGTGGCTTCTGTGTACGTAGAAAGGAGTGAGAATAGAGAGAAAATAGGAGAGACGTTGCGGTGACATTTTCTGTAAATTGTGAGAAGTGTAACACCGCAGTAGCAACCTTAATAGTAAATATTCTCATTCAAATGACATGCCCACGTTTTGAAAGAAAATTCCAGTTGCAACCATATTACAACTGAAAAGTACTCAATTGCAACCATGGTGCAAGCGGAAAAACTTCAGCTTAAAAGAAAAAAAGTTGCAACCAATATCTCTACGGCTATCTTTGGATGTATGAATTGGGTCTTGGAATTGAATTGGAGTGGGAATATGAAAACCAAGTTGGAAAGAATTGGCTTCCAATTCCAAATCTATTATTTGGATGTGCATGGTATTTCCTGTTGGTATTGAATGATGGCATCCAATTCCAGCTCCTGTTTGGATGTGCAAACTGTGGAATCGAATGTTTTGTTGTGTTTAGACAATATAAAGTTGTATACATGTATGGAAGATAGTTATGTGTAAATTGGTTGGCAATGGTAGGTAATATATTAACATGGATATGCCGTATCAAAGAAGTGGGTACTGTATCATCAGAGACATCATGCATATATATGAAAATTCTTTCTAGGTGATACCATAATAATTGTTTTTTCTCTGAAATCAATTATTTCTTTCTACATACAACCAACCGATCCTCCTAGTGCTAGATGAAAGTGTAATCCTCGTTGCCAATGGCAGCCTGCTCCACATTGCTGGCTGAGGGTATTCTTGTTAGAGGAGCTCGACAGCACCATCAGCTTGCTCAAAGTCAGCGAGGACAGATTTTCTCCATCTACCATGCCTTCTGCCGCTCCGCTGTGTTAGCGAATAGGACTTAGTCATGTCACCATTGTAACTGACTCCCACCTAGCTAGGATCAGATCCTTAGGATTAGCTCCTCAGTCCCACGATCTGTTGTACATGCTAACGGCACGGTCCCCACTGTACATGTGCTAATACACATGCTAACGGCACGGTCCCCACTGTACATGTGCTAATACAACAGGCAACTCATCGAGTGCCATTCTCTCTCTCTCACTCGTATCCTAGAGTTCTACATGGTATCAGATGCTCATCTCGTTCCCCCGAGCTTCTCCCAGGCTTCCGCTGCCACTGGCTACGGTCTTCACCTCCAGCGCTCCTAACGCTTGATCTCGTGGCATATTCGGACGTGGACTGGGCTGGGGGGAATTTACAATTTGCCCTTCTTTACTTTGGACCTCTATTATTTGCCACACTTTATTTGGACTTTTATTATTTGCCATGTATTAGACTAATCTATTTACCATTTGCCCTATTTATACTCTATACAGAATTATTATTATATTTAACTCCGAAATACATTATCAAATACAGTACTTACCTATCCTATACATGGCTCGCTAGACCGAACCAGGATTAGTTGATCGTTGGACAAATCTTTCTTTCCCGATACAGAGGAGTAACTGAGCGGGAGCGCCGCCGCCGGCCGGGCGGCCGGACCACCA
Organism: Poa annua; assembly: GCA_026929855.1. Classification (NCBI taxonomy): domain Eukaryota; kingdom Viridiplantae; phylum Streptophyta; class Magnoliopsida; order Poales; family Poaceae; genus Poa; species Poa annua. The sequence goes on from CM049426.1 coordinate 34,930,936, forward strand.
ACCGCGCGGCCACAATCAGATCAGCGACCACGAAGGTTAGACACGATGCAAGTAGCAAGCACACATACCTCTGAAACCAGCCACTCCTCGCGACCACCCGCACAGCTCCAGGAGTCCCCTTGTATCCTCGCTTCGGTTGGTGTCGTCGCCGGACGGCTGCTCCATCCATGGTTGCCGGCGGACAGACAGACGGAGCGACTCCACGCCGCACACCTCCAAGAATCCGCTTCCGCCCTTGGTCCGGATGGTGTCGTCGGCGGGCGGCAACGCCATCCGTGGTCGCTGGCGGACAGCTGCTTCGTCCGTCCGCGCCGGCGGCCGGCTGCTTCATCTATGGTCTTCGGCTCCATGGTCACCGTCGGGCGTCGTCCCGCCGTTGGACAGTCACGCAGCACAGCAGCCCAAATTCCTCAGTTTATCCTAAGCTGAACACAGAGTGAATCGATAGCAGGCTTAGCAGCCGGTCGGCCGGTTCGATGCCAGGCATGTACAGTTACAGTTTACAAATCGTACTGTATTTTAAAATGTATTTTGGAGTTAAATAAAATAGTAATTCTGTATAGAGTAGAAATATGGCAAATGATAAAGAGACTAGTCTAATATATGGCAAATGATAAAAGCCCAAATAAAGTGTGGCAAATAATAGAGGTCTGAAGTAAAGAAGGGCAAATTGTAAATTCTCCCACTGGGCTGGCTGCCCGGACACACGGCGATCCACCTCCGGCCATGCCGTCTTCCTTGGGGATGCCTTGGTGTCGTGGTCCTCCAAACGACAACCGACAGTCTCCCGTTCGAGCGCCGAAGTGGAGTACCGCGGCGTCGCCAACGTCGTCGCCGAGAGCTGCTGGCTTCATCGACTCCTTGGGGGTCAGCGAATAGGACTTAGTCATGTCACCGTTGTAACTGACTCCCACCTAGCTAGGATCCTTAGGATTAGCTCCTCATTCCCACAATCTGTTGTACGTGCTAACGGCATGATCCCCACTAACCTCTGTACTATAAGTACATGTGCTAATACAACAGGCAACTCATCGAGTGCCATTCTCTCTCACTCGTATCCTAGAGTTCTACACGCTGGCGGCGGCAAGTATGTCCTCGCTGTGAACCTTCTCAACCAACGCAGCCTACATGCCAAGAATCAATCGCTCGTTAACTGAATCCCACAAAGTTTGCTATCTACAGTGACGGGGCTGGCTACGGGTGCGGCCTGTGGGAAGCCGCTGTTGCCCAGTTCCCATCTATCTAGGGTTGCCTGGTTCCCGTTGATCTGGGGCGGAAAGAGGGCGGTGCAGAGAATACGGCGGAGAAGAAGGCAGTGCGGTGGTGGAGAAGAGGTCAGGGAGAGGGAGAGGGCAGGGTGGGGTTGGGCTGTGTCTCACCTTGCTGTTGCCACCGTCCGGGTCGTTCGAGCGCTCCTTCCTTTTCCCTTGCGAGACGCAAGTGCGGGACGAAGGGGTATGTTCGCTTGCGATTCTGTGTGATACGGAGGTGGAGGGCTCCGTATTCGATCAAGGCTGCGGACACACTAGTTCCAATGCTGAATACCAACATCCAAACACAGCCTACTATAAGAAAAATCAGTTGCAACCATCGTGCAGCCGAAAAAAAATCAGCTGCAATCATGGTTAAGGAGTTGATTGAGCTCTAAGCTAATTCCCATTCGAATGAGAATTAGCAGAACCGTAAAAATTAACCAAAAGAAAAGAAACCATAAAAACTTCCAATATTTTCATCATAGAAGTCACATAACAGTTCCCTGTAGAACAACTTTCTACATTCATTTTGACACCCTCACTCAATCTAAATATTGTTGCATTATTGACCCTGCAAGCGAACATGGCCTCTTAGTAGCTACAATGATACACCATCTGAACTTGCCTGTAAATCCAGGAATTCTGAACATATATGCATTATTACTGTAGTTATTGGACATTGCAAAATCCTAGCCTAAGGATCAGGAAAGCATCAAGAACTCAGATTTTATGGTCGGTGCCATACCTTTGCATGATGGTTGGATGGGGGATGAGCGTGGGTAGTAGGGCATTTTGTCCGACAATAGCCGTGGAGCTTTAGCTGTACGTTGTTGCCTGTGATCTCAACCTCAATCTACTTGTCGCTCACTAGTGCTCGAGAGTCATATGGGGGAGGCAAAAGGGAGCACTCAGATTGAGGGAGAGCTCCAAGCCTCTCGTTTCCTCCCTGCTTGCACTGGTGTTGCTCTCTCCTAAGGCCAGCCAAACATGACCTTCTTCCTCCCTTCACCTGCCACGTGATTCGGTGACGCTGACCCTGAAACTGCAGTGCGCTCGGCATCGTTGACAAAGCGAGCTAGGCCCTTGGGATTGACGAAGGAGGTGGGAAGATGATTCGGAGGAGGAAATGTGAATCATGGGTGGGAGACCTGAAGGACGGCAACAAAACTGTGCCTTTAAAGTAGTAGAGATTATCATGGTTGGCGAGGGTGTCCCTAGGCCTCCCGAGGTGTTTTCTTGATCCAAGTGGCTTGATGGTGCCTTGTCAGCAACCACACCCCATAGAGGCAGGGAGGACCAGATGGTCTTCATGCATCATCACGCCAATAGTGTACATGGAGCTTGCCACCTCCTCCGCCCTTGTGTAAGGAACTGCCTTCACCGTTGTGTAAGGAAATGCTTCTGCCATTGTGTACATTGCTTTTTAGCCGCTTGTGCCATCCTATTCATTACTTCAGACCCAGCGCATAGAGGCTCCCACACAAGGTGGGGTCTGGGGAGGGATTATAGGAACCTAGTCTTTCCCCTGCAAAGTGCAATGCAGAGAGGCTGGTTCGAACCCAGGACCTCTTAGCACAAGTGGAGAGGACCTCACCACTGCACCAAGGCCTGCCCTCATCCTATTCATTACTTCATTTCCGATAATTTCGTACTAACTGGCACCATTATATCCTCCACCATCATCACTATCATCCGCAAATTCCCGTGCCACCATGTGGCCACCATCTTGACTATCATCCACCTTGCAGCTGCCCTCCTATTTCAGCTGACCAATCCACTACCCGGTTTTCTTGCATGTTACGATAAATAAGCTAATTAAAACTCAATACTGTCTTGCTTTATATTTGTTTTTATTTTGTAAGAATTCCATCTTTATGACGATTAACCCACTCACCGACCTGCTTTTCAGTCAAGGAGCCTTGTTCTGATGAGTGATAACAAGAGATATCGTCCAGTTTTCTTCAGAAAGGTCAGGATTTTCATATTTTTCCCAACCTTGATTATTGTCTTTTCTGACTGAATTTCTTATGTATGTCCAGGAGGACTTGGATAACTCACTGCACCGAGCATCTTGTGACCAGCAAAAGCCAAACCCGGTTGTTAGGATTGGTGAAACACAGGTGCCGCATTTATTCGTTTGGTTAAAGTGACAAACTTTTACTTCCCATTTGCTGACTCACTCTCTTTTATAGGTTTCTTCTTTGGAAGATATCATCCAATCTATGAAGGTACACAGATCCATTTCATATCCTTGTTCAGATGGAATCACCATGTCAAATACTGTAGTTGGAGGTTCGAAGTGTAGTCTTAGACTAGAAAACAACATATGATGCATAATATGGAATTACCTATTGGGGTGCACGCATGCAATTAACCTTATTTTCACGAAATTAACATGAAAAACTTGTATTTTCATGTGATCCCTTTGCAAGACTAGTTCTGTTACATCATATGTGGACCGTTTTTCTATGTCATATATTTACTGGGTCCACTTCCACCCATAATCTTGCATGTAGAAGCCATTTAATAATGTTTACCTCGCCTTCTGACTAGTTCCACATTTGACATGCTTCATTTTGGTTTCAGTAGTGCTGTAATACGACCTTACTAAAATCAATGATATATGCTTGCAGGATTGCTCCTCCTCAGAATGGGATGATGCTGTTTTTATTCCTCCAGGATTCGACCTCGCTACTATCTCAAAGCCACCGCAAGCCAATAAGTAGACCGTTCTGTGTATTTAAGGTTGAAGTTTGCCAGGTTGCATTGTCTAGAAAATACTTAATCATGGTCACTTTAAAATAAATAGTACCTTTGACACATGACCTGATTATGCGTGACCTATTAGTAAGACTAGTTAGGTATCCATGGGCCATGGAACAGGAAAAAAAATCGTTGGGGAAGTGTGTGCATGAACAAAACATACTTCATCAAACTTCAAAGGAGCTAGTAATATCCCGTGCATATGTCAGGGTCATGCTTTGTTTGAGTTCAGATGGTATGGTGATATAGTTCATGCTCTTGTCGTCCTCCCACCCGCACTGCTTGGCTCCCTTCTATCCCAGCCACTGCAAGGTGCTGCGCTCTTCGTTTTTACTACCATTCTCTTCACGTGTCTGATCTCGGCTTCTTTATGTAATATTGTTGCCACCGGATCATTTTCCATTTCTATTCACTGCCATTCTCTTCACGTGTCTGATCTCAGCTTCTTTATGTAATACTGTCGTCACTGGATAATATTCCGCAATTCTGTTTTTCTCCAAGTTTTTCTGCCATTCTCTTCACGTGTCTGATCTCAGCTTCTTTATGTAATACTGTCGTCACTGGATAATATTCCACAATTCTGTTTTTCTCCAAGTTTTTCTGATAACTTGACGGTTTCGTGATACAAAACTTAAAGCTTCACTCTCAGGAAAACATGGAGAAAAGGACAATGATGAGTGTCCCCCGAAGGATTTGGGGCGAAAATCCTTCTGGTCCTCCACTCCATGCTCAGCTAACCATCTGACCCCAGGCTCATGGCTCATCTCCATCTCCACTAATATTAAAAGACCCAGAGAGGCAGATCCAAACAATCTCAGCCGTACACCAACCAAATCAACGACACAAAACGAGTCCTTCAACATCAAATGCGTTTAACACCATCGCGAACCAAAAAAAAAAGCCTCCCCGCAAGGCCACACTAAGGGCATGTACATCGGCAGACGCTTAGGTAGGCGCTTAGCCAAGAAATACACCTATATCGCTAGCGATCCTTGGTCCACATCGAGCGACGCTTATTCCGGTCACTAACGGGAATAAATAAAATCGCTAGCGTCTTGATTCCCCCATCGGGAGACGCTTGTGGTGGCCGCTTGCGCTACGGACAGCTTCACCCGTCGTCCTCCGCTTGCCCAGCTTCGTCCACGGCCACGCCATGGCCGGCCTCCTCCCACCGTGCTGCTCCCACCACACATCTCTCTCAATCCCAACCCTACAAACTACATCTCCCTGCCTTTTTCCCGTCGCTGGACAGGCTTGCGCCGTCATGGATACCACTTCGATGCTCCGCCTTCGGCCACGCTCGCGGATTCAGGCGGCCGAGGAGAAGCTCTGGCCGGGAGCGATTCGTTCGCATGGGAGAGAGCTCCTCAGAGGCGGTGTTTTGGGCCGCATCCGCGAGCTCGGCCATCTCCTCGGCGATGGCGCTATCTACTGCTTGCTGGGATGGAGGTAGGCAGGCGGAGGCGGAGCAACGGGATGGAGCTGTCGCTAGCGCCCGACGCTCCTAGATCCGGATCGAGCGGTAGAACAAAAGTCTAAGCGCCCGACGCAAATACTTAGTCGACGCAAGCCAAAGTCCCAGCCTCGACCAGGATTTTCACGTAACTACCGGGATTTCAATCCTGGCGTCGATCTAAGAGTCGCCCCTCCACACTAAGAGCATCCACAATGGGGCGCTTATCACCCGACGCTAGGATAAAAATCCCGGCCTCTCCGGCAGTTACGAGCGAAATCCTGGGCATCAGACGCAAAGCTAGCCGCTCGGCGCTACTTCTTTTTTTTCCTGGCGGCGTGGAAAACGCGAGGCGCCTGGGCGCTAGGAGTCCTGCATGCAACAACCAGATATGAGATTTTTCAGCTCGTATCTAGATCAGCTGCCGAACTATCAGTAATATTTGACCCAATCAAACATTATCCTAACTAACAAAGGTTTAAAATAAATTCACATATTTCGTGAGACCATATCCTTCGGCTTCCAACAGTAGATTTTTGACCACGAACAAGTGCCACACATGCAACAGATTTCATATGGCCTGCAAACAGAATAGTGCTATTTTTAGTATTCCATGAAACTTGACGCCATGAGTTGCTATATAAAATCCCAGTACCATATCACCACTCTTACTACTACGCACAAAGGTAATTTGGAGCAATTCTACAATCTTACTTGAGAAAGAGGGATTCAGAGCACACCAATTGGTACAGCCAACAAAACCCAGAGATGTTCCCACCACCAAACTATCCTGTGCACTTCTCTTCCTACCCAACTATTCCCCAAGAGTGTGACTATACTAGTTATGCTCCATATGGTTCATCATCACATGTTCAAAACAATGAACGAGATAATGTAGAAGAAGAAGAAGATGAAGTCAAGGAGGTTGGTGAAGAGGAATTCAAAGGCCGACGTCTTTCTTGGACTGAAGAAGATGATATTCGACTGGTTAGTGCAGTTTTATGTTATTTGTTCGTCTTGGCTAACTTGTGAATTTCTGATTGTCGCTCATACTTGGATGCAGATTAGTGCATGGCTGAACAACTCGATCGATCCAGTGGAAGGAAACAACAAAAAGGGCGACGTGTACTGGAAGAATGTTGCTGAAGATTATAACAAGCATAGTCCACCCGGCAGAAAAAGGAACATAAAAAACTGTAAGGATCATTGGGGCAAAACAAATAAAAAGGTTGTGTGCTTTCATGGTATACATTGTCGCCTTAAAGATGCATACTCTAGTGGCCGATGTGACTTGCAGCTGATGGGACAAGCATTAGCCATGTACAAAAAGGAGAATGGCTCGATCTTCAACCATGTGTACTGGTGGGATAGGGTAAAGATACATCAGAAATGGAGTAGGACATACCATGAGGTAACTAGTAAAGATAATGGTACTATCCATATTCAAATAGAAGATGAGGATCGTCCCATTGGTTACCACCAGGCAAAAGAAAAAAAGAAAAATAAAGGCAAGGGAGTAGAATCTACATATGATACAATTTCATCTGATGAAGTGAAACTGTATCATGAGGCACAAGTACTGAACTAGGAAAGACAAAACAACACTCAAAATTGGCCAGTGACTATAAAGATTTGGTTCTAGCTGATACATCTTGCATGGATCCGGATCAAAGGAAAGAACATGCCCGAGCTATTAAATTCTTCGCGGATCAGTTATTTGGAGACAATACTGATTGAGATTGTCTTGTAACATTAATTTTCTACAATAAGTTAGCACTTTACTGTTTTTAATCTAATTTATGTATGTTTCAACGTTTTTCTAATCTTTTGTACAATAAATCATGTTGCAATAAAAGTTTATTCAATTGTTTGATTATGCATTGAGTTGTGTATGATTGTTTGATTATCCATATGTTACATATGTGTTGACGTGCTAAAAAATTGATTAAAAAATGTCACAGGTTGTTTAAACCGTGTGTCTCCAGTTTTTTTTTTTTTTGAGGATCTGTTGGTCTCTAGATAACCCATACGTAACAAACGAATAAATCTATCTACATCCACGCAACCCCTCTTTAAACGTATCTCTCTCCAATCCAGATCCAAACCCTATTCAACGACCTGTTCTTCAGAACAATGTCCCCATCCAGGAAGTCATCATCTGATTGCTCCGATCATGAGTTCGATGAGCGATTCACCCGAGCAATGGATGCTCGGATCCAAGCCAGGTTGTTTGGGAACTCTCAGCCCAGACGGCGTCGACGACACCTTAACCGAAAGAGGAGACATGTTGACAGGAACCGTGAAGCAGCCCATCAACGACTTATGAAAGACTATTTCTGTACTGATCCGACGTACACAGATGTAATGTTTCGTCGAAGGTTCAGAATGAAAAGGCCCTTGTTTCTACGCATTGTGGAAGCACTTGGTCGTTGGTCGCCGTTTTTCCAACAGAAGGTAGATGCCGTCGGCAAGAAGGGTTTTTCTCCTTTGCAAAAATGCACAGTGGCCATGCGGATTCTAGCCTATGGATGTCCAGCTGATTCGATTGATGAATGTCTACGCATGGGAGAATCCACAGCAATATTGTGCCTGGTCAATTTTGTTCAAGGTATCATGGACATGTTCGGTGAAGAATATCTTCGACGACCTAGACCTGCAGACATTTTTCGCTTGCAAGAAATAGGCAAAGCCCGTGGGTTTCCTGGCATGTTGGGAAGTCTCGACTGCATGCACTGGACATGGAAAAATTGCCCAGTTGCATGGCAAGGGCAATTCACACGTGGTGATCATGGCGTATCAACGGTCATGCTTGAGGCAGTGGCATCTCAGGATCTATGGATATGGCATGCTTTTTTGGGGGTTGCTGGCTCAAACAACAACCTTAATGTATTAAACCAGTCGACATTGTTCACCAATGTGTTGCAAGGTCGAGCTCCTCCGGTTCAGTTTGAAGTTAATGGAAGACAGTACAACATGGGGTACTACTTAGTGGATGGGATTTATCCTGAATGGGCCACATTTGTCAAAACAATTCCTCTACCCCAAGAAGAGAAGCATAAACTATTTGCAGCACAACAAACTGGCGCAAGAAAAGACGTGGAGCGAGCATTCGGAGTGCTTCAAGCTCGTTTTGCCATTATACGTGCCCCTGCTCGCTTCTGGCAAAGATCGACGTTAAGTAAAATCATGTATGCTTGCATTATCTTGCATAACATGATAGTCGAGAATGAGAGAGATTCATACAGTGTGCATTATCCAGCTTGTACTCACCAACAATATTTCATTGAATTCTGATCATACCAACGAAGGTACTGCCCCATCCTGTTGCTCCGTCTCCATCTGCCCACCTCCATGACTCCATCCCAGCAAGCAGTAGATAGCGCCATCGCCAAGGAGATGGCCGAGCTCACGGATGCGGCGGCCACCGCCGAGGAGCTCTCTCCCCGCCCAAGCCGTCCCTCAAGAGCCTGCTTCCACCTCCACCGAATCCCCTCCGTGCGAGCGATTTCCCTTCGCCTTGAGCGACGCCGCGGCGACCTGAATCCGTGAGTCTCGACGAAGCAGGCGGAGCACCAGAGTGGAGATCCGCGGCGGCGCATGCTTCTCCGAGGATGGGAATCGCAGAAGGGGCAAGCACAAGGTGCGTTCGTCGATGGGGGTTGGGGATTGGAGAGGAATGAGGTGGGAGGAGCGCCGGAGGAAGGAGGCCGGTCGCCGGTCGGGATCGAGAGAGAGCTGTGGCAGTGTGGCTGGTTCCGCTGTCGGTCAAGCAAGCGCCCACCAGAAGCGTCTCGCGTTGTGGAAGGAAGACTCTTAGGATTTATTTTTCTTTTTTATTTCATCTCACTAGGGATGGAATAAGCGCCCCGCGCTCATAAGCGCCTCTTTCCTCCCACTGTGGATGCTCTAAGACGCTCCAAAGCAACCGTCTCCGCCCGCTCCCCTCTTCCGGCCGCCAAGCTCCACGCTCCCCCGTTCCGACCCCAGTCTCCCAGCACGCCTTAGATCGCCACCTCAGTTCGCCGCCTCAGCTCGCAGGGAGGAGGGACGGAGCAGCAGCAACAGGGGTGCTGTACCCGTTCGCCGTGGTGAAGCCGCTGGTGCTGCACGACGGCGGCACGCTGAGCGACGTCAACCAGAGGATCCTGAAGTGGCCGGCGAGGCCGGTGCGGCACCCCGTCGGGCAGTTCGCGTGCGGCCTCGTCGAGTCGTCGCCCGATGGGCCGGGTCTTCCCGGGAACGCGGTGGTGAGCCTCACCAAGATCAGGACAGGAGGGAAGGGCACCATAACCTTCGCCGCCTCTCAATTCGTCGCCGTCGCCGCCTCTCAATTCGTCGCCGCCGAGCTTGCCGCTACTGCGCCTCAGTTCGCCGCCGAGCTTGCCGTTGTTGCGCCTCAGTTCGCCGCCGCCGCCTACCTGAGTTCACTGCTGCTGCCGTGCCTCAGTTCATCGCAGCCTCTCAGTTTGTTGCCGCCGCTCAATTCGTCGCCGCAGCCGCCTCCCCGAGTTCACCGCTGCCGCCGCCCCTGAGCCCGCGACCCTCGCCTCCAACCTCGACCAGCAGGACAGACGCCGGTGTCACGTCGCCTTCTTCTCGGACGCCATCTTCCTACGCATAGCTCCCACACTGCCGCCCTCAAATCCGCGCCGTCGAGACCCGAAGGAAGGTATGTGCTTGATTTTGTTTAACTCGACATTTTGTTTTCGTTCACAATTCTCAGTCAGAATTTTAGTATAAAGTAATTATTGGTTCTCCTTGCTATCCAAAAATCACTACATGAGCTTGAGTTTACATTCGACAGAACAATAGCAATAATAAGTTTTTCTCTCAAATTAGAAGGAAGGTATGTGGATCGATGTTGGTTAATTCACATATACAATGGAATCTAGATGTTTACAACTGTTAACAACCTGGCATTATAAGATGTTTTAGATGTTTCATTATAGAAAAAGCAAGTGATGCGGTATGCGTCAAGCTTTGTTTTCAAGGCGTCGCCTAATCGTCGCCTAAACGTCGCCAATGCGTCCACTCCCCCTGGAGCCGACGACTGAGCGACGCCCAGAAATTTTTAGTTAGGCGCGCCCAGGAAAAAAAGGCGTCGCCCCGCTCGCCTGGGCGTCGATTAGGCAGGTTCGGGCGCTCGCCCAGGGAAACTGGCGGCAATTTTGTGCGGGAGCAGGAGAAACTGGCGGCAATTTTTTTGCGGGAATCATCAAATCGAGCGGGAGAGCGAGGGAATCGACTGCCTTACAAGTGAATTGAGCGGGAGAGAGAAGGAATCGACCCCTGCAGAAGCGAATCGAGCGAGAGAGAAGGAATCGCGCCGCCACCACCAGCTTCATCGACGACGCGCCGCCAAGCTTCTGCGTCCCCTCCGCCTCCGTCCAGCGGTAAGCCTCCTTCCTCTGCTTCTCTCCTCCGCCTCCCTCTCTATCTTCCTCTATCTTCCTCTGCTCCTCCCTCTCCCTCCGCCCCCTTTGCAGCTATGCGCCCCACAGCTATGCTTCCCTCTCCCTCCGCCCCCTTTGCAGCTCTACGCCCCGCAGTTCTGCTCTTCCCTCTCCCTCCGCCACCCTCTGCAGCTTTGCGCCTGCAGCTCTGCTCCTCCCTCTCCCTCCGCCCCCCTCTACAACTCTGCTCCTCTCTTATTTCTTGTCTAATTTTGTTGCTAATGCATTGACAGATTGAGATGGCTGATAATGGTGAGGCTTATGATCCAAAGAAAGATCCAAAGAGGAGAGCCAAGTCAAAGGATCCTGGTTGGAAATATTCATACTGGCCAACTCAAGACAAAAATATTGTCGAGTGTCTGCTTTGCGGGAAGGTTATGTCCTCTGGAATCAAGAGGGCGAAGCAACATCTGTTAGGAGGCTATGCTGATGTGTTTCCATGCGAGAAAACCACCACTTTGATCCAGAAAGAGATGCGAGAATGGATAGATAAGAAGCGGCGAAAGATGCCACTCGAGTTGGATGACAGTGGTGAAGAGGAAGAAGGTGGCGATGCCGATGATGAAGTGCAAGTAGCTGCTGGGCAGCAAGCAAGTCAAGGATCATGTGCTGGTTCTGGAGCAACAAAGGAACCCATTCCAAGTTCTGGGACAGCCGCCAAGAAACGGGTTGCAGCTCTTTTCTTCAAGCCAGCGCCCACCAAGCAACTGAAGATCGCTCCATTGTTGTTGAAGACTCCGGATGAATTAGTGCGGCTGAGGCATGCCCCGGGTGCTAATAAGCAGCAATTGAGCTTGTATAGGTGTGGAAAGAGTGATGCAGAGAGGCATGTAGCAGTGAAGTACATATGCAAATTCTTGTATGACAATGCCATTGCATTCAATGTGGTAAATTCTAGGAGCTTTGAGGAGATGGTTGAAGCAATTGGGCAGTATGGACATGGGCTGAAACCACCTAGTTATCATGAAGCAAGTGGTAAATTCCTCAAAGAATCTGTCAATGATTTATCCGACATGAGGAAGAAACATGAACTTGCTTGGAAAACCTATGGATGCACTGTTATGTCAGATGCATGGTCGGATAGGAAGCAAAGACACTTGATCAACTTTCTTGTCAATAGTCCAGAAGGGACGTTCTTCTTGGGTTCCGTTGATGCATCTAGTGAGACCCATGATGCTGATTACTTGGCAGGCTTACTTGGGCAGAAAATTGAGGAGATAGGTGTAGACAATGTTGTTCAAATCTGCACTGACAATGGATCCAACTACAAGAAAACAGGAAAGTTGCTAATGGAGAAGTATCCTAAGCTGTATTGGACCCCTTGTGCTGCACATTGTTTGGACCTAATGCTTGAGGACATTGCCAAGCTAGAAAGATTTAAAGACTGGATTGTGAAAGCAAAGCGTGTGACAACCTTTATTTATAGGCATTTGAAGCTTCTTGATATGATGAGAGAATACACAGGTGGTAGTGAGTTGGTCAGGCTAGCAGCTACTCGGTTCGCCACCACTTTCTACACGTTGCAAAGTATGCGCAAAAACAAAGAGGCTTTGAGGAAACTATTTGTTAGTGACTTCTGGACAAAGAACAAGTTAGCAAAAACTGAGACATCGGAAGTTGGATGATCTTTCCTACATATCTTACAACAGCAAGATCAAGGAAAGATTTGCTAGGCTTCACCATGAAGGTAACAAAGTTAACCCTCTCTTCCTAGAAGAGTTCCAATGGGACAATGAGTGGGTTGACAAGGACGCCGAAGTGGTTCAGCGAGACCGAGTGCACGAGGACGATGATCTCACATGGGACCAAGTTGACGCTGCTGCCACTACATCATCATCGCTTCTTCGTCACAATCAGCCTAGGGGGGCTAATGGGGTTCCAAGTGCTGGGAATTTCTATACTAGACGTGCACCAGAAATTATAGATGAGTTAGATCAAGATCCCTTCATTTGTGATGATGAAGATGTTGATGATGATGTGGTGGGCAGCGACGGTCCTCAATCTCAGCCTGATGGTGGTGGAGATAATGAGGTTGATGGGGACAAGTCTTTGGAGTACGATGAAGATGCTGTGTAGGAGTGCTTGGCCTTGGTTTTAATGGCCCTGCTGTTGCTTCAGTGCTTGATTTTGGCTCTTTGAAACTACCCTGTGGGGATTTGAACTTGGTTAATTCCTGTTTGTGTTTGCTGGTGCTATATTATCACCTAATTCCCGTTTGTATTTCCTGTTTCGAACTTATGAACCTTATGTTGGTGAACGTATGCTACTGCTAGTTGTTATTTATGTTCCTAAATCTCCAAATTTGCTCTCATATGATGCATTATTTCATTTTCATGTCATATTATTTATTTATTATTATTACTACCCCCAACGCCTAGTTGTCGCCTAGGCGGTGACATGTCGACATGTCGACTCAACTCTTCGAGCTCGACTCGACTCGACGACTTCCGAACAAAGGCATCAAGCCAATTTTTTAGGGAAAATAGTGCCGTCAAGCCAATTTTGCGGCATGCATCATTTTTATTTTTGAAAAAATTATATGAGCGTATTATTTATGATCATTCGTGCTTACCAAATTAACATGGAAAATACATGAACAGTGGACATATAAGGAGAGTATAATATCTACCTGATATTTGTATGAACGTTTTATAAACAACTTGCAGGCACAACCTGAAGGTGTAAATTGATTGACTATTGCTTCTTTATTCATGCACATCCTTTATCCCTGAATCATTGATTGATCCATTGCCTGTTTGCAGTTTAGTGGCGGTTGCTGAAGCCTAGCAGATTCAAGGCTATGGCCACAACTGGATAATAACAGAACAAGCGATATTTATTCCGACTAGGTATTCGTTTCAAAAATCATTTCTGTCATAAGTATGTTTTAAAGTTGTGAATAGTCTATAGGCATGAGTGTAGACATACTGTTTCATGTACATACTGTGGAATGTGGACACAAGATGCATGTTTGATACAAAAAATTGTTGTACTGTCTTATGCAGTACCATTGCAGCAGTTTTGATTTGCCAACGTCTTCCAAAAATAAATAATTGATCATCAAATATATATATTTTTACATGCTACTGTGAACAGCTAGGAAGTTGCTCCAGCCAGAGAATTTTATCGTTGGACTACTAATTTTTTTAAAACAAATATCTTCAATACTGACTTGGTAAATCTTCCTATTCTGTTGCAATCCAGCAGCAGCAGGTTATATTTTGAAAACGTGCAGTCTTGGCATCTATCTTTGCTGGTTTGTTGGGCACACTCAATATTAGCCAAGGGTATGTATGAACAAATCTGAACTATTCCTCCGTCGCCTATATGTTTACCTTCGTATTAATTTTGCTTTCAGACATTTCATCTCCTCTCATTGAACCTTCTTTTAAAATCATGTTTTAAGACCCATTGGAGCCATTCCATATGTCGAGTCCATGGCATCATGTGAGGGCCCAATGCCATGCTTAGTTTCGGGTTAATATTACTATTTGACACAAACACAGATAGAAAGAGGAGAGATTACTGAATTTACATTTCCAGTCCACCAATTTTTGGTCTACCAATTTTTCATATACACATGATTTTACATTTTCTCCTTTTTAATTACAGTTGTTGCACATGAAGAAACGTCAAGCAGCTGCGTCTTCGTCTGCATCAGGGGATCGCTCCCCGTTTAAAGATATAACAAACACGCCAGTACAGAGGGATGATAATCCCACAAGTAGGAATCTGCTGGGAAAGAAACAGAATTGGTTTTCACGACTCTCCGATGAGAAGAAAGAGGAGTACCTAGAAAAACAGCGTGTAGCACGCCAGCAAAAAAAAGCGGCAGCTCTCATTACTGTTAACTCCCATCAAGTATCTCAAACAATTGCTTCTTCACTACCATCGGTTCGACATACCCCTTTCAGTACAGTAACCAACACAACTAGAAATGGTAATATGAAAACTTTTGACATATCCTATATTCATGGACCATTTATTCCTCATTTATAGGTTCATGATTTGTTGTTCTGTGCCAGATGCAACTGATATAGCTACAATCTCAATGGGGGAGGATCATCCACCTGAAGAAATTACAGTGGGAAGCAAAAAACAAAGTGGTCAGACTTGGTATGCGAGACAACCCGAACATAAGAAGGAAGAATATCGCAACAAGCAACAGCTGTACCGACTAAAAAAGAAATCTGAAGCTCTCAATATGGATGTGGATGTACCTCAATGCTCTAACCATATTATTACGCCTGGTAATAACACCTACACCTACGGAGTATATACGGTGATTATGCAGTATCATCTAATCATTATTTATGTGTAATAATGTCTTCTGGGCCAGGTACTGGAAGCTCCATGAGTACAGGACAACATTCTGAGTCGCAAATGGTTCCTGGTAAAATTAACTCAACTTATGTTTCTACGTCTACATGAACCACAAGCTATATGACATCTGACATATTACTTATCACTTGTGTTTCTATAGATGAAGAAATTGACATCTGACATATTCTGAGTCGTTGACATACTATTTCATCTAGCGTCTATGAAATTTGGAGCTGGGTATCTGTGCCCATTACCCTGTTTGTGTAACATATGCATGTTGCAATCGTGAAATTTCACAAAAATAACCTTTGGACAAAGTTCAGCAAAAACTAACCCCTTTTCAAAACTATTTCAAAATCTAACCCTTTTTGGTAGCGCCCAACAATGCGGCGCTACCCTCTTTGTGTTAGCGCCATCGACTGCGGCGCTACCCTCGTGCCAGCGTGGCACGGCGGGCCCCGCGAGGTGGACGCGCAACGCCACGAGCCTCGGCGCTACCCTTCAGAGGGTAGCGACACACGCCATGGCGCTACCCTCCCTGACTTAAGCGCTGCGCCCGGCGCCCAAGCGGCAAAGTCCAGACGAAACTGAGCTGCTATGGCCGAGGGGACTCGTTAAGTCCAAGAGGGTAGCGCCCCCGACTGTGGCGCTACCCTCTTAACAGGAAATAAGACCACGGGGTATGCCCGAACGGTTCTTACTCTCCATTCGCCCCCTAAAGCTCCTCTCTCCCTCTCTCTCCTTGTACTCACCCCCTCACAAATCCCTCCATATTGGTTCGATTTGGCCGTGGATTTGGGCTCCCCTGCGTTGAGAGGTAATCTCCTCCATCCCCCATGTTTTTGTCCAACCAAATTATTGTAATTTTGTGGCATTATGTTTAGATCCTAGAAACCCTAGAAATGTCATATGGGGTGTAATGCTTCGTTTTTGTGGATAATAGTGGGCAATGTGTGTGTATGCTTGTATTTGCCCATTGTATGTTAGGGTTAGGGTTATTGTTGATTTGGACACATTGTATGTTAGGGTTAGTGTTGATTAATTTAGCTTTAGGTTAGATTACTTTTGCTTTAGGATTTAATTAGCTATATCATGTTATTGTAATATCATCAAATAATTTGTTCTCTACAAATTATTTGTTTTTAGATGGAGAGAATGGTTAGTGTGCATCATGTGGATAAAGAAGTATTTTTAAAAGGCAACGTTGAGCATGACTCGGAGGAGAAGGTTGTGGTGTTTGACCGTAGTCCTAACTATGCCGAGGTTGTTGCTAAAGTGAGGATTGCATTGAATTGGACGGACCTAAATGATATAGTTTGTTTGGAGGGAAGGCACAATGTTGGGTTCAGTCCTCACTCCCGTTGGAAGATCATGCCTATCAACTCCGAGTTGTGTTGGAGTGCATATAAGGAGATGGTTGTCGCATCTCAAGACAAGGCTCTCGAGTTATTTGCCACCAAAACATTTGACTTGAACCGGGGTGCCGCCGAAGGTGAGGTTGGGGTTCAAAATGAGTTACCCAATGAACAAGAAGTGTACGAAGCAACGTGGAGCCAACCTCCGATGACCCAACATGAATCTAGCCAACCTCCAAGCCCGATGCAATTTGACCGCTATGAACTATCGGAGGAGGATACCGATGCACTTGTATTGGTGACGTTGAGAGAACTTGTAGGCAAGAGGACATGGACCATGACATCCCTTATAACCGAGGCTACGCATCGGACTCGGAGGATAACAGACCAGACGAAGAAGTGGATGAGGATGGGTTCACAGCTAAAGAATCGGAAGTGTTCAAGAAGATAGTGGGGCGGGACCATCGGATATCGTTGTTCCGTGATCTTAGTCTCGCGGATAAAGCCGTGGTTGATGGAGGCTCATGTAAATTGCTTGAAGCAAGGCCGAGTTCGAAGAAGGATACCAATACCGACAATTATGGTATTGTCGAGGGAGTGAAGTTTGAAAGCTTCTTGGAGTTGAAGACTTGGATCAAGGAGTATGCGGTTAGGTATTTTCGACCGTTCAAAGTTGTTCACTCCGATGTCCGAAAGCGGTACACGGTAAAGTGTGAGGACGCGGCCAATGGGTGTCCATGGGTTGTGCGTGCAAGACCATGGAAAGGTGGTCCTCAATGGATTCTAACAAAATGTGTTTCCTCTCACATGTGTAGTGGGAAGGGTGATGATCACAAGGATGTGGATGACGGACACCGTCAACTCACCTCCGAATTCATTGGTTATAGGCTTTCCAATTCCATAGAGGCATTCCCGACGTTCACGGTGAAGTCTATCCAGGGCACAGTGAAAGAAATCTTTGGTTACTCCGTATAGTATGGCAAGGCATGGAAGGCAAAGCAAGCGGCATTCCAGATGTTGTATGGTGATTGGGAGCAAGCATACAACCGACTTCCTAGACTATTGGGAGCTATGGTCGCTACCATCTATAGGGTAGCGCCACAGGGCGTGGAGCTACCCTTGTTACGAAAAGTTACAGAGCACTTGCTTTCCATGCCAGCGCGAGAACGTCGAAAACGACTAAGTCAGGGAGGGTAGCGCCGTAGGGCTTGGAGCTACCATCTATAGGGTAGCGCCACGGGGCGTGGAGCTACCCTTGTTACGAAAAGTTACAGAGCAGTTGCTTTCCATGCCAGCGCGAGAACGTTGAAAACGACTAAGTCAGGGAGGGTAGCGCCGTCGGGCTTGGAGCTACCATCTATAGGGTAGCGCCACGGGGCATGGAGCTACCCTTGTTAAGAAAAGTTACAGAGCGCTTGCTTTCCATGCCAGCGCGAGATGTCGAAAACGACTAAGTCAGGGAGGGTAGCGCCAAGGGCAGTGGAGCGACCATCTATGGGGTAGCGCCATGCGCTTTGTTGCCGCCATGTGGTAGTGCCGTGCTCTGTGGCTCTGCCGTACGGAGGGTAGCGCCGTGTTCGCCGGCGCTACCGTCCTGAAAAGGTTTTGGTTTCAAACAACAACCTTCCTGGACACAAATATATAGCCACAGTTATACATCAGGACACAAATAAGAAAAGTTACAGGACACAAGTTATAAGAACACAAGTGCGTTGCCATATCAACTCCAGGAGGATACAAGTTATAAGAACACAACAAAACACAACATAGCGTATGCATAACAACATAAGTGCGTCACGACACAGAAATCCACTAGTGCATGATCAAGAAGTGCAAATAGAACACCATGTCTAGTTCCTTCCCCTCCTCCTCCTAGGACCTAGCACAGGCTGATCCTCATCTCCATCGTTCCTCAACCTCCTCAATGCCGAGTTGGGGATCGGCGCGTTCGAGGCATTCTTCATTCTCCTCTCTGGCTCGATGTTATCCTCAAATGGCACGTTAGTGGCAATCTTCATTACTGGTCTCCTCCTTGGAGGAAGCTTCTGCGGTCTCGGGGGTGGCTCCTGCTCTGACTCGGTCTCGGCGAGTTCTATCTCCTCCGATTCAGCTGTCGGCGGATCAGACTCCTCCGACTCAGCTCCAGGCGGCTCCGACTCCTCTGACTCAATCTCTTTGCCCTTTGCTTGCTGAGCCCACTGGCTAGGTGTGAGTCGGATGAACTCGCGCCTCGACCGTAGGTTGAACGACCGCCTCTGGTTGTCTTGAAACTCGTCCAAGGTCATGCCGTCGGGAATCTAAAACAACACAAATGGATGCGGTTAGAAAGTGAAGACACGACTTTGGTGTATGGACGAAGCTAGAAAAATTCCGTACCTCGTCATATTGCGGATTGGAGCTAGAGGCACCACCATGACAAAGAGGTGTGGAGCACGACGTCGACTCTGTGGGCACGATGTCATCAGTGGTACGACAACCAAGCAGTAGAGCTAGTGAGCGCATCCGTTGGGCGCTTCTTTGTGACATTATGGATGCAACATATGTCTAAGAAAAACATTCATATAACTACTTTACTAGGATGCACAATATCGACTTACCTTCGCAAACTCTCTAACGGCACTGTCGCCCTTCTTGGTACGAGGATAAGCGGCTGCTTCCTCGGCCTCATCGGCTTGCTGCGAGATCTCCTTGCGCTATAACAATATAGAAATATGTAAACACACAATTTATATTTATGACAACGCGAGGTACAAGAGGATCGTATTACCATGAAGTTGATCAATGGAGCAAACTTGGTTCGTGTGCCATCTCTCACAAGCTTGTTGTAACGAAGCTTCCGGAAATTTGCATCGGTGGGCGGGTCCTCAAGTATGGCAGAATCAAAAGCCGGCGCGCATAGCTCCACACGACTGTTAGAAAGGAACCAAGCTAGATAGTTGTCGAAAGCACCTTGGTCATATTGACGATAATGTGAGAGGGTTTTCGGATGCGCCTTCGCCGCCGTCAACACCTGATGCCACTTAGCAACGTAGTCCTCGTGATGCACGTCCCACTTGAATACCTTCTGTCTTTTGCCTCCAACCTGCAAATTAAAGTTCAATTGTAGCATCAACAACAACCAAGTTCAATATGAATAGAACGACTGAGCGAGGTGAACAATGATCTCACTCGTGGAGCGCTAAGCCCATGTTCACCCACTCCGGCGGTGTACTCTGAAATAGCCCAAATTGGGTCATCACTCGTTGCGGCAAGTGAAACTCGACCGCCCACAAGCATATGAGTGGCGTCTCCATCAACCAAAGATGTTGTTCCGCCATGCATATAGGGTTGAGCTCGAATTCGCCCGTGTCTCCCAACCTATGGCCATGACCATATGGATCCCATACCACCTACAACATAATAGTGGGCTCATTTCACATGGTGCAATATAGACGAAAGAAGAGTTAACAAAAAAAGACATCCATTACCTGCTCGGGCGTTAGCGTGTCGAACTCGTTTGTGTACCTCTTGTACTCCTTTTCACCGTCGCCATAGAACGGGGGAGTCATGTCCCACTTGTACGTCCAAGTTGGCAGACGGTGCACGTCGCCCCCATTATCCCAAGGCAGCCAATGCCCGGGGGTCGGCCGTCCAACGGAGAAGCGCTCCCACATCCAGACAGAAAGCAGGACTAACGGGCCACCTATCATGGACTGACCTTCTCCCCGACGGCAGGCATCGTCTAGCTGCAAGTGTAGGGTAAGCACTGTGATAAGTAATGACTTCATGAGATGCTAAATGCAAAAACAAACCCAATTTGTTACCTGACGGTACAAGTATGCCCAAGCCGCAGAATCCCAACTCCAATTTGTGTCCCAACCGCTTAACGCCTTGAGCCACATCCACGGACACGTCCTGCCGCTACCATCCGCAAACAAGGCCCGTGAGATCACGTACCACACGTACGCACGGGCGTACATCTGAACCACAATATCATCCGCATCGGCATGCGGTGGTGTACCAAATGTTTCACTGACCCAATGAAAGGACGCTCCAGAGGGCATTCTATTCTTTTTCGGGTCTGGATGCGGTTCAGGAGACCTCCCAATAAGACCTTCCATAAGCTCTCCAACCATCTGAACTTGTGCTAAAACACAACGGCCTTCCATCGATAGGGAGCCCTAGGATCATCGCCGTGTTCTGGAGAGTGACGGTCATCTCACCCGTGCGGAGGTGAAAGTGTGATGTCTCCGGCCTCCATCGATCAACGAGAGCGGTGATAGCAGAAGGGTTCAAGTTCACCGTTGACCGGGTGACAAGGTGGATGAAGGGGAGTAGACGCAGCCTATGGATGTACGGGGTATACCTCTTGTCGTATTGCATCTTCTCGGGGTCTGATACCTCATGAGACTGAAGATGAAGAGGTTTAAAACCCTACAAAAATTAAACACAAGTTAAATACATAGAATCCATTTCAAGAATATTTTACAAGTTATGTCACAAAAAGTATTGCCTTACTCCCTTCCGCAATGAACCGTGCACGATGCACTCGGTCATATGCCTCATTAAGTAATTCCATCCTAGGCATTTACATATAAAGATACACAAGTAAGATGTAGCCCATATTTGTAGAAATCCGAAATTTAGCATGTGAGGAACTAAACAAATCGGAGGAGTATTAATCTACACAATCGGAGGAGTATTGAACTATACATTTGCTAAAAGAGAAACTATAATAGATAGCTTAGTTCAAAATAGGTGTAGTATTCATCTACAAATCAGAGGAGTATTCCACAAATCAATTATTAATATATCTAAAAGTTAGCGCTACCACCTACACTTATTGGCAAACGATTTCACCCCAACAAAACTCACAAGATTTCACCTAGACTAGTCCTAATACCGAATCACGCATGAGATAGGGTTTCACCTACCATAGCAGAAATAGAGCAAATCTGATAACTCCTATGGATGAAATTGAGAGGAGAGGAGGAGAATACCCGGGGGAAGGAGCTGGGGACGATTTCCTCCAAGATCTGCTTCAAATCCGGCCGGATTTGGTGGGGATTTAGGAGGGGGGAGAGAGAGGGGCAACAGCCATTGGAGACACAGAGCACGGGATGGAAGAGACTTCTTTCGGCTTCGCTACGGAGCATCGGCCCGCGAAGAGGTAAGTTAGTTCCGATGCGGGGGGTAGCGCCATGGCGTGTGTCGCTACCCTTTGAAGGGTAGCGCCGAGGCTCGTGGCGTTGCGCGTCCACCTCGCAGGGCCCGCCGTGCTACGCTGGCACGAGGGTAGCGCCGCATTGTTGGGCGCTACCAAAAAGGGTTAGATTTTAAAATAGTTTTGAAAAGGGGTTAGTTTTTGCTGAACTTTGTCCAAAGGGTTATTTTTGTGAAATTTTACGTTGCAATCTGTGGTTTCTTACCTATGCTAGAATCTATATGTTTGGTTTACCACTTGTTTTATTTCATACAGATGGAATTTCAGCTCTGATATACATTTCAGTACTCTCTACATGTGGTTTTGTACACATATTATTCATCGAATAATTTTTTCGTATTTATTCAAACACAAATATACATCATGCAGTTTTATACGCCTTTATTCACAATTTTTCACTAAAAAACTAAACTATGAGATGGTTGGTGTTACTTTATTCTTGGAAGTGTTTATTTCCCTCTTTTTTCTTGAGTTCAAGTGGACACACCACGGGTTTGTAAACATTGTGTTTTTGAGTTCTTTAATGAGTTAACAATGCATGCTTACTATGCTTTATAGGACCAGGTCCCAAACTCTCTGAGAATTCTCCCCCTGAGAATTTATGGAGAAAACAACTTATGCAGACTGCATTTAATATGTAGGCTCCAGAATCAAAGATTGGTCACACTAACTAATTGCCGCATCATTGCCAACCATGACTGTGTGGCTGTTATAAAAAAAACAAGTTCTATCTATTTTAAATATAGGTAACAATGTGTAACCATTCATTCTATATGAATAGAACCAGTCATTCATCCAAGGTATATGAACCTTTCATCGATTGCTGAAAATAGAAAAGAGAACAGATAAATTGGACCATACCTATCGTATCATTCCACACCATTTCCCTTTCACAACGCTTCAACCTCAAAGCAAATTTCCATTCAATATAGAATTTGTCGAAGGTGTGGCGCCGTTGTATTTGTAAAGTCCAAGGTAAACTATTAATTGCTTTAAGTAGACTACTTATTGTATTTGTTTGTTTTTTTCTTAAACTATTCATAGGAATTCTAGGATGACGGATATTTTTGGTACCGAAGATCCCATCGAAGATCCCATTGAAGATCTCATCGAAGAACCCCTACCAAATACTTCCTCGGTGAAATATTTATATGCTTATATGACCGAGTGTTTGAAGAGAGCTGCAATAGAAAAATAAAATGTGTTATGCGAGACCAAACAAAATCTCGAATAAATGTATTTTTATATCACACAATTATATATGTAATAATGTTTTTTCGCTCCATGTAATTTTTTTACTATTTAATAGATAACATTTTGTGTTGTTTCGATTATTTTCAATTATGGTTTCCTTTGTATTTTAATTTACCTTGACATTTTATCTATGTAAGGATCTTATTGTATTTACTATTATTATTATTTGTATTACATGTGTGTTTACTATCAAAAATACTATTTATACACATCATCATTATCAGTTTAAAAAATGATAAGAAATACTTTATTCAATATGTATAATATATTTTTCTATATTATTCAATGCACATGCACGATTACTAGTGAGACTAGAAATGCTGGTATGCCCAACGAACTAATGATTTCGTTCCAACAGCCAACAGTTAGAAAAAAAACACTCCCCACATGAATTTTCCCTTTGGACCCCATGGCAGGGCAGCTCAGATGAACTTTCCTCGTTCTTGGTTGTGCCGTGTTTGCCCTGATAAGTTGCGCACGTGTACACCGACGACCGCACGTACATTTCCTCTTATTAACCATTTTCAACTTGTCTAGTAGCGTGATCCGGTCTCCCAGTGTCTTGACAGTGCGCATCTGCGACCAAGGTCCAAGGATGATCAAAGACCACCGCACGCACTCCCTCGGTATCGTGTCATATTTAACCACTGGACGAGCCTTGGAGTAAAACTCAAGCTATTAGTCATATGATACTATATTACTATGGCATATGATATTATATTTATTAGGTTGTAAATTCATTTTGTATTTGAATGCGTTATTTTACGGTACTAAAGAGAATACTAATAACATTCATCAAATAAATCGAAAAACTGACATGTCCCATAAGGCCATAATGACAACATACGACGAAGTTCTGTGTTACTCCATTTTGAAGCTTCACTGCTAGAAATATGGATGCACACGATCAAATCTCATCCAGCTCTGCCACCGATGAGATGAATTAGCGTGTGTTTGGTACATGGACCTAGAGGGGTGGGGTGGGATGGCCCAGATTTATGAGGGTGGAATGGCCCGGGTTCATGTTTGATGTTTTGTTTGGCTTGGAGAATGGGACGGTACCTCTTGGTTTAAGTAACCTTTTAATTGCAGTCAGATTAACATAAATTGGGGTGGGGAGCTTCTCGCGCCGCCGCCGCCATGTGCGTAACCTACCAACTGCGCGCCGCCAGCCGGATTCGATGGATAGATAGTCACACCGCCACCACGACAAATACCAGACCCATGGATGAGGTTGGAGAGAACAACGACGGGACGGGGGAGGGGGGGTGGGGGGCGAGGCCGACTGGTTGCTTTGGCTGACGACGGGATCTGGCCGTGAGGCAGCGTGCTCCAGCGGTTGTGCACCAACGAGCTTCGACGGCGAGCTATGGCGGCGACGTCGGGGTTGCCATTCTCCATAGCGACGACGGCGGGGAGAGTACATCGGGGTCGCGAGGAAGACCGACTGAGCGCGTCGGCGTCGAGGCCGTGCCCTCCCATGTCAACGCCGTCGTGTCGTGTCGTGCTAGGATTTGGGGGGATCGAGATCGAGGAACTCTCCGGCGGCTGTTCCAACGACCTCGCCAGCATCCGCTCCCTGCGCCGCCGCCGCGAGACCGAGGAACTCTCCAACGGCCATTCCAACGACATCGCCGACATCCGCTCCCTGCGCCTATGTCGTCATTCGTGCCCAGATTAGTCGACCTCCAAGCCGTGAGAGGTCCGAGCAGAGAAGGTATGTTTCGGCCGCGAGGTTTGGAGTTGTGTCGACGGTCATGGATGGCTATGTCTTCTCTTTTCCGTTGCGGTGGCGGCGGTTGCTAATACGAGATTAGTAGGATGCGGGAGAATTAAGCCGAGCGGTCCGGCCGATTTTGCCGAGCCAGTTGGTACATATTTTTGAGGGAATATTCCCTTGTTGCGGGCGGTTCCGTCCACCCTCGTTACAACCAAACACAATTAAAAGAGGGACCATCCGCACCCATTCATGTTTTGGTCATGAACCAAACACACGCTTAGGACATGCATCAAGCGTCACACCGTCTTGGTGTGAGATGAATCGTAGAATCACCTCCTTTTTCAGAAAAACCAGCATGCCCCCATGCCGCGGTCAGATCAACGGAGGAGAAGGCATCCGCTGCACTGTATGCATGAATCCGTCTGTCTGGAGCATGTATGGCCCAGCTCGGATCATCACCATCGGAGCAACACCGCTGCACTGTCGTCGCCTTGCTCGTCTTCTCCTCGCCGCCACCAAGCCCTCCCCTGCCCGTCGTCTTAGATAGAAAGACACCGCCTTTATCGACGGCGAAGACGACCCTAGAGACGACATATGGAGAGTATTTGATTTCTTGATATCCTGTTCGCGTCGTTTGACACTGTTTGAAGACTACCCTTCATGCACGCCCGGAGCACTCTGTTAGGCCTCGTTTGGCATGAAGGTTTCAAGTGTCTTGTTGAGTATTGTCCTAAAAGGATTGGGTGGAAGCACTTCATCCACCCTATTCCGCTTCTAAATCAATCAAGTTTGGGTGTTTGGCATACATGATGTATTCCCACAATAAGGCTATAACATCTAGTCATAGAGTAAATTTATAGCAAATACTCCCTCCAAACAGCCCTTGAATGTTGACATGGGAAAATACACTACAAAACCGGCAAGAAACTCCCTTACCAAACAAGGCCCTAACTGCATCATAAAGTTCTGCGTGTATCCTGTTAGGTCTCGCTTTCCTCTCCTCTGGTTTACCAGAGGCGGCAGCCAGCTCCTCCCAACCTCTTCCGGCCAGGACTCTAGTCTTGGTCCCCTCTTCCTGCGGTTGTCGCTTCGGCGAAGGCAGAAGAGAGGGAGGATCTCTCCTCCGTTCTGGCCTAGTAGTTAGGGTTTGGTTTTTGAAAGTACATTCTTTGCACTCCTTATATTTTGGTGACTAATGACAATAAAAAATGTGGTTTAATGTTTGTGATGATCTATGCAGGTTTTAGCACAGGTTTGTTGATGGTAGTGATCACTTAATTGTCTGGGTTTTCAATACTGCATCCTTGAGATACTCAATTGGAAATCTAGGAGGAGATTTCCTAGTCTCACTCGGAAATTTCCGGTTCACTCAGGTTTTTACCAAGTCAAGAACTGCAGAGTCGCCGGAAATGCTCTAGGAGATTTCCGACGCTCGGAGATTTCCGGCCCCAGTCCAGAGATTTCCGAGTGCCAGGAGATTTTCCACCAAGTCAAGAATTCCAGACAACACTGACTCCAGATCGTTCTTCGTCGGAAATGCTCTAGGAGATTTCCGACCCCAGTCCAGATATTTCCGAGTGCCAGGAGATTTTCCACCAAGTCAAGAATTCAAGACAGTACTGACTACAAACTTTTTTTCTGACGGAAATGTGCAAAGAGATTTCCTCTACTCGGAATTTTCGGGCCTTGTCCGGAGATTTCCGAGTGCCAGAAGAATTCTCGCCAAGTCAGGAAACCAATCCAGCACTGATGCCAAGACGTTCTCAGCCGGAAATCCTTCCGGATAATTTCTGGTGGTTGGAGATTTCTGGTCCTTAGATCGGAGATTTCCGGGCTGGCGGCTGTACAACAAACCGATTTTGGGGAGGGGTACTCTCCTCAATTGATGTTGACGCTTGTTTCTCCCAGATCTCCAAATCTAGTCACCCAAATCCATTGATACTTGGGGATCTGAAGGAGAAGCCACCGATCTACAACTTCACCGAAGCGATTTGAATCCCCCCTCTATTTCTTGAGGGGCCACGAATCTAGAGTTCCTTTGTGTATGGCTAGGTTCAACCTTGTTGTGATTTGCTCTTTCGTGGATCCTTTGTGGAATTGACCTGTTGTGGTCTTTTGTGAGAGCCCCTAATTCAGTTGTGGGTGTGTGACTCACTAGTTTGTACGGGACCTTCTCCGCCCTTAAAGGAGTCCTTAGTGAAAATGTGGATTCGGACCTTTGTGGTCGAATTTACCGGAGAAAAGGGTGAGACATTTGTGGCTCCAACGAGACGTACACCTATGTGGTGAAACTCGGGATAAAATCGCCGTCTCCGAGTCACTACGGTTGTTTCGTTCCACTCTCCTTTACCGCATTTCCTTTTACCATACTTGCTTAGTTTTCTTGTTGTCTAGCACTTGTTTCACCTAGTATCACATCTAGAAAACTTACTTTCCGCAAGGGTAAAACTGAAAAAGAGATTAAAAATGGTCACCACCTATTCACCCGCCCTCTAGGTGGTCAATTGTCGTTCAGTTTTGTCTTCTTTGGTGCGTCGTTAAGGTGGTGGGAGTGGTGTCCGAGCAAATAATTTAGCCTCAACTCTAATCCCACACCGATGTCGTTTTCATGGCGACATCTCGGAGTTGGTGACATCGTGTGCTTGCCGATCTTTCAGGTCGCTGGATCTAGGGTTTTCGGATGCTGACGGCGAGGCGGCGATGACAACTCCATTAGATGAGTTTTTTCTCCTGATTTGTCCTCGTTGCTGCGGCGTTTTCTCCGGAGAGATAATTTGTTCAGGGGTACGCCTGCACGGTTGTCTGTGCTGGTGACAGATGGAAAATGGTGCACCTTGTGTTGTCTTTTGGTTCGAGGTTAATAGTTTATCCTATAACTAATTTAGAGGTCTGAAAAGCTGTTGATTAGCGATGGAACAGTGTCGAGCTCGGGGTGAAGAGGTGATATGTCTTATTTCAATTTGGTGGCTACTACGATGGCGCTGAAGAAAAGGGATATACGTTGATTTGTCACATAGGTTTGTCATATCTTTCTAGATCTGTAAACTTGATGTGTATGTATTTTGTATGTTGTTCTTTATTTACTAATGAGAAACGTATTACTTGAAAAAATCTTTATGTAGCACGTGGAATACATGTACTCATTCATTCTAGTGTGCTCTTGAACCCTTCAAAGCTCAAAGCAATATTGAGCGGAGTCCGACGAGGACCCGAGAAACAGCAGTACACGATCCAGGGTGACTGGTGGCGAAGGAGCTAGCGGGCGCTCACCCTCCGTTCACACATCTTCCTAGCTCACATGCGCGCTGAGCCGGCCACAGCTAATTAAACCAGTTTTCTACGCGTTGTCAGTCGTCACCACGGGTTACCCATAAACTGTTGATGTCGTTTTCGCTGGGAAAACGACGGCGAATCCGTTCTTGAATCGTCTCTCGTGCGTAGATACGGATTCAGATCATCCATCCGTCGCATCAGCCATCCGGCGGACTGCTCCCTTCCTTTCAGATATGGGCGAAGCACTGAAAATCCGGCTTCGTGTGAGATCTGGGCAAACCACATCAGATTCAGATGCAACAGGTAAACACATGATCTCTGCTCTCTCGCATATACCGATACAATATCTAATCCGATCTTCCAAGCGGGCCACAGAAAATAATGCTCCACACCATGCATCACGACACCACACGGACCTGAGACGTCGTATATATCTTCAATCATGGAGGCACCGCAGAACTCTCGCGCCCACGCCGGTCTCAGTTTCTCCGGCTGCATCTGTTGAAAATATAAGTAATTTTCTGATTATATTAATCCAAATATTAACTAAAATCATGACACATGTGGTGCTAATGACATACTGAAACTTAGCAGTGTAATCGTGTACTAGACATACAATGGATACATCTACGCAAATCGCTAGTACAGTAAATAAGTAAATAATTAGGAGAGGCATGCACACATCATACCCGACAGTTGGCCAATTGGCCGAAGCGAAAGTAGCAGCGTCGTCGGCAGCCCTCTTGTCGGCGGTAGCCTTCTCGATCTCGGCGTCAGTGCTCATGGTGATGACGAAAGCGACGAGGACGTAGTTGATGTAGAGGAAGTAGCCGACGTAGTGGATGAAGATTGGCGAACAATCACGTAAGAGACGCTCCCCAAAAACCTAATCGCCCCTCTCTCGTACAGGAAATGGAGAGGCGGGGTTTCGGAGGCATGCTCTCCCGTCGACCTTGTATGCAGCGGACGGGATGGGATCAACGATGGCAACTACAGCGAGGAGGAACGACGGTGGCGGCTGTGGGCGGATGGTTCTGTTGTCTGGTGTTTTTTCCGGAGAGGAGCGACCTCTCCTTTTATGCATAGACGCGGGAAACAAAGGGTCCAGCCGAAACGCACGTAATGAATGATCGTTAGGACTGAAAACGCACGTACTTAAGAACACTTAAGACATGACGTTTCAGCTAGCAATCAATCTCCATTACGGCAGAGCGTTTCGTGACCGTTGACATTTTATTCATGCGTGACAAAAAGAATACATCGGCTCGACGAGATTCCCGCAACCGCGTCGTGATGAGGCGAGGCGAGGCGGGCGGCGGAGGACGAGTAGCGCGCGTGTGATACACAGTCATTCTCCTCATACCTCATACCAACTCATACTAGTAGTAGAATGCCTCAATATATAAGCTGATGCACATCTCATCCAACTTGAAACTAAACTCTCACCACATACCATGACAACATGAGTTTTAGGGATTTTTCAGAAATTGATAATGTGTTAAAAGCATCAGTGCAAATGCGGCCTATCATGATGAACATATGTGCTTGATCCATCATTCGACACATGATGATTGAAACGTAGATTTTTCTTTGTTATTAATTAATTAAACACAAATTAATCTGAACGTTTTTCAGGCTTCCTAATTGTTTATTTAAAATGGGAGAAGAGCCGCATCCTCTAGCGTCGTGATGATGTACGTGGTCCTTTTTTTTTTTGAACCGTCACAACTTAAAAAGTATGTTCGAAAAGTATCAAAGTGAATTTCTTCCGATAAATATGTCCCAGTATTGTTTGGCTCCATTGTTATGCTCCCTTGAGTTAAATTGATACGCTGTGTTTTATCAAGAGCACCATTGACTTTTGTAGGTGACCGATGGTTAAGAGCAAATATAATAATGAGATGATGCAAAGCAGGATTTTGTCTTTCGAACTTGGAATGCATCATTTCCTCCATTTCTAGGAACTTACCGCGGAATCTAGCTAGGCCTACTAGGACTCGGCGGGATTTCTGGTAAATAAAGCTCTCTCAGGGTGAAAGCAGTAAACCTGTAATAAGAATTAAAAATAGCATATTTTTGTTGAATAAGAGAAGGGAAAAGAAGAGAGAACCGAAGCAGGGATGTAGCACATGTTGTCAAACAATTCTTGAACCCCATCCTCTCCAAAGAAAGCTTGGTAGAATACCGTCTGGTCTCGCATCCGGACATGCCATCTTCGGAGGGGTGATATCCGGTCTTGTCTCATGTTTACAATCCGAGCCTTATATTGATTGGCACACCAGAGAGAGAGAGGGGGCTCATTCCCCCTCCTCTCGTAGCGTCCCTCCGAATAGCTTGGGTATTCTGCTACATGACCAATCGGGATCTTCCGACTAGTACCTATAGTGCCATGATAAACCCAGATCCAACCACATATTTGGTTGATCCACTCCAGCCAGCCATACCGTCGAACATTGGCTCGCGTATGAACAACTCTCCCCCATTCAGCTTAACACTAACACAACCGAGAACATCATGGAGGGTGCGTGCGCAACGCCCACTCCCGAGATCCACCGTTCTGAAACAGGTGAGGCCTCCAATTTGAGCTGTCAACTGCACTATTTAACAATTAATGATTTTATTATTGCGATGCATTGATCACATTTGACAAGCAACTTTGTCTTACTCCATTGTTTCCTCTAGTTAACCTTTTGGCTTTACACCACAATAATTGATTCCAATTAAACCCAACACACTCAAACAATCACAATTTAAGCTCAACTTTGAAAGTCACCTATGATCGCATCAATTAATCTGCTCTTTTTCAAGGAAAGTAACACATTATGTTTGTAACCACCATATTGTTATTTGTCTTACTTTTGGCAATATTGTATTCCTAGTTTCTTTGTGCTATAATTGAAAATGCACCCTCCAACTTACGTGACAAGAGGATCACACTGCAAACTAGTTTACCATGGGGGTGACACCACTTCACAAAGCCAAAGTGTAGCTTTTTTCTCTTCCTTGTTTTATTAGCATTATCTCGTTTGATTTGTTTGATTGGTGGATTAGCAGAACTGGTGGGAACGGATATCCCAGTCCCGCCATATTCGCCTCATTAGAGCAAGTCTAATAATGGGCTTATAACCCGCTTGCATGGGATTTTTGCCTATATGGAGGAGAGAGGGATGCAAGAGCCAACGTCTACACGTGTTTCTAGGTAAAAGTAATAATTATGGGGAGAGAGATAGAGAGAGGATGGTACAAAATACTACTCACTCTAATAACCAACCTTATAGCTCATCTTACTATACTACTAGTGCTTTTAGATGGTGTCTATAGATGACATGGCAGCTTGTAACGTCCGGGAATTATCCCCAATTAGATTTTTGTTGTTTTCTTTTTTTGCATCATCATGACATCACATCATCATGCATATGTCACTTCTTTTGTTTTATTTCATTTAGAACTGAATCACACCCTTCAAATTCAAATTCCACTTTTAAATCTAATTGCAATTAATTTAAATGTGATATTTAAATTCTTTTCAAATATTCAAACTAATATATTAAATTGTGTATCTTGAAATTATAAATAATTGTCAAAAGTCTATATATCTGTCCTTCTTCTATTTTGTTCTAAAATACAAAAACAGAAAAGAATTAAATAAAAGAAATAAAAACCAGTAGAAAAACTTACCTGGGCTGAATCCCCCACTCCAGGCCCAAAGCCAACCTATCCCCAGCCCAACTCCTGGCTTCTTCTCCGTACGGCCAGAGGACGAGGTGAGCGAACACTCCTTTCCACCGTGGCCATGGTGTCCCCACCATGTGCCCACTCCAACCACTCCCCCTCCCCTCTACTTAGCCTCCCCCTCCTCTACCCTAACCCTATATCGCCCCTCTCCCCCATCCGCCGCCGCCACTCTTCCTCCTCCAACCTCTGTTCCTCTTCCCCACCGGAAAAGTCCACCGGAGACCACCTCACCGTGGCGCGGTTGCTCGGACGCCGCCGAAGCAAAGAGGGGAGGCCCAGGAGATTCGACTCTTCGTTGCCGTCCTCTTCCTCCGACACGATTGAAGCCCGGAGCGCCACACGCGTCGACCTTGTCCCCTTCGTCTCCGACGCCGGCGGAGCGCGCCGCCGCAATCCCTCCCCTCCGGTCGTCCTCGGGCTCGATCCTCTACTTCAGCACCCTCCCCGTGAGCTATTCTTTCCATCCCCCCGCTTCCTTGCTCGATTCCGTGTTTGAATCGACGAATTCGTCCTCGACGTGTCCGTTTCACCATGGCCGCAAGCTCGGGCACGAGCTGCTCTTCACGAACCCCTGGATTTCCCAGTGACCTCGCACCGCACGCACACGGTTTGATTCACCCACACCCTAGCTACGTTCTGCACACGTTCATGCGCCGCCAGTCTCCGCTGCAGGTCGCCGGAGTGTCGTTCGTCGCCGGCTCCGTGATTTGAAAAAAAAGCCCGAACCTTCAGGTTCAGTTTCGTCGGAAGAAGCTTTGCACGTTTTACACCTTAAACAAAATCCGTGGCTTCAGCTAACACAAACACACCACAACTCCAGCGGCTAGCGCAGCGCATCGCTCCCGTTCACGCAGTCGCGAGTTCGATCCCTCCCCGGCCGCGTTGGAATTAAAAGGCCACCTTTTTTTTCCCGCCTCTCACTGACAGGCCTGGCCCACCGGTCAGCGACCGCTCGGGCCAGCGCAGCCAGCCCACGCCCGCGTGTCACCTGGACCCGCATGACAACCTCTATGGCTTGCCCTCTACGCGGTGAGAAAAGTTCTGAGACAAAAGCTGCGCTGCAGAATTACACCAAGCTCCCTCTACTTTCGGGTTTAGTGCCTTAGCCCCTCACAGTAACTTTTCCATCACCAACAGGTCCCTGCTATTTACAGAAACACCCCTAATCTTAATTTGTTAATAACTTTAAATCTATAACTCCAAATTAAATAAACTTTATATGTTTTCATATCAGAAAAATGCAATAAACATTAATATCACATTCTTATGTAATTTTGCATCTTTTATTTTAATTGCTGAGTGTAATTTAATTATCGTACCTAAGTAATTAAATATGGAATGTGTTGGGCTTTAATTAATTATCGCCCTACTTCATTTAAATCAATTAGATCACCCATGCCATGTGTTACCATGTTAACCAACATTTAATACCGTTGAGTAGATAAATAACTTGCATCTAAATATTAATTGCCAGGGTTGCTTTCCCGCTTAATTTGGTTTACCTGCACTGTATTGCATCTTGCCATGCCATGCATCATTCTCGTATGATCATGCTGAATCTTTTGTCGTAGTTGTAAAATGCATCTTTTACGCTTTCCAGTGTTTGTTGCTTCTTCGTGGATAAAACGTTGAGATGTGTGAGCAACGACAAGATCTGCTTCCATGCGGGATTCCAGGCAAGCAAAGTTTGCTTGTTTACCTATACATTGTCTTTCATTCCTGCCGTTGATCTCTGCTACCCTAGTATTCGATTCTTTATCGCGATCCCATCACATGTTTATCCTGCAGCCCATACAGCTTTATCCCCACATCCCATCACATGTTGTATGTTTATCTGTTAGCCTTACGAGTCGTAGTGCATGCTTAGAGTTGGTTGGGCGAGTCATTTGTTGGTCTTTTATTTCATATGCTTTGTATGATAGAATATTCTACCTTAATAAAATGTTGTCTTATATTGGGGTATAATAATTAAAAGTTAAGGCACCGGCGGAAGGCCTTGCGAGGTGCTTTGTTCTGCTAAGTGTCGACCTAGGAACTGAGATTTTGTCCTCGGATCCAATTTTGAGCGCACTAACCACTTGTGGGAGGCCCTATGGAGCCCGCCTCGACTTTGACTGGAACTTCGACTTGTCCGGGAGCCGCACCTAGTACGGGTTTTCCATTTGTCTCATATGCATTGATACTAGTGTAGTATTTTACTTTGGCGGTGTGCCTTGTTACATGCATATAGGGCGCGGCCTGTTGGTGCGGAGGGGTGTGTCCTGCGGGATTCCGCACCCTTTTGGCCGGGACTAGCATAGCTCCCGTTGCTCGTGGACTTGTTGCGGTGAAGGAAAAGAGTTGGGTTGAAAGGCACTAATGTTTTTGACTGGGTTGATCATGCGAGTATGGGTCTAGTAGTGCACCCCTGCAGGGTATAATCTTATCGATGAGCCGTGTCCACGGTTATGGACGACTTGGTGATGATGCTGGCTAACAAGATCTAGACAACTTACACCTAATAATTATTAATTAACCTGACTAGTAATATAGAATTACTTTCACAATAAATGGTAATTAAAACTGTTCAACGTGTGAGTTTCCCGAATTGCTTCCTCATACTTGGTTCATGGGGTTAATTCGAGAATGGGTTATGTTTGGTGTTAGTAGTAGTTGGTTACCTTATGCGCTCTCTTATCCCTCTCTGTTTAGACGGAAGTTGTAGCGTGTCTCTTTAGGTTGCTAGTGCTGCTGCCGCTAAGTCCACCTCCCCTATATTTTGGGAGATGGTGTAGAAAGTAGGCAAGTCGGTTTTGCTTGCCAGGGAGTGCCCTGACCCTCTTTTGGGTTGTGCTTTATGTGAAGTTAACCGGTTTGAAGTCTGACGACGTTAGCTTTGGAATCCCTCCGGCTTGG
This sequence comes from Poa annua, assembly GCA_026929855.1. Taxonomy (NCBI): domain Eukaryota; kingdom Viridiplantae; phylum Streptophyta; class Magnoliopsida; order Poales; family Poaceae; genus Poa; species Poa annua. The sequence continues at coordinate 34,965,616 of CM049426.1, forward strand.
CTGGGCAAGGATATGGAGCCATCGCTTATCTTCAGGACTCTTAGTCCAATTTGCATCTTATCCGTAGTCGGATACTATTTTGCTTCTGCTGTCATTTGTATCTTTGTATTGTATCTTTTTTATCTTGACTCGTTCGAGTCGTTGTTGTAATTATATCTTTGTTGTATTTGTGGATGTATCGGAACTGTTGTAATGTTATCACAATTCCACCCACATAATGCGCATGTTTCGGCGTGCACATTATGTCTGGTGGGTGACCTAAAATCGTTATTATGTGGATTTCGACGGGATCGCTTAAATCTACATAGTACCGATTTTAGGGCGTCACAAAGTGGTATCAGAGCCTTGGTTTCGATCTCCTTGTTGTTTCGATACGAATTGGTTATCGAAGCAGCGGGTCCGCAAAATCCTGTAGGATAACGTTGCTAACGGTCGTTGTTTCTAGAGTGTCGAAACTATTTGACCTAAATTATTTTGAAAATATCTCAATAGGTTTCTTTTTACTCCTTACCTCTATTCTACTTCTCCTCTTATCTTATTTGTTTTGGAGTCTCTTCTCTTATCCAATTTTTCAAAGTTTTAGGATCCTACGTGTGGGTGATCGATTTCTTGCCTTTTATCCTATTAGGGTTTGATCTTCGCGAATCTTCATGGACGTGACCCACTCCTCTTGTTAGTGGTGTCGAGAATTTCAAGGTGGAGCAACAATCCCTTGTTAGTGGTCTAGAGAAGTTCATCCCGGAGCGTGAAGACTCGATAGTTACCCCTCTCTTCTTGTGGTCTCGGCGTGGATCGCGGGACGCGATCCCTTGTTAGTGGTGTCGATTGTAACGCCCCGGGAATTATCCCCAATTAGATTTTTGTTGTTTGTCTTTTTTTGCATCATCATGACATCACATCATACTGCATTTGTCACTTCTTTTGTTTTATTGCATTTAAAATTGAATCACACCCTTCAAATTCAAATTCCACTTTTAAATCTAATTGCAATTAATTTAAATGTGATATTTAAATTCTTTTCAAATATTCAAACTAATATATTAAATTGTGTATCTTGAAATTATAAATAATTGTCAAAAGTCTATATATCTTTCCTTCTTCTATTTTGTTCTAAAATACAAAAACAGAAAAGAATTAAATAAAAGAAATAAAAACCAGTAGAAAAACTTACCTGGGCTGAATCCCCCACTCCAGGCCCAAAGCCAACCTATCCCCAGCCCATCTCCTGGCTTCTTCTCCGTACGGCCAGAGGACGAGGTGAGCGAACACTCCTTTCCACCGTGGCCATGGTGTCCCCCACCATGTGCCCACTCCAACCACTCCCCCTCCCCTCTACTTAGCCTCCCCCTCCTCTACCCTAACCCTAGATCGCCCCTCTCCCCCATCCGCCGCCGCCACTCTTCCTCCTCCAACCTCTGTTCCTCTTCCCCCACCGGAAAAGTCCACCGGAGACCACCTCACCGTGGCGCGGTTGCTCGGACGCCGCTGAAGCAACGAGGGGAGGCCCAGGAGATTCGACTCTTCGTCGCCGTCCTCTTCCTCCGACACGATTGAAGCCCGGAGCGCCACACGCGTCGACCTCGTCCCCTTCGTCTCCGACGCCGGCGGAGCGCGCCGCCGCAATCCCTCCCCTCCGGTCGTCCTCGGGCTCGATCCTCTACTTCAGCACCCTCCCCGTGAGCTATTCTTTTCCATCCCCCCGCTTCCTTGCTCGATTCCGTGTTTGAATCGACGAATTCGTCCTCGACGTGTCCGTTTCACCATGGCCGCAAGCTCGGGCACGAGCTGCTCTTCACGAACCCCTGGGTTTCCCAGTGACCTCGCACCGCACGCACACGGTTTGATTCGCCCACACCCTAGCTACGTTATGCACACGTCCAGGCGCCGCCAGTCTCCGCTGCAGGTCGCCGGAGTGCCGTTCGTCGCCGGCTCCGTGATCTGAAAAAAAAGCCTGAACCTTCAGGTTCAGTTTCGTCGGAAGAAGCTTTGCACGTTTTACACCTTAAACAAAATCCGTGGCTTCAGCTAACACAAACACACCACAACTCCAGCGGCTAGCGCAGCGCATCGCTCCCGCTCACGCTGTCGCGAGTTCGATCCCTCCCCGGCCGCGTTGGAATAAAAAGGCCACCTTTTTTCCCGCCTCTCACTGACAGGCCTGGCCCACCGGTCAGCGACCGCTCGGGCCAGCGCAGCCAGCCCACGCCCGCGTGTCACCTGGACCCGCATGACAGCCTCTCTGGCTAGCCCTCTACGCGGTGAGAAAAGTTCTGAGACAAAAGCTGCGCTGCAGAATTACACCAAGCTCCCTCTACTTTCGGGTTTAGTGCCTTAGCCCCTCACAGTAACTTTTCCATCACCAACAGGTCCCTGCTATTTACAGAAACACCCCTAATCTTAATTTGTTAATAACTTTAAATCTATAACTCCAAATTAAATAAACTTTATATGTTTTCATATCAGAAAAATGCAATAAACATTAATATCACATTCTTATGTCATTTTGTATCTTTTATTTTAATTGCTTAGTGTAATTTAATTATTGTACCTAAATAATTAAATATGGAATGTGTTGGGCTTTAATTAATTGTCGCCCTACTCCATTTAAATCAATTAGATCACCCATGCCATGTGTTACCATGTTAACCAACATTTAATACCGTTGAGTAGATAAATAACTTGCATCTAAATATTAATTGCCAGGGTTGCTTTCCCGCTTAATTTGGTTTACCTGCACTGTATTGCATCTTGCCATGGCATGCATCATTCTCGTATGATCATGCTGAATCTTTTGTCATAGTTGTAAAATGCATCTTTTACGCTTTCCAGTGTTTGTTGCTTCTTCGTGGATAAGACGTTGAGATGTGTGAGCAACGACAAGATCTACTTCCATGCGGGATTCCAGGCAAGCAAAGTTGGTTGTTTACCTATACATTGTCTTTCATTCCTGCCGTTGATCTCTGCTACCCTAGTATTCGATTCTTTATCGCGATCCCATCACATGTTTATCCTGCAGCCCATACAGCTTTATCCCCATATCCCATCACCTGTTGTATGTTTATCTGTTAGCCTTGCGAGTCGTAGTGCATGCTTAGAGTTGGTTGGGCGAGCCATCTGTTGGTCTTTTATTTCATATGCTTAGTATGATAGAATATTCTATCTTATAAAATGTTGTCTTATATTGGGGTATAATAATTAAAAGTTAAGGCACCGGCGGAAGGCCTTGCGAGGTGCTTTGTTCTGCTAAGTGTCGACCTAGGAACTGAGATTTTGTCCTCGGATCCAATTTTGAGCGCACTAACCACTTGTGGGAGGCCCTATGGAGTCCCCCTCGACTTTGACTGGAACTTCGACTTGTCCGGGAGCCGCACCTAGTTCGGGTTTTCCATTTGTCTCATATGCATTGATACTAGTGTAGTATTTTACTTTGGCGGTGTGCCTTGTTACATGCATATAGGGCGCGGCCTGTTGGTGCGGAGGGGTGTGTCCTGCGGGAGTCCGCACCCTTTTGGCCGGGACCAGCATAGCTCCCGTGGCTCCTGGACTTGTTGCGGTGAAGGAAAAAAGTTGGGTTGAAAGACCCTAATGTTTTTGAATGGGTTGATCATGCGAGTATGGGTCCAGTAGTGCACCCCTGCAGGGTATAATCGTATCGATGAGCCGTGTCCACGGTTATGGACGACTTGGTGATGATGTTGGCTAACAAGATCTAGACAACTTACACCTAATAATTATTAATTAACCTGACTAGTAATATAGAATTACTTTCACAATAAATGGTAATTAAAACTGTTCAACATGTGAGTTTTCCGAATTGCTTCCTCATACTTGGTTGATAGGGTTAATTCAAGAATGGGTTATGTTTGGTGTTAGTAGTAGTTGGTTACCTTATCCGCTCTCTTATCCCTCTCTGTTTAGACGGAAGTTGTAGCGTGTCTCTTTAGATTGCTAGTGCTGCTGTCGCTAAGTCCACCTCCACTATATTTTGGGAGATGGTGTAGAAAGTAGGCAAGTCGGTTTTGCTTGCCAGGGAGTGCCCTGACCCTCTTTTGGGTTGTGCTTTATGTGCAGTTAACCGGTTTGAAGTCTGACGACGTTAACTTTGGAATCCCTCCGGCTTGGCTGGACAGGGATATGGAGACATCGCTTATCTTCAGAACTTTTAGTCCAATTTGCATCTTATCCATAGTCGGATACTATTTTGCTTCCGCTGTCATTTGTATATTTGTATTGTATCTTTTCTATCTTGACTCGTTTGAGTCGTTGTTGTAATTATATCTTTGTTGTATTTGTGGATGTATCAGAACTATTGTAATGTTATCACAATTCCACCCACATAATGCGCATGTTTCGACGTGCACATTATGTCTGGTGGGCGACCTAAAATTGTTATTATGCGGATTTCGACGAGATCGCTTAAATCTTCATAGTACCGATTTTATGACGTCATACAACTCAGCAGCCGGCTATTAACTATGCTCTGACCCCGTTCGTCTAGCCCAGTAAGATGTATGCGTATGTGCAGCAGGGATGTTCATGCGGTGCGACCCATTCATGGCTGTTCCTTGCAGTTCATTAGGCTAGTCATAGTGGAGAGTATCATAAAGTGGTATTATGCATATGATACTAGTATATGTTACTATCTAAATAGTGGGGAGTATCATAGGAGTAATATCATATAATCATGCATTTATTAGCCTATAGACTCATATTGTCTCGAAATCCGCTATGTTACAGTATCTACCTATGATACCACCACCACCTCTCTCTTCATTAAATACTTGACACATCACCATTTTTACTTATGTGGCACTTATGTTACTAGCATTGTTACTTCCACTATGACTAGTCTTACGAACCTTTGTGCGTACTGCGTTGGATGCAGCAAATTTGCCTCGTGCCTAGTACTATTCCTTCTAGAAGCCTGCTCTTGCTTCGTTCATACCTTATCGGACCCAACACAATTCTTCTTATTCCAAAGCAATCCATTCCACTATTTGAGCAGCGGTTTTAGAGAACATTGTGTGCACAGTGAATGAGCTATCCTGTACACTACATGATTCTTGGTGCAACTAACTAGGTAAAAAAAGGTACATACTTTTAAATCTTCTTATCATTTTTTCAGTTGAAGAAAACAAGCGAAAAAGTAGGCTTTTATGCCAATGACATTTCCTACTGTATAACAAAGGAAAAAGAGGCATCGCATTCCCCCCATCGAAATGAATGGAAAACAGAAGCAAAAGCTAGCTAGGTTGCGCATCACTCAGCTCCGTCGTCTTCTTCATGGTGGGCCCCACATCACCATCTTATCTCTCTCATGGCTGGGACGTCTCAACAGGCCACACGTCCTCCGATCACGATCGGACGGCCGCTAAGCCGTTCAACGCTTCATCGGCGTCAGGTCAGACGCGCGACCACATGTACGTACGTACGTGCTCCCGGCGTCACGCGTGCCGTGGCAGCCGCACGTGACGACGCGTCGAGCCTGCCGAGCGTCGGATCCTGATCCGACGGCGCCGATGTGCTCCGTTAACGGCGTCACCACGCGGGAGCGCTGACTGCGGCGCGGGGTGACCGTGACGGCGTCAGGCGAAGGCGGTACGGTCGCCGTCTGCTGGTGGTCGGGGTATATAAAGCGTGGCGCATCTGGGTTTGTTTATTTTTCATCTCGGGAGATATTAATTATCAAGCACACGAAAAGAGGAGGGAGAAGGGATCAGGACACGAGAACCCCAAGAGAGAGAGAGAGAGAGAGAGAGAGAGAGAGAGGGAGATTGGTGGAGTTGGAGCATCGGGCTGCCTGTGCAGATCGGAGAAGGTGAGAGCTCTCTTCCTCGTCGGATTATGCGCCTGCTGTGCTGCTGATTTTCGCCATAAGTCTCGGAATCGTTGTGCTTTTTATTAGGTACTTTTGTGCTTGATTATTTTGGGTTGCTTGCTTCGGCTGGTAGCTCAAGGGTGGAAAGGTCTGCCTGGTTTCTGCCGGGCCTCCGGTGAGTTATGTCTATCTAGTTGACGAATTAGTTGGGGATTTGTGTTGGTTCGAGCCAATCCGATGTGTTTTATAAAAGTGCCAGCTCAGAGCATTTTGCTAGTATTGGCTTGGAAAGATGACCTCCATTTTGGGGATGAAGGAGTTATCGCGTGCTTCCGGTGTGAGACTACTCGTGTACTATCTTGCTAATTTTATTCTGCCTAGCTCGTAGCTGGATACGGCCAATTCGGTTCGTCTGACGGCACGAAATCAGTGTGAGATGTACTCTTTTGATGTTTTTAGCTGGACGTGTGACCCGGACATTCCAGATTGAGGCAATTTCCTGGCCAAATTTAGTGATTTTTATTGTAGAAATGGAAACCCTCGCTGCCTCTAGTTTGTGGAAGCACGCATACAGTAGATAGATGCGGTAGCTCCCGATAGCCAAAACTGTTTTTCCCTCGGAGGAACCACAGGATCCATCTGTTCCCTTGGTTGGGACATGCCTCACAAAACTTCTTGTCTTCTCCCTGATTAGTCAATTGACTTCGCTATCCTGACGACAATTCGCGCGAGACCTCTCTTGCTAGGTAAAGTTCCCCTAATTTTAGCATGATCACTTCACCAGCGTCCAGGCTCCCAGAATATCACACCTTAGCTACTGCACATGTTACACGAATCGGCTTCTTGTTTGAGTGATGAAGGTGCTGTTGATTCCACACGGTCCGAGGGTCAAATTTCTCTTGCTAGTGGGAGAGGTTCCTTCTTAGGAATTCATAGGAATTTAATAGACAAGACCAGTAGTCAAACCAACAAGGTTGGTCAGTCGTCTTCAACCAACTAGAGAATCTTAGGGTCTGCTTAGCATTGGTCTTAGTCGTGCATCCACTGAAGGATCAACGACCACTCAGTGGCACAGTTCTCTTGAACCAACTAGAAAACGTTTTGAGGTTCAGTCAGTGGACGTGTTGAAGGGAGCTGTGATTTTGGCCTGTTGTTTCTTCGTCATACTGGAGCGCCTTGAAGGGCCACTCTAGTCCTGTCGTTTGCACTGCGTGCCTTCTCTTTCTAGATGACGGTAAAGCCTGGAATTAATGGAGAGTGATCTTCCACATACTCATGATTGATATATTTCTTTCTTTGCTTGACTTGCTAGAGTGTGACTTCTGTGGTCATCCTTTAAGCTTGAGGAGAAGGATAGATCCATTAAGATTTGTGGGGGAGATGATGGGGATGTTTGAGATAGAATGACTTGGGTTTATGCAGAATTCTGTAGATCTACTTGTTATGGACTAGAAAGCATATTTTTGTTGAGAATGCCACCCAGATATACCATCTTGATGCAACATTTACTACTGTTGTATTTTATGATCATAATTCACTATTAAAAGAACTTTATGATCATAACGAAATGACATGTTATGTTTAGTTTATCGTTCGAATCAACATATATGAAATGCATATCTGTGAACTGTGTGGAGTGTTAAATTAGTTCTATTTATTCATGATGTCGTACATATCTCTACTTACTGTCTATGCTCTTGAATCTCTCTAGCAGGAAAGTTCTTGGGATATGAAAATACGTTTGTTTTGTACTGCTGGATTTTGCAACATTCACCTGTTGCCTCTTTGTTTTCCTGATTTTCTCTGACATATATATATGTGCTTAGAGTTGCACTAATAAAGTAAAATGTTCTAGTCTGATATTTTTTTCCATGGCACCTACAATGGAATAAACATTTCATAGTTTCCTTCTCTTTGTTATGTACAGGTCATGAACAACTAATCAACATTCATTTATTATGGATTTGCACCAGCTATTAAAATACAAATTGACTGGTGCTAACGTCTTGTACCAAATTCCTACAGAGAACAACTTAGCTAACTCTTCCTGGCCAACTAGTCCACTGAAGTTAGAGTTCAGAAACTCTCCATATACCCCTCTTTCTACCCAGCTTGAGTGTGACAGTTTGTCTGCTCTTAGCAACACTCCAGATAACCAGAGCTCTACTGAAACCATTTCAGCGCAACCGATCTCCCCGCTTGAAGCAGACAGCTCATACATAAAGGCAGGTACCCATCTCGGGGAGAACATCCAAGTGAGGCCTGATCCATTGTATGCAACATCAAGACATAATATGCAACAGACTTTACGTGATATTGAGAACGTTCTGATGGCACCTGATGCTGATGATGCAACAACGAGCACAAAGCATGAATTTGAGGAAACCAAGCCTGCTCAGCTCCTGAGGCAGCGGTTGAGGACATGGAGCCATGATTCACGACAGCCTTTGCCTGGAGTTGTCCGTCCACAGTTTGCTTCTGGTGGATACTCCACGGCAAGCTATGAATTTCGTCCAGAGAAACGACAAAGGGAGTTAAGGGAGGATTCACAACTCATCGTGAAGCAATTATTAACCAGGTGTGCCGAAGCATTGAGTGAGGACAGGACAGAGGAGTTCCTAAAGCTTGTCCAGGATGCTCGTAGGACAGTTTCAATTAACGGGGAACCAATCCAGCGTCTAGGCGCATACCTTCTCGAGGGTTTGGTCGCTAGACATGGAAACTCCGGTACAAACATCTACCGTGCTCTGAAATGCCGGGAGCCAGAGAGCACAGAGCTTCTCTCCTACATGAAGATCTTATACAATATCTGTCCTTACTTCAAGTTTGGATACATGGCAGCTAATGGGGCAATTGCGGAGGCATTGCGGAGTGAGGACAACATCCACATAATTGATTTTCAGATTGCTCAAGGGACTCAGTGGATCACACTGATACAAGCACTAGCTGCAAGGCCTGGGGGTCCACCTCATGTGCGGATCACTGGAATAGATGACCCAGTTTCAGAATATGCCCGAGGTGAAGGCCTGGACATTGTTGGGAACATGCTGAAAAGCATGTCTAAAGAATTCAATATACCTCTGGAGTTCACACCGCTACATGTCTATGCAACTCAAGTCACAAAAGAAATGCTTGAGATTAGACCAGGTGAAGCACTTGCTGTTAACTTCACCCTCCAGCTACACCACACCCCGGATGAGAGTGTGGACGTCAACAATCCACGGGATGGGTTGCTCCGGATGGTGAAAGGGCTGTCCCCAAAGGTGACTACGTTGGTGGAGCAGGAATCGCACACCAACACGACACCTTTCTTGACGAGGTTTGTGGAGACCATGGATTATTACTCTGCCATGTTTGAGTCTATCGACGCCAACTTGCCTCGGGACAACAAAGAGAGGATAAGTGTGGAGCAGCATTGCCTGGCCAAAGATATTGTGAACATCATCGCCTGCGAGGGGAAGGACAGGGTGGAGCGGCACGAGCTCCTTGGCAAGTGGAAATCAAGGCTGAGCATGGCTGGCTTCAAGCCTTACCCGCTGAGCTCTTACGTGAACTCAGTGATAAAGAAGCTTCTCGCGTGCTACTCGGACAAGTACACGCTGGAGGAAAAGGATGGGGCAATGCTCCTGGGCTGGAAGAACAGAAAGTTGATATCTGCCTCTGCATGGCACTGACAACTATATATGTTCATGTGAAGAAGAAGAAAAAGAAAACAGAGGTTATACACCGGAGTCCCTGGTCTGATTTTCCAAACTCCCTTCAGTCTACCTGTACATGATGCCGTACCCCTCAGTGTTCTGCGTACATGTAGATCAAGAACTGAACATTGACATTAGATTGTAGAGGTTGTACGATAATTACAGTTTCCCTGCGCTTCCATGTATTCACTGTTCTCTCGGTCCATGATATTTTGGATGTAATTTTCCAGGCATGCTCTTGTTGGTCAGCAAAAGTTTCTGTTCGTGGAGCATGCTCTGAGAATGCAGAATATAAACTCACACCTGGGGTGCAGCTGTTTCTTTGGTCATTCCATTATTACATGAGCTATTTCCTGCATTATCAGAATCTGGACCAAAGTTTCCATTTCCCGATGGCGTTGCCCATTCTAGTCTACGTGACTAGGAGGATAATATAAAGCTGAAATCTGTTGCGGCTGTGTTGCATCGTGCATGCAGGCGACACGAGATTTCGGGCGCAAGCGGTGCCACGAACGGACGTAAGTATAGGCAACCGAACAAAATGCTGTTTAGCGGATCACCTCAAGTCCCACGGCATACAACCCTCCAACGTCTAAACTCCCAAGCTAGGAGGTTTTCTGGTCGGGCATAAAGCGCAGACAGGGAAGGAAGGGGGCAGCTGAGGCCTCCACAGAGACATCCTGCTTGGCCGACCTAGATTGGATCGGCGGCGTACGCCATCATCGACGGTTGCTCAATACTGAAGTTCATGAATGGTGTTGGTGGCAGTGGTTTTAAAGTTTTAAAAGATCTGTAAGCACACAATGCCACCAACTCCGAAACATTGTCGTAAAGGAAAACACCGGTGTGGGAATAGAGTTGAGTAAGATTTATTTCCTTTGGTTGGTCATGTGGGTCGCCTGTCAGCCTCATGTGCCGGACTGTTTTTCAGAAAACCCCCTGCAAGATATGGAAGTTAACCCGCAGTCCGTTAATCAGAAGAACCTTCGTCATTCGCGCCCCATAGAGATTTATTTGCAATCTCCACAAACCCCAGGACCTGTACGCACAAACAAACAAGCAAAACACCCCAAGCACACAGCACGATCCCATTCCCAAACCCTAGCCAATGGCAACCGGGGCGGCGGTGAAGAATCCGTCCAAGCAATCCACCCCGACGGCGACGTCTAGGACCCCCGCCAGGCTCGCCGGCCGTTCCAAGGCCCCCCTCACCGCCTCCGTCAGGAAGAAGAAATCCACGCCCACCCAGGCAATCGAGCTAGCGGTGGCAAGGTCAACCTAGCGAGCCATGGTGGTTCACCGTCCACGTCGTGTACAGGTGGAGGGAGAGCATCTGGAGGGGGGCCGAATCGTCCGTCAGCTTCCTTGCGCCGCCATGAGCAGCAGCATCCCGCGGCGGTGCTGGCATCCCCACCTCCTCCGCTCCCAGCCGCTCCAGCGCGCGCGCACCGGAGGCCTCGCTCTGCGGGCCACCTCGCCGCCTCCGTCCACCTTCTCCATCGTCTCCGCCGCCAGCTGGGATGATGAAATTTTATCTCGATCTGAAACCTGATCCTGTGGGTGCCATATGTGAATATCCTAAAGTAAACAAGCGACTGATAGGTTCGTCCGCATTTTTGTGCAAACTGATGTGATGATCAAGGTATGATCCGTGATCAAACTCTCTATATGTGAGATTCTGAACTAATCTTGGCTGATGAGCAGTACACACTTGATCAAACTGCAAAATTTCGTTGGGTTCAGCTGGCCACAACTCCACACTGCTGGCTCCGCCCAACTTAAAATTCAGCAAAACATGAGATCCGTTGAACAACTAGACTGCTATAACTTGCTCGATATAGTAACGTACAACAAGATCTTCAGTAACATATATACATCTCGATGGCACGATTTAGTCACGGATATACGAGTACATGGCATGATTCAGTCACAGGTATACATACCCAGGTTACAACCATGGAGGTAGATATACATAGCTCACGTAGTTAGGCCATTACTCATCGTCAAATAAAGCATGGTCCTGGAACTTCCCCTAAGACTCTGCAGTTTCCGTTATCACAGTATATCACACATCATAACCCACAACCAAACAAGCAAAGCAGATGTGCGATCACATGTGTCAATAAACTTGACAGTACTTCTGAATAGCAGACTAGCTGCTCCCTGTTATTACCTGTAGCAGAGAACTGTCGATACAATGGAAACTCAGGAGGTGTATTTCTGCAGTTTTGTGTGTGTTATATATGAGTTCTAGGCAGTTAAATCCATCTCCTATGAGAATGATGAATGGGTACTTTTTAGGGTCGACTTCAAACAATTGGTCTCAAATAGGCTTGGGCAATTCAAAGTAAACTAGATCATAGCAATTCATTTTTCTTTGATACTACAATGCACATGTTTTTAGAACAAGAAACTACATTTGTTCGTTTGTTTGAGAGTAGAGATGTTTCAAACCAAATGACCATTTGTTGAAATATACTCGCCGAAATGACAAATCGTATTTAATTGATTAAACATAGTTATTGTTGTTTTTTCGTCGCAACGCACGGGCATGCAATTTCCTAGTGATATAAAATGTCAGAACTATCCAGACCCCAACTACCGCAAAAACGGAGAAGACAAAGTCCCCCTCTCTCCTGTCGTGGATGCAGGAAGCGAAAAAGAGAGGCCTAGCTCGTCGGCCTGCGAAGATTGGTGGAAGAAAGCTCCTCTGTGGTTGCCTCTGCTCTGACATCAGCTTTAGGATAGAAAAAAAATCCACCTTAGTTAGATGCTAGATGTCGAAGGGCGCGTTTGGTAGACTAGGTTGGTTTTTCGTCTCACTGCGGCAAGGAGATCGAGCGACCTGCATGTTCCATACGGGCCAGGGGCCAGAATAGTCGAGTTGTTTGGTTGCTCGCGAAGAGTCTTCTCAGCCAAGCGGAGATTTGGGCTATGGGTGTTTGGTTGGCCCGTTTCAAGGCCATGTAAGCAGCCAAAAACGGGCATGTTTGGTTGTGGCCCAAATCATAGTATGGTAACCTCTTCCCTTAAGTGGTGAGGTTACCCGTTGCACACTGAACTGAAAGGAATATACCAGAGAGGCAATAATAAAGTGGTTATTATCTTATTCCATGTTTATGATAAATGTTTATTTCTCATGCTAGAATTGTATTAATCGGAAACGTTAATACATGTGTGACTAATGAACAAATTAGAGTTCCTAGTAACACCTCTCGTTTAACTAGCTCGTTGATTAACTGATGATCAAGGTTTCCTGATCATGAACATTGGATGTTGTTAATAACGGGATCACGTCATTATGATGAACACGCACCCAAATTAAGTATAGCAATACGATCAAGTCATTAAGTTTATATTGTTGTACTGAGCATACGAAGTAACCCTAATCCTTAGACCATGAGATCATGTCAAATCACTAACACTGGAAGAATGCTTTGATAACATTAAACGTCACACCGTAACAGGGTGACTATAAAGGTGGCGTTGGGTATTCCGAAAGTACTAGTTGAGGCTCATGGATCAAGAAGTGGGATTTATCCATCCAGATGACGAAGAGATATACTCTGGGCCCTCTCGGTGATATCACATCAACACCACTTGCAAGCACGTGACTAGGTCACAAGGATGTCATATCACAGAACGAGTAAAGAGTACTTGTCAGGAACGAGATCGAACTAGGTATAGATGATACCAATGATCGGATCTCGGACAAGTAAATTATCGCGAGACAAAAGGAATTGGTTATGACGTTTTTGGTTCACACGATCACAAGATTCATCGTCGAATATGTAGGAGTCATTACAGATCTCCAGATCCCGCTGTTGACTATTGATCCGAGATGTGTCTCGATCATGTCTACATTATTCACGAACCGTAAGGTGACACACTTAGGGTTTGTCGATACTTTTGGGTAGACACGGAATTTCGGAGAAAAGTTTGGACAACACCGAAATTGTTTCGGGTAATATTGAAATAGTTCAATGGGTTAATTGTCAAAGGTTGCCAATTGTTGTTAATAAAAAAACAAATGAACCAAGGGGATAAGTGTTAATGTTTGTTAATAGAATTAACAAATATTAAAAAGAAATGATTTTTTTTATTTAATAAAGAAAAACCCTTAGGTTTTTTGAGTGGAGATTAAAAGAGAATGAGTGGGCATGAGATGCTCCACACAGATCAAGAGGGAAGAGGTGGAGTCACCCCTAGGGGCAACGACCCAACCTCACCCCTCTCCCACATATGGAGGGGTGGGAGCTCCCTTTTGAGAACACACTTGATCCTCTCTCCCTCCTCCCGCTGCTCCACCTCTCGGCCATCCGCTTGGCGAAGCCATGGCCGTTTAGTTCTCCACCCCACCACGTTGTCGTGTTGTTGGAGTTCCTTGGTGGTTCTACTACTTCCGCTGCCCCGCTGGATTGAGGGAACGGAGGTCGTCATCAAGCCGTACGTGCGACCGAGTACGGAGGCGCTGCCCGTTGCAGCGCACATCTTCACGATCTTGAGATCGGCGAGTGAACGATTACATCATCCACGAGAATTATTCTCGAAACGCTTACGGTCTTCGAGGGTGAGTTTCTCTTGGAATATGTTCCACTTGTTACGAGCATCTCCTAGATTAGATCTTGGCTTGTTAGTTTGTTCTCACCGTAGGAATTTTTTTATTTTCTATATTACGAACCCATCAGTGGTATCAGAGCCAGGTCTATGCGTAGATGCTTTGTACGAGTAGAACACATACGTGTATGTGGGCGTTGATGATCATGTTATTGTTTCCTTTGTATATTTTGTATCTTAGTGGCATAGTGGGATGAAGCGGCCCGGGCTAACCTTACATGTCCACGCACATGAGACTTATTCCACGACTGACATGCAACTTGTTTTGCATAAGTGGCTTTGCGGGTGTCTGTCTCTCCCACTATAGTTAAGATAAAAAAATAGAACAAGTTGCTAATATTTTTTCATCACCGTTGTGGTTTCATGTTCGTAGGTAAGAACGGTTCTATCCTTGAAAGCCCTAAGCCAAGTAAAATATGCAAAAAATAAATTAGAGGACGTCAACTTATTTTTGCAGGGCATGTGATGTGATATGGTCAAAGTTACAAATTTGATGTATGAGATGATACTTATTGTAATTATGACAAACCGGCAGGAGTCAAATGGTTGTCTTTTAATTTTATGGCATGTGTGCTAAATATCATATCCATATGATATGTTGTAAATTTGGAGGACAATCAAGAAGGAGGCGCCATGGACCTTGGTGCCACGCCGGTGGAATGATGGAGATCATGCCAAGATGCACAAGATGGAGATCAAGTGCGAGAAGGACCATATCATATCACATTATCCATGCATGTGATGTTAATCGATTTGCTTAGATCTTGTTTAGATCGCGACGGTAGCATTATAAGATGATCCCTCTCACAGTTAATATCAAGATGATAATGTGTTCTTCCTTAGTATGCACCGTTAAGAAAGTTCGTCGTTTCAAAACACCACGTGATGATCGGGTGTGATAGACTCAACGTTCGCATACAATGGGTGTAAGCCAGATTTACACACGCAAATACTACGGTTTTACTTGGCGAGCCTAGCATGTACATACATGGTCTCGAAACACGTAACCGAAAGGTAAAGCATGAGTCATATAGATGATATGATGAACATGTCGATGTTCGCCTTTGCAGCTGCACCAGCTCTCTTGATGATCGATTATTGGTGTAGTGAATTTGGTTTGTGTAATCACTAAAACGACTAGAGGGATGTTGTTTTTGAGTGGAGTTCACGTAATAATTTTGAATTAACTTAAACTTAATTTATCATAATTTTAGTATAAATAGTCTTTGCAAATATGTTGTAGATCATGGCACCTCCTGCTTTCAATTTCAATATGTTCATGGAGAAAGAGAAACTAGCAAACAATGGAAGCAACTTCACCAATTGGGCACTTAACCTGAGGATTCTCCTCACAACTTGTAAAAAGCTCTATGTGCTTGATGCACTGCTAGGTGCCCCGCCCGCTGATGACGCTCCCGATGATGTGAAAAATGTTTTCCTGACTCAGAAGGAGGACCATAGTGTAGTTTACTGCGACATTCTGTATTGTTTAGAGCCGGAACTACGAAAACGTTTCGAGAACAACACCGCTTTTGATACAATGGGAGAATTGAAAATGATTTTCGATACCCATGCTGTCATAGAGAGTTATGATGCTTCAGAAAAGTTCTTTAGCTGCATGATGGAAGAGAACAACTCCGTTAGCGAGCACGTACTCAAAATGTATGGGTACGCCGATAAGATCATAGCCCTGGGTATATCGATCCCCAATGAGCTAGGAATTCATCGTTTTCTCCAATCACTCCCACCAAGTTACAAGAACTTTGCGATGAACTACAACATGCAAGGCATGAAGAAGACTCTCCCCGAGCTTCTGTCAATGCTCAAAATTGCTGAAGTGGAGATCAAAAAGGAGCATCAAGTGTTGGTGATTAATAAAACCACTAGTTTCAAGAAAGGCAAGCCAAAGGGTAATTTGAACAAGGGCGGCAAAACTGTTGCCGTGCCTGAGAAAAAGACCAAGGCTGGCCCTAAGCCTGACAATGAGTGTTTTTACTGCAAGGGCATTGGGCACTGGAAGCGTAATTGCCCCAAATATTTGGCGGATAAGAAGGCCGGCAAAGTGAATAAAGGTATATGTGATATACAAGTTATTGATGTGTACCTTACTAGTACTTGCAGTAGCGCCTGGGTATTTGATACTGGTTCGGTTGCTAACATATGTAACTCGAAATAGGAACTACGGAATAGGCGACAACTAGCAAAGGATGTGGTTGACGATGCACGTCGGTAATGGATCAAAGGTTGATGTGATCGCTGTCGGGACGCTACCTCTTCGTCTACCATCAGGATTAGTGATGAACCTAAATAATTGTTATCTGGTGCCTGTGTTGAGCATGAACATTATATCTGGATCTTGTTTGATGCAAAACGGTTATTCATTTAAGTCCGAGAACAATGGATGTTCGATTTATATGAATGATATCTTTTATGGTCATGCATCTATGAAGAATGGTTTATTTATTTTGAATCTTGATAGTAATGATACACACATTCATATGTGAATGCCAAAAGAATCAAGTTGAATGATGATATTGCTGCATACATGTGTCATTGCCCTTTAGGTCATATTGGTGTTAAGCGCATGAAGAAGCTTCATTCTGATGGGCTCCTAGAATCACTTGATTATGAATCATTTGAGACATGTGAACCATGTCTTATGGGCAAGATGACTAGAACCCCGTTTTCCGGCACGATGCAACGGGCGACGAATTTATTGGAAATCATACATACCGATGTGTGTGGTCCAATGAGTGTGTTGGCGCACGGTGGATATAGTTATTTTGTTACCTTCACGGATGATTTAAGTAGATATGGGTATATTTACTTAGGGTCAATTGGGTCTGTGCCATACCTATCTGAGTTCTATCGATCTGTGCCATACCCGCGATGTTTCTCTAGTCTGTGCCCTGGTTTGCTCGCATATCGCCCAAACACTCGTTTCCTCTGGTCAACCTCCTTTGACCCGCACTTGGCCTGACTGGTGGGGTCGGCCTGGCGCGACTCGGCTGGAATTTCCGCGGCTCGGCTAGTGTGTGGCTCGGTTGGGATTTCCTTTGGTCGACGCGTGGGGCCGGTAACTAGTCTGACTGGTGGGGTCAGCGCGTGGGATTGTCGCGTGGGGTCAGCGCGGGCTAGTTAGGGTTTGCCTGCCCACCCCCGCCGCAGCTAATAAAAGGGGTCCGCCCTCGCCGGAGAAACGCCATTTTCTCTCCCTCTCTCTCTCCCCATCCCTCCCTCGAAAATGCGGTAAAGCCCGCCCTCGCCGCAGAGCCCCCTACTCGCCGATGTCGGACTCGAAGCTCTAGTTGTCTGAGGAACTGCACGACATGCAGGAGATGGAGCGAGAGGAGCGGCTAGCGGAGAAGAACCGTCGACGGAAGCAGAAAGGTCTCTCCCCTCTGCGCGAGTAGAAAGAGCAACCATACGAAGTGGCGCATGGAGATCTTCCGCCGCAATCCCCAGTCTACGAGTAAGGGACATCAGAGTCCTCGAATGAGCCCTACTCCGACGAGGAGCGCGGGCCTGCTGTCGTGGACCAACCGCCCGCGCCCGTCGTCATTGCGCCCATTGCCGAGCCCAATGTTGTCGACGAGGACTTCTCTGGCGAGGGGAACTCCGACGACTCCGACGATGAGGATGACATGGATGACTCCGACGCCTCCGACTCTGACGACGAAGACAAATCCGACGCATCTGGGGACTCTGATGTCACCGTCGGTCCACCACAACACCCATGAAGAAGAACAAGAAGAAATAGAAGTGTTAGCATTAGTATTAGTAGTAGTAGTAGTAGTATAGTTCTTGTAACTGACTGTGTTATATGGAGATAATCGTTTGTTTCTATGGAGTAAATCTTTATTCTGATCGTTTATCTTGTTTGACAAATGCATTTACACCGTGATTGGACATGACGGCTAGGCTAGCTGTAGTGAGCAAGCAGTTATGCGACGCGTTCAATGGCCATGCCTATCCGTGCACGCTACATAGACGGCAAGGTGGACTACGGCATGCCACACACGTATTCAATGTGCACGCAGTGCCACGAACTGGAAGGCTCTCAGATGTGTCTCATTGTACGACTCGTAAATATTGGTTTGCTTCGGATTCTTCCTTTCACGCTAGAACGGATAAACATGAAAGGATACGTGCCGCTCGTTCTGCCCTATGATCAATGTAGACATAAATTAACGCAGACTGGCGAGGGCGATGGAGCTATAACGCAAGTACGCGATTGGAACGCGACGGGCATAGCTATAGCTAGTACTCCCAAATCTGAACTAAGGCGGCACCGGCCTGATTGACAATCTTGAGTAGATCGGCGCCGTCGTCGGTGGGGAGCGATTCGAGATTTGAGTAGGACTCGTCGTCGTCGCTGGACTCGGTAAACGGTGCCGCCGGCGGGGGCGGTTGTGGGGTCGCCGCGGCCTGGGAGGACCTAGCCTCCCCATCGTGACGTCGCTGCGGTGGTCGTCGCAGCGTTCGGCGTCCTCTTCCTCGCTGCGGTGCGCTCCCCCTCCTGTTAGCTAGGGCCCTCCTCCTCGCTGCAGCTGCAATGGCATTCGATTCATGGCGGCGGCGCTCCTCCTCCTCGTAGTCGCTCTCGGATGGGTCGCTCTCGGATGGCGATGACATGGCGATGTGAACGGAGATGGGTGGCGAGAAGGCGGATGGAAGGGTTTAAATGGCCGCGTAGTAGGCGGGAAATGCTACACAATAGAAACTGGCACATAGATTCCAGCGAGCACGTACATTCCAGCGAGTACGCTAAACTTTCAAACTTGGTCAAAAAAGAGTGAAAAATGTTTGGTACAAATGAACAGGTTTGAAACTAAGTTACGCAAACATATGTTTTTTTAGTCCATATGAACATATTTTGTAGCCTACCTTTGGAGTTTATTTGGATGGAAATGGTTCCGTTTACCTGACCTTTTTACCCTACCTTTGGAGCTCATTTGAAACACAATTTTCAGCCAGTCCACTGTTTTTGGCTTAGAAATGGGGCCGTTTACCCTAACTTTGGAGCTCATTTGAAACATATTTTTTCAGCGTGTCTACAATTTGCTTAGAAATGTGGCCGTTTACCCTAACTTTAGAGCTCATTTGAAACACATTTTTCAGGTGTCCACAATTTTAGCTTAGAAATGCATGGGGCCGCTTACCCTACCTTGCGAGCTCATTTGAAACACATTTTTCAGCGAGTTCACAATTTTTGCTTAGAAATGTGGCCGTTTACCCTACATTTGAAGCTCATTTGAAACACAATTTTCAGCCAGTCCACTGTTTTTGGCTTAGAAATGGGGCCGTTTAATTCAGCCAGTCCACTGTTTTTGGCTTAGAAATGGGGCCGTTTAACCTAACTTTGGAACTCATTTGAAACACATTTTTCAGCGTGTCTACGATTTTGTTTAGAAATGGGGACGTTTACCCTACCTTTGGAGCTCACTGAAACACATTTTTCAGCGTGTCCACAATTTTAGCTTAGTAGTGCATGGGGCCGTTTACCCTACCTTGCGAGCTCATTTGAAACACATTTTTCAGCGAGTTCACAATTTTTTCTTAGAAATGGGGCCGTTTACCCTACCTTTAGAGCTCATTTGAAACGCAATTTTCAGCCAGTATACTGTTTTTGGCTTAGAAATGGGGCCGTTTACCCTACCTTTGGAGCTCATTTGAAAAACATTTTTCAGCGTGTCTACAATTTTTGCTTAGAAATGGAGCCGTTTACCCTCATTTGAAACACATTTTTCAGCGTGTCCACCATTTTAGCTTCAAAATGCGTGGGGCCGTTTACCCTACCGTGCGAGCTCATTTGAAACACATTTTTCAGCGAGTCCACAATTTTTGCTTGGAAATGGGGCCGTTTACCCTACCTTTGGATCTAATTTGAAACACATTTTTCAGGAAGTCCACCATTTTTTCTTACAAATGCATTGGGCCGTTTACCGTACCTTTGGAGCTCATTTGAAACACATTTTTCATCGAGTCCAAGCTAATTTGAAAATTTATATGGATTAGGGTGAATTTGGTGTGCCAAAATACCAATTTTGTGTCACTGAGGCAAATGGGGCTGGGCGAGCCAAAATCCCCGTTGGGTCCGCCGTGGTCCACTCGTCAGCGGGTGTACAACCCTTGTCCTACGCGCGCATCCAATCAGATCGCAGAATGAGCTTCTCGCGGATCGCTCCGGGTCTACCTGCAGATTCCTTCTAGAGAAAATCGGACGCCCGCAGATTCCTTGTAGAGGAAATCGGACGGCTGCAGATTCCTTGATTTTGAAATAACCATAAAAAATTCAAAAATTATCGAAAAATTGAAAAACCGACGCACATAGTCTTCTTATGTCATATAGTAACGACTCAAGTTGAAAAATATGGTCTACATACATTCAAATGAGAAGGGCATGGATCTCCTGTGATATCGCATAACTCAAATAAGCAAATGAGAATTGCAACATGATAATTTCAAAATAATCACTAAAGTATCATTTAGGAGTGACTAAGAATGGTCTAGGCTTAGTTCGCACCCAAAATTTAGACAAATGTGCGCCTATGCGCGCCGAGAGCACGCCGGACATGCTATGAGCGTGCCCGGAGTGCGCACATAAGGTGTTCGACAGAAGTACAATAACAAATATTACAAATTTCCGCAAATGTTCAGAGCTTTCACTTGCCCTCCCACTTCTTGTTCTTCTTGGCTTGTTTGTTCCTAGTTTGTGGTGATGCTCCCATTGCTGGTGGTGATGCTCCTGTTGCTGGTGGTGATGCTCCTACTGCTGGTGATGCTCGTGATGCTCCTGTTGCTAATGATGCTCGTGATGCTCCTGTTGCTGGTGATGCTGGAACCCAGGTACTTCCAGTAGCCGAAACTGGTGGTCTCGGAGGCGAAGCTATAAGTTTAGGATAGTAATGACAACATGAAAATGATATTTAACGGTATGCCTAAGTATTTCAGATACTACATCATCTTGAAGAACGAAAAGGTTGAAGATCAACTGGATTAAAGAGAGAGTTTGCTGGCAGTTTTTCCTGTCCTGTCAGGCCGGAAGTTCCGGTGTTGTGATCGGAAGTTCCGGCCTACGGGACGGAATTCCCGGTCCTGCACCGGACATTTCTGTTTGGCCAGAAAACAACTAAGTCCTTTGGAATTTCAGCCTTGGCAAAGGCGGAACTTTGGCCGGAGGTTTGGCCGGATCTTTCCGGACCACTGGAAGTTCCGGCCTACCACCGGAAGTTCCGACTCAGACAGCGTGAAAATCGGCTAAGTCAGAACCTGTCTACGCACGGGCAAAGCCGGAACTTTGTCCAGGGATTTGGCCGGTTCTTTCCAGGCAACCGGAAGTTCCGGTGCTGAATAGCAGAGAAATCTGCTAAGTCAGGAATTGCTCGCGCACGGGCAAAGCCGGAACTTTGGCCGGAACTTTGGTCCGATATTTCCGGGCGACCAGAAGTACCAGCTAGACCACCGGAAGTTCTGGTGCTGAACAAGTCAGGATTTTCTCTAAGTCTGGAATGCCTGCGCCCTGGCCAAGCCGGAAGTTCTACCGGAACTTTGGCCGGAACTTTCCGGGTGACCGGAAGTTCCGGCTTAAGTGACCGGAAGTTCCGGCATGCGCGCAGAGAAAAACGTCTAGTTCGTGGAGGGGCTATAAATACCCCTCCACCTACCTCCACCCATTTTAGCTCTTATACTCTCTCTCTCTTCATAAATGTGCTGAAGCTCAAATCTTTAAGATCTCCCAACTCCTCCACCTAAACTCGTTGATCTTTGGAGGAGCGAAGGAGAAGGCCCCGATCTACTACTTCACCGAAGCGATTTGTAATCTTCCACTCACTTGGGGATTTCGAGTCTAGGGTTTTCTCTCAAGGATGGCACAAAATAACATTTATTTAAAACCAAAACTAATCCCGATGGTAGATGCAGAGGGAGCGTGCCGACAGCCACCACGTCGACTCTCGATCCGTTGCCGACGCGCATCGTCACCTCATCCTTCGCCAGCCGCCTTCTATTCCGTAACTCCTCCTGAGAGTTACATATATGAGCAACATAACCAGTATCAAATACCCACGTATTGCTCCGGGCGGATGTAAGGTACACATCTATAACATGTATATCAAATATACCTTGCTCTTTGTCGACCGTCTTGCCAGACTTCCTATCCTCCAGATACTTGGGGCAGTTGCGCTTCCAGTGACCCTTCCCCTTGCAGTAGAAACACTCCACGCTAGCTCTGGGACCAGACCTGTTAGTCCTGGGCTTGGCAGCCAACTTTGCCTCCCTCCGGGACTTCCAGCTCTGCTTTCCCTTGCCACCGTACTTCTTGAAATCAACGTTCTTGTTGACCATCAACAGCGTGTGCTCCTTCTTAATCTCTACCTCAGCAGTCTTGAGCATCACGAACACTTCACCCAGGGACTTAGCCATGCCCTGCATGTTGTAGTTCATGACGAAGCCTTTGTAGCTTGGTGGCAACGATTGCAACACCCTGTCAATCGCCAGCTCATCGGGAATCTTGCACTCTAGAGCGTTCAGGCGTTGAACGTAGCCAGACATCTTGACTACATGCTCGCTCACACTTCTATGCTCTTCCATCTTGGCTGAGAAGAAAAGCTCAGAAGCCTCGTATCTCTCAGCCTTCGCCTGCGGCGCAAAGACAGCCTTAAGATCCGAGATGATCTCAAAGGCGCTCATCTTCTCAAAGCGCTTCTGCAGGTCGGCTTCCATGGCGTAGAGCATGCCACTCTGGACAAAGGCAGAATCCTCCGATCGGGTCTGGAAGACCTTCTTCTCATCCTCAGAGGCATCATCTGTAGGAGGGTCACCTATGGCGGCCTCAATGACGTAGGCCACCCTATGGGGAGTGAGGAGGATCCTCAGGTTGCGGAACCAGGCCATGAAGTTTGACACATTGGTCTTAAGCTTTTCTTTCTCAAGGAACAGACCTAGGTTAAACTAGGGGTGAGACATCTACAATGGAATTTGCAACAACATGCGTACCGTCCGACCCATTGCCAGAACAATGTGAAAGTCGCCAGGTTCCCGAGGGACCTCCCAGCTCCTTATCCATGCGTACCGTCCGACCCATTGCCAGAACATTTAGCTCTCTTCCGGGGAAAGCCGGCTGGGCGGGAGCGGCTACGACCTTTACCTCGCTTTGGACTAACCCAGGATCATCAGTGACTGGGGGACAAGTTCAGTGCCTCCAACACCCTGCCCCGCGGCCACTCATTTTCCTACCACCGTAATCCTCAGTCTTGGCCACCATCTCAACACACGCGCAAATGGAAAGCCAAACTAGAGGACCCTCGGCTAGTCCGACACAAGTTAGTCGGTCGATGAGGTTCCATATACCCACGCATGGTAGCACGCTCAACTTGGCTCGAAGGCGAGAACTCGCACTGAGGCGGCGAGAACGAGACAACCCACCACATCCATGTGGCCTCTCATCCCCACCTTTTAGCATTTTAATAAATATTACCACCATTTCTCCACCATCATCCGCGGAATTTCCACATCTGATCCCAACATGAATATCCATCGGACCACTAAGCAGTTAACTAAGCGTGGCTAAGCAACAACCTAGCAAAGTAATTAATTCAGGCCATCAACAAAATCCTAAGGATAATAGGAGGGGAAACAGGTAAGGCTTCGGTAACTGAATGCAACGATAGGATACTCTAATCCAATCAAATTGACATTTGGAACCGCATGCAATATTATAGTGGAGAAAATAATTTGCATAAAATAGGATAAGATATGCAAGAGGGTGGGGATCACGCTTGCCTTGCTCAGCAAGCGGGTAATACTGATCGTCGGGGTAATATGGCGCGACCCCGGTTCCTTGATCTATCGATGTTTAAAAACACCGGAAAGAACACAATCAATACAAGCAATTCATATGCAATGCGCAAACACATGATGGTATGACATTTTAATGCCCTGAATTATTATAACAATTATATGACATTTAAATGGGATGCTAGGAATAATTATTCAACGATATAGGAAATATATTTTCCTATTTGTTCTTATGTTCCCCTACACTTTTAATTTAGGTAACATGCTTGAATTTATTCTGAATGTGTAGAACCAGTGCTTATTATCATTTTTACTTAGAGGGTACATTTCTAGCAATTTGCGGAATTTATTATGAATTTAAACTACACCTTTTTATTTCTACCCCTTTCTTCATTTTAGCAAAACAGAAAAATACAGTATCAGTAATGGGAATGCAAACCATTCTATTAGTTAGAATTTATTTTTCTGAGCATTTTGGTATATTATTTGCTAAATTTGGATAAGTATTTTGAAAGTTATGAATTTTTGAAGTTTGAATCATTTTCTGTCTTTTTCTTTATTTTCCAGAAATTCGCTCGGGCGTTTTTCACCGAGGCGCAGCTAGCCCGAGCCACTGACGCGCGGGCCAGGGGCCAGGGTGGCGCTGACGCGGCGCTGACGCGGCGCGGGGCTGGCTCAGGGTCACTGACGCGCGGGCCCAGGCCGTCAGCGCACGCCGGAGCGCACGGCCGGTGGTCGCCGGCGGCGAGGTGGACGCGCTCGACGTTCTACGGCGCCAGGGATCTCGCGGTGGGGCGCGTTCGACGCGCGCGTGCACGGGGAGCATTTCTACGGCGGCGCCGCTACCTAATGGTCGCCGGAGCACAGCGAGCAGCGACGGCGAGCGGCGGCCGGCGGCGAGCTCGCGGGAAAAGACGCTACGGATCACGCGCGGATGAACGGAGGGCACGGTCGGGTGCGGGTGCTCACCCTCGTCGCGTGCACGTGCTCGGAGTGGACGGAGGAGGGCTGAGGCGGCGGAGAACTTGCTCGAGGCGCGGCGGCCGGAGTCGGGGAAGAAGCGGACGGCGCGGTCGATTTCGCGTTCCCCGGCACGGGCCCTTCGGCGTGGAGGAAGCTGGAGCTGCGGCGGTCCTCGTGGTGGTCTGCGATTTGCGAGGGGCGCGCTCAACCGGCGGCGATGCGGCGGCGGAGCTCGGCTAGGTTACGGCCATGGCGGGGGAAAAACGGAGGGGAAATATCGGGGGAGAGAGAAGCAGAGCAGCGCGGGTGGCGATCTTATCCTCGCGCGGGCAGCCGGGGAGGAGGGGGGTCCGGGCGCGGCGCAGGAGAGGGCGACACGGCGAGCGGGTGCGACGGGGTCGAGCTCCCCGGTCGCTACAGAGGAAGACGAAGGAGTTTTTGCAGAAACCCCCCTGGCGCTTTTCTTCTTCCATCACAAACAGGTCCTTTTTCCCTTCTTTTAAAACCAGTGTACTGTTCTGATTTAATTGAGGCAGTTAAACATTTTATAAAAATTTGAGAAAATTCAGGGAGCTTCCCCATACCATGTAGAGGCACCACAAAAATTGGCTCCTCAAAATAAAATGTTTTGGTGCACTTTTGTTCTGAGGTGTCAAATAGGGCATTTTGTTGAAATTTCCATAAGTTGCCACTTTAATGATTTGGAGACAATGCAAATAGAATATTTGGAACCCTTGGAACTTCCTTGACAAATATCCAAGATTCAAATTGTTTGATTGCAATTGACACAATAGTAGCAAGTTGAGATGTATGCCATGATGCAATTACACAAAAGTGGAAAAATTACAGAGGTTTTCAGGTTTTAAAACTTGGGCTGTAACAAATCTACCCCCCTTACAGGAATCTCGTCCCGAGATTCTAAAGTTGCCGAAGAAAGTCGGGATACTCCTCACGAAGACTAGACTCTATTTCCCAGGTCGCTTCTTCTTCGGAATGGTGAGACCACTGAACCTTGAAGAACTTGGTAGTCTTATTCCGAGTCTTCCTTTCTGCTTCATCTAGGATACGTATGGGATGCTCGCGATAGGTGAGATCCGCCTGGATATCCAGCTCCTCATGACTGACTCCACGGATAGGATCCTTGAAGCAATGGCGGAGTTGGGATACATGGAACACATCATGCACATCCGGGAAGTTGGTTGGGAGTTCTAGCTGGTAGGATAGATCTCCTCGTTCGGCCAGAATAGTAAAAGGGCCAACATAACGAGGGGCCAACTTTCCCTTGATTCCAAAACGACGAACACCACGAAGAGGAGAGACGCGTAGATAGGCCTTGTCACCAATCTCATAATGGACCTCCTGATGGTGCTTATCGTAGTAGCTCTTCTGCCTAGACTGGGCAATCTTCAGATTCTCTCGTATGATTTTCACCTTCTCCTCAGCTTCATTGATCACATCTGGACCCAAGAGTTGCCTCTCTCCGGTCTCGGACCAATTTAGCGGAGTTCGGCATTTTCTTCCATACAGAACCTCGAACGGGGCCATACCCAGACTCGCTTGATAGCTATTGTTGTAGGAGAACTCAGCGAAGGGAAGGTATTTTTCCCACCCCTTTCCGAAAGAGATTACACAAGCTCGAAGCATGTCCTCTAGAACTTGGTTCACCCTTTCGGTCTGTCCATCAGTTTGGGGATGGAAAGCTGTGCTGAAGTTGAGGCGGGTTCCCATGGCTTGTTGGAAACTCGTCCAGAATTTCGAGGTAAACAAGCTGCCACGATCAGAGATTATCCTCTGGGGAACACCGTGAAGTACGACGATCCGGGAAGCATACAGGTCAGCCAGCTTAGCAGCTGTGATGTCGACTCGCACTGGGAGGAAGTGAGCCACTTTGGATAGTCGATTGATGATTACCCAGATAGCATCGTTGCCCTTGGGAGACTTCGGCAGACCCGTAATAAAGTCCATACCAATCTCGTCCCATTTCCATTCTGGAATCGCAATAGGGCGAAGAGTGCCAGCAGGCCTTTGATGTTCAGCCTTTACACGACGACAGGTGTCGCATTCAGCAACATACTTGGCGATTTCTCTTTTCATCCGAGTCCACCAGAATAGTGGTCGGAGGTCTTGGTACATTTTAGTACTACCGGGATGAATAGAGAGAGGGGAATCATGCGCTTCTTTGAGGATCAACTCCTTTAGATTCTGCTCCTTTGGCACCACCAGGCGGTCACCAAAGTACACGATTCCCGCTTCATTCTCCGAGAAGCATTTGGCCTTTCCACTAGCAATGTTCTTCTTGATATTAAGAATGCCAGTATCTAGTTTCTGCGCCTCCTTTATCTGGTCTACCAGAGTAGATTTGATTTCCAGATTTGCGAGGTAGCCAGAGGGAACAATTTCCAGGTTCAAACGGGCGAACTCTTCATGGAGAGCAGGTTGAGCCTTCTCAACCATCAGGTTGTTGCTATAAGCTTTTCGACTTAGCGCGTCAGCCACGATGTTCGCCTTGCCGGGTTGGTAATTCAGACTCACATCATAGTCTTTGATTAACTCCAACCAACATCTTTGCCTGAGATTTAAATCCGGCTGAGTGAAAAGGTATTTCAAGCTCTTGTGATCCGAGTAAATCTCACAACGGTTACCAAACAGGTATGGTCTCCATTGCTTCAGAGCATAAACCACTGCGGCAAGCTCCAAATCATGAGTTGGGTAGTTTTGCTCATGTGGCTTCAATTGGCGAGAGGCATATGCCACTGCATGGCCATCTTGCATTAACACACAGCCCAAGCCTTGCAGAGAGGCGTCACAGAAGACCACAAAATCCTTGCTTGCCTCTGGCAGGGCAAGCACAGGAGATGAAGTGAGTTTGGCCTTCAGGGTTTTGAAGCTCTCTTCAGCTTGGTCCGTCCATACGAACCTTTTATCCTTCTTGAGAAGGTTGGTCAGAGGCTTGGCTATTTTGGAGAACCCTTCGATGAATCGGCGGTAGTAACCTGCCAATCCCAGAAAGCTTCGGATGTCCTTGACAGACATGGGAGTTACCCAATCCATAATAGTTTGAACCTTGTCGGGAACGACAGCCACTCCACTTGCGGAAATAACATGGCCGAGGAAGACGAGATTGTCCAACCAAAACTCACACTTGGAGAACTTGGCATAGAGGCGGTGTTCTCGAAGGCGTGTCAGGATCAAATGAAGATGTTCGGCATGCTCTTCATCGGTTTTGGAGTAGACGAGAATGTCATCGATGTAAATGACAACGAACTTGTCGAGATAATCCATGAAGACGGAGTTCATGAGCCTCATGAACGTCGCAGGAGCATTGGTGAGACCAAAGGACATAACGGTATACTCGTAGGAGCCATAGCGAGTAACAAATGCCGTCTTTGGGATATCCTGCTCTCTGATCTTGATCTGATGGTACCCTGATCTCAGGTCCATCTTGGAAAATACCGTTGCACCAGCTAGTTGATCTAACAGATCATTGATGCGAGGAATAGGGTACTTGTTTTTGATTGTCACCGCATTTAACGGCCTGTAGTCAGAGACTAGACGAGGCACGGTAGAATCTCTCTTCTTGACAAAGAGCACGGGACAACCCCAAGGTGAACTGCTAGGCCGAATGAACTCTTTCGCTAACAGTTCATCAATTTGCTCCTTTAACAGCGCCAGCTCCTCCACCGGCATCCGGTAGGGCTTCTTGGCAACCGGCGCGGTACCGGGAAGCAACCCTATGACGAACTCCACACTTCGATCAGGTGGCATGCCAGGCAATTCCTCCGGGAACACATCCGGGAAGTCACACACAACGTGGATGTCTTGGATTTCAGGAGGGGATAAGCCTTCCATAAGGCAAAGGAGAAGCTCAGGTGAGTGGGGCATGGATGGAGATGGAGGTCTGGACTGTGCAGACCAATACTCCACAATTTCGCCGGAAGATGTGGTCACGGTGATGGTTCTGGCAGCACAGTCGAGGTTAGCCTTATATTTCCCTAGCCAGTTCATGCCCAGTATGGCATCAAAGCCGGTTGAATTGAAGGCTATCAACGGAAACGGGAAGGGGAATGAGCCTATATTAATTGAAATTTCAGGGGTCACCCTTTTGGTTTGCCAACGAGTACCAGGGCTGGTGACATATAACGGCGCTTCCAACTCTTCAAACGGTATATTGTTTCGTTGTGCAAATG
Organism: Poa annua; assembly: GCA_026929855.1. NCBI lineage: Eukaryota > Viridiplantae > Streptophyta > Magnoliopsida > Poales > Poaceae > Poa > Poa annua. Next base: position 34,994,697 of record CM049426.1, read on the forward strand.
CTACCGAAATGAATGAATGTGATGCTCCAGAATCAAACAGTACTGTAGCTAGAGCTTTAGCAATTCGAAGCGTACCCATGAGAACACTGGGGTCGTCCTCCACGTCTTCAACAGTGACGTGGTTCAGGCGACCACGACTAGCCGTACCCGTCTTGGCTACGGGCGTGGCAGGGGCTGGTGGTGGCGCCTTCCTAGGGCATTCTCTGGAGTAGTGGCCGGGCTGGCCACAGCTGTAGCACGTGCTTGTCGGTGGTGCAGGGAGTTGAGGACGATAACCACTTCCGCTCGGGCCCATTTTTGGAGTAGGAGGGCGCGGCAGAGGTGGCCTGTACTCCGAGGTCCTTGGCACGAACGGAGGACGGGGCACGGAGCTATAGGGAACGAAGACCCTACGCTTCTTGCCGTCAGCAGCCGAGGAGCTCTGATGATCCCCCTGAAGGGGCCTCTTAGTGGCCTCTAGTTCCTTCCTTCCCTGTTCCAGGGTGAGAGCCTGGTTGTACAGTTCCTGGTAGCTCGGGAACTTGAAGGGTAGCAATTCGTAACGAAGCCTTGGATTGAGCCCCTTGTGGAACAACTCCTGCTTGTCCGCATCATTGGTCACATCCCGAGGGGCGTAACGGGAGAGACGGCTGAACTCATGACCATAGACTGGAACGTCCGCCCCTGATGCAAGTCCAGGAACTCCCTCCTCTTCAAGTCCATGAGGGGCTTGGGAATGTAGGCAGCGCGGAAGGCAGTGCGAAACTCCTCCCAGGTGAAAACATGCCCAGCAGCGAACATCGCCTGGTGGCTTTCCCACCACGCGCCCGCTGCACCCGCCAACAGGTAAGTGGCGAAGTTGGCTTGTTCCACAGCTGGAACATGCAGGGCAGCGAACTTGCGCTCCAGTGCACGCAGCCAGTCATCTGCGTCCAAGGGCTCCTTAGCATCGGAGAAGGACGGTGGCTGGGACCGCAGGAACTCAGTGAGAGTATGGCAATCGTTATTCCTCCGGTTCCCTTGGTGCACCAACTGCTCGAGGAGTCGGTCGCTGCGCACACGGCCCTCCTCCATAAGCAGGAGGACCTCCGCCATGGTGGGAGGTGGCGGTAAATCTTCGCCACGGCGACGGCCCGTCATTCTGGATATTGACAAGGACACAGTTAGAATCCCATCGTGTCATCCTTGTACACAAAATTAGGGACAGCAAAACTGGTAGTAGCAACAGATAGAACAACATGCACATCCCTAGACGCACGCATAGATGGAACTGAGTTCACAAAATATAGGTTCTAGTACAAGCCACAGTTTGCTGAGAGAGAGGTACAAGCCTCATACATATTACACTGAATGGGTACTAGGAAGATAACAGTGACGAGTCTATTACATAACGAGCTCTACTGCTCCAGGCTCCAGAGATACAAACAAAGGAGTATTTGGCACAACACGCAGGAAGGCACAATTACTCGAGCATCTCCTGGTAGCACACATGGCTAGTAGTACGCCATGACATCCTCATCCAGTGGCGCCGGGGGAGTGTGGAAGCGGCGCGCACTGGCAGGCTGGTTGCCATACGGCGACTCGAGTGCAGTAAGCCTCGGGTCTCGGTGAGGACCGGTAGGCGGGGTTACGCCACCAACTCCCGGACTGCAAACGTCGGTAGGCAACTGCTCCAACGGGGGTGGGCGAAGTAGTGTGAGAGGAAGCGTCCCATCCATGACATACGGGCGCACACTCATCAGAGTATGACGGTGACTAGCGCGCGCCGAAACAGCGTAGAGGTACCACTGCCGGGCTCGACGGTCCAACGCTCGGACTAGCTCAATCAGTGCCCGGTGCCTGCTGTCCGACTCCATCTCGCCGCTGCTGTACACAACTCGGTAAACACCCGACGTGCTGTCGTCGGCAGCTGGGAAGTGGCAGAAATGCGACGCCTGGTTAGCGAGGTACGGACAGTAGCTGCGGTAAATAGAGAGGCCGTTATACGCGGCCTCTTGAACCGCCTGCTCCACGGTCATACCCACGCCTCCAGCTACGTTCTCAACGCGACCCTCGTCGTTGAGCACGCGCACCTTACAGAAGAACTGCGCTTGGCTGTACGGTGCATACTCCTCATACACCGTGTACTCCGGGTACCACCTACAACCCTGGCTGGCCAAAGCTGCGGCAAACAAGGCGGGGAACCCTCGAACGCCCTCACATCGAGTGAGGCGAACAACCAAGCCCGAACCAGTCATCTGTAGCAAGGATAATTCAAATGTCAGGTACGGAGACTCTAGATTCAGGAATGAAAGTAGAACTCGGGTAGAGACTAGGAACAGCAAGGAAAATGATCCTGAAAGCAAACAGAGGGACGGGAGCCCCAGAAACTGGTCGCCCCGCGCCCTAAAACCCAAGTGAGTAAGAGTACACCACTTGTATGACAAGCCATGCGCGGCGGAAGCGACACGTAAAAAGGCCCAAAACAAAAAGAGGTAAGATTGCTCCGAGAGTAGAGGGTAACCAGATAAGGAGTAAAAAGAATCCTAAGATGGTTTTCACACCTCATTTTTAGGTTAAAAATATTTTTACCAACACTAGACTCAACGTCGACCAGTAGTAAGGGTTTCCTACAGGCGGTACTGCTCTGATACCAAGTTGTAATGCCCCAATCCATAAATTATACAGTGATGCTATGTGTCGGTGGTCATGCTACATAATCGAAGGTTACTGGGGTTACCACTCCCAGGCCGAGTAAACATCGGCAGGCGTGCTCGGCATGGATCATCGGCAACACAACCCTTCGATCATGCCATATCCAAAGCATAGCCCTCAAAGTATAATAAAGAGACTAAGACACCGGAACACCTGGCACATGACAGACCCTACGACTCAAGATAAATATAGTTCAACTCTTAGTAGAGAAAGATAGCAAATATTACAATCCAAGGTCACAGACCCATCAGTACATCAAGCGGAAGCAAATTAAGTTGTTCTAAACAACAAGATCCAAATATGGCCTAAGAGGCCTACAGATAAACAATCCCGTGCCAGCTGGTTCCTAGTTGCCCCAGGCTGCCACCCGGGAACCCCAGACTACTCGTCGATGTCAACATAGAACCCACCTTCGGGGTAGGTAAAGTCCTCCTCTGAAACAAAAATAAACAAGGGTGAGTTCGACGAACTCAACAAGATTTTGAGCTATTTGCTCCATGATTGGCTTTCAAGGTTTTATGGCTGTTTTGCGTAAAGCTGATTTTGTTCATAAAATATGACTCCAAGGCACCGACTATCAGAATATTTTCGAAGAGGGGTAAGAAGTAACTCTTTCTCTTTTGAATCACTTTCTCATCATCCACCACTGTACCTGTTCTTCAAAGGCACCTCCCCGACTTACCCTCGAGGAAGTCAACCTTTCAATCGTGAGTGGTACCTTTAGTACCCAGTTTTTAATAATTCCGTTAAAGTTATTCTATGATCCCTGAATTCGTCACCAAGTCGTCCTTAACCGTGGACACGGCTTTTCGAAAAGATTTATCCCTGCAGGGGGTGTACAATGTGAAAGTCGCCAGGTTCCCGAGGGACCTCCCAGCTCCTTATCCATGCGTACCGTCCGACCCATTGCCAGAACATTTAGCTCTCTTCCGGGGAAAGCCGGCTGGGCGGGAGCGGCTACGACCTTTACCTCGCTTTGGGCTAACCCAGGATCATCAGTGACTGGGGGACAAGTTCAGTGCCTCCAACACCCTGCCCCGCGGCCACTCATTTTCCTACCACCGTAATCCTCATCTCAGTCTTGGCCACCATCTCAACACACGCGCAAATGGAAAGCCAAACTAGAGGACCCTCGGCTAGTCCGACACAAGTTAGTCGGTCGATGAGGTTCCATATACCCACGCATGGTAGCACGCTCAACTTGGCTCGAAGGCGAGAACTCGCACTGAGGCGGCGAGAACGAGACAACCCACCACATCCATGTGGCCTCTCATCCCCACCTTTTAGCATTTTAATAAATATTACCACCATTTCTCCACCATCATCCGCGGAATTTCCACATCTAATCCCAACATGAATATCCATCGGACCACTAAGCAGTTAACTAAGCATGGCTAAGCAACAACCTAGCAAAGTAATTAATTCAGGCCATCAACAAAATCCTAAGGATAATAGGAGGGGAAACAGGTAAGGCTTCGGTAACTGAATGCAACGATAGGATACTCTAATCCAATCAAATTGACATTTGGAACCGCATGCAATATTATAGTGGAGAAAATAATTTGCATAAAATAGGATAAGATATGCAAGAGGGTGGGGATCACGCTTGCCTTGCTCAGCAAGCGGGTAATACTGATCGTCGGGGTAATATGGCGCGACCCCGGTTTCTTGATCTATCGATGTTTAAAAACACCGGAAAGAACACAATCAATACAAGCAATTCATATGCAATGCGCAAACACATGATGGTATGACATTTTAATGCCCTGAATTATTATAACAATTATATGACATTTAAATGGGATGCTAGGAATAATTATTCAACGATATAGGAAATATATTTTCCTATTTGTTCTTATGTTCCCCTACACTTTTAATTTAGGTAACATGCTTGAATTTATTCTGAATGTGTAGAACCAGTGCTTATTATCATTTTTACTTAGAGGGTACATTTCTAGCAATTTGCGGAATTTATTATGAATTTAAACTACACCTTTTTATTTCTACCCCTTTCTTCATTTTAGCAAAACAGAAAAATACAGTATCAGTAATGGGAATGCAAACCATTCTATTAGTTAGCATTTATTTTTCTGAGCATTTTGGTATATTATTTGCTAAATTTAGATAAGTATTTTGAAAGTTACGAATTTTTGAAGTTTGAATCATTTTCTGTCTTTTTCTTTATTTTCCAGAAATTCAACCGGGCATTTTTCACCGAGGCGCAGCTAGCCCGAGCCACTGACGCGCGGGCCAGGGGCTAGGGTGGCGCTGACGCGGCGCTGACGCGGCGCGGGGCTGGCTCAGGGTCACTGACGCGCGGGCCCAGGCCGTCAGCGCACGCCGGAGCGCACGGCCAGTGGTCACTACACTTAATCCGTTTGGCTTCTATGTTATGGATGTGAGTACTACGATCGAGATTCAATAAGAATAAACCGTTATTCTCAAGAGCATCAACATAAAAGATATCATTTATATAAATAGCACAATTGCTTGACACTGATTTAAATGAATAACCGTCTTGTAACAGGCAAGACCCACATATAATGTTTACACTCAAGGATGGCACAAAATAACATTTATTTAAAACCAAAACTAATCCCGATGGTAGATGCAGAGGGAGCGTGCCGACAGCCACCACGTCGACTCTCGATCCGTTGCCGACGCGCATCGTCACCTCATCCTTCGCCAGCCGCCTTCTATTCCGTAACTCCTCCTGAGAGTTACATATATGAGCAACAGAACCAGTATCAAATACCCACGTATTGCTCCGGGCGGATGTAAGGTACACATCTATAACATGTATATCAAATATACCTTGCTCTTTGTCGACCGTCTTGCCAGACTTCCTATCCTCCAGATACTTGGGGCAGTTGCGCTTCCAGTGACCCTTCCCCTTGCAGTAGAAACACTCCACGCTAGCTCTGGGACCAGACCTGTTAGTCCTGGGCTTGACAGCCAACTTTGCCTCCCTCCGGGACTTCCAGCTCTGCTTTCCCTTGCCACCGGACTTCTTGAAATCAACGTTCTTGTTGACCATCAACAGCGTGTGCTCCTTCTTAATCTCTACCTCAGCAGTCTTGAGCATCACGAACACTTCACCCAGGGACTTAGCCATGCCCTGCATGTTGTAGTTCATGACGAAGCCTTTGTAGCTTGGTGGCAACGATTGCAACACCCTGTCAATCGCCAGCTCATCGGGAATCTTGCACTCCAGAGCGTTCAGGTGTTGAACGTAGCCAGACATCTTGACTACATGCTCGCTCACACTGCTATGCTCTTCCATATTGGCTGAGAAGAAAAGCTCAGAAGCCTCATATCTCTCAGCCTTAGCCTGCGGCGCAAAGACAACCTTAAGATCCGAGATGATCTCAAAGGCGCTCATCTTCTCAAAGCGCTTCTGCAGGTCGGCTTCCATGGCGTAGAGCATGCCACTCTGGACAAAGGCAGAATCCTCCGATCGGGTCTTGAAGACCTTCTTCTCATACTCAGAGGCATCATCTGTAGGAGGGTCACCTATGGCGGCCTCAATGACGTAGGCCACCCTATGGGGAGTGAGGAGGATCCTCAGGTTGCGGAACCAGGCCATGAAGTTTGACCCATTGGTCTTAAGCTTTTCTTTCTCAAGGAACAGACCTAGGTTAAACGAGGGGCGAGACATCTACAATGGAATTTGCAACAACATAAGACTTTGTTCATAATAATTTTGAGTTATAGTATTTTAGAAAATAACTGACATAACTCCCACTCAAACGAACATCCCTCCTGGTCGTTTAAGCGATTACACGACCCCCATCCATTGCACCACCCCTCATCATCAAAGCCGGCGGCACAACTTCAAGAGTAGACAAAATCGTCCGCGACATCAATTTTTTGACTCGTGCTCGACCTTTCGGTCTTCCTGTTCCGAGGCCATACCTCTGAGTATGCTGGGCTCGCCACCAAAGACCTCCACGCTGACGCTTGTGCAACCTGGCTTACACCCACCGTATGCGAACGAAGATATGTCTGACTCCCGATCATCACGGCCTGCCTCATAACGTAGAACTTTATTGGTGGTGCGCGTTGGAGGGAGAACACTAGTGGTATTTTGAAGGGATCATCTTATTCAGCTACCGCCGTGTAACACACAATCACACAAAAATAAGATGCACACAAAACATCAAATGTAATGCAATGTGATATAGTCCATCGCGCCATGGTCTTCTTGGCGCCCGCAGTTTATAAACAATTTAATAAACCTACCTTGACCATATCACATAGCCCCTGCAAAATAAAGTTAGACGCTTCTACTTTATCTTTTGCATATTTTACGTGGCTTGGGGCTTTCGTAAATAGAACCGCTTCATACCTACGAATCTTATGACCACAACAACGATCCAATAATTGCATGTTTAAGCATCCCTTTCGGGCCCTCCATTGAAAATGCGAAGACCAACTAAAGAGAGAGAAACTGACACCCGCGAGCCACATATACGGTACAAGCCGTATGTCAGTAGTGGAACCAGTCTCGCGTAAGTGTACGCGTAAAGTCGGTCCGGGCCGCTTCATCAACTCAATGCCGCTGGAATACACAAGTGCACGCTAGAGGGTAGCAAATAACAGGAACGGTGCCCCCGTGCAGAGCACGGGTTCTAACATCGTACAGCTATATCTACGATAGATCGGCTCTGATACCACTGAAGGGGATCGTGTGCAGAAAACAAAATTTTTCCTACCGACGATATCCTAAAAGCATGCCAAGATCTATTCTATGTAGATATAGTAGTACGAACGGAGATCGAAATACGTACCCTTGTAGACCGAAAGCGGGGATTACGTTCCCGCACAAACGTTGTCGATGCAGACCGACGAAGCCGACCTCAAGGTCGTGTAGAGGAAGCAGGCCTCCGAGCACCGCTAGCGCAGCACCTCGCAGGGAGTCGCACACGTACGGTGGAGACGACGCCTCCGAAGCTCCAGTCCAGGACGAGCAGCGGAAGACTTGGACCGGAACACCAGCAGCGCGGCAGCGGGCTACGGTGGAGGAGATCCCCTCTTCCTCTTGCTCGGCGCGGCTCCAACTTGGGAACCACGAGATCGAGAGAGAAATCGGGAATTAATTGGTGAATTAAAAGGCTGGGGTTGCCCTTTCTTATATAGGCTCCCACGGGGAGCCAACCTTGCCAGCCAGGCAATGTGGGACTATCCCCACATAGCCTGGTGCGGCTAGGGAGGTGCGCCGGCCCCCCTGGTGGGCCCTTGGCCCACTTGGGGCAGCCCTCCTGACCCCCACCGAATTCCCCTAGGTAATTTTCCCCTCTTGGGCCTTCTTTTGTCCGGAAGGCCCATTTAGGGAAATCTGGCTTAATAAATTCGAAAATAAATATATAAAATCATATTTGCATATTAATAACACTAATTAATATCAAACATAATATATATAATTTTTCCTAGCTCCGAAAACTCTTTCGGCGCTGCCCGATCTCCATCGGACCCCTCCCGGGACGCTCCCGGTGATCTCCTTCCTTTCCGGTTGTCTTGTCGAAACCCCTTAAGTGTGTTACCCTAGCGGTTCGATATAATATCAGGTATGATCAAGACTCCTCAATGATCAACGACTAACTCGTAGGCCTGGACCCCATGAATTAATCCCTGAGATATAACGAATGACTTTCATCTATCAAACCTGAACGTTAAGTCTTAGACCTTTTGCCATAGCGATACTTAGCACGTCCGAGTGTCGTTCCATAGATATCTCCATACCTAATCCCGACCCCGTTACCGACGATGCTATCTTCTACTCGTTCATGATCTCATGTCTCCGTGACCTAGTCACATGCTTGCAAGCTCATTAGACATGATCTCATCGAGTGGGCCCGAGAGTATCTATCCTGCTATGCGGACTGGCAAATCCCGCTCTTGACCCCTCGTCTCAACTACTCCTTTCTGATACCCAAAAGTATCACCGTTATTGTCATACTAAATAAGATACGATGTTTGGTGCAATCAAAGTATCTTCCGGGAATATCAATAAGAGTTGATCTCACGGTCAAAGGTGTAACGACTACGTTCTCCAAATCTGGGTATGTCCATCACATCGCTCTCCAGCGATATGACTCTCATTGCCGACCGGCGCCATGCCCCATGACCGGGAAACCTCGATCATCAATCGCGCAACGAAACTAGTCTTAGTAGAGGCTACTAGGGACCTGGTTGTTTACGTATCACACCCGCATTAATGTTTCCGCTTAATGCGGTTCTAGCATGACACAAAAACCTATTATGAACAAACGAGATATGATAAAGAATACACTTTATTAATTGCCTCTAGGGCATATCTCCTTCAGTGACCAACCTGTTGTGATGACACACACCTCTCCAAACGAGACGTACACCCTTGTGGTGAAACTCGAGATTAACTTTTCTTCTCCGCGTGATTCGACTTGGTTCCCCAATTCCTTCACCCCTTAGTCGCTTGTTTCGCTCCTATATATCTTGTGTATTGCTTTGCTTGTCATATATGTTTATTCACCTCAGTCGAATATCTAGAGAATTTACCTTTGAGCTAAGCCTAAACTGAAAAAGAACTAGAATTTGTAGTAGCACCTATTCACCCCCCTCTAGGTGCCGGATTCCCGTTCAATTGGTATCAAAGCCAGGTTCACTTTTAAGGGCATAACCGCCTAAGTGCAACGATGACGGAATCCTATGCCGAGAGGGCCGCCCGTGAGAAATTAGAGGCGGAGAAGGAGACGTTAGCCAAAGGGGCAACCATGGCCGATCTTATAGATATGAAATCGTCCTTGGAGGCCCAACTCCTCAAGATGAATGCGATCCTCATGACACTCTCGAAGTCTAAGGAGCCCGAGGCTACTCCTCCCTCTCCTCCTTCTAAGGAGCACGGTGAGAACTCTAAGGAATCATCTTCGGATGGATCCAAAGATGTTCCTCCGAATGCTTCCCCCGGGAAGGCGGTAAAAGATGAATCACCTAGCTCCTCTAAGACCCCTCAAGGAAAGGAATTTCATGAAGTTAACCATAATTACTCTCCTAATTCTCCTATCCCTCACCCTCATGCAAATTTTAGGAGTGATCTCCTAAGCTCAAGCCTACTCATTTCTCTCAATGGCAATTTCAAATGAAGTCTCATTAATGTAGTGCCTCCATTGAGCTATGGCGCATCATTGAAGAAGGATTCAAGACCCACGATCCAACCAACTTGAAAAAGAGAGAGGTGGTTGATAGTCAACTCAACGCAACCGCTCTTCATCAAATTCAAGTGGCCGTTGGAGAAAAGGACATGCCTCTCATTCAACAATTCTCCACCGCCAAAGAAGTGTGGAATCCTCTTTCCGACATCTTTGTCGGTAATGAGAGCATGAAGAAGAACCGGTATGATGCCTTGTGCAACGAGGTGGAAGGGTTCCTCAAGTTGGATGGAGAAGGCCATGATGACATGTGCCGGAGGTTGGTGTTGATTGCTAACACTTTCAAGAACCTTGATGCGGCCTACATTGATCAAGAGGAAGTTCGTGACCGCACTATTGCCCTTTGAGGAAACGGACTTGAAGACACTCCAAGGGAGACATGACTTCACAAAGATGACATACAATGAAGTCATGCAAGAGATGACCGCCTATAAGGTTGCCTCCAAGATTGCTCAAGACGCAAGAGCAAGAGCTATTGGGATGCACAAGCATGCCTCAATTGCTTTGAAGGCCACCGTTGAAGAAGAAGATGAAGATGAGTATGATGAACAAGTCGAGCTATCTAGTGAGGCCTTAGCAAGTACTCTCACTCAACACATGGGTCTTGCGGCAAGAACTTTTTGGAAGTACCCCGGAAGGGCCAAAGCTAGTATGGACAAGAAGTTCCCCTCCAATGGAGGAGGCCGAGCAACAAGGTGAGGCTATGCTATAATTGTGATGACAAAAGCCACTTTGTTGCAGATTGCCCATGGGAGAGAAGAGAGTACCATGGTGGGAGGCTCGTGGCCAAGTGTAACATCCCAAATTTTACAAATTCAAAAGCATGCATACATCCACCATATCATCATTGCACTTCAAATCTCTGGGTGACACTTGTCTTCTTTTATCACATAACAAATAGAATTAAGTTTATAATGCACAACTTGTGTCATAGAAAATAAGTTTAATTTTCACTAAACCATTTTTATCCCTAAGTCTTGCTATAGGATTCTGTTTTTGATAAGCTTTTCAAAATATATATTTTTATATTTTTCTGAGGAGTTTTGAATCAGATTCTATTTTTAATTTGAATTCAGAAATCTTAAAACAAAAATAATTAGAACAAAAAAAAAGAAGCCAGGCCGGCCAACCGCTCCCGCGCCGGCCGCCACGACCCCGACGCCCACGACGCACGCCCCGCACTCTCCCGAGCCACAACGGTACGCTTACCACGCCCCTTTAAATTGTAACATCCCTATATTTTGGAATGTTAAAAATCACAAAAATTTAAAACTTTTTAAAACATTTATGCATTTTTGCTTTGAAAAGAAAATTTAAGCATTGCATTCATGCATACATGCATCGCATCATTCATCATCTTATTAAATCACAAAAGGGTTTAAATTAAAAATCCATTATATTTCATGTTGCTCTAAAAATATTTATATTCTATTATTCTACTATTATACCAAAACAAAGATGAATGGTTAAATCAAATGAGTTTAAATAACTTAATTTCAAACAAATTTGAATATGGGTATTTTACAAATTTTATTTAACCAAAAGAGAATTTAATTAAGTTATATTTTCAAAATTGATTTTAAGTATCAAATTTGTATTCAATCAATATTTCAAAATTATTAATTTTGAAAATTGTTCAAAACATGGCCATAACTGGTTTAACACAAAGATATTAATTTTACAAATTTTTAGAAATTTATTTGACTTCCTTTGGAGTCTTAAATCAAAAGATATGAATTAAAAAAAAAATAAAAAACAGAAAAAGAAAAATTGCTGACGTCATGCTGACGTCAGCCCGTCTTCAACCTCCGGCCGAGAAATCCGCCTCCAATCTCGTTCCCAAATCCGACGAAATCTCTGCGATTTGTTTCCTTTGCTATGGCCTATTTAAACCCCACGACCTCCTCTTCCATTTGCCCCAAACCCTAGCCCCAAGGACGCCGCCAGGCCGCCGTACGAGCTCGCCGGAGTTCGTCTCCTCCGCCACCACGTTTCTCTCGATTCCGTCACGGTGAGACCTCCCCAGAGCCCCTGGTCCTCTCCTCTGTCCTTGCCATCCTCGTGCGCAACCGTATGACCCTTTGTTTCGCTTTTCCCCGCAGCATGCCGGCGAAACCGAGCAAGACAAGCTCGCCGGAGTAGCCGTGGCTCCGCCCGCGCCTCCACGCCAGTCCAGGGCGCCCGAGTAGACGCCGTCGCCACCATGCTCCTTGCCGTGCCGCGCCGCGCCCCCTCGTCACTTCCCCGAGCCGATTCGACCACCGGAGCTCCGTCCCTGTCCACGCCCGAGTCGCCGCCACCGTATCCTTCCTCGCCGGCCACCGGAGCGCCGCCACGGTATGGTCATTTCATCCTGGCCGTCCGATCCGATCTCAGCGGCCACGATTAGAAGATTTTAACGAACCGGTATGATTCACTCTCATCCGTCAGATCTGGATCTAACGATCCAGATTCATCCACTTAACCACGTCAGCGCTGACGTGGTCTGCACAGTCAGCATCCCAGTCAGCTGCAACGTCAGAAAATAAATTCTTTTAATTAGATTATTTGGCAGTTTTGCAGAAAAGCCCCTGCCACTTGGATCTGTCATAACTTTTTAACCACTCATCCAAATTTAACAAACTTTATATTTTTGGAAAGCCCTCAACATGTAGAATATTGTAGATCTGCCAAAATTCAAATTGGACTAAGTTTAAAATATTCAAATTTCAAATGGTAGATTTGAGTATTTTTGTAATAACTTTAAATCTATAAATCCAAAAATTGCAAATAAAATTGTTTTAGAAACTTTGGAATATTTGTAATATAATGCCTCTGTTATAAAATAAATTTGAGTAGTATTTGGATGAATTCATAGTTATATATTTAAAATCGAATAGTTGAATATTTTCAACATAACTTTTAATATAAACATTATTTTTGGATAAATCCAATTGCAATAAATGTATTTAAATCCCCTCTATCTATTAATACTAATTATAAAATTTTGTTATAAAAATTTGAATCACATAAAACTTTAATCTTATATTCATTTCTTTATTATATTTTGTGAAAATAGAAATGAATTAAATTGCAATTATAACTTTATGCATACTTTATAAATATCACAAAAATTAGTACTATGTTCCTTGTGATTAAAAATTGCATTTCATGCATAGCATATTTTATTTTGTAATTATATTTCCATAAGAAAACTCCTTCCCCATTTTCTCTAAGTTAGGATTATTTCCAACTTAGTATTTTGGTAAAAGTGCTATGCACTAGATACTTAGGATTTTCAACATGGAGCTAGAAGACCAATGAAGGACTTAGAAGAAACAGACTCTGTGAGCATCACAAGATGTCAAGCACTTAGAAGAAAAGTGAGAAGAAGTTCAAGAAGGCCAACCACCCTTCTATTCTCTAAGTCCTTCTCTCTGTCCTTTCTTCTTCTCTGAGACTTCATGAAGACTAAGTAAATCCAAGACCAGCCCAGGTGATACAAAAATCATCAAGTCTGAAGATTATTCAAGTCTACCAAGAATTCAATCAAGACATCACTAAGGAGAATACTACAAGTCTGGAGATGAAGCCTGGAAGATAATCTACATCATTTTCTTCTATCTTTCCTAATCTTGACTTAAAACAATATTTGATCATGTTATTACCATCTTGAAGTTTGTTGGATCCTAGCGGCATAGTGAGATGAAGCGGCCTGGAAACTAACCTTACATGTCCACGTACATGAGACCTGTTCCACAACTTAAGTGGCTGGCCGGGTGTCTGTCTCTCTCACTATAGTGAATATCCAATTTACAAAGAATTGTTGATAATTGTTGATCACCTTAAAGAATAGACTTAGTATTTTCTCTAAGTATTTTGCACATCATGCATAGCATATTTTTGTATTGTTATTTTGGTTTGTATGTTTATGTGTGTTTTGTTTGATGTGTTAGAAATTTCGGAGGGAAACGACAACTGTTGCAGCTGCTGTTGCTATTCTTCTTGTTGCCAAGGCAAGTGGCACACCTCATAAAGTTCCTAAGTATTTTCTATGCATAACTTAGTTATTTTCCTATGCATGAGTAGAACTTAGTAGATTTGCTATGCAAGACTTTAGAATTCCCTATTCCATTGTGTCTAGGTACCTATGAAATGACTTAGTAGATTTTGATGCTATGCAATTGATGAAAGGTTTTTATAATAAGTTAAGTGGCTACTCAGGACCATGTCTATGAGGGTTTTCACCTGAGATAGTCTTTACTATTCTTAGGATCATAGTATGTGGGGGTTTTCACCTAGAAGTGCACATCACTAAGTTAATGAATCATCTGGGTGGATTGGTTGTTTGGTTTATGTTGAGTGGCTACTCAGGACCATGTCCATGAGGGTTTTCACCTAAGATAGTTTCTACTATACTTAGGATCATGAACGTGGGGGTTCTCACTTGAGAGCACACTTGTGGAAGGCCACCCAGGAACAAAGGGATGTGGAGAATAAATGGAGAAGATTGTGAAGGACGCAAGGAGAAGTATTTCAAGTAAAGACTACAGCTGATCAAGGAACATGGAGGAATCCCAACATTCTAATTTCTTAATAAAATTTTGATAAACTACAGTGGACTACTCAGGACCATGTTCATGGGGGTTTTCACCTAAAATAGTTTCTACTATACTTAGGACCATTGAATGTGGGGGGTTTTCACCTGAGAGTGCACCTAAGGACGAGATATCTTTTGGTCCACTGGAACTTGCCAGTGTTGCCAGCTATGATGTTGAAACTGTTTTATGAAGTGATAGGATGAAATTGGCTTTATGCAAAATAGCCTTGAACTCCACCGGCCAAATATGCATATAGGCTATAGAGTTATTCCAGTAAGTGTCCACCATAGTGTCACTTGCCAGATCCATTTCTAATGGAATCTGACCCACTCTGTTGCAAATTATTATTTGTTGCAGAAATATCTGACGAAGAGTAAGGATTACGTTTTGGGTTTCGAGTCTGCACCAACATGTTTTCGCCTGTGGCGTATCATGAAGATGGAGGCTCATTGAAGATTTATTTCCACTGCTTTATTGTTTTGAGCTAGCTATAAGCTATGCAAAGATGTATCGCACTATTTACTTTTCCAAGTCTGGATTATTCGTGTAATAATGATACAATGTTGTGATATTCACCGTAAACTGTGTGTGCAAATGGATCGATCCAGGGGTTTGCACTATACACAGGTACCTGCCATATTTATAAGTGCAGGTACGCTACAGATGGTATCAGAGCACTGTGTTGCCTGTAGATTCGAAACCCTAGGTTTGGATAGAAATAGGATTTGGCCATAGGATTGAAAATCTATATCATTCATTTTGCTGAAAATAAGAACTTTTCAAACATCATTCTTGTATCTATCTTAACTATTTCCTTTCTAAGTTTCTTCTCTTGTTTTCTTTATATGACCGCCCTTATTGAATCACTCAAGAAAGGACCAGAGATGACCATGGCCTTGGAATGTGAGACTGATTTTCCAAGAGCACTTAAGGATAACATGAAGAGTTTGGGATTTGAAGGAGAAGCAATATACAAAGGTTTTCCTTTCATGGGTGAAGGTCAAGAGTACTGGTGGGTGCAACTCCATTTATACAAGGGTAAACAAGATGACCACAAGACCAAGGGCTACTGCATGTTCACCAACCCAATACTCCACACATCCTTCTTTGACTCAGCAAGAAGTGCAGCATGCGAAGCCATCGAGAACCTTAGAAGAAGACTTCAATTTAGAATTCAAACACCCAAAAGTATCTTGACGAACTCAAGGAAATAGAAGAGGAACTTGATGCCCTCAGGAAGGAGATAGACTAGACCACCTATCTATTAGAGTAACGAGATACTATTGATGTATTGACCTATCAAATTGTGGTATGGCAGTATCATCGTATGTGTTCTCCATAATCTCGGGTGCTTCGTTACAGAACGATTAGTTTGGTTTTCTCAAAACATGTTTGGAAATTTAATGATTGTGGTTGTTCGTGCCAATTGCTTGTATGGGTAGGAATATTTCTCCTAGATCTGTCTATCTTTTACTTATCTATGCTAAAACCCACAGATGTCTCGCCGCCATGCTCCTGAGAACAACAACAACAATGATGCCATGCAGCAACTGATGGCCGCTCAAGCCCAGCTGATGACTATGATGACCCAGTTTATTGCAGCAAGCAACAACAACAATAACAACAACAGCAACAACAAAAACAACAACAATCCTCCACCACCACCACCTCCCCAAGTGGACAGGCTTACCAGATTTCTGAGGCTTAGGCCAAACAAGTTCTCGAATGCAACAGAGCCAATGGTGGCTGATGACTGGCTACGCTCTGTACAAAAGGATCTGGTGACAAGTGATTGTGATGATGCTGAGAAAGTTTGGTTTACCGCACACCTACTTGAAGGACCTGCTGCCCAATGGTGGGAAACTTATCAGATTACTCACCCATTGGACACCTTGACCTGGGAGGAATTCAAGGAAGGATTTCGTAATGCTCATGTCTCCACGGGAATTATGAACCTTAAACGGGAAGAGTTTCACAATCTGCGTCAGGGAAACAGAAGTTTTAAGGAGTATATGGATGACTTCCATTCCTTGTCTCGATATGCGCCTGAGGACATTGACACAGATGCAAAGAGGAAGTCAAAATTTCTCAATGGACTTAGTGATGAGCTGAAGATACCTCTGACAGTTGCGTACGCACCAAACTATCAGATACTTCTGGATCAAGCAATCACCCTTGAAGATAGTATAATGAAGGCTGAAAATAGGAAGAGAAAGATGGACAAGCACTCCTCTGAACCCTCATTCAAGAAGCACCTTGTTCATGATGTGAACAGTGGCCACAAACATAGGAATCACCATAATAGAGGAAGTCACCACAAGCATTACGATCACCATGGTGGATCCAAGGGAAGCAATGGAGATCATAAAGGAAATGGATTTGCCGGCCACAACCATAACAATGGACATCACCGTCCAAATCCTGAACACAAAGATATCAGTTAGGTGCTCTGTTACAAATGCAAGAACAAGGGTCATTACGCCTATGACTGCCCAGCAAAGAAGTAGGCCGAAGAAGCTGCTAAGTCAAATCCTTTTGATAAAGGATATGTGAATCACATCACCGTGGAAGAAGTGAACGGTACTTTCTAAATCAAGTTGCTATATTGAAGTTTCAACACCAACAAAGATCCCTTTTAAGGGTGGTAGCCCACCCAGTTAAACCAGTCACAACCTTTTGCTAGCCTTCTCGAATCTCGGGGACGAGATTCCTTTTAAGGGTGGTAGTCTGTAACATCCCTATATTTTGGAATGTTAAAAATCACAAAAATTTAAAACTTTTGAAAACATTTATGCATTTTTGCTTTGAAAAGAAAATTTAAGCATTGCATTCATCCATACATGCATCTCATCATTCATCATCTTATTAAATCACAAAAGGGTTTAAATTAAAAATACATTATATTTCATGTTGCTCTAAAAATATGTATTCTCTATTATTCTACTATTATACCAAAATAAAGAGGAATGGTTAAATCAAATGAGTTTAAATAACTTAATTTCAGACAAATTTGAATATGGGTATTTTACAAATTTTATTTAACGAAAAGAGAATTTAATTAAGTTATATTTTCAAAATTGATTTTAAGTATCAAATTTGTATTCAATCAATATTTCAAAATTATTAATTTTGAAAATTGTTCAAAACATGCCCATAACTGGTTTAACACAAAGATATTAATTTTACAAATTTTTAGAAATTTATTTGACTTCCTTTGGAGTCTTAAATCAAAAGATATGAATTAAAAGAAAAATCAGAAAAACAGAAAAAGAAAAATTGCTGACGTCATGCTGACGTCAGCCCGTCTTCAACCTCCGGCCGAGAAATCCGCCTGCAATCTCGTTCCCAAATTCGGCGAAATCTCTGCGATTTGTTTCCTTTGCTCTGGCCTATTTAAACCCCACGACCTCCTCTTCCATTTGCCCCAAACCCTAGCCCCAAGGACGCCGCCAGGCCGCCGTACGAGCTCGCCGGAACTCGTCTCCTCCGCCGCCGCGTTTCTCTCGATTCCGTCACGGTGAGACCTCCCCCGAGCCCCTGGTCCTCTCCTCTGTCCTTGCCATCCTCGTGCGCAACCATATGACCCTTTGTTTCGCTTTTCCCCGCAGCAAGCCGGCGAAACCGAGCAAGCCGAGCTCGCCGGAGTAGCCGTGGCTCCGCCCGCGCCTCCACGCCAGTCTAGGGTGCCCGAGTAAACGCCGTCGCCACCATCCTCCTTGCCGTGACGCGCCGCGCCCCCTCGTCACTTCCCCGAGCCGATTCGACCACCGGAGCTCCGTCCCTGTCCATGCCCGAGTCGCCGCCACCGTCTCCTTCCTCGCCGGCCGCTGGAGCGCCGCCACGGTATGGTCATTTCATCCTGGCCGTCCGATCCGATCTCAGCGGCCACGATTAGAAGATTTTAACGAACCGGTATGATTCACTGTCGCCCGTCAGATCTGGATCTAACGATCCAGATTCATCCACTTAACCACGTCAGCGCTGACGCGGCCTGCACAGTCAGCATCCCAGTCAGCTGCCACGTCAGAAAATAAATTCTTTTAATTAGATTATTTGGTAGTTTTGCAGAAAAGCCCCTGCCACTTGGATCTGTCATAACTTTTTAACCACTCATCCAAATTTAACAAACTTTATATTTTTGGAAAGCCCTCAACATGTAGAATATTTTAGATCTGCCAAAATTCAAATTGGACTAAGTTTAAAATATTCAAATTTCAAATGGTAGATTTGAGTATTTTTGTAATAACTTTAAATCTATAAATCCAAAAATTGCAAATAAAATTGTTTTAGAAACTTTGGAATATTTTTAATATAATGCCTCTGTTATAAAATAAATTTGAGTAGTATTTGGATGAATTCATAGTTATATATTTAAAATCGAATAGTTGAATATGTTCAACATAACTTTTAATATAAACATTATTTTTGGATAAATCCAATTGCAATAAATGTATTTAAATCCCCTCTGTCTATTAATACTAATTATAAAATTTTGTTATAAAAATTTGAATCACATAAAACTTTAATCTTATATTCATTTCTTTATTATATTTTGTGAAAATAGAAATGAATTAAATCGCAATTATAACTTTATGCATACTTTATAAATATCACAAAAATTAGTACTATGTTCCTTGTGATTAAAAATTGCATTTCATGCATAGCATATTTTATTTTGTAATTATATTTCCATAAGAAAACTCCTTCCCCATTTTCTCTAAGTTAGGATTATTTCCAACTTAGTATTTTGGTAAAAGTGCTATGCACTAGATACTTAGGATTTTCAACATGGAGCTAGAAGACCAATGAAGGACTTAGAAGAAAACAGACTCTGTGAGCATCACAAGATGTCAAGCACTTAGAAGAAAAGTGAGAAGAAGTTCAAGAAGGCCAAACACCCTTCTATTCTCTAAGTCCTTCTCTCTGTCCTTTCTTCTTCTCTGAGACTTCATGAAGACTAAGTAAATCCAAGACCAGCCCAGGTAATACAAAAATCATCAAGTCTGAAGATTATTCAAGTCTACCAAGAATTCAATCAAGACATCACTAAGGAGAATACTACAAGTCTGGAGATGAAGCCTGGAAGATAATCTACATCATTTTCTTCTATCTTTCCTAATCTTGACTTAAAACAATTTTTGATCATGTTATTACCATCTTGAAGTTTGTTGGATCCTAGCGGCATAGTGAGATGAAGCGGCCTGGAAACTAACCTTACATGTCCACGTACATGAGACCTGTTCCACAACTTAAGTGGCTGGCCGGGTGTCTGTCTCTCTCACTATAGTGAATATCCAATTTACAAAGAGTTGTTTATAATTGTCGATCACCTTAAAGAATAGACTTAGTATTTTCTCTAAGTATTTTGCACATCATGCATAGCATATTTTTGTATTGTTATTTTGGTTTGTATGTTTATGTGTGTTTTGTTTGATGTGTTAGAAATTTCGGAGGGAAACGACAACTGTTGCAGCTGCTGTTGCTATTCTTCTTGTTGCCAAGGCAAGTGGCACACCTCATAAAGTTCCTAAGTATTTTCTATGCATAACTTAGTTATTTTCCTATGCATGAGTAGAACTTAGTAGATTTGCTATGCAAGACTTTAGAATTCCCTATTCCATTGTGTCCAGGTACCTATGAAATGACTTAGTAGATTTTGATGCTATGCAATTGATGAAAGGTTTTTATAATAAGTTAAGTGGCTACTCAGGACCATGTCTATGAGGGTTTTCACCTGAGATAGTCTTTACTATACTTAGGATCATAGTATGTGGGGGTTTTCACCTGGAAGTGCACATCACTAAGTTAATGAATCATCTGGGTGGATTGGTTGTTTGGTTTATGTTGAGTGGCGACTCAGGACCATGTCCATGAGGGTTTTCACCTAAGATAGTTTCTACTATACTTAGGATCATGAACGTGGGGGTTCTCACCTGAGAGCACACTTGTGGAAGGCCACCCAGGAACAAAGGGATGTGGAGAATAAATGGAGAAGATTGTGAAGGACGCAAGGAGAAGTATTTCAAGTAAAGACTACAGCTGATCAAGGAACATGGAGGAATCCCAACATTCTAATTTCTTAATTAAAATTTGATAAACTACAGTGGACTACTCAGGACCATGTTCATGGGGGTTTTCACCTAAAATAGTTTCTACTATACTTAGGACCATTGAATGTGGGGGTTTTCACCTGAGAGTGCACCTAAGGACGAGATATCTTTTGGTCCACTGGAACTTGCCAGTGTTGCCAGCTATGATGTTGAAACTGTTTTATAAAGTGATAGGATGAAATTGGCTTTATATAAAATAGCCTTGAACTCCACCGGCCAAATATGCATATAGTCTATAGAGTTATTCCAGTAAGTGTCCACCATAGTGTCACTTGCCAGATCCATTTCTAATGGAATCTGACCCACTCTGTTGCAAATTATTATTTGTTGCAGAAATATCTGACGAAGAGTAAGGATTACGTTTTGGGTTTCGAGTCTGCACCAACATGTTTTCGCCTGTGGCGTATCATGAAGATGGAGGCTCATTGAAGATTTATTTCCGCTGCTTTATTGTTTTGAGCTAGCTATATGCTATGCAAAGATGTATCACACTATTTACTTTTCCAAGTCTGGATTATTCGTGTAATAATGATACAATGTTGTGATATTCATCGTAAACTGTGTGTGCAAATGAATCGATCCAGGGGTTTGCACTATACACAGGTACCTGCCATATTTATAAGTGCAGGTACGCTACATAAATCCCCTCCCCCTCCTCTACCTTCGCCCAGCATACGCACCGCAACCACGCCGTAGGGCTGCCGCAGCGCGAGCTTGCCGACCCGCCTTTGGCTGCCGTAGTCGACGTCCGATTCCGGTGAGCTCGGAAGTCCCCTCTCCCTCTCGCCTCTTCTTTTCCCTTTCCCTCGTCCTTGCACAGTTTCTTGACCTCGCGTTCCCCTCCCTAGAGCACCGCATCGACGGCGGCGTCACCGCCCAAGTTCGCCGCCCGCGACTTCAACACCGGCCGGAGGAAGACACCACCCCCGCCGTTTCCGACCACTTCGCAAGCTCCGCCTCGACCTCCTCTATCCCCAGGTATCAAACACACGGCCCGGGCCCCTCCCTTTTGTCGAGTTCGTCCGAGCCGGCAATGGCGCCACCGCGGCCGGAGTTCGCTCCGGTGTACCGCGCCGCTCGTTCGTGGTCGATAGGACCTGGACCGTCAGATCTCGATCTGACGGATCCGATTTGTTTCGTTTCCGAACCGGTACCTTTTAATCCGGAGCATTCGTGTTAGTTAGATCATCCGGTCTAGATTAATCGCCCGTCTGAAAATTGTTAAATAAAACAGAAAATAATTCAAATTTCAAAATTTCATAACATTCAAACTATAAGTCCAAATTTAACAAACTTTATATCGTTGAAAAGCTCCTCTCATGTAGATTAATTTGGAATCATTTTTATTCTATTTTGCTTCCGTTAAAATGGAATATTTCGCAAAGAATCATTTCGGCCATTTAGTCCATAACTTAATTTCCAAGAATATTTTTAAAAAGGGAAACCTATGTTAAATGTTGCTATATTGTACCCTCTGTCCAGAGGAATTAAAATATAATTTTTTGAATAATTAATTATACAAGTGCAATTATTTTGTGTAAAACTATTTAAATCAAATGATTTTTAAAATGCAAATTAAATTAAAATTTGGTTCATGCCATCACGCATACATTTAATAACCAGTGAACTATTAAAGTGTTTTACACTTATAATAATGAGGATTGCATCCACGTTTCCATAGCATTGTTTTGGTAATGTGCATATGTATTGAATCCACGTATGTTTGTGGTTTGTTAGATTGTGCGGAGTGCCTCACGTGTTGTGAAGAGTGTAACTTCAACTCTTCAGTTCGCCAAGGCAAGTGACGCACATAAACCACCTATTATTTTCACTTTATGCATAGTAGTGTTTTTTGTAGTATGCATGTTAGGAGTTGTGTGAAGTTACTATATTATGCCATGCTCCTATGTAGTGTTTAGCTATCCCCCACCTTGAGCTTAGTAACAAGAACACTTAGAAGGATGCTTAGCCAAGCAATGAAAACTGTTTTGACTAGTTGGATAGTGAAAAATTAATGAAGTTAATAAATGAACTACCTGGGTGCTGGTTGGAGAACCATGGTGGGTGGCTACTCAGGGGGTCCATGTCTATGGTAATTACCCTTGGTGGAAGCGCACAAATGTGGAAAGTCACCCAGGCTTAAAGAGATTGTAGACACACCTTGCTCAGAAGCTTCCAGTGCAACCACAGGTCATATGGGCTCTGTCTTGACCACATAAGTTGCGAGACTCCGAGATCCTCGTGACCAGCAGATGTAGGGTGATAGGTGGGGATGGGTCCGCTTTATGGATTTTGGGGAATTGCTTCTGAAAGGTCTCGTCTTGGTCTTCTCTTTTCCATTTCATAATTGGGTGACATGGACAAGGGAATGATTGGGTCTTGTGGTGAAAGTGCACACCCTCTCGAGAGTTAAAACTAAGTATACTTAGCCGTGTCCCCGGTTATGGACAATTGAGCAACTAGACATGGCAGATGTTGAAGATCTCCTCATCCCAATTTCTATAATAAAATTTGATGGGTGAACAAGGGTTTGGGAGAGCTCACCGCTTTCTATCGGTGGTGCTCGTTGTGAGTAGTTTTCAAAGTTGTTCACCGTTCTCTATCGGTGGTACTCTTTGTTAACAAAGGTGTTCACTGTTGTCTATCCGTGGTACTCTTTGTCTAAGATGAAAAGTTGTTTATAAATGATAGGACAAAACTGGCTTTATGCAAATCAGCCTCAAACTCCACCAAGCCAAATATGCATGTAGATATACTCTTAGCAATTTTAGCTACAAAGAGTCATCTTGCCACCACAATTCGATCGTGCTGACCCAATATAGTTTGGGCTCCCACTCACCATTGCAGGACCCTCAGACGAGGAGTAAGGATTGATAGGGTCGTGAGTCTCCAACCAACATGTCTTGCCTGTGGCACATGATGAAGATGGAGCTCACTTATCCATTTGCTTTCCGCTGTGTGTTTATTTCGGTTTGAGCTAGCCATGAGCTATGCACCTTGTATCGAACCCTTTTATTTCTGGATCATCGTGTAATGAATATTGATGCAATGTTATGGTATTTCATCTTAAACTGTGTGTGCTAGTAAGTCGATCCAGGGACTAGCACTATACACAGGAGGTCGCTACCTTATAATAAGGAGGGCCTTTACAGATGGTATCAGAGCACTGTGTTGCCTGTAGGTTCGTGACCCTAGGTTTGGATTAGTATTTAGGAATGCCGATAGGAAATAAAATCATATTTTATTAAGTTTTGCATATAATATCTATTGTAATCTTATCTAATCTTTTCTCTCAAAAATATCTTGTAGATGTCCACCTTCACGCATCGTGCTGTAGCCGGAGAAGGGGTGACCGTCTTTTTCGACAGACACTTGGCTGAGCTCGCCACCCTTGTTGGGATACCTCCGCCGATATTCCAGGGCCAGCAGCTGTATAAGCAATCCGAGATCGAGAGGTGGCTGATTGAGACTACCATACCGACTAACCCTGAAGATCCGTCGACTCATGAGGAGATTTATGAGGAGAGATACCCAGACTGGGAGATATCGCTGTCGATAGCCATGCATGGAGCTATTGGACGCATCTGTGGGATTTATCGTCATCTTATACCCACAGGTTCCCCCTATCGTACCCTTGGCAGATGTAGCATGGATGGTGTACCATTCTACTACACCATGACCGAGCACTGGCCGTTGCAGCGCCGCTACTTGATGGAGCACGAGTGTAGTGCAGCAGCTCTTGAGGATTTGTTGAAGGAAGGGATGAAGTTTGTTGATCAAGCGGTTGATGTAGTCAAGGAGGCTAATGATAGGCTTGAGACGTTGGAGAATACAGTGCTATATTTGGATCAAAAGAGGGAGGAACTTCGGGAAGCCAACAGTAGGCTGGAGGAAAAGAAGACCAAGCTGGAGGAAAGGATCAAGATGTTGGAGGAACCCCAGAAGATGGAAGAGGAACTGCTAGAGCAGACAGCGTACAACAAAGTCATAATCAAGACTTTGTCATTGACAGTAGAGAGACGTGACATGTTGTTCTTGGAGAATGTAGAGTTGAAGAAGAAGCTTGAAGAGGCACTAGCAGCACAGAAGAAGGCTATAACCATCTAGGAGGACCAGGAAATGACTGAGGTGGAGGAGGACCCAGAAGAACGCACCATAGAGACGGATGATGGAGAAACACTTTGGATCGTCCCCGAGAAGGATGACAAACCCGCGTTCAACACCCGATCCCACTCTTGTAGGGTCATTTGTACCAAGGCCATTAGAGGATTTCGGCGGTAGTAGCTTGACCACCATTTTATTTGTTTTCATCATTCGATTAGAGTGTTGACCTTACCGAAGCTTGTGGTAAGGCAATACTAGAACGTTTTACTTTCCAAGAAAAACTTATTGATGATTTCTAGTATGAGTTGTGATGGCTGTTTGTGAGCGACTTGCTGTTTTGTTTGTATTGTGTTGTTGGGAAGTAGTTTCCTTTTAGATCTTTCCACCTTTTTTCTCATCTATGCTCTACCCACAGATGCCTCCTCGTCGAAACAACAACCGCAACAACGAAGAGGACAACAACAACAATGGGATGCAGCAAGTGATGACCCAACTCATGCAAGTGATGACCCCGATCTTAGCAAACAACAACAACAACAACCACCCACCCCACCACCTCAAGTGGATATGCTCACTAGGTTCCTAAGGTTGAGGCCAGCAACGTTAACCAGCGCCTCAGAACCCGTGGTGGCCGATGATTGGCTGCGTTCCGTGAACAAGAACCTGGTAACCATCGGATGCACTGATGTCGAGAAGGTCAGATTTGCGGCACATCTGCTAGAAGGACCTGCGGCCAGCTGGTGGGACAATTTCCAAATCACCCACCCATTAGAGGAGGTTACCTGGGAGCTGTTCCAAGAAGGTTTTCGCACTGCCCACATATCCAATGGAGTGATGAGTTTGAAGAAAAGAGAGTTCCGCAACCTGCGTCAAGGCAGTCGCACGGTTGTAGCATACATAGAAGAATTCAACAATCTGGCACGTTATGCACCAGATGATGTGGACTCGAACGCCAAGAGAAGGGAAAGATTCTTGGATGGTCTGAATGATGAACTAGCCGTTCAGCTATCAGTTGTCTATGCACCCAACTATCAGTCCCTGCTTGACAAAGCCACTATCCTGGAAAGCAAACAGAAACATGCCGAGAATAGAAAGAGAAAGCACAACTTCGACAAGCATTACTCTGGAACACCTCAGAAGATGCGGGGTCATCATGAAGGAAGTGGCAGCTCGGGCTTTCAGAAACAAGGTGGAAATGGACACCAACATGGGAACAGTGGTCACCATAATCATGGCCACAACCCTAACGAAGGATATCAAGGCAACAACCACAATGGTCAAGGAAACCACAATGGACAACATCGCCACAACCACCATGAAAAGAAGGACCTAAGCCAGATACAATGTTACTCATGCAAGAAGACGGGACACTACGCCATGCCCAGAGAAGAAACCAGAACAAGGCATCAAGCCCAACTCGTTCCAAAAAGGACACATGAACCATATGGATGTGGAGGAAGTCATGGAGGCACCCGACCTAGTGATCGGTAAGTTCCTAGTCAATTCAGATTTAGCACTTGTCCTCTTTGACTCTGGAGCATCGCATTCATTCATTTCAAGAGCATATGTGAACAAGCATAGGTTACCCACCAAGACCTTAGATAAACCAATCAGAGTGAGCTCTCCTGGGGGAGAAATGTTAAAATTTCAGGAACTCGCCCCTTTACCCTAGACATTGGAAATCACAAATTCCCCACTGAGCCCATTATCCTTGAAAACCAAGGCCTTGATATCATTTTGGGTATGTACTGGTTATCCCAATTTAGGGGGCCAAATTGATTGTGCTAGTAGAGCGATCACCCTCACCACCCCGGAGATGAAGAGAATCCGGTACCAGTCATTTTATGGGTCAAAAGAGGCTAAGTTGAATTCTCTTAAGGGGGTTAGCATGGAAGAGGTACCGATTGTGAAGGAATACCCCGATGTGTTTCCAGACGAACTACCAGGAATGCCACCAGATAGAGATGTAGAGTTCCTGATAGAATTGTTACCAGGAACAGGACCAATAGCAAGAAGACCTTACCCCATGTCTGTGGAAGAGCTGAAGGAGCTTAAGGCACAACTTGAGGAGCAGTTGGGAAAAGGATTCATCCGTCCTAGTTCATCGTCTTGGGGAGCACCTGTGTTGTTCGTGGAGAAGAAGGACAAGAGTATGAGGTTATGCATGGATTACCATCCCCTGAATGAAGTGACCATTAAGAACAAATATCCACTACCGAGAATCAATGACCTGTTTGACCAGCTAGAAGGAGCTAGTGTATTTTCCAAGATCGATCTAAGATCTGGATACTTCCAGTTAAAGATTAGAGAACATGATATACCTAAGACAGCCTTCACCACTAGGTATGGATTATATGAGTATACGGTGATGCCTTTTGGGCTAACCAATGCACCTACTTATTTCATGAACATGATGAACAAAGTATTCATGGAATACTTGGACAAGTTTGTTGTGGTTTTCATAGACGATATTTTGATATATTCCAAGAATAAAAAGGAACATGAAGGACATTTGCGTTTAGTTATGGAGAAGCTCAGAGAGCACAAACTTTATGCAAAGTTAAGGAAATGTGAGTTTTGGTTGAGTGAAGTAGCTTTCCTGGGACACATAGTGTCAGGAGATGGGATTGCTGTGGATCCCGCAAAAGTTGCAGCGGTGACAAAATGGGAGTCAACAAAGAACGTGGCTGAAATCCGCAGCTTTCTGGGCTTGGCGGGATATTATAGGAGGTTCATCGAGAATTTCTCCAAGATAGCCAAACCTATGATAAACTTGTTGAAGAAGGAAAAGAAGTTTAAATGGACCGATGCATGTGAGGCCAGTTTCCAAGAACTAAAGAAGCGTCTAGTGTCTGCCCCTGTATTGTGTCTACCTGACTTAGAGAAAGACTTTCAAGTGTATTGCGATGCTTCACGTCAAGGACTGGGATGTGTGTTAATGCAGGTGGGTAAAGTGGTGTCCTATGCTTCTAGACAACTGAAAAAGCATAAGGGCAACTACCCCACACATGACTTAGAATTGGCTGCAGTAGTGCATGCTTTGAAAACATGGAGACACTACCTGATGGGAAAACGTTGTGAAGTGTTCACCGATCACAAGAGTCTGAAATACATTTTCACCCAGAAGGAGTTAAACTTACGACAAAGAAGGTGGTTAGAATTAATCAAGTATTATAACCTTAACCTTCAGTATCACCCTGGAAAAGCCAATGTAGTAGCAGACGCCTTGAGCCGTAAGGTCTACGTGAACGGCCTTACAAAGGGTGAATTGCCAGAAGACCTGTGTGAACAATTTAAGGATCCCAGACTGGAAGTGGTGACAGAAGGATTTATAGCATCCTTAGAAGTCCAACCGACCTTGACAGACAAGATCAGAGAGACACAGAAGACGGATAAAGAAATGGAAGATATTAGAGTTAACATGAGCAAGGATAAGGCAAAAGGGTTTCATGAGGATGAACTGGGTACACTATGGTTTGAAAAGCGCATCTGTGTGCCCAAATACAAGGAGCTTAGGAAGTTAATTATACAGGAAGCCCACGATTCACCATACTCTATTCACCCTGGCAACACCAAGATGTACATGGATGTAAAGAGTAGATTTTGGTGGAGCAACATGAAGAAAGACATAGCAGAGTATATTGCCTTGTGTGATGTGTGCAACAGAGTCAAGGCAGAAACATCAGAAACCAGCAGGACTACTACAACCGTTACCGGTACCCGAATGGAAATGGGACAAGATCGGAATGGACTTTATCACAGGTTTACCCAGGACCAAATCAGGATATGATTCCATTTGGGTAGTAGTAGACCGTTTGACTAAAGTGGCTCATTTTATACCAGTAAAAGCCACTCACACCAGTGCTAAGCTCGCCAAGATATACATGAGTAGGATCGTATGTATGCATGGTGTTCCAAAGAGCATTGTTTCCGACAGGGGAACACAGTTTACCTCGCATTTTTGGAAGCAACAACATGAGTCCCTGGGAACTAGATTGGAGTTCAGCACCGCATTCCACCCACAGACTGATGGACAGACCGAAAGAGTTAATCAGATTCTTGAAGACATGTTGAGAGCATGTGCACTAGATTATGGATCAAGTTGGGATGAAAATCTACCATACGCAGAGTTCTCATACAACAACAGCTACCAATCTAGCATAGAGATGACTCCATTTGAAGCCTTGTATGGGAATAAATGCACCACCCCATTACTATGTAATGGAGTAGGAGAGCCTAACCTCTTCAGACCAGATATTATCCAAGAGGCGGAGGAAAAAGTCAGATTGATCCGAGACTGATTAAAGATAGCCCAATCCAGACAGAAGAGCTATGCAGATTCTAAGCGAAGGGAGATTACTTATGAAATTGGCGATATAGCATACCTTAGAGTATCCCCACTACGTGGCGTGAAGAGATTTGGAATCAAAGGAAAGTTAGTACCACGGTTCATTGGTCCATATAAGATCCTTTCTCGCAAGGGAGAAGTAGCTTATGAGTTGGAACTTCCAGAAGTCTTCTCAGCAGTACACAATGTGTTTCACGTGAGTCAACTGAAGAAATGTCATCCCGAGATGGCGGAAACCCCGTTGAAGGATACAATACCAATAGAAGAGGTCCAATTGGAAAGTGACCTCACTTACGAAGAGAAACATGTCAAGATACTTGAGACAACGGAAAGATTCACCCGTACCAAGACGATCAGGTTATGCAAGGTTCAATGGAAACACCACACAGAGGAAGAAGCAACCTGGGAACGAGAAGATGATCTCCGCGAGGACCACCCACACCTATTTGCTATCCCATCCGAATCTCGAGGACGAGATTCATCTTAAGGGGGTTAGTCTTGTAACATCCCAAATTTTATAAATTCAAACGCATGCATACATCCACCATATCATCATTGCACTTCAAATCTCTGGTTGACACTTGTCTTCTTTTATCACAATACAAATAGAATTAAGTTTATAATGCACAAATTGTGTCATAGAAAATAAGTTTAATTTTCACTAAACCATTTTTATCCCTAAGTCTTGCTACATGATTCTATTTTTGATAAGCTTTTCAAAATATATTTTTTTATATTTTTCTGAGGAGTTTTGAATCAGATTCTATTTTTAATTTGAATTCAGAAATCTTAAAACAAAAATAATTAGAACAAAAAAAAAGCCAGGCCGGCCCAGCAACGGCCCGCGCGCACTGCTATTCTTCTCTCTCTCTCTTCCAGGCGGGCCCCACGCGTCAGATCCATCTTCCCCAACCGTTCCCGCGCCGGCCGCCACGACCCCGACGCCCACGACGCACGCCCCGCACTCTCTCGAGCCACAACGGGGCGCTGACCACGCCCCTTTAAATCCCCTCCCCCTCCTCTACCTTCGCCCAACATACGCACCCCAACCACGCCGTAGGGCTGCCGCAGCGCGAGCTCGCCGAGCCGCCATTGGCCGCCGCAGTCGACGTCCGATTCCGGTGAGCTCGGAAGTCCCCTCTCCCTCTCGCCTCTTCTTTTCCCTTTCCCTCGTCCTTGCGCAGCTTCTTGACCTTGCGTTCCCCTCCCTAGAGCACC
This sequence comes from Poa annua, assembly GCA_026929855.1. Taxonomy (NCBI): domain Eukaryota; kingdom Viridiplantae; phylum Streptophyta; class Magnoliopsida; order Poales; family Poaceae; genus Poa; species Poa annua. The sequence continues at coordinate 35,024,917 of CM049426.1, forward strand.
GCATCGACGGCGGCGTCACCGCCCGAGTTCGCCGCCCGCGACTTCAACACCGGCGAGCAACGGCCAGAGGAAGACACCACCCCCGCCGTTTCCGACCACTCCGCAAGCTCCGCCTCGACCTCATCTATCCCTAGGTATCAAACACACGGCCCGGGCCCCTCCCTTTTGTCGAGTTCGTCTGAGCCGGCAATGGCGCCACCGCGGCCGGAGTTCGCTCCGGTGTACCGCGCCGCTCGTTCGTGGTCGATAGGACCTGGACCATCAGATCTCGATCTGACGGATCCGATTTGTTTCGTTTCCGAACCGGTACCTTTTAATCCGGAGCGTTCGTGTTAGTTAGATCATACGGTCTAGATTAATCGCATGTCTGAAAATTCTTAAATAAAACAAAAAATAATTCAAATTTCAAAATTTCATAACATTCAAACTATAAGTCCAAATTTAAAAAACTTTATATCGTTGAAAAGCTCCTCTCATGTAGATTAATTTGGCATCATTTCTATTCTATTTTGCATCCGTTAAAATGGAATATTTCGCAGAGAATCATTTCGGCCATTTAGTCCATAACTTAATTTCCAAGAATATTTTTAAAAAGTGAAACCTATGTTAAATGTTGCTATATTGTACCCTCTGTCCAGAGGAATTAAAATATAAATTTTTGAATAATTAATTATACAAGTGCAATTATTTTGTGTAAAACTATTTAAATCAAATGATTTTTAAAATGAAAATTAAATTAAAATTTAGTTCATGCCATCACGCATACATTTAATAACCAGTGAACTATTAAAGTGTTTTACACTTATAATAATGAGGATTGCATCCACGTTTGCATAGCATTGTTTTGGTAATGTGCATATGTATTGAATCCATGTATGTTTGTGGTTTGTTAGATTGTGCGGAGTGCCTCACGTGTTGTGAAGAGTGTAACTTCAACTCTTCAGTTGGCCAAGGCAAGTGACGCTCATAAACCACCTATTATTTTCACTTTATGCATAGTAGTGTTTTTTTGTAGTATGCATGTTAGGAGTTGTGTGAAGTTACTATATTATGCCATGCTCCTATGTAGTGTTTAGCTATCCCCCACCCTGAGCTTAGTAACAAGAATACTTAGAAGGATGCTTAGCCAAGCAATGAAAACTGTTTTGACTAGTTGGATAGTGAAAAATTAATGAAATTAATAAATGAACTACCTGGGTGCTGGTTGGAGAACCATGGTGGGTGGCTACTCAGGGGGTCCATGTCTATGGTTCATGTCTATGGTAATTACCCTTGGTGGAAGCGCACAAATGTGGAAAGTCACCCAGGCTTAAAGAGATTGTAGACACACCTTGCTTAGAAGCTTCCAGTGCAACCACATGTCATATGGGCTCTGTCTTGACCACATAAGTTGCGAGACCCCGAGATCCGCGTGACCAGCAGATGTAGAGTGATAGGTGGGGATGGGTCCGCTTTATGGATTTTGGGGAATTGTTTCTGAAAGGTCTCGTCTTGGTCTTCTCTTTTCCATTTCATAATTGGGTGACATGGACGAGGGAATGATTGGGTCTTGTGGTGAAAGTGCACACCCTCTCGAGAGTTAAAACTAAGTATACTTAGCCGTGTCCCCGGTTATGGACAATTGAGCAACTAGACATGGCAGATGTTGAAGATCTCCTCATCCCAATTTCTATAATAAAATTTGATGGGTGAACAAGGTTTTGGGAGAGCTCACCGCTTTCTATCGGTGGTGCTCGTTGTGAGTAGTTTTCAAAGTTGTTCACCGTTCTCTATCGCTGGTACTCTTTGTTGACAAAGGTGTTCACTGTTGTCTATCAGTGGTACTCTTTGTCTAAGATGAAAAGTTGTTTATACATGATAGGACAAAACTGGCTTTATGCAAATCAGCCTCAAACTCCACCAAGCCAAATATGCATGTAGATATAGTCTTAGCAATTTTAGCTACAAAGTGTCATCTTGCCACCACAATTCAATTGTGCTGACCCAATATAGTTTGGGCTGCAACTCACCATTGCAGGACCCTCAGACGAGGAGTAACGATTGATAGGGTCGTGAGTCTCCAACCAACACGTCTTGCCTGTGGCACATGATGAAGATGGAGCTCACTTATCCATTTGCTTTCCGCTGTGTGTTTATTTCGGTTTGAGCTAGACATGAGCTGTGCACCTTGTATCGAACCCTTTTATTTCTGGATCATCGTTTAATGAATATTGATGCAATGTTATGGTATTTCATCTTAAACTGTGTGTGCTAGTAAGTCGATCCAGGGACAAGAACTATACACAGGAGGTCGCTACCTTATAATAAGGAGGGCCTTTACACCAAGTCAAAGGGCAAAGGGACCGCACCCATGAAGAAGTCATTCTTCAAGAAGAACCAAAATATTTTCTTGGTGACTCAAGAGCAATATCCCACCGATGATGAAGATAGTGACAAGGAGGACACTCCAACGCAAGTGGCCGCTATAGCCATTTCTTCTACACCTTCGTCAGTCTACTCCTCACCTAATGAGATCCCCATCATCAAGAATGGGAGATGTCTTATGGCAAAGACATCCGAGGTAAAATCGTCCCCCACCTGTATATATCATTATGTTGATGATGGCATGAGTCTTCAAGTCAAGAAAGAAATTATTGCCTTTGATAAATTCATGACTAACTTGCAAGGAGAAGGGAAAAAGCATTTTGGCTCGATTATGAGTCGTATATGTGATCTTGAGGATGAGCTTGAGTTAAAAGGAGAGATTGAGAGAGAGGATGCTCACACAAAGGTGTCTCTCAAATCCTCCCTTGAAGATGAACAAGAAGCTCATGCTCTCCTTAAAGAGCAACTTGCCAAGATCACTAAGGATCATGATCTTTACTTTGCTAAATGTAAAATTGTGCAAAATGGAAAGTCCGAGCTTGTGGTTGCTCATGCTAGACTTTGTGAAGACTTTGAGACACTTGAAAATACTCACAAGGTGTTGACAAGTGATCACAAACGTCTCCTCAAGTCTCGTGATCAACTCCAAACTCGGATATCTACTCTTGAGAAACCTAGCACTTCTACTCCTTTGAATGATCATGCAAATGTTGTGAAGGATAATGCTAGGGTGTTGTTTGTCCCTCCGAAGGCAACTACGCCCAAGACCTCTCTTGACAAAGGTAAGGGGACACTCACTACTCCTATCCATGAGCGAGTGCCCCACAGGGGTAAAGAAGGTCTAGGCTATAATGCTAAGGAGAAGAAAAAGACAAATAAGAAGGCCAAGCCCGCACAAGCCAAGAAGGATAACACTGCGAGTGGAAATGCCACAAGGGGCACTCCTACTCGTGATGACTTTGCGGGCACTTCTAACCCCAACTATACTTTATATGTTGATTATTATGGGGATGTCTATGTTAGATACATTGGTCCTTTTGATGGTTATATTGAATATGCTATTTGGGTTCCAAAGACCCTTGTTGCTAACCAAAAGGCACCCATTGGAAAATGGGTACCTAAGTCAAAGAATTGATTGTGTGTAGGGCCTTGCTTCCGGTGGATCAAAATGAATAATTGATAGTGGGTGCACTAGTCATATGACCGGAAGCAAGGAGATTGTAACGGAGTTGAAGCCTAATGATGATCAAGTAACCGTTACATATGGTGATAATTCCAAGTCTAAGGTAATGGGACTCGGCAAGGTGGTAGTGGCACCGGACATCACACTTGTGAATGTCTTGCTTGTCGAATCCCTCGGTTTCAACTTAATCTCGGTTCATTTCTTAATTTGTTTGGGTTATTCCGTTCTCTTTGAAAAGGATATTGTCATCCTTATGCGAAGCAAGTCCCTCAATGTGTCTTTCGTTGGGTACGTTGAAAATGGGCTATATGTGGTTGATTTCTTCGGAGTCACCACTTCCCATACAATGTGCCTATTTGCTAAGGCGGACTTGGGTTTGGTTATGGCATCGCCGACTAGCCCATGTCAACATGAGGACTTTGCAAAGTCTCCAAAAGGGTGGTCATATCCTAGGACTAAAAGACCATGTTTCTTTCTCAAAGGATCGAATGTGTAGGGCTTGTGTTGAAGGAAAAATGCATGACATTCACCATCCAAGCAAGACCATCATTTCATCAACAAGGGTTTTGGAGCTTCTCCACGTTGACCTCTTTGGTCCTATTCCGGAAGCTAGTCTTGGTGGCAAGAAGTATTGCTTGGTGATTGTTGATGATTATTCAAGATACACATGGGTTTTCTTCTTCAAGTCGAAGACGGAGACTCAACAAACAATCATTGACTTCTCCAATGAGGCTCAACGTCAACACAATGTCCCAATCTTGGTGATAAGAAGTGACAACAGTTCCGAGTTCAAGAATGTAGCGTACCTGCACTTTAAATAAAGCAGATACCCGTGTATAGTGCAAATCCCTGGATCGATTCGTTTGCACACACAGTTTACGATGTAATATCACAACAAAGCATCAACTTTATTACATCGATGATCCAGACTTACACAATATTCATTACAAGTTGCATAGCATAAAGCTAGCTTTGAAATAGTACATAGCGGAAATAAAATAGCAGTGAGTCTCCATCACTTTCATGTTTCCACAGGCGAAAACATGTGGGTTGTAGACTCGAAACCTTTAAACGAAACCTCACTCGTCATCTGATCAATCTGCAATAAGAAAAATTATTGCAACAACGTGGATCAGATTCCATTAAAAATGGAGTCTGGCAAGTGACACTATGGTGGACACTTAATGGAATAACTCTATAGCCTATATGCATATTTGGCTGGTGGAGTTCAAGGCTGTTTTGCATAAAGCCAATTTTTCCTACTCTTTTGAGAACACTTTCTTCAAATCAAGACAAGTATGGCATGAAAACCATAATCTCATCTTCCCTTGTTCACCCATCAAGTTTTATTTCTGAAGTTGGAATGATGGAATCCTCCGTTTGACGTCCGTGATCAGCTGCTCAAATTGTCCGTACCGGGGACACGGCTAAGTACTTAGTTTTACACTCTACAGAGGTTGTGCACGTTCACCATTGTACCCATTCAACCCAAACTATCCTTTACACACTTATAGTGATAAGGAAAAGGAGATGAATGAGACGAGATCTTTCAGAAGCATTTTCCCTGCCACTCTGGTTTGACCCGTTCCACCTAACACTCTCTACATCTGCTAGTCAAGCCGGAGAGAGTCCACGCAACATAATTGATCAAGCCAGAGCCCATTGGCAATGGCTGCACTGGAAGCAATCGTCACTCGGAGTTCTTCAGATTCCTCTGTTCCCTGGGTGGCCATCCACAAGTGCACTCTCAGGTGAAAACCACCATGCTCATGGCCCCAAGTATAGTAGAAACTACCTTAGGCGAAGACAACCACAAGCACAACCCTGAGTAGCCACTCAACATAAACCATTCAACCAATCCACCCAGGTGATTCATTAACTTAGTGAATGTGTACTCTCAGGTGAAAACCACCATGCTCACGGCCCTAAGTAGAATAGAAATTCATCCTAGGCGACGACAACCATGAGCACAGTCCTGAGTAGTCACTTAACATTTTGTAAAACTTTTGATCAATTGCATAGCATCAATATTTCTACTAAGTATTATATAGGAACCTAGACACAGGAGTAAGGAATTTCTACACAGGTCTAGCATAGCAATACTATCCTACACATGCTTATATAAAAATACACTAAGTAATGCATATAGAAAATAGTAGGAAGTTTACGAGGTGTGCCACTTGCCTTTGAATGTTGTTGTTGTTCACAAACTCTTTTCAACGATACTCGGAACTCTCCGTTCATTCTAAACAATAAACAACAATACAACAATCATAAAACAAAACACACCACATACAATCCTACATAATGAACAAACAAGTTTCATAAACTTCTAAGGAAAACATGTCATGCATGATAAGCAAATTATTTCTAAGGGTGACGAGGTGGTAACTCGGCAAATCTCAGGGTTGTGCACCCCGTGTTGATTGATGGGGAGAGAGAGAGGTGTTGGTGATCACGACGGCTGACAAGCAAGGATTTACCCAGGTTCAGGCTCCCGGAGGATAACACCCTACTCCTGCTTGTCTGATTATTGATGCGAGTAGCGATTACAATGGCGAGATTGCGATCTCGCTAGGGTTTGTGGTGGTGGCTATGAGCGTGTCCTCTAGGACGGGCAACCCTCCTGGCTTTATAGGTAGCCAGGTCTCGGGCGGTTGGTACAGATATGGCAGGTTACAAGACCTAACCGAGTTGGACTAGGATACGTGGTACCCCGAGTGGGCCTTCTGTGGGCCTTTCCATGATTGGCGCGGCCCAGGTAGCCTTGCGATGGGCTAGTCGAAAGGTAGCCCCACGTCAGTAGCCCCCGAGTGCTTGGTCGAAGCGCAGCGTCGGGCAAAAGACTTCCTCCTCCTGGACGCGCCATTGGATTGCTTGATCTTGAGCTTGAACTCGATTTCTTCAGTCGAACAGGCCTCTCCCGATGGGAGTAACCTTTGCAGTCGAATTACTTTGTACTGTTCTTGATGTGAAGATTGCTTCTATTCGGCCATGTTGGCTTACTTGTAGATCTGATTCGGTTGCGGGAGCTTACTCGACTTTCTTCGTCACCCGAATAGACTTTTTCGGGTTCCTTGACCAGCGCATTGTCTTCAGTTGTTTCAGCTTAGGAGCCTACCACTCGAACCTTGCATTCGAGTTATCACGCCTCTGCGCCAGATGGGACGTGACATGGCGGGGCCCACTGGCAGCGCTGACCGCGGTCAGCAGTTGTCACGTTTCCGAACTGGGCGGGAAATTTTCGCGCACAATGATGACGCCTCGATTGTCGTGCATAGTGGAGGAAGTTGGCGGCGACGGTTGGCCTCTTTGCTTGACACGTGGACGGCGGGATGAAGATGCTCTGAACCGCTACGCGACGGAGGGCTAAGATTGATTTTGCTGAGGCATAAGTATTGCGCCGCAGCGCGAGGGCATCGTCTTCTCCATTCGTCCGCGCCTCCTTTCCTCTGCCTTCTGCCATTCTCGCCCTCACCAGTGTTCCGTGCTTTTTGTCCGAGCTCCTTGCGCTGCCCCACGACGCCATGGGCAAGCCGAAGACTGCCGCTGGTTCCTCCGCCGCCGCCGACGAAGCCGGGCTGATGAAGAAGCCCGACGGCGACTGGCAGAGGTCGTCGGTGAAGAAGGCGGAGGTCAAACTCCTCCGTGCTCAGGGTCTTCTTCCGCCTGCTGATCAAGTCCAGGTACGCGCTCCTGGCAAAGAAGTTTATCCCACACCCCGCGATGGGGAACGCGTATGCTTCGTGGATTTCCTTCCGCGGGGCTTCGGGTTCCCCTTGCACGATTTTGTGCGCGGTCTCTTGTATGCCTATGGGGTTCAGATCCATGATCTGACCCCCAATGGCGTCTTGAGCATCGCGGGCTTTATTGTGCTCTGCGAGAGCTTCTTGGGTGTCGCGCCCCACTGGGCGCTGTGGAAGTCGCTCTTCCTCGTTCGCAAGAACGTCGGGAAGAACGGGTTGCCCTTCCCCGTGGGCGGCTTCGGAATCCAAGTGCGCGGTGACACCGCGTACTTCCAGATGAAGAAGTCGGACTCCGTCCAGGGGTGGCGCAAGAAGTGGTTCTACGTCCAGTCGAGCCAGGACGGCCTGGCTGCATTCGACAGCGGACGCGGTCAGCGGAAGACCCACGCCTGGTCGCAACCGCTAGCTGCGGAGGAGAAGGAAGCCGCGCAGCCTCTGCTGGGCCTGCTACGCGACCTTACCAAGACCCTTGGGCGCGAGGCGGGTGGCGTCTTCTTGATGGCCACCTTCTTCCGTCTTCGGGTGCAACCGCTCAGTGCTAGGCCCCACCCGATGTGGGCCGTCGAGGGCGTCAGCACTGAGCCACTTGACGAGGAGGAGGTGGAAGCCAAGGTTATGTCCATCACCAACCTCTGAGTCGCGGATACCTGCAACGTCAAGTGCCCAGTTGCTGCTTACGGGGCATCGAACCCCGTTCCTGAGGTAAGTTCTTGACTTGTTCTCCTTGTTGTTCTGTTTCTTGATTTCTTGCTTATTGATTCGACTTGCATCTACTTGCTTCAGGGTCGGTCCCTGCTGATCAGCCTTCCTCCTCTCCCTGAAAACGGACCCGACGACGAGTCGAAATTTGTCGAGGAGGATGATGATGATGATGACGAGCTTCCGTCAGCTGTCTCCCCCAATGACGAAGTGGAGGATGACGATGATGACGAGGAACCCGCGCGGAAGAGGCAGAAGCGCCGGAGCGGCGGTGACTCGGCGACAGCTTCGTCGCCCGCAAGGGGTGCGGAAGCTGATCCAGAAGAAGTCGTCGCGACGTCGTCGGGTGCGCGGTCACCAGGTGGCTGGAGCGAGCCCCTGGTTGTTCCCCCTGTCAGCTCCGCGCCACCGCACGCGTTCGGGCGGCTGCTGTCTGTCTCCCTGGGGAGCGATGATGAACTCGAGACCACCAGGTAAGTACCTTGTTGACTTCGAGTTGTCTTTTGTAGTTCCAATCTTGCACTTGGTCATTGTTCTGTTGCTTCAGCCGTCGTTCTGGCGATGTCCACTCTCCTCATCGTGAGGTGGAGCATACGTCCGCCCCTTCGACCGAGCTGGTGACCCGAGTGGCAGCCGAGGAGCGCCCGCAACCTGCTGTCGTCGCGTCTTCAAGTCGCGCTCCTCCGCCGCCTTCCGTTGATGCCGAGCTTCTAGACCACGTGAGTCCTTTGTACTTGTACTTATAGTCTTGAATTTTGATCGGGTGCGCGATCAGCGTTCCCGATGGGAGTAGCCCCCAAAGGTGTGGGTGACTAGTAGAGTCGCCTGCAACTTTATTAAGATTTTGCTTTTGTTTCAGCCCTACTACCGCCAACAACTTGATCCAGCCGCTGCTTACGTTCGCCTGGAAAAGGAGAGGGACCAGCTTCGCGCTTCCCTTGACCAGGCTGATAAGCGGGTTGCTGAGCTTGAGCTGAAGATTCGGAGTCAGGGTGAGCTTGAGAAGTCCCTCCACGAGTTCCAGGAGCGGGAGCGGATGCGGGTTGACCAAGAGAAGACTCAAGTCGACCGCCTTCTTTCCCTCGCCGGTGCTCTTGGGGGTAGGTTTCGGCTTGACACCTACTGTGTTGTTGCTTTTGCCTTTGTCTGATGTTTGACTTTTTTGCACAGAGACATGCGGTGGAGCTTCTGAGGAGGGCTCGTCGAGTGACACCGTCGACTTGGCGACGGCTGTCGGCTTCCTAGACCGTGTCTACGCGTATGCGTCTGATGCTCTTAGGAAGTCCACAGATGCGCTGAAGAAGTCGACGGGAGCCCTTACGACGGTGCACCGTAACATCTTCCCAAGCGACCCACCGCCGACTGCCGTGGACGCCCTTGCTGCTCCATTTGAGGATGACGCGACCACCCTCGCCGACTTCACTCGGGCGCAGACGGTACGCGGCTCCGAGCTCACCTTCCAGCTCCTCCTAGGCCACCGAATTCAGGGCGACTTCGAGAAGGTTGTCAGCGGCTTCCCCCGTAGGCCTGATGGCCGGACCGCGTCCTTGGGCGGAGTTAAAGTGCGGGCTGCACAGCTTGCTGTGACGCTTGTGTCTACCTTCGAGAGGGCGCTGGCCAAGGCGGCCTGATGGCCGGACCGCGTCCTTGGGCGGAGTTAAAGTGCGGGCTGCACAGCTTGCTGTGACGTTTGTGTCTACCTTCGAGAGGGCGCTGGCCAAGGCGACTGGGTCGACTGCTGCTCGGAAGAGTCGCTCACAGTCGGAGTCTGTTGCCCAGGAGTAGTTGTAGGGGCTTAGCAGTCGCAGTGTCATGTACTGATAACTTTTGCTTTGTAATTGCTGTCTATCGATATTTTGTTGGGTCTTCTGGCCTTTGACAATACTCTGGCTGAAATTGAATGTTTCTTCCCATCATATTTGTCTATGCTGATCAGTCGTATATTGTTATTGATTCTGCACGTTCATGACAGACTGACTTGCTCGGTGGCACGTCTTCTGCTTCTACGGCTGGTCCAAGTGGCGATGTATCTTCTTCAAGTGCTCACCGTCGCCAAGCTGCTCCGGCCCCTCCGCGAAGTGCGAACGACCAGCGTATAATCACTTAATTGAAGAATAAGGTGATTGAGCTTGAGGCTACCTTGAAGAATACCGAGCTGCTCTTGCAGCGCTCCAGGTCTCATCCGACTGCGGGGTTTTCCCAACGCGAAGATTTTCTGATCGGGGAGATCGATCTCATCAGTCGGCAGCTTCAAGGTTGGTACTCTCTGCGGCTGCCTTTCCTTGTTGAAATTTGCTTGTTCCGACTTCTAGCTTGTGTATGCAGACGTGAACCCAGATTGGGAGGCTGAGCGGGACCGCGTTGAAGAGCGTGTTACCTGGGAGGCGTCTGGCGACTCCCACGAAGCTCGCCATTTCTGGGTGAACAAGTCGCGAGGGCGCATCCTTGCTCGTATGCTCGACCGAACCTGGCGTGCGACTGTCCTCTTGGAGAATTGCCGGAAGACCTTGTGGCACATCCACCGCGTCTACTTCCCGCATAATTGGCAGCCGCATGGGCTGTCCACCTTGCTCGAGAGGTTCCGTGACGGCGATGCTCTGAAGGAGATCGTCCACGCGCAGCTTGTCGCCGGGGCGAATGCGGCCCTGGCGTACGTTCGGCTGCATCGGCCTAACCTTCCGTTGGAGAGGCTGATGGGTGGACTGCCTGGCGATGCCGAGTACGCCGATACCCTGGCGGCTGCGCGCCAGATGATTGAGCATGTGCAGAAGCACAGCGAACGTCTTGTTGGCCCACTCGGAGCGCCGAAGGCCGAGCCTGTAGAATAAGAGTAGTTTTCTTCTGCTGTATAGGGTTAGTCAATGTGGCGACTATGCCAATGTAAATGACAGTATATGAAATTAGAAGAATTCTCGAGCAATGAGTGAAATTGTTTTCGTTACTGTGCGAGTATTTGCTTTTGTTTTGACTTGTGTGGCTAGCCCCCGAGTACCTTGGGTGACGGCCTAAGCCTGCGTTGTGAACCTGTGTGGCGCAGCCCCCGAGTGAGTCGAGTGGCGTCCTAGGATTCTTTCAAGTGAGACCTGTGTACCGCGGCTACCGATTGCATCGGGTGGCGATTTAGGGTTTTGGACTTGACCTGTATGGCGCAGCCCCCGAGTAGCTCGTGTGGCGGCCTAGGATTTCTTCAGGGAAGCCTGTATGGCGCAGCCCCCGAGTAATTCGAGTGGCGGCCTAGGAATTTGCAAGTGTGTCCTGTGAGGTGCAGCCCCCGAGTATTTCAGGTGGCGACCTAGGATTTTGGACTTGACCTGTGCGGCGCACCTCCCGAGTAAGTCGAGTAGGGGCCTAGGATTTTTGAGTTGTACCTGTTTGGCGCAGCCCCCGAGTGGTTCGAGTGGCGGCCTAAGCTTTTCAAGTGTGACCTGTGAGGTGCAGCCCCCGAGTGCGTCGGGTGGCGACCTAGGATTTTGGACTTGACCTGTGCGGCGCATCTCCCGAGTAAGTCAGGTAGAGGCCTAGGATTTTTGAGTTGTGCCTGTTTGCGCAGCCCCCGAGTTTGTTCGAGTGGCGTCCTAGACTTTTATTTCAACCTGTGTGGCGCATCTCCCGAGTAAGTCGGATAGAGGCCTAGGATTTTTGAGTTGTGCCTGTTTTGGCGCAGCCCCCGAGTGGTTCGAGTGGCGGCCTAGACTTTTATTTCAACCTGTGTGGCGCAGCCCCCGAGTGAATCGAGTGGCGGCCTATGATTTTTTGTTTGTCTTGACTGAGAAGGTAGAGTGAACAGCATTTTCTTCAAATCACTTTATTGATTGCTGCGAACAGGCCGCCTCATTAAAACCCTTCCAGTCCCCTCAAGTACCCTGGTAAGGGAAAGAGTGCGTCTGAAACCTGTCGCTTTGACATGTTATCCTTGTTACAATGGTTGATTCGACTAAGCATAGAACTGCCGGAGTTGTGCGAAGTTCCACGGGTTGCTGCAGGCTGCTCCTGTCTTCGAGTCCTTTAAGCGATATGCTTCGTTGCCAATCGCCTCTGTGACGATGTACGGACCCTCCCATGGGGAGGCGAGCTTGTGCACTTTTTTCTGTTTGAGGCGAAGGACCAGGTCACCTGCGACGAAAGCTCTTGGTCGCAATCTTCGTCCGTGATAGTTGCGTAGGTCTTGCTGGTATACGGCTGATCGCGCCAGAGCGATGTCGCGTGCTTGGTCCAATATGTCCATGCTATCTTCGAGTGCCTCTTCTGCGTCTGACTCGTCGTAGGCGACCACCCGTGGTGCGTCAAACTTGATGTCGCGGGGTAGGACTGCTTCTGTGCCGTACACCATGAAGAATGGAGTGTACTGGGTGGATCTGTTGGGCGTGGTCCGCAGACTCCAGAGGACTGATGGTAGTTCTTCGACCCATGCGCCCGCTGCGCGCCTGAGTGGCACACGCAGTCGCTTCTTGATGCCTCTGCAGACTAAACCGTTGGCCTTCTCCACTTGCCCATTGGATTGCGGGTGTGAAACGAATGCATAGCTGAGTTTGATACGTTGCTCTGAGCAGAAGTCTTTGAATTCTTCGGCTGTGAAGTTCGAGCCGTTGTCTGTGATGATCCCGTTCGGCACTCCGAATCTGAAGATGATGGACCTGATGAAGTTGACCGATGTGGATGCAGTCGAACTTGTGATGGGTGCGGCTTCAATCCACTTAGTGAACTTGTCGACTGCAACCAGGAGGTGAGTATGCCCTCCGGGTGATGATTTCTTCAGCAGGCCCACCATGTCTAGCCCCCATTGGGCAAAGGGCCAGTCTAGCGGTATTGTCTTGAGCTCTGATGCTGGCGCGTGTGGCTTGTTGGCAAACTCTTGGCACCCTGTGCATTTCTTTACTAGATCTTCGGCGTCCTGAATGGCTGTTAACCAGTAGAACCCGGCTCGTAGTGCTTTGACCACCAGTGCTCGACTGCAGGCATGATGCCCGCAGATACCCGCGTGGATGTCGAGTAGGATGGCTTGGCCGTCGACTGGGTCTATGCACCTCTGCAGGATTCCCGATATACTTCTCTTGTAGAGCTCCCCGTTGATGACGGTGAAGCTTTTGGAGCGCCTGATGATTCGCTTTGCTTCGACTGGGTCCGCTGACAGCTTCTGATGCAGTATGTACGCCAGGTATGTTCCTGTCCATGTGGCTTCAACTAGCATGACTTCCATGGGGACCTTCTCTTGGCTTGACGGGTTTGCATCGCCTTTTGCTTTTGTTGCGGTGCTTGCTGCGGCTTTAGTCTTGATAGATCTCTGCGTGATGCGCTCGAGGAGGACGCCGGGTGGAACTGGGACTCTGTCTGATCCCATGTTAGCGAGGACGTCGGCTTCTTCGTTGCTGTCGCGGCCGACGTGCCTTAACTCGCAGCCCTCGAAGTTGCCTTCCATCTGGTTGTACAGGTCTCGGTAGGCGATCATGTTGTCGGCGATGGCGTCGCATGACTTCATGGTTTGCTGTACCACCAGGTAGGAGTCGCCGTAGATCATGAGGTGCGTGGCGCCGCAGTTCTTGGCCATCTTCATGCCATGGATCAGGGCCTCGTACTCGGCTTCGTTGTTAGATGGCGTCGGAAAGTCCATCTGTAGGACATACTTCATCTTGTCACTCTTGGGGGAGATGAGCACAACTCCTGCCCCGGCTGACTTGAATTTCTTGGAGCCATCGAAGTACATAGTACATGCGTTGGACAAGTGGGGGACATTTGGTAGCTGGGCTTCTATCCACTCGGTGGTGAATTCTGGGAGGACTTGGGCCTTGATGGACTTCGGGTGAGCATACTTCAGCCCCATGGTCCTAGTTCGACAACCCACTTGGCGACTCGTCCTGTCGCGCGTTGGTTTGTGAGAATGTCTGCTAGGCCAGAGGAGCTTACCACCGTGATCGGGTGCTCGGAGAAGTAGTGGACGACCTTCCTGGAGGTCATGAAAACTCCATACGCCAGCTTCTGGTAGTGTGGGTAGTTCTGCTTGGACAGGGTGAGGACTTCGCTGAGGTAGTAGACGGACCTTTGCACCAAGTGACTGTGCTCTTCTTCTTCTCGCTCGACTACGAGTACCGTGCTCACCACCCTGTTTGTTGCTGAGACGTATAAGTATAGCGGCTCATTTTCCAGCGGTGCCACGAGGACTGGGGAGGTTGTCAGGGTTTTCTTGAGATGGTCGAACGCATCCTGCGCCTCCTGTATCCACTCGAACTTGTCCGTCTTCTTCATCAGTTGGTAGAAAGGTAAAGCTTTCTCTCCCAACTTACTAATGAACCGGCTAAGAGCTGCGACTCGGCCGGCTAATCGCTGCACCTCACGGAGTTTGGTTGGTGCTGGCATTGTGAGAATGTTCTGCACCTTTTCGGGGTTCGCTTCGATTCCTCTTGCAGATACGAGGTACCCTAGTTGCTCTCCGGCTGGCACGCCGAACACGCACTTCTATGGGTTGAGCTTGATCTGGTACACATCAAGTGCAGCGAAGACCTTGCGGAGGTCGTCGACTAAGGTATCTTCCTTTCGGGTCGTGACGACGATGTCATCGGCGTAGACTTGGACGATCTGCCCGATGAGCCCTTTGAGGCACGCTTGCATTGTCCGCTGGTACGTGGCACCCGCGTTCTTTAACCCGAACGGCATCGTCTGGTAGCAAAAGACGCCGTCGGGTGTGATGAAGGCCGTTTTTTCTTCGTCCTCGACTTTCAGCCTGATCTGCTGGTAACCTGAGTAGGCGTCCAGGAAGGACGGGCGCTCGCAGCCTGCTATCAAGTCGATGATCTGGTCTATCCGCGGGAGCGGGAAGTCATCCTTGGGGCAACACTTGTTGACTGCGGTGAAGTCAACGCACATGCGTAGTTTTTTCGTCTTCTTTTTCTCCACTAGGACCGGGTTGGCGACCCAGTCCGAGTCCTTGATCTCTCGGATGAACTTGGCGTGCAGTAGTCTGTCGACTTCCATGGTGATCGCGTCTCGCTTGGGTCTTGAGAAGCGTCGCATGGATTGTTTGACTGGTCTTGCGTCCTTGTGGACCTTTAGAGAGTGCTCGGCGAGTTCCCTGGGTATCCCTGGCATGTCAGAAGGTTGCCATGCAAAGATCTTCCAGTTCTCACGTAGGAACTCGACGAGCGCGCTTTCCTATGCGGGGGTCAGACTTGACGAAATCTTGACCGTCTTTCTGCTATCAGTCGGATGGACTTGGTGGGTGACGGTGTCGTCGTTCGTGTTGAATGCTGTGTCCTTGGTTGGCTTCTTGCGAGATGGAAAGATGGTCTTGTCGTTGTCGGCTGATATGGCCTTGAAGTGCTCCTCGACTCCGAAGAACTCAGAAATCTTGGCGAACTCGCGATCATAGCTGTTGGAGAGCCCGAAGTCGCCGCGTACGGTGATTACTCCTTTCGGTCCGGGCAACTTGACCATCAGGTAGGCGTAGTGGGGTACTGCCATGAACCTGGCAAAAGTTGGGCGTCCGAGTATGGGTGGTACTGCGACTTCCAGTCGACGACTTCGAAATCGATCGACTCCTTCCTGAAGTGCTCGGGTGTGCCGAGGATGACGTCGAGCGTGATTGTTCCCATGGGCGTGATTGCTTGCCCTGGTACTATGCCGTGGAAAGTGGTTTCCGATTCCGGAAATTTCTCTGTCGACCTATTCATTCTTCTCAGGGTGTCGGTGAATATGATGTTGATGCCGCTTCCTCCGTCCATGAACACCTTCTTCAAGCTGTAGTCACCAATCAGGGCCTCAATCACGAGCGCGGTGTGTCCGGGTCGGGTTACCTCGGATGGGTGATCTGCCCTGGAAAACGTGATGGGTGTCTCTGACCCGCGCAGGTAGTCTGGTACTGCGCGCGGGCTGGTGATGGCCTGAAGTACTTGGCGGGTGATGAGCTTTTGGCGCCTGTTTGACGGGGGGTCCCTTCTGGATCATGTTCAGCTGTCCCCGTGCGGGTGGATACGTGTCGGTTGCTGCCGACTGACCTTGTTGCTGTTGCTGCTGCGGCTGGGGGAATGCTCCGGCCGCCTGTACCTGGTTGTTGTTTGCGGGTGCCGCCTGGATGGTTAGCTGCGGGGCTGCCTGTATTGCTTGCAGTGGAGCGATGATTTGCTGCATGGCTTGGTATATCTTCCGTGCTTTGCGACAATCCTTCAATAGATGGCTGGAACCCCACTTGCCTGTCTCCGGGTTGCGGAATGAGTGATGCTTACAAGGTTGCATCAGCTCCTCTGCCGGGGTTAGCGGGCGCTTCCACTCGCGTTTCTGGCCTCCGTCATTGTGGCTAATGCTGCTGCTGCCACGGTTGTACTGACTCGAGCTGGACTGTCGACCTTGATCGTACTGTCGACTGTTGTCGCGTTTGTCATCACGGCGGGTTTCATATCCCGCCGCTACTAGCTCGATTGAGTCGTGGGTGTAACGTGGCTTCTTCTTTTGACGTGCCTCACGCCAGTTGCTCGTTTCGACCTCTTTTTGGGGGGAAGTATCGCGGACGTAATCCTCTCCTTTGGCCCACTGGTTGGCTGTCTTCATGAGCTCTATTGTGGTTTTTGGCTGGAGCCTACCAAATTCCTCGCGGAGGACGCGGCGAGCAATGCCGTGCATGAAGGCGTCCATCACCCGGTCTTCTGAGACGGGTTCCATGGTGTTGCGGAGGAGTGTCCACCGCTGGATGTAGGAGCAGAGCGACTCATCCTTTCCTTGCTTGCAGGCCTGCAACTCGATCTAGGTCGTTGGCCTTGCGAGTGTTCCCGAAAAACTTTTTATAAAATTATCCTGGAATTCTTCCCATGTTCGTAAAGAGTCTTTGGGTTGGCTTGTGAGCCACCCGCGCGCCGAGTCCGTCAGCATAAGCTGGATGTACTGCATTGCCGTAGTCGACGTCCCGCCTTGGCAGGTGCAGGCGATGAGGTAGTCCTCGAGCCACAGTCGCGGATCTTGCTTCCCGTCGTACTTTGGGGTGCCTGCTGTCAGCTTGAAGCCCTTAGGCATGCGGGTGTCGCGGATGTTGAAGCTGAAGCATGCAGCCCCGCATGGCTCGAAGTCACGGTCGGCCTGGTCGTCTAGGTTCGCAGCTCCAGCCGAACGTTCTTTGCGGTTGCGGTCCACCACCTTCTGCGTGAGGACGTCGCGAAGGTCCTTGATTGGTTGTCGCTGTGCTGCTGGGACCTCCGAGGTTGCTTGCTCGCGTGCTCGGTTGCTTGGTACCTTGGCCGCTAGAGCTTCTTCGATCGCCTTAATAGAGGCGATTTGCTGTCTGTGGAGCAGGGAACGTGCGTCTCCCTCCGGTGGTTGCGTGAGCCGGAGGTATGTCTCGACTGAGATCAGGGCGGCGTTCGCCGTCTTTGGGACGGGTATCCCGTTCTCATCCTCGGTGACGAAGGACGACTCGAGGTTGCGGGTGACCCTGGTTCGGTCGGCGTCTGTCAGGAGGGGAACGCGGGCTGTGTTTTGCTGTGCTCCTTGGTTAACTTCCGTGGAGGAGGTAAAGGAGAGGGCAGCTCGCCTGGCACTCAATGCATCTGCGTCCCTCTTGCGCCGGAGTAAGTCGGCTTTTTCGGCGCGGAGTCGTTCGCCTTCCTTGCGTAGCAAGTACTGGACCGCCAGGTGATCCTCTCTAGGTGCGTCGGGTGGAGGGAACGTGCCCTCGTCGACATGCTTCATGGCTTGGATTCCCATGTCCCGTGTGATGACGATTTTAGTCTGGTCCGGCATGATCACCTCTAGTGGGTATGCGGGTTCTTCGTTGTCATCGGGTGGCGCTGTGCCCGCCATGAAGCATTGCTTGGGGTAGACTTGGGTCGGTGTGTTTGTGCTGCCACTGCTGCTTCCGTCATCCGAGCCTTGCTCGGGATCGAAAATTGCTGCAACGTGACGCGCGGTGCAGTCGTTGTTTCGCCTCCTTGCGATCGTCCACGTGCTCTGAGGTTTCGCAGCCGCCGGAGCGAGTGCGATTGGCTTGGGGTAGACTTGGCAGCCCCATGAAGACGAAGACACGCGTGACGTGCTGTCAGCCGCAAGACCTTGGTCGTCCGCGCGGGTGCAGTAGTTGAAGTAGATCTCGATTTAACCTCCCTTGCCATCGGATTGGTGTAGTAGACCCGATCCGCGCGGCCGTTGCTGAGGTTGTCGATGCAGTCGACGCAGGTGCGATCTTCCCGGGTGCGACAGGAGCGATCTTTGCGGGCGCGACGGATGCGATCTTCGCGGGTGCGGCAGATGCGATCTTCGCGGGTGCGACAGATGCGATCTTCGCGGGTCTTGATGAGGGCGGCGGTAGATTCGCCGATTCGGGTGCTGCCGCGCGTGGCGCGGTTGCCGCGGTCCTGAGTATTCCGCGACTGTCGGCGAAGCAGCACACGGAGCCGAAGGTGATGTGTATACCTTTGTCCAGATCGGCGTACACCGAGCGGCGAGCCGGAGGGTGGAGGACGTACTCGAAGGAGCCGAAGTGGATCGACTCCCTGGCGACGCGGACGTCGGTCTTCATTGCGGATGGAGCCGGAGCGACCATGATTCCAACACTTTTTTGTCTTTACCACAGACGGCGCCAATTGACGAGGTGGTAACTCGGCAAATCCCAGGGTTGTGCACCCCGGGTTGATTGATGGGGAGAGAGAGAGGTGTTGGTGATCACGACGGCTGACAAGCAAGGATTTACCCAGGTTCAGGCTCCCGGAGGATAACACCCTACTCCTGCTTGTCTAATTATTGATGCGAGTAGCGATTATAATGGCGAGATTGCGATCTCGCTAGGGTTTGTGGTGGTGGCTATGAGCGTGTCCTCTAGGACGGGCAACCCTCCTGGCTTTATAGGTAGCCAGGTCTCGGGCGGTTAGTACAGATATGGCAGGTTACAAGACCTAACCGAGTTGGACTAGGATACGTGGTACCCCGAGTGGGCCTTCTGTGGGCCTTTCCATGCTTGGCGCGGCCCAGGTAGCCTTACGGTGGGCTAGTCGAAAGGTAGCCCCACGTCAAAGGGCTAGAGATGCATGTCATGCCATGAAAATCTTTTAAGTTAATGCAAGGCAAATATGTCAGTCAAAATGACAAAGGACTAAGGTCATAGTTTGGATAAAATAGCTTTGTTATAATTTCTCTTGAATAAGCACTCAAATGGCTTAGCCATGATGTGCAAAAATACATAGAGAAAAATACTAAGTCTATAAGGTGATCAACAATTATTATCTACTCTTTTTTAATTGGATACTAGGATCCAACAAACTTCAAGATGATAATATCATGATCAAAAATTGTTTAAGTCTAAAGTGAAAGACAAGATTAGGAAAGAGGGAAAAGATAGAAAGAAAGATGTAGTTGGTCTTCCAGGTTTCATCTCCAGACTTGTAATATTCTCCTTGGTGATGTCTTGATTGAATTCTTGGTAGACTTGAATAATCTTCAGACTTGATGATTTTTGTATCACCTAGGCTGGTCTTGGATTTACTTAGTCTTCATGAAGTCTCAGAGAAGGAGGGAGAAAAGAAAGAAAGAGGGAGCAAGACTTAGAAAATATTTCTGGTTGGTCTTCATGAACTTCTTCTTGACCTTTCTTCTAAGTGCTTCTACTCCTTGGAGATACTTCTGAAGTCTTGTTTTCTTGGCTAATTCCTTCATTGTTCTTCTTGCTCCATGTTGAAAATTCTAAGTGCCTAAGTGCATAGCACTTTACAAAAATACAAAGTTGAAAATAATCCTAACTTAGAGAAAATGGGGTAGGAGTTTTCCTATGAGAAATATATCTATATGTGAAAATAAGTTATTCATGCAATGCACTTTTAAGCATAAGAACATCATACAAAATTTGTGATATTTATAAAGTATGCATTAGGCTATAAATGCAATTTAATAAATTTCTATTTTTGCAAAATATAATAAAAGGAATAAATATAAGATTAAGTTTTCTGTGATTAAAATTTTGTAATAAAATTTTATAAATAGTGTTAGTAGACAGAGGGGATTTAAATAAATTTATAGCAATTGGATTTATTCAAAAATAATGTTTATTTAATTGTTATGTCAAAATTATTCAAACTATTCAAATTAAACATATAACTATGAAATCATTAAAATAATACTCAAAAATATTTTATAACAGAGGCATCATATTTCAAATATTCCAAAGTTTCTGCTGACTGGACGCTGACTAGGCAACGACGTGGCTGCTGACTGGGTTAAGTGATTCAATCTGGACCGTAGGTTTTAGATCTAACGGATCTGAGCCATCCGTACCGATTCGTGCTAGCAGTTCTAATCTTGGCCGTGGATTTCGGATCGGACGGCCAGGAGAGGGCGTCGACCATACCTGCCGGAGAAGCTCACAGGAGAGAAGGAGACGGCGGCGCTGGCGTTGGCCGAGGACGGGGTCGACGCTCCCGTTGTTCCCTTGACGTGGCGAGGTGATAAGGAGGTGTGGGACGCGACGGAGGAGGCGATTGGCGCGCTCGCGGCGTCGTACGCGTCCAGGAAGATGGCAGGGGGCGTGCGGCCGGGGCTGTTTCCACGCCGACGAGCTTTGTGCTCGGCTCCGCTCCAACTGCTGCAAGAGGACGACGAGGGAGGGGTCAAGGAGATGCGCGTGTCCATGGCGGGGGCAGAGGAGGTGACCACGCGCTTGCAGGAGGTCTCACCTTGCCGGAAATGGTGAAATACGGCGGCGGAGGAGAAAAACTCCGGCGACGAAAATCACGAGCCTAGCGGCAGGATTTCAAGGGTTTCGAGGGGGAAGAGAACGGAGGGCTTGGGGGCTACTTATAGGGCATAGAGGCGCGCTGATTTGGGCGCTAATCACGCGGATTGAAGGAAGGAGGCGCCGGCGTTCTCGTGCGTGATCTGCGTGGAGGTTGAAGACGACCTCGGCTGACGTCAGCATGACGTCACATGTATTTTTTTTCTTTTCTAATTTTTCTATTTTCTTTATAACTTTTGATTTCCATGTCCAAATGAAGTCACATAAATTTCTAAAAATTTGTAAAAACAATATCTTTGTGTTAAACCAGTTGTGGGCATGTTTTGAATAATTTTTAAAATTAATATTTTGAAATATTCATTAAATACAAATTTGACACTTTATGTTAAATTTAAAACTAGGGTTTAATTAATTTTATTTTTGGCTAAAATAAATTCTATGAAATACCCACATTCAAATGTGTTTGAATTTAAGATATTTAAACTCATATTCGAATATTAAATAAATTTTAGCTTTAATAGATTATTAAATAACATATTACAACTATTTGTAATGAAAAGAGAAAATGTAATGTAATCATTTTTAATTCAAATTATTTTGTGCACCATTAAGTTTCATAATATGATAAATCATTTGAAAACTTTATAACATATCTTTAGAATAGATTTTAGATTTAATTCATTTCTTATATAGAAAATATATTCATGAAAATCATTTTATGTTTTGAAAATAAATGAAAATCATTTGAGCTAATGTTTATTTGGATAATTCTTCAATTATAAAATCTATGAAGTTATTAAAAGAATAAACTATAGGGTTGTAATTTCAACACCATGTTTTGAACTTAGTTGAGAAAATGAAAACCATTTGGCAAATAGATCATGTTTTAAATAATTTTAATATTATTTTAATTTATGATTAGCTATGGCTAAGTGGTTGAAATCAAATACTTACAAAGAAACTTTTTATTACATGAAAATGGTTTGAACTTTTGTAAGACATTTGTCAATTTATATATTGAGGTTTTAATAAATACAATGGATAATAAATTGTTTAACTTGAAACAAGTTTTGAAAATAATAATACTGAGATATTTGAAATATTAAACTCTTTCAATATATTTGAAGTCTTTCATAGTTGGTTTTCTTATGCATTTTAATATTTTATTTTAATCAAAACAAAAGTTTTAAATTTTAGTAAATTTTGAACATTATAAAATGTTGGGATGTTACAAAGAATTACACATTGAACGAGTTCCTTAGTGAAGAATGGATTCGTCATCAATATTCCGCTTCCTATACTCCCCAACAAAATGGTGTAGCCGAAAGGAAGAACTGCACACTTATTGAGATGGCAAGATCGATGATGGCCGAGTTCAAGTCCCCAAACAACTTTTGGGCCAAAGCCGTCAACACCGCTTGCCATTAATCTAACCGACTCTTCTTTCGCAAAGGACTCTTGAAGACACCTTATGAAGTGCTTACCGGGAACAAGCCCAACATCTCTTACTTCCGAGTTTTTGGTTGTAAGTGTTTCTATCTCATCAAAGGTGTTCATTTAGGCAAGTTTGATTCTAAGTCTCTTGAATGGACGTTTGTTGGTTACGGTGTCGAATCCCACACTTATAGAGTCTATGATAATGGCCTCGCACATTATCATAGAAACTTGTAGTGTGGTGTTCGACGAGAATGATGGCTCCCTTGTGGAGCAAAGTGGTGTTTCCGATGTAGGTGAGGATCAACCTCAAGATGATATCCGAAGGATGGGGTTGGGCGTCCACCGCCCCGTCGAACTCTATTATGAGGTTGCTCAACAAGATTCAAGATCTACGCAAGTTGTGGCTACTACCTCACAAGAAACCCCTGACAACAACACCGTGCCCAACACGCGTCAACAAGAAGGAGCTCAAGAACCTCCGGCTGCCCCTGAAGTTTCCGGTGAACTAGAACTTCCAGTCTTTTGTCCGGAACTTCCGGTGTCCGCACCGGAACTTCCGGCCCCCATGACCAGAACTTCCGGTGCCACGGATATTCCGGGTGGCAGCCCTCTTCAAGGCCAAGATCAACCTCCTCCTTCATCGCTCACTCCTTTCGTTGATCAAGGACATCAATACAGTCAAGGCGGAGGCATGAATGATCAATATGATCAAGCGATTCCTCCCACCACAATGAGGGAAATCGAGATCCGCCGTTTGAATAGGGTTGGCACCTCACAAGAATTGAGAGCTATATCTCTTGACAAGGTGCTTGGTGATGTGAGAAGCAATGTATCCACCGGAAGACAACTTGCAAGCTTTAGTGAACATCAAGCTCACATCTCCATGGTGGAACCCAAGAAAGTCTTTGAAGCTCTTGAAGATAAAGATTGGCTTGACGCCATACATGAAGAACTCAACAACTTCGAGCGCAACAAAGTGTGGAAGTTATTTGAAAGACCCAAAGATTTCCGCAATGTTATCAAAACTAAGTGGATATTCAAGAACAAGCAAGATGAGCATGGCATGGTGGTGAGGAACAAGGCAAGATTGGTGGCTAAAGTGTTCTCCCAAATTGAAGGCATTGACTTTGGAGAAACCTACGCGCCCGTGGCTCGTCTTGAGTCTATTTGTATTCTTCTTGCCTATGCCTCTCACCATAACTTTGAATTGCAACAAATGGATGTCAAATCCGCTTTTCTTAATGGTCGACTAACTGAACTTTTTTATGTTAAGCAACCACCGGGGTTCGAGGACCACAAATATCCGAACCATGTCTACAAGTTGGATAAGGCGCTCTATGGCCTTAAAGAAGCCCCACGTGCGTGGTATGAGCACCTTAGAGAACTACTTGTAGACCGTGGGTTCCAAGTTGGGGAAATCGACCCCACCCTTTTTACTAAGAAAGTAAATGGAGAGCTTTAATTTGTCAATTATATGTGGATGATATTATATTTGGGTCTACTAATAAAGCATTTGCCGATGGATTCTCTAAGCTTATGACTGATAGGCTTGAGATGTCCATGATGGATGAGATGAAGTTCTTCCTCGGTTTTGAGATCAAGCAATTAAAGGAAGGAACCTTCATCAACCAAGCAAAATATATTCAAGACATGCTCAAGAAGTATGGGTTGCTTGAGCTCAAGGTGCCTCTACTCCAATGCAAACCAAATGCCACCTTGAGCTCAACCCTAAAGGTAAGTATGTGGATCAAAAGGTATATCGATCCATGATTGAATCCCTTCTCTACCTCTGTGCATCTAGACCGGATATAGTGCTAGCCGTAGAAGTGTGTGCAAGATATCAAGCGGCTCCTAAAGAAAGCCATGATATGGCTGTCAAGAGAATCTGTAGATATTTGGCTTATACCCCAACCTATGGATTGTGGTACCCCAAGGATGAACATTTCTCATTATGTGGGTTCACGGGTTCCGATTGGGCAGGAGATCAAGATGACAGGAAGTCCACCTCCGGTGCTTGTCAATTTATTGGGAGGTCATTGGTAAATTGGTCTTCAAAGAAGCAGAATTGCATTTCTCTCTCCACAACCGAAGCAGAGTATGTTGCTGCCGCGAGTTGTTGCACACAATTGCTATGGATGAGTCAAACTTTAATGGAGTACGGTGTCAATTGCGACAAAGTGTCTCTTCTATGTGACAATGAAAGTGCCATCAAGATTGCATACAACCCGATGCAACATTCAAGGACGAAACATATTGAGATCCGCCACCATTTCATAAGGGATCATGTGGCCCGAGGAGACATTGACTTATCTTATGTGGGCACAAGAGATCAGTTGGCGGATATCTTCAGGAAGCCCCTTGAGGAAGGAAGGTTTTGCTTTTTGAGGAATGAGCTCAATATCATTAATTCGAGGTCCTTAGCTTGATCTCTTGCACACTCCCCTAGGTCGTAATCGCATATTATCTTGTCTAGATGTAGACATGGACATAGGGGGAGAGCGGTCCTAATACATTGGACCATCCCTCCCCCCATTATGCCGATAGCAAGTGTTCTTTGATCTCTATATTCATTCTTATGTCTATTTGAGCTAAACCGACGAGTAGTGGTTTGTACCCAAGATATATCTTCGCAGTGACATGCCCAACACTCCAACATGGTGGCCTCGGCCACCATCCTCTTCCTACTTTTAGGAAGAATTGGTTTTAATGACTTATTCTTGGATTTCTTTTGCATCTCTTTGGTTTTATGGAAAACAAACTCAAGTTGGTCTTTTTGAGAGCTTATTGCATTTTGCAATTTGAGTGTGAAGTACCATTATCAGTTTGGTTATCTCACCTAAGCCTTTCCCCCTTATAACCTTGCCATTCCATCGCTCATGTCCATTTTGATTTGCTTTTCCAGAAATTTGGTGTGGTTTTCCTTAAGTCTGGAAATTCCGGGTATCAGACTGGAACTTTCGGTGCTCAGGAAACTCCAGCACTTCATCCTGTGGCTAAGTCCAGTTTTCTTCACTCCCTAAAGAAAGCGGAACTCTGCCCGGCAGAAGTGCCGGAAGAAAGCGGAACTCTGCCCGGCAGAAGTGCCGGAAGTTTCCAGTGCACTAGAACTTCCGGCCACCAGGCCGGAACTTCTGGTGCCAGGAAATTTCCCGCAGTCCTACAGCTGCTAAGTCCGGAATTCTCCACCCCCTGGAGAAACCGGAACTTTGCCCGGAAGAACGGCTGGAACTTTCCAGTGCACGGGAACTTCCGGTCTCGAGGACCGGAACTTCCAGCTTAAGTGGCTCGGGTCTATAAATAGGACCGCGCGGGGTGAACTGGTTCTTTTTGCACCGTTCTTCCACCCCCGCGCAGCCCATACCTTCTCTCTCCTCTGCCGAGCCCTAGAACTCCACCAAAGCACTCTGAGGCCTTCCGACCTCGGATTCATTCGGTTCAATGCCGGATCTGCATCTCCTCGTCGAGGGGATTCGTTTTCTCCGATCGCTTTTCGCCATGGACTCCGGTAATGTCTTCTATTTTAAAATCTAGGACGAATCTCACTTCGTTTAACCTAGTGGATTTAGAACATATTATTTCGATTCCTTTGGTAGAAACCATCCTCTAGGCTTGCCATACAATCTCCTAGCAACGATTTGAATTTTTGTTGAAATTTTCGAAGTTAGATGGAACTTTTGTTTTTTATCCTGAAACCCAGAACTTCTGGCCTATAGGCCGGAACTTCCGGTGCCAGGAAAATTCCAGCAGTTCCTCCTGCGGCTAAGTCCGGAATTATCCAACTCCTGGAGAAACCGGAACTTTGCGTGGAAGAATTACCCAAAGTTTCCGGGGCACCGGAACTTCTGGTCGGAAGGACCGGAACTTCCGGCCCCATGGACCGGAACTTTTAGACTGAAACCAACACTTTCGGACTAAAATCAGAAAATTCTAGACTAATTCAATTTGTTGCTGGATCTTGTTTCCTTGGACATGAGTGCTTATCCCCATGCTTCCTTCTATTGCTATGTTGTTTACGTACAGGTGCAGGTAGTCAGGCAGGGAGACGTCGTGGTCGTATCAAGCATACTGTCAAGAGACGTGTAAGTCGTGGGACAGGACCCGAAGAAGAAGAGGAGATCTTGTCTGAGGAAGAACATCAGCCAACTCCAGCTTGGGTTCAGTCATCTGCAGCCACTTCCAGCAAGAAGAACAAGGGGCCAGCTTTCTAACTTTTGCGCATGTCTGCCACAGGCTTCTACACCTGGAGGTGCTCCTTTGACTATGCCAATCCCTTGGAGCACCGGATCTTTCACAGCTTGGAGATGAAGCAACTCAATGATGAGCTCTAATGCAGCTTCTCTGAGAAGAAACGCGTGTGTCCCATGCAACCCATTGAGTTTGAGTATCTTGAGAAGAAGCGCAGCTAATATGGTGATGCAGTCACTATTGTGGATGCTCTTGGTCTTCGGTCTCTCATGACCCGTCAGTGCAACTACAACATCCTCTTGATCCATCAGTTCTTCTCCAATTTCGCGTTCGATGACTCCCCAAACATTGGGATGACATGGATGTCCGGAAAATTCAGACTTCAGGCTTCTTTCAAGGACTTGGCTGCGCTGCTTGGTTACCCTTTCAATGGGTTGAATGAGACTGCATAATGATGATGACCGCTATGACAAAAACGACATGGTAGAATGCTATGAGACTAATGGAACTATTGGTGGCACCCACGGCTTGAAGCCCGTCTATGCCATTGTCCTTCGGATGTTCCACCACTCCATTGCTCCAAGTGGTGGGAACAATGATGCTATTCGTCGAGGACTTGTTCATCTCATGGCATTGGCAAGCCAAGCATACCTCTCCGACTCCATGCCCGAGCCCAACTCATTCTACTTGGATGTCATGGATTTATTTTTCGCGAGATGCACTATGCTATCTTCCATAGGAAGGTGCCCCCCTATGCACCCTACATCATGTTGCTCATCAAGGACTGGTTTCCTTTCACCCCTAAGGAGAAGATAGATGTGGACGCTGCCCTTGAATGCACCCTCCACAAGCCTGTTCACTTGCACATGAAGAAATACCATGTGGCTGCCACAACTCTCCCCATGGGTACTTATGGTGATGAGGAAGCCACCACTGGACGTAACCGTAATTCCTCCAACCCCAACATCAAGGAAGCAACCAAGAAGAAGCGTGCGTGCTTTGTGAGGCTCTAGAGAAGATTATGCACATGGGCTCGTGTCTGCACATGGAGGACTATGCTATGTATGAGCACAACCATGTAATCCTCACCAACCAGTCCGCAATCATGTCTCACCTGAAGATGCCCAACCCACCGTCTCCTCCTGCTCCTCTCGTTGAATACAAGCATTGGAACGCAAGAGGGATTGACTGGAACATTATGTACCAGAAGATCTCACAGATGATGACGATGCCATGGAGGAAGATGTGACGGGATTGGACCATGCCTCCGACTGACTTTGGGGTGTTAGCATCGATCTTCTCCCTTTTTGGTGTTGCAAGATGCCAAAGGGGGAGAAGTTTATCTATAAGGACTTCTCGGGGATTTGCAAGGGTGGAAGCACAAGCCGTTTACTTTCTCATTTGCATTTCAACTTGTGCTTCTTGAACTTTTTAGCCATGTTGTTTGGAACTCTATCTTTTAGCATGTGGTAAGACATGTGAGACATTTGTGTGAAATCTTTGTGATGTAATAACTTTAGTCTTGTCTTACCTTATTATGTCAGCAAGTTATGCTATCAATTTTTCTATAAGATGAACTTGCTATGATTATAAAAGATAGGGTGAGCTGTGATCCTAAATAGATGTGCACTTGTATTCAAATACAAGATTTAATAGTGCACACATTTAGGGGGATCCCATCTATCTTTTGCAAATCCTTTGTCCCGCTTGTGTTGTCATTTCTAACCAAAAAGGGGGAGATTGAATGAGCATTTTCGATTTCCTAAGTTTTGGATAGTAATGACAACACGAAAATGATGTTTAACGGTGTGCCTAAGTATTTCAGATACTACATCGTCTTGAAGAACAAAAAGGTTGAAGATCAGCTGGATTAAAGAGAGAGTTGGCTGGCAGTTTTTCCTGTCCTATCAGGCCAGAAGTTCTGGTGTTGTGACCGGAAGTTTCGGCCTATGGGACGGAATTTCCGGTCCAGCACCGGACATTTCTGTTTGGCCAGAAAACGGCTAAGCCCTTTGGGATTTCAGCCCTGGCAAAGGCGGAACTTTGGCCGGAGATTTGGCCGGATCTTTCCGGACCACCGGAAGTCCCGACCCAGACAACGTGAAAATCGGCTAAGTCAGAACTTGCCTGCGCACGGGCAAAGCCGGAAATTTGTCTGGAGATTTGGGCGGATCTTTCCGGGCAACCAGAAGTTCCGGCCTCTCCACTGGAAGTTCCGGTGCTGAATAGCAGAGAAATTTGCTAAGTCAGGAATTGCTCGCGCACGGGCAAAGCTGGAAATTTGGCCGGAAGTTTGGCCGGATCTTTCCGGGCGACCGGAAGTTCCGGCTAGACCACTGGAAGTTCCGGTGCTGAACAAGCCATGATTTTCTCTAAGTCTGGAATGCCTGCGCCCTGGCCAAGCCGGAAGTTCTACCGGAACTTTGGCCGGAACTTTCCGGGTGACCGGAAGTTCCGGCTTAAGTGACCGGAAGTTCCGGCATGCGCGCAGAGAAAAACGTCTAGTTCGTGGAGGGGCTATAAATACCCCTCCACCTACCTCCAGCCATTTTAGCTCTTATACTCTCTCTCTCTCTCTTCATAAATGTGTTGAAGCTCAAATCTTTAAGATCTCCCAACTCCTCCACCTAAACTCGTTGATCTTTGGAGGAGCGAAGGAGAAGGCCCCGATCTACTACTTCACCGAAGCGATTTGTAATCTTCCACTCACTTGGGGATTTCGAGTCTAGGGTTTTCTCTAGAAAAACCTAGATCTCACCATTGTTGGTACTTGGTGTAAGCTTGACCTTTTGTGGTCTTGACCTGTTGTGGTCTTCTTGAGAGCCCCCAATTCAGTTGTGGGTGCGTGCCTCAAGCGTTTGTAAGGGGTTCAATATCTGCCCTAAAAGGTGATCAATAGTGGAAGGTGAACTCGCAACCTTTGCGGTTGAGTTCATCGGAGAAGAAGGTGAGCCTTTGTGGCATTGTGACCAACCTGTTGTGGTGGCACACACCTCTCCAAACAAGCCGTACACCCTTGTGGTGGAACTCGGGATTAACTCTTCGTCTCCGTGTGCTTCGACTTGGTTCCCCAATTCCTTCACCCCTTACTCGCTTGTTTTGCTCCTATCTATCTTGTGTATTGCTTTGCTTGTCATATATGTTAATTCACCTTAGTCGCATATCTAGAGAATTTACCTTTGAGCTAAGCCTAAACTGAAAAAGAACTAAAATTTGTAGTAGCACCTATTCACCCCCCCCCATCTTGGTGCCGGATTCCCGTTCATCTTCCTCTTCCATTCCAGCAACTGCTGCTGAAAAAAATGCCTCTCCTTCAGGATCTTCTCGTTATGTATCTTCTGGTGCTCCCCATTCTTCACGAGCAGCTCTTTTATGCGCACGAGTCCTTTTCAACTAGAAGCCTTTAGTTTTACCCTTCTTGCTTGTCTTTTTTCTGGCATTCGAAATTCAAGTGAAATAGATATTCCCAAACAAATATGGAAAACTCTAGACACACGTACCTTTCAGCAAACTCTCTTGCTACAACTTTTGCTACTGTGGCGGTTGCTTCTGCTGCTCTGGCGGCGGCTGCTGCTGCTGCTTCTACTGCTTCATCTGTAACATCCCTATATTTTGGAATGTTAAAAATCACTAAAATTTACAACTTTTTGAAAACATTTATGTATTTTTGCTTTGAAAAGAAAATTTAAGCAATTGCATTCATGCATACATGCATCTCATCATTCATCATCTGATTAAATCACAAAAGGTTTAAATTAAAAATCCATTATATTTCATATTACTCTCAAAATATTTATACTCCATTATTCTACTTTTATGCCAAAATAAAGGTGAATGATTTCAGCAAAATAAGTTTAATAATCTAAATTCAAACATAATTGAATATGAGTATTTTACAAATTTTATTTAACCAAAAGAAAATTTAATTAGGTTATAATTTCAAGATTGATATTAAGTATCAAATTTATATTTAATCAATATTTCAAAATTATTAATTTTGAAAATTGTTCAAAACATGCCCACAACTGGTTTAACACAAAGATATTGTTTTTACAAATTTTTAGAAATTTATTTTACTTCATTTGGACACTTAAATCAAAAGATATGAATTAAAAGAAACATCAGAAAAGAAAAATAAATAAATGATGACATCAGCGTGACGTCATCGTCTTCAATCTCCGGCCGGAGACCACGCCCGAAACCGCCGGCGATTAATCGTGTTGATTCGCGCGATTAAGACACGGATTCTTCGCCCCGACCACACCCTTTTAAACCCCTCGCAACCCTCTCCATTTCCCCTCTCGTTCCCCACTGTTTCGTGCCGTGAGGCTGCGCAAAAAGCTCGCCGGAGTTCCGCGTAGCCGCCGCCGTAATTCTTCTGTCCCCGGCGAGATAACCCACCCCGAGCACCGAGACCACCTCCATCCTTTCCGCCTTGCCCGTGCGCACCCCCTCGACCCACCCTCGCCTCTCCTCCACGACCAAAACGCTCGGGGCAAGCACGCCGAAGCTCGCCGACGCCCGAGGCACTCCGGCCGCTCCTCCGCGCCGCGCCGAGATGCGCCGCTCGACGCCGACGCCACCATCGCCCTCCCCGCGTCACGCCGCGCCCGGAGCAGCCCTCCGTTCATCCGGGGAGGCGCCGTAGCGACCGGAGCGTCCACGGCCGAGCCGCCGCCGCCGTCTGCCCCGTCTCCGGCGACCACGCCGCGCCGCCACGGTGAGCGTCTCTCCTCTGCCGTCCGATCGGTGTTCAACGGTTGAGATTAGGTTTTTAAAGCGAACCGGTACGATTTGATCCGGACCGCCAGATCCAGATCTGACGGCCCAGATCGAATCACTTAATCCAGTCAGCGCCACGTCGTGCCTCGTCAGCGCACAGTCAGCGCTTACGTGTAAAATGATTTCTCTCGATTTAATTAAATGGCAATTTTGCAGAAAAGCCGCTGTCACTTAGAATTGTTATAACTTTTTAATCACACATCCAAATTTAAATATTTTTATATATTTGGAAAGCCCTTGACATGTAGATTGTTTTGGATCTGCCAAAATTTAAATTTGACTTAGTTTATAATATTCAAATTTCAAATGGTGAATTTGAGTATTTTTGTCATAACTTTAAATTTGTAAATTCAAAAAATTGCAAATAAAATTGTTTTAGGGACTTTGGAATATTTGTAATGTGATGCCACTGCTATAAAATATTTTTGAGTAATATTTGAATGAATTCATAGTTATATAGTTAATTTGAATAGTTTGAGTATTTTCAACATAACCATTAATAGAAATATTATTTTTGATTAAATCAAATTGCTATCAATTTAATTAAATGCCCCCTATCTATTAACACTAATTATAAAATTTTGCTATAAAAATTTAATTATAGAAAACTTTAATATTATAATTATTCCTTTTATTATATTTTCCAAAAATAGAAATTAATTAGATTACATTTAGAGCCAAAAGCATACTCTATAAATATCACAAATTTTGTATGATATTTCTTAGGATTTAAAAGTGCATTGCATGCATAACTTATTTTCACATATAGATATATTTCCCATAGGAAGTCTCTTCATTATTTTTCTCTAAGTTAGGAATATTTTCCAAACTTGGTATTTTGGTAAAAGTGCTATGCACTAGACACTTAGGATTTTTAACATGGAGCTAGAAGACCAATGAAGGACTTAGCCAAAACAAGACTCCAGAAGAATCTCCAAGAAGCAGAAGCACTTAGAAGAAAAATCAAGAAAAAGTCCAAGAAGACCAACCCCCTCTATTCTCTAAGTCTTTCTTTCTCTTTTTCTTTGTGCTCTCTAAGACATGGGGATTAAGATATCACTAAGGAGAATACTAAAAGTCTGGAGATGAAGCCTGGAAGATAACCTACATCATTTTCTTCTATCTTTCCTAATCTTGACTTAAAACAATTTTTGATCATGTTATTGCCATGTTGAAGTTTGTTGGATCCTAGCGGCATAGTGAGATGAAGCGTCCTGGGAACTAACCTTACATGTCCACGTACATGAGACCTGTTCCACAAACTTAAGTGGCTGGCCGGGTGTATGTCTCTCTCACTATAGTGAATATCCAATTTACAAAGAGTTGTTGATAATTGTCGATCACCTTGAAGAATAGACTTAGTGTTTTCTCTAACTATTTTGCACACCATTCATAACATATTTTTGTATTGTTACTTGTTAGTATGTTTATGTGTGTTTTGTTTGATGTGTTAGAAATCTCAGAGGGAAACGACAACAGTTGCAGTTGCTGTTACTATTCTTCTTGTTGCCAAGGCAAGTGGCACACCCCCATAAAATTACTAAGTATTTTCTATGCATGACTTAGTTATTTTCCTATGCATATGTAGGACTTAGTAGATTTGCTATGCAAGACTTTAGAATTCCCTATTCCATTGTGTCTAGGTACCTATGAAATGACTTAGTAGAATTTTGATGCTATGCAATTGAAGAAAGATTTTACAAAATCATAAGTGGCTACTCAGGACCATGTCTATGAGGGTTTTCACCTGAGATAGTCTTTACTATACTTAGGATCATAGTATGTGGGGGTTTTCACCTGGGAGTGCACATCACTAAGTTAATGAATCATCTGGGTGGATTGGTTGTTTGGTTTATGTTGAGTGGCTACTCAGGACCATGTACATGAAGATTTTCACCTAAGATAGTTTCTACTATACTTAGGATCGTGAACGTGGGGGTTTTCACCTGAGAGCACACTTGTGGAAGGCCACCCAGGAACAAAGGGATGTGAGGAATAAATGGAGAAGATCGTGAAGAACTCAAGGAGAAGTATTTCAAGTAAAGACTACAGCTGATCAAGGAACATGGAGGAATCCCAACATTCTAATTTCTTAATACAATTTTGATAAACAACAGTGGACTACTCAGGACCATGTTCATGGGGGTTTTCACCTAAGATAGTTTCCACTATGCTTAGGACCATTGAATGTGGGGGTTTTCACCTGAGGGTACACCTAAGGACGTGATATCTTTTGGTTCACTGGAACTTGCGAGTGTTGCCAATTATGATGTTAATAAGTTTGTTATACAAAGAGTTAGGCAAAACTGGCTTTATGCAAAATAGCCTTGAAACTCCACCAGCCAAATATACATACAGGTTATAGAGTTATTCCATTCAGTGTCCACCATAGCGTCACTTGCCAGACTCCATTTTTAATGGAATCTGACCCACTCTGTTGCAAATTATTATTTGTTGCAGAAATATCTGACGAAGAGTAAGGATTACGTTTTGGGTTTCGAGTCTGCACCAACATGTTTTCGCCTGTGGCGTATCATGAAGATGGAGGCTCATTGAAGATTTATTTCCGCTGCTTTATTGTTTTGAGCTAGCTTTAAGCTATGCAAAGATGTATCGAACTATTTATTTTACCAAGTCTGGATTATTCGTGTAATATTGATACAATGTTGTAATATTCATCGTAAACTGTGTGTGCAAATGAATCGATTCAGGGGTTTGCACTATACACAGGTACCTGCCATATTTTTAAGTGCAGGTACGCTACATCATCTGCGCCCCATCCTTCGTCTGTTACAAATGAAGAGGGGACTGCATTGTTGCTATTCTTTTGCATGTGCCCTAGTTACCCACATCTTTTACACGGACGCCTCTTTACGGCTCTACCCTCTGCACCTGGTCTTACTTTGTTTACCCTTGGCCTTCCAGGTGCTCTGTTTAGCGCCAGAGGGTATAGTTTGAATCCTGGATGATACTCATTCCATTGTCTTTTCCCAATAAAGCAGGCACGTTATTAGCATATACTTCCTTAAACATGGCAACAGAGAAATATTCAGACACATATTGATCAACTTTGCCCAATTCGCCTCCAAGGTAGTTCATGAAGTAGACGACATGTATACATGGCTTGCCACTGAGATCCCATCGCTTGCAACTACATTTCTTGTTTCCCAAATCCACTTGATACCTCCAAACATGGTCTTTGAAGGTATATTTCAGCTCAGCTAATAGGCCTATGCATCTTTGCATTTTCATAAAACCCTGCATATTTCTTGCTCGTGCATGCAAATTCTTGATCACACTTTGGATGATGATATGGCCATCATATGAGTGTCCAATTTTATTGCGCAATACCATATTCTCAATTATCAATTGCCTGATGCTGTCAAATATTTCCCACACCATTAGTCCTTTCAGGTGCTTAATCTTTGCGTTGAAACTTTCAATAGCGTTGCTTGTCACATAGTACACCTTGCAAGATGTTCCAAATAAGCTTCTCGTCCACAGCTTTCCGTGATGTGCATCCAAGTATGGTTCGACAGTGGGATTTTCATCGTACATGGTCTTCAAGTGGTGTCTATACTTCTTCTCGCTGCATGTTTACGATGCTGGCCAAAGGTTTGCATGAAATACTTTCCCCTTATATTGCTTCTTGAAATTAGCAGCAAGATGTCTCCATTCCTTGTGCTCTGCTTGAGGAAACACAATTCCTACAGCTTTCTCCAAACCCTTGCAAGCATCTGTTTGGATAGCTGATGCACACGGTGGGTGTGTTGTTGGGAGACCCCAAGAGGAAGGTGTGAAGTAGTGCAACAGCAAGTTTCCCTCAGTATGAAACCAAGGTTATCGAACCAGTAGGAGATGAAGAGTTCCCTCGAGGTTGTTGGTGGAGACGTTGGCACAGTGCAACACCAGCGTGAGCAACGAACATGGAGCCTGCACACAAACAATCAAGATACTTTGCCCCAACTTAACAGTGAGGTTGTCAATCTCACCGGCTTGCTGTAACAAAGGATTAAACGTATGCGTGGAAGAAAGATGTATGTTTGCAGAAAGTAACATGTTTGCAGTTGTGGTTTTATCAGATTAATGAGAAGGACTGAGGTCCAAAGTTCACTAGTGGTGTCTCTCCATAAATAGTAATAACATTCATCCATGTGTAGTAATTACAGCTAGGCAATTGACGGAATAATGATAAGCAACCAATGTATATACTAATGATATGATGTCTAGTGTGAGATTCATTCGGTCATTACAACAATATACATAGACCGTTCCAACCGCATCTATGACAAATAATCCACCTTCCGGTTAGCCTCCGCACCCCTTTCAGTATTAAGTTGCATGCAACAGATTATCGCCTTAAGCACTGTGTGTAAAGTAAGTAAGTAACATCATCCTTAGACAAAGTACTACTGTTTTATCCCTTGTAGCAACAACACATCTACAACCTTAGAGCTTTCAGTCACTGCCCCAGATTAAATAGAGACAAGAACCTACTATCGAGCGTAAATACCCCCTCTTGGAGTTACAAGCATCTACTTGGCCAGAGCATACACAAGTAACGGAGAGCATGCAAGATCATTAAATAGCACACACATGATATATTATGAAGTAATAACTTTAGTACTCAATATTCATCAGATCCCAGCAAACACAACGTGGAGAATTACATAAAGATGATCTTGATCATGATAGACAGCTCACAAAATCTGAACATGATAGCACAAGAGAAGAAGACAACCATCTAGCTACTGCTATGGACCCGTAGTCCAAGGTAGACTACTCACACATCAGTCCGGAGGCGGTCATGGCGACGTAGAAGCCTCCGGGGACGATTCCCCCTCCCACAGGGTGTCGGGGAGCAGTTCTGATCTCTCCCGAAGTGGTGACGACGGCGGCTCGGGACCTGTGGAGGAAAAGGTGATTAACCGTGAAGCATTTTTAGATCAGGAGCATATTTATGAGAGAAAGACCTAGGTCGGTGGGCGCCCGAGGGCGCCACACCACCTCCCAGCGCGGCGGGCAAGGGAGCCGCGCCAGCAGGCGATGTGGGCCCCTCAGGGCCCGTCTTCATCTCGTCTTCGGTTCTTCTGGTAGCAAATATTCTAAAAATAAATACTGGTTGGCTCGTTTCCAATGTGGCGTATATTTCCTTAAGAGCTTTTCTGAAACAAAAAACAACAGACAACAGGGAACTGGCACCATGGCATCTTGTTAATAGGTTAGTCCCAGAAAATGCATAAAACTATATAAAATGCATATAAAACATGTGATAACATGATATAACATAACATGGAACATAAGAAATCATGGATACGTTGGAGAGGTATCAACATCCCCAAGCTTAGTTCTACTGGTCCTGAGTAGGCAAGAACGATAAAAGAAGAATAATTTCTGAAGTGACATGCTTAAACACAATCTTGACCATGTAATTCATTGTAAGGCATGTAAACTGAAATCAAATGAATAAGGGTTGTTGTTTATATTGATATCAAATGAGTAATGAATAAACAAGTAGGTGAAGCAAGTAAAGCTTTCAATGATATAGTACTAGATAGCAATCAACTGTGCAAAGTAGATATTAAAGATGATTTAAGCTTCAAGCACAACCATATAATCATCTAATGCTTCCAACAAACATGACAACTTTATGAAAGGATCAAGTCAAGTAATAGCAATATGCACGTAGAAGATCAATATATTATTTGTTCAAAACAAACAAGCAAGCGTTCAACGTTGGTTCCTGGCACCAGGATGTTATGCCTAAGAGAATGTTAACGGAGGTTTGGAAGGCCAATGGAAGAAAGGCTCACAAAGCTATTGATGATCATTAGACAAGAGAAAGCCATACAATCGAAGCTATGCAAGGAGTAGTGATTGCCATACAACGGATGCACATGGAGCTATAAGTATATGAAAGCTCACCAATGGAACTAGTGGGGGTTCATCCAACTTGCTTGCTCATGAAGATCTAGAGCACGCTTGAGGAGGCTCATCATTGGAATATAGTGTAAAGTTCCCCACATAGTTATGCAACTAAGACATGAAAACCCACTCATATGGAGTAAAGGTGCTAAACATGAGCACAAATGATGAACACAAATGATATAGTGCTATAACGTGAGCACAAGTGATGACTATAAATGATATGGTGTTGTAACATAAGCACAAGTGTGTGATAAAGAATAATAATGTTGCCCCCTTTTTTATTTCTTTCTTTTTTTCTCTTTTTTCTGTTTCTCTTTTCGATGGCCTCCATGGCTCTTTTCACTTTTATGGGCAAGCATCCTAATATGATACACGATGTATGACAACACACTAATGATGATAAAACAACATACTGATGATACAAGTAACTAATATGAATGTGCCATAAGAATGCATATGACAACGGTGCCTCTGCCAGTGTAGCAGGTTATGCAGTGATCTAGCGTAACATGGGTAAAACCACTCATTAGCTTTATAGAAACACGCAAAGCAATAAATAAGTAATGAATGACAACAAGTCATGTAATGTAAGATGGATGTTGCATGGCAATATATCTCGGAACAGCTATGGAAATGCTGTAGTAGGTAGGTATGGTGGCTGTTTTGAGGAAGATATTTGACTTATGTGTAGGAGAACAAGATAAAGATCTCCCACGAGTTTGGATGTATCTGCGAAAAATGCACCAACTCTCAATGTGAGAAAGGGCAAAGCAAAGTACCGAAGAGGCTAGCAATATGGTGGTGGAAGTGCCATGAAAACCGCAGTTTTAGAACTCACAAGTAAAAAGATTCCAAATAAAAATATGATCATGCAAGGCATAATGAAAATTACTCCTAGGGGTGCTGTGGAAAATGAACAAATTCACTGTTGGGGACCCGACTGTAACAACCCAAGTTTGTTAAATAGAAATAAAAAGGTGTGTTTGAGCATTGCATGCATCTCATTTAATTTGGACAAGAATTTGCACTTGAAATTCACATGTTTGCTTTTGAAAGAAAGGGTTAAATTCTTGCTATTCTTGGTGAACTCAAAATATTCCAAATTTTCAAAATCCAGGACTGCCAATGGCTTCCTTGTGAAATTTTGAATTCCCTAGTATTTTTCTGCAAATTTTCCTCTTTACAGAAAAGCCCAAACCTTTTAAATGAGTAACCAGGGGCCTGTTTGTGAAAGAATCTGGCAATAATTAAAATCTTCAGGGGGGTTTTCAGAAAAAAAAACATCGTCTTCGAGCTTCCGACGGCGCCGCCGTGCGCTGTCGAGCTCCTCGCCGTCCCTCGCCTCCCTGCGCTGCGATTCGCGCCGCCGCCCTCCCTGGACTACAAGTAGCTTCCGCCTGCCGCCGGAGAAACCCTAAGCCATTCCCATTTCGTCTCCTCTTTCCTCAGCTCGCCCGAACCCTAACCACAGGTCGCCGGCGATTACTTCGAATTCCGGCCACCTCCTGCTCCGGCGAGAAGACCAGGAGCTCCGCCGCGCTCCTCTCTTCCTCCTCCTCGAGCGGTTCGTGCTGGGAAGCTGCGAAGCCGCGGGAAACACCGATCCCCTCCGCCGGGTCCGCCGCCGTCGACCACGATTTCCGGCCAGCCCCGAGCTCCCTTCGCCTCCTCGACCCTTCCACGAGCTTCAGGTTGATCCTGCGGTCCTCCCCGTGCCCTCCTTTCTCTCCCTCTCCCTCTGGTTAGCCCGGCCGCCGAGCGCCGCCGTCGGCCTCCGCTCCGGCGAGTCACCGGAGCAACTCCGGTGACCATTTGGTCACAACGCCACCACCAAACGGTCCGCCTCGGCCTCCTCCTTCGATTGCTGCAGAGCAATCGCTCCAATTCCTCCTGGCTCGAGAGAATCGTGCTCGGCAGAGAGGATTTGGGCGCTGATGACGTCAGATGACGTCATCATCTCCTTTTTATTTCTGAAAATCATTATTTCTTTTCTGTAATCATTTAATTAAATGACATGTGGGGCCATGTTGTCAGAATTTTAATCTTTTTCCATTATTATTTTCTGAAATGATTAAAATTATGACATGTGGGGTCAACTTATTTAAATAAATTTGAAATTTGAATTAAATTGTTTAAACTTTGAAAATTCATAACTAATTCATTTTAAATCAGAAAAATATGATTTTTATATCAAAATATTCAGAAAAATAAAATCTATTCAATTATAATTTAATCATACATATTCCATACAAGGAAAATAATGTTATTAGTCTCACCTTAATAAACCCTAATTTAAATTATGGGTATGTTTT
The DNA here is from genome assembly GCA_026929855.1 of Poa annua. NCBI lineage: Eukaryota > Viridiplantae > Streptophyta > Magnoliopsida > Poales > Poaceae > Poa > Poa annua. Next base: position 35,064,247 of record CM049426.1, read on the forward strand.
ATTCACCCATTTAATTTGGTGCTTGCATCTAGGAAATTCTAAAATGACATATCATTCATGTGATTGCGCATCGCATCAATATTGTATTGATTGTGTCATTCCTTTCCGGTATTTGGTTCTTCGCGATAGGATTTGAGCCCGAGAGTGTTTGCAACGCCCCCGAAGATCAATACCCAGCTACTGAAGAGCAAGGCAAGCATAACCTTATATCTGCACATATAAGATTTCCAAAGTATTTGATTCTCGTGTTATGCATACGGTTCAAAGATGTTTTGGTCAAGGTATAGAGTGTTCCTTGCGTTGCATCGCCGCTTAGGCTTGCTTAGTGGTTCCTTTCTCCATCCAGTTGAGAGGATTGGGATGGAATAGGTACACATGATTTATTTATTGTTAAAGACTTGGACGAGAGGCCACATTGGGATTGTGGTGGATTGTCTCGTTCTCGTCGACAATAGGAACTGAGTTCCTGGGTTCGGAACCAAGACTATTCGTGCATCCACACGGGGTATTCATTTCCCCCTCGACTCCAACTTGCCTAGCCTACTACGTGAAGCCACTAGTTCGAGTGTTCCATTTGCGTGTGCGGTAAAATGGTTTGAGGAGAAAATTTAGGGCTTGGGTCAGGAGAGTGTGACACTCTGATCTTGACCCTGGCAACCCGCACTAGGGATCGCTGAGATGGCGGTCTGACCTACTGCTGTGGCTCATGAACATAGGCGAAGCTTGGGAAAGGTCGTGGCCAACTCTCCAGCCGGCACTCCCAGGTAGAGTGCTAATGTCTGGCGTATCGGTTGGTTGGCGCGTGTGGGTAGTTACACCCCCTGCAGGGTAAATCTTTTCGGAAAGCCGTGTCCACGGTTATGGACGACTTGGTACCTTATTTCGGTGATCATAGACAACTTGAAATTAATCATAAAACTGTCAACTAAGGGTGGTTAGGGTTACTTCCTCGGGTTGAGCGAGGGGGTGATTCTTGAGGGTGGTGCAAGCGATGACATCTCGGTGGCTACAGAAGAAGGAGGATGAAGTCAGAGGTGTTGCTTCCTTATCCCATTTTAAAGGTCTATTGATGCGAGATTCTCTCCTCCCTCGATTTGAAAACAAAGATGGCTTTATGCAAAGACATTCATGATTACTCTCTGAACGGGCAGATATATAGAAGGTAAAATAAGTCTTGTTGAGTACCTCCTGTACTCAGCCTTGCGCACTTTTTGGACAGGTGAAGGTTCCAACTCCACTGCTGGTTTCTACCTGGACATCAACGAGTAGATCGGGGTTCCCGGGCAGCAGCCTGGAATCGATGGGCGGGACGTCGCTTATGTTATGGCCTCTTAGGCCTTTTGGTTCTTGTTATGTAGCATAACATAATTTGCTTTCACTGTTTGATGTGTTGATGGGTCAGTGACCTCGGCTTGTAATATTTGCTATCTTCACTCCGCTAAGAGTTTGTATAATATTACTTTGAGTCGTAGAGTCACTTCTGTGTTATCGAATGTTCAGCTGTTGGCTCTCGAGATCGAGGTTAGGCTTATATCAGATGGATATCTGGGATTTGTCCAGCCTGGCTCTCGGGGGTGCTACAGGTTTTGGTATCAGAGCAGGACTGCCTGCAGGAAACCCTTTTTGTTGGTCGATGTTGAGTTTAGTGTTTGTGAAAACTATTTGAAAGCTAAAAACTATTGACAAAAATCTTGATAGGATGCTTTTTCTCCTTATCCATGAATCTATTCTTGGAGCCTCTTCTCTTGATTTGGTTTCTAAAGGTTTACCATCTCATCCCATATCTCAAAATCTTAGGATTTCGAAGGATGGGTAGTGTTCTTTCGTACCTATTTTCGGTTGCGGTTCTCAGAGTGTTCTATATGTTTCAACTCCGCTGAAGCATGTATCTTTCTTCTTCCAATCTTGAATTCTACTGCTTGACCATCTCTTATCATTGATATCCTGTTACTTTCCACGTCTTTTCATCTATCCTGTTTACCGGTGGATCTAACCTTCGTGGTTTCTGTTCTATGCTATCAGGATGTCAAGTGGTACCCGTGGCCAGGGCCGTGGTGGTCGTCACCATGGTGATGATGATGAACTGCCGCCACCTCCCACAATGGTGCAGGTTCTTCAGAACATCGAGAACAATCGCGTGCGGACTGAACATCTCCTTGAGCGAGTGGCCCAGAACACAGAACGTCGTCCAAATGTCTGTGCTACACTTGGAGATTTCCTTAAAGCTCAGCCTCCTACCTTTGGTGAATACAAGGAGCCCCTTGAAGCTGATGACTGGATCCGTACAATTGAGCGTAAGTTTGCTGCTCTCCATGTTCAAGCCAATGACCGTGTGAACTTCGCCACCTACCAGCTAGAGGGTGCAGCTGGCGCTTGGTGGGAAGGTTTCTTGGCGTTGCAGGCGCCAGGACATGAGGTCACTTGGGAACAATTCCGTACTGCCTTCCGTGCTGCCTATATCCCCAAGGCAGTAATGGACATCAAAAGAAAGGAGTTCCTGGAGCTGTCCCAGGGAAGGCTGAATATCGAGGCTTACGGGCGTGAGTTCACTCGTCTCGCTCGCTATGCCCCTCGAGATGTTACTGATGATGCGGATAAACAAGAGCTATTCCGCAAGGGCCTGAACCCAGTGCTTCGGTATGAGTTGTTACCCTTTAAGTTCCAGACCTTCCAGGATCTGTACAACCAGGTTATCACCCTTGAGAATGGAAGGAAAGAAATGGATTCTGCTATGAAGTCTGTCTCCGGGGATCCTCGTGCATCTGGTTCCGGCTTCAAGAAGCGCCGCGTGTTCATTCCATATAGCGCTGTTCCAAGAGCCCCATATGCACCCAAGCCTGCTGGTTATGCTACTCGCCCAACTGCACCCCATTCTACTTCGACATATGGTGGTGGGCAAAGTTATCGTCCCTCAGGTGCTGCTCCAGCTGGACTTATCTGCTACACCTGTGGTCAACCCGGAGACTATGCTTGGGGATGTCCTCAAAGGAACATTGGTGGTGGAACCCCTCCGCCAAAGAAGGATGCTAAACCATCTGGAGCTGGACGTGGTCGTCTGACCCATGTCACTGCTGAGGCTGCTGAAGAAGATCCAAGCGTCATTCTTGGTACGCTCCATCTCAACTCAATTCCAGCTACAGTTTTGTTTGATTCCGGAGCATCGCATTCATTCATTTCGCAAGGATTTGCTCAAAAGCATGGTATCCTTCTAGAGGAAATGTCTATCTCTATGGAGATTAATACCCCGGGATCTCGTTGGCGGGCAATCTGGACTGCCCCTGAGCCCAACATTGTTATAGGCTCTTCATCTTATCCCATTTCTCTCATTGCCCTCAAGTCAACTGACCTTGACGTCATCTTGGGCATGGATTGGCTAGTACGGTACAAGGCCGTTATTGACTGTGCAGCCAGATCTGTAAATATGACCCACCCCTCTGGTGAAACTGTTCGGTACTGGTCTCCTTCCTCAGTACCTTCCTCCGCAACATCTTTTCCAAGTTCAGAGTTGTGTGCCATGGACGCCACACCTACCCTTGAGATTCAAGACGTTCAGGTGGTTCGTGAATTTCCAGATGTTTTTCCTGAGGAATTGCCTGGTATGCCACCTGATCGAAGTGTGGAGTTTGTTATTGAGTTGGTTCCTGGAACTGCTCCAGTCTCCAAAAGGCCTTACCGCATGCCTAAGGAAGAGTTGGTTGAGTTAAAGAGACAGCTAGAGGAGATGGAAGAAAAGGGATTTATCCAACCTAGCACCTCTTCTTGGGGATGCCCTGCACTCTTTGTTAAGAAGCGGGACACCAACATTCCTCGACTGGTGGTTGACTATCGACCGTTGAATGCTGTGACAATCAAGAACAAGTACCCCCTTCCTCGGATCAACGATCTATTTGACCAACTAGCTGGTGCTACTGTCTTCTCCAAGATGGATCCGAGGTCTGGTTATCATCAAATCAAAATCCGGGAGGATGACATTCCAAAGACGGCATTTCAGACTCGTTATGGTCTCTATGAGTATACTGTGATGTCCTTTGGTCTTACCAATGCTCCAGCCACTTTTATGCGGCTTATGAACTCAGTATTCATGGAGTACCTCAACAAGTTCGTCGTGATCTACATCGATGATATCCTAATCTATTCCAAAACCGAAGAAGAACACGCAGAGCATCTGCGTTTGGTGTTGACCAAGCTTCGTGAGCATCGTCTCTATGCCAAGTTCTCTAAGTGTGAATTCTGGTTGAAGGAGCTTATCTTTCTTGGTCATGTTGTGTCAGCCGATGGTGTTACCGTCATTCCGGAGAAAGTTCAAGCTGTCCTGGATTGGGAGACACCTAAATCAGCTAAAGAGATTTGGAGTTTTCTCGGACTTGCTGGTTATTACCGTCGCTTTATTGAGAACTTCTCCAAGATTGCAAAGCCCCTGACTGATCTTCTCAAGAAAGGAAAGAAGTTTGAATGGTCAGAAAAGGCAGAAGAAAGCCTTCAGGTATTGAAAACCAAGTTGACTACTGCTCCTGTTCTTGTTCTTCCTGATACGAGCAAGGATTTCGTTGTTTTCTGTGATGCTTCTCTTCAAGGGCTCGGATGTGTGTTGATGCAAGATGGTCATGTCGTGGCCTATGCCTCTCGGCAGTTGAAACCACATGAGCTAAACTATCCAACACATGATCTAGAGCTGTCTGCTGTTGTACATGCTCTAAAGCAATGGCGGCATTATCTCTTTGGTAATCGCTGCGAGATTTATTCGGATCATCAAAGTCTGAAGTATCTATTCACCCAGCCGGATCTGAATCTCAGACAGAGAAGATGGTTGGAACTCATCAAAGACTATGATTTGGGTCTCAACTACCAACCCGGCAAGGCGAATGTCGTCGCCGATGCGCTAAGTCGGAAATCTTATTGCAACAATCTGATACTTAAGAAAGCTCAACCCTCCCTCTATGAGGAGTTTGCACGACTCAACCTTGAAATTGTTCCTAGTGGATCCCTCGCGAATCTAGAGGTGAAACCCTCTCTGGAGGACAAGATCAGGGCTGCTCAGAAACTAGACTCTGAAATTATCCAGATAAAAGAGAACATTGTTAGCGGCGCGGATAAATGCTTCTCCATTGATGATAAAGGTATTGTCTACTTTGGTGACCGTCTTGTTGTGCCGAACCATCAGAAGTTGAAAGCACTTATCCTTCGAGAAGCTCATGAGTCACCTCTTTCTATCCATCCTGGTGGCACTAAGATGTATAGGGATCTTCGTCAGAGATTCTGGTGGTCCCGGATGAAGCGAGAAATTGCTAAGTTTGTGGCAGAATGTGACGTTTGTCGTCGCGTTAAAGCTGAACATCAAAGGACAGCTGGTACCCTTCAACCCCTTTCTATTCCTGTCTGGAAATGGGATGAAGTTGGTATGGATTTCATCACCGGTCTTCCAAAGACTCAAAAGGGAAACAGTGCTATCTGGGTAGTCGTGGACCGCCTTTCTAAGGTTGCTCACTTCCTTCCTGTTCGAGAAGATATTACCGCTATTCAGCTAGCAGATCTGTATGTCTCCCGGATAGTTGCTCTTCATGGTATTCCAAAGAAGATCATCTCTGACCGTGGAAGTCTGTTTACCTCCAAGTTCTCGTCCAGTTTCCAACAAGCTATGGGAACCCATCTTTCTTTCAGCACAGCTTATCATCCTCAAACCGGTGGTCAGACAGAACGAGTCAATCGGATTCTGGAGGACATGTTGAGAGCCTGTGTCATGTCCTTCGGAAAGAATTGGGAGAAGTGTCTTCCATTCGCTGAATTCAGTTACAACAACAGCTTCCAAGCTAGCATTGGTATGGCACCATTTGAAGCTTTGTATGGCAGGAGATGTCGTACTCCTTTGAATTGGTCCGAAACCGGTGAAAGATCACTCTTTGGGCCAGATATCATCAAAGAAGCAGAAGATCAAGTCAATATCATCCGTGAGCGTCTCAAAACAGCTCAGTCCCGTCAGAAGAGCTACTATGACAGCCATCACCAATATGTTCACTATGAAGTTGGCGAGTATGCCTATCTCAGGGTCACTCCTCTTCGGGGTGTCCGTCGATTCGGTATCAAAGGCAAACTGGCTCCTCGCTATGTTGGTCCCTTTCGCATTCTTGCTAAGCGTGGAGAGCTTGCCTACCAATTGGAACTACCCTCAAAATTTCCAGACGTCCATGACGTCTTCCATGTCTCCCAGTTGAAGCGTTGCTTCAAAAATCCCATTCGTGGTGTTGATCATGAGACTCTTGACCTTCAAGAGGATCTAACCTATCGTGAATATCCTATCCGTATCCTTGATGAAGCCGAGCGTAAAACTCGACGTCAGAGCATCAAGTTCCTCAAAGTTCAGTGGTCTCATCACTCTGAGGAGGAAGCAACCTGGGAACGCGAAGATCGTCTCCGATCTGAGTATCCCGACTTCTTTTCTAAAATCTAGGAATCTCGGGGCGAGATTCTTGTAAGGAGGGTAGATCTGTAACAACCCAAGTTTGTTAAATAGAAATAAAAAGGTGTGTTTGAGCATTGCATGCATCTCATTTAATTTGGACAAGAATTTGCACTTGAAATTCACATGTTTGCTTTTGAAAGAAAGGGTTAAATTCTTGCTATTCTTGGTGAACTCAAAATATTCCAAATTTTCAAAATCCAGGACTGCCAATGGCTTCCTTGTGAAATTTTGAATTCCCTAGTATTTTTCTGCAAATTTTCCTCTTTACAGAAAAGCCCAAACCTTTTAAATGAGTAACCAAGGGCCTGTTTGTGAAAGAATCTGGCAATAATTAAAATCTTCAGGGGGGTTTTCAGAAAAAAAAACCATCGTCTTCGAGCTTCCGACGGCGCCGCCGTGCGCTGTCGAGCTCCTCGCCGTCCCTCGCCTCCCTGCGCTGCGATTCGCGCCGCCGCCCTCCCTGGACTACAAGTAGCTGCCGCCTGCCGCCGGAGAAACCCTAAGCCATTCCCATTTCGTCTCCTCTTTCCTCAGCTCGCCCGAACCCTAACCACAGGTCGCCGGCGATTACTTCGAATTCCGGCCACCTCCTGCTCCGGCGAGAAGACCAGGAGCTCCGCCGCGCTCCTCTCTTCCTCCTCCTCGAGCGGTTCGTGCTGGGAAGCTGCGAAGCCGCGGGAAACACCGATCCCCTCCGCCGGGTCCGCCGCCGTCGACCACGATTTCCGGCCAGCCCCGAGCTCCCCTCGCCTCCTCGACCTTTCCACGAGCTTCAGGTTGATCCTGCGGTCCTCCCCGTGCCCTCCTTTCTCTCCCTCTCCCTCTGGTTAGCCCGGCCGCCGAGCGCCGCCGTCGGCCTCCGCTCCGGCGAGTCACCGGAGCAACTCCGGTGACCATTTGGTCACAACGCCACCACCAAACGGTCCGCCTCGGCCTCCTCCTTCGATTGCTGCAGAGCAATCGCTCCAATTCCTCCTGGCTCGAGAGAATCGTGCTCGGCAGAGAGGATTTGGGCGCTGATGACGTCAGATGACGTCATCATCTCCTTTTTATTTCTGAAAATCATTATTTCTTTTCTGTAATCATTTAATTAAATGACATGTGGGGCCATGTTGTCAGAATTTTAATCTTTTTCCATTATTATTTTCTGAAATGATTAAAATTATGACATGTGGGGTCAACTTATTTAAATAAATTTGAAATTTGAATTAAATTGTTTAAACTTTGAAAATTCATAACTAATTCATTTTAAATCAGAAAAATATGATTTTTATATCAAAATATTCAGAAAAATAAAATCTATTCAATTATAATTTAATCATACATATTCCATACAAGGAAAATAATGTTATTAGTCTCACCTTAATAAACCCTAATTTAAATTATGGGTATGTTTTATTCACCCATTTAATTTGGTGCTTGCATCTAGGAAATTCTAAAATGACATATCATTCATGTGATTGCGCATCGCATCAATATTGTATTGATTGTGTCATTCCTTTCCGGTATTTGGTTCTTCGCGATAGGATTTGAGCCCGAGAGTGTTTGCAACGCCCCCGAAGATCAATACCCAGCTACTGAAGAGCAAGGCAAGCATAACCTTATATCTGCACATATAAGATTTCCAAAGTATTTGATTCTCGTGTTATGCATACGGTTCAAAGATGTTTTGGTCAAGGTATAGAGTGTTCCTTGCGTTGCATCGCCGCTTAGGCTTGCTTAGTGGTTCCTTTCTCCATCCAGTTGAGAGGATTGGGATGGAATAGGTACACATGATTTATTTATTGTTAAAGACTTGGACGAGAGGCCACATTGGGATTGTGGTGGATTGTCTCGTTCTCGTCGACAATAGGAACTGAGTTCCTGGGTTCGGAACCAAGACTATTCGTGCATCCACACGGGGTATTCATTTCCCCCTCGACTCCAACTTGCCTAGCCTACTACGTGAAGCCACTAGTTCGAGTGTTCCATTTGCGTGTGCGGTAAAATGGTTTGAGGAGAAAATTTAGGGCTTGGGTCAGGAGAGTGTGACACTCTGATCTTGACTCTGGCAACCCGCACTAGGGATCGCTGAGATGGCGGTCTGACCTACTGCTGTGGCTCATGAACATAGGCGAAGCTTGGGAAAGGTCGTGGCCAACTCTCCAGCCGGCACTCCCAGGTAGAGTGCTAATGTCTGGCGTATCGGTTGGTTGGCGCGTGTGGGTAGTTACACCCCCTGCAGGGTAAATCTTTTCGGAAAGCCGTGTCCACGGTTATGGACGACTTGGTACCTTATTTCGGTGATCATAGACAACTTGAAATTAATCATAAAACTGTCAACTAAGGGTGGTTAGGGTTACTTCCTCGGGTTGAGCGAGGGGGTGATTCTTGAGGGTGGTGCAAGCGATGACATCTCGGTGGCTACAGAAGAAGGAGGATGAAGTCAGAGGTGTTGCTTCCTTATCCCATTTTAAAGGTCTATTGATGCGAGATTCTCTCCTCCCTCGATTTGAAAACAAAGATGGCTTTATGCAAAGACATTCATGATTACTCTCTGAACGGGCAGATATATAGAAGGTAAAATAAGTCTTGTTGAGTACCTCCTGTACTCAGCCTTGCGCACTTTTTGGACAGGTGAAGGTTCCAACTCCACTGCTGGTTTCTACCTGGACATCGACGAGTAGATCGGGGTTCCCGGGCAGCAGCCTGGAATCGATGGGCGGGACGTCGCTTATGTTATGGCCTCTTAGGCCTTTTGGTTCTTGTTATGTAGCATAACATAATTTGCTTTCGCTGTTTGATGTGTTGATGGGTCAGTGACCTCGGCTTGTAATATTTGCTATCTTCACTCCGCTAAGAGTTTGTATAATATTACTTTGAGTCGTAGAGTCACTGCTGTGTTATCGAATGTTCAGCTGTTGGCTCTCGAGATCGAGGTTAGGCTTATATCAGATGGATATCTGGGATTTGTCCAGCCTGGCTCTCGGGGGTGCTACACCGACCGTAGCGCATAACATAAAGCCATTACGGTTGCCTTATGCAAAAAGAAGTCATATACCATTATGCAATCAACTGGAAATTTAAGTGTGGCATAGTTTTCAAGTTTCTATAGACCAACCATTTAATCATTCCACTTTACTAGACCATCATGTTTACCATTAAGCAAATTATTATCTCAAAACAACATCAATGATTCAAGTGACATAATTTAATGATCTACAAGATTAATGTATCATTTAATTATACTATCTACCACATTTAGCATTTTCTGTTCTCAACCAAACACCAATCAACTTATTTAAAAGATAAACTCTACAAGTAATTAAACAATGAGATATGAGAGTATAACATAACAAAGCTAAAAGCTCTAAAAGAGATGCATGAAAAACAAGAGCTAGAGAGCAAACGATAACAAAAGACGAATACTCAACGAATATAAGTGAAGAATACGACTTTTCATACGAAAAAGCGGAGCGTGTCTCTCTCCCACACAAAATAATGCTAGGATCCATATTTATTCAGAAAATGAAAATAACAAAAACAAAAATAAAAAACAAACAAACGCTTCAAGATAAGCACATAAAATGTGATGGAATTAAAATATAGTTTCACTAGAAAGGACCTGATAGTTTGTTGATGAAGAAGGGGGGGTGCCTTGGGCATCCCCAAGCTTTGACGCTTGAGTCTTCTTGAATTTTATTGGGGTGAACCACCGGGGCATCCCCAAGCTTTGGCTTTACTATCCTCTTGATCACATCGTATCATCCTCTTCTCTTGATCGTTGAAAACTTCCTCCACACCAAACTTAGAGTAACTTCATTAGAGGGTTAGTGCACAAAACTTATGATATTCTGTAGGAACACAATTTCTACTGGATATTAGCTACAGCCACTGATACTTAAAAGGATAAAAAGATCCAATAAAATTAGCAAAAGAGGCATTGCAAAAGAAAATGGCAGAATCTGTCAAAAACAGAACAGTCCGTAAAAACGAATTTTTCGAGGCACTTAACTTACTCAGATCATAGAACGCAAAATTAATGAAAGTTGCATATACATCAGAGGATTATGCAAAAAAAAGGGCAGATTTTTATGACGTTCCAGTGAATTGATATGATTTTTACGGTGGACAGCAGAAATCTGTTTCAGCACTTGAATTGAGTTTTAAAATCAACTTTCGACTAGAGTCTTAACTTGACACAACATTGCAATAAAAATAAGATACAAATGAATTGCTACAGAAGTAGGCATGTTCCTTGACAAATGCTGAAAATAAAAGATAATGGGTTGCCTCCCAAAAGCGCTTTCTTTAATGCCTTTTAGCTAGGCTTGATAGTTGTTATGATGCTCTCATAAATAAAGAAATTGAAGCAAAAGGAGCATCAAAGAGGAAAATTCAAAACACATTTAAGTCAAACCCACTTCCTATGCACAGGAATCTTGTACACAAATAAATCCACAAAGAACAAAGTGACAAGCATAGGAAGATAAAATAAGAATAACTTCAAAAAATTTAGCATATAGAGAGGTGTTTTAGTAACATGAAAACTTCTACAACCATATTCTTCTCTCTCATAATAATTTTTAGTAGTAGAAATAAATTCAACCATATAACCACAAGTATCATTCAACTTAGATAATATAGGCACATAAAGAGATCATTAAATATATTTTGGAATTCATTAGCATGCTTTCCTCTTTCAATATAGTTGCAAAGATCAATATCAAGTTTAAGATCATGGTTGCAACAAAAATTCGGAACTAGAGACAATTGCAAACCACATAAGTATCTCTGAACATAAGCAAATTTCTCCTCCATGGTGTAATTAGGAGAATTCAAAAACAAAGTAGGATTCTCATGAGTAAGAGTACCATCACAAGCAACAATTATATCATTTTTACCCTCACATGAATAAGTAGTAACTTCTAAACATAGAGGATTATTGATAAGCATAGGACCATCATCTAAAGCATTATCATACATAACATTGGAGACCACATTTTCACTTCTGTTATTTTGTTTTATTTTGCTTGTGTCAAGGAGCATGTCTTTTTGAAATTTATCAAAAGTAGATATTGCAATAGATTCATGACATTCAACAATATAGCACACTTCCTCCTCATGCACGTATGGAGGGCAATCAAGTAATGTAAGAGTTAAAGAGTTACTATCTTTAGGAGGTAGATGCTCCTTTTGTTCTTCACTCTCCTCCTCTCTTTCATCTAATGAGCTTTCAGATTCAACAATTTCTTCTTCTACATGTTCCTGCAAGACAACAATTTCTTCTATGTGAGGATATCTTTTCTCAAGAAATTCAGCAATATAAGGATTATCATTATAATATTCAAGACAATAACCAAGTATAGCATAACTAACAATTTCATAGGGACCCTTAAAACAGCAAATTCTTTAATTTGTTCAAGATTACCGAAGTCATAGTTTCCTTTAGCATAAGTAGCCAAGGTTTTATTATCATTATATTCACATTGGAAAGGGAGGTGTTTATGCCTCCTACAACAAAAGGATTCATTAAAGAAGTAGGATTCATCATATGTAGAACACAAATTCTTAGCAAAATAATTCAATCTACTTATTTGTTCCCATAAATATTTCCCTTTTTTAGACAAGCGATATTACTCTTTTGTATCAAATATAGAATCCATTGATAAGAAGTAAATAACTAGACATAATATGCAAACCGAAATAACAATAATGAAAAACCGAAATAAACAAAAGCAACAAAACTGAAAATAAAAGTGCAAACCGAAATATAAAAAGTAATGCAAGTAACTATTTTTTTTTGTATTTTTGATATTAAGCAAACAAAACAGTAATAAAAATAAACTAAGCAAGACAATAACAAAATAAAAAGATTGGAAGTGCAAAAACTCCCCTCGCAGTGAATCTTCAACTCCCCGGCAACGGCGCCAGAAAAATGCTTGATGCACACGGTGGGTGTGTTGTTTGGAGACCCCAAGAGGAAGGTGTGAAGTAGTGCAGCAGCAAGTTTACCATAGTATGAAACCAAGGTTATCAAACCAGTAGGAGATGAAGAGTTCCCTCGAGGTTGTTGGTGGAGACGTTGGCACAGTGCAACACCAGCGTGAGCAACGAACATGGAGCCTGCACACATACAATCAAGATACTTTGACCCAACTTAACACTGAGGTTGTCAATCTCACCGGCTTGCTGTAACAAAGGATTAAACGTATGTGTGGAAGAAATATGTATATTTGCAGAAAGTAACAGGTTTGCAGTTGTGGTTTTATCAGATTAATGAGAAGGACCGGGGTACACAGTTCACTAGTGGTGTCTCTCCATGCGTGGTAAACAAATTACAGCTAGGCAATTGACATAATAATGATAAGCAACCCAATGCATATACTAATGATATGGTGTCGAGTGTGAGATTCATTCGGGCATTACAACAATATACATAGACCGTTCCAACCGCATCTATGACTAATAATCCACCTTCCGGTTAGCGTCCAATAGCGATGCTGAAGTATGTTAGGATTATGTTAGCAATTGCTGCATTTTTCGAGTACAAAATCTGGCATATGGATTTCAAAACTGTGTTCCTTAATGGTCACATTGAGAAAGAGTTGTACATGGTGCAACCCAAAGGTTTTGTCGATCCTAAGGATGGTGACAAGGTATGCAAACTTCAGCGATCCATTTATGGAGTGAATCAAGCATCCCGGAGTTGGAACCTGCGCTTTGATGAGGTGATCAAAGGGTTTGGATTTGTCCAAACTTATGGAGAAGCTTGTATCTACAAGAAAGTGAGTGGGGGCTCTGTAGCATTTCTAGTACTATACGTGGATGACATATTGTTGATTGGAAATGGTATAGAATTTTTGAATAGTATAAAAGGTTATTTGAACAATAGTTTTTCGATGAAGGACCTCGGTGAAGCATCGTATATATTAGGCATCAAAATCTATAGATATAGATCAAGACGCTTAATTGGGCTTTCACAAAGTACATGCCTTGACAAGATTGTGAAGAAGTTCAGAATGGACGAAAGTAAGAAAGGGCTCATACCTATGTTGCACGGAAAGACATTGAGTCAGACTCAAAGTCCAGCTACATCGCAAGATAGAGAATTGATGAACAAGATCCCCTATGCCTCGCCCATAGCCTCTATCATGTATGCTATGTTATGTACAAGACCGTATGTGGCACATGCTATTAGCTTGATTAGCAGGTACCAATCTGATCCAGGTTTGGAACACTGGATGGCAGCCAAGAATATCCTAAAGTACGTAAGAAGGACTAAGGATATGTTTCTCGTGTATGGCGGTGAAGAAGAGATCGTCGCAAGATGTTACGTCGATGCTAGCTTCGACACCGATCTGGATGACTCTAAGTCACAATTTGGGTGCAGTAAGATGGAGGAGTTCCAAGCAACCCGTGGTGGCGGGATCGTCAACAGAAGCGGAATATGTTGTTGCCTCGGAGGCAGCGCAGGAAGGAGTTTGGATGAAGGAGTTCATATCCGAACTAGGTGTGGTTCCAAGTGTGTTCGATCCGATGGTTTTCTATTGTGACAACAATGGTGCCATAGCCAATGCTAAAGAACCAAGGTCTCACAAGAATTCCAAGCATTTCAAGCGTCGTTTTCACTCCATCCGTGAGCATGTCAAATATGGTGATATAAAGATTTGCAAAGTACATACGGATCTGAATGTAGCAGACCCTTTTACTACACAACTCCCAAGGTAAAAACATGATCAACACCGAAACTCCATGGGTGTTAGGGTCATTACAATGTAATACCGATTATTGCCCCTAGTGCAAGTGGGAGACTGAAAGGAATATGCCCGAGAGGTAATAATAAAGTGGTTATTATATTATTCCTTGTTTATGATAAATGTTTATTTCTCATGCTAGAATTGTATTAATCGGAAACGTTAATACATGTGTGACTAATGAACAATTTAGAGTTCCTAGTAACGCCTCTCGTTTAACTAGCTCGTTGATTAACCGATGATCAAGGTTTCCTGATCATGAATATTGGATGTTGTTAATAACGGGATCACGTCATTAGGAGAATGATATGATGAACACACAATTTATAGCAATACAATCAAGTCATTAAGTTTATATTTTAAATGGATCAACCCGGTAAGGTTGTATCCCGTGTATAGTGCTAGTCCCTGAATCGACTCGCTAGCACACACGTTTCCGAATGAATATCAAAATCCAGCGCATCATTATTACAACGTATTGATCCAGAAAAATATAATCATTACAATTTGCATAGCTCAGGGCTAGCTCAAATAAAATACCAAGTAACAAATAACCGCGGAAATAAATAAGATTTAAGGCTCCATCTAGGCGTGCCACATGCGACCATGCTGAGTGGAGTCTCGCCACCTACCGCAACATTCACTCGGAATCGGTATATCCTGCAATGATGAGTTGCAGCCAGAACAACCACTGGTCAACACAATTGAATTGTATTGGCAAGATGCGCAAAAAGAATGGTAGTTTATTACACCTAGCATCTACATGCATATTTGGCTACGTGGAGGTTTCGGCTATTTTGTGAAAAAGCAATACATTTATCCTATCATATGATAAAAACAAGTTTTCAATAACAACTTGGACACACTGCTTGACAATAGGTGCTCCTACCCATTAGTTCAACCACAAATTTTAAGAAATTATGAAATTGGGATGAGTGATAATTCGACATAATTACAAGCCTAGTTGTTCAATTCGTCCTTAACCAAGGACATAGCCAAGATCTTAGTTTTAGACTCTCGAGAGTTTTGTACACTTTACCCGCAAGACCCGATTAGCCCCGTTTACCAAAACACACAATTTGTATAACGGTTGGGAGAAAACCAAGATAAAACTTTTGGGAAATAGAACCTCAAACCACCTGCGGATCCGTACAACCTACTATATGCTACATCTACTAGTCACGGCGGGTTCGAGGTTCTATAACTTACTAAGTTCCATCAACGCCCATACTTATGTTGACAAACGGTTGTACACGTAAACTACCAAACAAGCAACCAATCTAATTCTCTTTGAAAACCTGGGCGGCGGACCCCACCATACAACACACTGCGATGACCACTCTAGCAATCCGCCCAGACAATTGACTAACTTAAGTTGTTTTCATCATAACGAAAAATCTCAGTAACTTTAAAATCCTTTTCATATCATGAATTCCATAACCCCGTATACTAACCATGGCTAAGCACAACTATACTTACGATGGCGACAAGAGGACAAAAGTTGTCATGGTGGAAACATATGGCTATCCTATCTGGGTTTGCATAGCATAGCGTTACAACATTTCCTATACATGAAAGACTACATAAATCTAATAATGCAATGGAAAATAATAGGACGTTTATGGTAAAAGCACACTTGGATCATTCACAATAATAAAAGGCGAGCTATGATGGCTCCTCCCACCTCCCTCCTGACCTCGGCTACCACCTCCGCCGGCGACCATGGCGTGTCTCCCCTCCTCTAGGCTATGGAGAGCCTCCTACACTGGGATTTCTCCCCGGGCCTTGCGCTCGCGGAGCAGGTGCGTCGACGTTTTGGCACCACGGTGCATTTCTCTCCCTCTCTCTCGACAAAGGAGTTCTTCCTTGTCGCCTCCTTCTCCTATGCCTCCTTCCCTCTCTCGGAAGACTCGGTAGGCCTGGCCCTCCAGTGCTGTTTTGGCGGTGATTTGACTGGTTTTCGAGTTTTTAAGCTCTCTGATCGAAGATTTCGTTTCTCGGTATCGTCTAGCCATGTTGGTCATTTTATTTATCATTTGAGGGATAGAATTTGGCTGGATTTCATCTGTCACTTTAAGCTTTATCATGGAGATACTTCTGCGCTGGTGAATGTTGCAGATGATGCTTGGTTACAATCATCTCGGGATGTTGAGGGTCCTCCTCGTAAATCTATTGCAGTTAAAACCAATCTCAACTATCTGCGACCGTCCACCTCCTTTCCGTCTGCTCCTGCGGCTCGTGTTCCTGAGACTTTTGTTGATCGGGATGCTAGCGCCTCAACGTTCAACCATGGCAAGTTCGTTTTTGGATCCTTCGCTCCATGTGACCAACCCCCGCCTCTCAGACTTTTTCCTGCGGCTTCCTCCGATCCGGACTCGGATCGTCTCAAGTTTGGCCAGTTCATGTTCATGATCCCTTCTTCACCGGACCCTGTTTGCTCTCCTGTGAAATTTGCGGGGAAGAATTTTTGGCAAGTTTCTAATGCAGCTGATTATTCGGGATTTATTGGTTGTCTTGATCACATGCGCGATTTACGTGAGGCAGGTTATTCAGAGACTCAAATCCAGCAGGCTCTTAACTTCTTTGGTCTCCCGCCCACTGATCTCGCCTTATTGATTGCGGGCCGTTGCCTTGCCTGTCATGAGAGGTCCTCACCCAATGATGTTTGTTTTTGTGTTCGCTCGGCGAGGTCTACCAGTGTACCAGAGTCCAGGTGTGATGCCCCTGCTCTCAATATCTCTGCTATAGCTGACACAGAACCCAGTACCTCTGTTAGGGCAGATCCTCCCTCTTGTTTCAGATGTTTAGACTTGGGCCACATCCAACGCGACTGTACCAAAGATGTTAAGTGCTTGGGCTGCTACGGATGGGGACATATTGCTCGTTTTTGTCCTATTAACCCGCTCTGTGGGTTCTGTCATTTGTTGGGCCACAAGATTGAGGCCTGCCCACAGATCCGTTGCCCTGTTTGTAAGGAATTGGGTCATATTTAATCCTCTTGTAAAGGTAAGAAGCAGTGGGTTATTAGAAAGTCTTTTATTCAGACAGATTCCCTTCCCCTGACCTCCCCAACTTCGAGTGACTTGCCTTCTGGTAGCATCGAGACGCCTCTTTCACAGGTTCCTCCGCCTCTGCCCTCATCCTTTTCCCCTGCTCCCTCTCCTATCCCATCCCCGCAGTCGCTCGCCCCTCCAATGGCGAACTTCCCCGTCCGTCCGTACAAGTTCATCTCTGAGCATGGAGGAGTGGAACGAGGGTCGGATGATCGGATCCAGCGTGCTTTGTTGGTGGTAAGCGATCCCCCGCTCTCTCATGAATGCTGCGCCATTGTCACCATGAATCCTATGATTGAAGACCATGAGAAGAGACAGTATCTAGGGCGCATTGTGGAAATTCTGGTTGATGATTTTGAGCTAACTGTCCGTGATGCTGCAATCTCTGCTTTGGGTGTTGGACTAGTTACTTTCTCCTCCCCTTTGGTGCGTGACCGTATGGTACGCAAGAGCCCGCATGCCTTTGATGATGACTCCACCTTCTCTTTTGTGCGGCATGATGAGGGGCTCAATAGGCGCAACCCTGTGTTCCAGATTGATGCTTGGGTGATGTTCTTGGCTTTCCCACTTGATTATCAGACAGAATACTACATCAACAAGGCGGTTTCTCTGTTCGGGCGATTATCTTTGTGGCATCGCCCAAATGAGAATCAATCGAGGGTGCTTGTGCGGGTTTTGTTGAAGGAAACCCGTCTGGTTCCTCACAGTCGGCTTATTACTCGAGCTCCTTCGTTCCCGGGCATTGGTGCTTCCTGGACGGTGCCGGTTTTTGTTCTGAACAGCAGAGAGTCCCACCCGGATCTGGTTAGCGATGAAGACCCTGCTCCTCCTATGAATGCGTCCCCCCACCCGGATGCCCTGCCGTATCTTACTATCATGCAAGAGTACCATCTGAACCTGCAGCGTTTTAACCAGCAGCAAGCCCTTCAGGCGTGGAACCGGAGTGCTGACGCTCCTCTGCCTCAGGATGGATGGGGTGCTTGGCCAGTGCTCCCACCCCTCCCTCGTGCATTTGCTGGTGTTAATTTGCGTGAAGCCTTTGGCTATGAAGGTCCGTCCATGATGGATGGTGTGGAGGTTTCTGATAATGATTCTGATGATGCTATGGATGCTTGGAATGATCACATTTCAGATGTTGAAATAGCTGCTGACAATCTGATAACTGGGACGATTGGATTTGGGTTCACTTTTGTCCGTGCTGGTGGCGCCCATCTGGAGCTACCTGTCCCCGGCTTTACCTGCTTCCTTTCCTACCTGGGTTGGCTGATGAAGAAAGTTTACACTCGCTCGCTCTTGGATTCACCCTTCAGCAATCTTGAGTTTGATGTCTCTGCTCTGCATCATTTGGTTCAGTTGGCCTCCTCTGAATTCCAGTTTGCTGCTTGCGTCCGTTATGAGCAACAATACAATTTTTGGCTCAGTCTGGGCCTCTTGGTGCCGCCTTATTCTGAGCCCATGTCAAGCCCAGGAGTTCCTTCCGACATGGATTTATCTATCGAGACCACATATAGCTCTGAGCAACTACCGTCTGCTGATGCCATGGATCTTCTTCAACTTGGTTATGTGAATGATCAGATCATGGGCACGGTTCCTACCTCCTCACTGAGTGTGCCTACATCATCTACCATCGACTCTGTTCACCTTCCTCCTCATACGCGTTCGCATAAGCCTGAAACTCCTTATATCTTGACCCAAGTTCGTCGCTCTCCGCGTTTCTGTGAATCAGGCTTAATGCATATTGTTGTACCAGAGTCATCGAGGCGCCGTACCTCCAGAGTTCCACCTGCTACTCCTCCAGCAGTGCTCCAGATCACAGAGCTGCAACGCATAGGCGTTGAGGACTGCCACATCGACTCGGACGACCTCTCGGAGGCGCGTCTTCGTCAGGCGAAGAATACCTGATGTCTCTTCAGCTGTTTACTATCTCTAGTATTTGTTACGCCTGTGTGCGTGTGGAGTCTGTGTCTTTTGGCTATCCTTTAGATCATTTACCTATCTTTGATCTGAACTATTGTAGTCCGTACTGACCCGTGGGTTTAAGACTTTATCTTGTGATACCTATTTTGTACCTATGGCTGCACTGAACCGTTTATGGAGAATTATTTGTTGGAATATCCGTGGGTTAAACATGTCTGATAAATGGCCCCTTGTGTGCAACAAAATTGATGAGAGTCTTGCCGCTATAGTGTGTTTCCAGGAAACAAAAAAAGGGGATTTCTCGTTGAATTTCATTAAGCAATTTGCTCCAAAAAGATTTGACAAATATGCTTTCGTTCCCTCGGAAGGTGCTTCAGGGGGCTTGCTTGTCATCTGGGTTGGCAGCATATTTGCTGGTACAGTTGTATTACATGAATCTTTTGGTATTGTCATTCATTTCACTTCTTCGATCTCGGCTGAGAACTTCTTCCTGGTCAATGTCTATGGCCCATGTGAGGGTATTGCTCGTGAGAACTTTATTGCTTGGCTGTTTAGCATGGATATTAATGATGACGATCTCTAGATCTTTATGGGGGATTTCAACTTCTATCGTTATTCTGATAGCCGCAACCGACCAGGTGCCAACATGACTGACATTGCTACTTTCAACGAAGTCATCGGCTATCTTGGCCTCATTGAACTCCCTATCAAGGGTCGCGCCTTTACATGGAGTAATATGCAATCAGACCCGCTTTTGGAGCAGCTTGATTGGTTCTTTACGACAGCTAACTGGACGCTTAAATTCCCCAATACACTCGTTCATCCTCTAGCTCGTCTAACCTCGGATCATGTCCCCTGTGTGATCACTATCAGTACTTCTATCCCAAAAGCGGCTGTTTTTCGCTTTGAAAATCATTGGATCAGAATGCCTGGCTTTTTGGATGTGGTAGCCCGGATCTGGAATATTCATTGTTGGGGTGATGGAGCTAAATGCATCTCTGCCAAGCTCAAACTCTTGCGAAAAGGGCTTCGACAGTGGTCCACTAGCATCTCTATTCTTAACAAATTGGTGGAGAACTGTAATGCAACCATCTTTATGATTGATGAGATTGAAGAACAGAGGTCTTTAGATATCACTGAATGGAACTTTCGCAACATCATAAAATCTCGACTAAGTCATCTGTTACTTTGTAAGCAAGAGTATTGGAAAAAGAGATGCACGACCCGTTGGGTCAAATTTGGCAGTGAAAATTCCGCCTTCTTCCATGCCATGGCGACCATCCGTTACAGAAAAAACACCATCTCATCTCTAACTCCTCCAGACGGCTCCGTTGCCACTGATCACCATGATAAGGCGGGCATTCTGCGCTCCTCTTTCAGAGAGAGACTTGGCACGGTGGTTCAGCTTGATCATTCCTTCAATTTTTTGGATTATATAAATCCAGTGGAAGGTCTGGAGGCTCTCTCCGTTCAGTTTTCCCACAAAGAGATTGATGAGGCAGTGGCGGACCTTCCCTCGGATAAAGCTCCCGGGCCAGATGGTTTCAACGGTCTATTTGTGAAAGTGTGTTGGCCGATCATCAAGTATGACTTCTATCGGATGATTGATGACTTTTGGCATGGAACTGTCAACCTTCAAAGCTCTAATGATTAATGCGCCGGAGTGCCCTAATGATTTTAGGCCGATTTCTCTGCTCAACACCTGCTTTAAACTGATCACAAAGCTGCTGGCCAACCGCCTCCAGAAAAAGATCCTCAGTCTAGTCCATGTGAATCAGTATGGTTTTTTGAAAACCCGCACAATTCAGGATTGTATTGCGTGGGCTTATGAGTGCATCGATCAAGTGAAGAAGACTGGGTCTGAAGCAGTTATTCTCAAACTTGATTTTGCTAAAGCTTTCGACACCATTGGCCATGCTGCTATCCTGGAGATTCTTCGTTGTAAAGGCTATGATAGTCGGTGGCTCGGGTGGATAAAATCCATCTTCTCTACTGGTTTCTCTTCAGTGCTGCTCAATGGGGTCCCAGGTAGGAAATTCCCTTGCC
The DNA here is from genome assembly GCA_026929855.1 of Poa annua. NCBI lineage: Eukaryota > Viridiplantae > Streptophyta > Magnoliopsida > Poales > Poaceae > Poa > Poa annua. The sequence continues at coordinate 35,085,456 of CM049426.1, forward strand.
GACGTGGTGTTCGACAAGGTGAACCCCTCTCCCCGATCCTCTTCGTTGAAGGCGCTGATCTGCTGCAATATATGATCAACAAACTTGCCATGGATGGTTCTCTTATGGCGCCTCTCCCGCTGCCCAACACGGATTTTCCTATTGTCCAATACGCCGATGATACCTTGCTCATTGTCCAAGCCTGCCCTATCCAACTTCAACTCTTGAAGGAAGTGATTCAAAGTTTCTCCAATGCTACCGGGCTGCACGTGAACTACTCCAAAACTTCGATGATGCCCATCAATATTTCTGCTGACAGGCTTCAGTCTCTGGCTGAGACTTTTGGATGTGTCACAGGCTCTTTGCCATTCCCTTACTTAGGGCTGCCTTTAGGCACTACTCGCCCCTCGGTGAATGATTTTTCCCCTCTGGTTGATCAGCTTGAGAGGCGCCTCAATGCCACTGCTCGATTCCTAGACTATGGTGGCCGGGTGACATTTTTTAACTCAGTTTTATCTTCACTCCCTACTCACTTCCTTTGCTCACTTAAAGTACCGAAAGCCATCATCAAAATATTTAACCGCGGGAGAAGGCTTTTTCTGTGGGCGAAAGAGGAGGACACTGGAACCACTCATTCTCTCGCGGCTTGGGACTTGATCTGTCGGCCCAAGAGCCATGGGGGTCTTGGGATTATCAACTTGGAAATTAAGAATACTGGTCTTCTTTTGAAGCAGCTGCACAAATTCTTTTGCAAATCAGATATACATTGGGTTAAATAGGTGTGGTCTTTGTATGGATAGGGGCCTCCCCACGCCCAATCCGTTCGTGGTTCCTTTTGGTGGCGGGATATTTTTAGTCTCATCAACATCTACAGAAGCATCACGATCACCAAGGTGGGAGATGGTACGTACACTTTGTTTTGGAAGGATTTTTGGCATGGTTCCAACCTGCTGTCTGAACGTTTCCCACATTGGTACTCCTATGTTTTGGATGAGGATTTATCGGTCTCGTCGGTCGCTGTTCAGTTTGATGATCCTTCAAGACTGTTGGCCCTGCCAATCTCTGTACAAGCACACGAGGAACGGATGCACTTATCTGATATCCTATTATCGGTTCAGCTCCATGCAAACTCTCTTGATGTCCGCTCCTTCGCTTAGGGGAATTCCGCCTACTCATCTGCAAAATATTATAGTTTCATCTTTAGAAAAGCTCCTAGAGATCGCGGTCTGGATTTGATATGGGCTTCCAGATGCTTACCCAAGCTTAGAGTTTTCTTGTGGCTGCTTATGTTTGATCGCCTGAATACCAAAGACCTTATGATCCGCAAGCATTGGCAGTTTGATGGTGGGCCACATTGTGTCCTTTGTAATTCTCATACGCTGGAAGACCGGGATCATCTGTTCTTCACTTGCCCTTTTGCAGTGAGCTGCTGGACAAAGGTGGGTATTACTTGGCTGATGAGTATGAGGATCTCTCCACGCATGCTAGAAGCCAAATCGGCGTTTGTTGGCCCTTGTTTTATGGAAGTGGTTGCAGCTGTGGCATGGAATATATGGAAGTGTCGAAACGACCTTATCTTCAAGGACTTGCCGTGCTCTGCCGGGAGATGGAGAGTTAGATGCCAACAGGACTTATTGCTTCATCAATTTAGGGTTAAGCCCGCTTTAGTGACTCCACTTCTAGAGTGGATCCATCTTACTTTTTGAAGGCCATGTTTTTTTCTTATATATTTCCTTTCCTCCCCCCCTGAACTTTTGTACTCGGTGATCAGGTGGTCAGTTGGTGCATCTCTCTTGCACCTTCATTAATTTAAAATCTACACCGTAGGGTCCTTCCCTACGGTTATGGCCTTCAAAAAAAAAAGCACACTTGCCTTGAGTGTTGTTGTTGTTCGCGCAGTCCTCAAAATCGCAAGGGTCGCACTCCGCACAATCTACACCATATCGATAACACCACAATAAGAACAACATACAATTACCAAAATGCAAACACATGCATGCATGTCGAATTAATAATGAATATTGTTTTTCTTTGTTTTCTGGGTATTAAACAAGAATGATGGTCATGCAATTTATTGGAATGCAACATGAGAATTTAAACTATTTACAAAGTCTTTTAGAGGGTTGGTTACATGATTAGTTGTTCGAAAAATATATATATTACATCCTCTGGATAGACAATTCAATTATCTTCCAGGAACAAAAGGATTTGGTTCATTTGGACTTATAGAAATAAAGTTATGCCAAAAATACTATATCTAATGTTTTAATATCTGCAGCTTGTAGGTTCGGTAAACTTACAATGTTTTTACATAATCAAAATCTACACGGAAAACTAAATCAAACGGTGTTTCATTTGAAATTTTCTGACATGTAGATTATTTCATATGAGCATCACAAGATCTACAATTTCTCTTTTTTTTTCTATTTCGAATTTCCAGCTCAAACTGCAACATGGCAAGTTCTAATTGTGTCGAGGGGCTGCCCCCGGGGTAGGGCAGAACCCGATCCAGATCAGCAATACGACTACAGGAATTGACCTTTGTAAGTGACTAAGAGTTGTCCTTTGGTGTGCCGAAGGGGCAACTTGACCTTTGGGAGGTTGTCAAGGCCAGAGTGCCTCCTGAGGGTCATCTGTGGAGACTATAAATAGAGCAACAGACCCCCAAAGCGGCATAAGCACCAGCAGAGAGTTCCTCTAAGAACTAGTTTCTCGAAAATGTCTTTGGTGAGAGATTAAGACATCTTCGGGAAACTAGGCCTAGAGATACTTCTCTTGAGTCGCTGCCCGGGCTCTAGGTGGAGCTCGGTCCTGACCGAAAGTATCATCCAGCTTGCAGTATGTCGGGATCCTCCGGCATGATCTCGGAAACAGGAGAACCCGGTTGCCCGGGTAGACATCCCGTTATGAGCTTAACCGACTAACCTACCTTAGCTCTGCTTGGTTGTATCCGATGCGCAGGACGGCTCCCTGGAGGTACCGGAGTGAGAAACCGACATGGGGCATGTCGGGCAAGAGTCAAGGAGCAGGTACAGGCTTTCCACCTGGCACGGGGGAAATCATATCCCTCCTGGCACGGAAGCATCGTCACCTCCCGCCTGACACGGGAGCGTGTCAGCCGGTACAATGACGCTGCGACAAGACTGGACATGTCTACTATGGCAGTCCGGAGAATGCTATTAGGCATGGGCGAAGACATGTCTTGTCTCTGACAAGGGGACAATGATGATCCAGGATGGCGCCTGCGGTCCTTGCCGGGATGATGACAGCAGGGCTATGTCGGATAGCTCGGCGGCTAGGTCGCACTAGCGGGTGTCGACATTACCGTTAGCCTGGCCGGTGGGCCCAAGCCGGATTAGGGTTTCCGGCACTCCCGGCCGAAATCTATAAAATGCGTCATAACTCCTCCTGTGGAGGGACGACCAACTTGTATGCCAAAACTATAGTCTCATTTACTCTTAGGGCATTTACTCTCTCTTCCTCTAGTTCATCTAGTTCTTCACCGAAACAGCTCAAGAAGCGAAGTGTAGATCTTGTGGCATACCTATATTGAGAAGAAGGGACGGAGTAGGGGTCTTACCTCCTCACGAGGGCCCCGAACCTGGGTATATCGTGTCGGTGGACTTGCCTTCGTGCATTTGTTTGGGTTTAGTGGATGTTTGAGTGTGTTCTTCGGTGTTCTTAAGTGTCTCGGCATTTCCTACCGTGTGAGCTTCTTAGCTCACTATCCCTCCCCGGATCCACCAGCGTCCATCGGCCCCACACATTAGCCATACCATGGCATCTACCGTGATACCACCACGACAGTTGGCGCCCACCATGGGGCAGGTAGTGGCGTTGGCTGGTGTACACATCCGAACGGGTTCCATCGTTCATTCCGGCATCCGAGTTCTCTCCGGCCTCGTCGTCAGGCTGGGCGAGATGGACTTCGTCAGCGACAACGCCGGCTGCTTCCGCAACAGGCCCTTCCCGGCGAACGGCTGCCGCATCAACGTCGGTGTCCTCACCACCTACGTCGCCACCGTGATCGTCTGCAACTACACGGACATTGTCCATGAGGCTGAGGATCCTCCCATGATCCGCGCCGCCCGAGATCAGCGTATCGATCGCCGCGCGGGCTGCGTCGCAGTCATGATGGTCGGGGTGACCGAAGAGGTGTTCGAGGATGCTCCCGACGGCGACGCCAGTGGTGGCCGACCTCGGTTGGCAAAGCCTCCTCAGGAGCGAGGTGCTGCCCGGAATGGTGATCCCCAGCTTTCCCAGCTTCGTCGCAGGCCGGATCCCCTCTTGGGTCTGGTCGCCAAGTTGGCTGTCCCTCTAGCAGCTGATGTTGATGCCCAAGTCACTTCTGCTGATTTGGAAGAGCATCGCAGGTTGCTGCATGCTAAGGCGCAGGAGATGGCCGAAATTCGGCGTGAGCTAAGTGCTAGTCTCCGTGAGTACAATGCGGCTCACGGGTTCCCTAGGATAGATTCCAGAGACAAGCGCATCGCCGATATGAGCAAGAAGGGCAGGATGGTGAACGATGAGTTGGCTGGTGGCGCAGCACCTAGCCATAGCAGAACGGCTAGTCTGATCTCGGCAGAAAAGCCGATATACAGCTCACCCGCCAAAACCCTCAGGGCTGCAGAGGCAGCTATGGCCGAATTGGCTTGGCTATCTGGGGAAGCCCTGCACAAGCAGCAGGAGCGGGTCAACAAGTTAGTCGTTGAGGTTAATCGGCAGAACAAGGCCTTTAAGAAGAAGAACTCGGGAGAAGGATTCCAGAGCAACAAATCGGGAGGAGAGGCTTCCTCTCCTCATCCGAGTAAGAGCAAGAGCCAGAGCCGAAGCCGCGGCTCCGGAAAAAACAAGCAACTGCAGGCGTACGACCTGGCCTTTGCCGGAATCCAGCAAGCCGGACAAAACAATCCCGGTCAGGCTCAAAGCAGCCATGGTGGTGGTAACCAGGGTGTAGGAAATAACGGCCCGGCTAGCCGTGGCAATCCACCTCGGAATCCACCGCACAATCAGGGAAACCGGCAGAGAGATGCCGCCTCAGTCCCACATCAAGCTGCAGTTCCTGTGGTTAACAGGCATGACGATGGCAACTCGAGGTTGCACAACTCGGATATCAGCCTAACGAGAACCCTCTGGGATCTCGGATAGGAACTCGGCAGCTAGATCCAGCTGATGCCAGGTTCAGGCTCGACCGGATTCACCAGTCCGAGTTGGTAGAAGAGCAAGGCCCTCCGAGACCTGCTTGCTTCGGACTTCGGATCATGCGGGAGCCGGCTGTGCGAAATTTTCAGCTCAACTGGGGTGCCAAGATGTATGACGGCAGCTCGAAGTCGGAGGATTGGCTGACCGACTATGTAACTGCAGTAAGCATAGCCGGTGAAAACAGACGTCGGGCGGTGCGGTATGTGCCTCAAATGTTGGAAGGACCTGCCAGGATCTGGCTGAACAACTTAAGGACTGACAGCATAGACTGTTGGTTAGATTTCGAGGAGGCCTTCATCAGCAACTTTACCAGCACATACAAGAGGCCCAACCGACCTTAGCAGCTTGCCATTTGCAAGCAGAGGGACAATGAGACTGACCGAGAGTATCTTACTCGGTGGAGCAACATTCGCAATTCTTGCGAAGGGGTTCTCGAGGCGCAGGCCATATCATGGTTTGCGCTAGGATGCCGACAAGGCTCCATGCTGTGGCAGAAGTTGCAAAGGAAGATGCCGGCTACCTTAGCCGAGACCATGCGCATTGCCAACACCTACACGCTCGGCGACCCCATGCAACCCTTGGTGGATGTCGGAGACTCCAACAGGAGGAATTCGGGGAACCAGCGGTCGGGGCCGAGCAGGAACCATGACCGCCAGGATTTTGGTCAGAAGAGAAACCAGCCCGACTTCCACTATGCCTCACAGCATGTTGCGGCAGTGGGTCAAGATCAAGGGGATGCCGGCAATAATCAGCGGCAGAAAGTGGCTGGCCCGGCTTGGGGGCAGAACCAAGAGGTGCAGAAGACTTGGGTGGACCAGAAGAAGCCACTGACATATGAGGAAATGCTGAACAAGCCATGTTGCTATCATAGTCTGGAGTCCAACAAGCCTGCAAATCATTCTACCCGGCAGTGCAGCTGGTACCAGCACACGCTGCAGGAGGGTAGTGCGGGAGCTACTCGGCCAAATGCACCAGCAGCACGACCAAACATTCCGAGAGCTCCTCCACCGTTGTCCGGAGCCAATGCAATTCGGGTCAATCAGCCCAATCAGAGACCTGCTCTCCCACGACCAGTGAATGTGGTTAATGTCAGAAATGACAATGGTGCCGGTCCGAGTAACCAATCCGGATATCAGCAGGGCAACTACCGGGAGGCACATCAGAGCTACATAGTCTTCATGACCGGGCCCACTGACCGGAAGAGCGTGCGACAACGTGCTCTGGAGGTAAACGCTGTGATCCCGGAGGTGCCGAAATTCCTGCACTGTTCCGAGATGGAGATGATCTGGAGCCGAAAAGATCATCCCTGGGTTATGCCCAAGCTAGGTGGTTATGCTTTGGTGGTAGACCCAACCTTTGTCGGGCCAATCCTCAACATACGCTTCAGCCGGGTTCTGATTGACAATGGCAGTGCCATTAACATCATGTACAAGGATACCATGCTGAAGCTGGGGGTGTCCATGAACACGCTACTCCCAACCGAGACGACTTTCCATGGCATCGTACCAGGAGTCTCTTGCTCGCCCATGGGAAAAATTTGGGTTGAAGTGCTGTTTGGAACTCGGGAGAACTGTCGGACTGAGAGTTTGGAGTTCGAGGTCGTGGATCTCGAAAGTCCCTACCATGCACTGATCGGCAGGCCGACATTAGCCAAGTTCATGATCTCCACTCACATGGGCTACCTGAAGATGAAGATGCCGGGGCAAAATGGAGTGATCACCATCTCGGGAGACCACAAGCGCTCCATGGACTGTGCATCTGCCGGCTCATCTCTAGCTGAGTCCCTAGTCATAGCTAGGAGAAGAAGAGGATCCAGCAAGTGGTGGCGCTGGCCAAGACATCTCAGCTTGCCATGCTCGGAATGGTGAACCCGGAGCAAAATGCCTCATTCCAGGCGCCAAAGGAGACCGAGAAGGTGGGGGTTGACCCCAGCAACCCGGAGCGCCAAGTTATCATTGGCAGCAACCTGGACTGCAAATAGGAAGTCGAGCTCGTCGACTTCCTCCGTGAGAATCGGGACGCCTTTGCGTAGTCGAATGACGATCTGCAAGATGTTCCGAGGGAGTTGGCCGAGCACTCATTATTCGTTAGGCCTGACGCGAAGTCGGTGAAGCAACCGACCAGGCGCCTCTCGGACGAAAGAAGAGCTGCCATCATGGAGCATCTCGCAGTACTTCTGGCTGCCGAGTTCGTGATGGAAGTACTACATCCGGATTGGATATCGAATCAGGTTCTGGTTGAGAAGAAGAAAGATGATCCCCTCCTGCTCAAGGTGTGGCGCATGTGCATCGACTTCACCAACCTCAACAAGGCATGCCCGAAAGATCCATTTCCGCTACCCCGGATAGATCAAGTGATCGATTCCACTGCCGGGTGTGAGCTTTTGACCTTTTTAGATGCTTATTCTGGTTTCCACTAGATATCTTTGAACCCGGATGATCAATTGAAAACTGCTTTTATTACCCCATATGGGGCTTATTGCTATCGTGTCATGACTTTTGGTTTGAGAAATGCTGGTGCTACATACCAGAGATGCATGCAGAAATGTTTACATGACCAGATAGGCCGGAATGTCGAGGTCTATGTCGATGACATAGTCATAAAAACAAAAGAAAAATCTTCATAGCTGAGGACTGTGCATCTGCCGGATGTCGAGGTCTACATACCACAATCGCTCCATGGACTGTGCATCTGCCGGATCATGCTTAGCCGAGTCCCTTGTCATAGCTGAGGAGAAGAAGAGAATCCAGCAGGTGGTTGGACTGGCCAAGACCTCGCAACTCGGCATGTCCGGAATGGTGAACCCGGAGCAGAACGCCTCTATCCAAGCACCAAAGGAGACCAAGAAGGTGGGAGTTGACCCAAGTAACCTGGAGCGCCAGGTCATCATTGGCAGCAACCTAGACATCAAATAGGAAGGCGAGCTCGTCGACTTCCTCCGTGAGAATCGGGATGCCTTTGCGTGGTCGAGTAACGATCTGCAAGGCGTTCAGAGGGAGTTGGCTGAGCACTCGTTATTCGTCAGGTCTGACGTGAAGCCGGCGAAGCAACCGACTAGGTGCCTCTCGAATGAGAGAAGAGCTGTCATCATGGAGCATCTCGCGGAACTTCTGGACGCCGGGTTCGTGATGGAAGTACTGCATCCAGATTGGATATCGAATCCAGTCCTGGTTGAGAAGAAGAAAGATGATCCCCTCCTGCTTAAGGTGTGGCGCATGTGCATCGACTTCACCAACCTCAACAAAGCATGCCCGAAAGATCCATTTCCACTCCCCCGGTTAGATTAAGTGATCGATTCCACTGCCGGGAGTGAGCTTTTGACTTTTTTAGAAGCTTATTCTGGTTTCCACCAGATACCCTTGAATCCGGATGATCAATTGAAAATTGCTTTTATTACCCCGTATGGGGCTTATTGCTACCGTGTCATGACTTTTGGTTTGAGAAATGCTGGTGCTACATACCAAAGATGCATGCAGAAATGTTTACATGACCAAATAGGGCGGAATGCCGAGGTCTATGTCGACGACATAGTCATAAAAACAAAAGAAAAATCTTCTTTGATCAATGATCTGAGAGAAACATTCAAGAACTTAAGAAAATTTCCAGATGAAGTTGAATCCGGATAAATGTACATTCAGTGTCCCGGCAGGCAAGTTACTCGGTTTCCTAATTTCAAGTCGGGGAATTGAGGTCAATCCGGGTAAGATACGTGCGATAGAGAGCATGAAACTACCGACACGTCTCAAAGATGTGCAGAAATTCACTGGTTACTTGGCATCCCTAAGTCGGTTTGTGAGCCGGCTAGGGGAGAAAGCTGATGCGGCGTTCAATGATTTAAAAAAGATGCTCTCAACAACACCAGTGTTGGCATCACCATTGACCAAGGAACCTATGTTGCTATACATCGCTGCCACTAACCGAGTATAAGTGTGGCCTTAGTGGTGGAGAGAGAAGAAGGGGACAACTTGATACAGAGACCAGTGTATTACCCGAGCGAGGTGATCTCGACCTCCAACCAAAACTATCCGCACTACCAGAAGATGGCATATGGAGTGTACTTAGCAGTTACCAAGCTCAAACATTATTTCCAAGAGCACCCGATCACGGTAGTGTGCGAACCCCCCTGGCCGAGATCATCGGCTGCAAAGATGCAAGCGGTCGAGTTGCCAAATGGGCCATCTAGTTGTCTCTGTATGCTCCGACATACAAGAGATGAGACGTCATTAAGTCGCAGGCGCTGCCGGACTTCCTGGTAGACTGGGCCGAGATGCAGTATGAGCCTCCACTTCCCGACTTCAATTTTTGGAAGATGCATTTCGATGGTACCAAGGCCAAGATCGGGTTGGGTGTCGGGGTGGTCCTCACCTCGCCAAAGTAAGATGTGCTGAAATATGTGCTGCAAATCCACTTCCGGACATCTAACAATGTGGCCGAGTACGAAGCATTGGTGCATGGGCTCAATGTCGCCAACGCGATTGGTATCCGCCGGATAGAGTGCTTTGGTGATTCTGACCTGGTAGTGCAGCAAGTGTCAGGAAACTGGGATGCAATTGACGCCAACCTGGCCTCATATCGGTTCCATGTGCAAAAAATATCCGGATTTTTTGAAGGCTGCGAGTTCAAGCACATACCAAGAGGGGAAAATGAAGCAGCAGATGTATTATCCAAGCTAGGGTCATCTCGGGATGCCATTCCACCCGGCATCGCTCTCGAGCATCTGAGGAATCCATCTATTCAGCCCTCACCCGAGTCGGAATCCATCTTCATCCCCAAGGAACCTGGATCGGAAGCCATACCTATGGAGGTGGAAGTCGGGAGTACTGCACTGAACCCAGGGACTGCACCCCAGAACTCGGAGACTACACATGGCATGTGTGCTGAGGTGATGTCGGCTGAGCCAATGGGCATATATGTTCCCGTGTTCCCGGTACGGCCTGTCCCGGGTTGGGCACAGCCCATCATGGCATACATATCAGATGGCACCCTTCCGGAGAGCGAGGTAGAAGCCCGGCAAGTATTACGAAGATCCAAGGCCTACACCATTAGCAATCAAGAGTTGTACAAGAGAACTGTCACCGAGGTGCTTCAGAGGTGCGTGGAGCCATAGGAAGGCCAAGAGATGCTGCTGGAGATACATCAAGGAGAGTGTGGGCACCATGCCTCATCTCGGGCACTGGTGGCAAAAGTATTGCGGCATGGGTTCTATTGGCTCACAGCCTTGCAACAAGCAGAAGACATTGTCCGAAAGTGTGGAGGGTGCCAGAGGTTTGCCCACAAGATACATATGCCGGCGTCAGCACTGAAAACCATCCCTATGACTTGTCCATTTGCCGTATGGTGCTTGTACATGGTGGGGCAATTTAAACTGGCAAGAGGTAATATGACACATATGCTGGTGATGGTGGACAAGTTCACCAAGTGGATAGAATTCAAGCCAATCCGGAAATGCGACGGGCACACCTCGGTCCAATTCTTGAAGGATATCATTCTGAGATATGGCTACCCACACAGCATCATCACGGACAATGGCACTAACTTTGCTGTGGGGGAATTTGCTCGGTTCTATGCGGAGAAAAGAATCCGGTTGTACGTGGCCTCGGTAGCCCACCCGGAAGCAAATGGGCAAGTCGAGAGAGCAAATGCCTCGGTATTAGCCGGCATCAAGGCTCGCCTAATCGAGCCGCTGTTGAGAACTCCGGGATGTTGGATAGAGGAGATATCGGCAGTACTGTGGGGTCTCCGGACTACACACAATAGATCTATCGGGTATACGCCATTCTTCATGGTGTATGGTGCCGAGGCAGTGCTGCCAACCGACATCCAGTATGACGCACCAAGGGTAACAATGTTCACCGAGACTGAGGCAAAAGAAGCCCGGGAGAACGATGTTGACTTGCTCGAGGAGGCAAAAGAATTGGCATTGTTTCGGTCCGCAATTGATCAGCAGAACCTCCGTCGCTATCATAGCCGGAAGGTGCATCCCCGAGTATTCCGGGAAGGGGATCTGGAGCTAAGGCTAAAACAGCGCACCGCCGGAATGCATAAGCTTTCACCTCCTTGGGATGGGCCTTTTGTTGTAAGCAAAGCATTACACAATGATTCTTATTACCTTGTACATGCACAGGAAGCTAGAAAAGGTGTAATGGACAAAGCTGGTGAGGAAACCAAACGGCCATTGTAACATCCCAACATTTTATGATGTTCAAAAATCACTAAAATTTAAAACGTTTTCTTTTATTAAAATAAAATATTAAATTCCTAAAGAAACCAACTATAAAAGACTCCAAACTTATTTGAAAGAATTTAATACTTCAAATCTCACAGTTTAAACAGGTTATTATCCACTGTATTTCAAAAACCTTAAGATGTAATTTGACAAATATTTTATAAACTACCATTCATTTTATTTTAAGTAAATAGTTCACTTATAAGAAATTGAGTCCAACCACTTAGCCAAATAAGCATTTCTTTTGCTTAAATACATTCCATTTATTTCCAAGGCATGAAATGATTAATATATTCTATATAATGAAATGAATTAAATCTAAAGTGCTTTCCAAAGTTGATATGAAGTTTTTCAAATAATTAAGCATAAAATAAAACATAATGGTGTACAAAACATTTAGAATTAAAAATGGAATTCATTATATTTCTCATTTTAGTTATATTTTGTTCTTTAATATCATGCCAAAATGAGGAAGAATGATTTCAGAAAAACAAGTTTAAAAAACTTAAATTCAAACAAGATTGAATATGGGTTTCTCATATAACTTATGTAGCCAAACTTAAAATTTATTAAACCCTAGTTCTAAATTAAACATAAAGTGTCAATTTTACATTTAATCAATATTTCGAAATTATTATTTTTGAAAAGTGTTCAAAACACTCCCACAATTGGTTTAACAGAAAGATAATAATTTTACAAATTTTTAGAAATTTGTTTGACCTCATTTGGACAAATAAATCAAAAGATATGAATTAAAAGAATAATCAGAAAAACAGAAAAAGAAAAATTGGTGACGTCATGCTGACGTCAGCCCGTCTTCAACCTCGCCCCAAATCGCCCCCGAGACCACCGGAGTTTCTATCTCCAAATCCGCACGATTAAGGCACGGGATTAACGCGCGGTCGTGGCTATTTAAACTCCCTGACCCTCCTCTCTGTTTTGACCCAAACCCTAGCCCCTAAGACGCCCCCAGGCTACCGTACAAACTCGCCGGAGTACTCCGCCTCCGCCGCCGTTTTCTTCGATCCCCGGCGTGGTGAGACCCCGCCCGAGCCCGAGAACCTTTCCATCCTCTTCCCCGTGTCCTGACGCAACTCGTGAACCCCCTCCTCCCTTATTTCCTGAAGAAGAACGTCGAGGACGAGCTCGACGGAAGTCCGCCGCGCCCGAACACTTCGACCACGGCCCGCCGCCGCTCCGGGACGGCCGAGCGGACACCATCGCCACCATCCACCGTGTCGTGACGCGCCGCGCCTCCTCGTCACCTCCCCGAGCCCGGGAACCCACGGGAGCGTGGACTCCGTCCTCGACCGACGCCGGCACCGCCACCATCGCCATCTCCGGTGAACCTCCGCCGCCACGATCTGGTCAAAGCACGGTGAGCGTCCGATCCACATCTTACGGCTGAGATTAGATCATGTTACGAATCGGTACGGTTAGATCTGGATCGTAGATCTAGATCTGGACGGCCCAGATTCAATCACTTAATCCCAGTCAGCACGCACAGTCAGCGCCACGTCGTGCCTCGTCAGCGCCCAGTCAGCTGCCACGTGGAAAATGATTTTCTTAATTAAAATTAATTGGCAGTTTTACAGAAACACCCCTGCCACTTAGATCTGCCACCACTTTTTAACCACTTATCCAAATTTAACAAACTTTATATATTTGGAAAGCCCTTGACATGTAGATTATTTTAGATCGGCCAAAATTCAAATTTGACTTAGTATAAAATATTCAAATTTCAAATGGTGAATTTGAGTATATTTGTAATAACTTTAAATCTATAAATCCAAAAGTTACAAATAAAATTGTTTTAGAAACTTTAGAATATTTGTAAATTGATGCCACTGCTATAAAATATTTTTGAGTAAATTTTGAATGAATTCATAGTTACATATATTTAATTTGAATAGTTTGAGTATTTTCAACATAACTATTAATAAAAATATTAATTTTGATTAAAGTAATGGCTATAAATTTGATTAAAATGCCCCTGTCCATTAACACTATTTATAAATTATATTATGAAAATTTAATCATAGAAAACTTTAATATTATAATTATTCCTTTTATTATATTTTCCAAAATTAGAAATTAATTAAATTGCATTTATAAATTCATGCATATTTATAAAGAAATCACAAAAGTTATTTTTATGTTTCTTGTGATTTAAAATTTCATTTCATTCATAGCATATCTTATTCTCATAGGAAAACCCCTCTTCATTAGTTTTCTCTAAGTTAGGATCATTTCAACTTAGCATATTTGTGAAGTGCTACACTTAGACACTTAGTAATTTTCAACATGGAGCTGGAAGACCAAGGAAGGACGTAGCCAAACAAGACTCCAGAAGAATCTCCAAGGAGTGGAAGCACTTAGAAGAAAGATCAAGAAGAAGTTCATGAAGACCAACCAGAAATATTTTCTAAGTCTTTCTTCGTCTTTCTTCTTTCTCCCTTCTTCTTCTGTTAGACTTCATGAAGACTAAGTAAATCCAAGACCAGCCTCGAGGATACAAGAATTATCAAGTCTAAAGATTCATCAAGACTACCAAGAACTCAATCAAGACATCATCCAGAAGAAAGTTACAAGTCTGGAGATGAAGCCTGGAGGACAACTACATCTTTCTTTCTATCTTTTCCCTCTTTCCCTAATCTTGTCTTTTAGACTTAAACAAATTTTGATCATGATGTTATCATCTTGAAGTTGTTGGATCCTAGCGGCATAGTGGGATGAAGCGGCCTGGAAACAAACCTTACATGTCCACGTACATGAGACCTGTTCCACAAAAAGTGGCTGGCCGGGTGTCTGTCTCTCTCACTTTAGCGAATATCCAATTTACAAAGAGTTGATAGTAACTGTTGATCACCTTATAGACTTAGTATTTTCCTCTAAGTATTTTGCACATCATGCATAAACATATTTCCTTAGAAAGTTTTATAAAACTTATTTATTCATCTAGTATGTGTTTGGTGTGTATTGTGGAGTTGTGCTTGCTGTTGATTGTTGCATTGTTGTTTGTCTCTACTGTTAGATTGAACGGAGAGTCCCGAGTATCGTTAAAAAGAGTTGTGAACAACGACAACATTCAAACGCAAGTGGCACATCTCATAAACTTCCTAAGTATTTTCTATGCATTACTTAGTGTATTTTTATATGCATGTGTAGGATAGTATTGCTATGCTAAACCTGTGTAGAATTCCCTTACTCCTGTGTCTAGTTTCCTATATCATACTTAGCAGAAATATTGATGCTATGCAATTGATGAAAAGTTTTACAAATTATTAAGTGGCTACTCAGGGCTGTGCTCATGGTTGTCGTCGCCTAGGATGAATTTCTATTCTACTTAGGGCCGTGAGCATGGTGGTTGTCAACCTGGGAGTACACATCCTCTAAGTTAATGAAACACCTGGGTGGATTGGTGGAATGGTTTATGTTGAGTGGCTACTCAGGACTGTGCTTGTGGTTGTCTTTGCCTAAGGTAGTTTCTACTATACTTGGGGCCATGAGCATGGGGGTTGTCAACCTGAGAGTGCACTTGTGGATGGCCACCCAGGGAACAGAGGAATCTGAAGAACTCCGAGTGACGATTGCTTCCCGTGCAACCTTTTGACAATGGGCTCTATCTAGAATAATTAAGTTGTGAGGGTGCAACCTGTCAGCTTGACAAGCAGATGTAGGGGGATGATAGGTGGAACGGGTCTTGCTAGTATGGTTGCATTCTTCTTCTGAAAGTTCTTGTCTCAATTCTCTCCTTTCCTTAATACACTCCGCCTGTATAGGATTTCTCGGACAAATTGAGTCTAAAGGTGAAAGTGCACAACCTCTGCAGAGTGTAAAACTAAGTACTTAGCCGTGTCCCCAGTACGGACAATTTGAGCAGCTGATCACGGACGTCAACGAAGGATTCCACCATTCCAACTTCAGAAATAAAACTGGATGGGTGAACAAGGGAAGATGAGATTTATGGTTTTCATGCCATACTTGTCTTTATTTGAAGAAAGTGTTTTGCAAAAAGATAGGAAAAATTGGCTTTATGCAAAATAGTCTTGAACTCCACCAGCCAAATATGCATCTAGGCTATAGAGTTATTCCATTAAGTGTCCACCATAGTGTCACTTGCCAGACTCCATTTTTAATGGAATCTGACCCACGTTGTTGCAATATTTTTTTTATTGCAGATTGTTCAGATGACGAGTGAGGTTTCGTTTATAGGTTTCGAGTCTACAACCAACATGTTTTCGCCTGTGGCAGCATGAAAGTGATAGAGACTCACTGCTATTGTATTTCCGCTGTGTACTTTTTCAATGCTAGCTTTATGCTATGCAACTTGTATTGAATATTTTGTAATTCTGGATCATCGATGTAATAAAATTGATGCTTTGTTGTGATATTACATCGTAAACTGTGTGTGCAAATGAATCGATCCAGGGATTTGCACTATACACAGGTATCTGCCTTATTTGAAGTGCAGGTACGCTACAGATGGTATCAGAGCACTGTGTTGCCTGTAGGTTCGAAACCCCTAGGATTGGACTGAGACCCCAAAGGTTAAATAGTTAACTAAACTAGGTTTCAAAAATATGAATAAATTTTGAAAATTTCCTTTAATATTGTTTTACATTATTTATCTTGTCTTGCATCTTTCCTTTTTCTTTTAAATTCTAATACTCTTACCCGTTCAAAATTTTAGATGGGAGAGTACACTGAGACTGCGTACGCTGGAGTTTTGTCGGGTTTCATCTTTGGGAAGCAGCTGTCTAGGTTGACAAGTGTATTGAAGCTACCACCACCCTATTTCCGAGTAAGGAAGGAGGAGACCGACATGCCCCATGGGACACGTTGGGAAATCCGCACCATCATGACCCCGGATCCTACGATGCCAGACTTCGAGCCCGTGGACTATGTCACCTACTACCCAGAGTGGATTGAGGGAGTGAACATAGCTATGGTGGACTTAATGGCTCGTTTGTGTTACAAGTATCGCAACAAGCTAGCACCAGGATCGCCCTTCCGTGCCTTTGGGAAGAGGGATGCACATGGTCTCTCGATGGCTCACACGGGAAATCGCCTGGACCTGCCCATCGTTAACAAGACGTTTGAAGACTTGGATTTTCTCATCAACTGTCTGACCAGGAGGGTCCAACAGGCTTATGACATCGCGGATCATGCACAAGCCGTCATACACGCAAAAACCCAAGAACTCCAGGCTTCTGAAAATCTTATTGGTCATTTGGAGGAACTCATCCATGACCTACATTTGGAGAACATTGGCAAGGATGAGCAAATTGCTATGCTTGAGGCGCAACTTATTCCACCTCCACCACTGCCAGTAGCTGAAGAAGGAGGTGACCAGGGCACTGGAGATGTGACTGTATTTGCAGCTACGAAGGAGGAAGGACCAGAGGAAGAAGACCCCGAAGAGGTGCTGTTTGAAGAGTCAACTGAGGGAGAAGACACGCCTGTGGCAAATAACCACGCAATAAAACGCAAGCGTAATATTTAGGAGGAATAAGTGTAGCAACACAAACCACGTTAGAGGGACCACCATTTATCTCATTTAGCTTATCGTATCGGTTTGATGTATTGACCTATCAAATTTTGGTATGGCAGTACTATCGTTTTTGTAATTCCATGACATTCATGTGTTTTCGTTCGATGAATGATTAGTTCGAGTTCTCAAAATAAGTGTGAAATTCATGTGTTTGCATGTGTTTTAATCATGTTGATAGATTTGTTAGGAATTGATTTCCTTGTTCTAAAATCATTGAATTCTCCATAGTACATATATATTTACTCATTTATTCTCTAAAAACCAGCAGATGTCTCACTTCAATATCAACAACAATAAATTTTACCCCACTACGCGAATACTGTTAAGGGACCCGAGTCAGAAGATGATCAATGACCACTCGCCTAAGATTGATCAAAATCATAGGGATATTGAAGAGGACCCTATGACCAAACTAAAGGCATGCAAAACTTGTGGAGAGATAGGACATACGTCCGAAGATTGCTCTGATGAGTGGCCCCATGGTCACATTAGACGTCCAAGTAATGGACGCCGTTCCAAAAGGATTAATTGCTTCCTGTGTGAAGGAACGACCCATGTTCCAATCCAATGTCCATATTATCCCTTGGTGCAACAAGCTAACCAGCAAGCCAAAGAAGGAATGCAACAGTCTCTCATGAAGATCCTGGAGGAACAAAGACAAAAGAGTGGATCCAAGAAGAATCTTAGCCACTTAACATGCTACAGGTGCAAGGACAAGGGACATTATGCCAGTGGCTGCCAAGAGTGGAAGAGGATTAAATCTCTTCAAGGAGCGAGTGGAAAACGCGAGTGCTCAAAATTCTCGTAGCTACCACCTGTCATTGTATTTCGAATACTTGTACGCTCTACAACGGAGAAATAAAAGGGATTAAACAAAGTTTCTAGACTGACTACAAAAATTTTCTTTTGAGGGTGGTAGCCACCTAGATAATTCAAACCCAGTCGCTTAAACCCAGAGATCTCAAACTATTTATCTTTCTATCCTCCTAATCAGAAAAATCATTCGCTGCCAAATTTTCAAGTTTCCATGTCAGGAATTTCATTTCTCAAACATCTCGAGCTATCAAAATCATTTCGAGTATTTGCTTTGTCTTTCTAGCTTCTTCGAATCTCGAGGACGAGATTCCTTTTAAGGGTGGTAGTCTGTAACATCCCAACATTTTATGATGTTCAAAAATCACTAAAATTTAAAACTTTTTCTTTTATTAAAATAAAATATAAAATACCTAAAGAAATCAACTATAAAAGACTCCAAACTTATTTGAAAGAATTTAATACTTCAAATCTCACAGTTTAAACAGGTTATTATCTACTGTATTTCAAAAACCTTAAGATGTAATTTGACAAATATTTTATAAACTACCATTCATTTTATTTTAAGTAAATAGTTCACTTATAAGAAATTGAGTCCAACCACTTAGCCAAATAAGCATTTCTTTTGCTTAAATACATTCCATTTATTTCCAAGGCATGAAATGATTAATATATTCTATATAATGAAATGAATTAAATCTAAAGTGCTTTCCAAAGTTGATATGAAGTTTTTCAAATAATTAAGCATAAAATAAAACATAATGGTGTACAAAACATTTAGAATTAAAAATGGAATTCATTATATTTCTCATTTTAGTTATATTTTGTTCTTTAATATCATGCCAAAATGAGGAAGAATGATTTCAGCAAAACAAGTTTAAAAAACTTAAATTCAAACAAGATTGAATATGGGTTTCTCATATAACTTATGTAGCCAAAATTAAAATTTATGAAACCCTAGTTTTAAATTAAACATAAAGTGTCAATTTTACATTTAATCAATATTTCGAAATTATTATTTTTGAAAAGTGTTCAAAACACTCCCACAATTGGTTTAACAGAAAGATAATAATTTTACAAATTTTTAGAAATTTGTTTGACCTCATTTGGACAAATAAATCAAAAGATATGAATTAAAAGAATAATCAGAAAAACAGAAAAAGAAAAATTGCTGACGTCATGCTGACGTCAGCCCGTCTTCAACCTCGCCCAAATCGCCCCCGAGACCACCGGAGTTTCCTTCTCCAAATCCGCACGATTAAGGCACGGGATTAACGCGCGGTCGTGGCTATTTAAACCCCCTGACCCTCCTCTCTGTTTTGACCCAAACCCTAGCCCCTAAGACGCCCCCAGGCTACCGTACGAACTCGCCGGAGTACTCCGCCGCCGTTTCTTCGATCCCCGGCGTGGTGAGACCCCGCCCGAGCCCGAGAACCTTTCCATCCTCTTCCCCGTGTCCTGGCGCAACTCGTGAACCCCCTCCTCCCTTATTTCCTGCAGAAGAACATCGAGGACGAGCTCGACGGAAGTCCGCCGCGCCCGAACACTTCGACCACGGCCCGCCGCCGCTCCGGGACGGCCGAGCGGACACCATCGCCACCATCCACCGTGTTGTGACGCGCCGCGCCTCCTCGTCACCTCCCCGAGCCCGGGAACCCACGGGAGCGTGGACTCCGTCCTCGACCGACGCCGGCGCCGCCACCATCGCCATCTCCGGTGAACCTCCGCCGCCACGATCTGTTCAAAGCACGGTGAGCGTCCGATCCACATCTTACGGCTGAGATTAGATCATGTTACGAATCGGTACGGTTAGATCTGGATAGATCTGGACGGCCCAGATTCAATCACTTAATCCCAGTCAGCACGCACAGTCAGCGCCACGTCGTGCCTCATCAGCGCCCAGTCAGCTGCCACGTGGAAAATGATTTTCTTAATTAAAATTAATTGGCAGTTTTACAGAAACACCCCTGCCATTTAGATCTGTCACCACTTTTTAACCACTTATCCAAATTTAACAAACTTTATATATTTGGAAAGCCCTTGACATGTATATTATTTTAGATCGGCCAAAATTCAAATTTGACTTAGTATAAAATATTCAAATTTCAAATGGTGAATTTGAGTATATTTGTAATAACTTTAAATCTATAAATCCAAAAGTTACGAATAAAATTGTTTTAGAAACTTTAGAATATTTGTAAATTGATGCCACTGCTATAAAATATTTTTGAGTAAATTTTGAATGAATTCATAGTTACATATATTTAATTTGAATAGTTTGAGTATTTTCAACATAACTATTAATAAAAATATTAATTTTGATTAAAGTAATGGCTATAAATTTGATTAAAATGCCCCTGTCCATTAACACTATTTATAAATTATATTATGAAAATTTAATCATAGAAAACTTTAATATTATAATTATTCCTTTTATTATATTTTTCAAAATTAGAAATTAATTAAATTGCATTTATCAATTCATGCATATTTATAAAGAAATCACAAAAGTTACTTTTATGTTTCTTGTGATTCAAAATTTCATTTCATTCATAGCATATCTTATTCTCATAGGAAAACCCCTCTTCATTAGTTTTCTCTAAGTTAGGATCATTTCAACTTAGCATATTTGTGAAGTGCTACACTTAGACACTTAGTAATTTTCAACATGGAGCTGGAAGACCAAGGAAGGACGTAGCCAAACAAGACTCCAGAAGAATCTCCAAGGGGTGGAAGCACTTAGAAGAAAGATCAAGAAGAAGTTCATGAAGACCAACCAGAAATATTTTCTAAGTCTTTCTTCGTCTTTCTTCTTTCTCCCTTCTTCTTCTGTTAGACTTCATGAAGACTAAGTAAATCCAAGACCAGCCTCGAGGATACAAGAATTATCAAGTCTAAAGATTCATCAAGACTACCAAGAACTCAATCAAGACATCATCCAGAAGAAAGTTACAAGTCTGGAGATGAAGCCTCGAGGACAACTACATCTTTCTTTCTATCTTTTCCCTCTTTCCCTAATCTTGTCTTTTAGACTTAAACAAATTTTGATCATGATGTTATCATCTTGAAGTTGTTTGATCCTAGCGGCATAGTGGGATGAAGCGGCCTGGAAACAAACCTTACATATCCACGTACATGATACCTGTTCCACAAAAAGTGGCTGGCCGGGTGTCTGTCTCTCTCACTTTAGCGAATATCCAATTTACAAAGAGTTGATAGTAATTGTTGATCACCTTATAGACTTAGTATTTTCCTCTAAGTATTTTGCACATCATGCATAAACATATTTCCTTAGAAAGTTTTATAAAACTTATTTATTCATCTAGTATGAGTTTGGTGTGTATTGTGGAGTTGTGCTTGCTGTTGATTGTTGTATTGTTGTTTGTCTCTACTGTTAGATTGAACGGAGAGTCCCGAGTATCGTTGAAAAGAGTTGTGAACAACGACAACATTCAAAGGCAAGTGGCACACCTCATAAACTTCCTAAGTATTTTCTATGCATTACTTAGTGTATTTTTATATGCATGTGTAGGATAGTATTGCTATGCTAAACCTGTGTAGAATTCCCTTACTCCTGTGTCTAGGTTCCTATATCATACTTAGCAGAAATATTGATGCTATGCAATTGATGAAAAGTTTTACAAATTATTAAGTGGCTACTCAGGGCTGTGCTCATGGTTGTCGTCGCCTAGGATGAATTTCTATTCTACTTAGGGCCGTGAGCATGGTGGTTGTCAACCTGGGAGTACACATCCACTAAGTTAATGAAACACCTGGGTGGATTGGTGGAATGGTTTATGTTGAGTGGCTACTCAGGACTGTGTTTGTGGTTGTCTTTGCCTAAGGTAGTTTCTACTATACTTGGGGCCATGAGCATGGGGGTTGTCAACCTGAGAGTGCACTTGTGGATGGCCACCCAGGGAACAGAGGAATCTGAAGAACTCCGAGTGACGATTACTTCCCGTGCAACCTTTTGACAATGGGCTCTGTCTAGAATAATTAAGTTGTGAGGGTGCAACATGTCAGCTTGACAAGCAGATGTAGCGGGATGATAGGTGGAACGGGTCTTGCTAGTATGGTTGCATTCTTCCTCTGAAAGTTCTTGTCTCAATTCTCTCCTTTCCTTAGTACACTCCGCGTGTATAGGATTTCTCGGACAAATTGAGTCTAAAGGTGAAAGTGCACAACCTCTGCAGAGTGTAAAACTAAGTACTTAGCCGTGTCCCCGGTACGGACAATTTGAGCAGCTGATCACGGACGTCAACGAAGGATTCCACCATTCCAACTTCAGAAATAAAACTAGATGGGTGAACAAGGGAAGATGAGATTTATGGTTTTCATGCCATACTTGTCTTGATTTGAAGAAAGTGTTTTGCAAAAAGATAGGAAAAATTGGCTTTATGCAAAATAGCCTTGAACTCCACCAGCCAAATATGCATCTAGGCTATAGAGTTATTCCATTAAGTGTCCACCATAGTGTCACTTGCCAGACTCCATTTTTAATGGAATCTCACCCACGTTGTTGCAATATTTTTTTTATTGCAGATTGTTCAGATGACGAGTGAGGTTTCGTTTATAGGTTTCGAGTCCACAACCAACATGTTTTCGCCTGTGGCAGCATGAAAGTGATAGAGACTCACTGCTATTGTATTTCCGCTGTGTACTTTTTCAATGCTAGCTTTATGCTATGCAACTTGTATCGAATATTTTGTAATTCTGGATCATCGATGTAATAAAATTGATGCTTTGTTGTGATATTACATCGTAAACTGTGTGTGCAAATGAATCGATCCAGTGATTTGCACTATACACAGGTATCTGCCTTATTTGAAGTGCAGGTACGCTACAGCCATGGAATGTAGCCTTGCTCCGTCTCTTTTACACATAAAGGGCGCAGTGTATGTATCTCGGTCTCTATCAATGAAATTTCGGCACCCCAAGAAGTTACTCGGGGACTGCTTCGCTCAAATTGGTTGTTTATTCAGTATTGCATGTCGGTGTCCTCGTGAGATACCCGGGGACTACCTCTTTTTGTTTCAGTATTGTCTTGTCATTTACTTGTTATAGGCA
The DNA here is from genome assembly GCA_026929855.1 of Poa annua. Taxonomy (NCBI): domain Eukaryota; kingdom Viridiplantae; phylum Streptophyta; class Magnoliopsida; order Poales; family Poaceae; genus Poa; species Poa annua. The sequence continues at coordinate 35,108,300 of CM049426.1, forward strand.
TGTCGGCAGTCCAAAGAGGAACTCGGGGACTGCCTCATATATATTTATGTTTGGTATATGCCGGAAACACTCTGAACTCGGTTTCAAAGTTAAAGTAATGTATGCCATGTAAAATAATCTTGTGACTCAACTGACGAACACCTAAATGGTAGTAAAGAGAAAAGAGCATCAAGTATGGTGAACACGAAAACGAACTCGGGGACTTGGTATAGGAGTTGTTCCGGCATATGCGTCTTACTAACCGGGTTTTTTGGTTTGTGCTTCTTATGTCGGAAATTTGGCAACTAGAACTTGGACATTTGTAAGTAATGTATACCGTGAACGGGGTTTCGTGACTCGACTATCGAACGCCGATATGGTAGACAAGAGCAAAAATCACCTAACTACGGTAAACATGAAAATGAACCCGGGGACTCGTGGCGGAATAAACCAACATAGCTTGTAATTCGTTAAAAGCAAAAGATAACTGGCATAGCATATGGCTTAAAAGTATATTACATCTGCACCCGGCATCCCGGGGATTTAATTTTTAAAACGGCTAAGTGTTTTCAGATAAAGCATAAAGAGGTATGTCGGACTAGGCCTGAGACGTTCAAGACACGATGGGAGAAGCCGACTTCTCAGCTTGGTCTACAACAGGTGGCGCGGTGACAATCTCCTCGGCAGTGGCAGTGGTACTCGTAGCGGAGACTCCCGTCTCGGGCAGCGGGACCTCGGGCGGGGGAAGTTCGGAGGCATCTTTGTCGATGACTATCTCGGTGGCCACACCTACCTCGCCGACTTCCTCCTCGACACCGGCATCCGGGGTCTTAATGTCCGTGTTCCCCGCATCCTCCGCATCGCAAGCATCGCCATAATCTGACTCAGAGTCGAATTCAGCGAGGCTCGTGACAAACGAATCAGGATCGGCCCATATCGCGAGGCGGTGCGCGGCCTCCTGGCGCTGCCGGATCTTCGCCGGATCGGTGTACCACTCCGAGTTGGTACACAGCCTCTAGATGACCTCGAGATCGAGTTTCTCGTACCAACTCAAGACATGCTGCATGACTTGGTCGGCGCCAGCCCGGGCTGCTGACCGCTTCCAAGCATCAAGCCGGTTGCGGGCATCCTGGAGAGCGGTGGCCAACTCGGTGACCGAGGGCTTGCCGGATGCACCTGGCCACAACGCACCATGTGCATGAACTGCCGTGCTAAGGAGCCCGGTGCCGATAGTCCGGAGAGAAACTATCCGGGCCTTCTGGGCGATGAGATGATCATCGACATACCATGCGTCCGAGACCGGAGCCTTCCCGGCCCTCTTCTCCCGGGCGGCAGCGATCGCGAGGTTGGCGGCCTCTCGGGAATGCTCGAAGTGTCCTTGAGAAAGAATAACGGTCACACGGAGAAGCTATGAGGCAATGTCGGCAAAATAGGAAGACGGAGAAAGAGAACTCGGTATACTCACTGTTCATGTCCCGGTTGAGACCGGTAAGCTCGCTCAGCCAGGCGTCTTGCTTCGACCGGAGAAGGGCCACTTCCGTCTCGGCAGCATGGGCGTGCTCCTCGGATTGGTCCAAGGTCTCCTTCTGTTTCTTGGTGGCATCCAAGAAGCACGTCTTCAAGTACGCAGCATTGGTCCTGGCTTTCTCCAGCTCGGCGCTCAGCCGCGCGACCTCGGACTGCGCATCAGTTAGCGCAGCCTTTTGGTCCACCGAGATCTTGCGCACAGCATCTCGCTCCTCCCGAAGTCGACCCTCCGATTTCTTGGCCTTGCCGAAGTCGGCGAGAAGGGTGTGGAAGATGCTGCTGCACCTCTTGCCGCACTCCTGTGAACAGAGTATACCCGACGTCAGTCGCGGGGACTTTTGATACCCAGGGAAGGATCTCGAGGACTTGAAAGTGAAATTTTTTCAGATTAGCGCTTAGAGATCTGCAGCTCGGTCAAGTCTAGATCTCTGAGCACTAATCTCGGGGACTGGAGATAGTGGAAGATAGAGGACTTACATCCACTACGCGGGCAACATCCAAGACGGCCACCTGAAGGGCGTGCAGAGCCTGTGCGCTGCGTCTTGGGCCAGCAGCATGTAAGTCTCCCACGACCTCGGAGGCGTCAGCAGCGATCCAGGCCAGGTTGTATTCGTCAACCGTGCGTAAGCCGGTTACGGTGCGCACGCTCAGTGCTCCAATTTCCCGGGATCCTGAAGGCACAACTGCACTTATGGAGGCTCGCAGAGCTTGCAGAGCAGTAGTGGGGATGTCGACAGGATGCGTGGTAGGCCGAAGTGATTACCCGGAGTGGGGGAACCCTTGGTCAAAGTCATGACCTGGGCCGAAGATCTCGGCGGAGCATTGGGCTTAGCGGGCGCACTCTTTTGGCCAGAAGACTCGCTGCGCTGCTTCCCGGTTTGCGGCTCAGGCTACCGGGTACCCTTGGAGCTTGGCTTCTTCGTCGGCGGCGATTTCCGTGGGACGAGCCGAGGGGGCGCCCGGGGCACATCTTGGTGCGGGGGGCTCGGTACGTCCGCGTCACGAACCGGAGACGCTACCCGGCGCGGTGCGTCCGGAAGGACCGCACTCTCGGTGGCTGCGGCTTGCCTGGCCGGGTTCTCAGTGACCGCATGTTGGCCACTAGAGATCCCGATGCCCGTCGCAGCACCCGGAGTGGACTTCTCGGTCATGTCGGGATGGGACCTCGGTGCACCGGCATCATCCACCCGACGCCGTGGCGGTGAAGGTGCAGCCCGAGTTGGGCTGGGAGATCGGGAACCCGGGGGGCGTGAACCAGCAAACGATGGGATGTCAAGCGCCGCCCTGCAGTCAGAAAGAAGCAAGTCAGAAGAGATCTCGAACAAGGTCCGGATAGACCAACTCGGTGGAAGAGTAACTTACCCGGTGGCCATAGTCGGAGGACCTCTCCTCTGCCGGGGGGGGGGGGGGGGGCTTGTCGCCCGGACGCCTGGTGGTCTTGGTCCTCTTGGTAGCCTCACCCGAGCCACCGGCATGCGCGGTCTCGGACACGGCGCGCTTCGTTGCGGCAGCAGGCCCCGGAACCACTGGTAGGGCATAGTTGAGACGACGGTCGTCAATTACATCGAGTATTTGACAATCGTCGTCGTCATCTTCGTCAGATTCGACTCGGATAGCATCTTGAGCTGGAGGCTTACCCGGAGCGGCACCACGGGCAAGGGGTATAGAGAGGTGATCCTCGCCGTCGGGATCCTCCGAAGGCATGTAACATCCCAACATTTTGGAATGTTCAAAAATCACTAAAATTTAAATCTTTTGTTTTGATTAAAATAAAATATTAAAATGCATAAGAAAACTAACTATAAAAGACTTCAACCAATTTGAAAAAGTCTATTATTTCAAAATTCCGAATGTGTCATTATTTTCAAAAGTTATTTCCAGTTAAACATTTCAATATCCATTGTATTTCAAAAACCTTAATATGTAATTTGACAAATATTTTATAAAGTACAAATCATTTTATTTTGAGTAAATAGTTTACTTATAAGTAATTGATTTCAACCACTTAGCCATATCTATTCTTAAATTCAAGACTATTAAAATGGTATAATTGCCAAATGGTTTTCATTCTTTTAACTAAGTTAAAAATATTGTTTGGAAATTATAAGCCTATAGTTTATAACTTAAAACCTCATAGATTTTATAATTACTTAACAACTCAAATAAACATTTCATTAGCTTAAATGATTTTCATTTATTTTCAAAACATGAAATGAATTTCATGGATATATTTTATATATAAGAAATAAATTAAATCAAAAATCTTTTCCAAAGTTTTTATAAGGTTTTCAAATGAATTATCATAATATAAAATATAATGGTGCACAAAATATTTTGAATTAAAAATGAATACAGTATATTTCCTTTTTCATTTCAAATAAATGTGTGATGTTATTTAATATTGTACTAAAGCTAAAAATTATTAAATATTGGAAAATGAGTTTAAATAACTTAATTTTAAACTTATATAAGTGTTGTATTTTTATAAATTTTATTTAGCCAAAAACGAAATTATTTAAGCCATGTTTTCAAATTTGACATTAAGTGGCAAATTTGTAATTAATCAATAATTCAAAATTTTGATTTTTGAAAAGTTTTCAAAACATGCCCACAACTGGTTTAACACAAAGATATTATTTTTACAAATTTTTGGAAATTTATTTGACTTGATTTGGAGTCTTAAATCAAAAGTTATGAAAGAAATAAGAAAAATCAGAAAAAGAAAAAAATGCTGACGTCAGCATCGTCTTCAAAGCTCCAGAACCAGAAAACGCGAAAACAGCTCCCGTGCAAACTTCCCAAATTGATTCCTGTTGATTTAGAGCCCCAAATGACGCACCGTTTGTTTCGAATTAAAGCCCTTGATCTCCTCTTTCATTCCCCCGTAAAAGATCTCTCTTAAATGCACTAAATTGCTCTAATTTCGTCCGCCATTAAACATGAGCGTTTTTGGTCGAATTTAATGTCCGATTGATTGCGGGCCAATTACTGCACCAAATCAAGCACCGTTGAATTCTATAAATAGCACTCGACCTCCTCCTCCATCCCCCCCAAAAGCCCTCTCCAATACGCCCCAGGCCGACGAATTTGTTCGCCGGAGTTCTTCACATCGACAGCCGATTTCATTGATTCCGGCGAGGTGAGGCGATCCCCGAGGCCGAGAACCCTCTCCTCTTTCTCCCCACCCCCGTGCGCATCCACTGACCCCGTCTTACCTCTTTTAACACAGCGGAGACGTGGAGTTCGTGCTCACCGAGCTCGCCGGTGACCCGAGCTTCTCCGGCGGAACGTCCACGCCACTCTCGGACACCCGCCACAACGTCGACGCCACCATCTTCTCCGTCGCGACGCGCCGCATACGGGGAGCCCCTCTACACGTCCGGAGAACCACGGGAACGTCGTCTCCGACCTCCATCCGACGTCGGCGCCGCCGTCTCCCTCAACTCCGGCGAACCGCGCCGCCACCTCCAGACCATATCGCCGTAAGCCCTTAGATCTTGATCCAGCGGTGTAGATTAGATGACATGTTTGAATCGGTATCAGCCAATAGCATCGCGCCGTGTGACTGTTGTGTCAGCTATTTTCCATTTTCGTTTTTCTGACTAGACATAACTTCCAAAATTCATATTAAATCAACCGTAACTCCGTTTTTGATGTTTTTGTAGTCTATGGAACCGTATGAACGTGTTAAAATAGTGGTATATAAAAACTTGTACTTTATTCGTGCCCTAACTTGGTATTTATAGAAACATGTAAAACATTATTTTAATTATAGTTTTAATTCTGTAAGGTCAAAATTTGTAAATAAAATATCTTTGAAAAGCCCATGACCTATAGATTGTGCTAGTTCTGATGTTTTCCAAGCTTGAGATATTTAGATTTATTCAAATTCAAAATATGATGTTTGAGTAAATTAGACATAACCTTTTATATAAACATTGTTTTTGAGTAAATCAAATTGCTATAAATTTATTTAAATCCTCTCTGTCTATTAATACTAATTATAAAATTTTCTTATAATTTTTTTTTAAATCACATAAAACTTTAATCTTATATTTATTCTTTTATTATATTTTGTGAAAATAGAAATTAATTAAATTGCATTAGCATTATTGTTCATGTGATTAAAATTTGCATTTCATGCATATCATATTTTATTTTGTAGTTATATTTCCCATAAGAAAACTCCTTCCCCATTTTCTCTAAGTTAGAAATATTTTCAACTTAGCATTTTGGTAAAGTGATACACTTAGACACTTAGGATTTTCAACATGGAGCTAGAAGACCAATGAAGGACTTAGCCAAAACAAGACTCCAGAAGAATCTCCAAGAAGTAGAAGCACTTAGAAGAAAAATCAAGAGGAAGTTCATGAAGACCAACCAGAAATATTTTCTAAGTCTTGCTCCCTCTCTCTTTCATTTCTCCTTTCTTCTCTTAGACCTCTTGAAGACTAAGTTAAATCCAAGACCATCCTAGGTGATACAAAAATCATCAAGTCTGAAGATTATTCAAGTCTACCAAGAATTCAATCAAGACATCACCAAGGAGAATATTACAAGTCTGGAGATGAAGCCTGGAAGACCAACTATATCTTTCTTCTACCTTTTCCCTGTTTCCTAATATTGTCTTTCACTTAAGACTTAAGAGATTTTCATGGCATGACATGCATCTCTAGTCCTTAGATATAAATTGCATATCATGCATGACATGTTTTCCTCAGAAGTTTTATGAAACTTGTTTGTTCACTGGATATGAGCATGTATGTTTGATGATTGTTGTTTGTTGATTGTTGTATTGTTGTTTGCTTATATTGTTTAGATTGAATGGAGAGCAAACGTTCGTTGTTGAAAAGAGTTTGTGAACAACGACAACATTCAAAGGCAAGTGGCACACCTCGTAAACCTCCTATTATTTTCTATATGCATTACTTAGTGTATTTTTATATGCATGTGTAGGATAGTATTGCTATGCTAAACCTGTGTAGAATTCCCTTACTCCTGTGTCTAGGTTCCTATATCATACTTAGAAGAAATATTGATGCTATGCAATTGATGAAAAGTTTTACAAAATATTAAGTGACTACTCAGGGCTGTGCTCATGGTTGTCGTCGCCTAGGATGAATGTCTATTCTACTTAGGGCCGTGAGCATGGTGATTTTCACCTGAGAGTACATCCACTAAGTTAATGAAACACCTGGGTGGTAAGAGGTTGTATGGTTTATGTTGAGTGGCTACTCAGGCCATGTCTATGGTTCCTGGAGTATGTACACTTGTGAATGGCCACCCAGGAACAGAGGAATCTGAAGAACTCTGAGTGACGATTGCTTCCAGTGCAGCCATTGCCATATGGGCTCTGCCTTGATCAATTATGTTGCGTGGACTCTCTCCGACTTGACAAGCAGATGTAGGGGGTGTTAGGTGGAACGGGTCAAGGAAGGTGGGAGGGAAAATGCTTCTGACAGATCTCGTCTCATTCTTCTCCTTTCCTTATCACAAATGGTGTGTAAAGGATAATTTGGGTTGAATGGGTACAATGATGAATGTGCACAACCTCTGCAGAGTGTAAAACTAAGTACTTAGCCGTGTCCCCGGTACGGACAACTTGAGCAGCTGATCACGGACGTCATCGGAGGATTCCACCATTCCAACTTTAGAAATTAAACTTGATGGGTGAACAAGGGAAGATGAGATTTATGGTTTTCATGCCATACTTGTCTTGATTTGAAGAAAGTGTTTTCCAAAGAGATAGGAAAAATTGGCTTTATGCAAAATAGCCTTGAACTCCACCAGCCAAATATGCATATAAGCTATAGAGTTATTTCATTAAGTGTCCACCATAGTGTCACTTGCCAGACTCCATTTTTAATGGAATATGACCCACGTTGTTGCAATATTTTTCTTATTGCAGACTGATCAGTGACGAGTGAGGTTTTGATTAAAGGTTTCGAGTCTAACACCAACATGTTTTCGCCTGTGGCAACATGAAGTTCTTGGAGACCCATTGCTATTGTATTTCCGTAGTGTACTATTTCAAAGCTAGCTTTATGCTATGCAACTTGTAATGAATATTTTGTAAGTCTGGATAATCGATGTAATAAAATTGATACTTTGTTGTGATATTATATCGTAAACTGTGTGTGCAAATGAATCGATCCAGGGATTTGCACTATACACAGGTATCTGCCTTATTTAAAGTGCAGGTACGCTACAGATGGTATCAGAGCACTGTGTTGCCTGTAGGTTCGAAACCCTAGGTTTGGATAGAAATAGGATTTGACCATAGGATTCAAAATCTATTTTATTAAGTTTTCGGAAAACAAACTTTTTATTTTGTCTTCCTCATACTCTCATCTACTATCAACCTTCTGAAAACATCTTATCTTTTTTCTAGATGACCATGTTCTTATAGTCTAAGTCTGATTCTGCTGCTTCATATGGAAAAGCTACGATGCAACATGAAGTTCTACATGCATGGAAGACCACTGAAGAAACATGATTCGGCCAACACCTCTAAGATATCCAATAAAGTTGAACAAGAACTTGAAGCACTCACGAAGGAGGTAGATTTGACCACCACCTAAATAGAATGACGATATCGTGTTGGTGTATTGATCATATCAACTTGGCTATATGACAATACTAGATTGTTTGTTTGTTGTGAACCTTGTTGCTTGATGTTGGTTAGATGTTGATTGATTATGTTATAGATTGGTTGTCTTGTTTTGTTTTATTGAACTAGGATTCCTCCATAGTACAAATAATTCAACTCATTGCTTTCTAAACCAAACAGATGTCTCACCCCAATAACAACACCAATGATTTGCATACAACTATGCGACTACTATTAGAGAACTAAAGTCAGCTATGGAAGTTGATCAATGACCAACTGCCTAAGATTGATCAAAACCATAGTGATTTTGAAGAGAACCTTATGACCAAACTAAAGGCATGCAAAACTTGTGGAGAGATAGGACATACGTCGAAAGAATGTCCTGATGAGTGGCCCCATGGTCATACCATACGTCTAGTTAAAGGATGCCTCACAAGTCAGGTTACTTGCTTCATGTGTGAAGGAACAAACCATGTCCCAATTCAGTGTCAACTTTATCCCTTGGTGCAACAAGCTAACCAGCAAACCAAGGATGGAATGCGACAGTCTCTCATGAAGATCCTGGAGGAACAAAGACAAAAGGTTGAATCCAAGAAAGATCATAGCCACATAAGTTTCTACAAGTGCAAAGACAAGGGAAATTACGCTGATAAGTGCCCTGAGTGGAAGAAGGATAAATCTCTCCAAGGACCGAGTGGAAAACGTGAGTACTAAAACTTTTCGTATCCACCGCATGCCATTGTATTTTGAATACTTGTACGCTTTACATCAGAGAACTAAACGAGATTAAACAGAGTTCCTTGACTGACCACAAAACTTTTCTTTTAAGAGTGGTAGCCACCCAGTTAAAGTAAACCCCGTTGCTTAAACCCTGAGATCCCAAACTATCTTTCCTTCTTTCGAGTCTCCCCAATCAGAAAAATCATCCCCTACCAGCTTTCAAGTTTCCATGTCAAAATCTTTCATCTCTCAAACCTCTCGAGTTATCAGAATCATTCCAAGCACTTGCTTTGTCTTTCTAGCTTCTCCGAATCTCGGGGACGAGATTCCTTTTAAGGGTGGTAGTCTGTAACATCCCAACATTTTGGAATGTTCAAAAATCACTAAAATTTAAAACTTTTGTTTTGAATAAAATAAAATATTAAAATTCATAAGAAAACTAACTATAAAAGACTTCAACCAATTTGAAAAAGTCTATTATTAAAAAATTCCCAATGTGTCATTATTTTCAAAAGTTATTCCAATTAAACATTTCATTATCCATTGTATTTCAAAAACCTTAATATGTAATTTGACAAATGTTTTATAAAGTACAAACCATTTTATTTTAAGTAAATAGTTTACTTATAAGTAATTGATTTCAACCACTTATCCATATCTATTCTTAAATTCAAGACTATTAAAATGGTATAATTGCCAAATGGTTTTCATTCTTTTAACTAAGCTAAAAATATAGTTTGGAAATTATAAGACTATAGTTTATAACTTAAAACCTCATAGATTTTATAATTACTTAACAACCCAAATAAACATTTCATTAGCTTAAATGATTTTCATTTGTTTTCAAAACATGAAATGACTTTCATGAATATATTTTATATATAAGAAATAAATTAAATCAAAAATCTTTTCCAAAGTTGTTATAAGGTTTTCAAATGAATTATCATAATATAAAATATAATGGTGCACAAAATATTTTGAATTAAAAATGAATACATTACATTTCTCTTTTCATTTCAAATAAATGTGTGATGTTATTTAATATTGTACTAAAACCGAAAAATTATTTAATATTGGAAAATGAGTTTAAATACCTTAATTTTAAACTTATATAAGTGTTGTATTTTTATAAATTTTATTTAGCCAAAAACGAAATTATTTAAGCCATGTTTTCAAATTTGACATTAAGTGACAATTTTGTAATTAATCAATAATTCTAAATTTTGATTTATGAAAAGTGTTTAAAACATGCCCACAACTGGTTTAACACCAAGATATTATTTTTACAAATTTTTATAAATTTTTTTGACTTGATTTGGAGTCTTAAATCAAAAGTTAAGAAAGAAATAAGAAAAATCAGAAAAAGAAAAAGAAAAAAATTCTGACGTCATGCTGACGTCAGCATCGTCTTCAAAGCTCCAGAACCAGAAAACGCAAAAACAGCTCCCGTGCAAACTTCCCGAATTGATTCCCATTGATTTAGAGCCACAAATGACGCACCGTTTGTTTCTAATTAAAGCCCTTTATCTCCTCTTTCATTCCCCCATAAAAGCCCTCTCTTAAATGCACTAAATTGCTCTAATTTCGTCCTCCATTAAACATGAGCGTTTTTGGTCGAATTTAATGTCCGATTGATTGCGGGCAAATTACTGCACCAAATCAAGCACCGTCGGATTCCATCATTCCAACTTCAGAAATAAAACTTGATGGGTGAACAAGGGAAGATGAGATTATGGTTTTCATGCCATACTTGTCTTGATTTGAAGAAAGTGTTCTCGAAAGAGTAGGAAAAATTGGCTTTATGCAAAATAGCCTTGGACTCCACCAGCCAAATATGCATATAGGCTATAGAGTTATTCCATTAAGTGACCACCATAGTGTCACTTGCCAGACTCCATTTTTAATGGAATCTGACCCACGTTGTTGCAATAATTTTTCTTATTGTAGATTGATCAGATGACGAGTGAGGTTTCGTTTAAACGTTTCGAGTCTACAACCCACATGTTTTCGCTTGTGGCAACATGAAAGTGATGGAGACTCACTGCTATTTTATTTCCGCTGTGTACTATTTCAAAGCTTGCTTTATGCTATGCAACTTGTAATGAATATTTTGTAAGTCTGGATCATCGATGTAATAAAGTTGATACTTTGTTGTAGTATTACATCGTAAACTGTGTGTGCAAACGAATCGATCCAGAGATTTGCACTATACACAGGTATCTGCCTTATTTAAATTGCAGGTACGCTACAAGGCATCTCCCGGGGCGTCGCAAAGTCGGTCGCAAACTTGTCCCCGGCGTGCACCGCGTCCTCCTTGATTTGTCGTTCAAACAGCTACAATAAGAGAGCGAAATCAGAACACAGCAAGGTTGTCGGTAGAATACAGCTCGGCCGGTATAGCACGGATGTCGGTAAAGGCATGCGCGCACACCTCATCCAGCTGTTTTCTCTGGCTGGCCGGAGCCAATCCCCACGTCCAGTTCTCGGTCATCTTTGTCCGAGCAATAGCTCGGACACGGCGGTAAACTGCGGGTTTGTCTAACCCGAAAATGCTTGTCCGGGTTGGATCGTACAACCCACTCATGAGGCACATCTTGTGCACCCTGGTCTGTAGGGGGCAAACCCGGCGGATGATAAAGGTACGCAGGAGGTCTTCCGCCGTCAGCTCTTCCCCGAGGATGGTCAAGACATCGTGCATGTTCTCGACCTCCTCGGAATCCGGAAGTTGGCTCCAGAGCTCGAAGTCGGTTGGAGGGCCCATCACAAACTCGGGAAGGTTGAGGAAGTCCGGGGCAGACGAACTCGGTTCGTCTCCTGATGCGGCCGGATTCCGCACGTAGAAGAAGCTCCGTTGCCACTTCCGGCAGGACTCCAACCCCTGTATCTTAGGGAATCCGGAGTCGGCACGGGGGATGATGGTCGCCGCTCCGCAGGCGACGAGGTCCTTGACCTTCTGGTCAGGGTTGGGGATGACTTGTCGGCGGAGAATGAAGTACTTGGCCCACAAATCCACAAAGGGCCAGATGCCGAGGTACCCCTCCGCGTAGGAGGCAAAGCAAGAGTGCATCATGATAGCGTTGGCAGGGAGATGATGTGGTTGGAGGTTGTATGTATCGAGGAAGTCACGGAAGAACGGGCTAGCCGGAAGGCCGAACCCGCGCTCGAAGTGCGTGACAAACACTACTCGTTCGCCGGGTTGGGGTGCCGGCTCGACCTCGCCTTCTGGAAGTCGGCTTTCCACTTGGGGTGGAATCCGGTGCGTCCGGTACAGCCAATCAAGATCCTCCTGACTAGTTTCGGAACCATCCCAGCATCCTCTGACGCTCTTGTCGCCCATCTCGGCGGCCTCAGAGGTCATGTCAGGACTAATCTGCAGTCGGAATGGCTGGTTAGTCGGGGTAGCATGTCGGAAGTGGGAGGAACTCGAACTAAGAAACTACTTCTATCAACCGGCATCCTAACGGACGGATCTACTGAAGCAAAATAATGGGAAGTTATTAGGAGCAAAAGGGGAGGTTCTAGGTAGTTCTTGAGAAATGATGCAAGAGTAAAAGCAGTCCAAGCAGAGGTATGGTCTGTGCAGTTATGTGCACTGCACAACTACAACGAAAACTGCGCAATAAGAACTGAGAAAGATCTACTGATCAAACACATGATGGATCCATGGAGGTTCGGGAAGAACTCCCGAAGAACGTGAACCGCCGCGACCGTAATTCAATCTATGGGAGGGATCTAAGAACTCACCGGGGAGGATTGGGGTGCCGAGGCGCGGGAGAGGCGCAGACCAATGGCGAGGACGGCGGGCTCCGGCGACGGTGTGATGTGCTCGGGTAGAGTACGGCGGCGGCGACGGAGCGCCCGGGAGGCGTACGCGGAAGAAGATGAAGTGGGGAAGAAGAGGAGCCAGGCCTTCCGGTCCCCCTATTTATGGGGAACCTCGGCGGGCGGTTGCCGGCTTTCCCGCTCACGATCTCAAAATTCGTGGGTGGGATCGCGTTGTGCCGAAGCGGACGCGTGGCCGTACCCAGAGGCGGGTAAGGAGCCACACCGGAGGCCACAAGGCTTTGGCGGTTGGCATGCCGATCCAGTGCGGGCCCCGGCGCGGGAACCCGAGCAGCGTGCCGTTAAGTCAAAAACGCACTCGAGTGCTTCACTGGCTTGACAAGACCTCAAGTGGGCTCGTCGGGCAGATAGGACATGTCCGGCATGTGGCGAGAGGTGCATGTCTTCGATCCGAGTAAGGAGTATCGTCATAAGAGTGCTAAGTTAATCTCTCCTGGATAGGTCATCCTGGCTGGATGGATCTCGGGAGAGGAATGTCGGAAAAGGGCATCCCGGTCAAAGAAGTTGAGGTTAACCTTGGGATCTCGGTTCATTTGGTTTTTGAACCTGGCGCCACACTTCACCTCACGTCGCTGCAATACACCAGCTTCGGGGACTAGTGTCGGGGGGCTGCCCCCGGGGTAGGGCAGAACCCGGTCCAGATCAGCAATACGACTACAGGAGTTGACCTTTGGAAGTGCCTAAGAGTTGTCCTTTGGTGTGCCGAAGGGTCAACTTGACCTTTGGGAGGTTGTCAGGGCTAGAGTGCCTCCAGGGGGCCGCAAGGGTCATCTGTGGAGACTATAAATAGAACCCCAGACCCCCAGAGCGGCATAAGCACCAGCAGAGAGTTCCTCTAAGAACTAGTTTCTCGAAGATGTCTTTTGTGAGAGCCTAAGACATCTTCGGGAAACTAGGCCTAGAGATACTTCTCTTGAGTCGCTACCCGGTCTCTAGGTGGAGCTCGGTCCTGACCGGAAGTATCATCCGGCTTGGCAGTATGTCGGGATCCTCCGACATGATCTCGGAAACAGGAGAACCCGGTTGCCTGGGTAGGCATCCCGGTATGAGATTAACCGACTAACCTACCTTAGCTACCTGGAGGTACCGGAATGAGAAACCGACATGGGGCATGTCGGGCAGGAGTCAAGGAGCAGGTACAGGCTTTCCGCCTAGCACGGGGGTAATCATATCCCTCCTGGCACGGAAGCATCGTCACCTCCCGCCTGACACGGGAGCGTGTCAGCCGGTACGATGACGCTGCAACAAGACTAGACATGTCTACTCCGGCAGTCCGGAGAAGGCTACTAGGCATGGGCAAAGACATGTCTTGTCTCTGACAAGGGGACAATGATGATCCAGGACGGCGCCTGCGGTCCTTGCCGGGATGATGACGGCAGGGCTATGCCGGATAGCTCGGCGGCTAGGTCGCACTAGCCGGTGTCGACATTACCGTTAGCCTGGCCGGTGGGTCCAAGCCGGATTAGGGTTTCCGGTACTCCTGGTCGGAAATCTATAAAAGGCGCCATAACTCCTCTTATGGAGGGACGACCAACTTGTATGCCAAAACTATAGTCTCATTTACTCTTAGGGCATTTACTCTCTCTCTCTCTCTAGTTCATCTAGTTCATCGCCGAAACAACTCAAGGAGCGAAGTGTAGATCTTGTGGCATACCTATATTGAGAGGAAGGGCAGGAGTAGGGGCTTACCTCCTCACGAGGGCCCCGAACCTGGGTATATCGTGTGTGTGGACTTGCCTTCGTGCATTTGTTTGGGTTTGTAGATGTTTGAGTGTGTTCTTCGGTGTTCTTGAGTGTCTCGGCATTTCCTACCGTGTGAGCTTCTTAGCTCAAAAGCCCTCCCCGGATGCACCAGCGTCCATCGGCCCCACACATTAGCCATCCCATGGCATCTGCCGAGATACCATCATGACAAATTGGATGATACCCTTTCATCTAAGTGACCCGTTCTGCTCCATTGATTCAACATCCAGCGGCTGTTGTGTTTCTTCTCAGATGAGAAGACCAGTACGTAGAGAATGGCTGTAGATGAACTCACGGAAACTACGTAGCAGCTCGGGTGTAGAAGGCGGCGACGTTCAGCGTCTCCTGGATTTGGCGACGGCAGAGTTTCTTCTCAGATCTTCTTCTCCTCCTCTACTAGCTCCAAACGGTGGCTGTGACGACTCCCCGAGGCGGTTCTCCAGCAAACTTCCGTCGACAAGACTGATTCGACTAGTGCATGATTGTGAGATTGAATCGTTAAAAACGCTGCAAAGATGAAATAAGAACAACAAGGGATAGGGTAGATGGATTCGGGAGGTCCCGGACATGTGACAAGAAACTTCCGAAACTCCGGACGGCAGCAATGACGGCGAGCTCCGCCGAGCTCGAAACTGGCAGCTAGGGTTTTGTGGTTTGCGAGAAAACAAAACCACGGAGCTGAGAGGATATTTATACAAAGCTTTTGATTGACAAAGGTTTAACGATTCGTACAGGTTGTTGAGATTTCCTTGGAACCCAGTTCGGTTTAGAGAGAACGTACGACTTCAGGAGTCGTTTCCGATTCAGTTTTCAGAGAAACAACGTACAACATGTTTCGTCAGAAAATAGGAACGAAGGATAACAGAGCTTATAGGAGAGAAAAGGAAAAGCTGGTACGGTTTTCTTCTTTGGCCAAAATAGTCTATGGCTGCTCCTATTCTCCTTTCTTTAATCCTTTCTTTATTGGCTCTTCCTTCACACGTAAAATTCTATAGTAATTTATATTTATGCTTATAAGCACAAGGACTTATTTAAAACTTGAACTGATTCCAGTATATTAAGATTTGAGGTTTGTGATCATTAAACTTATTAAATGTGAAAGAATGATGCATAATTGTATGATGCAATGCACATGAGTATGCAAACATCCAAATCTAAAATTAGGGATGTGACAAAATAACCCCCTTAAGATGAATCTCGTCCTCGAGATTCGGATTGGCTAGCAAATAGATGTGGATGGTCTTCTCGAAGATCATCTTCTCGTTCCCACGTAGCTTCCTCCTCCGTGTGGTGACTTCACTGGACTTTACAAAACTTAATTGTTTTGGTACGAGTGCACTTTTCAGCTGTCTACAATATCTTGACGGGTTTCTCCTGATAGGTGAGATCACTCTCCAACTGAACCTCATCGAGTGAAACTGTATCTCTCAATGGTGTGTCTGCCATCTCCGGATGGCACTTCTTTACTTTAGAAACGTGAAATACATCATGCACATTTGACAAAACCTCCGGTAATTCTAGCTGATAAGCAACTTCACCTTCACGTGCCAGCACCTTGTATGGTCCTACAAATCTTGGTGCTAACTTTCCTTTAATTCCGAAACGCTTAACACCACACAACAGCGAGACTCGGAGATATGTTCTATCTCCCACATCATATATCACTTCCCTACGCTTTAAATCAGCGTAACTCTTCTGTCTGGACTGTGCAATCTTTAGTCTGTCTCGGATCAATCTAACCTTTTCTTCTGCATCCTTGATAAGGTCTGGTCCAAATAAACTGCGCTCTCGAACACCGTCCCACAATAACGGTGTTCTGCACTTCCTTCCATACAAGGCTTCGAAGGGTGACATCTCAATACTAGACTGGTAGCTATTATTATATGAAAATTCTCCATAAGGTAAAATTCCATCCCAACTAGAACCATAAGCCAAGGCCCATGCTCTCAACATGTCCTCTAAAATCTGATTCACCCTCTCAGGTTGTCCATCTGTCTGCGGATGATAAGCCGTAATGAACTCCAATCTAGTTCCCAATGATTCATGTAGTTGACACCAAAAATGTGAAGTGAACTGTGTACCTCTGTCCGACACAATGCCGTTGGGGACTCCATGCAAGCGAACAATTTTTTCCATATATATCTTAGCTAATTTGGCGCTCGTGTATGTGGTCTTCACAGATATGAAATGTGCTACCTTGGTCATGAAAGGAATATGCCCGAGAGGCAATAATAAAGGGGTTATTATCTTATTCCATATTTATGATAAATGTTTATTTCTCATGCTAGAATTGTATTAATCGGAAATATTAATACATGTGTGACTAATGAACAAATTAGAGTTCCTAGTAACGGCTCTCGTTTAACTAGCTCGTTGATTAACTGATGATCAAGGTTTCCTGATCATGAACATTGGATGTTGTTAATAACGGGATCACGTCATTAGGAGAATGATATGATGAACACACCCAAATTAAGTATAGCATACGATCAAGTCATTAAGTTTATATTGTTGTACTGACCATACAAAGTAACCCTAATCCTTAGACCATGAGATCATGTCAATCACTAACACCGGAACAATGCTTTGATGACATCAAACGTCACACCGTAACAGGGTGACTATAAAGGTGGCGTTGGGTATTCCGAAAGTATTAGTTGAGGCTCGTGGATCAAGAAGTGGGATTTGCCCATCCAGATGACGGAGAGATATACTCTGGGCCCTCTCGGTGATATCACATCGACACCGCTTGCAAGCACGTGACTAGGTCACAAGGATGTCATATCACAGAACGAGTAAAGAGTACTTGTCGGGAACAAGATCGAACAAGGTATAGATGATACCAATGATCGGAACTCGGACAAGTAAAATATCGCGAGACAAAAGGAATTGGTTATGACGTTTTTGGTTCACACGATCACAAGATTCATCGTCGAATATGTAGGAGTCATTACGGATCTTCAGATCCCGCTGTTGACTATTGATCGGAGAGGTGTCTCGATCATGTCTACATTATTCACGAACCGTAGGGTGACACACTTAAGGTTTGTCGATGCTTTTGGGTAGACACTGAATTTTGGAGAAAAGTTTGGATAGCACCGAAATTGTTTCGGGTAATATTGAAACAGTTAAAGGAGTTAATTGTCATTGGTTTCCAATGTTTGTTAATAGAATTAACAAATGAACCAAGGGGCTAAGTGTTAATGTTTGTTAATAGAATTAAAAAATATTAAAAAGAAATGGAATTGTTTTATTTAATAAAGAAAACCCCTTGGAATTTTGAGTGGGAATTGATGAGAGAATGAGTGGGTTGAGTGGAGACTCCACTCACATGATGAGGGGAGATGTGGGGGCACTCCAAAATTCGTGGCTCCCTCCCCCTCCTATATAAAGAGGGGTGTAAGATCCCTCTCCCCACACACTTGCCTCTCTCTCCCTCCTCTCGCTGCTCCACCTTCCAGCCATCCGCTTGGCGAAGCCATGGCCTATTAGTTTCTCCACCACAGCACGCCGTCGTGTTGCTGGAGTTTCCGGTGGTTCTACTACTTCCGCTGCCCCGCTGGATCGAGGGAACGGAGGTCGTCATCAAG
The DNA here is from genome assembly GCA_026929855.1 of Poa annua. Lineage (NCBI taxonomy): Eukaryota > Viridiplantae > Streptophyta > Magnoliopsida > Poales > Poaceae > Poa > Poa annua. The sequence continues at coordinate 35,126,312 of CM049426.1, forward strand.
CCGTACGTGTGATCGAGTACGGAGGCGCTACCCGTTGCAGCGCACATCTTCACGATCTTGAGATCGGCGAGTGAACGACTACATCATCCACGAGAATTATTCTCAAAACGCTTACGGTCTTCGAGGGTGAGTTTCTCTTGAAATATGTTCCACTCGTTACGAGCATCTCCTAGACTAGATCTTGGATTGTTGGTTTGTTCACATCGTAGGAAAAAAAAATCTTTGCTACGAACCATTCAGTGGTATCAGAGCCGTGTCTATGCGTAGATTCTGTGTATGGGTAGAACACATATGTGTATGTGGGCGTTGATGATCATGGTATTGCTTCCTTTGTATATTTTGTATCTTAGTGGCATAGTGGGATGAAGCGGCCAGGACTAACCTTACATGTCCATGCACATGAGACTTGTTCCACGACTGACATGCAACTTGTTTTGCATAAGTGGTTTGCGGGTGTCTGTCTCTCCTACTATAGTTAATATATAAAATAGAACGGGTTGCTAATAATATTTTCATCACCGTTGTGCCTTCATGTTCGTAGGTAAGAACGGTTCTATCTTCGAAAGCCCTAAGCCACGTAAAATATGCAAAAATAAATTAGAGGATGTCTAACTTGTTTTTGCAGGGCATGTGATGTGATATGGTCAAAGTTACAAATTTGATGTATGAGATGATACCTTTTATAAATTATGACAAACCGGCAGGAGCCAAATGGTTGTCTTTTTTAATTTATGGCTTTCGTGCTAAATATCATATCTAGATGATATGTTATAAATTTGGAGGACAATCAAGAAGGAGGCGCCATGGACCTTGGTGCCACGCCGGTGGAATGATGGAGATCATGCCAAGATGCACAGGATGGATATCAAGTGTAAGAAGGACCATATCATATCACATTATCCATGCATGTGATGTTAATCCTTTTATGCATCTTATTTTTCTTAGATCACGACGGTAGCATTATAACATGATCCCTCTCACAGTTAATATCAAGATAATAATGTGTTCTTCCTTAGTATGCACCATTAAGAAAGTTCGTCGTTTCGAAACACCACGTGCTGATCGGGTCTGATAGACTCAACGTTCGCATACAACGGGTGTAAGCCAGGTTTACACATGCAAATACTATGATTTTACTTGGCGAGCCTAGCATGTACAGACATGGTCTCGGAACACGTAACCGAAAGGTAAAGCATGAGTCATTTAGATGATATGATGAATATGTCGATGTTCGCCTTTGCAGCTGCACCATCTCCCATGATGATCGGCTATTGGTGTACTGAATTTGGTTTGTGTAATCACTAAAACGACAAGAGGGATATTGTTTTTGAGTGGGAGTTCACGTAATAATTTTGAATTAACTTGAACTTAATTTATCATAATCTTAGTCTAAATAGTCTTTGCAAATATGTTGTAGATCATGGGACCACCTGCTTTCAATTTCAATATGTTCATGGAGAAAGAGAAACTAGCAAACGATGGAAGCAACTTCACCAATTGGGCACTTAACCTGAGGATTCTCCTCACAGCTCGTCAAAAGCCCTATGTGCTTGATGCACCGCTAGGTGCCCCGCCCGCTGATGACGCTCCCGATGATGTGAAAAATGTTTTCCTGACTCAGAAGGAGGACGACAGTGTAGTTCACTGCGGCATTCTGTATGGTTTAGAGCCGGAGCTGCGAAAACGTTTTGAGAACAACACCGCTTTTGATACAATGGGAGAATTGAAAATGATTTTCGATTCCCATGCCGCCGTATAGAGTTATGATGCTTCAGAAAAGTTCTCTAGCTGCATGATGGAAGAGAACAACTCCGTTAGCGAGCACTTACTCAAAATGTCCGGGTACGCCGATAAGCTCATAGCCCTGGGTATATCGATCCCCAGTGAGCTAGGAATTCATCATGTTCTCCCATCACTCCCACCAAGTTACAAGAACTTTGTGATGAACTACAAAATGCAAGGCATGAAGAAGACTCTCCCCGAGCTTCTGTCAATGCTCAAAACTGCTGAAGTGGAGATAAAAAAGGAGCATCAAGTGTTGATGATCAATAAAACCACTAGTTTCAAGAAAGGCAAGCCAAAGGGCAATTTCAAGAAGGGCGGCAAAACTGTTGCCGCACCTGAGAAAAAGACCAAGGCTGGCCCTAAGCCTGACACTGAGTTCTTTTACTGCAAGGGCACTGGGCACTGGAAGCGTAATTGCGCCAAATATTTGGCGGATAAGAAGGTCGGCAAAGTGAACAAAGGCATATGTGATATACATGTTATTGATGTGTACCTTATTAGTACTCGTAGTAGCGCCTGGGTATTTGATACTGGTTTGGTTGCTAACATATGTAACTCGAAATAGGAACTATGGAATAGGCGACAACTAGCAAAAGATGAGGTGACGATGCACGTCGGCAATGGATCAAAGGTTGATGTGATCGCTGTCGGGACGCTACCTCTTCGTCTACCATCAGGATTAGTGATGAACCTAAATAATTGTTATTTGGTGCCTGTGTTGAGCATGAACATTATATCTGGATCTTGTTTGATGCAAAACGGTTATTCATTTAAGTCCGAGAACAATGGATGTTCGATTTATGTGAATGATATCTTTTATGGTCATGCACCTATGAAAAATGGTTTATTCTTTTCAATCTTGATAGTAATGATACACACATTCATAATATGAATGCCAAAGGATTCAAGTTGAATGATGATATTGCTGCATACATGTGGCATTGCCGCTTAGGTCATATTGGTGTTAAGCGCATGAAGAAGCTCCATTCTGATGGGCTCCTAGAATCACTTGATTATGAATCATTTGAGACATGTGAACCATGCCTTATGGGCAAGATGACTAGAACCCCGTTTTTCGGCACAATGGAACGGGTGACGGATTTATTGGAAATCATACATACCGATGTGTGCGGTCCAATGAGTGTGTCGGCGCGCAGTGGAGATCGTTATTTTGTTACCTTCACTGATGATGTAAGTAGATATGGGTATATTTACTTAATGAAACACAAGTCTGAGACGTTCGAAAAGTTCAAAGAATTTCAGAGTGAAGTGGAAAACCATCGTAACAGAAAAAATTAAAATTTCTGCGATCCGATCGTGGAGGTGAATTTTTTAGTTACGAAGTTGGCACACATATGAAAGAATGTGGAATAGTTTCACAACTCACTCCTGCCAGAACACCACAACGTAATGGTGTATCTGAACGTTGTAATCGTACTTTATTGGATATGGTTCGGTCTATGATGTCTCTGACAGATTTGCCACTATCATTTTGGGGTCATGCACTAGAGACAGCTACATTCACTTTAACTAGGGCTCCATCTAAATCCGTTCAAACGACACCGTATGAACTATGGTTTGGAAACAAACCTAAGCTATCGTTTCTAAAAGTTTGGGGATGCGATGTTTATGTGAAGAAGCTTCAGCCTGATAAACTAGAACCCAAAGTGGAAAAATGTGTCTTAATAGGATACCCTAAAGAAACAATTGGGTACATCTTCTATCACAGATCCGAAGGCAAAGTTTTCGTTGCCAAGAATGGATCCTTTTTGGAGAAGGAGTTTCTCTCAAAAGGTGTGAGTAGTAGGAAGGTAGAACTCGACGAGGTTATTGAACCTTCTCTTCTTGGAATGGCGAGTAGACCAGCGCCGGAAATTGTTCCGGAGTTGACTTCACCAGATGAAGAGGGAACTAATGATAATCAAGATCATGAAACTCTGAAAGAGGATACTACCGTACTTCGCAGGTCAACAAGGACGCGTACAACTCCTGAACTGTACGGCAACCCCATCATGAACGTCATGGTAGTTGATAATGATGACCCTGCGACCTATGATGAAGCGATGATGGGCTCAGATTCCAACAAATGGCTAGAAGCCATGAAATCCGAAATGGAATCCATGTACGAAAACTAAGTATGGACTTTGGTCGACTTACCCAATGAACGCAAGGCCGTTGAGAACAAATCGATTTTTAAGAAGAAAACTGACGCTGATGGTAATGTGACCGTCTATAAGGCTCGACTTGTCGCAAAAGTTTTTCGACAGGTTCAAGGAATTGACTACGAGGAGACTTTCTCTCCTGTAGCGATGCTGAAGTCTGTTAGAAGTCTGTTAGAATTATGTTAGCAATTGCTGCATTTTTCAATTACGAAATCTGGCAAATGAATGTCAAAACTGCGTTCCTTAATGGTCACATTGAGGAAGAGTTATACATGGTGCAACCCAAAGGTTTTGTCGATCCTAAGGATGCTAATAAGGTATGCAAACTTCAGCGATCCATTTATAGACTGAACCAAGCATCCCGGAGTTGGAACCTCCGCTTTGATGAGGTGATCAAAGGGTTTGGATTTGGCCAAACTTATGGAGAAGCTTGTATCTACAAGAAAGTGAGTGGGAGCTCTGTAGCATCTCTAGTACTATATATGGATGACATATTGTTGATTGAAAATGATATAGAATTTTTGAATAGTATAATAGGTTATTTGAACAATAGTTTTTCGATGAAGGACCTCGGTGAAGCATCGTATATATTAGGCATCAAAATCTATAGAGATAGATAAAGACGCTTAATTGGGCTTTCGCAAAGTACATACCTTGACAAGATTCTGAAGAAGTTCAGAATGGACGAAAGTAAGAAAGGGCTCTTACCTATGTTACAAGGAAAGACATTGAGTCAGACTCAAAGTCCAGCTACATCGGAAGATAGAGAATTGTTGAACAAGATCCCCTATGCCTCAGCCATAGGCTCTATCATGTATGATATGCTATGTACAAGACCCGATGTGGCACATGCTATTAGCTTGACTAGTAGGTACCAATCTGATCCAGGTTTGGAACACTCGATGGCGGTAAAGAATATCCTAAAGTACTTAAGAAGGACTAAGGATATGTTTCTCGTGTATGGCGGTGAAGAAGAGATCGTCCCAAGATGCTACGTCGATGCTAGCTTCGACACCGATCCGGATGACTCTAAGTCACAATCTGGGTACGTATTTCTTATGAATGGAGGAGTAGTAAGCTGTAGGAGTTCCAAGCAACCCGTGGTGGCGGGATCTTCGACAGAAGCGGAATATGTTGCTTCCTCGGAGGCAGCGCAGGAAGGAGTTTGGATGAAGGAGTTCATATCCGAACTAGGTGTGGTTTCAAGTGTGTTGGATCCGATGGTTATCTATTGAGACAACAATGGTGTCGTAGCCAATGCTAAAGAACCAAGGTCTCACAAGAATTCCAAGCATTTCAAGCGCTGTTTTCACTCCATCCGTGAGCATGTCAAGGCTGGTGATACAAAGATTTGCAAAGTACATACGGATATGAATGTGGCAGACCCTTTGACTAAACAACTCCCAAGGGCAAAACATGATCAACGCCGGAACTCCATGGGTGTTAGGGTCATTACAATGTAATACAGATTATTGCCCCTAGTGCATGTGGGAGACTGAAAGGAGTATGCCCGAGAGGCAATAATAAAGTGGTTATTATCTTATTCCATGTTTATGATAAATGTTTATTTCTCATGCTAGAATTGTATTAATCGGAAACATTAATACATGTGTGACTAATGAACAGATTAGAGTTCCTAGTAACGCCTCTCGTTTAACTAGCTCGTTGATTAACTGATGATCAAAGTTTCCTGACCATGAACATTGGATGTTGTTAATAACGGGATCACGTCATTAGGAGAATGATATGATGAACACACCCAAATTAAGTATAGCATACGATCAAGTCATTAAGTTTATATTGTTGTACTGAGCATACGAAGTAATCCTAATCCTTAGACCATGAGATCATGTCAATCACTAACACCGGCAGAATGCTTTGATGACATCAAACGTAACACCGTAACAGGGTGACTATAAAGGTGGCGTTGGGTATTCCGAAAGTATTAGTTGAGGCTCATGGATCAAGAAGTGGGATTTGTCCATCCAGATGACGGAGAGATATACTCTGGGCCCTCTCGGTGATATCACATCGACACCGATTGCAAGCACGTGACTAGGTCACAAGGATGTCATATCACAAAACGAGTAAAGAGTACTTGTCGGGAACGAGATCGAACAAGGTATAGATGATACCAATGATCGGATCTCGGACAAGTAAAATATCACGAGACAAAAGGAATTGGTTATGACGTTTTTGGTTCACACGATCACAAGAATCATCGTCGAATATGTAGGAGTCATTACGGATCTCCAGATCCCGCTATTGACTATTGATCGGAGAGGTGTCTCGATCATGTCTACATTATTCACGAACCATAGGGTGACACACTTAAGGTTTGTCTACGCTTTTGGGTAGACACGGATATTAGGATAAAAGTTTGGATAGCACCGAAATTGTTTCGGGTAATATTGAAATAGTTCAAGGAGTTAATTGTCAATGGTTGCCAATGGTTGTTAATAGAATTAACAAATGAACCAAGGGGCTAAGTGTTAATATTTGTTAATAGAATTAACAAATATTAAAAAGAAATGAAATTGTTTTATTTAATAAAGAAAACCCCATGGAATTTGGAGTGGGAATTGATGAGAGAATGAGTGGGTTGAGTGGAGACTCCACTCACATGATGAGGGGATAGGTGGGGGCACTCCAAAATTCGTGGTTGCCTCTTCCTCCTATATAAAGAGGGGTGAAGATCCTCTCCCCACACACTTGCCTCTCTATCCCTCGTCCCGCTGCTCCACCTTCCAGCCATCCGCTTGGCGAAGCCATGGCCGATTAGTTTCTCCACCACAGCACGCCGTCGTGTTGCTGGAGTTTCTGGTGGTTCTACTACTTCCGCTGCCCCGCTGGATCGAGGGAACGGAGGTCGTCATCAAGTCGTACGTGTGACCGAGTATGGAGGCGCTGCCCGTTGCAGCGCTCATCTTCACGATCTTGAGATCGGCGAGTGAACGACTACATCATCCACGAGAATGATTATCGAAACGCTTACGGTTTTCGAGGGTGAGTGATGTGGTTATACCCGATGGGTACACCTAGTGGGCTATATTAAAGGCTGGTTTCCTGTAAGGCCCAGTTGTTGGCTTGTATAAAGAAGAAGACGAAGGGTTATTTAATAGGAAGAGTATGGAATAAGTTAGGTGGTTTCGTGCCGACTTAGGTATCCCATAACTGTAATCCTAATCGTACTCGAACTCCTGAGACCTGGATACCTATATATATATGGGTCAGGAGGGAGGAGAAAGGGCAGGTGCAATCTTATTCCCTAAACCCTAGCGAGGCTGCGACTCGCCGGGTTACCCCTGTAATCATATTGTGAGATTGATAATATAGATCTGACGAGCAATTACTTGCTTGTCAGCCGTCCGAATTTGCCAAAACCCATATAATCTTCCTACCGATACAACCCTAGGTACATCACCATGGGACTTGTCGAGCTAATCCCTCGTCAATTGGCGCCGTCTGTGGGAAAGAAGGGCGTTCGATCAACAGAGTCGACGGCACCATCAGCAGCAGCAGCGGCAGGGCCGTCACGGAAGGCTCTGGATCTGATGAAGCCGTATGCACTCGGGACCTTCGAGTTTGTGCCGCACTCGGCTTCGGAGCGATCAACGTTCGCGTGTGTACACTCAGGTATGGATCTGACCTTTGGTAGCTTCTGTTTCCTTGTCAACCAGTGGGGAACTCTCCATGTGGCGAGCCCAGTCCAATCGGCAAATATGGGCATCAAGATCGCATCTGCGTCACTCGCGGGAGCCACGACTCCCGCGTCTTCGTTAACAGTCAAGACCGCATCTGCTTCACTCGCGGGATCCACGACTCCCGCGTCTTCGTCAAAAGTCAAGTTCGCATCTGCGTCACTCGCGGGATCCACGACTCCCGCGTCTTCGTCAACAGTCAAGATCGCATCTGCGTCACTCGCGGGATCGACGACTCCCGCGTTTTTGTCAACAGTCAAGATCACATCTGCGTCACTCGCGGGATCCTCGACTCCCGCGTCTTCGTCAACAGTCAGGATCGCATCTGCGTCACTCACGGGGGTTTCAATTCCCGCGTCATTGTTAGCAACCAAATCCACGTCAGTTTCGTCTTCGGACATTATAAATCCGTTCGCTTGCGTCAAGGAATTAGGCGTGGCGTGCTATTGTTCAGACTGTGTTGCTTCCCAAGTCACGTTAATACTCCGCTTTGGGGGCTCGTCCGTGGATAGCAAGCGCGAGTACAGTTGCAGGGGGCGCAGCGGGCACAGTCAGCAGGTTATCCAAGTATGCACGCTGGATGCCACTTGATGAGGTTATACCCGATGGGTACACCCAGCGGGCTATATTAAAGGCTGGTTTCCAGTAAGGCCCAGTTGTTGGCCTGTATAAAGAAGTAGACGAAGGGCCTTCTTATAGGAAGAGTATGGAGCAAGTTAGGCGGTAACGTGCCGACTTATGTATCTAATAACTGTAATCCTAGTCATGCTCGAACTCCTGAGACCTGGATCCCTATATATATGGGTCAGGAGGGAGGAGAAAGACTACGTGCAATCTGATACCTAAAACTCTAGTGAGGCTACGACTCGCAGGGTTATCCCTGTATTCATACTATTAGGTCGATAATATAAACCTGACGAGCAATTGTTTGCTTGTTAGCCGTCCGAATTCGCCAACACCCATATAATCATCCTATCGATACAACCCTACGTACAAAACCATGGGACTTGTCGAGTTAATCCCTCGTCAATCGGCGCCGTCTGTGGGAAAGAAGGGCGTTGGATCAACGGAGTCGGCGGCACCATCAGCAGCACCAACGGCAGGGCCGTCACGGGAGCCTCTGGATCAGATGAAGCCGTATGCACTTGGGACCTTCGAGTTCGTCCCGCACTCGGCTTCGGAGCGATCAGCATTCACGCGCGTACACCAGGTATGGATCTGACCTTTGGTAGCTTTCGTTTCCTGGTCAACCAGTGGGGACCTCTCGACGTGGCGAGCCCAGTCCGATCGACAAATATGGGCAGCAAGATCGCATATGCGTCACTCGCGGGATCCACGACTCCCACGTTTTCGTCAACAGTCAAGATCGCATCTGCGTCACTCGCGGGATCCTCGACTCCCACGTTTTCGTCAACAGTCAAGATCGCATCTGCGTCACTCGCGGGATCCTCGACTCTAGCGTCTTCGTCAACAGTCAAGATCACATCTGCGTCACTCGCGGGATCCTCGACTCCCGCGTTTTCGTCAACAGTCAAGATCGCATCTGCGTCACTCGCGGGATCCTCGACTCCCGCGTCTTCGTCAACAGTCAAGATCGCATCTGCGTCACTCGCGGGATCCTCGACTCCCGCGTTTTCATCAATAGTCAAGATCGCATCTGCGTCACTCGCGGGATCCTCAACTCCCGCATCTTCATCAACAGTCGGGATCGCATCTGCGTCATTCACGGGGGTTTCGATTCCCGCGTCATCGTCAGCAACCAAATCCACGCCAGTTTCGTCTTCGGATATTATAAATCTGTTCGCTTCCGTCAAGGAATTAGGCGTGGCGTGCAATTGTTCAGACTGTGTCGCTTCCCAAGTCATGTTAATACTCGGCAGTGGGGGCTCGTCCGTGGATAGCAAGCGCGAGTACAGTTGCGGGGGGCGCAGCGGGCATAGTCAGCAGTTTATCCAAGTATGCACGGTGGATGCCACTCCAAGAGCCACGCCTACACCGCACCCGGCGCCCCAGGGCACCCAGTACCCTATCATAGTACGGATGGCGAGCGAGGATCTAGAAATCACAGAGGAGATGTCCACCAGGTTGGAGGATGTTGTTAACAAAGGCGCATTGCTACCCATCGACTCTGCCAGGGAGGATTTATTGGCATACCAGTATCTGCTACGCAAGAAAAACCTCGAGTTAGTTGAGTTGCAGAACACCCTCAACGAAAGGCAGGCTAGAGCTGAATCGCTCAGTGCAAGGAGACTGGCTTATTCATCCTCGCAGTCGACTGGTGCGGAGCCGGACACAACGGAGCATGTAAGGACTAGGTCCAGGTTACTCGGGGCTAGGAAATATTTGAGTAACGTCAGGCAGAAGTTCATGACTATCGCGGAGGACAACATTCCCATCCCAAAAACCACAGCAGCAGCCGTAGCTTCTGTAGCAACCTATCTCAGGTCCACCATGCCTCTGCAGGATGACCCGCGACACGCTCTTCACCGAGCTCAGATCGAGGCTTTAGGGCATTTTGGTTCAGCTTTTGTACCAGTCACTACCCCAACAGGCCGACCAGGGAACAGCCCTGGTCAAAATCTTCCTGGTACAGGCACCCGTGCAAACGGCAGTAGTCCAGTTCATCAGTCAACCCCGGGCGATAACACCCGATGCGGTAGTCAGCGACAAGAGGAAGGTGCTCAGGACGAGCCAATGGGTAGCAGGTCATGGCGCCGTCACCGTGACGAGCGAGATCGGGAGGACTTGGAGCGGAGCAGGTCCACGCAACGAAATCGGAGCAGCCGAGACAGAGAAGAGACCAAAGAAAAGCGGTCCACTCGACGTCGTCGCGAGAGGGAAGAGCGAAGGCGGAGCAGAGAGGAACGGCGGCAGCAGAGGCAGGCCGCCAGTTTTGATAATGATTATGCACAGGAGGGGTTCGATGCAAGAGACGTAATCACCCAGCGGTTAATAAACAGGCGTCGGCACCAGCGTCGGCATCGTAGTCGCACTCCAGTTTCCAGTCATAGCAGTTCCGATTCCATATCTGATGTCGAGCCATGCGGCGCAATGTGCTTCACTTCGGCGGTACGGGAAACTCGCATGCCAAGAAGATTCAAACTAACTTCAGAGACTCCCAAGTATGATGGCAGTCAAGAGCCATCGGCATGGTTAGTGGATTTCACAACGGCAGTAGCACGTCAGCGGGGGAATACGACGACTGCTATGCAGTACATCCAACTAATGTTGACGGGATCAGCCCGTGCTTGGCTCAGAGGACTGCCGCGAAGTTCGTATAGTACATGGGAAGCTTTTTGCAGTGAACTTCAAGAGAAACTTTTCTTCAACGTTCAAACGACCTGCATCATTTCAGCAGCTCCGGGCTTGCAAGCAAAAACCTGGTGAAACACTGCGCGAGTACATTCAGCGCTACACCACCATGAAAAACTCAGGCGCAAACATCTCTTAGGATAACGCCATATCCGCGTTATACAGGGAGTCAGGCGCAATGACTTGCAGGAAGCATTAGGTCGTGAGGACCCCAAGTCAATTGCGCACTTCATGGAAATAGCCAATAAATGGGCTGACTGGGAAGACTCAGTAAGGAATGACAGAGTGCCATCACTAGAAGCCGATTGCCAACAGGGCATTAACGAACGTCGCGGCCGTTTCGACAGAAGAATCAGGCCAAGGCCGTACGGGGGAATGGACGGAGTCGAGCAAGTAGCGGCAGGGTTCCAGGATAACCAGGTAAATCGAGGCACCCAGCAGGGGGAGAACTCGCGCAAAGAGCGGAAGGACGGAAACCTTATTGACAGAAATCGAGAGGATGCGAACCGAAGGCGTGATTTCAAGCCAAGAGGAGCCCGGTTCGATCGGCCCTATCGGTCGCCGGCTCAACAACTCAACGACCCGTGCAGGCTGCACCTGTTCAATGATGATTTCGGCAATTTGTGGTCAACGCACATACTAAAAAACTGCGCGACTTCATCGCAATGCAGGCTGAGTTACGACGTAGCGCCGCGGCAAATCCGGCTCTGCCCGCGCACGCAGCGTTGCCTCCACTGCTGGTAGGGCAAATCGCGGGAGTGATTCAAGAAAGTCGGCAGCAGGAAAACTCTGGCGCACCCCAAGATCAATACCCGCAAACCAGGGGGGCAATGTACATGATACAGAAAGGGCGGCCATCTAACAGGTGTCAGAAGCTCATCAGTCGCCAAGTTCATTTGGCCATTGCAGCACCACCAGCAGTCCAAGAGTACCTACGGGGCTCAGAACTCCAATCGGCTTTACTCGGGCGGATCACCCGCCGCGAGTCGTGCATCCAGGCCACGCACCCCTTGTCATTCAGGCTTTTATTGGAGGATTCAGAATGAGCAAAGTGTTTATGGATGGGGGCAGCGGCATCAACATCTCTTTCGCAGATACTTTCCGCAAGATGAATTTGTCACTCGACAATTTAAAACAGACGGAAAACACATTCCACGGCATAGTGCAGGGCAAGGCAGTCTACCCTCTGGGCTCTTTGTGGCTCGAGGTTGTTCTGGGTGACAAGGATCACTTCAGAAAGGAAAGTGTCGAGTTCGAGGTTGTCGACTGGCCTTCTCAAAACAACATAATACTAGGGCGACCAACGTTTTCCAAGTTTATGGCCGTGCCACACTACGCATATCTTATGCTTAAACTACCCGGACCAAAGGGAGTCATCACAGTCCACGGAGATTTTTGTCGTTCTGACGACTGCGACAGAGAATTCAGCAGGATTTCCGAGTCCTTCGGAGCGCAAGAGCAGCTTGCGGAGATCGCGTTGGATAATGATCGCACACTGTTCCCTGAGACAAAGAAACCCGCCCCCGATAATTCATTCAGTGACAAAAATGACACAAGGGCTCATAGGGTTCACCCGACGGACAATGACAAGACATTCCTCGTGTCGTCCAGTCTAGATGAAGCATAGGAAGGCGCCCTCGTCGAGTTCCTCCGTGAGAACTGTGAAATTTTTGCCTGGCACCCTACTGATATGCCAGGTGTACCCAGGGAACTTGTCGAGCATGCCTTACAAATTTATCCAGGCACCAAGCCAGTCAAGCAAACCATGCGAAGGTTGTCGAAACCGAAGCGTGCGGCAATCGGGTATGAAATTGACAGATTACTAGACGCCAAGTTCATCCGAGAGTTCAAAAAGTCATATTGGGTTGCAAACTCAATACTCGTACCAAAAAAAGGAGTTAAATACGGGCGAATGTGTATCGACTTCACGTCGCTCAACAAATGCTGCCCCAAGGATCATTTCCCCCTGCCTCAAATTGATCAGATCATTGACTCAACGGCAGGGTGCAAGCTCCTGTCCTTTCTTGACGCGTACTCGGGTTATCAGCAGATTCAGATGAAGAAGGAGGATGAGGAAAAGACAGCTTTTATCACTCCTCATGGTGTATATTGCTACACCAAAATGACTTTCGGGCTCAAGAATGCGGGGGCCACGTACCAGCGGATGATGAAGAATTGCCTAAGGGATCAGATCGGCAGGAATATTCATGTGTACATTGACGACATAGTTGTCAAGACTAAGGAAACAAGAACTCTGATATATGATGTGAGGGAGACTCTCGCGGCCCTCAACAAATACAGAATCAAACTCAACCCCGCCAAGTGCGTGTTCGGGGTGCCGTCAGGGCATAATATTGGGTTACCTAGTGTCTGCCAGGGGCATCGAGGCCAATCCCGAGAAAATTCAAGACCTTTTGCAAATGCCGGAGATGACAAAGCTCCGTGAGGTCCAATGACTCGCAGGAAGGGCAGATTTATCAGTCGGATGGGCGAGAAGGCCCTGCCTTTCTACCAGTTAATGAAGAAAGCAGACAAGTTCGGGTGGACAACGGAGGCGCGAGTGGCGTTCTCAGAGTTGAAGCGGATTCTCACAAACCCTCATGTACTCGTGGCGCCCCGAGAGCAGAAATATTTGTATCTGTACATAGCCGCCACCAACAGGGTTGTCAGTACGGTACTTGTAGTCGAGAGGACGGAGGAAGTCAGAACGCAGCCAGTTCAGAGGCCGGTGTATTACCTCAGTGAGGTGCTCACCCTAGCCAAGGAGCGATACCCGCACTACCAGAAGCTAGTGTACGGTGTGTTTATGACGAGTCGCACACTACTTCGCAGAGCACCCAATAGTAGTGGTGAGCAGTGCCCCACTGTCCGACATTCTCAACAACTAATGGCGGCTGGGCGAGTCGCCAAGTGGAGTATCGAGCTTGGTCCCAGAGACATCACATACCAGCACCCCAAGGCAATCAAAGCCCAGGTTCTGCCAGATTTCACAACCGAGTGGATAGAGGCTCAGTTGCCACACGTCCCTGATTTGTCCAACTCTTGGACCATTTATTTCGATGGGTCAAAACGATTCGAGGGTGCAGGAGCCAGAGTCGTCTTAACCTCACCCAAAGGAGACAAACTGCGTTAAGTATTGCAGAAGGACTTTAAGCGAGCCACAAACAATGAGGCGGAGTATGAGGCGCTGTTGCATGGCATGCGCATGGCCAAAGCTTGCGGGGCAACTCGACTGATGATATACGGTGACTCGAATCTGGTGGTACAGCAGACGATGAAGGAGTGCGATGCAAACGCAGATAACATGCAGGCTTACCGTGATATGTACAACGTCATGGAGGGCAGCTTCGACGGGTGCGAGCTAGCCACGCCGGACGGGAAAGCAACGAGGAAACAGACATGCTGGCCAACATAGGGTCCAAAAAGGAGTCTGTCCCGCCTGGAGTTTTTCTGGAAAGTATCACGGAGAGATCAATCAAAGTCAAAAATCCGATCGAATCAACAGTGGACACCAGCACCCCGCAAGAGCATGGTGAAAACGTATCGGCTGATCAGCAGCCCGACAATCTCTTAACCTCGACTCCTCCAGTCGAAGTGTTCCTCATCGAGCCGTCCTGGACCAAACTCTTTTTGTCATATATCACATGTCAGGAGTTTCCCAGTGATCCAGTCGAGGCAAAACGCATCACTCGACGCTCCAAGGCATTCACTGTCAATAACAAGGAGTTGTACAAGCAGAGCACCTCGGGAATACTGCAGAGGTGTATGGCACCAGAGGATGGACGGGCAATCCTCATGGATATGCACGCCGGTACATGTGGGCATCATGCGAGCAGCAGGGCACTTGTTGCAAAAGCCTTAAGGGCAGGTTTCTATTGGCCAACTGACATGCGAGACGCAGAGGACTTGGTTCGGAAGTGTCTCGGCTGCCAGAAGTACGCAACCAGGCCGCACGCCCCTGCGTCTGAGCTCAAGACCATCCCCCTAGCCTAGACTTTTGCACAGTGGGAACTGGAAATGGTTGGACCACTCAAGAAATCATCCCACGGGGGTCATACTTTCCTTCTGGTCGCAGTCGACAAGATCACCAAGTGGATTGAAGCAGTTCCTGTCACAAATGTCACCGCAACTTCCGCAGTCAATTTCATCAAGTCCATAATCTTTCGCTTCGGTGTGCCCAATAGTATAATGACGGATAACGGGACCAACTTCAAAGCAGAAGAATTCCAGGACTTCTGTACTTCGCAGGGTATCAAGCTCAAGTACGCTTCTATTGCGCACCCGCAGTCCAATGGTCAAGTTGAAAAGGCCAATGGGCTAGTTTGCAGCGGGTTGAAGAAGAGGTTGTTGGTCCCACTCAAACACACATCAGGCGCCTGGTCAGAGGAGCTTCCCGCCGTACTCTGGAGTTTGCGGACAACTCCTAACAAGTCGACACAATTCACTCATTTCTTTCTGGTATACGGAGCTGAAGCAGTTATGCCTTACGACCTAAAATTTGACGCCCCCCCCCCCCCCCCCCGAGTGGTGGCGTATGACGAGGAAGACTCAGATGGCGCACTCGAAGATAACGTTGACACTCTGGACGAAGCTCGTGATGTTGCCTTAGCCAGAACGGCCACGTACCAACAAAGCCTGAGGAATCATCATAGTCGCTATTTGAGACCACGCTCTTTCTCAGTGGGCGACTTGGTCCTTCGGCTAAACCAGAAGAAAGTTCATAAGCTCGCGTCCCCCCGGGAAGGTCCCTTCGCAATCACCGAGGTCGTCGGCGGCGGAGCTTATCGACTGAAGCATGCAGGAACAGGGGAACCATCCCACAATCCATGGAACGCGGACCTCCTGCGCCGGTTTTATGCGTAGTTTTTGGTTGCAGCAGTTTGTTCTATTTTAGGGTATCTATCTAGCTGTCATTTTGGTACATAATATCGCACCTGGCGGACAACAAATATATTGGTCAGCAATTCAAAAATAATGTTCCTCTTTGAGCGTGTCCTCAGTCTTCGCCTTGTGTTACGTAACGACTCGTTCACCTGTTGCAACAAGTGCTCGGGGGCTGACAACAACGAAACACAAGCAAACTCACCCCTCGATCGCATAGTTCGGTAATACCTGACAATTCAATCAGTAGTATGCGCAGTCTTTAAACCAGTTGGGATACTAAGTACAATTGCCAGCATAAAAGAAAAGTATGGAGTCGAGTGGCCTCAGTCAAAACTCGTGGCCAGCTGCTCTTCCTTCGGTGGTCCCAAGGTACGGCAGTCTAGTTCCAGGTCAGACTCTCACTCGACATGGGCAACTATACAGTTGGCAGGCCCCTCTGCCACCTCGTAGTGCGGTCGCATGTCGACAGGCCCAACTTGCATGGTTTCCCAGGGAAGCCCAGCTCCTATGGCAGGCAAGCTGAGTCGAGGATGGTGCAGATGCACAAAGGCAAGGGCAGCGGTCGCTCCAGCAATCAGCTGATGGCGAACAAAGTCGTGGATGGCGTTGCCGTGTCAAATTTCGTCATCAAAGCTTCTAGGCCTTGCGGTTGCTCTTTCAGTGGGAACAACGCGTCGTGGACCTTGGACAACGCTTGGGTGCAGGAGGTTCCGAATTTGCGGACCTGTTCGACCCGATCATGAAGAGTGAGCAGCACTCGTGCCTTGGCTCTGTCAGCCCACACCACAGTGGTGTCACGACCAAGGCTGTTGGTAATTCCAATAAAACGAGATTGCACTCGTGCTTTCTCGTCACTCGCGTTTTGCTGGACACCTGTAAACATAATCGGGTTAAGCGTGGCACTCACGGGCAGCTAGAATGGAAGAACTCGAGGGCTTAGGCGAGAGGCGACACTCACAAAGTAACCCGTTGTTCGCCTGCTCAATCTCTGAGATTATGAAGTCTTCACGCTGCAATGGCTTCGGCAGCTTTGCATCGACTCTTCAGCATTCCATATATGTATTTGTCGTGGGGGTCATACTCGGGAATGGCAGATGGGGCAGTCGTGGCCGCATTCTGCACGAAGACAAAGTTCCTTAGTATTTTGCATTTCACTCACAATCACGCAAAGCCCATGCGACAGGCACGGGGGCTCAGGAAAAAGATGTTGGTGACAGAAGAAATGCGATTAAGACCAGCAGACACAT
The DNA here is from genome assembly GCA_026929855.1 of Poa annua. Lineage (NCBI taxonomy): Eukaryota > Viridiplantae > Streptophyta > Magnoliopsida > Poales > Poaceae > Poa > Poa annua. The sequence goes on from CM049426.1 coordinate 35,143,403, forward strand.
ATCATATATAAAAAAAAGGGCATCGTCTTTTGCAGGTGCATTAGGCACATTGTGTTTGATCAAATAGATATTACATAAACATAAGTTCACAAAAGCATCAAATAGCAATATCAGCAGTCTACGCTTCCGCTTGATCCGCAAAGGCAGACACTACTGGTGAATCATTGAAGGATGAACTCAGCTTGTTCAGGGTGTCGAGTAACATTTTAGCTAGCCTCTTCGCCTCCTTTAAGCATGATCTAGCGCCTCCTTCAGGGTACTCCGAGAGGGCCCCCTCGAAATCACCTTGGATTCCATGAGCAAGAAGAAGCTTCAAGGTAGTTTGCGAGCCACGTACCGTCTGCTCCAGGATGAAGTCGTCCAGCTGCGCAGCATCGGGGTTGAAGGTTGAGATCAGCTCCTCCACAATCTCCGGCTGGGCCACTCGGGGGTATATTGTGCTGTGGAGTGCGGTGAGTGACTCTATGGCCTTAGGCAGCAGTGTAACCAGTCGACTCCCCAGAGTATTTAAGGTCTCGGTAGCGGCGGCCAGTTGGTCGCCCCAGTCGGATAGGCTCGGGGGCTCCGGAAGATTGAGTGCAACTGGTAGCCAGAGTCAGTAGGGGTGAAAGAGGCAGTCACTAGCAAGTAGCGCAAGACAGTACAGTCGTATCCTTTGTTTTATATTTTTCAGTCTAGGATGTCATCGAGTTACCTGAGAACGCTCGGCTCAGGGAGGACAGTCGATCAGTGAGTGCGCAGTTGCGCTCAGCTTGTCGGTTTTGTTCTTCTTGTTCTCCTTCCTGGCGTGAAGTAGCGACTTGCTGTGAGGTGGAGTCGTGAAGATCAGCTAAGGTCTTCTTCAGTTGTTTGACCTCCCTCTCCGCCGAGGATGCTTCGGCTGAAAATCGTAAGGACAGGTGGTGGTGTTGTTGCAGTCAAATAGTAAATTTCGTATTGGCTAAGTGTAACGCCCCGGGATTTATCCCCTTTTAGTTTTGGTGAGTTTTCTTTTTGCATCGACATGGCATCGCATTGCATCGCATTAATTTAATTTGTTGCATTTAAATTAAATTTCCACAATTAAATTCGAATGCATTTAAAATTAATTAAAAATGTGTTATTTTTAAATCTTTTAAAAATGTTAAAACTAGTTTATTAAATTGTCCTTTGAAAACTAAAAATATTTTGTAAAGGTTTCGTGTTCAAACTCGTTTTCTATTTTGTTTTAAAAATATATAACCGAAAAGTTAAACGGGAGAGGAATAAAGCCCAAGCCCATCTAACCCCAAACCCTAGGGTTTCCCCCTGGGAAATTCTTTCCCACCCCCTAACTTTTTGCAGCCACCCTCCTCCTTTTTCTGACTTTTGCAAAATAATCTTCCACCCCTTCTTTTTCTTTTTTCCCCTCCTTTCTTTCTCTTCCTTTTTCTTTTCTTTTCTTTTTCCTTTTCTTTTTCCTCCTTTCCTTCCTTTCTCTTCTTCCCGCACCCGCACGGGAGAAATCGCACGCAGTCAGCCCGAGCGAGCTCCCCGCCGCGTCGCCGCCCGTCGCCGCCTGACGCCGCCGCGCCCCGCGCGCCCGACGCCGCGCCCAGCCGCACGCCCCAGCGCCAGCCGTCGCCTCGCCCCGGCCGCCCGCCGGCCCCTTGCGCCGTCGCCGCCAGCCGCGCGCCGCGCCTCCCACGGCCGAGCGCCCCGCCTCCGGTTGCCCCGCCGCCCGGCGCCGCGCCCCGCGCGCCGCCCACTGCCGGCCGCGCCGCGCCGTGCTCCGCGCCCGCCCTCTGCCGGCCGCTGCGCCGCGCCTCCGGCCCGAGCTCCTCCGTCGCCGCGCCTCCATCCCGCTGCGCTCCCGCACGCGCCCCCTCGGCCCCACGCCGCCGCTGCGTCCGCCCGTGCCTACGCGTTCGCCTGCGCACGCCGCCGCCTACACACCCGCATCCGCCCGCGCCGTCCGCGCGTCCGCGCCGCCACCACCCACGCAGCGCCCCCGCGCGCGCCCTCTGCGTCGACCGCCTTCCATTCGCCGTTTCCCCCTTCCGGTGACTTCCCCGCATCCGTCGCACGCCAAGTGTTCGGTGAAATGCCCGCAAGAACTTCGTCGCCACTTTTGTCCGAGTTGTCCACCCTTCGTGGTGTTGCTACGTGCGAGTGCCTCCTCCGGTGTCACGTCGCCGTGACCGCCCGTGTTCGTGTCGCGGTGCCCGCCCGTGCGCGTTTCTTCCTGGTGTCCGTTTGCCGTGCTCCTGCGTGCCCGCGCCCGTCAACGGGGATGACCGAGTACGACCACTTCGCCCACTCCCACGACACCGACAAACGACGATGCCCCGGTTCCGCGACGACTACTTCCACGACCACGACTACCTCCTCTACGTTCCGAAGACGTCGGTTTCGAACCCTAGCTCACCCGATCCAACGTGCGAACCCAAACCCTAACCCTATACCTATTTTATTAAATGTCATCTATCTTGTGCATTTCGCATCATAATTACATGTGTTGCATCTCTTGGGTTTGCGGATGTAGCAATTCACCTAAATAATAAATTATGGAATGTGTGGGGTAATAAATATATAATGCCCTATTCCATTTAATTTAATTAGATCACCCATGCCATGTGTTGCCATGTTAACCAACATTTAATATTGCTGGTAAATAAATAACTTGCCCCTAAATATTAATTGTCGGGGTTGTTTTCCCACTTAATTTGGATTACCTGCATTGTTTTGCATCCTGCCATGCCATGCATCATTCTCGTTTGATCATGCTGGATCTTTTGCCGTAGTTGTAAAATGCATCTTTTACGCTTTCCAGTGTTTGTTGCTTCTTCGCGGATAAGACGTTGAGATGTGTGAGCAACGACAAGATCTGCTTCCATGCGGGATTCCAGGCAAGCAAAGTTTGCTTGTTTACCTATACATTGTCTTTCATTCCTGCCGTTGATCTCTGCTACCCTAGTATTCGATTCTTTATTGCGATCCCATCACATGTTTATCCTGCAGCCTATACAGCTTTATCCCCACATCCCATCACCTGTTGAATGTTTATCTTTTAGCCTTGCGAGTCGTAGCGCATGCTTAGAGTTGGTTGTGCGAGTCCTCTGTTGGTCGTTTATTTCATATGCTTAGTATGATAGATTATTCTACCTTAATAAAATGTTGTATTATATTGGGGTATTATAATTAAAAGATAAGGCACCAGGCGGAAGGCCTTGCGAGGTGCTTTGTTCTGCTAAGTGTCGACCTAGGAACTGAGATTTTGTCCTCGGATCCAATTTTGAGCACACTAACCACTTGTGGGAGGCCCAATGGAGCCCCCCTCGACTTTGACTGGAACTTCGACTTGTCCGGGAGCCGCACCTAGTTCGGGTTTTCCATTTGTCTCATATGCATCGATACTAGTGTAGTATTTTTACTTTGGCGGTGTGCCTTGTTACATGCATATAGGGCGCGGCATGTTGGTGCGGAGGGGTGTGTCCTGCGGGAGTCCGCACCCTTTTGGCCGGGACCAGCATAGCTCCCGTGGCTCCTGGACTTGTTGCGGTGAAGGAAAAGAGTTGGGTTGAAAGACCCTAATGTTTTTGACTGGGTTGATCATGCGAGTATGGGTCCAGTAGTGCACCCCTGCAGGGTATAATCTTATCGATGAGCCGTGTCCACGGTTATGGACGACTTGGTGATGATGCTGGCTAACAAGATCTAGACAACTTACACCTAATAATTGTTAATTAACCTGACTAGTAATATAGAATTACTTTCACAATAAATGGTAACTAAAACTGTTCAACGTGTGAGTTTCCCGAATTGCTTCCTCATACTTGGTTGTGACGCCCTAAAATCGGTACTATGTAGATTTAAGCGTTCCCGCCGAAATCCGCATAATAACGATTTTTGGTCGCCCACCAAACATAATGTGCACGCCGAAACATGCGCATTATGTGGGTGGAATTGTGATAACATTACAACAGTTCCGATACATCCACAAATACAACAGAAGATAAATTACAGCAACGACTCGAAAGAGTCAAGATACAAATGATACAATACAAAGATTCAAATAACAGCGGAAGCAAAAAAAGTATCCGACTACGGATAAGATACAAATTGGACTAAGAGTCCTGAAGATAAGCAATGGCGCCATATCCCTGCCCAGCCAAGCCGGAGGGATTCCCAAGCTAACGTCGTCTGACTTCAAACCTGTTGACTGCACATAAAGCATATCCCAAAAGAGGGTCAGGGCACTCCCTGGCAAGCAAAACCGACTTGCCTACTTTCTACACCATCTCCCAAAATATAGGGGAGGTGGACTTAGCGGCAGCAGCACTAGCAACCTAAAGAGACACGGTACAACTTCCGTCTAATCAGAGAGGGATAAGAGAGCGCATAAAGTAGCCAACTACTACTAACACCAAACATAACCCATTCTCGAATTAACCCCCTCAACCAAGTATGAGGAAGCAATTCGGGAAACTCACACATTGAACAATTTTAATTATAATTTATTTTGAAAATAATTCTATATTACTAGTAAAATTAATTAACATTAATTAGGTGCAAGTTGTCTAGATCTTGTTAGCCAGCATCATCACCAAAGTCGTCCATAACCGTGGACACGGCTCATCGATAAGATTATACCCTGCAGGGGTGCACTACAGTACCCATACTCGCATGATCAACCCGTGAGGGCCTCTCAACACGACTCATTCCTTCACTACAGCAAGTCCAGGTGCCACCCATATGGGTTGTTACCCGCGTCAGGAGTCCGGCCGAATCTCTATTGCGGACTCATTAGTTTGTGCCTGCGCACCATGCGGCTCAAACCACAGTAGGAACTGTCCGCTACGTACGCACCACCCCTATATGACCCCCCGTATCAAGTAACCTCTCATCGATCATCATCATCATGCACATGCATATGAGCGAATGGAAAACCCGAACTACTTGCGGCACATGGACGAGCTGAGGATCCGTTCAAAGTCGAGGGGGGCTCCATTGGGCCACCCACAAGTGGTTAGTGCGCTCAAAATTGGATCCGAGGACAAAATCTCAGTTCCTAGGTCGACACTGAGCAGAACAAAGCACCTCGCAAGGCCTTCCGCCTGGTGCCTTATCATTTAATTATAATACCCCAATATAAGACAACATTTTATTAAGGTAGAAAAATCTATCATGCTAAGCAGATGAAAACGTAAGACCAACAGATGACTCGCACAAACAACTCTAAGCATGCGCTACGACTCGCAAGGCCAACAGATAAACAAACAACAGGTGATGGGATGTGGGGATAAAGCTTTATAGGCTGCAGGATAAACATGTGATGGGATCGCAGTTCAAGAATCGATAACTAGGGTAGCTGAGATCAACGGCAGGAATGAAAGACAATGTATAGGAAAACAAGCAAACTTTGCTTGCCTGGAATCCCGCACGGAAGCAGATCTTGTCGTGGCTCACACATCTCAACGTCGTATCCGCGAAGAAGCAACAAACACTGGAAGCGCAAAAGATGCATTTTACAACTACGGCAAAAGATCCAGCATGATCATGCGGGAATGATGCATGACATGGCAATATGCATTGCGAGACGCACTTAATCCAAATTAAGCGGAACCGGGATTCCGACAATTAATATTAATGTTGAAGTTATTTATCTACCCCACAAATTAAATGTCCATTAAGATGGCAAGGCATGGCAAAGATGATCTAGTCAAATTAAATGGAATAGGCATCAATAGTAATTAAATGCCCAAACATTCCATAATTATTATTTAGGTGAATCGCTTCACCACCAAACCCAAGAGATGCAACACATGCAAGTATGATGCGATATGCACAAGATAGATGACATTTAATAAAACAGGTTTAGGGTTAGGGTTTGGGTTCGCACGTTGGATCTGGAGAGATAGGGTTCGAAACCGACGTCTTCGGTGCGTAGAGGAAGTAGTTGCCGTCGGGGAAGTAGTCGTCGCGGGACCGGGGCGTCGTTGTTTGTCGGTGTCGTGGAAGTGGTCGGGTAGTCGTACTCGGTCATCCCCGTTGACGGACGCGGGCACGGAGGAGCACGGCAAACGGACACCGGAAGGAAAACGCGCACGGGCGGCACCGCAACACGGACACGGTGGTCACGACAACGTGGCACCGGAAGAGTCACGCGCGGTGCACGTAGCAACACCACGAAGGGTGGACAACTCGGACAAAATTGCGACGCCGAAAGTCTTGCGGGCATTTCGTCGAACACTTTGCGGGTGGCGGAAGCGAGGACGTCACCGGACGAGGAAAACGGCGAAGCGGAGGCGCGGACGCGCGTGGCGGAAGTGGAGCGCGGCGGCGGCGAGCGGCACGGGCGGAGGCAGCTGCACGGGCGGAGGAGCTCGAGGGCGGCGGCGTGCACGCGGCCCGCGGGGCGCGCGGCGGAGGATGCCCGGAGGCGGCGCGAGCGCGGCGCTGGAGGCGGAGGGCGCGCGCTGGCGGCGTAAGGCCGGAGCAGGGGACGCGCGCGGGGGCTCGGGCCGGCCGGAGCAGGCGGCGCGGCGCGGGCGCAGGCTGGAGGCGCGCGCGCGGCGGCGCTGTGGCAGGAGGCGAGGCGGCGCCTGCTCCGGGTGCGCGGCGGCGACGCGCCAGCGCCGACGGGGACGGCGGGCCAGCGACGCAGGGGAAGGCCGGGGCGCGCGGGGGAGGAGGAAGGCCGGCGCGGGAGGCGCGGCGTCGGGCGCGGCCGGGGGCGGCGGCGGCGCGGCGGCCCGGGGAAGCGCGCAGGCGGCGGCGGCCGGCGGCAGCTCCGGCGGTGGCACGGCGTGCAGGGCGGAGCAGGGGGGTGGCGTGGTGGCCGGTGCTCGGGAGGCGCACGGGTCGCTCGGGCTGGTCTGCGGGAAGAAGAAATAATAGAAGGAAAGAAAAAGAATAGAAGAAAAAGAAAAAGGAAAGGAGGGGGGAAAAAGAGAAAAGGAAAAAGGGAGAAATGGAGGGGGGGCGGCTGCAAAATTCCCAGGGGGTGGGAAGAAATTTCTGGGGGGGAAAAACTTAGGGTTTGGCTTAGGTGGGCTTGGGCTTTATTTCTCTCCACTTATTATTTTCTGTTTTATATTTTTAAAACAAAATAGAAAAGGAATTTCAACACGAAACCTTTACAGAATATTTTTAGTTTTCAATTGACAATTTAATAAACTTGTTTTTAACATTTTTAAAAGATTTGAAAATAACACATTTTTAATTAATTTGAAATGCATTTAAATTTAATTATGGAAAATTTAATTTAAATGCAACAAATTAAATTAATGCGATGCGATGCGATGCCATGTCGATGCAAAAAACAAAACTCACAAAACAAAAAGGGGATAAATCCCGGGGCGTTACAACCGACACCACTTACAAGGGATCGCGTCCCGCGATCCACGCCGAGACCACAGAAGGGAGGGGTAACTACCGAGTCTTCACGCTCCGGGATGAACTTCTCGACACCAGTAACAAGGGATTGTTGCTCCACCTTGAAATTCTCGACACCACTAACAAGGGGTTGTTGCTCACGACGAAGACGACTTCGAAAGATCGAACCTAATAGGATAAAAGGCAAGAAATCGTCCACCCACACGTAGGATCCTAAAACTTTGAAAGTTTGGATAAGGGAAGAGACTCCAAAACAAATAAAGTAAGAGGAGAAATAGAATTGAGATAAGGAGTAAAAGAAACCTATTGAGATATTTTTCAAAAATAATTTAACTCAAATAGTTTTGACACTCTAGAAACAACGACCGTTAGCGAGGTTATCCTACAGGCTTTTGCGGACCCGCTGCTTCGATAACCATTCGTATCAAAACAACAAGGAGATCGAAACCAAGGCTCTGATACCACTTTGTGATGCCCTAAAATCGGTACTATGTAGATTTAAGCGTTCCCGCCGAAATCCGCATAATAACGATTTTTGGTCGCCCACCAAACATAATGTGCACGCCGAAACATGCGCATTATGTGGGTGGAATTGTGATAACTTTACAATAGTTCCGATACATACACAAATACAACAGAAGATAAATTATAGCAACGACTCGAAAGAGTCAAGATACAAATGATACAATACAAAGATTCAAATAACAGCGGAAGCAAAAAAAGTATCCGACTACGGATAAGATACAAATTGGACTAAGTGTCCTGAAGATAAGCAATGGCGCCATATCCCTGCCCAGCCAAGCCGGAGGGATTCCCAAGCTAACGTCGTCTGACTTCAAACCTGTTGACTGCACATAAAGCATATCCCAAAAGAGGGTCAGGGCACTCCCTGGCAAGCAAAACCGACTTGCCTACTTTCTACACCATCTCCCAAAATATAGGGGAGGTGGACTTAGCGGCAGCAGCACTAGCAACCTAAAGAGACACGCTACAACTTCCGTCTAATCAGAGAGGGATAAGAGAGCGCATAAAGTAGCCAACTACTACTAACACCAAACATAACCCATTCTCGAATTAACCCCCTCAACCAAGTATGAGGAAGCAATTCGGGAAACTCACACATTGAACAATTTTAATTATAATTTATTTTGAAAATAATTCTATATTACTAGTCAAATTAATTAACATTAATTAGGTGCAAGTTGTCTAGATCTTGTTAGCCAGCATCATCACCAAAGTCGTCCATAACCGTGGACACGGCTTATCGATAAGATTATACCCTGCAGGGGTGCACTACAGTACCCATACTCGCATGATCAACCCGTGAGGGCCTCTCAACACGACTCATTCCTTCACTACAGCAAGTCCAGGTGCCACCCATATGAGTTGTTACCCGCGTCAGGAGTCCGGCCGAATCTCTATTGCGGACTCATTAGTTTGTGCCTGCGCACCATGCGGCTCAAACCACAGTAGGAACTGTCCGCTACGTACGCACCACCCCTATATGACCCCCCGTATCAAGTAACCTCTCATCGATCATCATCATCATGCACATGCATATGAGCGAATGGAAAACCCGAACTACTTGCGGCACATGGACGAGCTGAGGATCCGTTCAAAGTCGAGGGGGGCTCCATTGGGCCACCCACAAGTGGTTAGTGCGGTCAAAATTGGATCCGAGGACAAAATCTCAGTTCCTAGGTCGACACTGAGCAGAACAAAGCACCTCGCAAGGCCTCCCGCCTGGTGCCTTATCATTTAATTATAATACCCCAATATAAGACAACATTTTATTAAGGTAGAAAAATCTATCATGCTAAGAAGATGAAAACATAAGACCAACAGATGACTCGCACAAACAACTCTAAGCATGCGCTACGACTCGCAAGGCCAACAGATAAACAAACAACAGGTGATGGGATGTGGGGATAAAGCTTTATAGGCTGCAGGATAAACATGTGATGGGATCGCAGTTCAAGAATCGATAACTAGGGTAGCTGAGATCAACGGCAGGAATGAAAGACAATGTATAGGAAAACAAGCAAACTTTGCTTGCCTGGAATCCCGCACGGAAGCAGATCTTGTCGTGGCTCACACATCTCAACGTCGTATCCGCGAAGAAGCAACAAACACTGGAAGCGCAAAAGATGCATTTTACAACTACGGCAAAAGATCCAGCATGATCATGCGGGAATGATGCATGACATGGCAATATGCATTGCGAGACGCACTTAATCCAAATTAAGCGGAACCGGGATTCCGACAATTAATATTAATGTTGAAGTTATTTATCTACCCCACAAATTAAATGTCCATTAAGATGGCAAGGCATGGCAAAGATGATCTAGTCAAATTAAATGGAATAGGCGTAAATAGTAATTAAATGCCCACACATTCCATAATTATTATTTAGGTGAATCGCTTCACCACCAAACCCAAGAGGTGCAACACATGCAAGTATGATGCGATATGCACAAGATAGATGACATTTAATAAAACAGGTTTAGGGTTAGGGTTTGGGTTCGCACGTTGGATCTGGAGAGATAGGGTTCGAAACCGACGTCTTCGGTGCGTAGAGGAAGTAGTTGCCGTCGGGGAAGTAGTCGTCGCGGGACCGGGGCGTCGTCGTTTGTCGGTGTCGTGGAAGTGGTCGGGTAGTCGTACTCGGTCATCCCCGTTGACGGGCGCGGGCACGGAGGAGCACGGCAAACGGACACCGGAAGGAAAACGCGCACGGGCGGCACCGCAACACGGGCACGGTGGTCACGACAACGCGGCACCGGAAGAGTCACGCGCGGTGCACGTAGCAACACCACGAAGGGTGGACAACTCGGACAAAATTGCGACGCCGAAAGTCTTGCGGGCATTTCGTCGAACACTTTGCGGGCGGCGGAAGCGAGGACGTCACCGGACGAGGAAAACGGCGAAGCGGAGGCGCGGACGCGCGTGGCGGAAGTGGAGCACGGCGGCGGCGAGCGGCACGGGCGGAGGCACCTGCACGGGCGGAGGAGCTCGAGGGCGGCGGCGTGCACGCGGCCCGCGGGGCGGAGGATGCCCGGAGGCGGCGCGAGCGCGGCGCTGGAGGCGGAGGGCGCGCGCTGGCGGCGTAAGGCCGGAGCAGGGGACGCGCGCGGGGGCTCGGGCCGGCCGGAGCAGGCGGCGCGGCGCGGCTGTGCGGCGGCGCGGGCGCAGGCTGGAGGCGCGCGCGCGGCGGCGCTGTGGCAGGAGGCGAGGCGGCGCCTGCTCCGGGTGCGCGGCGGCGGCGCGCCAGCGCCGACGGGGACGGCGGGCCGGCGACGCAGGGGAAGGCCGGGGCGCGCGTGGGAGGAGGAAGGCCGGCGCGGGAGGCGCGGCGTCGGGCGCGGCCGGGGGCGGCGCCGGCGCGGCGGCCCGGGGAAGCGCGCAGGCGGCGGCGGCCGGCGGTGGCTTGGCGTGCAGGGCGGAGCAGGGGGTGGCGTGGTGGCCGGTGCTCGGGAGGCGCACGGGTCCCTCGGGCTGGTCTGCGGGAAGAAGAAAGAATAGAAGGAAAGAAAAAGAATAGAAGAAAAAGAAAAAGGAAAGGAGCTGGGAAAAAGAGAAAAGGAAAAAGGGAGAAATGGAGGGGGGGCGGCTGCAAAATTCCCAGGGGGTGGGAAGAAATTTCTGGGGGGAAAAAACTTAGGGTTTGGCTTAGGTGGGCTTGGGCTTTATTTCTCTCCACTTATTATTGTCTGTTTTATATTTTTAAAACAAAATAGAAAAGGAATTTCAACACGAAACCTTTACAGAATATTTTTAGTTTTCAATTGACAATTTAATAAACTTGTTTTTAACATTTTTAAAAGATTTGAAAATAACACATTTTTAATTAATTTGAAATGCATTTAAATTTAATTATGGAAAATTTAATTTAAATGCAACAAATTAAATTAATGCGATGCGATGCGATGCCATGTCGATGCAAAAAACAAAACTCACAAAACAAAAAGGGGATAAATCCCGGGGCGTTACATTGGTTGAGGGGGTTAATTCGAGAATGGGTTATGTTTGGTGTTAGTAGTAGTTGGTTATCTTATGCGCTCTCTTATCCCTCTCTGATTAGACGGAAGTTGTAGCGTGTCTCTTTAGGTTGCTAGTGTTGCTGCCGCTAAGTCCACCTCCCCAATATTTTGGGAGATGGTGTAGAAAGTAGGCAAGTCGGTTTTGCTTGCCAGGGAGTGCCCTGACCCTCTTTTGGGTTATGCTTTATGTGCAGTCAACAGGTTTGAAGTCAGACGACGTTAGCTTGGGAATCCCTCCGGCTTGGCTGGGCAGGGATATGGCGCCATTGCTTATCTTCAGGACTCTTAGTCCAATTTGTATCTTATCCGTAGTCGGATACTATTTTGCTTCCGCTGTCATTAGAATCTTTGTATTGTAACATTTGTATCTTGACTCGTTCGAGTCGTTGTTGTATTATATCTTTTGTTGTATTTGTGGATGTATCGGAACTGTTGTAATGTTACCACAATTCCACCCACATAATACGCATGTTTCGGCGTGCACATTATGTCTGGTGGGCGACCAAAAATCGTTATTATGCGGATTTCGGCGGGAGCGCTTAAATCTACATAGTACCGATTTTAGGCCGTCACAAAGTGGTATCAGAGCCTTGGTTTCGATCTCCTTGTTGTTTCGATACGAATGGTTATCGAAGCAGCGGGTCCGCAAAAGCCTGTAGGATAACCTCGCTGACGGTCGTTGTTTCTAGAGTGTCGAAACTATTTGACTTAAATTATTTTGAAAAATATCTCAATAGGTTTCTATTTACTCCTTACCTCAGTTCTATTTCTCCCCTTATCTTACTTGTTTTGTAGTCTCTTCTCTTATCCAAACTTTCAAAGTTTTAGGATCCTACGTGTGGGTGGACGATTTCTTGCCTTTTACCCTATTAGGTTCGATCTTTCGGAGTCGTCTTCGTCGTGAGCAACAATCCCTTGTTAGTGGTGTCGAGAATTTCCAGGTGGAGCAACAATCCCTTGTTAGTGGTGTCGAGAAGTTCATCACGGAGCGTGAAGACTCGATAGTTACCCCTCTCTTCTTGTGGTCTCGGCGTGGATCGCGGGACGCGATCCCTTGTTAGTGGTGTCGGTTGTAACGCCCCGGGATTTATCCCCTTTTAGTTTTGGTGAGTTTTCTTTTTGCATCGACATGGCATCGCATTGCATCGCATTAATTTAATTTGTTGCATTTAAATTAAATTTCCACAATTAAATTCGAATGCATTTCAAATTAATTAAAAATGTGTTATTTTTAAATCTTTTAAAAATGTTAAAACTAGTTTATTAAATTGTCCTTTGAAAACTAAAAATATTTTGTAAAGGTTTCGTGTTCAAACTCGTTTTCTATTTTGTTTTAAAAATATAAAACCGAAAAGTTAAACGGGAGAGGAATAAAGCCCAAGCCCATGTAACCCCAAACCCTAGGGTTTCCCCCTGGGAAAATTCTTTCCCACCCCCTGACTTTTTGCAGCCACCCTCCTCCTTTTTCTGACTTTTGCAAAATAATCTTCCACCCCTTCTTTTTCTTTTTTTCCCTCCTTTCTTTCTCTTCCTTTTTCTTTTCTTTTCTTTTTCCTTTTCTTTTTCCTCCTTTCCTTCCTTTCTCTTCTTCCCGCACCCGCACGGGAGAAATCGCACGCAGTCAGCCCGAGCGAGCTCCTCCCGCGCGCTCGCCGGCCTGCCGTCCCCGCCGCCGCTGGCGCGACGCCGCCGCGCGCTCGGCGCCCCGCCGCGTCGCCTCCACCCGAACTCCCCGTCGCCGCCCGTCGCCGCCTGACGCCGCCGCGCCCCGCGCGCCCGGCCGCACGCCCCAGCGCCAGCCGTCGCCTCGCCCCGGCCGCCCGCCGGCCCCTTGCGCCGCCGCCGCCAGCCGCGCGCCGCGCCTCCCACGGCCGAGCGCCCCGCCTCCGGTTGCCCCGCCGCCCGGCGCCGCGCCCCGCGCGCCGCCCACTGCCGGCCGCGCCGCGCCGTGCTCCGCGCCCGCCCTCTGCCGGCCGCTGCGCCGCGCCTCCGGCCCGAGCTCCTCCGTCGCCGCGCCTCCATCCCGCTGCGCTCCCGCACGCGCCCCCTCGGCCCCACGCCGCCGCTGCGTCCGCCCGTGCCTACGCGTTCACCTGCGCACGCCGCCGCCTACACACCCGCATCCGCCCACGCCGTCCGCACGTCCGCGCCGCCACCGCCCACGCAGCGCCCCCGCGCGCGCCCTCTGCGCCGACCGCCTTCCATTCGCCGTTTCCCCCTTCCGGTGACGTCCCCGCATCCGTCGCACGCCAAGTGTTCGGTGAAATGCCCGCAAGAAGTTCGTCGCCACTTTTGTCCGAGTTGTCCACCCTTCGTGGTGTTGCTACGTGCGAGTGCCTCCTCCGGTGTCGCGTCGCCGTGACCGCCCGTGTTCGTGTCGCGGTGCCCGCCCGTGCGCGTTTCTTCCTGGTGTCCGTTTGCCGTGCTCCTGCGTGCCCGCGCCCGTCAACGGGGATAACCGAGTACGACCACTTCGCCCACTCGCACGACACCGACAAACGACGATGCCCCGGTTCCGCGACGACTACTTCCACGACGACGACTACCTCCTCTACGTTCCGAAGATGTCGGTTTCGAACCCTAGTTCACCCGATCCAACGTGCGAACCCAAACCCTAACCCTATACCTATTTTATTAAATGTCATCTATCTTGTGCATTTCGCATCATAATTACATGTGTTGCATCTCTTGGGTTTGCGGGTGTAGCAATTCACCTAAATAATAAATTATGGAATGTGTGGGGTAATAAATATATAATGCCCTATTCCATTTAATTTAATTAGATCACCCATGCCATGTGTTGCCATGTTAACCAACATTTAATATTGCTGGTAAATAAATAACTTGCACCTAAATATTAATTGTCGGGGTTGTTTTCCCACTTAATTTGGATTACCTGCATTGTTTTGCATCCTGCCATGCCATGCATCATTCTCGTTTGATCATGTTGGATCTTTTGCCGTAGTTGTAAAATGCATCTTTTACGCTTTCCAGTGTTTGTTGCTTCTTCGCGGATAAGACGTTGAGATGTGTGAGCAACGACAAGATCTGCTTCCATGCGGGATTCCAGGCAAGCAAAGTTTGCTTGTTTACCTATACATTGTCTTTCATTCCTGCCGTTGATCTCTGCTACCCTAGTATTCGATTCTTTATTGCGATCCCATCACATGTTTATCCTGCAGCCTATACAGCTTTATCCCCACATCCCATCACCTGTTGAATTTTTATCTGTTAGCCTTGCGAGTCGTAGCGCATGCTTAGAGTTGGTTGTGCGAGTCCTCTGTTGGTCGTTTATTTCATATGCCCAATGGAGCCCCCCTCGACTTTGACTGGAACTTCGACTTGTCCGGGAGCCGCACCTAGTTCGGGTTTTCCATTTGTCTCATATGCATCGATACTAGTGTAGTATTTTTACTTTGGTGGTGTGCCTTGTTACATGCATATAGGGCGCGGACTGTTGGTGCGGAGGGGTGTGTCCTGCGGGAGTCCGCACCCTTTTAGCCGGGACCAGCATAGCTCCCGTGGCTCCTGGACTTGTTGCGGTGAAGGAAAAGAGTTGGGTTGAAAGACCCTAATGTTTTTGACTGGGTTGATCATGCGAGTATGGGTCCAGTAGTGCACCCCTGCAGGGTATAATCTTATCGATGAGCCGTGTCCATGGTTATGGACGACTTGGTGATGATGCTGGCTAACAAGATCTAGACAAATTACACCTAATAATTGTTAATTAACCTGACTAGTAATATAGAATTACTTTCACAATAAATGGTAACTAAAACTGTTCAACGTGTGAGTTTCCCGAATTGCTTCCTCATACTTGGTTGAGGGGGTTAATTCGAGAATGGGTTATGTTTGGTGTTAGTAGTAGTTGGTTATCTTATGCGCTCTCTTATCCCTCTCTGATTAGACGGAAGTTGTAGCGTGTCTCTTTAGGTTCCTAGTGCTGCTGCCGCTAAGTCCACCTCCCCTATATTTTGGGAGATGGTGTAGAAAGTAGGCAAGTCGGTTTTGCTTGCCAGGGAGTGCCCTGACCCTCTTTTGGGTTATGCTTTATGTGCAGTCAACAGGTTTGAAGTCAGACGACGTTAGCTTGGGAATCCCTCCGGCTTGGCTGGGCAGGGATATGGCGCCATTGCTTATCTTCAGGACTCTTAGTCCAATTTGTATCTTATCCGTAGTCGGATACTATTTTGCTTCCGCTGTCATTAGAATCTTTGTATTGTAACATTTGTATCTTGACTCGTTCGAGTCGTTGTTGTATTATATCTTTTGTTGTATTTGTGGATGTATCGGAACTGTTGTAATGTTATCACAATTCCACCCACATAATGCGCATGTTTCGGCGTGCACATTATGTCTGGTGGGCGACCAAAAATCGTTATTATGCGGATTTCGGCGGGAGCGCTTAAATCTACATAGTACCGATTTTAGGGCGTCACACTAAGCAAGCAAAATGAGCAAGTGCAAGGAGAGGTTACTTTTTGCTTGCAGAAGTTGTTTGCGAAGGTCGGAGTTATCTGACTCAATCTTCACGTACTGGTCTATGGCGGCCAGCAGAGGAGCAGCGAAAGGCTGCATGCAACGGAGAAAAAGGAAATAGGTCGGGGTCTATACCCACCCTGCAGGGGATGGCCATAGGCTCGGGGCCTCCTATCATCAGGAAGCGTTGTCGCGCACCCGACGAAGAAGACTGTATGAACTAGAATTGGACTCACGTGTGTTGAGGAGCTCGTCAAGGAGGGCCCTGTAGCAGGTTGGTGAACCATCTCAAACTGGTCGGTATGCATAGTGTAGCTGTTTTTGCATGTGCAGCCCCGGCTTTTGCGTGCGTAGTACAGGGTGACGGGGTCATCGCAGTAGTCGAAGCCTTGGTGAATGCAGGGACAGGAATGTCCGGGCTGGGCTCCTCTTCATCTCCGTCGGAGCTAGATTGTTGCAAGCAGGGAGTCAGTCGCTTGGTCACAACATCGGTGCAAGGATTCATAGAGACCTACTCGGTAACGAAGGGGTTCTTGCGTTTTCGTAATGGCTCCAATGGTGGCCGACTGCGGAGAGGTATCGCCAGCAGTGGGGCATCAAGATTGCCACTCGCGCCGGGCGCTGCTGCCGAGCCATTCATGGAAGGAAGGGTCTTCGATTTCTTCGTGGCGGCAGAATCGGCGGAGCTGTCCTCCTCTCCTTCTTCGTGTCTCTGTTTGTCGCCAGTAGAGACGAGTCCGGCGGCGTCTCCGTCTTCATCGGAGTGGGAGTTGGCTGCGGGGAGTGAGGAGTTCGAGACTTCCTGGAGCAAGACATCGTCGGTCCCTAGTTCTTCAGGAGTCGGGGGGGCTGGTTGGTTCAATATGGTCTTGGACAGTTGGGGTGTGTGAGCAAGCAGGTAATCAGAAGAGTCAATTTCAGTAGTCAAATATGGTAGTGTAAGCGTACCTTTGGCCTGGGGTTCTCTTTGGAGAAAGACCTGATGGGAGGGGCCAGGGCTCGGGACCTCAGGTCCTTGGCAGAAGTTAAGATCTTCACGATTGAAAGTAGTCCGGTGGCATCGTAAGAAGCCTTGGACACTCGGGATGTGTCGTCAACACCTGAGTAGTCCCACATGGCGTGTGGGCGTGCTTGCAGTGGCTGCACCAGGCGGCGGAGGAAGGTGCTCATCAGGTGGACGCCAGTCAGCACTTGACCCTCCTCGAACTGCAGCGCTACCACCTTCAGTCGAAGAGTTTCTGCCTCGGCAGCTTCGGACTCACTCGGGGTGTGATACCAAGACCTCTTCTTGGTGACGGTGGCGTTCGGGTCGAATTCGGCAAGCCCGATGGTCGAGTCGGCTGAGATCCAGTGCTTCATGTAGAACCATCGGGTGCGCGAGCTCTGCACGGATTCGTACGACTGAATGTCGAAGTAGCCGAAGCCGCTGCGCACCTGGAGTCCGATTTTTCCGGGTCCGGTTGTTGGCTGGCGCTTGATGATGAAGCATTTCCTCCACAGGCCCCAGGGGGGGCAATGCCGAGGAACGCCTCGCACAAGGTGATGAAGCAAGCCAGGTGAAGGACGGAGTTGGGTGTCAGGTCGTGCAGTTGCACACCGTAGACACATAGGAGGCCCCTCACAAAAGGGTGGAGGGGAAAGGACAAACCTCTGTTGAGGAAGTCGACGAAGCAGACGCGCTCGTCTTTGCGCGGTTTGGGGACGGATTCGTCGCCGGGAAGTAGGAGCAGCCCCGCGTCAGAATGTAGAATGCCCGCATCGCGCAAGCCGTCAAGTTGCATTTCTCGCAAGTTGGATGGGCGCCAAGAGCCCTAGCATGTTTGGCAGTCTTGGAGGCGGTTTTCTTCGGCGCCATTTTTGGCAAGGTGGATGAGCAGAAGAGAGATGGAGAAGAATGCGATGGTGCGATGCGTGGTGTGCACGGGGTAGAAGTGGAACAGGAAGGAAAGGCGGCGCAGAATGAAAGGGTAGGGAAAGATATTCGCCTTTTCCTTTGATTTATGTAGTATCGCTCGGTTCATCTCAGCCATCGGAGAGAAGGATAGGACGCATGGCATGCATCTGCGGCGTTCTGCGAAGCGCAAGCGGCGCGCGCAGGTTCCCACTATGCACGATTTTTAAGGAGGCCATCATCACGTTCTGTTTCCCGCGCGCATCGTGCGGTCAAATCAGGCTGGTCGGTCAGCGGTATAGACACTGGCAAGGTGGGCCTGGCGGCAGGTCATGTCCCATCAGAAGTGCTGGGCATCTTTTCTTACGTCATTGCTCACGTCAGATGTTGTATTCCGTCAGATAACAGGCGGTAAGGCAGTGTACTTTGTCAAGTCAATGAGGAGTCAACAATTGTTATTCAGGCCAGTATGGGAGCAATAAGAGTCAGACAGAGTCGGGCAGCGCATATCATGGGCTCGGCACTCAGTAATTTGCTAAGTGCACACCCATCGGGAGCGTGTTTTTGGTACTAATAAAGTAATTTCAGTTTTTTTGTTTTCAGGTTAAGCACAATTACAGTCAATTGCACTCAACCTCGGGGGCTACTCCCATCGAGAGCGCTGTCGCGCACCCGATGTTGTTTCGTGTCAGTCGAAGGATGAAACTCACTCGGCGATCAGCGTCAGTCGAAGGATGAAATTCACTCGGTGATCGGCGTCAGTCGAAGGATGAAATTCACTCGGCGAACAGCGTTAGTCGACGAATGGAAGTTTACAATATCATGCATCGGGTGATGTTAAACAAATATATAAATGAAATATAAAGAAAGTCCAGGACGTTCTAGCCTAGTCTAGTCCCCGATGCTGCATCAAACTATGCAACGGTAAGACCTGAATAAGGCCGGGTAACCCGTACAAGCTACGTGGACTCATTGAAATTCCGTGACAGCAGGCATGAAGCAAAATCCCGGCGGACGCACTAAGGGTACCTTATATTTGACCGGGTTCAAACCAGTAAGTCCCGATAGGCTTGGTTTGGATTTGAGTGGTTTCCCAGTTTCGAGTCAAGGGCCTTTAGACTGAGTAGGTTAGTAAGGTATTTCGCCCGAGTCGCGAATTAACTTGACCCCAGTCCGTCGACTAAATCAGGCCTACTATACCGACCATCCCTTAAATTGGCGAATTAAATATTTCAGTGATCTTGCGATTAATAGTCGTTCTTGTTTATTATCATGTACCTTCAAAAAACAGGTTGTGAGCATCAAAGGAGGAAACTCAGATGATATATAGAGTGGGGGAATTCCTATCCGATCCTTCGGACTCGAATAGGCATTCGGGGGCTACTGATGTGGTTATACCCGATGGGTACACCCAGCGGGCTATATTAAAGGTTGGTTTCCAGTAAGTCCCAGTTGTTGGCCTATATAAAGAAGTAGACGAAGGGCCTTCTTATAGGAAGAGTATGGAGCAAGTTAGGCGGTAACGTGCGGACTTAGGTATCTAATAACTGTAATCCTAGTCGTGCTCGAACTCCTGAGACCTGGATCCCTATAAATATGGGTCAGGAGGAAGGAGAAAGACTACGTGCAATCTGATACCTGAAACCCTACCAAGGCTACGACTCGCCGGGTTATCCCTGTATTCATACTGTTAGGTCGATAATATAAACCCGACGAGCAATTGTTTGCTTGTCAACCGTCCGAATTCGCCAACACCCATATAATCTTCCTATCGATACATCCCTAGGTACAACACCATGGGACTTGTCGAGTTAATCCCTCGTCACCACTCCAGGAGCCACGCCTACACCGCACCCGGCGCCCCAGGGCACCCAGTACCCTATCATAGTACGAATGGCGAGCGAGGATCTAGAAATCACAGAGGAGATGGCCACCAGGTTGGAGGACGTTGTTTACAGAAGCGCGTTGCTACCCATCGACTCTGCCAGGGAGGATTTATTGGCATACCAGTATCTGCTACGCAAGAAAAACTCGAGTTAGTTGAGTTCCAGAACACACTCGACGAAAGGCAGGCTAGAGCTGACTCGCTCAGTGCAAGGAGACGGGCTTATTCATCCTCGTAGTCGACTGGTGCGGAGCCGGACACAACAGAGCATGTAAGGACTAGGTCCAGGTTACCCGGGGCTAGGAAAAATTTGAGTAACGTCAGGCAGAAGTTCATGACTATCGCAGAGGACAGTATTCCCATCCCAAAAACCACAGCAGTAGCTGTAGCTTCTGTAGCAACCTATCTCAGGTCCACCATGCCTCCGCAGGATGACCCGCCACACTCTCTTCACCGAGCTCAGATCGAGGCTTTAGGGCATGTTGGTTCAGCTTTTGTACTAGTCGCTACCTCAACAGGCCGACCAGGGAACATCCCTGGTCAGAATCTTCCTGGTACAGGCATCCGTGCAAACGGCAATAGACGAGTTGATCAGTCGACCCCGGCTGGTAACACCCGATGTGGCAGTCAGCGACAAGAGGAAGGTGCTCAGGACGAGCCAGATGGTAGCAGGTCCAGGCGCCGTCACCGTGACGAGCGAGATCGGGAGGACTTGGAGCGGAGCAGGTCCAGGCAACAAAATCGGAGCAGCCGAGACAGAGAAGAGACAAAAGAAGAGCGGTCCACTCGACGTCGCCGTGAGAGGGAAGAGCGCAGGCGTAGCAGAGAGGAACGGCGGCAGCAGAGGCAGGCCGCCAGTTTTGATCATGATTAAGCCGAGGAGGGGTTCGATGCAAGAGACGTAATCACCCAGCGGTTAATAAACAGGCGTCAGCACAAGCGTAGGCATCGTAGTCGCACTCCAGGTTCCAGTCATAGCAGTTCAGATTCGAAATCTGATGTCGAGCCATGCGGCGCAATGTGCTTCACTTCGGCGGTACGGGAAACTCGCATGCTATGAAGATTCAAGCTAACTTCAGAGACTCCCAAGTATGATGGTAGTCAAGAGCCATCGCCATGGTTAGAGGACTACACAACGGCAGTAGCATGTCAGCGGGGGAATACCACGACTGCCATGCAGTACATCCAGCTAATGTTGACGGGATCAGCCCGTGCTTGGCTCAGAGGACTGACGCGAAGTTCGTATGGTACATGGGAAGCTTTTTGTAGTGACTTCAAGAGAAACTTTTCTTCAACGTTCAAACGACCTGCGTCTTTTCAGCAGCTCCGGGCTTGCAAGCAAAAACCTGGTGAAACACCGCGCGAGTACATTCAGCGCTGGACCACCATGAAAAACTCAGGCGCAAACATCTCTCAGGATAACGCCATATTCACGTTTATACAAGGAGTCAGGCGCAATGACTTGTAGGAAGCACTATGTCGTGAGGACCCCAAGTCAATTGCGCACCTCATGGAAATAGCCAATAAATGGGCTGACGGGGAAGACTCAGTAAGGAATGACAGAGTGCCATCACCAGAAGCCGATCACCAACAGGGTATTAACAGACGTCGCGGCCGTTTCGACAGAAGAATCAGGCCAAGGCCGTACGGGGAATGTATGGAGTCGAGCAAGTAGCGGCAGGGTTCCAGGATAACCGGGTAAATCGAGGTACCCAGCAGAGGGGAGAACTCGCGCGAAGAAAGGGAGGACGGAAACCTTATTGACAGAAATCGAGAGGACGCGAACCGAAGGCGTGATTTCAAGCCAAGAGGAGCCCGGTTCGATCGGCCCTATCGGTCGCCGGCTCAACAACTCAACGACCCGTGCAGGCTGCACCTGTTCAAGGATGATTTCGGCAATTTGCAGTCAACGCATATAATAAAAATTGCCATGACTTCATCGGAATGCAGGCTGAGTTACGACGTAGCGCCGCGGCACATCTGGCTCTGCCACGCATGCAGCGTCACCTCTGCCGCCGGCAGGGCAAATCGTGGGAGTGATTCAGGAAAGTCGGCAGCAGGAAAACTCGGGCGTACCCCGAGATCAGTACCCGCAAACTAGGGGGGCAATGTAGATGAGACAGAAAGGGAGGCCATCTAACAGGTGTCAGAAGCTCATCAGTCGCCATTTGGCCATTGCAGCACCAGCAGCAGTCCTAGAGTACCTGCGGGGCTCAGAAACTCCAATCGGCTTTACTCAGGCGGATCACCCGCCGCGAGTCGTGCGTCCATGCCACGGACCCCTTGTCATTCAGGCTTTGATTGGAGGATTCAGAATGAGCAAAGTGTTTATGGATGGGGGCAGCGGCATCAACATCGTTTTCGAAGATACTTTGCGCAAGATGAAACAATCAGAAAACACATTCCACGGCATAGTACCGGGCAAGGCAGTCTACCATCTGGGTTCTTTGTGGCTCGAGGTTGTTCTGGGTGACGAGGATCACTTCAGAAAGGAAAGTGTCGAGTTCGAGGTTGTCGACTGGCCTTCTCAGTACGACATAATACTAGGGCGACCAACGTTCGCCAAGTTTATGGCGGTGCCACACTACGCATATCTTATGCTTAAACTACCCGGACCAAAGGGAGTCATCACAGTCCGGGGCGATTTCCGTCGTTCTGACGACTTAGACAGAGAATTCAGCAGGATTTCTGAGTCCTTCGGAGCGCAAGAGCAGCTTGCGGAGATCGCGTTGGATCATGATCGCACACTGTTCCCTGAGACAAAGAAACCTGCCCCCGAGAATTCGTTCAGGGCAAAAAATGACACAAGGGCTCATAGGGTTCACCCGGCGGACAATGACAAGATAGTCCTCGTGTCGTCCAGTCCAGATGAAGCATAGGAAGGCACGCTCGTCGAGTTCCTCCGTGTGAACTGGAAAATTTTCGCCTGGCACCCTACTGATATGTCAGGTGTACCGAGGGAACTTGCCGAGCATGCCTTACAAATTTATCCAGGCACCAAGCCTGTCAAGCAAACCATGCGAAGGTTGTCAGAGCCGAAGCGTGCGGCAGTCGGGTCCGAAATTGACAGATTACTAGACGCCAAGTTCATCCGAGAGTTGAAAAAGTCTGATTGGGTTGCAAACCCAGTACTCGTACCAAAAAAAAGGAGTTAAATACGGGCGAATGTGTATCGACTTCACGTCGCTCAACAAATACTGCCCTAAGGATCATTTCCCCCTGCCTCGAATTGATCAGATCGTGGACTCAACGGCAGGGTGCGAGCGCCTGTCCTTTCTTGACGCGTACTCGGGTTATCAGCAGATTTAGATGAAGGAGGATGAGGAAAAGACAGCTTTTATCACTCCTCATGGTGTATATTGCTATACCAAAATGACTTTCGGGCTCAAGAATGTGGGGGCCACGTACCAGCGGATGATGCAAAATTGCCTAAGGGGTTAGATCGGCAGGAATATTCAGGTGTAGATTGACGACATA
The DNA here is from genome assembly GCA_026929855.1 of Poa annua. NCBI lineage: Eukaryota > Viridiplantae > Streptophyta > Magnoliopsida > Poales > Poaceae > Poa > Poa annua. Next base: position 35,166,531 of record CM049426.1, read on the forward strand.
GTTGTCAAGACAAAGGAAACAAGAACTCTGATAGATGATCTGAGGGAGACTTTCGCAGCCCTAAACAAATACAAAATCAAACTCAACCTCACCAAGTGCGTGTTCGGGGTGCCATCATGGCAGATATTGGGTTACTAATGTCCGCCAGGGGCATCGAGGCTAATCCCGAGAAAATTCAAGACCTTTTGCAAATGCTAGAGCCGACAAAGCTCCGCGAGGTCCAAAGACTCGCAGGAAGGGTTGCAGCTCTCAGCAGATTTATCAGTCGGATGGGTGAGAAGGCCCTGCCTTTCTACCAGTTAATGAAGAAAGCGGACAAGTTCGAGTGGACAACGAAGGCGCGAGTGGCGTTCTCAGAGTTGAAGCGGATACTCACAAACCCTCCTGTACTCATGGCGCCCCGAGAGCAGAAATATTTGTATATGTACATAGCCACCACCAACAGGGTGGTCAGTACGGTACTTGTAGTCAAGAGGCCGGAGGAAGGCAGAACGCAGCCAGTTCAGAGGCCGGTGTATTACCTCAGTGAGGTGCTCACGCTAGCCATGGAGCGACCGCACTACCAGAAGCTAGCGTACGGTGTGTTTATGACGAGTCGCAAAGTCGCACACTAATTCGCAGAGCACCCAATAGTAGTGGTGAGCAGCGCCCCACTTTCTGACATTCTCAACAACTCTATGGCGGTTAGGCGAGTCGCCAAGTGGAGTATCGAGCTTGGTCCCAGAGACATCACGTACCGGCACCCCAAGGCAATCAAAGCCCAGGTTCTGCCAGATTTCACAACCGAGTGGATAGAGGCTCAGTTGCCACACGTCCCTGATTTGTCCAACTCTTGGACCATGTATTTCGATGGGTCAAAACGATTCGAGGGTGCAGGAGCCGGAGTCGTCTTAACCTCACCCAAAGAAGAGAAACTGCGTTACGTATTGCAGATGGAATTTAAGCGAGCCACAAACAATGAGGAAGAGTATGAGGTGTTGTTGCATGGCATGCGCATGGCCAAAGCTTGCGTAGCAACTCGACTGATGATATACGGTGATTCGAATCTGGTGGTACAGCAGACGATGAAGGAGTGCGATGCAAACGCAGATAACATGCATGCTTACCGTGATATATACAACATCATGGAGGGCAGTGTGACGCCCTAAAATCGGTACTATGTAGATTTAAGCGATCCCGCCGAAATCCGCATAATAACGATTTTAGGTCGCCCACCAGACATAATGTGCACGCCGAAACATGCGCATTATGTGGGTGGAATTGTGATAACATTACAACAGTTTCGATACATCCACAAATACAACAAAAGATAGAATACAACAACGACTCGAACGAGTCAAGATACAAATGATACAATACAAAGATTCAAATGACAGCGGAAGCGAAAAAGTATCCGACTACGGATAAGATGCAAATTGGACTAAGAGTCCTGAAGATAAGCAATGGCGCCATATCCCTGCCCAGCCAAGCCGGAGGGATTCCCAAGCTAACGTCGTCGGACTTCAAACCTGTTGACTGCACTTAAAGCACATCCCAAAAGAGGGTCAGGGCACTCCCTGGCAAGCAAAACCGACTTGCCTACTTTCTACACCATCTCCCAAAATATGGGGGAGGTGGACTTAGCGGCAGCAGCACTAGCAACCTAAAGAGACACGCTACAACTTCCGTCTAATTAGAGAGGGATAAGAGAGCGCATAAAGTAAACATCTACAACTGACACCAATCATAACCCATTCTCGAATTAACCCCCTCAACCAAGTATGAGGAAGCAATTCGGGAAACTCACACGTTGAACAGTTTTATTTATAATTTATTGTGAAAGTAATTCTATATTACTAATCAAATTAATTAACTTTAATTTAGGTGCAAGTTGTCTAGATCTTGTTAGCCAGCATCATCACCAAAGTCGTCCATAACTGTGGACACGGCACATCGATAAGATTATACCCTGCAGGGGTGCACTACTGTACCCATACTCGCATGATCAACCCAAGCAAGCATCAGGGCTTCTCAACACGACTTATTCCTTCACTACAGCAAGTCCAAGTGCCACCCATATGAGTTGTTACCCGCGTCAAGAGTCCGGCCGAATCTCAATTGCGGACTCATTAGTTTGTGCCTACGCGCCATGCGGCTCAAACCACCGTAGGAACTGTCCGCTACGCGCGCACCACCCCTATATGACCCCCCGTATCACATACCCTCTCATCATCATCATCATCATCATCATGCACATGCATATGAGCAAATGGAAAACCCGAACTAGTTGCGGCACATGGACGAGATGAGGATCCGTTCAAAGTCGAGGGGGGCTCCATTGGGCCTCCCGCAAGTGGTTAGTGCGCTCAAAATTGGATCCGAGGACAAAATCTCAGTTCCTATGTCGACACTGAGCAGAACAAAGCACCTCGCAAGGCCTTCCGCCTGGTGCCTTATCTTTTAATTATAATACCCCAATATAAAACAACATTTTATTAAGGTAAAATATTCTATCATACTAAGCAGATGAAACATAAGACCAACAGACGACTCGCACAATCAACTCTAAGCATGCGCTACGACTCGCAAGGCTAACAGATAAACATTGAACATGTATTAGGTTGTGGGGATAAAGCTGTATGGGCTGCAGGATAAACATGTGGTGGGATCGCGATAAAGAATCGGATACTAGGGTAGCAGAGATCAACGGCAGGAATGAAAGACAATGTATAGGTAAACAAGCAAACTTTGCTTGCCTGAAATCCCGCATGGAAGCAGATCTTGTCGTTGCTCACACATCTCAACGTCTTATCCGCGAAGAAGCAACAAACACTGGAAAGCGTAAAAGATGCATTTTACAACTACGGCAAAAGATCCAGCATGATCATATGAGAATGATGCATGGCATGTCAAGATGGAATGCGAGATGCACTTAATCCAACTTAAGCGGAACCGGAATTCCGACAATTAATATTTAGCTGCACGTTATTTATTTACCAGCAATATTAAATGTTGGTTAGCATGGCAACACATGGCATGAGTGATCTAATTAAATTAAATGGAATCGGGCATTATATATTTATTACCCCACACATTCCATAATTATTATTTAGGTGATTTGCTACACCCGCAAACCCAATAGATGCAACACATGTAATTATGATGCGAAATGCACAAGATAGATGACATTTAATAAAAAATAGGTGTAGGGTTAGGGTTTGGGGTTCGCACGTTGGATCGGGAGAGATAGGGTTCGAAACCGACGTCTTCGGCCCGTAGAAGAAGTAGTCGACGTCGGGGAAGTAGTCGTCGCGGAACCGGGCATCGTCGTTTGTCGGTGTCGTGGAAGTGGTCGGGGAAGTAGTCGTACTCGGTCCTTCTCGTTGATGGGCGCGGGCACGGAGGAGCACGGCAATCGGAAACCGGAAAGGCACACACGGGTGGGCACCGGGACACGGGCACGACCGGTCACGGGAACGCGGCACCGGAAGAGTCACGCGCGGTGCCCGTAGCAACACCACGAAGGGTGGACAACCGGACAACAAAAAAAAAGGAACGCCGGGTTCTTTCGAGCATTGCGTCGAACACCTGGCGGGCGGCGGCGTGCACGCAGCCGTGAAGAGGAGGCAGCGGGGACGGCGGCGCGGCGCGGATGAGCGCGGGGCGGAGCGCACGGCAGCGGCGAGCGGCACGGGCGGAGACGCGCGGCACGTCGGCGTGGGGGCGCGGCGGTGCGGGGCGTGGCGGCGGCGTGGAGCAGGGAGCGCGCGGGGCGCGGCGGACGGGAGCAGGGTGGAGGCGAGGGCGCCGGCACGCGCGGCGGCGGCGGAGGCGCGGCGAGGTGGGACGCGGCGGCGCAGCGGCGGCGGGCCAGAGGCGACGACGGGCGCGCGTGGTGCGGCGGCCGCAGGCAGCGGGGCGGAGCACGGCGCGGGAGGCCGGGGCTGGCTCGGCTGGTGCGGGGCGCACGGCGCGGCGCGCATGGGCGGTGAGCAGGGGATGGTGGATGGCGCGGAGGCCGCTGGGGAGCGGTGGCGCGGTGGCCGGAGGCAGCCGGAGGCGCGGCAGTGCGGAGCACCGGGCGTTGGGGACGCGGCGGCGCGCGCGTGCGCTGGGGAGGCGCAGGGCCGGCGCGGGCGTGGGCGACGTGTGGAGGACGGTGCGCCGGCCGGAGCGCTGGGGGCGCTGGCTCGAGCGCTCGAGCTCGGGCTGGTGCGGGCAGTTCCTCCCGTGCGGGCTTGTGCGGGAAGAGGAAAGGAAGGAAAAGAGGAGAAGAAAAAGAAAAAGAAAGAAAAAGAAAAGAAAAGAAAAGGAGGGCAAAAAAGGAAACAAAGAGGGGGAGGATTTTTGTAAAAATCCAGAAAAAAGGAGGAGGGTGGCTGCAAAATTTTCAGGGGGTTGGAAGAAATTTCTGGGGGGAAATCTAGGGTTTGGCTTAGGTGGGCTTTGGGCCTTATTTCTCACCTTTTATTCTTTTCCGTTTTATATTTTTAAAACAAAATCGAAAATGAATTTGAACACGAATCTTATACAAAATATTTTTAGTTTTAAATAGACAATTTAATAAACTAATTTTTAACATTTGCCAAAGATTTAAAAATAACACATTTTTAATTAAATTGAAATGCATTTGAATTTAATTATGGAAATTTAATTTAAATCAACAAATTAAATTAATGCGATGCGATGCGATGCCATGTCGATGCAAAAAGAAAACACACCAAATTAAAAGGGGATAAATCCCGGGGCGTTACAGGCAGCTTCGACGGGTGCAAGCTAAGGCACGTCGGTCGGGAAAGCAACGAGGAAGCAGATATGCTGGCCAACATAGGGTCCAAAAAGGAGTCTGTCCCGCCTGGAGTTTTTCTGGAAAGAATCAAGGATAGATCAATCAAAATCAAAAATCCGGCCGAATCAACAGTGGACACCAGCACCCCGCAAGAGCAAGCTGAAAACGTATCGACTGATCAGCAGCCCGACAATCTCCTAACCACGACTCCTCCAGTCGAAGTGTTCCTCATCGAGGCGTACTGGACCAAACCCTTTTTTTCATATATCACATGCCAGGAGTTGCCCAGTGATCCAGTCGAGGCGAAACGCATCACTCGACGCTCCAAGGCATTCACAGTCATTAACAAGGAGTTATACAAGTGGAGCACCTCGGGCATACTGTAGAGGTGTATAGCACCAGAGGATGGACGGGCAATCCTCATGGATATACATGCCGGTACATGTGGGCATCATGCGAGCAGCAGGGCACTCATTGCGAAAGCCTTAAGGGCAGGTTTCTATTGGCCAACTGCCATGCGAGACGCAGAGGACTTGGTTCGGAAGTGTCTCGGCTGCCAGAAGTACGCAACCAGGCCGCACGTCCATGTGTCTGAGCTCAAGACCATCCCCCTAGCCTGGCCTTTTGCATAGTGGGAACTGGACATGGTTGGACCACTCAAGAAATCATCCCACAGGGGTCATACTTTCCTTCTGTCGCAGTCGACAAGTTCACCAAGTGGATTGAAGCAGTTCCTGTCACAAATGCCACCGCAACTTCCGAAGTCAATTTCATCAAGTCCATAATCTTTCGATTCGGTGTGCCCAATAGTATAATCATGGATAACAGGACCAACTTCAAAGCAGAAGAATTCCAGGACTTCTGTACTTCACAGGGTATCAAGCTCAAGTACGCTTCTGATGCGCACCCGCGGTCGAATGGTCAAGTTGAAAAGGCCAATGGGCTAGTTTGCAGCGGGTTGAAGAAGAGGCTGTTGGTCCCACTCAAACGCGCAGAAGGCGCCTTGTCAGAGGAGCTGCCCGCCGTACTCTGGAGTTTGTGGACAACTCCTAACAGGTCGACACAATTCACTCCTTTCTTTCTGGTATACGGAGCTGAAGCAGTTATGCCTTACGACCTAAAATTCGACGCCCCCCGAGTGGTGGCGTATGACGAGGAAGACTCAGATGGCGCACTCGAAGATAGCGTTGACACTCTGGACGAAGCTCGCGATGTTGCCTTAGCCAGAACGGCCACGTACCAACAAAGCCTGAGGAATTATCACAGTCGCCGTTTGAGACCACGCTCTTTCTTAGTGGGCGACTTGGTCCTTCGGCTAAAGAAGAAGAAAGTTCATAAGCTCGCGTCCCCCTGGGAAGGTTCCTTCGCTATCACCGAGGTCATCGGCGGCGGAGCTTCTCGACTAAAGCATGCAGGAAAGGAGGAACCATCCCACAATCCATGGAACGCGGCCCTCATGCGCCAGTTTTATGTGTAGTTTTTTGTTGCAGCAGTTTGTTCTCTTTTAGGGTATCTATCTAGCAGTTATTTTTAGTACATAATATCGCACCAGGCGGACAACAAATATATTGGTCAGCAATTCAAAAATAATGTTCCTCTTTGAGCATGTCTTCAGTCTTCGCCTTGTGTTACGTAACGACTCGTTCAACTGTTGCAACAAGTGCTCGGGGGCTGACAACAACGAAACATAAGCAAACTCACCCCTCGATCGTAGAGTTCGGTAATACCTGACAATTCAATCAGTAGTATGCGCAGTCTTTAAAATAGTTGAGATATTAAGTACAATTGTCAGCATAAAGAGAAAAGTATGGAGTCGAGTGGCGTCAGTCAAAACTCGTGGCCGCTGCTCTTCCTTTGGTGGTCCCAAGGTACGGCGGTCTAGTTCCAGGTCAGTCTCTCGCTCGACATGGGCAACTATACAGTTGGCAGGCCCCTCTGCCACCTCGTAGTGCGGTCGCATGTCGACAGGCCCAACTTGCATGGTTTCCCAGGGAAGCCCAGCTCCTATGGCAGGCAAGCTGAGTCGAGGATGGTGCAGGTGCACAAAGGCAAGGGCAGCGGTCGCTCCAGCAATTAGCTGATGGCGAACAAAGTCACGGATGGCGTTGTCGTGTCGAAATTTCGTCATCATAGGTGCTAGGCCTTGCGGTTGCTCATTCGGTGGGAACAGCGCGTCGTGGACCTTGGACAGCGCTTGAGTGCAGGAGGTAGAGAATTCGCGGACCTGTTCGACTCGATCACAAAGAGTGAGCAGCACTCATGCCTTGGCTCTGTCAGCCCACACCACTATGGTGTCACGACCAAGGCTGTTGGTAATTCCAATAAAACGTGATTGCACCCGTGCTTGCTCATCACTCGCATTTTGCTGGACACCTGTAACCATAATCGGGTTAAGCGTGGCACTCACGGGCAGCTAGAATGGAAGAACCCGGGGGGCTTAGGCGAGAGGAGACACTCAGAAAGTAACCCGTTGTTCGCCTGCTCTATCTCTGAGATTATGAAGTCTTCACGCTGCAATGGCTTCGGTTGCTTCGACTTCTGGATAGCAAGGACGCCAAGTGCTTCTCGCAGTTTTTGTTCGGCAGCTTCGCATCGACCCTCCAGCATTCCGTATATGTATTTTTCATGGGGGCCATACTCAGGAATGGCAGATGGGGCAGCCGTGGCAACATTCTGCACGAAGACAGAGTTCCTTAGTATTTTGCATTTCACTCACGACCACGCAAATCCCGTGCGACAGGCACGGGGGCTGAGGGAAAAGATGTTGGCAAGAGAAGAAATGCGATTAAGACCAGCAGACACATATCATATATAAAAGAAGGGGCAGCGTCATTGGCAGGTGCATCAGGCACATTGTGTTTAATCAAATAGATATTACATAAACATAAGTTCACAAAAGCATCAAATAGCAATATCAGCAGTCTACGCTTCCGCTTGATCCGCGGAGGCAGACACTACTGGCGAAGCATGGAGGGATGAACTCCGCTTGTTCAGGGTGTCAACTAACAGTTTAGCTAGCCTCTTCGCCTCATTTAAGCATGCTCTAGCGCCTCCTTCAGGGAACTCCGAGAGGGCCCCCTCGAAATCACCTTGGATTCCTCTTGTTCTCCTTCCTGGTGTGCAGTAGCGACTTGTTGTGAGGTGGAATCGCGAAGATCAGCTAGGGTCTTCTTCAGTTGTTCGACCTCCCTCTCCGCCGAGGATGCTTCGGCTGAAAATCGTAAGGTCGGGTGGTGGTGTTGCTGCAGTCAAATAGTAAATTTCGTATCGGCTAAGCAAGAAAAATGAGCAAGTGCAAGGAGAGGTTACTTTTTGCTTGCAGAAATTGTTTGCGAAGGTCAGAGTTATCTGACTCAATCTTCACGTACTGGTCTATGGCGGCCAGCAGAGGAGCAGCGAAAGGCTGCATGCAACAGAGAAAAAGGAAATAAGTCAGGGTCTGTACCAACCCCGCAGGGGATGGCCATAGGCTCGGGGGCTCCTATCATCAGGAAGCGATGTAGCGCACCCTACGAAGAAGACTGTATGAACTAGAATTGGACTCACGTGTTGAGGAGATCGTCGAGGAGGGCCCTGTGGCAGGCCGGTGAACCATCTCAAACTGGTCGGTATGCATGGTTTCCGGCGTAGCTGTTTCTGTATGTGCAGCCCCGGCTTTTGCGTGCGTAGTACAGGGTGACGGGGTCATCGCAGTAGTCAAAGCCTTGGTGAATGCAGGGACAGGAATGTCCGGGCTGGGCTCCTCTTCATCTTCGTCGGAGCTAGATTGTTGCAAGCAGGGAGTCAGTCGCATGGTTACAACATTGGTGCAAGGATTCATAGAGACTTACTCGGTAACGAAGGGGTTCTTGCGTTTTCGTAGTGGCGCCGACGGTGGCCGAGTGCGGAGAGGTATCGCCAGCAGTGGGGCGTCAAGATTGCCACTCACACTAGGCGCTGCTGCCAAGCCACTCGTGGAAGGAAGGGTCTTCGATTTCTTCGTGGCGGCAGAGTCGGCGGAGCTCTCCTCCTCTCCTTCTCCATGTCTCTGTTTCTCGCCAGTAGAGACGAGTCCGGCGGCGTCTCCGTCTTCGTCGGAGTGGGAGTTGGCTGCGGGGAGTGAGGAGTTCGAGACTTCCTGGAGCAAGTCATCATCGGTCCCCAGTTCTTCGGGAGTCAGGGGGGGCGGCTGATTGGTTCAATATGATCCTGGACAGTTGGGGTGCGTGGGCAAGCAGGTAATCGGAAGAGTCAATTTCAGTAGTCAAATTGAAGGAGATATGCCCTAGAGGCAAATAAATAAGTAGTATTTATTGCATTATCTCATAAGTTTATAATAGGTTTCTGTATTATGCTATAACTGTATAAATCGGAATTATTAATACACGTGTGATACATAGACAACCAGGTCCCTAGCAAGCCTCTATATGAGCTAGTCCATTGGGCAACAGTTGATCGAGATTCCCGATCAAGGACAATGACGTCGGTTGACAATGGGGTCATCTTGTTAGTTGAATAAGATGATGGACATACGCAAAGTATTGCAATAAGATCGTATTACGATGTTTGTCATTTGCAATAGATAAGAATATGATAGCTTATTCCTTAGACCGTGAGACCGTACTTATTAATGCTTCGTAGGGGTGCTTTGAGAGCATCAAACGTTGTGTCTTATATAGCATGACAATAACGGTGTCCATCTTGGGTATTCCGAAAGAGCATCAAGACGTAAGGATCAAGAGCGGGATTTGTTCATTCTTGTAATGGAAAGATACTCTGGGCCCACTCGGTGATATTGCATCTATATAGCTGCGCAGCTTATGACTAGGTCACGAAGGTGTAATATCGCAGACGAGTTAATAACCTTCGTCGGTAACGAGATACAACAAAGACATCGGTGTGTCTATGATCATATCTCGAACAAGGTAGTATCGCCGAGACAAAGGGAATGAATATCATATTTATGGTTGAACAACGATATTCGTAGATAGCACAGGGGTCGTCATATACTTCCAGGTATCCCTGACGGTCATTGGTGAGCGGAGTGTCTCGACCATGTCTGGAGTGTTCTCGAACCGTAGCGTAACAAACTTAAGGTCTTAGCGACACCAGGAGATAGGTTCTGGAATGTTCTCAAACCGTAGCGTAACAAACTTAAGGTCTTAGCGACACCAGGAGATAGGTTCTGGAATATTATAGGAATTTGTTGGAGAGAGAGAAATGATCCGGAAAGAGTTTCGGTGGTCCGGAAGGAGTTCCGGGGAGGTATGGAATGGTTCCAGGAATGTCCGAAAGTTGTTCGGGTGGTCCGAAAGAGTTTTCGGAGTCACGGGATATTGAATTATATATAAATATATTAATTATGAATTAATGAGATTTTTATATTATATTAATATTAATTAAATAAAGGAAGAAGGGGGCTCCCACCTACATGGGCCCTAAGAGGGCCCAAGAAGGGGAGACGCACCACCAAGGGGGGGTGGGCCCCATTGGCTGGTTCGGCCAGCCCATGTGGGGGCCGAACCCCCCCCCCCCCCCCCCCTTCTCCTTTTGTTTAGTCCCACATGGGGGAGCTAGGGAGTTTGCACACCCCCTCCCCCCTTTATAGCACCATTGCTCTGTGGGATTCCAGATAAGATCTACCCCTGCGATTTCAGCTGGATCTGAATGACCGGGGGTTGTCGCTAAGCTCCGTATGTTTGTGAGTGCTCGGAGGTAACTCCTTTTGAGTAGCCTGGGCAACGTCGTCTCGCCCCTGCAGCCGCCGCGCCCCCCTCCTCTCTGCCGCCGGCGCACCATCTCTGGTGCTGGCGCTCTGCCTTCTTCCGCCCGACGCCCGTCGACGCAGATCATCGTCGACACCCCGGCGTCATTGTCTTCGTCATCGCGGCAAGTTCTCCGCGACCTCTAGGTCGGCTACGTACGACTTCATCGTCAACGCTTGTGCGGGAGCGTAATCCCCGCTATCGGTCTACATGGAGGTAATGTAACCCGTTCCGCCACCGTTATCGCATGTACTAGATAGATAGATCCTGGCTAGTTAGGGTTTCATTCGCTAGAAAAATTATTGTTTTCTACACCGTAACCCCTTCAGTGGTATCGGAGCCGATCTATGCGTAGTACTGCTGGTACGGTTAGAACTCATGTTGAATGAGGGCATCTTTCTTATATTTGCTACCCTCTAGCGTGCACTTGCGATGCCTTCGGTATTGAGTTGATGAAGCGGCCCGGACCGACTTTACGCGTACGCTTTCGCGAGACTGGTTCCACTACTGACATACGGCTTGCACCGTATTTGTGGCTGGCGGGTGTCTGTTTCTCTCTCTCTAGTCGGCAAAGCATTTTCAATGGAGGGCCCGAAAGGGATGCTTAAACATGCAATTATACGATCGACGTTGTGGTAGAAAGTTCGTAGGTAGGGAAGCGATTCTCTTACGAATAAGTCTATATGCCACGTAAAATTTGCAAAACTAAATAAAGCTAGAGGCGTCTAACTTTGTTTTGCAGAGGCGTTATTTTATGTGACATGGTTACGGTAAGTTTTGATATTACTCGTACTGTCGGAGGCAATGGAGGGCTCTGTAGACTCGGAGCCATGCCGAGGCGCCGGGGGCCAGGGACATGGCGCCATGAAGGTCCAGGCGCATCGACCATGTCACATCGCACTTCATTGCATCATTATTGTGTGCTGTTGTGTGTGCATCCTATTGATTGCTTATATGCTAGATATACAACGGTAGCATCATAAATAGGATGATCCCTAACAAATACCAAAATTGTGTTCTCCCTCGTTGCGCACCACCAAGAAAGTTCTACGTTATGAGGCAGGCCGTGATGATCGGGTGTCACACATCTCGTCGTTCGCGTACAGTGGGTGTAAGTCATGTTGCACGCGCAGGGTCTTCGAGGTTTGATTGGCAAGCCTAGCATACTCAGAGGTATGGCCTCGAAACACGGGAAGATCGAAAGATCGAGCACGAGTCACAGAGTTGTTGTGATCGACATGTTATGTCCACTTTTGAAGCTGTGCTGCCGGCCGTGATGATCGGGGGTAGTGTGGTGGATGAGGGTCGTGTAATCGCCATTATTATTTTTAGGGATAATAATCTTGTTGTGGTGTGTTTTAGATAATGAGATTATAGAACTAAAACTCACCTATATATTATAAACTTATGTTACCTCTTTTGTGATCACATCTGGAGACTGCGGAACTACACTTCGGTTGCTTCCTCAAGAGCTCGGATTCTACATTAGAAGCCGACGGGTCCAACTTCATCAGCTGGTACATCAGTTTTAGAAACATTCTCCAAACACAACAAACATCCTATATGTCCTAGAACATTAGTTAGGAGTTAGACCAGATGATTCTGATAGCAAGGAGCAAGATGATGAGTTCCGTAAGCGTCATGATATTTTCATGGAAGTGAAGGTCGTCATGAGCGTATGCCTAGCACCTGAGTTGAAAGTTGTATTCAACACATGGAGCCATATGTCGTGATTGATACGATCAGTGTTCACTTCAAAGATGAATTGAGTCTTGAGCAGTTCAGACAGCTTAGAAAGTTCCGAACCATTCACATGGGGAGCATACCTGTCTGGAGACTCAGTTGAAGAAGTTGTGTGACATCTACTTCAGGCTTACGGATATTTACGATTTCTAGATAGCGAACTCCAGTGCAATAGAGATTCTGCTTTACCTCCTAGCTGTGAATAGCATGTGTGTGAATATGCTATAGAGACACGATGAGCTTCTTCATGTTTGTGAACAAGTTCAAATCTCTAAAAGTTGATTCCATCGAAGAAGAGTTCTTCGACGCTACGGGTATATTTGATATACGAAGATATAAATGTATTCTTCTTATACTTGGTGAAAAGTATTTAATACTTGTTCTGTTTATGAAACAGTACCTGATTATCACAAATATGCGGCGAAGGGTGACGTGACAGTGCACAAGTGATGGCAAGTTCATGGCCAGTAGTGCTCACGCCCTTGAGATATCATATTAGTTATCATCAATAGTTTTTGATAAGACATTTTGTAATAGTGAGAGTGTGATCTAGTTTGGTGTCTTCAATGTTACAAGACATAATTATTCATATAGAACACATCGGTTGTTTTATGTTATGAAACAAAGCAGTTGTTTCATGTTATGAGTAATTTGCATCACATCTCAATTACATTATGCGTATGATATACATTTATAATAGCGGGAATGATAAAATTATGTGTCCAAAGAACAAACACCATCGAATTTAGTCATAAAGGCCATGAAAGAAGTAATGGATAATTTTGGTCCATTTAAGTATTTCGAGTGCCAAAATTGATTAAGTTTGAAATGCGGTATTGAAGTTGCAATACTAGAGGAAATTGATTGAGAGTCAGTTTTTATGATTAATCAATGGTGTTATTGCATGATCCGAATTCTTCCATGATTTTGGTAAATAGGAGTATTTGCCCGATAAATTATGGAGTCTGAAATTAATTTCATAATAGATCAAATGGGGTTTTTCAGAAGAAAGATTAGTGAATATTGTGTTCACAAAATTAGATCAAAGGACAATATTTTTGAATTATGGTTTCAACACAAAAGACTTGTGGAAATTCGTTTCACAATATTATAATGTCATATGTGGTGACATGTGGGGAATTATAATCATGCTCTATTTTAAATAAAGTGTGGTCTGTCAGAATCTGTCTTAGAATCTCCTAATATGTTCGAAACATTATAATCGATGTCCACTTTAGAAAATAGATATTTTTCTCAACGAGAATTCGTAGGATCGACATGTATATGATTATGCGATAATTTGGAATATACATGAGTGGTTCTTTGTAGATTGCTCGCATTGGATGAGAGTGTATTCCAAAACCAAATAGAAACAAAACTTAGTTTGTTGTCTATGTAATTCCGAGGAAAATATGATTTTTCGAATTATGGTTTATGGATTGGAATTAGAAGCTTAAAATAAAGTGTCAGACCTATGTTGGAAGGTGTTCCAAAGAGTATATGTCTGCTAATGAAAATTTGGTGATTAAGAGTGAGGGAGACTAGAAAATTGTTTTCTGCTTGCAATCCTCTTCATAAAGATCATAATATTTTCATGAAAGAAACTTCTAAATAAAGTGCTGCTATATTTAATATTGCTGTCAGGTCACAGCACTGTATTAAGTATTTCAGATCTTGTTGACAGATCAAGGTGCACTTTATGAATACAAAGAAAGTTGAGAAAATATCGGAATACGAACAAAGGCTTTTTGAGTCTGGAAATCCAAAGTTACATTTGAAAGGATTAAGAGAGTAATTGTTGCTGCAATTCTTATTAGAGGAATAAGATTGTTTAATCATCATATAAAGTGTTATATGAGAAATGTGACTATAAGAAAGACGCGGTAGCATGTCTTGTCAAGAAATGTTTCTTGGACAAGATCAAATTTGTTGACTACATTTGTGTAGACATGCTTGAAGTCTGAGGGATTTGTATTAATGTAATACTGTAGTTTGTATTAAACTCGAATTGATAATAGATCAATGATTTTGGTTTGACCAAAATGTCGTTTTAAGTGGGAGTCAATGTTAGTTTACTCAGGTGGAATATGTAAAGAGCATATTTTTGAGTGGGAGCTCAGGAACTCAAATATGTGGATGACACGTTTTTGAGTGGGAGCTCGTGTTGTCAAATATGTGGAGACATATTTTGAGTGGGAGTCGAATTCATCTTGTGTAGTTAACACATTGTGAAACTGTACCAATTGAATAGGATGAAGTTGTGAAACTATTTGAAAGTTAGTGTCTATTTTGAAATAGCACGGGAATTTTAAATAGTTAGTCGAGTTGTTTTGGATTATATCTGAGGAGTCAGAATAGAATCAAAAGGATGGTCCTTTGGAATCCAATTGATCATTAAGAGTAATGATGCATGAAAGTAATGGTTGTATGACATGTGGGTCTATTATGTAATATTAGACATCATACAGAAATCATATTATCTGCTCGATGAAATATAACCGATGTTCTTGGAAGAAGAGCAGTTATAAAAGTAAATTTGGAATTTACTGGAAGTAGAAGTGCGTTAGTTAAAGGATTGACATTCGAATGTCAAGTTTTCTACATTGGTGTGAAAGTTTGTAGATATCGCGAGTTTGTAATTGTTACAAGGGGCTCTGTATGGCTGAGTGCGTTTTTCAGGGCAGTTATCTGGTTAGTATAATCAGAGTAAGCGCTGGGAAACAGGAGTCTCACTTAGTTACGGTATTTGCATATATGTTGTTAGACAGCATGGTGATATCAAGCAAGTTGATGTCAGTGAATCGCAAAAGCATGTACAATCATGGATTGTGTAGTAAAACTCTTCCACTTAGTTACGGTATTTGCATATATGTTGTTAGACAGCATGGTGATATCAAGCAAGTTGATGTCAGTGAATCGCAAAAGCATGTACAATCATGGATTGTGTAGTAAAACTCTTCCACAAGCAAGCATTATCAAATGATTCTTATTTGATAAGGGATTCTGATAAAGTAAAATGCAGCTAGTTTATTTGTACTCTAGTGCAAGTGGGAGACTGAAGGAGATATGCCCTAGAGGCAAATAAATAAGTAGTATTTATTGCATTATCTCATAAGTTTATAATAGGTTTGTGTATTATGCTATAACTGTATTAATCGGAATTATTAATACACGTGTGATACATAGACAACCAGGTCCCTAGCAAGGCTCTATATGAGCTAGTCCATTGGGCAACAGTTGATCGAGATTCCCGATCAAGGACAATGACGTCGGTTGACAATGGGGTCATCTTGTTAGTTGAATAAGGTGATGGACATACGCAAAGTATTGAAATAAGATCGTATTACGATGTTTGTCATTTGCAATAGATAAGAATATGATAGCTTATTCCTTAGACCGTGAGACCGTACTTATTAATGCTTCGTAGGGGTGCTTTGAGAGCATCAAACGTTGTGTCTTATATAGCATGACAATAACGGTGTCCATCTTGGGTATTCCGAAAGAGCATCAAGACGTAAGGATCAAGAGCGGGATTTGTTCATTCTTGTAATGGAAAGATACTCTGGGCCCACTCGGTGATATTGCATCTATATAGCTGCGCAGCTTATGACTAGGTCATGGAGGTGTAATATCGCAGACGAGTTAATAACCTTCGTCGGTAACGAGATACAACAAAGACATCGGTGTGTCTACGATCATATCTCGGACAAGGTAGTATCGCAGAGACAAAGGGAATGAATATCATATTTATGGTTCAACGACGATATTCGTAGAATGCACAGGGGTCGTCATATACTTCCAGGTATCCCTGACGGTCATTGGTGAGCGGAGTGTCTCGACCCTGTCTGGAGTGTTCTCGAACCGTAGCGTAACAAACTTAAGGTCTTAGCGACACCAGGAGATAGGTTCTGGAATATTATAGGAATTTGTTGGAGAGAGAGAGATGATCCGGAAAGAGTTCCGGTGGTCCGGAAGGAGTTCCGGGGAGGTATGGAATGGTTCCAGGAATGTCCGAAAGTTGTTCGGGTGGTCCGAAAGAGTTTTCGGAGTCACGGGATATTGAATTATATATAAATATATTAATTATGAATTAATGGGATTTTTATATTAATTTAATATTAATTAAATAAAGGAAAAAGGGGGCTCCCACCTACATGGGCCCTAAGAGGGCCCAAGAAGGGGAGCCGCACCACCAAGGGGGGGTGGGCCCCATTGGCTGGTTCGGCCAGCCCATGTGGGGGCCGAACCCCCCCCCCTTCTCCTTTTGTTTAGTCCCACATGGGGGAGCTAGGGAGTTTGCACACCCCCTCCCCCCTTTATATACCAAGGCATATTAATTGGATTAATTCATTGGAAAATACAATTAATTCCCGATTTCTCTCTCGATCTCGTAGTTCCCAAGTTGGAGCCGCGCCGAGCTGAGGAAAAGGGGATCTCTCTCCACCTAAGCTATACCGCTGAGCACCATTGCTCTGTGGGATTCCAGATAAGATCTACCCCTGCGATTTCAGCTGGATCTGAATGACCGGGGGTTGTCGCTAAGCTCCGTATGTTTGTGAGTGCTCGGAGGTAACTCCTTTTGAGTAGCCTGGGCAACGTCGTCTCGCCCCTGCAGCCGCCGCGCCCCCCTCCTCTCTGCCGCCGGCGCACCATCTCTGGTGCTGGCGCTCTGCCTTCTTCCGCCCGACGCCCGTCGACGCAGATCATCGTCGACACCCCGGCGTCATCGTCTTCGTCATCGCGGCAAGTTCTCCGCGACCTCGAGGTCGGCTACGTACGACTTCATCGTCAACGCTTGTGCGGGAGCGTAATCCCCGCTATCGGTCTGCATGGAGGTAATGTAACCCGTTCCGCCACCGTTATCGCATGTACTAGATAGATAGATCCTGGCTAGTTAGGGTTTCGTTCGCTAGAAAAATTATTGTTTTCTGCACCGTACCCCTTCACAAATATGGTAGTGTAAGTGTACCTTTGGCCTCGGGTTCTCTTTGGAGAAAGGCCTGATGGGAGGGGCTAGGGCTCGGGACCTCACGTCCTTGACAGAAGTTAAGATCTTCACGATTGAAAGTAGTCCGGTGGCATCGTAAGAATCCTTGGACACTCGGGATGTGTCGTCAACACCTGAGTAGTCCCACATGGTGTGTGGGCGTGCTTGCAATGGCTGCACCAGTCGGCGGAGGAAGGTGCTCATCAGGTGGACGCCAGTCAGCACTTGACCCTCCTCGAACTGCAGCGCTACCACCTTCGGTCGAAGAGTTTCCGCCTCGGCAGCTTCGGACTCACTCAGGGTGTGAGACCAAGACCTCTTCTTGGCGACGGTGGCGTTCGGGTCGAATTCGGCAAGCCCGGTGGTCGAGTCGGCTGAGATCCGGTGCTTGATGTAGAACCATTGGCTGCGCCAGCTCTGCACGGATTCGGACGACTGAATGTCGAAGTAGCCGGAGCCGCTGCGCACCTGGAGTCCGATCTTGCCGGGTTCGGTTGTTGGCTAGCGCTTGATGATGAAGCATTTCCTCCACAAGCCCCAGTGGGGGGCAATGCCGAGGAACGCCTCGCACAAGGTGATGAAGCAAGCCAGGTGAAGAATGGAGTTGGGTGTCAGGTCGTTCAGTTGCACACCGTAGACACATAGGAGGCGCCTCACAAAAGGGTGGAGGGGAAAGGACAAACTTATGTTGAGGAAGTTGACGAAGCAGACGCGCTCGTCTTTGCGCGGTTTGGGGACGGATTCGTCGCCGGGAAGTCGGAGCAGTCCGCGTCGGAAAGCAGAATGCCCGCATCGCGCAAGGCGTCCAGTTGCGTTTCTCGCAAGTTGGATGGGCGCCAAGAGCCCTTAGCATCTTTGGCAGTCTAGGAGGCGGTTTTCTTCGGCGCCATTTTTGGCAAGGTGGATGAGCAGAAGAGAGATGGAGAAGAATGCAGTGGTGCGATGCGCGGTGAGCACGGGGAAGAAGATGAACAGGAAGGAAGGCGGCGCAGAATGAAAGGGTAGGGAAAGATATTCGCCTTTTCCTTTGATTTATGTACTTCCGTTTGGTTCATCTCAGCCGTCGGAGAGAAGGATAGGATGTGTGGCATGCATCTGCGGCGTTCTGCGAAGCGCAAGCGGCGCGTGCAGGTTCCCACTATGCACGATTTTTAAGGAGGCCATCATCATGTTCCGTTTCCCGCGCGCGTCGTGCGGTCCAATCAGGCTGGCCGGTCAGCGGTATAGACACTGACAAGGTGGACCTGGCGACAGGTCAATTCCCATCAGAAGTGTTGGGCATCTTTTCTTACGTCATTGCTCACGTCAGATGTTGCAGTCCGTCAGATAACAGGCGGTAAGGTAGTGTACTTTGTCAAGTCAATGAGGAGTTGACAATTGTTATCCACGCCAGTATGGGAGCAATAAGAGTAAGATAGAGTCGGGCAGCGCATATCATGGGCTCGGCACTCAGTAAGTTGCTAAGTGCACACCTGATGGGAGCGTGTTTTTGGTACTAATAAAGTTAGTTCAGTTTTTTCGTTTTCAGATTAAGCAAAATTACAGGCAGTTGCACTCAACCTCGGAGGCTAGCGCTCCCGATGTTGTTTCGTGTCAGTCAAAGAATGAAATTCACTCGGCGATCAGCGTCAGTGGAAGGATGAAACTCCCTCGGCGATCGGCGTCAGTCAAAGGATGAAATTCACTCGGCGAACAGCGTCAGTCGACGAATGGAAGTTTACAGTATAATGCGTCGGCTGATGATAAACAAATATATATATATGAAATATAAAGTAATTCCGGGACGTTCTAGCTTAGCCTAGTCCCCGATGCTGCATCAAACTATGCAACTGTAAGACCTAAATAAGGTCGGTAACCTGTACAAGCTACGTGGACTCGTTGAAATTCCGTGCCAGCAGGCATGAAGCAAAATCTTGGCGGACGCGCTAAGGGTACCTCATATTTGACCGGGTTTAGACCAGTAAGTCCCGATAGGCTTGGTTTGAATTAGACTGAGTAGGTTAGTAAGGTATTTCGTCCGAGTCGCGAATTAACTTGACCCAGATCCGTCGGCTAAATCAGGCCTACTATACCAACCATCACTTAAATTGGCAAATTAAATATTTATGTGATCTTGCGATTAACAGTCGCTCTTATTTATGACCATGTACCTTCCAAAAACAGGTTGTGAACAGCAAAAGGAGGATACTCAGTTGATATATAGAATGGGGGAATTTCTATCCGATCCTTCGGACTCGAATAGGCATTCGGGGGCTACTATTGTGGTTCTACCCGATGGGTACACCCAGCGGGCTATATTAAAGGCTGGTTTCCTGTAAGGCCCAGTTGTTGTCATGTATAAAGAAGAAGACGAAGGGCTTTTTAATAGGAAGAGTATGGAACAAGTTAGGCGGTTTCGTGCCGACTTAGGTATCCAATAACTGTAATCCTAATCGTACTCGAACTCCTGAGACCTGGATCCCTATATATATGGGTCAGGAGGGAGGAGAAAGGGCAGGTGCAATCTTATTCCCTAAACCCTAGCGAGGCTGCGACTCGCTAGGTTACCCCTGTAATCATATTGTGAGATCGATAATATAGATCTGACGAGCAATTACTTGCTTGTCAGCCGTCCGAATTCGCCAACACCCATATAATCTTCCTACCGATACAACCCTAGGTACATCACCATGGGACTTGTCGAGCTAATCCCTCGTCAGTGAGTTTCTCTTGAAATATGTTCCACTCGTTAGGAGCATCTCCTGGACTAGATCTTGGATTGTTGGTTTGTTCACACCATAGGAAAAAAATTATTTTCTATGCTACGAACCCATCAGGTCAGATCATCAACTACTACCCATATGGAATAATATCCTGATTTAGTCTTGGGTAACCCTGTACTGAAATTCATACCAATCTTGTCCCACTTCCAGGCCGGTATCGGCAAAGGTTGTAATAAATCCGGTGGTTTCTGTTGTTCAATTTTTACCCTCTTGCACACGTCACACAATGCAATATATTCTGCAATATCTCTCTTCATATTGGACCACTAGAATCTCTCTTTCAGATCCATATACATCTTCGTGTTGCCTGGATGAATAGAATACGGCGAGTCATCTGCCTCTTGGAAAATTAATTTCCTAATGTCGGCATCCTTCGGTACACACAATCGTCTTCCGAACCACAATATCTTTTCTGCATCCTCGCGAAAATCCTCAAACTTGCCTTCGACCATCTTGGTCCTTATCTCGTCCTTCTCTTTTCTTTTAGCTTCCTTAATTTTGTCCAATAGTGTCGGCTTCACCTCCAGTGATGCTAAATATCCTTCTAGAACTATTTCTAATCTGAGGTCTTTGAATTGCTCGCACAAATCTGGAGGTAACTCTCCTACTGTAAGTTCATTGACATATGCTTTACGGCTTAGTGCATCCGCAACCACATTTTCTTTACCAGGATGATACTGCAAATTCATATCATAATCAATTAATTCCAGCCATCTATTCTGCCTCAGATTTAACTCCTTTTGTGTGAAAATATATTTTAGGCTTTTATGATCGGTGAACACATCACAACGCTTGCCGATCAAATAGTGCCTCCATGTTTTCAGTGCATGGATGACAAAAGCAAGCTCCAAATCATGAGTGGGATAGTTACGCTCATGAGTTTTGAGTTGCCTTGAGGCGTAAGCCACTAGTCTTCCCTCTTACATTAGTACACTTCCGAGTCCCTGACGAGAAGCGCCGCAGTATACCTGGAAAATCTTCTGAATATCCGGTAAACATAAAACAGGCGCTATCACGAGACGTTGTTTCAAATCCTGAAAACTTGCCTCGCACTCTTCGGACCAAATAAATTGCTTTCCTTTCTTGAGCAATTCAGTCATTGGCTTTGCAATTTTTGAGAAGTTTTCAATAAACCTTTGATAATAACCAGTAAGCCCTAAGAAACTGTGAATATCCTACACTGTTTGTGGCGACTCCCAGTCGGTTACAGCTGACACCGTGGCTGGATCCACGGCAATTCCATCTTCTGACACTATGTGTCCTAAAAACCCCACGTCGTTCAACCAGAACTCACATTTACTAAACTTTGCATATAGCTTGTGCTTTCTAAGCTTCTCCAATATCAAGCGTAGGCGTACCTCATGTTCTTCCTCATTCTTGGAGTATATTAAAATGTCATCAATGAAAACTACCACGAATTTGTCCAAGAATTCCATGAAAACGTTGTTCATCATGCTCATAAAATAAGCTGGAGCATTTGTTAATCCAAAAGGCGTAGCAGTGTACTCATACAATCCGTACCTTGTTATAAAAGCTGTTTTGGGAATATCCTCCTTTCTAATTTTCAGTTGGTGATAACCTGATCGAAGATCGATCTTGGAGAAAACACGGCTCCCTTCAGCTGATCAAACAAATCATTTATATTGGGCAGCGGGTATTTATTCTTGATCGTCACCTTATTAAGTGAGAGAAAATCCATAACTAGTCGTTGGGTCGTGTCCTTCTTCTCCACAAACAAAACGGGTGCTCCCCAAGGCGAACAACTCCGTTGTATGAAACCTATATCCAATTGTTCTTTCAGTTGTTTCTTGAGTTCCTTCAATTCCTCTACATCCATATTGTATGGTCTCTTTGCTATAGGTCCCATTCTTGGTATCAAATCTATGACAAATTCTGTCGGCCCAGTGGGAACCGGGGTATGGAGAGCCCATTCCCCCCAGGCCTCGCACGCTGGCCAGTCAGACGAAACGACTAAGGACCAGGCATCACCGCCTGGCGGGACCCTCGAGAGGCAATTCCACTTGAGGGCCTGAAGAGGAAACGTGTAGCGTACCTGCACTTTAAATAAGGCAGATACCTGTGTATAGTGCAAATCACTGGATCGATTCATTTGCACACACAGTTACGATGTAATATCACAACAAAGCGTCAACTTTATTACATCGATGATCCAGAATTACAAAATATTTGTTACAAGTTGCATAGCATAAAGCTAGCATTGAAAAAGTACACAGCGGAAATACAATAGCAGTGAGCCTCTATAACTTTCATGCTGCCACAGGCGAAAACATGTTGGTTGTAGACTCGAAACCTTTAAACGAAACCTCACTCGTCATCTGATCAATCTGCAATAAGAAAAATATTGCAACAACGTGGGTCAGATTCCATTAAAAATGGAGTCTGGCAAGTGACACTATGGTGTACACTTAAGGAATAACTCTAAAGCCTATATGCATATTTGGCTGGTGGAGTTCAAGGCTAATTTGCATAAAGCCAATTTTTCCTACTCTTTTGAAAACCCTTTTCTTCTATTCGAGACATCTGTGGCATGAAATCCACTGTCTCATTCTACCCTTGTTCACCCATCAAGTTTTATATTTTTGAAGTTGGAATGGTGGAATCCTCCGTTGATGTCCTTGATCAGCTGCTCAAAATTGTCCGTAACCGGGGACACGGCTAAGTACTTAGTTTTACACTCTGCAGAGGTTGTGCACTTTCACCATTGTACCCATTCAACCCAAGGTATCCTTTACACACCATTTGTGATAAGGAAAGGAGAGAATGAGACGAGATCTTTCAGAAGCATTTTCCCTCCCCATTCTGGCTTGACCCGTTCCACCTAACATCCCCCTACATCTGCTTGTCAAGCCGGAGAGAGTCCACGCAACATAATTGATCAAGCCAGAGCCCATATGGAAATGGCTGCACTGGAAGCAATCGTCACTTGGAGTTCTTCAGATTCCTCTGTTCCTGGGTGGCCGTTCTCAAGTGTACATACTCTAGGAACCATAGAAATGGACCTGAGTAGCCACTCAACATAAACCATCCAACCAATTACCACCCAGGTATTTCATTCTTAACTTAGTAGAATTTAGATTTTCACAAAACAACATTTGCATAGCAACAATAATTCTACTAAGTATTGCATAGGAACATAGACACAGGTATACGGGATTCTACACAGGTTTAGCATAGCAATACATGCATTTAAAAATACACTAAGTAATGCATAAAAATAGGAAGTTTATGAGGTGTGCCACTTGCCTTTGAATGTTGTCGTTGTTCACAAACTCTTTTCAACAACGAACGTTTGCTCTCCGTTTAATCTAAACATTGTAAGCAAACAACAGTACAACAATCAACAGCAAGCACAAATCCACAGTGCAAACAAACACATACTAGATGAATAAATAAGTTTTATAAAACTTTCTAAGGAAAATATGTTTATGCATGATGTGCAAAATATTACTAAGTTAATGCAAGGCTAATAGGTGGGTCAAGAATGACTAAGGACTAAGGTCTTAAGTTGGATAAACATACTTTGTTTCATATCTTCTTGAAACAGGCACTCTAATGGCTTAGCCATGATGTGCAAAATACTTAGAGAAAAATACTAAGTCATTAGTTCAAGATGATCAACAATTATTATCAACTCTTTGTAAATTGGACATTCACTATAGTGAGAGAGACAGACACCCGGCCAGCCACTTAAATTGTGGAACAGGTCTCATGTACGTGGACATGTAAGGTTTGTTTCCATGCCGCTTCATCCCACTATGCTGCTAGGATCCAACAACTTCAAGATGATAACATCATGATCAAAATTTGTTTAAGTCTAAAAGACAGGATTAGGAAAGAGGGAAAAGATAGAAAGAAAGTTGTAGTTGTCCTCCTGGCTTCATCTCCAGACTTGTAACTTTCTTCCGGAGGATGTTTTGATTGAGCTCTTGGTAGTCTTGATGAATCTTCAGACTTGATGATTCTTGTATCCTCGAGGCTGGTCTTGGATTTACTTAGTCTTCATGAAATCTCAGAGGAGAAGAAAAGACAGAGAGAAAGACTTAGAGAATAGAAAGGGGGTTGTCCTTCTTGAACTTCTTCTCACTTTTCTTCTAAGTGCTTGCCATCTTTGGGAATGCTTACAGAGTCTGTTTTCTTCTAAGTCCTTCATGAAGCCTCAGAGAAAAGAAAGAGAGAGAGAGAGAGAGCAAGGCTTGGAAAATATTTCTGGTTGGTCTTCATGAACTTGTTCTTGATTTTCTTCTAAGTGTTTCTTCTCCTTGAAGATACTTCTGAAGTCTTGTTTTTGGCTAAGTCCTTCAATGGTCTCCTAGCTCCATCTTGAAAAATACTAAGTGTCTAAGTGTATAGCACTTTTTCCAAACTACTAAGTTTGAAAGTAATCCTAACTTAGAGAAAATGGAGAGGAGTTTTCCTTATGGAAAATGATACTATAAAATGTGCTATGCATGGAATGCAATTTTTAAATCACAATTAACATAAGAATAACTTTTGTGATTTCTTTATAAATATGCATGAATTTATACATGCAATTTAATTAATTTCTAATTTTGGAAAATATAATAAAAGGAATAATTATAAGATTAAAGTTTCCTATGACTAAATTTTATAACAAAATTTTATAATTAGTGTTAATAGACAGAGAGCATTTAATTAAATCTATTGCAATTGGGTTTAATCAAAAATAATATTTCTATTAAAAGTTATTTCAAAATTAGTCAAACTATTCAAATTAAACACACAACTATGAAATCATTCAAAATTACTCAAAATATTTTATAGCAGTAGCATTAATTTACCAATATTCCAAAATTTCTAAAACATATTTATTTGCAATATTTGGATTTATAGATTTAAAGTTATTACAAATATACTCAAATTCACCATTTGAAATTTGAATATTTTATACTAAGTCCAATTTGAATTTTGTCAGATCCATAATATTCTACATGTCGAGAGCTTTTCAAATATATAAAAATTATTAAATTTGGAGTTGTGGTTAAAAAGTTGTGACAGATCTAAGTGACAGGGGTGTTTCTGCAAAACTGCCGATTAAATTTAATTACGAAATTGATTATACACGTCAGCGCTGACTGTGCGCTGACGGGGCATGCCACGTAGGCGCTGACGTGGTTAAGTCATCTGATCTGGGCCGTCAGATCTGGATCTGACGGTCCAGATCGGAGCGTACCGCTTCGTCCGCAACGATCTAATCTAAGCCGTTAAAAATAGATCCAAAGGCTCACCGTGCTCGTCCAGAAGATGGCGGCGCTTCTCACCGGAGATAGAAGCTGACGGCGGCGCGGGCTCCGGCGTGGACACTCCGGTCGTCGCCGTGCCTCCCCGGATGCGTGGAGAGCAGCCCCGAGCGCGGCGCAGCACGGCGAAGGCGATGGGGAGGTCGGTTGGTGGCGGGGGGGCTCCGGAGCTCGATTTACTCCTTGCCGGAGTTGCGGGTGGCGGCGGGGAGCTCCGGGCGTGGACGATTTACTCGTTCTGGTGCACCAACAACCACGGGACCAAGTCAAAACGAAGCGCAAGAAGAAAGGCAGGAAAGCAGGGGGAGTAGGAGGGCTCGGGGTCGACGGAGCTGACCGAGGGGCGAGCTTTTTGCCGGCGGCAATGGAGACGCTACGAAGCTCGATTTCAGCGGCCTGGAGGCGAGTTCTATTTAGGGTTTGAGGGGAAAGCGGAGGCGGTGTCTCGGGCTACTTATGGGGTGCACGGAGGCGGCTTATCGCGCAAGAATCGCGCCCGATTTCCACCGTATTCGTATCGAACTCCTCTGGTTCGTTTTTCTGTTCGTGGAGATATGGAAGGAGAGGGATGACGCGTGGGTCCCGCGCGTCAGAGAGAGAGCGCGCGGCGCGGACGAAGCTGGGCCGCTGCTGGGCCAAGGCAAGCTGCGCGCGCGGCCGAGAGAGTCTGGGCTTCGGCCCAGTTGGCTCGAGCTGTTCCCTTTTTTTTTTGACAAATTCTTTTCTGTTTTACAACTTTTAATTCACAATTTATTTTTAAACTTAACCAAACCTTTTCAGAAAAATTCATAAAAATATGTTTTGGAAAGCTAATTTAATTTAGAACTTTTTGGTAGTATTCTTCCCCAAAAATAAAATTAAATAAAAGGGAAATCATAAAAGATAGAAATAACATGTTTATGGATTAATTTCCAAAACACACTTGTAATTAAATATTAAATTTCCAACTCTTATTCATGAAATGATGCTTATGCATGATTGTATGTGTGCAATGCTTGAATCCTCTTTCAAAGGTAACATTATGTCTTATATTAAGATAATCATTTGGACTTCATAACAACTTTGGAAAAGATTTTTATTTTAATTTTATTCTTATTTAGAATCTATTAATCATTTCATGCTTTGAAAAATAGATGAAATTCCTTTAAGCAATTGAAATGTTTATTTGGCTAATTCATTAATTTAAATTTTATGAAGTTTTAAAGTTATACACTCTAGGCTTGTAATTTCCAAACTATAATTTGAACTTAGTTAAAGGAATGAAAACCATTTAGTAATTATATAACATTTTGAATAATCTTGTAATTAAGTGGTTTAATTTAAATACTTATAAAGAACTAATTTATTTAAAATAAAATGAATTTTAGTTTGTAACATTTTTGTCAAATTTTATTTTAAGGTTTTGAATTACATGGGATAATAAAATGTTTTAAACTGTGACATTTGAAATATTAAACTTTTGAAGTCTTTTATAGTTGGTTTCCTTATACATTTCATATTTTATTTTTATAAAAAGAAAAGTTTTAAATTTTAGTGATTTTTGAACATTATAAAATGTTGGGATGTTACAAAACGAAGGACTCAAGGGATCCCTCGCCTCAGGGGACCCTCCCGAGGCGCCAGCTCGCCTCGAGGCAGTCCCGCAGGAATCTCCCCTCAGGCCTCCCCGCGCCTGAAGGGAAACGTTGCGGCCAAGGAAGTACGGCAAGACGCACATGTCCTCTGCCACGCCCTCGTGGTGACGCAAGCACCCCCGTTGCCGTTTTGGTGATAAAAGGGTCAATAAAGCGGCTCTACCTGCTGCACAGCTGCCAGGACCTTCTACTCTGACGATAAGCAGGTGGACGGCGCAACCCTCCAACGGAGAACGTCATCATGGGCTCCACCTCAGAGACTGCCCTCTCTGCGGGCAGTACAGCGTGGTTGGCCGCCTGTCGGCCACCGCGCCCACCTTTATAAACAATGGACCGTGTCCATGGACGAACGGACGGCGGTGGACTCCTGCTCCACCCTGCCTCTGCCATGTGGGAGCCACCTTGAAGGCCAAGCCGAGGAAAGCGCGAGAGGCGCCTATAAAAGGCAGAGGACATCCATCGTAGCACGGGTCGACTCTTTGCGTGCTACAACCCTTGTAAACCCTAGCAACACTTGGTAGGATAGCCTCTGACTGGAGAAGGAAGAAGACGATCACTTCCCTCCCCAGGCAAGAACTGCCTCAAGGGGGCCTCCGGCAAGCTCCATTGTACTGTAACCTCCATCATCTAATACAGACAAGCAGGAGTAGCGGTCTTACCTCCTCACAAGTGCCGTGAACCTGGTTAAGGGCCGGTGTCTCCATCTGTCGTGTGCGTGTCTTCTTCGGATCCGGCGAGCAACGTCGCGGAGCCACTCGAGGGTCTAAACCTCCGCGTTCAATCCCCTTCACGAACTACACTTCAAGAAGTGACTACCCCCGATTCTTGGGAGTCATAACCCGACATTTGGCGCGCCAGGTAGGGGATTGAGGCGCGTCAACAACCTTCTAGTTCGTGTCCGCGCCATGGTGAACACCCGCGCCACCCGCGTCGCCCGTGTCAACCAACGTGCGACTGGGGGAGCACGCGCGCCGCCAGGCACCGCGACCACCCGCGCGCGGCGGGGCCAACCCCGCCATGAAGAGCATGTCCCTTCTGACCCACACGCAGAGGCGCCGGAGCACAACTCCGACCACCAGGAGGAAGCGCAGTCGTCGCACCCGACGCAGCGCCCGAGCAGCTCGGGCCCGGGGAGGACAGACCCTGCGCCTCACACCGCGCTGCTCATGGCGCAGGAGCTTCTCCGCTACCAGCCCACCGCTGAGGCCCACGAGCAGTGGCTCCAACGCCTCAACCACCTCGTCGGCATCGTTACGACGCGCCCCGCTCCGTCGCAGTCCAACCTGCGCCCCTCTCTCGCGGGCACGATCGCGACAAACGCGCCTCCGCCACCTCCGGGGCCTGCACCGGCTGCGGCGCAGAGGGCTGCTTCACAGGCGTCCTCGCCGCATGATTGCTTGATCATGCAGTGCACCGCGCCCGACGCTCGCGTGGGGATGGAGCTCCAGCGAGACCGCCAGAACAGGCTCGTGGAGGAGATTGGCCAGGCGGGTCAGCAGAACCGCGGCGCGCTGCAGCACGGGGTCGCTACGTACGCCTCAGGCTGCATGGCGTTCACCCGTTCTCTGCGTCGCGTGGTCTGGCCCCCGAAGTTCAGGCCTTCTCTCCCCAAGGGCTACGACGACTCCAGCAACCCAATCGAGTTCCTGCAGCTCTACACCACCTCCATCCAAGCTGCGGGTGGAGATGACAAGGTCATGGCCAATTGGTTCTCCCACGCGCTTCGCGATTCTGCGCTGTCGTGGCTCCTGAACCTCCCTGAGGACTCCGTGAACTCCTGGGAGGAGCTCTGCAAGCAGTTCGTCTCCAACTTCAAGGGGACATACGAGCGCGCCCTCACCCACAACGATCTGCGCGCCGTAGTGTAGAAGAAGGATGAGCTCCGCAAGTACATCCAGCACTTCAGCCAAGTGCGCAACAAGATCCCGAACATCCCGGACACCCAAGTCATCGCCGCGTTCCGCGAGGGCGTCACTAACAGCAGGATGCTCGAGAAGTTGGGCATCCACGACAAGCTCACCTCTGTGGTCAAGCTTTTCGACCTGGCGGACAAGTGCGCCAAGGCTGAAGAGGGACTCCTCTTCGTCAAGATGTCCTCAAGTGGGGACGATCACGCTGAGGGGTCCAAGAGCCTGAAGAAGAAGGAGGAGCCCAAGCGCAAGGCCACCGTGGTTCTCGCGGCAGAGCCTGACGCGAAGGGCACCCGCAGGGACTCCCCCGAGCCTGGAGAGAGAAGAGACGACCACCGCCCTTTCTGCATCTACCACAACAGGCGCGGCCACTCTACGGAGTCCTGCTTCGACCTAAAAAGGTTGAGCAAGGAGCGTGAGCAAGCAGAGGGCAGCGGTAGTCGTGGCCAAGGCCCGTGGCTACCGCGGGAGCGGACGCAAGGGCGGCTACCAGAAACCGTCTGGAAATCAGACCAACGCCGCAGAAAAGAACGGCAACCTCCCTGACGAGGAAGACGGCGGCTACCAAGCCCCGAGAGCCGCCATTGCCTGCATCCTCGGGGGAGCGCGGGCGCCAAAGTCGAACAACCAGTTCAAGCAGTTCGCCCGCGAGCTCAAGGCCGCCCTCCCAAGCACGGAAACCTCCAGGCCCCTCAAGTGGTCGCAGTACACCATCGCCTTTGACGCTCAGGACCACCCCAAGTCCACCAAGACTGTTGGAACCCTCCCGTTGGTCTGCACCCCCACCATCGACAACGTGGCTGTCCCCAAGACTCTCATCGATGGCGGAGCATGCCTGAACGTTATCTCCATAGATACATTCGAAGCGCTTCAAGTGCCCTACGAGCGGCTCATGCCCTCGAGGCCCTTCACGGGGGTCACCAGCGGCTCGATCGAGCCTCTAGGCCAGGTCAGGCTTGCCGTCACCTTCGGGAGCAAGGAAAATTACCGCACCGAGCACATCGATTTCGATGTCGCACACATCGGCCTGCCGTACAATGCTATCCTCGGCTACCCCGCGCTCGCAAAGTTCATGGCCGTCACGCACCATGCCTACAACATGGTCAAGATCCCCGGCAGCGCTGGCACGATCACCATCCGTGGGCATGTCCTGGATGCTACGCGCGCCGTTGAGACGGCCTACAAGACCGTCGCCATGGCATTCCCCGCAGAAGAGGACCTAGAGCCTCTCGAGAGACCCAAGAAGAAGAAGCAGTTGTTCTCCCAGGAGGCAGCTGCTACCAAGAAGATCTCTCTGAGCTGCAGTAGCTCGGGGGCTGAAGGCTCGGGGGCTAGCGTCACCATTGGCGTCGCGCTGCCTCCCAAATAGAAAGCGCGCTCGTCGCCTTCCTCCAGGCAAACTCTGACATGTTCGCGTGGACACCGTCAGATATGTCTGGTGTACGGAGGGAGGTGATCGAACACCACTTGGCCGTGTGCCCAAACGTGCGCCCCGTCAAGCAAAAAGAAAGAAAGTAAGCCCCCGAGAAGCAAGCATTCATCGTCAAGGAGGTCGAGAAGCTAAAAGCGGCAAAAGTCGTCCGCGAAGTCGCGCACCCCACTTGGCTCTCCAACGGCGTGGTAGTCCCAAAGCCCGCCAGAGGAGGCCGCCTCGGCATCGACTACACTGATGTAAAGAAGGCCTGCCCCAAAGACCCTTATCCCATGCCCAAAATTGACCAGATTGTGGACTCCACGGCATGCTGCGACCTCCTCTGTTTCCTTGATGCCTTCTCTGGTTATCACCAGATAAATATGGCTAAGGAGGACGAGGAGAAGACGGCTTTCCTCACCCCGTGCGGTGTGTATTGCTACATCTGCATGCCTTTCGGCCTCAAAAATGTCGGAGCCACTTTCCAGAGGTTGATGAGGATAGCCCTTGGCGGGCAAATGGGGCGGAACGCCGAAGCATATGTCGATGACATTGTCGTGAAATCACGAGAAGGAAATACCCTCCTCGGAGACCTTGAAGAAACCTTCGCCAGCCTGCGCAAGGTGAACATCAAGCTCAACCCCGCCAAGTGCGTCTTTGGAGTACCTTCAGGCAAATTGCCTGGGTTCCTCGTGTCTCATCGAGGCATAGAGGCAAACCCAGACAAAATCAAGGCCATAGAAGACATGCAACCTCCACGAAGGCTCAGGGACATGCAACGCCTGGCAGGCTGCATGGCCAGCTTGGGTCGATTCATCTCCAAGTTCGGCAAAAGAGCCCTGCTGTTCTTCAAGATCATGAAAAGAACGGGCACTTTCAAGTGGACCCCTGAAGCTGAAAAAGCATTTGAGGACTTGAAGAAGTATCTGGCCAGCCCACTAGTAATGGTCGCCCCAAGGCATGGCGAGCACCTGAAGCTGTACTTATCAGCTACTCCGCAAACAGCCAGTGATGTCCTTGTGGTGGAAAGAGAAGAGCCAGTACTCCACAAGAAGAGTGCAGCCACTCCAAACAAAAAGCCTCCTGATAAGGAGCTCGACGAAAGGGCAGCCCTCACAAACCCGCCGCCAGGCCCAAAGCCCCAAGAGAGGCCCGCCCCAAGTCCACCGCTGCAAGGAATTCATGCAGAGGAGCCTGAGGAGCCCCTTGAGGCCAACCCCCTCGAGGCACAGGGCAAGCCCCTTGAGGCCAACCCCCTCGAGGCCCAGGGCAAGCCCCCTGAGGACAACCCCCTCGAGGCATAGGCCAAGCCCCCTGAGGCAAACCCCCTCGAGGGCCAAGCTGAGCCACCTCAGGAAAAATACGCCGAGGCTACAGGAACTACCATCGTCGAGCATCCAGTCTATTTCGTCAGCACAGTACTGCGTGATGCTCGCGAGCGGTATACAATGCAGCAGAAGCTTCTCCTCGCACTCCTCATCGCCTCAAGAAAGCTGCGACACTACTTCCAGGGGCACCCCATCATAGTGGTCACCTCTTTTCCCCTGGAGCAAATACTGCGCAACCCAAACGCAACAGATCATGTCGTAGGGTGGAACATTGAGCTACAGCCATTCAATTTGCGCTTCGATACCACAAGGGTAATCAAAGGAAGAGCGCTGGCTGACTTCATCGCCGAGTGGACCGACCCAACACCTGAAGAGCCTTGGGGAGAAGAGCAAGGGCCCTCTGGAGCCGCAATGCCCAGCCTCTGGACCATGAAGTTCGACGGAGCTTTCGCTTGTCGCCGCGGCGGGGCAGGGGTAGTCCTAATCTCCCCCAAAGGCGACAAGTTGTATTACGCAGTCCAGCTGTGCTTCGGAATCGACAAGATATCCAACAATATCGCCGAGTATGAAGGCTTGCTTGCAGGCCTACGCGGCGCAATCGCCCTAGGCGTCAAACATCTACTCATCAAGGGCGACTCCCAGTTGCTCGTCAACTTCTCAAACAAAAGCTACAAGCCTAAGGACGACCACATGGCCGCATACCTTGAAGAGGTCCGTAGGCTTGAGAAGAACTCAGGGGAATGGAGCTCATGCACATCCCAAGTAAGGAAAATCAAGAGGCTGATGACATCACCAAGCGCGCATCAAAGAGGCAAGCTCAGCCGCCAGGTGTCTTTGAAGAAAGGCTCGTCAAGGCATCCATAAAGCAGCCCCAAGAGGCCCTGCCTGCAAGCACAGACAAAGCGCTCCCGCCACCACCTGCAAGCAGGGCTCCAGGCTGTGGGCCCCCTACAGGGGAGCGTCTGTTGCTCACAGCGGTGCACCAAGAAACAGAATGGATCGACGAGATCAAAGATTACCTCCGCAAAGGGGTCCTTCCCGAGGAAGACGTCGAAGCGGAGCGAATTCCCCGCCAAGCAAAATCGTACCAAGTCCTCGAAGGAATTCTCTATCGCAAGCGCCCAAACAGCGTCGCGCTCAAATGCGTCCCTCCTGAAGAAGGCAAACTGCTGATCAAAGACATCCACAGCGGAGAATGCGGCCACCATTCGTGCGCCAGCACCCTCGCAGGCAAAGTCTTCAGGAGCGGCTTCTACTGGCCTCAAGCGCTTCAAGATGCAATGGACATCATTCAAAAATGTGAAGCCTACCAATTCCACGCCAAGCAAATCCACCAACCAGCGTTGGGACTACAGACCATTCCGCTCTCGTGGCCGTTTGCGGTCTGGGGGGTGGACATCCTGGGACATTTCCCAACGGCGCAAGGTGGATATCGCTACCTCTTCGTGGCCATTGACAAGTTAACAAAATGGCCTGAAGTGGAGGCGACGCGCACAATCACAGCAGGCGCGGCGGTGAAATTCATCAGAGGCCTGGTCTGCCGCTTTGGAGTGCCTAACCGCATCATCACCGACAATGGCTCCCAATTCACCAGTGGCATCTTCAGAGCCTACTGTTAAAGAATGGGCATCAAGCTCTGCTTCGCCTCAGTCGCCCATCCGCAAAGCAACGGACAGGCTGAGCGCGCAAACGCAGAGGTCCTCAAAGTCCTAAAGACCAGGACCTTCGATATCCTCAAGGGCCACGGCAAGGGCTGGATCAACGAGCTCCCCTCGGTGCTCTGGTCCATCCGTACCACGCCACCCAGGCCCACCGGGGAAACACCGTTCGCACTCGTCTATCGAGCCAAAGCAGTCCTCCCCACAGAGATAAAGCATGGATCCCCACGGGTCCTTGCCTTTGATGAGGACCAGCAAGAGGACCTCCACAACGACGACCTGCTGCTCCTTGAAGGGCTACGACAGCCGCAATGTGCGCTCGCGCAACCTGCAGGCAGGCGATCTCGTCCTCAGGTGAATCCTCTCCAGGGAAGGCCTCCACAAGCTGTCCCCGATGTGGGAAGGTCCCTACAGGGTCCCCCACATCGCCAGGCCTGGTGCGGCTCGCCTCAAGACGCAAGACGGCGTCCCCGTCAAGAATTCATGGAACATCATGAACCTACGCAAGTTCTACCCGATCATTGTCACGTCAAGGCATTTAGCAAAAGAGGCAGCCCACGGCTCAACCTCCAAGCACTTTTTGTCCCTCAAGGTTAAATGCTCACGGCTTAAACCTCCAAAACATTTTTTGTCTCCTAAGGGAAGAAACGCAAAACGTGATCATTGTCACGCCCGTGATCATTGTCACGTTGAGACTTCAAGCGGAAGAGGCAGCCTACGGCTCAACCTCCAAGCATTTTTGTCTCTAGAGGTTAAAATGCTCACGGCTTAAACCTCCAAAACATGATTTGTCTCCTAAGGGAACAAATGCAACCGTGGTCATTGCCACGCCCGTGATCATTGTCACGTCGAGACTCCTAGCGGAAGAGGCAGCCTACGGCTCAACCTCCAAGCATCTTTGTCTCTAGAGGTTAAAAGCTCACGGCTTAAACCTCCAAGCTCCAGAGGCTTCTCTCGAGGGCAAACCCTCCGAGCTCTCCATTTAACGAGCCACCTCAGGCCGTTGAGAGTCTCTGCCACTAATGGGTGGTCCCCATGCCTCAACATGGTAAAAACATTAACTTGGCAACCCCAAGCATAATGACTCAATTTCGTTCCCAAGTGAACTTAGCGCTTCGGCGCCGCTTTAAAATGTATTTGGTGAGTTTTATTTTCCCATTACTCTCTTGAAGTGTGTGTTTACATCTCTCCACATGCGTAACGCGCGAGCGGGGGCTGAGTACGGTGCCAGTGCCTCAAATGACACACCAGCAGCACTGCAAAATCCAAGAGTCTGAGCTCTGGCTGGAGGGCAAGATCCCACAAACACGCCATCTCTATAGAGGACCTTGGTACTTACTCTCCTTGGAAGGAACGCCTGAGGGGACCTATAAGCGCGCACGAGTCCCTTGAACCGTGTTCCACCGTTTGGGTTCGCCCCTCTAACATCTGCAGGGAAAAATCCCCCCACAAGCCTGAAGAGGCATCCAGGAGCGACCCCTCGAGTGGGCAACCTCGCCAGGCGAAAAGCCTCTGCAGGGCGAAAACCTCGAGAAGCTAAGTCTCGCACCCACGCCTGAAGAGCGTTCTCTCCCCCTAGCGCACGTTTGCCCCTCGAGAGACTTCTCTTTCCCTTACGCTTCATGGACTTCTCGCACGTCTAAGGGGGGCACTTGAGCATCACGAATTAGGGCTCTTACCTCTCCTAGGCCTAAACTCCCCCCGGCCTTGCGGAGTCATTGCTTCTGCATACCGAAGTGGCGAAGTCATGGCACGAAGAGATGGGACCTACCGATGCAGAGAACAAATAGACATGAAGATGAGTCCAAAGAGACCTCACGGGGGGCAGACAAGCTCGAATTAAAAAGCATTAAAGAGTATATTACAGGCCAACGGTCTTAAGAAATCTAAACACACAGTTGTTTCAGATACAAGCGCACGCAGGCGCGATAAGGAAAGGCTCAGGGGGAAGCAGCGCCGCCTTGGACCTCCTCCGCGGCACCCACCTCAGCCTCGGCAGAGCAGGCCTCCTCCTCGTTGTCTTCACCGTCGCCTCCGCGCGCCTGAAGCGGTTGCAGAAGGCGCCAACTTGCTCACGGAGGGAACCGGAGACCCGCTGCGCGTCCTCGCCTTGAGCAGCTTCTGTGACGGAGGAGAGGTCGAAACCCGACGTGAGGAGCTTGAGGTTGGTGAAGATGCGGTCAACAACCACCCCCAGGAACTGCCGGCTCTCGTCTTCGATCATCTCGCGAAGCTCGGCGACGGGACCCTCGAGCGCCTCCAAGAGCTGGTCGAAGTAGACCAGGTACATGGCGGCGTCGCCGCGGCCTCGAACGTCGGTGTGCGGCGCGGCGAGCTCGTTGCCACGAGCGACCAACACCTCAAACATGCGCTCGCGCTGCTTTGAGAGCGCGAGCCGCAGTGGCAGAGTCCGAGGCCTCCACCGCCCGCTGCATCGCCGGGGCCACTTGCACCTCCACGTCCTTGGCCAAGGAGTTGAGGTTGTGGACTGCCTCGGTGCGAGCCTCCTCCGCTCGGCGACGGCCATCCTTGGCGCGCTTGAGGCGAGCCTCTAGCTTGGAGTTGGCCTTCTCGAGCTCGGCGATCCGCCGAGCATCCGCGGCGTGCTTGACCTTGAAGCGGTCCTCCTGCGTCTGGGCCAGGTCGTGATACTTCTGAGAAGTGGACTTGCGGAATTGCTTCTCGCGCTCCACGAGGGCGTCTTCGGCCTCCTTCTTTTTCTCGGTGAAACGCTGCTCAAAGCGCTCGTAAGCTAGCTTCTGGGCAGCGACGTTTTCGTCGTACTTCAAGGTCGCCTTGGCTAGGTCTCCTTCGCGCTCCTCCAGGGCCTCGCGTTGGGCGACCAGGTCCTTCTCGACCTGGAGGCGCTGCTCCTCGCGCTGTAGCAGCTCCTTCTCCTTGAGGGCCAGCTGCCGCTCACGCTTGGCAAAACCCTTGCGGTCTTCCTCCAGAGCGACCTACGCGACCTGATGGGCGGAGAGCAGCTGGGTCTCCAGCTGGCCCAACTCGCGGCGTTTCTGCGCCAGCGAGCCCTCCATCG
The DNA here is from genome assembly GCA_026929855.1 of Poa annua. Classification (NCBI taxonomy): domain Eukaryota; kingdom Viridiplantae; phylum Streptophyta; class Magnoliopsida; order Poales; family Poaceae; genus Poa; species Poa annua. The sequence goes on from CM049426.1 coordinate 35,202,795, forward strand.
TCTCGCGCTCCGCCTTGACCTGGCGCAGGAGCTCCTCCGCAGAGTCACGTTCCGCTTGGAGGGGCTCGAGGAGCTCTGCGGCATCACGGACGGCCCCCTCGCGGACCTCCTTGGCAAAGCGAGTGGCCTCCTCATGCGCGGCTTGCAGCGCCACATCCTCCAGCCGGCGCGCTTCGACCGCCGCGTGGAAGGATGTCCACGACTTCGCCAGCTCCTCCTGCTGCTGAGCGAGCCATATGTCCCCGAGGGCGAGGTGCGCCTCCAAGCCCTCCAAGGATTCCCTTACAAGGCTGAAGGTGACCTCGTGGCGCCCCGCGCTCTAGTCCCAGCCGCGGAGGACCAGCTCCTGGCTCGTGGAGGGCCCGGCCCCAGCGACGGGTATCGCGGGCCTGGCCTTGGGGAAAGCTTGGGGGCTAGCCTGAGCTTCGCTCGCGCCCACGCCGACATCCTCTTCCGGCCCTGCAGCTGCGGGGCGTTCCTCGGTCACAGCTTGACGAGGGGGCGAGGGAGCATCTCCCCCAGCAGGTCCGCCTGTGCCTGCTGCTGCCTCGCGTGCTTCCCTTGTAGGCTGCACGGGAGCAGTGGCCGCAGGTGGCGGGGTAGGCGCGCGCGGAGGCGTTGGTTCGCGCGGTGGAGTGGCCTCGCGCGGAGGCGTAGCGGCGCGAGGAGGAGTAAGAGCGCGAGGCGGCGCGGAAGCTATCTCCTCCGAGCCTTCCACCACCAGAGGCTCGTGGGGCGGTGCAGGTGCCTCTGGGCGTGCCATGCCCTCCTCCACCTGAGGCCCTGCTGCCCCCTCCTGGGGCACAGCCGGCTCCGCTTGAGGCGCCCCCTCAAGGGGGCTCGTGGAGGCCGCCTATGCAGGCCTCGCGGCCTCGTCAGCAGCGGCCCCTATCGTGGCGCTCTTCACCTCAGATGCCTTGCGAAGCCGGCGACGCTTCGCGGGTACAAGGTCACTGTCAAGAGACCAAGAAAAGACTTCAGGAAAAAGTAAAGCGAAAGAGAAAGCTAAAAGACGAATGATCCAAGATTATGAGCACTAACCCTGAAGGGGGGGCAGCGTCGACCCACGCCAGGCCTGGCGAGCGCCATGAGGGGAAGGGCTTGGAAGCAGGCCTCGCAGGTGGCGCCTCCGCTTTCCTCTTGGAGGGGACGTCAGACGGCCTCGCCCCCGAGGGGTCCACGGCGGCTTTGGTACGAGGCCCGTGCCTCCCCAGAGAGGCCTCCGCGGCTGAGGCCTCCTCTGCCTCAGCCTCTTCCTCCACGAGGCGCGAGGGCGCCACCACGAAGGCGTCTTCATCACCTGACGAGATATCGCAAATCTCGTCAGTAAATGGCCCAGCCCTCGAAGAGGAGACCTCTCCAGCCGCGGCCTCCTCCTCACCTAGGCCAGCTCCTGAAGGCGAGAGGGAATCGACCCCCTCCGTTCCCCGCGCGACCGGCATCGGCGCCTCGAGGTCCGCTTGGCCTGTCGGGGTGAACGGAGGCATCCCCTCCAGAAGGTCCATGCGCTCCGTCAGTTTGTATTGGTGAAGGGGCCGGAGCGCCGCGGGGAGCTCATCCACGGGAAGCACCGATGGATTGACAAAGAGCGCAGAGAGGACGTCGTCGACGGCGTCCTTGTCGTTGTCCTCGACGTGAAGCCGCATCTTGTCCTTCGGCCCCGAGTACATCCACATGGGGACCGAATGTGCCTAGAGGGGCTCAATGCGGCGCGTCACGAAGTCCGCGACGATCATCTGCCCCGTGAGGCCCTCCTCGCGGAGGAAGCTCAGGCGCCCCATCAAGCTCACATTCCTGGCGCCGTCGAAGGTGGCCTTGCCCCAGTGGGAGTTCTTCACCGGGGGCTCGTCGGGGACTTCGAGGAAGGCGCAGGGACGCTCCACCCCAACAAAAAACCACTTCTGGCGGAAGTCGTCTACCTTATTCGTCACCGAAGTGATGGCCTTGCCCTCGCTCTAAGACATGGGGATGTAGACGCTCCCCATGCCGTCGACGATGCGGAACGAGACGCACCCAGAGCGCTTGTTCTTCGCCGTGCTCCGGAGCGCGTAGAAGCACCTGAACAGCCCCACCGTGGGCTCCAGGCCCAGGTACACCTCGCAGAGGTAGGCGAAGACGGCGAGGATGAGGACGGAGTTGGGGTGCAGGTGCAGCAGCTGCACCTGGTAGAACGCCAGCACCGCCTCCAGGAACGGCAAGAAGGGTGGCACCAGTCCTGCAGCAAGGCAATGCTGGAAGACCGGGAAGAACCCGCGCGGGCGCTTCCCGTGCGTCGCGGGCTTCAGGGCAGTGGCGCCGTGCTCGTTCGTCCGGTCCGCCACCAGGTACCGGACCTTGGCGAGCGCCTTCTCGTTGACGCGCACGCCCAGCAGCGCCGCGCCCACAACAATCTCAGGGGCCTCTGCCTGCGAGGAAGACCCCGCAGCGGCCTTGCCCTTGCTCTTGAGAGGGCTCATCGTCGCGGAAGCGGAAGATTGGAGGAGTTGGAGAACGGAGATTCGCAGGAGAGAGCGGAGGTGGAGAGCTCTGTAGAGCGGAAATTTCTGCGAGAAGATTTGGAAACGGTAACGGCTCCCTGCTGCCTCGCCCGGGCTTTATGTCACCTCGAGGAGCAGTTACCGGGACATGGTGGGACCCTCCACGACTCGCGCCCCGGATCGTGCGAGACCGTTATTCGTCCAAGTGCCGCGTGGCTCGGGCCGGCTGGGCACTAAGAGCCCACGACGCTTCGCCTGAGCCCATGGGCTCAGTCGTGCCCATCATGAGCCCGGGGGCTACTGTCGGCCTAGTGGGAACCGGGGTATGGAGAGCTCATTCCCCCCAGGCCTCGCACGCTGGCCAGTCAGACGAAACAACTAAGGACCAGGCATCACCGCCTGGCGGGACCCTCGAGAGGCAATTCCCCTCGAGGGCCTGAAGAGGAAACGAAGGCCTCAAGGGATCCCTCGCCTCAGGGGACCCTCCCGAGGCGCCAGCTCGCCTCGAGGCAGTCCCGCAGGAATCTCCCCTCAGGCCTCCCCGCGCCTGAAGGGAAACGTTGCGGCCAAGGAAGTACGGCAAGACGCACATGGCCTCTGCCACGCCCACGTGGTGACGCAAGCACCCCCGTTGCCGTTTTGGTGATAAAGGGGTCAATAAAGCGGCTCTACCTGCTGCGCAGCTGTCAGGACCTTCTACTCTGACGATAAAGCAGGTGGACGGCGCAACCCTCCAACAGAGAACGTCATCGTGGGCTCCACCTCAGAGACTGCCCTCTCTGCGGGCAGTACAGCGCGGTTGGCCGCCTGTCGGCCACCGCGCCCACCTTTATAAACAATGGACCGTGTCCATGGACGAACGGACGGCGGTGGACTCCTGGTCCACCCTGCCTCTGCCATGTGGGAGCCAACGTGAAGGCCAAGCCGAGTAAAGCGCCAGAGGCGCCTATAAAAGGCAGAGGACATCCATCGTAGCACGGGTCGACTCTTTGCGTGCTACAACCCTTGTAAATCCTAGCAACACTTGGTAGGATAGCCTCTGACTGGAGAAGGAAGAAGACGATCACTTCCCTCCCCGGGCAAGAACTGCCTCAAGGGGGCCTCCGGCAAGCTCCATTGTACTGTAACCTCCATCATCTAATACAGACAAGCAGGAGTAGCGGTCTTACCTCCTCACGAGGGCCGTGAACCTAGGTAAGGGCCGGTGTGTCCCTCTGTCGTGTGTGTGTCTTCTTCGGGTCCGGCGAGCAACGTCGCGGAGCCACTCGAGGGTCTAGACCTACGCGTTCAATCCCCTTCACGAACTACACTTCAGGAAGTGACTACCCCTGATTCTTGGGAGTCATAACCCGACAAATTCGATATGTCTATCTGGTGGCATTCCAGGTAATTCATCCGGGAAAACATCGGGATATTCTTGGCTATGCGCACATCCTCTAGGCTAACCCCCTTAAGAGCATTTATCTTAGCTTCTCCGAACCGTATGTGTAGACCTATATCTGATTCTCTTTCCCCCTGGTGTCCTGAGTGTAATAGCCCGTAGCGCACAGTCTAGCTGGCCATCATATTTTGCCATCCAATCCATTCATATGATTACGTCTAAGCCTTGTGACTCTAACATAATGAGATCAATGGGAAAAGCATAAGCTCCAATTTATATGGTTAATTGGTGGCACCCCGTCCTTGCTAGCATATCACCACCAGGAGAGCACACTTTAATATTTTCCTTAAGAGTTTGGGTAGCTAACTTATTCTTATCGACAAAACTCTTTGATATGAATGAATGAGATTCTCCGGTATCAAAGAGTACAAGTGTGATGCATGTATTAATCACAAACTTACCAAGCACCAGGTCAGGCTCATCACACACTTCTTCCAAGGTCACATGATTAACAGTTGCCTTCTGAAACGAATTTGACTTGGGTCCGTCGTCACCCTTCTTTTCTGGACAATCGTTGGCATAGTGTCTCGTTTTTTTGCACTTCCAACACTCAACTTGACTAATATCTTTCCTGCCAGCATGATTGTTGTTGCGGTTATGACCAATGCTTCCATTGTTTTGATTATTATCTCTCCCATGGTTGTTTCCTTTGTGGCCATTGTGGTGGTGGCCGTTTCCTCCATTGCCACCACGGTGGTTGTGTCCATTGCTGCCACTCTTTTAATATCCAGAACTATTATTATTATCATGGGAAGTACGGACCTCGTGACTTGGCCCTGTATGGTGGCAAGAATAACATCTTTATCCATCAAGGACTGATAATTTGGAGCATGAACAACTGACAACTGAACAGCGAGCTCATCATTTAGACCATCCATAAATCTCTCACGTCTCTTTGCATCAGTATCAACATCTTCTGGGGCATAGCGAGCGAGATCACCAAAAGCAGTAATATATTCGAAAACAGTGCGTTGGTTCTGTCGGAGGTTGCGGAACTCTCTGCTCTTCAAAGTCATAACACCGGATGAGACATGAGCATTGCGGAAACCTTCTTCAAACATCTCCCAAGTAACATCAGCAATGGGGTGGGTTATCTAGAAATTATCCCACCATGTAGCAGCTGGCCCTTCTAGTAAGTGAGCGGCAAACCTCACCTTCTCCGCAACAGTGCACCCCACAGTTACTAAATCTATATTAACAGAACGGATCCGACCCGGTGGAAAACTTTGCAGGCCTCAACCTCAAAAACCTTGTGAGCATATCCGCCTGCGGGGGTGGATTGTTGTTGTTGTTGTTTGCCATGAACTGCGTCATCACCTGCATGAACTGAGTTTGCGCGGCAATCAACTGCTGGAACTGCTCATTGTTGTCGGGATCTCGGCAAGGAGACATCTGTTGGGTGAGCATAGATAAGTACAGATGGAAACAGACTAAGAAAAAATACTACCCATATATATCATGATCACACCAACACGTAGCAATCAATATTTAATCCATCCAATCAATTTTAAAAAAGTCCTCAAATATAGGGTATAGAGTCACACGAAAATTCCTAATACTTTTACAGTTTGCAAACAATTTAGAAAAAACGCGAAGATAGCATTGTCGTACCACATAAGTTGGTACGATCAACACTGGACCCTGGAGACGAATATGATATATTAACTAACGTTGCATGGTGGTCTCTCTACGCTACTTGAACAGCTTCAGGTATTCCCTTGAGTTCATGCACTTGCGCTTCCTGGAGCGAGTGTTCCTTGCTGGAGTGTCTTCCTCATCGCTAGAGATATAGTGAATCACTTCTTCAGGATCCTCCTCTTCTTCCCCATCATCTTGCGCGAGTGCAGCTTCATCTCCAGCATCATCATCGTCGTCGTCGTTGTCGGTGTCACCATCATCGTCGTCGGCGTCGTCTTCATGGTCGCCGGCATAGTCATCTCCACCATTGTTGCTGCCATTGTTGCCGTCATTGTCATCAGCGTCGTCATTTGGCGGTGGCGGTGGTGGATTGAGCTGTGCTTGAAGGGCTGCGATTTGGGCGTCCTTCGCGGCGTTCTCTAGCTGCAAGTTGTGGAGCTGTTCTTCCAGGAGTCATGCGAGATATTCCAGCGTCTGATTTTCCTGGGTCTTCCCGTGTATGACCGCCATGGCCTGTTCAAACTTCACCATCGACATATTCTCGCTCATCTCCATGCAGGTGGCATAGTAATCCATATCTTGCATGTGTTTTCCAGTCGTGGACACGTCCAGCCTATTACCCGGTGACCTGCATGCCCGGCGTTGCTCATCACGCTTTCCAAACTTGCGGAACTCAGCATCCAGTTTATCATAATGAGTGTAGCAGAGGCTAGACATTAGATGTGGCATAGCTGAATCAACTCCTCTAGTCCAGGCACTAGTGGAAAAAGAGGCTCCAGTCCCGGTTTCAGAGGGCCTATACTCCCGATGTAGCAACCGGAACTGTCTGGCCGGGACTAGAGCGTTCAATACGAACCGGGACCGCACCCCCCCAATTAGAGCTCCGCACGTGGAGGTGGCAAGGCGCGTAGGGGCGAACTCTTTAGTCCCGGTTCGTGTTACGAACCGGGACTAGGGTTTTGTTTTTTTTTACATTTCAGTGTTTTGTTTTTTTTCATTTCAAGGTTTTACTTTTTTTTCGACCGGTTTTCTGGGTAGGGGTTTCGGATGGTACCACGTCGATGCGTGACGGTAGGGGGTTTCGGATGGTACCACGTCGATGCTATAGTCGATGTGTGATGGTAGGGCGTTTCGGATGGTACCATATCGATGCGTCGGGGGTAGGGGTTTCAGATGCTACGGCTTCGATGGGCGAAAAACACGTATAAATTATTATACGAACCTAGATGAAGTTGCATCATGCATATATATAATTACATGAAAATCATGTGTTGATAACACATCCACATTTAAGTGTGCGTGGTACATGAAGATCACGTTTATCCGATCCAGATACTTAGAAGTACTTTGTTATATGGAGATCACTATATATTACATGTCCGCACTAGTCAAAATAGTGGTACTCTCCGGTCTCCGGTATGACATGGGCGAGGTAAAATCCCTCTGCAAGTGCCCTGAAGCGGGTCTTTATTGGTAACTCGTTGCGCTTTCTTGCCAACTGTAATAAAATGATATCACAATGAATACATGAGATATGAAATGAATAAAACTCATCACGATTGATGGTACAAAAATAATGTTGTGACTAGAGTTTTACGTACTTGGATACTTCTTTTGCTCTTCAAACTCTCGTTGACCACAGTGTGCATGTACTTGCAAACGTAGAATCCACATAGATCAGTCCCTATTGGTTGTTTAAGGCAAGTCTATAGAAGAATATAATTTAATCGAATAATAATAAAGTATGATAATGGTGCATGGGACTAGTTATAGTACTACTTACATCGTTACTACGCCAGCGCAGTTTCTCTGGCCATCCACTGTTCGGATGTTCCGCGAGTAACATTTTTCAAACGCTGTATGACAAGAAAATGAATGAATGAGTCATAAATTCTTTGATATTAGGAAATGAACGAAAGAGGCGATAAGAAAAGAAAGTACCTTGCCACCAAATAAAAACAGGTCTTATATTGTTTAGGGCATCTTCTTAACGAGTCAAGGACAACAATTTCTCCTTTCCGCAAGTTAATAACGATAAGAATGTAGTGGAACCTGCGCATGTTTATAAATAGTCATGCATAACTCATCAATTAAAGTTTAGCAGGTTGCAGCAAATGTTCCAAGAGGCACATGACACGCCCAAGAAGTTTAGCAGGTTGCATCAAATGTTTTTTTGTCACGTGCATCACGTCGATTGCAGAGTGAATCTCTAGCATTATCCAATATGGCAGCTCCCAAAATATAGATTTCTTCTTCCACATGGGTACGTGGTTGTTTGCGTCATTCGGAACAGTGAGTCCGCCAGGACCCTTTCCAAAGATTACATTTAAATCCTTGACCATATCATGTATAACAGAACTAGAAGGGCGGGTAGGCCTCGACCGATGATCTGCCTCACATTTGTAATGCTTGCCTTTCTTCCTTAACGGATGCTTGGGTACAAGAAACCGACAATGACCCGGGTACACATTCTTGTTACCTAAATGTATACTATCAGTCTCAGCTAAACAGTGCGTGCATGGAGGAAGGTTATAGATACATAGAGTCACGGGCCAAGTGTTGTGGCTGGAGCTCTGCTCTCCAAAAGGATTAAAGCCATCTGTACTTAGACCAAATCTTAAGTTCCTTGCGTCATCTGAAAATGTCGGGAACTCTCTGTCAATTTTTCTCCACTGGGACCCATCCGCGGGGTGTCTCAACATCAAGTCTTTTTTATGATCTTCTTTGTGCCATCGCAACAACTTGGCATGCTCTCTATTGCTGAACAAATGTTTCAACCGTGGTATTATAGGAGCATACCACATCACCTTTGCAGGAATCCTCTTCCTGGGGCGCGGCTCGCCCTCACCATCACCAGGGTCATCTCGCCCGATCTTATACCGCAAAGCACCGCATACAGGACATGCATTCAATTTTTCGTGCTCACCGCGGTAGAGGATGCAATCATTAATGCATGCGTGTATCTTATGCACCTCTAATCCTAGAGGGCATACCATCTTCTTTGCTTCGTACGTACTAGACGGTAATTCGTTATCCTTTGAAAGCATCTTCTTAATAATTTTTAACAAATTTTCAAATCGCTTGTCAGAAGTACCATTCTTTGCCTTCCATTGCAGCAATTCAAGTGTGGTACCCAGCTTTTTCTGGTCATTTTGACAAGTTGGGTACAACAATTTGGCGTGATCAGCTAACATACGCTCCAACTTCAACCTTTCGTTTTCACTTCCACAGTCCATTTGTGCATCACGAATGGCCCGACGAAGATCATCGTCGGGCTCATCAATAATGGGATCTTCTTCAGTTTCGTCTTCTCCCATTGTGGTATCACTGAACCAAGGATACTTGTCATTATCCTCCTCTTCTTCATTTTCTTCCATGATAACCCCTGTTTCTCCGTGCTTGGTCCAACAATAATAACCAGGCATAAAACTATTATGTAAGAGGTGTGAGTGAATGACTTTTGAGGTAGAGTGATCACTCATATTCTTGCAGGCACTACATGGACAACGAATAAAACCGTTCTTCGGCTTGTTTGCCTCAGCCACATGGAGAAAATTATGCATGCCATCAATGAACTCAGGACAACATCGGTCACCGTACATCCATTGTCGGTTCATCTGTATTACATAAAAGTATATCGAACCCCATTATTACACTACTGTCATAAATAATATGTAAGAGCAAATTAATTAATACAATGTCATCCATTAAAATAAGAGTAGAGTAGTGACAACTGGTAATACATAGTTCTCATAAAACATACATTAACTGAAACAAATATAAAAATTATCTAAAGAATTTAAATCCAGCAACAAATGCGATCAAAATCGCAACTAAGGTAAATACTGAACCCACATCATAATGATACCAAGCCTCCCGATTAATGGCATATTTTCTAATCCTTTTTATATTCAAGCGCATTGCATCCATCTTGATCTCGTTACCATCGACCACGTCGGTAAGTTTGAGATCTAATTTCATCTTATCTTCTAAGCATTAAAGATAAAGATCTTCACTTCTTTTCAATTTTGCTTTCAAATCATTGTTTTCTTTATCCAAAAACTCGACAATAGGGTCAGGTTCAATTTCCAGTTCAACTACCTCCTAGATAAAAATAAATCTATGTCAAGTTGGTCGACATAATTGCCAGAAACACAAAATGAAATAAATAGTTTTGAAAATATACCACATCCGAATCATAGACCGGACGAGAACCGACGGGGACGGATATCAGAACCATGACTCTATACATATAATACAAGTTAGAAAATTATAGAAGTAATAACTATGCATCTAAAACAATAAAGCTATGTTTTTAAAAATCAAATAAAATAAAAGATAGAGGCTCACCAAGGCGGTGCCAGTGACGGGACGGCACGGGCGATTGACGTCGATAAGGCTCCTCACGACACTAAAACACATAAATCATTATTTAGTTTGAGCACAAATTGCACATATGAAACAAATTAAATCCTAACTTAGGCATTTCATCAAACACCTTGCTTGCACAAAAAAATTGAAATGAGCAAAATGAGCTAAATAAACAATGCTGGAAAAAGGATGAAGCGGCTAACCGTGGGATGCCTTCAATCTTGCCAAATGGTGAATTTTTTTTGAGGAAATGGGGATGAAATGGAGAGGAAAGGGAGATGAAATGGAGTTGAAAATGGTGAGCTCGGGTTGAGCTGAGAAAATGGTGAGCTCGGGTGGGAAGAAGGTGGTATTATAGCCGAATTATTAGTCCCGGTTCATAACACGAACCGGGACTAAAGGTTGCTGGCGCTGGGCCCCGCGCCTGCCACCGCATGTGGAGACCCTTTGGTCCCGGTTCGTGGCACGAACCGGGACTAAAGGTCCCCAAAAAGTTACACCTCGGAGCTTCCACCCCTTTAGTCCCGGTCCAAATTTAATTTGGGACTAAAGGGGTGAACCTAAGCTCTGTTTTCCACAAGTGAGGTCGGGTACGTGATGTACTCCACATCTTCAAAGTTTGGAATCGTTGAATCAGCTCTCATGATGGTACGTATTTCCCATCTTTCAACCCCAGGTACGTTGGTGTTCTCTTGTCTTCCTTCTTGGAATGGCAAGTAGCACAGCGCTTGAAATTGTTCCGGAGTTGACTTCACCAACTGAAGAGGGAACTAATGATAATCAAGATCATGAAACTACGAAAGAGGATACTATAATACTTCGCAGGTCAACAAGGACACGTACAGCTCCTGAACTGGACGGCAATCCCGTCATGAACGTCATGATAGTTGATAATGATGACCCTGCGACGTATGATGAAGCGCTGATGAGCTCAGATTCCAACAAATGGCTAGAAGTCATGAAATACGAAATGGAATCCATGTATGAAAACCAAGTGTGGACTTTGGTGGACCTACCCAATGACCGCAAAGCCGTTGAGAACAAATGGATTTTCAAGAAGAAAACTGACGATGATTGTAATGTGACCGTCTATAAGGCTCGACTAGTCGCAAAGGGTTTTTGACAAATTCAAGGAATTGACTATGAGGAGATTTTCTCTCATGTAGCGATGCTGAAGTCTGTTAGGATTATTTTAGCAATTGCTGCATTTTTCGATTACGAAATCTAGCAAATGGATGTCAAAACTGCGTTCTTTAATGGTCACGTTGAGGAAGAGTTGTACATGGTGCAACCCAAAGGTTTTGTCGGTCCTAAGGATGCTGACAAGGTATGCAAACTTCAGCGATCCAATTATGGACTGAAGCAAGCATCCCGGAGTTGGAACCTCCGCTTTGATGAGGTGATCAAAGGGTTTGGATTTGTCCAAACTTATGGAGAAGCTTGTATCTACAAGAAAGTGAGTGGGAGCTCTGTAGCATTTCTAGTACTATATGTGGATGACATATTGTTGATTGGAAATGATATAGAATTTTTGAATAGTATAAAAGGTTGTTTTAACAATAGTTTTTCCATGAAGGACCTTGGTGAAGCATCGTATATATTAGGCATCAAAATCTATAGATATATATCAAGACGCTTAATTGGGCTTTCGCAAAGTACATGCCTTGACAAGATTCTCAAGAAGTTTCGAATGGACGAAAGTAAGAAAGCACTCTTACCTATGTTGCAAGGAAAGACACTGAGTCAGACTCAAAGTCCAGCTACATCGGAAGATAGAGAATTGATGAACAAGATCCCCTATGTCTCGACCATAGGCTCTATCATGTATGATATGCTATGTACAAGACCGGATGTAGCACATACTATTAGCTTGACTAGAAGGTACCAATCTGATCCAAGTTTGGAACACTGGATGGTAGTCAAGAATATCCTAAAGTACTTAAGAAGGACTAAGAATATGTTTCTCGTGTATGACGGTGAAGAAGAGATCGTCGCAAGATGTTACGTCGATGCTAGCTTCGACACCGATCCGGATGACTCTAAGTCACAATCTGGGTACGTATTTCTTATGAATGGAGGAGCAGTAATATGGAGGAGTTCCAAGCAACCCGTGGTGGCGGGATCGTCAACAGAAGCGGAATATGTTGCTGCCTCGGAGGCAGCGCAGGAAGGAGTTTGGATGAAGGAGTTCATATCCGAACTAGGTGTGGTTCCAAGTCCGTTGGATCTGATGGTTATCTATTGTGACAACAATGGTGTCATAGCCAATGCTAAAGAACCAAGGTCTCACAAGAATTCCAAGCATTTTAAGCGCCGTTTTCACTCCATCCGTGAGCATGTCAAGGATGGTGATATAAAGATTTGCAAAGTGCATACGGATCTGAATGTAGCAGATCCTTTTACTAAACAACTCCCAAGGGCAAAACATGATCAACACCGGAACTCCATGGGTGCTAGGGTCATTACAATGTAACACAGATTATTGCCCCTAATGCAAGTGGGAGACTGAAAGGAATATGCCCGAGAGGCAATAATAAAGTGGTTATTATCTTATTCCATGTTTATGATAAATGTTTATTTCTCATGATAGAATTGTATTAATCGGAAACGTTAATACATGTGTGACTAATGAACAAATTAGAGTTCCTAGTAATGCCTCTCGTTTAACTAGCTCGTTGATTAACTGATGATCAAGGTTTCCTGATCATGAACATTGGATGTTGTTAATCCCTGGATCATGTCATTAGGAGAATGATATGATGAACACACACCCAAATTAAGTATAGCAATACGATCAAGTCATTAAGTTTATATTTGAAATGGATCAACCCGATAAGGTTGTATCCCGTGTATAGTGCTAGTCTCTGGATCGACTCGCTAGCACACACGTTTCCGAATGAATATCAAAATCCAGCACATCATTATTACAACGTACTACTGATCCAGAAAAATATAATCCTTACAATTTGCATAGCTCACGGCTAGCTCAAATAAAATACCAAGTAACAAATAACCGCGGAAATAAATAAGATTTAAGGCTCCATCTAGGCGTGCCACAGGCGACCATGTTGAGTGGAGTCTCGCGACCTACCGCAACATTCACTCGGAATCGGTATATCCTACAATGATGAGTTGCAGCCAGAACAACCACTGGTCAACACAATTGAATTGTATTGGCAAGATTTGCAAAAAGAATGGTTGTTTATTACACCTAGCATCTACATGCATATTTGGCTAGGTGGAGGTTTCGGCTATTTTGCGAAAAAGCAATACATTTATCCTATCATTTGATAAAAACAAGTTTTCAATAACAACTTGGACACACGGCTTGACAACAGGTGCTCCTACCCATTAGTTCAATCACAAGTTTTAAGAAATTATGAAATTGGGATGAGTAAGAATTTGACATAATTACAAGCCTAGTTGTTCAATTCGTCCTTAACCAAGGATATGGCTAAGATCTTAGTTTTAGACTCTCAAGAGTTTTCTACACTTTACCCGTAAGACCCGATTAGCCCCGTTTCCCAAAACACACAATTTGTATAATGGTTGGGAGAAAACCAAGATAAAACTTTTGGACTATAGACCCTCAAACCACCTGCGGACCGGTACAACCTACTATATGCTACATCTGCTAGTCACGACGGGTTCGAGGTTCTATAACTTACTAAGTTCCATCAACGCCCATACTTATGTTGACAAACGGTTGTACACGTAAACTACCAAACAAGCAACCAATATAATTTTCTTTGAAAACCTAGGCGGCGGACCCCACCATACAACACACTCCGATGACCACTCTAGCAATCCGCCCAGACAATTGATTAACTTAAGTTGTTTTCATCATAACGAAAAATCTCAGTAACTTTGAAATCCTTTTCATATCATGAATTCCATAACCCCATATACTAAGCATGGCTAAGCACAACTATACTTACGATGGCGACAAGAGGACAAAAGTTGTCATGGTGGAAACATATGGCTATCCTATCTGGGTTTGCATAGCATAGCGTTACAACATTTCCTATACATGAAAGACTACATAAAAATCTAATAATGCAATGGAAAATAATAGGACGTTTATGGTAAAAGCACACTTGCCTTGAGTGTTGTTGTTGTTCGCGCAGTCCTCACAATCGCAAGGGTTGCACTCCGCACAATATACACCATATCGATAACACCACAATAAGAACAACATACAATTACCAAAATGCAAACACATGTATGCATGTCGAATTAATATTGAATATTGTTTTTGTTTGTTTTTTGGTTATTAAACCAGAACGATGCTCATGCAATTTATTGGAATGCAACATGAGAATTTATACTATTTACAAAGTCTTTTAGAGGGTTGGTTATGGTTGTAGCGTACCTGCACTTTAAATAAGGCAGATACCTGTGTATAGTGCAAATCCCTGGATCGATTCGTTTGCACACACAGTTTACGATGTAATATCACAACAAAGTATCAATTTTATTACATCGATGATCCAGACTTACAAAATATTCATTACAAGTTGCATAGGATAAAGCTAGCTTTGAAATAGTACACAGCGGAAATACAATAGCAGTGAGTCTCTATCACTTCCATGCTGGCACAGGCGAAAACATGTTGGTTGTAGACTCAAAACCTATAAACGAAACCTCGCTCGTCATCTGAACAATCTGCAATAAGAAAAATATTGCAACAACGTGGGTCAGATCCCATTAAAAATAGAGTCTGGCAAGTGACACTATGGTGGACACTTAATGGAATAACTCTATAGCCTATATGCATATTTGGCTGGTGGAGTTCAAGGCTATTTTGCATAAAGCCAATTTTTCCTATCTCTTTGGAAAACACTTTCTTCAAATTAAGACAAGTATGGCATGAAAACCATAAATCTCATCTTCCCTTGTTCACCCATCAAGTTTTATTTCTGAAGTTGGAATGATGGAATCCTCCGTTGACGTCCGTGATCAGCTGCTCAAATTGTCCGTACCGGGGACACGGCTAAGTACTTAGCTTTACACTCTGCAGAGGTTGTGCACGTTCACCATTGTACCGATTCAACCAATTTATCCTTTACACACCATTTGTGAAAAGGAAAGGAGAAAAATGAGACGAGATCTTTCAGAAGCATTTTCCCTCCCACTCTAGCTTGACCCGTTCCACCTAACATCCCCCTACATCTGCTTGTCAAGCCGGAGAGAGTCCACGCAACATAATTGATCAAGCCAGAGCCCATATGGCAATGGCTGCACTGGAAGCAATCGTCACTCGGAGTTCTTCAGTTTCCTCTGTTCCCTGGGTGGCCATCCACAAGTGCACATACTCCAGGAATCATAGACATGGACCTGAGTAGCCACTCAACTTCGCCACCATACAACCAATCCACCCAGGAGATTCATTAACTTAGTGGATGTGCACTCTCAGGTGAAAATCACCATGCTCACGGCCCTAAGTATAATAGACATTCATCTTAGGCGACGACAACCATGAGCACAGCCCTGAGTAGTCACTTAACATTTTGTAGAACTTTTCATCAATTGCATAGCATCAATACATCTACTAAGTATTTTATAGGAACCTAGACACAGGAGTAAGGGAATTCTACACAGGTTTAGCATAGCAATACTATCCTACTCATGCATATAAAAATACACTAAGTAATGCATATAGAAAATAATAAGAAGTTTATGAGGTGTGCCACTTGCCTTTGAATGTTGTCGTTGTTCGCAAACTCTTTTCAACAACGAACGTTTGCTCTCCGTTTAATCTAAACAGTATAAGCAAACAACAATTCAACAATCAACAAACAGCAATCATCAAACCTACATGTTCATATCTAGTGAACAAACAAGTTTTGTAAACTTCTAAGGAAAACATGACATGCATGAAAATCTTTTAAGTTAATGCAAGGAAATGTGTTGGTCAAAAATGACTAAGGACTAAGATCATAAGTTGAATATAATATATTGTTTTATATCATCTTGAATAAGACCTCTAACGGCTTAGTCTTGATGTGTAGAAATATTTAGAGTAAATACTATGTCATTTCTTCAAGATGATCAACAATTATTATCAACTCTTTGTAAATTGGACATTCACTATAGTGAGAGAGACAGACACCCGGCCAGCCACTTAAATTGTGGAACAGGTCTCATGTACGTGGACATGTAAGGTTTGTTTCCAAGCCGCTTCATCTCACTATGCCGCTAGGATCCAACAAACTTCAAGACGATAATATCATGATCAAAAATTGTTTATGTCAAATGTGAAAGACAAGATTAGAAAAGAGGGAAAAGATAGAAGAAAGATGTAGTTGTCCTCCAGGCTTCATCTCCAGACTTGTAATATTCTCCTTGATGATGTCTTGATTGAAGTTTTGATAGACTTGATAAATCTTCAGACTTGGTGGTTCTTGTATCCTCGAGGCTGGTCTTGGATTTACTTAGTCATCATGAAGTCTAACAGAAGAAGGAGGGAGAAAAGAAAGAAAGAAAGAGGGAGAAAGACTTAGAAAAATATTTCTGGTTGGTCTTCATGAACTTCTTCTTGATCTTTCTTCTAAGTGCTTCCACTCCTTGGAGATTCTTCTGGAGTCTTGTTTGGCTAAGTCCTTCATTGGTCTTCCAGCTCCATGTTGAAAATTACTAAGTGTCTAGGTGTAGCACTTCACCAAAATGCTAAGTTGAAGATATTTCTAACTTAGAGAAAAATAATGAAGAGGTTTTCCTATGAGGGATATAATTATATAATAAAATATGTTATGCATGAAATGCAATTTTTATTCACAAGAAGCATCAAAATGAGTTTTGTGATTTCTTTATAAATATGCATGAATTTATAAATGCAATTTTAGTTAATTTCTATTTTTGGAAAATATAATAAAAGGAATAATTATAAGATTAAAGTTTTCTATGATTAAATTTTTATAATATAATTTTATAAATAGTGTTGATAGACAGGGAGCATTTAATTAAATTTATAGCAATTTGATTCAATCAAAATTAATATTTCTATTAATAGCTATGTTGAAAATACTCAAACTATTCAATATATAACTATGAATTCATTCAAATATCACTCAAAATATTTTATAGCAGTGGCATCAATTTACAAATATTCTAAAGTTTCTAAAACAATTTCATTTGCAATTTTTGGATTAATAGATTTAAAGTTATGCCAAAAATACTCAAATCCACCATTTGAAATTTGGATATTTTATACTAAGTCAAATTTGAATTTTGGCAGATCCAAAATATTCTACATGTTGAGGGCTTTCCAAATATATAAAAATATTTGAATTTGGATATGTGAGTAAAAGGTTATAACAAATCTAAGTTACGGGGGCTTTTCTGCAAAACTGCCAATTAATTAAATCGAGAAATTCATTTTCCACGTCAGCGCTGACTGGGCTGCTGACGCGGAGCTGACGTGGCTGCTGACTGGATTAAGTGATTGAATCTAGGCCGTCCAGATCTAGATCTACGATCCAGATCTAACGGTACCGATTCGAATTAAAGCTTCTAATCTACGCCGTCAGATCGAGATTGAAGGGCTCACAGTGCTTGACCAGGAGGTGGCGGCGGGAGCTCGCCGGAGCTGGCGGTGGTGGCGGCGCCTGCGTCGGCTTTGGACACGCCGGTCGTTCCCGTACTCCCCCGAGCTCACGGAGTCGACGACCGCGTGCAGCGTGAGGTGGCTGAGGCGATGGTGCCGGTTGTTGGTGTCGGGGTACTCCGGTTCGCCGACTATTTTTCGCCGGAGCCGAAGGAAGGCGGAGGTGACTTCGGTCGTGGATGAACTCGACGGTCTGGGCGCTAGGAAAATTCGAAAGCATGTTAGGGAGGTGCGCGCGTGCGAGACAAGGAGGATGATGGGAAGAGGAGAGACCAAGGTCGACGGAGCTCACCGGGTTTGAAGAAACTCGCCGGCGGTAGTGGATGATTCCGGCGGTCGATTTCTCCGGCCTGGCGGCGTGAAACGGAGAGGAAGGAGAGGGGAAACGGAGGCGGGGACGCGGGGTTTATATGGGGCAGAGGAGGGAACAAATCCCGCAAAGAACTCGCCGGATTTTAGAAAGGATTTGCCGGCGGGATTTTCGGCCGTGATCTTCTCCAGGGGAGGACGACGATGACGTCAGCGATGACGTCATCCAGGAATCTCCTTTTTTGTTTTTATTTATTTAATTCATAACTTTTGATTTAGGTGTCCAAATAATGTCAAACAATTTTCTAAAAAATTGTAAAATTATTATCTTTGTGTTAAACCAGTTGTGGGCATGTTTTGAACATTTTTGAAAAATAATATTTTGAAATATGGCTTAAATACAAATTTGACACTTTATGTTAAATTTAAAACTAGGATTTAATTAATTTTATTTTTGGCTAAAATAAATTCTATGAAATACCCATATTCAAAATGTTTGAATTTAAGTTGTTTAAACTCATATTCCAATATTAAATAAATTTTAGCTTTAATTAAATATCACATTACAACTATTTGAAGTGAAAAGAGAAAATGTAATGTAATCATTTTTAATTTAAATTATTTTGTGCACCATTAAATTTTTTATATTAAGATAAATTATTTGATAACTTCATAAACCACTTTGGAAAGATTTTAGATTTAATTCATTTCTTATATAGAATATATTAATCAATTCATGCTTTGAAAATAATGAAATTCATGTAAGCAAATGAAATGTTTATTTGGGTAATTTATTAATTTTAATTTATGAAGTTTTTAAGGTTATAAACTATAGGCTTATAATTTCCAAACTATATTTTGAACCTAGTTAAATGAATAATAATCTTTTGGCAAAGATATAATGTTTTCAATAGTTTAAAAAATAACACTTGTAATTATTATTTTAATTTTATGTATTGCTATTGCTAAGTGGTTGAATTCAAATACTTATAAAGAAACATTTTATTTCATGAATATGGTTTGAAGGTTTGTGAAACATTTGTCAAATTATATATTAAGGTTTTAATAATTACAATGGACAATAAATTGTTTAACTTGAAACAACTTTTGAAAATAATGATAGAGTGAGATCTTTGAAATATTAAACTCTTTCAATAAGTTTGAAGTCTTTCTTAGTTGGTTTTCTTATGCATTTAAATGTTTTATTTTAATTAAAAACAAAAAAATTAAATTTTAGTGATTTTTGAACATTATACAATGTTGGGATGTTACAAATTCTCTACATGATTAGTTGTTCGAATATTATATATTACATCCTCTGGATAGACAATTCAATTATCTTCCAGAAATAAAAGGATTTGGTTCATTTGGACTTATAGAAATAAGGTTATGCCAAAAATATTATATCTAATGTTTTAATATCTGCAGCTCTAGGTTCGGTAAACTTACAATGTTTTTACATAATCAGAATCTACGTGGAAAACAATATCCAACGGTGTTTCATTTGAAATTTTCTGACGTGTACATTATTTCATATGAGCATCACAAGATCTACAATTTCTCTGTTTTTTTCTATTTCGAATTTCCAGCTCAAACCACAACATGCAAGTTCTAATTGGATGATAACCTTTCATCTAAGTGACCCGTTCCGCTCCATTGATTCAACATCCAGCGGCTGTTGTGTTTCTTCTCAGATGAGAAGACCAGTACGTAGAGAATGGTTGTAGATGAACTCACGGAACCTACGTTGCAGCTCGGGTGTAAACGGCGGCGACGTTCAGAGTCTCCTGGGTTTGGCGACGGCGGAGGTTCTTCTTAGATCTTCTTCTCCTCCTCTGCTAGCTCCAAACGGTGTTGTGACGAATCCCGAGGCGGTTCTCCGGCGAACTTCCGTCAACGAGACTGATTCGACTAGTGCATGATTGTGAGATTGAATCATTAAAAACGGTGCAAAGATGAAATAAGAACAACAAGGGATAGGGTAGATGGATTCGGGGAGGTCCCGGACATGTGACAAGAACCTTCCGAAACTCCGGACGGCGACAATGACGGCGAGCTCCGCTGAGCACGAAACTGGCAGCTAGGGTTTTGTGGTTTGCGAGAAAACGGAACCACGGAGCTGAGAGGATATTTATACGAAGCTTTTGATTGGCAAAGGTTTAACGATTCGTACAGGAGGTTGAGATTTCCTTGAAACCCAGTTCGGTTTAGAGAGAACGTACGACTTCAGGAGTCGTTTCCGATTCAGTTTTCAGAGAAACAACGTACAGCATGTTTCGTCAGAAAATAGGAACGAAGGATAACAGAGCTTAGGAGAGAAAAGGAAAAGCTGGTACGGTTTTCTTCTTTGGCCAAAATAGTCTATGGCTGCTCCTATTCTCCTTTCTTTATTGGCTCTTCCTTCACACGTAAAATTCTATAGCAATTTATATTTATGCTTATAAGCACAAGGACTTATTTAAAACTTGAACTGATTCCAGTATATTAAAATTTGAGGTTTGTGATCATTAAACTTATTAAATGTGAAAGAATGATGCATAATTGTATGATGCAATGCACATGAGTTTGCAAACATCCAAATTTAAAATTAGGGATGTGACAATATTGTTGTACTGAGCATACGAAGTAACCTTAATCCTTAGACCATGAGATCATACCAAATCACTAACACCGGAAGAATGGTTTGATGACATCAAACATCACACCGTAACAGGGTGACTATAAAGGTGGCATTGGGTATTCTGAAAGTATTAGTTGAGGCTCATGGATCAAGAAGTGGGATTTGTCCATCCAGATGACGGAGAGATATACTCTGTGCCCTCTCGGTGATATCACATTGACACCGCTTGCAAGCACGTGACTAGGTCACAAGGATGTCATATCACAGAACGAGTAAAGAGTACTTGTCGGGAACGAGATCGAATTAGGTATAGATGATACCAATGATCGGATCTCGGACAAGTAAACTATCGCGAGACAAAAGGAATTGGTTATGACGTTTTTGGTCACACGTTCACAAGATTCATCGTCGAATATGTAGGAGTCATTACGGATCTCCAGATCCCGCTGTTGACTATTGATCGGAGAGGTGTCTCGATCATGTCTACATTATTCACGAACCGTAGGGTGACACACTTAAGGTTTGTCGGTCCTTTTGGGTAGACATGAAATTTCTGAGAAAAGTTTGGACAACACCAAAATTATTTCGGGTAATATTGAAATAGTTCAATGGGTTATTTTCAAAGGTTGCCAATTGTTTTAATAGAATTAACAAATGAACCAGGGGATAGGTGTTAATGTTTGTAAATAGAATTAATAAATATTAAAAAGAAATGAATTTGTTTTATTTAATAAAGAAAAACCCTTGGGATTTTTGAGTGGAGATTAAAAGAGAATGAGTGGGTATGAGTGGATGATCCACTCACATCAAGAGGGAAGAGGTGGAGTCACCCCTAGGGGAAACGACCCAACCTCACCCCTCTCCTATATATGGAGGCGTGGGAGCTCCCTTTTGAGAACATACTTAATCCTCTCTCCCTCCTCCTGCTGCTCCACCTCACGGCCATCCGCTTGCGAAGCCATGGCCGTTTAGTTCTCCACCACACCACGCCATCGTGATGTTGGAGTTCATTGGTGATTCTACTACTTCCGCTGCCCCGCTGGATCGAGAGAACGGAGGTCGTCATCAAGCCGTACGTGTGACCGAGTACGGAGGCGCTGCCCGTGCAGCGCACATCTTCACGATCTTGAGATCGGCGAGTGAACGACTATATCATCCACGAGAATTATTCTTGAAACGTACGGTCTTCGAGGGTGAGTTTCTCTTGGAATATGTTCCACTCGTTACGAGCATCTACTAGATTAGATCTTGGCTTGTTAGTTTGTTCTCACCGTAGGAAAAAAATTGTTTTCTATGCTACGAACCCATCATGAACACACCAACACTACACATTAACGAACACATACAATTAAAAAATACAATCATAGCTTAGGATCAAAACTTATCAGTTCAGAGTAAACTAGAATAGACGACATAAACTCATGCATCTTCCTCCATGACGACCAACCAGGTGGTATCGCCATGGTCCGGGCACCTGCTCATCACCTCAGGTGTGGTCGAAGATGACCACATTAAAGATGCTTGTGGTCTGCTTCTTGAAAGTGAGGAACTGCCTGATCTTCAGATGGTCGACGAACACCTTGTCGCCCTCACTCTTGGTGGTCATCCTCCAACTGCAACCGGTGTTTGTGTGGATGACGATACTCAAGGGGATTGGACCGAACCACTTGACGAAGGCGACAGGTCCGGGCAACTTTCCCAACGTCGGTTTGAAGATGATCCGGAGGAAGTCCCGCGGCCCTTCCTCGTCGTGGATGTGACTGACGTTAGTCGGCCTTCCATGACGCTTTGTCCTGGCCGATCCACCCTCACTGGCCACCTCCGCCGGTGCGCCTACGTTGATCGGCAGACTCTGCAAAAATAACAAAAAGATAACAATTAGCGAGACCTCATACATACTAAAACAGGCTAAGTACATACACAAGAACAACAAGCTCAAATGCATAAGAACAACAATTAGCGTGGTCACACGACACACAAATGGATTGTTCGCAAACTAAGTCTAGTGTACAAGAAATTACACACACGACTAGGTTTGAGGACAACCCCTTGCCTTCCATAGTGCCACATTTCAATCATTGACCAAGACATAGGCAATTTAGTGAAAAACAAGCACACTGAAATACAAATGCAAGTGCAGAAATGCATAAGGTACCTCAATCTAGGACTACTCAACACAAATTCCCCTTAGTTCAAATCCCAACTAGTGTACATTACGAATGCCATTAGGGCTTCTCAAATGTCCTTCTAGGCTACTCATCACAGCCGTGATCCTTTTGATCTTTTACTTATTTACATCGGCCAGTTTGGGCAGATCGTATATCGCGTACTCCAGCTTCCCCTTTTCATCTTTAAGACTCTTCTTCTCGATCTGCAACACCTCTCTTCCTGCCTCTCATTCATGTTTCTTAGCTCTCAACACATGTGCTTGAGTTCGTTGCATGTTCTTGAGCATTGCATTATGACTCCTCAACTCCTCCAGTTCATCTTGCAGTCGGCTCTGGACAAACTAGCGCTACTTAGAACAACAGAATAACAAAACACACCATTATTAACTACCTATGTGGCTACTACTGCACAGACCCTTTTCCTCTTTGCATCTATAGGACAAAACAGATCGAATTTATAATCCTAACGAACAGAGAACAACGAGGGCAAAACCAAGATAGAAGAACATGCAAAGATAGAAGAACGAAACCGTCTAGCACGGTCGAACATCTAGCAGATCCATTCCTACTCTAATCCAAACTGAAAACTCTCAGTCTGAAGCCTATCCTACTAAAAACCGGAACATATTAGATCTGCATGTACTAAGAAATGACAAATAACTCTATGGAATGCATGAACTACGACGAAGATTAGGGGAAGATGAAACTTACCTCCATTGTCGAGATCGATGATGAGCTCAAGGTCTCTCGCGATAAGTAGATAAGAAGGTTCTTCTTCCGCGACCGTTCTTGCGGCTAAGGTCGCGGTCGTTGTCCCCATCATCTCCTACTCCGGTCCCACTCCTCCATGTAGCGGTGCGACATATTGGTGGGTGGTAGCGCAACCGGCGTCGCGAAAGTGACCAGGCGGCGATGAGGCGAGTTATAGCACGTGTTCCTAAAGCGACGCGCCATTTCGCCCTCCCATCCCCATACGAGCAATCAGTGGCGGAAGACAACGGGTAAGGCTCCACGGCAAGCGATAATCGACTGTTCCTCCCGGACCTGGCCCGAACGTGCTTTAATATCTGGTTAGTGTAACAACATACCAAACGGCCCGTTCTCCATACCCATAAAAACATTCACAATTTGCCAAACACGTTGTCGTGGTGGTGTCACGGCAGATGCCATAGGATGGCTAACTTGTGGGGCCGATGGACGTTGGTGGATCCGGGGAGGGATAGCGAGCTGAAGAGCTCACACGGGGAGGATCCCGGTATAACCGAGATCTCCCAAGAACAAGAAACAAGATCACAACTCAAGGGAAAAGATCTAGCAAACGCGAGCAAATGCACGAAGGCACACAACAACACACAGATGATATACCCAGGTTCAAGGCCCTCGTGGGGAGGTAACACCCCTACTCCTGCCTTTCCTCTCAATATAAGTGTGAAACAAGGGCTACAACTTGCTCTTAGAGCTCTTGAGGTGAAGGACAAGAGGAACTAGATGAACTCAAGGGAGGATGAAGTAAATGCCCTAGTAGTAAATGAGACTATAGTTTTGGCTCCCAAGTTGGTCTCTCCTTCACAGGAGCAGTTATGGCGCCTTTTATAGAGTTCCGGCCAGGAGGGCCGGAAACCCTAATCCGGCTTGGCCCCACCGGACAGGCCTAACCGTTATGTCGACACCGGCTAGTGCGACCTAGTTGCTGTGCTATCCGGCGTAGCCCCTTCGTCATCATTCCGGCAAGGACAGCAGGCGCCGTCCTGGAACATCATTGTCCCCCTGTCAGAGACAGGACATGTATCTGCCCATCCCGGATAGCCTTTTCCAGATTGCCGGGCTAGGCACGTCCAGTCTTGTCGTACCGTTGTCGTACCGGCTGACGCGCTCCCGTGTCAGGCGGGAGGTGACCATGCTTCCGTGTCAGGCGGGAGGTGACCATGCTTCCGTGTCAGGCGGAATGGTACTTCCCCCCGCATCAGGCGGGAAAGCCTGCTGCAGACTGTTGATGGCCTACCGGGATCCCTCATGCCGGTTACCTTCTTGCCCGACCTTACGAGTCCTTCCTGCACAAGCCCAGTAACCTGTTAGAACCGAGACAAATGTTCCGGTTAGTACTTACCCGGATTGCCTATCCGGTACGCCCGAGTACTTCTCCTTCCGGGAGTCTACCCGGAGCCATAAAATCCGAGATCCTTTCCGGATGCACCCGAGTTTGTCTTAGGATGAGTATCTCTAGGCCTAGCCTCCCGAAGATGTCTTAGCCTACCAGCAAAGACATCTTCGAGAAGCTAGTTCTTAGAGGAACCATCCGCTGATGCTTGTGCTGTTATGAGGGCTCGGGGTGGCTATTTATAGCTGCCAGAGATGACCCTTGCGCCTGCCAGGAGGCACCTTGCACTCTACCAACTCTGAAAGGTCAAGCTGCCCTTTCAGCGCACTAGGGGGTGGCCCTTGCTCTTGCCAAAGGTCAAGCACTGTTGCCACACTGTTGAATCACGCCGGGATCTGCCCTACCCGGGGGGCAGCCCCCCGACACACGTGGAATCCTAGTTGCCGCATACCGTAGACTTAAGAAGTCTTCGCCCACCCTAGGGTGGATGGTCCTGGCCCATTTACGTGCGGCTGAATCTTTTCTTTTTCTGTTTTCTTTTTTCCTTTTTCGTTTCTTTTTTGGTTGTTTCATTTTTCTTCTTAGTTTCATTTTTTCCATTTTTTCTGGTTTTGTGGATATTTTTAAACATGTTCAATAATAAATTTGTTCAAAAGTAATTTTTTACAATTATATATTTTAAAAATATTCAACTTTCTTAAATTTAAAATGTTTAATTTCTTTTAAAATTAAAATTGTTCAGTTTTTTAAAATATTTTTCAATATTTATATTTTGAAAAATATTCAACTTTCTTAAAATTTAAATGTTCAAAATTTAAAATATTCAAACTGAAATTTGTTTAAAACTAAAAATTGTTTAGTTTTTGAAAAAACTATGAGTTCATTTATTAAAAAGTAAAAAGGAGAGCAAATGTTGCTGAGCCGTTTCGGGAGCGGACGTAAGCGGGGAAACGCGGCCCGCTAGCGTCTGGGGATACGTGGAGTTTCTTTGATCCGCCCTACGCGGAGACTAGGAGCTCCCGCCAAACACGCCAAAAATGCTTCTTGCCAAATCTCGTACTCCCTCCGTTCAAAAATAAGTGTCTCAAATTTGTCAGAAAATAAGTATCTACACATACCATACAAATGTTGTGTGGATGAGGAACCATCATGCCTAAAGCCCGGCCCGGCCCGGCCCAAGATATGGCCGGGTACCCACCCGAGTCGAGCTCGTGTTCTCCCTCCTCTCCCAGTCTCCCATATCCTCCATTCCTCCCCCGTATACCCCGACCCGAGTCTCGCCCCCACTCTCCCGCTGCTATCCGATCCCGCACCTCGCCTCCACCTACGCCGCCCCGCTTTTACGGTGGCCCGAGCTCCACCGTCCACCCTTTCGTGGACCGCTTCCCATCCCCGAGATCACGCTCGTCTCGGACGCCGTCAGCCGCTGCCCAGAGGTCGCTGGGTCGTGGTCCGACATCCGGCCACCGCCAGGTGGTCGGCCCGAGATTCGACTGCCTGCCACCACCGGGTGAAGGCAATGGCGGGTACGTTCTCACTCCGCCTAGGGTCGCGCCTCGTGGCGCTGCCTCCGGCAAGTGCGACGAGCGGAGGAAGAGGTAGCCGCCCTGCCAGCAGACGAGCGCTATAAGTGGAAAAACTCGGTTTTCTCTTAGCTTTCTTCGTCGGTCTCGTGACTCTTTGCTGGGGTGCGGGTTCGGGAAATAATGGGCGGCTCGTCAGCTCGAGCTGCAGACTGCAAAAAATTATCTTTCATTCATTGCATACACGGAAATGAATAGATGATCAATTGAGCGTGTGGCAAAGCACAACGGAAAATAAAGTAATCTAAAGAACAACTCAAGAGGGAACAAGGGAAGGATCAGGGATTTGTTTTGTTGTTGTGCATGTTTTTTGTGGTCTTGTTGTGGACATAGTTGGTTATTAAAGTTTCAACTAGTTGAATGCCCGTGCGTTTCTACGGAAATAAAAATTTGGATATAAATATGATAAAAATATCATTATAATTTGAATTTATATGTCAAATAGATGCATCTTATGATTATATTGTGATAATATCATCCAGTGAGCCTTGCCTGGATGATACTCCCTCCGTTCCGTAATCCAAGAGCTATAGTTTTTTGACAACTGTTTCAAAATGAATGGGCTTCGACTGTTTTTGCTGCGTCCCGCGTGCAAAAATTAGGGAAATCCCTGAAAATATGGAGTTTGTTTGATCACCAGCTAACTTTCGAGGAAAACGAATCACTATTTCCATCTAATCTAACTACTGCATGCATCATCTCAACAGAAAACAAACGTGCGCTAATTACCATGCAGAAAAACTATAGCTCTTGGATTACGGAACGGAGGGAGTACAATATAATAGCAATTGACGCGTAGGGAGGAAGCGTTGACGAGGATGCGCTCCGCACGTTACTTTTCGTTTGCATTTAGGCCACCTTCGTATCTTGCCCGAGCATATTTGCGTCGATTAAGTTTCGATTTACTCGCGTGCGGTAGATCTTATTTGCTAGGAATCCGGTTGCTTTTAGGAGTTTGCGATCCGGTATCTTAGCTCCCGATAGACTAACTCGACTAACTGCCATTGCGCCTGCAGAATAGCCCGGACACATCCGCAGATCCCTCCGACATGGCTGAAGAAAGTGTTCGGGGGGTGTTGGGATGGGTCCGAGATCATGCAGAAGGATCTCGATTGGCTGTACCGGACTCACCGGATTCCGCCAGAAGTCGAGAGTCGACTTCCGGAGGACGAGGTCCAACCGGAACCCCAACCCGGGGAATACGTATTCCTCACGCATTTCGAGCGCGGGTTTGGGCTTCCGGCTAGCCCCTTCTTCCGCAACTTCCTCGACACCTACGGCCTCCAACCCCATCATCTCCTAGCCAACGCAATTATGATGCTCTCGGTCTTCACCACCTACGCGGAAGCGTATCTCGGCGTATGGCCTTTCTTGGACCTCTGGGCCAAGTACTTTATCCTCCGCCGCCAAGTCATCCCCAACCCGGATCAGAAGGTCAAAGACTTAGTCGACTGCGGTGCGGCCACTATAATTCCCCGCGCTGACTCCGGATTTCCCACAGTCAAGGGGCTAGAATCTTGCCGGAAGTGGCAACGTAGCTTCTTCTACGTGAAGAACCGGGAGGCTTCGGGAGATGGTCCGGGATCCTCGAACCCGGATTTTATCAATTTGCCGGAGTTCGCCATTGGTCCTCCCCGCGAATTCGACCTCTGGAACCGGCTCCCGGATACCGAGGAGATCAGATGTATGCACGACGTCCTCAACATGCTGACGGATAAAATGACTGGCGAGGACCTCCTGCGCTGCTTTATCATTCGTCGCGTCTGCCCCCTACAAACCCGAGTGCACAAGATGTGCCATATGGATGGGACACTAGATCCCACCAGGACCAGCTTCTTCGGGTTGGACCGTCCCGCAGTCGTCCGGCGCGTTCGAGCTATTGCTCGAACGAAGATGTCGGATGATTATGTCTGGGGTCTTGTCGGGGGTTCCCGGAAAAAACCACTACAACAGGTGCTCGTGTCTGTCTTTCGCCAACTTACCTTTGCACCTGGATTCTGCTGGAAACCGACATGGTTGTCATGCAATGACTTATTCGTGCAGTTATTCGAGCGGCAGACCGAGGAGGACGCGATGCACGCCGGTGGGAAGTTTGTGCCGAACATCCCGGCACCGGATAAGATGCCGAGAGAGGACCCCGACGGCGAGGACCACCTTGCTATCCCTCTAGTTCGTGCTGCTGCTCCGGGTAACCCTTCAACCTAAGAGGCTATTTCCGTTTCTTCACATGATGAGGATGAGATTGATTGTCAAATACTCGATGTGATTGACGCTCTTCCACTCAACTGGGCTTCGCCAGTGGCTCCGAAACCCACGGCCGTGACGAAGCGCGCCGAGACCCGGAAGCGTGCAGCTTCCGACACCAACCCTGCCGGTGCATCCGGCATCACCCCCAAGAAGAGCAGGCCGAACAAGCAAACGGCCGAGAAGCCTCTACACCGAAGGAGAGGTCCTCCCACCGTTGATTCCGGGTAAGATCTTTTTGCTTCGAGTTACATGGTTTTGTCTTCTTCCGAAGTCTTTTCTGATATATTTCTTTCAGAGATGCACTCGACGTCCCGGCATCCGCGGCTTCCCAACCTCCGGGATCTCGCACTCCTATCCCGCCTCGGGCTGCTCCTTCTCCATCTCGCCCTTCCGCACGAGAGAGCGAGCATCCTGCTCCTAGTGCCGCACAGACTGCCGCTGCGAGTCCGGATGCTCGTCCCGTGGTGGACGAGATTTCGTCCAGGCTACGACCGCATCGGAAGACATCTTCCTTCCGAACAGCCCGCGTAGGGTGCCTGGGCTTGAGACGGACATCGCAAGTCCTCCTCGGCAAATCGTGCCGAGCGGCTCCTCCCGGCAGGCCTCGGGCAAGACTGCTCCGCCGAAACAGCCCGCGACCCCTTCCCGACAACCTGATCATCCTGCCGGGAAATCCCGCAGCAAGGCTGTCGGGCAGAAAACAGCCTCCGGAAAACCTACTGCTCCCCCGACATCTTCGGCCCAAGACTTGGCCCTAAGCACGGGTAATTTTTCGCGATTACCGCCACCTCCTGCCGAGATTCCCACTGCCGCCCTGCAGATGCTGCGAGCAACCGTAAGCTCCTTTATGCCTTCAGGATCCCGGGAGGTTCTTGCTGCTCGCGCGCCTGGCGGTTCCGGCGTGCGTGTTGTTGAAGAATACAACCAAGCCTGGATTGCCGCCGATGCCTCCGAGATCGTGGAGGACTTGCATGCTGCCGGCCCTAGCCGCAGCGCCCAAGCTCTACACGCTCTCCAGGTGGCCGCACTGGACGTTACTCGGGTGATCGAGGTAAGTTTGCTCTCTTTACCTTTTCCAAAAATTATTTGTTCCTTCCCCACTAGTCCCCGAGATTGGTGCTTAGTGCTCAAGATTCCACCGAATAGAAGACCACTAGGCTCCAATCTTAGAGAAAATCCCAGGACTCGGAAGACGAGTCCCCGAGATCCTCCCTACCGAGTAGCTTTAAAATTGTTCCATCTCCACTAGTCCCCGAGATTGGTGCTTAGTGCTCTAGATTCCACCGAATAGCAGACCACTAGGCTCCAATCTTAGAGAAAATCATAGGACTCGGAAGACGAGTCCCCGGGATCCTCCCCACCGAGTAGTTTTAATTAACATAGATCTCGGAACATCCCGAGTCCCCGCGATCCTTCCCGAGATTGACATAGCTTTCTTTGTTTTGAATTCAGGAGTGCGGCAAGAAACGGGGCAACATCTTCCACCGGGTTCTTGCTGACCTTGGTCAGTCCAAGAAGTGCGAGGGGCGCCTCCGGGAGCAGCGGGATGCCGCACGCAAAATCTCGGTGGAACAAAAGGCTGCGCTTGCCGCGACCCAGTCCGAGATCGCGCGGCTAAGCGCCGAGCTCGAAAAGGCCAAATCTGTCGCGACCGACATGAAGACGCGCTTCGTGGAGGCGTCGAAGAAGCAGAAGGAGACCTTGGATCAATCTGAGGCGCGCGCGCACCACGCCGAGACCGGGCTGGCGCTTCTTCGGTCACAGGCCGATATTTGGCTCTCTGAGCTAACCGTGTTGAACCGGGATCTGAACATTAAGTTTACCGACATCCTTTTCTCCTGCTCTTTTTCTTTACTGCTACCATCCTCTTGACCTAGTCGCTTGACAGCTCTTCTTTTTAAAGGGCAATTCGAGCACTCCCGCGATGCTGCCAATCTTGCAGTCGCTGCCGCCCGGGAGAAACGCGCCGGGAAGGGCCCTGTCTCGGACTCTTGGGACATTGAGGATCACCTCACTGCCCTGAAGGCCCGGATAGTGCCTCTCCGGTCGATCGGGACCTAGTTGATCAGCGCCGCGGTCCACGTCCATGGCGCACTATTGCCGGGTGTCAGCGCGACCCTCTCGGTCAGCGAACTGGCGACCGCGCTCCGAGCTGCCGGGAGGCGTCTCCATGCTTGGAAGCGCTCCGGTGCGCGGGCTGACGCCGATCAAGTCTTGACCCATGTGCTTAGTTGGTACGAGGGTCTCGACCTTGATGTGGTCCAGCGCCTGCGCACCATCTCTCCGTGGTGCATCGATCCGGTCAAGGTCCAGCGGTGCCAAGAAGTGGCGCACCGCATCGCCTCCTGGTCCTACATCAGCGTCTTCACCACCAGCCTCGTCACCTCTGACTCCGAGTCAGATTATGAAGACGATGGTGAAACCGGTGCAACCGACGACGTGGACGTCGAGATCCTGGAGGAGGACGATGCCGCTTCCGGTGCTGCCACCGAGACCGTGGTCTCCCGGGATGTTTCTACTCCAACGCCACCCGAGGCCTCCCAGGCCGAGGTGCACCCGAATGCCCCGAGCACCGCTGCTGACGCGGAGGATACCGTCATCGTCGCTCCTGCTGCCGCTATCACCGAGAATCCGGCTTCTCCTATCCCTTAGAAATACTTAAGTGTAGAACTGTTAAATCCCCGGGATGCCGGGTGCAAGATGTAATATATACTTTTAAGATTTATGTCTCGCACTATGCTATATATTAAAACGAGTTATGTCGGTTTACTCTGCAACGAGTCCCCGAGTTCCTTTTCATGTGTACCGTACTTAGGCAATCTCTGCTCTTGTCTACCATTTCGGCGTTCGACAGTCGAGTCACAAAACTCCATGCACGGCATACATTACTTAAGAATATCCGAGTTCTAGTTAACCGAATTCCCGACATAAAAAATAACCGGTATAGTAAAATAGATATGCCGGATAAGTTCCTGCTCCGACTCCCCGAGACCGTTTTTGTGTTCCCCACATTTGATTCTCTTTGCTCTTGACTACCATTTCGGCGTTCGTCAGTCGAGTCACAAGATTGTTTCACATGACATACATTACTTTGACTTGAGAATCGATCTCGGAACTTTCCCGGCATATAGAGAACATAAAAAATAGGTACCAGGCAGTCCCCGGGTTCCTTCCCGGGATGCCGACATGAAATAATAAATAAATGGAAGAAAGTAAATGGGCACGCAACGAGGCAGTCCCCGGGTTCCTCCCGAGGTGCCGAACTTTCATTAATAGATAAAAATTATAATACGACATACACTGTGCTCTTTACGTGTAAAAGGGTCGAAGCAGGGCTACATTCCATGGACGTTTGGTTTCCTCACCGGATTTGTCCATTACACCTTTCTAGCCTCCTGTGCATCTACAAGGTAATAAGAATCATTGTGCAATGCCCTGCTTATCACAAAAGGTCCCTCCCATGGAGGTGACAGCTTATGCATTCCGGTCGTGCGTTGGATGAGCCTCATCACAAGATCCCCTTCTCGGAACACTCTCGGGTGCACCTTCCGAATATGATAGCGACGGAGGTTTTGTTGATAAATTGCCGACCGGGATAATGCCAATTCTCTTGCTTCTTCAAGTAAGTCAACATCATCTTCTCGGGCCTC
Organism: Poa annua; assembly: GCA_026929855.1. Lineage (NCBI taxonomy): Eukaryota > Viridiplantae > Streptophyta > Magnoliopsida > Poales > Poaceae > Poa > Poa annua. The sequence goes on from CM049426.1 coordinate 35,235,003, forward strand.
TTTCGCCTCGGTCTCGGTGAACATTGTCACTCTCGGGGAATCATATTGTATGTCGGTCGGGAGTACTGCCTCGGCACCATACACCATGAAGAATGGCGCATACCCGGTAGATCTATTCGGTGTGGTCCGGAGACCCCATAATACTGCTGGTAACTCCTCTATCCAGCATCCCGGAGTTCACAACAGTGGTTCGATCAAGCGGGCTTTGATGTCGGCCAAGACCAATGCATTTTCTCTTTCAACTTGCCCGTTTGCTTCCGGGTGTGCAACTAATGCTACATCCAACCGGATTCCCTTCTCAGCACAAAATCGAGCGAATTCCCCCACAGCAAAATTGGTGCCATTATCTGTGATGATGCTGTGCGGGTATCCGTACCTCAAGATGATGTCTTTCAGGAATTGCACGGCGGTGTGTCCGTCACACTTCCGGATTGGCTTGACCTCTATCCACTTGGTGAATTTGTCCACCATGACCAGTATGTGTGTCATATTGCCTCTTGCAGGCTTGAACTGCCCGACCATGTCCAAACACCATACTGCGAATGGCCAAGTGATAGGGATTGTCTTCAGTGCCGATGTCGGCATATGTATTCGGTGAGCAAACCTCTGGCATCCTCCACACTTCCGGACAATGTCTTCTGCCTGTTGTAACGCAGTGGGCCAGTAGAACCCATGCCGGAAGACTTTCACCACCAGGGCCCGGGATGATGCATGATGTCCACATTCCCCCTGATGTATTTCCAGTAGCATCTCCTGGCCTTCTTCCGGTTCCACACACCTCTGGAGTACCTCGGTGACACTCCTCTTATATAGCTCTTGATTGATGACGGTGTATGCTTTTGACCTTCGCACTATCTGCCGGGCTTCCACTTCGTTCCCCGGGAGGGTTCCTTCCAAGATGTAAACCATAATGGGATGTGCCCATCCCGGGATAGGTCGAACCGGGAACACGGGAACATCTATGTCCATTGGTTCTGCCGACATCACCTCCATCATCATCTTTCTTTGCCCCTCCGAGCACTGTGACGCAGTCCCCAGGTTCGATGCGATGCTCCCGACTTCCACTTCCATGGGTACAGCTTCCGAACCCGGATCCTTTGGGATGAAGATAGAATCCGACTCGGGTGAGGGCTGAATAGATGGCTTCCTCAGGTGTTCGAGAGCGATCCCGGGAGGGATGGCGTCTTGAGATGACCCCAGCTTGGACAATACATCCGCTGCCTCGTTTTCTCCTCCGGGTATGTGCTTGAACTCGCATCCCTAAAAAAATCCGGATATTTTCTGCACATGAAACCGATACAAGGCCATGTTGGCATCCAATGCATCCCAGTTCCCCGACACCTGCTGCACCACGAGGTCGGAATCGCCGAAACACTCTATCCGGCGGATGCCGATCTCCTTGGCGACATTCAGTCCATGAACCAAGGCCTCGTACTCAGCGACATTGTTAGATGCCCGGAAATGAATTTGCAGGACATACTTCAGCACATCTTGTTTTGGTGAAGTGAGAACCACTCCGGCACCCAACCCGATCTTAGCCTTGGAGCCATCGAAATGCATCCTCCAGAAATTGTAATCCGGCACCGGAGTTTCATACTGCATCTCGGCCCAGTCTACCAAAAAGTCCGGCAGCGCCTGCGACTTGATGGCATCTCGTCTCTCGTATGCCGGAGCGTACGGAGACAACTGGATGGCCCATTTGGCAACTCGGCCGCTAGCATCTTTGCAACCGATGATCTCGGCGAGGGGAGCCTCGCACACCACTGTGATTGGGTGCTCTTGAAAGTAGTGCTTGAGCTTGGTCACTGCCATGTACACTCCATACGCCATCTTCTGGTAGTGCGGGTAGTTCTGCTTGGATTCCGAGATCACCTCGCTGAGGTAATACACCGGTCTCTGTATCAGCTTGTCCCCTTCTTCCCTCTCTACCACAATGGCTACACTGACTACCCGGTTGGTGGCAGCAATATACAGCAGCATAGGCTCCTTGGGCAACGGGGATGCCAACACGGGTGCTGTTGAAAGCATTCTCTTCAAGTCGTTGAACGCCGCATCAGCCTGCGGGGTCCAAACGAATGTTTTGCTCTTCTTCATCAATTGGTATAGGGGCAAGGCCTTCTCGCCTAGTCGGCTCACAAACCGACTTAGGGAAGCAAGACAGCCAGTGAATTTCTGCACATCTTTGAGAAGTACAGGCAATTTCATGCTCTCGATGGCACGTATTTTACCCGGGTTGACTTCAATTCCCCGCCTTGAGATGAGGAATCCGAGTAATTTTCCTGCCGGAACACCGAACGTGCACTTATCCGGATTCAACTTCATCCGGAATCTTCTTAAGTTCTTAAATGTTTCCCTCAGATCATCGATCAATGAGGCTTTTTCTTTTGTTTTTATGACTATGTCATCGACATAGACCTCGGCATTCCGGCCTATCTGGTCATGCAAACATTTCTGCATGCACCTCTGGTATGTGGCACCAGCATTTCTCAAACCGAAAGTCATGACACGATAGCAATAAACCCCATACGGGGTAATAAAAGCAGTTTTCAATTGATCATCCGGATTCAAAGGTATCCGGTGAAAACCCGAATAGGCATCTAAAAAAGTTAAAAGCTCACTCCCGGCAGTGGAATCGATCACTTGATCTATCTGGGGTAGTGGAAAGGGGTCCTTCGGAGATGCCTTATTGAGGTTGGTGAAGTCGATGCACATGCGCCACACCTTAAGCAGGAGGGGGTCATCTTTCTTCTTCTCTACCAGGACCGGATTCGATATCCAATCCGGGTGCAGCACTTCCATCACGAATCTGGCAGCCAGCAGTACAACGAGATGCTCCATGATGGCAACTCTTCTTTCATCCGAGAGGCGCCTAGTCGGTTGCTTCACCGGCTTCGCATCCGGTCTAACAAACAGAGAGTGCTCAGCCAACTCCCTCGGAACACCTTGCAGATCGTCACTCGACCATGCGAAAGCATCCCGATTCTCACGGAGGAAGTCGACGAGCTCGCCTTCCTATTTGCTGTCCAGGTTGCTGCCAATAATGACTTGGCACTCCGGGTTGCTCGGTTCCACCCGCACCTTATTCGTCTCCTTAGGTGGCTGGAATGATGCGCCCTGCTCCGGGTTCACCATCCCGGGCATTCCGAGTTGGGAGGTCTTGGCCAGCGCAACCACCTGCTGGATCCTCTTCTTTTCTTCAGCTATCACCAGGGACTCGGCTAAGCACGAGCCGGCCGAAGCACACTCCATGGAGCGCTTGTGGTCTCCCGAGATGGTGATTATGCCGTTAGGACCCGGCATCTTCATCTTCAGGTAACCCATATTAGTTGAGATCATGAACTTGGCCAGGGCTGGCCTGCCGATCAGTGCGTGGTACGGGCTTTCGAGGTCCACGACCTCGAATTCCAAGCTCTCGGTTCGGCAGTTTTCCCGGGTTCCGAACAACACCTCAACCCAGATTTTACCCATGGGTGAGCAAGAGACTGCGGGCACAATGCCATGGAAGGTTGTCTCGGTAGGTAGCAAGGTGTTCATGGACACCCCCAGCTTCAGCATCGTATCCTTGTACATAATGTTAATGGCGCTGCCATTGTCAATTAGAACCCGACTGAAGCGGACATTGAGGTTTGGTCCGACAAAGGTTGGGTCCACCACCAAGGCGTACGCCCCCGGCTTAGGCATAACTCTGGGATGATCCTTCCGGCTCCACGTGATCTCCATCTCGGACCAGTGCAAGAACTTGGGCACCGCCGGAATCACAGCGTTTACTTCCAGGGCGCGCTGTCGCACACTTTTCCGGTCAGTGGGCTCGGTCACGAAGACCACATAGCTCTGATGTGCCTCCCGGTAGTTGCCTTGCTGATGTCTGGCTTGATCACTGGGGCCTGCACCATTGTCATTCCGGGTGTGCACCACGTTCACCGGCCGAGGTGGGGGTCCTCGGTGAGGTTGATTAATCCGGATTGCGTTAGCTCCTGAAGTTGGAGGGGGAGGTCTTGGAATGTTGGGTCGAGATGCCGGAGCACCCGGCCGAGTAGCCCCCGTGCTGCCCTCCTGCAATGTGCGCTGATACCAGCTGCACTGTCGGGTGGAGTGGTTTGCCGGCTTGTCGGCTTCCAGGGTATGGTAACAACATGGCTTGTTCAGCATCTCTTCATACGTCAGGGGCTTCTTCTGGTCCACCCAAGTTTTCTGTACTTCCTGGCTCTGACCCCAAGCCGGGCCACTTGTTTTCTGACGCTGACTGTTGCCGGCATCTTCTTGATCTCGGGTCACCGCTGCGACATGATGTGCAGCATGGTGGTACTCGGGCTGATTCCTCTTCTGGCCAAAGTCTTGGCGATCATGGCTTCTGCTCGATCCCGAACGTTGAGGTCCCGCATTCCTCCTGTTGGAGTCACCAACATCCACCAGGGGTTGCATGGGATCTCCAAGCGTGTAGGTATCGGCGATGCGCATGGTCTCTGCCAAGGTCGCCGGCATCTTCCTTTGCAACTTCTGCCAAAGCATTGAGCCATGCCGACATCCTTGTGCAAACCAGGAGATGGCCTGTGCCTCTACCACACCTTCGAAAGAATTGCGAATATTGCTCCACCGGGTAAGGTACTCCCGGTCAGTCTCGTTGCTCCTTTGCCTACAGATGGCGAGCTGTTGAGGTCTGTTTGGCCTTTTGTACGTGCTGGTGAAGTTGCTGATGAACGCTTCTTCGAAATCTAACCAGCAGTCTATGCTGCCAGTTCTCATGTTGTTCAACCAGATTCCGGCAGGTCCTTCCAACATCTGCGGCACGTAACGTACCGCCCAACGTCTGTTTCCACCGGCTATGCTTACTGCAGTTACATAGTCTGTCAACCAGTCTTCCGGCTTCTTGCTTCCGTCATAGGTCTTAGCACCTCGGTTGAGCTGAAAATTCCGGACAGGCGGATCCCGCATGATCCGGGGTCCAAAGCAGGCAGGTCCCGGAGGTCCTTGCTCTTCCACTAGCTCGGACTGGTGAATCCGGTCGAGCCGGATTCTGGCATCGGCCGGATCCAGTTGTCTGGTTCCTATCCGAGATCCCAAAGGATTCTCATTGGGCTGGTACCCGAGCTGCTGCAACCTTGAGTTGCCATCGTTGTGCCTGTCTTGTACCGGGATCACAACCTGCTGCGGGACAGAGGCGGCCTCCCTTCGCGGGTTCCCCTGAACATGTGGGGGATTCCGGGGTGGATTACCGCGGCTAGCCGGGTTATTGTTTCCTACACCCCGGTCGCCACCACCACGAGTACTCTCTACCTGCCCCGAGTTATGCTGCCCGGCTTGCTGGATGCCGGCAAAGGCCGGGTCATAAGCCTGCAACTGCTTGTTTTTCCCGGAGCCCCGGCTTCTGCTCCGGCTTTTGCTTCTGCTCGGATGCGGGGAGGAGGCCTCTCCGCCCGATCTCTGGCTATCGGCCCTAGCTGAATGCACTTGGGATCCCGCTCCGGGGTTATTCTTCTTGAAGGCCTGATTCTGCCGGTTGGCCTCGACGACCAACTCATTCACCCGCTCCTGCAGCTTGCGCAGAGCCTCACCGGATAGCCCTGCCAGCTCCGCCATGGCGGCTTCGGCATCCCTAAGAGTTTTTGCCGGCGAGCTGTATACTGGCTTCCCCGCCGAGATCATGCTACCCGCATGACTGGTTGCGGCTCCACCGGCCAGCTCATCATTCACTATTCTGCCTTTCTTGCGCAGATCCGCGATGCGCTTGTCCCGGGAGTCTATCTTAAGAAACCCGTGAGCTGCATTGTACTCCCGGAGGCTAGCACTGAGCTCACGCCGGATCTCGGCGATCTCTTGCGCTTCGGCGAACAGCAACCTACGTTGTTCCTCCAAGTCAGCCGAAGTGGCTTGGGTATCTGCATCAGCTGTTACGGGAACGGCCAACTTGGCCACTAGACCCGAGAGGGGATCCGGGCGACGACGGGGTTGTGACGGCTACGGATCGCCGTCTCGGTCCGTACATCTCTCCTGAGGAGGTTTGGCCAAGCGAATGTGGCCGCTACCGGGATCGCCGTCGGCGTCCTGGTACTCCTCCTCGGTTGCTCCGACCATCAGGACCGCGACAGAGTTCGCGGTGCCACTGGCATATGGACCCCGGTTGGCGCAGAGCATAGGAGGATCCTCAGCTTCCAGGACATTATCCGGGTAGCTGCAGATAACCTCGGTGGCGACGTAGGTGGTGAAGCCACCGAAGTCGATGAGGCATCCGTTCACCGGAAAGGGTTTGTTCCGGAAGCACCCGGCGTTGTCGCTGACGAAATCCATCTCGCCCAGCCTGACGACAAGGCCAGAGAGAACCCGTACGCCAAAGCGAACGGGGGAACCCGTCCGGATGTGTACACCAGCCAACGCCTCTATCAGCCCCATGGTGGGCGCCAACTGTCGTGGTGGTGTCACGGCAGATGCCATAGGATGGCTAACTTGTGGGGCCGATGGACGTTGGTGGATCCGGGGAGGGATAGCGAGCTGAAGAGCTCACACGGGGAGGATCCCGGTATAACCGAGATCTCACAAGAACAAGAAACAAGATCACAACTCAAGGGAAAAGATCTAGCAAACGCGAGCAAATGCACGAAGGCACACAACAACACACATACGATATACCCAGGTTCAGGGCCCTCGTGGGGAGGTAACACCCCTACTCCTGCCTTTCCTCTCAATATAAGTGTGAAACAAGGGCTACAACTTGCTATTAGAGCTCTTGAGGTGAAGGACAAGAGGAACTAGATGAACTCAAGGGAGGATGAAGTAAATGCCCTAGTAGTAAATGAGACTATAGTTTTGGCTCCCAAGTTGGTCTCTCCTTCACAGGAGCAGTTATGGCGCCTTTTATAGAGTTCCGGCCAGGAGGGCCGGAAACCCTAATCCGGCTTGGCCCCACCGGACAGGCCCGTTATGTCGACACCGGCTAGTGCGACCTAGTTGCCGTGCTATCCGGCGTAGCCCCTTCGTCATCATTCCGGCAAGGACAGCAGGCGCCGTCCTGGAACATCATTGTCCCCCTGTCAGAGACAGGACATGTCTCTGCCCATCCCGGATAGCCTTTTCCGGATTGCCGGGCTAGGCACGTCCAGTCTTGTCGTACCATTGTCGTACCGGCTGACGCGCTCCCGTGTCAGGCGGGAGGTGACCATGCTTCCGTGTCAGGCGGGAGGTGACCATGCTTCCGTGTCAGGCGGGAGGTGACCATGCTTCCGTGTCAGGCAGAATGGTACTTCCCCCCGCATCAGGCGGGAAAGCCTGCTGCAGACCGTTGATGGCCTACCGGGATCCCTCATGCCGGTTACCTTCTTGCTCGACCTTACGAGTCCTTCCTGCACAAGCCCAGTAACCTGATAGAACCGAGACAAACGTTCCGATTAGTACTTACCCGGATTGCCTATCCGGTACTCCCGAGTACTTCTCCTTCCGGGAGTCTACCCGGAGCCATAAAATTCGAGATCCTTTCCGGATGCACCCGAGTTTGTCTTAGGATGAGTATCTCTAGGCCTAGCCTCCCGAAGATGTCTTAGCCTACCAGCAAAGACATCTTCGAGAAGCTAGTTCTTAGAGGAACCATCCGTTGATGCTTGTGCTGTTATGAGGGCTCGGGGTGGCTATTTATAGCTGCCAAAGATGACCCTTGCGCCTACCAGGAGGCACCTTGCACTCTATCAACTCTGAAAGGTCAAGCTGCCCCTTCAGCGCACTAGGGGGTGGTCCTTGCTCTTGCCAAAGGTCAAGCACTGTTGCCATACTGTTGAATCACGCCGGGATCTGCCCTACCCGGGGGCAGCCCCTCGACACACGTGGAATCCTAGTTGCCGCATACCGTAGACTTAAGAAGTCTTCGCCCACCCTGGGGTGGATGGTCCTGGCCCATTTATGTGCGGCTGAATCTTTTCTTTTTCTGTTTTCTTTTTTCCTTTTTCGTTTCTTTTTTGGTTGTTTCATTTTTCTTCTTAGTTTCATTTTTTCCATTTTTTCTGTTTTTGTGGATATTTTTAAACATGTTCAATAATAAATTTGTTCAAAAGTAATTTTTTTACAATTATATATTTTAAAAATATTCAACTTTCTTAAATTTAAAATGTTCATTTTTTTTAAATTAAAATTGTTCAGTTTTTGAAAATATTTTTCAATATTTATATTTTGAAAAATATTCAACTTTCTTAAAATTTAAATGTTCAAACTGAAATTTGTTTAAAACTAAAAATTGTTTAGTTTTTGAAAAAACTATGAGTTCATTTATTAAAAAGTAAAAAGGAGAGCAAATGTTGCTGAGCCGTTTCGGGAGCGGACGTAAGCGGGGAAACGCGGCCCGCTAGCGTCTGGGGATACGTGGAGTTTCTTTGATCCGCCCTACGCGGAGACTAGGAGCTCCCGCCAAACACGCCAAAAATGCTTCTTGCCAAATCTCGTACTCCCTCCGTTCAAAAATAAGTGTCTCAAATTTGTCAGAAAATAAGTATCTACACATACCATACAAATGTTGTGTGGATGAGGAACCATCATGCCTAAAGCCCGGCCCGGCCCGGCCCAAGATATGGCCGGGTACCCACCCGAGTCGAGCTCGTGTTCTCCCTCCTCTCCCAGTCTCCCATATCCTCCATTCCTCCCCCGTATACCCCGACCCGAGTCTCGCCCCCACTCTCCCGCTGCTATCCGATCCCGCACCTCGCCTCCACCTACGCCGCCCCGCTTTTACGGTGGCCCGAGCTCCACCGTCCACCCTTTCGTGGACCGCTTCCCATCCCCGAGATCACGCTCGTCTCGGACGCCGTCAGCCGCTGCCCAGAGGTCGCTGGGTCGTGGTCCGACATCCGGCCACCGCCAGGTGGTCGGCCCGAGATTCGACTGCCTGCCACCACCGGGTGAAGGCAATGGCGGGTACGTTCTCACTCCGCCTAGGGTCGCGCCTCGCGGCGCTGCCTCCGGCAAGTGCGACGAGCGGAGGAAGAGGTAGCCGCCCTGCCAGCAGACGAGCGCTGTAAGTGGAAAAACTCGGTTTTCTCTTAGCTTTCTTCGTCGGTCTCGTGACTCTTTGCTGGGGTGCGGGTTCGGGAAATAATGGGCGGCTCGTCAGCTCGAGCTGCGGACTGCAAAAAAATATCTTTCATTCATTGCATACACGGAAATGAATAGATGATCAATTGAGCGTGTGGCAAAGCACAACGGAAAATAAAGTAATCTAAAGAACAACTCAAGAGGGAACAAGGGAAGGATCAGGGATTTGTTTTGTTGTTGTGCATGTTTGTTGTGGTCTTGTTGTGGACATAGTTGGTTATTAAAGTTTCAACTAGTTGAATGCCCGTGCGTTGCTACGGAAATAAAAATTTGAATATAAAGATGATAAAAATATCATTATAATTTGAATTTATATGTCAAATAGATGCATCTTATGATTATATTGTGATAATATCATCCAGTGAGCCTTGCCTGGATGATACAATATAATAGCAATTGACGCATAGGGAGGAAGTGTGAAAACTTCATGTTCTCTCGTCTCGGGGCACTGTCTAGACTCGAGAGTAATGTATCTGTTTTTCGATGTGTCATCTATTGGTGAGAGGTCACCCTTTTATACATGTCTTTTTCTATTGAAGTCCATCGATAACATCACTTCTTTGCATACGCGTGACTATGCACATGTGTGTATGCCACACTTTACGTTTCACTTCTGTTATTTGCCACACCGTGTGTCACTAACATGTGGTGGTCAATGTAGTAAATAATAAAGAATTTCAGAAAAGTGTGACAAATAGTAAATTATCCCAGGCGTGGTGTTAAAGACACTCCACATAGGAGTATCATACTACTGATTACTGAACACAAAATAACATGTAAATCGTGCAGAGTTCACATTTAGAGTCAACAAATAAATGTAGGAGGAAACTACACTTCATAAGTATATAAAATTACAACTGCTGAAATAACACTATGTTGTATGGGGACCGCCCCGTCAAAGTGATGCATATGGTCTTTATTAATAGTTTAAGAAACAAAGTTACAATTCAAGGATCATATAAGGCTGAGAGCTGTATCAACCAGAAAAAAAAAGATAAATCATGAAAAGCCTACGCATCAACATGATAATATATGAGCAAGCTGCCAGCCGCATAGGTTGTTAAAGTCTCGAGAAACCGTTGATCCATGCCATGTCTGCAATCCTTTGGCTGGAGAAGGGACCATATACGAACCCAATGCATGGCCCAAGGCATAACCTGCAAAAAAAAAATGAAGCTTTTGGTTTAAAAAAATATCATTACTCACATGCCATATGGTTCAAAGTAAAGCACAAGCACCAACTCGAATTTGAAATTTTTTTAATCAGTTGCCAAACAAATTTGTGATGTTGGTTGGTGGAGAAATATAATAAGTCATACTGCACTATATGCCAAATAGTATGTGTTAGAAGAGCAACAACGAATCAAAGGAAAAGAGCACTGTGTGTTAGAAGCGACCATGGAAACTACAAACTGTCATGATGCTTACAGCTATAGGAAAACTGGTACATTACTTCTTAAAACTTTTAGGAGACCTTGAATTAAATACAAACATGAATGATTTGAGCATTTTATTCATTTTTCAATTTTGGGAAAAATAACTAAAACATGGTGGTTACAAATTAACATAAAGGTAACATACTCTACATATATGAAGGTTTCAGTTTAGAGACCAAGATGCTCAAATTTCTCATTTCTCTGCTTAGATATCACCTTAAGACTGAAACTGAAAGCAATTTAAGAAAGTGATTAGCCTTGACAAACCTTGATCTCAGTTTCATTGAGCTAAGCATGGTAGGAATCTAAAGATAAAGTTCTTTAACTTGACTTTCTACATCAGCTCTCAATGAACAATAAAGGCTCTGCATAGCTCTGAATTCTATCCATATGCCATTTGGGTTGATTCGGTTTTGCATTTTGACTGAAGATGTGCATGGTATAGCTGTGCTATAGGACTCAATGAAGAAAAAACAATAATAATTTACCATGCATGTAGTATCCTGCTGGTTTTGCAAAGGCCAATTCAAACATATATCAATTGCTTCACCTGACCTCAATAGAAAATAAGGTTAAAAAACTGGGACATCCAACTTCGTATTGAATAACTGAGTGCTCATTCATCACGAATCAGCTGATAATTTTTTGTTTTATTTTGTTCATCATGAAACAGTACAAAACTAACAAAAACAGCGTCAGTGAATCAGCGTCTCTACATCCATACCATGTCAACTACTATAAAATACGATACCATGCCATATTGCATCCCAGCAATAATTGCATATACTTTCTCCTTCTCATCCTGATGTGGCATCTGAAGTTCAGAAAGACACAATGGCCACGTGGTGAAGTTCAGAACATCACAGGGGCCATGGAAAATTCTGGATAATCAAGCATCTGAACGACTACGAGACAGGAAAAGTGAGAAACACCACATACCCATCCTTGACGCCACTGGCCGTTGGACTGTAGTCTAGCGTCGAGGTTGTCGTGCTTGCTGCTGGCGCCGGTATACTTCAGCGTGTGCCTCACCTCCATCCCCAGGCACGCCGTCGCCAGCCGACCATACCACCTGAGTTGCTTCCTCATGTACATCCCGGTGAAATAGAATGAAAATTTTACTGGATGTAGTCGGTAGAGCAGACCCAGATGGCGTGGACGATGCAGTCCATGGTTATCAGCATAGTGGGCGACAACGCGGCGGGTGCGGCCGTGGATGGGCTTGATGGCGAAGATTTGGCCGGCTTCTCCGCCTTCTCTTCTCCACTCCTCCCCACCACCCGATCTGAAGGTCTGACTCCAGAATTCCCAGCCTGCGCCTGACTCGCTGCAGCATTTTTCCACCTGGGACGGAGCTGGGCGGTGATCTGATTCTAGGTGGAGATCTCTGGAGTGAGATCGGTGAGCGGGATGAAAGGGAGGCGGACACCGCCCAACGGGAAAGATTTGCGGGGAATTTGACGATTTGCCACACTTTATTTTGCAATTTGATCATTTGCCACACCCTGTGTCACTGACATGTGTGTTAGACATGTATAGTCTTATTTTATATTTTCCCCGTAGTATAAGGGGCTCTTTGCATATTGCCACACCTGTACATGTATTGGCCTTTGGCCCTCTATGAAGTTAGTTGCTCATTCTCCAACATGGTATCAGAGCTTAGGTTTAGCTCCATCCTCTGCACGCTGCAACTCCGTGCTTGATCCACCATCGCTAGATTCGGCCGGCTTCTCTTCTTGCCCGGAATCGGGCTCGCCGGTCAGCTGCCTTCTCTGCTTTCCCCTTGCACCTTGTGCTCTTCCCTGCCGTCCCGTGTCCGTCCGCCGTTGCGTCTGCCTAGCCGCCGTGCCGCCGGCCTGCTGCCGTTGCTAGCCGCCATCTTGCCCGGCATCTCTCTTCGCTCGTTTCGGCCGCTCCAGTGCCAAGCCCAGCAGCCATCGTTTGCCCCGCGGACTGTTTGTGCCTCGTGACCTGCTTGTGCTAGTGCTAGCTCGATCTGTGCTCCGGCCGCCCAATCTGTTTTCCGGCCGCCCGATCCAATCTGTGATTCTCTCTCTTGGTCTTGTCTTGAGCTGCCCCTGTTCGATCCAGATCGTGAGCTGCAGTTAGCCCGTTCGATCCAATCTAGGATCTGAGCGTTGACCTCATTCTCAAAAAAAAAAAAAAACAGAGAGTGCATCATGTCGTCTTTAGGCTATGTTGCTGTTCCTCGGTGCTCAGTGATCTTTGATGGCACAAATTATGCGGAGTTTGTTGGCTTTATGCGTATTCACATGCGCGGCCTACTCCTTTGGGGCGTTTTGTCTGGCGATGTCCCCTGTCCGCCATGCCCTGTTGCTCATGTGCCTCCTACGCCGCCAGTGCCGCCTGTCCTTCCCGCCGATGCTTCTCAAGCTGATAGGGATGTAGCCAAGACCAGTGATGATGCTGCGATTGAGGCTTATGACCAGGAGGTATCTGCTTACTCCGATTCTCTCTCCATCTATCGGGATGCCCTGTCTGCTTACACTCAGTGGCACAATGATGATGCTCGGGCTGCTGCCGTTCTCACTGCTAGCGTTCAGCCTCAGTTTGCTTCTGAGTTTATGGGGCTCGACTCTGCTGCTGCAATGTGGTTGTACCTTTGTCAGCGCTATCAGCCTTCTGGTGATGCTCTCTACCTATCTGTTGTTCACCAGGAGCATGCACTTCAGCAGGGTGACTCTACTGTTGATGAGTTCTATATGCAGTGCTCTACCATATGGCGCCAGCTTGACTCCCTCCGGTCTGTTGTTTGTGGTGTTTGCCGTTGCTGCCAGACTGTGAGATCAGACTTGGATTTTCAGCGTGTTCATGAGTTCTTGTCGCGCCTCCGTAAAGAGTTTGAGCCTCGTCAGGCTGCCTTACTTGCTCGTGGACGTGTTCCTATCTCAGAGGTCCTTGCAGAGCTTCGTGCTGAGGAGACACGCCTCCGTTCTGCTGGATTGCTTGTTGTACCCACTGTGCTTGCGGCTCGAGCTCCTGCCGCCCCAGCTGCTCCAGCACTCCTACCCACGCCTTCAGGGGGGGTAAGCCGCTCTCCTTTTCCAGGAGCGAGTCGGCCTCGCTCCCACACCTTCTGTGACTACTGCTCCAAGTCAGGTCACCCAGAGTCTGATTGTCACAAGAAGCAGCGAGACCTGAGGCGCTCTTCTCCTAGTGGTGCTCGTGCGTCTTCCTCAACTCTGTCACTCACTGATCAGGATATTCTGCGGCTCAAGCGTATGTTGGCTTCCTCTGGCTCTTCCTCGACGGGCACAACAGCCGCTGTGATTGCTGCCACCACCACTCGGCCACCGCCGCCTACACAGTCAGGTACATCTTCGTGGGTTCTGGATTCTGGAGCTTCTTTTCACATGTCTTCTGATTCTTCCGCTTTGTCTTCTATTCGACCTCTTGATTTTCCTATCAATGTTCTCACTGCTGATGGCACGCCTCTTCCTGTCGCTAGTCGTGGCACCCTTTCTACTCCATCTTTTTCTGTCCCCGGTGTTTCTCATGTCCCTCGTCTTACCATGAATCTTTTTTCCGCTGCTCAACTTATTGATTCTGGTTGCCGTGTCATTCTTGATGTCGACTCTTGCTCTGTTCAGGATCGTCGCACCAAGGCTCTGGTTGGGGCTGGCCCTCGGCGCCGTGAGTCTCAGGGCCTTTGGGAGATCGACTGGCTTCATGTTCCTTCCGCAGCCACCACTCCCGCTAGTTCGCATGCTCTTGCGGCCTCCTCTTCTGCGTCTTTCCAGCAGTGGCATCATCGCCTTGGGCACATTTGTGGCTCTCGCTTGTCGTCATTAGTGCGTCAAGGAGTTTTGGGGTCTGTATCTGGAGATGTCTCCTTACAGTGTAACGGTTGTAGACTTGGCAAACAAACCCAACTACCTTATCCTATGAGCGAGTCTTTATCTCAGCATCCTTTCGACTTAGTTCATTCTGATGTATGGGGCCCTGCTCCCTTTGATTCGAAAGGAGGACATCGCTACTATGTTCTATTTATTGATGATTTCTCTCGCTACACTTGGCTTTACTTGATGAAATCTCGTGGTGAGCTTCTCTCCATATACAAGCGTTTTGCTGCCATGATTCACACGCAGTTTTCCACACCCATTCGTGTTTTTCGTGCCGATTCAGCTGGTGAGTATATCTCTCAGATGTTGCGTGGTTTTCTTGTTGAGCAAGGTACTCTCGCCCAGTTCTCCTGTCCTGGTGCCTATGCTCAGAATGGTGTTGCTGAGCGCAAGCATCGCCACCTTCTTGAGACGGCTCGTACGATGATGATTGCTGCCTCCCTTCCACCCCACTTCTGGGCTGAGGCTATTTTTGCATCCACCTACCTTATCAACATCCAACCATCGGCCGCCTTGCAGGGTGGTATACCCATGGAACGTCTATCTGGTCGCTCTCCTGATTACTCAGCTCTTCGTCTGTTTGGGTGTGTGTGCTATGTTCTTCTTGCTCCGCGAGAACGCACCAAACTGACTGCTCAATCTGTTGAGTGTGTGTTTCTCGGCTACAGTGACGAGCACAAGGGTTATCGGTGTTGGGATCCCGTTGGTCGTCGGATGCGCATTTCTCGTGATGTCACTTTTGATGAGTCGCGTCCCTACTACCCGCGCCCCTCCTCCCCGACCTTCTCGGTGGATGACATATCCTTTCTCTTGTTTCCTGACACACCACCCTTTGTGCCCGTCGATTCTCCTTTGAGCCCCATCCTTGCTGATGACCCACCGCCTCCCTCCTCCCCACATAGTCCCACTCCATCCACTTCCGATTCTCCACCTTCTTCTACACTCTCTCCTTTTCCTTTTCACTATTCTCGGCGCTCTCATGTTCAAGATGCTACTTCTGACGTTTCTTCCCCTTCCTCTTCTGAGGTGCCTTCTTCTCCTTCTAATGATGATGGTTTGACTCCTCCGCTTCCACCTCGCCATCGCCGCCCACCTGATCGCTACTCTCCTAGTCACTATGGTCTTTCTGTTGCCCTTGAGCCGACTTCTTATCGGGATGCTCAGTGCCATCCCGAATGGCAGCTTGCCATGTCCGAGGAGATTGCTGCGCTTGAGCGCACTGGCACCTGGGATCTTGTCTCTCCTCCTCCCGGTGTTCGTCCTATCACTTGCAAGTGGGTCTACAAGATTAAGACCCGCTCTGATGGATCCCTTGAGCGCTACAAAGCGCGTCTTGTGGCCCGTGGTTTCCAGCAGGAGCAGGGCCGTGATTATGATGAGACCTTTGCACCTGTGGCTCATATGACCACCGTGCGCACTCTTCTTGCTGTGGCCTCTGTTCGCCACTGGTCTGTGTCTCAGCTTGATGTTCAGAACGCTTTTCTCAATGGTGAGTTGCGTGAGGAGGTTTACATGCAGCCTCCTCCTGGGTACTTTGTCCCTGATGGCATGGTCTGCCGTCTCCGGCGCTCTCTTTATGGCCTGAAACAGGCCCCTCGCGCCTGGTTTCAGCGCTTCGCCTCAGTGGTGACTGCTGCCGGCTTCTCCCCGAGTGCCCATGATCCCGCGCTTTTTGTTCACTCTTCTGCTCGAGGGCGGACCCTTCTCCTCCTCTATGTTGATGATATGATCATCACGGGCGATGATTCTGAGTATATTGCCTTTGTTAAGGCCCGCCTTCGCGAGCAGTTTCTTATGACTGATCTTGGTCCTCTTCGCTACTTCCTTGGGATTGAGGTGTCCTCCACTTCTGATGGTTTTTATATCTCCCAGGAAAAGTATATCCAGGATCTCCTTGCTCGTGCTGCTCTTGGTGATGAGCGCACTGTTGAGACTCCTATGGAACTCAATGTCCACCTGTGTGCTTCTGATGGTGATCCCCTTTCTGATCCGACATGGTATCGCCATCTTGTTGGGAGCCTTGTCTATCTTGCGGTAACTCGCCCTGATATCGCCCATCCTGTCCATATTCTGAGTCGGTTTGTTTCTGCTCCCACCTCGGTTCACTATAGCCATCTTCTTCGTGTTCTTCGCTATCTTCGAGGCACGACCACTCGTCGTCTATTCTTCCCTCGTTCCAGCTCCTTACAACTTCAGGCCTACTCAGATGCTACGTGGGCTAGTGATCCTTCGGATCGCCGCTCGCTTTCTGCCTACTGTGTGTTTCTTGGTGGTTCTCTCATTGCATGGAAGACAAAGAAACAGACCGCCGTTTCCCGCTCCAGTACTGAGGCTGAGTTGAGAGCTATGGCCAGTTTGACGGCCTAGGTGACTTGGTTACGCTGGTTGTTGGAAGATTTTGGTGTGTCTGTGACTACACCGACTCCTCTATTGTCAGACAGTACAGGTGCTATCAGCATTCCGCGAGATCCGCTGAAGCATGAGCTCACCAAACACATTGGTGTTGATGCCTTCTTTGTGCGCACTGCTGTGCAAGATCAGATTCTCGCTCTCCAGTATGTGCCTTCCGAGTTGCAGTTGGCGGATTTCTAGAGCGCAACATAGTTTCTTGCTCTCCAAACTCAGTGTTGTTGACCCACCATGAGTTTGAGGGGGGTGTTAGACATGTATAGTCTTATTTTATCTTTTCCCCGTAGTATAAGGGGCTCTTTGCATATTGCCACACCTGTACATGTATTGGCCTTTGGCCCTCTATGAAGTTAGTTGCTCATTCTCCAACAATGTGGTGGTCACAGGCCCTGGTTTTTTCGGATATTTTAGTGTGTGCGCTGGGGGGGATCGCTCGGCCCGGACGACCAACCGCAATCACCATCACCACCGACTGCGCTTTAATATAGTAGACATTAGGGATATGCCGAGTCTCTTGTCTGGTACTCTGGTTCTATGCGTCTACATGGTATCATAGAAGACGATTTTCATATTCACCTAAACTAAAGCTCTGTTTGAGAGCAGAACAAGCTTAGATGAAGATGAAGATCAGATGCTCTGATACCATGTAGAAGAATACAAAAAGACCACATCTTGTCATTTACTCTCAAATAAGTAGAGTCGAGTAGAAGAGCACTTGGCGTGCAGTACCAGAAGTAGCGCAATGATGAAACAAACTAATTGCTCGACAGGGTACGGACAAGAGAGAGCAATATTCTACCATTGTGCTTCAGTTCTGCATTTTAAGTGCATGTATTGTGTCTGGCTCTGTTTATTAAATGCATGAAAAGATACGTGTGCTGGCCTTGTTCTGTCAGCCTAGATTGTTTCACAGTAGACTATCTTTCTATCCAGTCACACTAGCTAACTCTTTCCATCTAGGGCAATAGAGCGGGTTTAGATGAACATTAGGATCAGCCACTTTGGTACCATATAAAAGAATGTAATGAGACCGCACACACGAGATACGACAACAGAAGAAGCAGAGCGGGAAAATATAGTTGTAACATAACGAGTAGATCGAGGGCAGACAATATGATTTGTTATTCAACGAATAACAAGATGTGTCTTGTCTCATTCGATTCAACAATATGTTATCAAAGAGAGCAATTTTTCTATTCACCTGATCTAGCAAGCTACGTTGAGCTATAGGAGAATAGAGCAAGTTCAGAGGGACATGATCTAGATGGCTCTGATACCATATAGGAATAATGCAATGATACCACACATACTGAACAACAGTCTAGGCTAAAATAATAGTTCTAGAGGGAGTCTCTGAGACAAGATTTTTTTCTGGAACACTCATTTTACAGCTCTCGTTGAAGAAAACATCAAAATGGCTCATCTATAAGAAAATTTTGACTTCTGTTCATTGGCTGGATTTATGTAGGACTTTCAGATATCAGTAACTGTTACTGAGATTATGATGGCATGCTCTTCATTACTTAGCAGCAAATTAAATTGCATTTATTATGGTCACAGGGTGTCAAAGAAGCCAAACAAGGACCACCATTTGTGGATTAGGAAGGATTCAGCTGGGTCAGGAAAGAAGGCTCTTTGTCTTGTTAATACCGTAAGATACTAATGCCACTCAGTCATGATGTTTTCACTTCTCCTTTAACAAAATGGTGTCTTTGATATTTTATTTTCTCTTAGCACCCCTCTAATTTGTAAGCATTTTTTACTAGCAGTTGTGTTGTTTGGCTTAAAAACTGATATGTTCTCAAACCAGTCTCTGGAACCATCTTATCTAGGTGTCGAAGCTACCGAATGAAAAAGAAGCTGTTTATGGTGCATTGGATAGGTGGACTGCTTTTGAGCCTGAATTTCCTTTTATAGCAGCAGCAAAAGCTTTGGAAATGTTGAAAAAACGAAGAAAATGGCTACAAATTATCCAGGTAACTTATCGTGAACTAAACTTAATTAGCTGCCAATCTGTCAAGATCACAGCAAATTCCTCTTTAGAGTTTTGTGTTCAGCGAGCTCATTTTCTCACAGGTAACCAAGTGGCTGATGAGTAAAGGTCAAGTTCTGACATGGACAACATATGACACACTGTTGTTGGCTCTTTTTATGGATGGAAGGCTAGATGAGGCTGAGTCAGTTTGGAGTACTATCTTAGAAACTTATACACGCTCAGTGCCCAAGAAGTTGTTCTCTCGGATGATCCAGATTTACAACACACGCCATCTTCCAGACAAAGTCTTGGAGGTTTGACCTGTTTTTTAACTTATCTTGAATATTTAGGCAAACTTGACCTTTTAACACATTTGCTGCAGTCTAAATTTTCGTTATAAGAATCATTTTCTGTAGTCGTTATGCGTGATTCATTTCAAGGTACTCTAGTATCCCATGTTACTGCTTTTTATGTTGACTGTTAGGTGAATAATTAATGGCATTGATTGTGAGTCAATCTTTGTTGTAATGATCAACAGAATCCAAGCGGTGTCTGCTGGTTGGTCAAGGTTGGATTTTAGTCTAATGTTTTCTCCTTGGCAATTTCAGATATATGCTGATATGGAGGAGTTAGGTGTGCGTCCAGACGATGATACAACAAGAAGGATCGGACGAGCATTTGCGAGCTCCGGCCAAGAAGATAAGCAACAGCCTGTCCTTGAGAAATACTTGAAAAAGTGGAAGTACATCCATTTCAACGGCGAGCGCGTTCGGGTGCGGCGGGCAGGACCACTGGCCTAGGATCCGGTGTCTTAATAGTGGGGAATAGCTTGGCCTGCAATCTTCTTCCGATGTTCTATGTGAGCATGCCAGATTGAAGGAGTGTGGAAATTGTAATGCTCTCTAGACAAAAGGATAATACAGGCTAACATGCTAATTACTTAGGTATCCAAACATATGTAAGTTGTGATGTTTCATACATGTTGGGTTGTCTAAAATATCAGGAACGAAATTTTTATGAACCAAGTTTATTAACCTGCTACAACTTACAGTTTAGTCCCGCTCCTTATAAATTGTGTACTGTATGCTCTACCGTCATTTTTGTCTTTCGTGCTTGTGTTTCATACAAGCTGCCTTCTGCTACTTCCAGAGAGCCACATAGGTTCTTGTCATTCTTATGTCCCATGGCTGATATTTTTTAGTCTGAAAGCTACTCATCATGTCTTGAGTGTATTATGTGTGTGCTTCGAGAATGTACCAAGTAGAAGCCCTTTGTAAATCCACAGATGTTGTCACTTGTCAGCGTCTGCTCTGTTGCGGAGACCATCAGCACCAACCACCAGATAGTTCCTGGAAAAACGCAGAGCTTCGATTGCTGTTAGTTTTCGAAATAAAGACTTGCAACTCAAAGGAAAGAGAAAACGCGACTTGATCTCTCACTCTCACTCTCAACTCTCAAGCCGACAAACGTGAAATCTCTGGAGGTATACACACTAGTGGACGCGGGTCGCCCGCCGTTCGCGGCCCTGGTTGGCCGATTCATCCGGCTGGCTCCAACTCCAAGTTCAGAGAGGCCTCCAACATCACGGATTTTTCTGATAAATAAAAGGCCAGAGAGGCCTAACGGTGTCAGAGATACAAAATGTTGAAATCAGCTTACAACAACACAATATAAGCACACATAACTGGCCTACTGAAGAAACCCGCGAGACGGACGGCACCTACGAGCTACTCCGAAGCGGCCGAGACCTAGCTAGGTGGGTAAAAGAGTTGGGCCGAAACTAGCCCACGAGGTCAGACCGACACACCAACACGCGTTGCACATCGATAAACGGGTAAAGTTGTCGCGCCAAAGCTCACCCTAGAGCCGATGCCGCCTCGCCAACACACAATGCACACCATCGAGCCCCGCACGGTAGCAACAGGGCTCACCAACACACAGTGCACGCCGTCAAAGCCATGCACATAACGACAATAGAGACGATCACCGGACGAGCACCTTCACATTGAAGCACCAGGATGTCCAAATGTCAAGAGAGCAGAACAAGCTACAGGTTTTGCCAGAGAAAACACGTCGAAGAGACTCCGCCATCCAACCTCAAGAGAGCTATATGTTGTTTTATGGTGATCCAAATTCATATGATGAAGTGAAGTGAGCGGCTAACTTCGGAGCGAAGCGGAGGCCCGTCGCCGGGAGGCTTGGGCCGTAGCGTAGCGAGGAAATTAGCCCACCGGCCCATCCTGCGCTCGCGGGGGTGCGGGGGCGGCAGCCCCCGCGGTACGGTACGGATCGTATCCGAGTCGGATCGCAACCGACTTAGGATTTCTGCCCTCTATAAATACATCTTGTAAGTCGCCTGTTGGGGTAAGCCACACATTGTAAACCCACGGCGTTTGTAACCTCACCCGATATAGTGAAGTATTGCTGGCTGGCGCCCGTGGTTTTTTCCTCTCCTTTGTTTGGAGGGGTTTTCCACGTTAAAATCTCGTGTCCCCGTTGGTTTGATCGTTCCGCTCTTCGTCGTTTCTTGCTATCTCATATAACAAGTGGTATCAGAGCCCGTGTTTTAGATCTGTTTTCATATTAGGGTTTTTTGGATGGCATCGATGAAGTTCGATCTACCGTTGCTGGACTACAAGACGAGATTCTCGTTATGGCAGGTCAAGATGCGTGCGATCCTCGCACAGTCCAATGATCTTGACGAAGCGCTGGAGAAATTCGGCGATAAGGCGGCAGCCGAGTGGTCTGCCGATGAGAAGAGAAAAGACCGTAAGGCTACGTCTCTTATTCAACTGCATCTATCTAATGATATCCTGCAAGAAGTTCTACAGGTGAAAACCGCAGCCGCGCTGTGGGCTAAGCTGGAGTCGATCTGCATGTCAAAGGATCTAACCAGCAAGATGCATGTGAAGATGAAGTTGTTCTCGCACAAGTTGCAAGAAGGTGGTTCTGTAATGAATCACATATCGATCTTCAAGGAGATCGTTTCCGACCTAGTGTCGATGGAGGTAAAATATGAGGATGAAGATCTAGCCCTCTTACTCCTAGTTTCGCTGCCAAATTCCTATGCAAATTTCCGTGATACCATACTGCTTAGTCGTGATGAACTAACCACTTCTGAAGTTTATGAGACCCTCATGACGAGGGAAAAGATGAAGGGTATGGTACAGAAGGAGGAGTCATCCTCTTCGAAGGGTGATGCTTTGGAGGTCCGTGGTAGGCCTCAGCAGCGAGACAACAACAACTACAACAACAACAGAGACAAGAGCAAGGGCGACAGAGGTCGCTCAAAGTCTAAAGGCCGTGATAAGTTCTGCAGGTATTGCAAGAAGACTAACCACAATATTGATGATTGTTGGAAACTGCAGAACAAGGAAAAAAGAAAAGGTACTTACCAACAGAAAAATAATGAAGGTAATGATACCAGTGAGGCTGCTGTTGTTGATGGTAGTTCTGATGGCGAATGCCTAGCTGTTTTAGCTGCATGTGTTTCACGTCAGGATGAATGGATTCTAGATTCTGCATGTTCTTTTCATATTTGCTGTAACAGAGATTGGTTCAGTTCTTATGAGTTAGTGCAGACTGGAGACTTTGTGCGTGTGGGGAACGACCAACAATGCACCATTGCTGGCGTTGGATCAGTTCAGATCAAGACCCATGATGGCATGACACGCACGTTGACGGACGTGAAGCACATACCAACCATGGCGAGAAATTTGATCTCGCTCAGTACCCTTGATTGTGACGGGTACAAGTATACCGGCGGGAACAGACTCCTGAATGTATCAAAAGGTTCTCTCATTACTATGGTTGGTGATATGAATTCTGCTAAGTTATATGTTCTTAGAGGCAACGTTTTATCTGGTACTGTTGCTGCTGTTTCTCATGATGATGCAAATAAAACTAACCTCTGGCATAAGCGTCTTGGACACATGAGCGAACTTGGTATGGCAGAATTGATCAAGAGAGAGTTGCTGCATGACTGCAGTTTGGGTAAGATGCAATTTTGTGAACATTGCATATTTGGTAAGCACACGAGAGTTAAGTTCAATGCTTCTGTTCATACCACCAAAGGTACACTTGATTATGTACATGCTGATGTTTGGGGGCCGTCACGTAAGCCCTCATATGGTGGTGCTCGTTATATGCTTACTATTATTGATGATTACTCTAGGAGAGTTTGGCCTTATTTCATGAAAAATAAGGATGATTCGTTTGCTGCTTTTAAAGAGTGGAAAGCTATGATAGAAAGGCAAACTGAGAGGAAGGTGAAAATTCTTCGTACTGACAATGGTGGTGAATTTTGTTCGAATGTTTTTAATGATTATTGCAGAACAGAAGGGATTGTCAGGCACCTCACCATCCCGTACACGCCTCAGCAGAACGGAGTAGCGGAGCGGATGAACAGGACTATCATGTCTAAAGCTCGCTGCATGATATCTAACGCTCGCATGAGTAAGCGTTTTTGGGCTGAGGCGGCTGCCACCGCATGTTACTTGATAAACAGGTCACCATCTATTCCCCTCGACAAGAAAACTCCCATTGAGGTATGGTCTGGTACTCCTGCTGATTATTCACAGCTTAAGGTTTTCGGTTGCACTGCTTATGCTCATGTTGATAATGGAAAGTTAGAGCCAAGAGCTATTAAGTCTGTTTTCATTGGTTATGGTTCGGGAGTAAAAGGATATAAGTTGTGGAATCCCGAAACTAACAAGGCATTCATGAGCAGGAGTGTTGTTTTCAATGAATCTGTTATGTACTTTGATAAGTTGTCCTCAGATGTTTCAGAAAGTTCTGATGAGGAACAGGTTCGTGTCGAGGTGGAGCATCCTGTGGAAAAGGATAATGTCATCGTTGACAATGATGGTGATACATCAGATGATTCTGATAATGATACTGTTCAGCACTCACCTCCTGTTTTGCAGCCAGAAAATCAGTCCATTGCTGATCGCAGTTTAAGGAGGAATATTGTTAAACCTACACGGTTAGTTGAGGAGTGTAACATTGTTAATTATGCTCTGAGTTGTGCAGAACAGGTGGAGCATGGACATGAGCCTTCCACGTATACTGAAGCTATTGCCACAAGTGATCGTGATAAATGGATCTCTGCTATGCAAGAGGAGATGCAGTCACTTGAGAAGAATTGCACATGGGATGTTGTGCGCTTGCCTAAACAAAAGAAGGCTGTCCGCTGTAAGTGGATCTTCAAGAGAAAGGATGGTTTGTCTCCAAGTGAGCCTCCAAGATTTAAGGCAAGGTTAGTGGCAAAAGGTTTCAGTCAAATCCCTGGTATTGATTACAATGATGTTTTCTCTCCGGTTGTCAAGCATAGTTCTATTCGGACATTTTTCTCCATTGTTGCTATGCGTGATCTTGAGCTTGAGCAGTTAGATGTTAAAACTGCGTTTCTGCACGGAGGGTTGGAGGAGGAGATATACATGGACCAGCCAGAAGGGTTCATAGTGCCGGGTAAGGAGGATCTTGTTTGTAAGTTGAAAAGGTCTCTCTACGGTTTGAAACAATCCCCTCGTCAATGGTATAAAAGGTTTGATTCATTTATGTTGTCACATGGTTTTAAGAGGTCTGAATTTGATAGCTGTGTGTACATTAAGTTGGTTGATGGATCACCTATATACTTGCTGTTATATGTCGATGACATGTTGATTGCTGCCAAGAGCATGAAAGATGTCGCTGCTCTCAAGTCACAGTTGAGTAGCGAATTTGAGATGAAGGATCTTGGTGCTGCTAAGAAAATCCTAGGTATGGAAATTACACGTGATAGAAAGTCTGGGTTCTTATTTCTTAGTCAGCAGAGTTACATTAAGAAAGTTCTTCATCGTTTTAACATGCATGATGCAAAATCTGTTAGTACTCCTATTGCTTCTCATTTTAAGTTGTCATCTACTCAATGTCCTACTACTGATGATGATATGGAGTATATGTCTGGAGTTCCCTATTCTAGTGCTGTTGGTTCCTTGATGTATGCTATGGTCTGTTCTCGTCCTGATTTATCATATGCTATGTCTTTGGTGAGTAGATACATAGCTAATCCTGGTAAAGAACATTGGAAAGCTGTTCAGTGGATTTTCAGGTACCTCTGTGGCACGTCTGATGCTTGCTTGAAGTTTGGCAGAGCTAGTGAGGGACTCGTTGGCTATGTGGATTCAGATTTTGCTGCCGATTTGGATAAGAGGAGGTCCCTCACAGGTTATGTGTTCACCATTGGTAGTTGTGCTGTTAGTTGGAAGGCAACACTTCAGCCAGTTGTTGCCCAATCCACCACGGAGGCTGAATACATGGCCATTGCAGAAGCAGTTAAAGAAACTGTTTGGTTGAAAGGTTTGTTTGCTGAGCTTTGTGGAGTTGATACTTGCATTAACCTGTTTTGTGATAGTCAGAGTGCTATTTACCTTACTAAGGATCAGATGTTCCATGAGAGAACAAAGCACATTGACATCAAATACCATTATGTGCGTGATGTTGTTGCACAAGGTAAGTTGAAGGTATGCAAGATTAGTACTCTTGATAATCCAGCTGATATGATGACAAAGCCTGTTCCTGTATCTAAGTTTGAGTTATGCTCAGACTTAGTTGGTATCATTGTTTAGCCCAAGAGGCTATTTGGCGCCGAAAGTGTTATCTTTGTTGTTTCAGGGGTGAAGGTTCTCGTTCATACTACAAGATGGAATTTGTCTCAAGGTGGAGTGTTGTTTTATGGTGATCCAAATTCATATGATGAAGTGAAGTGAGCGGCTAACTTTGGAGCGAAGCGGAGGCCCGTCGCCGGGAGGCTTGGGCCGTAGCGTAGCGAGGAAATTAGCCCACCGGCCCATCCTGCGCTCGCGGGGGTGCGGGGGCGGCAGCCCCCGCGGTACGGTACGGATCGTATCCGAGTCGGATCGCAACCGACTTAGGATTTCTACCCTCTATAAATACATCTTGTAAGTCGCCTGTTGGGGTAAGCCACACATTGTAAACCCACGGCGTTTGTAACCTCACCCGATATAGTGAAGTATTGCTGGCTGGCGCCCGTGGTTTTTTTCTCTCCTTTGTTTGGAGGGGTTTTCCACGTTAAAATCTCGTGTCCCCGTTGGTTTGATCATTCCGCTCTTCGTCGTTTCTTGCTATCTCATATAACACTATACCCACCTTGAACTTCAAGGCGGCGTCTTCAAGAAGAGTGAGCTATCCTAGTGTTTCCAGTCCTACGCTTTCAAATAGATTCATGGTGTGTGGTTGTAGTTGGATATCAAGGTATGCTCATCACACTCTCTAGATTCACAGTGTGTTCGGAGTTGGATACCAAGATATGATCATCACGTTATCTAAAGAAGGGATCGAAAATTCAGACATGAAGTAGAGTACGATCGATAGAGTGACCCAGGGTAACATATTGTAAGCGAAGGTGGAACAATAGGACGAGAATTAAGTTTGAGGGACGATAGAGATGAGAAAACCCTACCCTACTATGTGTGCACTAAACATGGGACTGTTGCTACACGACGACTTCAACAAGAAAGTAAGGATAATTGATTACCAACAATAACATAGGAAGGGAGAGATGTAATCTGGTCTCCCGATTTTCTTACCTTTTTCAAAGTTTGCCTTGAACTTTTGTTTGGCATGTCCTTCCATTTAAACCAATCCGATGCGATCCTCATCCAACTCGACACCACCACGTGATTCTGATTTTCTAGCCACGAGGGCGGGGTCAAAGAACACGTCTAGGACCCCAATATTGGGAAACGCAGCCAATATTTAGGAAACGCAGCCAAGGGCCCACCGGTCAGCGACCGAAGGGAAAAGGAAAAACATCCTTCCTCGACCGGACCGGACGGGAATCTGAGCTCCTCGCGTGGTAGCGCACACAGATTCGCCGCTGACATAGCGGGCCCACCACGGCCCCTCCCCGTTATTTATCGGCCGCCCCGCCTCCAGTCCACCCCCACCCCCACCCCCTGCGACCCCACCCCCTGCGCATCTTCCACACTGCACACGGCCGCAAAGCTTTCGCGCCGCCGCACGCACGCGAGACATGGCCGATGTGGGGGACGACGCCGGGATGGACGAGGTCCAGAGGCGCCTCATGTTCGACGACGAGTGAGCGCCCGCTCCCTACTCTCTCTCTCTCTCTCTCTCTGTCCCCGGCCGCCCCTTCTCTGCCTTCTATCGTTATTTGAATTACTAGATTTTTCGTCAGAGTTGTGATGATGAGATGCGATGCGCGCATCTGGAAGTTTCCCGCAGTCTCCACGTCCTGTGGTATCAAGCTTTTTGTCTGATTCGTTTGGTTGCTCCGCCGGATCTCGTTGTGATCAGGACCGGTCAAGCGTGGGGTGGGTGGGTGATTTGAATTTGAATGTCGGGTCCTCCTCTACTAGCGTTCGCGTGATCGATGGCTTGCATCTGTGGTGGTTCAGTATGGGCTCGCGTGTCGGGGGAAGTACCGATCTCGTCCTATATATATATTCTCTGGGGTGTGCCGGGCCTCAAAATCCGGGCATGCCATTGCCGTGCGACGAGGGCACTGTGGTGTACTCGTGTTTGCCTAGGAAGTAGCAGGCAGCGCGCTAGGAAGAAACGGCTACTTTACTACCGGTCCCAATTTGTAGTTCATGAAACTGATAAATAACATTCAAATCATCAGTAAACTGCAGTTGAATCAGGGATAAACGCGTAGATCCAAAAGTGTTTCAGAAACCTTTCAACAGTTTCCGTTTGCTCCTTCTATGTGAGAAAATATCAAAACTGTGCACTTCAATTATGCTTGAAACAATCATTGCTCTAATGGTAGATCTCTTTGTAGATGGTGCAAATGCCTGTGGTATTTCAGGGGGAAATATGTAAGGACTAAATTCACAACTTGCAAGTCCCTTTAGTATTTTTAAGCATTTGGAGGAAGTTAGCACAAGACTTGCAGTCAGTTACTAGTTATGCAATATTCATGCTGGTGCACAGATCTACAAATGAGACTTTTCCTTCAAGTTTTGTTTATATTATTTTCGTGTAGCCTAAGTTATATTATGTTATTCAGTAAACTGTAATGCCACCTTTTGCTTTAGCAGCCACTTAATCATTTTTTAAAACTAAAATAACATTTTTTTTTCAAATTTCCAATCTTGTCTGCAACTTAGCAAATTTGATTAGACTTGTGCCCTGTATGCAACATATGCCTCAAGTCTAGTTGCTCCATTAGTTCATTGGTTTGATGTGCATATGTAATCCTTAAATTTGGACTTGCTGAACTGTAAACATGACTTCCTTCTTTGCTCCGTCTGTGTAAGGCATTTACTAACGTTTTTCTACAATGTGCTTGGCTTATCATTTCACAGATGCATTTTGGTAGATGAACAGGACAACGTTGTCGGCCATGAATCAAAATACACCTGTAAGTTCAAATCTGTTACATTTGGATATCTTGTTAAGTTCTCTTTTATTGATGTTGCTTTGGATTAATAGCTGGCACCGTATGACCCATCTTTTACATGCCATGTAGGCCATTTGATGGAAAAGATCGAATCTTTGAACCTGCTCCACAGGGCTTTCAGTGTATTCCTTTTCAATTCAAAGCATGAGCTGCTACTTCAGGTTTGGAGAAGTTACTTATTTAGCACTTATTGTTTTTCTTGTTGTATCCCACTCGGCAGAGGTTGTAGAGTTCTAGTGACTGGGTCCTATCCAATTTTAACTCTAGTAACAGAAAAAACCAGCTGAACGTTGGAAGTTCTTGCCCTGGAAACCGTAGAAATAACGAACATGTTTTCCTGTATGCATTACGTCATAAAAGCACATCATTTTGAAACATGTATTCTATAGTTAGCTCTGAAGCTGCATCAAAATCTGTGACATAATAGACTTGCTACCTGGTGAAATATAAATACTGAGTGGTGTCAGCTAAGTCTTAGGTGTCCGGTTCTTGACTGAAGAGCATGTTAAACTACCATGGTCCACATGCAGTGTCTTGGGTAGAAACTTCTGAGCTAAGAGAGGTATTAATTCTAATTTGTACATTGCAGAAGTAAGACGAAATAGCTTTATATGTAAAGCTTTTTTTGAGGGAGGGTTGTTTGTAAAGTTGGAAAGAAAACAGAACATCTGGTGAACAAGAACATGTCTGAAGCATTTCTTTCATTCCGACTCTACATAATTAATAGCGCCAGCTGGACTTGTCTGATTTTCAGAATATCCAATAGATATCATGCTTCACTCTTAATAGCACGAACAGATTGAGACTTGTACCTCCATATCTGTTTAGCCTACTCTCGTTACTTAAAGCTGCATGATAACAACAATTGTCTTTGCCTAGCTGCAATTGGTAGGGTGTATTAAGTATTTTCGACTGTAATATGGATCAAAGATTTCTTAGGATGCTCTCATTACCACATCCTCTTTGCTATTTGAAACATAGTCCAATTTGTCAAATATCCTTTGTGGATGGTCACAGACTTTTGGTTCGACTTCCGTTCTATCATATATTTCCTCATTACTGCATTATTCTTCAAAAGGAAATCTGCTAACTAGGTTTCTGCTCTTGCAGCAAAGATCTGCAACAAAAGTTACATTTCCTCTAGTATGGACCAACACCTGCTGCAGCCATCCGCTGTACCGTGAATCGGAGCTTATTCAGGAAAACTTCCTTGGTATGTGTCATATTACTAGGAGAGTCGATATTCTTCCACGCCTTACTCGGTTTCACTTACAGTTAGCAACTTCTAATTCTCTAGGTGTCAGAAATGCTGCTCAGAGGAAGCTCCTCGATGAATTGGGCATCCCAGCGGAAGACTTACCCGTTGACCAATTTACCCCTCTTGGTCGGATGCTTTACAAGGCCCCATCTGATGGGAAATGGGGCGAACATGAGCGTAAGTCGTCGTCGCAGTCTCACACATCACTTATCTTGATCAGTTTAATATGACCGTGGTTGGCGATACATCTCACTATAAAATTCAAGCCGTGGAAGAGACATCCCAGTGGTCAGTACTAACATCTGGCTTTTTCATCCTGCAGTGGACTACCTGCTGTTCATTGTCCGCGAGGTGAAGGTGCTCCCGAACCCAGACGAAGTGGCTGACGTGAAGTACGTGAGCCGTGAGCAGCTGCAGGAGCTCATCCGCCAGGCGGATGCAGGCGAGGGCGGCGTGAAGCTATCCCCGTGGTTCAGACTAGTTGTGGACAACTTCCTCATTGGCTGGTGGGAGCACCTTGAGAAAGGCACACTTGAGGAAGCCGTGGACATGGAGACCATCCACAAGCTCAAGTAGAAGAGTGGGAAACCCCTGCCGTGGCTGCTCCAGCGTTCTCTTTCCAAATTTTCTTGCACCTTGAATCGGTATAGAATTTATCTACAGCTCGATATATTTATTCAAGCGGTGCTTAAACATTGGCGTCTGGATAATAAGAGGAAAGTTGTTACATGCTGATGATGGCCCCTTTGTATTGGCTAACTACATATTTACATGTATGATGATGATGATGACGACGTGATGGTAGAATTATTTATAAACTTTGATATTTGTAATGAGCTGGTTGTAGCGTGAGGGTCTTGATTAGGCCTTGAGATGCGACTCACAATATTTGGCGTGTCACAAAAGAAGATGCTTCTGCAGCTGAAGCATTTCGATTGCTCTATTGACTGTTGACAACAAATTTAGATTCCGATTTAAATGTCATCTAAAATTTCGACTATACATAATTATACTTAATCATTGTCCATCGTTTGAATATGATAATACAATGCAGGCAAAAGCCACCGAAGATGATGTTGTGAATCTGATATCTGTGGTTTAGTTTGCCACGCATGTTACTAGGTTAAGTTTTCAGGTCGATGGCAAATCGGGTTGTTTTGAATTCAAAAATTCACGTTTGTTTTGTTTTGTTTTGTTTTGTTTTGGGTAGTATAAGAGCATCTCTAACCGGACCCCCTACTTCCCCTATATGTCCCGGTGGTCACGACTCGGACAGAAAATGACCACCGGACAAAAAATATCGACCAATCGGACGGGTCCTCACATCAAATGCTCGGATTATCTCAAGCCCCTCATATTCAACCCATATGCGGGGCGGAAATAGGGAAGTCAGGACAGATCCGACAGGGTGGATCCACACCAAATGGGATCCGTTGATGATCCTATGCTAGGTCGAGCCAAATCCTCCTAATACTTTGTCGCCGCCTCAGACACGGTCGCCACCTCTTTACACACGCCCCCGGTTTACAACTACACCGTCAATGGGAGGGAGTATACAATGAGATACTACCCCATACTCCTGCATAGGTCCCATCTTCTTTCCCGACTAGCTAAATGTGATGCCCCAGTTCACAACTACACCATCAATGGGAGGGAGTATATAATGGGATACTACCTCGCTGATGGCATACACCTGGATTGGGTCACATTTGTGGAGAATTTCAAGATTCCAAGGGACAAGACTAAAGGCTTTCACGACTATGGCTTTTGAAGAGGCGTGATGTCCGCAGCATCCGGAGTGTATTTCTTCCAAGATTTCTTGGCCTTCTTCTGGGCAGACACATCTCTGGTATATCCCAATGGTGCTTCTTTTATATAATTCTCCCTTGATGATTGTGTAGTGTTTTGCCCTGCGTAGCACTTGCCTTTTCAGTACTTCGTCTTCTGGTACTTCACCATTGACGAGGAAATTGATGTAAGGTTGAGTCCAATCTGACGTTATCAATAAGACGGCCACAGACTTAAGCGAATTTGGGTCTTCACTATCTCCGCCTTTAATAGAAGGCTTTTACAATTGCTTCAGGAATATATCCTTGGGAACTTTGTCTCGTTGTGAGCCGTGTAGCCCTAAAATCGGTACTATGTAGATTTAAGCGCTCTCGCCGAAATCCGCAAAATAACGATTTTAGGTCGCCCACTAGACATAATGTGCACGCCGAAACATGCACATTATGTGGGTGGAATTGTGATAACATTACAACAGTTCCGATACATCCATAAATGCAACAAAAGATATAATATACAACAACGACTCAGACGAGTCAAGATACAAATGATACAATACAAAGATATAAATGACAGCGGAAGCAAAATAGTATCCGTCTAAGGATAAGATGCAAATTGGACTAAGAGTCCTGAAGATAAGCGATGGCGCCATATCCCTGCCCAGCCAAGCCGGATGGATTCCCAAGCTAACGTCGTCGGACTTCAAACCTGTTAACTGCACATAAAGCATAACCCAAAAGAGGTTTAGGGCACTCCCTGGTAAGCAAAACCGACTTGCCTACTTTCTACACCATCTCCCAGAATATGGGGTAGGTGGACTTAGCGGCAACATCACTAGCAACCTAAAGAGACACGCTACAACTTCCGTCTAATTAGAGAGGGATAAGAGAGCGCATAAGTAAACATCTGCAACTAACACCAAACATAACCCATTCCCGGATTAAGCCCCTCAACCAAATATGAGGAAGCAATTTGGTAAACTCACATGTTGAACAGTTTTAGTTACCATTTATTGTGAAAGTAATTCTATATTACTAGTCAAATTAATTAACAGTAATTAGGTGTAAGTTGTCTAGATCTTGTTAGCCAGCATCATCACCAAGTCGTCCATAACCGTGGACACGGCTCATCGATAAGATTATACCCTGCAGGGGTGCACTACTGTACCCATACTCGTTCGATCAACGCAATCTAGCATCAGGGCCTCTCAACACGACTCGTTCCTTCACTACAACAAGTCCAAGTGCCACCCATATGAGTTGTTACCCGCATTAAGAGTCCGACCGAATCTCAATTGCGGACTCATTAGTTTGTGCCTGCGCGCCATGCGGCTCAAACCACAGTAGGAACTGTCCGCTCCGCGCGCACCACCCCTATATGACCACCCGTATCATGTAACCTCTCATCAATCATCATCATCTTGCACATGCATATGAGCAAATGGAAAATCCGAACTAGTTGCGGCACATGGACAAGCTGTAGATCCGTTCAAAGTCGAGGGGGGCTCCATAGGGCCTCCCACAAGTGGTTAGTGCGCTCAAAATTGGATCCGAGGACAAAATCTCAGTTCCTAGGTCGACACTTAGCAGAACAAAGCACCTCACAATGCATTCCGCCGGTGCCTTATCTTTTAATTATAATACCCCAATATATGACAACATTTTATTAAGGTAGAACACTCTATCGTACTAAGGAGGTGAAATAAATAAGACAGATAGACAACTCGCACAATCAACTCTAAGCACGCGCTACGACTCGCAAGGCTAACAGATAAACATGCAACAGGTGATGGGATGTGGGGATAAAGCTGAATGGGCTGCAGGATAAACATGTGATGGGATCGCGATAAAGAATCGGATACTAGGGTAGCAGAGATCAACGGCAGGAATGAAAGACAATGTATAGGTAAACAAGCAAACTTTGCTTGCCTGGAATCCCGCATGGAAGCAGATCTTGTCGTTGCTCACACATCTCAACGTCTTATCCGCGAAGAAGCAACAAACACTGGGAAGCGTAAAAGGTGCATCTTATAACTACGGCAAAAGATCCAGCATGATCATATGAGAATGATGCATGGCATGGCGAGATGCAATTTGAGATGCACTTAATCCAAATTAAGCGGAACCGGGATTCCGACAATTAATATTTATGTTCAAGTTATTTATCTACTCACCAAATTATATGTTGATTAACATAGCAAGACATGGCATGGGTGATCTAGTCAAATTAAATGGAATTGGGCAATACATATATTGATTTGCCCCACACATTCCATATTTATTATTTACGTGATTTGCTACACCCCCAAACCCAAGAGATGCGACACATGCAAGTATGATGCGATATTCACAAGATAGATGACATTTAATAAAATAGGTTAGGGTTTGGGTCCGTACGTCGGATCGGGTGAACTAGGGTTCGAAACCGACGTCTTCGGTCCGTAGAGTAAGTAGTCGTCATCGTGGAAGTAGTCGTCGCGGAACCGGGGCATCGTTGTTTGTCGGTGTCGTGGAAGTGGTCGGGTAGTCGTGGCACGTAGGAGCACGACAATCGGACACCGGAAAGAAACACGCACGGGCGGGCATCGCGACACGGACAAGGCGGTCAGAGCAACGCGGCACCGGAAGAGGACGCGCACGCGCACGTAGCAACACCACGAAGGGTGGACAACTCGGACAAAAAATGACGCCGGGGTTTTGCGGGCATTTTGTCGAACACCCGGCGTGCGGCGGACGCGGGGAGGCCACCAGACGGAGACGGCGTGCACGCGGCCGGAAGAGGAGGCAGTGGGGACGCGTGCGTGCGGGAGGCGGCGGCGGCGGCAGCAAGGCGCGGGCGGCCGGCCGGGGGCGTGCGGCGTGGAGGCGGCGCTGGGGCGCGGCGGGAGGTGGCGGCTGGCGTCGCTGGGGGAGTGCGGCGGCCGGCGGGAGGCGGCGGAGGGCGCGCGGGCCTGGCGGCGCGGCCGGCGCTGCGGCGCGCTCGGGCCGGAGGTGGAGGAGGCCGAGGCGACGGGGGCGGCAGGCGCGGAGGCGGCCGGCGCACGGGAACGGGGAGGCGGCGTGGCGGAGGAGGCGTGCGGCCGAGCGACAGCCGGGGGCGGGCTCGCGGGAGGCGGCGGCGGGAGCTGGGCGTCGGGTGCAGCGCACGGGCGGCGCGGCAGCGCGAGGGGAGCGGCGGCGGGGCGGCGCGAGGTGGCCGGGGACGGCGCGGCGTGCACGGGCGAGCTCGGGAGCGAGGCGCTCACTCGGGAGGAGAAGGTACGATTCTCCCGTGCGGGACGTGCGGGAGAAGAACGAGAGAAAAGAAGGAAAAAAAAGGAAAAAAAGAAGGAAAGAAAAGAAAAGAAAAATGAAGCGGAAAAAAGGAAAAGAAGGGGGTGGGAGGACTTTTTGCAAAATCCAGAAAAGGGAGGAGGCGTGGCTGCAAAAAGGCAGGGGTGGGAAAGAACTTTTCAGGGGAAACCCTAGGGTTTTGACTTAGATGGGCTTTGGGCCTTATTTCTCTCCTTTTTAATATTTTCTGTTTTATATTTTTAATACGAAATAGAAAGGGAATTTGAATACGAAAAGTTTACAAAATAATTTTAGTTTCAAATAGACAATTTAATAAACTAATTTTAAACATTTGCAAAAGATTTTTAAATATCACATTTTTAGTTAATTTGAAATGCATTTGAATTTAATTGTGGAAATTTAATTTAAATGCAATAAATTAAATTAATGAGATGCGATGCGATGCTATGTTGAAGCAAAAAGAAAAACTCACAAAACAGAAAGGGGATCCCGGGGCGTTACCTGAGCCCATTCTTGCTAAGGCGTCTGCGGCTTCGTTTTCTTCTCTTTTGATATGCCGCACTTCAAGCCATGTAAAGCATCTGCCGAATTCGTCAACTGTGCGCCGATAATCCGCCATTGTTGTGCTTTTAGTGTCCCAGGTGCCGTCAAGTTGTTGCGCCACCAAATCTGAATCGCCATAGCAAAGTAGCCTTTTTACGCCAATGTCTTTAGCGATGTGAAGGCCATGCAGTAAGGCTTCATATTCTGCAACGTTGTTTGTGGCGTCAAAGTGGATTTGGAGAACATAGCATAGCTTGTCTCCTTTTGGTGTAGTTAGCACCACGCCTGCCCCTGAGCCTTTTAGCATTTTTGAGCCGTCAAAGTGCAGTATCCAGTATTCAGAGTCCGGCAAAGGCGTTTCATCCATAGCCTCCGTCCAATCTGCAATAAAATCGGCTAATGATTGGGATTTGATGGTTGTTCGTGGTTTGTAATGGATATCGAACACTGCGAGTTCGATTCCCCATTTTGCGACGTGTCCTATGGCGTCTGCGTTGTTGATGATGTCTCCAAGAGGTGCTTTGCTCACCAATGTTATGGAGTGATCTTGAAAATAGCGTCGTAGCTTTCTCGCGGCAAAAAATATGCCGTATGCCAACTTTTGATAGTGGGGGTACCTTTATTTAGATTCTGAGAAGACTTCACTTGTGTAATAGACGGGTCTTTGTTCGGTAATTATTTGTCCCTCCACCGGTCTTTTGACAACTATGACTGCGCTGATCACCAAGTTGGTTGCCGACATGTAGAGTAGCATTTGTTCCTGCGGTCTTGGTGCTGCGATTATTGGTGCGCTGACTAAGTCCTCTTTTAGTTGAGCTAAGGCGGTTTCGACTTCTTCTGTCCACTCGAATTTATCTGACTTTTTGAGATGGCGGTAGAGGGGTAAAGCTTTGTCACCAAGCCTGCTTATGAATCGGCTCACATCGCTTGCTGACCTTGTTAAGCGTTGGATATCCTTGAGGCATGTGGGCCGCTTGATATCCATGATGGCTTTTATGTTATCAGGGTTAACTTCTATGCCTCTTTCAAGAACTATGAATCCAAGGAGTTTTCCTGCTGGGACGCCGAAAAAGCATTTTCCCGAATTTAACTTCATCTTGTACTTTTTCAAGTTGTCAAAAGTTTCTTTGAGATCGGCTAATAGATCATCTTCACGTTTTGTCATGACTGCAATGCCGTCGACATACGCGTGTACGTTACGACCAATTTGGTCGTGTAGGCATCTTTGGATGCACCTTTGGTACGTCGCACGTGCGTTTTTAGCCCGAAAGGCATTGTTAAATAGCAGTAGGTACCGAAAGGCGTGAGAAAGAAGTCTTGATTTGATCAGACTTCTTCATCTTAATCTGGTGGTAACCGGAGTAAGCATCCCATTAGCATTGTAATTTTGCCCCTGCGGTAGCATCTACAACCTGGCCGATTCGCGGTACGGCGAAAGGGTCTTTCGGACAGGCTTTAAGCCGGTGAAGTCGATGCACATGCGCAACGCCTTCGTGTCCTTTTTAGGTACTAGACAGGGTTTGCATACCATTCTGTATGAATGACCTCTTCTATGAAGTTTGCGATTGTAAGTCACGCTATCTCTTGTCCTATAGCTCTCTTCTTCTCTGGACCAAAACGCCTAAGACCTTGCTTGACTGGCTTGGCGTCTTTTGCAACATTGAGGGAGTGCTCGGCAAGTTCTCTCGGGACTCCAGGCATGTCTGATGGAGACCACGCAAAGATTTCATGATTCTCACGGAGGAACTTGACGAGCTTGCCTTCCTATTTGTCGCTGAGGGTGGTGCCGATGTTCGTCGTCTTCTCAGCATCCTTGTCATCAACTTTCGCCTTTTTGGAGTGGGAACCTGCTGTGAAGGTGACGTCGTGTGCAGTTGGAGGCTTCCTTATGTCCGGCATAGGCTCCTACTTGACTTCCTTCAGGTAACCTGCAAGTTCGCTTTTGCTGATGACGGCTTTTGCGAAGACGGCGTTGCCCAGCTCACATTCCCGCGCCTTCTTGTAGCTGTCGTTTATTGTGATGACGCCGTTGGGTTCAGAAATCTTGATCTTGCTGTAGACATAGCATGGCCTTGCCATGAAGGTGGCAAAAGCCGGTCTGCCAAAGATGGCATGATAGGCGCTTTTGAAGGGCACTACCTCGAAGGATACTTCTTCTTGTCGGTAGTTGTCCTATTCACCAAAGGTAACTTCCAAAGTAATTTGTCCAATGGAGTTTGCCTGCCGTCTTGTGACTATACCATGGAACTTGACATCGCTGTGCTTGAGCTGGGTTTCTGACCGGTGCATGCGTTTGAGGGTTTCTAGGTATAGGATGTTGATGCTGCTGCCACCATCCATGAGTACCTTTAAAAGCCGATAATTTGCCACTATGGGATTGTCGACGAGAGCAGAGTACCTTGGGTACTGCGGAATGCGATCTGGATGATCGTTGCGATCCCAAGTGACAGGTACTTCAGACCAAGTTGCATATTGGGGAACAGCCGGCATAGTAGCATTGATTCCTTCCAGATGGCCTTCTCCTTCTTAGCCTAAGGGGTTGCCAGCAAAGTGACGAAGTTTTCTTCGACTCTAGGGAACTTGCTATTCTTCTTAGCCTTTGTTGGTTCTTTGCCTTGATCCGATGTACTGCTATCGTCCGCCTTTGCCTCTTTGGCTGCTTCCTTGCGAACTTTGCGATTGTTGTTCTTGCTTGCCCTGTATTCAGCTTCGGGGTCTTTTTTCATGTCGTCATTGATCCTGCACTTCCTGTTGGTGTGGGTGCATTTGCCGAACTTGCAGTGATAGGTACAGGGGAGATCCTTGATGTCGTCATACGTGACCTTGATGTTCTTCCCGCATTGGCTATCATTGTTCGGCTTCCACGGGCCTCCTCTTTTGTTCTTTCCGCCTTTGCCATAGGCGAATGCTACTTCATTGGAGGGGCCTGCATTGTCATTGGGCTGTGCTTTTTTCTTTGTTGCCCCGCCTTTCGTTGTTGTTGATGGAGATATCGAGTTTTGCGTCTCCATCGTCAGCATGAGCGCCGTCTTCTGCAATTGCCAGGTTGTTTGCGCCGTCAAGCAGATCTCCTTGGGTGGTGATTCTTTGGCTTGACGAGATGTAACGCATCATGTTTCCTTTCTTCAAGCTGTGCATGAAAGCATGGATAGCTTGCGTCTCGGAGACACCTTCGCAACTGTTTTTCAACTCTGTCCAACGTGCGATGAAATCGCGACTGGACTCATTTGTCTCCTGAGTGCAACGTAAGAGCTCTGGATAAGCCTTTGGACGTTTGTACGTGTAGGAGAAGTGTTTTGTGAAGCAGCGATCATGTCTTGCCAATTATCGATGCTTTTTTCCGACAGAGTGTCAATCCAAAGGCGTGCAGTACCTTCTAACATCAGGGGTAAAAAGCGGACTGCGACGTCGTAGCTTCCGTTATAAATTCCCACTGTGTTGAGGTAGTCAGGCAGCCATGTCTCAGGATTATCCACGCCGTTGAACTTGTTCACAATCTTCTTGACATTGCCGAGCGCCTTTGGGAGCTGCACCTTGCGGATTGCCGGGCCAAAGCACTTGGGACCTAGATAGGTTTCTTCCCTTGCGGCTCTGATTTCATTTAGGTGAGTGCGGGCATCTGACACTTGGGTCTTTTCCTTTGCAGCGTCGCCTTGTTGATGTCGGCTTCCGTCTTGACGATGTGGTGATCGAGATCTTGAGCACCTGCGTTGGCGGTCTTTGTCGCCATTCTTGTTGTCTCTCATGTGAGGAGGTCGAGGATGTTAAGTCGATCACCATCACGTGCTGGGGCAGCTTCTTTGTCGCGATTCTTATCGCGGCTCTTCTCACGCCTTTTTTCCTTCCTAGCGGCCTTGTCTGCCTTGTCCTTTTGACGTTCCTCCCGGTGCCGGTTAGATCCAGTGCCTGATACATCATCGCGTCGTCGAGCCGACTTTTCAGGCTGTTTGCCTTTGCCTTGACTGCTAGACTCAGATGGGTCATTGGGTGGTCCTGCGCCGGCTCCGACTTTGCATAGGATGGTGTTGTCAGCAAGGCGGCAACTTGAGGTAACTACCTCTTGTAGTTCTTCCGCCTTTTTGAGTAGTGCTTTTGAATAAAACACTTTCTCGTCTGTTGGGATCTCTTCTTCTTCCATGATCTCCCATGCGGCTTCCATGTTCTTTGCAGGGGTGGAGAAGTATATCAAACCGTCTTTGTCTACGGTGTAAGGGTACCTCTGCAACGCCTTCTTCTTTTGGGCAGACGGTCGATCGAAGTTCTTCGTGATATCCCTGTGGAGGAGAGGGCCGTGAGTATCCTTCACGCGCCGGAACTTTTCTCTTTCCATGTGGCGACGAAGATCTTCCTTGTCCTGAGCGGTGGCCTTGAGGGCCTTTTCCCTGTTTTGCAGAACCAAGTTATGGCGGATGCCAAACTCTGACTCACGAAGGAGGTACTGGCGGCTTTCTTCGAGTTCCTCTGGGTTGCATTGGGACCGAGCGGCGTCTTGAGTATGTCAAGTGCTTTCTTGCGCGCTTCCACCCTCCAGATCTTTGTCAAGGTTTGCTTCAAAGGGGGAATTGCCTTTTGGCTTGCTCCCGGACGTCTTTATTGTATGGATGTCAAACTCTGACTCTAACCTAGAAGATTTGGAAGGC
The DNA here is from genome assembly GCA_026929855.1 of Poa annua. Lineage (NCBI taxonomy): Eukaryota > Viridiplantae > Streptophyta > Magnoliopsida > Poales > Poaceae > Poa > Poa annua. Next base: position 35,274,698 of record CM049426.1, read on the forward strand.
GACTTCGACCCATCTGCATGCTTGCCAGGTGCTGGATCTGTTTCCATAGGAGTTGGTCCTGCCATCATGACTTGTTTGTGACCTCCTATGTTGAAAGAGGCGACTGTTCTTGCGAAGTCGCTGTCTGTGCTTTTGGCATCTGAGTAGTTTTCCGCCATTGGGGCTATGTTCTCAAATCCAACTTCTGAGTCAGGACCAACTTGCAAAGCTGGTATAATGGACTCAGGATCGGAACCTGCCAGCTCATCGCCGGTGGTTGCGTTTTTTTCCTACAAAGTGAAAGTGGGACTCCATGTAGCCTTCTGAGAAGCTGGAGCCAGTTTCGCTTTGTGAATCTAGATCGTAAGCTGCAAAGCCCTTAGGCGACGTCTTCTGGGTGGTGGGCAGGGAAGAATTTTCCAGATCCCTTGGGGAATCCGTATGCGGCGGCTGTAAAGCCAGTGAAGATGTTGATGTCGCTGATACGTCTCCAACGAATCCATAATTTCTTGTGTTCCATTCTATGTTATATCATGTTATTACATGTTTTATGTGCATTTTATATAGTTTTATGCATTTTCTGGGACTAACCTATTAACAAGATGCCACAGTGCCAGTTCCCTGTTTTCTGCTGTTTTTGGTTTCAGAAAAGCTCTTAAGGAAATATCCGCCAAATTGGAAACGAGCCAACCAATATTTAGTTTTGGAATATTTGCGACCAGAAGAACCGAATACGAGACGAAGACGGGCCCCGAGGGGCCCACATCGCCCCATGGCGATGCCAAGATGTCTGCCGCGCCGGGAGGGGGTGTGGGGCCCTCGGGCGCCCACTGACCTAGGTCTTTCGCCCATAAATATGCTCCTGACCTAAAAACGTTGAACGGCTAATCACTTTTTACTCCACGGGTCCTGAGCCGCCACCGTCGCCGTCACCACTTCAGGAGAGATCAGAACTGTTCCCCGGCACCCTGCCGGGAGGGGGAATCGTCCCCGGAGGCTTCTACGTCGCCATGACCGCCTCCGGACTGATGCGTGAGTAGTCTACCTTGGACTACGGGTCCATAGAAGTAGCTAGATGGTTGTCTTCTCCTCTTGTGCTATCATGTTTAGATCTTGTGAGCTGCCTATCATGATCAAGATCATCTTTATGTAATTCTCCATGTTGTGTTTGCTGGGATCCGAGGAATATTGAGTACTAAAGTTATTGCTTCATAATATATCATGTGTGTGCTATTTAATGATCTTGCATGCTCTCCGTTACTTGTGTATGCTCTGACCAAGTAGATGCTTGTAACTCCAAGAGGGGGTATTTATGCTCGATAGTAGGTTCATGTCTCTATTTAATCTGGGGCTGTGACAGAAAGCTCTAAGGTTGTAGATGTGCTGTTGCTACTAGGGATAAAACAGTAGTACTTTATCTAAGGATGATGCTACTTACATACTTACTTTACACACAGTGCTTAAGGCGATAATCTGTTGCATGCAACTTAATACTGAAAGGGGTGCGAACTCTAACTGGAAGGTGAATAATTAGTCATAGATGCGGTTGGAACGGTCTATGTATATTGTTTTAATGCCCGAATGAATCTCACACTAGACATCATATCATTAGTATATGCATTGGGTTGATTATCATTATTCTGTCAATTGCCTAGCTGTAATTTGTTTACCACACATGGATGAATGTTATTATTATTTATGGAGAGACATCACTAGTGAACTGTGGACCCCGATTCTTCTCATTAATCTGATAAAACCACAACTGCAAACCTGTTACTTTCTGCAAACATCACTCTTTCTTCCACACATACGTTTAATCCTTTGTTATAATAAACCGGTGAGATTGACAAACTCACTGTTATGTTGGGGCAAAGTATCTTTATTGTTTGTGTGCAGGCTCCACTGTCGGCCCAGTGGGAACTGGGGTATGGAGATTGCACTCCCCCCAGGCCTCGCACGCTGGCCGGTCAGATGAAACGACTAAGGACCAGGCATCACTGCCTGGCGGGACCCTCGAGAGGCAATTCCCCTCGAGGGACTGAAGAGGAAACGAGGGCCTCAGGGGATCCCTCGCTTCAAGGGACCCTCCCGAGGCGCCAGCGCGCCTTGAGGGGATCCAACAAGAACCTCCCCTCAGGCCTCCTCAGGCCTGAAGGGAAACGTCGCGGCCAAGGAAGTATGGCAAGACGCACATGGCCCCTGCCACGCCCACGTGGTGACGCAAGCACCCCCATTGCCGTTTTAGGCGATAAAGGGGTCAATAAAGCCGCGCCGCCTGCTGCGGAACTGCCAGGACCTTCTACTTTGACAATAAAGCAGGTGGACGGCGCAATCCTCCAACGGAGAACGTCATCGTGGGCTCCACCTCAGAGACTGCCCTCCCTGCGGGCAGTACAGCGCGGTCGGCCGCCTGTCGGCCACCGCGCCCACCTTTATCAACAGTGGACCGCGTCCATGGACGAATGGACCGCGGTGGACTCCTGCTCCACCATGCCTCTGCCATGTGGGAGCCACCTTGAAGGCCAAGCCGAAGGATCGCGCTAGAGGCGCCTATAAAAGGGACAAGACTTCCATCATAGCAAGGGTCGGCCTTTCTGATTCCACAACGCTTGTAAACCCTAGCGATCCCGAGTAGGATAGCCTCTGCCTGGAGGAAAAAGGTCCTCATTCCCACCACCCCCTAGGCAAGAACTGCCTCAAGGGGGCTTTCAGCGAGCCCGGTTGTACTGTAAACTCCATAATTCAATACAAACAAGCAGGAGTAGCGGTCTTACCTCCTCACGAGGGCCGTGAACCTGGGTAGGGTCGGTGTCCATCTCTGTCGTGGGTGCTTCGTCTTCAGGTCCGGCGAGCAACGTCGCCGCGTCCCTCGAGGGTCTTGACCTCCGCGTTCAATCCCCTTCACGAACTACTCTTCAGGAAGTGACTACCCCCAGTTCAAGGGAGTCATAACCCGACATTTGGCGCGCCAGGTAGGGGATTGAGGCGCGTCAACGACCTTCGAGCCGCCTCCGCGCCATGGCGAACACACGCGCTACCCGCGCCGCCCGCGTCAACCGACGCGCTCCTGAAGGAGCGCGCGCCCCGCCAGGCGCCACGGCTACCCGCGCACGACGGGGCCGACCCTGCCATGAAGAGCGCGCCCCCTCGGGCCCTCATGTGGAGGAGCCCGAGCGCAACTCCGAGCACCAGGAGGACGCGCAGTCGTCGCACCCGACGCGGCACCCGAGCGGTTCTGGCCCAGGCAGGACGGATCCCGCGCCCCACACTGCGCTGCTCATGGCGCATGAGCTTCTTTGCTACCAGCCCACCACTGAGGCCCACGAGCAGTGGCTGGAGCGCCTCAACCACCTTGTCGGCATCACCACGACGCGCCCCGCTCCGTCGCAGTCCTACGTGCACCCCTCTCTCACGGGCACGGTCGCAACAAACGCGCCTCCGCCCCCGCCAGGGCCTGCACCGGCTGCGACGTAGAGGGCTGCCTTGCACGCGTCCTCGCCACACGATTGCCTGATCGTGCAGCACACCGCGCCCGACGCTCGCGTGGGGATGGAGCTCCAGCGCAACCGCCAGAACAGGCTCGTGGAGGAGATTGGCCAGGCGGGCCAGCAGAACCGCGGCGCACTGCAAAACGGGGTCGCGACGTACGCTACGGGCTGCATGGCGTTCACCCGCTCCCTGCGTCGCGTGGTCTGGCCCCCGAAGTTCATGCCAGCTCTCCCTAAGGGCTACGATGGCTCCAGCAACCCCATCGAGTTCCTGCAGCTCTACACCACCTCCATCCAAGCTGCAGGAGGAGACGACAAGGTCATGGCCAACTGGTTCTCTCACGCGCTTCGCAATTCTGCGTTGTCGTGGCTCCTGAACCTCCCGGAAGACTCCGTGAACTCTTGGGAGGAGCTCTGCAAGCAGTTCGTCTCCAACTTCAAGGGAACGTACGAGCGCGCCCTCACCCACAACGACCTGCGCGCTGTGGTGCAGAAGAAGGATGAGACGCTTCACAAGTACATCCAGCGCTTCAGCCAAGTGCGTAACAAGATACCGAAGATCCCTGATACCCAGGTCATCGCCGCCTTCCGCGAAGGCGTCACGAACAGCAGGATGATCGAGAAGCTGGGCATCCACGACAAGCTCAGCTCTGTGGTGAAGCTGTTTGACCTGGCGGACAAGTGCGCCAAGGCTGAAGAGGGACTCCTCTTCGTCAAGATGTCCTCAAGCGGGGACGAGCACGCTGAGGGGTCCAGGAGCCAGAAGAAGAAGGAGGAGCCCAAGCGCAAGGCCACCGCGGTTCTCGCGGCAGAGCCTGACGCGAAGGGCACCCGCGGGGACTCCCCTGAGCCCGGAGAAAGGAAAGATGACCACCGCCCATTCTGCATCTACCACAACATGCGCGGTCACTCTACCGAATCCTGCTTCGACCTCAAAAGGTTGAGCAAGGAACGCGAGCAAGCAGAAGGCAGTGGCGGCCGCGGCCGAGGCCACGGCTACCACGGGAGCGGACGCAAGGGCGGCTACCAGAAGCCATCGGGCAACCAGGCCAACGCTACGGAGAAAAACGGCAACCAAGCCCCAAGAGGCGCCATTGCCTGCATCCTTGGGGGGGCACATGCGCCAAAATCGAAAAATCAGTTCAAGCAGTTCGCCCGCGAGCTCAACGCCGCCCTCCCAAGCACTTAGATCTCCAGACCCCTCAAGTGGTCGTGGTACACCATCGCCTTCGACGCTCAGGACCACCCCAAGTCCACCAAGGCTGTTGGAACCCTCCTGCTGGTTTGCAGCCCCACCATCGACAACGTCGCTGTCTCCAAGACACTCATTGATGGTGGAGCAGGCCTGAATGTCATCTCCACAGATACATTCGAAGCGATTCAAGTGCCTTACGAGCGGCTCATGCCCTCCCGGCCCTTCACGGGGGTCACCAGCGGCTCGATCGAGTCTCTAGGCCAGGCTTGCCGTCATCTTCGGAAGCAAGGAGAATTACCGCACCGAGCACATCGACTTCAATGTTGCACACATCAGCCTGCCATACAGTGCCATCATCGGTTACCCCGCACTCGCAAAATTCATGGCCGTCACGCATCATGCTTACAACATGGTCAAGATTCCCGGTAGCGCCGGCACAATCACCATCCGTGGACATGTCCTGGATGCCACCCGCGCTTTCGAGACGGCCTACAAGGCTGCGGCCATGGAGTTCCCCGCGGACGAGGACCTAGAGCCTCTCGAGAGGCCCAAGAAGAAGAAACAGCTATTCTCCCAAGAGCCAGCCGCCACAAAGAAAGTCTCTCTAAGCTCCAGCAGCTCGGGGGCTGAAGGCTCGGGGGCTAGTGTCACCATTGGCGCTGCGCTGCCTCCCAAATAGGAAAGCGCGCTCGTCGCCTTCCTCCAGGCAAACTCTGACATGTTCGCATGGACTCCGTCAGATATGTCTGGTGTACCGAGGGAGGTGATCGAGCACCACTTGGCCGTGTGTCCAAACGCGCGCCCCGTCAAGCAAAAAGCAAGAAAGCAAGCCCCCGAGAAGCAAGCATTCATCATCAAGGAGGTCGAGAAGCTCAAAGCGGCAAAGGTCGTCAGTGAAGTCGCGCAACCCACGTGGCTCTCCAACGGCGTGGTAGTCCCAAAGCCCGCCGGGGGAGGCCGCCTCTACATCGACTACACCGACGTAAACAAGGCCTGCCCCAAGGACCCTTACCCCATGCCAAGAATCGACCATATCGTGGACTCCACGGCAGGCTGCGACCTCCTCTGCTTGCTTGATGCGTTCTCTGGTTATCATCAGATAAAAATGACTAAGGAGGACGAGGAGAAGACGGCTTTCCTCACCCCTTGCAGTGTGTACTGCTACGTCTGCATGCCCTTCGGCCTAAAAAATGCCGGAGCCACCTTCCAGAGGCTGATGAGGATAGCACTTGGCGAGCCAATGGGGAGAAACGCCGAGGCATATGTCGATGACATCGTCGTAAAATCCCGAGAAGGAAACACTCTCCTCGGGGACCTTGAAGAGACCTTCGCCAGCCTGCGCAAGGTGAACATCAAGCTCAACCCCGCCAAGTGCGTCTTCGGAGTGCCTTCAGGCAAACTGCTTGGTTTCCTCGTGTCTCATAGAGGGATAGAGGCAAACCCTGACAAAATCAAGGCAATAGAGGACATGCAGCCTCCACGCAGGCTCAAGGACATGCAACGCCTAGCAGGGTGCATGGCCAGCTTGGGTATATTCATCTCCAAGTTCGGCGAAAGAGACCTGCCCTTCTTCAAGATCATGAAAAGAACAGGCACTTTCAAGTGGACCCCCGAAGCGGAAAAAGCATTTGAGGACTTGAAGAACTACCTGGCCAGCCCACCGGTAATGGTCGCCCCAAGGTCAGGCGAGCACTTGAAGCTGTACCTGTCGGCCACTCCACAGACAGCCAGTGCTGTCCTTGTGGAAGAAAGGGAAGAGCCAGTGCGCCAGAAGAGGAGTGCAATCACTCCAAAGGAAAAGCCTCCCGATCCGGAGCTCGACGAGAGGCCTGCTCCAAGTCAACTGCTGCAAGAAGATCCCGCCAGGGAGCCTGTCAAGTCCCTTAAGGCCAACCCTCCCGAGGCCCATGACAAGCCACTTGAGGCAAACTCCCCCGAGGCCCATGACAAGCCCCTTGAGGCAAACTCCCTCGAGGGCCAGGTCATGCCCCCAGGGGCCAACCCCCTTGAGGGCCTAACGGAACCCCTTCAGGCAGAGCACACCAAGGCTACACAGACTACTCTTGTCGAACATCCAGTCTACTTCGTCAGCACAGTACTGCGCGATGCTCGCGAGCGATATACGATGCAGCAGAAGCTCCTCCTCGCACTCCTCATCGCCTCAAGAAAGCTGCGACACTACTTCCAGGGACACCCTATAACGGTTTTCACCTCTTTCCCCCTGGAGCAAATCCTGCGCAACCCAAATGCCACAGATCGTGTCGTAGTATGGAATATTGAGCTACAACCATTCAATTTGCGCTTCGATACCACAAGGGTAATCAAGGGAAGAGCTGGCAGACTTTGTCGCCGAATGGACTGACCCAACCCCTGAAGAGCCTTTGGGAGAAGAACAAGAGCCCTATGGAGACAGAATTCCCAGCCACTGGACCATGAAGTTCGACGGAGCTTTTGCTTGTCGCCATGGTGGGGTTGGCGTGGTCCTTATCTCACCAAAGGGCGACAAGCTATATTACGCGGTCCAGCTGTGCTTCGGAATCGACAAGATCTCCAACAATATCGCTAAGTACGAAGGCCTGCTTGCTGGCCTACGCGCCGCAATCGCCCTAGGCATCAAGCACTTACTCATCAAGGGCGACTCCCAGCTGCTTGTCAACTTCTCCAACAAAAGCTATAAGCCTAAGGACGACCACATGGCCGCATACCTTGAAGAGGTCCATAGGCTGGAGAAGCACTTCAGGGGAATGGAGCTCATGCACATCCCAAGAAAGGAGAACCAAGAGGATGATGACATCGCCAAGCGCGCATCAAAGAGGCAAGCTCAGCCGCCGGGCGTCTTTGAAGAAAGGCTCGTCAAAGCATCCATAGAGCAGCCTCAAGAGGCCAGGCCCGCAAGCACAGATGAAGCGCTCCCACCACCACCAGCAAACGGGGCGCCAAACTGTGGGCCCCCAACAGGGGAGCGTCTGTTGCTCACAGCGGTGCATCAAGAAGCAGGATGGATAGACGAGATCAAAGACTACCTCAATAGAGGGATCCTTCCCAAGGAAGATGTTGAAGCGGAGCGAATCGCCCACCAAGCAAAATCTTACAAAATCCTCAAAGGAAATCTCTACCGCAAGCGCCCAAACGGCACCGCGCTCAAATGCGTCCCTCCTGAAGAAGGCAAACTGCTGATCAAAGACATCCACAGCGGGGAATGCGGCCACCATTCGTGCGCCCGCACCCTTGCGGGTAAAGTCTTCAGGAGTGGATTCTACTGGCCTCAAGCACTTCAGGCTGCAGAGGACATCGTCCAAGTATGTGAAGCCTGCCAATTCCACGCCAAGCAAATCCACCAACCTGCGCTGGGGTTACAGACCATTCCGCTATCCTGGCCATTCGCGGTCTGGGGGCTGGACATCCTGGGACACTTCCCAACAACGCAGGGCGGATATCGCTACCTGTTCGTGGCCATCGACAAGTTCACTAAGTGGCCTGAAGTGGAGGCAACGCGCACAATCACAGCAGGCGTGGCGGTGAAGTTCATCAGGAGCCTGGTCTGCCGCTTCGGAGTGCCTAACCGCATCATCACCGACAATGGCTCACAATTCACCAACGGCATATTCAGAGCCTACTGTGAAAGAATGAGAATCAAGCTCTGCTTCGCCTCAGTCGCCCATCCGCAAAGCAATGGACAGGCTGAGCGCGCAAACGCAGAAGTCCTCAAAGGCCTAAAGACCAGGACCTTCGATATCCTCAAAGGCCACGACAAGGGCTGGATCAACGAGCTACCTTCGGTGCTCTGGTCCATCCGTACAACGCCACCCAAGCCTACGGGAGAAACGCCGTTCGCCCTCGTCTATGGAGCCGAAGCAGTCCTCCCCATAGAGATAAAGCATGGATCCCCGCGGGTCCTCGCCTTTGACGAGGACCAGCAAGAGGACCTCCACAACGACGACCTGCTGCTCCTCGAAGGACTATGACGCCGCACCGCCCTACGGGCGGCCAAATACTAGCAGGACCTGAGGCGCTACCACAGCCGCAACGTGCACTCACGTACCCTGGAGGCAGGCGATCTCGTCCTCAGGAGAATCCTCTCCAGGGAAGGCCTCCACAAGTTGTCCCCGATGTGGGAAGGCCCCTACAGGGTAACCCACATCGCCAGGCCTGGCGCGGCTCGCCTCGAGACTCAAGACGGCGTCTCCGTCAAGAATCCATTGTAACATCATGCACCTACGCAAGTTCTAGCCGTGATCATCGTCACGCCCGTGATCATTGTCACGTCAAGACATCTAGCGGAAAAGGCAGCTTACGGCTCAACCTCCAAGCATTTTTTGTCTCCAGAGGTTAAAAGCTCACGGCTTAAACCTCACACAACTTTTTGTCTCCAGAAGGAACAAACTCAGAACGTGATCATCGTCACGCCTGTGATCATTGTCACGTCAAGACATCTGGCGGAAGAGGCAGCTTACGGCTCAACCTCCAAGCACTTTTTGTCTCTAGAGGTTAAAAGCTCATGGCTTAAACCTCCAAGCTCCAAAGGCTTCTCTCGAGGGTCAACCCTCCGAGCTCTCCATGTAACAAGCCACCTCAGGTCGTTGAGAGTCTCTGCACTAATGGGTGGTCCCCATGCCTCGACATGGTCAAAACATTAACTTGGCAACCCCAAGCATGATGAAACAATTTCGTTCCCAAGTGAACTTAGCGCCTCGGCGCCGTTATGTAATATTTGGTGAGTTTAATTTACGCATTACTTTGTTGAAGTGTGCGCTTATATCTCTCCACAAGCGTACCTCGCGAGCGGGGGCTAAGTACGGTGCCAGTGCCTCAAATGACACACCAGCAGCACTGCAAAATCCAAGAGTCCGAGCTCTGGCTGGAGGGCAAGATCCCACAAACACGCCATCTCTACAGAGGACCTTGGTACTTACTCTCCTCGCGAGGAACGCCTGAGGGGACCTACAAGCGCGCACGAGTCCCTTGAACCGTGTTCCAGCGTTTGGGTTCGCCCCTCTAACATCTACAGGGAAGATATGCCCCCGCAAGCCTGAGGAGGCATCCGGGAATGATCCCTCAAGAGGACCTCCTCGCCAGGCAAAAAGCCTCTACAGGGCGAAAACCTCGAGAAGCTATGTCTCGCAACCACGCCTTAAGAGCGTTTTCTTCCCCCTCTAGCACACGTTTGCCCCTCAAGCGATTTCGCTTGCCCTTACGCTTCATGGACTACTCGCACGTCTAAGGGGGGCACTTGAGCATCGCTACTCAGGGCTCTTACCTCTCCTAGGTCTAAACTCCCCCCGGCCTTGCGGAGTCATTGCTCCTGCATACCGAAACGACGGAGTCATGACACGAAGAGATGGGTCCTACCGACGCAGAGAACAAATAGACATGAAGATGAGTCCAAAGAGACCTCTCGAGGGGCAAACAAGCTAAAAGCAAACAACAATAAAGAGTATATTACAGGCCAAAAGGTCTTAAACATCTAAACACTAGATTGTTTCAGATACAAGTGCACGCAGGCGCAATCACGGGTAACTCATGCGGATGCATCGGCGTCTTGCACCTCCTCCACGGCGCCCTCCTCGGTCTCGGTAGAGGCAGTCTCCTCCTCGCTGTCCTCCTCCGCAGCCTCCGCACGCCTGAAGCGGTTGTAGAAGGCATCAACTTGCTCGCGGAGGGAGCTGGAGACCCGGTGCGCGTCCTCGCCTTGAGCAGCCTCTGTCACGTGGAGAGGTCGAAACCCGGCGTGAGGAGCCTGAGGTTGGTGAAGATGCGATCGACAACCACCCCCAGGAGCTGCCGGCTCTCGTCCTCGATCATCTCGCCAAGCTCGGCGACGGGGCCCTCGAGCGCCGCGAAGAGCTGGTCAAAGTAGACCAGGTACATGGCCGCATCGCCTCGGCCTCGGACGTCGGTGTGCGACGCGTCCGCGCCGAGTTGCGCAGCTAGCTCGTTTCCCCGAGCAACCAACGCCTCGAACATGCGCTCACGCTGCTTCGTGAGCGCGCGAGACGGCTGGGCCGAGTCCGATGCCTCCCCGCCCGCTCCATCGTCGGGGCCACCTGATCCTCCACGTCCTTGGCCAAGCAATTGAGGTTTGTGAACTGCCTCGGTGCGGGCCTCCTCCGCTCGGCGATGACCGTCCTTGGCGCGCTTGAGGCGGGCCTCCAGCTTGGAGTTGGCCTTCTCGAGCTCGGCGATCCGCTGAGCATCCACGACGCTCTTGGCCTTGAAGCGGTCCTCCTGCTTCTGGGCCAGGTCGCGGTACCTCTGAGAGGTGGACTTATGGAACTGCTTCTCGCGCTCCGCGAGGGCGTCCTCGGCCTCCTTCTTCTTCTCGGCGAAACGCCGCTCGAAGCGCTCATAAGCAAGCTTCTGGGCAGCGACGTGAAGGGGATCGTGTGCAGATTTTTTTTCCTAGCAACGATATCCTTAAACTAGCCAAGATCTACACTATGCAGATATAGTAGTACGGCGGAGATCGGAATACATACCCTCATAGACCGAATAGCGGGGATTACACTCCCACACAAGCGTTGACGACAAATACAACATAGCCGACCTCTAGGTCGTGGAGAACTCGGCATGACGAAGACGACGAAGATGACCCCGAGGTCGGGTGGAGGAAGTAGGCCTCCGAGTACCGGTAGCGCAGCACCTCGCAGGGCGTCACACACATACGGTGGACACGACGGCCTCCGAAGCTCCAGTCCAGGACGAGCAGCGGAAGACTTGGACCGGAACACCTGCAGCGGGGCAATGGGCTATGGTGGAAGAGATCCCCCTCCTCTACTCGGCGCAACTCCGACAAAGGGAATCACGAGATCGAGAGAGAATTAGGGAATTAATTGGTGAATTAAAAGGCCAGGGGTGCCCCTCTATATAAAGGCTCCGGGGGGGGGGGGGGGAGCCAACTTGCCAGCCAGGCAATGTGGGACTATCCCCCATTGCCTGGTGCGGCTCGGATGGTGCGCCGGCCACCTGGTGGGCCCCTTTTGGCCCACCTAGGCCGGCCATCATGCCCCCCACCGAATTCCCTTGAGAAATTTTCCCCTCTTGGGCCTTCTTTCGACCAAAAGGCCCATTTAGCGAAATCAGCCTAAATAAATTCGAAAATAAATATATAAAATTATATTTGGACATTAATTACACTAACTAATATCAAACATATTATATATAATTTATTCTAGCTCCAAAAACTCTTTCGTCGCTGCCCGATCTCCATCGGACCTCTCCCGGGACGTTCACGGTGATCTCTTTCCTTTCCGGTTGTCTTGTCGAAACCCCTTAAGTATGTTACCCTAGCGGTTCGATATAATAACAGGTACGATCAAGACTCCTCTATGATCAACGACTAACTCGTAGGCCTGGACCCCATGAATTAATCCCTGTGATATAACGAATGACTTTCATCTATCAAACCTGGACGTCTAGTCTTAAACCCTTTGTCATGGCGATATTTAGCGTGTCCGAGCATCATTCTCAGATATCTCCATACATAGCATGATCTCGTTACCGACATCGCTATCTTCTACTCGTCTATGATATTATGTCAGCTGGTGACCTAGTCACATGTTTGCAAACTCATTTGACATAATCTCACCGAGTGGGCTCTAGAGTATCTATCCGGCTATGTGGACTGACAAATCCCGCTGTTGACCCCTCGTCTCAACTACCCCCTTCCGATACCCAAAAGTATCACCTATCATTGTCACACTATATAAGATATGACGTTTGGTGCGATCAAAGTATCTTCCAGGGATAACAATAAGAGTTGATCTCACGGTCTTAAGGCGTAATGACTATGTCCTATAAATACTGGGTATGTCCATCGCATCGTTACACCTAACGATATGACTTCCATTGCCGACCGGCGCCATGCCCTATGATCGGAAAACCTCGATCATCAATCGCGCAACGAAACTAGTCTTAGTAGAGGCTACTAGGGACCTGGTTGTTTATCTACCACACCTGTATTAATGTTTTCGCTTAATACAGTTATAGCATGGTATAAAACATATAATGAACGATTGGGATATTGCCAATAAACTATGTTTATTAAGTGCCTCTAGGGCATATTCCCTTCAGTCTCCCACTTGCACTAGAGTAACACTTAATCTAGTTTACAACTTGGTAAAAACTCAACACCCATAGCATCTTGGTGCCTGCTCTCCTTGTGAAAAAAGGAATACAGTCAATAGATCTCACACATTGAGACCTATATGTGCTTTGCAACACTTCTATGTCATCTAGTTTGACATCATCCCGTATCTTACGATGACGGTGAAATATATCCTAGTGGATGGAGTGAGACTCGAGCATTCGCGTAGCTTGGGCCTTAAAAGTCTAAGAGATCTGTTAAGGGGACCACCTACGCTCGGAAAACTGCTCAGTCCAATCACACTTGCTACTTCTGAAGTCGCGATATATTTCTATACCTATGTAGATTATGCGACAGTGTATTCATATGCGACTTCGCAAACTAACCATGTCTTTCTTCAAATAAAGGACATCTCCTATATGAGATTTCTAGTCGTATGGGTCAGTGTCATAACTTGCATCATCGTAACCGCTTTACGGCAAGTTGTCTTTCCACTCTTACCCTTTACTAGAAAACATATCTTCAGTTCTCATAGACACTGAAGAATAAACTTAACGTTTGTTCATTGATCCACACAAGGATCACTCTAGAACCTGTTCTTCAACCAAGAACTCGGGTCACACCAAGTCGACCTTTCAGTCTGATGGCATCTATGTCTTATACATAGATAATGTTGAACATCATTTGCTATTACTGAAAATGCCAAGATAAACTTAATATTTTACCTAGTCATACAAGCAAGAACCTCTTTCTTTGTTTGTCCTATTCTGAAACACTTCAGAATCTTGACTTAGGAAATATTCCGACTTAATGTTATTAAGCCTCTTACGATCTATAAAATTATAAATCGGATGCCTAATACTCCTAACTTCATTTCATAGAAAATTCAGTCACTTAAATAATCCTTTACACTCTACTAGAGGATCTGTGTCATTCAATATGTCGTTACATACAAAATCACGAATGACACCTAGCTCCCACTCAAATATGCCTTCCGCATATAAGATCAAGGAAAAGCTACTTAGCTCCCACTCAAATATGCCTTCCGCATATAAGATCAAGGAAAGCTACTTTGCTCCCACTCACTTCTTTGCAAATGTAGGTTTCTTCAACTATTTTGGACAACTCCAAAATCCTTTGATCACATTATCAAAGTGAAGATTCCAGCTCCGATATGCTTGCTTCAGCCCATGAATGGACCACTGAAGTTTGCATACATGTTTAGCATCCTCAGGATCACCAACTCTTTCTTAATGACACTATTAAGAAACATGGTTTCCTTATCCATCTATCAATTTCTCATTCGAAATTATAGTGATTGCTAAACGACCCAGAATAGATTTAGGATTCGCCACTTGAGACAAAATCTCATGTGGTCAACTTTTGAATCTGTCGGAACTGTTTCACGACAAATCGAATCTGCTCAATGTCTATTCTCTCATAAAATTCCATATACTATTAACATCCTAGATGCCATCAAGAAGATCTCCCAAGTCATTACCTGGTGATCGTATGTTGATTTTATTTCGGATCATAAATGACTCATAGCCATTTCTCGGACTTAGGTCCACTATCTCTTCTTCGTAGTTCGTAGGTCTATCATATTCCATTAATATGACCTTCATAGCAAGATTTTCGTAACACACAGTGTGGAACACAACCTCGTATGCCTACGCTCTTAGTATGAGCTCAGAACATCATGATCTTGAATCATCAGCTTTTTCAAGCTGTGGAGCCTGACACCGAAAACACTTTCGATTGCGCCACTCTGATGTCTGGAGAGGAAGTTCACCAACTTCGTCTTTCTCTACTTTCTTTCTCACTTATACCCTCGGACAAGAAACTATTTCTTTCGCAAGGTATATCCCGGCAACGATTTTGCCTATGTCGTGAGACATGTACCCAACTAACTCTTTAGGTAGGGTATACTACAAAGATTAATCCATTTTAGGTTTGATCACATCGAAACACTAAATTGTTGAAACGACAATCCATGCTAAAAGCCATGCCATCACGCCTATGGTATTGTCTCCATGGATTCAAATGGTTTCCTTATTTGCTAACGTGAGTGTTTACGTTTCTACCATATGACTCTAATGATCACAATAATTCGGTAAGAGATTTATTTACCACACACTATCCGATAGAGTGTAATTACGACGTCCTAACACACCATGACATTATGGTGTTCCATGCGACGTAATTTGTGGAACTCTTCTCACAAGTCTTCCAATGATGTGCCAACATTATAACTCAAATCTTTATTTCCTCGATCTGCATCGCGGGAATTTGATTTTCTTGTTAAATTTATTTCCTACTTCATTCTGAACTTTGTTTGATCGAATCAAAATTTCAGACTAACATTCCGCGGAGTGGATATCCATATATCTAATCGGAATATTCATGAAGTCTATGAAATAAAGACTTCCACTACACGTTAAAGTACTTCATTGATTCACATACACCCATATGCACGATTCTCAACAAGCTATACTCAAAACGTTCAGTGAAGTTCACGAAATAAAGGTCTCCACTACCCGTCAATTACTTCATTGAACCACATACATCTCTATGTATGCCTATCAATAAGTTATATGCCCGCTTTCCGAAAACGGTGTCACAGTTATTTTGCAAGTGTCAAAAGATCAAATCTTAGGACTTGTAGATCCATCCGGTATGGAGCTAATGCATTGACTATAACATTGACATGACTAAACGGTAGTGCCACACATATGTGGTGTCTATATTAAGTTTGTATCCTTTGGCATTAATATTATGAATGTGGGAGCTTATACCATCTAAATTCAAATCGGCATATGATCATTACTTCATAAATATAGGACACAAAATTTGTCACTATCATGTATGAACAAGTGTCTCGCTAGAGGAGACACACTTGTAACGATCATACTAACAGGCGATCATAAAGAATTTATTCAAATGGTAGATCTAGAGGGAGAGTGTCTATAGCCATCACAACAACTTGACTGCCATTATCAACACGCAATGTCGCCTCATCCTTTCAAGCTACTCAAGCAGTAAACCTGGTCTTCACAAAACATGACTAGCTCAAAACTTAGTCACTACTGCGAGTACTTGCTTAGCTCAAACATTCATAACATGTATATCATATATACACCATCATCATTGATGACTTCCGGCGATCTGTTTCATTTTCTTGATACTTCCACCGTAATCAAGAACCATGAAGGTGAACGATTCCCCTTGCATGACATAGTCTATGACAGAGGATTTGCACTTGGCAAAGATGTCTGTCATCCAGTGATTGAGCTGAGCGAGGCGTCTCAATGTTCATTAAGTATGACCATATGTCATTAAGTATGACCGCCACGTGCTCCCTCAATGTGTGTATTCTCTTCCATATTGGTTGAGAAGACAATCAGTCAACATACTAATAAACTTCATCAACCCAACGTTTGGGGTACCCCGAGTTTAACGACCATATCATATGTTCGCGATCTAAAAACTCGTACCCACCGTTGGTTCTCTATGGCAGAGATCATAGCATACACTGGACTATGATGATATCATCCGCACAAAATCTGATAATTCAAATTATCTTTTGTGAGCGGAATCTCCGGGGTTATCTCCTAGCGGGTATTGTAACACAAAGAGCTAACGGTTTAAACAAGGAGTATCCTCAAGCTAAAGCATAAAACTATGAAGTTTGGACCCAACCTTTTAAGTTTCTCAATCACAGGAATGCGCCTAATTTGAAAAGATGCTATCACAATGGTTAATATCTACAAAGGTTTGCAAAACATACTATGTTCATTATATTCTGAGTTCTAGTATTTTAGAAAATAACTATCCGAACTCCCACTCAAACGAACATCCCTTCTGGTCATTTAAGCGATTACATGACCCCCATCCATTGCACCACCCCTCATCATCAGAGCCGGCGGCACAACTTCAAGAGTAGACAAAAGTCCGCCACACCAATTTTGTGACTCGTGCTCGACCTTTCGGTCTCCCTGTTCCGAGGCCATATTTCTGAATATGCTAGGCTCGCCACCAAAAACCTCCACGCTGACGCTTGTGCAACATGGCTTACACCCACTGCATGCGAACGACGAGATGTCTGACACCCGATCATCACGGCCTGCCTCATAACGTAGAACTTTCTTGGTGGTGCGCGTTGGAGGGAGAACACTAGTGGTATTTTTAAGGGATCATCTTATATAACTACTGCAGCGTAACTAATATATACTATATATATAATCACACAATATAAGATGCACACAAAACATCAAATGTAATGCAATGTGATATAGTCCATTGCGCCATGGTCTTCTTGGCGCCCGCAGTTTATAAACAATTTAATAAACCTACCTTGACCATATCATATAGCCCCTGCAAAATAAAGTTAGACGCTTCTACTTTATCTTTTGCATATTTTACATGGCTTGGGGCTTTCATAAATAGAACCGCTTCATACGTACGAACTTTATGACCACAACAACGATCCAATAATTGCATGTTTAAGCATCCCTTTCGGGCCCTCCATTGAAAATGCAAGACCAACTAAAGAGAGAGAAACAGGCACCCGCCAGCCACATATACGGTACAAGCCGTATGTCAGTAGTGGAACCAGTCTCGCGTAAGCGTACGCGTAAAGTCGGTCCGGGCCGCTTCATCAACTCGATGCCGCTGGAATCACAAGTGCACGCTAGAGGGTAGCAAATAACAGGAACGGTGCCCCCGTGCAGAACACGGGTTCTAACAGCGTACATCTATATCTACGATAGATCGGCTCTGATACCACTGAAGGGGATCGTGTGCAGAAAACAAAAAATTTCCTAGCAACGATATTCTTAAACTAGCCAAGATCTACACTATGCAGATATAGTAGTACGGAGGAAATCGTAATAAATACCCTCGTAGACCGAATAGCGGGGATTACGCTCCCGCACAAGCGTTGACAACGAAGACGACGTAGCCGACCTCTAGGTCGCGGAGAACTCGGCGCGACGAAGACGACGAAGATGACCCCGAGGTCGGGTGGAGGAAGTAGGCCTCCGAGTACCGCTAGTGCAGCACCTCGCAGGGCGTCACACACATACGGTGGAGACGACGGCCTCCGAAGCTCCAGTCCAGGACGAGCAGCGAAAGACTTGGACCGGAACACCAGTAGCGCGGCAGCGGGCTATGGTGGAAGAGATCCCCCTCCTCTACTCAGCGCAACTCCGACAAAGGGAATCACGAGATCGAGAGAGAATTAGGGAATTAATTGGTGAATTAAAAGGCCAGGGGTGCCCCTCTATATAAAGGCTTCCGGGGGGGAGCCAACTTGCCAGCTAGGCAATGTGGGACTATCCCCCATTTCCTGGTGCGGCTAGGATGGTGCGCCGGCCACCTGGTGGGCCCCTTTTGGCCCACCTAGGCCGGCCATCATGCCCCCCACCGAATTCCCTTGAGGAATTTTCCCCTCTTGGGCCTTCTTTTGACCAGAAGGCCCATTTAGGGAAATCAGCCTAAATAAATTCGAAAATAAATATATAAAATCAGATTTGGACATTAATTACACTAATTAATATCAAACATATTATATATAATTTATTCTAGCTCCAAAAACTCTTTCGTCGCTGCCCGATCTCCATCGGACCTCTCCCGGGACGTTCCCGGTGATCTCTTTCCTTTCCGGTTGTCTTGTCGAAACCCCTTAAGTGTGTTACCCTAGCAGTTCGATATAATAACAGGTACGATCAAGACTCCTCTATGATCAACGACTAACTCGTAGGCCTGGACCCCATGAATTAATCCCTGTGATATAACGAATGACTTTCATCTATCAAACCTGGATGTCTAGTCTTAAACCCTTTTTCATGGCGATACTTAGCGTTTCCGAGCATCATTCTCAGATATCCCCATACCTAGCATGATCTCGTTACCGACATCGCCATCTTCTACTCGTCTATGATATTATGTCAGCTGGTGACCTAGTCACATGTTTGCAAACTCATTTGACATAATCTCACCGAGTAGGCCCTAGAGTATCTATCCGGCTATGCGGACTGACAAATCCCGCTGTTGACCCCTCATCTCAACTACCCCCTTCCGATACCCAAAAGTATCAGCTATCATTGTCACACTATATAAGATATGACGTTTGGTGCGATCAAAGTATCTTTCAGGGATAACAATAAGAGTTGATCTCACGGTCTTAAGGCGTAATGACTATGTCCTATAAATACTGGGCATGTCCATCACATCGTTACACCTAACGATTTGACTTCCATTGCCGACCGGCGCCATGCCATATGATCAGAAAACCTTGATCATCAATCGCGCAACGAAACTAGTCTTAGTAGAGGCTACTAGGGACCTGGTTGTTTATCTACCACACCTGTATTAATGTTTTCGCTTAATACAGTTATAACATGGTATAAAACATATAATGAACGATTGGGATATTGCCAATAAACTATGTTTATTAAGTGCCTCTAGGGCATATTCCCTTCACGACGTTCTCGTCGTACTTCGAGATCGCTTGGGCCAGGTCTCCTTCGCACCCCTCGAGGGCTTCGCGCTGGGCGGCTAAGTCCTTATCCGCCTGAAGGCGTTGCTCCTCGCGCTGTTGCAGCTCTTTCTCCTTGAGGGCCAGCTGTCGCTCGCGCTTGTCTAAGGCTTTGCGGTCTTCCTCCAGAGAGGCATGCGCGGCCTGATGGGCGGAGAGCAGTTGGGTCTCCAGCTGGCCCAGCTCGCGGCGCTTCTGCGCCAACGAGGCCTCCATCGCCTCGCGCTCCGCCGTGGCCTCACGCAGGAGCTTGGGCGCGTCGTCGCGTTCCACTTGCAGGGGCACGAGGAGTTCGTCGGCGTCACGGATGGCCCCCTCGCGGATCTCCTTGGCGAAGCGGATGGCCTCCTTGCGGACAGCCTGCAGCGCCAAGCCCTCCAGGCGGCGCGCCTCGACCGCCGCGTGGTAGGACGCCCACGACCTTGCCAGCTCCTGCTGCGGCCGGGCGAGCTGTATGTCCCCGAGGGCGAGGTGTGCCTCCAGGCCCTCCAAGGACTCCCTCACGAGGCCGAAGGCGACCTCGCGGCGCCCCGCGCTCCAATCCCAGCCTCGGAGGACCAGCTCCTGGCTTGTGGAGGGCCCGGCTCCGGCGTCAAGTCCCGAACGCCCGGCCTCGGGAAGCGCTCGGGGGCTAGCCTGGGGTCCGCCCATGCCCACGCCAGCGTCCGCTTCAGGCCCCGCCGCAGCAGGGCGCCCATCGCCTCCAGCTGAGCGAGGAGGCGAGGAAGAATTTCCAGCTGGGCGAGGAAGCGAGGAAGGATCACCCCCAGCGGAGGCGCCGGCGCCTACCGGCGCCTCGCACGTTACCGCCACAGGCTGCACGGGAGCAGTGGGCGTAGGCGGCGGAGTAGGCGCGCGCGGTGGCGACGACGCGCGTGGTGGCGTTGGCTCGCGCGGCGGAGTTGCCTCGCGCAGAGGCATAACCGCGCGAGGGGAAGTAGGAGCGCGAGATGGCGTGGAAGCCCTCTCCTCCGTGGTTTCCACCACCATGGGCGCGGGGGGCGGTGTAGGTGCCTCTGGGCGTGGAGTTTCCTCCTCCGCCTGAGGCTCTTCCGCCCCCGCCTGAGGCGCCGCCGCCTCCACCTGAGGCACCCCTTCAGCAGGGCCTGTGGAGGCCGTCTCCATAGGCCTCGTGGCTTCATCAGCCACGGCCTCAGTCGTGGCTGTCTTTACATCGGCAGCCTTGTGAAGCCTGCGGCGCTTCGCAGGCACAAGATCACTGACGAAAAGCCCAAAGGAAAGATCTTAAGTAAAGGGCAAAGTAAAAAAGAGAGAAAACAAAGCGCAAGTCACCAGTCGTCATGAACACTTACCCTGAAGGGGGGCGCCAGCATCGACCCACGCCAGGCCTGGCGAGCGCCATGAGGGGAAGGTCCTGGATCCAGGCCTTGCAGGGGGCGTCACCGCTTTCCTTTTCGAGGGGACGTCAGACGGTCTCGCCCCCAAGCGGTCCACAGCGGCCTTGGTGTGGGGCCCGCGCCTCCCTGGAGAGGCCTCCGCGTCAGAGGCCTCCTCTTCCTCAGCCTCCTCCTCCACGGGGCGCGAGGGAGCCACCACGAAGGTGTCATCGTCACCTGACGAGATGTCGCAAACCTTGTCAGTGAATAGCCCGGCCCTCGAAGAAGACACCTCCCCGGCCGTGGCCTCCTCCTCACCTAGGCCAGCTCCTGAGGCGGAGGGAGAATCTGCCCCTTCCGCTCCCCGCCAGGCTGGTGCCGGCAACTCCGAGTCCGCCTGGCCTGTCGGGCTGAACGGAGGCATCCCCTCCAGGATGTCCATGCGCTCTGTCAAGTTGTATTGATGAAGAGGACGGAGCATCGCATGGAGCTGGTCCACGGCAGGCACCGACGGATTGACAAAGAGCGCGGATAGGACATTGTCGATGGTGTCCTTGTCGTTGTCCTCGACATGAAGCCGCATCTTGTCGCTCGTCCCCGAGTACATCCATATGGGCACCGAGTGTGCCTGGAAGGGCGCGATGCGGCACGTCACGAAGTCTGCCATGATCATCTGCCCCGTGAGGCCCTCCTCGCGGAGGAAGCTCAGGCGCCCCATCAGGCTTACGTTCCTCGCGCCGTCGAAGGTGGCCTTGCCCCAGTGGGAGTTCTTCAGCGGGGGCTCGTCGGGGATTTCGAGGAAGGCGTAGGGACGCTCCACCCCGACGAAGAACCACTTCTGGCGGAAGTCATCCACCTTCTTCGTCACCGAGGTGATGGCCTTGTTCTCGCTCCAGGACATGGGGATATAGACGCTCCCCATGCCGTCGACGATGCGGTACGAGACGTACCTTGAGCGCTCGTTCTTCGCTGTGATTCAGAGCGCGTAGAAGCACCGAAACAGCCCCACCATGGGCTCCAGGCCCAGATACGCCTCGCAGAGGTAGGTGAAATACGCGAGGATGAGGATGGAGTTGGGTTGCAGGTGCAATAACTGAACCTGATAGAACGCCAGCACCGCCTCCAGGAACGGCGAGAAGGGCGGCACCAGTCCTGCTGCGAGGCAATGCTGGAAGATCGGGAAGTACCCTCGCGGGCGCTTCCCGTGCGCCGCGGGCTTCAGGGCGGTGGTTCCATGCTCGTTCGTCCGGTCCTCAACCAGGAACCGTACCTTGGCAAGCGCCTTCTCGTTGACGCGAACGTCCAGCACCGCCGCGCCCTGCACGACGTCAGGGATCTCCGCCTGGGAGGAAGACCCCGCGGCGGCCTTGCCCTTTCTCTTGAGGGGGCTCATCGTCGCGGGCTCGGAGGATTGAAGGAAACAGAGAAAGGATAATCGCAGGAGAGAGCGGAGGCGGAGAGCTCTAGGAGGCGAAAACTTCTGCAGGAAGGTTTGGAAATGGTAACGGCTCCCTGCCGCTGCGCTCGGGCTTTATACCCCCTCAAGGAGCAGTTACCGGGGCGTGGTGGGACCCCCTACGACTCACGCCCCGGATCGTGCGAGACCGTTACTCGCTTGAGTGCGGCGTGGCTCGGGCCGGCTGGGCCATAAGGGCCCACGACGCTTCGCCTGAGCCCATGGGCTCAATCGTGCCCATCGCGGGCCCGGGAGCTACTATCGGCCCAGTGGGAACTGGGGTATGCAGAGTCCACTCCCCCCCAGGCCTCGCACGCTGGCCGGTCAGATGAAACGACTAAGGACCAGGCATCACTACCTGGCGGGACCCTCGAGAGGCAATTCCCCTCGAGGGCCTGAAGAGGAAACGAGGGCCTCAAGGGATCCCGCGCTTCAAGGGACCCTCCCGAGGCGCCAGCGCGCCTCGAGGGCATCCAACAGGAACCTCCCCTCAGGCCTCCTCAGGCCTGAAGGGAAACGTCGCGGCCAAGGAAGTACGGCAAGACGCACATGGCCCCTGCCAGGCCCACGTGGTGACGCAAGCACCCCTGTTGCCGTTTTAGGCGATAAAGGGGTCAATAAAGCCGCGCCGCCTGCTGCGGAACTTCCAGGACCTTCTACTATGACAATAAAGCAGGTGGACGACGCAATCCTCCAACAGAGAACGTCATCGCGGGCTCCACCTCAGAGACTGCCCTCCCTGCAGGCAGTACAGTGCGGTCGGCCGCCTGTCGGCCACCGCGCCCACCTTTATCAACAATGGACCGCGTCCATGGACGAATGGACCGCGGTGGACTCCTGCTCCACCATGCCTCTGCCATGTGGGAGCCACCTTGAAGGCCAAGCCGAAGGATAGCGCCAGAGGCGCCTATAAAAGGGACAAGACTTCCATCGTAGCAAGGGTCAACCTTTCTGATTCCACAATGCTTGTAAACCCTAGCGATCCCGAGTAGGATAGCCTCTGCCTGGAGGAGGAAGAAGGTCATCATTCCCCCCCCAGGCAAGAACTGCCTCAAGGGGGCTTTCGGCGAGCCCGGTTGTACTGTAAACTCCATAATTCAATACAGACAAGCAGGAGTAGCAGTCTTACCTCCTCACGAGGGCCGTGAACCTGGGTACGGGTCGGTGTCCATCTCTGTCGTGGGTGCTTCGTCTTCAGGTCCGGCGAGCAACGTCGCCACGTCCCTCGAGGGTCTTGACCTCCGCGTTCAATCCCCTTCACGAACTACTCTTCAGGAAGTGACTACCCCCAGTTCTAGGGAGTCATAACCCGACATTTGTTGCGCCAGGTAGGGGATTGAGGCGCGTCAACGACCTTCGAGCCGCCTTCGCGCCATGGCGAACACACGCGCTACCCGCGCCGCCCGCGTCAACCGACGCTCTCCTGAAGCGCGCGCCCCGCCAGGCGCCACGGCTACCCGCGCACGACGGGGCCGACCCCGCCATGAAGAGCGCGCCCCCTCGGGCCCTCACGTGGAGGAGCCCGAGCGCAACTCCGAGCACCAGGAGGACGCGCAGTCATCGCACCCGACGCGGCACCCGAGCGGTTCCGGCCCAGGCAGGATGGACCCTGCGCCCCACACCGCGCTGCTGATGGCGCAGGAGCTTCTTCGCTACTAGCCACCGCTGAGGCCCACGAGCAGTGGCTGGAGCGCCTCAACCACCTTGTCGGCATCGCCACGACGCGCCCCGCTCCGTCGCAGTCCTACGTGCACCCCTCTCTCATGGGAACGGTCGCAACAAACGCGCCTCCGCCCCCGCCAGGGCCTGCACCGGCTGCGACGTAGAGGGCTGCCTCGCACGCGTCCTCGCCACATGATTGCCTGATCGTGCAGTACACCGCGCCCGACACTCGCGTGGGGATGGAGCTCCAGCGCAACCGCCAGAACAGGCTCGTGGAGGAGATCGGCCAGGCGGGCCAGCAGGACCGCGGCGCACTGCAAAACGGGGTCGCCACGTACGCTACGGGCTGCATGGCGTTCACCCGCTCCCTGCGTCGCGTGGTCTGGCCCCCGAAGTTCAGGCCAGCTCTCCCTAAGGGCTACGATGGCTCCAGCAACCCCATCGAGTTCCTGCAGCTCTACACCACCTCCATCCAAGCTGCAGGAGGAGACGACAAGGTCATGGGCAACTGGTTCTCTCACGCGCTTTGCGATTCTGCGCTATCGTGGCTCCTGAACCTCCCGGAAGATTCCGTGAACTCTTGGGAGGAGCTCTGCAAGCAGTTTGTCTCCAACTTCAAGGGAACGTACGAGCGCGCCCTCACCCACAACGACCTGCGCGCTGTGGTGCAGAAGAAGGATGAGACGCTTCGCAAGTACATCCAGCGCTTCAGCCAAGTGCGTAACAAGATACCGAACATCCCTGATACCAAGGTCATTGCCGCCTTCCACGAAGGCATCACGAACAACAGGATGCTCGAGAAGCTGGGCATCCACGACAAGCTCACCTCTGTGGTGAAGCTGTTCGACCTGGCGGACAAGTGCACCAAGGCTGAATATGGACTCCTCTTCGTCAAGATGTCCTCGAGAGGGGACGAGCACGCTGAGGGGTCCAGGAGCCAAAAGAAGAAGGAGGAGCCCAAGCGCAAGGCCACCGCGGTTGTCGCGGCAGAGCCTGACGCGAAGGGCAGCCGCAGGGACTCCCCTGAGCCCGGAGAAAGGAAAGATGACCACCGCCCATTCTGCATCTACCACAACAGGCGCGGTCACTCTACCGAATCCTGCATCGACCTCAAAAGGTTGATCAAGGAACGCGAGCAAGCAGAAGGCAGTGGCGGCCGCGGCCGAGGCCACGGCTACCACGGGAGCAGACGCAAGGGCGGCTACCAGAAGCCATCGGGCAACCAGGCCAACGCTGTGGACAAAAATGGCAACCTCCCTGACGAGGAGGACGGTGGCTACCAAGCCCCAAGAGGCGCCATTGCCTGCATCCTTGGGGGGGCACAGGCGCCTTGATAGCTCAAGGGAATCCTTAATCTCCTACTGGTTCGATAACCTTGGTTTCATATTACGGGAAACTTGCTGCTGCACTACTTCACACCTTCCTCTTGGGGTATCCCAACAACACACCCACCGTGTGCATCAAAGATTTTTCTGGCGCCGTTGCCGGGGAGATAAAGATTCACTGCGAGGGGAGTTTTCGCACTTCCAATCTTTTTATTTTGTTATTGTCTTGCTTAGTTTATTTTTATTACTGTCTTGTTTGCTTAATATCAAAAATACAAAAAAATTATTTACTTGCATTACTTTTCTTATTTTGGTTTTAGTATTTTATTTTCAGTTTTGTTGCTTTTCTTATTTCGGTTTGTCATTATTTTCCTGAATTTTGTTATTTTGGTTTGTCCTAAAATTGCTGAGATGGGTAGTCCTAAAGTTGAAGTTTGTTCGTTTAAACAAACAGGAGGAGAAAGTTTAAAAGATGCTTGGTATAGGATAAATGATGCTCATAAAAAATGCACTAAGAAACACTCAACTTTAATCCTCCTTAGGAATTTTTATGTTGGTATCTCTAGTTGGTATAGGTATGTTCTTGACACTCTTACGGGGGTAATTTGTAACAGCCCGTTTGTAGCTTTCCTTTTTCTGTGTGCAATAAAGTGGATAGTCATGTCATCTTTCCATATGTGGTTGCTTTCTTTTAATTATGTGCATCAAATTCAAATTACAAATGTAAATTCTTATTTTCGAATTCAAATGCTTTCAAAATAAATTCATTTGAAGTTTCAAATTATTTATAAATAATCAAATAAGATATTAATATGACTAATTTGAAACTTGTGAAAATTATTCAAAAGTTCTTTTTATGTCTCTTCTCTTATTTGTTTTACAAATACAAAAATCAGAAGGTTTTAAAAGAAAAAAAAAACTGGCCGAGTTGGGCCACCACGGCCAAACTCAGCCCACGGCCCGATCCACCCCGGCCCACCTGTCATCGTCCCCGTACGGACGAGGGAGGCGACCTCGCTTTCCAGCTCGGCCATGGTGCCCTCCCTCTCTGCCGAGGTCGCCCCACCGAGCCCCACTGCCACCTCCTCCCTCCTCTCCTATTTAGCCGCCGCGGCCGCAAAACCCTAACCCTAATTCTTCTCCTCCCCCCGCCGCCGCTCGCTCCCAAGCTTCCGCTGTCGCCATGACCGGAGGGGACGAGCTCGCCCCCGCATGACCAGGCCCCCTTCTCCGTCCCCGTCGCGCCACCGGCTGCGCCTCGTCCTCCTCTTCTTCATCCTCCTAGCCACGGGCACCGGGAGCCACCGCCGGCCGCTTCTTCCTCGACGCCGCCGAGCTCCGCGTCTCCGTCCCCTTCTTCTACCTCTCCGTCCACGCCTCCCGTGCCGTCCCACCTCGCCACGAGCTTCCTCTCGGTGAGCAGCACCCGTTCCCCCTCCTTTCCTCTCGCTTTACTGCTCGAACGGCTCGTTTCGGTTGATGCCATCGCCGGCATCGCCACGGCCGTGGCGCGCTTCCGCACGCCGAGCACACACTCGACGCCCCGGTCACTTCTTCTCGCACCTGGGCACCCGCACGCACGCGCCGCGCAAACCCGCACACCCGAGGCACCCAAACGGGTCTAGCGCCGCCAGGACGTGGCCGTCGGCGATGATTCCTTCGCCGCCGCGCCGCGGTTCCTTCTTCGTCAGTTCGTCAGAGAAAAATGACACCTGCAGATCGTTAGAGAAATTAGAAACGAGGTTCGGTTTAAAACGAAACTTAGTCAAATCCTATCACTAACCTAATCTAACCTACTGGCTAAGCGCGCCGTGCTTCCGCAGCCCCCGAGCGCGCGAGTCTGAATCCCTCCGGCGCAAGTGGAAAAAGGGCGCATTTTTGCGCTGCGCCGCTGACAGCGCGGCCCCACCTGTCAGCAACAGTGGGAGCCCGCGCAGCGTTCCCCTGCCCGGTCAGCGCCACCCTGGCGTTGGACCCACTCGGTCAGCCTCTCTAGCTGGGCAACTGCACGGTGAGAAAAGTCTGAGATGTTTCTGCGCTGCAGAATTACACCGAGCCCCCTGTGCTTCCTGGTTTAGTGCTTTAGCCCCTCACAGAAACTTTTCCATCACGAACAAGTCCCTTCTTTTTGCAGTTTAGTCCAGAAACTTAAAACATTAATAACTTTAGTTTTATAACTCCAAATTAAATAAACTTTATATGTTTTCATATCAGAAAAATGGCAATAAACAATAATATCATATTCTTATGTCATTTTGCATCATTTATTTTAAATGCTTAGTTTAAATTAACAAATGCAATTAATTAATTAAATATGGAATATGTGGGGTAATAATTATATAATGCCCTAATTCCATTTAATCTGCTCATATCTTTTACACCATGTCTTGCCATGTTAATAAATATTTAATTTGAGTTGAAGTTAAATACTCTGCAATTAAATACTAAATGTGGAATGTGTTGGGCAATTAAGTAATTAATGTCTTTTCCATTTAAATTAATTAGATCACCATATCTGCTATAGATGTTAAGCAACATTTAATTTGTTGGCTACAAAAATAACTTACAACCTAATCTTTTGCCGGGATTTCATCCCCGCTTTAAATATGACCTAATCATCTCATACCATATTGCACCATCATTTGATTGCACATTTTCTCGGTATTGATTTTGTTTCCTATTGTCTGTGTTTGGCTCTCTTTGGGTAACGACGACGTGTCTGCTGCGAGTACCTACGATACTGAGGTTCCAGCTGTCGTGCCAGGCCACGAGCTGCCAGGCAAGCTTCTGCTAACCGGTTACACGATTGTTTGATTTTCATTCTTGCCTTTTGATCTATGCTATCCTAGTTATCGATTCTTGAATTGCGATCCCATCACATGTTTATCCTGCAGCCTATACAGCTATATCCCCACAACCCATAACCTCTTGCATGTTTATCTGTTGGCCTTTGCGAGTCGTAGTGCATGTTTAGGATTGGTTGAGCGAGTCGTTCCTTTGTCTTTTACCCCATATGCTTAGTATGATATATTTATCTACTATAATAAACTGCTGTCTTATATTGGGGTTCTATAATTTAAAGATAAGGCACCAGGTGGAAGGCCTTGCGAGGTGCTTTGTTCTGCTCAGTGTCGACCTAGGAACTGAGATTTTGTCCTCGGATCCAATTTTGAGCGCACTAACCACTTGTGGGTGGCCCAATGGAGCCCCCCTCGACTTTGAACGGATCCTCAGCTCGTCCATGTGCCGCAAGTAGTTCGGGTTTTCCATTTGCTCATATGCATGTGCATGATGATGATGATCCATGAGAGGTTACTTGATACGGGGGGTCATATAGGGGTGGTGCGCGCGAAGCGGACAGTTCCTACTGTGGTTTGAGCCGCATGGAGCGCAGGCACAAACTAATGAGTCCGCAATTGAGATTCGGCCGGACTCCTGACGCGGGTAACAACTCATATGGGTGGCACTTGGACTTGCTGTAGTGAAGGAATGAGTCGTGTTGAGAGGCCCTAATGTTTTTGACTGGGTTGATCATGTGAGTATGGGTACTGTAGTGCACCCCTGCAGGGTATAATCTTATCGATGAGCCGTGTCCACGGTTATGGACGACTTTGGTGATGATGCTGGCTAACAAGATCTATACAACTTACACCTAATCATTGTTAATTAATGTGACTAGTAATATAGAATTACTTACACCATAAATGGTAA
Source organism: Poa annua (assembly GCA_026929855.1). NCBI lineage: Eukaryota > Viridiplantae > Streptophyta > Magnoliopsida > Poales > Poaceae > Poa > Poa annua. The sequence continues at coordinate 35,303,472 of CM049426.1, forward strand.
ATAAAATTGCTAACGTGTGAGTATTCCCGGATTGCTTCCTCATACTTGGTTGAGGGGGTTAATCCGAGAATGGGTTATGTCTGGTGTTAGTTGTAGATGGCTACTCAAACGCTCTCTTATCTCTATCTAATTAGACGGAAGTTTTAGCGCGTCTCTTTAGGTTGCTAGTGCTGCTGCCGCTAAGTACACTTACCCCATATTTTGGGAATCTTATAGTTTTGTAACCTGTTAGCTTAAGCTTGTTCGATACGCTTAGGTGTATTGACCCGTTCGCGGGCTGTGGGTTTTCTGCAGTTGAGGATCCTTCGCTCGACCAGGTTGGTGGATACTACGTGGAGTTCGACGACGAGATCTACGACGAGTAGTTAGAGTTCCCCTGGGCTACTTCCTGGTGGACTGCGTGGATGGGCCTTCTTTTCCGTTTTGGCTTTGAGCCCTTTGCTTCTTGTCTGTACTCAGACCGGTTTGTTTCCGCTGCATGATGTAATGTTGGGACATGTGTCCTCTGATTGGTGCCATTCACTCTATTTTTGCTCAGTGAGAGCTTTTGGATATTATTTCCTTTCTTTGTGTCCTAGGTTTATTCTGTGGTTCCTTCTTGTTAACAATCCGACTCGTATACCATGTGTGTATGGTTGAAGTATTCGAGTTGGAAGACTTTTTGGGTTCCTGCTTGCACAATCTGGAAACGTATGTGTCGTTGGGGTCGCCAAGATCTGTCGGCCGATGATCCATTCCGAGCCAGGCCCGATTTTTATCCTGGGATTGGTAACCCCAGTATGTTGCTTGGTTGTGTGGCCCAACCGATACGTTTCGTTTGTGTAGCTTGAATTCAGGGTCTTACAGTTGGTATCAGAGCTTAAACGCCCTCAGGTTCCCTTCTACTGGTCGTTGTTTGAGTCTAGAAAAATATTTTGTAGTTATCAGGAAATCTTAAACGTGAGAGTAGGAATTCTGTTCTTCTACTTCTTTCCCCACCCACCCTCCCTGTTCTTCTGGTAAGGAAGTGTTACGATAATTCCCTTCTCACCTTAATTTTAAAATTTAGGACATCACGTGTTCTGGGTTTTCCGTAGTACCATAGTTGCAGGTGTTGAAGGTTGCTTTTATCGTTTTGCTAGTTATCAACTTCTTCGGCTATGTTCAGTTTCAATCTTGAATCAATCAGTTGTTGTTCTACCTTTCACTGGAAGTCATCTCTTTGTCATTGTACAATTCTTTCTGTGCAATCAATCCTTTTTGGTTTCCGGAGGCTAACTTCTATTCCGAGCCAGGCCCGATTTTTATCCTGGGATTGGTAACCCCAGTATGTTGCTTGGTTGTGTGGCCCAACCGATACGTTTCGTTTGTGTAGCTTGAATTCAGGGTCTTACAGTTGGTATTAGAGCTTAAACGCCCTCAGGTTCCCTTCTACTGGTCGTTGTTTGAGTCTGGAAAAATATTTTGTAGTTATCAGGAAATCTTAAACGTGAGAGTAGGAATTCTGTTCTTCTACTTCTTTCCCCACCCACCCTCCCTGTTCTTCTGGTAAGGAAGTGTTACGATAATTCCCTTCTCACCTTAATTTTAAAATTTAGGACATCACGTGTTCTGGGTTTTCCGTAGTACCATAGTTGCAGGTGTTGAAGGTTGCTTTTATCGTTTTGCTAGTTATCAACTTCTTCGGCTATGTTCAGTTTCAATCTTGAATCAATCAGTTGTTGTTCTACCTTTCACTGGAAGTCATCTCTTTGTCATTGTACAATTCTTTCTGTGCAATCAATCCTTTTTGGTTTCCGGAGGCTAACTTCTACTTCAAACTGCTATGTAGACGGCGCACGCCCAGGTGGTGCGTAAGACCCACTGTGAGCAGACTACCGGTTACCCGAAGCTTCTCAGAAGCATGGTTGACTATGTCGGTTTCAGCTTCCTCCCGGAGTACCAGGTGTCCGAGATCCCCAGAGATTACGGACATACCTTCTACAGAGCTGATGTTTGGATCAGCGGAGATGATGGTGATACTGTGCACAAGCACGTGGCTGAGGCTTTCACTTTGGACATGGCAGTACACTTATCAGCTTACGATGCAGCTCTGGCTCTGCGCAGGGACTACTACTGTTTCAACTACCCTCTGTTCTGCTACGTTCCATACTACCCCTACACGGACTCTCAATACGAGCTCGAGGTTCTGGACAAGACCGCTCAGTTTGGCCAGTCCTAAGACTCAGTTGCTGGGACCCTACGCTTGGAGCTAGCAGCAGTCCGTCAGCAGCTGCACCGCGCACTCTCTCACCTGGGTCAGTACGACAGGAGGAACGTCACACCAGACGCTTTCCCGAGGTTCCAGCTCGCTTTTCCGAGTCGTCTGTCTGCTGTGGGTGGATACACTCCAGAGCGTGGTCCTCTGATCACTACTGATCCAGACCACGTTGGACCACTGCTGTACGGGAAACAGACGCCAGATGCCTACTCCGTTGAGTTTCGACGCATTGTGCGAGAGTACAACGTGTACTGCGATCGTCATTACACCCATCGTATCACCGGAGAGGGGTGCACAGTTTCATCTTCAGATGGAAGTGCGAGCTAGTCTTCGAGTTGTATCTTTTCCTTTGTTGTAGTAGCTATCCTTTGTTCCGAAACCGTGTTGGTTGTACGGATGGTTAACTTTGTACTAGTAGCTGTCCTTGTAGTACTGAAACCTTGGTGGTTGTACTGATGGCTAACTAAGTGTATGGTTATGAACCTTTGTTATGAGAAGCTTATCCTTGTTATCCTACAGTTTGCAACTGTTTTTCTGAGCAAGTTTTCGACTTTCCAAGTTTTTCCCTGGCTTTATGTATCTTGTCGCTGTTCTAATATCCAATGTCTTCAGGATGATGAACACCAGGAACAACCGCAATGCGGAAGACGCACCACAACCGCCTCCAATCACTGAGTTGCTTGGTCAGATGACCCAAGTTCTGGCTCAAACGACTGAGAACCAAGCCTACCAGAACAACCACGTGCATCGCAATGAAGGCAATCCACGTGTGACCGTCAAGGACTTCCTCGGTCTGGGCCCAAGGAACTTCGCTTCCCCCACTGAACCGCTGGAAGCGGATGATTGGCTTCGCGAGATGGAAAGGACCCTTGCTATCGCCCACGTGGCTGAGCACGACAAGGTGCCTTACGTGTCCTACTTGCTTACGGGCAAGTCTGCCTCATGGTGGGAAAACTTTCAGGCCATGAGAGCTCCCGGGGTGGTTACCACTTGGGGGGATTTCAAGACAGCCTTCCTGCGCCACCACATCCCAGAAGGTCTCATGAACAGGATGCGCGAGCAGTTTAACTCGCTGACGCAAGGCAAGATGGACGTGATGGAGTACAATGGCGAGTTCAATCGCCTTGCTCGTTACGCTGGAGATGAGGTGAACACTGAGGTCAAGAAGATGGCCAAGTTCCGCAAGGGTTTCAACCCCGCGCTCAAGTACAAGCTGAACCTCGTCAAGGCCGACAACTTCGAGGACCTCGTCAACATCGCGCTCAATGAGGAGCATGGGCGCAAGGTCTTCTAGGAGTCGCGCAAGCACTCTCATGAGAGCAACTCTTCTTCATCGTCAATCGCCGCCGCTCCTACTCAGAAGCGTCGGCTCTGGGTGCCTAACAGTGCCTTCGCACGAGCTACCTACGTGCCAGGACCTCCAGGACTCGCGCCTCGCCCACCGAACCCGGCACTGGCTATGAGGGGTTTCAGAGGACCGCCAAGGCCAACGGGCGCTCGCCCCAACGTGACCTGCTACCAGTGCGGGAAACTGGGCCACTACTCCAACAACTGCCCGGAGACCTGTACACTTCCTCCACCACCTCGCTCTGCTCCAACTCAGGCGATGGTCCGCGCACCTGCCCCGACTAGGCCTTTCGTCCCCAACACCAGGCCTCCGGCACGTGCTGCGCGGGTGAACCACATCAGGGCTGAGGAAGCAGAAGAAGCTCCCGAAGTTGTTCTTGGTACACTACCCGTCAACTCTATCTCTTCTAGGGTGTTGTTTGATACAGGAGCATCTCATTCTTTCGTATCAGTTAGCTTTGCGGATTTAAATGGGCTAATTCTCGATCCTCTCCCCAAAAACATCACGGTTACTTCTCCCGGCATGCAAATGACTTCTTCCAAGATAAGCCACGACAATGAAATCCAAATTGGAGGCCATATATTCTTGGCATCTCTAATAATTCTCGGCAATTCTGATATTGATGTCATTCTGGGCATGGATTGGTTGAAGGCCAATCAAGCTAAGATAGACTGTTCCACAAAGACTGTAACTCTTTATCATCCTTCTAGACAGATAGTCTATTCTCCAAACCAAACCTCTTCAACTCAGCTTTTCGCTCTCAATGTTGATCCTCTTCCTTCCATAGAAGCTATTCCGGTGGTCCGAGACTTTCCTGACGTCTTTCCTGAAGAATTACCAGGTATGCCACCTGACAGAGCCGTTGAGTTCGTTATTGAACTAGAACCAGGCACTGCTCCCATCTCCAAACGTCCTTACAAGATGGGCCCCAAAGAACTGGCTGAGCTTAAGAGACAGCTAGAGGAGTTGGAAAGTAAACGTCATATTCAACCTAGTACTTCTCCTTGGGGTTGTCCTACTCTGTTTGTCAAAAAGAGGGACACAACTGAGCGACTGGTTGTTGACTACCGTCCTCTGAACAAGAAAACCATCAAGAACAAGTATCCTCTCCCTCGCATCAACAATCTGTTCGATCAACTGGCTGGTGCTAAGGTTTTCTCCAAGTTGGACTTGAGGTCAGGTTATCACCAGATCAAGATCCGCAAAGAAGACATTCCAAAGACAGCTTTCACCACTCGCTATGGCCTCTATGAATACAGTGTCATGTCTTTCGGTCTCACAAATGCTCCGGCGACTTTCTCACGTCTCATGAACTTCGTTTTCATGGAATACCTCGATAAGTTCGTGGTAGTCTATCTCGATGACATTCTTATCTATTCCAAAACCGAGAAAGAACACGGAGAACATCTACGCCTTATCTTGTTGAAGCTCCGAGAACACCGTCTCTACGCCAAGTTCTCCAAGTGTGAATTCTGGCTTCCTAAAGTATCCTACCTTGGTCATGTCATCTCTTCTGAAGGCATTTCTGTTGATCCAGAAAAAGTGAAGGCCATCGTTGAATGGTTGCCTCCTACATCGGTGAAACAAGTCAGGAGTTTCCTTGGCATGGCTAGCTATTGCCGTCGATTTGTTGAGAACTTCTCCAAAATCTCTAAGTCTCTCACCGATCTTACTAGGAAGGATAGAAAGTTTCTTTGGACTCCAAAGTGTGATGAGAGCTTCAATCTCTTGAAAGCTAAAGTCACTTCTACTCCTGTGCTAGTTGGCCCAGACACTTCCAAACCTTTCCAAATATTCTACGATGCATCTCTTCAAGGACTAGGCGTGGTCCTCATGCAAGAACGCAAAGTTGTGGCTTATGCTTCTCGTCAGTTGCAGCCTCATGAGCTCAACTATCCTACACATGATCTTGAACTTGCAGCAATCATGTATGCCCTCAAGGCTTGGAGACCTTATTTGTTGGGGCACAGCTGTGAGATCTTCACTGATCACAAGAGTCTCAAATATCTCTTCACTCAACCAGACTTGAACCTCAGGCAAACAAGGTGGCTTGAGAAACTCTCAGATTACGATCTTACCATCTCTTACACTCCAGGCAAAGCTAATGTAATGGCTGATGCTCTCAGTCGCAAGTCCTATTGCAACAACCTCATGGTTGAGGACATCCAACCCCCTATTCATGAAGAATTCAAGAAACTCAATCTTCAAGTGGTTCCCTCAGGTTATCTTGCAAACTTGATTGCCACTCCTACACTTGAGGATAAGATCCGTGCCGCACAGTTGCGTGATTCTGGTATCAAGAATATCAAAGACAACATTGGCAAGGATAAGTACAAGAGTTTCTCTCTCGATGACAAGGGTACCTTGCTGTTTGAAGAACGCATTGTAGTGCCCAAACTTGACAGCTTAAGAGAACTCATTCTCAAGGAGGCTCATGATACTCCGCTTTCTGTCCACCCTGGCAGCACAAAGATGTACCAGGATCTCAAGTCAATCTATTGGTGGACCAGGATGAAGCGTGAAATTGCTTCGCTATGTGTCTCATTGTGATGTTTGCTGTCGTGTCAAGGCAGTTCATCAGAGACCACCTGGACTTCTTCAACCACTGCAAATTCCTGAGTGGAAATGGGACAAGATCGAGATGGACTTCGTTACTGGGTTTCCAAAGTCCAAGAAAGGCAACGATGCAATCTTTGTTGTCATTGATCGCCTCTCCAAAGTGACTCACTTCTTCCCAGTCAAAGAGACAGTATCAGCTAGTCAGTTGGCAGAACTCTATATGACAAGACTGGTTCCGTTGCATGGTGTTCCTTTGGCAATAAGCTCAGATCGTGGAAGTATCTTCACTTCTCGATTTTGGGATAGCTTTCAGAAAGCCTTGGGTACCAAACTTCTGTTCAGCACAGCTTACCATCCGTAGACAAGTGGACAGGTTGAAAGAGTGAACCAAATTCTGGAGGATATGCTCAGAGCTTGTGTTATCTCATTTGGCATGAAATGGGAGGATTGCCTTCCGTATGCTGAGTTCTCCTACAACAACAGTTTCCAAGCAAGTCTAGGCATGGCTCCCTTCGAAGCTCTCTATGGCCGAAAATGCAGAACTCCTCTCAATTGGTCTCAAGCTGGTGAACGTCAATTCTTTGGCCCTGGCATTATCCAGGAGGCTGAAGAAAAGGTTCGCATCATTCGTGACAATCTGAAGATTGCCCAGTCTCGGCAGAAAATCTATTATGATAGCAAGCACAGGGACATGGTCTATGCACCTGGTGATCAAGCTTACCTTCGTGTCACTCCTCTGAGAGGCACGCAACGCTTTGGCATCAAAGGCAAACTCGCTCCATGTTATGTTGGACCTTTCAACGTTCTTTCAAGGCGTGGTGAATTGGCTTACCGTCTGGAACTTCCTCCAAACCTCTCCAAAGTGCACGATATCTTCCACGTGTCACAACTCAAGAAGTGCTTCCAAGATCCAGGTCATGCAGTTGATCATGGATCAATTGAACTTCGAGAAGATCTTTCTTATGTGGAACAACCGATTCGCATTCTTGACGAAGCTGAACGTCGCACCCGTAAAACCACTGTCAAGTTCTACAAGATTCAATGGTCTCATCATTCTGACAAGGAAGCCACATGGGAGCGTGAAGACCATCTCCGTGCCGAGTACCCCAACCTCTTTGTTGCTCCATGAAGAATCTCGGGGCGTGATTCCTTTGAGGGGGGGGAGTGTTGTAACAGCCCGTTTGTAGCTTTCCTTTTTCTGTGTGCAATAAAGTGGATAGTCATGTCATCTTTCCATATGTGGTTGCTTTCTTTTAATTATGTGCATCAAATTCAAATTACAAATGTAAATTCTTATTTTCGAATTCAAATGCTTTCAAAATAAATTCATTTGAAGTTTCAAATTATTTATAAATAATCAAATAAGATATTAATATAACTAATTTGAAACTTGTGAAAATTATTCAAAAGTTCTTTTTATGCCTCTTCTCTTATTTGTTTTACAAATACAAAAATCAGAAGGTTTTAAAAGAAGAAGAAAAACTAGCCGAGTTGGGCCACCACGGCCCAACTCAGCCCACGGCCCGATCCACCCCGGTCCACTCCCTGTCATCGTCCCCGTACGGACGAGGGAGGCGACCTCGCTTTCCAGCTCGGCCATGGTGCCCTCCCTCTCTGCCGAGGTCGCCCCACCGAGCCCCACTGCCACCTCCTCCCTCCTCTCCTATTTAGCCGCCGCGGCCGCAAAACCCTAACCCTAATTCTTCTCCTCCCCCCGCCGCCGCTCGCTCCCAAGCTTCCGCCGTCGCCATGACCGGAGGGGCCGAGCTCGCCCCCGCGTGACCAGGCCCCCTTCTCCGTCCCCGTCACGCCACCGGCTGCGCCTCGTCCTCCTCTTCTTCATCCTCCTAGCCACGGGCACCGGGAGCCACCGCCAGCCGCTTCTGAAGGGGTTACGGTGCAGAAAACAATAATTTTTCTAGCGTACGAAACTCTAACTAGCCAGGATCTATCTATCTAGTACATGCGATAACGGTGGCGGAACGGGTTAAATTACCTCCATGTAGACCGATAGCGGGGATTACGCTCTTGCACAAGCGTTGACGATGAAGTCGTACGTAGCCGACCTTGAGGTCGGGAAGAACTTGCCGCGATGTCGAAGTCGATGGCGCCGGGGTGTTGACGATGATCTGCGTCGACGGGCGTCGGGCGGAAGAAGGCAGAGCGCCAGCACCAGGGCTGGTGCACCGACAGCAGAGGGGAGGGAGGCGCGGCGGCTGCAGGGGCGAGACGACGTCGCCCAGGCTACTCAAAAGAGTTACCTCCGAGCACTCACAAACATACGGAGCTTAGCGACAACCCCCGGTCATTCAGATCCAGCTGAAATCGCAGGGGTAGATCTTATCTGGAATTCCGCAGAGCAACGGCGCTCTGCGGTATAGCTTAGGTGGAGAGAGATCCCCCTTTCCTCAGCTCGGCGCGGCTCCAACTTGGGAACCACGAGACCGAGAGAGAAATCGGGAATTAATTGTATTTTCCAATGAATTAATCCAATTAATATGCCTTGCTATATAAAGGGGGAAGGGGGTGTGCAAACCCCTTGGCTCCCCCATGTGGGACTAAACAAAGGAGGAGGGGGGTGGTGCGCCCCCACCATGGGCTGGCCGAACCCCCCATGGGGCCCACCCCCTTGCTTGGTGCAGCTCCCCCCTCTTGGGCCCTCTTAGGGCCCATGTAGGTGGGAGCCCCCTTTTTCCTTTATTTAATTAATATTAAATTAATATAAAAATCCCATTAATTGATAATTAATATATTTATATATAATTCAATATCCCGTGACTCCGAAAACTCTTTCGGACCACCCGAACAACTTTCGGACATTCTTGGAACCATTCCATACCTCTCCGGAACTCCTTCCGGACCACCGGAACTCTTTCCGGATCATTTCTCTCTCTCCAACAAATTCCTATAATATTCCAGAACCTATCTCCTAGCGTCGCTAAGACCTTAAGTTTGTTACGCTACGGTTCGAGAACACTCCAGACATGGTCGAGACACTCCGCTCACCAATGACCGTCAGGGATACCTGGAAGTATATGACGACCCCTGTGCATTCTACGAATATCGTCGTTGAACCATAAATATGACATTCATTCCCTTTGTCTCTGCGATACTACCTTGTCCGAGATATGATCGTAGACACACCGATGTCTTTGTTGTATCTCGTTACCGACGAAGGTTATTAACTCGTCTGCGATATTACATCTCCATGACCTAGTCATAAGCTGCGCAGCTATATAGATGCAATATCACCGAGTGGGCCCAGAGTATCTTTCCATTACAAGAATGAACAAATCCCGCTCTTGATCCTTACGTCTTGATGCTCTTTCGGAATACCCAAGATGGACACCGTTATTGTCATGCTATATAAGACACAACGTTTGATGCTCTCAAAGCACTCCTACGAAGCATTAATAAGTACGGTCTCACGGTCTAAGGAATAAGCTATCATACTCTTATCTATTGCAAATGACAAACATCGTAATACGATCTTATTGCTATACTTTGCGTATGTCCATCACCTTATTCAACTAACAAGATGACCCCATTGTCAACCGACGTCGTTGTCCTTGATCGGGAATCTCGATCAACTGTTGCCCAATGGACTAGCTCATATAGAGGCTTGCTAGGGACCTGGTTGTCTATGTATCACACGTGTATTAATAATTCCGATTAATACAGTTATAGCATAATACACAAACCTATTATAAACTTATGAGATAATGCAATAAATACTACTTATTTATTTGTCTCTAGGGCATATCTCCTTCAGTCTCCCACTTGCACTAGAGTACAAATAAACTAGCTGCATTTTACTTTATCAAAATCCCTTATCAAATAAGAATCATTTGATGATGCTTGCTTGGGGAAGAGTGTTACTCCGACAATCTGCATAATCCATGATTGTACATGCTTTTGCGATTCACTGATATCAACTTGCTTGATACTACCATGTTGTCCAACAACATATATGCAAATACCGTAACTAAGTGAGACTTCTGTTTCCCAGCGCTTACTCTGATTATACTAACCAGATAACTGCCCTGAAAAACACACTCAGCCATACAGAGCCCCTTGTAACAATTACAAACTCACGATATCTACAAACTTTCACACCATTGTAGAAAATTTGACATTCGAATGTCAATCCTTTAACTAACGCACTCCTACTTTCAGTAAATTCCAAATTTACTTTTATAACTGCTCTTCTTTCAAGAACATCGGTTATATTTCATCGAGCAGATAATATGGTTTCTGTATGATGTCTAATATTACATAATAGACCCACATGTCATACAACCATTACTTTAATGCATCATTACTCTTAATGATCAATTGGATTCCAAAGGAGCATCCTTTTGATTCTATTCTGACTCCTCAGATATAATCCAAAATAACTCGACTAACTATTTAAAATTCCCGTTCTATTTCAAAATAGACACTGACTTTCAAATAGTTTCACAACTTCATCCTTCTTATCTATTCTACTGGTACAATTTCACAATGTGTCATTTACACAAGATGAATTCGGCTCCCACTCAAATTATGTCTCCACATATTTGAGAACACACGCTCCCACTCAAAAACGTGTCATCCACATATTTGAGTTCCTGAGCTCCCACTAAAAAATATGTTCTGTACATACTCCACCTGAGTAAACTAACTTTGACTCCCACTTAAAATGACATTTTGGTCTAACCAAAATCATTGATCTATTATCAATTCGAATTCAATACAAACTCCAGTATTACATTAATACAAATCCCTCAGACCTCAGCCATGTCTACATAAATGTAGTCAACAAATTTGATCTTGTCCAAGACACATTTCTTGACAAGACATGCTACCGCGTCTTTCTTATAGTCACATTTCTCATATAACACTTTATATGATGATTAAACAATCTTATTCCTCTAATAAGAATTGCAGCAACAATTACTCTCTTAATCCTTTCAAATGTAACTTTGGATTTCCAGACTCAAAAAGCCTTTGTTCGTATTCCGATATTTTCTCAACTTTCTTTGTATTCATAAAGTGCACCTTGATCTTTCAACAAGATCTGAAATACTTAATACAGTGCTGTGACCTGACAGCAATATTAAATATAACAACACTTTATTTAGAAGTTTCTTTTATGAAAATATTATGATCTTTATGAAGAGGATTGCAAGCAGAAAACAATTTTCTAGTCTCCCTCACTCTTTAATCACCAAATTTTCATTAGCAGACATATACTCTTTGGAACACCTTCCAACATAGGTCTGGCATTTTATTTCAAACTTCTAATTCCAACCCATAAACCATAATTCGAAAAATCATATTTTCCTCGGAATTACATAGACAACAAACTAAGTTTTGTTTCTATTTGGTTTTGGAATACACTCCCATTCAATGCGAGTATTCTACAAAGAACTATTCATGTATATACCGAATTATCGTGTAATCATATACATGTCGACACTACTGTCGATCTCATGAATTCTTGTTTGAGAAAAACATCCATTTTCTAAAGTGGACATCGACTATAATGTTTCGAACATATTAGGAGTTTCTAAGACTGATTCTGACAGACCACACTTTATTTAAAATAGAGCATGATTATAACTCCCCACATATCACTATATATGACATTATAATTTTGTGAAACAAATTTCCACAAGTCTTTTGTGTTGAAAACATTATTCAAAAATATTGTCCTTTGATCGAATCTTGTGAATACAATGTTCACTAATCTTTCTTCTGAAAAACTCCATTTGATCTATCATCAAATTAATTTCAGACTCCACAATTTATCGGGCAAATACTCCTATTTACCAAAATCATGGAAGAATTCGGATCAAGCAATAAACACCATTAATTAATCATTAAAAATGACACTCAATTAATTTCCGCTAGTATTGTAACTTCAATACTTGATTCTAAGCTTAATCAACTCAGCACTCGAAATACTTGAATGGACCAAAACATCCATTACTTCTTTCATTGCTTTCATGACTAAACTCGACGGTGTTTGTTCTAGTAATAGAACTCTTATTCATAGGACACACTATTTTATCATTTCTACAATTATGAATACTTATCATACAATCAATGTAATTGAGATGTGGAATCTTTATTCATAATATAAAACAACTGACTTGTTCCATAACATAAAACAACTGAACTTGTCTTATTACATGAATAACTTTGTCTTGCAACAATCAAGACACACACACTCGCTCACTATTACAAAAGATCTTATCAAAAACTATTAATGATAACTATGATAACTTAAGGACGTAAACACCAAAAGGCCATCAACTCCTTGATTACCAGCTTCAGCGCCAGGTCACATCAAACTGCGCCGCATATATGTGATAATTAGGACCTGTTTCACAAACAGAACAAGTATCAAATACTTCATCATATACCAAGGGGCGAATTCATAATTCTGCATATATCAAATATATACCTGTAGCATCGAAGATCTCTCCTTCGATGGAATCAACCTTCAGAGATTTGAATTCAGACACAAACTTGTAGAAGTTCATATCATCGGCCTTCAAAATGTACTTGCGTACATGCTTCTCATAGCTAGGAGGTAGAGATATCAGGACAGTCCGAATGGCACAAGAATCTGCCATCCAGTAATCGAAGACCATCGTCAGCTGGAAGTAGATGTCATAGAATCTCTTCAAATGTGTCTTCAGACAGGTATGCTCCTCCATGTGAATGGTCTGGAACATTCTAAGCTGCCTGAATTGCTCACGCTTTAATTCATCTCCGAAGTGTGTCTTTATCGCATCCATCATGACGCTTGGCTCCTTGCGTCGAAACAACTCTTTCAACTCGGGTGCCAGGCATACGGTCATGGTGATCTCCACTTCAATGAATATGTCTCGACGTCTACGGAAATCATCTTCCTCCTCCTCGCTAGCAGAATATCCTGGTCCTTCTCCTAACGGTTCATCGAGAACATATAGAATGTTGTTGTGTTCCAGAATGTTTCTAAAACCGCTGTACCATCTGATGAAGTTGGACCCGTCGGCTTCTAATGTAGCATCCGGGCTCTTGAGGAAGTAACCGAAGTATAGTTGCGTCGTCTACAGATGTGATCGCAAAAGAGGTAAGGTAAAGTTTATAATATGTAGGTGAGTTTTAGTTTTATAATCTTATTATCTAAAAACACACCACACCAAGATTATTATCCCTAAAATAATAATGGCGATGACACGACCCCTATCCACTACACCACCCCCGATCATCACGGCCGGCAGCACAGCTTCAAAGGTGGACATAAAATGTCGATCACAACAACTCTATGACTCGTGCTCGATCTTTCGATCTTCCCGTGTTCCGAGGCCATACCTCTGAGTATGCTAGGCTCGCCAATCAAACCTCGAAGACCCTGCGCGTGCAACATGGCTTACATCCACTGTATGCGAACGACGAGATGTGTGACACCCGATCATCACGGCCTGCCTTATAACGTAGAACTTTCTTGGTGGTGCGCAACGAGGGAGAACACAATTTTGGTATTTGTTAGGGATCATCCTATTTATGACGCTACCGTTGTATATCTAGCATACAAGCAATCAATAGGATGCACACACAACATCACACAATAATGATGCAATGAAGTGCGATGTGACATGGTCGATGCGCCTGGACCTTCATGGCGCCATGTGCCTGGCCCCCCCCGGCGCCCCGGCATGGCTCCGAGTCTACAGAGCCCTCCTTTGCCTCCGACAGTATGAGTAATGTCAAAACTTACCGTAACCATGTCACATAAAATAACGCCTCTGCAAAACAAAGTTAGACGCCTCTAGCTTTATCTAGTTTTTCAAATTTTACGTGGCATATAGGCTTATTCGTAAGAGAATCGCTTCCCTACCTACGAACTTTGTACCACAACGTCGATCGTATAATTGCATGTTTAAGCATCCCTTTCGGGCCCTCCATTGAAAATGCTTTGCCGACTAGAGAGAGAGAAACAGACACCCGCCAGCCACAGATACGGTGCAAGCCGTATGTCAGTAGTGGAACCAGTCTCGCGTAAGCGTACGCGTAAAGTCGGTCCGGGCCGCTTCATCAACTCAATACCGAAGGCATCGCAAGTGCACGCTAGAGGGTAGCAAATATAAGAAAGACGCCCTCATTCAACATGAGTTCTAACCGTACCAGCAGTACTACGCATAGATCGGCTCTGATACCACTGAAGGGGTTACGGTGCAGAAAACAATAATTTTCTAGCGTACGAAACCCTAACTAGCCAGGATCTATCTATCTAGTACATGCGATAACGGTGGCGGAACGGGTTACATTACCTCCATGTAGACCGATAGCGGGGATTACGCTCCCGCACAAGCGTTGACGATGAAGTCGTACGTAGCCGACCTTGAGGTCGCGAAGAACTTGCCGCGATGTCGAAGTCGATGGCGCCGGGGTGTTGACGATGATCTGCGTCGACGGGCGTCGGGCGGAAGAAGGCAGAACGCCAGCACCGGGGCTGGTGCGCCGACAGCAGAGGGGAGGGAGGCGCGGCGGCTGCAGGGGCGAGACGACGTCGCCCAGGCTACTCAAAAGAGTTACCTCCGAGCACTCACAAACATACAGAGCTTAGCGACAACCCCCGGTCATTCAGATCCAGCTGAAATCGCAGGGGTAGATCTTATCTGGAATTCCGCAGAGCAACGGCGCTCTGCGGTATAGCTTAGGTGGAGAGAGATCCCCCTTTCCTCAGCTCGGCGCGGCTCCAACTTGGGAACCACGAGATCGAGAGAGAAATCGGGAATTAATTGTATTTTCCAATGAATTAATCCAATTAATATGCCTTGCTATATAAAGGGGGAAGGGGGTGTGCAAACCCCTTGGCTCCCCCATGTGGGACTAAACAAAGGAGGAGGGGGGTGGTGCGCCCCCACCATGGGCTGGCCGAACCCCCCATGGGGCTCACCCCCTTGCTTGGTGCGGCTCCCCCCTCTTGGGCCCTCTTAGGGCCCATGTAGGTGGGAGCCCCCTTTTTCCTTTATTTAATTAATATTAAATTAATAGAAAAATCCCATTAATTCATAATTAATATATTTATATATAATTCAATATCCCGTGACTCCGAAAACTCTTTCGGACCACCCGAACAACTTTCGGACATTCCTGGAACCATTCGAGACCTCTCCGGAACCCCTTCCGGACCACCGGAACTCTTTCCGGATCATTTCTCTCTCTCCAACAAATTCCTATAATATTCCAGAACCTATCTCCTAGCGTCGCTAAGACCTTAAGTTTGTTACGCTACGGTTCGAGAACACTCCAAACATGGTCGAGACACTCCGCTCACCAATGACCGTCAGGGATACCTGGAAGTATATGACGACCCCTGTGCATTCTACGAATATCGTCGTTGAACCATAAATATGACATTCATTCCCTTTGTCTCTGCGATACTACCTTGTCCGAGATATGATCGTAGACACACCGATGTCTTTGTTGTATCTCGTTACCGACGAAGGTTATTAACTCGTCTGCGATATTACATCTCCATGACCTAGTCATAAGATGCGCAGCTATATAGATGCAATATCACCGAGTGGGCCCAGAGTATCTTTCCATTACAAGAATGAACAAATCCCGCTCTTGATCCTTACGTCTTGATGCTCTTTCGGAATACCCAAGATGGACACCGTTATTGTCATGCTATATAAGACACAACGTTTGATGCTCTCAAAGCACTCCTACGAAGCATTAATAAGTACGGTCTCACGGTCTAAGGAATAAGCTATCATACTCTTATCTATTGCAAATGACAAACATCGTAATACGATCTTATTCCAATACTTTGCGTATGTCCATCACCTTATTCAACTAACAAGATGACCCCATTGTCAACCGACATCATTGTCCTTGATCGGGAATCTCGATCAACTGTTGCCCAATGGACTAGCTCATATAGAGGCTTGCTAGGGACCTGGTTGTCTATGTATCACACATGTATTAATAATTCCGATTAATACAGTATAGCATAATACACAAACCTATTATAAACTTATGAGATAATGCAATAAATACTACTTATTTATTTGTCTCTAGGGCATATCTCCTTCAGCTTCTTCCTCGACGCCGCCGAGCTCCGCGTCTCCGTCCCCTTCTTCTACCTCTCCGTCCACGCCTCCCCGTGCCGTCCCACCTCGCCACGAGCTTCCTCTCGGTGAGCAGCACCCGTTCCCCCTCCTTTCCTCTCGTTTTACTGCTCGGACGACTCGTTTCGGTCGATGCCGTCGCCGGCATCGCCACGGCCGTGGCGCGCTTCCGCACGCCGAGCACATACACGACACCCCAGTCACTTCTTCTCGCACCTGGGCACCCGCACGCACGCGCCGCGCAAACCCGCACACCCGAGGCACCCAAACGCGTCCAGCGCCGCCAGGACGTGGCCGTCGGCGACGTTTCCTTTGCCGCCGCGCCGCGGTTCCTTCTTCGTCAGTTCGTCAGAGAAAAACGACACCTGCGGTTCGTCAGAGAAATTAGAAACAAGGTTCGTTTTAAAACGAAACTTAGTCTAATCCTATCACTAACCTAATCTAACCTACTGGCTAAGCGCGCCGTGCTTCCGCACTCCCGAGCGCGCGAGTTCGAATCCCTCCGGCGCAAGTGGAAAAAGGGCGCATTTTTGCGCTGCGCCGCTGAAAGCGCGGCCCCACCTGTCTGCGACAGTGGGAGCCCGCGCAGCGTTCCCCTGCCCGGTCAGCGCCACCGTGGCGTTGGACCCACTCGGTCAGCCTCTCTAGCTGGGCAACTGCGCGGTGAGAAAAGTCTGAGATGTTTCTGCGCTGCAGAATTACACCGAGCCCCCTGCACTTCCTGGTTTAGTGCTTTAGCCCCTCCGAGAAACTTTTCCATCACGAACAAGTCCCTGCTTTTTGCAGTTTAGTCCAGAAACTTAAAACATTCATAACTTTAGTTTTATAACTCCAAATTAAATAAACTTTATATGTTTTCATATCAGAAAAATGCAATAAACACTAATATCATATTCTTATGTCATTTTGCATCATTTATTTTAAATGCTTAGTTTAAATTAACAAATGCAATTAATTAATTAAATATGGAATATGTGGGGTAATAATTATATAATGCCATAATTCCATTTAATCTGCTCATATCTTCTACACCATGTCTTGCCATGTTAATAAATATTTAATTTGAGTTGAAGTTAAATACTCTGCAATTAAATACTAAATGTGGAATGTGTTGGGCAATTAAGTAATTAATGTCTTTTCCATTTAAATTAATTAGATCACCATATCTGCTATAGATGTTAAGCAACATTTAATTTGTTGGCTACACAAATAACTTACAACCTAATCTTTTTCCGGGATTTCATCCCCGCTTTAAATATGACCTAATCATCTCATACCATATTGCACCATCATTTGATTGCGCATTTTCTCGGTATTGATTTTGTTTCCTATTGTCTGTGTTTGGCTCTCTTTGGGTAGACGACAACGTGTCTGCTGCGAGTACCTACGATAATGAGGTTCCAGCTATCGTGCCAGGACACGAGCTGCCAGGCAAGCTTCTGCTAACCGGTTACACGATTGTTTGATTTTCATTCTTGCCTTTTGATCTATGCTATCCTAGTTATCGATTCTTGAATTGCGATCCCATCACATGTTTATCCTGCAGCCTATACAGCTATATCCCCACAACCCATAACCTCTTGCATGTTTATCTGTTAGCCTTTGCGAGTCGTAGTGCATGTTTAGGATTGGTTGAGCGAGTCGTTCCTTTGTCTTTTACCCCATATGCTTAGTATGATATATTGTTCTACTATAATAAACTGTTGTCTTATATTGGGGTTCTATAATTAAAAGATAAGGCACCAGGCAGAAGGCCTTGCGAGGTGCTTTGTTCTGCTCAGCGTCGACCTAGGAACTGAGATTTTGTCCTCGGATCCAATTTTGAGCGCACTAACCACTTGTGGGTGGCCCAATGGAGCCCCCCTCGACTTTGAACGGATCCTCAGCTCGTCCATGTGCCGCAAGTAGTTCGGGTTTTCCATTTTCTCATATGCATGTGCATGATGATGATGATCGATGAGAGGTTACTTGATACGGGGGGTCATATGGGGGTGGTGCACGCCAAGCGGACAATTCCTACTGTGGTCTGAGCCGCATGGCGCGCAGGCACAAACTAATGAGTCCACAATTAAGATTTGGCCGGACTCCTGACGCCGGTAACAACTCATATGGGTGGCACTTGGACTTGCTGTAGTGAAGGAATGAGTCGTGTTGAGAGGCCCCAATGTTTTTGACTGGGTTGATCATGCGAGTATGGGTACTGTAGTGCACCCCTGCAGGGTATAATCTTATCGATGAGCCGTGTCCACGGTTATGGACGACTTTGGTGATGATGCTGGCTAACAAGATCTAGACAACTTACACCTAATCATTGTTAATTAATGTGACTAGTAATATAGAATTACTTACACCATAAATGGTAAATAAAATTGCTAACGTGTGAGTATTCCCGGATTGCTTCCTCATACTTGGTTGAGGGGGTTAATCCGAGAATGGTTATGTCTGGTGTTACTTGTAGATGGCTACTCAAACGCTCTCTTATCTCTCTCTAATTAGACGGAAGTTTTAGCGCGTCTCTTTAGGTTGCTAGTGCTGCTGCCGCTAAGTACACTTACCCCATATTTTGGGAATCTTACAGTTTCGTAACATGTTAGCTTAAGCTTGTTCGATACGCTTCGGTGTATTGACCCATTCGCGGGCTGTGGTTTTTCTGCAGTTGAGGATCCTTCGCTCGACCAGGTTGATGGATACTACGTGGAGTTCGACGACGAGATCTATGACGAGTAGTTAGAGTTCCCCTGGGCTACTTCCCGGTGGACTGCGTGGATGGGCCTTCTTTTCCGTTTCGTCTTTGAGCCCTTTACTTCTTGTCCGTACTCAGACCGGTTTGTTTCCGCTACATGATGTAATGTTGGGACATGTGTCCTCTGATTGGTGCCATTCGCTATATTTTTGCACAGTGAGAGCTTTTGGATATTATTTCCTTTCTTTGTGTCCTAGGTTTATTCCGTGGTTCCTTCTTGTTAACAATCCGACTCGTATACCATGTGTGTATGGTTGAAGTATACGAGTTGGAAGACTTTTTGGGTTCCTGCTTGCACAATCTGGAAACGTATGTGTCGTTGGGGTCGCCAAGATCTGTCGGCCGATGATCCATTCCGAGCCAGACCTGATTTTTATCCTGGGATTGGTAACCCCAGTATGTTGCTTGGTTGTGTGGCCCAACCGATACGTTTCGTTTGTGTAGCTTGAATTCAGGGTCTGACATAATTTTCTTGGAACACCTACTTTTGAAGCTTGCAATTTAATTGAAAGTTTGGTAGGATCACCACCCCTTACTAAAGAAGTGAAAACTGAGATCACTTTGGAGGATATTATTAAAAGGTTGGATTCTATGAAGAAAACTTTTCTTGATAATGCTAGCAAGGGTAATGAATCAATGAATGATATTAATGGAAGAATCGCTGCTTTAGAAACTAGCAACACCCTTGATGCTCATAATAATATAATTGATGAACTAGAAGATGTTATGGAAATTTTAGGTTCAACATTTGCTTCTATTAAAACTAAGAGAGATAAGACTTTTGTAGGAAGAGAGCAAAAGTTCATTTATATTCCCAAACCCAAACCTCCCAATATTCCTAAAAATTATGGTTTACATAATAGGACATACTCATGGATACCAAAAACACCTATTTCAACCAACCATGTTTTGGAGGAAGTTATTGATGTTGATGCTTCATCTTTTGATAATACTTGAGTTTTACTTTGTGCCTAGCTCAAAGGCGTTAAACAAAAGCGCTTATGGGAGACAAGCCACCTTTATTTCCTGTTATTTCAATTTGTTTTGCTTGTGTCAAGGACTTGTCCTACCTCTGTAGCAATACCTTTGTATCTTATGTTTATTGCAATGTTGTGTCAAGTTAAGTCTCTAGTCGAAAGTTGATTTTAAAATTCGATTCCTGTGCTGAAACAGATTTCTGCTGTCCACCGTAAAAATTATATCAATTCACTGGAACGACATAAAAATCTTCCCTTTTTTTTTGCATAATCCTAAGATGCATGCGCAACTTTAATTAGTTTAGAGTTTTCTAATCTGAGAAAGTTAAGTGCCTCGAAAAAATTTGTGTTTATGGACTGTTCTGTTTTTGACAGATTCCGCTATTTTCTTTTGCAATGCCTCTTTTGCTATTTTGATTGGGTCTTTTCGTCCTCATAAGTATCAGTGGCTGTAGCTAATATCCAGTAGCAATGGTATCAATTGTGTTCCTAATTTTTTGTGCACTAACCCTCTAATGAGGTTACTCTAAGTTTGGTGTGGAGGAAGTTTTCAAGAATCAAGAGAAGAGGATGATACAATGTGATCAACAGGATAGTAAAGCCAAAGCTTGGGGATGCCCCGGTGGTTCACCCCAATATATTTCAAGAAGACTCAAACTTCAATGCTTGGGATGCCCAAGGCACCACCTTCTTCATCGACAAATTATCAGGTCCTTTCTAGTGAAACTATATTTTAATTCCGTCACATCTTATGTGCTTATCTTGAAGCGTCTGTTTGTTTTTGTTTTTTATATTTTCATTCTATGAATAAATATAGATCATAGCATTCTTTTGTATGGGAGAGAGACACGCTCCGCTTTTTCATATGAATACTCGTATTCTTCACTTATATTCGTTGAGTATTCGTCTTTTGTTATCGTTTGCTCTCTAGCTCTTGTTCTTCATTCATCTCTTGTTAGAGCTGTTAGCTTTGTTATGTTATACTCTCATATCTCATTGTTTAATTAATTGGAGAGTTTATCTTTAAATAAGTTTATTGGTGTTTGGTTGAGAACGGAAAATGCTAAATATGGTAGATGGTATAAGTAAAATGATACATTACTCTTGTAGATTATTAAATTGTGTCACTTGAATCATTGATGTTGTTTTGAGATATTAATTTACTTAATGGTAAACATGATGGTCTAGTAAAGTGGAATGATTAAATGGTTGGTTTAGAGAAACTTGAAAACTGTGCCACACTTAAATTTCCAGTTGATTGCATAATGGTATATGACTTCTTTTGCCTAAGGCAACCGTAATGGCTTTATTTTATGCGCTACGGCCGGGTCCCCAACAGTGACTTGGTCATTTGCCACAGCACCCCTAGGAGTAATTTTCATTATGCCTTGCATGATCATATTTTTATTTGGAATCTTTTTACTTGTGAGTCCTAAAACTGCGGTTTTCATGGCACTTCCACCACCATATTGCTAGCCTCTTCGGTACTTTGCTTTATCCTTTCTCACATTGAGAGTTGGTGCATTTTTCGCGGGTACATCCAAACTCGTGCGAGATCTTCATCTTGTTCTCCTACACATAAGACAAACATCTTTCTCAAAACAGCCACCATACCTACCTACTACAGCATTTCCATAGCTGTTCCGAGATATATTGCCATGCAACATTCATCTTACATTACATGACTTGTTGTCAGTCATTACTTATTTATTGCTTTGCGTGTTTCTATAAAGCTAATGTGTGGTTTTACCCATGTTACGCTAGAGCACTGCATAACCTTCTACACTGACAGTGTCACCGTTGTCATATGTATTCTTATGGCACATTCATATTAGTTACTTATATCATCAGTATGTTGTTTTATCATCATTAGTGTGTTGTCATATATCATGTATCATATTAGGATGCTTGCCCCTAAAAGTGAAAAGAGCCATGGAGGCCATCGAAAAGAGAAACAGAAAAAAGAAAACAAATAGAAAAAAGAGAAAAGAAAAAAGAAAAGAAAGAAATAAAAAAGGGGGCAACATTACTATTATTTATCACACACTTGTGCTTATGTTACAACACCATATCATCTATAGTCATCACTTGTGCTCATGTTATAGCACCATATCATTTATGATCATCATTTGTGCTCATGTTTAGCACCTTTACTCCATATAAAAGAGTTTTCATGTCTTAGTTGCATAACTATGTGGGGAACTCTACACTATAGAACTTGGCTTGTATATTCCAATGACGAGCCTCCTCAAAAGTGCTCTAGGTCTTCGTGAGAAAGCAAGTTGGATGGACCCCCACTAGTTCCATTGGAGAGCTTTCATATACTTATAGCTCATTTTGCATCCGTTGTATGCCAATCACTACTCCTTGCATAGCTTCGATTGTATGACTTTCTCTTGTCTAATGATCATCTATAGCTTTGTGAGCCTTTATTATGTTGGCCTTCCAAACCTCCGTTAACATTCTCTTAGCCATAACATCCTGGTGCCAGGAACCAACGTTGAACGCTTGCTTGTTTCTTTTGAACAAATAATATATTGATCTTCTACGTGCATATTGCTATTACTTGACTTGATCCTTTCATAAAGTTGTCATGTTTGTTGGAAGCATTAGATGATTATATTGTTGTGCTTGAAGCTTAAATCATGTTTAATATCTACTTTCCACAGTTGATTGTTATCTAGTACTATATCATTGAAAGCTTTGATTGCTTCACCTACTTGTTTGTTCATTACTCATTTGATATTAATATAAACTACAACCTTATTCATTTGATCTCAGTTTACATGCCTTACATTATTACATGATCAAGATTGTGTTTAAGCATGTCACTTCAGAAATTATTCTTCTTTTATCATTCTTGCCTACTCGCGACGAGTAGAACTAAGCTTGGCAATGTTGATACGTCTCCAACGTATCCATAATTTTTTGTGTTCCATGCTTTGTTATATCATGCTATTACATGTTTATATGCATTTTATATAGTTTTATGCACTTTCTGGGACTAACCTATTAACAAGATGCCACAGTGCCAGTTCCCTGTATTCTGCTGTTTTTGGTTTCAGAAAAGCTCTTAAGGAAATATCCGCCAAATTGGAAACGAGCCAACCAGTATTTATTTTTGGAATATTTTCGACCAGAAGAACCGAAGAGGAGACGAGGACGGGCCCCGAGGGGCCCACATCGCCCCGTGGCGGGGCCAAGATGCTTGCCGCGCCGGGAGGGGGTGTGGCGCCCTCGGGCCCCCACCGACCTAGGTCTTTCGCCCATAAATATGCTCCTGACCTAAAAACACTGAACAGTTAATCACTTTTTCCTCCACGGGTCCCGAGCCGCCGCCGTCGCCGTCGCCGTCACCACTTCGGGAGATATCAGAACTGTTCCCCGGCACCCTGTCGGTAGGGGGAATCGTCCCCGGAGGCTTCTACGTCGCCATGACCGCCTCCAGACTGATGCATGAGTAGTCTACCTTGGACTACGGGTCCATAGAAGTAGCTAGATGGTTGTCTTCTCCTCTTGTGCTATCATGTTTAGATCTTGTGAGATGTCTATCATGATCAAGATCATCTTTATGTAATTCTCCATGTTATGTTTGCTGGGATCCGATGAATATTGAGTACTAAAGTTATTGCTTCATAATATATCATGTGTGTTGTATTTAATGATCTTGCATGCTCTCCGTTACTTTTGTATGCTATGGCCAAGTAGATGCTTGTAACTCTAAGAGGGGGTATTTATGCTCAACAGTAGGTTCATGTCTCTATTTAATCTGGGGCAGTGACAGAAAGCTCTAAGGTTGTAGATGTGTTGTTGCTACTAAGGATAACACAGTAGTACTTTATCTAAGTATGATGTTACTTACTTACTTTACACATGTCGGGTTATGACCCCCAAGAATCGGGGGTAGTCACTTCCTGAAGAGTAGTTCGTGAAGGGGGTTGAACGCGGAGGTCAAGACCCTCGAGGGACACCGCGACGCTGCTCGCCGGACCCGAAGACGACACGCCCACGACAGGGATAGACACCGGCCTTTACCCAGGTTCCCGGCCCTCGTAAGGAGGTAAGACCGCTACTCCTGCTTGTCTGTATTAGATGGTGGAGGTTAGAGTACAATGGAGTTTGCCGGAGGCCCCCTTGAGGCAGTTCTTGCCTGGGGAGGGAAGCGATGGTCTTCTTCCTCCTCCAGCCAGAGGCTATCCTAACAAGTGTTGCTGGGTTTACAAGGGTTGTAGCACGCAAAGAGCCGACCTATGCTACGATGGATGTCTTGTCCCTTTTATAGGCCCCTCTGGCGCTCTCCTTCGGCTTGGCCTTCAAGGTGGCTCCCACACGGCAGAGGCATGGTGGAGTAGGAGTCCACCCCGGTACGTTTGTCCATGGACGCGGTCCATTATTGATAAAGGTGGGCGCGGTGGCCGACAGGCGGCCGACCGCGCTGTACTGCCCGCGGAGAGGGCAGTCTCTGAGGTGGAGCTCGCGATGACGTTTTCCGTTGGAGGGTTGCGCCTTCCACCTGCTTTATCGCCAGAGTAGAAGGTCCTGGCAGTTGCGCAGCAGGCGGCGCCGCTTTATTGACCCCTTAATCACCAAAACGGCAACGGGGGTGCTTGCGTCACCGCGTGGGCGTGGCAGAGGCCACGTGCGTCCTGCCGTACTTCCTTGGCCGCAACGTTTCCCTTCAGGCGCGGAGAGGCATGAGGGGAGATTCCAGCGGGACTCCCTCGAGGCAAGCTGGCGCCTCGGGAGGGTCCCCTGAGGCGAGGGATGTAACGTCCCCAAATTTGTTAATTGGTAATTAGGATTTGTTTGTGCATCATGAGCATCATTTGCATCTAATTAAAATGTGCACAAAATTTGAGTTTTAAAATTAGAGAGAAAAACCTTAAGTGGCTAAACCACTTGCTATTCTAAATGTGTTAAAGGAATTTCAAAATTTTCAAAATCCAAAGTTGCCAATGGCTTCCTTGTGAAATTTTAAATCTCCTGGTATTTTTGTATAAATTTTCTGTTTACAAAAAGACCCTCAAATCATTTAATTTCCAAGACAGGGGTCTGGTTTCAAAAGCTTTGTGGTTTGCTAAAACTCCAGGGGGTTTTCCGAAAAATGCTCTTTTCTTTCTCTTTCTTCTTCCTCCGCCAGAAGGACGCCGGAGCCGTGTCTTCTCCTCCGCCGTCCGTCGCCCTCCCCTGCGTCAAGATCCTCGCCGCCGCTCTCCCCTTCATATAAATCCTTCCGCCGCCGTGGAGAAGTTCTAGTTCTCCTCTTTCCCTCCTTCCTTATCCTCCGCCATGGCCAAACCCTAGCTCCCGGGTCCGCCGGCGAATCCCGTTGCAGTCCACCCCGAGCCACGGCGAGGAGCTCCGAGGCTCCGCCGTCCTTCCTTCTCCCTCCTCGGTGACCCGTGCGTGCTGGGAATGCTCGAGTCCAACGAATTTGGTCGCCCCGTGCCGTCTTCCCCAACTCCGGCCGCCGGCCTCCGCGGATGATTCCGGCCGTCTCGGACCTCCCCTCGCCTCCCCGACCTATCCATCGTGCTCCTGGTGAGCTTGCGGTCCTCGTGGACCTCTCTCTCTTCTCCCTCTCCCTCGGGTTGCTCGGGCCGCCGTTCTCCATCTCCGGACGCCGCGCGGGCACCTCACCGGAGCTGCTCCGGCGACCATCCGGTAGCGGCGCCGCCCGATTCTGGCTCCCTGTGCCCTTGTGCCTCCAACCCGCATGGTCGCGCTGCTCCTCGCGCCCTCCCTCGCCGAATTGGTGCTCGGCAGGGAGACCTTTCTCCATTGATGACGTCATGTGACGTCATCGCTCTTTATTATTTTATGAAAATAATTTTAATGTTTTCTGTAATTCTTTTAAGTTATGACAGGTGGGTCCCTGATGTCAGGGATTTAAACATTTCCAAATAATGATTTCTGTAATTATTAAATATCTGACATGTGGGTCCAACCTTTATTTAAATTCATATTTAAAATGGAATTAACAAATGGTTTAAATTGAATTAAAATTGTTTAATTTTTGAAAATTCATAAGTAATTCATTTTAATTCAGAAAAATATGATTTTTATATCAAAATTTGCAGAAAAATAAGATCTATTTAATTATGTCCAAATCAGGCATATTTAAACAACTTTGAACCATGTTTACAATAGAGGAACAAATTACACCCTTTCTTTTAAATATGGAATTTGTCAAATGGCACCTCTCGGGCATTCGCACTCCATTTAAAATGATCTTCCATGTGTAGGATTTACATTTCAATACTTTAACTTGTCATGCATACATTGTGCGCATTGCATCGATGCCATGGTTGAATGTTGTTTCCCGTTTATTTTCCGGTGTTTCGCTTTCCGCGGTAGAATGCGAATCCAAAGTGGAGTTCGACAACACCGAAGGCTTGATGAATCATCGATGGTCAAATTAAGAGGATATCTATGAAGAGTTATTTCTGGTTATCTCGATCAAGTGAAGCCGAAGATTCCCAAAAGTGTTATATCTTGCTATCGAAGAGCAAGGCAAGCATAACCTCTTATCTGCACATATACGATTTCAAAGTATTTGATTCTGGTATTATGCATGCGATTCAAATTTGGTTTTGAGTTGAGGTTTAAAGTGTCATTAGTGTTGCATCGCGAGAGTCTGCTATGCTTAGCCCTGCTTAGATCTTCACTCTGTTCCATCCGGTTGATGAACCAGAGCTATGAAGGATGACGTGGAATGGTGTGAGATGCGTTAATATGCTAAAGGCTTGGATGGGAGGCCACATAGGGATTGTGGTGGGTTGTTCCATTCTTGCCAACCTAGGAACTGAGTTCTCTTCTTCGGAACCAAGACTATTCGTGCATCCACACAGGGCTCGGAAACCCCTCGATCCCAACTTGTCTAGCCTACTACGTGAAGCCACTAGTTCGAGTGTTCCATTTGCGTGTGCGGTAAAATGAGTTGAGGAAATTAGGGCTCGGGTCAGGAGAGTGTGACGCTCTGATCTTGACCCTGGCAACCCGCACTAGGGATCGCTGAGATGGCGGTCTGACCTACTGCTGTGGCTCATGGACATAGGCGAAGCTTGGGAAAGGTCGTGGCCAACCCTCCTACCGGCACTCCCCGGAAGAGTGCTAATAGCTGGCGAATCGGTTGGTTGGCGTGTGTGGGTAGTTACACCCCCTGCAGGGTAAAACTTTTCGGAAAGCCGTGTCCACGGTTATGGACGACTTGGTACCTTATGTCTGATGATCATAGATAACAAGAATCTAATTATAAAACTTGCCAACTAAGGGAGGATCGCTTCCTCGGGTTGAGCGAGGGGGTGATTCTGGTGGGTGGTACAACTCATGATGATCTGGTGGAGATTTAAGATGTGGATGAAGCTAGTGTTACTCCCTTACCCCATTTTAAAAGTATACTGGTGCGGGATTTTCTCCTTCCTCGATTTGAAAACAAAGATGGCTTTATGCAAAAGACATTCATGAATACTCTCTGAACGAGCAGATATGTAGCAGGTTAAATAAGTCTTGTTGAGTACCCCCTGTACTCAGCCTTGCACAATTATTTGGACAGGTGCGTTTTCTGGACATCGACATCGACGAGTAGGTTGGGGTTCCCAGACGGCAGCCTGGAATCTGTGGACTGGGACGTCGCCGTTATGCTTTGGCCTCTTAGGCCTTTTGCTAGTTTTTCTATGTCTAATAGCATAATTTGCCTTCCGTTGTATTGGTGATTGACAGGTCAGTGACCACATTTTCGTAATATTTGCTTCTTCGCTCTGTTTAGAGCTTAAATATTTTGTTTCTTGTGTTGTAGGGTCTCTGTTGTGTTACCGATTTTCAACTGTTGGCTTCCGAGATCCATGTTAGGCTTATCTCAGATTAAGGTCTCGGATTTGTCTAGCGTGGCTCTTGGGGGTGCTACAGGTTTTGGTATCAGAGCAGGACCGTCTGTAGGAAAACCTTTCTACTGATCGATGTTGAGTCTAGTTGTTGTGAAAACTATTTAAAAGCTAAAACTATTTGCAAAAAAATTAAAGTAGGCTTCTTTTTACTCCTTATATGGTATCGCTCTACTTCTGGGTCATCTTACCTTGTTTTGGTTAAAAACATTTGCTCTCCTCTCCTCTTGTCATTCAAAATATAGGTGCATCAAGTGCAGGTCGTTTCTCAGCCAAGTTGACCTAGAGTTAAGTTTTCTAGAGTCTGGTGTGTTCTTTGATCCGTCTTTCTCTTGTTGACAAGAGAGATTCATTTCCCTCTTGATCTCTCAACCTTGTCGTTTCTGCATCATTCTATTCCAATGTTTCATATTCCTTTCACTTCGAAGATCTCCTTTTCTTTTTTTGATACTTCGGAAGCTATGGTTGATCTCTGAACCTATCTCGTGATTACTACATCGTTGTACCTTTGTGACACCCGAATGGTAGTTACCCCTTCTTTCGTTTTTCATCCTGGACTTGAACCGAAGGTTCCAGATTGTGCTGTTGGTGGTGTTGAGTCATGTTGGTTGTTAGCCATGTGATGCTCACTCTATCAGTACATGATGCTAACCTTTAACCCAAGATCCATCTTGTTGATCCCTGAGGAATGTTTGCAACCTCAGAAGGGCTAGTAATGTCAGTTATAGCTAGCCTTCCAGCTTGTGGTTTTGTCGTAATTGGCCTACGACATCCAAGGTTTACTCCTTCCACTAGCTTTGGCAGAGGTTCTGCCATGGAACCAAAAGGATCACGACAAGAGTGCTCTTTATGAGTCTCACATCTAAGTTGGTGACTCTGCCACACCCTTCTTATCAGAACAAGTTATCATATGTATGCTAGCTTGACCTCTGCATCTCAGGGTTTTCCTGAGTATGTTTCTTTTCTTCCGTCATGTTCCGACCAGTGTATGCCACTTGGCATCCAAGTTGTAAATGTGCATTGGTGTACTAATGCATGTTGCTCTTGCGGTCCGTCGTGACATTCCACCTCGCGATGTCAGGGAGAACCAAACCCCCGTACCTCGTCCATTTCTAGGACCGGGTCAAAGTGTTGTAGTCCGCAGATTAAGATGCTTGTTTGCTTGTAATCTGTTCCATCTTAAGTATCACCCTCTTGCAGATCAAAAGGTCGTGTTGTATCTCATGACTTTATTGATGAAGTGATGCTTTTCACGTCCTTACTCACGCTTTTCTCCTAGCTGCTCGTGCTCAGGAATGCTGTGGTGTGTGTATTGATGTGGCTATCAGATATTCTTAGCAATTTTCATTGCTTTGACATATAAGGACATTTGATTCCTTCCTTGTGTGATTGGTTATCCGGTCACTAAGTGAAGTTGAGTGTGCTGCCAAGTCCGTTGTTCTGGTGCACATACTCGGTCAAAGAGTTAGGTTTTACCAACGCTCTTAAGGCCAAATCGTTTTGCTTTGATAAGCAAGACTCCTTTCTACCTGTGTTGTCGTGTTGAAGCAAGATGGTATATCCTAATGGATTTGATATCATCCCAATCTTTGATTTGATTTGGGCTATCGTCAAATCAAACTCAGTCCCATGGACCATCGTTGATGATGTTTTACCTATGGTGTTTCGCCAGCTTACATCTTCATGTCCTTGGTCTGACCAATATACTTGCCTTGTTCATGTGTTATTTGATTCCATCTTGTTGGAGTACATTAATAAGCTTGTTGTTGAGCCCATCGATAACATTCTTATTGCCTCCATGTCTGAAGAGGATCATTATGAACCTTTGGCAATAATATTGGAAACTTTTGAGAACCATCTTTGTGTCATCACAAAGTGTGTGTTCTGGATGTTGGAAGTAACCTCTTCTGGGTCACGTGCATTTGCTGAAAGATGTCGCCGTGAATCCAAGTAGAGCTTTCCTTGTTTCCTCGGAAATCATCTCTAGTCGGTCATGCACGTGCGGATTATTCGTGGGATGACAGGTTGTTACCTGCATACCTTGAAGAAGTCATTTATGCACACCAAGCCACTGACTGATTGGATCAAGGATGAGAAGAAGTTAGAAAACTTTGTTATCTTCTTTGTTGTTTCCCAAGAAGGACTCAATTGTGTTTGTTGCATATTAATCATGTAGGTGCATTTGTCTTTTGACAAAGTGCTAATGCATGATTCTTGCGATCTCGCTCATCTTTTCGAGCTTGACATTGTTGTCCACGTCTTGAGAATCTGCAACCTTTCCTCGATGTTAACCATTGCACCTCTCCGTTCGGACGTTCTTAGTCTGAACTTTCATCCCAACTAGCCAGAGCTGAATCTCAAGCAGCAACGATGGTTGGTGTTCCTCAAGGATTTTGACATAGGTCCTTTTGTAACTCCGGCAAGATTGATGATGTGGTTGACACAATTAGTCGGAAGGCCTATCGCTGAAATTCCTGGAATCTCAAGAACAACCACTCCCCATGAGGATTGTTGTGCGGCTTGTTCTAAAAGTTGCCCCTTATGGAATTTATCTTTCCAAAGCCCAATGTTTACCTCCTCACTTATTTAAGACTTATCATGAGCTTGAAATGGGTATCTAGAACATCAAGAAGAAGTTCCCTCCTCCGATGATCTTGGAGATTCTGAATGTCTTCCAATTGATCCTGCAGATCCTTTTCTTAACTTTAACAATATATCCATCATGAGAATTCTCTTTTCATGGTGATCTTCAATGTTCTGTTGATCAATTATTCTTTACTTTTGCTTGTACTTGAAATTCTCTCCAACTCACACATTGTGTGAATTTGTCAGTCATCTTAGGGCCCTGGACTTTTAATCATGTGGCAAACATCTTGTAAGCCAAATGGTTGAAATCTAAAAAGGGTTCTTCCTTTCGTTGTATCAAGATCTCGTTAATCTATCTTAGCCTTGTGCAAAGCTCATATTCTAATCGTTTCGCTTAACAGTTGTCTATCAACTTGAAACTTCTTCCTTTCCATCCGTTACCTTGATGTGTTTCATGCTTGTTAGCTCAAGAGTTGTTTTGCACAC
This sequence comes from Poa annua, assembly GCA_026929855.1. Taxonomy (NCBI): domain Eukaryota; kingdom Viridiplantae; phylum Streptophyta; class Magnoliopsida; order Poales; family Poaceae; genus Poa; species Poa annua. The sequence goes on from CM049426.1 coordinate 35,334,408, forward strand.
TCCTCCCTTGAGTTGACCATGAGATACTCGATCTTTATGAAGATCCTCGTTCTAGAGTTATTTCCCTCTTCCCTTTGGTGCAGTTGAAGAACCGTCCGACGAGATATGAAGTATTCAATCATCCCTGAAGTTATGTATCAAACCCTTTGAGAAAGAAGATCGTCGTGGGATCGACAAGATCATCCAAGACCGGTGTAGCCCTCCTCTCTATATCTCTTTTCCTACCCATGGAATCTCGGGGACGAGATTCTTGTAAGGGGAATAGATCTGTAACGTCCCCAAATTTGCTAATTGGTAATTAGGATTTGTTTGTGCATCATGAGCATCATTTGCATCTAATTAAAATGTGCACAAAATTTGAGTTTTAAAATTAGAGAGAAAAACCTTAAGTGGCTAAACCACTTGCTATTCTAAATGTGTTAAAAGAATTTCAAAATTTTCAAAATCCAAAGTTGCCAATGGCTTCCTTGTGAAATTTTGAATCTCCTGGTATTTTTGTATAAATTTTCTGTTTACAAAAAGACCCTCAAATCATTTAATTTCCAAGACAGCGGTCTGGTTTCAAAAGCTTTGTGGTTTGCTAAAACTCCAGGCGGTTTTCTGAAAAATGCTCTTTTCTTTCTCTTTCTTCTTCCTCCGCCAGAAGGACGCCGGAGCCGTGTCTTCTCCTCCGCCGTCCGTCGCCCTCCCCTGCATCAAGATCGTCGCCGCCGCTCTCCCCTTCATATAAATCCTTCCGCCACCGTGGAGAAGTTCTAGTTCTCCTCTTTCCCTCCTTCCTTATCCTCCGCCATGGCCAAACCCTAGCTCCCGGGTCCGCCGGCGAATCCCGCCGTTGCAGGCCACCCCGAGCCACGGTGAGGAGCTCCGAGGCTCCGCCGTCCTTCCTTCTCCCTCCTCGGTGACCCGTGCGTGCTGGGAATGCTCGAGTCCGACGAATTTGGCCGCCCCGTGCCGTCTTCCCCAACTCCGGCCGCCGGCCTCCGCGGATGATTCCGGCCGTCTCGGACCTCCCCTCGCCTCCCCGACCTATCCATCGTGCTCCTGGTGAGCTTACGGTCCTCGTGGACCTCTCTCTTCTCCCTCTCCCTAGGGTTGCTCGGGCCGCCGTTCTCCATCTCCGGCCGCCGCGCGGGCACCTCACCGGACCTGCTCCGGCGACCATCCGGTAGCGGCGCCGCCCGATTCTGGCTCCCCGTGCCCTTGTGCCTCCAACCCGCATGGTCGCGCTGCTCCTCGCGCCCTCCCTCGCCGAATTGGTGCTCGGCAGGGAGACCTTTCTCCATTGATGACGTCATGTGACGTCATCGCTCTTTATTATTTTATGAAAATAATTTTAATGTTTTCTGTAATTCTTTTAAGTTATGACAGGTGGGTCCCTGATGTCAGGGATTTAAACATTTCCAAATAATGATTTCTGTAATTATTAAATATCTGACATGTGGGTCCAACTTTTATTTAAATTCATAAATGTTTAAAATGGAATTAACAAATGGTTTAAATTGAATTAAAATTGTTTAATTTTTGAAAATTCATAAGTAATTCATTTTAATTCAGAAAAATATGATTTTTATATCAAAATTTGCAGAAAAATAAGATCTATTTAATTATGTCCAAATCATGCATATTTAAACAACTTTGAACCATGTTTACAATAGAGGAACAAATTACACCCTTTCTTTTAAATATGGAATTTGTCAAATGGCACCTCTCGGGCATTCGCACTCCATTTAAAATGATCTTCCATGTGTAGGATTTACATTTCAATACTTTAACTTGTCATGCATACATTGTGCGCATTGCATCGATGCCATGGTTGAATGTTGTTTCCCGTTTCTTTTCCGGTGTTTCGCTTTCCGCGGTAGATTGCGAATCCAAAGTGGAGTTCGACAACACCGAAGGCTTGATGAATCATCGATGGTCAAATTAAGAGGATATCTATGAAGAGCTATTTCTGGTTATCTCGATCAAGTGAAGCCGAAGATTCCCAAAAGTGTTATATCTTGCTATCGAAGAGCAAGGCAAGCATAACCTCTTATCTGCACATATACGATTTAAAAGTATTTGATTCTGGTATTATGCATGTGATTCAAATTTGGTTTTGAGTTGAGGTTTAAAGTGTCATTAGTGTTGCATCGCGAGAGTCTGCTATGCTTAGCCCTGCTTAGATCTTCACTCTGTTCCATCCGGTTGATGAACCAGAGCTATGAAGGATGACGTGGAATGGTGTGAGATGCGTTAATATGCTAAAGGCTTGGATGGGAGGCCACATAGGGATTGTGGTGGGTTGTTCCATTCTTGCCAACCTAGGAACTGAGTTCTCGTCTTCGGAACCAAGACTATTCGTGCATCCACACATGGCTCGGAAACCCCTCGATCCCAACTTGTCTAGCCTACTACGTGAAGCCACTAGTTCGAGTGTTCCATTTGCGTGTGCGGTAAAATGAGTTGAGGAAATTAGGGCTCGGGTCAGGAGAGTGTGACGCTCTGATCTTGACCCTGGCAACCCGCACTAGGGATCGCTGAGATGGCGGTCTGACCTACTGCTGTGGCTCATGGACAAAGGCGAAGCTTGGGAAAGGTCGTGGCCAACCCTCCTGCCGGCACTCCCCGGAAGAGTGCTAATAGCTGGCGAATCGGTTGGTTGGCGTGTGTGGGTAGTTACACCCCCTGCAGGGTAAAACTTTTCGGAAAGCCGTGTCCACGGTTATGGACGACTTGGTACCTTATGTCTGATGATCATAGATAACAAGAATCTAATTATAAAACTTGCCAACTAAGGGAGGATCGCTTCCTCGGGTTGAGCGAGGGGGTGATTCTGGTGGGTGGTACAACTCATGATGATCTGGTGGAGATTGAAGATGTGGATGAAGCTAGTGTTACTCCCTTACCCCATTTTAAAAGTGTACTGGTGCGGGATTCTCTCCTTCCTCGATTTGAAAACAAAGATGGCTTTATGCAAAAGACATTCATGAATACTCTCTGAACGAGAAGATATGTAGCAGGTTAAATAAGTCTTGTTGAGTACCCCCTGTACTCAGCCTTGCGCAATTATTTGGACAGGTGCGTTTTCTGGACATCGACATCGACGAGTAGGTTGGGGTTCCCAGACGGCAGCCTGGAATCTGTGGACTGGGACGTCGCCGTTATGCTTTGGCCTCTTAGGCCTTTTGCTAGTTTTGCTATGTCTAATAGCATAATTTGCCTTCCGTTGTATTGGTGATTGACAGGTCAGTGACCACATTTTCGTGATATTTGCTTCTTCGCTCTGTTTAGAGCTTAAATATTTTGTTTCTTGTGTTGTAGGGTCTCTGTTGTGTTACCGATTTTCAACTGTTGGCTTCCGAGATCTATGTTAGGCTTATCTCAGATTAAGGTCTCGGATTTGTCTAGCATGGCTCTTGGGGGTGCTACAAGGGACCCCTTGAGGGCAACGTTTCCACTTCAGGCCCTCGAGGGGAGTTGCCTCTCGAGGGTCCCGCCAGGCGGTGATGCCTGGTCCTTAGTCGTTTCGTATGACTGGCCAGTGTGCGAGGCCTGGGAGGAATGGGCTCTCCATACCCCAGTTCCCACTGGGCCGACAGTAGCCTCCGGGCCCATGATGGGCATGGTTGAGCCCATGGGCTCAGGAGAAGCGTGGTGGGCCCTTAGTGCCCAGCCGGCCCGAGCCACACGGCACTTGGACGAATAACGGCCTCGCACGATCCGGGGCGCGAGTCGTGGGGGGTCCCACCACGTCTCGGTAACTGCTCCTCGAGGTGACTTAAAGCCCGAGCGGGGCAGCAGGGAGCCGTTACCGTTTCCAATTCGTATCGCAGAAGTTTCCGCTTCCCAGAGCTCTCCGCCTCCGCTCTCTCCTGCGATTCTCACTTCTCCGTCTCCTTCAATCTTCCGCGCCCTCGACGATGAGCCCACTCAAGAGCAAGGGCAAGGCTGCCGCGGGGTCTTCCTCCCAGGCGGAGGCCCCTGAGGACGTTATGGGCGCGGCGCTGCTGGGCGTGCGCGTCAACGAGAAGGCGCTCGCCAAGGTCCGGTACCAGGTGGCGGACCGGACGAACGAGCATGGCGCTACCGCCCTGAAGCCCGCGGCGCACGGGAAGCGCCCGCGTGGGTTCTTCCCGATCTTCCAGCATTGCCTTGCTGCGGGACTGGTGCCACCCTTCTCGCCGTTCCTGGAGGCGGTGCTGGCGTTCTACTAGGTGCAGCTGCTGCACCTGCACCCCAACACCGTCCTCATCCTCGCCGTCTTAGCCTACCTCTGCGAGGCGTACCTGGGCCTGGAGCCCACAGTGGGGCTGTTCCGGTGCTTTTACGCGCTCCAGAACACGGCGAAGAACGAGCGCTCTGGGTGCGTCTCGTTCCGCATCGTCGACGGCATGGGGAGCGTCTACATCCCCATGTCTTGGAACGAGGGCAAGGCCATCACTTCAGTGACGAAGAAGGTAGACGACTTCCGTCAGAAGTGGTTTTTTGTTGGGGTGGAGCCTGCGCCTTCCTCGAGGTCCCCGACGAGCCCGCGGTGAAGAACTCCCATTGGGGAAAGGCCACCTTCGACGGCGCCAGGAACGTGAGCTTGATGGGGCGCCTGAGCTTTCTCCGCGAGGAGGGCCTCACGGGGCAGATGATTCCGGCGGACTTCGTGGCGCACCGCATCGCGCCCCTCCAGGCACACTCGGTCCCCATGTGGATGTACTCGGGGCCGAGCGACAAGATGCGGCTCCATGTCGAGGACAACGACAAGGACACCATCGACAACGTCCTCTCCGCGCTCTTCGTTAATCCATCGGTGCTTGCCGTGGATGAGCTCCCCGTGGCGCTCCGGCCCCTTCACCAATACAACATGACGGAGCGCATGGACCTTCTGGAGGGGATGCCTCCGTTCACCCCGACAGGCCAGGCGGACTTCGAGGTGCCGACGCCGGCCACGCGGGGAGCGCAGGGGGGCGATTCTCCCTCGGCCTCAGGAGCTGGCCGAGGTGAGGAGGAGGCCGCGGCAGGGGAGGTTTCCTCCTCGAGGGCTGGGCCATTTACTGACGAGATTTGTGATATATCGTCAGGTGATGAAGACGCCTTCGTGGTGGCGCCCTCGCGCCTCGTGGAGGAGGAGGCTGAGGAAGAGGAGGCCTCTGACGTGGAGGCCACTCCGGGAGGGCGCGGGCCCCGCACCAAAGCCGCCGTGGACCGCTCGGGGGCGAGGCCGTCTGACGTTCCTTCCAAAAGGAAGGCTGCGACGCCCTCAGCAAGGCCTGCTTCCAAGCCCTTCCCCTCATGGCGCTCGCCAGGCTTGGCGTGGGTCGACGCTGGCGCCCCCCCTTCAGGGTGAATTTTCATGATGATGGATCGTTTGCCTTTAGCTTTCTCTTTCACTTTACCCTTTACTGAAGGTCTTTTCTTGGGCTCTTGTCAGTGATCTAGTGCCTGCGAAGCGCTGCCGGCTTCGCAAGGCGGCTGATGTGAAGAGCGCCACGGCAGGGGCCGTGGCTGAAGAGGCCGCGAGGCCTGTGGAGACGGCCTCCACGGGCCCCCTTGAGGGGGCGCCTCAAGCGGAGGCGGTTGCGCCCCACGCGGGGACGGCAGGGCCTCAGGTGGAGGAGGACGCGGCACTCCCAGAGGCACCTGCACCGCCCCCCGAGCCTCTGGTGGTGGAAGGCTCGGAGGAGAAAACTTCCGCGCCGCCTCGCGATCCTACTCCTCCTCGCGCGGCTACGCCTCCGCGCGAGGCCACTCCACCGCGCGAACCAACACCGCTGCGCGTGTTGACGCCTCCGCGCGCGCCTACCCCGCCGCCTGCGGCCACTGCTCCCGTGCAGCCTGCGAGGGAAGCGCGCGAGGCAGCTGCAAGCACATGCAGACCTGCTGGGGGAGATGCTTCCTTGCCTCCTCGTCAAGCTATGACCGAGGAACGCCCTGCAGCTGCAGGGCTGGAAGAGGATGCCGGCGCGTGCACAAGCGAAGCCCAGGCTAGCCCCCGAGCTTTCCCCGAGGCCGGGCCCGCGAGACTCGACGCTGGGGCCGGTCTCTCCACGAGCCAGGATCTGGTCCTCCGCGGCTGGGACTGGAGTGCGGGGAGCTGCGAGGTCGCCTTCGGCCTCGTGAGGGAATCCTTAGAAGGCTTGGAGGCGCACCTCGCCCTCGGGGACATATCGCTCGCTCGGCAGCAGGAGGAGCTGGCGTGGTCGTGGGCGTCCTTCCACGCGGCGGTCGAGGCGCGCCGGCTGGAGGATCCGGCGTTGCAGGCCGCACGCGAGGAGGCCACCCGCTCGCTGGAACGCGACACTGCAAGCTCCTCGAGCCCCTCCAAGCGGAACGCGACACTGCCGCGGAACTCCTGCGCGAGGCCAGGGCGGAGCGCGAGGCGATGGAGGGCTCGCTGGCGCAGAAACGCCGCAAGCTGGTCCAGCTGGAGGCCCAGCTGCTCTCCGCCCACCAGGCCGCACAGGCCGCTCTGGAAAAGGACCGCAAGGTCTTTGCCGAGCGTGAGCGGCAGCTGGCCCTCAAGGAGAAGGAGCTGCGGCAGCGTGAGGAGCAGCGCCTTCAGGCGGAGAAGGACCTGGTCGCCCAACGCGAGGCCCTTAAGGAGCGTGAAGGAGACCTGGCCAAGGCAACCTTGAAGTACGACGAAAACGTCGCTGCCCAGAAGCTAGCTTACGAGCGCTTCGAGCGGCGTTTCGCCGAGAAGAAGAAGGAGGCAGAGGACGCCCTCACGGAGCGCGAGAAGCAGTTCCGCCAGGCTAGCTCGCAGAAGTATCGCGACATGGCCCAGAAGCAGGAGGACCGCTTCAAGGCCAAGCGTGTCGTGGATGCTCAGCGGATCGCCGAGCTTGAGAAGGCCAACTCTAAACTAGAGGTCCGCCTCAAGCGCGCCAAGGACTGTCGTCGCCGAGCGGAGGAGGCTCGCACCGAGGCTGTCGTCGTGGCGAACAGACAGATGCCTACGGGTAGGCTAATTTGTGGGGCCGATGGACGCTAGGGGATCTCGGGGAGGGATTGCGCGTTGAACTCGCGCACAGGTAAACACAACCGACAAGATGACACGAGGATTTACCCTGCTTCGGGGCTCTCGTGAGGAGATAAAACCCCTACTGCAGCATCTAGCCTACTCGGTATATTTCTCCTCTTTATATCCGGACTACAATATGCTCCGCGAGCTGCTAGGTCTGCCTCCATGAAGTTTTGGGAGCAAACGGAAAGGGGGGAAATGAAGTGGTGGGGGGCTTGCTTCTCCCTCCCCCTGGTGCCCTTTATATAGGAGAGCCCAGGGGACAAGCAGGGGACAAGGGGACAAGAATTACTGTTCACTGCGCACTGTGGATGATTTGACTACTGGGGTCTAATCGACACTGTAGTGTATGTCACAAAGTTGTACTGTTGTCACATCCGGGTACTGTAGCGGTACTGTAGCGTATGTCAGGATTTGTACTGATCCGTGCGGCGCACATCTTATCCGTGTCCTTTATCTTGTCCACTTGTATGTGTCCGGGTATCTTATTTTTGGTCATCTTATCTCCACTGAAGCAGTAAACCAACCAGCCGCATGCCGGAGGAGGCGCCCTTGATCCCCGAGAAGCATTCCCCAACCGAGTTGGAGATGAAATCGATTTGGCGGCGTGGGGGTGTTCTGGGACGGTGGATGCGGGCTGGAACGCGTACGCCGGGGCGCAGCCGAGGTTGGGCGGGGGCGAGGAAGCCGGGCTCAGGGGACTCGGGCGCGGGCGGAGGTGATCGTCCCCGAGGTCGGAGGGGCGGACGCCGGAGTCGCTGAGGTCGGGTACGAATTGGCGCGGGAGGCGGCACTGGTGGAGGAGCCGAGGTCGTGGTGCTAGGGTCGACGGAGATGAACTCGAGCAGGGCGAAGTCGAACGACCGGGGTCGAGGAAGAGCTAGGACACCGCCGGAATGGTCCGAGGGCGAGATGCGCCGAAGTCGGGGATGCCCTGCCGCGTCTGCGGTCTCGATCTCAGGGCGCAGCGGTGCTGAGACAGAGGGCGAGGAGGTCGCGGCGTGGAAGAACCCGGGGAGGCGCTGCCGGAGTCGGGCGATGCCGGACAAGAGGATGTCGGAGGCGTCCGGTGCGGGCGAGGTCGGGCAGAGCTCGTCCGGGGTCGAGGACGACGATGTTGGTGACGGGGGGGACGTGGCGGTTGCCGGGGAAGCCGAGGTGGAGGTGGCGGCCGCGCCGGGCAGGGGCGCGCCGGGATGCGGCGAGGCCAGGCGGGCGGGGGGAGGCCGGGGGCGCCGTCGGAGCTGGAGGCCGGAGGGTGCTGTCGAGGATGCGAGGTCGAGGGCGGCGGTGCGAGGTGTTGATTCCCGAGGTCGGGGTCGCTGGAGGTTGGAGACGCGCTTGCCTCGGTCGGGACCAAGCAGGGGATATCGTGGCGACGTGGTCAACTCGGTTGCACCGAGATGTGGATCTCGGGCCACAGGGCAACGGGCCCATCTTTTCTCACTTCGGCCCGAGATGTCCTTTCTCCTTTTTTCCTTCACCTCTCTTATTTAAATTCATCCGTTCCTGCAATATTAGCACACTAATTCCACACCCTAAGGGTACCGGGGAAGCACATCCCCGACAGCGTAGGGATCCCGGATTTAGGATCCCAGATTTGGGATGCCGGCGACCGCTACCCGCGGCGCAGGATGTCAGTGACCACTGCCCGCAGCGTAGGGATCCCGGATTTAGGATCCCGGATTTGGGATGCCGGCGACCGCTACCCGCGGCGCAGGATGTCAGTGACCACTGCCCGCAGCGTAGGGATCCCGGATTTGGGATGCCGGCAACCGCTACTCGCGGCGCAGGATGTCAGTGACCACTGCCCGCAGCGTAGCGACCCCGGATTTAGGATCCCGGATTTGGGATGCCGGCGACCGCTATCCGCGGCGCAGGATGTCAGTGACCACTGCCCGCAGCGTAGGGATCCCGGATTTAGGATCCCGGATTTGGGATCCCGACGACCGCTACCCGCGGCGCAGGATGTCAGTGACCACTGCCCGCAGCGTAGGGATCCCGGATTTGGGATGCCGGCGACCGCTACCCGCGGCGCAGGATGTCAGTGACCACTGCCCGCAGCGTAGGGATCCCGGATTTGGGATGCCGGCGACCGCTACCCGCGGCGCAGGATGTCACTGACCACTGCCCGCAGCGTAGGGATCCCGGATTTAGGATCCCGGATTTGGGATGTCGGCGACCGCTACCCGCGGCGCAGGATGTCAGTGACCACTGCCCGCAGCGTAGGGATCCCAGATTTAGGATCCCGGATTTGGGATGCCGGCGACCGCTACCCGCGGCGCAGGATGTCAGCGACCACTGCCCGCAGCGTAGGGATCCCGGATTTAGGATGTCGGGTCCCGTCCGAAGTTGTTCCCGCAAGCGCCACTCAGCCCCACGGTGGGCGCCAACTGTCGTGGTGGCGAACAGACAGATGCCTACGGGTAGGCTAATGTGTGGGGTCGATGGACGTTGGTGGATCCGGGGAGGGATAGCGAGCTGAATAGCCCACGCGGGGAGGATCCCGGTATAACCGAGATCTCCGAAGAACTAGAAACAAGAGCAATACGATATAGGGGAGATCTAACAAACAAGAACAAATTCACGAAGGCACACAACACACACACGATATACCCAGGTTCAGGGCCCTCGTGAGGAGGTAACACCCCTACTCCTGCCTTTCCCCTCTATATAACTGTCGTATAAGGGCTACAATTTGCTCTTAGATCTCTCAAGGTGAAGAACACGAAGAACTAGATGAACTCAAGGTATGAAGAAGTAAAAGCTCTAGGAGTAAATGCAACTACTGCTTTGGCTCCCAAGTTGGTCCTCCCTCCACAGAAGCAGTTATGGAACCTTTTATAGGGTTTCGGCCAGGAGGGCCGGAAACCCTAAACCGGCTTGGCCCCACCGGACAGGCCTAACCGGCATGTTCGTCACCGGCTAGTGCGACCTAGTCGCCGCGCTATCCGGCGTAGCCCCTTCGTCATCATCTCGGCAAGGACAGCAGGCGCCGTCCTGGATCATCATTGTCCTCCTGTCAGAGACAGGACATGTCTTTGCCCATCCCGGATAGCCTTTTCCGGATTGCCGGGCTAGGCACGTCGTGTCTTGTCGTACCGTTGTCGTACCGGCTGACGCGCTCCCGTGTCAGGCGGGAGGTGACCATGCTTCCGTGTCAGGCGGGAGGTGACCATGCTTCCGTGTCAGACGGAAAGTTACTTCCCCCCGCATCAGGCGGGAAAGCCTGCTACAGACCGTTGACGGCCTACCGGGATCCCTCATGCCGGTTACCTCCTTGCTTGCCCCCGTGAGCCTTTTCTGCGTAAGATCAAGACCGAGATAGACATTCGTGTTAGCACTTACTCGGATCATCTATCCGGCAAAACCGAATACACCTCCTTCCGGGAGTCTCCTCGGAGCCCAAGATCCGAGATCCTTTCCGGAGGTGTCCGAGTTCGCCCGTGGATGCGTATCTCTAGGCCTAGCCTCCCGAAGATGTCTTAGCCTACCAGCAAAGACATCTTCGAGAAGCTAGTTCTTAGAGGAACCATCCGCTGATGCTTTTGCTGCCATTGTGAAGGCTCGAGGTGTCTATTTATAGCTGTTAGAGCTGACCCTTGCGCCTGCCAGGTGGCACTTTGCACTCTTCCGGCGCTCAAGGGTCAAGTTGCCCCTTCAGCACACCAGGGGGTGTCCCTTGCTCTCGCCAAAGGTCAAGTACTGTTGGCATATTGCTGAGTTATTACGGGATCTACCCCTACCCGGGGGGTAGCCCCCCGACAGAGGCAGTCCACAACCTCAACTCCTTGGCCAAGGATGTGGAGGAGCAGGTGGCCCCGGCGATGGAGCGGGCGGTGGAGGCCTCGGACTCTACCCAGGCGGCTCACACGCTCTCAAAGCAGCGTGAGCGTATGTTCGAGGCGCTTGTCGCTCGTGGCAACGAGCTTGCCGCGCAGCTCGGTGCGGACGCGCCGCATACTGACGTCCGAGGCCGTGGCGACGCTGCCATGTACCTGGTCTACTCCGACCAGCTCTTCGAGGCGCTCGAGGGTCCCGTCGCCGAGCTTCGCGAGATGATTGAGGACGAGAGCCGGCAGCTTCTAGGGGCGGTGGTTGATCGCATCTTCACGAATCTCAAGCTCCTCACGCCAGGCTTCGACCTCTCCTCCGTGACAGAAGCTACTCAGGGCGAGGACGCGCAGCGGGTCTCCGGTTCCCTCCGCGAGCAAGTTGACGCCTTCTGCAACCGCTTCGGGCGCGCGGAGGCTGCGGCTGAGGACAACATGGAGGAGGCCTGCTCTGCCGAGGCTGAAGAGGGTGCCGCGGAGGAGGTCCAAGGCGGCGCTGCTTCCCCCTAAGCCTCTTCTTATTGCGCCCGCGAGCGCCTGTATCTGAAACAATCGTGTGTTTAGATATCTTAAGACCTTTTGGCCTGTAATATACTCTTTATTGATGTTTGATTCGAGCTTGTTTGGCCCCCGTGAGGTCTCTTTGGACTCATCTTCATGTCTATTTGTTCTCTGCGTTCGTAGGTCCCATCTCTTCGTGCCATGACTCCGCCACTTCGGTATGCAGGAGCAATGACTCCGCAAGGCCGGGGGGAGTTTAGGCCTAGGAGAGGTGTCGTGGTGGTGTCACGGCAGATGCCATAGGATGGCTAATGTGTGGGGCCGATGGACGTTGGTGGATCCGGGGAGGGATAGCGAGCTGAAAAGCTCACACGCGGATGATCCCGGTGTAACCGAGATCTCCCAAGAACACGAAACAAGATCACAACACGAGGGGGGAGATCTAGTAAATACGGACAAGTGCACGAAGGCACACAATACACACACGATATACCCAGGTTTAGGGCCCTCGTGAGGAGGTAACACCCCTACTCCTGCCTTTCCTCTCAATATAAGTGTGGTACAAGGGCTACAACTTGCTCTTAGAGCTCTTGAGGTGAAGAACAAGAAGAACTAGATGAAATCAAGGGAAGAAGAAGTAAATGCTCTAGGAGTAAATGAGACTATAGTTTTGGCTCCCAAGTCGGTCTCTCTTTCACAGGAGCAGTTATAGCGCCTTTTATAGAGTTCGGGCCAGGAGGGCCGGAAACCCTAATCCGGCTTGGCCCCACCAAACAGGCCTAACCGTTATGTCGACACCGGCTAGTGCGACCTACTTGCCGTGCTATCCGGCGTAGCCCCTTCGTCATCATTCCGGCAAGGACAGCAGGCGCCATCCTGGAACATCATTGTCCCCCTGTCAGAGACAGGACATGTCTTTGCCCATCCCAGATAGCCTTTTCCGGATTGCCGGGCTAGACACGTCCAGTCTTGTCGTACCGTTGTCGTACCGGCTGACGCGCTCCCGTGTCAGGCGGGAGGTGACCATGCTTCCGTGTCAGGCGGGAGGTGACCATGCTTCCGTGTCAGGCGGGGTGTGACCATGCTTCCGTGTCAGGCGGAATGGTACTTTCCCCCGCATCAGGCGGGAAAGCCTGCTGCACCCATTGCGGCCTACCGGGATCCCTCATGCCGGTCACTTTCTTGGCCGACCTTCCGAGTCCTTCCTGCACAAGCCCAGTAATCTGATAGAACCGAGACAAACGTTTCGGTTAGTACTTACCCGGATTACGTATCCGGTATGCCCGAGTACTCTTTCTTCCGGGAGTCTACTAGGAGCCATAACTCCGAGATCCTTTCCGGATGCACCCGAGGTTGTCCTAGGATGAGTATCTCTAGGCCTAGCCGCCCGAAGATGTCTTAGCCTATCAGCAAAGACATCTTCGAGAAGCTAGTTCTTAGAGGAACCACCCACTGATACTTGTGCTGCTATGAGGGCTCGGGGTGGCTATTTATAGCCGCCAGAGATGACTCTTGCGACTAACAGGAGGCACCTTGCACTCTACCAACTCTGAAAGGTCAAGTTGCCCCTTCAGTGCACTAGGGGGTGGCCCTTGCTCCTGCCAAAGGTCAAGCCCTGATGGCACACTGCTGAATTACTCCGGGATCTGCCCTACCCGGGGGGCAGCCCCCCGAAGCTGGTGATGTGCAGCGACCCCGGATGATGCGCGGGATCAGCTTTAATAACAACAATTACCCCAGGGAACATGTGACGATCCTTTGACTTGATGCCGAGATGAATTTTACCGAGATCCCCGCACCGAGATCCTTTTGACCGGAAGGACCTGCTCCTAACCGGATAGTGCCACGTCAGTGAATCTTTATCGTTTGCTCCGCATTGAATTCCAAATCTCTGACTGGGTCCCCCCACGAGGTCCTGTCGAATCAGAAATGCACTCGAGTGCTTCGGACCGAGCACGCCGTTGCTCGGGTTCGCGCGCCGGGAGCCGCATCCGATCCGAAGTCCAACCGTTGGGGCTCTGTGGCCTCCGGTGTGGCCGGATCAGGCGCTCCTGGGGACGCCACGTGTCACGCGGCACAAAACAGATCCCACCAACGATCGGAGAGATCGTGGGCGGGAAATTCAGAAACCGCTCCGGATCCCCCCCATAAATAGGGGACCGGAACGGTCAGTTCCTCTTCTTCCCCATTCTTCACTTCTCCCACCGTCGTCTCGAGCACGTCGCCGTTGCCGCGCCCGGAGCTCGAACGCCGCCGCTCTCGCTGGTCGTCGGAGCTCTTCGCTTCCACCATCGGGTCTCGCCCTTCTTGCCCGTCACCGGCCTCGCTTTCTCCGGTGAGTTCTTCCCTCCGCTCCGATGAACTCCTTTACGGGGGTGATGCTTCGCGTTCGGTCGTGCAGTGACGTACGCGCGGCGGCGCCGCCGCCGGCGAGCCCGATTCGCGCGGCGCGGATGCGGATGCGCTCCGCACGTTACTTTTCGTTTGCACTTAGGCCACCTTCGAATCTTGCCCGAGCATATTTTCATCGATTAATTTATATTTACTCGCGTGCGGTAGATCTTATTTGCTAGGAATCCGGTTGCCTCTAGGAGTTTGTGATCCGGTATCTTAGCTCCCGGTAGACTAACTCCGACTAACTGCCGTTGCGCCTGCAGAGTAGCCCGGATACATCCGCAGATCCCTCCGACATGGCTGAATAAAGTGTTCGGGGGTGTTGGGATGGGTCCGAGGTCGTGCAGAAGGATCTCGATTGGCTGTACCGGACTCACCGGATCCCGCCAGAAGTCGAGAGCCGGCTTCCGGAGGACGAGGTTCAACCAGAATCCCAACCCGGGGAATATGTTGTATTCCTCACGCATTTCGAGCGTGGGTTCGGGCTTCCGGCTAGCCCGTTCTTCCGCGACTTCCTCGACACCTACGGCCTCCAACCCCATCATCTCCCGGCCAACGCAATAATGATGCTCTCGGTCTTCACCACTTATGCGGAAGCGTACCTCGGCGTGTGGCCTTTCTTGGACCTCTGGGCCAAGTACTTCATCCTCCGCCGCCAAGTCGTCCCCAACCCGGATAAGAAGGTCAAAGACTTAGTTGACTGCGGGGTGGCCACCATAATCCCCCGCGCTGATTCCGGATTCCCCAAAGTCCAGGGGCTAGAGCCCTGCCAGAAGTGGCAGCGCAGTTTCTTCTATGTGAAGAACCGGGAGGCGTCGGGAGAGGGTCCGGGATCCTCGAACCCGGATTTCATTAATCTGCCGGAGTTTGCCATTGGTCCTCCCCGCGAATTCGACCTCTGGAACCGGCTTCCAGATACCGAGGAGGTCAGATGCATGCACGACGTCCTCGGCGTGCTGACGGATAAGATGACTGGCAACAATCTTCTGCGCTGCTTTATCATTCGTCGCGTCTGCCCCCTACAGATCTGAGTGCACAAGATGTGCCATATGGACGGGAACCTAGATCCCACCAGGACCAGCATCTTTGGGTTGGACCGTCCCGCAGTCGTCCGGCGCGTTCGAGCTATCGCTCGAACGAAGATGCCGGATGATTATGTCTGGGGTCTTGTCGGGGGGGTCCCGGAAAAAACCACTCAAACAGGTGCTCGTGTATGCCTTTCGCCAACTTACATTTGCACCTGGATTCTACTGGAAACCGACATGGTTGTCATGTAATGACTTGTTCGTGCAGTTATTCGAGCGGCAGACCGAGGAGGACGCGATGCACGCCGATGGGAATTTCGTGCCGAACAACCCGGCACCGGATAAGATGCCGGGAGAGGATCCCGATGGCGAGGACCACCTTGCTATCCCTCTAGTTCGTGCTGCCGCTCCGGGTAACCCTTCAACCTCAGAGGCTATTTCCGTTTCTTCAGATGACGAGGATGAGATTGATTGTCAAATACTCGATGTGATTGACACTCTTCCCCTCAACTGGGCTTCAGCAGTGGTTCCGAAACCCACGGCCGTGACGAAACGCGCCGATACCCGGAAGCGTGCGGCTTCCGACACCAACCCTGCCGATGCTTCCGGCATCACCCCCAAGAAGAGCAGGCCGAACAAGCAAACGGCCGAGAAGCCTCTACGTCGAAGGAGGGGTCGTCCCACCGTCGATTCCGGGTTAATTTTCTTTGCTTCAAGTTACATGGTCTTGTCTTCTCCTGAAGTCTTTACTGATATTTTTTTTTCAGCGATGCACTCGATGTTCCGGCATCTGCGGCTTCCCGACCTCCGGGGTCCCGCACTCCTAGCCTGCCTCGGGCTGCTCCTTCTCCAGCTCGCCCCTCCGTGCGAGAGAGCGAGCATCCTGCTTCTGGTGCCGCACCGACTGCCGCTGCGACTCCGGATACTCGTCCCGTGGTGGACGAGATTCCTGCCCAGGCTACGACCGCATCGGAAGACATCTTTCTTCCGGACAGCCCTCGCAGGGTGCCTGGGGTTGAGACGGGGATCACAAGTCCCCCTCGGCAGGTCGTGCCAAGCGGCTCCTGCCGGCAGGCCTCGAGCAAGACCGCTCCGCCGAAATAGCCCGCGGCCCCTTCCTGGCAACCTGATCATCCTGCCGGGAAAGCGCGCAGCAAGGTCGCCGGGCAAAAAACAACCTCCGCCAAACCTACTGCTCCCCCGACATCCTCGGCTCAAGACCTGGCCCTAAGCACGGGTAAGTTTTCGCAGTTACCGCCACCTCCTGTCGAGATCCCCACTGCCGCTCTGCAGATGCTGCGAGCAACCGTAAGCTCCTTTATGCCTTCACGATCCCGGGAGGTAGTTGCTGCTCGCGCGTCTGGCGGTTCCGGCGTGCGTGTTGTTGAAGAATACAACCAAGCCTGGATTGCCGCCGATGCCTCCGAGATCGTGGAGGACTTGCACGCTGCGGGGCCTAGCCGCAGCGGCCAAGCTCTACACGCTCTCCAGGTGGCCGCGCTGGACGTTACTCGGGTGATCGAGGTAAGTTTGCTCCCTTTACCTTTTCCAAAAATTATTTGTTCCTCCCCCACTAGTCCCCGAGATTGGTGCTTAGTGCTCTAGATTCCACCGAATAGCAGACCACTAGGCTCCAATCTTAGAGAAAATCCCAGGACCCGGAAGCCGAGTCCCCGAGATCCTTCCCACCGAGTAGCTTTAAAATTGTTCCATCTCCACTAGTCCCCGAGATTGGTGCTTAGTGCTCTAGATTCCACCGAATAGCAGACCACTAGGCTCCAATCTTAAAGAAAATCATAGGACTCGGAAGCCGAGTCCCCGAGATCCTTCCCACCGAGTAGCTTTAATTGACATAGACCTCGGAACCTCCCGAGTCCCCGGGATCTTTCCCGAGATTGACATATCTTTCTTTGTTTTGAATTCAGGAGTGCGGTAAGAAACGGGGCAGCATCTTCCACCGGGTTCTTGCTGACCTCGGTCAGTCCAAGAGGTGCGGGGGGCGCCTCCGGGAGGAGCGGGATGCCGCGCGCAAAATCTCGGTGGAACAGAAGGCTGCGCTTGCCACTACTCAGGCCGAGATCGCGCGGCTAAGTGCCGAGCTCGAAAAGGCCAAATCTGCCGCAACCGACATGAAGGCGCGCTTCGTGGAGGCGTCGAAGAAGCAGAAGGAGACCTTGGATCAATCCGAGGCGCGCGCGCACCATGCCGAGACCGGGCTGGCGCTTCTCCGGTCGCAGGCCGATACCTGGCTCTCTGAGCTAACCGGGTTGAACCGGGATCTTAACAGTAAGTTGACCGACATCCTTTTTCTCCTGCTCTCTTTCTTTACTTCTGCAACCCTTATGACTTAGTCGCTTGACAGCTCTTCTTTTTAAAGGGGAATTCGAGCACTCCCGCGACGCTGCCAATCTTGCAGTCGCTGTCGCCCGGGAGAAGCGTGCCGGGAAGGGCCCCGTCTCGGACTCTTGGGACATCGAGGATCACCTCACTGCCCTGAAGGCCCGGATAGTGCCTCTCCGGTCGATCGGGACGGAGTTGATCAGTGCCGCGGTCCATGTCCACGGAGCATTATGGCCGGGTGTCAGCGCGACCCTCTCGGTCAGCGAACTGGCGAGTGCACTCCGAGCTGCCGTGAAGCGTGTCCATGCTTGGAAGCGCTCCGGTGCGCGGGTGTAACATCCCAACATTTTATAATGTTCAAAAATCACTAAAATTTAAAACTTTTCTTTTTATTAAAATAAAATATTAAATGCATACGGAAACCAACTATGAAAGACTTCAAACTTATTCAAAGAGTTTAATATTTCAAATGTCACAGTTTAAACATTTTATTATCCACTGTATTTCAAAAACCTTAAAATGTAAATTGACAAATATTTTACAAACTACAATCCATTTTTTTAAGTAAATAGTTTACTTATAAGAAATTGATTTCAACCACTTAGCCATATATATTCATAAATTCACAAATTATTTAAAAATGGTGTTAGTTTTTAATGGTTTTCATTCTCTCAACTAAGTTCAAAACATGGTGTGAAATTTTAAATTCTGTAATTTATAACTATAAACTTCATAGATTTTAATTAATGAATTAGCCAAATAAACATTTCATTTGCTTAAATGAATTTCATTTATTTTCAAAGCATGAAATGATTAATATATTATAAATAAGGATAGAATTAAAACAAAAATCTTTTCCAAAGTTGTTATGAAGTTTTCAAATGAATTATCATAATATAAAATATAATGGTGCACAAATTATTTTCAATTAAAAATGAATACCTTATATTTCACATTTCCTAAACATTATTTATATTTAGTTCTTTAATATTCTGCCAAAATAAAGGTGAATGATTTCAGCAAAACAAGTTTAAATAACTTAAATTCAAACATATTGGAATGTGGGTATTTTACAAATTTTATTTAGCCAAAATAAAATTTAATTAAGATAGAAATTCAAATTTGACTTTAAGTGTCAAATTTGTATTTAATCAATATTTCGAAATATTATTTTTCAAAAAGTTTCAAAACATGCCCACTATTGTTTTAAAACATAGATATTAATTTTACAAATTTATGGAAATTAATTTGACATCATTTGGACCATTAAATCAAAAGATATTAATTAAAGGAAAATTCAGAAAAGAAAAAGAAAAAAATGATGACGTCAGCGTGACGTCATCGTCTTCAATCTCCGGCCGGAGACCACGCCCGAATACGGCCGGAGTTACTCGCGTTGATTCGTACGATTAAGACGCGGATTCACTGTTCCGACCACGCCCTTTAAAAGCCCTCGCTCTCCTCTCTCTTTCCCCTCTCCTCCCACTTAGTTTCGTGCCCCCAGGCTGCCGCGAGAGCTCACCGGAGTTGCTTCGGCCGCCGCCGCGTTTCTCACGATCCCGTCACGGTGAGACCTCCCCCGAGTCCAAGACCTCCCCCATCCTCCTCCCCTTGTCCGTGCGCTTTTCCCTGACCCCTACTCCTTCCTTTTCCGCAGCCGAACGCCCAATCCGAGCACGGACGAAGCTCGCCGGAGTTACCGTAGCTCCGCCCGCGCCTCCACGCCGCTCCGGGACGAACGAGAAGGTGACGCCGCCTCCATCGTCTTCCTCGCGGCGAGCCGCACCCGAGGGCGTCATCCGCGCGTCCGGGGGAGCACCGCAACGCCGTCCTCGTCGTCCCCGAGCGCAGCGCCGCCATCGGCCTCGTCTCCGGCGAAATCCCGCCGCCGGCTTTTGGTCAACTCACGGTGAGCCATCCGATCTGGATCGTGCGGCTGAGATTAGAAGCTTTATGTGAATCGGTACGGTTAGATTAGATCCGTTGGATCTGTATCCTACGGCCGAGATCAAATCACTTGCCACGTCGGATCCGCGTCAGCAGCACAGTCAGCGCCCAGTCAGCGCTGACGTGGATTTTGTTTTCCTTTAATTGTTTAAATGGTAGTTTAGCAGAAAAGCCCCTGTCACTTAGATATGTCATAACTTTTTAACCACTTATCCAAATTCAAATATTTTTACATATTTGGAAAGCCCTTGACATGTAGAATATTTTGGATCTGCCAAAATTCAAATTTGGCTTACTTTAAAATATTCAAATTTCAAATGGAAGATTTGAGTATATTTGTCAAAACTTTAAATCTATAATTCCAAAATTGCAAATAAAATTGTTTTAGAGACTTTGGAATATTTGTAAGTTGATACCACTGCTATAAAATATTTTTGAGTAATATTTGAATGAACTCATAGTTATATATATATTTAATTTGAATAGTTTGAGTATTTTCAACATAACTATTAATAGAAATATTATTTTTGATTAAATCAAATTGCAATAAATTTAATTAAATCACCTCTCGCTATTAACATCATTTATAAAATTGTGTTATAAAACATAAATCACATAAAACTTTAATCTATATGTTTCCTTTTATTATGTTTTGCAAAATTTGAAACTAATTAAATAGCAATTATAACTTTATGCATACTTTATAAATATCACAAAAATTAGTATTATGTTTCTTGTGAGTTAAAATTGCATTTCATGCATAGCATATTTTATTTTGTAGTTATATTTTCCATAAGAAAACTCCTCCCCCATTTTCTCTAAGTTAGGATTATTTTCAACTTAGCATTTTGGGTAAAATGTTATACACATAGACACTTAGGATTTTCAACTTGGGGCTAGAAGACCAATGAAGGACTTAGCCAAAACAAGACTCCAGAAGAATCTCCAAGAAGCAGAAGCACTTAGAAGAAAAATCAAGAAAAAGTTCATGAAGACCAACCAGAAATGTTTTCTAAGTCTTGCTCCCTCTTTCCTTCTTTTCTCATCTCCTATCTGAGACTTCATGAAGACTAAGTTAATTCCAAGACCAGCCTCTGTGATACAAGAATCATCAAGTCTGAAGATTCATCAAGACTACCAAGAGTTCAATCAAGACATCATCCAGAAGAAAGTTACAAGTCTGGAGATGAAGAATGGAGGACAACTACATCTTTCTTTCTATCTTTTCCCTCTTTCCTAATCTTGTCTTTCACTTAAGACTTAAAAAGATTTTCATGGCATGACTTGCATCTCTAGTCCTTAGAAATAATTTGCATATCATACATAACATGTTTTCCTTAGAAGTTTTATGAAACTTATTTGTTCACTATGTATGTGCATGTATGATTGATGATTGTTGTTTGTTGATTGTTGTATTGTTGTTTGCTTATATTGTTTAGATTGAACGGAGAGCAAACGTTCGTTGTTGAAAAGAGTTTGTGAACAACGACAACATTCAAAGGCAAGTGGCACACCTCATAAAATTCCTATTATTTTCTATATGCATTACTTAGTGTATTTTTATATAAGCATGTGTAGGATAGTATTGCTATGCTAAACCTGTGTAGAAATTCCTTACTCCTGTGTCTAGGCTCCTATGCAATACTTAGTAGAATTATTGATGCTATGCAAATGATGTTTTGTGAAAATCTAAATTCTACTAAGTTAAGAATGAAACACCTGGGTGGTAAGTAGTTGTATGGTTTATGTTGAGTGGCTACTCAGGTCCATGTCTATGGTTCCTGGAGTATGTACACTTGTGAATGGCCACCCAGGAACAGAGGAATCTGAAGAACTCCGAGTGACGATTGCTTCCAGTGCAGCCATTGCCATATGGGCTCTGGCTTGATCAATTATGTTGCGTGGACTCTCTCCGGCATGACAAGCAGATGTAGGGGGATGTTAGGTGGAACGGGTCAAGCCAGAGTGGGAGGGAAAATGCTTCTGAAAGATCTCGTCTCATTCTTATCCTTTCCTATTCACAAATGGTGTGTAAAGGATAATCTGGGTTGAATGGGTACAATGGTGAACGTGCACAACCTCTGCAGAGTGTAAAACTAAGTACTTAGCCGTGTCCCCGGTACGGACAATTTGAGCAGCTGATCACGGACGTCAACGGAGGATTCCATCATTCCAACTTCAGAAATAAAACTTGATGGGTGAACAAGGGAAGATGTGATTTATGGTTTTCATGCTATACTTGTCTTGATTTGAAGAAAGTGTTTTCCAAAGAGATAGGAAAAATTGGCTTTATGCAAAATAGCCTTGAACTCCACCAGCCAAATATGCATATAGGCTATAGAGTTATTCCAATAAGTGTCCACCATAGTGTCACTTGCCAGACTCCTATTTTTAATGGAATCTGACCCACGTTGTTGCAATATTTTTCTTATTGCAGATTTGATCAGATGACGAGTGAGGTTTCGTTTAAAGGTTTCGAGTCTACAACCAACATGTTTTCGCCTGTGGCAGCATGAAAGTTATAGAGACTCACTGCTATTGTATTTCCGCTGTGTACTTTTTCAATGCTAGCTTTATGCTATGCAACTTGTATCGAATGTTTTGTAAGTCTGGATCATCGATGTAATAAAATTGATACTTTGTTGTGATATTACATCGTAAACTGTGTGTGCAAATGAATCGATCCAGGGATTTGCACTATACACAGGTATCTGCCTTATTTAAAGTGCAGGTACGCTACAGATGGTATCAGAGCACTGTGTTGCCTGTAGGTTCGAAAACCTAGGTTTGGATTGAAATAGGATTTGACCATAGGATTGAAAATCTATTTTATTCACTTTTCTAAAAACAAAACTTTTCATTTTATCTTCCTCATACTCTCATCTACTATCAACCTTCTGAAAACATCTTATCTTTTTCTAGATGACCATGTTCTTGTAGTCTAAGTCTAATTCTGCTACCTCATATGGAAGAGCTACGATTAATCATGAAGTTCTACATGCATGGAGGACCACTGAAGAACCAGGATTCGACCAACACTTCGAAGATATCCATAAAAGTTGAACAAGAACTTGAAGCACTTGCGAAGGAGGTAGATTCGACCACCACCTAAATAGAATGACGATATCGTGTTAGTGTATTGATCATATCAACTTGGCTATATGACAATACTAGATTGTTTGTTTGTTGTGAACCTTGTTGCTTGATGTTTGTTAGACATTGATTGATTTTGTTATAGATTGGTTGCCTTGTTTTGTTTTATTCAACTAGGATTCCTCCATAGTAAAAATAATTCAACCCATTGCTTTCTAAACCAAACAGACGTCTCACCCCAATACCAACACCAATGATTTGCATACAACTATGCGACTACTACTAGAGAACCAAAGTCAGCTGTGGAAGTTGATCAATGACCAACTGCCTAAGATTGATCAAAACCATAGTGATTTTGAAGAGAACCTTATGACCAAACTAAAGGCATGCAAAACTTGTGGAGAGATAGGACATACGTCCAAAGAATGTCCTGATGAGTGACCCCATGGTCATACCAGACATCTAGTTAGGGAATGCCCCACAAGTCAGATTTCTTGCTTTTTGTGTGAAGCAACAAATCACGTTCCAACGCAGTATCAACTCTACCCCGTGGTGCAAGAAGTCAGTCAGCAAGCCAAAAAGGAGATGCAACAAAATCTCATGAAGCATGTGGAAGTACAAGAAAATAAGGAGGAACACAAAAGAGATACTAGCCATATAACATGTTTTACCTGTGGAGAACTAGGACATTATTCATGGGACTGTAAAGAGAAAAGGATTGGTCAAGATACTGAACAAAATCTTCATCAAAATGAGATTGTGGATCATACTAAGGTAAAGAATGAAATAAGAGTAAGGTCACTTCCGAAGATATCCAAAAGTACCTCCAAGTGTTGCTATAAATGTGAAGGAGATCACCTAGCTCGAAATTGTCACATCAAACGAGACTGGACTTCTTTAATTGAGATAGAATATAGCAAACAAGATTTGGAAGAATTGTTAGCCCTGGAAACACCAAAGAAGAAGAAGAACTTAAGTGACGTAATTTGCTACAAATGTAAGGACAAGGGACATTATGCCAATAAGTTCTCTGTAAAGATGAAGGAAAATTGCCTTATCCGCTCGCACAAGAAGATCATCAGTCCCGTGACATGTCGCAGATGCGGAGCAACATGACACTATGTCAGTGGCTGCACTGAGTGGAAGAAGAATAAACCTCTCCAAGGACCGAATGGAAAACGTCAGTGCTAAATTTTTTTGTATCAACCACATGCCATTGTATTTTGAATACTTGTACGCTCTACATAAGAGAAATAAACAAGATTAAACAAAGTTTCTAGACTGACCACAAAAATTTCTTTTAAGGGTGGTAGCCACCCAGTTAAAGTAAAACCCTGCTACTTAAACTCAGAGATCCCAAACCATCTTTCTTTCTATCCTCCTAATCATAAAAATCATTCGCTGCCAATTCTCAAGTTTCCGTGTCAAAACGTTACATTTCTCAAACCTCTCGAGTTATCAGAATCATTCAAGCATTTGCTTTCTTTCTAGCTTCTCCGAATCTCGGGGACGAGATTCCTTTTAAGGGTGGTAGTCTGTAGCATCCCAACATTTTATAATGTTCAAAAATCACTAAAATTTAAAACTTTTCTTTTTATTAAAATAAAATATTAAATGCATAAGGAAACCAACTATGAAAGACTTCAAACTTATTCAAAGAGTTTAATATTTCAAATGTCACAGTTTAAACATTTTATTATCCACTGTTGTTTGTTGATTGTTGTATTGTTGTTTGCTTATATTGTTTAGATTGAACGGAGAGCAAACGTTCGTTGTTGAAAAGAGTTTGTGAACAACGACAACATTCAAAGGCAAGTGGCACACCTCATAAACTTCCTATTATTTTCTAAGTGCATTACTTAGTGTATTTTTATATAAGCATGTGTAGGATAGTATTGCTATGCTAAACCTGTGTAGAAATTCCTTACTCCTGTGTCTAGGCTCCTATGCAATACTTAGTAGAATTATTGATGCTATGCAAATGATGTTTTGTGAAAATCTAAATTCTACTAAGTTAAGAATGAAACACCTGGGTGGTAAGTGGTTGTATGGTTTATGTTGAGTGGCTACTCAGGTCCATGTCTATGGTTCCTGGAGTATGTACACTTGTGAATGGCCACCCAGGAACAGAGGAATCTGAAGAACTCCGAGTGACGATTGCTTCCAGTGCAGCCATTGCCATATGGGCTCTGGCTTGATCAATTATGTTGCGTGGACTCTCTCCGGCATGACAAGCAGATGTAGGGGGATGTTAGGTGGAACGGGTCAAGCCAGAGTGGGAGGGAAAATGCTTCTGAAAGATCTCGTCTCATTCTTCTCCTTTCCTATTCACAAATGGTGTGTAAAGGATAATCTGGGTTGAATGGGTACAATGGTGAACGTGCACAACCTCTCCAGAGTGTAAAACTAAGTACTTAGCCGTGTCCCCGGTACGGACAATTTGAGCAGCTGATCACGGACGTCAACGGAGGATTCCATCATTCCAACTTCAGAAATAAAACTTGATGGGTGAACAAGGGAAGATGAGATTTATGGTTTTCATGCCATACTTGTCTTGATTTGAAAACCTTAAAATGTAAATTGACAAATATTTTACAAACTACAATCCATTTTTTTTAAGTAAATAGTTTACTTATAAGAAATTGATTTCAACCACTTAGCCATATCTATTCATAAATTCACAAATTATTTAAAAATGGTGTTAGTTTTTAATGGTTTTCATTCTCTCAACTAAGTTCAAAACATGGTGTTAAATTTTCAATTCTGTAATTTATAACTGTAAACTTCATAGATTTTAATTAATGAATTAGCCAAATAAACATTTCATTTGCTTAAATGAATTTCATTTATTTTCAAAGCATGAAATGATTAATATATTCTAAATAAGGATAGAATTAAAACAAAAAACTTTTCCAAAGTTGTTATGAAGTTTTCAAATGAATTATCATAATATAAAATATAATGGTGCACAAATTATTTTCAATTAAAAATGAATACCTTATATTTCACATTTCCTAAACATTATTTATATTTAGTTCTTTAATATTATGCCAAAATAAAGGCGAATGATTTCAGCAAAACATGTTTAAATAACTTAAATTCAAACATATTGGAATGTGGGTATTTTACAAATTTTATTTAGCCAAAAGAAAATTTAATTAAGATAGAAATTCAAATTTGACTTTAAGTGTCAAATTTGTATTTAATCAATATTTCAAAATATTATTTTTCAAAAAGTTTCAAAACATGCCCACTATTGTTTTAAAACATAGATATTAATTTTACAAATTTATAGAAATTAATTTGACATCATTTGGACCATTAAATCAAAAGATATGAATTAAAGGAAAATTCAGAAAAGAAAAAGAAAAAATGACGACGTCAGCGTGACGTCATCGTCTTCAATCTCCGGCCGGAGACCACGCCCGAAAACGGCCGGAGTTACTCGCGTTGATTCGTACGATTAAGACGCGGATTCACTGCTCCGACCACGCCCTTTAAAAGCCCTCGCTCTCCTCTCTCTTTCCCCTCTCCTCCCACTCAGTTTCGTGCCCCCAGGCTGCCGCGAGAGCTCGCCGAAGTTGCTTCGGCCGCCGCCGCGTTTCTCACGATCCCGTCACGGTGAGACCTCCCCCGAGTCCAAGATCTCCCCCATCCTCCTCCCCTTGTCCGTGTGCTTTTCACTGACCCCTCCTCCTTCCTTTTCCGCAGCCGAACGCCCAATCCGAGCACGGACGAAGCTCGCCGGAGTTACCGTAGCTCCGCCCGCGCCTCCACGCCGCTCCGGGACGAGCGAGAAGGTGACGCCGCCTCCATCGTCTTCCTCGCGGCGAGCCGCACCCGAGGGCGTCATCCGCGCGTCCGGGGGAGCACCGCAGCGCCGTCCTCGTCGTCGCCGAGCGCAGCGCCGCCGTCGGCCCGCCGGCTTTTGGTCAACTCACGGTGAGCCATCCGATCTGGATCGTGCGGCTGAGATTAGAAGCTTTATGCGAATCGGTGCGGTTAGATTAGATCCGTTGGATCTGTATCCTACGGCCGAGATCAAATCACTTGCCATGTCGGATCCACGTCAGCAGCACAGTCAGCGCCCAGTCAGCGCTGACGTGGATTTTGTTTTCCTTTAATTGTTTAAATGGTAGTTTTGCAGAAAAGCCCCTGTCACTTAGATCTGTCATAACTTTTTAACCACTTATCCAAATTCAAATATTTTTACATATTTGGAAAGCCCTTGACATGTAGAATATTTTGGATCTGCCAAAATTCAAATTTGGCTTAGTTTAAAATATTCGAATTTCAAATGGAAGATTTGAGTATATTTGTCATAACTTTAAATCTATAATTCCAAAATGGCAAATAAAATTGTTTTAGAGACTTTGGAATATTTGTAAGTTGATACCACTTCTATAAAATATTTTTGAGTAATATTTGAATGAACTCATAGTTATATATATTTAATTTGAATAGTTTGAGTATTTTCAACATAACTATTAATAGAAATATTATTTTTGATTAAATCAAATTGCAATAAATTTAATTAAATCACCTCTGGCTATTAACATCATTTATAAAAATTGTGTTATAAAACATAAATCACATAAAACTTTAATCTATATGTTTCCTTTTATTATGTTTTGCAAAATTTGAAACTAATTAAATAGCAATTATAACTTTATGCATACTTTATAAATATCACAAAAATTAGTATTATGTTTCTTGTGAGTTAAAATTGCACTTCATGCATAGCATATTGTCGGGGGCTGCCCCCCGGGTAGGGGCAGATCCCGGTATAATTCAGTAAGGTGCCAACAGTACTTGACCTTTGGCGAGAGCAAGGGACACCTCCTGTTGTGCTGCAAGGGCAACTTGACCCTTGAACACTGGTAGAGGGCAAAGTGCCTCGTGGCAGGCGCAAGGGTCAGCTCTGACAGCTATAAATAGACACCCCCGGCTTCACAATCGCAACACAAGCATAAGCGGGTGGTTCCTCTAAGAACTAGCTTCTCGAAGATGTCTTTGCTGATAGGCTAAGACATCTTCGGGAGGCTAGGCCTAGAGATACTCATCCTGAGACGAGCTCGGACGCCTCCGGAAAGGGTCCCGGATCTCGGACTCCGAGGAAACTCCCGGAAGGAGATGTACTCGGCTTTACCGGATAGGTAGTCCGGATAAGTACTAACCGGAGTATATGTCTCGGTCTTGATCTTATGCAGAAGAGGCTCACAGTGGCAAGCGAGGAGGTAGCCGGCGTGAGGGCTTCCGGTAGGCCGTCAACGGTCTATAGCGGGCTTTCCCGTCTGTCGCGGGGGGAAGTACCATTCCGCCTGACACGGAAGCATGGTCACCTCCCGCCTGACACGGAAGCATGGACACCTCCCGCCTGACACGGGAGCGCGTCAGCCGGTACGATTGTGGGGACCCCGGACTAACTGTCCGAAATACCCGATTATGCTTAACACAACGATCCCGTGATCAGTCTGTCGTTGCACATAATCCGAATTGAATACCAAAGTTTACATCCAGTACAATACCGATTTAAAGTCTTACATAAAATGGTCATATAGACCCAGTCTTACATAGGTGCCTTCAAGGGCCAAACCAAAACAATCAGCGGAAATAAGGCGTAGTAGACATCAAATCCTAGCGATGACCCGACAGGCAGTCGACTTATGAAGATCCTTAGTTGGCATAGATGTCGCCGTACTCTTCCTGGGCATAGTACTCCTCCATGTCTGGCTACGACAATAGCCAGAAGCAAACTAGTATGAGTACATTTGAATGTACTCGCAAACTACTCCAACATGAGTGCTCTAGTTCCATTTTTAGTTTCTCACTTTTATTCATTTAAAATATCTCTGTATCTTTGTTGAAGAAGATAAGGAAATTATGACTACTAGATATCTCAATTTTATTAGTTTTATTCCAAAACTCCTCCTTTTTCCGATTGCCAACTATTAGGGCAAAATCTTTCCAACTACCTCATACCGATCCGTTGGTATGGGTGTATGGAACACTCTCCATTTCCTTTTTCTTCTTAAACTCAACTCTTTTCCAAAAACTTGCACATGGTCTAAGTAGGGTCTTCAACTGTCCATATCCGAGGACTCGGCTATTCGAATAGTTTAATTACCCTCTGCAGAGGTAGCACGCTTTTCCCACACTCATCCGATAACTCATCGTGTCAGCCACGTCTCGCCATACCAGCAGTATGCGAAGTTGAGTCACCGACCCTAGTCTTTCCTTTGCTCATGCTAGTATAGGATCCTGCCCCTATGAACCATTCCATCTACACCTAGTCCAGTTTCCCGTCGGAAACCCTAAGTGTGAGGACTCATAGGTTTTATCTGGCGGTGTATACGGACATCCTTCTATCCTCCTCCTTATCTACTCATAGATTTTTGAGCGAGGACCCAGGTCAGGGTTAGGTCACCAAACCACTCCCTCATGCATAACAGAGTCATCTCTGTTGATGCAGTGTCCCATACTAATAAGAGCAAACTATATGACTAAGCCCTTTCCCATATGTGGGTAAATGTGGTCGCACAGAGTATCGGTTGCTTGACTGAGTACTAGGACACAATGTGCTTTTCTAAAACCATCCTTCTCCATTTCCTTATTTCAACACCACATCTTGGTGCTATATATCCACACAAGTTTTCAAAGGAGTTTTGAATAAACAACCTTGTTTTTCCATCCTATAGTTTTAGTATCTACTTCTACATATGGTGGCAAAATAATCTCTATATACTTTTGAAAAAGGGTTTTTGTAAACCTTTGCTTTTGAAAATGATTTGTAAATCTAGATACATAAGTTGGGTGCAAGCTCAGAGAGTAGCTTGCCTTGCTCGGCAAAGTGATCTTGGTCTTGGTCTTCAGGTTCTGCAAATCCCTCCTCCTCGATATATCCGGCAACGTTCTCGTCTAATACACAATCAATCAAATACAAACAATCACTAGCCTATTTAATCAATCATCATAGCAATACACTCTTAGAGGTTCTAACTAACCATTCCACATACCAAACAATATCATGTGGTTTTAATTTAATTGGATTAAACATTATTCCCTTGTATTTTAATTAGGGCAGAAACTTGTTGCACATGTTTAATTGCATAGCTTGAGTTCTGTTTGTCACAAAAATACAAACTAAAATTCTACAGAGATCTAATGATGTGTAGAAGATGACACCATTGGGTTTGGGTCATTTGGAGTTACCAAACTCCCTACACATTGTTTTGAATCCAGAAGCCAATTAATATGGTTTTGGATATTATTTAAATTATATTCATCTAAAAATTAAACCATTTTAGGGGTGACTAACCATGGCTAAATGTGACCTAATAAAATTAGTTTCAACTAATTTGGGTTATCAGAGTATCAGAAACAAACAAGTTTAGAATTTAAACATGCTACTGTACTTTGAATATTGTATTTTTATTATATATTCAAATGGGTTGAAACTAGTTTAGTTGGATAGATAATTTCATAAGCTTTCCAGAACAGTTGGATTTGCTAAATTTGGAGTTGTAAATCTAAAGTTATGGATTTTCTAATTTTGAGTTCAGTACTGATTTTTAAATGAAACTTAAAATATGAATTTAAATCCAGAACGGATAATGTTGAAAAATCTGACAGAGGGGACCCACCAGTCAGTGACTCAGCGAGCGTGCGCGGTTCATTTAAACCTGACGTGTGGGACCCGCATGTCAGATCTTTATTAATTAAAACGAACCGGTAAGCTACCTTAGGATCTAGATCTAACGGCCCACGACGCTCGCGTCGCCGGCGACCTAAATCGGGCGGCGCCGCGGCTCCGGCGACGGCGTCGAGGACGGGCTGCTCACCTACGGGATCGGGAGGCGACGGCGACGGTGCAGGAGGGGTGCGGCGGCTCGGGGAAGCTCGAGGGCGTGAAGACGAGGCTCGGGGACTCTCCTGGCGGCGACGGCGTCGATCTCCTTCTTCCGCGGCGGGGCTCGAACTCCGGCGAGCGATCCCTGGCGATCCTGGGCACGGGACAGAGGGAAAAGGGGCCTGGGTGAGAGAGGCGAACAAGGGGAAGGGGCTGAGGGCAGAGAGAAGGGAAGGGGAGGGGGAGCACGGCCGTGTCGTGGTCGTCGTCTACCTCGGGCACGGCGAGCTCGAGGAGACCCACGGGCGACTGGGGCCCTGCGGCGACGGCGTCGCCCTCCAGGCGGTGCTCGAGAGGGTGGTGTGAGAGGGGAAGGGGTTGTGGAGAGGTGAGGAGAAATGCAGGGCACGGGCGGCGTTATATAGCGGCCGGGCGGCGCACGGTGGGCGCGGTGCAGGGGCGCCCGTGGCCGTGCTAGGCCGCCGTAGGCTGGTGGAGGGGCGCGGCTACGCTGCGGGCTGCCTGGGGAGCAAGGCGGGCAAGGTGGGGTGGCGTGGCGCGCGCTGCGCGTGCGAGACGGGGCGGGCCGGCCGTGAGCGCGCTCGGGCGGTGCACGACGTGCACGGCGTGGCTCGGGCGCGTCGCGGTCGGGGCGTGCTGGGGCGAGCTGCTGCCGCGCGAGGGAGCCAGGAGGTGAGGGAGAGCGAGGGGGCACGGAGCGGCCAGCACGGCGCGGCGCCTGCGCGGCCACAGTGCCGACAATGGCGACGTGCGCGCGCCCGCGGTTGTCTCCGGCCGTTCCTCGGCGCTCCCGAGGCCAAATCCTCGTGCTCTTGAGTGCGGCGAGACGAGTGGAGTGAGGCAAAACGAGTGAGGGCAGAGGCTTGCGTCAATTTGATCAAATTTGATCAAATCATCCAAGGATTTTGGTTCGGTTTGGGATGAACAGGTGGTGATCACCAGGTGTTTGATGAATTGCTTGAACCAAAACAGTAGCATTTTGCTATTTTAATTTTCCTATTTCTCCTTATTCTTTTGGGTCCAAACTTAAGATCTAGGCTAACTATATTATTGGTAAGTGTTACAAAGTCTTTTGGAAATATTTTGAAATATTTCAATCATGAATTTCTTATTTGAATTTGAAGTTTTGAATTTGAATTTTTGAAAGGGAATAGTTTGTAAAATTTAACTAGGAGTGTTTATAATATTGCTCCATTGATTTTGGTGTGAAAATAAATTTATATATCTTAATTTGGAAAAATAATGTGACATATGTCACATGGTGTTTTGTTTTTGTGGTTTGTTTTATTTGTTTTCTTTTCTTCAAATTTTTAATTAGAGCTAGAATTCAACAATCTTGCAAACAATACAACAAGCAACACTCAAGAATTAAACATACACACATTTTTATAAGAAAAGTTTTTGTTGGCCCACATTTTTGCACTAATAATTATATTAATATTTTTGGGGATGTTACAGACTTCCCCCCTTAAAATAAATCTCGTCCCGAGATTTGCTAGGCCTGGGTACTAAAGAGGTTGGGAAACTCGCTTCTAAGATAGTCTTCACGTTCCCAAGTTGCTTCATCTTCAGAGTGGTTAGTCCACTGGACTTTGTAGAACTTGATTGCTCGCCTGCGGGTGAGACGAACATCTTCGTCGAGAATCTTGAGGGGCGTCTCACGATAAGTCAGATCTTGATTCAGGTCGACGGACTGGTGATCGATGTTTTTGAAAACATCAGGCTGGTCAGGAACTTCAAGACACTTCCGGAGCAAGGAAATGTGGAAAACATCATGGTAATCCTCTAACTCTTGGGGCAACTCCAGTTGATAAGACACTTCTCCTCGACGGGCAAGGATCTTGAAGGGTCCAATATACCTTGGCGCTAATTTTCCTTTGACATGGAAACGCTGCATTCCTTTAAGGGGTGTCACTCGGAGATAGACATAATCTCCGATATTAAAGGTGACATCACGACGCTTGGGATCAGCGTAACTCTTCTGACGGGATTGGGCGGTCTTGAGTCGCTCTCGGATAAGCTGGACTTGCTCTTCAGCCTCACGGAGGGTCTCTGGTCCAAACAGTTTGCCTTCTCCGGTGTCGGACCAATTCAGGGGTGTACGACACTTCTTGCCGTAAAGGGCTTCAAAAGGGGCCATTTGCAGACTAGACTGGTAGCTGTTGTTGTATGAGAATTCTGCAAATGGAAGACAATCTTCCCATTTGGATCCATAAGCTAGGACACATGCGCGTAGCATGTCCTCTAATATCTGGTTCACTCGTTCAGTTTGGCCATCGGTCTGGGGGTGATAAGCTGTGCTAAACGCCAACTTGGTTCCGAGGGCTTCATGCAGGGCTTTCCAGAACCTTGAGGTGAATTGTGTGCCTCTATCTGATACAATCCTCTTAGGCACACCATGCAGGCTTACTATATACAGGTCTGCTAACCGATTTCCCCTATAGGTGGTGTGGACGGGAATAAAATGGGCCACTTTGGTCAGCCTGTCAACGACGACCCATATTGAGTCATGGCCTCGGTTGGATCTTGGAAGTCCGGTGATAAAATCCATTCCAATCTCATCCCACTTCCACTCGGGAATCTTTAGGGGTTGAAGCAATCCAGCGGGTCGCTGATGTTCAGCCTTGACTCGCTGACAGATATCACACTTGGCTACGAAAGCACCAATTTCTCGCTTCATTCCATGCCACCAAAATCTTTCACGAAGGTCTTGGTACATCTTGGTTCCGCCGGGGTGGATTGAGTAAGGGGTCTCGTGGGCTTCCTTTAGGATTAACTCCTTGAGTTCCGAGGTATTGGGGACACAGATACGACCATTGAATCTCAACACTCCTTCTGCGTCCTCGGTAAAACCAGGCGCTTTACCGAGAGAAATCTTCTTCTTGATTCCTTCTATGTTCTCATGACCTTTCTGGGCCTCCTTGATTTGATCTATCAGAGTTGGAGCTAACTCTAAATGGGCGAGATAACCGTGGCTAACAAGCTCTAGTCCAAAATCTTTGAACTCCTTAAACAGGGCTGGCTGCTCTGCTTGGATCATGGCATTCAGGGTGCAGGGTTTGCGACTAAGGGCATCGGCAACTACATTAGCTTTTCCAGGGTGATAATTGATGCCGATATCATAATCCTTGATTAATTCCATCCACCTTCTCTGTCGCAAATATAACTCCCTCTGCGTGAAGATATACTTCAAGCTCTTATGATCCGTATAAATCTCGCAGCGATGTCCCGCCAGATAGGAGCGCCACGTCTTCAAAGCAAGAACAACAGCGGCTAACTCCAGGTCATGGGTTGGGTAGTTCTCTTCATGTGGTCGCAACTGTCGAGACAGATACGACACCACCTTGCCTTCTTGCATTAGATTACAACCCAGTCCTAGACGTGATGCATCGCAATACACGTCGAAACTCTTGGTGA
This sequence comes from Poa annua, assembly GCA_026929855.1. Lineage (NCBI taxonomy): Eukaryota > Viridiplantae > Streptophyta > Magnoliopsida > Poales > Poaceae > Poa > Poa annua. Next base: position 35,367,828 of record CM049426.1, read on the forward strand.
CGTCTGGCATAATCAGGACAGGGGTTGAGGTCAATCTCTTCTTTAATTCCTGGAAACTCTCTTCACACTTCTGAGTCCATTCAAATTTCTTGTCCTTTTTCAGCAGTTGGGTAAGGGGCTTGGCTATACTGGAGAATCCTTCAACGAACTTGCGGTAGTATCCCGCTAGTCCGAGAAAGCTTCGGATTTCAGTCACACTAGTTGGGGCTTTCCAGTCCACAATGGCTTGGATCTTCTCTGGGTCAACAGAAATTCCTCCCGCAGATACAACATGTCCGAGAAATGAGACCTCACTGAGCCAGAACTCACACTTGCTAAACTTGGCATACAACTGATGCTCTCGGAGGGTTGCTAAAACTAGACGCAGGTGTTCAGCATGCTCTTCTTCAGTTTTGGAGTAAATAAGGATGTCATCAAGGAAAACTACCACGAACTTGTCAAGATACTCCATGAAGATCTTGTTCATGAGATTCATAAAATAGGCTGGGGCATTGGTCAGACCAAAGGACATGACGGTGTATTCAAATAAACCGTAACGGGTTGTGAAGGCAGTCTTGGGAATGTCTGTCTCTCGGATTCTTAACTGATGATACCCTGACCGAAGATCGATCTTGGAGAAGACTCGGGCTCCGTTCATTTGATCGAACATATCCTCGATCTTAGGGAGAGGGTACTTGTTTTTGATGGTCACATCATTTAACCTGCGATAATCCACACACAGGCGTATGGTACCATCTCTCTTATCCACAAAAATAATGGGTGATCCCCAGGGTGAAGCACTTGGGCGAATAAGCCCTTTGCTGAGCATGTCTGCTAACTGCTTCTTCAACTCAACCAGTTCTTCTGGATTCATCCGATAAGGCCTTTGGGATATAGGGGCTGTCCCGGGGATAAGTTCAATGATGAACTCAATATCCCGATCCGGTGGCATACCAGGCAATTCTTCAGGGAAGACATCTTGGAACAGGTGAACAACACGGATCTCATCTAGGGCTGGTCGAGCTATGCTCTCATGGCATCCTGGTTGGGGTCGACTGGGTCCTGACACATACTCCACTTCTACTCCTTTGTCGGTGGTGAGGGCTACAGCTCTCCTGGCACAGTCAATTCGACCATGGTACTTGGCTAACCAATTCATACCCAGTATGACATCTATTCCTTGGGTTCCTAGGATGATTAAGTCGACTAGGAACTTTTCCCCTTTGATCTCAAGGGAAACGTCCGGGCAAAATGACTTGGTATCTATGGTGGATTCTGGGATTTGGATGACCATGGGTTTGGGTAAGAGGTTTCCGACTAAACCTCCCTTAGAAACAAATTCTTGGGTAACAAAAGAATGAGTAGCACCAGAATCAAACAGAACAGTTGCAGGTACTGAGTTGACAAGGAACGTACCCATCACAACATCTGGTGCATCCATGGCCTCTTCAGAATTGATGTGGTGCAGGCGTCCCTTGGCAACAGCCACATTTCCGCGGGGTGCGGGGTTCTTGCCATTTCCATTGCGGCCTTGGCCGTTGTTTGGCGCCTGTGCATCGGGGCGCGGACCATTCTTCTTAGGATTGGGGCATGCCTTGGAGTAGTGACCCTTGGTGCCACAATTGAAACAGACAACATTGGTATTGAGGTTGGGGTTGCTAGAGTTCCCTCCGGGACGGGTGTTGTCATTGGGACGGCTGAACTTGTTTGGGTTGTATGGGGGCTTAGGGTAACTGGGGTGCGAAGTTGGTGGTGGTCTATATGCTGGCTTGGGGTTTGGTGGGTGGGTGCGAGGTTTCTGATTGCTCGAACCTTCCTGGGCAATCATTCTCCTCTTACGACCTTCAAACATGGACTTGCGCTTGGTCTCCAACTGTATGGCCTTGTCCACAAGTGATTCCAAATCAGCAAAGTCATGGATAACCAAGGCGCATTGCAGTTCATCATGAAGTCCGTTCATGAAACGCTCCATCTTCCTCCCTTCGGTGTCGACGTCATCAGGAGCATACCGAGACAAGTCAGTGAACTCATCGAGGTATCCGACCACATCCTTACTTCCCTGCCGCAACCTGCGGAATTCATCCTTCTTCCGCTCAATGAGTCCGCGGGGAATGTGCTTCTTGCGGAACTTCTCCTGGAAATCATCCCAGCTGATAGCATAACCAGCTTGCTGTAGAGCCTTGGTAGCTTCCCACCAAGACCGTGCTGGTCCTGCAAGATAGTGGGTTGCATACAGCACCTTCTCAGGTTCTCCCACGGCTGCAACTACCAGGTTGTTGTTAATGGTGCGAAGCCAGTCATCGGCCTCAAGTGGGTGAAGTCCCTTGGAAAAGGTGGGTGGGTTGGTCCTTTGGAAGTTGCTCAAAGTGGACCGCTGATTTCCTTCACCATTGCCATTGCCATTGCCATTGTTGTGGTGGTTGTTGTTGTTGTTGTGAGCGGCAGCTATCTGTTGCAGGGCAGCAATATGAGCTTGACGCTCAGTCCGGGCAGCTTGACGTTCCTCCATGATGAGCGCCAGAAGTTGGGCGGTGGTTGGGTCCGGTGGGGGTGGTGGTGCTCCTCCATCCATATTGGTGCGACGAGTGTCCACCATCCTGAAGTACACCGGGTATAAGGGGCAAGCAAAAAGGGGTTTGACCAAGGGAAGATGGGTTTTTACGTAGGGGTTGATTTACTAAGGATTATAAGAGAAACATTTAACACATATTAACAAGACTAGCACACATTTTCATAGCACAACCATTACATCAAGAGTTCATCCAAATCTAGCTTACAACATTCTCCCTAACTAATGTACATATAGCAAGTTCCAAAAGAACCACAACTTTGACTCTACTAGCGATAGGGGGTCGACCTAATCCTGCGGTAGAACTCAAGTAACTCGCCTACTGAGGTGGAACCTCGGGCTCTGCCATGTCAGCATCGGACTGGTAGGGTGGCTCCTCTGGATCCTCCTCCTCCTCATCATCCTCATCCTCATCATACTCATCCTCATCGTCCATCTCCTCCAGATAGTCGTCATCGTCACTGAGGAAAGCGTCGTTCTCCTTGCGGAGATCCTCGCCCTCCTCCTCCATCTCGTCAGTACGGAGCTCCAAATCCTCTATCAGCTCATCCTGCGCGGCAACCTTCTTGCGGAGCTTCGCTATGGTCTTCCTCATCTGGTTTCCCTTCTTAAGAAGAGCGGCCTTCTCAGTCTTCAGCTGTGCTTCACTCTCGCGACTCTCCTTGAGCGAGAGACGCTCAAAGTGAAACCGAAGCCTAGCGCACCTCAGATCCTCCTGGGTGCGAAAGAGCATAATCTCCATGTCCAGGATATACTCTCCAAATGTCGGGTGCAGAGGGGACCGAATTGGGTGTCCATCGATGGTGCGCCTCCCGTAGAACTGGAAACGAGAGTTTACCAGCTCCGCCTTGTGTTCCTCACAAAGCCGGGATAGCATCCGCTGCATGGAACGACACAGTCCATCGTCCCAGTGGACGTCCATGAGGGTGAAAGAGAGTGCCCTGGATCCGGGGGACTTGATGTTCCCGCGAACAGACGCCTCGATCAACCAGGACAGGTTCCCGCTACCGGGAGCGTCCACCTGGGCTCCCCTGAACTCAGGAGTGGGACGACCTAGCAGCTTGGTCAACTCGAACAAGTCCTTCTCGAACATCAACTTGCCGTCCTTCTCCAGCTGAACGAACTCGGTGAAATGGATCGCCATCTATAATTTTTAGTCAAAATTTTTAAGTTAGTGAGATGGCAAGTATATCAAAATTTTAATGGAAGGGACAATATGTGAGCAGATTTTTAAGTTTATTAAAATGAAGTGTGGCAAGTTTTTATGAATATGAGAGAAAACTTAGTAGTTGGTAAGAAGAGAATTTTGCACAAATGAGAGGGTAAGAGATAAGCAATTTTTAAACTAATTTCTTACTTTGTTTTTCTTTAAAAGTCAACTTTTGCAATCACTACCTAACGACCATGCTAATCTAAGGCTCCTAAAGTCGAGATGGCTCTGATACCAATTCTGTGGGGACCCCGGACTAACTGTCCGAAATACCCGATTATGCTTAACACAACGATCCCGTGATCAGTCTGTCGTTGCACATAATCCGAATTGAATACCAAAGTTTACATCCATTACAATACCGATTTAAAGTCTTACATAAAATGGACATATAGACCCAGTCTTACATAGGTGCAAACCAAAACAATCAGCGGAAATAAGGCGTAGTAGACATCAAATCCTAGCGATGACCCGACAGGCAGTCGACTTATGAAGATCCTTAGTTGGCATAGATGTCGCCGTACTCTTCCTGGGCGTAGTACTCTTCCATGTCTGGCTACGACAATAGCCAGAAGCAAACTAGTATGAGTACATTTGAATGTACTCGCAAACTACTCCAACATGAGTGCTCTAGTTCCATTTTTAGTTTCTCACTTTTATTCATTTAAAATATCTCTGTATCTTTGTTGAAGAAGATAAGGAAATTATGACTACTAGATATCTCAATTTTATTAGTTTTATTCCAAAACTCCTCCTTTTTCCGATTGCCAACTATTAGGGCAAAATCTTTCCAACTACCTCATACCGATCCGTTGGTATGGGTGTATGGAACACTCTCCATTTCCTTTTTCTTCTTAAACTCAACTCTTTTCCAAAAACTTGCACATGGTCTAAGTAGGGTCTTCAACTGTCCATATCCGAGGACTCGGCTATTCGAATAGTTTAATTACCCTCTGCAGAGGTAGCACGCTTTTCCCACACTCATCCGATAACTCATCGTGTCAGCCACGTCTCGCCATACCAGCAGTATGCGAAGTTGAGTCACCGACCCTAGTCTTTCCTTTGCTCATGCTAGTATAGGATCCTGCCCCTATGAACCATTCCATCTACACCTAGTCCAGTTTCCCGTCGGAAACCCTAAGTGTGAGGACTCATAGGTTTTATCTGGCGGTGTATACGGACATCCTTCTATCCTCCTCCTTATCTACTCATAGATTTTTGAGCGAGGACCCAGGTCAGGGTTAGGTCACCAAACCACTCCCTCATGCATAACAGAGTCATCTCTGTTGATGCAGTGTCCCATACTAATAAGAGCAAACTATATGACTAAGCCCTTTCCCATATGTGGGTAAATGTGGTCGCACAGAGTATCGGTTGCTTGACTGAGTACTAGGACACAATGTGCTTTTCTAAAACCATCCTTCTCCATTTCCTTATTTCAACACCACATCTTGGTGCTATATATCCACACAAGTTTTCAAAGGAGTTTTGAATAAACAACCTTGTTTTTCCATCCTATAGTTTTAGTATCTACTTCTACATATGGTGGCAAAATAATCTCTATATACTTTTGAAAAAGGGTTTTTGTAAACCTTTGCTTTTGAAAATGATTTGTAAATCTAGATACATAAGTTGGGTGCAAGCTCAGAGAGTAGCTTGCCTTGCTCGGCAAAGTGATCTTGGTCTTGGTCTTCAGGTTCTGCAAATCCCTCCTCCTCGATATATCCGGCAACGTTCTCGTCTAATACACAATCAATCAAATACAAACAATCACTAGCCTATTTAATCAATCATCATAGCAATACACTCTTAGAGGTTCTAACTAACCATTCCACATACCAAACAATATCATGTGGTTTTAATTTAATTGGATTAAACATTATTCCCTTGTATTTTAATTAGGGCAGAAACTTGTTGCACATGTTTAATTGCATAGCTTGAGTTCTGTTTGTCACAAAAATACAAACTAAAATTCTACAGAGAGCTAATGATGTGTAGAAGATGACACCATTGGGTTTGGGTCATTTGGAGTTACCAAACTCCCTACACATTGTTTTGAATCCAGAAGCCAATTAATATGGTTTTGGCTATTATTTAAATTATATTCATCTAAAAATTAAACCATTTTAGGGGTGACTAACCATGGCTAAATGTGACCTAATAAAATTAGTTTAAACTAATTTGGGTTATCAGAGTATCAGAAACAAACAAGTTTATAATTTAAACATGCTACTGTACTTTGAATATTGTATTTTTATTATATATTCAAATGGGGTGAAACTAGTTTAGTTGGATAGATAATTTCATAAGCTTTCCATAACAGTTGGATTTGCTAAATTTGGAGTTGTAAATCTAAAGTTATGGATTTTCTAATTTTGAGTTCAGTACTGATTTTTAAATGAAACTTAAATTCGAATTTAAATCCAGAACGGATAATGTTGAAAAATCTGACAGAGGGGACCCACCAGTCAGCGACTCAGCGAGCGCGCGCGGTTCATTTAAACCTGACGTGTGGGACCCGCATGTCAGATCTTTATTAATTAAAACGAACCGGTAAGCTACCGTAGGATCTAGATCTAACGGCCCACGACGCTCGCGTCGCCGGCGACCTAAATCGGGCGGCGCCGCGGCTCCGGCGACGGCGTCGAGGACGGGCTGCTCACCTACGGGCTCGGGAGGCGACGGCGACGGTGCAGGAGGGGTGCGGCGGCTCGGGGAAGCTCGAGTGCGTGAAGACGAGGCTCGGGGACTCTCCTGGCGGCGACGGCGTCGATCTCCTTCTTCCGCGGCGGGGCTCGAACTCCGGCGAGCGATCCCTGGCGATCCTGGGCACGGGACAGAGGGAAAAGGGGCGTGGGTGAGAGAGGCGAACAAGGGGAAGGGGCTGAGGGCAGAGAGAAGGGAAGGGGAGGGGGAGCACGGCCGTGCCGTGGTCGTCGTCTACCTCGGGCACGGCGAGCTCGAGGAGACCCACGGGCGGCTGGGGCCCTGCAGCGACGGCGTCGCCCTCCAGGCGGTGCTCGAGAGGGTGGTGTGAGAGGGGAAGGGGTTGTGGAGAGGTGAGGAGAAATGCAGGGCACGGGCGGCGTTATATAGCGGCCGGGCGGCGCACGGTGGGCGCGGTGCAGGGGCGCCCGTGGCCGTGCTAGGCCGCCGTAGGCCGGTGGAGGGGCGCGGCTACGCTGCGGGCTGCCTGGGGAGCAAGGCGGGCAAGGTGGGGTGGCGTGGCGCGCGCTGCGCGTGCGAGACGGGGCGGGCCGGCCGTGAGCGCGCTCGGGCGGTGCACGACGTGCACGGCGTGGCTCGGGCGCGTCGCGGTCGGGGCGTGCTGGGGCGAGCTGCTGCCGCACGAGGGAGCCAGGAGGTGAGGGAGAGCGAGGGGGCACGGAGCGGCTAGCACGGCGCGGCGCCTGCGCGGCCACAGTGCCGACAATGGCGACGTGCGCGCGCCCGCGGCTGTCTCCGGCCGTTCCTCGGCGCTCCCGAGGCCAAATCCTCGTGCTCTTGAGTGCGGCGAGACGAGTGGAGTGAGGAAAAACGAGTGAGGGCAGAGGCTTGCGTCAATTTGATCAAATTTGATCAAATCATCCAAGGATTTTGGTTCGGTTTGGGATGAACAGGTGGTGATCACCAGGTGTTTGATGAATTGCTTGAACCAAAACAGTAGCATTTTGCTATTTTAATTTTCCTATTTCTCCTTATTATTTTGGGTCCAAACTTAAGATCTAGGCTAACTATATTATTGGTAAGTGTTACAAAGTCTTTTGGAAATATTTTGAAATATTTCAATCATGAATTTCTTATTTGAATTTGAAGTTTTGAATTTGAATTTTTGAAAGGGAATAGTTTGTAAAATTTAACTAGGAGTGTTTATAATATTGCTCCATTGATTTTGGTGTGAAAATAAATTTATATATCTTAATTTGGAAAAATAATGTGACATTTGTCACATGGTGTTTTGTTTTTGTGGTTTGTTTTATTTGTTTTCTTTTCTTCAAATTTTTAATTAGAGCTAGAATTCAACAATCTTGCAAACAATACAACAAGCAACACTCAAGAATTAAACATACATACATTTTTATAAGAAAAGTTTTTGTTGGCCCACATTTTTGCACTAATAATTATATTAATATTTTTAGGGATGTTACAACGATCGTGGACGGAGCCTGCTGTCCTCATCAAGATGATGACGCAGGGGCTATGCCGGATAGCGCGGCGACTAGCTCACGCTAGCCGGTGACGACATGACGGTTAGACCTGCCCGGTGGGGCCAAGCCGATCTAGGGTTTCCAGCCCTCCTGGCCGGAACTCTATAAAAGGCGCCATAACTGCTCCTGAGAAGGAGAGACCAACTTCGGAGCCAAAGCGATAGTCACATTTACTCTTAGAGCATTTACTTCTTCTCACCTTGAGTTCATCTGGTTCTTTGTACTCCTCCCTTTGAGAGATCTAGTAGCAAGTTGTAGCTCTTGTACCACAAATTTATAGAGAGGAAAGGCAGGAGTAGGGGTGTTACCTCCTCACGAGGGCCCTGAACCTGGGTATATCGCGTGTGTGCTGTGTGCCTTCGTGCATTTGTTCGTGTTTGTTAGACCTTCCCCTTTGCACTTTGATCTTGTTTCTTGTTCCTGGGAGATCTCGGTTATACCGGGATCCTCCTCGCGTGGGCTATTCAGCTCGCTATCCCTCCCCGGATCCACCAACGTCCATCGGCCCCACACATTAGCCATCCTATGGCATCTGCCGTGACACCACCACGACAGTTGGCGCCCACCGTGGGGCAGACAGAGGCGTTGGCTGGTGTACACATCCGGACGGGCTCCCCTGTTCACTTCGAGGTTCGGATTCTCTCTGGCCTGGTCGTAAGGCTAGGGGAGATGGACTTCGTCTGCGACAACGCAGGGTGCTTTCGGAACAGACCTTTTCCGGTGAACGGATGTCTCATTGACTTCGGTGGTTTCACCACCTACGTCGCCACCGAGGTTGTCTGTAGCTACCCGGATGTGGTCCTGGAAGCTGAGGACCCGCCCATGCTCTGCGCTGCTCGGGGTCTGCGTGCCGGTCGCCCCCCGAGTTCCGTCGCGGTGATGATGGTCGGGGCAACAGAGGAGGAGTACCAGGACGCAGACGGCGATACCGGGAGTGGTCACATCCGTTTGGCCAAACCTCCTCAGGAAAGGGGTGCAACCCGGGATGGTGATCCACAACCGTCCCAGCCGCAGCGTCGTCCAGATCCCCTCTCGGGCCTGGTGGCCAAGTTAACTGTACCTATGGCCGCGGAGGCAGATACCCAGGCCACTTCGGCGGAGTTGGAGGAGCAGCGGAGGTTGCTACTCGCTGAAGCGCAGGAGATCGCCGAGATCCGTCGCGAGCTCAATGCTAGCCTCCGGGAGTACAATGCAGCTCACGGATTCCTTAAGATAGACTCCCGGGACAAGCGCATCGCGGATCTGCGCAAGAAAGGAAGAATGGTGAATGAGGAGCTGGCTGGTGGAGCCACCACCAGTCACACGGGAAGTCGGATTTCAGCGGGGAAGCCGGTGTACAGCTCACCGGCGAAAACTCTTAGGGCCGCCGAAGCCGCCATGGCCGAGTTGGTGGGGTTATCCGGTGAGGCCCTGCGCAAGCAGCAGGAGCGGGTAAACGAGTTGGTGATTGAGGCCAACCGTCAGAATCAAGCCTTCAAAAAGAAGAACCCCGGGGCAGGATCTCAAGTGCACTCGGCGAGACCCAATAGCCAGAAATCAGACGGGGAGGCCTCTTCCCCACATCCGAGCAGGAGCAAGGGCAAGAGCAAGAGCCGGAGCAGGAGTCGAGGTTCCGGGAAGAACAAGCAGCTACAGACCTATGACCCGGCCTTCGCCGGTATTTAGCAAGCCGGGCAAGCCGGACAGCGTAACTCGGGGCAGGCGGGAAGTACCCGTGGGGATGGTAACCTGGGTGTAGGAAACAGTAACCCGGTCGGCCGTGGTAATCCACCCCGGAACCCTCCTCATGTTCAGGGAACCCCACAGAGGGAGGTCGCCTCTGTTCCCCAGCAGGCCGTGATCCCTGCGCAAGACAGGCTCAACGATGGCAACTCGAGGCTGCAGCAGCTCGGGTATCAGCCAGACGAGAACCCTTTGGGATCTCGGATAGGAACCAGGCAGCTGAACTCGGCAGATGCCAGATTCCGGCTTGACCGGATTCACCAATCCGAGTTGGTGGAAGAGCAAGGACCTCCGGGACCTGCTTGCTTCGGACCTCGGATCATGCGGGAACCACCTGTTCGGAACTTTCAGATCAACAGGGGTGCCAAGACCTATGACGGCAGCAAGAAGCCGGAGGACTGGCTAACCGACTATGTAACTGCAGTAAGCATAGCCGGTGGAAACAGACGATGGGCGGTACGTTATGTACCACAGATGTTGGAAGGACCTGCCCAGATCTGGTTGAACAACCTGAGAGCTGGCAGCATAGACTGCTGGTTAGACTTTGAGGAAGCATTCATCAGCAACTTCACCAGCACGTACAAAAGGCCTAACAGACCTCAACAGCTCGCCATATGTAGGCAAAGGAGCAACGAGACCGACCGGGAGTACCTTACCCGGTGGAGCAATATTCGCGACTCTTGCGAAGGAGTGGTAGAGGCACATGCCATCTCCTGGTTTGCACAAGGATGCCGGCATGGCTCTATGCTGTGGCAGAAGTTGCAAAGAAAGATGCCGACGACCTTGGCAGAGACCATGCGCATCGCCGATACCTACACGCTTGGAGATCCCATGCAACCCCTGGTGGATGTCGGTGACTCCAACAGGAGGAATGCGGGACCTCAGGGTTCAGGACCGAGCAGGAGCCATGATCGCCAGGAGTTCGCCCACAAGAGGAATCAGCCCGAGTACCACCATGCCGCACAGCACGTCGCAGCAGTGACCCGGGAGCAGGAGGATGCCGGCAACAGCCAGCGTCAAAAGACAAGTGGACCGGCTTGGGGTCAGAGTCAGGAGGTGCAAAAGACCTGGGTGGAACAAAAGAAGCCCCTGACATATGAGGAAATGCTGAACAAGCCATGCTGCTACCATACTCTGGAGGCCAACAAGCCCGCAAACCACTCTACTCGGCAATGCAGCTGGTATCAGCGCACGTTGCAGGAAGGCAGCTCGGGAGCGGTTCGGCAGAGTGCTCCGGCATCTCGGCCCAATATCCCGAGACCCCCTCCTCCGACATCGGGGGCCAACGCTGTCCGAATCAACCCGCCTCCGAGAGGACCCCCACCTCGGCCAGTGAATATGGTGCACACCCAAAATGACAACGGTGCAGGCCCCAGTAACCAAGCCGGACAGCAGCAGAGCAACTATCGGGAGGCACATCAAAGTTATGTGGTCTTCGTGACCGAACCCACTGACAGAAGAAGCGTGCGACAGCGTGCCCTGGAGGTGAATCCTGTGATCTCGGCGGTGCCCAAGTTCTTGCACTGGTCCGAGATGGAGATCACATGGAGCCGGAAGGATCACCCCCGGGTTATACCTAACCCGGGAGCGTATGCCTTGGTGGTGGACCCAACTTTTGTCGGACCCAACCTCAACGTCCGCTTCAGCCGGGTGCTGATCGACAATGGCAGTGCCATTAACATCATGTACAAGGACACGATGCTGAAGCTGGGAGTATCCATGAACACCCTGCTTCCTACCGAGACAACCTTCCACGGCACTGTGCCCGGAGTCTCTTGCTCGCCCATGGGAAAGATCTGGGTTGAGGTGCTATTCGGAACTCGGGAGAACTGCCGAACCGAGAGCTTGGAGTTCGAGGTCGTGGACCTCGAAAGCCCATATCACGCACTGATCGGCAGGCCGGCCCTCGCCAAGTTCATGATCTCGACTCACATGGGCTACCTGAAGATGAAGATGCCGGGACCCAACGGCGTAATCACCATCTCGGGAGACCACAAGCGCTCCATGGAATGTGCCTCGGCGGGATCATGCTTGGCTGAGTCTCTGGTGATCGCGGAAGAAAAGAAGAGGATTCAGCAGGTGGTGGCAATGGCCAAGACCTCCCAACTCGGAATGCCCGGGATGGTGAACCCGGAGCAGGGGGCATCATTTCAGCCCCCCAAGGAGACCAAGAAGGTGTGTGTGGACCCCAGCAACCCGGAGCTCCAAGTTATCATTGGCAGCAACCTGGACAACAAATAGGAAGGCGAGCTCGTCGACTTCCTCCGTGAGAATCGGGATGCTTTTGCGTGGTCGAGTGACGATCTGCAAGGCGTCCCGAGGGAGTTGGCTGAGCACTCTCTGTTTGTTAGACCGGATGCGAAGCCGGTGAAGCAACCAACTAGGCGCCTTTCGGATGAAAGGAGAGCTGCCGTCATGGAGCATCTGGCTATACTGCTAGCTGCGGGATTCATAATGGAGGTGCTGCACCCGGATTGGATATCGAATCCGGTCTTGGTAGAGAAGAAGAAGGATGATCCCCTCCTGCTTAAGGTGTGGCGCATGTGCATCGACTTCACCAACCTCAACAAAGCCTGTCCGAAGGACCCCTTTCCATTACCCCGGATAGATCAAGTGATAGATTCCACTGCCAGGAGTGAGCTTTTGACTTTTTTAGATGCCTATTCTGGTTTTCACCAGATACCTTTGAATCCGGATGATCAATTGAAAACTGCTTTTATTACCCCTTATGGGGCTTATTGCTATCGTGTCATGACTTTCGGTTTGAGGAATGCTGGTGCTACATACCAGAGGTGCATGCAGAAATGTTTGCATGACCAGATAGGCCGAAATGCCGAGGTCTATGTCGATGACATAGTAATAAAAACAAAAGAAAAAGCCTCACTAATAGATGATCTCAGGGAAACATTCAAAAACTTAAGAAGGTTCCGGATGAAGTTGAACCCGGATAAGTGCACATTTGGTGTTCCGGCAGGAAAGTTACTCGGTTTCCTCATCTCAAGCCGGGGAATCGAAGTCAACCCGGGTAAAATTCGTGCTATCGAGAGCATGAAATTTCCCGTGCGTCTCAAGGATGTGCAGAAGTTTACCGGGTGTCTTGCATCCCTAAGTCGGTTTGTGAGCCGACTTGGGGAGAAGGCCTTGCCTCTGTACCAACTGATGAAGAAGAGCAAAACATTTGTTTGGACCCCGCAGGCTGATGCGGCGTTCAACGATTTGAAGAGAATGCTCTCAACAGCACCCGTGTTGGCATCCCCATTACCCAAGGAACATATGCTGCTGTATATCGCCGCAACCAACCGAGTAGTCAGTGTGGCAATGGTAGTAGAAAGGGACGAAGGGGGCAAGCTGATACAGAGGCCGGTGTATTACCTCAGTGAGGTGATCTCGGAATCCAAGCAGAACTACCCGCACTACCAGAAAATGGCGTATGGGGTGTACATGGCAGTGACCAAGCTCAAGCACTACTTCCAGGAACACCCGATCACAGTGGTATGCGAAGCTCCTCTGGCTGAGATCATCGGTTGCAAGGACGCTAGCGGCCGGGTAGCCAAATGGGCCATCCAGTTGTCTCCATACGCTCCGGCGTATGAGAGACGAGATGCCATCAAGTCGCAGGCGCTGCCGGACTTTTTGGTGGACTGGGCCGAGATGCAGTATGAACCTCCGATGCCGGATTACAATTTCTAGAGGATGCATTTCGATGGCTCAAAGGCTAAGATCGGATTGGGTGCCGGAGTGGTCCTCACTTTCCCAAAACAAGATGTACTGAAGTATGTGCTGCAAATTCATTTTCGGGCATCCAACAATGTCGCAGAGTATGAGGCCTTGGTTCATGGACTAAACGTCGCCAAGGAGATCGGCATCCGCCGGATAGAGTGTTTCGGTGACTCTGACCTCGTGGTGCAACAGGTGTCGGGGAATTGGGATGCCCTCGATGCAAACATGGCCTTGTACAGGTTTCATGTGCAGAAAATATCCGGATTTTTTGAAGGATGCGAGTTCAAGCATATACCCAGAGGAGAAAACGAGGCAGCGGATGTCTTGTCCAAGCTAGGGTCATCTCGGGATGCCATCCCACCCGGGATAGCTCTGGAGCATTAGGAAGCCATCTATTCAACCCTCACCCGAGTCGGATTCTATCTTCATCCCCAAGGAGCCTGGTTTAGATGCCATACCCATGGAAGTAGATGTCGAGAGCATAACATCGAACCCGGGGACTGCATCCCAGTGCTCAGAGAGGCAAAGAAAGATGATGATAGAGGTGATGTCGGCAGAGCCAATGGACGTGGACGCTCCCATGTTCCCGGTTAGACCTGTCCCGGGATGGGCACAACCCATTATGGCTTATATCTTGGAAGGAACCCTCCCGGAAAGTGAAGTGGAAGCCCGGCAGATTATGCGAAGGTCAAAAGCATACACCGTCATCAATCAAGAGTTATACAAGAGGAGTGTTACTGAGGTACTCCAGAGGTGTGTAGAACCGGCAGAAGGACAAGAGATGCTCCTAGAAATACATCAAGGAGAGTGTGGACATCATGCATCATCCCGGGCCCTGGTGGCGAAAGTGTTCCGGCATGGGTTCTACTGGCCCACTGCGCTGCAGCAGGCAGAAGATATTGTCCGGAAGTGTGGAGGATGCCAGAGATTTGCTCACCGGATACACATGCCGGCATCAGCACTGAAAACAATCCCCATCACTTGGCCATTCGCAGTTTGGTGTCTGGATATGGTCGGGCAATTCAAGCCGGCAAGAGGCAATATGACACATATACTGGTTATGGTGGACAAGTTCACCAAATGGATAGAAGTCAAGCCAATCCGGAAGTGTGATGGACACACCGCTGTGCAATTCCTGAAAGACATCATCTTGAGATACAGCATTATCACGGATAATGGCATCAACTTTGCTGTGGGGGAATTCGCTCAATTTTGTGCTGAGAAGGGAATCCGGCTGGATGTAGCATCAGTTGCACACCCGGAAGCAAATGGGCAAGTCGAAAGAGCAAATGCCTTAGTCTTAGCCGGCATCAAAGCTCGTTTGATCGAGCCATTGTTGAGAACTCCGGGATGCTGGATAGAGGAGTTACCGGCGGTGTTATGGGGTCTCCGGACTACACCGAATAGATCTACCGGGTACACGCCATTCTTCATGGTATACGGTGCTGAGGCAGTACTCCCGACTGACATACAATATGATTCCCCGAGAGTGACAATGTTCACCGAGACGGAGGCAAAGGAGGCCCGAGAAGATGATGTAGATTTACTCGAAGAGGCAAGAGAATTGGCACTATCTCGGTCTGCAATTTATCAACAGAATCTCCGTCGCTATCATAGCCGGAAGGTGCACCCGAGGGTGTTCCGGGAAGGAGATCTGGTGCTGAGGCTCATCCAACGCACGGCCGGAATGCATAAACTGTCACCTCCATGCGAGGGACCTTTTGTGATAAGCAGGGCATTGCACAATGATTCTTATTACCTTGTAGATGCACAGGAGGCTAGGAAAGGTGTAATGGACAAATCCGGTGAGGAAACCAAGCGTCCATGGAATGTGGCACTACTTCGCCCCTTTTACACGTAAAGGGCTCAGTGTATGTTGTATCTCAATTTTCAGTATTAATGGAAGAAAGGCACCCCGGGAGGAACCCGGGGGTTGCCTGGTTATACGCATGTTTTGTTCTCATTTTTGTCAAGTTCATTTGTTGTTTTATACCGGCATCTCGGGAAGGAACCCGGGGACTGCCGGGTTGCTATCTTTTATGTTATTTGTATGCCGGGAAAGTTCCGAGTTCGACTCTCAAAGTCAAAGTAATGTATGTCATGTGAAATCATCTTGTGACTCGACTGACGCACGCCGAAATGGTAGTCAAGAGCAAAGAGAGGGAAGGTGGGAAACACGAAAATGGTCTCGGGGACTCGGAGCAGGAACTTATCAGGAATACCTGTTTTTACTAACTCAGTTATTTTTTATGTCGGGAATTCGGTTAGCCGGAACTCGGATTGTTTTAAGTAATGTATGCCGTATGTGGAGTTTTGTGACCCGACTGTCGAACGCCGAAATGGTAGACAAGAGCAGAAATTACCTAAGTACGGTAAACATGAAAGGCGATTCGGGAACTCAAAACAGAATAAATCGACATAAGTTGTTCCGATAAGTAGCTAAGAACTCGGTTGAAAATAATATAAATGTATATGACATATTGTACCCGGCATCCCGGGGATTTAACAGACCTACTCTTAAAATATTTCTAAGTAATAGGGGATGTCGGCTTCTCGACGGGGGCGTCAGCAGGAGCAGCGACCTCGGGAGCAGCAGAGGCAGGAGCAGCAGGCTCGGCGGCATCAGCAGAAGCGGTAGTCCCGGTAGTAGCAGCGGGAGCAGCTCTCTCGGGAGACGCAGCAGGAGCAGCTTCGGCTTCAGTTCCGGCAGCGGTACTCGGGGCGTCGGGATGCACCTCGGTCTCGGAGACATCCCGGGGAACCACGCTCTCGGGCGCGGCACCGGAAGCAGCGTCATCTTCTTCCGGGGCCTCGTCTTCCGCGTCGCCGGTCGCGCCGGTTTCTTCGTCATCCTCGTAATCAGATTCCGAGTCGGAAGGAAGGACGCTGGCGGTGAAGGCACGGATGCTGGACCACGAAGCGATGCGGTGCGCCACCTCTTGTCGCCGCTGGACCTTAGCCGGATCACTCAGCCACAGCGAGATCGTCCGCAGGCGCTGGATCGCCTCCAGATCAAGACCTTCGTACCAGCTAAGTACTTGGGCAAGACCTGGTCGGCACCAGCCCGCGCACCGGAACGCTTCCAGGCGTGGAGGCGCCTCCCGGCACACCGGAGTGCGCTCGCGAGCTCGGGAACCGAAAGCGTCGCGCGGATACTCGGCCACAGTGCGCCGTGGACGTGGACCGCATCGCTAAGCAGCTCCGTCCCGATAGACCGAAGAGGCACTATCCGGGCCTTCAGGGCGGTGAGGTGATCCTCGATATCCCAGGCATCCGAGACAGGGCACTTCCCGGCGCGCTTCTCTCGGGCGGCAGCAACGGCAAGGGTGGCAGCATCGCGGGAGTGCTCGAATTCTCCTTTAAAAAGAAGAGCTGTCAAACTGCTAGGTCATAAGAAAAGCAACATCAAAGAAAGAAAGCAACAAGAGGGATGTCGGTCCACTTACTGTTCAGATCCCGGTTCAGTACAGTGAGCTCGGAGAGCCACGTATCGGACCGTGACCGGAGGAGAGCCAGCTCGGTCTCGGCAAGATGCGCACGCTCCTCGGACTGGTCCAAGGTCTCCTTTTGCTTCTTTGTCGCCTCAATGAAGCACGTCTTCATCTCGGTCGCAGCAATCTTGACCTTTTCGAGCTCGCCGTTCAGTCGCGCGATCTCGGCTTGCGCGGTGGCAAGTGCGGCCTTCTGCTCTACCGAGACCTTGCGCGCGGCGTCTCGCTCCTCCCGGAGGCGACCCTCGCACTTCTTCGACTGACCGAGGTCAGCAAGAACTCGGTTGAAGATTCTGCAGCGTTTCTTGCTGCACTCCTGAAATCAAGACAAAGAAGGAGGAATCAGCCAGGGAAGAATGTAAGAAAATCGGGAGAATCCGGGATCTCTAACACATAGAAAGCTACCCGGTTGGGAGGATATCGGGGACTCGGTGTCCGAGCCCTGAATTTTTCTCTAAGATTGGAGCCTAGTGATCTACTATTCGGTGGAATCTAGAGCACTAAGCACCAATCTCGGGGACTAGTGGTTATGAAGCAAATTTTGAAGCAAGCTACCCGGTTGGGAGGATCTCGGGGACTCGGTGTCCGAGCCTTGAAATTTTCTCTAAGATTGGATCCTAGTGATCTGCTATTCGGTGGAATCTAGAACACTAAGCACCAATCTCGGGGACTAGTGATGGTGGAAGGAACAAATGTTTTTTGGTGAAAGAAATAGAACAAGCTTACCTCGGTCACCCGAGTAACATCCAGCGCGGCCACCTGGAGAGCGTGCAGAGCTTGGGCGTTGCGGCTTGGGCCTGCAGCGTGCAAGTCTCCCGCAGTCTCGGAGGCGTCGGCGGCAAGCCAAGCCTGGTTGTATTCGTCAACAACCTGTATGCCGGAGCCGCCGGGCGCGCGGGAAGCAGCAATATCCCGGGACCCTGAAGGCACAAAGGAGCTAACGGTTGCTCGCAACATCCGCAAGGCAGCAGTAGGGATCTCGGCGGGAGGCGGTGGTAACGACGAAAACGTACCCGTGCGCAACACCAAGTCCTGGCCGAGGATGTCGGGGCAGCTGTAGGCTTGGCAGAAGTCGTTTTCTGCCCAGCAACCTTGGGGCGCGACTTCCCGGCAGGTGGATCAGCTGGCCGGGAGGAGACTGCGGGCCGTTTCTCCGGGGCAGCCTTGTCCGAAGCTTGCCGGGAGGGACCGCTTGGCACGGACTGCCGGGGAGGGCTCAAGATCTCCGCCTCAAGCCCGGGCACCCGGCGTGGACTTTCCGGAAGGAGAATGTCTCCCGAGGTCGTCGTGGCCTGCACCGGGATTTCGTCGATCACCGGGCAAGCATCCGGAGTCACAACGGATGCCGGTGCGGCACCGGAGGCGGCAGAATCGCTTCCCCGAGTAGAGGGGCGAGGAGGAGAAGGCGAAGCCCGAGCAGGGCTGGGAGTCCGAGTTCCGGGAGGAGGAGGAATAGCAGGTGACGGGAGGTCGAGTGCGTCCCTGAAAGAAAATATTTCAGTAATAATTTATGGAGAAGGCAAAGTCATGTGGCATAAGGAAAGGAGAATGTACCCGGAGTCCACAGTGGGAGGGCCCCTTTGCCGGCGAGGCTTCGGGGTCGTCTGCTTATTCGGCTTGCTCCTCTTGGGGGGGTTGCCGGAGTTGTCGGCAGCCTCGGTGTCGGAAGCCGCGCGCTTCCGGCTCTCGGCGCGTTTGGTCCCGGCAGTCGGCTTCGGAACCACTGCTGAGGCCCAATTGAGAGGGAGAGCGTCAATAACATCGAGAATTTGGCAGTCAATCTCATCCTCATCATCCGAAGAAATGGAAACTGCATCTGAGGTTGAAGGGTTACCCGCAGCTGCAACTTTTAATAGAGGAATGGCGAGATGGTCCTCGCCGTCGGGGTCCTTTCTCGGCATCTTAGCCGGCACCGGGATGTTCGGCACAAAATTCCCGTTGGCGTGGACTGCGTCCTCCTCGGCTTGCCGCTCGAACAACTGCGCAAACAAATCACCACATGTCGGTTTCCAGGTGAACGCATGTACGAAGGCGAATGCACGAAAGACAGACAGGAGCACCTGTTTTAATGGTTTTTTCCGGGATCCCCCAATGACACCCCAAACATACTCATCTGACATCTTCGTCCGAGCAATAGCTCGGACACGTCGAACGACCGCGGGACGGTCAAGAGGGAAAATACTGGTCCTGGTGGGGTCATAGCTCCCATCCATATGGCACATCTTGTGCACTCGGGTTTGCAGAGGGTAGACGCGGCGGATAATGAAGCAGCGCAGGAGATCGTCGCTGGTCATTTTCTTGTTCAGCGCCAAGAGCACGTCATGCATGCAATTGACCTCTTCGGTATCGGGGAGTCGTTTCCAGAGATTGAACTTGCGAGGAGGGCCATTGACAAACTCCGGCAAGTTTATGAAATCCGGATTCGAGGATCCCGGACCATCTCCCGAGTTCTCCCGGTTCTTCACGTAGAAGAAGCTGCGCTGCCACTTCCGGCAGGATTCTAGTCCCTTGACTATAGGGAATCCGGAGTCAGCACGAGGGATGATGGTGGCCGCTCCGCAATCGACCAAGTCTTTTACTTTCTGATCCGGGTTGGGGATAACTTGGTGGCGAAGGATGAAATACTTGGCCCAGAGATCCAGAAAGGGCCACACGCCGAGATATGCTTCCACATAGGTGGTGAAGACCGAGAGCATCATAATGGCGTTGGCTGGGAGGTGATGCGGTTGGAGGCTGTAGGTGTCGAGGAAGTCACGGAAGAAGGGGCTAGCCGGAAGCCCAAACCCACGCTCGAAATGCGTAAGGAATACAACGTATTCCCCGGGTTAGGGTTCCGGCTCAACCTCGCCCTCCGGAAGACGGCTCTTAACTTCTGGCGGAATCCGGTGAGTCCGGTACAGCCAGTCCAGGTCCCAATGTTTGGTTTCGGATCCATCCCAGCATCCCCGGATACTTTCTTCACCCATGTCGGAGAAGTCTGCAGATGTATCCGGGCTATTCTGCAGGCGCAGCGGCGGTTAGTCGGAATTAGTCTACCGGGAGCTAAGATGCTGGATCGCAAACTGCTAAACACAACCGGGTTCCTGACGAGTAAGATCTACCGTGTGCTAAATAATCAAAACAAAAGGGAAGAAAAAAGGTGCGGGCTAAACTCAAACGAAGCAAAGTGCGAGCGAAAAATCTGCATCCTACCGCAACGGTGCGTCACCGCCGTGCGCCTCGCGCGCGCCGCTCAAGTCATGCTCACCGGCGGCGGCTCAACCGCGCATGTGATAGGGCACGGCCGGGGGCGAGTGGTTATTTTACTAACGGAGATCATCGAGACGGAGAGAGCGACTCACCGGAGAAGAGGAGGTCGGTGGCGTGCGAGACGAACGACGGCGTTCGGGCTCCGGAGAACGGCGAGGGCGACGGCGTTCGGGCGACGAAGGCAGCGGCAGCGATGCGCTCGAGACAATGGTGGACGAGTGCAGCGAAGGAAGAGGAAGGAGAAGAGGAGACCGTTCCGGTCCCCTATTTATGGGGGGGATTCCGGAGCGGTTTCCCGTTTTCCCGCCCACGATCTCCACGATCGTGGGTGGGATCTGTTTTGCGCGGCGCGCCACGTGGCGCTAGCCGGAGCGCCCGATCCAGCCACACCGAGGGTCACACGGCTCCCAACGGTTGGGCTCCGGATCGGCTGCGGCTCCCGGCGCGGGAACCCAAGCGACAGCGTGCTCGGGCAGGAGCACTCGAGTGCATTTCTGCTCAGACGGGACGTCGGGTGGGGCCCAGCTCGCAATCTCGAGTTCAGCATGAAGCCAACGGTCGAGATTTACTGAGACTGTGTTATCCGGTTGCAGGCTTCGCCTCCCGGTTAACACAGTCTCGGTAAGAAGGACTCGGGAGAAATCAATCTCGGCAAGAAAACGGAGAATGGTGTCATGTGTTCCCGGAAGATAGTTGTTATTTAAAAGCTGATCCCGCACATCATCCGAGGTCGTTGTGCAGCACCAGCTTCGGGGACTAGTGTCGGGGGGCTGCCCCCCGGGTAGGGGCAGATCCCGGTATAATTCAGTAAGGTGCCAACAGTACTTGACCTTTGGCGAGAGCAAGGGACACCTCCTGGTGTGCTGAAAGGGCAACTTGACCCTTGAACACTGGTAGAGGGCAAAGTGCCTCCTGGCAGGCGCAAGGGTCAGCTCTGGCAGCTATAAATAGACACCCCCGGCCTTCACAATCGCAACACAAGCATAAGCGGGTGGTTCCTCTAAGAACTAGCTTCTCGAAGATGTCTTTGCTGATAGGCTAAGACATCTTCGGGAGGCTAGGCCTAGAGATACTCATCCTGAGACGAGCTCGGACGCCTCCGGAAAGGGTCCCGGATCTCGGACTCCGAGGAAACTCCCGGAAGGAGATGTACTCGGCTTTACCGGATAGGTAGTCCGGATAAGTACTAACCGGAGTATATGTCTCGGTCTTGATCTTATGCAGAAGAGGCTCACAGTGGCAAGCGAGGAGGTAGCCGGCGTGAGGGCTTCCGGTAGGCCGTCAACGGTCTATAGCGGGCTTTCCCGTCTGTCGCGGGGGGAAGTACCATTCCGCCTGACACGGAAGCATGGTCACCTCCCGCCTGACACGGAAGCATGGACACCTCCCGCCTGACACGGGAGCGCGTCAGCCGGTACGATCGTGGACGGAGCCTGCTGTCCTCATCAAGATGATGACGCAGGGGCTATGCCGGATAGCGCGGCGACTAGCTCACGCTAGCCGGTGACGACATGCCGGTTAGACCTGCCCGGTGGGGCCAAGCCGATCTAGGGTTTCCAGCCCTCCAGGCCGGAACTCTATAAAAGGCGCCATAACTGCTCTTGAGAAGGAGAGACCAACTTCGGAGCCAAAGCGATAGTCACATTTACTCTTAGAGCATTTACTTCTTCTCACCTTGAGTTCATCTGGTTCTTTGTACTCCTCCCTTTGAGAGATCTAGCAGCAAGTTGTAGCTCTTGTACCACAAATATATAGAGAGGAAAGGCAGGAGTAGGGGTGTTACCTCCTCACGAGGGCCCTGAACCTGGGTATATCGCGTGTGTGATGTGTGCCTTCGTGCATTTGTTCGTGTTTGTTAGATCTTCCCTTTTTGCACTTTGATCTTGTTTGTTGTTCCTGGGAGATCTCGGTTATACCGGGATCCTCCTCGCGTGGGCTATTCAGCTCGCTATCCCTCCCCGGATCCACCAACGTCCATCGGCCCCACACATTAGCCATCCTATGGCATCTGCCGTGACACCACCACGACACATATTTTATTTTGTAGTTATATTTTCCATAAGAAAACCCCTCCCCCATTTTCTCTAAGTTGGGATTATTTTCAACTTAGCATTTTGGGTAAAATGTTATACACATAGAAACTTAGGATTTTCAACTTGGGGCTAGAAGACCAATGAAGGACTTAGCCAAAACAAGACTCCAGAAGAATCTCCAAGAAGCAGAAGCACTTAGAAGAAAAATCAAGAAAAAGTTCATGAAGACCAACCAGAAATGTTTTCTAAGTCTTGCTCCCTCTTTCCTTCTTTTCTCATCTCCTATCTGAGACTTCATGAAGACTAAGTTAATTCCAAGACCAGCCTCTGTGATACAAGAATCATCAAGTCTGAAGATTCATCAAGACTACCAAGAGTTCAATCAAGACATCATCCAGAAGAAAGTTACAAGTCTGGAGATGAAGAATGGAGGACAACTACATCTTTCTTTCTATCTTTTCCCTCTTTCCTAATCTTGTCTTTCACTTAAGACTTAAAAAGATTTTCATGGCATGACTTGCATCTCTAGTCCTTAGAAATAATTTGCATATCATACATAACATGTTTTCCTTAGAAGTTTTATGAAACTTATTTGTTCACTATGTATGTGCATGTATGATTGATGATTGTTGTTTGTTGATTGTTGTATTGTTGTTTGCTTATATTGTTTAGATTGAACGGAGAGCAAACGTTCGTTGTTGAAAAGAGTTTGTGAACAACGACAACATTCAAAGGCAAGTGGCACACCTCATAAAATTCCTATTATTTTCTATATGCATTACTTAGTGTATTTTTATATAAGCATGTGTAGGATAGTATTGCTATGCTAAACCTGTGTAGAAATTCCTTACTCCTGTGTCTAGGCTCCTATGCAATACTTAGTAGAATTATTGATGCTATGCAAATGATGTTTTGTGAAAATCTAAATTCTACTAAGTTAAGAATGAAACACCTGGGTGGTAAGTGGTTGTATGGTTTATGTTGAGTGGCTACTCAGGTCCATGTCTATGGTTCCTGGAGTATGTACACTTGTGAATGGCCACCCAGGAACAGAGGAATCTGAAGAACTCCGAGTGACGATTGCTTCCAGTGCAGCCATTGCCATATGGGCTCTGGCTTGATCAATTATGTTGCGTGGACTCTCTCCGGCATGACAAGCAGATGTAGGGGGATGTTAGGTGGAACGGGTCAAGCCAGAGTGGGAGGGAAAATGCTTCTGAAAGATCTCGTCTCATTCTTATCCTTTCCTATTCACAAATGGTGTGTAAAGGATAATCTGGGTTGAATGGGTACAATGGTGAACGTGCACAACCTCTGCAGAGTGTAAAACTAAGTACTTAGCCGTGTCCCCGGTACGGACAATTTGAGCAGCTGATCACGGACGTCAACGGAGGATTCCATCATTCCAACTTCAGAAATAAAACTTGATGGGTGAACAAGGGAAGATGTGATTTATGGTTTTCATGCTATACTTGTCTTGATTTGAAGAAAGTGTTTTCCAAAGAGATAGGAAAAATTGGCTTTATGCAAAATAGCCTTGAACTCCACCAGCCAAATATGCATATAGGCTATAGAGTTATTCCAATAAGTGTCCACCATAGTGTCACTTGCCAGACTCCTATTTTTAATGGAATCTGACCCACGTTGTTGCAATATTTTTCTTATTGCAGATTTGATCAGATGACGAGTGAGGTTTCGTTTAAAGGTTTCGAGTCTACAACCAACATGTTTTCGCCTGTGGCAGCATGAAAGTTATAGAGACTCACTGCTATTGTATTTCCGCTGTGTACTTTTTCAATGCTAGCTTTATGCTATGCAACTTGTATCGAATGTTTTGTAAGTCTGGATCATCGATGTAATAAAATTGATACTTTGTTGTGATATTACATCGTAAACTGTGTGTGCAAATGAATCGATCCAGGGATTTGCACTATACACAGGTATCTGCCTTATTTAAAGTGCAGGTACGCTACAG
Source organism: Poa annua (assembly GCA_026929855.1). Taxonomy (NCBI): domain Eukaryota; kingdom Viridiplantae; phylum Streptophyta; class Magnoliopsida; order Poales; family Poaceae; genus Poa; species Poa annua. The sequence continues at coordinate 35,391,984 of CM049426.1, forward strand.
ATGGTATCAGAGCACTGTGTTGCCTGTAGGTTCGAAAACCTAGGTTTGGATTGAAATAGGATTTGACCATAGGATTGAAAATCTATTTTATTCACTTTTCTAAAAACAAAACTTTTCATTTTATCTTCCTCATACTCTCATCTACTATCAACCTTCTGAAAACATCTTATCTTTTTCTAGATGACCATGTTCTTGTAGTCTAAGTCTAATTCTGCTACCTCATATGGAAGAGCTACGATTAATCATGAAGTTCTACATGCATGGAGGACCACTGAAGAACCAGGATTCGACCAACACTTCGAAGATATCCATAAAAGTTGAACAAGAACTTGAAGCACTTGCGAAGGAGGTAGATTCGACCACCACCTAAATAGAATGACGATATCGTGTTAGTGTATTGATCATATCAACTTGGCTATATGACAATACTAGATTGTTTGTTTGTTGTGAACCTTGTTGCTTGATGTTTGTTAGACATTGATTGATTTTGTTATAGATTGGTTGCCTTGTTTTGTTTTATTCAACTAGGATTCCTCCATAGTAAAAATAATTCAACCCATTGCTTTCTAAACCAAACAGACGTCTCACCCCAATACCAACACCAATGATTTGCATACAACTATGCGACTACTACTAGAGAACCAAAGTCAGCTGTGGAAGTTGATCAATGACCAACTGCCTAAGATTGATCAAAACCATAGTGATTTTGAAGAGAACCTTATGACCAAACTAAAGGCATGCAAAACTTGTGGAGAGATAGGACATACGTCCAAAGAATGTCCTGATGAGTGACCCCATGGTCATACCAGACATCTAGTTAGGGAATGCCCCACAAGTCAGATTTCTTGCTTTTTGTGTGAAGCAACAAATCACGTTCCAACGCAGTATCAACTCTACCCCGTGGTGCAAGAAGTCAGTCAGCAAGCCAAAAAGGAGATGCAACAAAATCTCATGAAGCATGTGGAAGTACAAGAAAATAAGGAGGAACACAAAAGAGATACTAGCCATATAACATGTTTTACCTGTGGAGAACTAGGACATTATTCATGGGACTGTAAAGAGAAAAGGATTGGTCAAGATACTGAACAAAATCTTCATCAAAATGAGATTGTGGATCATACTAAGGTAAAGAATGAAATAAGAGTAAGGTCACTTCCGAAGATATCCAAAAGTACCTCCAAGTGTTGCTATAAATGTGAAGGAGATCACCTAGCTCGAAATTGTCACATCAAACGAGACTGGACTTCTTTAATTGAGATAGAATATAGCAAACAAGATTTGGAAGAATTGTTAGCCCTGGAAACACCAAAGAAGAAGAAGAACTTAAGTGACGTAATTTGCTACAAATGTAAGGACAAGGGACATTATGCCAATAAGTTCTCTGTAAAGATGAAGGAAAATTGCCTTATCCGCTCGCACAAGAAGATCATCAGTCCCGTGACATGTCGCAGATGCGGAGCAACATGACACTATGTCAGTGGCTGCACTGAGTGGAAGAAGAATAAACCTCTCCAAGGACCGAATGGAAAACGTGAGTGCTAAATTTTTTTGTATCAACCACATGCCATTGTATTTTGAATACTTGTACGCTCTACATAAGAGAAATAAACAAGATTAAACAAAGTTTCTAGACTGACCACAAAAATTTCTTTTAAGGGTGGTAGCCACCCAGTTAAAGTAAAACCCTGCTGCTTAAACTCAGAGATCCCAAACCATCTTTCTTTCTATCCTCCTAATCATAAAAATCATTCGCTGCCAATTCTCAAGTTTCCGTGTCAAAACGTTACATTTCTCAAACCTCTCGAGTTATCAGAATCATTCAAGCATTTGCTTTCTTTCTAGCTTCTCCGAATCTCGGGGACGAGATTCCTTTTAAGGGTGGTAGTCTGTAGCATCCCAACATTTTATAATGTTCAAAAATCACTAAAATTTAAAACTTTTCTTTTTATTAAAATAAAATATTAAATGCATAAGGAAACCAACTATGAAAGACTTCAAACTTATTCAAAGAGTTTAATATTTCAAATGTCACAGTTTAAACATTTTATTATCCACTGTTGTTTGTTGATTGTTGTATTGTTGTTTGCTTATATTGTTTAGATTGAACGGAGAGCAAACGTTCGTTGTTGAAAAGAGTTTGTGAACAACGACAACATTCAAAGGCAAGTGGCACACCTCATAAACTTCCTATTATTTTCTAAGTGCATTACTTAGTGTATTTTTATATAAGCATGTGTAGGATAGTATTGCTATGCTAAACCTGTGTAGAAATTCCTTACTCCTGTGTCTAGGCTCCTATGCAATACTTAGTAGAATTATTGATGCTATGCAAATGATGTTTTGTGAAAATCTAAATTCTACTAAGTTAAGAATGAAACACCTGGGTGGTAAGTGGTTGTATGGTTTATGTTGAGTGGCTACTCAGGTCCATGTCTATGGTTCCTGGAGTATGTACACTTGTGAATGGCCACCCAGGAACAGAGGAATCTGAAGAACTCCGAGTGACGATTGCTTCCAGTGCAGCCATTGCCATATGGGCTCTGGCTTGATCAATTATGTTGCGTGGACTCTCTCCGGCATGACAAGCAGATGTAGGGGGATGTTAGGTGGAACGGGTCAAGCCAGAGTGGGAGGGAAAATGCTTCTGAAAGATCTCGTCTCATTCTTCTCCTTTCCTATTCACAAATGGTGTGTAAAGGATAATCTGGGTTGAATGGGTACAATGGTGAACGTGCACAACCTCTCCAGAGTGTAAAACTAAGTACTTAGCCGTGTCCCCGGTACGGACAATTTGAGCAGCTGATCACGGACGTCAACGGAGGATTCCATCATTCCAACTTCAGAAATAAAACTTGATGGGTGAACAAGGGAAGATGAGATTTATGGTTTTCATGCCATACTTGTCTTGATTTGAAGAAAGTGTTTTCCAAAGAGATAGGAAAAATTGGCTTTATGCAAAATAGCCTTGAACTCCACCAGCCAAATATGCATATAGGCTATAGAGTTATTCCAATAAGTGTCCACCATAGTGTCACTTGCCAGACTGTAACAGCCCGTTTGTATCTTTACAAATTTGTGTGCAATAAAAATGTTTAATCATGTCATCTTTTACATATGTGGTTGCTTTTATTAAATATGTGGTTTCAAATTCATTTTTTTTCCAAATTCAAGTCTCATATTTAAATTCAAATGCTTTCAAATATTTTTCAAATGAAGTTTTCAAATTAGTTATAAGTAATGAAACCAGTAACTAATATGTCTAATTTGAAACTATCAAATATTGCTCAAAAGTTTTTATGATGTTTTTATTCTCTGTTTTGTTTTAAAAATACAAATCCAGGAAAGTGTTAAAAGGAAAAGAAAAGAGAACAAAAAAAAAGGAGTTGGAGCCCTCCTAGCCGAACTGGGCCAGCTCGGCCCAGCAAACCCCAGCCTGACCCACTATCCTCATCCCCTTCCTCCGTACAAACCTTTACAGCGAGGACGCAGCGCCATGGCTCCTTGGCCTCCGCCCCCACCTCGCTCCACCTTTCCCCCTCTCTCCTTAAGACGTGCCTGCAGCGCCCACGAACCCTAGGTCTCTTCTTTCTTCCTCCCCTCGCGCCGTCGCCCTCTTTTCCTCTGTTTAGACACCGAGGAAATCCCCGGAGCACCGCCGCCGTCCTCGACACGGACAGCTCGCCTCCGAGGTCGCCAAGCCACCCCGCCTCACCATCGACTGTGCCTCAACGTCCTCCGCCCTCGACGCCTCCTCGGCCGGACCCGGGACGCGCCACTCCTTCCTTTTCCTCCGACGCCGGCCGCGCCTTCCTCTCCTCTACCCCGACACCGTCCGGTCGCCCCCCGTCGTCCCCGAGTCTCCCCGCCTCGCCATCAACTCCCTCGAGGTGAGCCTCGTCCGCGCCGCCCTTTTTCCCCTTCCTTTTCGCCGCCGTCCCGTCGGTTCTTCGTCGACGCCGGGCGGACAGGGCACGGCCGACCTGCCGAGCACCGTCTCGAGCGCCTGGTGCGTTCTTTCTGCAACGGAGAACGAAAACGGGTCCGTGTTTACCACCGCAACCGCACGCGCACTCCAGGGCATCGCCGGCCGGTCTTGGTCGCCGCCGGCGCTAGAACCTCCTCCGTCATGCTCTCTGGTTCGCCTAAGTTTCAGATCGACATAAGCTGCAGTCTTCAGTTTCGTCAGAGGGTCCTTGTAGTTTCGGTACAAAAAAAAAACCAAAACGCCTTATTTTCCTAACACCAACACTACCCCGTCCCCGTGACTAGCGCCACCGTTTCAATCCGTGCTCGCGCACGGCGCGCCGGAGTTCGATCCCCCGCGGGCGCGTTGACCAGGAATAAAAAGCCCATTTTTTTCCTTTTCGGTCAGTGACACGCGGGTCCCACCCGACAGTGACTCAGGCGCTGGCTTCTTGCACTGAGCCCCCTAGAGTTTCCTGGTTACACAGAGAACCCTCACTGCTATTTTTGCTATCACGAACAGGTCCCTGGCTAATTACAGAAACCACCCTAGAACTAAAAATACAATAACTTTTAATCTATATCTCCAAATTAAATAAACTTTATATATTTTCATATCAGAAAAATACAATAAACATTAATATCACATTCTTATATCATTTTGCATCATTTATTTTAAATACTTAGTTTAATTTAACAAATGCAACTAAATAATTAAATATGGAATGTGTGGGGTAATAAATATATAATGCCCTAATTCCATTTAATAGGCTCATATCTTTTATACCATGTCTTTCCATGCTAATAAACATTTAATTTGATGTGTAGATAAATAATTTGCACTAAAATAATAAATATGGAATGTGTTGGGCAAATATTTATCTATTGCCTACTCCATTTAAATTAATTAGATCACCATGCCATGTTATATATGTTAAACAACATTTAACTTGTTGGTTACACAAATAACTTGCACCATAGTTAATTGCCGGGATTTCATCCCCGCTTTAAAATGACCTAATAATCTCATACCATATTGCACCATCATTTTTTTGTGCATTCCTTTGTATTGATTATTGTTTCCTATTGTCTGTGTTTGGCTCTCTTTGGGTAGACGACGATGTGTCTGCTGCGAGTACCTACGATACTGAGGTTTCAGCTTTTGTGCCAGGCCACAAGCTGCCAGGCAAGCTTCTGCTAACCGGTTACACGATTGTCGGATTTTCATTCTTGCCTTTTGATCTATGCTATCCTAGTTATCGATTCTTGAATTGCGATCCCATCATATGTTTATCTTGCAGCCCATACAGCTATATCCCCACAACCTATAACCCCTTGCATGTTTATCTGTTGGCCTTTGCGAGTCGTAGTGCATGCTTAGAATTGGTTGAGCGAGTCGTTCCTTTGTTTTTATCTCATATGCTTAGTATGATAGATGGTTCTACTATAATAAACTGTTGTCTTATTGTGGGGTTCTGTAATTAAAAGATAAGGCACCAGGCGGAAGGCTTTGCGAGGTGCTTTGTTCTGCTCAGTGTCGACCTAGGAACTGAGATTTTGTCCTCGGATCCAATTTTGAGCGCACTAACCACTTGTGGGTGGCCCAATGGAGCCCCCCTCGACTTTGACTAGAACTTCGACTTGTCCGGGAGCTACACCTAGTTCGGGTTTTCCATTTTTCTCATATGCATTGATGATACTAGTGTAGTATTTTACTTTGGCGGTGTGCCTTGTTACATGCATATAGGGCGCGGCCTGTTGGTGCGGAGGGGTGTGTCCTGCGGGAGTCCGCACCCTTTTGGCCGGGACCAGCATAGCTCCCGTGGCTCCTGGACTTGTCGCGGTGAAGGAAAAGAGTTGGGTTGAAAGGCCCTAATGTTTTTGACTGGGTTGATCATGCGAGTATGGGTCCAGTAGTGCACCCCTGCAGGGTATAATCTTATCGATGAGCCGTGTCCACGGTTATGGACGACTTGGTGATGATGCTGGCTAACAAGATCTAGACAACTTACACCTAATCTTTGTTAATTAATGTGACTAGTAATATAGCATTACTTACACCCTAAATGGTAACTAAAATTGTTAACGTGTGAGTATTCCCGGGTTGCTTCCTCATACTTGGTTAAGGGGGTTAATTCGAGAAAGGGTTATGACTGGTGTCAGTTGTAGGTGGATATTTTAAACGCTCTCTTATCCCTCTCTAATTAGACGGAAGTTTAGCGTGTCTCTTTAGTTTGCTAGTGCTGCTGCCGCTAAGTACACTTACCCCCATATTTTGGGAATCTTACAGCTTTGTAACCTGTTAGCTTAAGCTTGTTCGATATGCTTCGGTGTATTGACCCGTTCGCGGGCTGTGGTTTTTCTGCAGTTGAGGATCCTCCGCTCGACCAGTTGGGTGGATACTACGTGGAGTTCGACGACGAGAGCTACGACGAGTAGTTAGAGTTCCCCTGGGCTACTTCCTGGTGGACTGCGTGGATGGGCCTTCTTTTCCGTTTTGGCCTTGAGCCCTTTGCTTCTTGTCTGTACTCAGACCGGTTTGTTTCCGCTGCATGATGTAATGTTGGGACATGTGTCCTCTGATTGGTGCCATTTGATATATTTTGCTCAGTGAGAGCTTTTGGATATTATTTCCTTTCTTTGTGTCTTAGGTTTATTCTGTGGTTTCAACTTGTTAAAAATCCGACTCGTATACCATGTGTGTATGGTTGAAGTATACGAGTTGGAAGACTTTTTGGGTTCTTGCGTGCACAATCTGGAAACGTATGTGACGTTGGGATCGCCAAGAACTGTCGGCCGATGATCCATTCCGAGCATGGCCTGATGGTTTTTCCTGGGAGTGGTAACCCCAGTATGTTCTTGGTTATGTGGCCCAACCGATACGTTTCGTTTGTGTAGCTTGAATCAGGGTCTGACAGTTGGTATCAGAGCTTAAACGCCCTCAGGTTCCCTTCTACTGGTCGTTGTTTGAGTCTAGAAAAATATTTTGTAGTTATCAGGAAATTCTTAAACGTGAGAGTAGGAATTCTGTTCTTTTACTTCTTTCCCCACCCACCCTCCCTGTTCTTCTGGTAAGGAAGTGTTACGATAATTCCCTTCTCACCTTAATTTTAAAAATTAGGACATCACGTGTTCTGGGTTTCTGTAGTACCATAGTTGCAGGTGTCTTCAAGGTGGTGCTCTTCGTTTCAGCAGTTTCAACCTCTTCGGCTACGTTCAGTTTCATTCTTGAATGAATCAGTTGTTTCTCCTCTTTTGGTGAAGTTACGTCAAGCTCAATTGGTGTTTCCTAGTTCTAGTGCTAGTCTTCGTTCTTACCTCGCTTTAAACCTTTCTGGAAGTGAACAAAGTGGCGTACCATGATGGATGGCCATGTCTCGTTCCTTGTTGTCTTTTCAAAGCAATCTGAAGTTTTCCTTTAAGCACTTACGTTGGATTTTTATCCGATTCTCGTGTTAACGTTGTATCCTCCTCAGGATGGAGAGTGGAGAAGAAGATACTCCAATGCCTTCCCAAATGGGGCAAGTTTTGTCTCAGATGACGCAAGTTTTGAGTCAAATTCAGCAAAACCAGAATCAGAGCAACAACTGTGTGTCTATCGTGCAGTTTCTCCAGCTCAATCCCCGCACGTTTGATGTTCCCTCTGAGCCACTCGATGCTGATGACTGGCTGCGTGAGATGAACAATGCTCTGGCTGTTTCTCATGTATCCGATGAGGACCGTGTTCCTTATGTCACCTACCTGCTCCGCGGTGAATCCATGTCTTGGTGGGAGAACTTCCTACAGTTATGAGCACCAGGTGTTGTGACTACTTGGGATGAGTTCAAGGACGCTTTCAAATACCACCATATTCCAGAAGGGGTCATGGAAAGAAAGCGGGAAGAATTCTATGACTTGACTCAGGGTAGCATGTCTGTGTTGGACTATCAAGCTGAGTTCAATCGTTTGGCCCGCTATGCTCAGGATGAGGTATCAACTGATGCCAAAAAGCAAGCCAAATTCCGCAGAGGTCTAAACCCAGATCTTAAGTACGCACTCACTCTTATCAAGTGCGATACCTTTGAAGACCTTGTCAACACAGCTCTCCGAGAGGAATTTGGACGTGAGAAGTTCGAAGAATCTCGTAAACACTCTCTTGAAACAACTTCTTCTCCATCAGATTCTACACCTCCGCAGAAACGTAGGGTTTGGATACCCTATGCAGCTCAAACTCAACTCATCCACACTCCAATCTCTCCGAGGTTTTCTTCTGGTCTAACCAACCCAGCTTCAGCTACAAGGAGTTTCCTCGAGCAGACAACGCCTTTAGTTCCAAACTCTTCGGTCACCTGTTTCAAGTGCGGTGAGCCGGGCCACTTCTCTTACAAGTGTCCGCAAAACACACTTCCTTCTCCACCTTGTCGCCCTAAGAGTTGTGCTGTTACTCCTCAGGCCCCCAACATCGACAAAAGGTCTGTTGGTAGACGCGCAAGGGTGAATCATGTTATAACAAAATAAGCAGAGGAAGCTACTGATGTGGTTCTTGGAAAACTATTCGTGAACTCTATCCTCGCTAAAGTGTTGTTTGATTCTGGTGCGTCCCATTCGTTCATTTCGCAAAGTTTTACTTCCAGCAATGGTGTTACTTTCGAAAAGATGGACAGCCCTGTCTTAGTGCAGCAACCAGGATCCAAATGGCTTACAAAGGAAGTTAGCTTGAACAACGAGATCTTAATCGGAAATCTTCCATTCCAAGCGTCTCTTATTGCTCTTCGTTCTTCAGACATTGATGTCATCCTAGGGATGGATTGGCTTGTGGCAAATAAAGCGGTCATTGATTGTACTGCTAAATCTGTTAAGCTTACCCATTCTTCTGGCCAGATAGTCTACTTCTATTCAAAATCTCCATCTGTTCAGCTATATGCCCTCAATGTTCATCCTCTTCCTGCTATGGAAGATATACCGGTGGTCCAAGACTTTCCTGACGTCTTTCCTGAAGAATTGCCAGGCATGCCGCCTGACAGAGCCGTGGAGTTCGTTATTGAACTAGAACCAGGCACTGCTCCTATCTCCAAACGTCCTTACAAGATGGGCCCCAAAGAACTGGCTGAACTTAAGAGACAGCTAGAGGAGTTGGAAAGTAAAGGTCACATCCAACCTAGTACTTCTCCTTGGGGTTGTCCTACTCTGTTTGTCAAAAAGAGGGACACGACTGAGTGACTGGTTGTTGACTACCGTCCTCTGAACAAGAAAACCATCAAGAACAAGTATCCTCTCCCTCGCATCAATGACCTGTTTGATCAACTAGCTGGTGCTAAGGTTTTCTCCAAGTTGGACTTGAGGTCAGGTTATCACCAGATCAAGATCCGCAAAGAAGACATTCCAAAGACAGCTTTCACCACTCGTTATGGACTCTACGAATACACTGTCATGTCTTTCGGTCTCACAAATGCTCCGGCGACTTTCTCACGTCTCATGACCTTCGTTTTCATGGAATACCTCGATAAGTTCGTGGTAGTCTATCTCGATGACATTCTTATCTATTCCAAAACCGAGGAAGAACACGGAGAACATCTACGTCTTATCTTGTTGAAACTCCGAGAACACCGTCTCTACGCCAAGTTCTCCAAGTGTGAATTCTGGCTTCCTAAAGTATCCTACCTTGGTCATGTCATCTCTTCTGAAGGCATTTCTGTTGATCCAGAAAAAGTGAAGGCCATTGTTGAATGGTTGCCTCCTACATCGGTGAAACAAGTCAGGAGTTTCCTTGGCATGGCTAGCTATTGCCGTCGTTTTGTTGAGAACTTCTCCAAAATCGCAAAGCCTCTCACCGATCTTACAAGGAAGGATAGAAAGTTTCTTTGGACTCCAAAGTGTGATGAGAGCTTCAATCTCTTGAAAGCTAAACTCACTTCTACTCCTGTTCTAGTTGGCCCAGACACTTCCAAACCTTTCCAAATATTCTGCGATGCATCTCTTCAAGGACTAGGCGCAGTCCTCATGCAAGAACGCAAAGTTGTGGCTTATGCATCTCGCCAGTTGCAGCCTCATGAGCTCAACTATCCTACACATGATCTTGAACTTGCAGCAATCATGTATGCCCTCAAGGCTTGGAGACCTTATTTGTTGGGGCACAGCTGTGAGATCTTCACTGATCACAAGAGTCTCAAATATCTCTTCACTCAGCCAGACTTGAACCTCAGGCAAACAAGGTGGCTTGAGAAACTCTCAGATTACGATCTTACCATCTCTTACACTCCAGGCAAAGCTAATGTAATGGCTGATGCTCTCAGTCGCAAGTCCTATTGCAACAACCTCATGGTTGAGGACATCCAACCTCCTCTTCACGAAGAATTCAAGAAGCTCAATCTTCAAGTGGTTCCTTCTGGTTATCTCGCAAGTTTGATTGCCACTCCTACACTTGAGTACAAGATCCGTGCCGCACAGTTGCGTGATTCTGGTGTCAGGAATATCAAAGACAACATTGGCAAGGATAAGTACAAGAGTTTCTCTCTCGATGACAAGGGTACCTTGCTGTTTGAAGAACGCATTGTAGTGCCCAAGCTTGACAACTTAAGAGAACTCATTCTCAAGGAGGCTCATGATACTCCGCTTTCTATCCACCCTGGCAGCACAAAGATGTACCAGGATCTCAAGTCAATCTATTGGTGGACCAGGATGAAGCGTGAAATTGCTCGCTATGTGTCTCATTGTGATGTTTGCTGTCGTGTCAAGGCAGTTCATCAGAGACCACCTGGACTTCTTCAACCACTGCAAATTCCTGAGTGGAAATGGGACAAGATCGAGATGGACTTCGTTACTGGGTTTCCAAAGTCCAAGAAAGGCAACGATGCAATCTTTGTGGTCATTGATCGTCTCTCCAAAGTGGCTCACTTCTTTCCAGGCAAAGAGACAGTATCAGCTAGTCAGTTGGCAGAACTCTATATGACAAGATTGGTTCCTTTACATGGTGTTCCTTTGGCGATAAGCTCGGATCATGGAAGTATCTTCACTTCTCGATTTTGGGATAGCTTTCAGAAAGCCTTGGGTACCAAACTTCTATTCAGCACAGCTTACCATCCGCAGACAAGTGGACAGGTTCAAAGAGTGAATCAAATTCTGGAGGATATGCTCAGAGCTTGTGTTATCTCCTTTGGCATGAAATGGGAGGATTGCCTTCCGTATGCTGAGTTCTCCTACAACAACAGCTTCCAAGCAAGTCTAGGCATGGCTCCATTTGAAGCTCTCTATGGCCGCAAATGTAGAACTCCTCTCAATTGGTCTCAAGCTGGTGAACGTCCATTCTTTGGGCCGGATATTATCCAGGAGGCTGAAGAAAAGGTTCGCATCATTCGTGACAATATGAAGATTGCCCAGTCTCGGCAGAAAAGCTATTATGATAGCAAGCACAGGGACATGGTCTATGCACCTGGTGATCAAGATTACCTTCGTGTCACTCCTCTGAGGGGCACGCAACGCTTTGGCATCAAAGGCAAGCTCGCTCCGCGTTATGTTGGCCCTTTCAACGTTCTTTCAAGGCGTGGTGATTTGGCTTACCGTCTGGAACTTCCGCCAAACCTCTCCAAAGTGCACGATGTCTTCCACGTGTCACAACTCAAGAAGTGTTTCCAAGATCCAGGTCGTGCAGTTGATCATGGATCAATTGAACTTCTAGAAGATCTCTCTTATGTGGAACAACCGATTCGCATTCTTGACGAAGTTGAACGTCGCACCCGTAACAACACTGTCAAGTTCTACAAGGTTCAATGGTCTCATCATTCTGACAAGGAAGCTACATGGGAACGTGAAGACCATCTCCGTGCTGAGTATCCCGACCTCTTCGTTGCTCCATGAAGAATCTCGGGGCGTGATTCCTTTGAGGGGGGGAGTGTTGTAACAGCCCGTTTGTATATTTACAAATTTGTGTGCAATAAAAATGTTTAATCATGTCATCTTTTACATATGTGGTTGCTTTTATTAAATATGTGGTTTCAAATTCATTTTTTTTCAAATTCAAGTCTCATATTTAAATTCAAATGCTTTCAAATATTTTTCAAATGAAGTTTTCAAATTAGTTATAAGTAATGAAACCAGTAACTAATATGTCTAATTTGAAACTATCAAATATTGCTCAAAAGTTTTTATGATGTTTTATTCTCTGTTTTGTTTTAAAAATACAAATCCAGGAAAGTGTTAAAAGGAAAAGAAAAGAGAACAACAAAAAAAAAGGAGTTGTAGCCCTCCTAGCCGAACTGGGCCAGCTCGGCCCAGCAAACCCCAGCCCGACCCACTATCCTCATCCCCTTCCTCCGTACAAACCTTTACATCGAGGACGCAGCGCCATGGCTCCCTGGCCTCCGCCCCCACCTCGCTCCACCTTTCCCCCTCTCTCCTTAAGACGTGCCCGCAGCGCCCACGAACCCTAGGTCTCTTCTTTCTTCCTCCCCTCGCGTCGCCGCCCTCTTTTCCTCTGTTTAGACACCGAGGAAATCCCCGGAGCACCGCCGCCGTCCTCGACACGGACAGCTCGCCTCCGAGGTCGCCGAGCCACCCCGCCTCGCCATCGACTGTGCCCCAACGTCCTCCGCCCTCGACGCCTCCTCGGCCGGACCCGGGACGCGCCGCTCCTTCCTTTTCCTCCGACGCCGGCCGTGGCTTCCTCTCCTCTACCCCGACACCGTCCGGTCGCCCCCCGTCGTCCCCGAGTCTCCCCGCCTCGCCATCAACTCCCTCGAGGTGAGCCTCGTCCGCGCCGCCCTTTTTCCCCTTCCTTTTCGCCGCCGTCCCGTCGGTTCTTCGTCGACGCCGGGCGGACAGGGCACGGCCGACCTGCCGAGCACCATCTCGAGCGCCTGGTGCGTTCTTTCTGCAACGGAGAACGAAAACGGGTCCGTGTTTACCACCGCAACCGCACGCGCACTCTAGGGCATCGCCGGCCGGTCTTGGTCGCCGCCGGCGCTAGAACCTCCTCCGTCATGCTCTCTTGTTCGCCTAAGTTTCAGATCGACATAAGCTGCAGTCTTCAGTTTCGTCAGAGGGTCCTTGTAGTTTCGGTACAAAAAAAAGACCAAAACGCCTTATTTTCCTAACACCAACACTACCCCGTCCCCGTGGCTAGCGCCACCGTTTCAATCCGTGCTCGCGCGCGGCGCGCCGGAGTTCGATCCCCCGCGGGCGCGTTGACCAGGAATAAAAAGCCCATTTTTTTCCTTTTCGGTCAGTGACACGCGGGTCCCACCCGACAGTGACTCAGGCGCTGGCTTCTTGCACTGAGCCCCCTGGAGTTTCCTGGTTACACAGAGGACCCTCACTGCTATTTTTGCTATCACGAACAGGTCCCTGGCTAATTACAGAAACCACCCTAGAACTAAAAATACAATAACTTTTAATCTATATCTCCAAATTAAATAAACTTTATATATTTTCATATCAGAAAAATACAATAAACATTAATATCACATTCTTATATCATTTTGCATCATTTATTTTAAATACTTAGTTTAATTTAACAAATGCAACTAAATAATTAAATATGGAATGTGTGGGGTAATAAATATATAATGCCCTAATTCCATTTAATAGGCTCATATCTTTTATACCATGTCTTGCCATGCTAATAAACATTTAATTTGATGTGTAGATAAATAATTTGCACTAAAATAATAAATATGGAATGTGTTGGGCAAATATTTATCTATTGCCTACTCCATTTAAATTAATTAGATCACCATGCCATGTTATATATGTTAAACAACATTTAACTTGTTGGTTACACAAATAACTTGCACCATAGTTAATTGCCGGGATTTCATCCCCACTTTAAAATGACCTAATAATCTCATACCATATTGCACCATCATTTGTTTGTGCATTCCTTTGTATTGATTATTGTTTCCTATTGTCTGTGTTTGGCTCTCTTTGGGTAGACGACGACGTGTCTGCTGCGAGTACCTACGATACTGAGGTTTCAGCTTTTGTGCCAGGCCACAAGCTGCCAGGCAAGCTTCTGCTAACCGGTTACACGATTGTAGGATTTTCATTCTTGCCTTTTGATCTATGCTATCCTAGTTATCGATTCTTGAATTGCAATCCCATCATATGTTTATCTTGCAGCCTATACAGCTATATCCCAACAACCTATAACCCCTTGCATGTTTATCTGTTGGCCTTTGTGAGTCGTAGTGCATGCTTAGAATTGGTTGAGCGAGTCGTTCCTTTGTTTTTATGTCATATGCTTAGTATGATAGATGGTTCTACTATAATAAACTGTTGTCTTATTGTGGGGTTCTGTAATTAAAAGATAAGGCACCAGGCGGAAGGCCTTGTGAGGTGCTTTGTTCTGCTCAGTGTCGACCTAGGAACTGAGATTTTGTCCTCGGATCCAATTTTGAGCGCACTAACCACTTGTGGGTGGCCCAATGGAGCCCCCCTCGACTTTGACTAGAACTTCGACTTGTCCGGGAGCTACACCTAGTTCGGGTTTTCCATTTTTCTCATATGCATTGATGATAGTAGTGTAGTATTTTACTTTGGCGGTGTGCCTTGTTACATGCATATAGGGCGCGGCCTGTTGGTGCGGAGGGGTGTGTCCTGCGGGAGTCCGCACCGTTTTGGCCAGGACCAGCATAGCTCCCGTGGCTCCTGGACTTGTCGCGGTGAAGGAAAAGAGTTGGGTTGAAAGGCCCTAATGTTTTTGACTGGGTTGATCATGCGAGTATGGGTCCAGTAGTGCACCCCTGCAGGGTATGATCTTATCGATAAGCCGTGTCCACGGTTATGGACGACTTGGTGATGATGCTGGCTAACAAGATCTAGACAACTTACACCTAATCTTTGTTAATTAATGTGACTAGTAATATAGCATTACTTACACCCTAAATGGTAACTAAAATTGTTAACGTGTGAGTATTCCCGGGTTGCTTCCTCATACTTGGTTGAGGGGGTTAATTCGAGAAAGGGTTATGACTGGTGTCAGTTGTAGGTGGATATTTTAAACGCTCTCTTATCCCTCTCTAATTAGACGGAAATTTAGCGTGTCTCTTTAGTTTGCTAGTGCTGCTGCCGCTAAGTACACTTACCCCCATATTTTGGGAATCTTACAGCTTTGTAACCTGTTAGCTTAAGCTTGTTCGATATGCTTCGGTGTATTGACCCGTTCGCGGGCTGTGGTTTTTCTGCAGTTGAGGATCCTTCGCTCGACCAGTTGGGTGGATACTACGTGGAGTTCGACGACGAGAGCTACGACGAGTAGTTAGAGTTCCCCTGGGCTACTTCCTGGTGGACTGCGTGGATGGGCCTTCTTTTCCGTTTCGGCCTTGAGCCCTTTGCTTCTTGTCTGTACTCAGACCGGTTTGTTTCCGCTGCATGATGTAATGTTGGGACATGTGTCCTCTGATTGGTGCCATTTGATATATTTTGCTCTGTGAGAGCTTTTGGATATTATTTCCTTTCTTTGTGTCTTAGGTTTATTCTGTGGTTTCAACTTGTTAAAAATCCGACTCGTATACCATGTGTGTATGGTTGAAGTATACGAGTTGGAAGACTTTTTGGGTTCTTGCGTGCACAATCTGGAAACGTATGTGACGTTGGGATCGCCAAGAACTGTCGGCCGATGATCCATTCCGACCATGGCCTGATGGTTTTTCCTGGGAGTGGTAACCCCAGTATGTTCTTGGTTGTGTGGCCCAACCGATACGTTTCGTTTGTGTAGCTTGAATTCAGGGTCTGACACAGACTCCATTTTTAATGGAATCTGACCCACGTTGTTGCAATATTTTTCTTATTGTAGATTTGATCAGATGACGAGTGAGGTTTCGTTTAAAGGTTTCGAGTCTACAACCAACATGTTTTCGCCTGTGGCAGCATGAAAGTTATAGAGACTCACTGCTATTGTATTTCCGCTGCGTACTTTTTCAATGCTAGCTTTATGCTATGCAACTTGTATCGAATGTTTTGTAAGTCTGGATCATCGATGTAATAAAATTGATACTTTGTTGTGATATTACATCGTAAACTGTGTGTGCAAACGAATCGATCCAGGGATTTGCACTATACACAGGTATCTGCCTTATTTAAAGTGCAGGTACGCTACAGCGGGCTGGTGCCAATCAGGTCTTGAGCCATGTACTTAGCTGGTACGAGGGTCTCGACCTTGACGTGGTCCAGCGCCTACGCACCATCTCGCCGTGGTGCAACGATCCGGCTAAGGTCCAGCGGCGCCAAGAAGTGGCGCATCGCATCGCCTCCTGGTCCAACATTTGCGTCTTCACCGCCAGCCTCGTCACCTCTGACTCCGAGTCAGATTACGAGGATGACGGAGAAACTGGTGCAACCGATGACGTGGATGCCGAGATGCCGGAGGAGGACGACGCCGCTTCCGGTGCCGCCACCGAGACTGTGGTCTCTCGGGATGCTTCAACTCCACCGCCACCCGAGGCCTCTCAGGCCGAGGCGCATCCAGATGCCTCGAGTACTGCTGCCGGTGCTGAGGATACCGTCACCGCCGCTCCTGCTGCTGCTACCGCCGAGAAGCCGGCTTCCCCTACCCCTTAGAAATACTCAAGTTTAGAACTGTTAAATCCCCGGGATGCCGGGTGCAAGATGTAATATACACTTTTAAGATTTATGCTTCGCACTATGCTATTTATTAAAACGAGCTATGTGGGTTTACTCTGCAACGAGTCTCCGAGTTCCTTTTCTCGGGCCTCTTTCGCCTCGGTCTCGGTGAACATTGTCACTCTCGGGGAATCATATTGTATGTCGGTCGGGAGCACTACCTCAGCACCATACACCATGAAGAATGGCGTATACCCGGTAGATCTATTCGGTGTGGTCCGGAGACCCCATAATACTGCTGGTAACTCCTCTATCCAGCATCCCGGAGTTCTCAACAATGGTTCAATCAAGCGGGCTTTGATGCCGGCTAAGACCAATGCATTTGCTCTTTCAACTTGTCTGTTTGCTTCCGGGTGTGCAACTGATGCTACATCCAACCGGATTCCCTTCTCAGCACAAAACCAAGCGAATTGCCCCACAGCAAAATTGGTGCCATTATCCGTGATGATGTTGTGCGGGTATCCGTATCTCAAGATGATGTCTTTTAGGAATTGCACGGCGGTGTGTCCGTCACACTTCCGGATTGGCTTGACCTCTATCCACTTGGTGAATTTGTCCACCATGACCAGTATGTGCGTCATATTGCATCTTGCCGGCTTGAACTGCCCGACCATGTCCAAACACCATACTGCGAATGGCCAAGTGATAGGGATTGTCTTCAGTGCCGATGCCGGCATATGTATTCGGTGAGCAAACCCCTGGCATCCTCCACACTTCCGGACAATGTCTTCTCCTTGCTGTAATGCAGTGGGCCAGTAGAACCCAAGCCGGAACACTTTTGCCACCAGGGCCCGGTATGACGCATGATGTCCACATTCCCCCTGATGTATTTCCAACAACATCTCTTGGCCTTCTTCCGGTTCCACACACCTCTGTAGTACCTCGGTGATACTCCTCTTATATAGCTCTTGATTGATGACGGTGTATGCTTTTGACCTTCGCACTATCTGCCGGGCTTCCACTTCGTTTTCCGGGAGAGTTCCTTCCAAGATGTAAACCATCATGGGTTGTGCCCATTCCGGGACTGGTCGAATCGGGAACATGGGAATATCTATGTCCATTGGCTCTGCCGACATCACCTCCATCATCATCTTTCTTTGCATCTCTGAGCATTGTGATGCAGTCCCCGGGTTCGATGCGATGCTCCCGACTTCCACTTCCATGGGTAAAGCTTCCGAACCAGGCTCCTTGGGGATGAAGATAGAATCCGACTCGGGTGAGGGCTGACTAGATGGCTTCTTCAAATGCTCAAGAGCAATCCCGGGTGGGATGGCATCCCGAGATGATCCTAGTTTGGACAACACATCCGCTGCCTCGTTTTCTCCTCTGGGTATGTGCTTGAACTCGCATCCTTCGAAAAATCCGGATATTTTTTGCACATGAAACCGATACAAGGCCACTTTGGCATCCAGTGCATCCCAATTCCCCGACACTTCCTGCACCACGAGGTCGAAATCGCCGAAACATTCTATTCGGCGGATGCCGATCTCCTTGGCGACATTCAGTCCATGAACCAAGGCCTCGTACTCAGCGACATTGTTAGATGCCCGGAAATGAATTTGCAGGACATACTTCAGCACATCTTGTTTTTGTGAGGTGAGAACCACTCCGGCACCCAACCCGATCTTGGCCTTGGAGCCATCGAAATGCATCCTCCAGAAATTGTAATCCGGCATCGGAGGTTCATACTGCATCTCGGCCCAGTCTACCAAAAAGTCCGGCAGCGCCTGCGACTTGATGGCATCTCGTCTCTCGTATGCCGGAGCGTGCGGAGACAACTGGATGGCCCATTTGGCAACCCGGCCACTAGCATCCTTGCAACCAATGATCTCGGCGAGAGGAGCCTCGCAAACCACTGTGATTGGGTGCTCTTGAAAGTAGTGCTTGAGCTTGGTCACTACCATGTACACTCCATACGCCATCTTCTGGTAGTGCGGGTAGTTCTGCTTGGATTCCGAGATCACCTCACTGAGGTAATACACCGGTCTCTGTATCAGTTTGCCCCTTCTTCCCTCTCTACCACAATGGCTACACTGACTACCCGGTTAGTGGCAGCAATATACAACAGCATAGGTTCCTTGGGCAACGGGGACGCCAACACGGGTGTCGTTGAAAGCATTCTCTTCAAATCGTTGAACGCCGCATCGTCCTGCGGGGTCCAAACAAATATTTTGCTCTTCTTCATCAATTGGTACAGGGGCAAGGCCTTCTCCCCTAGTCGGCTCACAAACCGACTTAGGGACGCAAGACAGCCAGTGAACTTCTGCACATCTTTGAGACGTACGGGCAATTTCATGCTCTCGATAGCACGTATTTTACCCGGGTTGACTTCAATTCCCCGGCTCGAGATGAGGAAACCGAGTAATTTTCCTGCCGGGACACCGAACGTGCACTTATCCGGATTCAACCTCATCCGGAACCTTCTTAAGTTCTTATATGTTTCCCTCAGATCATCGATCAATGAGGCTTTTTCTTTGGTTTTTATGACTATGTCATCGACATAGACCTCTGCATTCCGGCCTATCTGGTCATGCAAACATTTCTGCATGCACCTCTGGTATGTAGCACCAGGATTTCTCAAACCGAAAGTCATGACACGATAGCAATACGCCCCATATGGGGTAATAAAAGCAGTTTTTAATTGATCATCCGGATTCAAAGGTATCTGGTGAAAACCAGAATAAGCATATAAATATGTCAAAAGTTCACTCCCGGCAGTGGAATCGATCACTTGATCTATCCTGGAAAGGGGAAATGGGTCCTTTGGACACGCCTTGTTGAGGTTGGTGAAGTCGATGCACATGCGGCACACCTTAAGCGGGAGGGGATCATCTTTCTTCTTCTCTACCAGGACCGGATTCGATATCCAATCCGGGTGCAGCACTTCCATCACGAATCCGGTAGCCAGCAGTATAGCGAGATGCTCCATGATGGCAGCTCTTCTTTCATCCGACAGGCGCCTAGTCGGTTGCTTCACCGGCTTCGCATCCGGTCTAACAAACAGAGAGTGCTCAGCCAACTCCCTCGGAACACCTTGCAGATCGTCACTTGACAACGCAAAAGCATCCCGATTCTCACGGAGGAAGTCGACGAGCTCGCCTTCCTATTTGCTGTCCAGGTTGCTGCCAATAATGACTTGGCGCTCCGGGTTGCTGGGATCCACCCCCACCTTCTTCGTCTCCTTAGGTGGCTGGAACGATGCGCCCTGCTCCGGGTTCACCATCCCGGGCATTCCGAGTTGGGAGGTCTTGGCCAGCGCCACCACCTGCTGGATCCTCTTCTTTTCTTCAGCTATCACCAGGGATTCGGCTAAGCACGAGCCGGCCGAAGCACACTCCATTGAGCGCTTGTGGTCTCCCGAGATGGTGATTATGCCGTTAGGGCCCGACATCTTCATCTTCAGGTAGCCCATGTGAGTCCAGATCATGAACTTGGCCAGGGCTGGCCTGCCGATCAGTGCGTGGTACGGACTTTCGAGGTCCACGACCTCGAATTCCAAGCTCTCGGTTCGGCAGTTATCCCGGGTTCCAAACAACACCTCAACCCAGATTTTACCCATGGGTGAGCAAGAGACTCCGGGCACAATGCCATGGAAGGTTGTCTTGTTAGGTAGCATGGTGTTCATGGACACCCCCAGTTTTAGCATTGTATCCTTGTACATGATGTTAATGGCGCTGCCATTGTCAATCAGAACCCGACTGAAGCGGACATTGAGGCTTGGTCCGACAAAGGTTGGGTCCACCACCAAGGCGTACGCCCCCGGCTTAGGCATAACTCTGGGATGATCCTTCCGGCTCCACGTGATCTCCATCTCGGACCAGTGCAAGAACTTGGGCACCGCCGGAATCACATCGTTCACCTCCAGGGCGCGTTGTCGCACACTCTTCCGGTCAGTGGGCTCGGTCACAAAGACCACATAGCTCTGATGTGCCTCCCGGTAGCTGCCTTGCTGATGTCCGGTTTGGTTACTGGGGCCTGCACCATTGTCGTTCCGGGTATGCACCACATTCACCGGCCGAGGTGGGGGTCCTCGGTGAGGCTGGTTAATCCGGATCGCGTTGGCTCCTGAAGTTGGAGGGGGAGGTCTTGGAATGTTGGGTCGAGATGCCGGAGCACCCGGCCGAGTAGCCCCTGTGCTACCCTCTTGCAACGTGCGCTGATACCAGCTGCACTGCCGAGTGGAGTGGTTCGCCGGCTTGTTGGCCTCCAGGGTATGGTAACAACATGGCTTGTTGAGCATCTCCTCGTACGTCAGGGGCTTCTTCTGGTCCACCCAAGTTTTCTGTACTTCCTGGCTCTGTCCCCAAGCCGGGCCACTTGTCTTCTGACGCTGACTGTTGCCGGCATCCTCTTGATCCCGGGTCACTGCTGCGACATGCTGTGCGGCATGGTGGTACTCGGGCTGATTTCTTTTCTGGCCAAAATCTTGGCGATCATGGCTTCTGCTCGACCCCGAACTTTGAGGTCCCGCATTCCTCCTGTTGGAGTCACCGACATCCACCAGGGGTTGCATGGGATCTCCAAGCGTATAGGTATCGGCGATGCGCATGGTCTCTGCCAAGGTCACCAGCATCTTCCTTTGCAACTTCTGCCAAAGCATTGAGCCATGCCGACATCCTTGTGCAAACCAGGAGATGGCCTGTGCCTCTACCGCACCTTCGCAAGAATTGCGAATATTGCTCCACCGGGTAAGGTACTCCCGGTCAGTCTCGTTGCTCCTTTGCCTATAGATGGCGAGCTGCTGAGGTCTGTTTGGCCTCTTGTACGTGCTGGTGAAGTTGCTGATGGAGGCCTCCTCGAAATCTAACCAGCAGTCTATACTGCCGGTTCTCAAGTTGTTCAACCAGATTCTGGCAGGTCCTTCCAACATCTGCGACACATAACGTACCGCCCAGCGTCTGTTTCCACCGGCTATGCTTACTGCAGTTACATAGTCGGTCAACCAGTCCTCCGGCTTCTTGCTGCTGTCATAGGTCTTAGCACCTCGGTTAAGTTGAAAATTCCGGACAGGCGGCTCCCGCATGATCCGGGGTCCAAAGCAGGCAGGTCCCGGAGGTCCTTGCTCTTCCACTAGCTTGGACTGGTGAATCCGGTCAAGCCGGATTCTGGCATCGGCCGGATCCAGCTGTCTGGTTCCTATCCGAGATCCCAAAGGATTCTCATTGGGCTGGTACCCGAGCTGCTGCAACCTTGAGTTGCCATCGTTGTGCCTGTCTTGTACCGGGATCACAGCCTGCTGCGGGACAGAGGCGGCCTCTCTTCGCGGGTTCCCCTGAACATGTGGCGGATTCCGGGGTGGATTACCACGGCTAGCCGGGTTATTGTTTCCTACACCCAGGTTGCCACCATCATGGGTACTTCCTGCTTGCCCCGAGTTATGCTGCCCGGCTTGCCGGATGCCGGCAAAGGCCGGGTCATAAGCCTGCAACTGCTTGTTTTTCCCAGAGCCCCGGCTTCTGCTCCGGCTTTTGCTCTTGCTCTTGCTTCTGCTCGGATGCGGGGAGGAGGCCTCTCCGCCCGATCTCTGGCTATCGGCCCTTGCTGAATGCACTTGGGATCCTGCTCCGGGGTTCTTCTTCTTGAAGGCCTGATTCTGCCGGTTGGCCTCGACGACCAGCTCATTCACCCGCTCCTGCTGCTTGCGCAGAGCCTCACCGGATAGCCCTGCTAGCTCTGCCATGGCGGCTTCGGCAGCCCTGAGAGTTTTTGCCGGCGAGCTGTACACCGGTTTCCCAGCCGAGATCAGGCTACTCGTATGACTGGTTGCGGCTCCCCCGGCCAACTCATCATTCACCATTCTGCCTTTCTTGCGCAGATCTGTGATGCGCTTGTCCCGGGAGTCTATCTTAAGGAACCCGTGAGCTGCATTGTACTCCCGGAGGCTAGCACTGAGCTCACGCCGGATCTCGGCGATCTCTTGCGCTTCGGCGAGCAGCAACCTACGTTGTTCCTCCAAGTCGGCCGAAGTGGCTTGGGTATCTGCATCAGCCGTTACGGGAACGGCCAACTTGGCTACCAGACCCGAGAGGGGATCCGGGCGACGACGGGGTTGTGACGGCTGCGGATCGCCGTTTCGGGCCATACCTCTCTCCTGAGGGGGTTTGGGCAAGCGAATATGGCCGCTACCGGCATCCCCGTCGGCGTCCTGGTACTCTTCCTCGGTTGCCCCGACCATCATTACTGCGACGGATCTCGGGGAGCGACTGGCATGCAGACCCCGAGTAGCGCAGAGCATGGGAGGATCCTCAGCTTCCAAGACAACGTCCGGGTAGCTGCAGATAACTTCGGTGGCGACGTAGGTGGTAAAGCCACCGAAGTCGATGAGGCATCCGTTCACCGGGAAGGGTCTGTTCCGGAAGCACCCGGCGTTGTCGCTGACGAAATCCATCTCGCCCTGTCTGACGACAAGGCCAGAGAGAACCCGGACGCCAAAGCGAACGGGGGAACCCGTCCGGATGTGTACACCAGCCAACGCCTCTGTCTGCCCCACGGTGGGCGCCAACTGTCGTGGTGGTGTCACGGCAGATGCCATAGGATGGCTAATGTGTGGGGCCGATGGACGTTGGTGGATCCGGGGAGGAATAGCGAGCTGAAAAGCTCACACGCGGATGATCCCGGTGTAACCGAGATCTCCCAAGAACACGAAACAAGATCACAACACGAGGGGGAAGATCTAGTAAATACGGACAAGTGCACGAAGGCACACAACACACACACGATATACCCAGGTTCAGGGCCCTCGTGAGGAGGTAACACCCCTACTCCTGCCTTTCCTCTCAATATAAGTGTGGTACAAGAGCTACAACTTGCTCTTAGAGCTCTTGAGGTGAAGAACAAGAAGAACTAGATGAACTCAAGGGAAGAAGAAGTAAATGCTCTAGGCGTAAATGAGACTATAGTTTTGGCTCCCAAGTCGGTCTCTCTTTCACAGGAGCAGTTATGGTGCCTTTTATAGAGTTCGGGCCAGGAGGGCCGGAAACCCTAATCCGGCTTGGCCCCACCGAACAGGCCTAACCGTTATGTCGACACCGGCTAGTGCGACCTACTTGCCGTGCTATCCGGCGTAGCCACTTCGTCATCATTTCGGCAAGGACAGCAGGCGCCATCCTGGAACATCATTGTCCCCCTGTCATAGACATGACATGTCTTTTCCCATCCCGGATAGCCTTTTCCGGATTGCCGGGCTAGACACGTCCAGTCTTGTCGTACCGTTGTCGTACCGGCTGACGCGCTCCCGTGTTAGGCGGGAGGTGACCATGCTTCTGTGTCAGGCGGGAGGTGACCATGCTTCCGTGTCAGGCGGGGTGTGACCATTCTTCCGTGTCAGGCGGAATGGTACTTCCCCCCGCATCAGGCGGGAAAGCGAGCTGCAGGCCGTTGACGGCCTACCGGGATCCCTCATGCCGGTCACCTTCTTGCCCGACCTTGCAAGTCCTCCCTGCACAAGCCCAGTAATCTGATAGAACCGAGACAAACGTTCCGGTTAGTACTTACCCGGATTACCTATCCGGTATGCCCGAGTACTCTTTCTTCCGGGAGTCTACTCGGAGCCATAACTCCGAGATCCTTTCCGGATGCACCCGAGGTTGTCCTAGGATGAGTATCTCTAGGCCTAGCCTCCCGAAGATGTCTTAGCCTATCAGCAAAGACATCTTCGAGAAGCTAGTTCTTAGAGGAACCACCCACTGATACTTGTGCTGCTATGAGGGCTCGGGGTGGCTATTTATAGCCGCCAGAGATGACTCTTGCGACTGCTAGGAGGCACCTTGCACTCTACCAACTCTGAAAGGTCAAGTTGCCCCTTCAGTGCACTAGGGGGTGGCCCTTGCTCCTGCCAAAGGTCAAGCACTGTTGGCACACTGCTGAATTACTCCGGGATCTGCCCTACCCGGGGGGCAGCCCCCCGACAAGAGGTAAGAGCCCTGAGTCACGATGCTCAAGTGCCCCCCTTAGACGTGCGAGTAGTCCATGAAGCGTAAGGGAAAGCGAAGTCGCTTGAGGGGCAAACGTGCGCTAGGGGGAGAAAACGCTCTTAAGGCGTGGGTGCGAGACATAGCTTCTCGAGGTTTTCGCCTTGTAGAGGCTTTTCGCCTGGCGAGGTTGCCCACTTGAGGGGTCGCTCCCGGATGCCTCTTCATGCTCGTGGGGGGATTTTTCCCTACAGATGTTAGAGGGGCGAATCTAAACGCTGGAACACGGTTCAAGGGACTCGTGCGCGCTTATAGGTCCCCTCAGGCGTTCCTTGCGAGGAGAGTAAGTACCAAGGTCCTCTGTAGAGATGGCGTGTTTGTGGGATCTTGCCCTCCAGCCAGAGCTCGGACTCTTGGATTTTGCAGTGCTGCTGGTGTGTCATTTGAGGCACTGGCACCGTACTCAGCCCCCGCTCGTGAGGTACGCATGTGGAGAGATATAAGCGCATACTTCAACAGAGTAATGCGAAAATAAGACTCATCAAATATATTACAAAGCGGCGCCGAGGCGCTAAGTTCACTTGGGAACGAAATTGAGTCATTATGCTTGGGGTTTCCAAGTTAATGTTTTGACCATGTCGAGACATGGGGACCACCCATTAGTGGCAGAGACTCTCAACGGCCTGAGGTGGCTCGTTAAATGGAGAGCTCGGAGGGTTTCCCCTCGAGAGAAGCCTTTGGAGCTTGGAGGTTTAAGCCGTGAGCTTTTAATCTCTAGAGACAAAGATGCTTGGAGGTTGAGTCGTAGGCTGCCTCTTCTGCTAGAAGTCTCGACGTGACAATGATCACGGGCGTGACAATGATCACGGTTGCGTTTGTTCCCTTAGGAGACAAAAAATTCTTGGGAGGTTTAAGCCGTGAGCTTTTAACCTCTAGAGACAAAAATGCTTGGAGGTTGAGCCGTAAGCTGCCTCTTCCTCTTTATGTCTTGACGTGACAATGATCACGGGCGTGACAATGATCACGTTTTGAGTTTGTTCCCTTAGGAGACAAAAAATGCTTGGGCGGTTTAAGCCGTGAGCTTTTAACCTCCAGAGACAAAAATGCTTGGAGGTTGAGCCGTAAGCTGCCTCTTCCGCTTTATGCCTTGACGTGACAATGATCAGGGGTGTGCAAATGATCACGTTTTGAGTTTGTTCCTTGCGGATACAAAGATTTGTGAGGTTTAATGTAACAACCCAACTTTGTGTAATATAAGTTGTGTTCCAAGCATTGCATGCATTGCATTTTAATTGTGCAAGAAATTTCAATTAAAAACTTGAACATTTGATATTAAAACAAATGGTTAAACTCTTGCTATTCATGATAAATTTTAAAATATCCAAAATTTTCAAAATTCTTTGATGCCATTGTCTTCCTTGTGAAATTCTGAATCTAGAGGTATTTTTCTACAAATTTTCTGTTTGCAAAAAGGCCCTCAAACTCTCTGTTTTCCAGCCAGGGGCCTATCTGTGAAAAGTTTTAGCAAATAATAAAATTTCCCAGGGGGGTTTTCAGAAGAAGGTTGCCTTCTTCAACCTTCCCACGGCGCCGGTGAAGCCGTGGCAAGGCCCCGGCCGTCCCTCGCCCGCCTGCGCCGCGATTCCCGCCGCCGCCCCCGCGCACGGGTATAAGACCTCGCCGCCGCCGCCTGCTAACCCTAGAATCATCCCATTTCGCTTCTTCTCCTCCATTCGCTGCAAACCCTAGCCTCTGAGCTTCTCCGATTCCGGCGACTCCAAGCCACCTCTTGCTCCGGCGAGACCTCCCCTAGCTCCGCCGTCGTCCTCTACGCCTCCTCCTCCAGCAGTTCTTCCCGAGGAGCCCGCAGCGCGAAGAATCGAAGATTTTGCTCCCGCACTGCTCCGCCGCCGGCGAGCTTCATTCCGGCGAGCAGAAGCTTCCCCTCGCCTCCCCGACGCCACCACGAGCTGCAGGTTGCTCCCGCGCGTCTCCCCGCGCCCTCCGTTCTTCTTACCCGTGCCCGTGCGCTTCGGCCACCGCGGGCCATCTCCGGCCGCCGCGCCCGTGGCTCACCGGAGCAACTCCGGTGACCAAAAGCGGGCGGAGCCGCCCCTATCTTGCTCGCCTCGGTCCCGTGAGTCCAGTGCCGCAAAGCAATTTGGTTGCTTCGCTCGATTCCGAGCGAATCGAGCTCGGCCGTGGGCAATTTGGGATGGTGACGTCATGTGACGTCACCTGTTCTTGATTTTCTGTTTTTCCTTTTTTAATTTCCTGATTTAATTAATTCTTTTCTGTATTATTTTAATTATATGACATGTGGGGCCATGTTGTCAGAGTTTTAATCTTTTTACATTATTATTTTCTGAAATGATTAAAATTATGACATGTGGGGTCAACTTATTTAAATAAATTTGAAATTTGAATTAAATTGTTTAAACTTTGAAAATTCATAACTAATTCATTTTAAATCAGAAAAATATGATTTTATATCAAAATATTCAGAAAAATAAAATCTATTCAATTATAATTTAATCATACATATTCCATACAAGAAAAATAATGTTATTAGTCTCACCTTAATAAACCCTAATTTAAATTATGGGTATGTTATATTCATCCATTTAATCTGATGCTTGCATCCAGGAAAGTCTAAAATGACATATCATTCATGTGATTGTGCATTGCATCAATATCGTATTGATTGTGTCATTTCTTTCCGGTATTTGGTTCTTCGCGATAGGATTTGAGCCCGAGAGTGTTTGCAACGGCCCCGAAGATCAATACCCAGCTACTGAAGAGCAAGGCAAGCATAACCTTATATCCGCACATATAAGATTTCCAAAGTATTTGATTCTTGTGTTATGCATACGGTTCAAAGATGTTTTGGTCGAGGTATAGAGTGTCACTTGCGTTGCATTGCCGCTTAGACTTGCTTAGTTGTTCCTTACATCATTCAGTTGGAAAGGTTGGTTGGAACGGGTGTACATGATTTATTTATTATTAAAGACTTGGACGAGAGGCCACATCGGGACTGTGGTGGTTTGTCTCGTTCTTGTCGACACTAGGATCCGAGTTCTCGTCTTTGGAACCAAAACCATTCGTGCATCCACACGGGGCTCGGAAACCCCTCGACTCCAACTTGCCTAGCCTACTACGTGAAGCCACTAGTTCGAGTGTTCCATCTGCGTGTGGGTAGTTACACCCCCTGCAGGGTAAATCTTTTCGAAAAGCCGTGTCCACGGTTATGGACGACTTGGTACCTCATGTCTGATGATCATAGACAACTTAAAATCAATCATAAAACTGTCAACTAAGGGTGGTAGGGTTACCTCCTCGGGTTGAGCGAGGGGGTGATTCCTGAGGGTGGTGCAAGCGATGACATCTCGGTGGCTACAGAAGAAGGAGGACGAAGTCAGAGGTGTTGTTTTCTTATCCCATTTCAAAAGTCTGCTGATGCGAGATTCTTTCCTCCCTCGATTTGGAAACAAAGATGGCTTTATGCAAAGACATTCATGAATACTCTCTGAACGGGCGGATATATACTAGGTTAAATAAGTCTTGTTGAGTACCTCCTGTACTCAGCCTTGCGCACTTTTTGGACAGGTGAAGGATCCAACTCCACTGCCGGTTTCTACATGGACATCGACGAGTAGATCGGGGTTCCCAGGCAGCAGCCTGGAATCGATGGGCGGGACGTCGCTTATGTTATGGCCTCTTAGGCCTTTTGGTTCTTGTTATGTAGCATAACATAATTTGCTTTCGCTGTTTGATGTGTTGTTGGGTCAGTGACCTCTGCTTGTAATATTTGCTATCTTCACTCTGCTAAGAGTTTGTATAATATTGCTTTGAGTGGTAGAGTCACTGCTGTGTTATCGAATGTTCAGCTGTTGGCTCTCGAGATCGAGGTTAGGCTTATACCAGATGGATATCTGGGATTTTGTCTAGCCTGGCTCTCGGGGGTGCTACAGGTTTTGGTATCAGAGCAGGACTGCCTGTAGGAAACCCTTTTTGTTGGTCGATGTTGAGTTTAGTGTTTGTGAAACCTATTTGAAAGCTAAAACTATTGACAAAAATCTTGATAGGATGCTTTTTCTCCTTATCCATGAATCTATTCTTGGAGCCTCTCTTCTTGATTTGATTTCTAAAGGTTTACCATCTCATCCCATATTTCAAAATCTTAGGATTTCGGAGGATGG
Organism: Poa annua; assembly: GCA_026929855.1. NCBI lineage: Eukaryota > Viridiplantae > Streptophyta > Magnoliopsida > Poales > Poaceae > Poa > Poa annua. The sequence goes on from CM049426.1 coordinate 35,420,650, forward strand.
GTAGCGTTCTTTCGTACCTATTTTCGGTTGCGGTTCTCAGAGTGTTCTATATGTTTCAACTCCGCTGAAGCATGTATCTCTCCTCTTCCAATCTTGAATTCTACTGCTTGACCATCTCTTATCATTGATATCATGTTACCTTCCACGTCTTTTCATCTATCCTGTTTACCGGTGGATCTAACCTTCGTGGTCTCTGTTCTATGCTATCAGGATGTCAAGTGGTACTCGTGGCCAGGGCCGTGGTGGTCGTCACCATGGTGATGATGATGAACTGCCGCCACCTCCCACAATGGCGCAGGTTCTTCAGAACATCGAGAACAATCGCGTGCGGACTGAACATCTCCTTGAGCGAGTGGCCCAGAACATAGAACGTCGTCCCAATGTCTGTGCTACACTTGGAGATTTCCTTAAACCTCAGCCTCCTACCTTTGGTGAATACAAGGAGCCCCTTGAAGCTGATGACTGGATCCGTACAATTGAGCGTAAGTTTGCTGCTCTCCATGTTCAAGCCAATGACCGTGTGAACTTCGCCACCTACCAGCTAGAGGGTGCGGCTGGCGCTTGGTGGGAAGGTTTCTTGGCGTTGCAGGCGCCAGGACATGAGGTCACTTGGGAACAATTCCGTACTGCCTTCCGTGCTGCCTACATCCCTAAGGCAGTAATGGACATCAAAAGAAAAGAGTTCCTGGAACTGTCCCAGGGAAGGTTGAATATCGAGGCTTACGGGCGTGAATTCACTCGTCTCGCTCGCTATGCCCCTCGAGATGTTACTGATGATGCGGATAAACAAGAGCTATTCCGCAAGGGCCTGAACCCAGCACTTCGGTATGAGCTGCTACCCTTTAAGTTCCAAACCTTCCAAGATCTGTACAACCAGGCTATCACCCTTGAGAATGGGAGGAAGGAAATGGATTCTGCTATGAGGTCTGTCTCCGGGGATCCTCGTGCATCTGGTTCCGGCTTCAAGAAGCGCCGTGTGTTCATTCCATATAGCGTTGTTCCAAGAGCCCCATATGAACCCAAGCCTGCTGGTTATGCTCCTCGCCCAGCTGCACCCCATTCTACTTCGACATATGGTGGTGGGCAAGGTTATCGTCCCTCAGGTGCTGTTCCAGCTGGACTTATCTGCTACACCTGTGGTCAACCCGGACACTATGCTTGGGGATGTCCTCAAAGGAACATTGGTGGTGGAACACCTCCGCCAAAGAAGGATGCTAAACCATCTGGAGCTGGACGTGGACGTCTGACCCATGTCACTGTTGAGGCTGCTGAAGAAGATCCAAGCGTCATTCTTGGTACGCTTCATCTCAACTCAATTCCAGCTACAGTTTTGTTCGATTCCGGAGCATCGCATTCATTCATTTCGCAAGGATTTGCTCAAAAGCATGGTATCCTTCTAGAGGAAATGTCTATCTCTATGGAGATTAATACCCCGGGATCTCGTTGGCGGGCAATCTGGACTGCCCCAGAGCCCAACATTGTTATAGGCTCTTTATCTTATCCCGTTTCTCTCATTGCCCTCAATTCAACTGACCTTGACGTCATCTTGGGCATGGATTGGCTGGTACGGTATAAGGCCGTTATTGACTGTGCAGCCAGATCTGTAAATATGACCCACCCCTCTGGTGAAACTGTTCGGTACGGGTCTCCTTCCTCAGTACCTTCCTCCGCAACATCTTTTCCAAGCTCAGAGTTGTGTGCCATGGACGCCACACCTACCCTTGAGATTCAAGACGTTCAGGTGGTTCATGAATTTCCAGATGTTTTTCCTGAGGAGTTGCCTGGTATGCCACCTGATCGAAGTGTGGAGTTTGTTATTGAGTTGGTTCCTGGAACTGCTCCAGTCTCCAAAAGGCCTTACCGCATGCCTAAGGAAGAGTTGGTTGAGTTAAAGAGACAGCTAGAGGAGATGGAAGAAAAGGGATTTATCCAACCTAGCACCTCTTCTTGGGGATGCCCTGCACTCTTTGTTAAGAAGCGGGACACCAACATTCCTCGACTGGTGGTTGACTATCGACCGTTGAATGTTGTTACAATCAAGAACAAGTACCCCCTTCCTCGGATCAACGATCTATTTGACCAACTAGCTGGTGCTACTGTCTTCTCCAAGATGGATCTGAGGTCTGGTTATCATCAAATCAAAATCCGGGAGGATGACGTTCCAAAGACGGCATTTCAAACTCGTTATGGTCTCTATGAGTATACCGTGATGTCCTTTGGTCTTACCAATGCTCCAGCCACTTTTATGCGGCTGATGAACTCAGTATTCATGGAGTACCTTGACAAGTTCGTCGTGATCTACATCGATGATATCCTAATCTATTCCAAAACCGAAGAGGAACACGCAGAGCATCTGCGTCTGGTGTTGACTAAGCTTCGTGAGCATCGTCTCTACGCCAAGTTCTCTAAGTGTGAGTTCTGGTTGAAAGAGCTCATCTTCCTTGGCCATGTTGTGTCAGCCAACGGTGTTACCGTCATTCCGGAGAAAGTTCAAGCTGTTTTGGATTGGGAGACACCTAAATCAGCTAAAGAGATTCGGAGTTTTCTCGGACTCGCTGGTTATTACCGTCGCTTTATTGAGAACTTCTCCAAGATTGCAAAGCCCCTGACTGATCTTCTCAAGAAAGGAAAGAAGTTTGAATGGTCAGAAAAGGCAGAAGAAAGCTTTCAGGTATTGAAAACCAAGTTGACTACTGCTCCAGTTCTTGTTCTTCCTGATACGAGCAAGGATTTCGTTGTTTTCTGTGATGCTTCTCTTCAAGGGCTCGGATGTGTGTTGATGCAAGATGGTCATGTCGTGGCCTATGCCTCTCGGCAGCTGAAACCACATGAGCTGAACTATCCAACCCATGATCTAGAGCTGTCTGCTGTTGTACATGCTCTAAAGCAATGGCGGCATTATCTCTTTGGTAATCGCTGCGAGGTCTATTCAGATCATCAAAGTCTGAAGTATCTATTCACCCAGCCGGATCTGAATCTCAGACAGAGAAGATGGTTGGAACTCATCAAAGATTATGATTTGGGTCTCAACTACCAACCCGGCAAGGCGAATGTGGTCGCCGACGCGCTAAGTCGGAAGTCTTACTGCAACAATCTGATGCTTAAGAAAGCTCAACCCTCCCTCTATGAGGAGTTTGCACGACTCAACCTTGAAGTTGTCCCTAGTGGATTCCTGGCAAATCTAGAGGTGAAACCCTCTCTTGAACAACGGATCATAGCTGCCCAGAAGAATGATTCTGATATCACTCAGATTAAGCGGAACATTGCTGACGGAGCAGCTACATGCTTCACCATCGATGATCAAGGTACCGTTTATTTCGGCAAGCGTCTAGTGGTGCCCAAGAAGCAAGATCTGAAACAGCTTATCCTTCGAGAAGCTCATGAGTCACCTCTCTCTATCCATCCTGGTGGCACTAAGATGTATAGGGATCTTCGTCAGAGATTCTGGTGGTCCCAGATGAAGCGAGAAATTGCTAAGTTTGTGGCAGAATGTGACGTTTGTCGTCGCGTTAAAGCTGACCACCAAAGGCCAGCAGGTACACTTCAACCCCTATCTATCCCTGTCTGGAAATGGGATGAAGTTGGTATGGATTTCATCACTGGTCTTCCAAAGACTCAGAAGGGAAACAATGCTATCTGGGTAGTCGTGGACCGCCTTTCTAAGGTTGCTCACTTCCTTCCTGTTCGAGAAGATATTACCGCTATTCATCTAGCAGATCTGTATATATCCCGGATAGTTGTTCTTCATGGTGTTCCGAAGAAGATCATCTCTGACCGTGGAAGTCTGTTTACCTCCAAGTTCTGGGCTAGTTTCCAACAAGCCTTGGGAACTCGTATTTCTTTTAGCACAGCTTATCATCCTCAAACCGGTGGTCAGACAGAACGAGTCAATCAGATTCTTGAGGACATGTTAAGAGCCTGTGTCATATCCTTCGGAAAGAATTGGGAGAAGTGTCTTCCATTCGCTGAATTCAGTTACAACAACAGCTTCCAATCGAGCATTGGTATGGCACCATTTGAAGCTTTGTATGGCAGGAGATGTCGTACTCCTCTGAATTGGTCCGAAACCGGTGAAAGATCACTCTTTGGGCCAGATATCATCAAAGAAGCAGAAGATCAAGTCAATATCATCCGTGAGCGTCTCAAAACAGCTCAGTCCCGTCAGAAGAGCTACTATGACAGCCATCACCAAGATGTTCACTATGAAATCGGCGAGTATGCCTATCTCAGGGTCACTCCTCTTTGGGGTGTCCGTCGATTCGGTATCAAAGGCAAACTGGCTCCTCGCTATGTTGGTCCCTTTCGCATTCTTGCTAAGCGCGGAAAGCTTGCCTACCAATTGGAACTCCCCTCCAAATTTCCAGACGTCCATGACGTCTTCCATGTTTCCCAGTTGAAGCGTTGCTTCAAAGATCCCATCCGTGGTGTTGATCATGAAACTCTTGACCTTCAGGAGGATCTAACCTATCGTGAATATCCTGTTCGTATCCTTGGTGAAGCCGAGCGTAAAACTCGACGTCAAAGCATCAAGTTCCTCAAAGTTCAATGGTCTCATCACTCTGAGGAGGAAGCAACCTGGGAACGCGAAGATCGTCTCCGATCTGAGTATCCCGACTTCTTCTCTAAAACTTAGGAATCTCGGGTCGAGATTCTTGTAAGGAGGGTAGATTTGTAACAACCCAACTTTGTGTAATATAAGTTGTGTTCCAAGCATTGCATGCATTGCATTTTAATTGTGCAAGAAATTTCAATTAAAAACTTGAACATTTGATATTAAAACAAATGGTTAAACTCTTGCTATTCATGAGAAATTTTAAAATATCCAAAATTTTCAAAATTCTTTGATGCCATTGTCTTCCTTGTGAAATTCTGAATCTAGAGGTATTTTTCTACAAATTTTCTGTTTGCAAAAAGGCCCTCAAACTCTCTGTTTTCCAGCCAGGGGCCTATCTGTGAAAAGTTTTAGCAAATAATAAAATTTCCCAGGGGGGTTTTCAGAAGAAGGTTGCCTTCTTCAACCTTCCCACGGCGCCGGTGAAGCCGTGGCAAGGCCCCGGCCATCCCTCGCCCGCCTGCGCCGCGATTCCCGCCGCCGCCCCCGCGCACGGGTATAAGACCTCGCCGCCGCCGCCTGCTAACCCTAGAATCATCCCATTTCGCTTCTTCTCCTCCATTCGCTGCAAACCCTAGCCTCTGAGCTTCTCCGATTCCGGCGACTCCGAGCCACCACTTGCTCCGGCGAGACCTCCCCTAGCTCCGCCGTCGTCCTCTACGCCTCCTCCTCCAGCAGTTCTTCCCGAGGAGCCCGCAGCGCGAAGAATCGAAGATTTTGCTCCCGCACTGCTCCGCCGCCGGCGAGCTTCATTCCGGCGAGCAGAAGCTTCCCCTCGCCTCCCCGACGCCACCGCGAGCTGCAGGTTGCTCCCGCGCGTCTCCCCGCGCCCTCCGTTCTTCTTCCCCGTGCCCGTGCGCTTCGGCCACCGCGGGCCATCTCCGGCCGCCGCGCCCGTGGCTCACCGGAGCAACTCCGGTGACCAAAAGCGGGCGGAGCCGCCCCTATCTTGCTCGCCTCGGTCCCGTGAGTCCAGTGCCGCAAAGCAATTTGGTTGCTTCGCTCGATTCCGAGCGAATCGAGCTCGGCCGTGGGCAATTTGGGATGGTGACGTCATGTGACGTCACCTGTTCTTGATTTTCTGTTTTTCCTTTTTAATTTCCTGATTTAATTAATTCTTTTCTGTATTATTTTAATTATATGACATGTGGGGCCATGTTGTCAGAGTTTTAATCTTTTTACATTATTATTTTCTGAAATGATTAAAATTATGACATGTGGGGTCAACTTATTTAAATAAATTTGAAATTTGAATTAAATTGTTTAAACTTTGAAAATTCATAACTAATTCATTTTAAATCAGAAAAATATGATTTTTATATCAAAATATTCAGAAAAATAAAATCTATTCAATTATAATTTAATCATACATATTCCATACAAGAAAAATAATGTTATTAGTCTCACCTTAATAAACCCTAATTTAAATTATGGGTATGTTATATTCATCCATTTAATCTGATGCTTGCATCCAGGAAAGTCTAAAATGACATATCATTCATGTGATTGTGCATTGCATCAATATCGTATTGATTGTGTCATTCCTTTCCGGTATTTGGTTCTTCGCGATAGGATTTGAGCCCGAGAGTGTTTGCAACGGCCCCAAAGATCAATACCCAGCTACTGAAGAGCAAGGCAAGCATAACCTTATATCCGCACATATAAGATTTCCAAAGTATTTGATTCTTGTGTTATGCATACGGTTCAAAGATGTTTTGGTCGAGGTATAGAGTGTCACTTGCGTTGCATTGCCGCTTAGACTTGCTTAGTTGTTCCTTACATCATTCAGTTGGAAAGGTTGGTTGGAACGGGTGTACATGATTTATTTATTATTAAAGACTTGGACGAGAGGCCACATCAGGACTGTGGTGGTTTGTCTCGTTCTTGTCGACACTAGGATCCGAGTTCTCGTCTTTGGAACCAAAACCATTCGTGCATCCACACGGGGCTCGGAAACCCCTCGACTCCAACTTGCCTAGCCTACTACGTGAAGCCACTAGTTCGAGTGTTCCATCTGCGTGTGGGTAGTTACACCCCCTGCAGGGTAAATCTTTTCGAAAAGCCGTGTCCACGGTTATGGACGACTTGGTACCTCATGTCTGATGATCATAGACAACTTAAAATCAATCATAAAACTGTCAACTAAGGGTGGTAGGGTTACCTCCTCGGGTTGAGCGAGGGGGTGATTCCTGAGGGTGGTGCAAGCGATGACATCTCGGTGGCTACAGAAGAAGGAGGACGAAGTCAGAGGTGTTGTTTTCTTATCCCATTTCAAAAGTCTGCTGATGCGAGATTCTTTCCTCCCTCGATTTGGAAACAAAGATGGCTTTATGCAAAGACATTCATGAATACTCTCTGAACGGGCGGATATATACTAGGTTAAATAAGTCTTGTTGAGTACCTCCTGTACTCAGCCTTGCGCACTTTTTGGACAGGTGAAGGATCCAACTCCACTGCCGGTTTCTACATGGACATCGACGAGTAGATCGGGGTTCCCAGGCAGCAGCCTAGAATCGATGGGCGGGACGTCGCTTATGTTATGGCCTCTTAGGCCTTTTGGTTCTTGTTATGTAGCATAACATAATTTGCTTTCGCTGTTTGATGTGTTGTTGGGTCAGTGACCTCTGCTTGTAATATTTGCTATCTTCACTCTGCTAAGAGTTTGTATAATATTCCTTTGAGTGGTAGAGTCACTGCTGTGTTATCGAATGTTCAGCTGTTGGCTCTCGAGATCGAGGTTAGGCTTATACCAGATGGATATCTGGGATTTTGTCTAGCCTGGCTCTCGGGGGTGCTACATTTAATACTTGAGCTTTTAACCTTCAGAGACACAAAATGCTTGGAGGTTGAGCCGTAGGCTGCCTCTTTCGCTAAATGCCTTGACGTGACAATGATAACGGGTAGAACTTGCGTAGGTGCATGATGTTCCATGGATCCTTGACGGGGACGCCGTCTTGAGTCTCGAGACGAGCCGCGCCAGGCCTGGCGATGTGGGTGACCCTGTAGGGGCCTTCCCACATCGGGGACAGCTTGTGGAGGCCTTCCCTGGAGAGGATTCGCCTGAGGACGAGATCGCCTGCCTCCAGGGTGCGCGAGCGCACGTTGCGGCTGTGGTAGCGTCTCAGGTCCTGCTGGTATTTGGCCGCCCGGAGGGCGGCGCAGCGTCGTAGTCCTTCAAGGAGCAGCAGGTCGTCGTTGTGGAGGTCCTCTTGCTGGTCCTCGTTAAAGGCAAGGACCCGTGGGGATCCATGCTTTATCTCTGTGGGGAGGACTGCTTCGGCTCCATAGACGAGGGCGAACGGTGTTTCCCCGGTGGGCTTGGGTGGCGTGGTACGGATGGACCAGAGCACCGAGGGGAGCTCGTTGATCAAGCCCTTGCTGTGGCCCTTGAGGACATCGAAGGTCCTGGTCTTTAGGCCTTTGAGGACCTCTGCGTTTGCGCACTCAGCCTGTCCGTTGCTTTGCGGATGGGCGACTGAGGCGAAGCAGAGCTTGATGCCCATTCTTTCACAGTAGGCTCTGAAGATGCCACTGGTGAATTGTGAGGCATTGTCGGTGATGATGCGGTTAGGCACTCCGAAGCGGCAGACCAGGCCTCTGATGAATTTCACCGCCGCGCCTGCTGTGATTGTGTGTGTCGCCTCCACTTCAGGCCACTTTGTGAACTTGTCAATGGCCACGAAGAGGTAGCGATATCCACCTTGCGCCGTTGGGAAATGTCCCAGGATGTCCAGCCCCCAGACCGCAAACGGCCACGAGAGCGGAATGGTCTGTAGTCCCAACGCTGGTTGGTAGATTTGCTTGGCGTCGAATTGGCAGGCTTCACATGCTTGAATGATGTCCATTGCATCTTGAAGTGCTTGAGGCCAGTAGAAGCCGCTCCTGAATACTTTGCCTGCGAGGGTGCGGCGCGTGAATGGTGGCCGCATTCCTCGCTGTGGATGTCCTTGATCAGCAGTTTGCCTTCTTCAGGAGGGACGCATTTGAGCGCAATGCCGTTTGGGCGCTTGCGATAGAGAATTCCTTCGAGGATTTGGTACGATTTTGCTTGGCGGGCAATTCGCTCTGCTTCAACGTCTTCCTCGGGAAGGACCCCTTTGTGGAGGTAATCTTTGCTCTCGTCGATCCATCATGTTTCTTGGTGCACCGCTGTGAGCAACAGACGCTCCGCTGTAGGGGGCCCGCAGCCTGGAGCCCCGCTTGCAGGTGGTGGTGGGAGCGCTTTGTCTGTGCTTGCGGGAAGGGCCTCTTGGGGCTGCTTTATGGATGCCTTGACGAGCCTTTCTTCAAAGACACCTTGCGGCTGAGCTTGCCTCTTTGATGCGCGCTTGGCGATGTCATCAGCCTCTTGGGTTTCCTTTCTTGGGATGCGCATAAGCTCCATTCCCCTGAAGTGCTTCTCGAGCCTACGGACCTCTTCAAGGTATGCGGCCATGTGGTCTTCCTTAGGCTTGTAGCTTTTGTTAGAGAAGTTCACGAGCAACTGGGAGTCGCCCTTGATGAGTAGATGCTTGACGCCTAGGGCGATTGCGGCGCGTAGGCCGGCAAGCAGTCCTTCATACTTGGCGATATAGTTGGATATCTTGTCGATTCTGAAGCACAGCTGGACTGCGTAATACAACTTGTCGCCTTTGGGTGAGATCAGAACTACGCCTGCCCCACCGTGGCGACAAGCGAAAGCTCCGTCGAACTTCATGGTCTAGTGGCTGGGCATTGCGGCTCCAGAGGGCTCTTGCTCTTCTTCCAAAGGCTCTTCAGGGGTTGGGTCAGTCCATTCGGCGACGAAGTCAGCCAGCGCTCTTCCTTTGATTACCCTTGTGGTATCAAAGTGCAAATTGAATGGTTGTAGCTCTATGTTCCATCCCGCGACACGATCTATTGCGTTTGGGTTGCACAGTATTTGCTCCAGGGGAAAAGAAGTGACCACTGTGATGGGGTGCCCCTGGAAGTAGTGTCGCAACTTTCTTGAGGCGATGAGGAGTGCGAGGAGAAGCTTCTTCTACATTGTATACCGCTCGCGAGCATCACGCAGTACTGTGCTGACGAGGTAGACTGGATGCTCGACGATGGTAATTCCTGTAGCCTTGGCATCTTTTGCCTGAGGTGGCTCAGCTTGGCCCTCGAGGGGGTTTGCCTCGAGGGGGTTGGCCTCGAGGTGGTTGACCTGGGCCTCGAGGGGGTTTGCCTCAAGGGGCTTGTCCTGGGCCTCGAGGGGGTTGGCTTCCTGAGGCTCCTCGGCAGGATTTCCTTGCAGCGGTTGGCTTGGGGCGGGCCTCTCTTGGGGCTTTGGGCCTGGCGGTGGGTTTGTGAGGGCTGCCCTTTCATCGAGCTCCTTATCAGGAGGCTTTTCTTTGGAGTGGCTGCACTCTTCTTGTGGAGTACTGGATCTTCTCTTTCCACCACAAGGAAAGCACTGGCTGTTTGCGGAGTAGCTGATAAATACAGCTTCAGGTGCTCGCCAGGCCTTGGGGCGACTATTACTGGTGGGTTGGCCAGATACTTCTTCAAGTTCTCAAATGCTTTTTCAGTTTCAGGGGTCCACTTGAAAGTGCCTGTTCTTTTCATGATCTTGAAGAACGGCATGGCTCTTTCACCGAACTTGGAGATGAATCGACCCAAGCTGGCCATGCAGCCTGCTAGGCGTTGCATGTCCTTGAGCCTGTGTGGAGGTTGCATGTATTCTATGGCCTTGATTTTGTCTGGGTTTGCCTCTATGCCTCGATGAGACACGAGGAACCCAAGCAATTTGCCTGAAGGTACTCCAAAGACGCACTTGGCGGGGTTGAGCTTAATGTTCACCTTGCGCAGGCTGGCGAAAGTTTCTTCAAGATCTCCGAGGAGAGTATTTCCTTCTCGTGATTTCACGACGATGTCATCGACACATGCCTCGGCGTTCCGCCCCATTTTCCCGCCAAGGGCTATCCTCATCAACCTCTGTAAAGTGGCTCCGACATTTTTTAGGCCGAAAGGCATGCAGACGTAGCAATACACACCGCACGGGGTGAGGAAAGCCATCTTCTCCTCGTCCTCCTTAGCCATCTTTATCTGGTGATAACCAGAGAAGGCATCGAGGAAACAGAGGAGGTCACAGCCTGCCGTGGAGTCCACAATCTGGTCAATTATGGGCATGGGATAAGGGTCTTTGGGGCAGGCCTTGTTTAAATCAGTGTAGTCGATGCAGAGACGGCCTCCTCCGGCGGGTTTGGGACTACCATGCCGTTGGAGAGCCAAGTGGGGTGCGCGACTTCGCGAACGACTTTTGCCGCTTTGAGCTTCTCGACCTCCTTGACGATGAATGCTTGCTTCTCGGGGGCTTGCTTTCTTGCTTTTTGCTTGACGAGGCGCGCGACTGGGCACACGGACAAGTAGTGCTCGATCACCTCCCTCGGTACACCAGACATATCTTACGGTGTCCACGCGAACATGTCAGAGTTTGCCTGGAGGAAGGCGACGAGCGCGCTTTCCTATTTGGGAGGCAGCACGGCGCCAATGGTGACGCTAGCCCCCGAGCCTTCAGCCCCCGAGCTGCTGGGGCTCAGAGAGATTTTATTTTTAGAAGTTGCATCCTGGGAGAACAACTACTTCTTCTTCTTGGGTCTCTCGAGAGGCTCTAGGTCCTCGTCTGCAGGGAATGCCATGGCGGCAGTCTTGTAGGCCGTCTCAACGACGCGCGTAGCATCTAGGACATGCCCACGGATGGTGATCGTGCCAGCGCTGCCGGGGATCTTGACCATGTTGTAGGCATTGTGCGTGACGGCCATGAACTTCGTGAGCGCGGGGTAGCCGAGGATGGCATTGTACGGCAGGCCGATGTGTGCGACATCGAAATCGATGTGCTCGGTGCGGTAATTTTCCTTGCTCCCGAAGGTGACGGCAAGCCTGACCTGGCCTAGAGGATCGATCGAGCCGCTGGTGACCCCTGTGAAGGGCCTCGAGGGCATGAGCCGCTCGTAGGGCACTTGAAGCGCTTCGAACGTATCTATGGAGATAACGTTCAGGCCTGCTCCACCATCGATGAGAGTCTTGGAGACAGCGACGTTGTCGATGGTGGGGCTGCAGACCAGCGGGAGGGTTCCAACAGTCTTGGTGGACTTGGGGTGGTCCTGAGCGTCGAAGGCGATGGTCTACTGCGACCACTTGAGGGGCCTGGAGGTTCCGTGCTTGGGAGGGCGGCGTTGAGCTCGCGGGCGAACTGCTTGAACTGGTTGTTCGACTTCGGCGCTTGCGCCCCCCCCCCCCCCCCCCCCCCGAGGATGCACGCAATGGCGCCTCTCGGGGCTTGGTAGTTGCCATCTTCCTCTTCAGGGAGGTTGCCATTCTTTTCTGTGGCGTTGGCCTGATTTCCAGATGGTTTCTGGTAGCCGCCCTTGCGTTCGCTCCCGCGGTAGCCACGGCCTCGGCCGCGGCTGCCACTGCCCTCTGCTTGCTCGCGCTCCTTGCTCAACCTTTTAAGGTCGAAGCAGGACTCTGTAGAGTGGCCGCGCCTATTGTGGTAGATGCAGAAAGGGCGGTGGTCATCTCTTCTCTCTCCAGGCTCGGGGGGGGGGGGGGGGGATCCTTGCGGGTGCCCTTCGCGTCAGGCTCTGCCACGAGAACCGCGGTGGCCTTGCGCTTGGGCTCCTCCTTCTTCTTCTGGCTCTTGGACCCCTCAGCGTGATCGTCCCCTCTCGAGGATATCTTGATGAAGAGGAGTCCCTCTTCAGCCTTGGCACACTTGTTCGCCAGGTCGAACAGCTTTACCACAGAGGTGAGCTTGTCTTGGATGCCCAGCTTCTCGAGCATCCTGCTGTTTGTGACGCCCTCGTGGAAGGCGGCGATGACTTGGGTGTCAGGGATGTTCGGGATCTTGTTGCGCACTTGGCTGAAGTGCTGGATGTACTTGCAGAGCGTCTCATCCTTCTTCTGCACTACAGCGCGCAGGTCGTTGTGGGTGAGGGCGCGCTCATATGTCCCCTTGAAGTTGGAGACGAACTGTTTGCAGAGCTCCTCCCAGGAGTTCACGGAGTCCTCAGGAAGGTTCAGGAGCCACGAAAGCGCAGAATCGCGAAGCGCGTGGGAGAACCAATTGGCCATGACCTTGTCATCACCACCGGCAGCTTGGATGGAGGTGGTGTAGAGTTGAAGGAACTCGATGGGGTTGCTGGAGCCGTCGTAGCCCTTAGGGAGAGCCGGCCTGAACTTTGGGGGCCAGACCACGCGACGCAGAGAACGGGTGAACGCCATGCAGCCTGTGGCGTACGTGGTGACCCTGTGCTGCAGCGAGCTGCGGTTCTGCTGACCCGCCTGGCCGATCTCCTCCACGAGCCTGTTCTGGCGGTTTCGCTGGAGCTCCATCCCCCCGCGAGCGTCGGGCGCGGTGCGCTGCACGATCAAGCAATCGTGCGGCAAGGACACGTGCGAAGCAGCCCTCTGTGTCGCAGCCGGTGCAGGTCCCGGAGGTGGCGGAGGCGCGTTTGTCGCGACCGTGCCCACGTGAGAAGGGTGCATGTTGGACTGCGACGAAGCAGGTCGCGTCGTGGCGATGCCGACGAGGTGGTTGAGGCGTTGGAGCCACTGCTCGTGGGCCTCAGCGGCGGGCTGGTAGCGGAGAAGCTCCTGCGCGATGAGCAGCGCGGTGTGGGGCGCGGGGTCTGGCCTCCCCGGGCCCGAGCCGCTCGGGTGCTGTGTCGGGTGTAATGACTGCGCGTCCTCCTGAGGCTCGGAGTCACGTTCCGGTGCCTCGGCAAGAGGGCCGTTTCCGGCGCGCGTCGGTTGACGCGGGCGACGCGGGCGGCGCGGGTGTTCACCATGGCATGGAGACAAACTCGAAGGTTGTTGACGCACCTCAACCCCCTACCTGGCGCGCCAAATGTCGGGTTATGACTCCCAAGAATCGGGTGTAGTCACTTCCTGAAGAGTAGTTCGTGAAGGGGGTTGAACACGGAAGTCAAGACCCTCGAGGGACACCGCGACGCTGCTCGCCGGACTCGAAGACGACACGCCCACGACATCGATACACACCGGCCTTTACCCAGGTTCACGGCTCTCGTGAGGAGGTAAGACCGCTACTCTTGCTTGTCTGTATTAGATGGTGGAGGTTACAGTACAATGGAGTTTGCCGGAGGCCCCCTTGAGGCAGTTCTTGCCTGGGGAGGGAAGAGATGGTCTTCTTCCTCCTCCAGCTAGAGGCTATCCTAACAAGTGTTGCTAGGGTTTACAAGGGTTGTAGCACGCAAAGAGCCGACCTGTGCTACGATGGATGTCTTGTCCCTTTTATAGGCCCCTCTGACGCTCTCCTTCGGCTTGGCCTTCAAGGTGGCTCCCACACGGCAGAGGCATGGTGGAGTAGGAGTCCACCGCGGTCCGTTTGTCCATGGACGCGGTCCATTGTTGATAAAGGTCGGCGCGGTGGCCGACAGGAGGCCGACCGCGCTGTACAGCCCGCAGAGAGGGCAGTCTCTAAGGTGGAGCCCGCGATGACGTTCTCCGTTGGAGGGTTGCGCCGTCCACCTGCTTTATCGCCAGTGTAGAAGGTCCTGGCAGTTGCGCAGCAGGTGGCTCCGCTTTATTGACCCCTTTATCACCAAAACGGCAACGGGGGTGCTTGCGTTACCGCGTGGGCGTGGCAGAGGCCACGTGCGTCTTGCCGGAATTCCTTGGCCGCAACGTTTCCCTTCAGGCGCGGGGAGGCCTGAGGGGAGATTCCTGCGGGACTCCCTCGAGGCGAGATGGCGCCTCGGGAGGTTCCCCTGAGGCGAGGGACCCCTTGAGGGCAACGTTTCCACTTCAGGCCCTCGAGGGGAGTTGCCTCTCGAGGGTCCCGCCAGGCGGTGATGCATGGTCCTTAGTCGTTTCGTCTGACTGGCCAGTGTGCGAGGCCTGGGGGGAATGGGATCTCCATACCCCAGTTCCCACTGGGCCGACAACACACAATGCTTAAGGCGATAATCTGTTGCATGCAACTTAATACTGAAAGGGGTGCGGACGCTAACTGGAAGGTGGATTATTAGCCATAGATGCGGTTGGAACGGTCTATGTATATTGTTGTAATGCCCGAATGAATCTCACACTAGACACCATATCATTAGTATATGCATTGTTTGCTTATCATTATTCTGTCAATCGCCTAGCTGTAATTTGTTACCACGCATGGATGAATGTTATTATTATTTATGGAGAGACACCACTAGTGAACTGTGGACACCAGTCCTTCTCATTAATCTGATAAAACCACAACTGCAAACCTGTTACTTTCTGCAAACATCACTCTTTCTTCCACACATACGTTTAATCCTTTGTTACAGCAAGCCGGTGAGATTGACAACCTCACTGTTAAGTTGGGCAAAGTTCCTTGATTGTTTGTGTGCAGGCTCCATGTCAACTTAGCACCAGCATTTCTCTGGCGCCTTGACACCTCAAGGGAATCCTTCATCTCCTACTGGTTCGATAACCTTGGTTTCATACTGAGGGAAACTTGCTGCTACACTACTTCACACCTTCCTCTTGGGGTCTCCCAACAACACACCCACCATGTGCATCAGTCGCCGATGGGGATGATGAAGCTTGAGACGAGCTCGTCTGCTGGGGTCCATGAATCTGCCTCCATGAAGCCGACAACGCCATCCAGATTGGCGCGACCTACCACCATAGATCTTCCGATTTTGCCCAGAGCTTCCACCTGGAAGGTGACACCCAACGCCTTAGGCCACACGGTGGGGTCAACTGTCGAGTTATTAGATTCTTAGGCACGTAATGAGGTTCCATGCTCCAATGGTGTAGAGAGGGGGAAGGCGTGGTGGCTTCTAGGATCGAGATTGCACACGAGGGTTTACCCAGCTTCGGACCTTGCAACGGTGGCAAGATCCTACGTGCTTCTATAATTCACTAGATGCGAATATGTGTACAGGTTACAATATAGGTTGTAAGGCGTGTTCCTTGAGGGGAACAGGAGGCCAGCTTATATAGGCGCCGTGCCTTCTCCTACAAGGAAAGGCTAACCGACCTATATTAGAAGTTCCAGACTAACACGGGATAAACCTAACTTGTTCTCTAAGGAGAACGTCGGTTCGTCTGGATCCTGGTCGGCTTGTAGGCTTCTTGTTGCGCTTCAGCCCACTAGGCCGCCCGATAAGCCGAAGACCTTATCACCTCTTGGGCCACCCTGGTAGGCTGGTTTGGTCCTCGTGGTCGGCATACCCGTTTGGTATATATCCTCCACAAAGATGCTTCTGCAGATGAAGCATTTCTATAGCTCCATTGACTGTTGACAACAAATTTAGATTCGTCATCTAAAATTTCGACTATACATAATTATACTTAATCATTGTCCATCGTTTGAATATGATAATACAATGCATGCAAAAGCCACCAAAGATGTTGTTGCGAATTTGATATCTTCTGTTTAGTTTGCCACGCATGTTACTAGGTTAGGTTTTCAGGTCGCTGGCAAATCAGGTTGTTTTGAATTTGAAAATTCACGTTTGTTTTGTTTTGGGTAGTATAAGAGCATCTCTAACCGGACCCCCTACTTCCCCTATATGTCCGGGTGGTCACGACTCGGACAGAAAATGACCACCGGACAAAAAATATCGACCAATGGGACCACAATACTCACTGCAAATGCTCAGATTATCTCATGCCCCTCATATTCAACCCATATGCGGGGCGGAAATAGGGAAGTCGGGACAGATCCAACAGGGCGGATCCACACCAAATGGGATCCGTCGATGATCCTATCCTAGGTTGAGCCAAATCCTCCTAATACTTTGTCGCCGCCTCGGACACGGTCACCACCTCTTTACACATGCCCCCGGTTTACAACTACACCGTCAACGGGAGGGAGTATACAATGGGATACTACCCCATACTCCTGCATAGGTCCCATCTTCTTTCCCGACTAGCTAAATGTGATGCCCCGGTTCACAACTAAACCGTCAATGGGAGGGTGTATATAATGGGATACTACCTCGCTGATGGCATATACCTGGATTGGGTCACATTTGTGGAGAATTTCAAGATTCCAAGGGACAAGACTAAATCTGAATTTGCAAAATATCAAGAGGCAATCTGAAAAGACATATAAAGGGCTTTTGGTGTTTTGCAATCTAGATTTGCAATAATCCGAGGTCCTGCACGGTTTTGGGATATGCAAACCTTTAAGAATATCATGACCACTTGTGTGATTCTTCACAATATGATCACTGAGGATGAGAGGGGTTGAACTTGTCTTTTGTCTTTGAGAATGTTGGCACCCGGGTCAAACCAACAAGAAACCTGGATATAATTGCGACGTTTCTTGAAACATAGCATGATATTGAGAATGCCCCATCCACCACTCAACTTTGGCATTAGGTAGTTTGGCCATTTGATTTATTAGTTTTCCAAACCATTCAATACAAGAAATATGTCAACTGGTGACCCTCAATTTTGGTCACAGAAAGGTCACTATAAGTCACGTGTGACCTTTTTGTGACCAAAAAAGGAAGGTCACATACCGAGGGTCACTAATGGCAGTATTTGACCTTTTTCAATTGGTCATAGATTGGTTTGTGACCAATCCAACTGTTTGGTCACCAACAATTCCAGCCAGGCCACGTCGGAAAGCTGAGCTGGCATTCATCCGACGTGGCATCCGACGTGGCGCGTGGATCAGTGACCAAATTAGATGGTCACAGACAGATTGAGCCCAGTCCAGTTGAGTCATCTAAATGGGCCAAGCCCAACAAGGAAGCCTTTTTACATTTGTTTTTTATTTAATTTGACTGGTTAAATGGGCCAAGCCCATGGGCTCCACGGTCCCACTTGTCATTCTGGCCCCACTTGTCAGACGGACGGACCCACCAGTATGCCGACCCCACCTGTCAGGTTGGACCCACACGTCAGGTGGACCCACACGTCAGGCGACCCCACCTGTCAGTGTGGATCCCACCTGTCGGAGGCGACCCAACGTGTTAGTGTGGATCCCACCTGTCGGATTGGACCCACCTGTCAGTGTGGATCCCACCTGAAAGATTGGACCCACCTGTCAGCTTGGACCCACCTGTCAGTGTGGATCCCACCTGTCAGAGTGGGTCCAAGTTGTCGATCGGTCCCACATGTCAGGATGGGTCCCCCTGGTCAGTGGGTCCCACCTGTCAGAGTGGGTACCACGTGGGTCCCGCCTGTAAGAAATATTTGGTCCCACCTGTCATAAATTTTTGGGTCCCACCTGTCAGAAATTTTTGGGTCCCACCTGTCAGAAAGTTTTGGGTCCCACCTGTCAGATTTTTTTTGGGTCCACGTGCCAGAAATCAAGTTGGTCCCACATGTCAGAATTTGATGGGTCCCATCTGTCAGTCCTATGTTGCCCCACATGGCAAAAAATACAATACAATGCAACACATATTCAAACTGAAATCACAGGCTATATTGCTATAAATCATCAGGACATAAATTTTGGTCCGAATTGCCAACAAAGGCATCCAAATGACCGTGGTCCGAATTGCCAACAATGGCATGCAAGTGTTAACAGACAGCAAAAAGGCAGAGCGGAGCCAAAAAAAAAGATCAATGTCTCAAACTAAGATCAACTGTCAAATGACAGACACCAACGGATCAAATAACAAGCAGCCTAAGTAGGCTTAGCACCCATGAGAGGAATCATCTCAGCAAACTGCTGTCGTTGTTTTCCAGTCTTCTTGAACATGATTTCATATTTCTCGTCGCGGGCAGCATGCACAGCTTCAGATTATTCAGTCCTCTTCAGCAATACAGAAACTTCATCTAACATGCATTCATTTCTCCTTTCAGCTTGTGCCAGCTTCACCGTGAGCTCTTGGACATGGGATGCCGCCTTGGTACAGGATGATCTGGACTGCAGCCCAGCATTCACCAAGAATGTGCTCGAAGGGCATGTTGCAGTTAGCACTTGACCAACAACTTCCACAGCGGACATTGCATGTTGCCCTTCAGGTATCGGGGCATCCAGCTTCTCCTCCATCTTAGCCTACCAGGAACAATTAAGATTAATCAAACATCAAGTATATTACAAGATGCAGCATTCAACATCTACTGCCACTTCTACTGGTACTGCAGTAATTTTGGTACTAGGTCTACAGCAACACAATGAGTTAAGCTAGAGACAAGTTTGAACAAGCAAGCACAAAGTTTAGATATATTGCAGACTGAGTAAACAAGTTCAGAAATAGAGCAACAAGCAAACACAGAAACTCTAAATAGACCTTTCACTACAGCAGGAAGCAAAGCCTACCGGGAACAATTAAGATTAATCAAACATCAAGTATATTACAAGATGCAACATTCTACATCTACTGCAACTTCTACTGGTACTGTAGTAATTTTGGTACTAGGTCTACAGCAACACAATGAGATAAGCTAGAGACAAGTTTGAACAAGCAAGCACAAAGTTTAGATATATTGCAGACTGAGTAAGCAAGTTCAGAAATAGAGCAACAAGCAAACACAACAGCTCAAAATAGATCTTGCACTACAGCAGGAAGCAAACACAACAGGTCTACAACTACACAAAGAGATAAGCTAGAGACAAGTTTGAACAAGCAAGCACAAAGTTTAGATATATTGCAGACTGAGTAAAATAGTTTAGAAATAGAACAACAAGCAAACACAACAGCTCAAAATAGACCTTGCACTACAGCAGGAAGCAAACACATCAGCTAAAATGACTTATAATTGCTATCTTGGCTGCCTCTGATAAGCCTTTCACTATGCTCATGTGTGTGATCTCGAACACCCCAATCGCATTCAGCTCCTCATCACCTTTGAGCTTCTCCCTCTGATGTTGTTCAACAAGTATCAAACCACAAGTCAGCGGGACAAAAGCTAATTGGGCCTAATAAAGATAAAATATGCTTTGCTCTTACATCGGCATGGATAGTTGCTTCATAGGACCTGGAACCGGTTGTCTGCAGGAACTCAACCTTCTTTCGATTATCCGAGTTAGAGAGACATGTTTTCTACCAAAACAATGTACAAAAAGATGATCACATACATGAGAACAAAAGCTGAAAGCATGTACATGCAAACAGCAGCAGATACATGTAAGTACATGTAATAAGACCAAGGGCACATGTACAAGCATACCTTGTGTTTTGGTGTGTTCAACAAATTCAATAGAGCGTGCCATTCATCATCATTCAGGTCATTTACTGGAGAGTTGATGCTAAGATCTTTAGCATTAACTGGATCAAAGTATTTCTTTTTGATCTTGTGCCGCCAGTTCTTTGATACTACCTGCAACTTCTTGGTACATGCTTCCTTTATGGCCTTTGAGTTGGTGTCCATGTTAAAATTTCCCTACAAATAAAGCAAGCAAGCAACAGACATTATTAGTGATCATATGAAAGGTTTGAAATAAAGAAAGAAAAAACATCCAACAAAGAATCACAAAGAGGCAAGTAACTTACAACAACTTTGCCAATGTAGTCCTTGATCACGTTGGCATCTTTTTTATAATCCTTGAAACGTGGGAAGAACTCGTGTATAGGTTCTGGCAGTATATCCACACTCTGATGCAAACTTGGCAGACAGCACAGGCTCCTCAGGAGCCGTGTTCCCTTCAGTAATTCGAATTGTCACCTTGGAACCCGTCGTCTTAGTAATCCTTTCTAGTCTTTTGCTTTTTCTCCTATGCACAACAGCCACAATTGCATTGCCTGAATAGGAAATAAACTTTGATTAGGACCAAACATTTCACATGCTTCATCAAACACTAATGTAAATATTCACAATGAATGTGGAAATGACATGGCATCATGTGGCATGTAAACAAGAGAGTAAGAGACAACAGTCAGAGATGAACTTTCCTTCATCACCAGTAGGCAGCTCGGTTTCTTGCTCGGTTTCTTGTTGAGTTCCATGATCATCAAAGTAGAGTTGACTGTCATCAAAGAAAGGTTGCCTTTCATCCAATGGTCCAACAGGGATGACGAGTGTGTGCGCAGTGCTTCCGTCATCCTCATCACCTTGCTGCGTGCTTTCTTCAATGTCGGGAAGCGGAGTCTTTTCATGGTTGGCTTCAACAACCTGCTTTGCTTTGTTTCTGGGGACTCTAGCAGGAGCAGGGTCCTCAACTTCTAGCAATCTCTTTGTGTTTCCAGGGGCTATCCCAAACACCCTAGAAGGAGCCATTTGACTGGTTGTTTCTTCTGGGCTTGTCGCACTCCTCTTCTTCTTCTTAATAGCACACCTTTTCCTCCTACTAGTAAACTTATGTGCCTTCTATAAACAGCAAAGCCAGAAGCATGAGATCTAAAGTAATAAAATGCTGCAAGAACAGAATGAAGTAAAAGAACACGAAAAGGAAATAGCAAACAACTAATCCCAACCATCCAAACAAGATAGAGTGGAACCTGCACAGTCGTGTCCACTAAACAGTCATCGACTTGTTCATCAATAACTTCCTCGTTGCAAGGATCATAGTCCGAGCTTTCAGCTTGTGTGATGGCAGACATGGAGGATTCAGCGGTACTTGCACTACCTTCTCGATTAACCCCGTTATTGTTTCTAAGCAAATTCACTAAAGCAGGGAGACCAAGGGACCTTAACATACTGTTGTTGCTCATCATGGTCCTAGATCTAGTCTTCTCGATTTCAGTTAGCGATTCCACTTTACATGAACAAGAAAAGATAACCATTAGATGAATGGTTGAAATGCATAGGAAGAAAGACAACACAATCAACCAAGGTGTTTAAATAAGCTTCTAGTATCATTTAATTATACTACATTAACAGGCAGAAAGCTTAACATTAAAACCTACCAAAACCCTCAAAATCATTTCAAAATGCAACAAGTATTAACAGGACATGGAATCATTTCAATATGCAACAAGTATTAACATGACATGGAATCATTTCAATATGCAACAAGTATTAACAGGACATGGAATCATTTCAATATGCAACAAGTATTAACATGGCATAGAAACTACCATTTCAATATGCAACATAACACCAAATCCATCATATTCATTCCAATTTGCAAAACATAGGAAACATTTGATTGTGATTGCATAGCAGATCAATACAAAAAGGCTAATGTATGCACAAGCTAGGCACAATACTGTACAAATCATACACAAAAATCATTTGAAAAACTTGCAGCGCCTACAAGTGTACCAATTTACATACCAACGGCAGGCTGCCTCTTTGTTGGCTTCCTCCCCATTGTTGATCTTGACGTGGTTGGATTGGTGCCGCTAGGTTGTTGATGTACATTTGCCCCATGTGATTGGACAAAAGAATGTAGATTAATTAGATGTAGCAAGGATAAAAGCCTCATGGTTCTTGCAAACAAGAAAGAAGCAATCACTTTATTGCAAAACACCTTTTTATCTGACCAATTCACCTTGCTTGGCTTCGTTTAACTGGTGGAATTCCTTGATAGTTTCCTACAATATCCATATGGTTAGATGGCAGTACCAGAATGCAGTAGAAGAGCATACCATGTCCATACTAGAATAAGGAACACATCTGAACATATACACTTCATGGATTCAAAGAACTAGCTACCAGAAGAGGTCATGAAAAGTGAGTGAATGGCATGTACCTAAGGAAAGAACAAAAGGTATTTATACTAAATATCAATCATGTGCAAAAAACAAAAGCTGGAAACCCTAACGGCCTAACCCTAGCCCTCGCATGAAACCCTAACGGAGTAACCCTACTACTACTGCAGCAAGGAGTGGAACGCAGATCCTAACCCTAGCCACCATATGAAACGCTAACGGCCTAACCCTAGCCCATGGCATGAAACCCTAACGGACTAACCCTACTACAATGGTATGCAGACCGGAGATCCCTCGCCGTGTCATGATAGCACATAACTAGCATGAAACCCTAACCCTAGCTCTACAACCCGATGGAAGAGGAGCTAAGGAGATCAGGAGATGAACAGAGGAACTCGCGTGAACTTGTCGTGGCCGTCGATTTGACCCGCCTGTGCCCGTCATTATCGGAGTGAGCGCGGCCGCCGTCATCCTCCCGTGGCCGCCGCCACTGCTCGCCTCGTGGGTGGGGATGGGTGGGTGGGTAGGGTGGGGAATGGGGAACGAGTGGAGGAGAGGACTCGGAATAGATGGGTGGGTGTATTTTTCTCTTTTGTTAGGGAATACCAGTCATTTCCTGTCTTGGTATGTGGGGAATTGTCCAAATCCGAAATTTGAAATGGAGGAGCGGGAAAATGAGAGGGAAAAGGTGAAAATTTTCAGATTCGAAAAACCATCATCAAAACACCGCTGTTTTGTGAAGCAGGTACCAACAACATGTTGTCAAAAGGGAATTTACAATTTATTTAAATACTTAGGACCTATGTAATGAACAATTCAACCTTTGTTTGCAACAACAACATTTTTAGGAATTGTTGGTAAAAGGACAAAACCCTATCGAATCAGCTGGAAATGCCGGAAATTTGAATTGTAGGTGCCTTGTATGTTGCTCCTATTTTTCCTCAAAAATCATTTTTAGGTCCACAACATGTGATTTCATGGGAGATACATCTTTAGTTTTGGAAGGTTCCACCCTTAGCTAAGAACGGCATCGCCGACCGTTTTGCTATTATTTTGAAACCGACATAAGAAATTAAAAAAATCGTAAAATAGTAAAACCTTCGTGTAGCTTCATTTATGTGCCCCAGTATCCATTAAAATTATAAACATGGAAAAAATGAACTATTTGTTAAAGGTGTTCAGAGAAATGAGTTATCATATATGAATTTTCTTGGCTATCGAGCCACATGACCAATGTTACGGTCAAAATCGTGACATAGTTTTTCTGACTGAGGCCATATTGTGCACACATGTGCCTCTTGGCATGACACACACATCTCATACATAAAGTTTTCTATTTTATTGTGTAGAAAAGTCATTTTCCATTTCCTAATCATCAAAACAACGCGGTTTTGTGAAGCGGGGACCGACAACATGTTGTCAAAATGGAATTTCACAATTTATTTAAATACTTATGACCTATGTAATTAACAATTCAACCTTTGTTTGCAACAACATTTTTAGGCACTTTGGTAAAAAAGACAAAACCCTCTCGAATCAGCTGGAAATGCCGGAAATTTGAACTGTACGTGCCTCGTATGTTGCTCCTATTTTTACTTAAAAAATCATTTTTATGTTCACAACATGTGATTTAATGGGAGATACATCTTTAGTTTTTGAAGGTTCCACCCTTAGCTAAGAACGGCATCGCCGACTGTTTTGACATTGTTTTGAAACCGACATAAGAATTTAAAAAAATTATAAAATAGTAAAACCTTCGCGTAGCGTCATTTTATGTTCCCCATTATACATTAAAAATTATAAACATGGAAAAGGTGTTCACAGAAATGATCTATCATGTATGAAGTTTCTTGGCTATCGAGCCACATGAGCAATGTTACGGTCCAAATCGTGACATAGTTTTTCTGACTGAGTCCATATTGTGCACACATGTGCCCCTTGGCATGACACACACATCTCATACACAAAGTTTTCTATTTTATTGTGTAGAAAAGTCATTTTCCATTTCCTAATCGTCAAAACAACGCGGTTTTGTGAAGCACGTACCGACAACATGTTGTCAAAATGGAATTTTAAAATTTATTTAAATACTTAGGACCTATGTAATGAACAATTCAACCTTTGTTGCAAAAACAACATTTTTATGCACTGTTGGTAAAAAAGACAAAACCCTGTCGAATCAGATGAAAATGCCGAAAATTTGAACTGTAGGTGCCTCGTATGTTCATCCTATGGTTTTAAAAACAGGTTGTCCCTTGTTATTTCAAGGTGAAGATGGATGAAACAACAGACAAGTGGATGCTGGATCAGGCAGAGCAACCAGTTCATGGGGTGGTAAGATTGCGCGATATGACTTCAATGTATGTAGGAATGAGGCCAAGACTTGGATCTGTGGTGCATACTGGAGGGCCTTCCTGAGGGAACATGTTGTAGTGAAAGGAGACTACATAAAAATGGAAATCGACCATGGTGAAGAAGAAGACGATGAGGCTCCTGCAACTTCATATCCAGCACATGTTGTTCTTCTTGTGTTTGACATTAATGGGGGAAGAAGCCCAGAGTGCCTCTGCCTGGTATGATTCTTGAACTTTCGTCTAATTCAGTATGAAAATTGATATAGTAGTTTCTTTGAATGACAGGAAGAGCATAGAGTTTAATTTTAACTGAGTTTGCTTGATTGTAAGACATGACTATTCTCTAATTAAATTTCTTTATTGTTTACTAGACTCCCTGTTTGAAGTTTGTTCTTTAATAAGGCCAACAATGATGAACTCTATCATTTCAAAACCATGTACCATTACTGAGAAAACTATACCTTCCATTAACTGGGAAGTATATAAAGAGGTTCACATGTTTGAAGAGGAAGACTTCTACCATGTACCAGATCTTCAGTACTAAGTGCACAAGATCACACAACGTGAAGCGCAAGATGGATATCTGATAATTAATTTGTTACATCATTAAATATGCATAGCCTGTATAAATGATTGAATTCATATGTGCATAAAATACGCTACGTGCTAATCACTATATGTTCTTTTTTCAGCTCCTACCTAAGGAGCTCATCCAAGGTTACAATTACCGTCGTGCTGGAGATGTGATGTACTGGAACATACACATAACTCAGCCTACTTGGGGTAAGTATGCTCCAAGTGATGAGGGAAAACCATGTACAAGTCTTTTTCTATATACTGGATTCAAGGAATTCTGCGCGGAGAACAACTTGGTCGCAGACTCAGTCATAACTGTGAAGGTTGAGGTCAGAGAAATGTGCGTGGCCCTAAAAATTGAGAATATGTAGTTCCATTTTAGTTATGTTAGGACTGTTATTAGTTATGTTAAGACTGTTGTGAACTCAGCTGGTTTGTGAAGTACTCATTATTAGTTATGTTAAAGATTGTTGCTGTAATATGGTTAGTATCCTGCTGTAATATTGGCTGATATGTGTGATGTGAACTCTGTTATATGGTTAGTAGTTGTAGTATTGTTCATTAAGTGTCGTCATTTTATGTGCCCCATTATATGTGCCCTCGCGTAGCGTCATTTTATGTAGTTGGTACTAGATACATATCCAATTTCATCAAATAACACATCAAACACTGCCAACATAATCACAGATATATAGATAGACCAAATTAATGTCACAAAGTAATAGAACTATATATCTCACAGCTAGCTAGTTCTAGCTAGAGTTTCGAATTAATGTCACAAAGTAATAGAACAATATGTCTCAGAGAGCTAGCTAGTGCTAGAGTTTCACTTCTACATTACATCAGTGACAAACACTTACAAATTCCGACTTACAAATCAGTGACACAAACTGCTAATGTTTGACCACATACAGAAACATCAGGGCCACTAACAGTCCTAAAGCACATATCACAGTTTTGAGCAGCCAGATGATCTCCTCCAACTGCCTTTCGACTCCATTGCTTTCATTCTTTCTCTTCCTTGTCCATCCTCCTTTTCTTTCCACTACATATGTCTTTTTCATTGGGCTACTGTCCACCCTGTGATCTTTCATAGCTTCACAATCATTCTCTAAATAGTCATGATATTCATCCTCCCACAGCCACATCTCACAACCACCCTCCTCCTTTGGCTGAATCAAATGCCAAAACCAAAATCATATCTCAAACAATGGCCCAGGACCAAAATCAGCACCAACTGTCACAAACCATATATAGAGAAACATACCCCATGATTTGGACACCTGTAGAAATGGCGCATGTAGTTTTTCACAGTTCTCGATACAAAGTGGGAAACCTTGAGTCTTTTACAATCCTTGCACATAACCAACGTAAATCGCGGGGACTCCATGTTCTTCGAGAAGTTGTCGTCGCCACCCATAATAGATCAAGGAGTCCTACCATATGGTTACAAGAACATATCACACATGCATATGGTTTTGTGTTACATTAAAGGAATTACAGAACACATGCATGTTCCATATATATATAGCTGACCAACCAGAGAAACAAACACTTATTGAGTACAATAAGGAAGATCCCCTAAATCTCAACGGGCTCCCAATGGTCATCAGCGCAGGCCCTGCTGTAGACAGGACTTAAATCCCTGTCGCATGACCTTGAAATCTCAGTGACAGTCTGCACCATGTAGAACTTAAGCATCATACCACTGACTAGGAAGTGAGCAACCTTCAGAACCTCCGTGTTGTCGATAGCACGATCAAACTTGATGTACATGTAACCATCATGGTCGACAACGAAAGTGTAGTAGTCTGGGCATGGTACCACACGGATTGCATATAGAAAATCTCCAGGGGACATTGCAAATCTAATGTTAACCTTCATTACATTTTCTACTGGCCCTTCCTCTATCCCTAGGATTTTCATGGTACTTAGTCACATATCTGGGTTGATGTGGCTCTCCATGTCCTCTGACAGTGAAGTGTACCCTACCGGGTACCCTAGCAGCGTGTTCCCCTCTAGGCAAGCGCGAAATGACTGCACAGGTGCCTCATAAGGAGTGTCTTCACCTTGTGTTAGTGCACTAATTGATGCTAGCTTGTAGATCTTGATATACTCGTGGTCAAACTTAAACTGAACATTTGCGGGGTCTAGCATTTCAGCGTCGGCAGGGGTTGTGCACCTAATAACTAGTTGGGCCTCCCTGGTGTGGTTCACAGCATTCATGAATTCACTCTTCAACATTTTCTTTATTACATGGAGAGCACTATAAATCTCATCTTTGCTGTATCGTGAACAATTCTTGACAATGAACACATCATTGACAGGACCAGGGTTGATCCTAAGGTAGTCCAGCACAACACGTGACACGGCTGGCCTCCTAGACTCAACAACATAAGCCATTGTTCCTCTAAATTTCATTAAAAAAGGAGATAAGAACAACAGAATAATAATCAGAAAAAAGATACAGTACAAAACATTGATGAATACATGCCTATAATGGTGTTGATAAACTAGCCTATCATATCACAAATGAATACACGCCTATCAGAGCAATAAATTGAAAAATACATTGAGGACATTGACGAGGGTGTACCTCGACAAGTCCCAGGGTTGTGCACCCCGGGTTGATTGAGGGGGAGAGAAAGGAGCGTTGGTGGTCATGACGGCTGACAAGCAAGGTTTTACCCAGGTTCAGGCTCCCGGAGGATAACACCCTACTCCTGCTTGTTTGTTATTGATGGCGAGTTGCGGTTTCAATGGCGGCGAGATTGCGATCTTGCTTGGGTTTGTGGCGGTGTCTATTTGCGTGTCCTCTAGGACGAGCAACCCTCCTGGCTTTATAGGTAGCCAGGTCTCGGGTGGTCGATATCGACAGCAATTACAGATATGGAAGGTTATGAGACCTAACCGACTTGGACTAGGATACATGGTACCCCGGGTGGGCCTTCTGTGGGCCTCCCCGTCCTTGGCGCGGCCTAGGTAGCCTCATCGTGGGCTAGTCAAAAGGTAGCCCCACGTCATATATCAAGCAATCCATACAGCATTTTATATATTTGAGCAACATTGAGGAACATGCCAGTCAGATCACATCAACATTGAGGAATACATCAAAATAAAATGGGTGGCAAGTACGTAGAGCAGGCAGAAGGAAAATCATAGCATATTTCGGTGACAGATCGAGTACTGAACAGTAGATAGCCCTAGCCCAAACTACATGCTAAGCACAATCCTAAGATGATCCTACGCTACACAATCGAAGGACAGGGAAAGCGGGGACAGGGAAAGCGCCTTACCCTTGCTCCGAGATGCGGCCGAGGACGAGGAGGCGGAGCACGGAGTCGGAGGACGTTGAGGTGGTCGAGGTCGTCGTAGAGGAGTGTGGAATAGAGAAGAGGAGTGGGGATCGTCGTGGAGAAGAGGAGTGGGGATCGCCGTGGGGATCTAGGAGTGGGGATCGACGTGGGGAATGGAGAAGAGAACTGGGGATCACCGTGGGGGATTTTGAAAAGGGGAAGAGGAGTGGGGATCACCGTGGCGATCTAGGGTTTCTGACTGCCGTTGGAAGAACGAGTCGCGTGGGCCGTTAGATCGTGGATGATTGCGTGTCCACGATCGAGGATGACCCCACCGAGCAGTCGAGCACCGAGTCGTGGTCGTGGATGAGCGCGAACGGATCGCCTCCCCAGTTCACACTTCTCACTCTCCCCCGCCGAATCGCCTCCTCAGTCCCCACTTCTCACTCTCCTCCCCACCGCCGTTCCCCTCTGCCTCCACACCGGCCGTCGTTCCCCTCTCCTCCCCACTGTCTTAACCCCTGTTCTCCCACCGTGGCCCTCCCCTCTCTCTGCACAAGAGCGAGTGGGGATCCAATGGCGCATGCGGCGGGTCCCTCGACGTGGCTTCCCAACCAACCGAACCCCTAGGCCTCTTTTCGATCGGTGTCGCCGCCCGCTGACCGAACCCCTGCGCCGCTCGCTCACTGAACCCCTGCGCGGATGAAGGTAACTAGCTAGTTCTTTGATGTAGATTAGGGATTAGGATTCTTTGATGTCGATTAGGGTTTAGGGTTTTCGAGAATAAGTCGTTCCTGTACATGATCGAATTAGGATTTTTTGATGTAGATTATTTAGAGTTCGTGATGTGAACTTCCTCTAGGATTAGGGTTCTCTCTGTTGTAGATTAATTATCTGTTGTTGATGTAGCCAGTTTTTTTCTCCAAATAGTAGATACATGGTCAAACCATTTAGCCTCCCAAGCCTGCATATTGGTTCAAGTCTATATAAGTCTATATAACCATTATCTGTTGTTGTTGGTTTGTAGGTGATCATGGACAATACTCACATCATCGAGCTTAGCTCAGATGAAGAAGCTTTGGTTGCTGTAGAGGCTGCTGCTAGGAGGTGTGAGGCTAGGCGGCGTGCAAAGAAAGCTGCTTTAAGGGAACTTGCAGCTGCTGCAAAGGAACTTGCTGCTGCAAGGATGGCTGCTGCTGCTGATGCGGAAGCTAATAGAATTATTATGCATCCCAGTAAAGAGATTGGCATTTGCTTTGCTATCATTTAGTATTCATGTTCTTTTCCTTTATCTTTTCCTTATGCAGTTTCCTTACATGTAGGTCCCAAGGAAAATGGAGGTTCCTGCAACTTCGATAGGTTTTGTGTTTTTGTTAACTTTGTTGCTCTCAAACGCAAGCAAGTGAGGTTCTTGAAGAAAGTTGCAATGAAGGAACCCTTTGCCTCCCTATATATGCACTATGCAGCTAGCAAACACCGAGAGTCCAAAAGCGAAAATGGTAAACAAATTGTCCCTGATGATAATTGTCATTGCTTGTTGGAGTACATTGACTGTCTTTGACCTCTTTTAATTAATTTGCAGTATTTCCCCAAGAAGTTCAGCAACACCTGCATCAAGAAGTACATGCACTTGCCATCAGCGAATTTGAGGGTCCACTACGTAGGCCATGATTCCATCGTGGTCACCATCCTTATGGGTAAAGGAAAGGGTGAAGGATCACAAATAACAACAAACTGGTGCTAGGTTGTGAAGGCGACCAAGATGCAGCGGGGCGATGTCTTCATGTTCCGCTTCCGCAACAGTGCTTCCCCTGGCCGCAGGTTGACCGTCCAAAAGATCGAGTAGTTAGCTATTGGGGGTTCGTCATGTACATTTTGGTGCTAGTTAGATGTGGCTGTTGGTCCTGAACTACTTAACTACTTATGCTACCTGGCATGTTTGCTTTTGCAAATTATGTGGTACTTATGCTATGCTACTTGAATCTGGTATGAAGTATGGTTTATGAACCATGTTTGGTTATCTTCAAGTGTAAGTGAATCTGGTATGAAGTATGACTGCATGTTTCTGTTGTTTCGAAAGAACCAGAGATAAGAATTCGTATGGTTATTAAGTTTGTGGTGGAGGTGTTTTGTTTCTGTTGTTTCAAAATATACAGGGTATATGAAGTATGGTTTATGAACCATGTTGTTTTAAAAAATGGCAAAAAATGTGTTGCTCATCCGGGGAATCCAACCCAAGACTAAACGCTGGCAGCAATACCGCCCTTCCCCGGTTCCATTAAGCAACGCCAAACGAAACCAGCGAAACATCATGCCAAACAGCAAGTTCAGAAGTTCTCCGGCAAAAGTAAGAACATGAAATTAAAGCTAAGACGGCTGCTACAGCTCTCTAACACCAACAAAATGGCCAACTTCATGGCCCCTCCCAGCCAAAACACCACCATCTACTTAACAAGGTTTTATCTTACAGATCAACACAGCGAGCCAAAATCAAGAAACTCCAGGGAGCCAGCCTTCATCTTCGGACGAGATGGCCCTGCCATCAAACGCAGAGGTGGCCATTGCCGTCAATCGCCATTGCCGCCTACATCTCTGGATTTAGCACGAAATCCCCAATTCACAGAGATTGAGAATTGCCCATAGATGGTCCACCTCTGTTAGCGCCATTGCCATCAACCGGAGCTCTGTTAGAGCCATTGCCGCCTCCATCTCTGGCCCTTGCATTTGGATTGGCTCCACCAGTGTCAGCACCACGAACGCCAGGCCCTTCTCCTTCCTCTTCTTCCACCTGCTCAGCTCGCGCATGGAGCCAAACCTCCTTGCTGAATGGTAGAGAAGCCTCTGGGGTTTTCCCCGCCGAAGTGCATGCGCCGTCCAGGCTTGTTTGAGGATCATCTGTAATGAGACCTTGTACCTCCTACCATGGATCGATGCTGCTTGAGAGATGTCGACCGTCTGTGTGCGAACCGTGCCGCCACGCTTCTCAGAGACCGGGGACCGAACCTCCCCCAAACTCCTCTTGCCGCCGCAGAACATAAGAGCAGCAAGCCCGATGCTCCGGAGTCGATTTCCTCGAGAATCGCCCAGACAAGAATCGGCGTGCCTGCGGAGAAGCCGAGACGACAGGTGAAGGTAGCGTGTCGAGTGTGGAGTGTGCCGCATGGTGGGGTATTCATACGGAGCTGACGCGTCGGCCGGGGAGATGGAGAAGTGATGTTTTAAAAAATGGCAAAAAAAATGTTGCTCAGACGGGGAATCGAACCCAAGACCAAGCGCTGGCAACAATATCGCCCTGCCACTATGATGGAGAAGTGATGTTGTTCTGTGTGCAACAGCTGAGAATATATAGGTTCGTATTTGTATTTGACTTCTCTGTACCAAAGCAACGCAAACATAGCGGGTGACCTAACGACTGATTCAACGAAAATCAAATCCCACTTTCCTAGCGACTGGCGGTAGGTGACCTAGCGACTGGCGGCGCTGCGGCCGAGCAAGGGGCGTCGGCGGTGTGGGTGGAGGTGGATGGCGGTGGCCGTCGCTGGCCGGAGGTTGAGCCACCGCCGACGAAGGTCTGTGTTCGCGTTCGCCTCGGCAATGGAAGGAGCATACCGGTCGAGAAGATCTCCTTCCGCGACGACATGCTCGAGAACTAGTCCCCTCCCACCGCAGAACTCCCCGTCGGCGGACAACCTCGAGGTTTGCACCACTCTCTTATCTCCTCTCCCCCCTCTTGTGACGCCCTAAAATCAGTACTATGTAGATTTAAGCGATCCCGCCGAAATCCGCATAATAACGATTTTAGGTCGCCCACCGGACATAAGGTGCACGCCGAAACATGCGCATTATGTGGGTGGAATTGTGATAACATTACAACAGTTCCGATACATACACAAATACAACAGAAGATATAGTACAACAACGACTCGAACGAGTCAAGATACAAATGTTACAATACAAAGATACAAATGACAGCGGAAGCAAAAATAGTATCTGACTACGGATAAGATGCAAATTGGACTAAGAGTCCTGAAGATAAGCGATGGCGCCATATCCCTGCCCAGCCAAGCCGGAGGGATTCCCAAGCTAACGTCGTCAGACTTCAAACCTTATAACTGCACATAAAGCACAGCCCAAAAGAGGGTCAGGGCACTCCCTGGCAAGCAAACCCGACTTGCCTACTTTCTACAACATCTCCCAAAATATAGGGGAGGTGGACTTAGCGGCAGCAGCACTAGCAACCTAGAGAGACACGCTATAACTTCCGTCTAATCAGAGAGGGATAAGAGAGCGCATAAGATAACCAACTAGTACTAACACCAATCATACCCCATTCTCGGATTAACCCCCTCAACCAAGAATGAGGAAGCAATACGGGAAACTCACACGTTGAACAGTTTTAGTTACCATTTATTGTGAAAGTAATTCTATATTACTAGTCAGGTTAATTAACAATGATTAGGTGTAAGTTGTCTAGATCTTGTTAGCCAGCATCATCACCAAAACGTCCATAACCGTGGACACGGCTCATCGATAAGATTATACCCTGCAGGGGTGCACTACTGGACCCATACTCCCATGATCAACCCAGTCAAAAACATTAGGGCCTTTCAACCCAACTCTTTTCCTTCACCGCAACAAGTTCAGGAGCCACGGGAGCTATGCTGGTCCCGGCCAAAAGGGTGCGGACTCCCGCAGGACACACCCCTCCGCACCAACAGGCCGTGCCCTATATGCATGTAACAAGGCACACTGCCAAAGTAAAATACTACACTAGTATCGATGCATATGAGACAAATGGAAAACCCGAACTAGGTGCAGCTCCCGGACAAGTCGAAGTTCCAGTCAAAGTCGAGGGGGGCTCCATTGGGCCTCCCACAAGTGGTTAGTGCGCTCAAAATTGGATCCAAGGACAAAATCTCAGTTCCTAGGTCGACACTTAGCAGAACAAAGCACCTCGCAAAGCCTTCTGCCTGGTGCCTTATCTTTTAATTATAGTACCCCAATATAATACAATATTTTATTAAGATAGAAAAATCTATCATACTAAGCATATGAAATAAAAGACCAACTGACGACTCACACAACCAACTCTAAGCATGCATTACGACTCGCAAGGCTAACAGATAAACATACAACAGGTGATGGGATGTGGGGATAAAGCTGTATAGGCTGCAGGATAAACATGTGATGGGATCGCAAATTCGAGAATCGATTACTAGGGTAGCATAGATCAACGGCAGGAATGAAAGACAATGTATAGGTAAACAAGCAAACTTTGCTTGCCTGGAATCCCGCATGGAAGCAGATCTTGTCGTTGCTCACACATCTCAACGTCTTATCCGCGAAGAAGCAACAAACACTGGAAAGCGTAAAAGATGCATTTTACAACTACGGCAGAAGATTCAGCATGATCATACGAGAATGATGCATGGCATGGCAAGATGCAATACAATGCAGGTAATTCCAAATTAAGCGGGAAAGAAACCGCGACAATTAATATTTAGGTGCAAGTTATTTATTTACCAGCAATATTAAATGTTGATTAACATGGCAACACATGGCATGGGTGATCTAATTAAATTAAATGGAATAGGGCATTATATATTTATTACCCCACACATTCCATATTTAATTATTTAGTTGCAATTAAGAAATTACACTAAGAAATTAAAATAACATATTCAAAATGGCACACAAATGGCATATTAATATTCCTTGCATTTTTCTGATAAAAAAACATATAAAGATTATTTTATTTGGAGTTATAGATTTAAAGTTATTAACATATTAAGTATTAGGGGTGTTTATGTAAATTACAGGACCTATTCATGATGGAAACAATGTTTTGGGGACTTAGGTCTGAAAACCAGAGAGAAGGGGGCTCGGGGTAATTTTTCCCAGAAGCTCTGGTCACTGACGGGTGGGACCCGCATGTCAGTGATGGAAAAGAAACAAAAAGGGGCTGTATTTCTCCACGCGCCCAAGGGAACTCGAACTCAGCATCTCGCGTGTGGAAAGGATGGCTGCGCTAGCCACTGGGCTGAATCAGTGTTGTTGTCATATACGGACATGGGCTGCAAATGAAGCGAACCAAATGCGTGAACTGAATTCCTGCAGAAAGTTTCAGGTTTCGGACCCAACAACAAAAAAGAGATGAAAAGAAAAGGACGCGGCGAGATTTGATCTCCTGATCTCCTGGATGCCGGATGAGAGGCGCATCCACTGGACTGAAACGATGATTGGTATGAGGATAAAAAACGAGTTGTACATAAGCAAGAAAACGCGCGTGTTAACTGAATCTGATGAACAAGGATCAGAGGCGGACGGGAAGGCCTGCGACGACCACAAACGGTAGCGACCGCTGATGGTCTCCTAGTGCGTCCCGTGGGTAGAGGATGCGGGGGAGGAAAATGGGTGTCGGATGGTGCTGCAGCAAGGAGCCATAGAGGGGAGGCGACGCGCTAGGGAAGCAGGACTTCATCTCGCTCCCATGGTGGCAAGGGGCGGACCGGAGATGGACGTGGACGATTTCGTCGATTGCCGCGCCGATTCGAGAAGGGGAGAGGGGGAACCGAGAGAGGAGCTCACCAGGGGGTTGCCGGGGAAGTCGTTTGTGCGTGGGGAGGACCGGTTCGCCGGAATCGGAGGCGTGAGTCCGCCGGAGTCGGGGACGAACAGGGACGAACTCGTCGCGTGTCGTGGCTCCGCGTCCAATTACTCGTGGGAGAAGCTCCCAGACGGGGTGGTGCTACTCCGGGTCTCCTCCTCGGAGCTTCTATGGCAGCGGAGGGGGTGCGCTACGGCGAGGTTGTTCGGTAACTCCGGTGGAGAAGAAACCGGGAAAGGGGGTGGCGGCGCGGATGGGGGAGGGGAGGCAAGAGGGGCTAGGGTTTGTAGCAGAGAGAAGGGGGCGGCTTAAGAGGAGGGGGAGCAGGTGGAGGTGCACATGGTGGGGATCACCATTGCCTTGGTGTAAAGGAGAGCACGACCTCCTCGAGCCGTACGGAGGAAGAAGAAATGGGCCGGGGGCTGTTGTCGAAGAGGTAAGTGGGCCGAAGGAGAGAGGTATGATGGGCCAAGGTAAGTATTTTTATTCTCTGCCATTTTTATTTCTTTTATTTATTTCATTTATGTTTTATGTTTTTAAAATAAAATAGAAGAAGAAAAGATATTTAACTTTTGGACAAATAATTATTATTTCAAAATACACCATTTAATATGTTAGTTTGAATATTTGAAAAGAATTTAAATATCACATTAATTTGATTTGCATTTAGATTTAAAAGTGGAAAAGAATTTAAATGGAGTTATATCTAAATGCAATAATTTAAATTAAGATTGACAAATGCAAATGATGCATGATGATGTCATGATGATGCACAAAAGACAACAAACAATTTTAATTTGGGAAAAATCTCGGGGCGTTACACCTCTCTATCATTAGAAGCAGGAATTTGGTTGTTAGGCCATGGATCTGAATCGAGTTGCACCTGCTGGATTCTTTGTGTCTCTTGCATAGAGATGGACAGAAGCATACCGCTCGAGTCGATCTCCTTCCGCGACGAGAGCTCGCCCACCTGTGGACCTGCTCGAGAACTAGTCCCCTTCCGCGACGACCCCTCTAACAGCAGTACTCCCCGTCGGTGGACAAACTCGAGGTCTGCACCCCTCTCATGTCTCTTGTCTCTTCGTTCCTCTCTCCCATCTATCATTAGAAGAAAGTGGGAATTCGGTTCGGCCATTGATCTGAATGGAGTTGCACCTGCTGGATTCTTTTGCTTCTTCCATACAGATGGACAGAATCTGGATTACAAAAGGAGTTAGAAGGCTTTCTTTTGAGCATCTAAGGGGGGTGGATGAGTTCATTCAGTTTGTTCTCAGAAGTGTTGTTGTCGATGCTCAAGTACTTTTCCCATGCCCCAGCTGTAATAACCGTGTTAACCAGACTGTACGACATGTGGAGGATCATCTTCTCCTGCATGGGATGGCATCCACGTATGATAGGTGGATCCATCATGGGGAGCCTTTACATCCAGAACCTGGAGGTCAACCTGAACATGAACCTGGAGCTCAACCTGAACATGAACCTGATGCACACCATATTGATGAAGACAGTGAGTTTGTAGGACATGATGTTCCGCAATATGATGCTAGTTTGGAAGAGGAGGATTTTGAGGATGACAGAATCCCTGACCTACTCAAGGATTTGTATGAGTCAGAACCACAGCGTGATGGAGATAATACAATTTATGCTGAACTTATAGTTGATGCAAAGCGAGCAGCTAGTGATGGCGGGACATTGTCCAGATTTGCTTTCACCGTGAAGTTACTGCATGCCAAGTCCTTCTACCGGAGGAGCAACGTCTCCTTCAACGGAATACTCCGTGTCATGGCCCTCCAATACCCTGAAAGCTCAATTCCCAAAATTTACGATGAAGCACTTGGTATAATTGGCAGATTGGGGCTTGGTTATGATACAATACATGTCTGTCCGAACAACTGTGTCTTGTTTCGGAAGAAATATGCCAAGATTGACATGTGCCCAAAATGTGATGCCTCTGCGGATGGCATGAAGCGGATATCGGAGAAGGTGTTGAGGTACTTTCCAATTATTCCAAGGCTGCAGAGGATGTTTATTTCAAAGAAACAATCTGAGGAGGTACAATGGCACAAGCTAAAGCGGGAACCTGTGGCTGATGAGCTTAGCCATCTAGCAGACGGGCAGGCGTGGAAAGACTTTGATGATGAACATAAAGAGTTTGCTGCCGATGCAAGGAACATAGGACTTGGCCTTGCCACTGATGGCTTTAATCCGTTTGGAATGACCTCACAGTATAGCATGTGGCATGTATTTATCGTGCCCTACAACCTTCCACCAAGGTCGTGTATGGATCAATCCAATTTCATGATGGCTCTGCTGGTCCCGGGTCCACATTCTCCGGGAAAGGATTTTGATGTCTTTATGGAGCCCCTCGTAGAAGATCTGCTCAAGCTATGGGGGGGTGTACAGA
Organism: Poa annua; assembly: GCA_026929855.1. NCBI lineage: Eukaryota > Viridiplantae > Streptophyta > Magnoliopsida > Poales > Poaceae > Poa > Poa annua. The sequence continues at coordinate 35,458,000 of CM049426.1, forward strand.
CCTATGATGTCCTGAGTCCCCATAAGTTCAATTTACATGCTGCGGTCATATGGTGCATCCATGATTTCCCGGTGTTGCACACCTTGTTGGGGAGGATCACGGCTGGTTATCAAGCATGTGTGTGTTGTGACAAGGACCCATGCTCGGAGACAATAATGAACAAGATATGTTGGACCGGGCACCGCCGTTTTCTTGCTCGCGACCATCGTTGGCGAAGAAGCAGAGAGTTCAATGGAAAGTATGAAACTCGGGGCTGACCGACAGAGTTTACTAAAGAAGAGCTCGAGCAACAACTTGACAAGGTGAAAGATGTGAGACCGAGAAAGCATCAAAAGAAAAAGAAGCGGGAGGATGGTCAATGTTGGGACCGGAGGTCAATTCTATGGGACCTCCCGTATTGGGCAAATTTGAAGCTGAGGAACAATCTGGATGTAATGCACATCGAGAAGAATATCTTAGATAATCTTCTATGTACATTTTTTAAGATTGAAGGTGTTGGGGGGATCATAACCCGGTAGGCCCATCGACATAGAAGATAAGCCGGTCTGGCATGAGCCTGGGTCGGGTCAAGCATAAAGACATGGGCCGAGTGATACGTGAGCCAGTGCGCAACGTGTGCCTTGGCCCGCAAGCAAGAAGGATCCAGAAGGCTGGAGACCAAGTACAAGACGGAGTCCTGTTAAGGAAAGAAGAGTCTTAGAGGACTTAGAGTAGAGTCCGGGTATGATAGGAACCCGGACCCGGCCTTGTACCTCCAGCGAGACCCGCCATCTATATAAGGGGCTCTCCTGGTTCCTAGAGAGTCAAGTTCAATCAACACAAGTCATAGGAAAGACATCATTGTAATCTCGAGACCCGGAAGCTGAGGTGCCGAGTCCCGAAACCCTAATCAATAAAGTCGAAGCAGGAAGTAGGTCTTTACCTCAAGACGAGGGGCCGGACCTGGGTAAACCTTTGTTTCCCCACGCCACGCTAGACAAGCTCCGGATGTCGGAAGCCGTCATGCCCCTCATCTCAAGTTACCTCCGGGTAACATCTGCCGTGACAACCCCACGACAGTTGGCGCCTACCATGGGGCCTGCGGCCAAGAGCATCACTTTTTCAGGAGAAGCGCGGCGAGGTATGGAAAACCTAGCTATCGGCCAAATCCACACGTTCCCAGGAGGGGAGCGGATTGTGGACGACTCCGACTTGACAGAAGAGGCAGACTTCTTGAAACCGGATCCATGCTCATCTTTGGGCAGATCGATGTTTTCGTCGGTGTGATCCGATCTAGCGGAGCCGACAGAGAGCAGTATGAGCCGGAGTTTGAATCAGAGTCCGGGTCAACCATGATAGCCCAGACGGACGGAGAAGAATCAGTTGGATCACCAGAAGAGGGAGAGTGGGCGATCCGGGTCACGGAGGACTCCATCGTCGCCCCCATCAACATGTTAGATCTGGGTACAGACACGGAATCAATCTTACCCCTGTTCAATGATTGTTATGGAGATGGACTCGTAGATGAGGATTACTCAGCACCATTGGGACCCGTACATCACATGACGGTTCACGTTGTGACCCGGGCACCACCGGCTGATGGAGGATCGGCTTCCGTGACCGACGAGACGAGCGCCGAGTTACTGGCGACGCAGAATAGAGACAATTGGGATCTGCACCAAGTTCCACCAGCGGCAAACTATGCGCCCCCCAATCCCATAGACGGAGGAGTTTTACCGATTTTCAGTTCTTTGGCTCATATGCAGACACCAACTGCGGGAATCCCCCTTGGAAACCCGATACTTGCGCAAACACCCATGCCAGCGCCAAACCCGGCCAACTTGGTTAGACCTCCTCTATTGCAGCAGCACGCACTCGCGGGAACATCAGCGAGCCCGGCACAGCAACATGGAGAGATAACAAACAATAGCACAGCTATGATGAGAGAGTTAGAAGATCTGAGACAAGCGGTGGCAAGGGCAAATCAAGAGCGCGCGGACGAGATCCGGTGCATTCAAGATAGAGAATAGCTTGTGATTCAGCAAGAGCAGAGTTTATTGGAAGAAAGGTATACCCTCCAGAGGAGAAGGGACGAGTTAACTGCTGTCTAGAACAGAAGACGCGGAAGCCGGCTCCACCTTCCAACCGGGACAAACACCATAGCACCTCAAGTCTTGGAGTTCCAAACAACACCAAACGCGGCACCTGCACCAGCACTAGTGGCGACGGTTCACCCGGCGCCAGGGGCAGGCGCGCCCCTGGCCGGGTTACCAGGAGCACCTGCGAGAAACTCGGCAGGATCCGGGGTGGCAGTCATAGAACAATAACCACCACCACCACTTAGGTTTGATCCTCCTCCGGGTCATTACAATAACCCAGTTGGCAATAATTTTTCAGCGACACACGCCCTAGAGAAAATACCCTTCGACAACTCACCGGCCGGCTTAGAAGCAAGGAGAGTCGTAGATCTACTACGGACAGCGGTGGTCAAGCAGAACAACAACCCGCGAGGCTCACAACCTCTCAACTAATATGATGTGGTTATACCCGATGGGTACACCCAGCGGGCTATATTAAAGGCTGGTTTCGTACAAGGCCCAGTCGTTGGCCTATATAAAGAAGAAGACAAAGGGCTCTATACGGGCTGGAGTATAGAACAAGTTAGGCGGTTACGTGTCGACTTAGGTATCTAACAGCTGTAATCCTAGCGGTACTCGAAAACCTGAGACCTGGATCCCTATATATATGGGTCAGGAGGAAGGTGAAAGGACACGTGCAATCTTATACTTGAAACCCTAGCGAGGCTGCGACTCGCCGGGTTTTCCTTGTATTCATATTGTAAGATCAATAATATAAATCCGACGAGCAACTATTTGCTTGTCAGCCGTCCGAATTCGCCAACACCTATATATTCTTCCTATCGATACAACCCTAGGTACATCACCTTGGGACTTGTCAAGTTAATCCCTCGTCATCAGAGCCAGCACGGACCCGTACCAAAACCCGGCACCCAGAGCCGGTAGTAGCAAGATCAGTTCAGAACAGGTTGGGACCGGTAAACCGGCCAGGCCCACAACCAGTGCAACAACCACAGCCGCAACAACAACAGCAGCAGGCGCCTGCGCCACGGCGGATGGCCGCGCCTACCGCCTCTGCTGCCCATTCCATAGTAGACAGTTCAAGAGCAAGACGCGCGGCAGCCGGAGTGGGAGTTGGAGCTATGGCTCAACCCAGACCCGTCGTGAATTCACCCGCGCCGGGTCACCTACTCAGGAAAGGCGGATCATATAGATAAGCATGTCCTTTAGTGTCACACAAAGGCCAGGCACAAGGCATGGTATAGCACAAGTTTAATCTTAAACTATTACATACCAAAAGATTTTTTTCCAGCTCAAAGGCTTGAGAGCCGTCACAAGACACAACAATGAAGGAAGATGTTTAAGAAGACTTGGCCAAGGAGCCCTGTCCAAGATCCTTCTCACCAGACGACTTCTGCTGGATGAGGGAGGCCAATGCTTCAAAACTGTCCAGGTCCAAAGGACGCGAAGGAGCCGGGACCACTAGAGTAGAGCTTGATGGTGCAGCACCCGTTATAATAGGAGTGAATAGCTGATGGGCCTCTTCGATGGGCTTCCACAGGTCAAAGGGTTGCACCGGCTCTTCCTCAACAGCCTTGTTATCCTCATCATATGATGCCTGGAGATCCGTCAGTGTCAGCCCATCTGCAATGCGGCAAGCTGGGAGCCGGACGGATTTCACAAGCTTGGCGAAGATCTTCGCGGTATACCGGGTCACATCAGTCTGGAACTCAGGGAAGCCCTTGGAGAGCAGCACTAGATACACGTGAGGGTAATAAGCCTTGGCAAGCGCCAAGACCCGGATGGCACCTTTGCGACAGGAGGAGGCCTTCCAGCGCCGCATCAGAGCCGGCACAGTCGAAGTGGCAGCCAGGAAATCCGGCAAGCTCGGGAGAAGTTGCTCAGCAGGTGACGCCATCTTGATAATCTCGGCATAGCCAAAGTAAATCCGGCTAGTTACTCCATATATAGCTTGGACCTTTTCGATGGTCGTCTTGCTGGTCACCCCCTGAGCCCCGCCTACAAGCAAAATCGAGTAAGAAAACAGAAGGCGAGAGAGGGAGAAAGGAAAAAGGCAAAATAAAAAACATAGGAAAATTACTTACCAAATATGGCGATGGCCAGATCATGGACGCACTTCTTAACCTTCTCAAGCTCTATGGAGATCTTCTTCATGGCTACGTCCTGGATCTGGATTACCTTCTCTTGATCCTTCAGTTTTTTGAGCAAAGTTTCATTGTCAAGGGAGAGCCGGAGAATCATGCCTTCGTGAGCCTTGATTTGCTGTTCGGCTTTCTCACGAAGAGCGGCTTCCGGAGCCAGCTGGTGACGAGCGTCAATGTTCTTTTTAGAAATCTCTGCAGAATATTCCTGCAAGACATACAAGGGAAGCAGTGAGAAAAAAGGGAAAAGGCAAAACATGGTCAGATAAGTATAGGTTGCAGCAAAGACAAGCACCAAGGCTCAAATTGCTAAGAAGTCCCAGGTCGCTACAGGGAGTGACCCGACACTTGGGGACTACTCAATATGAAGCAAAGTTTTTTCAAGTGTCGGGGGTCTGCCCCCGGGGTAGGGCAGAACCCGGTCCAGATCAGCTGTGGGGCTACAGAAGTTGACCTTTGAGAGTGGCCAAAAGTTGTCCTTTGGCGTACTGAAGGGGCAGCTTGGCCCTTGGTTGGTTGTCAGAGTCGGAATTCCTCCTGGGGGCCGCAAGGGTCATCGGTGGAGACTATAAATAGATCCCCAGACCCCCAGAGCAGCATAAGCACCAGCGGAGAATTCCTCTAAGAACTAGCTTCTCGAAGATGTCTTTGCTGAGAACCTAAGACATCTTCGGGAGGCTAGGCCTAGAGATACTCCTCTTGACTCGCTATCCGGGCTCTAGGCGGAACGCAGTATAGACCAGGAGGATCGCCCGGCTTCGCAGTATGCCAGGATCCTCCGGGTGATCCCGGGTAGAGGAGAACCCCGGTGGCCAGGCTAGACATCCCGGTAAAGATTAACCGACTTACCTACCTCGGTTCTGGCAATTTGTCTTTGTCGTGCAGGAAGGACGTGCCGGATAACTGAAGAAGGAGACCGACATGGAGTATGTCGGGCGGAGGTCAAGGATCAGGTGCAGGCTTTCCGCCTGACACGGGGGAAATCATATCCCTCCTGGCACGGAAGTATTGTCACCTCCCGCCTGACACGGGAGTGTGTCAGCCGGTACGATGACGCTACGACAAGATCGGACATGCCTAGCCCGGCAATCCAGAAAAGGCTACTAAGCATGGGCGAAGACATGTCTTGTCTCTGACCAGGGGACAATGATGATCCAGGACGGCGCCTGCAGTACTTGTCGAGATGATGACGGCAGGGCTATACCGGATAGCACGGCGGCTAGGTCGCACTAGCCGGTGTCGACATAACCGTTAGCCCTGTCCGGTGGGACCAAGCCGGATTAGGGTTTCCGACCCTCCCGGCTGAAACTCTATATAAGGCGCCATAACTCCTCCTGTGGAGGGAGGAGCAACTTGTGTGCCAAAACTATAGTCTCATTTACTCCTAGTGCATTTACTCCCTCCTCCTCTCTAGTTCATCAGGTTCATCACCAAAACGGCTCAAGGAGCGTGTTGTAGATCTTGAGACTTACATATATTGAGAGGATAGGCAGGAGTAGGGGACTTACCTCCTCACGAGGGCCCCGAACCTGGGTACATCGTGTGTGTGGACTCGCATTCGTGCATTAGTTTGGGTTTTGTGGATGTTTGGGTGTGTTCTTCGGTGTTCTTGAGCGTTTCTCCATTTTCCACCGTGTGAGCTCCTTAGCTCGCTAGCCCTCCCCGGATCCACCAGCGTCCATCGGCCCCATAAATTAGCCATCATATGGCATTTGCCGTGATACCACCACGACAATTGGCACCAACCATGGGGCAGGTAGAGGCGATGGCTGGTATACCCATCCGGACGGGTTCCATCGTTCACTCCGGCATCCGAGTTCTCTCCGGCCTCGTCGTCAGGCTGGGCGAGATGGACTTCGTCAGCGACAATGCCGACTGCTTCCGGAACAAGCCTTTCCCGGCGAACAGCTGCCTCATCGACTTTGGTGTCTTCACCACCTAAGTTGCCATCGAGATCGTCTGCAACTATCCGGACACTATCCTGGAGGCTGAGGATCCCCCCATGATCTGCGCCGCCCGGGATCAGCGTATCGATCGCCCTGCAGGCTGCGTCGCAGTCATGATGGCTGGGTGGCCGAGGAGGTGTTCGAGGATGCTCACAATGGCGACACCGGTAGTGGCCAAACTAGGTTGGCAAAACCTCCTCAGGAGCGAGGTGCTGCCCGAGATGGCGATCCCCAGCCTTCCCAACTTCGTCGCAGGCGGATCCCCTCTCGGGTCTGGTCGCCAAGTTGGTTGTCCCCCTGGCAGCTGATGCTGATGCCCAAGTCACTTCCGCTGATTTGGAAGAGCATCGCAGATTGCTGCATGGTGAGTCGCAAGAGATCGTCGAGATCAGGCGTGAGCTTAGTGCTAGTCTCCGTGAGTACAATGCGGCTCACGGGTTCCCTAGAATAGATTCCCGGGACAAGCGCATAGCCGATCTGCGGAAGAAAGGCAGGATGGTGAACGATGAGTTGGCTGGTGGCGCGGCGCCTAGCCATAGCAGAACGGCTAGTCTGATCTCGGCCGAAAAGCCGGTGTACAGTTCACCTGCCAAAACTCTCAGGGCTGCTGAGGCAGCTATGGCCGAGTTGGCTGGGCTATCCGGGGAAGCTCTGCGCAAGCAGCAGGAGCGGGTCAACGAGTTAGTCAAAGAGGCTAACCGACAAAACAAGGTCTTCAAGAAGAAGAACTCGGGTGCAGGCTCCCAGGTGTACTCGGCTAGGGCCGAGAGCAACAGATCGGGGGGAGAGGCTTCCCCTCCTCATCCAAGTAAGAGCAAGAGCCGGAGCTGGAGCCGGAGCCGAAGCCGTGGTTCCGGGAAAAACAAGCAATTGCAGACATACGACCCTGTGTTTGCCGGAATCCAGCAAGCCGGACAGAACTATCCCGGTCAGGCTCAAAGCAGCCATGGTGGTGGTAACCGGGGTGTAGGAAATAATGGCCCGGCTCGCCGTGATAATCCACCTCGGAATTCACCGCAAAATCAGGGAAACCGGCAGAGGGATGCCGCCTCAGTCCCACAGCAAGTTGCAGTTCCTGTGGTTAACATGCATGAGGATGGCAACTCGAGGTTGCAGCAGCTCGGATACCAGCCTAACGAGAATCCATTGGGATCTCGGATAGGAACTCGGCAGCTAGATCCAGCTGATGCCAGGTTCAGGCTCGACCGGATTCACCAGTCCGAGTTGGTAGAAGAGCAAGGCCCTTCCGGACCTGCTTGCTTCGGACCTCGGAACATGCGGGAGCCCGCTGTGCAAAATTTTCAGCTCAACCTGGGTGCCAAGACCTATGACGGCAGCTCGAAGCCGGAGGATTGGCTGACCGACTATGTAACTGCAGTAAGCATAGCCGGTAGAAACAGACGCTAGGCAATCTGATATATACCGCAAATGTTGGAAGGACCTGCCAGGATCTGGCTGAATAATCTAAGGACTGACAGCATAGACTGTTGGTTAGATTTTGAGGAGGCCTTCATTAGTAATTTTTTTTTTGATTTTGCTGAGAAAAAACAATCATTTTAAAATAACATTTTTTCCTTTTGGAATTTGAGGAATCAGAAAACGGCAATTTTCTTTTTTTTCTCTATTTTTTTAAGGTATTAAACGAATTTTTTCGACGTCGTATGCAAAAGTTATGGCCGTTTCGATTTTCTTTACAGTGAGTTTAGCATAAAAGGTCAAAACTCATATTTCAAATATGCTACACGAAGTATACACTAATACCTAACCATATTTCGAAGGATGGAATTTTTTGAACATTTTTTCATTTTCATCTTTTTGCCGCAAGATTGAAAAGGCGATCCACGGCGGGGTGGGTGGGATCTGTGTAGACTGTCTGATGCGCCATTCTGTGATGCATGGACACCATGCGCCACAAAAAGTATCCAATTTTTGTGGCACACCGAACCTGATGCGCCACAAAATGACCAATTTATGTGGCGCACCCATCTGATGCGCCACAGAATGTCGACTTTCTGTGGCGCACCCAGCTCATGCGCCACATAATGTCGACTTTTTGTGGCGCACCCGATCCCATGCGCCACAGAAAGTAATATTTCGGTGGCGCACCCGAAACCATGAGCCACCGAAATATGACTTTCTTTGGCGCATGCAAAAGGATGCGCCACAAAAAGGCTTTTCTGTGGCGCATGCAATTTGGTGCGCCACAAAAATGACTCCACCTATAAGCCTTTTTCTACTAGTGGAAGGTGCATCCCCGAGTATTCCAGGAAGGGGATCGGGTGCTAAGGCTGATACAGCGTACAGCCGGGAGGCATAAACTTTCACCTCCATGGGAGGGGCCTTTTGTCGTGAGCAAGGCGTTGCACAATGATTCTTATTACCTTGTGGATGCACAGGAAGCTAGAAAAGGTGTAATGGACGAAGCTGGTGAAGAAACCAAGAGGCCATGGAATGTAGCCTTGCTCCGCCCCTTTTACACATAAAGGGCGTAATGTATGTATCTCGATTCCTATCAATGAAATGTCGGCACCTCGAGATGTTACTCGGGGACTGCCTCGCTCAGACTGATTGTTTGTTCTAATTTGCATGTCGGAATCCTCGGGGGGAACCCGGGGACTGCCTATTGTTGTTTCACTATGGTCTTGTCATTTACCCGTTTTATGCATGTAGGCAACCCAGAGAGGATCTCGGGGACTGCCTTGTATTTATTTATGTTTGGTATATGCCCGGAACATTCTGAACTCAGTTTCAAAGTTAAAGTAATGTATGTCATGTGAAATAATCTTGTGACTCGACTGACGAACGCCGAAATGGTAGTCAAGAGCAAAGAGCATCAGGTATGGGAAACACGAAAACGAACTCGGGGACTTGGGATAGGAATTGTTCTGGCATATGCGTTTTACTAACCCGGTTTTTTGGTTTATGCGTCTTATATCGGAAATTTTGCAATTAGAACTCGGACATTTATAAGTATTGTATGCCGTGAATAGGGTTTTGTGACTCGACTGTCGAACACCAGGATGGTAGACAAGAGCAGAAATCGCATAACTACGGTAAACATGAAAGTGAACCCGGGGACTCGCTACAGAATAAACAGACATAACTTGTGCTTCGTTAAAAGCAAAAGTTGACAGGCATAGCTTACGACTTAAAAGTATATTACATCTGCACCCGGCATCCCCGGGATTTAATGTTTAAACGGCTAAGTGTTTTCAGATAAGACATAAGGCGCAACCGGAGAAGTCGGCTTCTCAGTTTGATCGGCAGCAGGCGGCTCGATGTTGGCTTCCTCCGTAGCGGTTGTGGCACTCGGCACAGGCACACCCGTCTCGGGCAACGGAACCTCGGACGGCGGAAGATCGGCAACATCCGGTCAGCGGCGGTCTGGGTGGCGGCAGTTGCCTCGGCATCTCCGGCATCTGGCATCTCAGCATCCGCAGCCCCGGCGTCCTCCGCTTCGCCATCATCTTCATAGTCTGACTCGAAGTCAGACGCAATGAGGCTTGTGATGAACGAGTCGGGATCCGCCCAGCTCGCAAGGCGATGTGCAGTCTCTTGGCGCAGCCGGATCTTTGCCGGGTCCGTGTACCATTCTGAGATGATCCACATGCTCTTAATCACCTCGAGATCGAGTCCCTCGTACCAACTCAGCACATGTTGCAGTACTTGATCGGCACCAGCGCGGGCAGCGCACCGTTTCCAGGCATGAAGCCAGTTACCGGCATCCTAGAGCGCGGTGGCCAACTCGGTAATCGAGAGATTGCCGGTAGCACCAGGCCACAGCACACCATGCGCGTGAACTGCCGCGCTAAGGAGCCCAGTGCCGATCGTCCGGAGAGGGACTATCCGGGCCTTCAGGGTGATGAGGTGATCATCGATATCCCAGGTGTCCGAGACCGGACCCTTCCCGGCCCTCTTCCCTCGGGCAGCAGCGATCGCGAGAGTAGCGGCCTCTCGGGAGTGCTCAAAGTGCCCTTGAGAAAGTAGAACCGTCACACGGACAAACCATGAGGCAATGTCGGAACATAAGAAAACTGAGAAAGAGAACTTGATGTACTTATTGTTCATATCCCGGTTGAGACCGGTGAGCTCGGTAAGCCAAGCGTCCTGCTTCGACCTGAAGAAGGGCCAGCTCGGTCTCGGCAGCATATGCGCTCCTCGGATTGGTCCAAGGTCTCCTTCTGCTTCTTGGTAGCGTCCACAAAACGCGTCTTCAAGTCCGCTGCAGTAGACTTGGCCTTCTCCAGCTCGGCACTCAGCCGTGCGATCTCGGACTGAGCGTCGGTCAGCGCAGACTTTTGATCCACCGAGACCTTGCGCGCGGCATCTCGCTCCTCCCGGAGTCGACACTCTGACGTCTTCGCTTGTCCGAAGTCGGCAAGAAGCCTATGGAAGATGCTGTTGCGTTTTTTGCTGTAGTCATGTGGCAGTATTTATCCGATATCAGTCGCGGGGACTTTTGATTGAGCAAGAGATAATAGCAAGATTTCTTCAAGATCCACACTTGTGAACCGGCTACTCGGTAGAGTTTTGGTACCCAAGAGAGGATCTCGGGGACTGGGAATTGAAAGTTTCTTTTTCAAGATTTGCGCCTAGTAATCTGCTACTCGGTGGAGTCTAGATCACTAAGCACAAATCTCGGTGACTAGGGATTATAGAAGAATAACTTACTTCCACAACTCGGGTAGCATCCAAGACAGCCACCTGGAGGGCGTGCAGGGCTTGCGCGCTGCGGCTTGGGCCAGCAGCATGTAAGTCCCCCGCGACCTCGGAGGCATCAACATCAATCCATGACAAGTTATATTCGTCAACCACGCGTAAGCTGGTGACGGTGGGCGTGTTCGCTGCTCCAACCTCCCGGGATCCTGAGGACACAAATGCACTTACGGACGCTCCAGGGCTTGCAAAGCAGCTGTGGGGATGTCGGCAGGAGGTGGTGGTAGCCCGGAGAACTTACCCGAGGCAGAGGAGCTCTTGGTCAAAGCCAAGTCCTGAGATGAGGACTTCGGAGGAGCATTGGACTTGCCAGAAGCGTCCTTCGGCCTAGAGGCCTGGCTACGCTGTTTCCCGGCTTGGGGATCCGCTTGCTGGGTAGGCTGGTGTGACGCCCTAAAATCGGTACTATGTAGATTTAAGCGTTCCCGCCGAAATCCGCATAATAACGATTTTAGGTCGCCCACCAGACATAATGTGCACGCCGAAACATGCGCATTATGTGGGTGGAATTGTGATAACATTACAATAGTTCCGATACATCCACAAATACAACAGAAGATAAATTACAACAACGACTCGAACGAGTCAAGATACAAATGATACAATACAAAGATTCAAATGACAGCGGAAGCAAAAATAGTATCCGACTACGGATAAGATGCAAATTGGACTAAGAGTCCTGAAGATAAGCGATGGCGCCATATCCCTGCCCAGCCAAGCCAGAGGGATTCCCAAGCTAACGTCGTCAGACTTCAAACCTATTAACTGCACATAAAGCATAACCCAAAGGAGGGTCAGGGCACTCCCTGGCAAGCAAAACCGACTTGCCTACTTTCTACACCATCTCCCGAAGTATAGGGGAGGTGGACTTAGCGGCAGCAGCACTAGCAACCTAAAGAGACACGCTACAACTTCCGTCTCAACAGAGAGGGATAAGAGAGCGCATAAAGTAAACAACTACAACTAACACCAATCATAACCCATTCTCGAATTAACCCCCTCAACCAAGTATGAGGAAGCAATTCAGGAAACTCACACATTGAACAGTTTTAGTTATAATTTATGGTGAAAGTAATTCTATATTACTAGTCAATTTAATTAACATTAATTATGTGTAAGTTGTCTAGATCTTGTTAGCCAGCATCATCACCAAAGTCGTCCATAACCGTGGACACGGCTCATCGATAAGATTATACCCTGCAGGGGTGCACTACTGTACCCATACTCGCATGATCAACCCAAGCAAGCATCAGGGCTTCTCAACACGACTTATTCCTTCACTACAGCAAGTCCAAGTGCCACCCATATGAGTTGTTACCCGCGTCAGGAGTCCGGCCGAATCTCAATTGCGGACTGATTAGTTTGCGACTTCGCCACCATGCGGCTCAAACCACAGTAGGAACTGTCCGCTTCGTGTCGTACTGCACCTATATGACCCCCCGTATCACATAACCTCTCATCATCATCATCGTCATCATCATCATGCACATGCATATGAGCAAATGGAAAAACCGAACTACTTGCGGCACATGGACAAGCTGTAGATCCGTTCAAAGTCGAGGGGGGCTCCATAGGGCCTCCCACAAGTGGTTAGTGCGCTCAAAATTGGATCCGAGTGTCGTGGTATCGGCATAATTGATAGGAGACGGGGGTCCTCTAGCCTACGTATGGATTGTGGGGAAGAAGGTTGGTGTCGTCGAGGTCGGGATTGAACACGGCGAGTTTACCCAGCTTCGGATCCCACAGCGGTGGCGGGATCCTACGTGCTGCTATAATTCACTATGAGGCAATAGCCGTGAACAGGTTACAATGTGTTTGATGCGTATTGAAGCGTGCCCTAAAGGCTTCCTGGTGGCCGGCTTATATAGGCGGCCAGACCCCTGGATACAAGGTAAGTACTTGTCCGGCAAGTAATCAGAGTCCTAGACCTAGCCGGCTTAGTTGCCGCCTTCCGTCTTGGGCTCGGTGGCTTGATGGGCTATGGCCTTCCGCCTTCCTTGGACCGTCCGCCTACTTCCTTGCACGTCAGCTATCTGGGCCGCCCGGCAGGCTTTGGCCTTACCACCCTTGGGCCACCCTGGACTAGCCGGATTGATCCATGCTGGTTATACCCCTAGTTGATATATCCCCAACATTAGCCCCCAGAAAGGTTGAAGTTCTCCAGGCCCCGGCTTCTCCTTGATTCTCCATCTGCCAAGGTTGGCGGCTGCAGGACTTGAACCATTCTGAAAATCAAAGAGGCATGCGTGTCTTGATGTTGACAGGCGGCCGCCTTTGTCCATCATGGGAAAAGACGGCTACTCGGCAATCTTTGCCGAGCATTCTTCTTGACGGTTTCCGCCTAGCCGGCTTCACGACAGTTTGAAAACAGCCTAGGCGGGAATCTCGCCATGATCACAAATTGCGGGAAAGAGGAGGCGTGGAGATCGTGCAATCGTGTGCCGCAACGGATGCGGGACACGTGTCTGACTAAAATGCCGTTGCACAGGGAGCAACGCCTGGCCCTATAAATAGGTAGCCAAACGGTCCATTTTCTTTACCCTGCCTTTGCTCTCCGTGCGCCCTTGTCTCTTACACTTCCTCGCTCCTCGCCTCCGAACGAACTCCGGCGAACTCTTCTCCCCCGGCGACCTTTCCTCGCGGCGATGTCCACCGGTCCCGCTCATTCGACGGCGTCGAGCGGCCCGGCGACCGAGGCCGCGCTTGCGACGCCGATGGGCGGTGCCATTACTCGTCCCGCGGCGGCGGCGACGGCGGGCAATGTCACCGCCGTCGTCCCTCGGACTTCCTCCGCGCGCGCTCCCGCGGCGGGCTCCTCGGCTCCTCCACCAACCACCACGGCAACGGCGACGGCGAACGCCCCCGGCGACGAGGAAGAAGAAGCGGTGGACCTTGGGTCCCGCTACTGGCTGCCTTCTATCATCGACGAAGACGCCCTCCAAGATTTGGAGGCTGTCGGCTACCTCCCCACTCGGGAGGATTGCCGGTGGAGGGCCGCCTTGGGAGACATCATCCCGGCTCCGGAAGCCGGAGAACGGGTAATCCTCACCTCCCACCTGGTCAGGGGAATGGCGCTTCCGCCTTCTGCCTTCTTTAGTGAGGTCTTAGATCACTACGGACTCCAGCCCCATAATATCCAATAGCATATTAGTCTTAGCCGGCTTCACAGCTCTTTTCGAAGGCTATCTAGGTATTAGGCCTAGTTTAGACTTCTTTAGATACTGTTTCCGTTGCCGGCGACAGACGGTGCCGGACGGCGGGCTGGCGACCTGCGGCAGCGTCACCTTCAACTGCCGCCAGGGCCCCCAATGGTATCCTAAGATACCATACCTCGAGTCCGTCAAGGGCTGGACCTCCACCTTCTTCTACTGCCAAGACATGGCAGCGCCGGGCCGTCAAATCGGCATTCCGGCATTCGTCAACGCGCCGCCCATGCCTCGCCCATGCTGGGACGAGGCGGTGCCCAAGTTGACGGAGGAACTCCGCCTTATTCAAAGGCGGATCGAGTTCCTCACGAGGACGATGGCTCCCCCCCAGCTGGATGGGGTCGACACCGTCATTTGCTGGCTCGGCCGGCAAATCCTCCCCCTGCGGTACAGCCCGCACAAGATGTGTCAGTATTCGCCTACTGACACAGCCTCTCTTCGCGTGAGCGAAGAGATATTGCCGGTCGCCGACCTGGCATTCCGGCTCCGCAGCCTCGTCAAGGCGGGGTCGTTGAAGGCGGTCGAGGGTGTGCCCATGCACACCCACGACAATCCTCCCCTCGAGGTGAATATTTTCTTCCTTTGCCCCTTACTTGACAGCTTTGCCGGCTAGGATTGAGTTCCTTTAACATGTCTTCTTTTTCAGCTCTCCGAGTTGAGGGAGGATGACCTGGCTCCCGACTTCTACGAGTCGGAAGCCGGGAAGACGAAGAAGCGCAAGGCGTCCGGCGCTGCTTCCTCCACGGCGAACGCCGAGAGGAAGAAACGGATCGCATCGGCTACCGAGCCGACTCTCGCCAACATTGGCGAGAATGCGGGGATTAACATCCCCCGAAGGTACTTCAACTTTGCCTTTTCCAGATGGCGAACCTTTTGAACATTGGCTGACTTATTGTGCTTGCTTTTTGTTTGACAGGGAAAGGGTCGCAACCTCCCGGTTGACGACCAGGCTCCTTGGCAAAGGAAAGCGGCCGCAAGGCGGCTCGCCGGCCACCTTGCCGCCAACTCCCCCGCTCCACGCCGGCAGCTTCATGGCTGACGCTCGGCGCCAACCTCCAGCTCCGGCTTCAGGTGCTCCGCCAAAGATCCCCTCCACCGATCGCGCGCCGACAACTCCTCTACTACTGGCTGAGGCTACGGCCGATGATGCCGCTCAATCACGCGCCGCCAATGAAGGGTTGCTGGAAACGACTGCCGGCGGGTCTCGGAGGGCAGCTCCGACTGCGGGAGGCGGCAAAGTCAGAGACCCTTGGTCTACCTTTAAGGAGGCCAAGGAGTCAACTTTGGCTTTTGCCGCCTTCGCCTCGCAGGCCTTCGACGACTTGGAGGGCGACCTATCTGTAAGTTTCTACCCCTCCGGCATATACATAGTCTTTCCCCCGAGCACTTAGATGGCTAGTCAAAAGAAACTTTGACTGCCGGCTTAGTGGCTATTCGACAATATGTTATATGCTTTTGGTTCTTCTTGCAGGGCCTTGTGTCTGCCAACGTCGAGCTTGTCTCCTCGCGAGTCGAGATAAACCGGCGCCACCGCGACCTGAAGAAGGAGTGCGAGACCAAGGACAGGCGGATCGCCGAACTGGAGGCGGCCCGCAAAAAAGATGAAGGTAGGGTTGATCCCTTTCTCCAACTATGCTTTTGACCTATGTATCCGTCAATCATTTAGCTTAGCGAATCCATATTTGTAGAACTGCTAGACCACGCCCAGGATATCCTGAAGGCGTCCACTGATATGCAAGCTCTTATGAATGAAGATTCAGACTTGGCGGCCGCCAACTTGGAGTTGAAGGCGGCTCATCAAAAAGAGATGGAGGCCCAGCAACTCAAGTTTGCGCAGGAATCCAGCCAGCTCACTGGTGAGCTGGAAAGTCTGCGCAAAAAGTTGGCGGAGGCAGAGAAGATGGCTGCGGAAGAGATATCTAAGCAGACTTCTCGCGCCCAAACTGCAGAGGACGCGCTGGCAACTCATATGATTGAGTTGTCGGCTTTCCATAACTCGGTCCTTGGTAATTTCTCGCTCCTTTTTTGATACTGCCATGTTGCTTTAGCCTGAGCCAAACTTATGGCTTTATTTTTGATGCAGTTCCCGCCGGTTTAGGCGATGACAAGGTTGTCAGCCCCCGCCTGGATCGCCTTGCGCGTCTGGGCGAGCTGATCGCCGAGACTTTGGCGGCGTCCAAGCGTTTTGCCGCCAAGTTCTTCACTTCGTCTGGCAGCCAGGAGCCGACCGAGTTCTGCGACGTGCCCGCCATCTTGGAGCAGGCGACCAAATTGCACAAAAGCTCGCTGAAGTCGGCGGCGCGGGGAGGAGCCAAGACTGCCCTTGGGTTGTTCATGGCGCACTACCCCGAGGCGGAGATAGAAGCCGTCACCGAAGGCATGCCGTCGACTTACGAAGACGGTAGCGAGGTTGAGCCGGTCGCTGTGCTGGACAGCGTTGCCGGCTACGCCACGCGAGTCGCCGACATGGTGGATACTTCAATCTTCTACCGGCGCCATCCTGTGCCTGGCGGAGAGGGAGCTGAAGCTGCCGGCGCGGCCGAGGCGGAGGGGAGTGATAGTTCCGGGGCTGAAGTTGTCAGCCCCCAAGCCTGATGTAGACGCTCCCCCGAGCCATATCTTTTTTCTGTCCTTGCCTCCCACCAGCCTTATTTTGTCGTCCCCTGAAACAATGCAACATTTGTAATATTTGTATATACTTTTGCTGTTGCCTTGTTAGGCGGAGACTAGCTGACAAGTTTTACTTTGTCTTTATTTATATGGCCCGCCTTAATTTTACCCTGACTTATATGCTTGACTTTTTGTATGTTGACGAAACCTCAGCCGGTAACTTTAGCTGAAACAACCAGGGCTAGACCATTTGTTTAGAATCAGAGACCAAAGCCAACATGTTGGTGTCAAAGACATACTACTAGGCGAACCACATATAAGTAATCAGAGGCAAAGGAATTAGGCGGCGCAAAAAGTTTGTTTTTGCTTTGGGTTGGCTCGAAAGCTGCAAGTATCTACCAGTTTGAACCTTTGCACGGAGCTAGAAAATAGGTAACTTAGATACATAGGGGAAATATGATTGCAAGAAAAGATAAAAGATGGCATGCATCTCAACACAGATGAGGAACCATAGACTTTTATTTCATAATCATATTTAACTTATTACAATTATAAATTGCTAAGTGTAGAAAGGACGTAGCTGCTCAATATTCCAAGGCCGTTTTGTTTGCTCGAACGGGTCGTCAATGCCTCTCTTGCGCTTGGTTCCCCTTTTTCCTGCCGCCTTCTTGCGCATTTTCTTTTCTTCTTCGTCGCGGATATCGTCTAGGTAGTAGGAACCATTGAGCAGCGCCTTTGTGACTATAAACGGTCCTTCCCATGGCGGGGATAACTTGTGCAAGCCTTTTCTATCTTGAATTAGGCGGAGAACCAGGTCACCTGTTATGAAGCTTCGCTTCCGCACTCTCCGGCTATGATAGCGGCGGAGTTGTTGCTGGTACAAGGCGGAGCGATGGAGAGCGACGTCTCTTTCCTCGTCTAGCAGGTCTAGGCTATCCTGTCTTGCACCTTCTACGTCTTGCTCGACGTAGGCTTGAACTCTTGGGGAATCGTACTTCATGTCGGTAGGTAGCACTGCCTCTGCGCCATATACTAAGAAGAAAGGAGTGTAGGCGGTGGATCTGTTCGGCGTTGTGCGCAAACTCCATAATACCGACTGTAACTCATCTGCCCAAGCGCCGACTGCCCTATGTAATGGAGCTTCGAGACGAGGCTTAAGTCCTGATAGGACTAGGCCGTTTGTACGCTCTACTTGCCCATTGGATTGAGGGTGTGACACGGATACCAAATCAAGCCGGATGCCCAGATCATTGCAGTATTCTTCTATATCGCCTTGAGACAAATTGCTGCCATTATCGGTGATAATGCTGTGTGGAACTCCAAACCGAGAGATAATTCCCAAGAGAAAGTTGGTGGCTGTTCGTGCGTCAAGTTTGGTGATCGGTTTGGCCTCGACCCATTTGGTGAACTTGTCGACAGCGACCAATAGGTGAGTGTACCCACCGCGCGCCTTTTTGAAGGGACCCACCATGTCTAAGCCCCAGACCGCGAACGGCCAGGTGATTGGGATCGTCCTTAGCTCCTGTGCCGGCAAGTGAGGTTGACGGGCGTACAACTGGCAACCTTTGCATGTTTTGACGATGTTCTCGGCATCTTCTTTGGCGGTGAGCCAGTAGAAACCTTGGCGGAAAGCTTTGGATACAATGGACCTAGCGGAAGCATGATGCCCGCAGGCGCCAATATGTATGTCCTTCAGAATTTCCCGGCCTTCCTCCGGCTGTATGCACCGCTGATAGATGCCACATGTGCTTCGCTTGTATAGCTCGCCTTTTATTATCGTGAATGCTTTGGCTCGCCTTATGATCTGCCTTTTTAGCACCTCATCGTCCTCCGGCAACTTTTGGTCGATTAGAAAATCGAGATATGGGACCGTCCAATCCGGCAGTGTTAAGTAGACAGCGAGACTTGCCGCTTCTACCGGTTCTTCTGAGTCGGGGTCCATCAAATCGGCGCCTTTAATGGATGGCTTGTGCAATTGCTCCAGGAAGATATCTTTTGGTACCTTTTTGCGTTCCGATCCCAATCTTGCAAGTGTGTCTGCCGCCTCATTCTCAGCTCTTGGAACATGTCGGACTTCGTAGCCTACGAAGTTTTTTGCCAATTCGTCAACTTTGGCTCTGTAAGCCGCCATTGTTGCGCTTTTCGCATCCCATGTTCCGCTTACTTGTTGTGCGACCAAATCTGAGTCGCCGTAACAGAGGTTTCTTTTGACGCCTAGGTCGTTTGCCACGTGTAACCCATGAAGCAAAGCTTCGTACTCGGCAACATTGTTGGTTGTTGTGAAGTGGATTTGTAACACGTAGCTAAGCTTGTCACCTTTAGGCGTACGTAGAACGACTCCAGCCCCCGAGCCTTTGAGCATCTTTGATCCGTCAAAGTGCATGACCCAATATTCTGACTCGGGGAGTGCTGTTTCCTCCATAGCCTCTGTCCAGTCGGCGACAAAATCTGCAAGTGCTTGAGATTTGATGGCGGACCGTGGTTTATAGACTATATCAAAAGCGGCAAGTTCGATGCCCCATTTGGCGACTCGACCTGTTGCCTCTGCATTGTTGATTATGTCTCCCAACGGTGCCTTGCTGACCACTGTCACTGTGTGTTCCTGGAAGTAATGCCTAAGCTTTCTGGCGGCGAAGAATACACCATAAGCCAGCTTTTGGTAATGCAGATACCTCTGCTTGGAGGCGGAGAACACTTCACTGATGAAGTAGACCGGTCGCTGCTCACACGCCGCGGCTTCGCTCTCCTTTCTTTCCACAGCCAAGACAACGCTGACAACAGCTCCTGTTGCCGCGATGTACAGCAGCATTGGTTCCTGTGATCGAGGTGCTGCCAATATCGGAGCGGATATGAGGGCCTCCTTAAGTTGTTGCAAGGCGGCGTCTGCCTCTGCTGTCCACTCGAAGTTGTAGGATTTCTCTAGTAGCCGGTAGAGAGGCATTGCCTTTTCCCCTAGGCGGCTTATGAAACGACTGACGGCTGCCGCCGATCCGGCTAGGTGCTGCACGTCCTTCAGACAAGTAGGTCTGGATATGTTTTGTATGGCCTTGATCTTCTCCGGGTTAACCTCAATTCCTCGTTCTGAGACGATGAACCCAACGAGTTTGCCGGCTGGGACGCCGAAAACGCACTTGGCGGGATTGAGCTTCATCTGATACCTCCGGAGGTTCTGAAAAGTTTCTTCCAAGTCCTCTAGGAGATATGCCTTCTTTTTTGACATTACCGCGATGTCGTCTACATAGACGTGAACATTGCGACCGATTTGTTCGTGCAGGCAATTTTGCATACAGCGCTGGTATGTTGCCCCTGCATTCTTCAGGCCAAAAGGCATGGTAATGTAGCAGAAAGTCCCATATGGAGTTGTGAAAGATGTTTTCAGTTGATCTGACTCTCTCATCTTGATTTGGTGGTATCCTGAGTAGGCATCCAGAAAACAAAGCAGCTCGGAGCCTGCTGTGGAGTCTACGACTTGGTCAATCCTAGGCAGCGCAAAGGGATCCTTTGGGCAGCACTTGTTAACACCAGTATAGTCGATACACATCCTCAGCTCTTTATTCTTCTTTGGGACAAGTACAGGATTTTCCACCCAATCGGTGTGTACAACTTCTTTTATGAAATTGGCGGCCTTCAGCCTATTTATCTCCTTCCCTATGGCCTTGCGTCTTTCATCTCCAAAGCGTCTTGTTGCTTGCTTCACCAGCTTGGATCCTTTTATGACGTTGAGTGAGTGCTCGGCAAGTTCCCTCGGTACACCAGGCATGTCGGAAGGCGACCATGCAAAGATGTCACGATTCTCACGGAGGAACTCGACGAGCGCGCCTTCCTATTTGCTGTCAAGGTTGGAGCCGATGACAACTTGCTTAGATTTGTCACCTGGGATGAGGTCCGCCTTTTTGGTGTCTTCTGAAGCTTCGAAAGTCTTCTTGACATCCATCTTTGGCTTTGGCATGGAGTTGTCTGAATCCGCCCCGAGCAGCGCGAGTTCTTCCTTGTAGATGACGGCTTCTGTGAAGGCGGCCATGCCACGCTCGCACTCCTTGGCTTTCTTGAAGTTGCCGGAAACCGTGATGGTTCCGTTTTCCCCCGGCATTTTAAGCTTGCTGTATATGTAGCACGGCCTTGCCATGAACTTGGCGAAAGCCGGTCGTCCGAAGATTGCATGATAGGCGCTTTTGAAGGGGACAACTTCGAACCGGAGGAACTCTGAGCGGTAGTTCTCTTTTGGTCCAAAAGTTACCTTCAGCCTGATGCTTCCCATTGACTTTGCTTGCCTGCCGGGCACTATGCCATGAAATGTGAGGTTGCTGTGATCCAGCTGATCCTCTGACAGGTTCATGCGGCTTAGCGTGTCGTAGTACAGGATGTTGAGGCTGCTGCCGCCATCCATGAGTACCTTTGTGAGTCTGAAGTTGTCGACGACAAGGGCGTACTTGCCTGGGTGAGGGACGTGATCAGGGTGGTCGGACCGGTCCCAAGTGATTGTTGCCTCCGACCAGTTCAAGTACTGAGGGACGTCCGGCATTGTCACGTTGAGTTCGCGCATCTCCGCCTTGTCTGCTTTAGCCGAAGGCGTGCCAACAAAGCACACAAGAGATTCTTTGACCTTCGGATACGGCTTCTTTTTCTTGGCGGTTGCGTCCTCTTCGCTTGAGATAGACATGTCGTCGTCATCCTCATCCTCCTTGCTGTCTTTCTTGTCGTTCTTCTTTGACTTCCAGCCGACTGTGGGATCCTTTTTGAAGTCGTCCATGAAACGGCACTCTCCAAGCATGTGGTTGACCTTGCCCAATGAGGCGTGGATGGGACACGGCAAGAGCTTTGCCTGTTCGTAAGTGATTCGCGCCGCCTTAGGCCCTGAGCTGGCTTCGCGATTATCTTTCTTATTTTTCCACTTCTTTTTGCCGGCGTTTCCTTGGAACGCTACGGCTACCTCATTGGAAGGACCGGCTTTGTCATCCGCCGCCTGTTTGCGCTTGTTGTTCCGCTTTGGTATGATGTTGACGTCTGGGTCATCGTCCCGGGCGTCGTCATCCGCCGCCGCGTATTGGGCGGCTAGGTTGAGCATCTCACCAAGGTCCGTGATTTGCTCGCGGACGAGCCTATGACGGAGCAAGGACTTCTTCTGTAGGCCCGTGTAGAAGGCATGGATAGCCTGTGCGTCCGAAACACCATGGCAGTTGGCCTTTTCGGATATCCAGCGGCTGACAAAATCTGTCATGGTTTCGTCCGGCTTTTGGATACAGCGCTGCAAATCCGTGTAGGTATTTGGACGCTTGTATGTTCCTTGGAAGTGCTGGGAGAAAACCTTTTCCATGTCGTACCAGCTATGGATGGACATTTCAGGAAGGTTGTCGATCCAAGCTCTTGCCGTGCCTTCCAACATGAGAGGTAGGTAGCGGACGGCAATATGGCTGCTCCCGCCGGCGATCTCTATGGCCATGGCGTAGTCGGAAAGCCATGAGTCCGGCTTAACAAGGCCGTTGTACCTAGAACAGTTTTTTGACACTGATGTCATGTCCTTGGGGAACGGCTCTTTGCGGATGGCGTCACCGAAGCACTTTGGTCCAGAATATAGCGGCTCCTTTCCTCTTGCTATGTCTTGTAGGCGGTGTCGTGCGTCTTTTGGATCGAGCTGACGTGCGCCTCTGTTTGCGTCCGGCTCGTCCTGCGCCGCCCGGCTTATGCTGCGCCTGGGCCCTTCTACCTCCTCTCTCCTCTTGCTGCCAGTGCTATGCTGCGGAGACCGGCTGCGGCCTCTCCTTGGAGGGTCGTTGCCGGCATCTTTTCTAGGCGGCTGCCTGTTGTTCCGGCTACCGCCATTGTCGCGTCTTGGCTGAGGTGGAGGTGGTAGGTCTCCTCTGCTTCCCGTCCTTGAATTCTTGTCCCGCCTTTGTTTTGGCGGCGGTGCCTTCTTTGGAGGTGGCGTTGCCTTCCTTTTGTCGCCATGGCTACTGGAGCCAGACGGGCCTTCGGGGTCGGCACCTGGTGCAGCTTTGCACTTGCCTGACTTAGACTCTAGGTCTCCCCCGCGGGCATCCGCCATGTGGCCGTAGGAATCAGCGCGAGCTTGTTGTTCTAGGGCCTTGCTTACGAAGTGTCTTGCGTTGGCCAACTTCTCTTCCGCCGTGTAAGTGTTGTCATCCAGGGTATCTAGCGCGGCAGCCGCGTTGAGGATAGGGGTGCAGAAGACAACATCCCCCCTTCTATCCACTCGCTGTGGTGCCGTACGCCAATCGAACCCTAGGTCTTGAGCCGCTTTCGTTGCTTGCGTAGGCGGCTCTTTTCCACGGCGGTTTTTTGATGACCTTTTCTCCTCGAAGAGTTGCCGGTTTGTTTTGGCCGACATCTTCTCCTGCTCTTACTTGATCTTCTTCGCAAGGCTCTCAACGTGCTCCTCTCTTTTTTGCAGGAAGTCAGAGTGCTTAAGCATGTTAAGCCTAAGCTCTTCCACTTCGTCGAGTGGGGTGTTTTTGTTCACCGGAGTATTCATGATCTCGTCTACTTCTTTGATGACGGAGAGCAAATCCATGGGTTTGCTGCTGCCGCCTTTCTCGAGGCCAGTTTTCTTCTTTGCGCACACCTTGTCGGAACTTTCAATGAGTTGGCCGGCAGTGGTGTCTCCGGCTTCTTCCGCCGGCTTGATTTGCGCTTCCGAAGTAACTGGGGTTGTCTCGTGACCGACAACAACCATCATAGCCAGCTTGTCAGGCATGTCTGTATCCGCTGTACCCTCTGAGGGAGCCGGATTTCCACTGGAAAAGCGGGTTTTGATCTTCTCTTCGAAGAGACTAGCATCATCATCGGAGTCAGAGTCTATGTTGACTTGAACGGTAGATCTGGATCCGGCATCTGACATCGCATCCTCCTGCAGAGCAGGGAGGATTGATTCAGGATCGTTGTTTTCCGGCTGGGAGTCGGATCCCAGTCCGACAACTCCGACGAAGTGGAAATCAGATTCGGCCGACTCCTGGGAGAAGGCGGATTCAGATCCATCTTGCCGGTCGACTGCTTTGTCGAAGGGTTGGTGGGTGGGGTTGTAGAAACGCGGTAGGCCGTACGCCTCTGGCGTGTACCCGATGAAGATGTCGATCCCTCCGATCGGCACGATTGCGCATCCGATAAGGTAGTCGTCCGCCGGGAGCCAGGACTCATCCGAGTTGACGTAGCTATGGCCGTCAAACCTTGTGACGCGACCGACGGCGATCTGCTTGCCCACGCCGCCAAGTGTTCCCGCCTGGAACGTGACGCCAGGAACCTTATTCCCCACGGTGGGCGCCAACTGTCGTGGTATCGGCATAATTGATAGGAGACGGGGGTCCTCTAGCCTACGTATGGATTGTGGGGAAGAAGGTTGGTGTCGTCGAGGTCGGGATTGAACACGGCGAGTTTACCCAGCTTCGGATCCCACAGCGGTGGCGGGATCCTACGTGCTGCTATAATTCACTATGAGGCAATAGCCGTGAACATGTTACAATGTGTTTGATGCGTATTGAAGCGTGCCCTAAAGGCTTCCTGGTGGCCGGCTTATATAGGCGGCCAGACCCCTGGATACAAGGTAAGTACTTGTCCGGCAAGTAATCAGAGTCCTAGACCTAGCCGGCTTAGTTGCCGCCTTCCGTCTTGGGCTCGGTGGCTTGATGGGCTATGGCCTTCCGCCTTCCTTGGACCGTCCGCCTACTTCCTTGCACGTCAGCTATCTGGGCCGCCCGGCAGGCTTTGGCCTTACCACCCTTGGGCCACCCTGGACTAGCCGGATTGATCCATGCTGGTTATACGCCTAGTTGATATATCCCCAACACCGAGGACAAAATCTCAGTTCCTAGGTCGACATTGAGCAGAACAAAGCACCTCGCAAGGCCTTCGGCCTGGTGCCTTATCATTTAATTATAATATCCCAATATAAAACACCATTTTATTAAGGTAGAATAATTCTATCATACTAAGCAGATGAAACATAAGACCAACCGACGACTCGCACAACCAACTCTAAGCATGCACTACGACTCGCAAGGCCAACAGATAAACATGCAACGGGTATTAGGTTGTGGGGATAAAGTTGTATGGGCTGCAGGATAAACATGTGATGGGATCGCAGTTCAAGAATCGATAACTAGGGTAGCAGAGATCAACGGCAAGAATGATAGACAATGTATAGGTAAACAAGCAAACTTTGCTTGCCTGGAATCCTGCATGGAAGCAGATCTTGTCGTGGCTCACACATCTCAACGTCTTATCCGCGAAGAAGCAACAAACACTGGAAGCGCAAAAGATGCATTTTACAACTATGGCAAAAGATCCAACATGATCATGGGACAGATGAATGACAAGGCAGGATGCAATGCGAGATGCACTTAATCCAAATTAAGCGGAACCGGGATTCCGACAATTAATATTTAAATGCAAGTTATTTATTTACCAGCAATATTAAATGTTGGTTAACATGGTAACACATGGCATGGGTGATCTAATTAAATTAAATGGAATAGGGCATTATATATTTATTACCCCACACATTCCATAATTATTATTTAGTTGAGATACTGCACGACCAAACCCAAGAGATGCAACACATGCAAGTATGATGCGATATGCACAAGATAGATAACATTTAATAAAATAGGTTTAGGGTTAGGGTTTGGGTCCGTACGTCGGACCGGGTGAACTAGGGTTCGAAACCGACGTCTTCGGTCTGTAGAGGAAGTAGTCGACGTCGGGGAAGTAGTCGTCGCGGAACCGGGGCATCGTCGTTTGTCGGTGTCGTGGAAGTGGTCTGGTAGTCGTGGCATGTAGGAGGTCGGCAATCGGACACCAGAAAGAAAGCGCGCACGGGCAGGCGCCGCGACACGGACACAAGGAGTAACGGCGACGCGACACCGGAGGGAGCACACGCACGCGCACGGGCAGAACCTCGAAGGGTGGACAAAACGGGCAACAAAAGTGACGCCGGGGTCGTGCGGGAATTCCACCGAGCACCTTGCAGGCGGCGGACGCGGGGACACCACCGGACGGAGAAAAGAGGCCGGCGTGGAGCGGAGCCACGGAGCCGACTGCGAGCACGCGCACGGAAGTGGGCGCGCACATGGGCGGCGTGGAGCGTGCGGTGGAGCAGCGGCGCGATGAGCGCGGCGGGGAGGCGGCGAGCGCGAGCGGCGCGGCGCGGGCGACGGCGGCGCGCTGCGGAAGGCGGCGGTGCGTGGCGGCTGGCAGCGGCGGCGCTGCGTGCGGGGCGGCCGGAGCAGGGGGCACGCGGAGGAGAAGGCGCGGACGGCGGCGGCGGGGAACGGTGCGGCTCGGGAGCGATGGCCGACGGGAGGAGCTCGGGGGCGCGCGGCCTGGGAGGCGCGCGCGGCGGCGCGGGAGGCTGGGGAGGCCCAGGGCCGGCGGCGGCTGGCGGCGGGGAAGAAGGAAGGCCGGCGCGGGGGACGGCGCGGGAGGCGCGGCGTCGGGCGCGGCGCACGGGCGGCGCGGCGCGCGGCGGCCCGGGGAGGCGCGGAGGCGGGGGAGAGGCGACGGGCGCGGGGTGCTCGCTCGGAGCGCTGGCTCGGGCTGGTTGCGACGGTTGGTGTGGGGGCGACGGGAGGATTTGGTGCGCTGCGGGAAGAAGAAAGAGAAAAGAAGGAAAGAAAGGAAGAAAAGAAGGAAAGAAAAAGAAGAAAGAAAAGAAAAGAAAAAGGAAGGGAGAAAAAGGAAAGAAAAAGGGGTGGAAGGACTTTTGGAAAATCCCAGAAAAAGGAGGAGGGTGTATGATCACCGAAATAAGGTACCAAGTCGTCCATAACCGTGGACACGGCTTTCCGAAAAGATTTACCCTGCAGGGGGTGTAACTACCCACACACGCCAACCAACCGATACGCCAGCTATTAGCACTCTTCCGGGGAGTGCCGGCAGGAGGGTTGGCCACGACCTTTCCCAAGCTTCGCCTATGTCCATGAGCCACAGCAGTAGATCTGACCACGCGCAGCGGTCTCTAGTGCGGGTTGCCAGGGTCAACATCTGGACCGCAGCCCTGTTGCCCCAGCCCTAATCATCTTCCATCCTTCTTTTCTTTTACCTCAGACGCAAATGGAAAACTCGAACTAGTGGCTTCACGTAGTAGGCTAGACAAGTTGGGGTCGAGGGGTTTCCGAACCCTGTGTGGATGCACGAATAGTCTTGGTTCCGAACCTAGGAACTTAGTTCCTAGTATCGACAAGAACGAGACAACCCACCACAATCCCATTGTGGCCTCTCATCCAAGTCTTTAGCATATTCAACACATCTTCGATCATCCCACGTCATCCTTCATGACAGCTCCTTCACTGCTCCAATTCATCAACCGGACGGAGAAGATAAAAGATCTAAGCATGGCTTAGCATAGCAGACTCTTGCGATGCAACACTTAGGACAGTCTATACCTCCACTCAAAACAACATTTGAATCGCATGCATAATACCAGAATCAAATACTTTGAGATCTTATATGTGCAGATAAGAGGTTATGCTTGCCTTGCTCTTCGATAACAAGATATAACACTTTTGGGAATCTTCGGCTTCACTTGATCGAGATAACCAGAAATAACTCTTCATAGATATCCTCTTAATTTGACCATCGACAATTCATCAGGCCTTCGGTGTTGTCGAACTCCACTTTGGATTCGCATTCTACCGCGAAAAACGAAACACCGGAAAAGAAACGAGAAACAACATTCAACCATGGCATCGATGCAATGCGCACAATGCATGAAATGACAAGTTAAAGTATTGAAATGTAAATCCTACACATGGAAGATCATTTTAAATGGAGTTGGAATGCCCGAGAGGTGCCATTCGACAAATTCCATATTTAAAAGAAAGGGTGTAATTTGTTCCTCTATTATAAACATAGTTCAAAGTTGTTTAAATATGCATGATTTGGACATAATTAAATAGATCTTATTTTTCTGCAAATTTTGATATAAAAATCACATTTTTCTGATTTAAAATGAATTACTTATGAATTTCCAAAGATTAAACAAATTTAAATTAATTTGAAATCTTTATGGAATTAAATAAATAATTTGGGACCCACATGTCAGATATTTAATAATTACAGAAAACATTATTTGGAAATGATTAAATCCCTGACAAACAGGGCCCACCTGTCAGAGATTTAACAATTTCAGTAAATGAATAAATGATTTTCAGAAAAGAAAAGGGCTCGCTGACATCATGATGATGTCAGCAATGGAGCTGAGCTCCCTGTCGAGCACGGATTCATCAAATCCGAGCGCGAGGGGCGAGTTGAGGACGCGCGTGAGACGCGCGCAGGCGAGGGGAGCCAGAAACGGGCGGCGCCGCTAGCAAAAGGTCGCCGGAGACGGCGGGATGGTCGCCGGAGCGGAAGCCGACGGCGGCGCTCGGCGAGAAGAAGAACCAGGAGGAAAGGGAAAGCGCGGAGAGGTCCTGGAGGACCGCAAGCTCACCAGGAGCGCGATGGAGAGTTCGGGGAGGCAAGGGGAGGTCGGAGGCGGCCGGAATCATCCGCGGAGGCCGGCGGCCGGAGTTGGGGAAGACGGCACGGGGCGGCCAAATTCGTCACGTCCCAGGCTTCCCAGCACGAACGGATGGAGGAGGAGGTGGAGAAGATCACGGCGGTCCTGCGGAGCGTCTCGCCGGAGCAAGGCGTTGCCCGGAGCGGCCGGGAATCGCCGGCGAAGCCGGAGCTAGGGTTTCGGCCGTGGTGAGGAATTGGAGAAGAACGGAAGAGGAGAAGAAGAACTGGGCTTCTCCGGCGGCGGGGGAGGTACTTGTAGGGGTCTCGACGTCGGCGGCGGGGATCTTGACGCAGGGGAGGCGACGGACGGCGGAGGAGGCGACACGGCTTCGGCCGGTCCTTCTGGCGGAGGAAGAAGAGAGAGAAAGAAAAGAGCATTTTCAAAAAAAAACCTGGAGTTTTAGAAAACCACAAAACTTTTAAAACCAGACCCCTGGTTTGGAAAATAAATGGTTTGACGGCCTTTTTGTGAACAGGAAATTTATACAAAAATACCAGGAGACTCAGAATTTCACAAGGAAGCCATTGGCAACTTTGGATTTTGAAAATTTTGAAATTCTTTTAACACATTTTAGATAGCAAGTGGTTTAGTCCACTTAGGGCTTTCTCTTTTAATTTTTAAACTCAAATTTTGTGCACATCTTAATTAGATGCAAATGATGCTCATGATGCACAAACAAATCTTAATTATCCAATTAGCAAATTTGGGGACGTTACAGATCTATCCCCCTTACAAGAATCTCGTCCCCGAGATTCCTTGGGTAGGAAAAGAGATACAGAGAGGAAGGCTACACCGGTATTTGATGCTCTTGTCGATCTCACGACGATCTACTTTCTCGAAGACATTGATCTTTTACTTCAGGAATGATTCCGTACTTCATGTCTCGTCGGACGGTCCTTCAACTACACCAAAGAGAAGAGGGAAATAACTCTAGAACGAGGATCTTCATAAAGATCGAGTATCTCATGGTCAACTCAAGGGAGGAGTGTGCAAAACAACTCTTGGGCTAACTAGCATGAAACACATCAAGGTAATGGATGGAAAGGAAGAAGTTTCAAGTTGATAGACAACAGTTACACGAATTAGAATATGAGCTTTGCACAAGGCTAAGATAGATTAACGAGATCTTGATACAACAAAAGAAGGAACCCTTTTCAGATTTGAATCATTTGGCTTACAAGATGTTTGCCATATGATTAAAAGTCCAGGGTCCTGAGATGACTGACAAATTCACACAATGTGTGAGTTGAAAAGAATTTCAAGTACAAGCAAAAGGAAGGAAGAACTTATCAACAAAATGTTGAAGATCACCATGAAAAGAGAATTCTCATGATGGATATGTTATCAAAGGATAAGTAAAGGATCAGAAGGATCAATCGAGAGACATTCAGAATCTCCGAGATCATCGGAGAAGGGAACTTCTTCTTGATCTTCTAGATACCCATTTCAAGCTCATGATAAGTCTTAAATAGGTGAGGAGGTAAACATTGGGCTTTGGAAAGATAAATTCCATAAGGTCAACTTTTAGAACAAGCCGCACAACAATCCTCATGGGGAGTGGTTATTCTTGTAGATTCCAGGAATTTCAGCGATAGGCCTTCCGACTAATTGTGTCAACCACATCATCAATCTTGACGGAGTTACAAAAGGACCTATGTCGAAATCCTTGAGGAACACCAACCATCGTTGCTGCTTGAGATTCAGCTCTGGCTAGTTGGGATGAAAGTTCAGACAAGAACGTCCGAACGGAGAGGTACAATGGTTAACATCGAGGAAAGGTTGCAGATTCTCAAGATGTGGACAACAATGTCAAGCTCGATAAGATGAGCGAGATTGCAAGAATCATGCATTAGCAATTTGTCAAAAGACAAATGCACCTACATGATTAATATGCAACGAACACAATTGAGTCCTTCTTGGGAAACAACAAAGAAGATAACGAAGTTTTCCAACTTCTTCTCATTCTTGATCCAATCAGTCGGTGGCTTGGTGTGCATAAATGACTTCTTCAAGGTATGCAGGTAACAACCTGTCATCCCAAGAATAATCCGCACATGCATGACCGACTAGAGATGATTCCAAGGGAAACAAAGGAAAACTCTACTTGGACTCACGGCGACATCTTTCAGCAAATGCATGTGAACCAGAAGAGGTTACTTCTAACATCCAGAACACACACTTTGTGATGACACAAAGATGGTTCTCAAAAGTTTCCAACGTTGTTGCCAAAGGTTCATAATGATCCTCTTCAGACATGGAGGTAATAAGAATGTTATCGATGGGCTCAACAACAATCTTACTAAGATACTCCAATAAGATGGAATAATCTGATATATGAACGAGGCAGAAATATTGGTCAGACCAAGGACATGAAGATGTAAGCTGGCGGAACACCATAGGTAAAACATCATCAACGATGGTCCATGGGACTGAGTTTGATTTGACGATAGACCAAATCAATTCAAAGATTGGGATGATAGCAAATCCATTAGGATATACCATCTTGCTTCAACACGACAACACGGGTAGAAAGGAGTCTTGCTTATCAAAGCAAAACGATTTGGCCTTAAGAGCGTTGGTAAAACCTAACTCTTTGACCGAGTATGTGCACCAGAACAACGGACTTGGCAGCACAGTCAACTTCACTTAGTGACCGGATAACCAATCACACAAGGAAGGAATAAAATGTCCTTATATGTCAGAGCAATGCAAATTGCTAAGAATAGTTGATAATCACATCAATACACTCGCCATAGCATTCCGAGCACGAGCAGCTAGGAGAAAAGCGTGAGTAAGGACATGAAAAGCATCACTTCATCAATAAAGTCATGAGACACATCACGACCTTTTGATATACAAGATGGTGACACCTTGAGATGGAACATATTAGAAGCAAACAAAGCATCTTAATCTGTAGGCTACAACACTTTGACCTGGTCCTAGAAATGGACGAGGTACGGGAGCTTGTTTCTCCCTGACATCCCGAAGTGGAATGTCACGACGGACCGCAAGAGCAACATGCGTTAGTACACCAATGCACATTTACAACTTGGATGCCAAGTGGCATACACGGGTCCGAAGACAAACACGAAAGAAGGAACTTTCTCAGGAAAACCCTAAGATGCAGATGATCAAGTTAGCATACATATGATAACTCGTTCTGATATGAAAGGTGTGGCAGAGTCACCAACTTAGATGTGAGACTCATAAAGATCACTCTTGTCGTGATCCTTTTGGTTCCATGACAGAACCTCTGCCAAAGCTAGTGGAAGGAGTAAACCTTGGATGTCGTAGGTCAATTACGACAAAACCACCTGCTGGAAGGCTAGCTAGAATTGACATTACTAGCCCTTCTGAGGTTGCAAGCATTCCTCAGGGATCAACAGAATGGATCTTGGGTTAAAGGTCAGCATCATGTACTGATAGAGTGAGCATCACATGGGTAACAACCAACATGACTCAACACACCACCAACCGCACAATCTGGGACCTTCGGTTCAAGTCCAGGATGAAAAACGAAAGAAGGAGTAACTACCATTCGAGTGTCACAAAGGTACAATGATGTAGTAATCACGAGATAGCTTCAGAGACCAACCACAGCTTCTGAAGTATCAAAAGGAGGAAAGGAGATCTTCAAAGTGAAAGGAATTTGAAACATTGGAATATAATGATGTAGAAACGACAAGGTTGAGAGATCAAGAGGGAAATGAATCTCTCTTGTCAACAAGGGAAAGACGGATCAAAGAACACACCAGACTCTAGAAAACTTAACTCTAGGTCAACTTGGCTGAGAAACGACCTGCACTTGATGCACCTATATTTTGAATGACCAAGAGAAGGGGAAGCAAAGCGTTTTACCCAAAACAAGGTAAGGTGACCCAGAATTAGAGCGATACCAGATAAGGAGTAAAAAGAAGCCTGTTTAGATTTTTGGTAAATAGTTTTAGCTTTGAAATATTTTTCACAACCACTAGACTCAACATCGACCAATAGAAAGGTTTTCCTACAGGCGGTCCTGCTCTGATACCAAAACCTGTAGCACCCCCAAGAGCCACGCTAGCCAAATCCGAGACCTTAATCTGAGATAAGCCTAACATAGATCTCGGAAGCCAACAGT
The DNA here is from genome assembly GCA_026929855.1 of Poa annua. Classification (NCBI taxonomy): domain Eukaryota; kingdom Viridiplantae; phylum Streptophyta; class Magnoliopsida; order Poales; family Poaceae; genus Poa; species Poa annua. Next base: position 35,490,326 of record CM049426.1, read on the forward strand.
TGAAAATCGGTAACACAACAGAGACCCTACAACACAAGAAACAATATAATAAGCTCTTAACGGAGCGAAGAAGCAAATATCACGAAAATAAGGTCACTGACCTGTCAATCACCAATACAACGGAAGGCAAATTATGCTATTGGACATAGCAAAACTAGCAAAAGGCCTAAGAGGCCAAAGCATAACGGCGACGTCCCAGTCCAGAGATTCCAGGTTGCCGTCTGGGAACTCCAACCTACTCGTCGATGTCGATGTCCAGAAAACACACCTGTCCAAATAATTGCGCAAGGCTGAGTACAGGAGGTACTCAACAAGACTTATTTAACCTGCTACATATCCGCTCGTTCAGAGAGTATTCATGAATGTCTTTTGCATAAAGCCATCTTTGTTTTCAAATCGAGGGAGGAGAGAATCTCGCATCAATAGACTTTTAAAAGGGGATAAGAGAGTGAAACACAAGCTTCATCCACATCTTTAGTCTCCACCAGACCATCATGAGTTGTACCACCCACCAGAATCACCCCCTCGCTCAACCCGAGGAAGCGATCCGCCCTTAGTTGGCAAGTTTTATACTTAGATTATAGTTGTCTATGATCACCGAAATAAGGTACCAAGTCGTCCATAACCGTGGACACGGCTTTCCGAAAAGATTTACCCTGCAGGGGGTGTAACTACCCACACACGCCAACCAACCGATACGCCAGCTATTAGCACTCTTCCGGGGAGTGCCGGCAGGAGGGTTGGCCACGACCTTTCCCAAGCTTCGCCTATGTCCATGAGCCACAGCAGTAGATCTGACCACGCGCAGCGGTCTCTAGTGCGGGTTGCCAGGGTCAACATCTGGACCGCAGCCCTGTTGCCCCAGCCCTAATCATCTTCCATCCTTCTTTTCTTTTACCTCACACGCAAATGGAAAACTCGAACTAGTGGCTTCACGTAGTAGGCTAGACAAGTTGGGGTCGAGGGGTTTCCGAGCCCTGTGTGGATGCACGAATAGTCTTGGTTCCGAACCCAGGAACTCAGTTCCTAGTATCGACAAGAACGAGACAACCCACCACAATCCCATTGTGGCCTCTCATCCAAGTCTTTAGCATATTCAACACATCTTCGATCATTCCACGTCATCCTTCATGACAGCTCCTTCACTGCTCCAATTCATCAACCGGACGGAGAAGATAAAATATCTAAGCATGGCTTAGCATAGCAGACTCTTGCGATGCAACACTTAGGAAAGTCTATACCTCCACTCAAAACAACATTTGAATCGCATGCATAATACAAGAATCAAATACTTTGAGATCTTATATGTGCAGATAAGAGGTTATGCTTGCCTTGCTCTTCGATAACAAGATATAACACTTTTGGGAATCTTCGGCTTCACTTGATCGAGATAACCAGAAATAACTCTTCATAGATATCCTCTTAATTTGACCATCGACGATTCATCAGGCCTTCGGTGTTGTCGAACTCCACTTTGGATTCGCATTCTACCGCGAAAAACGAAACACCGGAAAAGAAACGAGAAACAACATTCAACCATGGCATCGATGCAATGCGCACAATGCATGAAATGACAAGTTAAAGTATTGAAATGTAAATCCTACACATGGAAGATCATTTTAAATGGAGTTGGAATGCCCGAGAGGTGCCATTCGACAAATTCCATATTTAAAAGAAAGGGTGTAATTTGTTCCTCTATTATAAACATGGTTCAAAGTTGTTTAAATATGCATGATTTGGACATAATTAAATAGATCTTATTTTTCTGCAAATTTTGATATAAAAATCACATTTTTCTGATTTAAAATTAATTACTTATGAATTTCCAAAGATTAAACAAATTTAAATTAATTTGAAATATTTATGGAATTAAATAAATAATTTGGGACCCACATGTCAGATATTTAATAATTACAGAAAACATTATTTGGAAATGATTAAATCCCTGACAAACAGGGCCCACCTGTCAGAGATTTAACAATTTTAGTAAATGAATAAATGATTTTCAGAAAAGAAAAGGGCTCGCTGACATCATGTTGATGTCAGCAATGGAGCTGAGCTCCCTGTCGAGCACGGATTCATCAAATCCGAGCGCGAGGGGCGAGTTGAGGACGCGCGTGAGACGCGCGCAGGCGCGGGGAGCCAGAAACGGGCTGCGCCGCTAGCAAAAGGTCGCCGGAGACGGCGGGATGGTCGCCGGAGCGGAAGCCGACGGCGGCGCTCGGCGAGAAGAAGAACCAGGAGGAAAGGGAAAGTGCGGAGAGGTCCTGGAGGACCGCAAGCTCACCAGGAGCGCGATGGAGAGGTCGGGGAGGCAAGGGGAGGCAAGGGGAGGTCGGAGGCGGCCGGAATCATCCGCGGAGGCCGGCGGCCGGAGTTGGGGAAGACGGCACGGGGCGGCCAAATTCGTCACGTCCCGGGCTTCCCAGCACGAACGGATGGAGGAGGAGGTGGAGAAGATCACGGCGGTCCTGCGGAGCGTCTCGCCGGAGCAAGGCGTTGCCCGGAGCGGAGCGTCTCGCCGGAGCAAGGCGTTGCCCGGAGCGGCCGGGAATCGCCGGCGAAGCCGGAGCTAGGGTTTCGGCCGTGGTGAGGAATTGGAGAAGAACGGAAGAGGAGAAGAAGAACTGGGCTTCTCCGGCGGCGGGGGAGGTAGTTGTAGGGTTCTCGACGTCGGCGGCGGGGATCTTGACGCAGGGGAGGCGACGGACGGCGGAGGAGGCGACACGGCTTCGGCCGGTCCTTCTGGCGGAGGAAGAAGAAAGAGAAAGAAAAGAGCATTTTCAGAAAACCCCCTGGAGTTTTAGAAAACCACAGAACTTTTAAAACCAGACCCCTGGTTTGGAAAATAAATGGTTTGAGGGCCTTTTTGTGAACAGGAAATTTATACAAAAATACCAGGAGACTCGGAATTTCACAAGGAAGCCATTGGCAACTTTGGATTTTGAAAAATTTGAAATTCTTTTAACACATTTTAGATAGCAAGTGGTTTAGTCCACTTAGGGCTTTCTCTTTTAATTTTTAAACTCAAATTTTGTGCACATCTTAATTAGATGCAAATGATGCTCATGATGCACAATCAAATCTTAATTATCCAATTAGGAAATTTGGGGACGTTACAGGGTGGCTGCAAAAAGTAAGGGGGTGGGAAAGAATTTTCCAGGGGGAAACCCTAGGGTTTGCTTAGGTGGGCTTTTGGGCTTTATTTCTCTCCCCTTTATTATTTTTTGTTTTATATTTTTAAAACAAAATCGAAAAAGAATTTGAACATGAAACCTTTACAAAATATTTTTAGTTTTACATAGACAATTTAATAAACTAATTTTTAACATTTGCAAAGGATTTGAAATATCAAAATTTTAATTAATTTGAAAAGCATTTGAATTTATTTGTGGAAATTAAATTTAAATGCAACAATTAAGTTAATGCGATGCTATGTCGATGCAAAAAGAAAAACTCACAAATCAAAAAGGGGATAAATCCCGGGGCGTTACAGCTGGGGAGCGGGCTGCTTCGACGATGGTGTTTTCCGTGAGGCTAGCCGAGTAGGAGCTCGCGGCACAACCTGTTGCGGGGGACTTGGTACATCCGCATCAAAATGCGAAGACGCCACCCGGCGAGGCGTGTCTGGAAGAACGATGCTCTCGGTGGCTGCGGCTTGCCTAGCCGGGATCTCGGTCACCGCGAGCTGACCTCCCGAGGTCCCCTTGACCGTGGCAGCACGGGGGGGTGGAGATATTGGTCATGTCGGGATCAGAGTTAGGGTGACCGGCATCCTGCGCTCGGCGCCGTGGTGGTGAAGGGGCAGCCTGGGTTGGGCTAGGAGACCTGGAACCCGTGAGATGGGAACCAGCGGACTACGGGACGTCAAGCGCCGCTCTGTAATGAAAAGGCATGTTAAAAGGGATCTCGGGCAGGGCCAGGATAGAACAGCTCGGTCTAAGAATAGCATACCCGGAGGACACGGTAGGAGGACCTCTCCTCTGCCGGGGAGGCTTGTCGCCCGGGTGCTTGGTGGTCTTGGTCTTCTTGGTAGCTGCACCCGAGCCACCGGCATGTGCGGCTCTCGGCGCGCTTCGTCGCGACTGCAGGTCCCGGTACCACTGGCAGGGCGTATTTGAGAGGACGGGCGTCAACTACATCAAGTATTTGACAATCATCGTCGCCATCTTCATCAGATTCGACTTGGATAGCCTCTTGAGCTGAAGGCTTACCCGGAGCGGCAGCACGGGCAAGGGGAATCGAGAGGTGGTCCTCGCCATCAGGATCCTCCTCCGGCATCCTTTCGGGCACCGGGAAGTTGGCGGCGAACTTGTTCCCGGCATGCATCTCGTTCTCTTTTATTTGCCTCTCGAACAACTGCAATAAAAAAGGGAAGTCAGCAAGTGGAAAGGGTATCGGTAGATTACAGTAGCCGGTATAGAGCGGATGTAGGTGAAGGCCTGCGCGCACACCTCCTCCAGCGGTTTTCTCCGGATAGCTGGGGCCAGTCCCCACGTCCAATTCTCCGCCATCTTGGTCAGAGCGATAGCTCGGACACGGCGGTAAACCGCAGATTTGTCCAAGGGGAAGATGCTTGTCCGAGTTGGGTCGTACAACCCGCTCATGAAGCAAATCTTGTGTACCCAGGTTTGAAGGGGGCAAACCCGGCGGCTAATAAAGGTGCGGAGGAGGTCATCGGCCGTCATCTCCTCCGTGAGAACGGACAGGACGTCGTGCATGCTCTAGACCTCCTCGGAATCCGGGAGTTGGCTCCAAAGCTCGAAGTCGGTTGGAGGTCCCATGACGAAGTCGGGGAGGTTGAGGAAGTCCGGGGCGGAGGAACTCGGAGCATCTTTTGAGGCGGTCGGATTCCGCACGTAGAAGAAACTGCGTTGCCATTTCCGGCATGACTCGAACCCCTGGACCTTTGGGAATCCGGAATCAGCATGGGGTATGATGGTCGCGGCTCTGTAGGCGACCATGTCCTTGACCTTCTGGTCAGGGTTGGGGATGACTTGTCGGCGGAGGAGGAAGTACTTGGCCCACAGATCCACGAAAGGCCAAATGCCCAGGTACCCCTCAGTGTATGAGGCAAAGCAAGAGAGCATCATGATGGCGTTGGCAGGAAGATGGTGTGGTTGGAGGCTGTACGTATCGAGGAAGTCGCGGAAGAACGGGCTAGCCGGAAGGCCAAACCCGCGCTCAAAATGTGTGAGGAACACTACGCGCTTGCCGGGTTGGGGTTCCGGCTCGACTTCGCCGATTGGGAGTCGGCTTTCCACTTGAGGTGGAATCCCGGTGCGTCCGATACAGCCAGTCGAGATCTTCCTGGTTGGTCTCGGATCCGTCCCAACATCCTCTAACGCTCTCATCGCCCATCTCGGCAGCTTCGAGAGACATGTCAGAGCTAGTCTGTAGGCGGAAGGTCAGGTTAGTCGGGATAGCATGTCGGTAATGGGAGAACCCGGGCTAAAAACTACCCTCGCTGACCGACATCCTAACAAATAGATCTACCAAAGCAAAACAATTAGAAATTAATAGGAGCAAGTATCGTGGTTCACAGACTGTTCTAGAGACACCGAGCATAGACAACGGTATTGCAAGCTGACGCATGGCTAAAGTAAGCGTCTTCACTGTGCATCTACACCAAATCATCCTCACTACACGGTAACAAAGATCTACCGGGCAAAACCAACGGCTGCCTCACGGATGTTCGTGAAGAACTGGCGTGATCACGAATCATCGCGGCAATGGAGAGGTCTACCGGAGGGGATTGAAGAACTAACCGGAGAGGAATAGGGTGCCGAGGCACGGGAATGGCGCGGACCAATGGCGGAGACCGCGGGCTCCGGCGGCGGCGTTCGGAGCTCGAGTGCGGTATGGCGACGACGGCGGAACGCTCGGGGCAAGTGCGGGAAGAAAAGGAGAAACGGGGAAGAAGAGGAGACGATCCCTCCGCTCCCCTATTTATGGGGGGCTCCGGGAACGGCTTCTGAATCTCCCACCCATGATCTCTCAAATCGTGAGTGGGATCAGAATGCGCCGTGGCCGCCACGTGGCAGCACCCAGAGGTACCCCCAGGGCCACATCAAAGGCCACACAGCGCCAACGGTTGGCGTGCGGATCCGGTGCGGATCCCGGCGCGTGAACCCGAGCGACGTGCTCATGAGTCAAACACTCTCAAGCGCTTCTCTGACTTGACAAGACCCCAAGTGGGACCGTGGTACAGATGTGGCTTGTCCGGCACGAGATGCAGAATGCGTATCGTCATTCCGGCATCCGAGTATAAGCCCAGGGATGTTAAGTCTTATTCCCCAGGATAGGTCATCCTAGCCGGAAGGTTCTCGGGAGAAGGATGTCGGGAAAGAGCATCCCGGTCTTAGAAACAAAGGTTGTTTTGGGGTTCTTGGTTGGTTTTCTTCTTGAATCTAGTGTCGCACTTCGTCTTAAGTCGCTGCACAGCACCAGCTTCGGGGACTAGTGTCGGGGGGCTGCCCCCGGGGTAGGGCAGAACCCGGTCCAGATCAGCCGTGGGGCTACAGAAGTTGACCTTTGAGAGTGGCCAAGAGTTTTCCTTTGGCATACAGAAGGGGCAGCTTGGCCCTTGGTTGGTTGTCAGAGTCGGAATGCCTCCTAGGGGCCGCAAGGGTCATCGGTGGAGACTATAAATAGATCCCCAAACCCCCAGAGCAGCATAAGCACCAGCGGAGAGTTCCTCTAAGAACTAGCTTCTCGAAGTTGTCTTTGGTGAGAACCTAAGACATCTATGGGAGGCTAGGCCTAGAGATACTCCTCTTGACTCGCTATCCAGGCTCTAGGCGGAACTCGGTACAGAACGGGAGGATCGTCCGGCTTTGCAGTATGCCGGGATCCTCCGGGCGATCCCGGGTAGAGGAGAACCCGGGTGGCCAGGCTAGACATCCCGGTAAAGATTAACCGACTTACCTACCTCGGTTCTGGCAAGTTGTCTTTGTCATGCAGGAAGGACGTGCCGGATAACTGAAGAAGGAGACCGACATGGAGTATGTCGGGTGGAGGTCATGGATCAGGTGCACGCTTTCCGCCTGACACGGGGGAAATCATATCCCTCCTGGCACAGAAGTATTGTTACCTCCCGCCTGACATGGGAGCGTGTCAGCCGGTACGATGACGCTACGACAAGATCGGACATGCCTAGCCCGGCAATCAGGAAAAGTCTACTAGGCATGGGCGAAGACATGTCTTGTCTCTGACCAGGGGACAATGATGATCCAGGACGGCGCCTGCAGTACTTGCCGAGATGATGACGACAGGGCTATACCGGATAGCACGGCGGCTAGGACGCACTAGCCGGTGTCGACATAACCGTTAGCCCTGTCCGGTGGGACCAAGCCGGGTTAGGGTTTCCGGCCCTCCCGGCCGAAACTCTATATAAGGCGCCATAACTCCTCCTGTGGAGGGAGGAGCAACTTGTGTGCCAAAACTATAGTCTCATTTACTCCTAGTGCATTTACTCCCTCCTCCTCTCTAATTCATCCGGTTCATCACCCAAACAGCTCAAGGAGCGTGTTGTAGATCTTGAGACTTACATATATTGAGAGGATAGGCAGTAGTAGGGGTCTTACCTCCTCACTAGGGCCCCGAACCTGGGTACATCGTGTGTGTGGACTCGCCTTCGTGCATTTGTTTGGGTTTTGTAGATGTTTGGGTGTGTTCTTCCGTGTTCTTGAGCGTTTCTCCATTTCCCACCGTGTGAGCTCCTTAGCACGCTAGCCCTCCCCGGATCCACCAGCGTCCATCGGCCCCACACATTAGCCATCCTATGGCATCTGCCGTGATACCACCACGACATCAAAAGAAGACCTGGAACACTGCTAGCACTACTTCTGGCTCTTGGGGACTACTTAGCAGAAAAAATAAAGGTTGAGGAAGAAAGATTTCAAGAAAACCCGGAGTTCAGTCAAGCTAAAACTATGGCTCTTGGGGACTACTATGAAGATCTTTCGCGATATACACGGTGTTGCCTAGGCATTGACAAGTACTAAGCGTAGACAAGGTATAAGCTCAGCACTTGGGGACTACTACGGATAGGGAAACTTGAGAGAACATACCGTGAAGCGTTTGTGGAGGTAACACCTCATCCCAGACTCCTCCTTCATAAGATTAGACAAGCGTTCATGAATAAACTGGAAGGTGGAGGGGAAGTCCATCATCCTCAGGGGACTATCTTCCGCCAAGACGACCTTGATCTTCTTGGGGGGGGGGGCTTCGGAGGACTCCTTGTCCTTTGCCTCCGGCTGTGACACCGGCTCTGGAGTCTTGGCCTTCACAGCCGAAGAGGCCTTCGGGTCCGAAAACCCGGTACCAGTGATCACGACCTCATCCTCCTCGTGGACAGTAGGTAGCGTGTCCTTCAGAGGAGAGCCATCTGCGGCCGGAGGAGAGCCAGATGCGGCCGGAGGAGACCGGGTCTCGTCGACCGGTTCCGCGTCCCGGGTCTCAAGAGCCGGAGGAGCAGGAGCCGATGACTGGGTAACTTTGACCTGACGAGGAGTTTCCTCCTCATCCTCCAGTACGGCCTTGGCCCTGCCCAAGACAAAGACAGAGAGTAAACAGTTGATGAGTAATGAAAAGATAAGTCTCAAAAGACCTACGTCAGCAACGAACAATCAAGAAGCGAGATACATACCCCTTGTTCACGGTGAAGTCGGAGAGGGGGACGTCCGAGCCAGAATCTGAAGAGCCAGATAAAGACCGGGATTTAGAGACCCGGACGTTGCCAGCCAAGGGATAAAGAACATCGGGAGAAGCCGAAGGAGTTGGACGCCTGCGAGGAGAAGGGCTAAGAGGTATACCTGAAGAAAGTTCCTCATAGGAGGTAGAGGAACGAGTCCTTCGGCGCTTCGGTGTCGCCTCTTCGGTACCCTGCGCAGAAGTCCGGCTTTGAGAAACAGAGGCTTCAAGCTCGCGAAAGCGAGTGTCAGAGATCATGCGTACCGCAGCCCGGGTGCGCTTGCGGAGGACCGGTGGAGATGGAGGCGGATCAGCGGCTTCGGCTTCTTGGCCCTCTTGATCTGGCAAAGGGGGAATGTCAGTGGTGGAGTCATCTTCCCGATCGGCTTCCAGTAATTGGACGAAGAGTCGGCCTAGCGGGTCCAACTCACCTTCTTGTTCGACCTCCTCCGCTTCGGAGTTCTCTTTGTCGTCATCACTTTGGACGGAGGAGGAAGGAGTCCCGTCGGTGGCTTGCCACCATTCGATGTCCTCCTGCGGAAAAACCAGGAAGGATAAGACACAAGAGAAGCAAAATGATCAAAGACAAATCCAAAGGCGGTAAAGGATGAATATGTTACCGGAGGAGCCGGGTTCTCGGCGCAGAATGGGAGCAAGCCATCCTGCTGGACTTCGGCCACGGTCTCCATCAAGAGCCGTTTCGCCGTCTTGACCACGTCGGCGCTGTCCGGCTCTCGTGTGGTGAACCGGAGTGGGTCGCTGGGAAGATTAGTATACTCGTAGATGAACTTGAGCCGGACGGAGAGTGGCTTGATGCACCATCCGACCCAGCACTTCACCAGGTCGGTCCCCTTGAGCCTGTAGGCATTAAGAGCTTGGATCCTGGACATGATAGGGGCCAGAGACTCGCAATCCTCGCAGTAGGAGTTTATGGTCTCTCCCAGCTCCAAGGGTTCAGCCCGGAAACCCGGTAAAACGGGTTGGCCTTTGGGAGAGGTGTCTTTGCAGTAGAAAAAGTTGGACTGCCAAGCCCGAGGGTGGCTGGCGAGTTTGAGAGAGGGAAAGACACAATCGCGACGGCGTTGGATTGCAACGCCGCCGCAGATGTTCAGAGGAGCGCTGTGGGTTGCAATAGAAGAACTCGAGAAAAAGGTCGACTGTGGGCTCGATTTGGAGGTAATCCTCGCAGAGCACGGTGATATTAGAGAGAGAAAGGATGGAATTCGGAGCAAGGTCTTGAGGGCGGAGGCCGTAGTAGGCAAGAAGCGAGCGGAAGAAGAAGGAGCCCGGAGGCTTAAAACCCTGGCTGAGATGATCGGCGAAAATGATTACCTCATCTTCTCGAGGCGCGGGGACGATCTCGTCACGGGAGCACGCCAGGAAATGGTCTTCTAGGTCTGGAGGTGGCCCGCATCGACCAAGTCTTGGATCTTGGCGCTGGACATGGTGGAGCCGCTCCAATTTCCCGAGGTTGCGGGAGCTGCACCGGCGCGGAGGCGGAGGCCTTGCCCTTCTTGGCCTTCAAGCTCGCTGCAGCCACATCGACAACGGGAGCCCTGGTTGTCTGCTTCTTCCCCATTGTCGGAGGAGAGAGAATATGGATCTAGATCTAGGGAGGCTAAAGTGGTGTGAAGAGCTCGGATGTGGCGGATGCGGTTGCGGGATGCGATCACGATTATCGGGAGAATGGAAGCACATCAAGCAAGCTCGGAGGTGTAGAGTGGAGAGCTCGAGAGCGGGAGTGACGGAGGTAGAAGATGAAGTGGGGCGCACGGGGAGAAATGATTGATCTCCCTGGTCCCCACCTATTTATCTCTGGAGATCATTGACCTAGGGTCAGAATGGGAAAAAGACAGGCTTTCACCAGAATTTTGACCGCCCAGAGGAAAAAAACCAGAGTAGAAAAGCGCTAACTCTCACAGCGCGAGCCGGCATAATACGGCCGGGTTACGATGCCCGGAAGCATGATTGACTAGTTGTTCAAGTGTTTTTCAGACAACCTGGACAAAAGGACTGACGACTTCCCCTGGAATTATGCACAAGTACGCAAAGGTGAAGCAAGTCCAGTCTGGTGTTCGAGTTATCATGGGGGCTACTGTTGGGGGGATCATAACCCGGTAGGCCCACCGACATAGAAGATAAGCCGGCCTGGCATGAGACTGGGTCGGGTCAAGCATAAAGACATGGGCCGGGTGATACGTGAGCCGGTGCGCAACGTGTGCCTTGGCCCGCAAGCAAGAAGGATCTAGAAGGCTGGAGACCAAGTACAAGACGGAGTCCTGTTAAGGAAATAAGAGTCTTAGAGGACTTAGAGTAGAGTCCGGGTATGATAGAAACCCGGACCCGGCCTTGTACCTCCTGGTTCCTAGAGAGCCAAGTTCAATCAACGCAAGTCATAGGAAAGACACCAGTCTAATCTCGAGACCTGGAAGCTGATGCGCCGAATCCCGAAACCCTAATCAATAAAGTTGAATCAGGAAGTAGGTCTTTACCTCAAGACGAGGGGCCGAACCTGGGTAAACCTTTGTTTCCCCACGCCATGCTAGAAAAGCTCCTGATGTCGGAAGCCACCATGCCCCTCATCTCAAGTTACCTCCGGGTAACATCTACCGTGACAACCCCACGACAGAAGGGAAGTCAAATGACACACTGAACTCGAGACTAGATCTCGAAGATATGGGAATAAGACTCGAGTTGCACCTACGTCATATTAACGACGGAGAGTCCTTTGAAATGCCGGAAGCATGGTACACAATGAGTAAAGAAGAAAAGAAGGCATCCTGTGAATTCATCAAAGGGGTAAGGTTTCCAGATGGGTATGCAGCTAACTTAGCGAAATGTGTGTTTCCCGATGGATGCAAGCTCCAAGGGCTGAAAACCCATGATTGCCATATTCTTCTCCAAAGGATATTACCAGCTGGACTGCGTGGGATAATGGAAAAATAAATATATGAAGCGGTTGCTGAGCTAGGAAATTTCTTCAAAGAGTTGTGCTCCAAAACATGAAATCTCTCTGTTCTTGAAAGACTCAAAAAAGAAATCCCAGTAATCCACTGCAAACTTGAAATGATCTTTCCTCCAGCCTTCTTCACTGAGATGGTTCATTTGGCGGTCCATTTACCCAAAGAGGCAAGGCATAGAGGCCCCGTACATTACGATTGGATGTATCCCGTTGAAAAAAGAATGCTTACATTCAAGCGCTATGTGCGAAACACGGCCAGACCAGAGGGGTCAATTGCGGAGGCATATGTTGTTGATGAGTGCCTGACATTTTGCTCTCTTTGACGATGTCGAAACACGATTTAATAGGCCGACCAAAAATCCACAGCAGGCTGATTCGGAAGGTTCTGATGTATCGGTTTTCGACCATGGTGTCCGTTTTATTGGAGGGTCACAATACTTGGAGGCTAGTGAGGAGTATGACAAGATGCATTGGTATGTGCTCAAAAGTTGCCCCGAAGTTCTACCATATATCGAGTATGTCATCTCTTGTGCACTCTCATCTTTTTTCTTCGGTTGTAAGGAACCAATATTTTAGTCATGATGTACAATTTGATTAACTATATGCTTCTGTGGGAATTTCAGTTTAAGCAAGGAGGAGCTGAAGGATCAAGATAGCCGTATCAATGTTCACAAATGGCTTGCGGAAAATTTTGCTAGATGGTTTAAAGAACATGTGAGATCTTTAGCTATTGGTATTCATCAGGCATGATCAGTACCTATTGGTTAGGCTACTTGATGTCCTGGCTATTTTATATGCACATCATACTGAATTTATTTGCTCATGGACATGTTTGTACATATTGGGAAATTGCACGAGGAGAAGAAGGTCAGTGATGATCTGTTTGCATTGGCATGTATGCCGGATAGCCGAGTAAGGCTCTATTCCGCATGTGTTGTTCATGGTGTCCGCTACCACACCGCTGACCGTGAGTTAAATAGGAACACTCAGAATAGTGGAATTGTTGCCGAGGGACTACATGAGAATGCCTTCATTGACTTCTATGGTCAGCTGAGGAGCATTATCAAACTGCAGTTCAACTCCAGCGGAGGAGTCCATCGTTCTGTTGTCTTGTTCCGCTGTGATTGGTTTGATCTTGGTGGCAAGAAGACGAGACGAATCCGGTAAGATGGACACTTCAAAAGCATTAACACTGGAAGGTGCTGGTACAAAAGTGATCCTTTCATTCTAACAACACAATCAACAAAGGTCTTCTATGTGCCAGACACTGATTTGGGTGGGCATTGGCGAGTTGTGCAAAAATTCCAGCACCGACACCTATGGAGTGTGAAGGAAAATGAATTTGGAAGGGGTCCTGGGTGTGGTGGTGGGCTATCATACCAAGATGATGACACACCAGAAGTTCCAGTGGTAGTTCATGGACCCAATGTAGAAACCAGATCCAAAAGGCACCGTGAACGAGTGTTAGTTGATGATGTGGTTGTGGAAAGAATGAAGAAGAGAAGGAAACATGTAGTGGATCAGGCTGAAAGCGATGATGAGGAAACAATCATAGCCGATGACACAGCTTTCCAGTACTGTAGCGACGGTGACAATAATAGGCGGGTTGAAGAGGATGAGTAGCTTGAACCATCTGTAAGGTGAATTGCTCATTTTTGTTGTTGTTTGGTAAATATATGTTCATTTCTGGAACTAGCTTTCCAAGTTGAATCTTGTTTGCAGGTCTTCAATCTTCAAGATGGGGCAGGGCAAACTGGAGCAACCTGATGCTTGATGGCATGACAATTGGAGCAACCTGATGCTTGATAACATGATGACAGGGCAATATGGTTTCATTCTGTACTTTTGTATTGTTCTATGGCAGGGCAATCTTCTATGGTTGAACAACCTGATATGGTTGCATTATGTACTTTTGTATTGTTCAAACTGAAAAGATGGTGTTCAACAACTGCAATATGCAGCATTCTATAAATATTTGGCAATTTGTGCTATGTGCTATGTGCATCCATGTTTGTATTGTTCCTCTTTCCTGCAGGTTGTTTGAAACAAATGAGAGCTACAACTATAGCTTTTCAGTGTTTGTCCCAAATGAAAAGTAAGTACAAGTAGGTTTCCTGTCCAGACTCATCACGAAAGAGTCGCCGGTCTTGTGGTTGTAGCGCAGGCGGGGGAGGAGGAGGTCGCGAGTTCGATCCCTACCTAATGCTCTCGTATTCCTTTTGATTCAGTGGGCGTGAGCGTGGGTGCAGGTCAGTGTGTTGTGAGTGGGGTGTGCTGCGGACCCGCAGTCAGCGTGTGGGCGTGTGCGGACCCCCGAGTCAGTGGCGTGGGGCATGTGCGGACCCGTAGGTCAGTGTGTTGTGAGTGGGGTGTGCTGCGGACCCACAGGTCAGCGTGTGGGCGTGTTGGACCCGGTGGTCAGGTGGGGGAGTGGGTCCCGATGGTCAGTGGCGTGTGGGGGTGGGTGGGACCCGGTGGTCAGGTGGGGGAGTGGTCCCGATGGTCAGTGGCGTGTGGGGGTGGGAGGGACCCCGTGGTTAGGTGGGGGAGTGGGACCCGGTGGTCAGTGGCTTGTGGGGGGTGGGAGGGACTCCGTGGTCAGGTGGGGGAGAGGGACCTGGTGGTCAGTGGCTGGGGGTGGGTGGGACCGAGTGGTCAGGTGGGGGAGTGGGACCCGATGGTCAGTGGCTTGTGGGGGTGAGTGGGACCGAGTGGTCAGGTGGGGGGAGTGGGACCCGATGGTCAGTGGCGTGTGGGGGCCCGCAGGTCAGTGTGTTGTGAGTGGGGTGTGCTGCGGACCCATAGGTCAGCGTGGGGTGGGTGGGACCCCGTGGTCAGGGTAGGGTGGGTGGGACCCAGTGGTCAGGTGGGGGGAGTGGGTCTCGATAGTCAGTAGCGTGTGGGGTGGGTGGGACCCGGTGGTCAGGTGGGGGGAGTGGGACTCGGTGGTCAGGTGGGGGGTGACGAGGGATTAACTCGACAAATCCCATGGTGATGTACCTAGGGTTGTATCGATAGGAAGAACATTTGGGTGCTGGCGAATTCGGACGGCTGACAAGCTAATAGTAGCACGTCGGACTTATAGTATCGATCTCACAATATGAATACAGGGATACCCGTCGAGTTGATGCCTCGCTAGGGTTTCAGGTATAAGATTGCATGTGGTCTTTCACCTCCCTCCTGACCTATATATATTGGGATCCAGGTCTCAGGAGTTCGAGTACCGCTAGGATTACAGCTGTTAGATACCTAAGTCGGCACGAAACCGCCTAACTTGTTCCATACTCCAGCTCGTATAAAGCCCTCCGTCTTTTTCTTTATATAGGCCAACGACTGGGCCGTATAGGAAACCAGCCTTTAACATAGCCCGCTGGGTGTACCCATCGGGTATAACCACATCAGTAGCCCCGCCCCACTCTATATATCACCTGACAATCCTCCTTTGCTATTTACAACCTATTTTTGTAGATGTATGATCACAAATAAGAGCTACTGTCAATCGCAAGATCACATACATGCTTAATCCGCCTTTTTAAAGGATGGTTGGTATAGTAGGCCTGATTCAGCCGACGGATCGGGGTCAAGTTAATTCGCGACTCGGGCGAAATACCTTACTAATCTACTCAGTCTCAAGTCCCTTGACTCGAAACTGGCAAACCGCTCAAATCCAAACCAAGCTTGTCGGGACTTACTGGTTTGAACCCGGTCAAATATAAGGTACCCTTAGCGCGTCCGCTAGGATTTTGCTTCATGCCTGCTGGCACGGAAATTCAACGAGCCCACATAGCTTGTACAGGTTACCCGGCCTTATTCAGGTCTTACCGTTGCATAGTTTGATACAGCATCGGGGACTAGTCTAGGCTAGAACATCCCGGAATCGCTTCATATTATATATATATATATATATATATATATATATTTGTTTAACATCGCCCGATGCCTGCGATTGTAAGCTTCCTAACTATAGTGTTTGCCATTGACTCAACTTCATCCTTCCATTGACGCTGCTCTTTGAGTGAACTTCATTTGATGACTGACGCTGCACGTCAGGTGAATTTCATCCTTTGACTGACGTTGATCGCCATGTGAATTTCATCTTTCGACTGACGCTGATCGCTGAGTGAATTTCATCTTTCGACTGGCGCTGATCGCCGAGTGAATTTCATCCTTCGACTGATAAGAAAAAACATCGGGTGCGCGACAGCGCTCCCGATGGTAGTAGCCCCCGAGGTTGAGTGCAATTGCCTGTAATTGTGCTTAATCTGAAATTGAAAAAACTGAAACTAACATTATTAATGCCATAAACACACTCTCCCGATGGGAGTGCACTTAGCAACTTACTGAGTGCCGACCCCATGATATGTACTGCCTGAAACTGTGTGACTCTTACTGCACCCGTATTGGCATGGAGAACAATCATCGACTCCTTACTGACTTGACAAAGTATACTGCCTTATCACCCTCTATCTAACGGACTGCAACATCTGACGTAACTGGTGACGTAACATGACCTGCCGCCAGGCCCACCTTGTCAGTGTCTGAACCGCTGACCGGCCAACCCGATTTGACCGCACGACGCGCGCGGGAAACGGAACATGGTGATGACCTCCTTAAAAATTGTGCATAGTGGGAACCTGCGCGCGCCGCTTGCGCTTCGCAAAACGCCGCAGATGCACGACACATGTCTTAACCTTCTCTCCGACGGCTGAGATGAACCGAACAAAAGTACATAAATCACAGGAAAAAGGCGAATACCTTTCCCTACCCTTCATTCTGCGCCGACTTCCGTCATGTTCATCTTCTTCCCCGTGCTCACGGCGCACCGCACCGTTGCATTCTTCTCCATCTCTCTACTGTCCATCCACCTTGCCAAAAATGGCGCCGAAGAAAACCGCCTCCAAGACTGCCAAAGATGCTAAGGGCTCTTGGCGCCCATCCAACTTGCGAGAAGCGCAACTGGACGCCTTGCGCGATGCGGGCATTCTGCCTTCCGACGCGAAGCTGCTCCGGCTTCCCGGCGACGAATCCATCCCCAAACCACGCAAAGACGAGCGGGTCTGCTTCGTCGACTTCCTCAATAGAGGTTTGTCCTTTCCCTTCCACCCTTTTGTGAGGGGCCTCCTATGTGTCTACGGCGTGCAACTACACGACCTGACACCCAACTCTGTACTTCACCTGGCGTGCTTCATCACCCTGTGCGAGGCGTTCCTCGGCATTGACCCCCACTGGGGTTTGTGGAGGAAATTCTTCATCATCAAGCGCCAGACAACTACCGGACCCGGCAAAATTGGACTACAGGTGCGTAGCGGCTCCGGCTACTTTGACATTCAGTCGTCCGAGTCCGTGCAGAGCTGGCGGAGCCGATGGTTCAACATCAAGCACCAGATCTCAGACGACTCGACCACCGGGCTCACCGAATTTGACCTGAACGCCAACATCGTCAAGAAGAGGTCTTGGTCTCACAGCCTGAGTTAGTCTGAAGCTGCCGAAGCGGAAACTCTTCGACTGAAGGTGGTAGCGCTATAGTTTGAGGTAGGTCAAGTGCTGACTGGCGTCCACCTGATGAGCACCTTCCTCCGCCGCCTGGTGCAGCCATTGCAAGCACGCCCACACGCCATGTGGGACTACTCAGGTACTGACGACACATCCCGAGTGTCCAAGGCTTCTTACGTTGCCACTGGACTACTTTCAGTCGTGAAGATACTAACTTCTGCCAAGGACCTGAGGTACCGAGCCCTAGCCTCTCCAATCAAGCCTTTCTCCAAAGAGAACCCCAGGCCCAAGGTACACTTATTCTACCATATTTGGCTGTTGAAATTGTCTCTTCTGATCCTCTGCTTGCTCACACACCCAATCTGTCCAGGATCACCTTGAACCAATCAGCCGCCCCCGACTCCTGAAGAAATGGGGATCGACGATGACTTGCTCCAGGAAGTCTCGAACTCCTCTCTCCCCGCAGCAAACTCCCACTCCGACGAAGACGAGGATGTCGCCGGACTTGTCTCTACTGGAGACAAACGGAAACACGGAGAAGGAGAGGAGGAGAGCTCCGCCGACTCTGCCGCCACGAAGAAATCGAAGACCCTTCCTTCCACGAGTGATTCTGCAGTCGCGCCCGCTGCGAGTGGCAATCTTGACGCCCCACTGCTGGCGATACCATTCTGCAGTCGGCCACCGCTGGCGCCACTACGAAAACGCAAGAACCCCTTCGTTACTGAGTAAGTCTCTATGAGTCCTTGCTGTCGTGGTGGTGTCACGGCAGATGCCATAGGATGGCTAATGTGTGGGGCCGATGGACGTTGGTGGATCCGGGGAGGGATAGCGAGCTGAAGAGCTCACACGGGGAGGATCCCGATGTGACTGAGATCTCCCAAGAACAAGAACAAGATCAAAGCGCAAGGGGAAGGATCTAATAAACACGAACAAATGCACGAAGGCACACAACACACACACGATGTACCCAGGTTCGGGGCCCTCGTGAGGAGGTAACACCCCTACTCCTGCCTTTCCTCTCAATATAAGTGTGGAACGAGGGCTACAACTTGCTCTTATAGCTCTTGAGGTGAAGAACAAGAAGAACTAGATGAACTCAAGGGAGGATGAAGTAAATGCTCTAGGAGTAAATGAGACTATAGTTTTGGCTCCCAAGTTGGTCTCTTTTTCACAGGAGCAGTTATGGCGCCTTTTATAGAGTTCCGGCCAGGAGGGCCGGAAACCCTAATCCGGCTTGGCCCCACCGGACAGGCCTAACCGTTATGTCGACACCGGCTAGTGCGACCTAGCTGCCGCGCTATCCGGCGTAGCCCCTTCGTCATCATTCCGGCAAGGACGGCAGGCGCCGTCCTGGAACATCATTGTCCCCCTGGAACGATAGCCTTTTCCGGAATGCCAGGCTAGGCATGTCCAGTCTTGTCGTATCGTTGTCGTACCGGCAGACGCGCTCCCGTGTCAGGCGGGAGGTGGCCATGCTTCCGTGTCAGACGGGAGGTGACCATGCTTTCGTGTCAGGCGGAATGGTACTTCCCCCCGCATCAGGCTGGAAAGCCTGCTGCAGACCGTTGACGGCCTACCGGGATCCCTCATGCCGATCACCTTCTTGCTCGACCCTGCGAGTCCTTCCTGCACAAGTCCAGTAACCTGATAGGACCGAGATAAACATTCCGGTTAGCACTTACCCGGATTGCGTATTCGGTAACCCCGAGTACTTCTCCTTCCGGGAGTCTCCTCGGAGCCTCAAGGTCCGAGGTCTCTCCCGGATGCACCCGAGGTCCTCTTAGGATGAGTATCTCTAGGCCTAGCCTCCCGAAGATGTCTTAGCCTACCACCAAAGACATCTTCGAGAAGCTAGTTCTTAGAGGAACCACCCGCTGCTGCTTGTGCTGTTATGAGGGCTTGGGGTGACTAGTTATAGCCGCCAGAGATGACCCTTGCGCCTGCTGGGAGGCACCTTGCACTCTACCAGCTCTGAAAGGTCAAGTTGCCCCTTCAGTGCACTAGGGGGTGGCCCTTGCTCTCGCCAAAGGTCAAGCACTAGGGGGTGGCCCCCCGACACTAGTCCCCGAAGTTGGTGCTGCGCAGCGACCCCGGATGATGCGCGGGATCAGCTTTAATAATAACAATTACCCCAGGAAACATGAGACGATCCTTTGACTTGATGTCGAGATGAGTTTTACCGAGATTCCCGCACCGAGATCCTTTCGACCGGAAGGCCATGCTCCTAACCAGATAGTGCCACGTCAGTGAATATTATCGTTGGCTCCGAATTGAATTCCAGATCTTGGGCTGGGTCCCACCCGAGGTCCTGTCGAGTTAGAAACGCACTCGAGTGCTTCTGACCGAGCACGCCGCTGCTCGGGTTCGCGCGCCGGGAGCCGCAGCCGATCCGAAGTCCAACCGTTGGGGCTCTGTGGCCCCCGGTGTGGCCGGATCGGGCGCTCCTGTGGATGCCACGTGTCGCGCGGCACAAAACAGATCCCACCCACGATCGGAGAGATCGTGGGCGGGAAGTTCGGAAACCGCTCCGGATCCCCCCATAAATAGGGGACCGGAACGGTCACTTCTTCTTCTTCCCCAACTCTTCACTTCTCCCACCACCGTCACGAGCGCCTCGTCGTCGCCGCGCCCGGAGCTCAACCACCGCCATTTCCGCTGGTCGCCGAAGCTCTTCGCCTCCACCATCGGGTCGCGCTAGTCTCGCTCGTCACCGGCCTCGCTTCCTCCGGTGAGTTCTTCCATCCGCTTCGGTGAACTTCCCCACGGTGACGGTGCTTCGCGCTCGGCCGTGAAACGACGCCACCGCGGGTTGCGCCGCCGCCGGCGAGCACGAGTCGCGCGGCGTTGACGAGGATGCGTTCCACACTTTACTTTTCGTTAGCACTTAGGCCACCTTTGTATCTTGCCCGAGCATATTTGCGTCGATTAAGTTTCGATTTATTCGCGTGCGGTAGATCTTATTTGCTAGGAATCCGGTAGCATTTAGGAGTTTGCGATCCGGAGTCTTAGCTTCCGGTAGACTAACTCGACTAACCGCCATTCCGCCTGCAGAATAGCCCGGACACCTCCGCAGGTCCTTCCGACATGGCTGAAGAGAGTGTTCTGGGGTGTTGGGATGGGTCCGAGACCATGCAGAAGGATCTCGACTGGCTGTACCGGACTCACCGGATTCCGCCAGAAGTCGAGAGTCGACTTCCGGAGGACGAGGTCCAACCGGAGCCCCAACCCGGGGAATACGTTGTATTCCTCACGCATTTCGAGCGTGGGTTCGGGCTTCCGGCTAGCTCCTTCTTCCGCAACTTCCTCGACACCTACGGCCTCCAACCTCATCATCTCCCGGCCAACGCAATTATGATGCTTTCGGTCTTCACCACCTATACGGAAGCATATCTCGGCGTGTGGCCTTTCTTGGACCTCTGGGCCAAGTACTTCATCCTCCGCCGCCAAGTCATCCCCAATCCGGATAAGAAGGTCAAAGACTTAGTCGACTGCGGGGCGGCCACTATAATTCCCCGCGCTGACTCCGGATTCCCCAAAGTCCAGGGGCTAGAATCCTGCCGGAAGTGGCAGCGTAGCTTCTTCTACGTGAAGAACCGGGAGGTGTCGGGAGATGGTCCGGGATCCTCGAACCCGGATTTCATCAATCTGCCGGAGTTCGCCATTGGTCCTCCCCGCGAATTCGACCTCTGGAACCGGCTCCCGGATACCGAGGAGGTCAGATGCATGCACGACGTCCTCAATGTGCTGACGGATAAAATGACTGGCGACGATCTCCTGCGCTGCTTTATCATTCGCCGCGTCTGCCCCCTATAGACCTGAGTGCACAAGATGTGCCATATGGACGGGATATTAGATCCCACCAGGACCAGCTTCTTCGGGTTGGACCATTCCGCAGTCGCCCGGCGCGTTCATGCTATTGCTCGAACGAAGATGCCGGATGACTATACTTGGGGTCTTGTCGGGGGTTCCCGGAAAAAACCACTACGACAGGTGCTTTTTTCTGTCTTTCGCAAACTTACATTTGCACCTGGATTTTGCTGGAAACCGACATGGTTGTCATGCAATGACTTGTTCGTGCAGTTATTCGAGCGTCAGACCGAAGAGGACGCGATGCATGCCGGTGGGAAGTTCGTGCCGAACATCCCGGCACCGGATAAGATGTCGAGAGAGGATCCCGACGGCGAGGATCACCTTGCCATTCCTCTAGCTCGTGCCGCTGCTCCGGGTAACCCTTCAACCTCAGAGGCTATTTCCGTTTCCTCAGATGATGAGGATGAGATTGATTGTCAAATACTCGATGTGATTGACGCTCTTCCCCTCAACTGGGCTTCTCTAGTGGCTCCGAGACCCACGGCTGTGATGAAGCGCGCCGAGACCCGCAAGCGTGCGGCTTCCGACACCACCCCTTCCGGTGCATCCGGCACCACCCCTAAGAAGAGCAGGCCGAACAAGCAAACGGCCGAGAAGCCTCCACGCCAAAGGAGAGGTCCTCCCACTGTCGATTCCGGGTAAGACCTTTTTGCTTTGAGTTATATGGCTTTGTCTTCTCCCGAAGTCTTTTCTGATATACTTATTTCAGCGATGCACTTGACATCCCGGCATCCGCGGTTTCCCAACCTCCTGGACCCCGCACCCCTAGCCCGCCTCGGGCTGCTCCTTCTCCATCTCGCCCCTCCGCACGAGAGAGCGAGCATCCTGCGCCTGGTGCCGTGCAGACTGCCGCTGCGACTCCGGATGCGCGTCCCGTGGTGGACGAGATTCCGGCCCAGGCTACCGCCGCATCGGAAGACATCTTCCTTCCGGACAGCCCGCGCAGGGTGCCTGGGCTTGAGACGGACATCGCAAGTCCTCCTCGGCAGGTCGTGCCGGGAGCCTCCTCCCGGCAGGCCTCGGGCAAGACTGCTCCGCCGAAACAGCCCGCGGCCCCTTCCCGACAATCTGACCATCCTGCCGGGAAGTCACGCAGCAAGGCCGCCGGGCAGAAAACAGCCTCCGCCAAACCTACTGCTCCTCCGACAACTTCGGCCCAAGACTTGGCCCTAAGCTCGGGTAAGTTTACGCGATTACCGCCACCTCCTGCCGAGATCCCCACTGCCACCCTGCAGATGCTGCGAGCAACCGTAAGCTCCTTTATACCTTCAGGATCCCGGGAGGTTGTTGCTGCTCGCGCGCCTGGCGGTTCCGGCGTGCGTGTTGTTGAAGAATACAACCAAGCCTGGATTGCCGCTGATGCCTCCGAGATCGTGGAGGACTTGCACGCTGCCGGCCCTAGCCGCAGCGCCCAAGCTCTACATGCTCTCCAGGTGGCCGCGTTGGACGTTACTCGGGTGATCGAGGTAAGTTTGTTCCCTTTACCTTTTCCAAAATTTAATTGTTCCACCCCCACTAGTCCCCGAGATTGGTGCTTAGTGCTCTAGATTCCACCGAATAGCAGACCACTAGGCTCCAATCTTTAGAAAAATTCACAAGACTTTGAACACGAGTCCCCGAGATTGGTGCTTAGTGCTCTAGATTCCACCGAATAGCAGACCACTAGGCTCCAATCTTTTAGAAAAAATCACAGGACTCGGAAGACGAGTCCCCGAGATCCTCCCTACCGAGTAGTTTTAACTGATATAGATCCCGGACTGTCCCGAGTCCCCGGGATCCTTCCCGAGATTGACCTAGCTTTCTTTGTTTTGAATTCAGGAGTGTGGCAAGAAACGGGGCAGCATCTTCCACCGGCTTCTTGCTGACTTCGGTCAGTCCAAGAAGTGCGAGGGGCGCCTCCGGGAGGAGCGGGATGCTGCGCGCAAAATCTCGGTGGAACAAAAGGCTGCGCTTGTCGCGACCTAGTCCGAGATCGCGCGGCTAAGCGCCGAGCTCGAGAAGGCCAAACTCGCCGCGACCGACATGAAGACGTGCTTCGTGGAGGCGTCGAAGAAGCAGAAGGAGACCTTGGATCAATCCGAGGCGCGCGCGCACCACGCCGAGACCGGGCTGGCGCTTCTCCGGTCACTGGCCGATACTTGGCTTTCTGAGCTAACCGGGTTGAACCGGGATCTGAACAGTAAGTTTACCGACATCCCTTTCTCCTGCTCTTTTTCGTTACTGCTACCATCCTCATGACCTAGTCGCTTGACAGCTCTTCTTGTTAAAGGGCAATTCGAGCACTCCCGCGACGCTGCCAATCTTGCAGTCGCTGCCGCCCGGGAGAAGCGTGCCGGGAAGGGCCCTGTCTCGGACTCTTGGGACATTGAGGATCACCTCACTGCCCAGAAGGCCCGGATAGTGCCTCTCCGGTCGATTGGAACGGAGCTGATCAGTGCCGCGGTCCATGTCCATGGCGCACTGTGGCCGGGCGTCAGCGCTACCCTCTTGGTCAGCAAACTGGCGAGTGCGCTCCGAGCTGCCAGGAAGCGTGTCCACGCTTGGAAGCGCTCCAGTGCGCGAGCTGGCGCCGATCAAGTCTTGACCCATGTACTTAGTTGGTACGAGGGTCTCGACCTTGACGTGGTCCAGCGCCTACGCACCATCTCGCCATGGTGCACCGATCCGGCCAAGGTCCAGCGACGCCAAGAAGTGGCGCATCGCATCGCCTCCTGGTCCGACATCGGTGTCTTCACCACCAGCCTCGTCACCTCTGACTCCGAGTCAGATTACGAGGATGACAGCGAGACCGGTGCAACCGGTGATGCGGAGGCCGAGATCCCGGAGGAAGATGACGCCGCTTCCGGTGCCGCCACCGAGATCGTGGACTCCCGGGGTGTTACCACTTCATCGCCACCCGAGGCCTCTCAGGACGAGGCGCGTCCAGATGCCCCGAGTAACGCTGCCGGCACGGAGGATACCGTCACCGCCGGTCCTGCTGCTGCTACCACCGAGAAGCTGGCTTCATCTATCCCTTAGAAATACTCAAGTGTAGAATTGTTAAATCCCCGGGAAGTCGGGTGCAAGATGTAATATATACTCTTAAGATTCATATTTCGCACTATGTTATATATAAAAACGAGCTATGTCGGTTTACTCTGCAACGAGTCCCCGAGTTCCTTTTCATGTTTACCGTACTTAGGCAATCTCTGCTCTTGTCTACCATTTCGGCGTTCGACAGTCGAGTCACAAAACTCCATGCACGGCATACATTACTTAAGAATATCCGAGTTCTAGTTAACCGAATTCCCGACATAAAAATAACCGGGTTAGTAAAACAGATATGCCGGATAAGTTCCTGCTCCGAGTCCCCGAGACCGTTTTCGTGTTCTCCACATTTGATTCTCTTTGCTCTTGACTACCATTTCGGCGTTCGTCAGTCGAGTCACAAGATTATTTCACATGACATACATTACTTTGACTTTGAGAATCGATCTCGGAACTTTCCCGGCATATAGAGAACATAAAAAATAGGTACTAGGCAGTCCCCGGGTTCCTTCCCGGGATGCCGACACGAAATAATAAATAAATGGAACAAAGTAAATGGGCACACAACGAGGCAGTCCCCGGGTTCCTCCCGGGGTGCCGAACTTTCATTAATAGATAAAAATCGAAACACAACATACACTGTGCCCTTTACGTGTAAAAGGGTCGAAGCAGGGCTACATTCCATGGACGCTTGGTTTCCTCACCGGATTTTTCATTTACACCTTTCCTAGCCTCCTGTGCATCTACAAGGTAATAAGAATCATTGTGCAATGCCCTGCTCATCACAAAAGGTCCCTCCCATGGAGGTGACAGCTTATGCATCCCGGCCGTGCGTTGGATGAGCCTCAGCACAAGATCTCCTTCTCGGAACACTCTCGGGTGCACCTTCCGGCTATGATAGCGACGAAGATTTTGCTGATAAATTGCAGACCGGGATAATGCCAATTCTCTTGCTTCTTCAAGTAAGTCAACACCATCTTCTCGGGCCTCTTTCGCCTCGGTCTCGGTGAACATTGTCACTCTTGGGGAATCATATTGTATGTCGGTCGGGAGTACTGCCTCGGCGCCATACACCATGAAGAATGGCGTATACCCGGTAGATCTATTCGGTGTGGTCCGGAGACCCCATACTACTGCCGGTAACTCCTCTATCCAGCATCCCGGAGTTCTCAACAGTGGTTCGATCAAGCGGGCTTTGATGCCGGCCAAGACCAATGCATTTGCTCTCTCAACTTGCCCGTTTGCTTCCGGGTGTGCAACTGATGCTACATCCAACCGGATTCCCTTCTCAGCACAAAATCGAGCGAATTCCCCCACAGCAAAATTGGTGCCATTATCCGTGATGATGATGTGCGGGTATCCGTACCTCAAGATGATGTCTTTCAGGAATTACACGGCGGTGTGTCTGTCACACTTCCGGATTGGCTTGACCTCTATCCATTTGGTGAACTTGTCCACCATGACCATTATGTGTGTCATATTGCCTCTTGCCGGCTTGAACTGCCCGACCATGTCCAAACACCATACCGCAAATGGCCAAGTGATAGGGATTGTCTTCAGTGCCGATGCCGGCATATGTATTCGGTGAGCAAACCTCTGGCATCCTCCACACTTCCGGACAATGTCTTCTCCCTGCTGTAACGCAGTAGGCCAGTAGAACCCATGCCGGAACACTTTCGCCACCAGGGCCCGGGATGATGCATGATGTCCACATTCCCCCTGATGTATTTCCAGCAGCATCTCTTGGCCTTCTTCCGGTTCCACACACCTCTGGAGTACCTCGGTGACACTCCTCTTATATAGCTCTTGATTGATGACGGTGTATGCTTTTGACCTTCGCACTATCTGCCGGGCTTCCACTTCGTTCTCCGGGAGGGTTCCTTCCAAGATGTAAACCATAATGGGTTGTGCCCATCCCGGGACTGGTCGAACCGGGAACATGGGAATATCTATGTCCATTGGTTCTGCCGACATCACCTCCATCATCATCTTTCTTTGCCTCTCTGAGCACTGTGATGCAGTCCCCGGGTTCGATGCGATGCTCCCGACTTCCACTTCCATGGGTACATCTTCCGAACCAGGCTCCTTGGGGATGAAGATAGAATCCGACTCGGGTGAGGGCTGAATAGATGGCTTCCTCAAGTGTTCGAGAGCGATCCCGGGAGGGATGGCGTCTCGAGATGACCCCAGCTTGGACAATACATCCGCTGCCTCGTTTTCTCCTCTGGGTATGTGCTTGAACTCACATCCCTCAAAAAATCCGGATATTTTCTGCACATGAAAACGATATAAGGCCATGTTGGCATCCAGTGCATCCCAGTTCCCCGACACCTGCTGCACCACGAGGTCGGAATCGCCAAAACACTCTATCCGGCGGATGCCGATCTCCTTGGCGACATTCAGTCCATGAACCAAGGCCTCGTACTTAGCGACATTGTTAGATGCCCGGAAATGAATTTGCAGGACATACTTCAGCACATCTTGTTTTGGTGAGGTGAGAACCACTCCGGCACCAAACCCGATCTTAGCCTTGGAGCCATCGAAATGCATCCTCCAGAAATTGTAATCCAGCATCGGAGGTTCATACTGCATCTCGGCCCAGTCTACTAAAAAGTCCGGCAGCGCCTGCGACTTGATGGCATCTCGTCTCTCGTATGCCGGAGCGTATGGAGACAACTGGATATCCCATTTGGCAACCCGGCCACTAGCATCTTTGCAACCGATGATCTCGGCGAGGGGAGCCTCGCACACCACTGTGATTGGGTGCTCTTGGAAGTAGTGCTTGAGCTTGGTCACCGTCATGTACACTCCATACGCCATCTTCTGGTAGTGCGGGTAGTTCTGCTTGGATTCAGAGATCACCTCACTGAGGTAATACACCGGTCTCTGTATCAGCTTGCCCCCTTCTTCCCTCTCTACCACAATGGCTACACTGACTACCCGGTTAGTGGCAGCAATATACAACAACATAGGCTCCTTGGGCAACGGAGATGCCAACACGGGTGCTGTTGAAAGCATTCTCTTCAAATCGTTGAACGCCGCATCGGCCTGCGGGGTCCAAACAAATGTTTTGCTTTTCTTCATCAATTGGTATAGGGGCAAAGCCTTCTCACCTAGTCGGCTCACAAACTGACTTAGGGACGCAAGACAACCAGTGAACTTCTGCACATCTTTGAGACGCACGGGCAATTTCATGCTCTCGATAGCACGTATTTTACCCGGGTTGACTTCAATTCCCCGGCTTGAGATGAGGAACCCGAGTAATTTTCCTGCCGGAACGCCGAATGTGCACTTATCCAGATTCAACTTCATCCGGAACCTTCTTAAGTTCTTAAATGTTTCCCTCAGATCATCGATCAATGAGGCTTTTTCTTTTGTTTTTATGACTATGTCATCGACATAGACCTCGGCATTCCGGCCTATCTGGTCATGCAAGCATTTCTGCATGCACCTCTGGTACGTAGCACCAGCATTTCTCAAACCGAAAGTCATGACACGATAGCAATAAGCCCCATATGGGGTAATAAAAGCAGTTTTCAATTGATCATCCAGATACAAAGGAATCTGGTGAAAACCAGAATAGGCATCTAAAAAAGTTAAGAGTTCACTCCCGGCAGTGGAATCGATCACTTGATCTATCCGGGGTAGTGGAAAGGGGTCCTTCGGGCATGCCTTGTTGAGGTTGGTGAAGTCGATGCACATGCGCCACACCTTAAGCAGGAGGGGATCATCTTTCTTCTTCTCTACCAGGACCGGATTTGATATCCAATCCGGGTGCAGCACTTCCATCACGAATCTGGCAGCCAGCAGTATAGCGAGATGCTCCATGATGGCAGCTCTTCTTTCATCCGAGAGGCGCCTAGTCAGTTGCTTCACCGGCTTTGCATCCGGTCTAACAAACAGAGAGTGCTCAGCCAACTCCCTCGGAACACCTTGCAGATCGTCACTCGACCACGCAAAAGCATCCCGATTCTCACGGAGGAAGTCGACGAGCTCGCCTTCCTATTTGCTGTCCAGGTTGCTGCCAATAATGACTTGGCGCTCCGGGTTGCTGGGGTCCACCCCCACCTTCTTCGTCTCCTTAGGTGGCTGGAATGATGCGCCCTGCTCCGGCTTCACCATCCCGGGCATTCCGAGTTGAGAGGTATTGGCCAGCGCCACCACCTGCTGGATCCTCTTCTTTTCTTCAGCTATCACCAGGGACTCGGTTAAGCACGAGCCGGCCGAAGCACACTCCATGGAGCGCTTGTGGTCTCCCGAGATGGTGATTATGCCGTTAGGACCCGACATCTTCATCTTCAGGTAGCCCATGTGAGTTGAGATCATGAACTTGGCCAGGGCTGGCCTGCCGATCAGTGCGTGGTACGGGCTTTCGAGGTCCACGACCTCGAATTCCAAGCTCTCGGTTCGGCAGTTTTCCCGGGTTCCGAATAATACCTCAACCCAGATTTTACCCATGGGTGAGCAAGAGACTCCGGGCACAATGCCATGAAAGGTCGTCTCGGTAGGTAGTAAGGTGTTCATGGACACCCCCAGCTTCAGCATCGTATCCTTGTACATGATGTTAATGGCGCTGCCATTGTCAATCAGAACCCGACTTTAACGGACATTGAGGCTTGGTCCGACAAAGGTTGGGTCAACTACCAAGGCGTACGCCCCCGGCTTAGGCATAACTCTGGGATGATCCTTCCGGCTCCACGTGATCTCCATCTCGGACCAGTGCAAGAACTTGGGCACCGCCGGAATCACAGCGTTCACTTCCAGGGCGCGCTGTCGCACACTCTTCCGGTCAGTGGGCTCAGTCACGAAGACCACATAGCTCTGATGTGCCTCCCGGTAGCTGCCTTGCTGATGTCCGGTTTGATTACTGGGGCCTGCACCATTGTCGTTCCGGGTGTGCACCATGTTCACCGGCCGAGGTGGGGGTCCTCGTTGAGGTTGATTAATCCGGATCGCGTTGGCTCCTGAAGTCGGAGGGGGAGGTCTCGGAATGTTAGGTCGAGATGCCGGAGCACCCGGCCGAGTAGCCCCCGTGCTGCCCTCCTGCAATGTGCGCTGATACCAGCTGCACTGCCGGGTGGAGTGGTTTGTCGGCTTGTTGGCCTCCAGGGTATGGTAACAGCATGGTTTGTTCAGCATCTCTTCATACGTCAGGGGCTTCTTCTGGTCCACCCTAGTTTTCAGTACCTCTTGGCTCTGCCCCCAAGCCGGGCCACTTGTCTTCTGACGCTGACTATTGTCGGCATCCTCTTGATCTCGGGTCACCGCTGCGACATGTTGTGCGGCATGATGGTACTCGGGCTGATTTCTCTTCTGGCCAAAATCTTGGCGATCATGGCTTCTGCTCGATCCCGAACGCTGAGGTCCCGCATTCCTCCTGTTGGAGTCACCGACATCCAATAGGGGTTGCATGGGATCTCCAAGCGTGTAGGTATCGGCGATGCGCATGGTCTCTGCCAAGGTCGTCGGCATCTTCCTTTGCAATTTCTGCCAAAGCATTGAGCCGTGCCGACATCCTTGCGTAAACCAGGAGATGGCCTGTGCCTCTACCACTCCTTCGCAAGAATTGCGAATGTTGCTCCACCGGGTAAGGTACTCCCGGTCGGTTTCGTTGCTCCTTTGCCTACAGATGGCGAGCTGTTGAGGTCTATTGGGCCTTTTGTACGTGCTGGTGAAGTTGCTGATGAACGCCTCCTCAAATCTAACCAACAGTCTATGCTGCCGGTCCACAAGTTGTTCAGCTAGATTCTGGCAGGTCCTTCCAACATCTACGGCACATAACGTACCGCCCAGCGTCTGTTTCCACCGGCTATGCTTACTGCAGTTACATAGTCGGTCAACCAGTCCTCCGGCTTCTTGCTGCCGTCATAGATCTTAGCACCTCGGTTGAGCTGAAAATTCCGGACAGGCGGCTCCCGCATGATCCGGGGTCCAAAGCAGGCAGGTCCCGGAGGTCCTTGCTCTTCCACTAGCTCGGATTGGTGAATCCGGTCGAGCCGGATTCTGGCATCGGCGGGATCTAGTTGTCTGGTTCCTATCCGAGATCCCAAAGGATTCTCATTGGGTTGATACCCGAGCTACTGCAACCTTGAGTTGCCATCGTTGTGTCTGTCCTGTACCGGGATCACAGCCTGCTGCGCGACTGAGGCGGCCTCCCTTCGTGGGTTTCCCTGAACATGTGGCGGATTCCGGGGTGGATTACCGCGGCTAGCCGGGTTATTGTTTCCTACACCCCGGTCACCACCACCACGAGTACTTTCTGCCTGCCCCGAATTATGCTGCCCGGCTTGCTGGATACCGGCAAAGGCCGGGTCATAAGCCTGCAACTGCTTGTTTTTCCCGGAGCCCCGGCTTCTGCTCCGGCTTTTGCTCTTGCTCTTGCTTCTGCTCGGATGCGGGGAGGAGGCCTCTCCGCCCGATCTCTGTCTATCGGCCCTAGCTGAATGCACTTGTGATCCCGTTCCGGGGTTCTTCTTCTTGAAGGCCTGATTCTGCCGGTTGGCCTTGACGACAAACTCATTCACCCGCTCCTGCTGCTTGCGCAAAGCCTCACCGGATAGCCCTGCCAGCTCCGCCATGGCGGCTTCGGCAGCCCTAAGAGTTTTTGCCGGCGAGCTGTATATCGGTTTCCCCGCCGAGATCATGCTACCCGTATGACTGGTTGCAGCTCCACCGGCCAGCTCATCATTCACCATTCTGCATTTCTTGCGCAGATTCGCGATGCGCTTGTCCCGGGAGTCTATCTTAAGGAACCCGTGAGCTGCATTGTACTCCCGGAGGCTAGCACTGAGCTCACGCTGGATCTCGGCGATCTCTTGCGCTTCGGCAAGCAGCAACCTACGTTGCTCGTCCAAGTCAGCCGAAGTGGCTTGGGTGTCTGCCTCAGCTGTCAAGGGGATAGCCAACTTGGCCACCAGACCCGAGAGGGGATCCGGGCGACGACGTGGCTGGGACGGATGCGGATCGCCGTCTCGGGTCGTGCCTCTCTCCTGAGGGGGTTTGGCCAAGCGAACATGGCCGCTACCGGCATCGCCGTCGGCGTCCTGGTACTCCTCCTCGGTTGTCCCGACCATCATGACCGTGACGGAGCTCGGGGAGCGACTAGCACACGGACCCCGAGTGGC
The DNA here is from genome assembly GCA_026929855.1 of Poa annua. Classification (NCBI taxonomy): domain Eukaryota; kingdom Viridiplantae; phylum Streptophyta; class Magnoliopsida; order Poales; family Poaceae; genus Poa; species Poa annua. Next base: position 35,521,496 of record CM049426.1, read on the forward strand.
GCAGAGCATGGAAGGATCCTCAGCATCCAGGACAACGTCCGGGTAGCTGCAGATAACTTCGGTGGCGACGTAGGTGGTGAAGCCACCGAAGTCGATGAGGCATCCGTTCATCGGGAAGGGTTTGTTCCGGAAGCACCCGGCGTTGTCGCTGACGAAATCCATCTCGCCCAGCCTGACGACAAGGCCAGAGAGAACCCGGACACCGAAGTGAACGGGGGAACCCGTCCGGATGTGTACACCAGCGACCGCCTCTGCCAGCCCCATGGTGGGCGCCAACTGTCGTGGTGGTGTCACGGCAGATGCCATAGGATGGCTAATGTGTGGGGCCGATGGACGTTGGTGGATCCGGGGAGGGATAGCGAGCTGAAGAGCTCACACGGGGAGGATCCCGGTGTGACTGAGATCTCCCAAGAACAAGAAACAAGATCAAAGCGCAAGGGGAAGGATCTAATAAACACGAACAAATGCACGAAGGCACACAACACACACACACGATATACCCAGGTTCGGGGCCCTCGTGAGGAGGTAACACCCCTACTCCTGCCTTTCCTCTCAATATAAGTGTGGAACGAGGGCTACAACTTGCTCTTATAGCTCTTGAGGTGAAGAACAAGAAGAACTAGATGAACTCAAGGGAGGATGAAGTAAATGCTCTAGGAGTATATGAGACTATAGTTTTGGCTCCCAAGTTGGTCTCTTTTTCACAGGAGCAGTTATGGCGCCTTTTATAGAGTTCCGGCCAGGAGGGCCGGAAACCCTAATCCGGCTGGGCCCCACCGGACAGGCCTAACCGTTATTTCGACACCGGCTAGTGCGACCTAGTTGCCGCGCTATCCGGCGTAGCCCCTTCGTCATCATTCCGGCAAGGACGGCAGGCGCCGTCCTGGAACATCATTGTCCCCCTGTCAGAGACAGGACATGTCTTTGCCCATCCCGGATAGCCTTTTCCGGAATGCCGGGCTAGGCATGTCCAGTCTTCTCGTACCGTTGTCGTACCGGCTGACGCGCTCCCGTGTCAGGCGGGAGGTGACCATGCTTCCGTGTCATACGGGAGGTGACCATGCTTCCGTGTCAGGCAGAATGGTACTTCCCCCCGCATCAGGCGGGAAAGCCTGCTGCAGACCGTTGACGGCCTACCGGGATCCCTCATGCCGGTCACCTTCTTGCTCGACCCTGCGAGTCCTTCCTGCACAAGTCCAGTAACCTGATAGGACCGAGATAACATTCCGGTTAGCACTTACCCGGATTGCGTATTCGGTAACCCCTAGTACTTCTCCTTCCGGGAGTCTCCTCGGAGCCTCAAGGTCCGAGGTCTCTCCCGGATGCACCCGGGTTCCTCTTAGGATGAGTATCTCTAGGCCTAGCCTCCCGAAGATGTCTTAGCCTACAACCAAAGACATCTTCGAGAAGCTAGTTCTTAGAGGAACCACCCGCTGCTGCTTGTGCTGTTATGAGGGCTTGGGGTGGCTATTTATAGCCGCCAGAGAGGACCCTTGCGCCTGCCGGGAGGCACCTTGCACTCTACCAGCTCTGAAAGGTCAAGTTGCCCCTTCAGTGCACTAGGGGGTGGCCCTTGCTCTCGCCAAAGGTCAAGCACTGTTGCCACACTGTCGAATTGCGCCGGGATCTGCCCTACCCGGGGGGCAGCCCCCCGACACTTGCACTGATATTTTAACCCCGATCCTGACTTCCTGCTTGCAACAACCTAGCTCCGATGAAGATGAAGAGGAGCCTAGCCCGGACATTCTTGTCCCTGCATTTACCAAGGCTTCGACTACTGCGATGACCACATCACCGTCTACTACTCACGCAGAAGTCGGGGCTGCACACGCAGAGACAGCTACGCCGGAAACCAAACACACTGACCAGTTTGAGATGGTTCACCGGCCTGCCATAGGGCCCTCCTCGACGAGCTCATCAACACATGTAAGTCCAATTCTAGTACACACAGTCTTCTTCATCGGGTGCGCGACAGCGCTCCCGATTAGAATAGCCCCCGAGCCTATGGATATCCCTTGAGGGGTGGGTATAGACTCCGACTTATTCCCTTTTTCTCCGTTGTACGCAGCCTTTTGCTGCTCCTCTGCTGGCCGCCATAGACCAGTACGTGAAGATAGAGTCAGATAACTCTGACCTCCGCAAACAACTTCTACAAGCAAAAAGTAACCACTCCTTGCATTTTCTCATTTTACTTGTTTAGTCGATACGAATTTTACTGTTTCATTGCAGCGACACCACCACCTGACCTCACGATTTTCAGCCGATGCATCTTCCGCGACAGGGAGGTCGAACAACTGAAGAAGAACCTAGATGATATTCGCGACTCCACCTCTCAGCAAGTGGCGACTGCACGCCAAGAAGGAGAACAAGAAGAACGGAACCGGCAAGTTGAGCGCAACCGTGCACTCGCTGACCGACTGTCCTCCCTGAGCCGAGCATTCTCAGGTCACCCGATGACGTCCTAGATTGAAACCCATAAAACAAACCATATGATTGCATTGTCTCGCGCTGCTTGCTACTGACTGCCTCTTTCATGCCTGCTGACTCTAGCCACCAGTTGCACTCAATCTTCCGGAGCCCCCGAGCCCATCCGACCAGGATGACCAGCTGACTGCCGTTACCGAGACCGCAGATACTCTGGGGATTCGTCTGGCTACACTGCTGCCTAAGGCCATAGAGTCGCTCATCGCACTCCACATCACAATATACCGCCGAGTGGCCCAGCCGAAGACTGTGGAGGAGCTGATCTCAACCTTCAACCCCGACGCTGCTCAGCTAGACGACTTCATCCTGGAGCATACGGTACGTGGCTCGCAAACCACCTTGAAGCTTCTTCTTGCACATGGAATCCAAGGTGATTTCGAGGGGGCCCTCTCGGAGTACCCTGAAGGAGGCGCTAAATCATGTCTAAAGGAGGCGAAGAGGCTAGCGAAGCTGTTAGTCGAAACTCTGAACAAGCGGAGTTCGTCCTACCATGCTTCACCAGTAGTGACTGCCTCCGCGGACCAAGCGGAAGCGTAGACTGCTGCTATTATTAGTTTTATGCTTTTGCGAACTTATGCTTATGCAATATTTTTTGATCAAACACGATGTGCCTGGAGCACCTGCTAGAGACGCTGCCCTATTTTATGTATTATATTTGCTGCTGGTCTTACTCGCATTTCTTTTCTTGCCAACACCTTTCCCTGAGCCCCCGTGCCTGCCGCACGGGCCTTGTGCGGCCGTGAGTAAAAATGCAAAGTACTAAGGAACTATGTCTTCGTGTAGACTGCCGCCGTGACTGCCCCTTCTGCAATTCCCGCATACGACCCACACGACAAATACAGGTACGGGATGCTGGAAAGTCGATGCAAAGCTGCCGAACAAAAACTGCGAGAGGCACTTGGAGTCCTTGCTATCCAGAAGTCGAAGCAACCGAAGCCCTCACAGCGCGAAGACTTCATAATCTCAGAGATAGAACAGGCTAACGACGGGTTGCTTTGTGAGTCTCCCCTCTCACCTGAGCCACCGAGTGCTTCCTTTGGTTGCCTGTGTGTACCACACTTAACCCGATTATATTTACAGGCATCCAGCAAAATCCGAATGACGAACGAGCGCGAGTGCAATCACGATTTGTTGGAATCACCAACAGCCTTGGTCGAGACACCACTGTAGTGTGGGCTGACCGAGCCAAGGCGCGAGTGCTGCTCACTCTTCGTGATCGCGTCGAGCAAGTCTGCGAGTTTCCTACATCCTGCACCCAAGCGTTGTCCAAAGTCCACGACGCTCTATTCCCATTGAATGATCAACCACAAGGCCTAGCTGCTCTCATGACGAAATTTCGACACGGCAACGCCATCCGCGACTTTGTTCGACATCAGCTGATTGCTGGAGCGACCGCTGCCCTTGCCTTTGTGCACCTGCACCATCCTCGACTCGACTTGCCTGCCATAGGTGTTGGGCTCCCCTGGGAGACCAGGCAAGCTGGGCCTGTCGACATGCGACCACACTACGAAGCGGCAAAGGGACCCGCCAACTGTATAGTTGCCCTCGTCGAGCGAGAGACTGATTTGGAACTAGACCGCCGAACCTTAGGACCACCGAAGGAAGAACAGCTAGCCGCAAAGCTTTGCCGGACGCCGCTCGACTCCATACTGTTCTTTTTATGTTGACGATTGTACTTAGTACCCCAACTGTTTTAATGACTGTGCATACTACTAACTGAATTGTCAAGCATTACCAAACTCTGCGAGCAAGGGGTGAATTTGCTTATGCTTCGTTTTTGTCAGCCCCCGAGCACTGGTTGCAACAGGTTAACGAGTGATTAAGGAACACAAGGTGAAGCCTGAATACATGTTCAAAGAGGAACATTATTTTTGTATTGCTGACCAATGTATTTGTTTTCCGCCTGGTGCGACATAATATACTAAAAATAACTATTAGAGAGATACCCTAAAAGAGAACAAACTGCCGTAACCAAAAACTACGCATAAAACCGGCACAGGTGCATCGCGTTCCATGGATTGTGGGATGGTTCCCCTGTTTCTGCATGCTTCAGTCGGTAAGCTCCGCCGCCGACGACCTTTGTAACTACGAAGGGTCCTTCCCAGGGGGACGTGAGCTTGCGAAGGAGTGTGGTCTCAAACGGCGACTGTGATAATTTCTTAGGCTTTGTTGGTACGTGGCCGTTCTGGCCAAGGCAACATCACGAGCTTCGTCCAGAGTGTCGACGCCGTCCTCGAGTGCATCATCTGAATCTTCCTCATCATCTGCCACCACTCGGGCGGCGTCGAATTTTAGGTCGTAAGGCATAACTGCCTCAGCTCCATGTACCAGAAAGAAAGGAGTGAACTGTGTTGACCTGTTAGGCGTTGTTCGCAAAATCCAGAGTACGGCGGGCAGCTCCTCTGCCCAGGCGCCTGCTGCGCATTTGAGTGGTACTAACAGCCTCTTCTTCAACCAGCTGCAAACTAACCCATTGGCCTTTTTGACTTGACCGTTGGACTACGGGTGCACAACAGATGCGTACTTGAGCTTGATACCCTGCGAGGTACAGAAGTCCTGGAACTCTTCTGCTTTGAAGTTGGTCCCATTGTCAGTGATTATACTATTGGGTAATCCGAAGCGGAAGATTATAGACTTGATGAAATTGACTGCGGAAGTTGCTGTGGCATTTATGGGGGGGAACTGCTTCGATCCACTTGGTGAACTTGTTGACTGGGGCCAGAAGGAAAGTATGACCCCCGTGAGAAGATTTCTTGAGTGGTCCAACCATGTCGAGTCCCCACTGTGCAAAAGGCCAGGCTAGCGGGATGGTCTTGAGCTCGGATGCAGGGGTGTGCGGCCTGGTTGCATACTTCTGGCAACCGAGACACTTCCGTACCAGGTCCTCTGCGTCTCGCATGGCAGTTGGCTAATAAAAATCATCCCTTAAGGCCTTTGCAACGAGGGCCCTGTTGCTCGCATGATGCCCACATGTACCGGCATGGATATCCATGAGGATTGCCCGTCCATCCTCGGGTGCTAAACACCGCTGCAGGATTCCCGATATGCTCCGCTTGTATAACTCTTTGTTAATGACTGTGAATGTCTTGGAGCGTTGAGTGCTGCGTTTTGCCTCAACTGGATCACTGGGCAATTCTTGACATGTGATATATGACAAAAAGGGTTTGGTCCAGGACGGCTCGATGAGGAACACTTCGACCGGAGGACTTGAGGTTAAGAGGTTGTCGGGCTGCTGATCAGCTGATACATTTTCGCCTTGCTCTTGCGGAGTGCTGGTGTCTACTGCTGACTCGGCTGGATTTTTGATTTTTATTGATCTCTCCTTGATTCTTTCCCGAAAAACTCCGGGCGGGACAGACTCCTTTCTGGACCCTATGTTGGCCAGCGTATCTGCTTCCTCGTTGCTTTCCCGACCGACGTGCCTTAAGTCGCATCCGTCGAAGTTGCCCTCCATGACACTGTACATATCAAAATAAGCATGCATGTTATTTGCGTTTGCATCGCACTCCTTCATTGTTTGTTGCACCACCAGATTCGAGTCACCGTATATCATCAGTCGAGTTGCTCCGCAAGTTTTGGCCATGCGCATGCCATGCAATAGCGCCTCATACTCTGCCTCATTATTTGTGGCTCGCTTAAAATCCATCTGCAATACATATCTCAGTTTGTCACCTTTGGGCGAGGTTAGGACGACTCCGGCTCCTGCACCCTCGAATCGCTTTGACCCGTCAAAATACATGGTCCAAGAGTTGGACAAATCAGGGACGTGTGGCAGCTGAGCCTCTATCCACTAGGTTGTGAAATCTGGCAAGACCTGGGCTTTGATTGCCTTGGGGTGCCGATAAGTGATGTCCCTGGGACCAAGCTCGATACTCCACTTGGTGACTCACCCAGCCGCCATGGAGCTGTTGAGAATGTCAGACAATGGGGCGCTGCTTACCACCACTATTGGGTGCTCTGCGAAGTAGTGTGCGACTTTGCGACTCGTCATAAACACACCATACGCTAGCTTCTGATAGTGCGGGTACCGCTCCTTGGCTGGGGTGAGCACCTCACTGAGGTAATACACCGGCCTCTGAACTGGCTGCGTTTTTCCTTCCTCTGGCCTCTCGACTACAAGTACCGTGCTGATCACCCTGTTGGTGGCGGCTATGTACAGATACAAAGTTTCCTGTTCTCAAGGCGCCACGAGTACATGCGGGTTTGTGAGCATCCGCTTCACCTCTATGAACGCCGCTCGTGCCTCCGTTGTCCACTCGAACTTGTCAGCTTTCTTCATTAACTGGTAGAATGGCAGTGCCTTCTCGCCCATCCGACTGATGAATCTGCTGAGAGCTGCCACCCTTCCAGCGAGTCCTTGAACCTCACGGAGCTTTGTCGGCTCCGGCATTTGCAAGATATCTTGAATTTTCTCAGGATTGGCCTCGATGCCCCTGGCGGACACTAGGTAACCCAATATCTGCCCTGATGGCACCCCGAACACGCACTTGGTGGGGTTGAGTTTGATTCTGTACTTATTGAGGGCTGCGAAAGTTTCCCACAGATCTATTAGAGTTCTTGTTTCTTTAGACTTGACAACTATGTCGTCAATGTACACCTGAATATTTCTGCCGATATGATCCCTCAGGCAGTTCTACATCATCCGCTGGTAAGTAGACCCTGCATTCTTGAGCCCGAACGTCATTTTGGTGTAGCAGTATACACCCTGAGGGGTAATAAAAGTTGTCTTTTCCTCATCCTCCTTCTTCATCTGAATCTGCTGGTACCCCGAGTAAGCGTCGAGAAAAGACAGACGCTCGCACTCTGCCGTCGAGTCCACGATCTGATCAATTCGAGGCAGGGGGAAATGATCTTTGGGGCAGCACTTGTTGAGCGATGTGAAGTCGATACACATTCGCCCATATTTAACTCCTTTTTTTGGTACGAGCACTGGGTTTGAAACCCAATCTAACCTTTTCAACTCTCGGATGAACTTGGCGTCTAGTAATCTGTCAATTTCGGAGCCGACTGCAGCCCGCTTCGGCTCGGACAACCTTCTCATGGTTTGTTTAACTGGCTTGGTGCCTGGATAAATTTGTAAGGCATGCTCGGCAAGTTCCCTGGGTACACCTCGCATATCAGTAGGGTTCCAGGCGAAAATTTCCCAGTTCTCACGGAGGAACTCGACGAGCGCGCCTTCCTATGCTTCATCTAGACTGGACGACACGAGGACTGTCTTGTCATTATCCGCCGGGTGAACCCTATGAGCCCTTGTGTAATTTTTGGCGCTGAACGAATTCTCGGGAGCGGGTTTCTTGGCCTCAGGGAACACTGTGCGATCATTATCCAGTGCGATCTCCGCAAGCTGCTCTTGCGCACCGAAGGACTCGGATATCCTGCTGAATTCCCTGTAGCAGTCGTCAGAACGCCGAAAATCGCCGCGGACTGTGATGCCTCCCTTTGGTCCAGGCAGCTTGAGCATAAGTTACGCATAGTGTGGCACTGCCATAAACCTGGCAAACGTTGGTCGCCCTAGTATTATGTGGTACTGAGAAGGCCAGTCGACGACCTTGAACTCGACACTTTCCTTTCTGAAGTGGTCCTCGTCACCCAGAACAACCTCGAGCCATAAAGAACCCAGGGGGTATACTGCTTTGCCCGGCACTATGTCGTGCAATGTGTTTTCAGACTGTTTTAAATTGTCGAGTGACAAATTCATTTTGCGCAAAGTGTCTGCGAAAACGATGTTAATGTCGCTGCCCCCATCCATAAACACTTTGTTCATCCTGAACCCTCCAATCAAACCTTGAATGACAAGAGGTGTGTGGCCTAGACGCACGACTCGCGGCGGGTGATCCGCCCGAGTGAAGCCGATTGGAGTTTCTGAGCCTTGAAGGTACTCTGGGACTGCTGGTGGCGCTGCAATGGCCAAATGAACTTGGCGACTGATGAGCTTCCGACACCTGTTAGATGGCCACCCTTTTTGTATCATGTACATTGCCCCCCTGATTTGCAGGTACTGATCTCGGGGTGCGCCCGAATTTTCCTGCTGCCGGTTTTCCTGAACTACTCCCGCGATTTGCCCTGCCGGCGGCGGAGGTAACGCTGCATGCGCGGGCAGAGCCGGATTTGCCGCGGCGTTACGCCGTAACTCAGCCTGCATTGCGATGAAGTCGCAGCAGTTTTTTAGTATGTGTGTTGCTCACAAATTGCCGAAATCATCCTTGAACAGGTGCAGTCTACACGGGTCGTTGAGTAGCTGAGCCGGTGATCGATAGGGCCGCTCGAACCGGGCTCCTCTTGGCTTGAAATCACATATTCTGTTGTCATCCTCTCGATTTTTGTCGAGAAGGTTCCCGTCCTCCCGCTCTTGGCACGAGTTCTCCCCCTGCTGGGTGCCACGATTTACTCGGTTATCCTAGAACCCCGCCGCTACTTGCTCGACTCCATCCATTCCCCCGTACGGCCTTGGCCTGATTCTTCTGTCGAAACGGCCGCGACGTCCGCTAATGCCCTGTTGGCGATCGGCTTCTGGTGATAGCACTATGTTCCTTACTGAGTCTTCCCCGTCAGCCCATTTATTCGCTAGTTCCATGAGGTGCGCAATTGACTTGGGGTCATCACGACCTAATGCATCCTGCAAGTCATTGCGCCTGACACCTTGTATAAATGTGAATGTGGCGTTATCCTCGGAGATGTTTGCGCCTGAGTTTTTCATGGTAGTCCAGCGCTGAATGTACTCGCGCAGTGTTTCACCACACTTTTGCTTGCAAGCCCGGAGCTGCTGGAAAGACGCAGGTCGTTTGGACGTGGAAGAAAAGTTTCTCTTGAAGTCACTACAAAAAGCTTCCCATGTACCATACGAACTGCGCGGCAGTCCTCTGAGCCAAGCACGGGCTGATCCCGTCAACATTAGCTGGATGTATTGCATGGTAGTCGGGGTATTCTCTCGCTGACACGCTACTGTCGTTGTATAATCCTCTAATCATCCTGACGGCTCTTGACTGCCCTCATACTTGGGAGTCTCCGAAGTTAGTTTGAACCTTCTTGGCATGCGAGTTTCCCGTACCGCCAAAGTGAAGCACATTGTGCCGCATGGCTCGACATAAGATTTTGAATCTGAACTGCTATGACTGAACCTGGAGTGCGACTATGATGCCTACGCTGGTGCCGGCGCCTATTTATTAACCGCTGAGTGATTACATCTCTTGCATCGAATCCCTCCTCTGCATAATCATGATCAAAACTAGCAGCATGTCTCTGCTGCCGCCGCACCTCTCTACTACGCTTGCGCTCTTCTCTCTCATGGCGACGTCGAGTGGACCACTCTTCCTCGGTCTCTTGTCTGTCTTGGTTGCTCCGATTCCGTTGCCTGGACCTGCTCCGCTCCAAGTCTTCTCGATCTCGCTCGTCGCGGTGACGTCGCCTGGACCTGCTACCTTCTGGCTCGTCCTGAGCACCTTTCTCTTGTCGCTGATTACCGCGTCGGGTGTTCTCGCCCGGGGCCGACTGATCCACTGGTCTATTGCCGTTTGCTCGGGTGTCGGTACCAGGAGGATTCTGACCAGGGCTGTTCCCTGGTTGGCCCGTCGGGGTAGCGACCGGTACAAAAGCTGACCCAACATGCCCTAAGGCCTCGATCTGAGCTTGGTGAAGAGCGTGCCGTGGGTCATCCCGCGGAGGCATGGTGGATCTGAGGTAGGTTGCTACAGAAGCTACGGCTGCTGCTGTGATTTTTGGGATGGGAATACTGTCCTCCGCGATAGTCATAAACTTCTGCCTGACGTTATTCAAATTATTCCTAGCCCGGGTAACCTGGACCTAGTCCTTACATGCTCTGTTGTGTCCGGATCCGCACCAGTTGACTGCGAGGATGAATAAGCTAGCCTTCTTGCACTGAGCGAGTCAGCTCTAGCCTGCCTCTCGTCAAGGGTGTTCTGCAGCTCAACTAACTCGAGGTTTTTCTTGCGTAGCAGGTATCGGTATGCCAATAAATCCTCCCTGGCGGAGTCGACATGTAGCAACGCGCCTCTGTTAACAACATCCTCCAACCTGGTGGCCATTTCCTCTGTGATTTCCAGTGGGACCCAGTGGTCAGTGGCGTGTGGGGGGTGGGTGGGACCCCGTGGTCAGGTGGGGGGGAGTGGGACCCCGTGGTTAGTGGCGTGTGGGGGTGGGTGGGACCGAGTGGTCAGGTGGGGGAGTGTGGGGGGAGTGGGACCCGGTGGTCAGTGGCGTGACCCGGTGGTCAGTGGCGTGTGGGGTGGGTGGGACCCGGTGGTCAGGTTGGTGAGCGTGGGACCCAGTGGTCAGTGTCGTGTGGGGGTGGGTGGGACCCAGTGGTTGGGTGGGGGTGTGGGACCATGGAGTAGTGTTGTTAGAATTTATGACCAATTGGTGCCTGCGTGTTATGACCTTTCTAAAACAGAAGGTCATAATTTTGTCCCTCTCAATTGGGTTATGACCAACGAGTTTAAAAAGGTCATAAATTTATGACCAAAAAACTTGGTCGTTAAGATAAGGTCACCAGTTGACATATTTCTTGTAGTAAAATGGTATTTCAAACCATTTTCTATTCATTGAATTATTGTTGTGTGGCACTAAACATCTGTTGTAATAATTAAGATTATTGTTGTATCTGATTGCACTAAAACATTTTTTGTACATGATGCAATTCATACGTGAAATATTGCATAAACTTTGTTTGTGATTTGGTTTACATGTTGAAAACAGGTCGACACACCAGACCTCTTACGTGTGAACGACATAACAGCATATTCAGTATGCTGCTATGCGGTTCGCGCATGGGGGTTATGCGGTTCGCGCATGGGGGTCTGGTCTGCGCGTCATGTTTTCAGCCCACAAAAGTAGTATAGGTGGCCTCCATCCGTAGATATGGGTTTGCGGTTTTGGGATCTGCTAGAGATGCTCTTACAACGGGAAGCATGAGAAAGCTCGGGAAGCACCTCCTCGGCAGCTTTCACCAACGCCGTCTCGTCCAGATCATTCCTTCCAAGCACTTGTGCGCAACGCTTTCCAATAATCGAGTGTTTGTTTGGGCTTCCGCTTCTGGGTCTAAAAATAGAACCAAGAGCTCAAACAAACAAAACCTTAGTTGGGGTTAACTTTGACTTTTGACTTGTAAGCCACAAAAGCCATTATGCTTTTGATTTTGTTTTTTTGTCTTATAACAGTGTTCAATAAAAACCGAAAAACCCAAACCAAAGGCCAGACTATTCTTTTTTTAAGAAATAAGTCCAACCAAACATGGTCATATTCTTATTGATAACTTTAAATTTAAGCGTTTTATTATATGAACCGGACATCGTTCTACTCCATCGACGCCGAAATAAATATGATAGATTATGCAAACACTTTATTGTCATAGTTAGGGCATGTACAATGGTTGATTTTTAGATAAAAGGCACCAATGCCCAACCTTAAATTAATAAGGCTAAAGCCACAATATCCCGATATTACATGTTGCGGCATTCAACTTTTGTCAAAGTAAAGGACAAGCTAAAATTTCACGTGACAGGATACTAGGGCAACATGGCCACCACACAACCGACATGATTCCGGGGCAACAAGCTCACCACACTACCGACTACTAACAAGAGAGAAAATCGGAGAACTAGGATCCTGCGCTAGGGGCTCCAGCGCTACTCCCACTAGCACCATCAGGGGAGGAAAAATTTGTGTGTACAACCCCTTCAGCTTATCCACCAGACTTCTTAAGCTTGTTTTGCCGCCTACCTTAGTATTTAGGGACCAAAACTGCAAGAACATGTAGCATTTAAAAATAAGAACAACATGATGCTTATGAGAATCCCCTCAATAGCAAGTTTATTACGAAACGCCCGACTCTGCACCATAAACAGGGCCTACACCAGCCTACGGCGTTGCCCCGAGAGCGACGAGAGGATCGCAAAAAATTGCGTGAAATTAGCCTAGCATCATAAGCAACCAAGCACTATCTGAAGAACACTCCAGGCCAATTTAGTCAAGGAGCAGCTAAAGAACATGTGTGTGGCGTCCTCAACAGCCCCACACAGCGCACATAAACCATCCGAGCGGCCATGGCGTGTGGCCAGCTGAGCACCGACGGTACGCGAGTGTCTTATCTTAAACCTACCACATAATCAAGATATGGCGAAAAAGCATTGGTTATTCTTTAGTCATATCTTTACTGTCAAATATCACTAAGTTTATGGTGAGACAATTATCTCTTAGCTAAGATAAGACAAACCTCATTTTCTCAATTCTTTCTCCCCCAACTCAACAATTATTCTCCGTGGTATTACTAATATAAGACCATTGTACATGTCTTTATTTTTGAAAGCACAATATATAAAAAGCAAGCAAGATGACTCATTAAAAACCTCCTAGTCCACTTAAGTACCCTGGTAAGGAAAATAGTGTGTAAAAAACTTACGGCTACGAGTTCAAAGTAATGTCACATCTCGAATTACAAAAGGTAAAATAAAATCTAAATCAGGGGAACCTCTTTCCAGCTATTAGAACTCTTCGACTCATAAGCAAACTTTGCCAATATATGGGCTAACATCTTTGCTTCCCTTGGATAGTGTTTAAATTTGATATCAACCTTCATACTCAACCATCATACTTGCCTTCATTAAACAATCTGCCAAGGTTGCTGAATACAGACTCAAAATCTTTGTTGCACCATTATAAGTCTGAATTAACTCCAGAGAGTCAGACTCTACCACAACCTTTGAACAACCAATATTCTATAAAATTTCAAACCTTTCAGCAAGGCCATGGCCTCCGCCAACGCTACGTCAGAGAGGTGTTGAATTGGACTATAAGAACCTCCTAAGACTTGGGGCAGAGCTGCATGTGGTGAATGTGCATCAGGGTCCAAAAAAAATTCTAACCTAACATAGTGTATAAAATGGACTTTTGCATCAGGTTAGACTAGTAAATGTGCATCAGACGTCATGGTTACCTTTACTCCAGCTCCACCCCTGAAGACTTCACCTTGTGATTAGGAAGCACAACACCAGTCGCCCTCGACCCTTCCTCATGATAAAATGGACTTTTGCATCAGGTTAGACTAGTAAATGTGCATCAGACATCATGGTTATCTTTACTCCAGCTCCACCCCTGAAGACTTCACCTTGTGATTAGGAAGCACAACACCAGTCGCCCTCGACCGTTCCTCATGATAGGAGGCGTCAATATTTAACTTCATAGAACCCGCTAAAGATTTAACCATTGTACATGTTCTTAGATTTGTCTGGACAAATTTTCCAGATCGTACCATTGAGAAGCGAAGACAAGACGTGTCCTTGACTCGTATGGCGTCGACTATAGCTGGCCAAACGGGCCGCCCGGCACGGCACGTCGCGTGCCGGCCTCGGCACGGCACGTCGCGTGCCGGCCTCGGCACGGCCCAGGAGCGGCACGACTCTATTCGTGCCGTGCCGGGCCGGCCCACGGGCTGTGATCGGCCTCCAGGCATGAGCACGCCGGCACGCGGGCGGCCCGTTGGCACGGTCGGCCCACGAGAGCACACCGGATTTTTTTTAAAAAATAGAAAAAAAAAGGGGTACGGGGGCGAATTAAAACTAAAAATCCTAAAATAAAAATAAAAAAAGTTAATCGTGCCTTGCCGGGCTGGCCCGCGTGCTTCAACCTGAAGTTGAGCACGGGCCCGTGACGTGCCAGGCCGGGCACGGCCCGATTAGAATCATGCCGGGTCGTGCTCGTGCCGGGACAAAATGGCCGTGGCTCGGGCCGGCCCGTTTAGCACGGCCCGCCACCTATAGCGTCGACTCATCAAATAGTCGAGCGCCAAAGTGCAAACATGCCAACTCAGCTCAACCCAAGACAACAAACCCCTTCCCTCCACCGGAAGCGCTACCACAAACGAACGAACGCCTGGAAAGAAGGCTGTTGGGGGAACAGCAGCAGACCCCGATCAAAGAGGGCAGACGCCTCCTTTCGCCGTCCATCTCCGGCGCCGGCGGGCTCAACTTCGGCCGCAGCCATGTCGAAGAAGAAGGCGGTGACGACGATGACGCTCAAGGACTTCCACGGCGGCTCCATCCCCTCCGAGCTTCCTCTCCCCTCCGCCCCTGGCGTGTAAGTCCCCCCCAAACCCTAACCCCGCTGCTCCCCCCTAGCCCGCTTTGACTCACGACCTGCTGCTCACGTTCTCGCAGCTCTTCTCGACCGCAAGACCGCCCCACGGCCGCGCCGTCCGCCTCCTCGGCTGCATCCGCGCGCCCCCGTACTCCTGCTGCCTCCTCCGCCGCCACGGCCGCGATTCCTTCCTTCCTCAGGAATCCTTCCCGCATCGGCCGCCACTTCGATGAGGACGAACGCACGCCCTTCGAGCCCGCCACGCCTCGGCGCCCCGCGCCGTCGCCTCCGTCCTTTCCCTCTGCGCCGGCGGTGGGTCCCGTTAGATCTGGACCGGGGAACGCCTGGGGGGCGAAGAGGGAGGTCGTTCCAGCCGCGGCGCCGGCTGCTCTCGCCGCCAGCGGCGGTCAGATCTGGTCGGTCACGCGCATCGCCCAGGCGAGCGCCCTCGAGAAGGTGATCTCCGGCAGGTGGCAATTGTCCAAGCCCTCCTCCCCGACCATGCCACCAGTGCTGGGGACTCAGCTGGCCCCGCCCGACATGGAGAGGCCGAGAGAGTTTGATGGTGTCATAGAAAGGCCTGGGTTGGTTGGAGTGAGAGGGCTGGACAGTGCCGTGGATAGGCCAAGGTTGGTGGTTGTGAGAGAGCTAGACGGTGCCATGGAGAGGCCACAGTCAGTTGGACTGAGAGGCCTGGACGTTGCCATGGAGAAGGGCGTGGATCCGGTGAGGCCTGTATCGCACGAAGGCAGGGTTGGGGAAGTGAAAGCCGGAGAGGTGCTAGCGAGGCCCAAGCTCAAACTGCTTCCTCGTTCTAAGCCAGTCGAGCCCCCTGCACCATCTCCTACCTATGTTGAAGACAAGCAGGTTCCATCTCAGTTCCTTCTTAGTTTTTATGAAGATTTTGTTATTTGATATTAGTAGGTTTGGTGTGACATGGTCGGATGTTAATCTTTTCCTTCGTGGTGTGAATAAAAACTGTATAGGTCCATCCGGTCCCTGTGATTGCAAGTGTCATGCGGGTTGAGGTTGTTCATGATGTGCACCACAGTGTGATTTCTGCTAAAACAGAAGTAGCAGGGGCAGATACTGTTGCAACAGTGGAGCGACCACGGCTAAATCTGAAGCCTCGCTCTAATGCAGTGGGTCAGTCTGGTGAAAGCGCTGTGAAGGAAAGGTATGCGGTGTTTGCTTTTTTTGCTGTACGTGTCATTGTTGTTGCTGTAGATATTCTTTTTATGTTAACTTGATCGTTTGTTGCTTGCTGTAAATTGGCGTGTATCTATGGCATGTCCTGTCATTGTATTATGCACAATACACTTTATCCTGTCCAAGCACAGATTATATTCCATCTTATACCAACATTATATTTAGGTATTCCTGTCAATCACTTTATTATTAGTGTCAAATAGGGCCCTCTAGATTGAAATTTGGTCTGATCTGTGTTCTGTGCAGTTATGAGTAGGTATTACGTTGTTTTGGATTTTTTTCTGTTTGACGAACTGAAATAACACCCAGTGTGTATTGCAAGGTCATTTTTCCCATTCTTATACAATTGGCGTGTAGAATTTTCGGGGCGAGTTTATATCACTAGCTGGTACCAGTTACCTTGATGCCAGTATCTTTCTGTTTAGAAACCAGTTCCCTCTAGTTCGTTATTACATCCTGTATGTGAAATCAGTGCTCTCTAAACGTTTTAATATCATGAGATTTTTTTAAAAAATTTAATATAATTTATAAGGGCTAAAATCATAGGTCTGCTTTGGAAAGAGGAGCTGAAAGGATAGTGGCTAAGAAATATATATATTTGATGTTAACCATGAGTGTCTTGAATAGTAGAATGGCATTTTGGTGCCGTTTTCTGTAATTTCAGTCTCTTACTTTTGGAAAAAAAAGCTTGGAGGCATTGCTTTGGCACTGTATACTGGTGCTGAATTTGTTAGCAAGTTGATATGTGAGCAATCTACATTCAGTTTGTTTGATAAAAAACATCTTCAAGGTCTAGTCAATTTACTGCTAGAGCAGTATTTGTCAATACTATAGTAGTAGTAATTACTATTATTATTGACTTATTTTGTTCTTTAATGCATTAGGCCATCTTTATTCGGTGGTGCTCGTCCCAGGGAACAAGTATGTGCTTTTCTTTCCTGCTCCTCTTGTGTTTTTTTGTGATATGTTCTATGCTTATTTTAATGAAAAGCTGTGTTCTTTTATAAACTCAGGTTCTCAGAGAACGTGGAGTAGATGCTTTGGCAAGTGATCTAGAGAAGACCTCTCCAGTTGGCAGGTAGCTAACATATAGCCATTAAATAACCTTTTATAGCTAAGGCGTGTTGATTATTGTTGTCCATCTTGAACGCCTGACCTAGATTCTTCCCACTTTCTTGCTATGATGTACTTCCTCTGTTCCACAATATAAGCCTTTTAGCAAACTAAACTATCTTTTTAAAAAGGCTTACATTATGTAACGGAGGAAGTATTGTGTAATTTTGATCTTGTTTCCCTGGAGCTACCAAGCGGTTCTGTTATGGTAACATAGTTGGTCAGTGTGCTGCCACCGCCAGACAATCATACTTGTCGAGTTGCAGTATATTGAGGTGGAAAATGGCATGTGAACCATAGTATGTGGGCCGCAATAGGCATAGAGCTAAGCGCTGAAACAGCTGGCTGCACCGAGAGCCAAGAAGTGTCATGCGTGTGCTGGTAGTCTATAGTCCAACGAAACCCTTCTTATACTATTGAAGACACCTTTGATGCTGTTGCTATCAAGCCAGGATGTGCAACTTCCCTAAGTCAATGCTGGTTTCGTCTCCTTCGCATTCATGCATTTGAAGCTAGAAATCAGATATGATTTTATTCATATATGCTGTAATAAATCACGAGGTCTGTTTTGCAAGTGTCAAGGAAGGGCGTTGATGAAGAAATTTGTAGTTTTCACCGGGTTTATATGTTAATTTTTTTTTCGTTTTTCAAGTAGCAACTCTATACTGTTGTATGATTTACTTGTTATGTGCTTTTGAAAGGAGTAATGATACTACCTCCGGTTACAAATGATTGTCGTAGGAATAAAACTAGGTCTGTAGAAGTTTGTTCACTGCTCGTGTCAATCATTACCGACCGGAGGGAGTATATTTTTCTAGGAAGTGGTTTTCTTTCATTCTAAGATGAACACGTGTTGTGTTTACTAATAATCACCGTGATATTTTGTAGGTCTAAAAGTGAATTTGCAAAGGTTGAACAGAAGGTTGAAGCTATGCCCATTAACCCTTCAGGCGAAAAAGCTGAGAGTTTTCCATCTGGTCACAGAGGCCCAAGGAACGGTGATAGGAAAGATTACAGGCGGGATACTGACAGAACTGGTGCATATAGGCCTACACGACGAGAGGACAACAGGAAGGTTGCTAGAGATGTGGAGAAGGTGCCCGAACAACCACGCCCAGAGCCTGAAACCTGGCGTAAACCAGTGGAGCCGCCAAAGCCTGAGGTTACAGCACCTCGGTTTGGGAAGGCAGCAACCGCTTTGGAGCTTGCCCAGGCTTTCTCCAATTCCATGTCCGGTACTGTGCCCCAGTCTCGCTTGACCAGTGTTCCCAGTCCAAGGGTTCCCCCGAGCCCAGGGACTAGGGATCAGGTTGGCTTTTCAAGGCTCACTGATAATGGGGCATTGCACTCCGGGTCTTCACAGCGAAAGATTAACGGTTACTGATCCAGTGGCGAGCATACACAATGATCCCATGATGACATGGTTCAAATGTCATGGCCTTGCTGAAGCACACTGATTTATAGCCGTGTTCAGTTGTTCCAGGATGGGGAAGTCAAATTGTCGTCTTCGAGTGGATTGTGGCACACGAGGGGTGCTAGTTCATTTTAGCAAAACATAAGTTCCTCTCGTAACTTGGTGGCCTATTTCATATCTTGGCCTGTGATTTAAGCCAGGGAATAATTACTACCCTTGTATAGGGGTGTAAACGGATAGGATAATTTTCGCAACATATCTTATTCCGAAACCGTTTTTAACAATTCATATTCGGTTTTAAGGAATCCGCAGGATAAGGATATCTGAATCCGAACTTGACATCCGGATATGGTATGTAAAATAGCCTAAAATATGGATTATCCGAAATTTAAATAGGATTACCGATGGTTTAAATCCGAATAATCCGATTTTCTACCGAAATGTCTAGTCTAATATAGCATGTCTAGTCTAATATAGCATAATTTGCAGCTAGTAAGTTGATGAATTCAACAACATCTCAATTAAATAGTTATTGTAAAGACTGAATTATACTATGTTAGTTATTAGGTATCGAATAATTATTTTTATATGTATAATTTGATAATTTACTTGTAAGCGTATCTATTCGATTAAATTTTTTGTCGCTCCGAATCCGTCCCGTTTCCGCCTCCGAATCCGCCATCACAGATATCCGCATCCGGTTATTATCCGATCCGCTCTGAATCCGATGAAAAATTATGTTAAAGGCAAAATCCGATTCGATCCGTTTACACCCCTACCCTTGTATTGCTAGTTGGCTGTAACGTGTATGATTCTGGCTGCTTGTTTTGAGATGTTGCCAGATTAGGATGCATCTGTGCACACCCGTCTGCAAATGGTTTCTCTGTTATTTTTCAGATCACTTGATCAGCACAAGCTAATTATGCGTAAAGGATACATACCCCTTGAATTAAATTGTACAATTTCTTTCGTCATTTGTTTTTCCCATCTTGTTTACTTTGTGAGTTCTGCTTACGACCATATGTCCATTGTGGCAGTCCAGATGAACTGCTATTAAGTGTTGTAATGATTCTCCATCTGGGTCGCATTCTATATCTGCAGCCAGTTGGAAACTTCAATGCTTATTGCCAAACTATGGATCAGAAAGGAACAACGCGAGTTGGATTGAAGCCGAAACAATCCATTTATGTACATCAGTAGCAAGCACGAGGAAATCACAGAAGCATTACAAGGCCCTTCAGCCAGAGATTGGAGGAGAGCCGGGTCATGGTAAAACCACACATTAGAAGGCCCTTCAGCCACACCACAACAGCTAGCTCGTCCGAGCTCAGAACAGGAACGCAGTCGGTGCGAACGCTGGCAACACCGTAGGTCCCTCGAAGCGCCTGCAAGTAAAGAGATAACCCGGGTGACTTGTTGTAGGTATAATCTGCAACCGGAAACATTTCTCTTACAGTAATACTGAAAGGCTTGAAATGCATAAGAGTATCACATGAAACAGCCCAATTTCGTGGAAACTGGTAAAATTGAAAACCAAGGTACAAATAACCACGGAAGGTCTGAGGTCTGAACATGTCCAATTATGCTAGATCCCTGATGCCATTGTGATTAGAGTCCCATGTTTTCCTTTTTTCATTTTACAAAGGATTTTGACGGGCAAGTGGACAAGTACCTGTAGCAGCAAGCATCAGGGTCACAGGCTCACTTGACCGGGCTTGTGTTTTGACTAACGATAAAGCAAAGAGAACGTCTGTGGCGGTGGTAACGGTGCATACGCCGCAAGAAGGGTCACCGTCGTCGCCCCCTTCTTGCGGCGGGTTGCGGTTGCTTGGGCCGGCGGCGAGAGAGAAATGGCGATGTGCGGCGAGACTCGGGGATATTTTATAGCGGCGAGGCCAGGCGAAGGGGTGAGCGGCGGTGGGTGGCCTTTACTGTTGTGCGTCGCGTGAACGCGCCACGCCATTACTTCGCCAGATTTTGACTGGGAAGCTCACTGGCTGCCCGCCACACCAGTACTCCGGCAGCATTTGACCGACACGGGAACCGAGAAACGAGCACGTGCTGTTTCTGTTGGTGCCATTTTCTCCCGCGTCGCGTTTCGCGCCAATTCGCCCCCCCCCCAGCCCGAACCCGGTGGGCTGGGTTTCGCCTGGTAGTGCCGGCGCTATTTTCCGCCGAAACGGCGCTAACTGGGGTTCTGGGAAGGCCGGCTGGTGAAAAAACGACGCTATTTGCTCCGCTGGCTCTAAAAATGCTGTGGATTCTACACAATACAAATCGAGATTCCATCGGCAGAACGCACTTCCCGGTGGTCCATGCAGTTCAGGAATTCATAGATTGTTTTTGTGGTCCACTGAAAGTACTATTCATGGACCAAAGAACAGTTTGTGTCAAATTCAGACATATTTTTGACGAAATTCAGACATAAATTGCTACTCCCTCTTACTCATATATTTATCGTTGAACTCGCTGATGCTAGATACATCCGATTAACGACAATTAATATGAATTACAGGGAGTACTAATCTATGATTCTCCACTTTCGATGTGGAAAGTGAACAGATAATCTGAAAACGGCTAACAAATTTCTGACATTTCTTTAACTTTTTGAGTTTATTTCACCAAATTTCATCCCAATTCCGGAACATTGATGTTGTCTTGTGGATGTGCGTGCTCTTGCTGCACAACCAGGAGAACAGCTAGCATGGCTTAATTCTGCACTCACTAGATAATCATAAGCTTTAATCAACTTCATGGGTAAGTTGCTAGTTGATGAAAGGTACTTCCTCCGTTGCTAAATATAAGATGTTTTAACATTCCATATTCAAATGTATGTAAATGTATCTAGACACATATATGTTCATTTATTTAAGTATGTATGTAGACAACATGTAGAATACCTAAAACATCTTACTACATTTAAAACGGAGAGAGTGACCATAAAAAAAACACACACACGGAGGGAGTAGATTGACCCGACAAAATCGCACAATTCGCTCCTGTGAACCCATTAAGTTGCTGGAGTCAACTTTGTGCGGGTTCCAACTAAAAATTAGGTACCACGCAGCTGACAAACCAACCACTTGGTTCACCCCTATCTTTCCATCTTCTTCCTCTTCCAGTCCAGATCAAGATCACGACTCACGGCGAACCAGGGTATCCACAAAACTGCATACCGTACCCGGTATATGGATTATCGCCACCGAGTGAGTATGTATTATCTGTAAGAAGCAGCCCTGGCCACGCAGGGTTCTCATTTTTTAATTTCACCAAAAGGTTCAGAAATTCGGATCATTTCAGTAATTTTTCTCAATTTGTATGGTCATTTCAGTAGAACGTTTGCATTGGGTCAAAATATTTCAGCAGTGTTTGAATTTGGGCCAAAGCCAAAGGTATTTTAAACTACAGAGGTTGGCTTTCTATCAAATTCGTGGCGAAGTTTGGTTCTTTGGCTGAATTGAAAACACAAAGGGCTGAAAAATCGGAATTTCCAGAGACATATTAATCGCGCCGAAAACATTAGTGAAATTTTATGGGAACCAGCCCACATGCAGCTGCAGGAGGCCATCGAGACTATCCAACGGACAGCGGTGTTCCAGCCTCGCCGTCGCCGGAGAAGCCTGGCCGCGCAAGCACGCACGCTAGCCCCAAAGGTCAACGTACACCTCACGTGTAGTGATCGCTCCCTCGCCCTTATCGCGCTCGATCCGGCGGCGTGGCATGATCCTGGCACGTCGACACCTCCTACATGCATGTAAGCACGCAGCACGGAACTGAACTCACCGGAAGTCATCGTAGTCACTCCGGGACGCACGAGCAGCCGGCCTTGCCTTGACCGCCGCTGGCTTTCCCTTCGCCTCGGCCTTCGCAGCGGCGTCCTCGGAGATGGCGACCAGCGTGGGCTTCCACGACGCCGATCCCGTCGACGTCCTCCGTCGCCGCTTCTCCGCGGCGGACGTGGGTGCCGCCGCGTTCTCAGGCGCCACGGGAACCGGCTCCGGTATCATCGCCGCCGACGATGTCCGGCGCGCGCGCCTCACGAACGCGAACAGCTTCATCGATCTATGCTGGTCTCTCTGCTCTAGGGATAATAGGACCTGAGCTAATCCTGCACCAGCTGCCACCAGGGAGGTTTCAGGTCTGTAAGGAGTGATGCATATTATAACCTCGTGGCCGGCTTGCACCACTTGGTAGTTGCTAACACAAAAGACCAAACTGACCTTAATCCCCGAGTTTTGTTTTTATTCAACTAATTAATCAACTTTCTAATATATGAAAATTATAAAAGCACTCGATACAAGGATTTTTTTTTTCAATTAGCAACAAATACCATTGAACTTTTTTAGAGGAATATAACTATTGAGATTAGAGAAACACTAGTTGCTAGTTTGTTTATTTCAAGAGCGGTCTACATAAACACCATAGCTGCATTTTTCAAAAATTACCAACTAGTTTGAGACATTGGTGTACGATGTTGTCGTGTGGTAGAGCAACACCGTGTAAGAGAGAACACGTCTACTAAAAAAATGCTAATTGTTTTGTACTTCTAAAGCAGTATATTAATATGTAATTTGGCTTACTACTAGTACTGGCTTATTTGAAGCAAAACCATTCCTGATTAGGTAACTACCCACCAAAGACTTAATAATGTGGTTACTTTGCATATGCTAGATTTTTTTTACAATACTTATACTTGATTCATAATTTTACATAGCTAGTAAAGGACTTTCGAGATAATCTAATTATAGATTTGCACAAGGGGTGAGAGATTGCTCTCTCGGACTCTTGATTGCCCTTAAAGTTCTGACATGGGACATAAAATCCATCATCGTGTTTCCAATTTTTTTTTTTGAAACCGAAGGCAAAAGCTTTGCCTTATCCTTTTATTAAGAAGAAGGTGCCAGGTTTATTATGAAAGACACCTGGCGAAAACCGTACAACAATACAACCCCACGTGGCAGAGCCCACACAACCTCGAGAACAACTAGAGCCAAGCTCTAGACACCACTCCGTAAAGAGCCCATCAGCCATCCATCTTTGCAGGAGAGAAGAAGACATAACTGCTATGGCAGGGGCAGATACGGGACACTCCATCGCAGATGAAAGCAACCAACCATCTAGGAGCCCCCGATGACCAACACCATTGGTAACCTTGTCGCCCAAACGACACAAGGTGGAACACCCACGATGTTGAAGAATTCTCGGAGCCGCCGCCCCGACATCCACCTCCCTGTCACGCCCAGCGCAATCCACCCAGACCACCTTTTGGGGCCGCCGCCCCGACATGCCACCACTCGTACTCGAGCTGCAACGCCGCACGACCTAACCGTCCGCAGCCCAAACTGCACAAGCCAGCTACCCGCAGACCACGGCCGTCACACCATATTCGAGGCCGCCGCCTCGACATACTGAAGATCGCCCCACGCTAGGGCGCATCGACCGAGCCGACAACCTCGCCACCCGAGTGGCACGAAGTCGCCACTCACACCGTTGAGCCGCAACCCCACCTCATTGGGTCACCGCTGCACAGCAAACCGGGGCCGCCGCCCCGACATACAAGAACCATCTCGAAGCCGCCGCCTCGACATCCACGCACCGCACCCGCCAATGAGACAAGCTAACCGCACAACACAAGGCATGGGCACCGATAATCCAAGACGACGTCCCCAAGGCGGAAAACGACGAAGACGTCACCGTCGCCCGCATTGCCTCCGACAATGCAAGGTTATCACCCGGAAACTTGGGGAATTAGTGGGACAAAATGGCGGTTGGCGCTCCACAACGGCGCCTCCAAGGAGGGGAACGGCGTCCAAAGACGCCGGCGACGCCGGCACTGACCGAGGTCAGTGCTAGGCTTTCACCCGGAGCAAGCCAACCTCACCGTCACCACTGCCTACAGCTACCACATACCAAAGTTGTACCAGCAGCGAGCCAAACAGCGTCCACCCCCACCACCAAGCCGCCGAACACCTCCACGGACACCCCACCGGCCTCCAAACCCGCGCGGAGAAGACCAACAACAACACACCGGCGCTCCAGCACCCCATCGGCGCCTAGGCGCACCGGCCAGCTCGCCACCGACGCGCCGCCGACCAAGGCTCACTCCGGCCACCACATCTGATCTGGCGTTGGATCCCTCGATCCCCCGCAAGCCAGATCGAACGGGTGAGCACCACAGCGCCAGCATGCTTGCACCGCGACCACCATGCTCCGCGGCCGCCGCCCCGGCCCCGCCTGCACCGCGACCACCATGCTCCGGTTTCCAAAATTAGAACACTTCACTTCAGCATATAAGCACCATCCATCTAGGAAAATCTATAAACACATGTGTTCCAGTTGAAAAAGGTTGGTTAGGGCTACGAAAACGCGACCCACTCCTTCTATTTATGCTTTATTTATACATACCTCGTGTAAAAACCATGATTTTATACTAGACATGTATAAAATAGATTATAAATGGGACAATTGGATCATGTTTTCGCATCTTTACATATAATATATCCAGAGTCTTAATAAACTTAACACAACGGCTCACACATATCACTAGATAGTGAGACAATAACCACCATGTTACTTCCCTAACAAAAACAACCGGTGGATCCTGTGACCCGTCGATCCGATGGTGGTCACCTTTAGACCCTTTTTTCCCTGACTAAAGCTTTAATTTATCTCAAATTGGCCAGGGAAACGTGATAACTGGGGTGACTACGATAATGATGTGTACATGTTCACCTATTAAGCAATTTCTTATATTATTATAACATGCTTGCGTAGCCATGTTAGTCTTCCATTTGTCCGGTTTGTCTTGATAAGGGTACGGAAATGATCAGACCTACACGTCACTCATAGTACACATCGGGCAAATGCAGACGGCCGCTCTTCACATTCATATCCTTCCAAAAACTAAGCTCCCTGCTTATAGCGAGCTGTGGAGGCACACACGTGTTGAAATGTGCTTGGTCGAGTAGCGCCCGCCTCCGCGCCGTCGATTGTGGATCCAACGGTCCTGTGCTCTTTTACAAAAAAGTCCCCACGCTTACCAAAAATTACGAGACGGTCTACAGATATAAAGAGCAACCCCTGGTTCTGCACCCACACTCCCCATCATTTTCCCCCACTCGCGCTAGGGCTAGCCACCACAGGCAGCTCCCCCGCACCGCCTCACCACCTCTTGCGCGCTGCCGTGCTTCATCTCGCCCCTCCGTCTCTCCTCTCTGCCATCTCTCTCCCGGCGACGCGAGCACGATGCCACACCAGGCGTGCGTAGTTAGAGGCACGGCGCCACGACCTCCGCTGCGCTGCCGTTCTCCTCCTCGACCTGGCGCACGTGCCGGGAAGCCCTGAGGGCGCAGTACGGGGTCCTCTTCCCCGCGGCCGGTCGCCGGTCGCCGCGGACGACCCTCCTCCACGAGGCAGCAACGATTGGGCTCTGTCCCGGCCGGCCTTCTTGCAGACATACGCGAACCCTACTTTCCCCTTCTATTCCCCGTCCATATCGGGGAGCTTCCCCGAGCTTCCTCTCTGTCCACCTCCTCCCACAGGTCGTCGGATGAATTGGGTCTGCCGATGTGAAAGGAGACAGAGGCATCATGCCACACAACTGGCTGTTTTCTGTTCATTGCAAGGCTGGTGATTCCATGGCGGCAGGCCGTCTAAGGTACGCACCTGACTCTGCCCCAAATAGATTAGCCCCTTGCTCTGTTCCCTGCAAAATCGAGATTGAGAGATGCAAATCATGGGGAGAGAGCTCATGGAAAGGGGGTGAAACAGCGGGTGTGTGCATCTTGGCCACAACACGGTGTGCCGAATCATGTGGTGTCCTTTTTCCGATGTGGGGAGATGTGGTACATGTAGAGGGAACTCGGGGAATGGGATAGGCCGGGATGGGTCACCCGATCGAGTCGAGCGCTTGGGTGGTGCTGGGAGTGAGAGGTGTCGGGGAGAGAGAAGAGGTCAGGAACGGTTCTTTGGCACTGACTTCTCGCGGTTGCTGCATGGGAGATGTGGTGAGAGCAATTTATTACAGGTCGCTGCTACTTTTCTTGTTGGTTCTTGTTGATGAGAGGAAGCGAGAGAGATTACGAGACATGTTGTTTGTTGCTACCGATGAGAGGGAGTGTGAGAGACGGTGGATATATTGTCTAGAGTCTATACAGACTGAAAGAGTGTTGTGCTGCTTGTTGTTCTGTACAATGTGTTCGATGGTGATGTTGTATGTTAATTACAGAGAAGAGTGAGACAAGGGATGGGAGGGCAAGTTGTTTTATTCGGAGGTTCTGCTTCCTGTACATCTCTTCTAAATCTAGAAATCAATACCTTTAATACTCTATTATCTTTAATTTTTGTTTAACTCTTAACATCTTTTTGATAATGCTCAATTCTGCATTTGATGATTGATCCAGCTTCTATTGTACAGTTTACATATGGCATGTTTATAGATTTGGAGATTGTGCATCTGTGATAACTCTTCCTTCTTTCAGCATGTTTATAAAATTATTCATCGGAATCGTCATATCTATAAACATCTATATAGCTTGATACTATTATGTGAAGACTGTGGAGGACTAAGATTTGTCTGAAGATTTCATTATCTATCTTATTAGTCACAGACGTAAAGACGCAAAGAACAGAGACATGGGGTAATTCCTTTTTCATATTTTTAGTTTAAGTATCCTTATATGTAGGCAATGGTTTGGCATAACCAAATATGATATATAACTTTTGCTAGCCACTGATTAGCCATGGTTGATCAAAATATTTCATAGTGTGTGTTTCTAACTTCCTCTCAGCCACTAGGTAGGCTTAATAATGTGTGGGTCTAATGTATGATATCAGCAAGTTTGTGTTGCTTAATTACTCCCGGGTTTGCTGAAGTTTGTTTTGTGTTTGAAAAGTACCTCTACCGTATCAGGTCAATAAAATTATTTATCAAAGCTATTATTGTAGCGAGCTCTATATACATTTTCCAATATTTAAATAGATGTTAATTGTATTCCAGAAAAAAAATGTCTTCGCTCTTCATTTGTATGTGAACCTATGAAATTTAACCACACTCAGTTTTATGTTGCTTAATTAAACAGTGACTAAGTGTCAGGTCTGAAGTGCGGGAGCTTGTTTAAAGTCTCTATGTGTTTCAGATCTGATTCACATTTCATAAGTGTTATATTGTATTGAGTGCTATCTATCACAATAAATTAACACTATGAATATCCTTCTCGCATATAGACTAAATCTATATGTTGCTATCAGTTTCAGCATTTTTACCTTTTGACTATCGTAAGGATAAGATAGGACAATAGTGCAATGGGACAGGTCGAGTGCAAACGTGAGCCTTCACAATACTCTCAATAGCATGAATGCCAAAGCGTACAATAGCTTATGTGTTATAACATGACTTCATTATGCTTTTTTATTTCTTGAAGGCGCATATGATATAATTTAGATGCAATTAATTATTCTATGGGTTTGTTGCATATTAGATGAATCATGCTACACCTACCATTTTTAGGGTGATTTTCTGTCTCCAGTATCTCTATTTCGTTGACACTATCGATATCCTACTTTCATGTCATATATTTTGGAGCTTGCAAAATCTTCATCGTTGTGCCTCAAAAATTGATAGTTATTTGAGAGAAGTTGGATTTCTTGTGAGACATTTTGTATGGTACATGTTCTAACATTCAGATTCATAGGACTTCTGAAGCTCAAAGCCTATGAGATGTTGTCGTGCATATTTGATTCATCGTGGGTTTGTTGGATTAGTGATAACTACTAATAGTCAAATACAACAAATTATGGCGTTGAACAGGAGGTGTAAAAACAGTAAGATTTGTACAAAATAGATAGTGAATATTACTGTTGGCTTCCTTAGTGCAAAGAATACCGAGATCATGTGCACCTCCAGAGTGCTAGGCTTGCATTTTAGGCCTTCTTAGCATGTTTGTGATACAGAGGTGATTGATATCACATTGATTTGATCACCTTGAACTGTACTTAATTCGGTTACAAGACAAATAACATTGTTTACATTCTTAGGTGCTGCAATATCAAATAAAACTCCTCTTACTTTACGTGGGACAATGTAATTAGTTTTGTTTACTTTGGTTCCAGTTAAACAAGTAGAGCTTATCAGCATAATCATTGTTCTCCAAAGGCAGAGATACAATTGCAGTCTACTGTGGTAGTCATTGCAGGCGTCTATATCAAGGTAGTCCGATGAAACTACGCCATTTCTTGTACTCATTGCAGCTCAAACTTAGGAGCCACAGTAGACTGCAATTGTATCTCTGCCTCAGGATACAACATGATTCTACTATGATTGGTTGATGTGTTATCTGAAGAAACTAGAGTTTACCTAGGCTTTTTTTCGTTTCTGGGGTGTTTGATCTCATTTTCGAGTTTCTGGTTCATGTTACTAGCTATGATTTAATTTTCTTTGAGCTTTATACCCGAAGCGATTTTTTATCGGACCGTTTTCTCATATCGGGCAATCTGTCATGTTTGAGATGTTTGCAAGACACATGCAGCACTGAAGATGCTGCGTTCAAATATCCATGAGTCTCTTTGCACTAGGTCGGGTATATATATCACATTGTGGAAAGGAGAAGTTTCAGGCTATTTTCTTGATTGTTGATATAGAGAACTACTTGAGAGATCTGAAGTATAGCATTGTTGAGTAGTAACACTAAATAACGTTCCTTCTTGGGTTGAACTATCCGACTGCAGCATCAACTTCATCACCGAGATGGTTACCTCCTGAATAGAAAAATCCGATATGCTTTTTTTTCTAGAATACATCTTATTATGGTTTCAATGCTTATCGTTGCATCTTTTTTTCGCTCAATGTGAAGAAGTTAATCTTTTCTGAACAACTCCAAAATAAGCATATCTATTATTTATGTCTAAAGAATTACTTGTGATTACTACTGATTTGGCGGTAATTGGGGTTGTTTAGCAATAGCGAGTTCTCAAGAAACAACAGGAGATCGATGGGATTGCGCCAAAACTGATGCGTCATTGACCTCAAACTGTCTGATTGACTTGGTCTAAATCACAATGTTTTTTTTTGCAGTGATGCTAATTCACTATGATTATTTGCTATGGGGTGACTAGAAATTATGTTTATTGTAGCTTACTTGTTTACTGCGTTTAATCAGAGCCACCGTTCTGTTGTTGCCTCTCAAGTGGTATGAAAAAAGGGTTGACAAAAAATAAAAAAATAAGTGCATATCAAGGACAAAAAATATCATATCCAGCCATGGCCATGCGCATGAGCTGGTTAATGTATACATGGTAAGTGAATTATTGGATGATATAAAATAATATCATTTTCTTGCCCACATTCCATCTGATATCAAGAAATCCATTATATCTGGTGTTTATTTTGTTATTTTGATGTGCTCCATTTGACAATAGATGTAATGTGTTAATACTTGTGCAACTACGTTATCTTCTTGTTGTTAAGCTTTTGTTTTCCTTCAATTTTTGATAATTATATCCGCTCTTTAAAAAAAGTTCATTGAGGAGTTATATGGTTCTCTTTTCATGTTGACATTGATTATTGTTTTTATTTGGAAAAGTATAAGCTGATCAATATATACATGTTTAGTGAATTTTCTGGTTGATATGAGAGTCAGAGCAAAGGAGATATGACTCTCTTGAATACAGTGAAGATTATTAAGGATTCATACTACTTTTGCAGATTATTAACTATATAAATGAAAATTTCATACCAAGTCAAACAATTATAATGGACCGAACCAGTAAAAACATGGTCTAACCATGCATGAAAAGAAGAGGAAAATATTTTTTTAGATTATTCTGGCTGGCGCAGCAAAGCGCGCCGTTTCCTTCTAGTATGATTATAGGGCTCGTCGCTATCCATGCGTGGCTGATGTGGAGGTCCATCGCACATGAACGCTATAATCGTGTGCAAGGTGAAACTTTCGTAGACGCTCCGAAAAGTCCACACGTGTGCGTTGTTAACAAAACCACAGACAATTGCGATGTATTAGTTGTCCCTGTTTTTATCATAATTTCATACGCTTTAGTAAATTCTTTCGTGTGTATTCAAAGATCCATCGCCACGATTCTAATTCCAGGACAATGCATGTAGGTTTTCTTTTCAGTACATTGCGATGCATGCATTTATCAAGAACAAGCATCACCCACTAGCAAAATATTATTCCTGTTTCATTCATTTTACATTGCATATTCGTATTGGTACAAAAGTATCAACTACTACCTATACAAATGTGAAAACTAAACAAAGGAAGAAATTTTCGTGGTTGCGTCTTTATCTTTCTCATTGGCTAATAGAAAGAAGGTGGCCATTTCCTTTACTGCCATCATCGTCATGCCTTATACCTTCACCACAAATGTGGCTCTTCTATGTTATACACGAGTTATGTTATATATACAATATAATATAAATGACACGAGACAAGGGACAAATAACAAGGAAAACAAACTTACAAATCCGTTGCATGATTGTTGTGTAGTACACCCTTTTTTGGTTGAAAGGTTGATTCAGAGGGTTGGGTGGCAATATATGAATTTCATGTTAGATTTGTCTACTTATCCCACCTTGCGCTTTCTTGACGATAATTTCTTCCACATAAAATGGAAGAAACGTCCTTATGTTTCCTGCCTATTCGTTCTTGCCTACTTGTTCTATGTGAAATATTCCTTGGTGTGAATCATCACCGGTGCAAGAAGGTAAAAACAGAAGAAGAAAAAAACGTCTAAACTGAAATGGTTAGCCACTTACCAGCAAGTACAGATTGAACAAGAGAGGGAAATAAATCCTCTCTTCTTTTTCTTGTACAATGTTACCAAAATAAGATCCCTATAATACAAGTATAAAATGAAATGTGTTCTATCAGATACTTTCTCGTAGCAAAGATATAGCGATACCACATCAATAAAGAAGAAGTAACAAAATATTCTATAAACCCGACATCTAACATAACCGGATTTAATAGTGCATAGACAATATATTTTAACAGATCCGACATATTGAACATGAGGATGGATTTGATAACTAAGCGCTAACCTTTGGGATGTCGAGGAGAAGATGTCGACCGCGCCGGTCATCGACCGCTCGATAGGCGTTGGAGGCCAAATGCGGCAGCGCTAACAACAAGGGTTGGGAGGGCGCATGTGACTGTAGAGGAGAGAAGGCGACTTGAGACGAGAGACGACATGTGCTGCGGACAAATCCGGACACTCACGGACAAAGCGAGCATCCTTTTATGTCCATGTTGTGGTGGTGTCACGGAATATGCCACGGGGTGTCTAAAGTTGGGGGTCGGACATGCGCTGGGGGATTCGGGAAGGGCTTGCATGTTGCAAGACATGCACGGGCGAGCTCAAGAACTCGCAAGAATGAAGATTAAACACACAACACCAAAGAACCAAGAACAAACCAACACAAACAACACGATGTACCCAGATTCGGGACCCTCATGGGGAGGTAAAACCCCTACTCCTGCCTCTGTCTCACTCTTATATGTGTATATCAACAACTACAAGTGTGCTCCTTGAGCCGTTTTCCTCCAAGAACCCAAGAACACTAAATGCTAAGGGATGGAGAGGGTAGAACTCAGAGCAATAAGTCTCTCAACAGAATGTGGGCGTCCCTCTCGTAGGAGGAGTTATGGTGCTATTTATAGAGTTCTGGCCGGGTTGAACGGAAACCCTAAGTTACCCGGGTCCACTTGGTAGTGACTCCAGGTTAATGATAACGCCGACGTGGCCTAGCCGACCTAGCCGCCGACCTACCCGAGTAGCCTCTGTCAGGTCGTCATGACCTAGTCCTGATAGCGTCGAGCTACTTGATGATGGTCTCCGTGTCAGAGACGAGACATGGCTTTCCCATGCCGTGTCCCCTGTCAGCACGTCAGTGCTACAATGCAATAGTCACATCCGTGCGGTACTTCGCCTTCTATTCCGCTTCCATGTCAGCCGGGAAGTGACTTAGCTTCTGTGTTAGGGATATGATTGTCCTTACCCTTGACTTCTTTCCCAGCATAAAGTATGCTGGAGTACCTAACTTAGCCCGGCAGGTGTATGACGAATCACATCCCGCAGCCCGACACTATTGTGCATGGCTTGTACTGTCGGGAACCTCCTCCGAGTTTGGACAGTGCTACGCTGATGTCTCCAACCTGCACACAACGGATAGAGAAATGGTGCCGACATGGTAATGTCGGTCGGGTTATGTCGGTTTACTCATAAGTCGGTATAGCACACGGGCCGCACCCCGGATCCTTTGCCTTGGGAGGAATGTCGGTCATCCCCGACATATGAGTATGTCAGTCCACTTCTCCCGAACTCCTGTCTCTCTAGCCTTATCTTATCCATGCTTTATGTGTCCCCCGAGAGAGTAGCCCTGGGCCCAGTTACTCGAAGATGTCTTAGGCCTGCTCCCAAAGACATATTCGAGAAACTGGTTCTCAGGAGAACTCTCTGCTTCTGCTTCAACGAGAATGAGGGGTTGGGGGTCTATTTATAGTGTGTCCATCTGCCCCTTGGCTCCCTCAAAGGACAGCTCCAACTCTTCCCAAAGGTCACCCTCTGCGCTGCTCCAAGGGCCAACTTATCACAACCCGAAAGGTCAAGTGACTACTGGTGATAGCCAAAGGACCAATCTAACTGTCAGTGGGACCAACTTATCCGGGTATTTACCCTTCCCGGGGGTAGCCCCCCAACACTAGTCCCCGAAGCTGGTGTAGTCCGACACTCATGGGTGGCGGGCTGGACCAGATTAAAATATATGTCTCCTTACTCGCCAAGCTCCGACATTGCCCTATCGGATGGCGAGGTTGTCCGACTTATCCTTGTTGTCCGCCACAAATTTTATCCGACACTATCTTGCAAAGTTACTCACACTTTCACCGACACTCCCTACTCGCCGCATCTTTTCCGACACACCCGAATCGTTTAGTAGATCTCTTCGTGACACATGTTGCCGCAAAAACATCACTCCTCTAGGTAGTTGTTTATTATACTAACAAACCGTCTTGAACAAGCCTCAACGGGTCCCACCAGATGTCAAATCCCTCAGGCACTCGAGTGCGTTTGACTTAAGTTCGACACCTTGGTTCCCGGGTGGCTTGGCACACCTGATCCCGCCGCCTAGCCGTTGGGCTTCTGTGGCATGATATGTGGCCGACCGTGCGCTTCGCACGAATCTCAACTACGCCAATCGCCACACACGATCCCACGACGTGTTCGAAACTGCCCATGGCGGGAGAATCGGAAACCGCCGTTCCCCTTCCCTCTTATATGCGGGTGCGGGTGCCTCCTCTTCTCCTTCACTCCTCATTCTTGCCTTCTTGCTTTCTTCGCCGCCGCGCTGCCGAACAAACTCGTGTCTGCGACCGCTGACGAACTCCGCCGTCGTCCTCGATTGGAGGCCGCGGATCCTCTTTGCCTCCTTCGCCGCACGATTCCGTTGCGCCCACCTCGTCTCTGGTAAGATCCCACCTTCTCATTCCCCACTTCTCCGGCGTTCATCCATGCTAGTTCGTCTTTCCCGCCGGTGTTCTTCCTCGGATCTTGACGCTCGTTGATGATTAGTGTTCCTTGTCTCGCGAAATGATATCGGGATTCTTAGCGTTCAAGCGAGATTTGTATTGGCCTTGAGTAATCGATCTTGACTAGAGGAGATTGGCTTCGCTAGGGTTGCGGTTCGTCTCCTCCTTACCGTTTTATTTTTATATTTACCTGATTTATTACTGCTTCTTTGGATCTTCTTCCTCTGGTTTATCCGACACTAGCCTGTTTGTGCCCGACCTATCCGCCCTAGCATTTATGTAGGCCTGCTCCGACATTCTTCATGTCGGTTTTTAACTCGGTATCTCTCTGCAGGTTCACCCCAGTATGTCCTCAACCCAACAATCTGAGCCCACTGACATGGCCGCCGAGGGAATTCGGGGTGGCTGGGAAGGATCCAACACTGATCGGAGGGAAATCGTGTGGCTGCGTCGGTCACGCCGATCCTGGATGAAGTCATATGTCGACTGCCGAAGGAGGAGAACAAACCCGAGCCTCGTGAGGCGAAACGGGTTGTCTTTGTTGCCCACTTTGAGCGCTGCTTTGGCCTTCCGGCCAGCCGTTTCTTCTGCTCCGTCCTCGATACTTTCGCCCTCCAACCTCATCATCTCCCCGCCAACTCCATCACGGCCCTCTCGTCCTTCGTCTCTTTTTCTGAGGCTTACCTCGGACTTTAGCCCATGGTGAATCTGTGGGCCAAATACTTCCAACTCCAGAGACAGAGCATCCCGAATCCGGGTGTCAAGGAGAGGGAAATGACTGCTTGCAGTGCGGCCACCGTCACCGTCCATAAGTTCGTCAACTGCCCCAAGATCACCATGCTAGAATCCTGCCGGAAGTGGCAAAGAAGCTTCTTCTATGTGCGCAACCTGGTACCCGCGGAAGGGGCTACCGCCGTTGATTATATCGACCTGCCCGAGTTTCAGATTGAGCCCCCCACTGCTCAGCTCAACTAGTCGCTTGATCCAAAGGACAATGTCGGGGAGATCAACCTGATCCACAAGTACCTCCTCACCATCAAGGAGACCCTCAGCGCCGACGACCTCCTGCGGACATTTATCGCCCGCCGAGTTTTCCCTCTCCAATCCCGGGCACACATGATCTGCCATATGAGTGGCCAGTACGACCCGACTCGGGTCAATACAATTGAGTTGGACAAGGCTTCCGTCCATCGGCGCGTCCGGGCTATTGACCATACCGAGATGGGCGATGAATGGGAGTGGGGCATGGCCCCTCATTGCTGCGCCAACCCTCCAGCACAAGTAAGTTCCCTTTTATATCTCCTGACACATCTTTTACCTCGGATAACTTTATGTCAATTTTCTGGTTTACTCTTGCTTGCTTATAACTTTTTCCTTTTTCCTTAGCGCTTTGAGCGCCGGAAGGAGGAAGCGGCTCAATATGACGAAGGCCAGTAGCAGGCCGACCTCCCCGTTCCGTAAACTCCTCCGACAGAAGACCCGGACGACAAGGACTACATGTCCATCCCGGCACCACGCGCCGCTGTCGCGAGTAAGCCTCCAATCCGTTCCGCCTTACAGGATTGGTCGGACGATGATGACTGTGTGATGCTAGAGATTACTGCTGCCACTCCTCTGGCCTTTGCTTACCCGACCTCTTCGACACCAGCTGTGTCGAGTGCCGCGGGAGCCACGTGCAAGCGCGCTGCCACCGGCACTTCCACTTCGACCAACCCGGAGAGTGCCGCTCCACCGGTCAAGAAAGCCAAGGACACGGCCAAGAGGCCTGCAAAGAAGAAGCCCCCGACCTCTACTGGGTATGCGTTTTTGTTCCACCTTTGTCTTGACTCTTTCCCGTACTTGTCCGACACATCTTTTCCTCGAGTTGACTTCCTTCTACTAAATTATTTGCAGTGCTTCCCTTGAGCTCGACCCGGGCGCGCCCAAGCGTGCCGCTGCCGACTCGGGCACCGTGGGGCGTTCGAGTCCGATCCTGGCGCCCGACTCACCCCCGCGCACTACTCTGCGGCCGACTTGCCGCCGACTCCCCCTGTCCCGTCCAAGTCGGGCCCAGCTACCGCTCCGACCTCCGGCCCCGACACACCGTTTGTCAAGATTCCTGCGAAGGTTTCTTAGACACAAGGGGAAAAATCTGTTCCCTCGCCGGTACTCCAACCGGCAAAGACTCCGACACCACCGTCAACCTCGGCAGTTCCACCACCGACCAAGAAGTTTGTGCCCCAGAATACGCCAACTTCCCAAGGAAAAGGGACGTTTAACTTTGGCCAAGAGCTGCACTCCCACTCCTGTAGTCAAAATACGGAGAGTCATCACCTCTCTACAACCGCCTCCCCCAACTGCTGCACTGAACTTGTTAAAAGCTACCACAGGTATGGAGGTCGCAACCATTGAGAGCGGCCAGCCCGGAGTGCCGGTCGTCCATGATGCTCGCCCCTACAGTCAAGTGGATCAACTGATCGTTGACTGGAACAATGGCGATATTGTCCCTGCTTCGACCGAGCTCTCCTCCACCATGCATCCTGCCGGGCTAGGCAAAACTGCGCAAGCTATGCACGAGATGCATGCCGCCGTTCTTCAAGCCACCCAAACCACCGAGGTAATGCACCAAACTCTCCATTCCAGTAGTCCCCGAGATTCGTGATGAATGACCGAGCTCATTTGAGTGAAAGACATTCGGCACAAATCTTCCAAAATATCACCGGGTCTCTTACTAACTTATTTTGCCCGAGTTCTCCAATTTTTCCTGCCC
Source organism: Poa annua (assembly GCA_026929855.1). Taxonomy (NCBI): domain Eukaryota; kingdom Viridiplantae; phylum Streptophyta; class Magnoliopsida; order Poales; family Poaceae; genus Poa; species Poa annua. The sequence continues at coordinate 35,558,091 of CM049426.1, forward strand.
GACACTTATTATTTCTGTGCTTCCTGCAGGATGTTATGCGTGCACGTGATACGTCCAAAATGTATCTACTTCACCGAACACTTTTTCTATTGTTTTACCTCTAATTTGTGTGTTTTGGATGCAACTAACATGGACTAACGTTGTTTTCAGCAGAATTACCCTGGTGTCTTATTTTTGTGCAGAAATATCAACTTCGGAGAAAAACCCCAAAATCCAAAAAAAAGTTATTTTCCATCCGAGAGGGACCAGGAACCACGAAGACCAACCAAAGAGGGGCCACGAGGGCGCCACACCACCTGGTGGCGCGGCTGGCTTCTGGCCGCGCCGGGGGTGGTGTGACCGACTCGGTCACCCCCTCGCGCCCCCTCGCGGCTACTTATTGCTTCTGACCTAAAACGTCGGGGGAGTAAGACACTTTTCTAGAGAACTCCACCGTGAGCCGCCGCCATCGCGAACCCTAGTTCGGGGACCAGAAGTCTCTGTTCCGGCACCCTGCCGGGACGGGGAATCGAAGGGGATCATTGCCATCGTCATCTCCACCGCCTCTCCATCAACCATCCATGTTTCCCCCATCCATGCGTGAGTAATTCACCGCTGTAGGCTTGAGGGGATGGTAGGGATTAGATGAGATCACTCATGTAATAGCTGTAAGATTGTTAGGGCATAGTGCCTAGTATCCCTTATTGGTGTTTTACGTCATTGTTGCAACTTGTTATGCTTAATGTTTGACACTAGGGCCCGAGTGCCATGATTTCAGATCTGAACATGTTACTGAATTATGATGATAATTATTGTTTTGGATCATATCTATTAGTTGTATACACACGTTATTGTCCGGAACCGATGACCCCAAAGTGACAACAATTGGGATAACCGGAGGGAATGGCTATGATGTGAGGATCACATGTATTCACGGAGTGTTAATGCTTTGCTCCGGTATCTTATTAAAATGAGTACCTTAATTGCCAGTAGTTTCCCTTGAGCCCCCGCTGCAAACGGGTTGGCAGGACAAAAGATGATGTACAAGTTTCTCATTGTGAGCACACACAACTAAATTGTAATACATGCTTATGATTAGTTTATACTTGGATGCTTTATATTATTTATCTGCAAATGCCTATGCTATGTTATTACATGAATTATCTTGTCCATGCAACGCCCGTACATCCGTCCCTGTGCCTATAGTACTTTAATCCTGTTGTCTACTTTAATCACAATCGCTGTTTTAATTCTCCTGCTACTGTTATTTCACTACTGTCTCTGCTATAAAACGGTTTCTACTAATAATCTTCCTCGAGCTAGTCTATTCACAGGTGCAGCTGATCTGACAAATCATCTGTTAAAGCTTACAAATATTCTTTGGCTCCCCTTGTGTCGAATCAATAAATTTGGGTTTTACTTCCCTCAAAGACTGTTGCGATCCCCTATACTTGTGGGTCATCAAGACTATTTTCTGGCGCCGTTGCCGGGGAGCATAGCTTTATTTGCAAGCCCACCTGAGTGTGATATTGTTCACTGGAATTTATTCATCATGGGAAGAAATGCTGATAAGAAGTTTCTGATCGTGCCATCCACTACAAGGAAAGATACAACTCTGAACTCTGCTGCTGCGCTTGACTCTCCATGTGTGTTGAGTAAGCTTGATACACCACCACAACCTGCACGTTCTATTACTACTGCTGAATCTGAAGTTACTTATGATGATGCTTCTACTGTTTTCGATGAAACTGGTTCATTAGGTCCCTTTTTAAATGCTACTATTGCTAAATCTAAACGAATTGAAAATGCTGAAACTCCTGATGAAAATGCTGAAACACCTGTTAATTCACCTGAATTTACATGTGATACTGATGATGAGTGCGATGATATGTATGTGGATCTTGATGATGCTCTTGTTCAAGAATGTAATACTATGAAAGATGGTAATGCCTTTGAAAAACTTGTTAGAAACATGCTGTTAAATATAAGTTATCTCTTGATGCTAAATTTGCTACATCTCCTGTAAACATTATGATTTCTCTATTGATTTGGCTCATATAGCTATAGTTGAAAGAGAACCTTTCTGTGGAACTGAAAATGAAAGTGTTGTAGAACACATGAGTGTATTGTCTGATTTAAGTGGAATATTTGCTGAAGACATTAAAATACACACTTACTTTGTTGCTAAAATATTTCCTTTCTCATTAAAAGGAGAAGCTAAAACTTGGTATAATAATTTGTCTCCTGGTTCCATCACTAGTCCTAAGGGTTTGCTTGATGCTTTCTTCCGAAAATATTTCCATGCTAGTGCTCAACATGATGCTTTGCTAAAAATCTATAATTTTAATCAAGAACAGGGTGAGAAATTGCCCAAAGCTTGGACACGCTTTTGTTGCATCTTGAGGGGGCAACCAAACCATGATTTGGAGAAAAATGATCTACTTGAAATATTTTATAGTGGACTAACTGCTGAATTTAGGACATACCTGGATAGTTTTGCTAGTTGTGTTTTCAGGAAAAGGACTCCCGAAGAAGCTGAAGAATTATTGGCTACTATATGCAAGAATAATAATGATTGGGATATTCCCGAACCTACTCCAACACCTCCATAAACACCGAAGAAGAGAGGTATGATTGAATTAAATGAAGAAACAATGAGAGAAGCTAAAAGATCTCTTTAAGAAAGTGGTATTAAATCTGAAGATGTGAAGTATTTACCTCCTATTGAAGAATTATGTAAGCCTATTTCTCCTCCAACCGTTATTGAGGTACACTCTCTCCAAAGGTTTGATGATAGAGATTTTCCTTACTCTAAACCTCCTGCTCAATGCTTTGATGAATTTGATGATTTTATTGTTAAGCAATGCAATTTTAATACAAGAATAGAGAATCACCTTATGAAAAATTCTCATGCTATTAGTGATTTACATGATATTGTTGATAGAACTGCTAATGATGTTAAAGTGCTGATTAAACACTTTCATATGGTTCAAACTCAAATAGATCAACTCACTAAAGTGAAAAAGGAATTGCTAGTAAACAACTCTATTGCTAAAGAAAAACTTGTTTGTGAAGTAACAACTAGAGATGGTAAATCTACTCAGGATCCTTTGTATCCTGAAGGACATGATAAAAGAATTGATCAAGATTCTCAACGAGTGAATGAACCTAGTATTCCTTCTAGGAAAAATAAAAAGAAACATAAAACTGTTGTAGAATCATCTGAACCTGTTATTGATCCTAATAGTATATATGTTTCTGATGCTGAAACTGAAAGTGGTAATGAACACAACAATGATAATGCTAATAACAATGATCAGGATAGAAATGCCAATTCAGATCAGGAAGAAATAGAAGAAGAACCTGAAAAACATGCTAAAAATAAAAGGTATACTAAAGAAGATTTTATTGCTAAGAAACATGGTAATGAAAGAGAACCTTGGGTCCAAAAACCAATGCCTTTTCCTCCTAAGAAACTTAAATCTAAAGAGGAAGATCATTATAATAGATTTTGTGATTGGATGAAACCATTGTTCTTGCAAATTCCTTTGACTGATGCTATTAAGTTGCCTCCTTATTCTAAATATATGAAAGATATTGTGACTAACAAAACAAAAATTCCTAATGAGGAAATATCTACTATGCTTGCTAACTACTCTTTTAGTGGTAAGGTTCCAAAGAAGCTTGGTGATCCAGGTATACCTACTATTCCTTGCTCTATCAAAAATAATTATGTTAAAACTGCTCTTTGTGATTTGGGAGCTGGAGTTAGTGTTATGCCTTTCTCTCTTTACAAGAGACTTTATCTTGACAAGTTGATACCTATTGTTATATCTCTGCAAATGGCTGATAAATCTACTGTTGTTCCTGTTGGAATTTGTGAGGATGTTCCTGTCCAAATAACTACCAATTGTTTAATTATGACTGACTTTGTTGTTCTTGAAATGCCTGAAGATGATAATATGTCTATTATTCTTGTAAGACCTTTTCTAAATACTACAGGGGCTGTTATTGATTGCAATAAAGCAAAAGTTACTTTTAATGTTCATGACAAGGAGCATACTGTTTATTCTTCCCAAGAAAGTTGATATAATGCCTAGAGTTAATGCAATTACCAATTTGAGGTCTATTAGAGTGGGAAGTATTGATTGCCCATATAAAGAAGAATTCAAAACTCTCATGATTGAATCCATACCAATTCATTATAAGGTAACATGAGTGTCTCATATGATTAAAATCTTTTATGTCATATAAAATTCATTTGGTGGCAAGACTTGATCAACCTTGTTGACAAGTGCATTTTAAATGCATAAAGAGGCTAAACAATTTTCTTTCTCTCATCCTTGTTATACCTACTATAATATTACTTAGTTTGCAAGGTTTAGTTGAATTTTTTATTAGAAAATAATTTTTCAGTATTGAATTTAATAATGCAAAATACCAGAAAATGAAAAAAATAAAGTTTCTGAGAAGATTAAATTTTTATATGAAAAATCGTATTTTTCGAGAAGGGTCCTAGAAGTGCCAGAGAGCCACTAGGGGGACCCCTGGTCCACCACACCACGTGGTGGCGCGGCAGCCATTTAGCCGCGCCAACACATGGTGTGGGGCCCACAACCCCCCACTTGCTCTCTCTCCTTCCCCTGCCTTCATCTTCCCTGAAATATCACTTTTGGATAGCTCAGACTCGTGTTCTTGCTGCTCATCTCCTGGGATTTCGATCTCCACATTCAACCAATTTCCGGTGCTGAAATTTGGTGCATTTCCTCTCCGGTATGTGACTCCTCCGAATATCCAAGTGGAATTTTGTTTATTGGTGTATATATGAAGTATTTTTCTGCTGTAGATATCTTGTTTAGTGAGTCTGAATGCTTCTTCTAAGTTGATGAAACTAGTTTTGATGCATGCTTAAGCCTCTAGCAAGTCACTATAGTGGTTTCCCTTCATTTAGTTGGCTAAAAATCGATTGTTATGATGTTTGTTGAAAATTTCAGAACATGGAAGGAAATTCATATGCACTAAATTCTCATGAGATAGTGTTGGAAGGGAAGTACAAAGTTCATAGAGAAGAAGGAGTGTACCCTGCCGTCTACCCGTGCTCTCAATTCATAGACCTTGCAGGGATTACACAAGAAATTTATACTCTCCTATCCAATGCAGGATTGGAACATTTTGTTGAGAATCTACCTTACCAATAAGCTATTTTGTCTATGTCCGTGGTGCAGAATTTTCATTGCAATTTGAAATCATCTAACCCCACCGTGTATTACACAATCTATAATAAATCTGTGGACTTGCCTTTTGATGTTTTCTGTTCAGCTATGAAGGTTCCAAATAGAAGACCAGTGGAGAAGCCAAGGGGTAACCCAAGGCTATTGATGGATGTGTATGAAGAAATCTGCTATGGGAGAAGTTTCTCTAAGGAGGACGGTAAAGTCAGGAGTATTCATCTCCCTTCCGTTCGCTATTTCGCATATTTCATTGCCAAGTGTGTTCTTGCTAGGAGAACTACTGGTAAATTAGGCTTGCCTGATTTAGCTTTTCTTGCTGCTGCATTGCGTCGTGATAGGACATATAACTTAGGTGCCCTAATTGCTCACCGTTTCGCGGCTAACCGCGAGAAGGGAGGAATTTGTGGGGCACTAGTTGCTTCACGATTGTTAGCTTTGCATTGTTTAAACCCTCATCCTAATGATTTGCTGTTATCTATGGAAAAAAACTTGATATTGAGTGTATGAAGAGGCATGAATTTATTGCTGAAGGTGGTAACTTACATTATCTCCCTTATACTATAACTTATCCAAAGAGGAAACACCTCAGAGTAACTACCATTGAGAGAATTGTTATCTTGCCTGCGCCTCTTCTTAACTTCGTTAGCAGGGGGAACTTATCAGTCTCAGAGGCTGAATTGGATACATTTGGGGAGCAACCCGGCCCGGATAGTAGGGGCCATGACAAGGAGCATGGGGGTGGTTTCATTCAGCCCCCGGAGATACCCGGCCCCGCATACCTGGACCCGGGGTATGCTGGACCTTCGGGATCTTCCTCCACCGCGGCCAATACGGAGTACGACTACACCGAGCATATCCCATCGCGTTGGGATGATTATTCATATTGGCCTTGAGCTCCACTTGGGCCAAAATCCTAATCTTGGGGGGGGGGGGGGGGGGAGGTACACCGACGCACACTCATCTATATATCATTCTCTTTCGGTACTTTGTATATCCATGTTTCGCTTTAGTTTTCTTTCTTTCGTTCATTTTTTATGCTTTGTTTGCTTGCCATAAACCCAAAAATACCAAAAAGTTTTTTTTTTTTTGTAGGGTTATGACTACCAGGAATCGGGGGTAGTTACTTCCTGAAGTGTAGTTCGAGAGGGGATTGAACGCGGAGGTTTAAACCCTCAAGTGGCTCCGCGACGTTGCTCGCCGGACCCGAAGAAGACGCACACTATAGTGCCCATGCTTATGATAGCAATGGCACATATGAATAATGTAAAGACTTGGATCACATAAGTCTCACATTCTCCAATAAGATGTAATATCACAGTACAATGTCATAATTTATTACAGAATGAGACAAATGATCCAAAAACAAATATCCTTACAACTTAGCATAGCGGAAATGCTAGCTGAACAAATAGTTCACACTTTATTTCAGAGTTCAACGCAATCCTAAAGGTAGCATGGAGCTACATCTTCTCCATGAAGCCACTGGCAAATCATGTTGGTTGTAGCTCGAAGACGACCCCCTTACTCCTCATTTGGACATTCTGCAAGGTTTAGTTGCAGCCCAGCTATAAAGGGTCAGCACAATTGAATTGTGGTGGCAAGTGACTTTAATTTCTAATGTTCTATTATACTATTACTATATGCTTAATTTGGCTGGTGGAGCTCAAGGCTATTGCGCAAAGCAAATTTTCTCCTACTTTTGATAAACAGTTTTCTTAAATCAATAATCTTCTCTTTCAGAGACAAAACTCGAGACAAGTCCATGTCTCCTACCCATGTTCATCCAACAAAGTTTTATTAAGAAATTAGAGATGAGGAGATTTTCAGAGCACAGCCTTGTGTAGTTACTCAAATTGTCCGATGCCGGGGACACGGCTAAGATCTTAGGTTTTAACTCTCGAGAGGGTGTGCACTTTCACCATTAGACTTAATCAACCCAAACTATCCTCTACACACCTTTAGTGAGAAGGAAAAGGAGAAGATCAAGACGAGACTTTTCAGAAGTTGCTTTCCCATGATCATACTAAGAGATTACCACCATCCTATCAACTCTACCACCATCAATCTCTTGACCCAGGTCCACATCAACTTACTCCATCAAGACAGAGCCCATATTGACCAATGGTTGCACGATAAGCAACTAGACTCAGTGTAAACTTAAATCTCATAGCCCTGGGTGGCCTACCACACGTGAGCAACTCAGGTTAACACCGCATATCATGGCCCCAGGTAAGTAGAAACTACCCTGGGCGAAGACAACCATGACACATGGCCCTGAGAAGCCACTCAACTTGAAACCTCCTCGATCGACCCAATCCACCCAGGCGTTAAATTAATTTAGTGGAAATTTTTATTTATCACATCAACCATAAAACAATCGTTTTTGCAGCAGTTGCTTCCACTAAATTAAAATAGGGGTCTAAACTGGAATTTCTAAGGGGAAACCTAAAAGGTTTGCATAGCATACTACAATCTCCCAAAAACCTATCATGCATACTACTTTTGCAAATACTGTTTGAAAACACTAGATATGCAATAGAATAAAATAGTAGGTGTTTTATGAAGTCACTTGCCTTGGCAACAGGAGGGGCAGGCACAACAAGAATAGCAATCACAAGCAGGTCCTTCCTCTCCTTCACAATCTAGCACAAGCAATACATACAAATAAATATTCCACACAAAATAAAAGATGTATGCATGCATAGTATGCCACGTGTAGAATTAGACACACTCATCCATAATTTATATTCTCTGTTATTAAATGCATGAGATGCAATTTCTAGGAATTTCTCATTTCACTTAACAATATAAAATTGAAAGTAATATAGCAAAACCTAGATTATACCATTACAACTTTTATTGTTCTAAGAAAGTTTTCCAATAAGATACATACTAATATTCCTGGACAGAGGGAAATTATACAATCTCAAAACAAATACTTTTAATTCTAAATCATTTTTTTATTTAAGTTATTTATTTAATGGCCGAAATACTCCTCTGATAATTATTCAATTTAAAATTTTGTCAAAGGGAAAAACAAATGATGTAGAATTAAACTACATGAGCAGAGCTTTCCAATGACATAAAGTTTATTAAATTTGGACTTACAGATTAAAAGTTATGAATTTTGCAAGTTTTATCTATTTTCTGTTTTATTTATAAAATTTCCTGCGAAAAAGAAAATCAGATGGCGACGTGGCACGATCCTATTGGACAGTACCGCTTCGGCGCGGATCGGCAGCGCGGCCGTCCGATCTACTTTAAAACGGACGCTTGGGATAAAACGGATCTAGATCCGTTGGATCTAGATACAACGGTTCGCATCCAGAGCCTCGACGCGGGCGGCGCGAGTCCGCCGGAGGTCCTCCGACCGCGGCGGCGCCACGGCCGGCGTCGTGCGCGTTTTGCGTCCTAGCGGTCTAGGGGAAGAACGAGTCATACCGTTACGTAGAGGGAGACGAGGCGGGGTCGGTGGCGAGTTGCGGTTCTTCGGTGCGTCGCCGTTCCTCGGGAAAACCTCGCCGGAGTTGGTGCTTGCGGCCGGCGGCGGAGTTCGCGGATGGGGACGACGTTCCGCTGCGAAATAGGACGAACGAAAGTTCTCAATGGGTGCGCAAGGAAACGGGAAAGCGAGGGGAAGCCTCGGTGGCGCTCGGGGAGCTCGGAGCTTACCTCACTCGCGAGAAAGTCCGGCGGAAAATGGCGACGACGGCGAGCTCGATTCCGAGCAGCCCGACGGCGGAGGGTTAGGGTTTTTGGGGGGTTTCGGAGGCGGCCTCGCGGGGTTTAAATAGGAGGGGGCAGGGGCGCTAGACGCGGAGGGAAACGGCTGGAAACGGCTCGGACTCGGTCTCCATCTCCGGCGTGATCTCCGGACGGAGGTGGAAGACGGCTGACAGGTGGGGCCCACCTGTCAGCGAGAGGGGAGCGACACGCGCGCGGGAGCGGGCCGATGGGCTGTTATCTGACGCGCGCGCGGTGGATAGCGTCTGGGCCGGCCCGGAAACAATTCTTTTAAAATTAAATAAAAACTGTTTTTCAAATCTGATTTACTAAATGATTTTTAAACCTATTCAAAACTTTTCAGAAAAATTCATAAAAATATATTTTGGAAAGGTTATTTAAATTAGCAAATTTTAATAATACACTTACCCATTATATAATTTGGAAAAATTATATTTATTAAGTGAGTTTAAATAAACACTTAATGGGATTAAATGATATTTAAACTCATAATTAACTTTTTATTTAGTATTTATGTGATTAAAAGTTAATCCTATATGATGAATGATGTATGAATGCAAGGTTTTAAATTTTTGCAAAATTGGGATATTACAAACCTAACCCCCTTAAGATGAATCTCGTCCTCGAGATTCGGTTTGGCTTTCAAAAAGATGTGGGTGTTCTTCCCGAAGATCATCCTCCCGTTCCCAAGTTGCTTCTTCTTCTGTATGGTGGTTCCACTGGACCTTACAAAATTTGATAGTCTTGGTTCGTGTGATCCTTTCTGCCATCTCCAAGATTTTGATTGGCTTCTCTTCATACGTCAGGTCACTTTCCAACTGAACTTCTTCTAATGGCACTGCATCCCGTAGTGGGGTTTCTGTCATCTCTGGGTGACACTTCTTCAATTGGCTCACATGGAAGACATTGTGAACTGCTGACAGAACTTCCGGTAATTCTAACTCATATGCTACTTCTCCCTTGCGGGAAAGAATCTTAAAGGGGCCGATGAATCGAGGTGCAAGTTTACCCTTGATCCCGAACCTCTTCACACCACGCATTGGTGACACTCTTAAATAAGCCCTGTCACCTATCTCATAAGTGATTTCTCTCCTTTTGGAATCTGCATAGCTTTTCTGCCTGGACTGCGCGATCTTCAATCTGTCCTTGATTATTCGAACCTTCCCTTCAGCTTCCTGGATTATATCAGGTCCAAATAAACTTCGCTCTCCCACACCGTTCCAGAGTAGTGGTGTGGTGCATTTCCTACCATAAAGTGCCTCAAACGGCGACATCTCTATACTTGCTTGGTAGCTGTTGTTATAGGAAAATTCTGCGTATGGCAAATTATCATCCCAACTAGACTTGTAGTCCAAGGCACAAGCCCTCAGCATATCTTCTAAAATTTGGTTTACTCTTTCCGTCTGTCCATCCGTTTGTAGATGAAATGCTGTACTGAACTCTAATCTCGTACCCAATGATTCATGTAATTGTTTCCAGAAATGCGAGGTAAACTGGGTACCTCTGTCAGACACAATCCTTTGGGGAATACCATGAAGGCATACAATTCTCTTCATGTAAATCTCTGCCAACTTGGCACTTGAGTAGGTAGTCTTTACTGGCACAAAATGAGCCACCTTTGTCAAACGATCCACTATTACCCAGATCGAATCATATCCCGATCTGGTACGCGGTAATCCAGTGATGAAATCCATACCTATCTGTTCCCATTTCCAATGCGGTATAGGTAAAGGTTGCAACAACCCTGCTGGCTTCTGATGCTCCGCCTTTACTCGACTGCATACATCGCACTTAGCTATAAATTCCGCGATGTCTCTCTTCAAGTTATTCCACCAAAATCTTTCTTTTACATCCATGTACATCTTGGTGTTTCCCGGGTGTATGGAATAAGGCGAGTTATGCGCTTCTTGCAGAATCAACTTTCTAAGATCCTCATCTTGTGGCACGCAGATGCGTTTCTCAAACCACAAGGTGCCTTGCTCATCCATTCGAAAACCCTTGGCCTTTCCTTCGCTCAGGTTGACCTTGATTTCATCCATTATTTTGTCTCCCTTCTGGCCTTCCCGAATCTTATCCATTAACAACGGTTGTACGTCCAGTGTTGCGAGGAATCATTCGGGTACTACCTCTAATCTGAGGTCCTTAAATGCTTTACTTAATTCTTCGGGCAATTCTCCCGCTGTCAGTCCATTTACATGGACCTTACGGCTCAAAGCGTCAGCCACCACATTAGCCTTTCCTGGGTGATATTGCAGACTCATATCATAGTCCTTAATGAGTTCCAGCCATCTTCTTTGCCTCATATTCAATTCCTTCTGGGTGAAAATATATTTCAGGCTCTTGTGATCCGTGAATACTTCACAACGCTTTCCCAAAAGATAGGGTCTCCACGTCTTTAACGCATGCACTACTGATGCTAACTCCAGATCGTGAGTGGGATAGTTGACCTCATGTTTCTTAAGCTGTCTAGAAGCATAAGAAACCACTTTCCCTTCTTGCATTAGGACACTTCCTAGTCCATGGTGAGAGGCGTCGCAATATACTTGGAATTCCTTCTCTATATCTGGCAAACATAAAACAGGTGCTGACACCAGCCGTTTCTTCAGTTCCTGAAAACTTATTTCACATTCTTCAGTCCACTTGAATTTGACTTCCTTTTTCAGTAGTGAGGTTAATGGTTTGGCAAGTTTGGAGAAGTTCTCAATAAATCTTCTATAATAACCTGCCAGTCCAAGGAAACTACGGATGTCTGCCACATTCTTGGGTACTTCCCACTTCGTCACTGCTGACACCTTTTCTGGGTCTACTGCTATTCCATTTTTCGACACAACGTGTCCTACAAAACCAACTTCTTCTAGCCAGAATTCACACTTGCTAAATTTGGCATACAGCTTATGTTCTCTAAGTCTCTGTAATATCATGTGCAAGTGTTCCTCATGCTCCTCCTGACTTTTGGAGTAAATCAGGATGTCATCGATGAACACCACCACAAACTTATCCAAAAAGTCCATAAACACTTTGTTCATCATGTTCATGAAGTATGCCGGTGCATTGGTTAAACCAAACGGCATTACGGTGTACTCATATAATCCATATCTAGTAGTGAAGGCAGTTTTTGGTATATCTAGTTCTCTTACTTTCATTTGAAAGTATCCTGATCGCAAATCGATCTTAGAGAATACCGAAGCACCCTCTAGCTGGTCAAAAAGCTCGTTAATTTTTGGTAGCGGGTACTTGTTCTTGATCGTCACCTCGTTGATTGCTCGATAATCCGTGACTAGCCTTTGAGTACAATCCTTTTTCTCTACGAACAGAATGGGTGCTCCCCAAGGTGATGAACTTGGGCGGATGAATCCTTTCTGCAGTTGCTCCTCTAACTGCATCTTGAGTTCTTTCAATTCAGCTACGGCCATTGGATATGGCCTCTTGGCTATGGGTCCCGTTCCGGGAACCAAATCTATGAGAAATTCCACATCCCTATCGGGCGGCATTCCCGGTAGTTCTTCAGGGAAAACATCAGGGTAATCTCTTACCACACGAACGTCTCCCATGCTAACCCCCTTAAGAGAATTTAGCTTAACTTTCTTAAAATCATATTTGGATTTGTATCTGATCTTCTTATTCTCAGGAGTGGTGAGTGTAATTGATCTATTCGCACAATCCAAAACTCCTTCAAACTTGGCCAACCAATCCATACCGAGTATAACATCCAGACCCTGGGTCTCTAATATTATCAGGTTTACCAGGAAGGAGTGTTACCAATTTCTAAACTCAAGTTTTTACAATTGGTTTGTGCGAGCATTTCCCCCCCGGGGGAACTCACTCTAACCGGATTTAGCAGGCTTGTAGTAGTCAGTTTGTTTTTATTAACGAAAGCTCTTGAGATGAAAGAGTGGGATGCTCCAGTATCGAACAAGACTAATGCTGGAAAGGTATGTAGTAGAAACGTACCAATCACTGCATCCGGTTCATTCTGCACTTCTTCCACATCAAGATGATTCACCTGTGCCTTCTGGAAAGGATTTGGCTTTGATGCTTCAGGCGTCTTCTTCTTCTCTGATCAGTCTGTTGAGTAATGTCCCTTGTTCCCACAATTGTAGCAAGTCACTTGACTTATATCTCGTTTTGGTTCATTGTTGTGGCGGTGTTGCTCTTTTCCACTATTGTTCCCATTGAACGGGTGGTTGTGTCCACTACCACCTTGTCCATTTCCTCTGTATCCGGAATTTCCTACTTTATGGATATGACCATTATGGTTGTGGCCACTTCCACTCTTGTGACTATGGTGACCTCCACTGTTCTCCGGTACGTATGGTTTCTTCTGCATCAGATTAGTGTTGTACTTATTTGCGCTGAACTTCCTCTTTCTATTCTCCTCCTTCTTCATGTTGCTGTCCAGAGTAATGGCCTGATCCAGAAGGTCCTGATTATTGGGAGCATAGGCTACAGACAATGGTATTTTCAGCTCACCATTGAGTCCATTCAGAAACTTGTACTTCCTCTTTGCATCGGTGTCTACATCCTCTGGGGCATAGCGAGAGAGGGAATTAAAGTCCTCCATGTACTCCCTCAGAGCACGATTTCCCTGTCTCAGAGTGCGGAACTCATCCCTTTTCAGATTCATGATCCCAGAAGAGATGTGTGCATTGCGGAAACCTTCTTTAAAGATTTCCCAGGTAAGTCCTTCAAGTGGGTGAGTGATCTGATATGTTTCCCACCATTGTGCCGTTGGTCCCTCCAGTAGATGGGAAGTGAACCTTATCTTCTCCAATTCCGTACTCGCAAGTAACCAGATCCTTGTTCACAGAGCGTAGCCAATCATCGGCTACAATTGGTTCAGAAGCTGTGGCGAATTTGTTGGGTCTGAGCCTCAAGAACCTAGCAAGGCGGTCAACTTGGGGTGGGCGTGGTGGTGGCGGCGGTGGAGGGGGTGGTGGATTGTTTTGGTTTGCCATGAACTGAGCCATCATGGTCATCAACTGTGTCTGGGCTGCCATCATTTGTTGCATCATTTCGTTGGCATTGTTGTTGTCAGGATCACGACGTGGAGGCATCTGTATGGTGTGGGCATAGGTAAGTAGTGATAGAGAGAGACTACAAAACATCTACCCATGCACATCAACACACTTCACAGAAACATAACAAACAACAAGTAAAACAGGCACACCCGATGTATTTTTATAAATTCGATATTTTAGAGATCTTGCAACCAAGCTAGGACATGGTTTTCAGGGTACTGCCTCACCACAAATTGGTGGGTCAATACATCTCCGATGGGGCAAGGAGAAATACTCGTAAGGTAAGGATAACTGGTGGTCTTACTAATCAAATTTTAAAACTCTTTATGTATTTGCGGGTGTTCCCACACTTGCGCTTCTTGACACCTGTGGCTTCCTTGGGAGTGTCCTCATCGGGGTAGGTTAACACTAGGGGCTCTGGGGCGTCAGGGAAATGATTCTTCTCTGTCTGAAGTTCCATTTGGCTTAGTTGTTCACACAAATGAGCACACTGAGCCTGCAATGCCAAAATGTGGGCATCCTTCTGTGCAATCCTATCCTCTTGCAGGTAAATCTTGTTTTCCAGTTCCTTGTTCTCCTTCGTTAGCACCTGAACTTCTACACGATAAATATCCTTCTCTTCTTCTAAGCTTTCCTTAACGTGACGGTGGACACGCCTTAAATCTGCCCTGTAGAAGATTTCTTGTCCCAGAAGTATATCCAAATTATGGCAATGAGCTCCAAGGTCTCCATGATGCTTCTCGTTCATACCCCTAAGTGAGGGTTGAACGGGTTGTCCAATGCTATCCCTCCTGGCAAAGTGTCGAAAGACGGAGTTGGGCTTGATCTCGTCATAGAATTGCTCAATGATGCGGGACAAGGTCTCCAGCATTGCCATCTCCACTCCATTCTTCCAGGTGCGGTATCTAGATCGGAAACGGATCAGCTGCGATCCAGGAGGATCAAGACGAGGGAGAACTTCTGACTCGATCTTCCAGCGTCCTTCAGGGTAATCTTCTGAAATAATTTCCTTGCCCCTGAAGACTGGCGGCTTCAACCTCAGGGTCTTGGAAAGGCTGAGGAGCTGGTCACTGAAGTAGTACTGGTCTCCTTTCTGAGGGGAATACTCTTGGGTGAAGTTCTTCATCTACAAGAATTTTGAAGGGGTAAGATATAAGGAGATAAAACATATTATAAGGAAAGAAGTATGGTATTTCGAATTTTATTTATTATAAATATTAATTTTAGGGTTCATATCCAATCCTAGGGGTTTCGAGCCTACAGGCAACATTCGTGCTCTGATACCATCTGTAGTGCCCATGCTTATGATAGCAATGGCACATATGAATAATGTAAAGACTTGGATCACATAAGTCTCACATTCTCCAATAAGATGTAATATCACAGTACAATGTCATAATTTATTACAGAATGAGACAAATGATCCAAAAACAAATATCCTTACAACTTAGCATAGCGGAAATGCTAGCTGAACAAATAGTTCACACTTTATTTCAGAGTTCAACGCAATCCTAAAGGTAGCATGGAGCTACATCTTCTCCATGAAGCCACTGGCAAATCATGTTGGTTGTAGCTCGAAGATGACCCCCTTACTCCTCATTTGGACATTCTGCAAGGTTTAGTTGCAGCCCAGCTATAAAGGGTCAGCACAATTGAATTGTGGTGGCAAGTGACTTTAATTTCTAATGTTCTATTATACTATTACTTTATGCTTAATTTGGCTGGTGGAGCTCAAGGCTATTGCGCAAAGCAAATTTTCTCCTACTTTTGATAAACAGTTTTCTTAAATCAATAATCTTCTCTTTTAGAGACAAAACTCGAGACAAGTCCATGTCTCCTACCCATGTTCATCCAACAAAGTTTTATTAAGAAATTAGAGATGAGGAGATTTTCAGAGCACAGCCTTGTGTAGTTACTCAAATTGTCCGATGCCGGGGACACGGCTAAGATCTTAGGTTTTAACTCTCGAGAGGGTGTGCACTTTCACCATTAGACTTAATCAACCCAAACTATCCTCTACACACCTTTAGTGAGAAGGAAAATGAGAAGATCTAGACGAGACTTTTCAGAAGTTGCTTTCCCATGATCATACTAAGAGATTACCACCATCCTATCAACTCTACCACCATAAATCTCTTGACCCAGGTCCACATCAACTTACTCCATCAAGACAGAGCCCATATTGACCAATGGTTGCACGATAAGCAACTAGACTCAGTGTAAACTTAAATCTCATAGCCCAGGGTGGCCTACCACAAGTGAGCAACTCAGGTTAACACCGCATATCATGGCCCCAGGTAAGTAGAAACTACCCTGCGCGAAGACAACCATGACACATGGCCCTGAGAAGCCACTCAACTTGAAACCTCCTCGATCGACCCAATCCACCCAGGCGTTAAATTAATTTAGTGGAAATTTTCATTTATCACATCAACCATAAAACAATCGTTTTTGCAGCAGTTGCTTCCACTAAATTAAAATAGGGGTCTAAACTGGAATTTCTAAGGGGAAACCTAAAAGGTTTGCATAGCATACTACAATCTCCCAAAAACCTATCATGCATACTACTTTTGCAAATACTGTTTGAAAACACTAGATATGCAATAGAATAAAATAGTAGGTGTTTTATGAAGTCACTTGCCTTGGCAACAGGAGGGGCAGGCACAACAAGAATAGCAATCACAAGCAGGTCCTTCCTCTCCTTCACAATCTAGCACAAGCAATACATACAAATAAATATTCCACACAAAATAAAAGATGTATGCATGCATAGTATGCCACGTGTAGAATTAGACACACTCATCCATAATTTATATTCTCTGTTATTAAATGCATGAGATGCAATTTCTAGGAATTTCTCATTTCACTTAACAATATAAAATTGAAAGTAATATTGCAAAACCTAGATTATACCATTACAACTTTTATTGTTCTAAGAAAGTTTTCCAATAAGATACATACTAATATTCCTGGACAGAGGGAAATTATACAATCTGAAAACAAATACTTTTAATTCTAAATCATTTTTTTTATTTAAGTTATTTATTTAATGGCCGAAATACTCCTCTGATAATTATTCAATTTAAAATTTTGCCAAAGGAAAAAACAAATGATGTAGAATTAAACTACATGAGCAGAGCTTTCCAATGACATAAAGTTTATTAAATTTGGACTTACAGATTAAAAGTTATGAATTTTGCAAGTTTTATCTATTTTCTGTTTTATTTATAAAATTTCCTGCGAAAAAGAAAATCAGAGGGCGACGTGGCACGATCCTATTGGACAGTACCGCTTCGGCGCGGATCGGCAGCGCGGCCGTCCGATCTACTTTAAAACGGACGCTTGGGATTAAACGGATCTAGATCCGTTGGATCTAGATCCAACGTTTCGCATCCAGAGCCTCGGTGCGGGCGGCGCGAGTCCGCCGGAGGTCCTCCGACCGCGGCGGCGCCACGGCCGGCGTCGTGCGCGTTTCGCGTCCTAGCGGTCTAGGGGACGAACGAGTCATACCGTTACGTAGAGGGCGACGAGGCGGGGTCGGTGGCGAGTTGCGGTTCTTCGGTGCGTCGCCGTTCCTCGGGAAAACCTCGCCGGAGTTGGTGCTTGCGGCCGGCGGCGGAGTTCGCGGATGGGGACGACGTTCCGCTGCGAAATAGGACGAACGAAAGTGCTCAACGGGTGCGCAAGGAAACGGGAAAGCGAGGGGAAGCCTCGGTGGCGCTCGGGGAGCTCGGAGCTTACCTCACTCGCGAGAAAGTCCGGCGGAAAATGGCGACGACGGCGAGCTCGATTCCGAGCAGCCCGACGGCGGAGGGTTAGGGTTTTTGGGGGGGTTTCGGAGGCGGCCTCGCGGGGTTTAAATAGGAGGGGGCAGGGGCGCTAGACGCGGAGGGAAACGGCCGGAAACGGCTCGGACTCGGTCTCCATCTCCGGCGTGATCTCCGGACGGAGGTGGAAGACGGCTGACAGGTGGGGCCCACCTGTCAGCGAGAGGGGAGCGACGCGCGCGCGGGAGCGGGCCGATGAGCTGTTATCTGACGCGCGCGCGGTGGATAGCGTCTGGGCCGGCCCGGAAACAATTCTTTTAAAATTAAATAAAAACTGTTTTTCAAATCTGATTTACTAAATGATTTTTAAACCTATTCAAAACTTTTCAAAAAATTCATAAAAATATATTTTGGAAAGGTTATTTAAATTAGCAATTTTTAATAATACACTTACCCATTATATAATTTGGAAAAATTATATTTATTAAGTGAGTTTAAATAAACACTTAATGGGATTAAATGATATTTAAACTCATAATTAACTTTTTATTTAGTATTTATGTGATTAAAAGTTAATCCTATATGATGAATGATGTATGAATGCAAGGTTTTAAATTTTTGCAAAATTGGGATGTTACACACACACGACCAAGGAAGACACCGTCCTTTACATAAATACGCCCCGGTAACTGCTCTTGGAGAGAACATAAAGCCTAGGCGTTGCCGCGCAGAGCCGTTACCGTTTCTAGTTCTTCCCGCAGAAGTTTCCGCTTCTCAGAGCTCTCCGCCTCCGCTCTCCTCTGCGCATTCCCCATATTTGTCTTCGCTTAAACTCAAGTCCTCTCCGATGGGCCCGGTGAAGAGCAAAAGTAAGGCCGCAGCGGGGTCTTCTTCCCGGGCGGCGGCCATGGAGGTAGTGCGGGGCGCGGCACTCGAGGGGGCGCGCACCGATCTTCAGGCGTTGAGGAAGATCCGCCACCTGGTTGCGGGGCCATCCAACGAGCACGGTGCCAGCGAACTCCAAGCCGTCCGGTTCGGGAGATTTCCTCAAGGGTTCTACCCTATTTTCCTCCACGCCATCACCGCCGGGCTGGTGCCGCCGTACTCGCCTTTCTTGGAGGCAGTACTGGAATTATACCAAATTCAACTCCTCCATCTTCACCCGAACTCCATACTCATTTTGTCCATCTTCGCCTACCTTTGCGAGGCTTATCTGGGCGTGCACCCTTCGTTTGCGCTCTTCAGGACCTTCTACTCGCTGCGGTGCACGGCTGGCGGCGAGAGGACGGGGTGCGTCTCCTTCCGCATCGCGGACGGCATGGGGCATGTATATATCCCCATGTCCTGGAGTGGGGATAAGCCTGTTACGGACCTGCTCAAGAAGGTGGGTGACTTTCGCCAGAAGTGGCTGCTCATCGGCGTCTCGTCACCCTGCGTATTCCTGGATGTCCCGGAGGCGCCGCCCGTGAGGAACTCCCATTGGTGCAAGTCCGCTCTTCGTGGTGCAGACAACGCTTACTTGGAGGGGCGTTTGATATTTCTCCGCGAGGAGGGTCTCACGGGTCAGATGGTCGCGGCGGACTTCGTGGCACGCCGCATCGCCCCCCTTCAGTCGCACTCGGAGCCGATGTGGATGTATGCCGGACCCTCCGACCCAATGCGCCTTCATCCGGAGGACCTTGGCTCGGACGTGGTCGACACCATCCTAAACATCCTCTTCGCCAGTCCGGATGTGCCTGGGAAGATCGCCGGCTCCGTGCGTCCCCTGCACCAGCTTCCTCTGAGCGACCGCATGGATATCCTGGACGGAATGCCGGATTTCACTCCTCATGGTCTGGCGGGCTTGATGGATCAGGAGGTCGTTCCGCCAGTGCGCACAGTCGTGGGTGTTGATTCTTCGTCCACCTCCCGTGCCTGGAGCGGCGAGGAAGAGGCCGTGACGGGAGAGGCGCCCCCTGCGAGATACGAGCCATTCACCGACGAGATTTGCGACATCTCATCGGGCGAAGACGACGCCTTTGTTGTGGCACCTTCGCGCCTCGAGGAGGAGGCGCCTGAGGCGGGGGCGGCCTCTGAGATAGATGCTTCGCCGAGGAGGCGCGAGCCTCGCACCAAGGCGATGGTGGATCGCTCCGGGGCGAGGCCCTCTGACATCACCTTCAAAAGAAAAGCGGCGACGCCTCTGGGGGGATCAGGTGCCAAGCCCACACCTTCCTGGCGCTCTCCTGGCCTGTCGTGGGTCGACGCTGGTGCTTCCACTTCATGGTGAGTATTCCCACCACTTGGTTATTTTTGGCTTTTGTTGTCCCCCCTGCTCTGTCTCCACCTGAACCATCTACTTTGGGATTTTTCCAGTGATCTGGTGCCTACAAAGCGCCGCAAGCTTTGCGAGGCAGCAGGTGTGAAGAGTGCCGCAGCCGCGGTGGCGGCTGGCGATCGCCCGAGGCCTGTGGAGACGTTCACTCCAGGCCCCGTGGCGGGGGCGCCTCAGGAGAGAGCGGCTGCGCCCCCGCAGGTGGCGCCTGAGCCTCAAACAGCGCCTCCCGAGCCTCTGCTTGTGGACAGCGCGGAGGAGACGGCTCCCGCGTCACCTCGCGCCCCGACTCCTCCTCGCGCGGCTCCGCCACCACGGGAGGCCATTTTGCTCCGCACGTCGCCATCGCCGCGCGCAGTGACGCCACCGCCTGTGTCACCTCTACCATGCTCGCCCGCGGCGCCCGCGCCACCTCTGGAGGGAGTGATCGAGGTCCCCGCAGGCGCCAGGGCGGCCACAGGCGGGGGTGCGGCCTCGCCACCTCTCCCTGCTGGAGAAGATGAGCGTCCAAATGACTCGAGCGCCGCAGCGGAGGCCGGCGTGGATGGCGGTGGAGCCACACCCAGCCCCCGAGCCCGACCTGGGGCAGGGTGCTCGGGACCGGCCGCTGCAGCCGGGCCCTCATCTAGCCAGGAACTGGTTCTCCGAGGCTGGGATTGGAGCACGGGGCGCCGCGAGGTGGCATTCGGCCTTGTGCGGGAGTCTTTGGAGGGCCTGGAGGACCACCTTGCCCTTGGCGACATACGGCTCGCCCAGCAGCAGGAGGAACTTGCGAGATCGTCGGCGTCCTTCCATGCGGCCGTCGAGGCGCGCCGGCTGGAGGACTCGGCGCTGCAGGCAGCCCGCGAGGAGGCCATCAACTTTGCCAAGGAAGTCCGCGACGGAGCCATTCGCGATGCCGCGTAGCTACTTGAGCCCCTCCAGGCAGAGCGCGACGCCGCTGAGGAGCTCCTGCGAGGGGCCACAGCCGAGCGTGAGGCGATGGAGGGCTCGCTGGCGCAGAAGCGATGCGAGCTGGACCGGTTGGAGTCCCAGCGTCTCTATGCCCACCAGGTCGCGCAGGGTGCTCTGGAGGAGGACCGCAAGTGCTTGGCCGAGCGCGATCGGCAGTTGGCCCTCAGGGGGAGTGAGCTGCAGCGGCGCGAGGAGCGGTGTCTCCAGATGGAGAAGGACCTGGCCGTCCAGCGTGAGGCCCTCGAAGTGCGCGAGGGAGGCCAGGCACAGGCGGTCTCGAAGTTCGACGAGCACGTCGCTGCTCAGAAGCGCTCTGACGAGCGCTCGGAGCGGCGCTTCGCCAAGAGGAAGAGAGCGGCGCAGAGGGCCCTCGCGGAGCACGAGAGACATCTCCGTCGGACCCTTCTCCAGAAGTACCGTGCTCGGCTGCGGAAGCGGGAGGACCGCCTCAGGGCCGAGCATGCTGCGGACGCTCAGCGGCTAGCTGAGCTTGAGAAGGCCAACTCCAAGCTGGCGCGCCGCTTCAAGCGCGCCAAGGCCTATTGGCGCCGAGCGGAAGAGGCTCGCGACGTGGCGACCCACGGCGCTGGCCCTTCGTCCAGTGCGACTGCGATGCAGTGCGACCGCCTGTTTGAAGAGCTGGTTGCGCGTGGTGGTGAGCTTGCGGCGCGGCTCGGCGCAGACGCGCCGTATCCTTGGACCCAAGGCCACGACGACGCCACCGCGTTCCTGGCCTATTTTGACCAGCTTTTCACGGCGCTGGAGGGCCCCGCCGCTGAGCTTCGCGAGGTGATCGAAGACGAGAGCAGGAAGCTCTTGGGGGTGGCTGTTGATCGCATCTTCACCAACATCAAGCTCCTTGTGCCGGACTTCGACCTCCGCTTGGTGACCGAGGTTGCTCCCGGCGAGGACGCCCAGTGCGTCTCGTCTTCCCTCCGCGAGAGGGTGGATGCATTCTGCAACCGCTTCAGGCGTGTGGTGGCTGCGCCAGACTTCAGGGAGGAGGAGGCTCGCTTCGCCGAGGTCAAAGGTGGCGATGCGGAGGAGGAGGCCTGCTCCACCGAGGTCGAAGATGGCGCTGCGGAGGAGGAGGCCCGCTCCGCCGAGGTCGAAGATGGCGCTGCGAAGGAGCAGGCCCGCTCCGCCGAGGTCGAAGATGGCACCGCAGGGGCTCAAAGCGCTGCTGCATCCCCCTGAGCCTTTCTCGGCTGCGCCTGCGGGCGCTTGTAACTGCACCAGCTGTGTGACTTAGACACCTTAATACCTTTTTGCTTGTAATATAATTTTAATTGCCGTTTTAATTCGAGCTTGTCTGCCCCTCGTGAAGTCTCTTTGGACTCAGCTTCATGTCTATTTGTTCTCTGCGTTGTTAGTCCCCGTCTCTTCGTGCCATGACTCCGCCACCTCGGTATGCGGGAGCAATGACTCCGCAAGGCCGGGGGGAGCTTAGGCCTAGGAGAGGTAAGAGCCTTGAGTCACGATGCTCAAGTGCCCTCCTTAGACGTGCGAGTAGTCCATGAAGCGTTAGAGAAAGCGAAGTCGCTCGAGGGGCCAAGACGCGCGCTAGGGAGAGAAAAAACGCTCTTAAAGCGTGGGTGCGAGACTTAGCTTCTCGTCGTTTTCGCTCTGTGAAGGTTTTTCGCCTGGCGAGGTTGCCCACTTGAGGGGTCGCTCCTGGGGAGGCTCTTTGCCTGGCGAGGTTGGCGCTCGAGGGATGTAACGACCCGGGTTTTCCCAAATTTGATTTGATTGTTTTTCTTTTTGCATCATCATGTCGTCATGCATTTGTCACCTCTTTTATTTATTTTGTTGCATTTAAATTTAAATCACACACTTTTAAATTCAAATGCAATTTAAATAAATTAAAATGTGATGTTACAAATCTTTTCAAATATTCAAACTAGTGTATATAATTTTATATTTTGAAACTATTAGATTTGTTAAAAGTTCCTATCTCTTTTTCTTTTCTATTTTGATTTAAAACATAAAATAGGAAAAGAATAAATCAAAGGAAATAAAAAACCAAAGGAAATTAAAACCCTAGCAGGCCCAAAGCCCACTTCCCAGGCCCAACTTCTCCTTTCCCCTTCCTCTGTACGGACAGAGGAGACATGAGCGAAGCGTGCTTATCTCTCCCCACCATGGCCCCCACCTTCACCTGCTCTCCCCACTCCCTTTTAGCCGCCCCCTGCTCTCTCCTCCCAAACTCTAGCCGCCACTCTCCTCCTCCCTCCTCAGTGCGCCCCAGCCCCTTCTCTCTCTTCCTCTCCACCTCAAATCCCCTCTATTCTTCCACCATTAAACCTATCGGAGGACCACCTCGTCGTTGAGCCGCCGCTAGGGTGCGGTCGAGGGAGAGCCTTCGGTCCTAGGAGATGCGCCGTGCCGTCCTCGACCTCTACCCCCAAGGAATTGGACTCAGAGCCGCCGTGGCCATCACCCTCGTCCCTCCTTCCTCACGGCCGGCGGAGCGCCGCCGCTGCGATTCGTCGTCTCCGATCCTCCCCGCACCGAACAACGACTTCGAGGACCCCCACGGTGAGCCACCGGTCTGATTCCCGCTCTCCTTTTCTTGAATCCGTGGCTCATCCGACGAATTCGTCAATGTTTTTCCACTCCCGTCGCCGGTCTGTGCTGCAGTTCGTCCCTGCCACCATCTCGTACTGAAGCCTGAATTTGTTCCGCTGAAAATTCAGTTAACATCTCATTTCTAGTTCAACTAGAGCAGTGCCTTGGATAGTTCAGAAACACCCAATCATCCCGGTGGTCGTTCCTCCTGTTCCGAACATGTCAGACCGGAGTTCAAATCCCCGCAGCCCCCTTAATATTTTTATTTAACCGTGGCAAACTCTGAAGTCAGAATCTTTTCTCAGATTCAGTTAACGCGTCACAATTGCTTTCTTTTTCCCTGCTTGTCTTGATTTTCACAACCGGTGCAGCAGTCCGTTGGCCCAGCTCTCTGTCCTCCACATCAGGTAGCCCTAGTTCGAATCCTAGTAGAACCATAGACACCACTCCTTTTTATTCTGTGTCTTTTATCTTTTGTAAAAATGTGTATTATTATATATTCCATATCTATTGTTTTATAACTCCAATTAATACAAATTTTATATCTATTTTATCAGAAAAATGCGATGAACATCAATATGTCATTTGTATGCCATTTTACATCTTTTATTTTCATTGCTTAGTATAATCATTGCTTAGTGTAATTTGTTAATTGCACCTAAATAATAAATATGTAATATGTTGGGCAAATATTTAATTATTGCCCTATTCCATTTAAGTTAATTAGATCACCTGTGCCATTCCTTGCCATGATTAATCAACATTTAATTTGTTGGCTAGATAAATAACTTGCACCTAAATATTAATTATCAGGATCCCGGTTCCCGCTTAATTTGGATTAATGCATCTCGTATTGCATCTTGCCATGCCATGCATCATTCTCATATGATCATGCTGAATCTTTTGCCGCAGTTGTAAGATGCATCTTTTACGCTTTCTAGTGTTTGTTGCTTCTTCGCGGAATGACGTTGAGATGTGTGAGCAACGACAAGATCTGATTCCATGCGGGATTCCAGGCAAGCAAAGTTTGCTTGTTTACCTATACATTGTCTTTCATTCCCGCCGTTGATCTCTGCTACCCTAGTATTCGATTCTTTATCGCGATCTCAGCACATGTTTATCATGCAGCCTATACAGCTTTATCCCCATAATCTATAACCCCTTGCATGTTTATCTGTTGGCCTTGCGAGTCGTAGCGCATGCTTAGAGTTGGTTGTGCGAGTCGTCTGTTGGTCTTATGTTTCATCTGCTTAGTATGATAGATTGTTCTACTTTAATAAAATGCTATCTTGTGTTGGGGTATTATAATTAAAAGATAAGACACCAGGCGGAAGGCCTTGCGAGGCGCTTTGTTCTGCTAAGTGTCGACCTAGGAACTAAGATTTTGTCCTCGGATCCAATTTTGAGCGCACTAACCACTTGTGGGAGGCCCTATGGAGCCCCCTCGACTTTGAACGGATCTATAGCTTGTCCATGTGCAGCAAGTAGTTCGGGTTTTCCATTTGCTCATATGCATGTGCATGATGATGATGAGAGGGTATGTGATAAGGGGGTTCATATAGGTGCGGTACGACACGAAGCGGACAGTTCCTACTGTGGTTTGAGCCGCATGGTGGCGTAGTCGCAAACTAATGAGTCCGCAATTGAGATTCGGCCGGACTCCTGACGCGGGTAACAACTCATATGGGTGGCACTTGTACTTGCTGTAGTGAAGGAATGAGTCGAGTTGAGAGGCCCTGATGCTTGCTTGGGTTGATCATACGAGTATGGGTACAGTAGTGCACCCCTGCAGGGTATAATCTTATCGATGAGCCGTGTCCACGGTTATGGACGACTTTGGCGATGATGCTGGCTAACAAGATCTAGACAACTTGCACCTAATTAATATTAATTAATTTGATTAGTAATATAGAATTACTTTCACAATAAATTATAAATAAAACAGTTCAATGTGTGAGTTTCCCGAATTGCTTCCTCATACTTGGTTGAGGGGGTTAATTCGAGGATGGGCTATGATTGGTATTAGTTGTAGATGTTTACTTTATGCGCTCTCTTATCCCTCTCTAATTAGACGGAAGTTGTAGCGTGTCTCTTTAGGTTGCTAGTGCTGCTGCCGCTAAGTCCACCTCCCCTATATTTTGGGAGATGGTGTAGAAAGTGGGCAAGTCGGTTTTGCTTGCCAGGGAGTGCCCTGACCCTCTTTTAGGCTGTGCTTTATGTGCAGTTAACAGTTTTGAAGGTTGACGACGTTAGCTTGGGAATCCCTCCGGCTTGGCTGGGCAGGGATATGGCGCCATTGCTTATCTCCAGGACTCTTAGTCCAATTTGCATCTTATCCGTAGTCGGATACAATTTTGCTTCCGCTGTCATTTGAATCTTTTTATTGTATCATCTGTATCTTGACTCGTTCGAGTCGTTGTTGTATTATATATCTTTTGTTGTATTTGTGGATGTATCGGAACTGTTGTAATGTTATCACAATTCCACCCACATAATGCGCATGTTTCAGCGTGCACATTATGTCTGGTGGGCGACCTAAAATCGTTATTATGCGGATTTCGGCGGGGGCGCTTAAATCTACATAGTATCGATTTTCGGGCGTCACAAAGTGGTATCAGAGCCTTGGTTTCGATCTCCTTGTTGTTTCGATACGAATGGTTATCGAAGCAGCGGGTCCGCAAAAGCCTGTAGGATAACCTCGCTAACGTTCGTTGTTTCTAGAGTATCGAAACTATTTGACTTATAATATTTTTGAAAAATATCTCAATAGGTTTCTTTTTACTCCTTACCTCTATTCTATTTATCCTCTTACCTTATTTGTTTTGGAGTCTCTTCTCTTATCCAACTTTCAAAGTTTAGGATCCTACGTGTGGGTGGACGTTCTCTTGCCTTTATCCTATTAGGGTTTGATCTTCGGGAATCTTCATCGACGTGATCAACTCTTTTGTTAGTGGTGTCGACAATTTCTGGGTGGAGAAACAATCCCTTGTTAGTGGTGTCGAGAAGTTCTTCACGGAGCCTGAAGACTCGATAGTTACCCCTCTCTTCTTGTGGTCTCGGCGTGGATCGCGGGACGCGATCCCTTGTTAGTGGTGTCGATTGTAACGCCCCGGGTTTTCCCAAATTTGATTTGTTTGTTTTTCTTTTTTCATCATCATGTCGTCATGCATTTGTCACCTCTTTTATTTATTTTGTTGCATTTAAAATTAAATCACACACTTTTAAATTCAAATGCAATTTAAATAAATTAAAATGTGATGTTATAAATCTTTTCAAATATTCAAACTAGTGTATAAAATTGTATATTTTGAAACTATTAGATTTGTTAAAAGTTCCTATCTCTTTTTCTTTTCCATTTTGATTTAAAACACAAAATAGGAAAAGAATAAATCATAGGAAATAAAAAACCAAAGGAAATTAAAACCCTAGCAGGCCCAAAGCCCACTTCCCAGGCCCAACTTCTCCTTTCCCCTTCCTCTGTACGGACAGAGGAGACATGAGCGAAGCGTGCTTCTCTCTCCCCACCATGGCCCCCACCTTCACCTGCTCTCCCCACTCCCTTTTAGCCGCCCCCTGCTCTCTCCTCCCAAACTCTAGCCGCCACTCTCCTCCTCCCTCCTCAGTGCGCCCCAACCCCTTCTCTCTCTTCCTCTCCACCTAAAATCCCCTCTGTTCTTCCACCATTAAACCTACCGGAGGACCACCTCATCGTTGAGCCGCCGCTAGGGTGCGGTCGAGGGCGAGCCTTCGGTCCTAGGAGATGCGCCGTGCCGTCCTCGACCTCTACCCCCAAGGAATTGGACTCAGATCCGCCGTGGCCATCGCCCTCGTCCCTCCTTCCTCACGGCCGGCGGAGCGCCGCCGCCGCGATTCGTCGTCTCCGATCCTCCCCGCACCGAACAACGACTTCGAGGACCCCCACGGTGAGCCACCGGTCCGATTCCCGCTCTCCTTTTCTTGAATCCGTGGCTCATCCGACGAATTCGTCAACGTTTTGCCACTCCCGTCGCCGGTCTGTGCTGCAGTTCGTCCCTGCCACCATCTCGTACTGAAGCCTGAATTTGTTCCGCTGAAAATTCAGTTAACATCTCATTTCTAGTTCACCTAAAGCAGTGCCTTGGATAGTTCAGAAACACCCAATCATCCCAGTGGTCGTTCCTCCTGTTCCGAACCTGTCAGACCGGAGTTCAAATCCCCGCAGCCCCCTTAAAATTTTTATTTAACCGTGGCAAACTCTAAAGTCTGAATCTTTTCTCAGATTCAGTTAACACGTCACAATTGCTTTCTTTTTCCCTGCTTGTCTTGGCAAACTCTGAAGTCTGAATCTTTTCTCAGATTCAGTCAGTTAACGCGTCACAGTTGCTTTCTTTTTCCCTGCTTGTCTTGATTTTCTCAACCGGTGCAGCAGTCCATTGGCCTAGCTCTCTATCCTCCACATCAAGTAGCCCTAGTTCGAATCCTAGTAGAATCGTAGACACCACTCATTTTTTTTCTGTGTCTTTTATCTTTTGTAAAAATGTATATTATTATGTATTCCATATCTATTGTTTTATAACTCCAATTAATACAAATTTTATATCTATTTTATCAGAAAAATGCGATGAACATCAATATGTCATTTGTATGCCATTTTACATCTTTTATTTTCATTGCTTAGTATAATCATTGCTTAGTGTAATTTGTTAATTGCACCTAAATAATAAATATGTAAGATGTTGGGCAAATATTTAATTATTGCCCTATTCCATTTAAGTTAATTAGATCACCTGTGCCATTCCTTGCCATGATTAATCAACATTTAATTTGTTGGCTAGATAAATAACTTGCACCTAAATATTAATTATCGGGATTCCGGTTCCCGCTTAATTTGGATTAATGCATCTCGTATTGCATCTTGCGATGCCATGCATCATTCTCATATGATCATGCTGAATCTTTTGCCGCAGTTGTAAGATGCATCTTTTATGCTTTCCAGTGTTTGTTTCTTCTTCGCGGAATGACGTTGAGATGTGTGAGCAACGACAAGATCTGATTCCATGCGGGATTCCTGGCAAGCAAAGTTTGCTTGTTTACCTATACATTGTCTTTTATTCCTGCCGTTGATCTCTTCTACCCTAGTATTCGATTCTTTATCGCGATCCCATCACATGTTTATCATGCAGCCTATACAGCTTTATCCCCATAATCCATAACCCCTTGCATGTTTATCTGTTGGCCTTGCGAGTCGTAGCGCATGCTTAGAGTTGGTTGTGCGAGTCGTCCGTTGGTCTTATGTTTCATCTGCTTAGTATGATAGATTGTTCTACTTTAATAAAATTCTATCTTGTGTTGGGGTATTATAATTAAAAGATAAGACACCAGGCGGAAGACCTTGCGAGGTGCTTTGTTCTGCTAAGTGTCGACCTAGGAACTGAGATTTTGTCCTCGGATCCAATTTTGAGCGCACTAACCACTTGTGGGAGGCCCTATGGAGCCCCCCTCGACTTTGAACGGATCTACAACTTGTCCATGTGCCGCAAGTAGTTCGGGTTTTCCATTTGCTCATATGCATGTGGATGATGATGATGATGAGAGGGTATCTGATACGGGGGTTCATATAGGTGCGGTACGACATGAAGCGGACAATTCCTACTGTGGTTTGAGCCGCATGGTGGCGTAGTCGCAAACTAATGAGTCCGTAATTGAGATTCGGCCGGACTCCTGACGCGGGTAAAACCTCATATGGGTGGCACTTGGACTTGCTGTAGTGAAGGAATGAGTCGAGTTGAGAGGCCCTGATGCTTGCTTGGGTTGATCATACGAGTATGGGTACAGTAGTGCACCCCTGCAGGGTATAATCTTATCGATGAGCCGTATCCACGATTATGGACGACTTTGGTGATGATGCTGGCTAACAAGATCTAGACAACTTGCACCTAATTAATATTAATTAATTTGATTAGTAATATAGAATTACTTTCACAATAAATTATAAATAAAACTGTTCAATGTGTGAGTTTCCCGAATTGCTTCCTCATACTTGGTTGAGGGGGTTAATTCGAGGATGGGTTATGATTGGAGTTAGTTGTAGATGTTTACTTTATGCGCTCTCTTATCCCTCTCTAATTAGACGGAAGTTGTAGCGTGTCTCTTTAGGTTGCTAGTGTTGCTGCCGCTAAGTCCACCTCCCCTATATTTTGGGAGATGGTGTAGAAAGTGGGCAAGTCGGTTTTGCTTGCCAGGGAGTGCCCTGACCCTCTTTTAGGCTGTGCTTTATGTGCAGTTAACAGTTTTGAAGGTTGACGATATTAGCTTGGGAATCCCTCCGGGTTGGCTGGGCAGGGATATGGCGCCATTGCTTATCTTCAGGACTCTTAGTCCAATTTGCATCTTATCCGTAGTCGGATACTATTTTGCTTCCGCTGTCATTTGAATCTTTGTATTGTATCATCTGTAACTTGACTCGTTCGAGTCGTTGTTGTATTATATATCTTTTGTTGTATTTGTGAATGTATCGGAACTGTTGTAATGTTATCACAATTCCACCCACATAATGCGCATGTTTCGGCGTGCACATTATGTCTGGTGGGCGGGATTTCGGCGGGGGCGCTTAAATCTACATAGTATTGATTTTCGGGCGTCACAAGGGATCGCTCCTGGGGAGGCTCTTTGCCCGGCGAGGTTGCCCACTTGAGGGGTCGCTCACGGATGCCCCTTCAGGCTCGCGGGGGAATTCTTCCCTGCAGGTATTAGAGGGGCGAACCCAAACGCTGGAACACGGATCAAGGGATCGTGCGCGCTTATAGGTCCCCTCAGGCGTTCCTTGCGAGGAGAGTAAGTACCAAGGTCCTCTGTAGAGATGGCTTGCTGGTGGGGGATTGCCCTCCAGCCAGAGCTCGGACTCTTGGATTTTGCAGTGCTGCTGGTGTGTCATTTGAGGCACTGGCACCGTACTCAGCCCCCGCTCGCGAGGTACGCATGTGGAGAGATATAAGCGCACACTTTAAAAATAGTAATGCGCAAATAAAAACCCCCCAAAAACGTTTTTTTAAGCGGCACCGAAGCGCAAAGTTCACTTAGGAACAAGATTGAGTCATTATGCTTGGGGTTGCCAAGTTATTGCTCTGACCATGTCGAGGCATGGGGACCACCTGTTGGTGGCAGAGACTCTCAACGGCCTGAGGTGGCTCGTTTTAATTGAGAGCTCGGAGGGTTTTCCCTCGAGTGAAGCCTTTGGGGCTTTGGAGGTTTAAGCCGTTGGCGTTTTAACCTCCGGAGACAAGAATGCTTGGAGGTTGAGCCGTAAGCTGCCTCGTCCGCTAGGAGTCTCGACGTGACAATGATCACGTGCGTGGCAATGACCACGGTTGCGTTTGTTCCCTTAGGAGACAAAGCATTTGTTTGAGGTTTAAGCCTTTTGGCGTTTTAACCTCTAGAGTCGACATTGCTTGGAGGCTGAGCCGTAAGCTGCCTCTTCCGCTTTGTCTTCTCGACGTGACAATGATCACGGCTGTGGCAATGACCACTTTGGCATTTGTTCCTTTAGGAGACAAAGCTATGTTTTTGGAGGATTAAGCCTTTCGGCGTTTTAACCCGTAGAGACGAAAAATGCTTAGAGGTTGAGCCGTAGGCTGCCTCGTCCGCTTGACGTCTCGACGTGACAATGATCACGGGTGTGACAATAATCACTTTTTTTTTACTTGTTCCTGGCGGATACAAAGGTTTGCGAGGTTTAAGCCTTGAGCTTTTAACCTTGAGCTAAATGCCCTGACGTGATGATGATCACGGGTAGAACTTGCGTAGATGCATGATGTTCCATGGATTCTTGACGGGGACGCCGTCTTCCGTCTCGAGGCGAGCCGCGCCAGGCCTGGCGATGTGGGTGACCCTGTAGGGACCTTCCCACATCGGGGATAGCTTGTGGAGGCCTTCCCTGGAGAGGATTCGCCTGAGGACGAGATCGCCTGCCTCCAGCGTGCGCGAGCGCACATTGCGGCTGTGGTAGCGCCTCAGGGACTGCTGGTATTTGGCCGCCCGTAGAGCGGCGCGGTGTCTTAGCCCTTCAAGGAGCAGCAGGTCGTCGTTGTGGATGTCCTCTTGCTGGTCCTCATTAAAGGCAAGGACCCGTGGGGACCCATGCTTTATCTCTGCGGGGAGGACTGCTTCGGCTCCAGAGACGAGTGCGAACGGCGTTTCCGCGGTGGGCTTGGGTGGCGTGGTACGGATAGACCTGAGCACCGAGGGTAGCTCATTGATCCAGCCCTTGCCGTGGCCCTTGAGGACACGAAGGTCCTGGTCTTCAAGCCTTTGAGGACCTCTGCGTTTGCGCGCTCAGCATGTCCGTTGCTTTGCGGATGGGCGACTGAGGCGAAGCAGAGCTTGATGCCCATTTTCTAGCAGTAGGCTCTGAAGATGCCGCTTGTGAATTGCGAGCCATTGTCGGTGATGATGCGGTTAGGCACTCCGAAGTGGCAGACCAGGCCTCTGATGAATTTCACCGCCGCGCCTGCTGTGATTATACGCGTCGCCCCCACTTCAGGCCATTTTGTGAACTTGTCAATGGCCATGAAGAGGTAGAGATATCCACCTTGTGCCGTTGGGAAATGTTCCAGGAAGTCCAGCCCCCAGACCGCAAACGGCCACGAGAGCGGAATGGTTTGTAGGCCCAGCGCTGGTTGGTGGATTTGCTTGGCGTGGAATTGGCAGGCTTCACAAGTTTGAATGATGTCCGTTGCATCTTAAAGCGCTTGAGGCCAGTAGAAGCCGCTCCTGAAGACTTTCCCTGCGAGGGTGCGGGCGCACGAATGGTGGCCGCATTCCCCACTGTGGATGTCCTTAATCTGCAGTTTTCCTTCTTCAGGAGGGACGCACTTGGCGCGATGCCGTTTGGGCGCTTGCGGTAGAGATTTCCTTCGAGGATTTGGTACGATTTTGCTTGGCGGGCAATTCGCTCCGCTTCAACATCTTCCTCGGGAAGGATCCCTTTGTGGAGGTAGTCTTTGATCTCGTCGATCCATCCTGGCTCTTGGTGCACCGCTGTGAGCAACAGACGCTCCCCTGTTGGGGCCCCGCAGCCTGGGGCTCCGCTTGCAGGTGGTGGCGGGAGCGTTTCGTCTGTGCTTACGGGCAGGGCCTCGAGGGGCTGCTTTATGGATGCCTTGACGAGCCTTTCTTCAAAGACATCTGGCAGCTGGGCTTGCCTCTTTGATGCGCGCTTGGCGATGTCATCAGCCTCTTGGTTTTCCTTTCTTGGGATGTGCATGAGCTCCATTCCCCTGAAGTTCTTCTCCAGCCTACGTACCTCTTCAAGGTATGCGGCCATGTGGTCGTCCTTGGCCTTGTAGCTTTTGTTGGAGAAGTTGACGAGCAGCTGGGAGTCGCCCTTGATGAGTATATGCTTGACGCCTAGGGCGATTGCGGCGCGTAGGCCAGTGAGCAGCCCTTCATACTCGGCGATGTTGTTGGATATCTTGTCGATTCCGAAGCACAGCTGACTGCGTAATACAACAACTTGTCGCCTTTGGGTGAGGTCAGGACTACACCTGCCCCACCATGGAGACAAGCGAAAGCTCCGTCGAACTTCATGGTCCAGTAGCTGGGCATTGCGGCTCCAGAGGACTCGTGCTCTTCTTCCCAGAGCTCTTCAGGGGTTGGATCAGTCCATTCGGCGACGAAGTCTGCCAGCGCTCTTCCTTTGATTACCCTTGTGGTATCGAAGCGCAAATTGAATGGCTGTAGCTCGATGTTCCATCCTGCGACACGATCTGTTGCATTTAGGTTGCGCAGAATTTGCTCCAGGGGGAAAGAGGTTACCACCGTGATGGGGTGCCCCTGGAAGTAGTGCCGCAGCTTTCTTGAGGCGATGAGGAGTGCGAGGAGAAGCTTCTGCTGCATAGGGTACCGCTCACGAGCATCACGCAGTACTGTGCTGATGAAGTAAACTGGATTCTCGATGAGAGTAGTTTCTGTTTCCTTGGCATCTTTCGCCTGAGGTGGCCCAGCTTGGCGCTCGACGGGGTCGACTTCAAGGGGCTTGTCCTGGGCTTCGAGGGTGTTGGCCTCGAGGGATGTGGCCTCGAGGGACGTGGCCTCGAGGGACTTGGCCTCGAGGGACGCGGCCTCGAGGGACGTGGCCTCGCAGCGTTCCTCCTGGGCCTCGAGTGTGTTAGCCTCTTGAGGTTCCTCGGTCCCTTCGGCATGAACCTCTTGCAGCAGTTGACTCGGGGCTGTCCCCTCTTGAGGCTTTGGGCCTAGCGTGGGACTTGTGATGACTGCCCATTCGTCGAGCTCTTTATCAGGAGGCTTATTTTTGGAGTGGTTGCACTCTTCTTGTGAAGTACAGGCTCCTCTCTTTCCACCACAAGGACAACACTGGCTGTTTGTGGGGTAGCTGACAAGTACAGCTTCAGGTGCTCGCCAGGCCTTGGGGCGACCATTACAGCTGGGCTGGCCAAGTACTTCTTCAAGTCCTCAAATGCTTTTTCAGCTTCAGGGGTCCACTTGAAAGTGCCTGTTCTTTTCATGATCTTGAAAAACGGCAGGGCCCTTTCGCCGAACTTGGAGATGAATCTACCCAAGCTGGCCATGCAGCCTGCCAGGCGTTGCATGTCCTTGAGCCTGCGTGGAGGTTGCATGCCTTCTATGGCCTTGATTTTGTCTGGGTTCGCCTATATGCCCCGATGAGACACGAGGAAGCCCAGCAATTTGCCTGAAGGTACTCCAAAGACACACTTGGCGGGGTTGAGCTTGATGTTCGCCTTGCGCAGGCTGGCGAAGGTTTCTTCCAGGTCTCTGAGAAGAGTATTTCCTTCTCGTGACTTCACGACGATGTCATCGACATATGCTTCAGCTTTTCGCCCCATTTGCCCGCCAAGGGCTATCCTCATTAACCTCTGGAAAGTGGCTCCGGCATTTTTTAGGCCGAAGGGCATGCAGATATAGCAATACACACCGCATGAGTAGGAAAGCCGTCTTCTCCTCATCCTCTTTAGCCATTTTAATCTGGTGATAACCAGAGAAGGCATCGAGGAAACAGAGGAGGTCGCAGCCTACCGTCGAGTCCACGATCTGGTCAATCCTGGGCATGGGGTAAAGGTCCTTGGGGCAGGCCTTGTTTACATCGGTGTAGTCGATGCAGAGGCGGCCTCCGCCGGCGGGTTTTGGGACTACCACGCCGTTGGAGAGCCAAGTGGGGTGCGCAACTTCGCGGACGACTTTTGCCGCTTTAAGCTTCTCGACCTCCTTGACGATGAATGCTTGCTTCTCGGGGGCTTGCTTTCTTGCTTTTTGCTTGATGGGGCACGCGTTTGGGCACACGGCCAAGTGGTGCTCGATCACCTCCCTCGGTACACCAGACATATCTGACGGTGTCCATGCGAACATGTCAGAGTTTGCCTAGAGGAAGGCGACGAGCGCGCTTTCCTATTTGGGAGGCAGCGCGGCGCCAATGGTGACGCTAGCCCCCGAGCCTTCAGCCCCCGAGCTACCTGAGCTCAGAGAGATCTTCTTTGTAGCAGCTGCCTCCTGGGAGAACAACTGCTTCTTCTTCTTGGGCCTCTCGAGAGGCTCTTGGTCCTCTCTGCGGGGAAGGCCATGGCGGCAGTCTTGTAGGCCGTCTCCACAGCGCGCGTAGCGTCCAGGACATGCCCACGTATGATGATCGTGCCGGCGCTACCGGGGATCTTGACCATGTTGTACGCATGGTGGGTGACGGCCATGAAATTCGCGAGCGCGGGGTAGCCGAGGATGGCGTTGTACGGCAGGCCGATGTGCGCAACATCGAAGTCGATGTGCTCGGTGCGGTAATTTTCCTCGCTCCCGAAGGTGACGGCAAGCCTGACCTGGCCTAGAGGCTCGATTGAGCCGCTGGTGACCCCCGTGAAGGGCCTCGAGGGCATAAGCCTCTCGTAGGGCACTTGAAGCGCTTTGAACGTATCTATGGAGATAACGTTCAGTCCTGCTCCGCCATCGATGAGCGTCTTGGAGACAACCACATTGTCGATGGTGGGGGTGCAGACCAGCGGGAGGGTTCCAATAGTCTTGGTGGACTTGGGGTGGTCCTGAGCGTCGAAGGCGATGGTGTAGTGCGACCACTTGAGGGGCCTGGAGGTTTCCGTGCTTGGGAGGGCGGCGTTGAGCTCGCAGGCGAACTGCTTGAACTGGTTGTTCGACTTCGGCGCCTGCGCCCCCCTAGGATGCATGCAATGGCGCCCCTCGGGGCTTGGTAGCCGCCATCTTCCTCGCCAGGGAGGTTGCCGTTCTTTTCTGCGGCGTTGGCTCGATTTCCAGATGGTTTCTGGTACCGCCCTTGCGTCCGCCTCCGCGATAGCCACGGCCTCGACCGCGGCCACCGCTGTCTTCTGCTTGCTCGCGCTCCTTGCTCAACCTTTTGAGGTCGTAGCAGGACTCCGTAGAGTGGCCGCGCCTGTTGTGGTAGATGCAGAAAGGGCGGTGATCATCTTTTCTCTCTCCCCCCTCGGGGGAGTCCCTGCGGGTGCCCTTTCTGTCAGGCTCTGCCGCGAGAACTGCGGTGGCCTTGCGCTTGGGCTCCTCCTTCTTCTTCTGGCTCTTGGACCCCTCAGCATGATCGTCCCCTCTCGAGGACATTTTCACGAAGAGGAGTCCCTCTTCAGCCTTGGCGCACTTGTCCGCCATGTCGAACAGCTTGACCACAGAGGTGAGCTTGTCATGGATGCCCAGTTTCTCGAGCATCCTGCTGTTTGTGATGCCCTCGCGGAAGGCGGCGATGACTTGGGTGTCGGGGATGTTCGGGATCTTGTTGCGCACTTGGCTGAAGCGCTGGATGTACTTGCAGAGCGTTTCGTCCTTCCTCTGCACCACATCGCGTAGATCATTGTGGGTGAGGGCGCGCTCGTACGCCCCCTTGAAGTTGGACGAACTTCTTGCAGAGCTCGTCCCAGGAGTTCACAGAGTCCTCCGGGAGGTTCAGGAGCCACGACAGCGCAGAGTCGCGTAGCGCGTGGGAGAATCAGTTGGCCATGACTTTGTCGTCTCCCCCCGCAGCTTGGATGGAGGTGGTGTAGAGCTGCAGGAACTCGACGGGGTTGCTGGAGCCGTCGTAGCCCTTGGGAAGAGCCGGCCTGAACTTCTGCGGCCAGACCACGCGACGCAGAGAGCGAGTGAACGCCATGCAGCCCGAGGTGTACGTAGCGACCCCGTGCTGAAGCGCGCCGCGGTTCTGCTGTCCCGCCTGGCCGAGCTCCTCCATGAGCCTGTTCTGGCGGTCTCGCTGGAGCTCCATCCCCACACGAGCGTCGGGCGCGGTGCGCTGAACGATCATGCAATCGCGCGGCGAGGTCGCGTGCGAAGCAGCCCTCTGTGCCGCAGCCGGTGCAGGCCCGGAAGGTGGCGGAGGCGCATTTGTTGCGACCGTGCCCGCGAGAGAGTGGTGCATGTTGGACTGTGACGGAGCGGGGCGCGTCGTGGCGATGCCGACGAGGTGGTTGAGGCGTTGGAGCCACTGCTCCTGAGCCTCAGCGGTGGGCTGGTAGCGGAGCAGCTCCTGCGCCATGAGCAGCGGGGTGTGGGGCGCAGGGTCTGTCCTCCCCGGGCCCGAGCCGCTCAGGTGCTGCGTCGGATGCGACGACGGCGCGTCCTCCTGGTGCTCGGCGTCGTGCTCCACCGCCTCCGTGTGAGGGCCAGAAGGGACATGCTCCTCTTTGCGGGGTCGGCCCCGCCGTGCGCTGGTGGTCGCGCGGGTGGTCGCGGCACCTGGGGGCGCGCGTGTTCCTACGGGCGCACGTCGGCTGACTCGAGCGGTGCGGGTGGCGCGCGTGTTCACCATGGCGCGGAGACGAACTCGAAGGTTGTTGACGTGCCTCAATCCCCTACCTGGCACGCCAAATGTTGGGTTATGACTCCCAGGAATCGGGGGTAGTCACTTCCTGAAGTGTAGTTCGAGAGGGGATTGAACACGGAGGTCTAAACCCTCAAGTGGCTCCGCGACGTTGCTCGCCGGACCCGAAGAAGACGCACACACGCCCAAGGAGGACACCGTCCTTTACCCAGGTTCACGGCCCTCGTGAGGAGGTAAGACCGCTACTCCTGCCTGTCTGTATTATATGTGGGAGGTTAAAGTACAATTGAGCTTGCCGGAAGCCCCCTTGAGGCAGTTCTTGCCTGGGGAGGGAAGCGATGATCTTCTTCCTCCTCCAGCCAGAGGCTAGCCTAACCGGAGTTGCTAGGGTTTACAAGGGAGTTTTGCATGCAAAGGGCCGACCCTTGCTACGATGGTTGTCTTCTCTCTTTTATAGGCGCCTCCGGCCTTCTCCTTCGGCTTGGCCTTCAAGGCGGCTCCCACTTGCCAGTGGCGGGGCGGAGCATGAGTCCACCGTGCTTCCTTCGTCCATGGACTCGGTCCATTGTTGATAAAGGTGGCGCCGTGGCTGATAGGCGGCCGACCGCGCTCATACTATCCGCAGAGCGGGCAGTCTCTGAGGTGGAGCCCGCGATGACGATCTCCGTTGGAGGGTTGCGCCGTCCACCTGCTTTATCGTCAGAGTAGAAGGTCCTCACAGCTGTGCAGCAGGCGGAGCAGCTTTGTTGACCGCTTTATCGCCAGGGACAGCGACGGGGGTGTGAGTGCCACTGTACGAGCGTGGCAGAGGTCACGTGTGCTCCGCTGGGATTCCTTGGCGACGACGTTTCCCTCCAGGCCTGAGGGGCGATTCTTGCCGGACTTCCCTCAGGCGGGTTGGTTCCTCGGGGGGAGGATCTCCTGAGGCGAGGGGTCCCTTGAAGCCCTCGCTTCCTCTTCAGGCCCTCGAGAGGGGAATCGCCTCTCGAGGGTCCCGCCAGGCGGTGACGCCTGGTCCTTAGTCGTTTCGTCCGCCAGGCCCCACGAGCGAGGCCTGGGGGGAATGGGCCCTTGATACCCCAGTTCCCACTGGGCCGACATTATTTCTCTTTATGGTTTGTTTTAGTATCTAGTATTAGTATGCTTAGTATTTATTTTGCTTTTTTGCGTGCTGTTTCATGCAGAGACAAATTTCTGCTGTCTACCGTAAAATTCATAACTTCTTACAGGAATGTCGGAATGACTTGAAATTTGGTGTGCATATTCCTGCGATGTGTACGCAACGTTTATTAGTTTTGAGTTTTCTGATCTGGGCATGTTAAGGCCCTCGAAAAATTTTGCTAGCTGTTCTGTTTTTCATTTCCAAATCCGAAAAGCCAAAAATATTTGCTGTTTCTCTTTGCTTTTGTATAGTTTGTTTTAGAGGTCATTATATTCAATTACTCCATAGAGCTTTGTTATTATCTCATATCTTTCAAGCACACAAGTGATATGGCAAGTATGATGATCTATGACAATTTCGAGTTGGGTAAGAGGCTGGTAATGAGCTCTATTTGTTTCTCATTTTTGTACATATACTTATTCATGTGAGCATGCTTAGTTGTTTTGCATAAGGTATATGTCAATTGGTGGATACTTAGTAGTTTGTGTTCTCTTATGATTGTTTCTAATTTATTTATGATGGATGTCATGTCTCTTTTGATATTCACTTGCATTGCTTTGCTCATAATAGAATATGACACTGTGGTATCCTCCTCTGAATAATTCATTTCAATCGACTTGGCACATGCTTACACATGTTATGACTGAAAACAAAAATTTAATTAAGCCTTGATGACATATTTTGACTCAGAGTTCTTATATCTTTATTATGCCTCCGTTAATTCTATTTCGTCGCAAGCATGATTATGACGGTTATTGCTCTCTTGAATTGTCGCTTCCCATCTTTTGCTAGCCTCCACTTGTACTAAGCTGAGAAAATGCTTGTGCTTCCAAATCCCTGAAAACCAAGTTATTCCAAAGAGTCAACCGTAAATACTATACATGGCAATTTCAAACCATTCAAGTAAATTCGAATGTGCTACCTTTAAAACCTTCAAACACTTCTCAATTTGTGCCACTGTTTTGAGCTCACGAGGAAGTATCTGGGGTTACGGATATCAACCTTGTCGTTTGCCTTTGGACAGACTTTCGCCAACCAGACTAGTGGCATATACATCCTCTTATATATTAATTTGCAAAAAGAGCTGGCAAATGGGGTGCCCAGCCCCAAACTAATTACAACTTTAATTGTTGCATTCTCTTGACATTTTTGCCATGATCTAATCAGTCAAGCAATGACAATAGTTTTTAACTACATGTGTAAACAAAAGAGAAATGTGGGATGATCTGCCCTTGGGTAGAAATAACGTCATTCATGTGAGCCGTTCTTAACAAAGTCTGGTTGACAAGGGGGGTAGAGTACCCATACCATTCGTTGACCTAACAACCACCACTAAAAAAAAATACCACTGTTTTCAAAATGATAAGAAGCTCTAGCACATGTTGAATCCCTACTCCCCTCAATGAAGGGCATATCTTTTACTTTACTGTTGAGTCTCCATCCTTCTTTGAGCACCTTCTCGAGAGCATATTGTCATTCTTAGTGTAATGTGCTTGTCCCTTAATATGTTAACCGCGGTGTAATCTAGATGCTTTTATCTTTGATATCTTTATATCTAGTCTTCCCTTGAAACTCAAAGGTGCCTGTCATTTATGTTTTTCTGTTACATTTGGGCAAGCGAGATACCACTTTATCATACTTACTTATGATCTTTGCAATCCTGTGAATTGATATAATTGGCATCTTTTCATGGTTTACATAACTATTGGGTGACACCGTTTATATATGCCTTGTTATGAATAGTCTAAGCATTTGTCCTCATAATGAGAATATTTACATCACATGACCAAATGAGTTCGTGAAAGTTCTTTTATCGCACTCAGTTGTTAACTGAATTGCTTGAGGACAAGCAATAAGCTAAGCTTGGGGGAGTTGATTAGTCCAAAACGTATCTACTTTCCCGAACACTTTTGCTATTCTTTTACCTCTAATTTCTGTGTTCTAGATGCAACTAACACGGACTAACGTTGTTTTCAGCACAATTACCCTGGTGTCTTATTTTTGTGCAGAAATATCAACTTCAGAGAAAAACCCCAAAATCCAAACAGAAGTTATTTTCCATCCGAGAGGGATCAGGAACCACGAAGACCAACAAGAGAGGGGCCATGAGGGAGCCACACCACCTGGTGGCGCGGCTGGCTTCTAGCCGCGCCGGGGGGTGGTCTGACCGACTCGGTCACCCCCTCGCGCCCCCCTCGCGGCTACTTATTGCTTCTGACCTAAAAACGTCGGGGGAGTTTGACACTTTTCTAGAGAAAACCACCGTGCGCCGCCGCCATCGTGAACCCTAGTTCGCGGACCAGAAGTCTCTGTTCTGGCACCCTGCCGGGACGGGGAATCCAAGGTATCATCGCCATCTCCACCGCCTCTCCATCAACCATCCATGTTTCCCCCATCCATGAGTGAGTAATTCACCGCTGTAGCTTTGAGGGTATGGTAGGTATTGGATGAGATCACTCATGTAATAGCTGTATTGTTAGGGCATAGTGCCTAGTATCCGTTATCGATGTTTGACGTCATTGTTGCAACTTGATATGCTTAATGCTTGACACTAGGTCCCGAGTGCCATGATTTCAGATCTGAACATGTTATTGAATTATCATGATAATTATTTTTTTGGATCATATCTTTGAGTTGTATACACACGTTATTGTCCGGAACCGATGGCCCCAAAGTGACATTAATTGGGATAACCGGAGGGAATGGCTATGATGGGAGGATCACATGTATTCGCAGAGTGTTAATGCTTTGCTCCGGTACTTTATTAAAAGGAGTACCTTAATTGCCAGTAGTTTTCCTTGAGGCCCCGCTGCAAACGGGCTGGCAGGACAAAAGATGATGTGCAATTTTCTCATTGCGAGCACGTACAACTAAATTGGAATACATGCTTATGATTATTAATACTTGGATGCTTTATATTATTTATCTGCAAAAGCATATGCTATGTTATTACATGAATTATTTTGTCCATGCAACGCCCGTACATCTCTCTGTGTGCCTATAGTACTTTAATCCTGCTGTCTACTTCAATCACAATCGCTGTCTTAATTCTCCTGCTACTGTTATTTCACTATTATCTCTGCTGGAAACTGTTGCTACTAATAATCTTCCTCGAGCAAGTCTATTTACAGGTGCAGCTGATCTGACAAATCATCTGTTAAAGCTTACAAATATTCTTTGGCTCCCCTTGTGTCGAATCAGTAAATTTAGGTTTTACTTCCCTCGAAGACTATTGTGATCCCCTATACTTGTGGGTCATCAGCGTGCAGCGAAGTTTTCAAGCGAGCGACACGTGAGTTTGGGCACCTCAAGAAGTCGCACCGGGAGCTCTGCGCACATCATCAACAACTCGAGCAAGACTTTGTCGAACAAAAGATTGCTCTTTTCGAAGAGAAGGCGAAGGTGCTACGTCTGCAGCGCGAACTCGGCAACGCTCAAACTGCCAAGGCCACCTTGGAATCCCGGCTGACCGCGGCTGAGGAGACGCAAACCCAATTGATAGAGGCAGTTGAGGAGCGAGCTAACACGGCTGAGCTCCGTCTGACCACCTTGAAAACCCGGTGCAATTCCTGGCTGGTGGAGTTGAAGAAACTCAATGCGCATATGGATAGTAAGTTTCCTAAGTCATCTCTTTGTATCTTTGAATTTTTTGCCGACACAATGCTCTTATGTCGGGATGTGAATTAACTCTGTTACAACTCTTCGCTTAGAATATTTTGAGCACTCCCAAGCCGCCGCCCTCAAAGCTGGTTAAAAGATTTGGGGCAAGCGCGCCGAAGCTGGTCCGATCTCCTCTGAGTGGGATGTCCAAGATCACCTGATTGCTCTAAGCGCTCGGGTGACTCCCCTTAATCTCATTGGTACCGAGCTGCTAGCTGTCGGCATAAAGGCGCACCGGGTTCTGTGGCCGTGCTCTATCCCCACAAGCAATGTCACGGACTTGGCCGACCGACTGAAGAAAGCTGAGAGCAAGCTCTGAGAATGGCGATCCTCCGCGGCTCGTGCTGGCGCGGATCAAGCACTGGCGTTCGTGCTGTCTTGGTACGAAGGTATTAGCTTGGAGCAAGTGCGGACGCAGCGGGAAGGATCTCCATGGATCATGGACCCCGCCAAAACCGCCCTTTACCAAGACACTGCCGATTACATGGTGCGCTACTCTCAGCCTCATCAGTTTGTCGAGGGCGACACTTATACTGACGATGAGGACTATGAGAACAGCGTGGCTGCTGAGGATGCGGAGTCCAACGAGGAGGAAACAGCCGACGCGGACGCTGAAGGTGAAGTCCCGGACACTTCGGTAAAAACTTCTGAGGTTGCTGCTGCAACCTTGGTAATCCAGACTCCACCTTCGGGCGCTGAGCAAGTTCCCGACCTTCCCAAGTCGAGTGCTACCGACACTCCCACTGCCGAGCCCGCCAATTGTAACATCCCAACATTTTATGATGTTCAAAAATCACTAAAATTTAAAACTTTTTCTTTTATTAAAAAAAAATATTAAATACCTAAAGAAACCAACTATAAAAGACTCCAAACTTATTTGAAAGAATTTAATACTTCAAATCTCACAGTTTAAACAGGTTATTATCCACTGTATTTCAAAAACCTTAAGATGTAATTTGACAAATATTTTATAAACTACCATTCATTTTATTTTAAGTAAATAGTTCACTTATAAGAAATTGAGTCCAACCACTTAGCCAAATAAGCATTTCTTTTGCTTAAATACATTCCATTTATTTCCAAGGCATGGAATGATTAATATATTCTATACAATGAAATGAATTAAATCTAAAGTGCTTTCCAAAGTTGATATGAAGTTTTTCAAATAATTAAGCATAAAATAAAACATAATGGTGTACAAAACATTTAGAATTAAAAATGGAATTCATTATATTTCTCATTTTAGTTATATTTTGTTCTTTAATATCATGCCAAAATGAGGAAGAATGATTTCAGCAAAACAAGTTTAAATAACTTAAATTCAAACAAGATTGAATATGGGTTTCTCATATAACTTATGTAGCCCAAATTAAAATTTATTAAACCCTAGTTTTAAATTAAACATAAAGTGTCAATTTTACATTTAATCAATATTTCGAAATTATTATTTTTGAAAAGTGTTCAAAACACTCCCACAATTGGTTTAACAGAAAGATAATAAGTTTACAAATTTTTAGAAATTTGTTTGACCTCATTTGGACTAATAAATCAAAAAATATGAATTAAAAGAATAATCAGAAAAACAGAAAAAGAAAAATTGCTGACGTCATGCTGACGTCAGCCCGTCTTCAACCTCGCCCCAAATCGCGCCCGAGACCACCGGAGTTTCCTACTCCAAATCTGCACGATTAAGGCACGGGATTAACGCGCGGTCGTGGCTATTTAAACCCCCTGACCCTCCTCTCTGTTTTGACCCAAACCCTAGCCCCTAAGACGCCCCCAGGCTACCGTACGAACTCGCCGGAGTACTCCGCCTCCGCCGCCGTTTTCTTCGATCCCCGGCGTGGTGAGACCCCGCCCGAGCCCGAGAACCTTTCCATCCTCTTCCCCGTGTCCTGGCGCAACTCGTGAACCCCCTCCTCCCTTATTTCCTGCAGAAGAACGTCGAGGACGAGCTCGACGGAAGTCCGCCGCGCCCGAACACTTCGACCACGGCC
This sequence comes from Poa annua, assembly GCA_026929855.1. Taxonomy (NCBI): domain Eukaryota; kingdom Viridiplantae; phylum Streptophyta; class Magnoliopsida; order Poales; family Poaceae; genus Poa; species Poa annua. Next base: position 35,602,280 of record CM049426.1, read on the forward strand.
CGCCGCCGCTCCGGGACGGCCGAGCGGACACCATCACCACCATCCACCGTGTCGTGACGCGCCGCGCCTCCTCGTCACCTCCCCGAGCCCGGGAACCCACGGGAGCGTGGACTCCGTCCTCGACCGACGCCGGCGCCGCCACCATCGCCATCTCCGGTGAACCTCCGCCGCCATGATCTGGTCAAAGCACGGTGAGCGTCCGATCCACATCTTACGGCTGAGATTAGATCATGTTACGAATCGGTACGGTTAGATCTGGATCGTAGATCTAGATCTGGACGGCCCAGATTCAATCACTTAATCCCAGTCAGCACGCACAGTCAGCGCCACGTCGTGCCTCGTCAGCGCCCAGTCAGCTGCCACGTGGAAAATGATTTTCTTAATTAAAATTAATTGGCAGTTTTACAGAAACACCCCTGCCACTTAGATCTGTCACCACTTTTTAACCACTTATCCAAATTTAACAAACTTTATATATTTGGAAAGCCCTTGACATGTAGATTATTTTAGATCGGCCAAAATTCAAATTTGACTTAGTATAAAATATTCAAATTTCAAATGGTGAATTTGAGTATATTTGTAATAACTTTAAATCTATAAATCCAAAAATTACAAATAAAATTGTTTTAGAAACTTTAGAATATTTGTAAATTGATGCCACTGCTATAAAATATTTTTGAGTAAATTTTGAATGAATTCATAGTTACATATATTTAATTTGAATAGTTTGAGTAGTTTCAACATAACTATTAATAAAAATATTAATTTTGATTAAAGTAATGGCTATAAATTTGATTAAAATGCCCCTGTCTATTAACACTATTTATAAAATTATATTATGAAAATTTAATCATAGAAAACTTTAATATTATAATTATTCCTTTTATTATATTTTCCAAAATTAGAAATTAATTAAATTGCATTTATAAATTCATGCATATTTATAAAGAAATCACAAAAGTTATTTTTATGTTTCTTGTGATTTAAAATTTCATTTCATTCATAGCATATCTTATTCTCATAGGAAAACCCCTCTTCATTAGTTTTCTCTAAGTTAGGATCATTTCAACTTAGCATATTTGTGAAGTGCTACACTTAGACACTTAGTAATTTTCAACATGGAGCTGGAAGACCAAGGAAGGACTTAGCCAAACAAGACTCCAGAAGAATCTCCAAGGAGTGGAAGCACTTAGAAGAAAGATCAAGAAGAAGTTCATGAAGACCAACCAGAAATATTTTCTAAGTCTTTCTTCGTCTTTCTTCTTTCTCCCTTCTTCTTCTGTTAGACTTCATGAAGACTAAGTAAATCCAAGACCAGCCTCGAGGATACAAGAATTATCAAGTCTGAAGATTCATCAAGACTACCAAGAAATCAATCAAGACATCATCCAGAAGAAAGTTACAAGTCTAGAGATGAAGCCTGGAGGACAACTACATCTTTCTTTCTATCTTTTCCCTCTTTCCCTAATCTTGTCTTTTAGACTTAAACAAATTTTGATCATGATGTTATCATCTTGAAGTTGTTGGATCCTAGCGGCATAGTGGGATGAAGCGGCCTGGAAACAAACCTTACATGTCCATGTACATGAGACCCGTTCCACAAAAAGTGGCTGGCCGGGTGTCTGTCTCTCTCACTTTAGCGAATATCCAATTTACAAAGAGTTGATAGTAATTGTTGATCACCTTATAGACTTAGTATTTTCCTCTAAGTATTTTGCACATCATGCATAAACATATTTCCTTAGAAAGTTTTATAAAACTTATTTATTTATCTAGTATGTGTTTGGTGTGTATTGTGGAGTTGTGCTTGCTGTTGATTGTTGTATTGTTGTTTGTCTCTACTGTTAGATTGAACGGAGAGTCCCGAGTATCGTTGAAAAGAGTTGTGAACAACGACAACATTCAAAGGCAAGTGGCACACCTCATAAACTTCCTAAGTTTTTTCTATGCATTACTTAGTGTATTTTTATATGCATGTGTAGGATAGTATTGTTATGCTAAACCTGTGTAGAATTCCCTTACTCCTGTGTCTAGGTTCCTATATCATACTTAGCAGAAATATTGATGCTATGCAATTGATGAAAAGTTTTACAAATTATTAAGTCGCTACTCAGGGCTATGCTCATGGTTGTCGTCGCCTAGGATGAATTTCTATTCTACTTAGGGCCGTGAGCATGGTGGTTGTCAACCTGGGAGTACACATCCACTAAGTTAATGAAACACCTGGGTGGATTGGTTGAATGGTTTATGTTGAGTGGCTACTCAGGACTGTGCTTGTGGTTGTCTTTGCCTAAGGTAGTTTCTACTATACTTGGGGCCATGAGCACGGGGGTTGTCAACCTGAGAGTGCACTTGTGGATGGCCACACAGGGAACAGAGGAATCTGAAGAACTCCGAGTGACGATTGCTTCCCGTGCAACCTTTTGACAATGGGCTCTGTCTAGAATAATTAAGTTGTGAGGGTGCAACCTGTCAGCTTGACAAGCAGATGTAGGGGGATGATAGGTGGAACGGGTCTTGCTAGTATGGTTGCATTCTTCTTCTGAAAGTTCTTGTCTCAATTCTCTCCTTTCCTTAATACACTCCGCGTGTATAGGATTTCTCGGACAAATTGAGTCTAAAGGTGAAAGTGCACAACCTCTGCAGAGTGTAAAACTAAGTACTTAGCCGTGTCCCCGGTACGGACAATTTGAGCAGCTGATCACGGTCGTCAACGAAGGATTCCACCATTCCAACTTCAGAAATAAAACTGGATGGGTGAACAAGGGAAGATGAGATTTATGGTTTTCATGCCATACTTGTCTTGATTTGAAGAAAGTGTTTTGCAAAAAGATAGGAAAAATTGGCTTTATGCAAAATAGCCTTGAACTCCACCAGCCAAATATGCATCTAGGCTATAGAGTTATTCCATTAAGTGTCCACCATAGTGTCACTTGCCAGACTCCATTTTTAATGGAATCTGACCCACGTTGTTGCAATATTTTTTTTATTGCAGATTGTTCAGATGACGAGTGAGGTTTCGTTTATAGGTTTCGAGTCTACAACCAACATGTTTTCGCCTGTGACAGCATGAAAGTGATAGAGACTCACTGCTATTGTATTTCCGCTGTGTACTTTTTCAATGCTAGCTTTATGCTATGCAACTTGTATCGAATATTTTTTAATTCTGGATCATCGATGTAATAAAATTGATGCTTTGTTGTGATATTACATCGTAAACTATGTGTGCAAATGAATCGATCCAGGGATTTGCACTATACACAGGTATCTGCCTTATTTGAAGTGCAGGTACGCTACAGATGGTATCAGAGCACTGTGTTGCCTGTAGGTTCGGAACCCCTAGGATTGGACTGAGACCCCAAAGGTTAAATAGTTAACTAAACTAGGTTTCAAAAATATGAATAAATTTTGAAAATTTCCTTTAATATTGTTTTACATTATTTATCTTGTCTTGCATCTTTCCTTTTTCTTTTAAATTCTAATACTCTTACCTGTTCAAAATTTTAGATGGGAGAGTACACTGAGACTGCGTACGCTGGAGTTTTGTCGGGTTTCATCTTTGGGAGGCAGCTGTCTAGCTTGACAAGTGTATTGAAGCTACCACGACCCTATTTCCGAGGAAGGAAGGAGGAGACCGACATGCCCCATGGGACACGTTGGGAAATCCGCACCATCATGACCCCGGATCCTACGATGCCAGACTTCGAGCCCGTGGACTATGTCACCTACTACCCAGAGTGGATTGATGGAGTGAACATAGCTATGGTGGACTTAATGGCTCGTTTGTGTTACAAGTATCGCAACAAGCTAGCACCAGGATCGCCCTTCCGTGCCTTTGGGAAGAGGGATGCACATGGTCTCTCGATGGCTCACACGGGAAATCGCCTGGACCTGCCCATCGTTAACAAGACGTTTGAAGACTTGGATTTTCTCATCAACTGTCTGACCAGGAGGGTCCAACAGGCTTATGACGTCGCGGATCATGTACAAGCCGTCATACACGCAAAAACCCAAGAACTCCAGGCTTCTGAAAATCTTATTGGTCATTTGGAGGAACTCATCCATGACCTACATTTGGAGAACATTGGCAAGGATGAGCAAATTGCCATGCTTGAGGCCAACTCATTCCACCTCCACCACTGCCAGTAGCTGAAGAAGGAGGTGACCAGGGCACTGGAGATGTGACTGTATCTGCAGCTACGAAGGAGGAAGGACCAGAGGAAGAAGACCCCGAAGAGGTGCTGTTTGAAGAGTCAACTGAGGGAGAAGTCACGCCTGTGGCAAATAACCACGCAATAAAACGCAAGCGTAATATTTAGGAGGAATAAGTGTAGCAACACAAACCACGTTAGAGGGACCACCATTTATCTCATTTAGCTTATCGTATCGGTTTGATGTATTGACCTATCAAATTTTGGTATGGCAGTACTATCGTTTTTGTAATTCCATGACATTGATGTGTTTTCGTTCGATGAATGATTAGTTCGAGTTCTCAAAATAAGTGTGAAATTCATGTGTTTGCATGTGTTTTAATCACGTTGATAGATTTGTTAGGAATTGATTTCCTTGTTCTAAAATCATTGAATTCTCCATAGTACATATAAATTAACTCATTTATTCTCTAAAAACCAGCAGATGTCTCACTTCAATATCAACAACAATAAATTTTACCCCACTACGCGAATACTGTTAAGGGACCCGAGTCAGAAGATGATCAATGACCACTCGCCTAAGATTGATCAAAATCATAGGGATCTTGAAGAGGACCCTATGACCAAACTAAAGGCATGCAAAACTTGTGGAGAGATAGGACATACGTCCGAAGATTGCTCTGATGAGTGGCCCCATGGTCACATTAGACGTCCAAGTAATGGACGCCGTTCCAAAAGGATTAATTGCTTCCTGTGTGAAGGAACGACCCATGTTCCAATCCAATGTCCATATTATCCCTTGGTGCAACAAGCTAACCAGCAAGCCAAAGAAGGAATGCAACAGTCTCTCATGAAGATCCTGGAGGAACAAAGACAAAAGAGTGGATCCAAGAAGAATCTTAGCCACTTAACATGCTACAGGTGCAAGGACAAGGGACATTATGCCAGTGGCTGCCCAGAGTGGAAGAGGATTAAATCTCTTCAAGGAGCGAGTGGAAAACGCGAGTGCTCAAAATTCTCGTAGCTACCACCTGTCATTGTATTTCGAATACTTGTACGCTCTACAACGGAGAAATAAAAGGGATTAAACAAAGTTTCTAGACTGACCACAACATTTTTCTTTTAAGGGTGGTAGCCACCTAGATAATTCAAACCCAGTCGCTTAAACCCAGAGATCTCAAACTATTTATCTTTCTATCCTCCTAATCAGAAAAATCATTCGCTGCCAAATTTTCAAGTTTCCATGTCAGGAATTTCATTTCTCAAACATCTCGAGCTATCAAAATCATTTCGAGTATTTGCTTTGTCTTTCTAGCTTCTTCGAATCTCGAGGACGAGATTCCTTTTAAGGGTGATAGTCTGTAACATCCCAACATTGTATGATGTTCAAAAATCACTAAAATTTAAAACTTTTTCTTTTATTAAAATAAAATATTAAATACCTAAAGAAACCAACTATAAAAGACTCCAAACTTATTTGAAAGAATTTAATACTTCAAATCTCACAGTTTAAAAAGGTTATTATCCACTGTATTTCAAAAACCTTAAGATGTAATTTGACAAATATTTTATAAACTACCATTCATTTTATTTTAAGTAAATAGTTCACTTATAAGAAATTGAGTCCAACCACTTAGCCAAATAAGCATTTCTTTTACTTAAATACATTCCATTTATTTCCAAGGCATGAAATGATTAATATATTCTATATAATGAAATGAATTAAATCTAAAGTGCTTTGCAAAGTTGATATGAAGTTTTTCAAATAATTAAGCATAAAATAAAACAAAATGGTGTACAAAACATTTAGAATTAAAAATGGAATTCATTATATTTCTCATTTTAGTTATATTTTGTTCTTTAATATCATGCCAAAATGAGGAAGAATGATTTCAGCAAAACAAGTTTAAATAACTTAAATTCAAACAAGATTGAATATGGGTTTCTCATATAACTTATGTAGCCAAAATTAAAATTTATTAAACACTAGTTTTAAATTAAACATAAAGTGTCAATTTTACATTTAATCAATATTTCGAAATTATTATTTTTGAAAAGTGTTCAAAACACTCCCACAATTGGTTTAACAGAAAGATAATAAGTTTTTAGAAATTTGTTTGACCTCATTTGGACAAATAAATCAAAAGATATGAATTAAAAGAATAATCAGAAAAACAGAAAAAGAAAAATTGCTGACGTCATGCTGACGTCAGCCCGTCTTCAACCTCGCCCCAAATCGCGCCCGAGACCATCAGAGTTTCCTTCTCCAAATCCGCACGATTAAGGCACGGGATTAACGCGCGGTCGTGGCTATTTAAACCCCCTGACCCTCCTCTCTGTTTTGACCCAAACCCTAGCCCCTAAGACGCCCCCAGGCTACCGTACGAACTCGCCGGAGTACTCCGCCTCCGCCGCCGTTTTCTTCGATCCCCGGCGTGGTGAGACCCCGCCCGAGCCCGAGAACCTTTCCATCCTCTTCCCCGTGTCCTGGCGCAACTCGTGAACCCCCTCCTCCCTTATTTCCTGCAGAAGAACGTCGAGGACGAGCTCGACGGAAGTCCGCCGCGCCCGAACACTTCGACCACGGCCCGCCGCCGCTCCGGGACGGCCGAGCGGACACCATCGCCACCATCCACCGTGTCGTGACGCGCCGCGCCTCCTCGTCACCTCCCCGAGCCCGGGAACCCACGGGAGCGTGGACTCTGTCCTCGACCGACGCCGGCGCCGCCACCATCGCCATCTCCGGTGAACCTCCGCCGCCACGATCTGGTCAAAGCACGGTGAGCGTCCGATCCACATCTTACGGCTGAGATTAGATCATGTTACGAATCGGTACGGTTAGATCTGGATCGTAGATCTAGATCTGGACGGCCCAGATTCAATCACTTAATCCCAGTCAGCACGCACAGTCAGCGCCACGTCGTGCCTCGTCAGCGCCCAGTCAGCTGCCACGTGGAAAATGATTTTCTTAATTAAAATTAATTGGCAGTTTTACAGAAACACCCCTGCCACTTAGATCTGTCACCACTTTTTAACCACTTATCCAAATTTAACAAACTTTATATATTTGGAAAGCCCTTGACATGTAGATTATTTTAGATCGGCCAAAATTCAAATTTGACTTAGTATAAAATATTCAAATTTCAAATGGCGAATTTGAGTATATTTGTAATAACTTTAAATCTATAAATCCAAAAGTTACAAATAAAATTGTTTTAGAAACTTTAGAATATTTGTAAATTGATGCCACTGCTATAAAATATTTTTGAGTAAATTTTGAATGAATTCATAGTTACATATATTTAATTTAATAGTTTGAGTATTTTCAACATAACTATTAATAAAATATTAATTTTGATTAAAGTAATGGCTATAAATTTGATTAAAATGCCCCTGTCTATTAACACTATTTATAAAATTATATTATGAAAATTTAATCATAGAAAACTTTAATATTATAATTATTCCTTTTATTATATTTTCCAAAATTAGAAATTAATTAAATTGCATTTATAAATTCATGCATATTTATAAAGAAATCACAAAAGTTATTTTTATGTTTCTTGTGATTTAAAATTTCATTTCATTCATAGCATATCTTATTCTCATAGGAAAACCCCTCTTCATTAGTTTTCTCTAAGTTAGGATCATTTCAACTTAGCATATTTGTGAAGTGCTACACTTAGACACTTAGTAAGTTTCAACATGGAGCTGGAAGACCAAGGAAGGACTTAGCCAAACAAGACTCCAGAAGAATCTCCAAGGAGTGGAAGCACTTAGAAGAAAGATCAAGAAGAAGTATATGAAGACCAACCAGAAATATTTTCTAAGTCTTTCTTCGTCTTTCTTCTTTCTCCCTTCTTCTTCTGTTAGACTTCATGAAGACTAAGTAAATCCAAGACCAGCCTCGAGGATACAAGAATTATCAAGTCTGAAGATTCATCAAGACTACCAAGAACTCAATCAAGACATCATCCAGAAGAAAGTTACAAGTCTGGAGATGAAGCCTAGAGGACAACTACATCTTTCTTTCTATCTTTTCCCTCTTTCCCTAATCTTGTCTTTTAGACTTAAACAAATTTTGATCATGATGTTATCATCTTGAAGTTGTTGGATCCTAGCGGCATAGTGGGATGAAGCGGCCTGGAAACAAACCTTACATGTCCACGTACATGAGACCTGTTCCACAAAAAGTGGCTGGCCGGGTGTCTGTCTCTCTCACTTTAGCGAATATCCAATTTACAAAGAGTTGATAGTAATTGTTGATCACCTTATAGACTTAGTATTTTCCTCTAAGTATTTTGCACATCATGCATAAACATATTTCCTTAGAAAGTTTTATAAAACTTATTTATTCATCTAGTATGTGTTTGGTGTGTATTGTGGAGTTGTGCTTGCTGTTGATTGTTGTATTGGTGTTTGTCTCTACTGTTAGATTGAACGGAGAGTCCCGAGTATCGTTGAAAAGAGTTGTGAACAACGACAACATTCAAAGGCAAGTGGCACACCTCATAAACTTCCTAAGTATTTTCTATGCATTACTTAGTGTATTTTTATATGCATGTGTAGGATAGTATTGCTATGCTAAACCTGTGTAGAATTCCCTTACTCCTGTGTCTAGGTTCCTATATCATACTTAGCAGAAATATTGATGCTATGCAATTGATGAAAAGTTTTACAAATTATTAAGTGGCTACTCAGGGCTGTGCTCATGGTTGTCGTCGCCTAGGATGAATTTCTATTCTACTTTGGTCTGTGAGCATGGTGGTTGTCAACCTGGGAGTACACATCCACTAAGTTAATGAAACACCTGGGTGGATTGGTTGAATGGTTTATGTTGAGTGGCTACTCAGGACTGTGCTTGTGGTTGTCTTTGCCTAAGGTAGTTTCTACTATACTTGGGGCCATGAGCATGGGGGTTGTCAACCTGAGAGTGCACTTGTGGATGGCCACCCAGGGAACAGAGGAATCTGAAGAACTCCGAGTGACGATTGCTTCCCGTGCAACCTTTTGACAATGGGCTCTGTCTAGAATAATTAAGTTGTGATGGTGCAACCTGTCAGCTTGACAAGCAGATGTAGGGGGATGATAGGTGGAACGGGTCTTGCTAGTATGGTCGCATTCTTCTTCTGAAAGTTCTTGTCTCAATTCTCTCCTTTCCTTAATACACTCCGCGTGTATAGGATTTCTCGGACAAATTGAGTCTAAAGGTGAAAGTGCACAACCTCTGCAGAGTGTAAAACTAAGTACTTAGCCGTGTCCCCGGTACGGACAATTTGAGCAGCTGATCACGGACGTCAACGAAGGATTTCACCATTCCAACTTCAGAAATAAAACTGGATGGGTGAACAAGGGAAGATGAGATTTATGGTTTTCATGCCATAATTGTCTTGATTTGAAGAAAGTGTTTTGCAAAAAGATAGGAAAAATTGGCTTTATGCAAAATAGCCTTGAACTCCACCAGCCAAATATGCATCTAGGCTATAGAGTTATTCCATTAAGTGTCCACCATAGTGTCACTTGCCAGACTCCATTTTTAATGGAATCTGACCCACGTTGTTGCAATATTTTTTTTATTGCAGATTGTTCAGATGACGAGTGAGGTTTCGTTTATAGGTTTCGAGTCTACAACCAACATGTTTTCGCCTGTGGCAGCATGAAAGTGATAGAGACTCACTGCTATTGTATTTCCGCTGTGTACTTTTTCAATGCTAGCTTTATGCTATGCAACTTGTATCGAATATTTTGTAATTCTGGATCATCGATGTAATAAAATTGATGCTTTGTTGTGATATTACATCGTAAACTGTGTGTGCAAATGAATCGATCCAGTGATTTGCACTATACACAGGTATCTGCCTTATTTGAAGTGCAGGTACGCTACACCAATACTTCTACTCCCGCGCCCACTGTCGTCGTCAAGCCGGCTACAGCCGGCATTCCTATGTTGGCGGTGACCGACACTGCTAACCCGGAAGCCACCGGCAACGCCCAGCCGGCCGCCTCCGAGACTCCGCTGGCTCCGACGCCCGTCACTGTTGCCTCGACTTCAACTTCAACCGCCGAGACTCCTGCTACTGCGACTCCTGCTTCCGCGACTCCTGTTGCCGACATTCCTGCCGTCGATACCGGTGCCTCTGGTTCTGTTGCTTAAACTTCAAGCTCGAATTCAACTAATCCCCGGAATGCCAGGTGCAAAATGTAATATATACTTTTAAGTAGATTCCCAAAACAGTCACGCTTATATTTCTAAGTTATCAAACAAGCTTTTGGTGTTGAATTCCTTTGCTCCAAGTCCCTGAGTTTACTTTGTGTTTACCATACTTGGCGATTTATGTTCTTGTCTACCATTTCGGTGTCCGACAGTCGAGTCACAAAATCGCCATTTACAACATACAGTACTTGTAAAATTTTGAGGTTTGGTTTAAAGTCACCCAACACAAAGGAAAATAATTGACAAACAAGGATAATGAAAAATAACATATGCCGTATAAAGTATGGACCGAGTCCCCGAGTTTGTTTTCTTGTTCACTATATTTCACAGTCTCTCCTCTTGACTACCTTTTGAAGGGGATCCCAGGAAGAATCAATACTATGCAGATATAGTAATATGCCGGAGATTGGAATACATACCCTTGTAGACCGAAAACGGGGATTACGCTCTCGCACAAGCGTTAACGACAACGACGACGTAATTGACCTCTAGGTCGCGAAGAACTTGGCGCGACGAAGCCGACGAAGATGACCTCGAGGTCGGGTAGAGGAAGTCGACCTCCCAGCAAAACTAGCGTGGCACCTCGCATGGCGTCACACACATACGGTGGAGACGACGGCCTCCAAAGCTCCAGTCTAGGACGAGCAGCGGAACATTTGGACCGGAACACCAGCAGCGCAACAACGAGCTATGGTGGAGAGAAATCTCTCCTGGGTGCAACTCCGACAAAGGGAATAAAGAAATAGAGGTGAGAAAGAGAATTTAATTGGTGAATTAAAAGGCCAGGGGTGCACCTCTATATAAAGGCTCCCGGGGGGAGCCAACCTTGCCAGCCAGGCAATGTGGGACTATCCCACATGCCTGGTTCAGCCAAGGCTGGTGCGCTGGTCCTAGGTGGGCCCCATTTGGCCCACCTAGGCCGGCCCTCACCCAATCCGAAGCCCTGGGGGACTTCCCCCCTCATGGGCCTTCTTTCCACAAGAAGGCCCATTTAGGGAAATCTGCTTTTAAAAATTCAAAAATAAATATATAAAATCGTATTTAATCATTAATTACACTAATTAATATCAAACATATAATATATAATTTATTCTTGCTACGAAAACTATTTCATCGCTGCCCGATCTCCATCGGACCATTCCCGGTGTTGTATATCCTTTTCGGTTATCTTGTCAAAACCCCTTAAGTGTGTTACCCTAGCGGTTCGATATAATAACAGACATGATCGATACCCCTCGTCGATCAATGATTAACTCGTAGGTCTGGACCCCGTGAATTAACCCTTGTGATATAACGAATGACTTTCATCTATGAAACTTGAACGTTAAGTCTTAAACCTTTTGCCATAGCGATACTTAGCGTGTCCGAGCATCGTTCATAGATATCTCCATACCTAGCATGATCTCGTTACGGACAACACTATCTTCTACTCGTTTGTGATATTATGTCCTGGTGACCTAGTCACATGTTTGCAAACTCTTTGATATAATCTCACCGAGTGGGCCCTAGAGTATCTATCCTGCTATGCGGACTGGCAAATCCCGCTCTTGACCCCTCGTCTCAACTACTCCCTTCCGATACCCGAAAGTGTCACCTTTATTGTTACACTATATAAGATATGACGTTTGATGCAATCAAAGTATCTTTCAGGAATAACAATAAGAGTTGATCTCACGACGAAGGCGTAATGACTACGTCCTACAAATTATGGGTAAGTCCATCACATCGTTCTACCAACGATATGACTCTATTGCCAACTGACGCCATGTCACATGATCGCGAAACCTCGATCATCAATCATACAATGAACTAATCTTAGTAGAGGCAACTAGGGACCTGTTTGTTTATCTACCACACGTGTATTAATGTTTCCGCTTAATACAGTTATAGCATGGTATAAAACATATAATGAACAATTGGGATATGATTAATAAACTACCTTTATTAAGTGCCTCTAGGGCATATTACCTTCAGTCTCCCTTTATAAAACACGAGTAAGACATAATCTATTTTACAACTTGGTAAAAGCTCAGCACCCATAGCATCTTGGTGCATGCTTGTCTTGTGGAAGCGGAATACAGTCAATAGATCTCACACATTGAGACCTATATGTGCTTTGCAACAATTCTATGTCACCTTGTTTGACATCATCCTGTATCTTACGATGACGGTGAAATATATCCTAGTGGATGGAGTGAAACTCGAACCTGTGCTCAAAAACTGTTCAGTCCAATCAGACTTGCTACTTCTGAAGTTGCCATATATTTCTATACCTATGTAGATTATGCGACAGTGCATTCATATGCGACTTCGCAAACTAACCATGTCTTTCTTCAAAACAAAGGACATCTCCTATATGATATTTCTAGTCATATGGGTCAATGTAACAACTTGCATCATCGTAACTTTCTTACGGCAAGTTGTCTTTGCACTCTTATTACCCTTTACTAGAAAACAAGTCTTCAGTTCTCACAATCACTGAAGAATATACTTAACGTTTCTTCATTGATCCACACATGGATCACCACAGAACTCGTTCTTCAACCAAGAACTTGGGTCACACCAAGTCGAGCTTTCAGTCTGATAGAATCTATGTCTGATACATAGAGAATGTCGAACATCATTTTTTATCACTGAAAATGCCAAGATAAACTTAATATTTTACCTAATCATACAAGCAAGAACTTTTTTCTTCGCTTGTTCTGTTCTGAAACACTTCAAAATCTTAACTTAGGAAAACATTCCAACCTAATGTTATTAAGCCCCTTTTTAATCTATTCAATTACAGATCGAATGCCTAATACTCCTAACTTCATTTCATAGAAAATTTAATCACTTAAATAATTCTTTATAGTTTACTAGAGGATATGTATCATTCTTAATATGTCGTTACATATAAAATCATGAATGACACCTAGCTCCCACTCAAATATGCATTCCGCATATAAGATCAAGAAAAGCTACTTTGCTTCCACTCACTTCTTTGCAAATGCAAGTTTCTTCAACTATTTTGGACAACTCCAAAATTCTTTGATCACATCATCAAAGTGAAGATTACAACTCCGATATGCTTGCTTCAGCCCATGAATGGACAACTAAAGTTTGCATACATGTTTAGCATCCTTAGGATCACCAAACCATTATTGTACTAATCACAACTTTTTCTTATGATACCATTTAGAAACATGGTTTCTATATCCATCTATCAATTTCTTAATTCGAAATTATAGTAATTGCTAAACGACCCAGAATAGATTTAGGCTTCACCACTTGAAATAAAATCTCGTTGTGGTCAACTTTTGAATCTGTCAGAACTTTTTCACGACAAATCGATCCTTATCAGTGTCTACTCTCTCATAAAATATTCCATATTCTATTAACAACCTAGATGCCATCAAGAACATCTCCCAAGTCATTACCTGGTATTCGTGGATTTTATATCGGATCATATATGACTCATAGATATTTCTCGGACTTAGGTCTACCATCTTTTCTTCGTAGTTTGTAGGTCCGTCATATTCCATTAACATGACCTTCATAACAAGATTGTCGTAACACACAGTGTGAAACACAACCTGGTACGCATACGTTCTTAGTATGAGCTCAGAGCATCATGATGTTTTATCATCAGCTTCTTTCCAGTTGTGGAGCATGACACCTAAAACATTTTCCGTCGCGCCACTCTGATGTCTGGAGAGAAAGTTCATTAACTTCGTCTTGCTCTATTTTCTTTCCCACTTATACCCTTGGACAAGAAACTATTTCTTTTGCAAGGTATATTCCAGCAAAAAATTTCCTATGTCGTGAGACATGTACCCAACTAACACTTTAGGTACGGTACACGACAAAGATTTATCCATTTTAGGTTTGATCACATCGAAACACTAAACGGTTGAAACGACAATCTAGGCTAAAAGTCATGCTATCACTCATATGGTATTGTCTCCATGGATTTAAATGGGTTCCCTATTATCTAACGTGAATGTTACGTTTCTACCATACGACTCCAATGATCACAATAATTCTATAAGAGATTTATTTACCATACACTATCCGATAGTGTGCGATTACGATGTCTTAACATACCATAACACTATGGTGTTCCATGCGACGCAATTTATGGAACTCTTCTCACAAGTCTTCCAATGATATGCCAACATTATAATTCAAATATTTATTTACTTGATATGTATCGCAGGAATTTGATTTTCTTGTTAAATTTAATTTCCTACTTCATTCTGAACTTGTTTGATCGAATCAAAATTTCCAGACTAACATTCCCTAAGTGGATATCCATATATCTACTCGGAATATTCATGAAGTTTATGAAATAAAGAATTCCACTATATGTTTAAGTACTTCATTGATTCACATACACCCATATGCACTATACTCAACAAGTTATACTCAAAACGTTCTGAGAAGTTTAGAAAATAAAGGTCTCCACTACACGTCAATTACTTCATTGATGCACATACATCTATATGCATAATTATCAATAAGTTATATGCACGTTTTCTTAAAACGGTGTCTTAGTTATCTTGCAAGTGTCAAAATATCAAATCTAAGAACTTGTAGATCCATCCGTATGGAGCTAATTCATTGACTATAACATTGACATGAATTAAACGGTAGTGCCACATGAATGTGGAGTCTTTATTAAGTTTGTATTCCTTGGCATTCAATATTATGAATGTGGGAGCTCTACCATCTAAATTCAAATCGTCTTATGATCATTACTTCATAAATATAGGACAACGAATTTTTCACTAGCATATATGAAAAATTGTCTCGCTAGAGGAGACACACTTATAACGATCATACTAACAGGCGATCATAAAATAATTTATTCAAATGGTAGATCTAGAGAGAGAGTGTCTATGGCCATCACAACAATTTGTTTGCCATTATCAACACACAATATTGCCTCATCCTTCTAAGCTATTGGACTATGATGATAATATCCGCACAAAACTTGATAATCCAAATTATCCTTTGTTCAGTGGAATCTCCGGGTTTATCTCCTAGCAGGTCTTGTAACACAAAAAGCTAATGGTTTAAACAAGGAGTATCCTCAAGCTAAAGTATAAAACTATGAAGTTTGGACCCAACTTTTTAAGTTTCTCAATCGTAGGATTGCGCCTAATTTTAAAGAAGGCTATTACATTGGTTAATGTCTACAAAGATTTTGCAACACATACTTTGTTCATTATATTTTGAGTTCTAGTATTTTAGAAAATAACTATCAGCACTCCCACTCAAACAAACATCCCTCCTAGTTGTTTCAGCGATTACACGACCCCCATCCATTGCGCAACCCCTCATCGTCAGATCCGGCAACACAACTTCAAGGGTGGACAACGAAATGTCGATCACAACAACTCTGTGACTCATGCTCGACCTTTCGGCCTCCGTGTTCCGAGGCCATATCTGCATATGCTAGGCTCGCCACAATAACCTTCAACGAACGCGCGTTACACCCACTGTATGCGAACGACGATATGTCTGACACCCGATCGTCACGGGCTGCCTCATAACGTAGAACTTTCTTGGTGGTGCACGTCGAAGGAAGAACACTAGTGGTATTTTGAAGGGATCATCTTATATTTCTACCTCCTTGTAACTAATATATTCTAATATATAATCACACAATATAAGATGCACACAATAACATCAAATGTAATGCGACGTGATATGGTCCATGCGCCATGGTCTTCTTGCGCTCACAGTTCATAAAAAAATTAATAAACCTACCTTGACCATATCACAATTCCCCTGCAAAATAAAGTTAGACACATTCTACTTTATCTTTTGCATATTTACGTGGCTTGGGGCTGTCGTAAATAGAACCGCTTCATACCTACGTGTCAGGCCCATAAAAAATTTAATAAACCTACCTTGACCATATCACAATTCCCCTGCAAAATAAAGTTAGACACGTTCTACTTTATCTTTTGCATATTTACGTGGCTTGGGGCTGTCGTAAATACAACCGCTTCATACCTACGTGTCAGGCGCTGAATTCAGGCTACACAAACAAAGTGTATCGGTTGGGCTACACAAACAATAGCTCTTGTCGATCCCAACGTCACATGCGTTTCAAGATTGTGCATGCAAGAACCCAAAAAGTCTTCCTACTCGTATACTTCAACCATACACACATGGTATACGAGTCGGATTTTTAACAAGTTGAAACCACAGAATAAACCTAAGACACAAAGAAAGGGAAATAATTATCCAAAAGCTCTCACTGAGCAAAATATAGCGAATGACACCAATCAGAGGAAACATGTCCCAACATTACATCATGCAGCGGAAAACAAACTGGTCTGAGTACAGACAAGAAGCAAAGGGCTCAAGGTCGAAACAGAAAAAGAAGACCCATCCACGCGGTCCACCAGGAAGAAGCCCAGGGGAACTCTAACTACTCGTCGTAGATCTCGTCGTCGAACTCCACGTAGTATCCACCAACCTGGTCGTACGGAGAATCCTCAACTGCAGAAAAACCACAGCCCGCGAACACGTCAATACACCGAAGCGTATCGAACAAGCTTAAGCTAACAGGTTACAAAACAGTAAGATTCCCAAAGTATGGGGGTAGGTGTACTTAGCGGCAGCAGCACTAGCAACCTAAAGAGACGCGTTAAAACTTCCATCTAATTAGAGAGGGATAAGAGAGCGTTTAAGTAGCCATCTACAACTAACACGTGACATAAGCCTTTCTCGAATTAACACCCTCAACCAAGTATGAGGAAGCAATCCGGGAATACTCACACGTTAACAATTTTAGTTACCACTTAGGGTGTAAGTAATTCTATATTACTAGTGAAATTAATTAACAGTGATTAGGTGTAATTTGTCTAGATCTTCTTAGCCAGCATCATCACCAAGTCGTCCATAACCGTGGACACGGCTCATCGATAAGATTATACCCTACAGGGGTGCACTACTGGACCCATACTCGCATGATCAACCCAGTCAAAAACATTAGGGCCTTTCAACCCAACTCTTTTCCTTCACCGCAACAAGTCCAGGAGCCACGGGAGCTATGCTGGTCCCGGCCAAAAGGGTGCGGACTCCCGCAGGACACACCCCTCCGCACCAACAGGTCGCGCCCGATATGCATGAAACAAGGCACACCGCCAAAGTAAAATACTACACTAGTATCGATGCATATGAGACAAATAGAAAACCCGAACTAGGTGCGGCTCCCGGACAAGTTGAAGTTCCAGTCAAAGTCGAGGGGGGCTCCATAGGGCCTCCCACAAGTGGTTAGTGCGCTCAAAATTGGATCCGAGGACAAAATCTCAGTTCCTAGGTCGACACTGAGCAGAACAAAGCACCTCGCAAGGCCTTCCGCCTGGTGCCTTATCTTTTAATTATAATACCCCAACATAAGTCAGCAGTTTATTAAATTAGAACAATCTATCATACTAAGCATATGAGATAAAAGAACAGACGGACGACTCGCACAACCAACTCTAAGCAAGCACTACGACTCGCAAAGGCCAACAGATAAACATGCAAGGGGTTATAGGTAGTGGGGATATAGCTGTATAGGCTGCAAGATAAACATGTGATGGGATCGCAGTTCAAGAATCGATAACTAGGATAGCATAGATCAAAAGGCTGGAATGAAAACCAAACAATCGTGTAACCGGTTAGCAGAATATTACCTGGCAGCTCGTGGCCTGGCACGAAAGCTGGAACCTCGGTATCGTAGGTACTCGCAGCAGGCACGTCATCGTCTACCCAGAGAAAGCCAAACACAGACAATATGAAGCAATAATCAATACAAAGAAATGCGCAAATAAATGATGGTGCATTATGGTATGAGATGATTAGGTCATATTTAAAGCGAGGATGAATTCCCGGCAAAAGATTAGGTTGCAAGCTATTTGTGTAGCCAACAATTTAAATGTTGCTTAACATATATAGCAGGTATGGTGATCTAATTAATTTAAATGGATTAGACATTAATTAGTTATTTTGCCCACACATTCCATATTTAGTATTTAAATGCAATTTATTTAACTTCACTCAAATTAAATGTTTATTAGCATGGCAAGACATTGTATAAAGATATTAGCAAATTAAATGGAATTAGAGCATGATATATTTATTACCCCTCATTCCATATTTAATCATTTAATTGCAATTGTTAAATTAAACTAAGCATTTAAAATAAATGATGCAAAATGACATAAGAAGGTTATATTAATGTTTATTGCATTTTTCTGATATAAAAACATATAAAGTTTATTTTATTTGAGTTTATAGATTTAAAGTTATTGCATTTATAAACCTAGGGGTGTTTCCGAAAAACCCAGGGACTTATCCGTGATAGAAACATTACTGGCGAGGCTCTCTGTGCAAAACTGGGAACCAGGGGGCTCTGGTGCAAAAAAATACCACGTCCCGGAACTTTTCTCACCGCAGCGGGGGCGCACCCAGCGACTGACATGCGGGCCCTAGGCCACACTGGCGCGTGTGTGCGTGTTGTGGGCTACTGCGGTCGCTGAACGGTGGGGCCCGATTGTCAGCGGCGCGCAATACACCAAAAATGGGCTTTTTCCAACTCGCCCGTGGGGATCGAACGCGCGACGCGCTGGCGAGCGCAAGGAACAGATCAGATGCAGTAACCAAATAAGCTGGATCAGTGATGTTGAGAGGATAATCGCCAAATGCTTTTTAAACTGAGCCCCGGAACACTACTCTGACGAACTGACGGGAACAGGGGGGCGCAGCGGCCGAAATCGACGCCGGCGACCTCATCTCGGTGGCGCCGCTGCGTTTGTGCGGGCGTGCGGGTGCAGTGGGTGTGGGCGAACCCGTTTTCGAGCTTAGACGCGAGGAACGGAGGACGAAGCGTCGTGTTCGTCCTCGACGTCGGCGGCACTACGGACGGAACCGGAGGCGTGGACGGTTCGGTCTCTCCGGCGACTACCCGAACGTAGGAGAGGGGGAAAAAGGGGGCATGAGCTCACCGCGGTGTTCGTCGGGGAAGCTCGGTGCGGGGGCGACGGAGTGAGGAAGGACTGCGGTGACGCCGCGGCGGCCGCTCCGGTGGTTTCGGGTGGAGGAGGCAAGGAAAGAGGCCCGGCGGCGGAGGGGGCTAGGGTTAGGGTTTCTGCCCCGGGGGCGATGCGACACAGATTAAAAAGGAGAGGAGAGGAGAGGAGTGGGGCAGCGAGGTGGGGGCGAGGAGGCAGAGGCAGTGGCCATAGCCACAGTGGAAAGGGAGCTCGACCTCCTCGTCCGTACGAGGACGACGACGGACGTGGGCCGGCCGAGGAGGAAAGTCAGGAGGTGGCTAGCCTGGGCCCATTTTGGACAGGAGCCCATCTCCTCTGTTTTTATTTTTTTTCTATCTCTTTTCTTGTTTTTGTCTTTTAACGAAATCAGAGAAAGAAAACATGACAACACTTTTACGCAATTTTTAGTAGTTTCAAAATAGTCATTTTAATCTAAAAAAATAGTCATTTTAATATCTGGTTTAATTATTTATGAATAATTTGAAAATTCATTTGAATTTATTTGAAAAGCATTTGAATTTAAAATAAGAACTTAAATTGGAAAAAAAAGATGTTGATGCAATCATATTTAATTAAATGCAACCACATATGTAAATGATGACATGATTCAACATTTTATTGCACAACCAAACACATATTTTTGGAAAGTTACAAATGGGCTGTTACAGCACTCCCCCCCTCAAAGGAATCACGCCCCGAGATTCTTCATGGAGTAACGAAGAGGTCAGGATATTCGGCACGGAGGTGGTCTTCACGTTCCCATGTAGCTTCCTTGTCAGAATGATGAGACCATTGAACCTTGTAGAACTTGACAGTGTTGTTTCGGTGCGACGTTCAGCTTCGTCAAGAATGCGAATCGGTTGTTCCACATAAGAGAGATCTTCTCGAAGTTCAATTGTTCCATGATCAACTGCACGTCCTGGATCTTGGAAGCACTTCTTGAGTTGTGATACGTGGAAGACATCGTGCACTTTGGAGAGGTTTGGAGGAAGTTCCAGACGGTAAGCCAACTCACCAAGCCTTGAAAGAACGTTGAAAGGCCCAACATAACACGGAGCGAGCTTGCCTTTGATGCCAAAACGTTGCGTGCCTCTCAGAGGAGTGACACGAAGGTAAGCTTGATCACCAGGTGCATAGACCATGTCCCTGTGCTTGCTATCATAATAGCTTTTCTGCCGAGACTGGGCAATCTTCAGATTGTCACGAATGATATGAACCTTTTCTTCAGCCTCCTGAATAATGTCAGGGCCAAAGAATTGACGTTCACCAGCTTGAGACCAATTCAGAGGAGTTCTGCATTTGCGGCCATAGAGAGCTTCAAAGGGAGCCATGCCTAGACTTGCTTGGAAGCTGTTGTTGTAGGAAAACTCAGCATACGGAAGGCAATCATCCCATTTCATGCCAAAGGAGATAACACAAGCTCTGAGCATATCCTCCAGAGATTGGTTCACTCTTTCAACCTGTCCACTTGTCTGTGGATGGTAAGCTGTGCTGAACAGAAGTTTGGTACCCAAGGCTTTTTGAAAGCTATCCCAAAATCGAGAAGTGAAGATACTTCCACGATCTGAGCTTATTGCCAAAGGAACACCATGTAAAGGAACCAGTCTTGTCATATAGAGTTCTGCCAACTAACTAGCTGATATTGTCTCTTTGACTGGGAAGAAGTGAGCCACTTTGGAGAGACGATCAATGACAACAAAGATTGCATCGTTGCCTTTCTTGGACTTTGGAAACCCAGTAACGAAGTCCATCTCGATCTTGTCCCATTTCCACTCAGGAATTTGCAGTGGTTGAAGAAGTCCAGGTGGTCTCTGATGAGCTGCCTTGAAACGACAACAAACATCACAATGAGACACATAGCGAGCAATTTCACGCTTCATCCTGGTCCACCAATAGATTGTCTTGAGATCCTCGTACATCTTTGTGCTGCCAGGGTGGATAGAAAGCGGAGTATCATGAGCCTCCTTGAGAATGAGCTCTCTTAAGCTGTCAAGCTTGGGCACTACAATGTGTTCTTCAAATAGCAAGGTACCCTTGTCATCGAGAGAGAAGCTCTTGTATGTATCCTTGCCGATGTTTGCTTTGATATTCTGGACACCAGAATCACGCAACTGTGCGGCACGGATCTTATCCTCAAGTTTAGGAGTGGCAATTAAACTTGCCAGATAACCAGAAGGAACCACTTGAAGATTGGGCTTCTTGAATTCTTCGTGAAGAGGAGGTTGGATGTCCTCAACCATGAGGTTGTTGCAATAGGACTTGCAACTGAGAGCATCAGCCATTACAATAGCTTTTCCTGGAGTGTAAGAGATGGTAAGATCGTAATCTGAGAGCTTGTCAAGCCACCTTGTTTGCCTGAGGTTCAAATCTGGTTGAGTGAAGAGATATTTGAGACTTTTGTGATCAGTGAAGATCTCACAGCTGTGCCGCAACAAATAAGGTCTCCAAGCCTTGAGGGCATACATGATTGCTGCAAGTTCAAGATCATGTGTAGGATAGTTGAGCTCATGAGGCTGCAACTGACGAGATGCATAAGCCACAACTTTGCGTTCTTGCATGAGGACTGCGCCTAGTCCTTGAAGAGATGCATCGCAGAAGAGTTGGAAAGGTTTGGAAGTGTCTGGGCCAACTAGAACATGAGTAGAAGTGAGTTTAGCTTTCAAGAGATTGAAGCTCTCATCACACTTTGGAGTCCAAAGAAACTTTCTATCCTTCGTAGTAAGATCGGTGAGAGGCTTAGCGATTTTGGAGAAGTTCTCAACAAATCGACGACAATAGCTAGCCATGCCAAGGAAACTCCTGACTTGTTTCACCGATGTAGGAGGCAACCATTCAACAATGGCCTTCACTTTTTCTGGATCAACAGAAATGCCTTCAAAAGAAATGACATGACCAAGGTAGGATACTTTAGGAAGCCAGAATTCACACTTGGAGAACTTGGCGTAGAGATGGTGTTCTCGGAGCTTCAACAAGATAAGGCGTAGATGTTCTCCGTGTTCTTCTTTGATTTTGGAATAGATAAGAATGTCATCGAGATAGACTACCACAAACTTATCAAGGTATTCCATGAAAACGAAGTTCATGAGACGTGAGAAAGTCACCGGAGCATTTGTGAGACCGAAAGACATGACAGTGTATTCGTAGAGACCATAACGAGTGGTGAAAGTTGTCTTTGGAATGTCTTCTTTGCGGATCTTGATCTGGTGATAACCTGACCTCAAGTACAACTTGGAGAAAACCTTAGCACCCGCGAGTTGATCAAACAGGTCATTGATGCGAGGGAGAGGATACTTGTTCTTGATGGTTTTCTTGTTCAGAGGACGGTAGTCAACAACCAGTCGCTCAGGCGTGTCCCTCTTTTTGACAAACATAGTAGGACAACCCCAATGAGAAGTACTAGGTTGGATATGACCTTTACTTTCCAACTCCTCTAGCTGTCTCATAAGCTCAGCCAGTTCTTTGGGGCCCATCTTGTAAGGACGTTTGGAGATAGGAGCAGTGCCTGGTTCTAGTTCAATAACGAACTCCACGGCTCTGTCAGGCGGCATGCCTGGCAATTCTTCAGGAAAGACGTCAGGAAAGTCTCGGACCACCGGTATATCTTCCATAGCAGGTAGACGATGAACATTGAGAGCATACAGCTGAACAGATGGAGTTTTTGAATAGAAATAGACTATCTGGCCAGAAGAATGGGTAAGCTTAACAGATTTAGCAGTACAGTCAATGACCGCTTTATTAGCCACAAGCCAATCCATCCCTAGGATGACATCAATGTCTGAAGAACGAAAAGCAATAAGAGACGCTTGGAATGAAAGATTTCCGATTAAGATCTCGTTGTTCATGCTAACTTCCTTTGTAAGCCATTTGGATCCTGGTTGCTGCACTAAGACAGGACTGTCCATCTTTTCGAAAGGAGCACCATTGCTGGAAGCAAAACTTTGCGAGATGAAAGAATGGGACGCACCAGAATCAAACAACACTTTAGCGAGGATAGAGTTCACAAATAGATTTCCAAGAACCATATCAGTAGCTTCCTCTGCTTCTTTTGCGCTAACATGATTCACCCTTGCGCGTCTACCAACATACCTTTTGTCGATGTTGGGGGCCTGAGGAGTAACAGCACAACTCTTAGGGCGACAAGGTGTAGAAGGGAGTCTGTTTTGCGGACACTTGTAAGAGAAGTGGCCCGACTCACCGCACTTGAAACATGTGACCGAAGAGTTTGGAACTATAGGCGTTGTCTGCTCGACGAAACTCCTTGTAGCTGAAGCTGGGTTGGTTAGAACGGAAGAAAACCTCGGAGAGATTGGACTGTGGATGAGTTGAGTTTGAGCTGCATAGGGTACCCAAACCCTATGTTTCTGCGGAGGTGTAGAATCTGATGGAGAAGAAGTTGTTTCAAGAGAGTGTTTACGAGATTCTTCGAACTTCTCACGTCCAAATTCCTCTCGGAGAGCTGTGTTGACAAGGTCTTCAAAGGTATCGCACTTGATAAGAGTGAGTGCGTACTTAAGATCTGTGTTTAGACCTCTGCGGAATTTGGCTTGCTTTTTGGCATCAGTTGATACCTCATCCTGAGCATAGCGGGCCAACCGATTGAACTCAGCTTGATAGTCCAACACAGACATGCTACCCTGAGTCAAGTCATAAAATTCTTCCCGCTTTCTTTCCATGACCCCATCTGGAATATGGTGGCATTTGAAAGCCTCCTTGAACTCATCCCAAGTAGTCACAATACCTGGTGCTCGTAACTCTAGGAAGTTCTCCCACCAAGACATGGATTCACCGCGGAGCAGGTAGGTGACATAAGGAACACGGTCCTCATCGGACACATGAGAAACAGCCAGAGCATTGTTCATCTCACGCAGCCAGTCATCAGCATCGAGTGGCTCAAAGGGAACATCAAACGTGCGGGGATTGAGCTGGAGAAACTGCACGATAGACACACAGTTGTTGCTCTGGTTCTGGTTTTGCTGAATTCGACTCAAAACTTGCGTCATCTGAGACAAAACTTGGCCCATTTGGAAAGGCATTGGAGTATCTTCTTCGCCACTCTCCATCCCGAGGAGGATACAACGTTAACACCATAATCGGATAAACAAAATCCAACGTAACAACTAAAAGGAAAACTTTAGATTGCTTAGAAAAGATAACAAGGAACGAGACATGGCCATCCATCATGGTTCGCCACTTTGTTCACTTCCAGAAAGGTTTAAAGAGAGGTAAGAACGAAGACTAGCACTAGAACTAGGAAACACCAATTGAGCTTGACATAACTCCACCAAAGAGGAGAAACAACTGATTGATTCAAGAATGAAACTGAACATAGCCGAAGAGGTTGATAACTGCTGAAGCGAAAAGCAACACCTTGAAGACACCTGCAACTATGGTACTACGGAAAACCCAGAACACGTGATGTCCTAATTTTAAAATTTAGGTGAGAAGGAAAAATATCGTAAGACTTCCTTACCAGAATAACAGGGAGGGTGGGTGGGGAAAGAAGTAAAAGAACAGAATTCCTACTCTCACGTTTTAGAATTTCCTGATAGCTACAAAATATTTTTTTAGACTCAAACAACGACCAGTAGAAGGGAACCTAAGGGCGTTTAGGCTCTGATACCAACTGTCAAACCCTGAATTCAGGCTACACAAACAAAGCGTATCGGTTGGGCCACACAACCAGGAGCATACTGGGGAATACCAATCCCAGGAAACATGCAGGCCAGGCTCGGAATGGATCATCGGCCGACAGCTCTTGGCGATCCCAACGTCACATACGTTTCAAGATTGTGCACGCAAGAACCCAAAAAGTCTTCCTACTCGCATACTTCAACCATACACACATGGTATGCGAGTTAGAGTTTTAACAAGTTGAAACCACAGAATAAACCTAAGACACAAAGAAAGGGAGATAATTATCCAAAAGCTCTCACTGAGCAAAATATAGCGAATTGCACCAATCAGAGGACACATGTCCCAACATTACATCATGCGGCGGAAAACAAACCGGTCTGGGTACAGACAAGAAGCAAAGGGCTCAAGGCCAAAACGGAAAAAGAAGGCCCATCCATGCGGTCCACCAGGAAGAAGCCCAAGGGAACTCTAACTACTCGTCGTAGATCTCGTCGTCGAACTACACGTAGTATCCACTAAATGGTTTACCTGGGGCCGGGCTGATGGATCGCATGCTTATAGGATTTGTTGATAGCATGGCTTGCCTCACTACATAAATGGTTGATGGATTCAGGTTAGCCGCATACTAAGGTTAGCTGGAACAAGAAGCGGCGAGTGGTCAAACAAGTAAGTTCTGTCGAAAAAGATAGCTCGGATTCGATCGCTACCTTCGTGGCACAAGCACGAACTCTAAACTTCTTTACGGAGAATCCTCAACTGCAGAAAAACCACAGCCCGCGAACGAGTCAATACACCGAAGCGTATCGAACAAGGTTAAGCTAACAGGTTACGAAACAGTAAGATTCCCAAAGTATGGGGGTAGGTGTACTTAGCGGCATCAGCACTAGCAACCTAAAGAGACGCGCTATAACTTTTGTCTAATTAGAGAGGGATAAGAGAGTGTTTAAGTAGCCATCTACAACTAACACCAGACATAACGCACTCTCGAATTAACCCCCTCAACCAAGTATGAGGAAGCAATCCGGGAATACTCACACGTTAACAATTTTAGTTACCATTTAGGGTGTAAGTAATTCTATATTACCAGTCAAATTAATTAACAATGATTAGGTGTAAGTTGTCTAGATCTTGTTAGCCAGCATCATCACCAAGTCGTCCATAACCGTGGACACGGCTCATCGATAAGATTATACCCTCCAGGGGTGCACTACTGGACCCATAGTCGCATGATCAACCAGACAAAAACATTAGGGCCTTTCAACCCAACTCTTTTCCTTCACCGCAACAAGTCCAGGAGCCACAAGAGCTATGCTGGTCCCGGCCAAAAGGGTGTGGACTCCCGCAGGACACACCCCTCCGCACCAACAGGCCGCGCCCTATATGCATGAAACAAGGCACATCGCCAAAGTAAAATACTACACTAGTATTGTTCCATATGAGACAAATGGAAAACCCGAACTAGGTGCGGCTCCCGGACAAGTTGAAGTTCCAGTCAAAGTCGAGGGGGGCTCCATAGGGCCTCCCACAAGTGGTTAGTGCGCTCAAAATTGGATCCGAGGACAAAATCTCAGTTCCTAGGTCGACACTGAGCAGAACAAAGCACCTCGCAAGGCCTTCCCTCTGGTGCCTTATCTTTTAATTATAATACCCCGACATAAGTCAGCAATTTATTAAAGTAGAACAATCTATCATACTAAGCATATGAGATAAAAGAACAGACAGACGACTCGCACAACCAACTCTAAGCAAGCACTACGACTCGCAAAGGCCAACAGATAAACATGAGGGGTTATAGGTAGTGGGGATATAGCTGTATAGGCTGCAAGATAAACATGTGATGGGATCGCAGTTCAAGAATCGATATCTAGGATAGCATAGATCAAAAGGCAGGAATGAAAACCAAACAATCGTGTAACCGGTTAGTAGAAGCTTGCCTGGCAGCTCGTGGCCTGGCACGAAAGCTGGAACCTCAGTATCGTAGGTACTCGCAGGAGGCACGTCGTCGTCTACCCAGAGAAAGCCAAATACAGACAAAAGGAAGCAATGATCAATACAAAGAAATGCGCAAACAAATGATGGTGCATTATGGTATGAGATGATTAGGTCATATTTAAAGCGGGGATGAATTCCCGACAAAAGATTAGGCTGCAAGTTATTTGTGTAGCCAACAATTTAAATGTTGCTTAACATATATAGTAGGTATGGTGATCTAATTAATTTAAAAGGAATAGACATTAATTAATTAGTTTGCCCACACATTCCATATTTAGTATTTAAATGCAATTTATTTAACTTCACTCAAATTAAATGTTTATTAGCATGGCAAGACATGGTATAAAGATATTAGCAAATTAAATGGAATTAGAGCATGATATATTTATTACCCCTCATTCCATATTTAATCATTTAATTGCAATTGTTAAATTAAACTAAGCATTTAAAATAAATGATGCAAAATGACATAAGAATGTTATATTAATGTTTATTGCAATTTCCTGATGTAAAAACATATAAAGTTTATTTTATTTGAGTTTATAGATTGAAAGTTATTGCATTTATAAACTTAGGGGTGTTTTTGAAAAACCCAGGGACTTATCCGTGATAGAAACATTACTGGCGAGGCTCCCTGTGCAAAACTGGGAACCAGGGGGCTCCGGTGCAAAAAAAATACCACGTCACGGAACTTTTCTCACCGCAGCGGGGGCGCACCCAACGACTGACATGCGGGCCCGAGGCCACACTGACGCGTGTGTGCGTGTTGCGGGCTACTGCGGTCGCTGAACCGTGGGGCCCGGTTGTCAGCGGCGCGCAATACACCAAAAGGGGCTTTTTTCCAACTTGCCCGTGGGGATCGAACGCGCGACGCGCTGGCGAGCGCAAAGAACGGATCAGACGTAGTAACCAAATGAGCTGGATCGGTGATGTTGAGAGGATAATCGCCAAAGGCTTTTTAAACTAAGCCCCGAAACACTACTATGACGAACTGACGGGAACAGGGGGGCGCGGCGGCCGAAATTGACGCCGGCGACCTCATCTCGGCGGCGGCGCTGCGTTTGTGCGTGCGTGCGGGTGCAGTGGGTGTGGGCGAACCCGTTATCGAGCTCGGACGCGAGGAACGGAGGACGGAGCGTCGTGTTCGTCCTCGACACCGGCGGCACTATGGACGGAACCGGAGGCGTGGACGTGTCGGTCTCTCCGGCGACTACCCGAACGGAGGAGAGGGGGAAAAAGGGGGCCAGGGTTCACCGCGGTGTTCGTCGGGGGCGCTCGGTGCGGGGGCGACGGAGTGAGGAAGGACAGCGGCGACGCGGCGGAGGCCACTCCGGTGGTTCGGGTGGAGGAGGCAAGGAAAGTGGCCCGGCGGCGGAGGGGGCTAGGGTTAGGGTTTCTGCCCCGGGGGCGATGCGACACGGATTAAAAAGGAGAGGAGAGGAGAGGAGTGGGGCAGCGAGGTGGGGGCGAGGAGGCAGAGGCAGTGGCCGTAGCCACGATGGAAAGGGAGCTCGACCTCCTCGTCCGTACGAGGACGACGACGGACGTGGTCCGGCCCAAGAGGAAAGTCAGGAGGTGGCTAGCCTGGGCCCATTTCGGACCGGAGCCCATCTCCTCTGTTTTTATTTTTCTTTCTACAAAGTTTTTCTTTTTATCTCTTTTCTGGTTTTTGTCTTTTAACAAAATCAGAGAAAGAAAACATGACAACACTTTTACACAATTTTTAGTAGTTTCAAAATGGTCATTTTAATATCTGGTTTAATTATTTATGAATAGTTGAAACTTCATTTGAATTTATTTGAAAAGCATTTGAATTTAAAATAAGAACTTAAATTGGAAAAAAAAGATGTTGATGCAATCATATTTAATTAAATGCAACCACATATGTAAGTGATGACATGATTCAACATTTTATTCCACAACCAAACACATATTTTTGGAAAGTTACAAATGGGCTGTTACACTACGAACTTATGACCACCACAACGATCCAATAATTGCATGTTTAAGCATCCCTTTCAGGCCCTCCATTGATAATGCAAAGCCAACTAAAGAGAGAGAGACATACACCCGCCAGCCACAGATACGGTACAAGCCGTATGTCAGTAGTGGAACCAGTCTCGCGTATGTGTACGCGTAAAGTCGGTCCAAGCCGCTTCATCAACTCAATACTGCCGGAATCACAAGTGCACGCTAGAGGGTAGCAAATACGAGAACGGTGCCCCCGTGAAAAACACGGGTTCTAAAAGCGTACATCTAAATCAATGATAGAACGGCTCTGATACCACAGAAGGGGATCACAGGCAGAAAAATATAACTTTTCTAGCAACGATGTCCTTAAATTAGCCAGAATCTATACTATGCAGATATAGTAATACGACGGATGTCGGAATACATACCCTTGTAAACCGAAAACGGGGATTACGCTCCCGCACAAGCGTTGACGATGAAGACGACCTAGCCGACCTCTAGGTCGCAAATAACTTGGCGACGAAGCCGACGAAGGTGACCTCGAGGTCGGGTAGAGGAAGCCGACCTCCCAGCACCACTAGCGTGGCACCTCACTGGGCGTCGCACACATACGATGGAGACGACGGCCTCCAAATCTCCAGTCCAGGACGAGCAGCGGAAGATTTGGACCGGAACACCAGCAGCGCAAGAGCGTTCTATGGTGGAGAGAACTCTCTCCTCGGCACAACTCCGACAAAGGGAATAACGAAATCAAGGAGAGAAAGAGAATTTAATTGGTGAATTAAAATGCCACGGGTGCACCTCTATATAAAGGCTCCCTGGGGGAGCCAACCTTGCCAGCCAGGCAATGTGGGACTATCCCACATGCCTGGTTCGGCCATGGCTGGTGCGTCGGCCCTAGGTGGGCCCCATTTGGCCCACCTAGGCCGGCCCTCCCCCAATCTGAAGCCCGGGGGGGACCTTCCCCTCCTCATGGGCCTTCTTTCCACTAGAAGGGCCATTTAGGGAAATCTGCCTTTAAAAAGTCAAAAATAAATATATAAATCATATTGAATCATTAATTACACCAATTAATATCAAACATATAATATATAATTTATTCTTGCTCCAAAAACTATTTCGTCGCTGCCCGATCTCCATCAGACCATTCCCGGACGTTCCCGGTGTTCTCTTTCCTTTCCGGTTATCTTGTCGAAACCCCTTAAGTGTGTTACCCTAGCGGTTCGATATAATAACAGACATGATCAATACCCCTCATCGATCAATGATTAACTCGTAGACCTGGACACCATGAATTAACCCCTGTGATATAACGAATGACTTTCATCTATGAAACCTGAACGTTAAGTCTTAAACCTTTTGCCATAGCGATACTTAGCGTGTCCGAGTATCTTTCATAGATATCTCCATACCTAGCATGATCTCATTACCGACAACACTATCTTCTACTCGCCTGTGATATTATGTCATGGTGACCTAGTCACATGTTTGCAAACTCTTTGACATAATCTCACCGAGTGGGACCTAGAGTATCTATCCTGATATGCGGACTGGCAAATCCCGCTCTTGACCCCTCGTCTCTACTACTCCCTTCCGATACCCGAAAGTGTCACCTTTATTGTGACACTATATAAGATATGACGTTTGATGCAATCAAAGTATCATTCAGGAATAACAATAAGAGTTGATCTCACGGTCGAAGGTGTAATGACTACGTCCTACAAATTATGGGTAAGTCCATCACATCGTTCTACCAACGATATGACTCCATTGCCAACTGACGCCATGTCACATGATTGAGAAACCTCGATCATCAATCGTACAATGAACTAGTCTTAGTAGAGGCTACTAGGGACCTGGTTGTTTATCTACCACACGGGTATTGATCTTTCCGCTTAATATAGTTATTGCATGGTATAAAACATATAATGAACAATTGGGATATGATTAATAAACTATCTTTATTAAGTGCCTCTAGGGCATATGCCCTTCACCTTTTAGGTGTTTGTTAGTCGAGTCACAAGATCTCATCATATAGCATACAATACTTATTCTTTGGAACAAGGTCAAATTTTATCCGGCATATGGACAATACAAATAAAGCATACGTACAAACATACAAGGCAGTCCCCGAGTCTAAAGTCGGAGCGCCGACACACAAAAGGTTATAACATAAAAACATTGTAAGAAAAAAACAAGGGTAGACAAACAAGGCAGTCCCCGAGTCCAACTCGAAGTGCCGACATTTCATTCATTATAAACTTAGATACATACACTGCGCCTTTTATGAGTAGAAGGGGCGAAGTAGAGCTACATTCCATGGGCTCTTGTTCTCTTCTCCCGACCTGTCCATCACTCCTTTCTTGGCTTCCTGTGCGTTTACAAGGTAGTACGAATCTTTGTGCAAGGCCCTGCTTATAATAAATGGTTCCTCCATGGAGGCGACAGTTTGTGCATTCCGGCAGTCCTTTGTATCAACCTCAAGACCAAGTCTCCTTCTCTGAACACCCGTGGGTGGACTTTTCGACTATGGTATCGACGTATATTCTACTGATATATCGCCGACCTGGATAGTGCTAATTCTCTTGCCTATTCAAGTAAGTCCACATCATCTTCTCTTGCCTCTTTTGCCACGGTTTCAGTATACATAGCCACTCTGAGCGAGTCATACTGTATGTCGGTTGGGAGCACTGCCTCAGCACCATACACAAGAAAGAAGGGTGTATACCCGGTTGATCTTTTTGGTGTTCTTCTCAATCCCCACAACACTGCCGGTAGTTCTTCTATCCAACACCTTGGTGTTCTCACTAGTGGTTCAATCAATCTAGCCTTGATGCCGGCCAACACCAACGCGTTAGCTCTCTCGACTTCTCCATTTGCCTCCGGGTGTGCCACTGAGGCCACATCAAGTCGGATTCTCTTTTCTGCACAAAATCGGGCAAACTCTCCGACAACAAAGTTAGTTCCATTGTCGGTGATGATACTGTGTGGATACCCGTATCTCAAAATGATATCTTTTAGAAAAGCCACAGCTGTATGTCCATCACATTTCCGAATTGGTTTGACCTCTATCCATTTTGTAAACTTGTCCACCATTACCAATATTTGTGTCATGTTACCCCGTGCCGGCTTAAATTGTCCTATCATGTCCAAGCACCATACTGCAAAAGGCTGTAACATCCCAACATTTTGTAATGTTTAAAAAACACTAAAATTTAAAACTTTTGTTTTGATTAAAATAAAACATTAAATGCATAATAAAACCAACTATGAAAGACTTCAAACATATTGAAAGAGTTTAATATTTCAAATATCTCAGTTTATCATTATTTTCAAAAGTTGTTTCAAGTTAAACATTTTATCATCCATTGTATTTCTTAAACCTCAACATGTAAATTGACAAATGATTTAAAAACTTTCAAATCATTTTCTTGTAATAAAAATTTCCTTTATAAGTATTTGATTTTAACCACTTAGCATAGATATTCATAAATTAAAATAATATTTACAAATGTTCTTTTAAACTATTTAAAACATGGTTATTTGCTAAAATGATTTTCATGAATATATTCAATATAAGAAATGAAATAAATCTAAAATCTTTTCCAAAGGTATTTTATGGAGTTTCAAATGATTGATCATAATATAAAACTTAATGGTGCACAAAATAATTTGAATTTAAAAATGCATACATTATATTTCCCTTTTCATTTCAAATAAATGTGTGATGTTATATAATATTGTACTAAAGCCACAAGTGTTTTAATATTGGAAGATGAGTTGAATTAAATTAATTTCAAACCTATATAATTTTTATATATTATAAATTTTAATTAGCCAAAACCGAAATTATTTAAGCCATGTTTTCAAATTTGACATTAAGTGTCAAATTTGTATTTAATCAATAATTCAAAATTTTGATTTTTTAAAAGTGTTCAAAACATGCCTACAACTGGTTTAACACAAAGATATTGTTTTTACAAATTTTTAGAAATTTATTTAACTTGATTTGGAGTCTTAAATCAAAAGTTATGAAAGAAATAAGAAAAATCTGAAAAAAGAAAAAAAAAATGCTCACGTCATGATGACGTCAGCATCGTCTTCAACCGGCCGAAACGCCTGGCCGAAATTGAGCTCTTGATTCCGGACGTTTTACTACACCATTTAATGCGCCGTTTATTGTTAATTGAAGCCCTTGATGTGTTCTTTCTTTTCCCCCTAAAAGCCCTCTCCAAATTAGCCCCATTATGGAGAATGTATTCAGCAAATCCCCGGAGCTCGAAAACGGCCGAAATTTATTTCTTTGATTGCGGGCGATTTACTCCACCAAACTGCAAACCGTTTCTCCCTATAGATAGCCCTCGGCCTCCTCCATAATTTCCCCCCAAAAGCACTCTCCGAAACGCCACCAGGTTCGCGAATTTGCTCGCCGGAGTTCGTCCATTGCCGCCGTCGTTTTCTTCTTTTCCGGCAAGGTGAGTCAAGGCCCGAGACCGAGACCTTCCCCTTGCTCTTCCCCGTATCCGTGCGCATCTCCCCGACCCCTTAATCGATTCTTTCCTGCAGCCGAATGAGGAGTTCGTGCATTAATCGAAAGTCGCCGGAGCAAGCCGCGCCTCCGGCCACGCAACCACGCCGCTCTGAGATACGATACTCGCCGCCGCCGCCACCATCGAATCCGCCGTGACGAGACGGTCCTCGCCCTCGCCTTCTCGAGCACGGGGAGGCATCTGAACGCCGGCTCCATCCATCGCCTGTGTAGCCGCCGTCGTCTTCCGGTGAGCACCACTGTGTCTTGGCTGAATTCGTTTTCGACCGTTTGATCGTCAATCCATGGTTCATATTAGATGTCCTGTTGGCTAATAGGATAGCGCCATATAGCAATTGACAAGTCAGCTGCTTGGTCGGCAGCTGTGTGACAAGTTCAGCCAATAGAATATCGCCATGTGTCAAACATTTTCATTTTTGGATTTGACTTGGACATATTTTAGGAAAACTTTAGAAATTCATATCAATTCAAACGTAACTCCGTTTTCAATGTTTTTATAGTCTATGGAATCGTATGAACGTGTAGAATACAGTGGTTTAATAAGAACTTATATTTTAGTCGTGCACTAACTTCTTATTTAAAGAAACGTGTAAAACATTTTTTTAGTTATTGTTTTAATTCTTTAAGTTCAAAATTTGTAAATAAAATATCCTTCGAATGCCCCTGACGTGTAGAATACCTTGGTTCTGTTGATTTACATCTTTGAGTAGGTTAAATTTATTTATTTTGCAAATGGGCAATATGAGTAAATTGGACATAACTTTTGATAGAAACATTATTTTCGAGTAAGTCCAATTGTTATAAATTTATTTAAATCCCCTCTGTCCATTAGGACTGTTTATAAATTTTTGATATAAAAGTTTAATCACAGAAAACTTTAATATTGTAATTAACCCTTTTATTATATCTTGCTATAATAGAAATTAATTAAAATGCATTTATAACTTCATGCATATCACAAAAGTTGTCAGGATGCTTTCTTGTGATTAAAAATTGCATTCCATACTAGGATATTTTATTGTATTGTTATACTCCTCATAGGAAAACTCCTCCCTCATTTTCTCTAAGTTAGGATTATTTTCAACTTAGTATTTAGGTAAAGTGTTATCCACTTATGCACTTAGGATTTTCAACATGGAGCTAGAAGAACAATAAAGGACTTAACCAAAACAAGACTACAGAAGTATCTTCAAGGAGTAGAAGCACTTAGAAGAAAAATTAAAAAGAAGTTCATGAAGACCAACCAGCAATAATTTCTAAGTCTTGCTTCCCCTCTCTCTCTTTTCTCCCTTCTTCTCTTAGACCCCTGGATGACTAAGTTAAATCCAAGACCAGCCTTGGTGGTACAATAATCATCAAGTATGAATATTCATCAAGTCTACCAAAAATTCAAGCAAGACATCACCAAGGAAAAGTTACAAGTCTGGAGATGAAGCCTGGAAGACCAACTACATCTTTCTTTCTATCTTTTCCCTCTTTCCTAATATTGTCCTTCACTTTAGACTTAAACAATTTTTGATCATAATATTATCATCTTTGAAGTTTGCTGGATCCTAGCGGCATAGTGAGATGAAGCGTCCTGGAGACTAACCTTACATGTCCACATACATGAGACCTGTCCCACAACTTAAGTGGCTGGCCGGGTGTCTGTCTCTCTCACTATTGTGAATATCCAATTTACAAAGAGTTGTTAATAATTGTTGATCACCTTGAAGAATAGACTTAGTATTTTCTCTAAGTATTTTAGCACATCATGACTAAGCCATTAGAGTGCTTATTTCAAGATGATTTATAGCAAAGTATTTTTGTCCAACCTATGACCTTAGTCCTTAGTTATTTTTGACCAACCTATTTGCCTTGCATTAACTTAGAAGTTTATGATACTTGTTTTGTTCATTATGTATGCTTGTATGTGTTGTGTTGTTTTGTTTTATGATTGTTGTATTGTTGTTTGTTTATATTGTTTAGACTAAACGGAGAGTCCCGAGTATCGTTGAAAAGAGTTTGTGAACAACGACAACATTCAAAGGCAAGTGGCACACCTTATAAACTTCCTACTATTTTCTATATGCATTACTTAGTGTATTTTTATATAAGCATGTGTAGGATAGTATTGCTATGCTAGACCTGTGTAGAAATTCCTTACTCCTGTGTCTAGGTTCCTATATAATACTTAGTAGAAATATTGATGTTATGCAATTGATGAAAAGTTTTACAAAATGTTAAGTGACTACTCAGGACTGTGCTCATGGTTGTCGTCGCCTAGGATGAATGTCTATTCTACTTAGGGTCGTGATCATGGTGGTTTTCACCTGAGAGTACACATCCACTAAGTTAATGAATCACCTGGGTGGAATGGTTGATTGGTTTATGTTGAGTGGCTATTTGGGACTATGCTTGTGGTTGTCGTTGCCTAGGATGAATTTCTATTCTACTTAGGGCTATGAGCATGGTGGTTTTCACCCAGAAGCGCACTTGTGGATGGCCACCCAGGGAACAAAAAATCTGAAGAACTCCGAGTGACGATTGCTTCCAGTGCAGCCGTTGCCAATGGGCTCTGGCTTAATCAATTATGTTGCGTGGACTCTCTCCGGCTTGACAAGCAGATGTAGAGGGTGTTAGGTGGAACAAGTCAAGCCAGAGTGGGAAGGAAATTGCTTCTGAAAGATCTCGTCTCATTCTTCTCCTTTTCCTTATCCCTATAAGTGTGTAAAGGATAGTTTGGGTTGAATGGGTACAATGGTGAACGTGCACAACCTCTGCAGAGTGTAAAACTAAGTACTTAGCCGTGTCCCCGGTACGGACAATTTGAGCAGCTGATCACGGACGTCAACGAAGGATTCCACCATTCCAACTTCAGAAATTAAAACTTGATGGGTGAACAAGGGTAGAATGAGACAGTGGTTTTCATGTCACGAATGTCTTGAATAGAAGAAAAGTGTTTTCCAAAGAGTTAGGAAAAATTGGCTTTATGCAAAATAGCCTTGAACTCCACCAGCCAAATATGCATATAGGTTATTAGAGTTATTCCACTAAGTGTCCACCATAGTGTCACTTGCCAGACTCCATTTCTAATGGAATCTGACCCACGTTGTTGCAATATTTTTCTTATTGCAGATTGTTCAGATAAAGAGTGAGGTTTCGTTTAGAGGCATCGAGTCTACAACCAACATGTTTTCGCCTGTGGCAACATGAATGTGATGGAGACTCACTGCTATTGTATTTCCGTTGTTTACTCTCTCAAAGCTAGCTTTATGCTATGCAACTTGTATTGAATATTTTGTAAGTCTGGATCATCGATGTAATAAAATTGATACTTTGTCGTGATATTACGTCGTAAACTGTGTGTGCAAACGAATCGATCCAGTGATTTGCACTATAGACAGGTATCTACGTTATTTAAAGTGCAGGTACGCTACAAAGGCCAAGTGATGGGAATGGTCTTGAGTGCTGACGCCGGTACGTGTATCCTATGAGCAAATCTCTGGCATCCCTCACGCTTTCTGAATTTTGACTATGTCCTCCGCTTGGTGCAGTGCACTTGGCCAATTGAACCCATGTCGGAAAACCTTTGCTACCAACGCCCTTGAGGAAGCGTGATGGCCACACTCGCCCTGGTGTATTTCCAATAGCATTGCACCTCCTTCTTCCGGCTCCACACAGTGTTGCAATACCTCTGTCACGCTTCTTTTGTACAACTCCTTGTTGATTACCGTGTATGCCTTGGATCTCCTTAGAACTTGCCGGTCTTCAACTTCGTTGTCGGGTAAGGTTCCTTCCGATAGATAAGTCATGATCGATTGCGCCCATCCCGGCACAGGTCGTGCAGGGAACAGAGGTTCGTCTATCTCCATTGGTTGAACCGACATTACAATGTCGAAAATCCACTGTGCAGTCCCCGGGCTATAAGAAGTAGTCCCCGGGTGAGATAAGGCAGTC
The DNA here is from genome assembly GCA_026929855.1 of Poa annua. NCBI lineage: Eukaryota > Viridiplantae > Streptophyta > Magnoliopsida > Poales > Poaceae > Poa > Poa annua. The sequence continues at coordinate 35,639,765 of CM049426.1, forward strand.
CCCAAGCTTTCTGCTATGCATCCGATATCCACCTCCATTGGCGTGATTTCCGACAGTGGCACCTTTTGTATGAAGATTGAGCTGGACTCGGGTGAAGGTTTGATTGACGGCTTCCTCAGGTGCTCTAAAGCTATGCCGGGCGGAATTGGATCTCTTGATGAACCGAGCTTGGATAGAATGTCGGCCGCTTCATTCTTCGTTCGAGGTATATGATTGAACTCGTATCCTTCAAAGAATCCCGAGATCATTTGGACATGAAACCGATAAGACGCCATGTTCGCATCTAATGCATCCCAATTTCCTGAGACTTGCTGTATGACTAAGTCCGAGTCACCAAAGCACTCTATCCATCGAATGCCGATTTCCTTGGCAACCTTGATTCCATGCACAAGTGCCTCATACTCGGCCACGTTGTTGGATGAAGTGAAGTGTATCTCCAGCACATATTTAACTGGTCTTGCTTCGGAGATGTAAGTACTATTCTGATGCCAAGCCCTATTTTTGTTTTGGACCCGTCAAAATGCATTTTCCAGAAGTTGGAATCCGGAACAGGTGGTTCATATTGCATTTCAGCCCAATCCACAAGGAAATCCGGCAAGACCTGTGACTTGATGGAATCTCTTCTTTCGTAAGTCGGGGCATAAGGTGATAACTCGATGGCCCACTTTCCTATCCGGCCGCTAGCATCTTTGCAACCGAGAATTTCCGAGAGGGGAGCTTCGCAAACTAAAGTGATTGGGTGCTCTTGAAAGTAATGCTTCAGTTTTTTGACCGCCAGATACACACCATACGACATCTTCTGATAATGAGGGTAGTTCTGCTTGGATGTCGATATCACCTCGCTCGTATAGTACACCGGCCTCTGCATTGTTTTGCCTCCTTCCTGTCTTTCCACCATCAAGACTACGCTCACAACTCGTTTGGTTGCCGCGATGTACAACAACATTAGTTCCTTGGGCAAGGGCGAGGCCAATATCGGAGCAGTTGCCAACATTCTCTTCAAGTCACCAAAAGCCGAATCCGCTTGCGGAGTCCATACAAACTTGTTGCTCTTCTTCATGAGTTGATATAGAGGCAAAGCCTTTTCTCCCAACCGACTCACAAACCGACTTAAGGATGCCAAACACCCGGTGAATTTTTGCACATCTTTAAGTGTTCTCGGTAGTCTCATATTTTTGATTGCTCGGATTTTTGTCGGATTAGCTTCGATACCTCGGCTCGACACAAGGAAACCGAGTAACTTCCCTGCGGTACACCAAAGGTGCATTTATTCGGGTTACGTTTCATCCGGAATCTTCTCAGGTTCGTGAATGTTTCTCGTAAGTCCTCAATGAGGGTGGATTTTTCTTTTGTTTTTTTCACAATGTCATCCACATACACCTCCACGTTCTTGCCTATTTGGTTGTGCAAGCACTTTTGCATACATCTTTGATAAGTCGCATCGGCATTTCTCAAACCAAAAGTCATGACATGATAGCAATAAGCCCCGTACGGGGTAATAAAGGCAGTTTTCTAATTGATCATCAGGTTCAGAGGAATCTGGTGAAAACCAGAATAAGCATCTACAAAAGATAAAAGTTATCATCCGGCAGCGGAGTCGATCACTTGATCTATCCGAGGTAACGGGAATGGGTCCTTCGGGCACGCCTTGTTCAGGTTGGTGAAGTCGATGCACAGCCGCCACACCTTGGCCAACACAGGTTCATCCTTCTTCTTCTCTACCAGGACCGAGTTAGACAACCTGTCCGGGTGTAGTACTTCCATGATGAATTCAGCCGCTAGCAGTACGGCCAGATTATCCAGTATCGCCGCCCTCCTTTCATCCGAGAGTCAATGTGTAGGTTGCTTTACCGGCTTAGCATCCGGTCTGACGAATAAAGAGTGCTCACTCAACTCACTAGGGACACCTTGCAGGTCCCGATTCGACCACGCAAAGACATCTCGATTCTCATGGAGGAATTGAGTGAGCTCACCTTCCTATTTCTCGGTCAGGCCTGTGCCGACAATGGCCTTGTGCTCCGGGCAGTCCGGGTCAATGTTCACCTTTTTGGTCTCCTTCGGTGGCTCGAACGATGCATTCTGCTCCGGGTTCGTCATACTCGACATGCCGAGCTACGCAGCTTGGGCCATGGCCACCACCGGGTGCATGTTTGTCTTCTCAGCAGTAATGATCAGTGACTCCGCCAAACATGAGCCAGCCGAGGCGTATTCTATAGAGCGCTTGTGGTCACCCGAGATGGTAATAATACCAGTTGGCCCCGACATCTTCATATTTAGATAGGCCATGTGATTCGACACCATGAACTTGGCCAAAGCCGGTCGACCTATCAAAGCATGATATGGACTGTCCAGATCCACCACCTCGAATACGCTTTTGGTTCGGCAGTTATCTTTTGTGCCGAACAGCACATCCACCCATAGCTTGCCCATTGGCGCACACGACACTCCCGGCACAATGCCATGGAAAGTTGTATTACTCGGCTGGAGCATGTTCATGTTGATCCCCAACTTCACCATTGTGTCGTGATACATAATGTTAATGGCACTGCCATTGTCAATTAGGACCTTGCTGAACCTTACGTTCAATGTCGGGCCGATGAATGTCGGGTCCACGACCAAAGCATATCCTCCCGGGTTTGGCACAACCTGGGGAGTGTCTCTCTTGCTCCATGTGATCTCCTGCTCACACCAGTGCATGAAATTCGGCACAGCCGGCATCACTGTGTTTACTTCCATGTTGCGCTTGTACAAACTTCTCTGATCCGTTAGCTCCGACACGAAGATCATGTATGACTGATGTGCCTCCTTGAAGTCGCCCTTGTAGCGCTCCATCTTTTATTAAAGATGGAACACCTGTGTTAAGTGCTAGTCCCTGGATCACTGCCAGCACCACAGTACAAAATATAAAGTATCATTGCATAAGTATCAACATGAAGGGGTTACGGTATCTCCTTCACAACATACTACAACGAGATCCAAAAATAGCTAAGTATAGCTTTATTACAAAGTGCATAGCCATGAAGGCTAGCTAGAATATTCAGAGTTCACAACAAAAGCAAATAGCAATGAGCCTCATCTTCAAGCATGAGCCACAGGCAGACATGTTGGGTGTAGACTCGAGTCCAAACTTATTCTTCATCTGAAGTACCTGCACATTTGAATATGCAGCCCCCGAAGGAGGTCAATACCACGAAGTATTGGCAAGTGACTATGGTGGATAATAAACGACAAGTCTATTTCTATATGCATATTAGGCTTGGTGGAGTTGTAGGCTATTTTGTAGAAAGCAAGTTTTCTCCTGTCTTTTGTAAAACACTTTTGTTTCTCAAAGACTTGACACCAAGGGACGAAGCCCTTCCTTAGTCAAATTTTACTTCGGGAAAACGCTGTTGAGATTCTTCCGTCCATCCTTGTCCAGCTGCTCAAAGTAGTCCATCACCGGGGACACGGCTAAGTACTCAGATTTTCGACTCTGCAGAGGTTGTGCACTTTCACCTTTAGACTAAATTAACCCAGACATCCTATACACGCGGAGTGCATTAAGGAAAGGAGAGAATTGAGACAAGAACTTTCAGAAGAAGAATTCAACCATACTAGCAAGACCTGTTCCACCTACCAACTCTACATCTGCTTGTCAAGCTGATAGGTTGAACTCTCACAACTTAATTGTTCTAGACAGAGCGCATTGTCAAAAGGCTGCACGGGAAGCATCTAAACTTGGAGGGACTTAGTAATCTCTTTGTTCCTGGGTGGCTGTCCACAAGTGCACTTTTGGGTGACAACCACCATACTCATGGCACTAAGTAGAATAGACATTCATCCTAGGCGACGACAACCACAAGCATAGTCCCAAATAGCCACTCAACATAAACGATACCAACCAATCCACCCAGGTGTGTATTTTAAGTTTAACACTTAGAAATATTTCCATAACATGGCAAGTAAACAATTTTATGGCATTACTAAGCATCTAATAAAACTTTTTAATTGGCTGCATGGTAAAGGGGTGGCTACACACTACTAGAAATTTTGCAAAGTATAAAACTAACTTAGCATAATAAAATAGTCTAAAATTCCTATCATGCATACTACTCTAAATATACTTCTAATGCGTATAGCAAAATATTGGGTAGTTTATGAAAGTCACTTGCCTTGGTAACAGGAGGAGCAAGCACAACAAGAATAACAATCACAAGCAAGTCCTTCCTCCTCTTCACAATCTAGCACAAGCAATAAAAAAATAAAATAACTAAATACACACACAAAACAACACTTAAACAACAAATAATAAACATGTATGCATGCATGATGTGTTATGAGTAAAGCAAGACACACTTATTTTATGCTTTCTGTTATTAAATGCATGAAATGCAATTTCCAGGAATTTCTTATTTTAATTATCAATTAAATATTGGAAAAAAATATAGCAAAATTAAGGTTCTACAACTACAAACTTTAATTGTTTTATGAAAAGTTTTCAATAAACTCAAATTGAACTTTCTGATCAGAGGACAATAATGCAAATCTAAAACAATTAACTTTATTAGAAAAACATTTTTATTATTTCAGTATGAATTTAAATTGCCGAAATACTATTCAGACAATTACATAAATTAAAAGTTATCAAAAGGAAAAACAAATGATGTCGAAATAAACTACACTAGCAGGGCTATCCGTGGATATAACAATTATCAAATTTGGACTTACAGATCAAAAGATATGAATTTTCCAAGTTTTACATATTTTATGTTTTTATTTACTAATTTCTGCCGAAATAGAAAAAGGGAGGGCTACGTGGCGATCTGTGATTCGCCGATACCGTTTCGATGCGGATTGGCACCGAGGCCGTCCGATCTAATTAAAAATGAACGGGCCGGATGGATTCGATCTAGATCCGTAGGATCTAGATCCAACGGTCCAAACGCAAAGACCAAAAACGAGCGGCGCGAGTCGCCAGAATCTCTCCGACCGCGGCGGAGCCATTGCCGCCGACGGCGATCCAACGAATAAAACGGAGAGAGGGAGATTGAGCACTACCGTATGCTGCAGGACGTCGAGGCGAGATCGATGGCGAAGCAGACGAGGTCGCCGTGGCCTGTTCTCCCCCTGGTTGCTCGCCGAAGTAGGCTGCGGACGGCGGCGGCGGGACGCAGACGATTACGTCGTCCTGGTGCACGAGTCGAGACAACAGCGAGTCCGTTAGATGCGCGCGAGAAAAGGAGGAAGTAGAGGAGGGTTTGGAGATGCACGGGAGCGCTGCACTCACCAGGACGGGGAGGTTTGCGGCGGCGGCAATGGAGAGATGCCGAGTTCGAGTTTGGGCGGTTTGGAGGCGTAGAGATTAGGGTTTTTGGGAAAAAATAGAGGCAGCGATGCGGGGAATAAGTAGGGATGCTCCCGGGAATCAAATCGCATAAATCTCGCGTTGATTTGATATGATTTTGGATCGATCTCATGACGGAAATCACGGATGGAGGTTGAAAATCCTCCTGATAGGTGGGTCCCACCTATCAGCGTGAGAGGAGAGGGGCGCGGGTTGCTGGGCTGGCTTGCCGGGCTGGCTTGCTGGGCCGAGGCAGCGCGCGCGCGGTAGTTAGGAATGGGCCGGCTCGTTTTTTAATTCTTTTTCCTATTTTTCTTTTATCTAAATAATTTCTGTTTCCAAAACTGAATTTTAAACTTAATCAAAACATTTCAGAAAAATTCATAAAAATATATTTTGAAAAGCTTATTAAATTTAGAACCTTTTTGTATCATACTTGCCTATCAGATAAATTGATAAATATAAATATTATAAGGAGTATGAATAAACAACTTTATATAATTATAAATTATTTAAACTTATAATTGAATTTTTATTTAGTACTCTTGTGATTTAAATATCATGCCTATATGATGAATGATGCATGAATGCAAAGTTTAAATTTTTGAGAAATTTGGGATGTTACAAACTAACCCCCTTAAGAGGAAGCTCGCCCTCGAGTTTCGGAAAGGTCAGCAAATAGGTGAGGATGGTCTTCTCGAAGATCATCTTCTCGTTCCAAAGTGGCTTCTTCCTCGGTGTGATGATTCCACTGAACTTTGCAGAACTTGATGGTTTTTGTACGGGTGACTCTTTCTGCTGTCTGCAATATCTTGATGGGCTTCTCTTTACAGGTCAGGTCACTTTCCAATTGTACTTCCTCGAGAGGTACAATATCCTTCAAAGGAACTCCCATCATCTCGGGATGACATTTCTTCAACTGACTGACATGGAACACATTATGGATAGCAGACAGAACTTCTGGCAGCTCTAACTCACAAGCCACTTCACCTTTGCGAGAAAGGATTTTGAATGGTCCAATGAATCGAGGTGCTAATTTTCCTTTAATTCCAAACCTTTTTACACCTCGAAGTGGTGACACTCTAAGATAGGCTCTATCACCCACCTCGTAGGTGACCTCTCTTCGCTTGGAATCTGCGTAGCTTTTTTGTCGTGATTGTGCTTTCTTCAACCTATCCCTGACTAGTCTGACCTTCTCTTCAGCATCCTGGATTATATCAGGTCCAAAGAAACTCCGTTCTCCTACACCACTCCACAACAATGGGGTAGTGCATTTCTTTCCATATAAGGCTTCAAACGGTGCCATCTCAATGTTGGCTTGGTAACTGTTATTGTAGGAGAACTCAGCGTAAGGTAGATTATCATCCCAGCTAGATCCATAATCGAGCGCACAAGCTCTTAACATATCCTCTGAAATCTGGTTTACTCTTTCTGTCTGTCCATCTGTTTGCGGATGAAAAGTCGTGCTGAATTCCAATCTGGTTCCCAGTGATTCATGCAACTGCTTCCAGAAATGAGAAGTGAACTGGGTTCCTCTATCAGACACGATACTCTTAGGAACGCCATGGATACACACGATTCTCTTCATGTAAATATCAGCTAACTTAGCACTTGTATAAGTGGTCTTCACGAGTATAAAGTGAGCTATTTTTGATAGACGGCAAACAATAACCCAAATAGAATCATAACCTTATTTGGTCCTTGGTAAACCGGTGATGAAGTCCATTCCAATAGAATCCCACTTCCAGTCTGGCACTTTCAAAGGTTGTAAAAGTCCTGCCGGTTTCTGATGTTCTGCTTTTACTCGACTGCATACATCACACTTTGCGATATATTCGGCTATTTCCCTCTTCAGATTGTTCCACCAAAACGTGTCCTTCAGATCCATATACATCTTCGTATTTCCTGGGTGAATGGAATAAGGTGTCTCATGGGCTTCTTGCAGAATCAATTTCCTAAGATCAGGGTCATTGGCCACACACACACGTTTTCAAACCACAAAATTCCTTGCTCATCTTCATGGAATTCCTTAGCTTTTCCTGCTCTCAGATTGACTTTAATTTCTTCTATTTCCCTGTCTCCCTTCTGAGCTTCGCGTATCTCGTCCATCAAGGTTGGTTGTACTACTAATGAGGCTACAAAACCTTCTGGTACTACTTCCAATATGAGGTCCTTCAATGCCTTGCATAAATCCTCGGGTATTTCTCCTGCCGTGAGGCCATTCACATACACCTTACGACTCAGGGCATCTGCTACTACATTAGCCTTTCCCGGATGGTATTGGAGACTTAGATCATAATCTTTGTTAAGTTCCAACCATCTCCTCTGCCTCATGTTCAATTCCTTCTGAGTGAAAATATACTTCAAACTTTTCTGGTCAGTGAATACTTCACATCCTTTGCCCATCAGATAGGGTCTCCAAGTCTTCAGGGCATGTACTACTGAGGCTAACTCGAGATCATGAGTAGGATACTTTGCTTCATGTTTCTTGAGCTGTCTAGAGGCATAAGATGCCACTCTGCCTTCCTGCATCAATACACTTCCCAGGCCTTGGCGTGAAGCATCACAGTATACTTGAAATTCCTTTTCTAAATAAGGTAAACATAATACTGGGGCTGAAACTAGACGTTTATTCAACTCCTGAAAGCTGGCTTCACATGCCTCAGTCCACTCAAACTTCTTCTCCTTCTTCAATAATTCTGTCAAGGCCTTGGCAATCTTGGAAAAGTTTTCAATGAATCATCGGTAGTATCCTGCTAGACACGGAACACTCCGTAATTTTCCCACATTCTTTGGCGGCTCCCAATTAGTTACAGTTGAAACCTTTTCAAGATCTACGGCTATACCTTCCTTGGACACCACATGGCCTAGAAATCCGACTTGTTCTAACCAAAACTCACATTTGTTGTATTTGGCATACAACTTATGTTCACGTAGTCTCTGTAATACCAGACACAAATGCTCTTCATGTTCTTTGTGACTCTTGGAGTAGATTAAAATGTCATCGATGAAAACTACCACAAACTTATCCAGAAAATCCATGAACACTTTATTCATCATATTCATGAAATAGGCTGGTGCATTGGTTAATCCAAAGGGCATTACTGTGTACTCATAGGAACCATATCTCGTAACAAATGCAGTCTTGGGTATATCCATTTCTCTAACTTTCATTTGGAGGTACCCTGATCGAAGATCGAACTTTGAGAAAACACAAGCACCTTCCAATTGATCAAATAGTTCATTAATATTGGGTAACGGGTACTTGTTTTTGATAATTTGCTCATTTATATCCATGTAGTCTGTGACTAGCCTCTGGGTTTGATCTTTCTTTTTAACAAATAACACTGGTGCTCCCCATGGCGATGAACTTGGACGGATAAATCCTTTCTGAATGTGCTCCTCCAGTTGCTTCTTGAGCTCTTTCAGTTCATCGACGACCATAGGATACGGTCTTTTAGCTATTGGTCAAGTACCCGGTTCTAGTTCGATGAGGAACTCTACATCTCTATCGGGTGGAATTCCCGGTAGTTGTTCCGGAAAAATATCTGGGTATTCCTTGACAATAAGCACGTCACCAACGCTAACTCCCTTAAGAGAATTTAGCCTAACTTTCTTAAATTCGAAAGTTGATCTGAACTTAATCTTTTTTTTCTCTGGGGTGATAAGGGTGACTGCTCTATTTGCACAGTCTATGATTCCTTCAAACGTGTCATCCAATCCATTCCGATGATAACATCCAAGCCCTGGGTTTCTAGGATGGCTAAGTCCGTTGGAAAAATGTGCTTACCAAACTTTAAGTCTAACTGTCTACACCCAGAATTTACTATCATCTCTCCTCTAGGTTAACTTACTCTAATAGGTTTTCCTAGGCTTTCCTCAGCTAGCCCATGTTTGTTTACAAAAGCTCTTGATATGAATGAATGCAATGCTCCAATATCAAATAAGACTAATGCTGGAAAAGAATTGAGCAAGAACGTACCAATCACAGCATCAGGTTCATCATGAACTTCTTCCACATTGATGTGGCTCACTTGTCCCTTCTAGAAGTGATTGGGCTTGGAACTTTCATCAGCCTTTCTCTCTGGGCAGTCAGTTGCATAATGCCCCGTCTTCTTGCACTTGAAGCAAGTCACATCAACAAAGTCTCTCTTCCCTTCATGGTTAGGAAGGTGATGAAAATTCCCATGATTATGGCCATGGTGATGGTTTCCCTTGAATCCTCCATTACTTCCTTTATATCCTCCATTGATTCCTTTGTATCCTCCATTATGGTTATGACCATGATGCTTTTCGCCACTACCGTTGTTGGAGTGATTCCATGGTTTATGACCACTGACTTCAGAGGTGTGTTGTCTCTTGTGTGTTCCCTCAGAATGAATCTTACTTGCACTGAACTTCCTCTTCATGTTCTCTTCTTTTCTTATGTTGTTGTCCAAAGTGATGGCTTGATCCAACAGAGCTTGGTAGTTAGGGGTATAGGCCATAGACAAGGGTATCTTCAGTTCTCCCTTAAGTCCATTGAGGAATTTTTCCTTCCTCTTAGCATCAGTGTCAATGTCTTCTGGCGCATACCTTGAAAGCATATAGAAGTCATCCATATACTTCTTCAGAGTTCTACCTCCCTGCCTCAAGCTACAAAATTCTTCTTTCTTCAGATTCATTATGCCAGAGGAAATGTGAGCATTGCGAAAGCCCTCCTTGAAAACATCCCAAGTCGTGCCCTCTAGAGGATGAGTCACTTGATAAGTCTCCAACCACAGTGCAGCGGGCCCTTCCAACAAGTGTGCGGTGAACCTCACCTTCTCTGCCTTAGAACACTCACAAGTTACGAAGTCCTTGTTGACTGAGCGAAGGCAGTCATCGACCACTATAGGTTCAGTAGTAGAGGAGAACTTATTAGGCCTAAGACTTAGTAATCTAGCAAGTCTGTCCACTGGAGGTGGTGGTGGTGGAGGTGGCGTGTTGTTGTTGGTTGCTGCAATGAACTGAGTCATCGTAGTCATCAGCTGAGCTTGGGCGGCCATCAGTTGTTGCATGGCATCATTGTTGTCGGGATCACGACGAGGAGGCATCTTTGGGGTTTTTAGCAAGGAAGAGTAAAATACAGATAGAACTAAAAGAAGGAAAATCCTACCCATGCACAAAACAACCAAGTCAAGCAAACAACAACAATAAACAACTTAAATTTTTTCTTCCTTAGTAATTCGAAAAAGGCATTCTAGGTAGATTAAATAAAACGACAAAGTCTGCAAACCAAAACATTCTAACATTGTCACACCACAAGTTCGAGATCAATGTTTTAAAAACGACGAGCTAAACGAGGATTAAACATGGTGGTCCAACTACTAAGTCTAAACTTCGTCCATGACATCTCTTTCATCTTCTTCGACCTCCTCGATGGTGATGCCTTCCTTCATGAGAATCTCCTTGTAGTCGTTCACCTCCTTCTCTAAAGCTTCATTCTTCTCCTGTAGCAACGTCTTCTCACGGTGCAGAGTCTCGATCGCTTCCTTCTCTAAGGCTTCAATCTTCTCTTGTAGCATTCTCTTCTCACGGCGTAGAGTCTCGATCAGATCTCGATCAGCTTCGAACTCGACGCCGTTGCTCAGAATTTCATCCTTCAAGTTTTTGATCTCCTTGTACTTGTCTCTAAGTCTCTTAACTTCTTCTCTTGTGCCCGCAATTTCTCCTCCTTGGCGTTGGCCACTTCTTCTTGGGCGTCAATATTCTTTTGAGTCTCCTTTACTTGGGCCATTATTTCATCATTCTTCAGCAGCTCATTGCGCATATCCTCTTCTAGTTGCCAGAGGTGAATTTCTAAGTCTTGAAGATAAGGGTGCAAGGGATCTGGTTTGTTTTTGTCTTCCTCATTTACAAAGTAGGGTATCTGAACGGGAATCCGGCACCTAGAGGTGTGGGGGGGGGGGGGGGGGGGTGAATAGGTTATATTACAAATTTTAGTTCTTTTCAAATTTAGGCTCAACTCAAAGGTAAATTCTCTAAATATGCAACTACGGTGAATTTACCTAAATAACAAGCTAAGCAATAACAAGATAAACAAGACAAGAGAGTAAGGGAGAAAGGATAAGGGGAACCAAGTAAAGCACGCGGAGATGAAGAAGTAATCCTGAGTTTCACCCAAGGGTGTATGTCTCGTTGGAGAGGTGTGCGCTACCACAACAGGTTAGCCGCAACGCCACAAAGGCTCACCTTCTTCTCCGATGAACTCAACCACAAAGATTGCGAGTTCACCTTCCACTATTGATCCCCTTTTAGGGCGGAGATCGAATCCCTTACAAACGCTTGAGGCACACACCCACAACTTAATTGGGGGCTCTCAAGATGACCACAAAAGGTCAAGACCACAAAAGGTCAAGCTTACACCAAGTACCAACAATGTGAGATCTAGGTTTTCCTAGAGGAAACCCTAGACTCGAAATCCCCAAGTGAATGGGGACAGATTACAAATCGCTTCGGTGAAGTAGTAGATCGGGGCCTTCTCCTTCGCTCCTCCAAAGATCAACGAGTTTGGGTGGAGGAGTTGGGAGATCTTGAAAATTTGAGCTTTAGCACATTAATGATGAGAGAGAGCCAAAATGGATGGAGGTAGGTGGAGGGGTATTTATAGCCCCTCCAAGAACTAGCCGTTTTTCACTGCGCAGGCCGGAACTTCCGGTCACTTAAGCCGGAACTTCCGGTCACCCCGAAAAGTTCCGGCCAAAGTTCCTGTGGAACTTCCGGCCTGGCCAGAGCGTAGGCAGTTCCAGACTTAGAGAAAAACCAGCATGTTCACCACCGGAACTTCCGGTTGTCTGGCCGGAACTTCCGGTCGCCCGGAAAGATCCGGCCAAAGTTCCGGCTTTGCCCGTGCACGAGCAATTCCTGACTTAGCATATTTCTCTGCTAGTCAGCACCGGAACTTCCGGTGAGTAGACCGGAGCTTCCGGTCTCCCGGAATGATCCAGTCAAATCTCTGGACAAAGTTCAGGCTTTGCCCGTGCGCAGGAAAGTTTTGACTTAGCCGATTTTCACGTTTGTCTAGGACGGAACTTCCAGTCGCCCGGAAAGATCCGGCCAAACCTCTGGCCAAAGTTCCGCCTTTGCCAGAGCTTAAATCCAAGAGGACTTAGCCGTTTTCTGGCCAGCTAGAAATGTCCGGTGCACACCCGGAAGTTCCGTCCCTTACGCCGGAACTTCCTGTCACAGCACCGGAACTTCCGGCCTGACACGACAGGAAAAACTGCCATCCAACTCTCTCTTTAGTCCTGTTGATCTTCATCCCTTTTGTTCTTCAAGGCTATGTAGTATCTGAAATACTTAGGCACACCGTTAAACATCCTTTTCGTGTTGTCATTACTATCCAAAACTCAGGAGACAGAAAATTCTCTTTCAATCTCCCCCTTTTTGGTTAGAGATGACAACACAAGCGGGACAAAGGATTTGCAAAAAATAGACGGGCTCCCCCTAAATATGTGCACTATTAAATCTTGAGTTTGAATACAAATGCACATCTATTTAGGTTCACAGCTCCACCTATCTTTTACAATCCTAGCAAGTTCATCACAAGAGGAATAGATAGCATAACTTGCTGAAATAAAAATTAAGGTAAGACAAGACTAAACTGATTACATCACAATGTTTCACACGTCTTACCACATGCTAAAATATAAAGTTCCAAATAACACGACTAAAAAGTTCGAGAAGCACAAGTTAAGACCGAAAGAGAAATAAAGGCTTGTGCTTCCACCCTTGCAAATCCTCGAGAAGTCCTAACAGATAAACTTCTCCCCCTTTGGCATCTTGCAACACCAAAAAGGGAGAAGATCGATGCTAACGCCCCAAGAGTCAATCGGAAGCGTGGTCCAAGCCATCCACATCTGTCTCCATGGCATATTCATCATCTGTGAGATCTTCTGGCACATCAATGTCCCATTCAGTCCCTCTTGCGTTCCAATGCTTGTATTCAACGAGAGGAGGAGGAGCAGACGGTGGGTTGGGCATCTTCAGGTGAGTCATCATGGCGGATTGGTTGGTGAGGATGGCATGGTTCTCCTCATACATGACATAGTCGTCCCTGTGCAGACACGAGCCCATGAGCATGATCTTCTCTAGAGCCCTCACAAACCACAAACGCTTCTTCTTGGCTGCCTTCTTGACTGAGGGGTCGGAGGGACCACGGTTGCGCCCAGTGGTGGCTTCCTCATCATCATAAGTACCCATGGGGCGAGTTGGGGCAGCCAGGTGGGATTTCTTCATGTGCAGACGAACAGGCTTGTGGATGGTGCATTCAAGGGCAGCGTCCACATCTACCTGTTCCGCAGGGGTGAAAGGAAACCTGTCCTTGATGAGCATAATGATGTAGGGTGCATAGGGAGGCACCTTCCTATGGAAAATGTTATAGTGCATCTCGCGGAAAATGAAGTCCATGACATCAAAGGAGAATGAGTTGGGCTCGGGCACTGAGTCTGAGAGGTATGCTAGGCTCGCCAAAGCCATGAGATGAACAAGTCCTCGACGAATAGCATCATTGTTCCCTACACTTGGAGCAATGGTGTAACATCCCAAATTTCTCAAAAATTTAAAACTTTGCATTCATGCATCATGCATCATAAAGGTATGGCATTGAGAACACATAAGAAGTAAATTGAATTTTTATTATAAGATTAAATAAAATTGTTTTCATTAAAGAGGTATATTTGAGCTCCTCATACAAATCTGTATTTTATTATTTTATTTATTTAACAAAATGATATCAAAAAGTCATAAATTAAATTAGCTTTTCAAAACATATTTTTATGAATTTTTCTGAAATGTTTTGATAAGTTTTAAAAATCAAATTTGAATTAAAAGTTTGAAATCAGAAATTGTTTTGTTAAAAAAAAAAAGGGGGAGACGACCCAACTGGGCCGAAGCCCACTGCGTTCCCTCGCTATCCGCCGCGCGCGCAGCGCAGAGGCCCACGCCGCAGCCCAGCTTCCTCCTCGCAGACGCTGACGGCCCGGTCCCACCTGTCATCCCTCTCCCCAACTCGTGTAGAACACGAACTCGTTTCTACCGAACCCTAGAATCTTGCGGATCGAAATCCGTTAGGAAAATCGCGAGGAAATCGCTTCCCTACGTCCCCATATAAACCCCCTCTCCGCCGCCTCCCCCCGAACCCCAAAACCCTAAAAGTTGCCCTCGGGAGACTCGGAAACCATCCGCCGCCGTCCGCCGCCGTTCGTCACCGTAAGCTTTGGATTTTGAGGGCTACAGACGACCTCGAGCCCCCCCTTCTCGCCTGTTCTTCTTACTTTCGCCGTGCGCATCTCTGTGACACCTTTTAACCTCCTCGTTCGCAGTGGGTCGTCAATTCCATCCACGACCGAAGCGAGCCGCCGCCAGCCTCGACTCCGACGAGCGATCCAGGGAGCCGCAAGCGACGCAACGACGACCAGACTCGCCACCGACACCGCCTCTCGCCTCTGCACGTGCGGGTATGATTCGTTCCTCCCCTAGGGCCGTAGATCGCCAGCGAGTGCGACGCCGGGCATGGCGCCGCCGCACCCAGAGGCACTCCGGCGAGCAGCGCCGCTCGACTTTGACCGGTTCAATCTGGACCCTTAGATTTACATCGGACGGGCGCGATTTAATTTTCTTTACCGTTTCGTCCATCTAATCTGGAGCGTCCGATGTAACTTAGATCGGACGGTTCCCATGCCGATCCGCGGCGAACCGGTTTCGCCCAATCAGAGCACGCCGCGTGGCGTTTTTATTTTCTATTTCGGCAGAGAAATTATTTTAAAAACAGAAAATAACACAAACTTACAAAATTCATAACTTTTGTTCTGTTCATCCAAATTTGATGAATTTTATATCCACGTGAAGCTCTGCTCGTGTAGTTTAATATGGTTCCATTAGTTTATCCTTTTAGTGTATAATAAATTGCGGAATTTAATTGTTTAGTTTTCGGATATTAAATCTATAACTTAATTAATAAAATCTCTTTTCAAATAAATCCAATTGTTTTGGAGATTTATTAATGCCCTCTGTCCAGAGAGTGTAACATGAGTTTTATTTGAAACTTCTTCTAATAGACTAAATGAAATTGGTTTTAGAATTTAAAACTACTAATATGCTCATTATTTAAATGATTAATTAAAATATTAAAATATTGATCATTGCATTTTCATGCATGAATAACAGAGAATTGAAAATAGTAATTTATTGGTCTTGATAAATTCATTGCATATTAAGCATGCATACATATTTTTGTATTGATGTTTTAAGTGTTATGCTTGTGTGTTTATTTAGTGTATTGTTTGTCTCTAGATTGTGAAGAGGAGGAAGGTCCTTGTGATTGTTATTCTTGTTGTGCTTGTTCCTCTTGTTACCAAGGCAAGTGACATTCATAATCTATCCTATGTTTCTATATGCATTATTAGTAGATTTTGAGTAGTATGCATGATAGGGAAATTTTGATACTATCTTATGATGTTAAGTTAGTTTACACTTTGAAAATATCCTAGTAGTGTGTAGCCACCCCTCCCCATGCAGCCACCAAAAGTTTTATTAGATGCTTAGCTATGCTATAAAGGAGTTTACTTATCATGTTATAGAATTATTGCTAAGTGTTAAAACTTTGAATGCACTTTTGGGTGGAATTGGTTGTTTGGTTTATGTTGAGTGGCTTTTGGGACCATGCTTGTGGTTGTCTTTGCCTAGGATGAATTTCTATTCTACTTAGGGCCATGAGTATGGTGGTTGTCACCCAGAACTACACTTGTGGACGGCCACCCAGGAACAAAGAGATTACTAAGTTCCTCCAAGTTTAGAAGCTTCCCGTGCAGCCTTTTGACAATGGGCTCTGTCTATAACTACTAAGTTGTGAGAGTGCAACCTGTCAGCTTGACAAGCAGATGTAGAGTTGATAGGTGGAACGGGTCTTGCTAGTATGGTTGCATTCTTCTTCTGAAAGTTCTTGTCTCAATTCTCTCCTTTCCATAATACACTCCGCGTGTATAGGATTTCTCGGACAAATTGAGTCTTAAGGTGAAAGTGCACAACCTCTGCAGAGTCGACAAACTGAGTACTCAGTCGTGTCCCCGGTGATGGACAACTTCGAGCAACTGGACAAGGATGGACGGAAGAATCTCAACATGGTTTTCGTAAAGTAAAATTTGACTAAGGAAAGAATTATTGGTGCACTTGGGCTTCATCCCTTGGTGCCAAGTCTTTGAGATACAAAAGTGTTTTACAAAAGATAGGAGAAAACTGGCTTTCTGCAAAATAGCCTACAAACTCCACCAAGCCAAATATGCATATAGAATTAGACTTGTCATAATTTATCCACCATAGTCACTTGCCAATACTTCATTGTATTGACCTCCTTCGGGGGCTGCATATTCAAATGTGCAGGAAATTCTGATGAGGAGTAAGTTTGGACTCGATTCTACACCCAACATGTCTGCTCGTGGCGTATGCTAGAAGAGAAGGCCCATTGCTTTTATTTTCGTTGTGAACTCTGAATATTTTAGCTAGTCTTCATGACTATGCACTTTGTAATAAAGCTATACTTGGCTATTTTTGGATCTCGATGTAGTATTTTGATACTTATGCAATGATACTATATATTTTGTACTGTGGTGCTAGCAGTGATCCAGGGACTAGCACATAACACAGGTGTTCCATCTTTATTTAAAGATGGGGCGCTACAAATGGTATCAGAACAAAAGTGTTGCCTGTAGGTTCGAGCCCTTAGGATTGGTTAAGCCTCCTTTTTTATCATAATATTACCATCTTTGAAGTATGTTGGATCCTAACGGCATAGTGGGATGAAGCGGCCCGGGACTAATCTTACATGTCTGCGTACATGAGACCTGTTCCACAATTATAAGTGGCTGGCCGGGTGTCTGTCTCTCTCACTATAGTGAATATCCGACTTACAAAAGAGTTGATAATAGTATCGATCACCTGTTAGAAAAGAACTTCTTTTTCTCTAAGTACTTAAGTACACCACAATTAGTATATCTTACCTTTGTCTTGTTTTAATAAACTCTACCTTTATCACTTAAGGATGTCGTTCTTCATGTATCAAACCGCGGAGGACTTCAAGGACATGCGCTTTGGAAGATATCTTCTAGAGTTGGTAGAACTGTTGGCACTTCCAACACCCATCATCAAGGCAAGCCAGCTGAAGCACTTCAACAAAGAAGACGTATGGGGAATTCGCCTTTACCAACAAGGGCGCCAGACTGAACCCAAGACCGAAGACATCCAGTACAAGTCGATTAGTGACTCCTTGGAGAAAGGGCTGAATCTCGTCACGCAGGAGCTAATAGGACGTCTTTGCTTGCAATACCAAGAAGAGTTAAAAGACCACTACTTTGCTCACATTGGCCAACGTGACGAACATGGGATTCCTTACTGTATTAGCGAGGAAGACAAAAACAAACCAGAAGCTTTGTACCCATATCTCCAAGACTTAGAACTTCACCTCTGGCAACTAGAAGAAGATAGACGCAATGAGCTGTTGAAGAATGATGAAATAATGGCACAAGTCAAGGAGACTCAAAAGAAGATTGAAGCCCAAGAAGAGGTGGCCAACGCTCAAGAGGAGAAGTTCCGAGCTCAAGAGAAGAAGTTCCAAAGTCAAGAAAAGAGAATTAGAGATAAGAACAAGGAGATCAGGACCTTGAAGGATGAAATCCAGAGCAACGACGTCGAGTTCGAAGCTGATCGAGATTTGATCGAGACTCTACGCCGTGAGAAGAGAATACTACAAGAGAAGATTGAAGTCCTGGAGAAAGAAGCAATCGAGACTCTGCACCGTGAGACGACAATGTTACAGGAGAAGAATGAGGCCTTGGAGAAGGAGGTGAATGATTACAAGGAGATCCTTACGAAGGAAGGCATCACCATCGAGGAAGTGGAGGAAGATGAAGAAGACGTCATGGACGAAGTTTAGACTTAGTAGTTGGACCACCATGTTCTCCCTCGTTTAGTTCGTCGTTCTTTTTAAAACATTGATCTCCAACTTGTGGTGTGAGAATGATAGAATTGTTTGGTTTGCAGACTCTGTTGTTTTATTAAATCAATTTAGACTACTTGTTTTATTTTGCTAAGTAGACTTTTCCTTTTAAGTTGTCTTGAGTGTTGTTTGTGTTGACTTGGTTGCTTTGTGCATGGGTAGGATTTTTCTTCTCTTAGTTCTGTCTATCTTTCACTCATCTATGCTGAAAAACCCTACAGATGCCTCCTCGTCGTGATACCAGCAACGACGATGTCATGCAACAACTGATGGCCGCTCAAACTCAGTTGATGAATATGATGACTCGGTTCATTGCAGCAACCAACAACAACAACAACAACCACAACAACAACAACCCGCCACCTCCACCCCCACCCCCAGTGGACAGACTTGCTAGGTTCCTAAGGCTTAGGCCTAATAAGTTCTCCTCTGCTACTGAACCAATAGTGGCGGATGATTGGCTCCGATCAGTCAATAAGGACTTAGTAACTTGTGAATGTTCTGAGGCAGAAAAAGTGAGGTTCACTGCACACCTGCTGGAAGGACCCGCAACATTGTGGTTGGAAAATTATCAAGTGACTCATCCTTTGGACGGCATGACTTGGGATGCGTTCAAGGAAGGCTTTCGGAATGCTCACATCTCCTCAGGTATAATGAACCTGAAGAAAGATGAATTTCGCAGCTTGAGGCAAGGAGGTAGAACTCTGAAGGAGTATATGGATGACTTCTGTATGCTATCAAGGTATGCACCAGAGGACATCGATACCGATGCAAAGAGGAAGGAAAAGTTCCTCAATGGACTTAAGGGAGAACTGAAGATACCTTTGTCTGTGGCATATACTCCAAACTATCAAGCTCTGCTGGATCAAGCTATCACCTTGGACAACAACATAAGAAAGGAAGAGAATAGGAAGAGGAAGTTCAGTGCAAGTAAGGTTCATTCTGAAGGGGCATATAAGAAACACACCTCCGAAGTCAGTAGTCATAAACCCTGGAATCACTCCAACACTGGTAGTGGCCAAAAACATCATGGTCATAACCACAATGGAGGGAACAAAGGAAGCAATGGAGGATACAATGGAAATAATGGTGGATCCAGGGGAAACCATCATCATGGTCATAATCATGGGAATGGTAACCACCGTCCTAACCATGAAGGGAAGAAAGACTTGTCTAATGTGACCTGCTACAAATGCAAGAAGACAGGACATTATGCAACTGATTGCCCAGAGAAGAAAGCTGATGAAAATTCCAAGCCCAATCCTTTCCAGAAGGGACAAGTGAACCACATCAATGTGGAAGAAGTTCATGATGAACCTGATGCTGTGATTGGTACGTTCTTGCTCAACTCCTTTCCAGCATTAGTTTTATTTGATACTGGAGCATCTCATTCATTCATATCAAGAGCTTTTGTTAACAAACATGGGTTAGCTGAGGAAAGTCTAGGAAAACCTATTAGGGTAAGTTCACCTGGAGGAGAGATGCTAGTAAATTCCGGGTGTAGGCAGTTAGACTTGCAAATTGGAAAACACACCTTCCCAACAGACTTAGTCATCCTAGAAACCCAAGGATTGGATGTTATCATTGGAATGGATTGGATGACTCGTTTTGAAGGAATCATAGATTGTGCAAATAGAGCAATCACTCTCACCACCCCAGAGAAAAGGAAGATTAAGTTCAGATCAACTTTCGAACTTAAGAAGGTTAGGCTGAATTCTCTTAAGGGGGTTAGCCTTGGTGATGTGCTTATCGTCAAGGAATACCCAGATGTTTTTCCGGAGGAACTACCGGGAATGCCACCCGATAGAGATGTAGAGTTTCTCATCGAACTTAAGCCGGGAACAGGGCCAATAGCAAAAAGACCTTATCCTATGGCCGTCGATGAATTGAAAGAGCTCAAGAAGCAATTAGAGGAACATATCCAGAAAGGATTCATTCGTCCAAGTTCGTCGCCATGGGGAGCACCAGTCTTATTTGTTAAAAAGAAGGATCAAACCCAGAGGCTAGTCACGGATTACAGAGATATAAACGAGCAAACTATCAAAAACAAGTACCCGTTACCCAAGATAAATGAACTATTTGATCAACTGGAAGGTGCTTGTGTGTTCTCAAAGATCGATCTTCGATGGGGATACCTCCAAATGAAAGTTAGAGAAATGGATATACCCAAAACTGCATTTGTTACGAGATGTGGCTCTTATGAGTACACAGTAATGCCTTTTGGATTAACCAATGCACCAGCTTATTTCATGAATATGATGAATAAAGTGTTCATGGATTTTCTGGATAAGTTTGTGGTCGTGTTCATAGATGATATTCTAATCTATTCCAAGAGTCACCAAGAACATGAAGAGCACTTGCGTCAGGTATTGCAGAGACTACGTGAATATAAGTTGTATGCCAAGTACAGCAAGTGTGAGTTTTGGTTAGAACAAGTCGGATTTTTAGGCCATGTGGTGTCCAAGGAAGGTATAGCAGTGGATCCTGAAAAGGTTTCAGCTGTAACTAATTGGGAACCGCCGAAGAATGTTGGTGAATTACGAAGTTTTCTGGGCCTAGCAGGATACTACCGACGATTCATTGAAAACTTCTCCAAGATTGCCAAGGCCTTGACGGAATTATTAAAGAAGGAGAAGAAATTTGAGTGGACAGAGGCATGCGAAGCCAGTTTTCAGGAGTTGAAGAAACGTATGGTTTCAGCCCCAGTTCTATGCTTACCTGATTTGGAGAAAGAATTCCAAGTATACTGTGATGCTTCACGCCAAGGTTTGGGAAGTGTGTTGATGCAGGAAGGCAGAGTGGCATCTTATGCCTCTCGACAACTCAAGAAACATGAAGCAAACTATCCAACTCATGATCTCGAGTTAGCATCAGTAGTGCATGCCCTGAAAACTTGGAGACCCTATCTAATGGGAAAAAGGTGTGAGGTATTCACGGACCACAAAAGTTTGAAGTACATATTTACACAGAAGGAATTGAATATGAGACAAAGAAGATGGTTGGAACTTATTAAAGATTATGATCTAAGTCTTCAATACCATCCGGGAAAAGCTAATGTGGTAGCAGATGCTCTGAGCCGAAAAGTGTATGTGAATGGCCTTACAGCAGGAGAATTACCTGAGGATTTATGTAAGGCATTTAAAGACCTCAGGTTGGAAGTAGTACCTGAAGGGTTTGTAACCTCATTAGTGGTACAGCCCACTTTGATGGACAAGATACGTGAAGCTCAGAAAGGAGACAAGGAAATAGAAGAGATCAAAGTCAATTTAAGTGCTGGAAAAGCTAAAGGATTTCATGAGGATGAGCAGGGAATTCTGTGGTTTGAAAAACGTGTATGTGTGGCCAATGACCCTGACCTTAGGAAGTTAATTCTGCAAGAAGCTCATGAAACACCTTATTCAATTCATCCGGGAAATACAAAGATTTATATGGATGTGAAAGAGAGATTTTGGTGGAATAATCTGAAGAGGGAAATCGCAGAATACATCGCCAAGTGTGATGTATGTAGTCGAGTAAAGGCAGAACATCAGAAACCAGCAGGACTCTTACAACCTTTGAAAGTACCAGATTGGAAGTGGGATTCCATTGGGATAGACTTCATCACTAGATTACCAAGGACCAGATCGGGTTATGATTCTATTTGGGTTATTGTTTGTCGTCTAACCAAAATAGCTCACTTCATACCCGTGAAGACCACTTATACTAGTGCAAAGCTAGCTGATATTTACATGAAGAGAATTGTGTGCCTGCACGGCGTTCCTAAGAGTATCGTGTCTGATAGAGGGACCCAGTTCACTTCTCATTTTTGGAAGCAG
This sequence comes from Poa annua, assembly GCA_026929855.1. NCBI lineage: Eukaryota > Viridiplantae > Streptophyta > Magnoliopsida > Poales > Poaceae > Poa > Poa annua. The sequence continues at coordinate 35,661,915 of CM049426.1, forward strand.
TTGCACGAATCTTTGGGAACCAGATTGGAATTCAGTACGGCTTTCCACCCGCAAACAGATGGTCAGACTGAAAGAGTGAATCAGATTTTAGAAGATATGTTAAGAGCTTGTGCGCTCGACTATGGATCTAGTTGGGATGATAATTTGCCATACGCTGAGTTCTCCTACAACAATAGTTACCAGGTCAGCATTGAGATGGCACCGTTTGAGGCCTTATATGGAAAGAAATGCACAACCCCACTGTTGTGGAGTAGTGTAGGAGAACGGAGTTTCTTTGGGCCTGATATAATACAGGATGCTGAAGAGAAAGTCAGGCTGATTAACGATAGATTGAAAGTAGCACAATCACGTCAGAAAAGCTACGCAGATTCCAAGCGTAGAGAAGTCACCTATGAAGTGGGAGATAGAACCTATTTAAGGGTGTCACCACTTCGGGGTGTGAAAAGATTTGGAATCAAAGGAAAGTTAGCACCTCGATTCATTAGACCATTCAAAATTCTGTCTCGCAAAGGTGAAGTGGCATATGAGTTAGAACTACCTGAAGTACTGTCTGCTGTTCATAATGTGTTCCATGTCAGTCAGTTGAAGAAATGTCATCCCGAGATGATGGGAGTTCCCTTAAAGGATACTGTACCCCTCGAGGAGGTACGATTGGAGAGTGACCTGACATACGAAGAGAAGCCCATCAAGATATTACAGACAGCAGAAAGAGTCACCCGTACCAAAACCATCAGGTTTTGCAAGGTCCAGTGGAATCATCACACCGAAGACGAAGCCACCTTGGAACGAGAGGATGACCTCCGAGAAGACCACCCACACCTATTTGCTGACCTTTCCGAAGCTCGAGGGCGAGCTTCTTCTTAAGGGGGTTAGTCTGTAACATCCCAAATTTCTCAAAAATTTAAAACTTCGCATTCATGCATCATGCATCATAAAGGTATGGCATTGAGAACACATAAGAAGTAAATTGAATTTTTATTATAAGATTAAATAAAATTGTTTTCATTAAAGAGGTATATTTGAGCTCCTCATACAAATCTGTATTTTATTATTTTATTTATTTAACAAAATGATATCAAAAAGTCATAAATTAAATTAGCTTTTCAAAACATATTTTTATGAATTTTTCTGAAATGTTTTGATAAGTTTTAAAAATCAAATTTGAATTAAAAGTTTGAAATCAGAAATTGTTTTGTTAAAAAAAAAAGGGGGAGACGACCCAACTGGGCCGAAGCCCACTGCGTTCCCTCGCTATCCGCCGCGCGCGCAGCACAGAGGCCCACGCCGCAGCCCAGCTTCCTCCTCGCAGACGCTGACGGCCCGGTCCCACCTGTCACCCCTCTCCCCAACTCGTGTAGAACACGAACTCGTTTCTACCGAACCCTAGAATCTTGCGGATCGAAATCCGTTAGGAAAATCGCGAGGAAATCGCTTCCCTACGTCCCCATATAAACCCCCTCTCCGCCGCCTCCCCCCGAACCCCAAAACCCTAAAAGTTGCCCTCGGGAGGCTCGGAAACCATCCGCCGCCGTCCGCCGCCGTTCGTCACCGTAAGCTTTGGATTTCGAGGGCTACAGACGACCTCGAGCCCCCCCTTCTCGCCTGTTCTTCTTACTTTCGCCGTGCGCATCTCTGTGACACCTTTTAACCTCCTCGTTCGCAGCGGGTCGTCAATTCCATCCACGACCGAAGCGAGCCGCCGCCAGCCTCGACTCCGACGAGCGATCCAGGGAGCCGCAAGCGACGCAACGACGACCAGACTCGCCACCGACACCGCCTCTCGCCTCTGCACGTGCGGGTATGATTCGTTCCTCCCCTAGGGCCGTAGATCGCCAGCGAGTGCGACGCCGGGCATGGCGCCGCCACACCCAGAGGCACTCCGGCGAGCAGCGCCGCTCGACTTTGACCGGTTCAATCTGGACCCTTAGATTTACATCGGACGGGCGCGATTTAATTTTCTTTACCGTTTCGTCCATCTAATCTGGAGCGTCCGATGTAACTTAGATCGGACGGTTCCCGTGCCGATCCGCGGCGAACCGGTATCGCCCAATCAGAGCACGCCGCGTGGCGTTTTTATTTTCTATTTCGGCAGAGAAATTATTTTAAAAACAGAAAATAACACAAACTTACAAAATTCATAACTTTTGTTCTGTTCATCCAAATTTGATGAATTTTATATCCACGTGAAGCTCTGCTCGTGTAGTTTAATATGGTTCCATTAATTTATCCTTTTAGTGTATAATAAATTGCGGAATTTAATTGTTTAGTTTTCGGATATTAAATCTATAACTTAATTAATAAAATCTCTTTTCAAATAAATCCAATTGTTTTGGAGATTTATTAATGCCCTCTGTCCAGAGAGTGTAACATGAGTTTTATTTGAAACTTATTCTAATAGACTTAATGAAATTGGTTTTAGAATTTAAAACTACTAATATGCTCATTATTTAAATGATTAATTAAAATATTAAAATATTGATCATTGCATTTTCATGCATGAATAACAGAGAATTAAAAATAGTAATTTATTGGTCTTGATAAATTCATTGCATATTAAGCATGCATACATATTTTTGTATTGATGTTTTAAGTGTTATGCTTGTGTGTTTATTTAGTGTATTGTTTGTCTCTAGATTGTGAAGAGGAGGAAGATCCTTGTGATTGTTATTCTTTCTGTGCTTGTTCCTCTTGTTACCAAGGCAAGTGACATTCATAATCTATCCTATGTTTCTATATGCATTATTAGTAGATTTTGAGTAGTATGCATGATAGGGAAATTTTGATACTATCTTATGATGTTAAGTTAGTTTACACTTTGAAAATATCCTAGTAGTGTGTAGCCACCCCTCCCCATGCAGCCACCAAAAGTTTTATTAGATGCTTAGCTATGCTATAAAGGAGTTTACTTATCATGTTATAGAATTATTGCTAAGTGTTAAAACTTTGAATGCACTTCTGGGTGGAATTGGTTGTTTGGTTTATGTTGAGTGGCTTTTGGGACCATGCTTGTGGTTGTCTTTGCCTAGGATGAATTTCTATTCTACTTAGGGCCATGAGTATGGTGGTTGTCACCCAGAAGTACACTTGTGGACGGCCACCCAGGAACAAAGAGATTACTAAGTTCCTCCAAGTTTAGAAGCTTCCCGTGCAGCCTTTTGACAATGGCCTCTGTCTAGAACTACTAAGTTGTGAGAGTGCAACCTGTCAGCTTGACAAGCAGATGTAGAGTTGATAGGTGGAACGGGTCTTGCTAGTATGGTTGCATTCTTCTTCTGAAAGTTCTTGTCTCAATTCTCTCCTTTCCATAATACACTCCGCGTGTATAGGATTTCTCGGACAAATTGAGTCTTAAGGTGAAAGTGCACACCCTCTGCAGAGTCGACAAACTGAGTACTCAGCCGTGTCCCCGGTGATGGACAACTTCGAGCAACTGGACAAGGATGGACAGAAGAATCTCAACATGGTTTTCGTAAAGTAAAATTTGACTAAGGAAAGAATTATTGGTGCACTTGGGCTTCATCCCTTGGTGCCAAGTCTTTGAGATACAAAAGTGTTTTACAAAAGATAGGAGAAAACTGGCTTTCTGCAAAATAGCCTACAAACTCCACCAAGCCAAATATGCATATAGAATTAGACTTGTCATAATTTATCCACCATAGTCACTTGCCAATACTTCATTGTATTGACCTCCTTCGGGGGCTGCATATTCAAATGTGCAGGAAATTCTGATGAGGAGTAAGTTTGGACTCGATTCTACACCCAACATGTCTGCTCGTGGCGTATGCTAGAAGAGAAGGCCCATTGCTTTTATTTTCGTTGTGAACTCTGAATATTTTAGCTAGTCTTCATGACTATGCACTTTGTAATAAAGCTATACTTGGCTATTTTTGGATCTCGATGTAGTATTTTGATACTTATGCAATGATACTATATATTTTGTACTGTGGTGCTAGCAGTGATCCAGGGACTAGCACATAACACAGGTGTTCCATCTTTATTTAAAGATGGGGCGCTACAAATGGAGTGGCAGAACATCCGAAGGACAATGTCATAGACGGGCTTCAAGCCATGGGTGCCACCAATGGTGCCATTAGTGTCATAGCACTCGACCATGTCATTCTTGTCATAGCGGTCATCATCATTGTGCAATTTCATACCAGCAGGCTCATCTAACCCATTGAAGGGGAATGCAAGTAGCGCAACCAAGTCCTTGAAGGAAGCCTGAAGTCTGAATTTCCCTGACATCAATGTCATCCCAATGTTGGGGGAGTCATCAAACACGACAATGGAGAAGAACTGACGGATCAAGGGAACGCTGTAGTTGCATTGATGGGTCATAAGAGACCGAAGACCAAGAACATCCACAATAGTGACAGCACCCCCATAATAATTGCGCTTCTTCTCAAGATACTCGAAGTCAATAGACTGCAGGGGCACACACGCTTCTTCTCAGAGAAGCCGCAATAGAGCTCATCATGGAGTAGCTTCATGTCCAAGCTGTGAAAAATCCGGTGCTCCAACGGAATGGCATAGTCAAACGTGCACCTCCAGTTATAGAAGTCCGTGGCAGACATGCGCAGATATGAGACAGCGGGCCCCTTGCTCTTTTTGCTGGAACGAGCTGCAGATGACTGAACCCAAGCTGGATCTGGCTGATGTTCTTCCTCAGACATGATCTCCTCTTCTTCTTCTTGAGCTGGTCTACGACTTGCACTTCTCTTGACAACCTGCTTCTTAGCCCGACCACGGCGACTCCCTGCCTGACTCCGTGCACCTGCATGAACACAACATAGAGATAGAGGGAAGCACGGGGATAAGCACTCATGTCCAAGGAAACAAGATCCAACAACAAATGAAATTAGTCCGGAAATTTCTGATTTTAGTCTGGAAGTTCCGGTTTCAGTCTGAAAGTTCCGGTCCATGGGACCGGAAGTTACGGTGCCCCGGAAACTTCCGGCAATTCTACCGGGCAAAGTTCCGGTTTCTCCAGGGGTTGGAGAATTCTGGACTTAGACGCAGGAGGAATTGCTGGAATTTTCCAGGCACCGGAAGTTCCGGCCTGTAGGCCGGAAGTTCCGGTTTTCAGACTGAAATCGATAATTCCATGTAACTACAAGAAATTTCAACAAAAATTCAAATCACTGTGAGGAGATTGTAGGGCAAGCCTAAGAGAGGGTTTCTACCAAAGGAGTCTACATAATATGTTCTAAATCCACTAGGTTAAACGAAATGAGAGTCGTGCTACATTTGAAAACATAAGACATTACCGAAGTCCATGGCGAAAACCGATCGGAGAAAACGGATCCCCTCGTCGAGAAGATGCAGATCCTGCTTTCAACCGAAGGAATCCAAGGTCGGAAGACCTCAGAGTGATTTGGTGTTGTTCTAGGGCTCGGAAGAGGAGAGAGATTGAATCTGTGCGGCGCGGGGGTGGAAGAACCGTTCGAAACGAAACAGTTCACCCCGTGCGGCCCTATTTATAGACCCGGCCCACTTAAGCCAGAAGTTCCGGTCCTCCGACCGGAAGTTCCGGTGCACCGGAAACTTCCGGTCTTTCTTCGGGGCAAAGTTCCGGTTTTTCCAGGGAGTGGAGAAATCTGGACTTAGCCACAAAATGAAGTGCTGGAGTTTCCTGAGCACCGGATGTTCCGGTCTGAGATCCGGAATTTCCGGACTTAAGGAAAACCAAACCAAATTTTCTGGAAAGTGAAGCAAACTGGACATGAGTGATGGAATAGCAAGGTTAAAGGGGAAAAGCTTACGTGAGAAGTCCAAACTGATCATGGTACTTCACACTCAAATTGCAAAATGCAATAAGCTCTCAAGAAGACCAACTTGAGGGTGTTTTCTATAAAATCAAGAAGATGCAAATGTAAATCAAGAGTAAGTCATTATAACCAAATCATCCTAGAAAATAGGAAGAGGTCGGTGGCCGAAGCCACCATGTTGGAGTGTTGGGCATGTCACCGCGAAGATTTATCTTGGGTACAAACCACTACTCGTCGTTTTAGCTCAAAATAGACATGAGAATGAATATGGAGATAAAAAAACACTTTCTATCGGCATAATGGGGGGGGGGAGGGAGGGTCCAATGTATTAGGACCGCACTCCCCCTATGTCCATGCCTTCATCTAGACAAGATAGAATGCGATTACGTCCTAGGGGAGTGTGCAAGCGATCAAGCTAAGGACCTCGAATCAATGATATTGAGCTCATTCCTCAAAAAGCAAAACCTTCCTTCCTCAAGGGGATTCGTGAAGATATCCTCCAATTGATCCCTTGTGCCCACATATGATAAGTCAATGTGTCCTCGGGCCACATGATCTCATATGAAATGGTGGCGGACCTCATATGATCTCATATGATAAGTCAATAGTTGGCACCCACCGTGGGGCATAAGGTTCCCGGCGTCACGTTCCAGGCGGGAACACTTGGCGGCGTGGGCAAGCAGATCGCCGTCGGTCGCGTCACAAGGTATGTCGGCCACAACTACGTATACTCGGATGAGTCCTGGCTCCCGGCCGACGACTACCTTATCGGATGCGCAATCGTACCGATCGGAGGGATCGACGTCTTCATCGGGTATACGCCAGAGGCGTACGGCCTACCGCGTTTCTACAACCCCACCCACCAACCCTTCGACCAAGCAGTCAACCGACAAGATGGATCTGAATCCGCCTTCTCCCAGGAGTCGGCCGAATCTGATTTCCACTTCGTCGGAGTTGTCGGACTGGGATCAGACTCCCAGCCGGAAAACAACGATCATGAGCCAATCCTCCCTGCTCTCCAGGAGGATGCGATGTCAGATGCCGGATCCAGATCTACCGTTCAAGTCAACGTAGACTCTGACTCTGAGGATGATGCTAGTCTCTTCGAAGAGAAGATCAAAACCCGCTTTTCCAGTGGTAATCCGGCTCCTTCAGAGGGCACAGCGGATACTGACATGCCTGACAAGCTGGCTATGATGGTTGTTGTCGGTCACGAGACAACCCAGTTGCTTCAGAAGCGCAAAACAAGCCGGTGGAAGACGTCGGCGACACCACTGCCGGTCAACTCATTGAAAGTTCCGACAAGGTGCGCGCGAAGAAGAAAACTGGCCTTGAGAAAGGCGACAGCAGCAAACCCACGGATTTGCTCTCCGTCATCAAAGAAGTAGACGAAATCATGAATACTCCGGTGAATAAAGACACCCCACTCGACGAAGTGGAAGAGCTTAGGATTAACATGCTTAAGCACTCTGACTTCCTGCGAAAAAGAGAGGAGCACGTTGAGAGCCTTGCGAAGAAGATTGAGAAAGAACAGGAGAAGATGTCGGCCAAAACAAGCCGACAACTCTTTGAGGGAAAAAGGTCAGCAAAAAACCGCCGTGACAAGGAGCCGCCAACACGCGCAACGACAGCGGCTCAAGATCTCGGGTTCGACTGGCGTACGACACCACAGCGCGTGAACAGAAGGGGAGATGTTGTCTTCTGCACCCCCGTACTCAACGCGGCTGCCGCGCTAGATACGCTGGACGACAACACTTACACGGCGGAAGAAAAGCTGGCCAATGCAAGAAACTTCGTGAGCAAGGCCCTAGAACAACAAGCTCGCGCTGATTCCTACGGCCACATGGAGGATGCTCGCGGGGGAGACCTAGAGTCTAAGTCAGGAAAGTGCAAAGCTGCACCTGGCGGCGACCCCGAAGGCCCGTCTGGCTCCAGTAGCCATGGCGACAAAAGGAAGGCAACGCCACCTCCAAAGAAGACGCCACCGCCAAAGCCAAGGCGGGACGAGAATTCAAGTACAGGAAGCAGAGGAGACCTACCACCTCCATCCCAGCCAAGACGCGACAATGGCGATAGCCGGAACAATAGGCTGCCGCCTAGGAAAGATGCCGGCAACGACCCTCCCAGGAGAGGTCGAAGTCGGTCTCCGCAGCGTAGCACCGGCAGCAAGAGGAAAGAGGAGGCAGAAGGGCCCAGGCGCAGCATAAGCCGGGCAGCGCAGGACGAGCCTGACGCAAACAGAGGCGCACGGCAGCTCGATCCAAAAGACGCACGACACCACCTACAAGACATAGCAAGAGGAAAGGAGCCGATATACTCTGGACCAAAGTGCTTCGGTGACGCCATCCGCAGAGAGCCGTTCCCTAAGGACCTGACATCAGTGTCAAAAAACTGTTCTAGGTACAACGGCCTCGTTAAGCCGGATTCATGGCTAGCCGACTAAGCCATGGCCATAGAAATTGCCGGCGGGAGCAGCTTCATTGCCGTCCGTTACCTACCTCTCATGTTGGAAGGCACGGCGAGGGCTTGGATCGACAACCTTCCTGAAAATTCTATCCATAGCTGGTATGACATGGAAAAGGTTTTCTCCCAGCACTTCCAAGGAACATACAAGCGTCCAAATACCTACACGGATTTGCAACGCTGTATCCAAAAGCCGGACGAAACCATGACAGACTTTGTCAGCCGTTGGATATCCGAAAAAGCCAACTGTCATGGTGTTTCAGACGCACAGGCTATCCACGCCTTCTACACGGGCCTGCAACAGAAGTCCTTGCTCCGTCATCGGCTCATCCGCGAGCAAATCACGGACCTTGGTGAGATGCTCAACCTAGCCACCCAATACGCGGCGGCGGATGACGACGCCCAGGACGATGACCCAGACGTCAACATCATACCAAAGCGGAACAACAAGCGCAAGCAGGCGGCGGATGACAAAGCCGGACCTTCCAACGAGGTAGCTGTCGCATTCCAAGGGAATGCCGGCAAAAAGAAGTGGAAGAATAAGAAGGATGGTCGCGACGCCGGCTCAGGGCCTAAGGCGGAGCGAATCACTTATGAGCAGGCAAAACTTTTGCCATGCCCCATCCACGCCTCACTGGGCAAGGTCAACCATATCCTTGGCGAATGTCGTTTCATGGACGACTTCAAAAAGGACCCCATAGTCGGCTGGAAGTCAAAGAAGTCAAAGAAGAACGACAAGAAAGACAACAAGGAGGATGAGGATGACGACGACATGTCTGTCTCAAGCGAGGATGATGCGGCCGCCAAGAAAAAGAAGCCATATCCGAAGGTCAAAGAATCTCTTGTGTGCTTTGTCGGCACGCCTTCGGCTAAGGCGGATAAGGCGGAAATGCGCGAACTCAACGCGACAATGCCGGACGTCCCTCAGTATTTGAACTGGTCGGAAGCAACGATCACTTGGGACCGGTCCGACCACCCTAAGCCCAGGCAAGTACGCCCTCGTCGTCGATCCCATTGTCGACAACTTCAGACTCACAAAGGTACTCATGGATAGCGGCAGCAGCCTCAACATCCTGTACTACGACACACTAAGCCGCATGAACTTGTCAGAGGATCAGCTGGACCACAGCAACCTCACTTTTCACAGCATAGTACCCGGCAGGCAAGCAAAGTCAATGGGGAGCATTAGGCTGAAGGTAACTTTTGGACCAAAAGAGAACTACCGCTCAGAGTTCCTCCGGTTCAAAGTTGTCCCCTTCAAAAGCGCCTATCATGCAATCTTCGGACGACCGGCTTTCGCCAAATTTATGGCAAGGCCGTGCTACATATACAACAAGCTTAAAATGCCGGGGGAAAACGGAACCATCACGATTTCCGGCAACTTCAAGAAAGCCAAGGAGTGTGAGCGTGGCATGGCCTCCTTCGCAGAAGCCGTCATCCACAAGGAAGAACTCGCACTGCTTGGAGCGAATTCAGACAACTCCATGCCCAAGCCAAAGATTGATGTCAAGAAGACCTTTGAAGCTTCGGAAGACACTAAAAAGGCGGATCTCATCCCAGGCGACAAGTCTAAGCAGGTCTTCATCGGCTCCAACCTTGACAGCAAATAGGAAGGCGCGCTCGTTGAGTTCCTCCGTGACAATCGTGACATCTTTGCATGGTCGCCTTCCGACATGCCTGGTGTACCGAGGGAACTTGCCGAGCACTCACTCAACGTCATAAAAGGATCCAAGCCGGTGAAGCAAGCAACAAGACGCTTTGGAGATGAGAGACGCAAGGCTATAGGAAAGGAGATAAATAGGCTGAAGGCCGCCAATTTCATAAAAAAAGTTGTACACACTGATTGGGTGGCAAATCCCGTACTTGTTCCAAAGAAGAATAAAGAGCTGAGGATGTGTATTGACTATACCGGTGTTAACAAGTGCTGCCCAAAGGATCCCTTTGCGCTGCCTAGAATTGACCAAGTCGTAGACTCCACAGCAGGCTCCGAGCTGCTTTGTTTTTTGGACGCCTACTCAGGATACCACCAAATCAAGATGAGAGAGTCGGATCAGCTGAAAACATCTTTCACCACTCCATACGGGACTTTCTGCTACATCAAGATGCCTTCTGGCGTGAAGAATGCAGGGGCAACATACCAGCGCTGTATGTAAAATTGCATGCACGAACAGATCGACCGCAATGTTCACGTCTACGTAGACGACATCGCGGTGATGTCAAAAAAGAAGGCAGATCTCCTAGAGGATTTGGAAGAAACGTTTCAGAATCTCCGGAGGTATCAGATGAAACTCAATCCCGCCAAGTGCGTTTTCGGCGTTCCAGCCGGCAAACTGCTCGGGTTTATCGTCTCAGAACGGGGATCGAGGTTATTCCGGAGAAGATCAAGGCCATCCAAAACATATCCATACCCACTTGTCTGAAGGACGTGCAACGTCTAGCCGGATCGGCAGCGGCCGTCAGTCGTTTCATAAGCCGCCTAGGGGAAAAGGCAATGCCTCTCTACCGGCTATTGAAGAAATCCGACAACTTTGAGTGGACAGCAGAGGCAGACGCCGCCTTACAACAACTTAAGGAGGCCCTCATATCCGCCCCGATATTGGCAGCACCTCGATCACAGGAACCAATGCTGCTATACATCGCGGCAACAGGAGTTGTTGTCAGCGTTGTCTTGGCTGTGGAAAGAAAGGAGAACATAGCCGCGACGTGTGAGCAACGACCGGTCTACTTCATCAGTGAAGTATTCTCCGCCTCCAAGCAGAGGTATCCGCATTACCAAAAGCTGGCTTATGGTGTATTCTTCCCCGCCAGAAAGCTTAGGCATTATTTCCAGGAGCACACAGTGACAGTAGTCAGCAAGGCACCGTTGGGAGACATAATCAACACTGCAGAGGCAACAGGTCGAGTTGCCAAATGGGGCATCGAACTTGCCGCCTTTGATATAGTCTATAAGCCACGGACCGCCATTAAGTCTCAAGCGCTTGCAGATTTTGTCGCCGACTGGACAGAAGCCATGGAGGAAACGACACTCCCCGAATCAGAATATTGGGTCATGCACTTTGACGGATCAAAGATGCTCAAAGGCTCGGGGGCTGGAGTCGTGCTACGCACGCCTAAAGGTGACAAGCTTAGCTACGTGTTGCAAATCCACTTCACAGCAACCAACAATGTTGCAGAGTACGAAGCTTTTCTTCATGGGTTACACGTGGCAAACGACCTAGGCGTCAAAAGAATCCTCTGTTATGGCGACTCAGATTTGGTCGCGCAGCAAGTAAGCGGAACATGGGATACGAAAAGCGCAACAATGGCGGCATACAGAGCCAAAGTTGACGAATTCGCAAAAAATTCGCGGGCTACGAAGTCCGGCATGTTCCAAGAGCTGAGAACGAGGCGGTAGACACACTTGCAAGACTAGGGTCGGAACGCAAAAAGGTACCAAAAGATATTTTCCTGGAACATTTGCACAAGCCATCCATTAAAGGCGCCGATTTGATGGACCCCGATGCAGAAGAACCGGTAGAAGCGGCAACTCTCGCTGTCTACTTGACACAGCCGGATTGGACTGTCCCATATCTCGATTTTCTAATCGACAGAAAGTTGCCGGAGGACGATGAGGTGCTAAAAAGGCAGATCATAAGGCGAGCCAAGGCATTCACGGTAATAAAAGGCGAGCTATATAAGAGAAGCACATGCGGCATCTATCAGCGGTTCATACAGCCAGAAGAAGGCCGGGAAATTCAGAAGGACATACATATTGGCACCTGCGGGCATCATGCTTCCGCCAGGTCCATTGTATCCAAAGCTTTCCGCCAAGGTTTCTACTGGCTTACCGCCAAAGAAGACGCCGAGAACATCGTAAAAACATGCAAAGGCTGCCAGTTGTACGCTCGTCAACCTCACTTACCGGCACAAGAACTAAGGACAATACCAATCACCTGGCCGTTCGCGGTCTGGGGTTTAGACATGGTGGGTCCCTTCAAGAAGGCGCGTGGTGGGTATACCCACCTATTGGTCGCTGTCGACAAGTTCACCAAATGGGTCGAAGCTAAACCGATCAGCAAACTTGACGCACGAACAGCCACCAATTTCCTCTGGGGAATTATCTCTCGGTTTGGAGTTCCACACAGCATTATCACTGATAGTGGCAGCAACCTATCTCAAGGCGACATAGAGGAATACTGCAGCGATCTGGGTATCCGGCTTGATTTGGCATCCGTGTCACACCCTCAATCCAATGGACAAGTAGAGCGTACAAACGGCCTAGTCTTATCAGGACTTAAGCCTCGTCTCGAAGCTCCATTACACAGGGCAGTCGGCGCTTGGGCAGACGAGATACAGTCGGTACTATGGAGTTTGCGCACAACGCCAAACAGGTCTACCGGCTACACTCCTTTCTTCTTAGTATATGGCGCTGAGGCGGTGCCACCTACCGACATGAAATACGATTCCCCAAGAGTTCAAGCCTACATCGAGCAAGACGTAGAAGGTGCAAGACAGGATAGCCTAGACCTGCTAGACGAAGAAAGAGACGTCGCTCTACATCGCTCCGCCTTGTACCAGCAACAACTTCGCCGCTATCATAGCCGGAGAGTCCGGAAGCGAAGCTTCAGAACAGGTGACCTGGTTCTCCGCCTAATCCAAGACAGAAAAGGCTTGCACAAGTTATCCCCGCCATGGGAAGAACCGTTTATAGTCACAAAGGCGCTGCTCAATGGTTCCTACTACCTGGCCGACATCCGCGACGAAGACGAAAAGAAGAGGCGCAAGAAGGCGGCAGGAAAAAGGGGAACCAAGCGCAAAATAGGCATTGACGATCCGTTCGAACAAACAAGACGGCCTTGGAATATTGAGCAGCTACGTCCTTTCTACACTTAGCAATTTATAATTGTAATAAGTTAAGTATGATTATGAAATAAAAGTCTATGGTTCCTCATCTGTGTTGAGAAGCATGCCATCTTTTGTCTTTTCTTACAATCATATTTCCCCTATGTATCTAAGTTACCTATTTTTCTAGCTCCGTGCAAAGGTTCAAACTGGTAGATACTTGCAGCTTTCGAGCCAACCTAAAGCAAAAATAAACTTTTTGCGCCGCTTAATTCCTTTACCTCTGATTACTTATACGTGGTTCGCCTAGTAGTATGTCTTTGACACCAACATGTTGGCTTTGGTCTCTGATCCTAAACGCATGGTTTATCCCTGGTTGTTTCAGCTAAAGTTACCGGCTGAGGTTCGTCAACATACAAAAAGTCAAACATATAAGTCAGGGTAAAATTAAGGCGGGCCATATAAATAAGGCAAAATACAAACTTGTCAGCTAGTTTCTCGCCTAGCAGAGCAGCAACAAAAGTATATACAAATATTACAAGTTAAAGTTGCATTGTTTCAGGGGCTGGCAAAAACATGTCAGAAGAAGGCAAGGAAACTACGGCTCGGGGGAGCGTCTACATCAGGCTTGGGGGCTGACAACTTCAGCCCCACAACTATCACTCCCCTCCGCCTCGGCCGTGCCGGCTGCTCCAGCTTCTCCTATGGCAGGCACACGATGGCGCCGGTAGAAGATTGAAGTATCCACCATGTCGGCAACACGAGTGGCGTAGCCGGCAACGCTATCCAGAACAACGACCGGCTCGACCTCGCTGCCGTCTTCATATGTAGACGGCATGCCTTCGGTGATGGCTTCTATCTCCGCCTCGGGGTAGTGCGCCATGAATAGTCCAAGCGCAGTCTTGGCACCACCCCGCGCCGCCGACTTCAGCGAGCTCTTATGTAGCTTGGTAGCCTGCTCCAACATATTGGGCACGTCGCTGAATTCGGTCGGCTCCTGGCTGCCGGAGGAGATGAAGATCTTGGCGGCAAACCGTTTGGACGCTGCCAAAGTCTCGGTGATCAGCTCGCATAGACGCGCAAGGCGATCCAGGCGGGGGCTGACAACCTTGTCGTCGCCCAAACCGGCGGGAACTGCATCAAAAATGAAACCATCAGTTTGGCTCAGGCTAAGAAAAATGGCAAAATCAAAGTAAGGAGTGAAAAAATTACCAAGGACCGTGTTATGGAAAGCAGACAGCTCCACCATATGGGCCGCCAATGCATCCTCGGCAGTTTGGGCGCGAGAAGTCTGCTTGGAGATTTCCTCGGCAGCCGTCTTCTCCGCCTCCGCCAACTTCTTGCGCAGGCTTTCCAGCTCACCAGTGAGCTGGCTAGATTCCTGCGCAAATTTTAGCTGCTGGGCCTCCATCTCCTTCTTATGATCCTCCTTCATCGCCAAGTTGGCGGCTGCCAAATCGGAAGCTTCATTCATAAGAGCTTGCATAACAGTGGACGCCTTCAGTATATCCTGGGCGTGGTCTAGCAGTTCTATAAATATGGATTCGCTAACTAAATGATTGGCGGCAACATAAGTTGAAAAGATAGCTGAAGGCAAAAAAGATCAACTCTACCTTCATATTTTTTGCGGGCCGCCTCCAACTTGGCAATCCGCAGGTCCTTAGCCTCGCACTCCTTCTTCAGGTCGCGGCAGCGCCGGTTTATCTCGACTCGGGAGGAGACAAGCTCAACGTTGGCGGACACAAGGCCCTGCAGGAAAAGGCAAAGGCATAAAACATATTGTCGAATATCCACTAAGTCGGCAGTCAATTTTTTTTGACCTGCCATCTAAGTGCTCGGGGGAAAGACTATGTATATGCCGGAGTGGTAAAAACTTACAGACATGTCGCCCTCCAAGTCGGCGAAGGCCTAGGAGGTGAAGTTGGCAAAAGCCAAGGCTGACTCCTTGGCCTCCTTAAAGGTGGACCAAGGGTCCCTGACTTTGCCGCCTCCCGCAGTCGGGGCTGCCCTCTTGGACCCGCCGGCAGTCGCCTCCAGCAACCCTTCCTTGGCGGCGCGCGATTGAGCGGCTTCATTGGCCGTAGCCTCAGCCAAAAGTAGGGGAGTCTTGGGTGCGCGGTCAGCGGAGGAGGTCCTTGGCGACGCGCCAGAAGCCGGAGCCGGGGGCTGACGACGAGCGTCGCCAATAAAGTTGCTGGCCCGGGGCTGAGGAGTTGGCGGCACGGCAGACGGCGAGCTGCCTTGAGGCCGCTTACCCTTGGTAAGAAGCCTGGTCGTCAACCGGGAAGTTGCGACCCTTTCCCTGTCAATAAACAGCAAGCACAGTCAATTGGGTGCCAGTATTAAAGAAGCTCGTCGACTGTTAAAGGCAGAATTGAGTACCTTCGGGGGATGTTAATCCCGGCTCGGTTGCCGATACGATCCGTTTCTTCCTCTCGGCAATCACCGTAGAGGAAGCGGCGCCGGATGCCTTGCGCTTCTTCGTCTTCCCGACTTCCGACTAGTAGAAGTCGGGAGCTGTAACGCCCCGGGATTTTATCCCCTTTTTGATTTGTGAGTTTTTCTTTTTGCATCGACATAGCATTGCATTGCATCGCATTAACTTAATTGTTGCATTTTAATTTAATTTCCACAATTAAATTTAAATGCTTTTCAAAATAATTAAAATTGTGATATTTCAAATCTTTTGCAAATGTTAAAAATTAGTTTATTAAATTGTCTATTCAAAACTAATTTTTTTTTGTAAAGGTTTCGTATTTAAATTCCTTTTCGTTTTTGTTTTAAAAACATAAAACAGAAAAGATAAAATGTGGGAGAAATAAAAGCCCAAGCCCATCTAACCCCAAACCCTAGGGTTCCCCCTGGAAACTTGTTTTCCACCCCCTGCAACTTTGCAGCCGCCCCCCTCCACTTCTCTTTTTTTCCTTTTCTCTTTTTCCCCCTTCCTTTTTCTCTTTTTTTTTTCTTTCTTTTCTTCTTTTCTTTTCTTTTCTTCTTCCTTCTTTCCTTCTTCTCCTTCCCGCAGCTAGCACGCACGGGAGAAGAACCAGCCCGATACTCCCGAGCACCGTGCTCCCCGAGCGCCGCCGCCTCCGGCCACTAGCCCACCACGCCGCCTCTCCCCCGCCATCGGGCCGGCCGCGCCCCTGCGCCACCTCCACGCCGCGCCGGCCGCGCCGCCGCGCCCGCCGAGCTCCTCTCGCGCCGAGCGCCCCGCGCCACGGCCTCCTCCGCCTCCGGCCGCGCCACCGCCCTGTAACGCCCCGGGATTTATCCCCTTTTAGATTTGTGAGTTTTCTTTTTGCATCGTCATAGCATCGCATTGCATCTCATTAATTTAATTTGTTGCATTTAAATTTAATTTCCACAATTAAATTCAAATGCATTTCAAATTAATTAAAAATGTGTTATTTTCAAATCTTTTAAAAATGTTTAAAACTAGTTTATTAAATTGTCTACGCAAAACTAAAAATATTTTGTATAAGATTCGTGTTCAAATTCATTTTCGTTTTTGCTCTAAAATTATAAAACGAAAAAGATTAACGGGAGAGAAATAAGGCCCAAAGCCCACCTAAGCCAAACCCTAGGTTTCCCCCCCCCCCCCAGAAATTTCTTCCCACCCCCTGACTTTTTGCAGCCACCCTCCTCCTTTTTCTGACTTTTGCAAAATAATCTTCCACCCCCTTCTTTTTCTTCCCCCCCCTTTTCTTTTCTTTTCTCTTTTTTTTTCTTTTTCTTTTTCTTCTTCCTTTCTTTCTTCCCCTTCCCGAGCGCATCCCGCACGGGAGAGAGCTCCCGAGCGAGCACCCCGCGCCGGCCTCCTCCTCCACCCGACGCCGCCCCGGCCACCTCCAGCGCCGCCCGCCGGCCGGCCGCACCGCCTCCCCCGCCGCCGCGCTGCCCCCGGCCACCGCGCGCCCGTCGCCGCGCCTCAGCCACCCAAGCCCCTGCATCCCGCGCGCCGCTCCTCCTCCCTGTCGCCTCTCTGCTCCGGCCCGGCCGCCTCGCGCCCGCGCCTCTCCCCGCCACCGGTCGCCGGCCGCCGCCACCGGGCGCCGCCCCCGGCACCGAGCGCGCCCCCGTCGACCACGCACGCAGCGCCAGTGCACGCCCCGCGCGCCGTGCGCCCGCCCCGCCTCCCGTGCACACCGGCGCCAGCCGCCGCCGCCGGCCGCGTCTCCTGCTCGCGCCGCCGCCCTCCGCGTCTCCTGCTCGCACCGCAGCCGCGCTCGCCCGCGCCTCCTCCTGGCCGCCGGCCGCCTCCGCGCCTCCCCGGGCCGCGCAGCTCCTGCCGTCGCGCGCACCGCACCGACGCCGGCCATCGCCAAGTCGTCGCCTCGCCGCGCGCCGCTGCAGCGCCGCCGCCGCCGCGGCTGCCTCCAGACCGCCGCCCCGCGCGCGACCCGTGCGCCTCCGGCCCTTGCACCTCCGCGCGCCGCCGTCCGCGCGCGTCCTCTCCTGCTCCGCCTCACGTGCGTGCCCGGACCGCCTCCCCGACCTCCTCGCGTCCACCGCCCGCAAGGTGTTCGGTGGTTTGCCTGCAAAAACTTCGGCGTCGCTTTTGTGTCCGAGTTGTCCACCCATCGAGGTGTTGCCGAATGCGCGTGCGAGTGCTCCCTCCGGTGTCGCGTCGCCGTCACTGTCCGTGTCCGTGTCGCGGTGCCCGCCCGTGCGTTCTTTCTTTCCGGTGTCCGTTTACCGTGCTCCTCTGTGCCCGCGCCCGTCAACGAGGATGACCGAGTACGACTACCCGACCACTTCCACGACACCGACAAACGACGATGCCCCGGTTCCGCGACGACTACTTCCTCTACGTTCCGAAGACGTCGGTTTCGGACCATATCTCTCTCGATCCAACGTACGGACCCAAACCCTAACCCTAAACTTTTTTTTTATTAAATGTCATATATCTTGTGCATATCGCATCATAATTGCATTTTTTGCATCTCTTGGGTTTGCGGGTGTAGCAATTCACTTAAATAATAATTATGGAATGTGTGGGCATTTAATTACTATTGATGCCTATTCCATTTAATTTGACTAGATCATCTTTGCCATGCCTTGCCATCTTAATGGACATTTAATTTGTGGGGTAGATAAATAACTTCAACATTAATATTAATTGTCGGAATCCCGGTTCCGCTTAATTCGGATTAAGTGCATCTCGCAATGCATCTTGCCATGCCATACATCATTCTCACATGATCATGCTGGATCTTTGCCGTAGTTATAAAATGCATCTCTTGCCCTTCCAGTGTTTGTTGCTTCTTCTCGGATACGACGTTGAGATGTGTGAGCAACGACAAGATCTGCTTCCATGCGGGATTCCAGGCAAGCAAAGTTTGCTTGTTTACCTATACATTGTCTTTCATTCCTGCCGTTGATCTCTGCTACCCTAGTTATCGATTCTTGAACTGCGATCCCATCACATGTTTATCCTGCAGCCCATACAGCTTTATCCCCACAACCTAATACCCGTTGCATGTTTATCTGTTGGCCTTGCGAGTCGTAGCGCATGCTTAGAGTTGATTGTGCGAGTCGTATGTTGGTCTTATGTTTCATCTGCTTAGTTTGATAGATTATTCTACCTTAATAAAATGTTGTCTTATATTGGGGTATTATAGTTAAATGATAAGGCACCAGGCGGAAGGCCTTGCGAGGTGCTTTGTTCTTCTCAGTGTCGACCTAGGAACTGAGATTTTGTCCTCGGATCCAATTTTGAGCGCACTAACCACTTGTGGGATGCCCTATGGAGCCCCCCTCGACTTTGAACGGATCTACAGCTTGTCTTTGTGCCGCAAGTAGTTCGGGTTTTCCATTTGCTCATATGCATGTGCATGATGATGATGATGATGATGATGATGAGAGGGTATGTGATACGGGGGGTCATATAGGTGTGGTGCGCGCGTAGCGGACAGTTCCTACTGTGGTTTGAGCCGCATGGCGCGTAGGCACAAACTAATGAGTCCGCAATTGAGATTCGGCCGGACTCCTGACGCGGGTAACAACTCATATGGGTGGCACTTGGACTTGCTGTAGTGAAGGAATAAGTCGTGTTGAGAAGCCCTGATGCTTGCTTGGGTTGATCATGCGAGTATGGGTACTGTAGTGCACCCCTGCAGGGTATAATCTTATCGATGAGCCGTGTCCACGGTTATGGACGATTTTGGTGATGATGCTGGCTAACAAGATCTAGACAACTTGCACCTATTTAATGTTAATTAAATTGACTAGTAATATAGAATTACTTTCACAATAAATTATAATTAAAACTGTTTAACGTGTGAGTTTCTCGAATTGCTTCCTCATATTTGGTTGAGGGGGTTAATTCGAGAATGGGTTATGTTTGGTGTTAGTTGTAGATGTTTACTTTATGCGCTCTCTTATCCCTCTCTAATTAGACGGAAGTTGTAGCGTGTCTCTTTAGGTTGCTAGTGTTGCTGCCGCTAAGTCCACCTACCCCATATTTTGGGGGATGGTGTAGAAAGTCGGCAAGTCGGTTTTGCTTGCCAGGGAGTGCCCTGACCCTCTTTTGGGATGTGCTTTATGTGCAGTTAACAGGTTTGAAGTCTGACGACGTTAGCTTGGGAATCCCTCCGGCTTGGCTGGGCAGGGATATGGCGCCATCGCTTATCTTCAGGACTCTTAGTCCAATTTGCATCTTATCCGTAGCCGGATACTATTTTGCTTCCGCTGTCATTTGAATCTTTGTATTGTATATTTGTATCTTGACTCGTTCGAGTCGTTGTTGTATTATATATCTTCTATTGTATTTGTGGATGTATCGGAACTGTTGTAATGTTATCACAATTCCACCCACATAATGCGCATGTTTCGGCGTGCACATTATGTCTCGTGGGCGACCTAAAATCGTTATTATGCGGATTTCGGCGGGAACGCTTGAATCTACATAGTATCGATTTTAGGGCGTCACAGGAGCCAGGTCATCCTCCCCCAAGTCGGAGAGCTGAAAAAGAAGACAAGTGTTAATGGAACTCAAGATTAGCCAGCGAAGCTATCAAAAAGGGGCAAGGAGCAAGATATCTACCTCGAGGGGAGGGTTGTCGTGGGTGTGCATGGGCACGCCCTCCACCGCCTTCACCAACCCCGTCTTGACGAGGCTGCGGAGCCGGAAGGCCAGGTCGGCAACCGGCAATATCTCTTCGCTTACGCGGAGGGAGGCCGTGGTAGTAGGCGAATACTGACACATTTTGTGCGGGCTGTACCGCAGGGGGAGAATCTGCCGGCCGAGCCAGCAGATGACGGTGTCGACCCCGTCCAGCAGAGGGGGAGCCATCGTCCGTGTGAGGAATTCAATCCGCCTTTGAAAAAGGCGGAGTTCCTCCGTCAGGTTGGGCACCGCCTCGTCCCAGCATGGCCTAGGCATAGGCGGCGCGTTCACGAATTCCGGGAGCCAAATTGGCGGCCCGGAGCTTCCATGTCTTGGCAGTAAAAGAATGTGGAGGTCCAGCCATTGACAGATTCAAGATATGGTATCTTAGGATACCATTGGCGGCCCTGGCGGCAGTTGAAAGTGACACTGCCGCAGGTTGCCAGCCCGCCGTCCGGCACGGTCTGACGCCGGCAACGGAAACAATATCTGAAGAAGTCTAAGCTAGGCCTAATACCTAGGTAGCCCTCGAACAGAGCTGTGAAGCCGGCTAAGACTAAGATGCTATTAGGCGCTATGTTGTGGGGCTGGAGCCCGTAGTGATCTAAGACCTCGCTAAAAAAGGCGGAAGGCGGCAGCGCCATTCCCCTAACTAAGTGGGAGGTGAGGATTACCCGCTCCCCGGCTTTCGGAGCCGGGATGACATCTCCGAAGGCGGCCCTCCATTGGCAGTCTTCCCGAGTGGGGAGATAGCCGACGGCCTCCAAGTCTTGGAGGGCGTCTTCGTCGACTATGGAGGAAAGCCAGTAGCGGGACCCGAGGTCCGCCGCTTCCTCTTCCTCGTCGGTTGGAGCGCCTCTCGCCGCCGTCGCCACGGTGGAAGGTGGAGGAGCCAAGGAGACCGCCGCCGACGCGCGCGCGGTAGGAGTCTGAGAGGCGACGGTGGCGACATTGCCCGTCGCCGCCGTCGCGGGGCGAGATACCGCGCCGCCCATCGCTGCCACGAGTGCGGATTCGGTTGCCGGACCGCTGGACGCCGTAGAAGGAAGGTCTTGGCCGGTGTACATTGCCGTGCGCGGAGGTCGTCGGAGGAGAGTGCTCGCCGGAGTTCGCTCGGAGCGAGAAGCGGGAAAGTGGAAGACTAGAAGGCCGAGGAGAGCAAAGGCAGGGGGGCGAAAATGAACCGTTCGGTTCCCTATTTATAGGTCCAGGCGTTGCTCCCTGTGCAAACGGCGCTTTTAGTCGGACACGTGTCTAGCATCCGTTGCGGCGCATGATCGCACGATCTCCACGCCTCCTCTTTTCCCGCGGTTTGTGATCATGGCGAGATTCCCGCCTAGGCCGTTTTCAAACTGTCGTGAGCGGGCTAAGGGGAATCGGTCAAGAAGAATGCTCGGCGAAATTGCGGAGTAGCCATCTTTTCCCATGTTGGATAAAGGCGGCCGCGTGTCAATATCAAGACGCGCATGCCTCGTTGATTTTCAGAATGGTTCAAGTCCTGCAGCCGCCAATATTGGCAGATGAAGAATCAAGAAGAAGCCGGCGCCTGGAGAACTTCAACCTTTCTGGGGGCTAATGTTGGGGATATATCAACTAGGGGTATAACCAACATGGATCAATCCGGCTAGTCCAGGGTGGCCCAAGGGTGGTAAGGCTGAAGCCTGCCGGGCGGCCCAGATAGCTGACGTACAAGGAAGTAGGCGGACGGTCCAAGGAAGGCGGAAGGCCGAAGCCCATAAGGCCACCAAGCCTAAGACGGAAGGCGGCAACTAAGCCGGCTAGGTCTAGGACTCTGATTACTTGCCGGACAAGTACTTGCCTTGTACCCTGGGGTCTGGCCGCCTATATAAGCCGGCCACCAGAGAGCCTTTAGGGCACGCTTCAATATGCATCATACACATTGTAACCTGTTCACGGCTATTGCCTCATAGTGAATTATAGCAGCACGTAGGATCCCACCACCGCCGTGGGATCCGAAACTGGGTAAACTCGCCGTGTTCAATCCCGTCCTCGACGACACCAACCTTCTTCCCCACAATCCATACGTAGGCTAGAGGACCCCCGTCTCCTATCAATTATGCCGATACCACGACAATATGCTTGGTTCTTGAATGTTGCACCGGGTTGTAAGCAATCTTGATGGCACTTTCATTGTCACATAGAAGAGGCACTTTGTCGCAATCGACTCTGTATTCCTTTAAAGTTTGCCTCATCCACAGCAATTGAGTGCAACAACTTACGGCGGCAACATACTCGGCTTCGGCGGTGGAGAGAGATATACAATTTTGCTTCTTAGAAGACCAACTTAGAAGACCAACTTACCAAGAACAACTTACGGCGGCAACATACTCGGCTTCGGCTTCAGAGGTTGACTTCCTATCATCTTTATCTCCCGCCCAATCGGAATCCGTGTACCCACATAATGAGAAATGTGCATCCTTGGGGTACCACAATCTAATGGTTGGGGTCTAAGCCAAATATCTAAAGATTCTCTTGACCGCCATATCATGGCTTTCTTTAGGAGCCGCTTGATATCTTGCACACACTCCTACGGCTAGAAATATATCCGGTCTAGATGCACAGAGGTAAAGAAGATCCAATCATGGAGCGATATACCTTTTGATCCACATCCTTACCCTTGGGGTTGAGTTAAAGGTGGCATTTGGTTTGCATTGGGGTAGAGGCACCCTTCAGCTCAAGCAACCCATACTTCTTGAGCATGTCTTGAATGTACTTTGCTTGGTTGATGACGTTCCTTCCTTCAATTGTTTGATCTCAAATCCTAGGAAGAACTTCATCTCACCCATGATAGACATCTCAAACCTTTCAGTCATAAGCTTGGAGAATTCTTCGTTAAATGCTTTGTTAGTAGACCCAAATATAATGTCATCCACATATAATTGACAAATGAAAAACTCTCCTTTTACTTTCTTGGTAAAAAGGGTGGGGTCGATTTCCCCAACTTGGAACCCACGGCCTACAAGTAGTTCTCTAAGGTGCTCGTACCACGCACGTGGGGCTTGTTTAAGGCCATAGAGTGGCTTATCCAACTTGTAGACATCGTTCGGATGCTTGAGGTTCTCAAACCCTGGTGGTTGCTTAACATAAACAAGTTCATTTAGTGGACCATTAAGAAAAGCGGATTTAACATCCATTTGTTGCAACTTAAAGTTATGATGAGAGGCATAGGCAAGAAGAATACGAATTGACTCAAGTCGAGCCACGGGCGCGTAGGTTTCTCCAAAGTCAATGCCTTCAATTTGGGAGTAACCTTATGCCACCAATCTTGCCTTGTTCCACACCACCATTCCATGTTCATCTTGCTTGTTCTTGAATATCCACTTGGTGCCGATAACATTGCGGCAATCTTTGGGTCTTTCCACCAACTTCCACACCTTGTTGCGCTCGAAGTTATTGAGTTCTTCATTCATAGCATCAAGCCAATCTAATAGCTTCAAAGACTATCTTGGGTTCCACCATGGAGATGTGAGCTTGATGTTCACTAAATCTTGCAAGTTGTCTTCGGGTAGAGACCTTGCTTCTCACATCACCAAGTACCTTGTCAAGAGATAGAGCTCTTAATTCTTGTGAGGTACCAACCCTATTCAAGCGGCGGATCTCGATTTCCCTCCTTGTGGTGGGAGGGATCGCTTGATCATCTTGATCATTCATGTCTCCGCCTTGACTGAGTTGATTGCCCTGATCAACAAAAGGTGTGAATGATGAAGGAGGAGATTGATCTTGTCCTTGGGGAGAACTGCCTCCCGGAATATCCTTGGTGCCGGAAGTTCCGGCCTGGGGTGCCGGAAGTTCCGGTGTGGGCACCGAAGTTCCGGACCAATGACCAGAAGTTCCGGTGCACCGGAAACTTCAGGGGTAGTTGGAGTTTCTTGAACTTCTTCTCGTTGAGGCGTGTTGGGCACGACGTTGTTGTCGGGGGTTTCTTGTGAGTTAGTAGACGCTGCTTGCCCAGAGCTTGAACCTTGTTGTGCAACCTCATAGTAGAGTTCGACGGGGCGGTGGACGCCCAACCCCATCGTTCAGATAGCCTCTTGAGTTTGATCGTCACCTACATCGGAAACACCACATTGCTCCACAAGGGAGCCATCATTCTCCTCGAACACCACACTACAAGTTTCTATGATAATGCGCGAGGCCTTGTCATAGACTCTATAAGTATGGGATTCAGAACCGTAGCCCACAAACGTCCCTTCAAGAGACTTAGAATCAAACTTGCCCAAACGGACACCTTTGATGAGATAGAAACATTTACAACCAAAAACTCGAAAGTAAGAGATATTGGGCTTGTTCCCGGTAAGAACTTCATAAGGTGTCTTCATGAGTCCTTTGCGAAAGAAGAGCCGGTTGGATGAATGGCAAGCGGTGTTGACGGCTTCGGCCCAAAAGTTGTGAGGGGACTTGAACTCGGCCATCATCGACCTTGCCATCTCAATAAGTGTGCGGTTCTTCCTTTCGGCTACACCATTTTGTTGGGGAGTATAAAAAGCGGAATATTGATGCCGAATCCCTTCTTCACTAAGGAACTCGTTCAAGGTGTAGTTCTTCAACTCGGAACCATGGTCACTTCTTATCACCAAGATAGGGATATTGTGTTGACGTTGAGCTTCATTGGAGAAGTCGATGATAGTTTGTTGAGTCTCCACCTTCGACTTTAAGAAGAAAACCCATGTGTATCTTGAATAGTCATCAACAATCACCAAGCAATATTTCTTGCCACCAAGACTAGCTTCCGGAATGGGACCAAAGAGGTCAACATGGAGAAGCTCCAAAACCCTTGTTGATGAAATGATGGTCTTGCTTGGATGGTGAATGTCATGCATTTTTCCTTCAACACAAGCCCTACACATTCGATCCTTCGAGAAAGAAACATGGTCTTCTAGTCCTAGGATATGGCCACCCTTGTGGAGACTTTGCAAAGTCCTCATGTTTACATGGGCTAGTCGGCGATGCCAAAGCCAACCCAAGTCCGCCTTAGCGAATAGGCACATTGCATGGGAAGTGGTGACTCCGTAGAAGTCAACCACATAGAGCCCATTCTCAATATACCCAACGAAAGACACATTGAGAGACTTGCTCCGCATAAGGATAACCATTTCCTTTTCGA
This sequence comes from Poa annua, assembly GCA_026929855.1. Classification (NCBI taxonomy): domain Eukaryota; kingdom Viridiplantae; phylum Streptophyta; class Magnoliopsida; order Poales; family Poaceae; genus Poa; species Poa annua. The sequence goes on from CM049426.1 coordinate 35,687,203, forward strand.
AGACAACGGTATAACCCAAACAAGTTAAAGAATGGACCGAGATCAAGTTGAAACCTAGGGACTCGACAAGCAAGACATTCACAAGTGTGATGTCCGGTGCCACTACCACCTTGTCGAACCCTATTACCTTAGACTTTGAATTGTCACCATATGTAACGGTCATTTGATCATCATTAGGCTTCAACTCAGTTACAATCTCCTTGCTTCCGGTCATATGACTAGTGCACCCACTATCAATTATCCATTTCGATCCTCCGGAAGCAAGGCCCTACACACAATCAATTCTTTGATTTAGGTACCCATTTTGCAATGGGTGCCTTTTGGTTAGCAACAAGGGTCTTTGGGACCCAAATAGCATATTCAATATAGATATCAAAAGGACCAATGTATCTAGCAGACATTCCCATAATAATCAACATAGAAAGCATAATTGGGGTTAGATATGCCCGCAAAGTCATCACGAGTGGGAGTGCCCCTTGTGACATTTCCACTCGCAATGTCATCTTTCTTGGCTTGTGCGGGCTTGGCCTTCTTCTTGATCTTCTTCTTCTCCTTAGCAACATAGCCTAGACCTTCTTTACCCTTATGTGGAACTCGCTCATGAAGAGGAGTAGTGATTGTTCCCTTACCTCTATCAAGAGAGGTCTTGGACTTGGTTACCATGGAGGGGACAAACAAAACTGTCGGCCCAGTGGGAATTGGGGTATGGCGAGAGCCCATTCCCCCCTCGGGCCTCGCACACTGGCCAGTCATACGAAACGGCTAACGACCAGGCATCAACGCCTAGCGGGACCCTCGAGAGGCAACTCCCCTCGAGGGCCTGAAGTGGAAGTGTTGCCCTCAAGGGATCCCTCGCCTCAGGGGACCCTCCCGAGGTGACATCTCGCCTCGAGGGAGTCCCGCAGGAATCTCCCCACAGGCCTCCCCGCGCCTGTAGGTAAACGTTGCGGCCAAGGAAGTACGGCAAGACGCAGATGGCCCTTGCCACGCCCACGTGGTGACGCAAGCACCCCCGTTGCCGTTTTGGTGATAAAGGAGTCAATAAAGCGGCTCCGCCTTCTACGCAACTGCCAGGACCTTCTACTCTGACGATAAAGCGGGTGGACGGTGCAACCCTCCAACGGAGACCGTCATCGCGGGCTCCACCTCAGAGACTGCCCTCTCTGCGGGCAGTACAACACGGTCGGCCGCCTGTCGGCCACCGCGCCCACCTTTACCAACAATGGACCGCGTCCATAGACAAACGGACCGCGGTGCACTCCGACTCCACCATGCCTCTGCCGTGTGGGAGTCACCTTGAAGGCCAAGCCGTAGGAGAGCGCCAGAGGGGCCTACAAAAGGACAAGACATCCATCATAGCACGGGTCGGCTCTTTGCGTGCTACAACCCTTGTAAACCCTAGCAACTCTTGTTAGGATAGCCTTGAGCCGGAGGAGGAAGAAGACCATCGCTTCCCTCCCCAGGCAAGAACTGCCTCAAGGGGGCCTCCGGCGAACTCCACTCTACTATAACCTCCATCATCTAATACAGACAAGCAGGAGTAGCGGTCTTACCTCCTCACGAGGTCCGTGAACCTGGTAAAGACTGGTGTCTATCTCTGTCGTGAGCGTGTCGTCTTCGGGTCCGGCGAGCAACGTCGCGGAGCCCCTCGAGGGTCTTGACCTCCGTGTTCAACCCCCTTCACGAACTACTCTTCAGGAACTCACTACCCCCGATTCTTGGGAGTCATAACCCGACACCCCATCAAGCTCACGTTCCTGGCGCCGTCGAAGGTGGCCTTGCCCCAGTGGGAGTTCTTCACCGGGGGCTCGTCGGGGACCTCGAGGAAGGCGCAGGGACGCTCCACCCCAACAAAAAACCACTTCTGACGGAAGTCGTCTACTTTATTCGTCACTGAAGTGATGACCTTTCCATCGCTCCAAGACATGTGGATGTAGACGCTCCCCATGCCGTCGACGATGCGGAACGAGACGCACCCATAGCGCTCGTTCTTCGCCGTGTTCCAAAGCGCGTAGAAGCACCGGAACAGCCCCACCGTGGGCTCCAGGCCTAGGTACGCCTCGCAGAGGTAGGCGAAGACGGCGAGGATGAGGACGGAGTTGAGGTGCAGGTGCATCAGCTGCACCTGCTAGAATGCCAGCACCGCCTCCAGGAACAGCGAGAAGGGCGACACCAGTCCTGCAACAAGACAATGCTGGAAGATCGGGAAGATCCCGCGTGGACGCTTCCGGCGCGCCACGGGCTTCAGGGCAGTGGCGCCGTGCTCGTTCGTCCGGTCCGCCACCAGGTACCGGACCTTGTCGAGCGCTCTCTCGTTGACGCGCACGCCCAGCAGCGCCGCACCCACAACGGTCTCAGGGGCCTCCGCCTGGGAGGAAGACCCCGCGGCGGCCTTGCCCTTGCTCTTGAGTGGGCTCATCGTCGGGGGCGCGAAAGGTTGAAGGAGACGGAGAAGCGAGAATCGCAGGAGAGAGCGGAGGCGGAGAGCTCTGGGAAGCGGAAACTTCTGCGAGAAGAATTGGAAACGGTAACGCCTCCCTGTGGCCTCGCTCGGGCTTCATGTCATCTCGAGGAGCAGTGTAGTGCCCATGCTTATGAAAGCAATGGCACATATGAATAATGTAAAGACTTGGATCACATAAGTCTCACATTCTCCAATAAGATGTAATATCACAGTACAATGTCATAATTTATTACAGAACGAGACGAATGATCCAAAAACAAATATCCTTACAACTTAGCATAGCGGAAATGCTAGCTGAATAAATAGTTCACACTTTATTGCAGAGTTCAAACGCAATCCTAAAGGTAGCATGGAGCTACATCTTCTCCATGAAGCCACTGGCAAATCATGTTGGTTGTAGCTCGAAGACGACCCCCTTACTCCTCATTCGGACATTTTGCAAGGTTTAATTGCAGCCCAACTATAAAGGGTCAGCACAATTGAATTGTGGTGGCAAGTGACTTTAATTCCTAATGTTCTATTATACTATAACTATATGCTTATTTTGGCTGGTGGAGCTCAAGGCTATTGCGCAAAGCAAATTTTCTCCTATTTTTGATAAAACAATTTTCTTAAATCAATATCTTCTCCTTCAGAGACAATTCTCGAGACAAGTCCATGTCTCCTACCCATGTTCATCCAACAAAGTTTTATTAAGAAATTTGAGATGAGGAGATTTTCAGAACACAGCCTTGTGTAGTTACTCAAATTGTCCGATGTCGGGGACACGGCTAAGATCTTAGGTTTTAACTCTCGAGAGGGTGTGCACTTTCACCATTAGACTCAATCAACCCAAACTATCCTCTACACTCCTTTAGTGAGAAGGAAAAGGAGAAGATCAAGACGAGACTTTTCAGAAGTTGCTTTCCCATGATCATACTAAGAGATTACCACCATCCTATCAACTCTACCACCATCAATCTCTTGACCCAGGTCCACATCAACTTATTCCAGCAAGACAGAGCCCATATTGACCAATGGTTGCACGATAAGCAACTAGACTCAGTGTAAACTTAAATCTCATAGCCCTGGGTGGCCTACCACAAGTGAGCAACTCAGGTTAACACCGCATATCATGGCCCCAGGTAAGTAGAAACTACCCTGGGCGAAGACAACCATGACACATGGCCCTGAGAAGCCACTCAACTTGAAACCTCCTCGATCGACCCAATCCACCCATGCGTTCAATTAATTCAGTGGAAATTTTCATGTATCACATCAACCATAAAACAATCATTTTTGCAGCAGTTGCTTCCACTAAATTATAATAGGGGTCTAATCTGGAATTTCTAAAGGGAAACCTAAAAGGTTTGCATAGCATACTACAATCTCCCAAAATCCTATCATGCATACTACTTTTGCAAATACTGTTTGAAAACACTAGATATGCAATAGAATAAAATAGTAGGTATTTTATGAAGTCACTTGCCTTGGCAGCAGGAGGGGCAGGCACAACAAGAATAGCAATCACAAGCAGGTCCTTCCTCTCCTTCACAATCTAGCACAAGCAATACATACAAATAAATATCCACACAAAATTTCACACACCAAATAAAAGATGTATGCATGCATGGTATGCCATGTGTAGAATTAGACACACTTATCCATGATTTATATTCTCTGGTATTAAATGCATGAGATGCAATTTCTAGGAATTTCTCAATTCACTTAACAATCTATTAATTGAAAACAAAATAACCAAAACTTAGATTATAACATTACAACTTTTATTGTTCTAAGAAAGTTTTCAAATAAGACATATATTAATATTTCTGTGTAGATGTTGTTAACCTAAACCTAAAACAATTGAGTTTATTTGTAAAACATTTTTATTATTTAAGTTATGGATTTAATAGCCGAATTACTCCTCGGATGATCTTATGAATTATTATTTAACAAAAGCAAAAACAAATGATGTAGAATTAAACTACTCTAGCAGGGCTATCCGTGGATATAAAGTTCATAGAATTTGGGCTTACAGAACATAAGTTATGAATTTTCTAAGTTTTGCATATTTTTCTGTTTTATTTATAAAATTCCTGCGAAAAAGAAATTAAGGGGCTACGTGGCGCGATCCTATTGGACGATAACGGTTCGCGCGGATCGTGGACGAGAGCCATCCGATTTAAATGAGATCGGACGCACGGGATCGTTTGGATCTAGATTCGTTGGATCTAGATCCAACGGCGTGGGACGCCCGGCCGAACCGAGCGGCGCGCGGGTCGCCGGAAGGCTCGCCGGCGGTGGCGCCCGCGGCGGCGGCGCGTAGGGCTTGACATTTCCCGCATGAAAACGCAGCCCCAGGACGAACGGGTCTTACATAAATGACGCGGAGGAGGAGGTGAGGTCGATGGCGCGGCGGCGGCGTCGAATCTCTTCCCCTTTCCTCGTCGGAGATGGTGGCCGGCGGCGGAGCACTTCGGTCGCGGTCGATTTCGGCGTTCGGCTGCGCAATGGAGCAAGCGAGGGGCTCAGCGGAGGCTCAAGAGGATGGGGAAGCGAGGGGGAGACTCGGTGGCGCTCGAGGAGCTCGGTGTTTACCGCACTCGCGAAAAAGTCCGGCGGCAATGGCGGCGACGGCGAGCTCGATTCCGAGCAGCCCGACGGCGGAGAGGTAGGGTTTTGGGGGGGGGGGTCGGAGGCGGCTTCGAGGGGTATAAATAGGAGGGGGCAGGGGCGCTAAACGCGGCGGGAAACGGCCGGAAACGGCTCGGACTCGGTCTCCATCTACGGCGTGATCTCCGGACGGAGGTGGAAGACGGCTGACAGGTGGGGCCCACCTGTCAGCGAGAGGGGAGCGACGCGCGCGCGGGAGCGGGCCGATGGGCTGTTATCGAACGCGCGCGCGGTGGATAGCGTCTGGGCCGGCCCGGAAACATTTTTTTTTAAATTAAATAAAAACTGTTTTTCAAATCTGATTTACTAAATGATTTTTAAACCTATTCAAAACATTTCAGAAAAATTCATAAAAATATATTTTGGAAAGGTTATTTAAATTAGCAATTTTTAATAATACACTTACCCATTATATAATTTGGAAAAATTATATTTATTAAGTAAGTTTAAATAAACACTTAATGGGATTAAACAATATTTAAACTCATAATTGAATTTTTATTTAGTATTTATGTGATTAAAAGTTAATCCTATATGATGAATGATGTATGAATGCAAAGTTTTAAATTTTAGCAAAATTGGGATGTTACAAACCTAACCCCCTTAAGATGAATCTCGTCCTCGAGATTCGGTTTGGCCTTCAAAAAGATGTGGGTGTTCTTCCCGAAGATCATCCTCCCGTTCCCAAGTTGCTTCTTCTTCGGTATGGTGGTTCCACTGGACCTTAAAAAATTTGATAGTCTTGGTTCGTGTGATCCTTTCTGCCATCTCCAAGATTTTGATTGGCTTCTCTTCATACGTCAGGTCACTTTCCAACTGAACTTCTTCTAATGGCACTGCATCCCGTAGTGGGGTTTCTGTCATCTCTGGGTGACACTTCTTCAATTGGCTCACGTGGAAGACATTGTGAACTGCTCACAGAACTTCCAGCAATTCTAACTCAGATGCTACTTCTCCCTTGCAGGAAAGAATCTTAAAGGGGCCGATGAATTGAGGTGCAAGTTTACCCTTGATCCCGAACCTCTTCACACCACGCATTTGTGACACTCTTAAATAAGCCCTGTCACCTATCTCATATGTGATTTCTCTCCTTTTGGAATCTGCATAGCTTTTCTGCCTGGACTGCGCGATCTTCAATCTGTCCTTGATTATTCGAACCTTCTCTTCAGCTTCCTGGATTATATCAGGTCCAAATAAACTTCGCTCTCCCACACCGTTCCAGAGTAGTGGTGTGGTGCATTTCCTACCATAAAGTGCCTCAAACGGCGACATCTCTATACTTGCTTGGTAGCTGTTGTTATAGGAAAATTCTGCGTATGGAAAATTATCATCCCAACTAGACTTGTAGTCCAAAGCACATGACCTCAGCATATCTTCTAAAATTTGGTTTACTCTTTCCGTCTGTCCATCCGTTTGTGGATGAAATGTTGTACTGAACTCTAATCCCGTACCCAATGATTCATGTAGTTGTTTCCAGAAATGCGAGGTGAATTGGGTACCTCTGTCAGACACAATCCTCTGGGGAATACCATGAAGGCATACAATTCTCCTCATGTAAATCTCTCCCAACTTAGCACTTGAGTAGGTAGTCTTTACTGGCACAAAATGGGCCACCTTTGTCAAACGATCCACTATTATCCAGATCGAATCATACCCGATCTGGTACGCGGTAACCCAGTAATGAAATCCATACCTATCTGTTCCCATTTCAATCCGGTATAGGTAAAGGTTGCAACAATCCTGCTGGCTTCTGATGCTCCGCCTTTACTCGACTACATACATCGCACTTAGCTATATATTCCGCGATGTCTCTCTTCAGGTTATTCCACCAAATCTTTCCTTTACATCCATGTACATCTTGGTGTTTCCCGGGTGTATGGAATAAGGCGAGTTATGTGCTTCTTGCAGAATCAACTTTCTAAGATCCTCATCTTGCGGCACGCAGATGCGTTTCTCAAACCACAAGGTGCCTTGCTCATCCATTCAAAAACCCTTGGCCTTTCCTTCGCTCAGGTTGACCTTGATTTCATCCATTATTTTGTCTCCCTTCTGGCCTTCCCGAATCTTATCCATTAACAACGGTTGTACGTCCAGTGTTGCGAGGAATCCTTCGGGTACTACCTCTAATCTGAGGTCCTTAAATGCTCTACTTAAATCCTCGGGCAATTCTCCCGCTGTCAGTCCATTTACGTGGACCTTACGGCTCAAAGCGTCAGCCACCACATTAGCCTTTCCTGGGTGATATTGCAAACTCATATCATAGTCCTTAATAAGTTCCAGACATCTTCTTTGCCTCATATTCAATTCCTTCTGGGTGAAAATATATTTCAGCCTTGTGTGATCCGTGAATACTTCACAACGCTTTCCCAAAAGATAGGGTCTCCACGTCTTTAACGCATGCACTACTGATGCTAACTCCAGATCGTGAGTGGGATAGTTGACCTCATGTTTCTTAAGTTGTCTAGAAGCATATGAAACCACTTTCCCTTCTTGCATTAGGACACTTCCTAGTCCATGGTGCGAGGCATCACAATATACTTGGAATTCCTTCTCTATATCTGGCAAACATAAAACAGGTGCTGACACCAGCCGTTTCTTCAGTTCGTGGAAACTTATTTCACATTCTTCAGTGCACTTGAATTTGACTTCCTTTTTCAGTAGTGAAGTCAATGGTTTGGCAAGTTTGGAGAAGTTCTCAATAAATCTTCTATAATAACCTGCCAGTCCAAGGAAACTATGGATGTCTGCCACATTCTTGGGTACTTCCCATTTTGTCACAGCTGACACCTTTTCTGGGTCTACTGCTATTCCATTTTTCGACACAACGTGTCCTAGCAAACCAACTTCTTCTAGCCAGAATTCACACTTGCTAAATTTGGCATACAGCTTATGTTCTCTAAGTCTCTGTAATATCATGTGCAAGTGTTCTTCATGTTCCTCCTGACTTTTGGAGTAAATCAGGATATCATCAATGAACACCACAACAAACTTATCCAGAAAGTCCATAAACACTTTGTTCATCATGTTCATGAAGTATGCCGGTGCATTGGTTAAACCAAACGGCATTACGGTGTACTCATATAATCCATATCTAGTAGTGAAGGCAGTTTTTGGTATATCTAGTTCTCTTACTTTCATTTGAAAGTATCCTGATCGCAAATCGATCTTAGAGAATACCGAAGCACCCTCTAGCTGGTCGAAAAGCTCGTTAATTTTCGGTAGCGGGTACTTGTTCTTGATCGTCACCTCGTTTATTGCTCGATAATCCGTGACTAGCCTTTGAGTACTATCCTTTTTCTCTACAAACAGAATGGGTGCTCCCCAAGGTGATGAACTTGGGCGGATGAATCCTTTCTGTAGGTGCTCCTCTAACTGCTTCTTTAGTTCTTTCAATTCAGCTACGGCCATTGGATATGGTCTCTTGGCTATGGGTCCCGTTCCGGGAACCAGATCTATAAGAAATTCAACATCCCTATCGGGTGACATTCCCGGTAGTTCTTCGGGGAAAACATCAGGGTAATCTCTTACCACACGAACGTCTCCCATGCTAACCCCCTTAAGAGAATTTAGCTTAACTTTCTTAAATTCAAATTTGGATTTGTATGTGATCTTCTTCTTCTCGGGAGTGGTGAGTGTAATGGATCTAATCGCACAATCCAATACTCCTTCAAACTTGGCCAACCAATCCATACCGAGTATAACATCCAGACCCTGGGTCTCTAATATTATCAGGTTTACCGGAAAGGAGTGTTTACCAATTTCTAAACTCAAATTTTGACAATCGGTTTGTGCGAGCATTTCCCCCCCTAGGGAACTCACCCTAACCGGATTTAGCAGGCTTGTAGTAGTAAGTTTGTTTTTATTAACAAAAGATCTTGAGATGAATGAGTGGGATGCTCCAGTATCGAACAAGACTAATGCTGGAAAGGTATGTAGTAGGAACGTACCAATCACTGCATCCGGTTCATTCTGCACTTCTTCCACATCAAGATGATTCACCTGTGCCTTCTGGAAAGGATTAGGCTTTGATGCTTCCGGCGCCTTCTTCTTCTCTGGGCAGTCTGTTGAGTAATGTCCCTTGTTCCCACACTTGTAGCAAGTCACTTGACTAATATCTCGTTTAGGTTCATTGCTGTGACGGTGTTGCTCTTTTCCACTATTGTTCCCATTGAACGGGTGGTTGTGTCCACTACCACCCTGTCCATTTCCTCTGTATCCGGAATTTCCTACTTTATGGATATGACCATTATGGTTGTGGCCACTTCCACTCTTGTGACTGTGGTGACCCCCACTGTTCTCAGGAACGTATGGTTTCTTCTGCATCAGATTAGTGTTGTACTTATTGGCGCTGAACTTCCTTTTTCTATTCTCCTCCTTCTTCATGTTGCTGTCCAGAGTAATGGCCTGATCAAGAAGGTCCTGATAATTGGGAGCATAGGCCACAGACAATGGTATTTTCAGCTCACCATTGAGTCCATTCAGAAACTTATACTTCCTCTTTGCATCGGTGTCTACATCCCCTGGGGCATAGCGTGAGAGGGAATTGAAGTCCTCCATGTACTCCCTCAGAGCACGATTTCCCTGTCTCAGGGTACGGAACTCATCCCTTTTCAGATTCATGATCCAGTTGAGATGTGAGCATTGCGGAAACCTTCTTTGAAGATCTCCCAGGTAAGCCCTTCAAGTGGGTGAGTAATCTGATATGTTTCCCACCACTGTGCCGCTGGTCCCTCCAGTAGATGGGAAGTGAACCTTATTTTCTCCAATTCCGTACACTCGCAAGTAACTAGATCCTTGTTCACAGAGCGTAGCCAATCATCGGCTACGATTGGTTCAGTAGCTGTGGAGAATTTGTTGGGTCTGAGCCTCAAGAACCTAGCAAGGCGGTCAACTTGGGGTGGGGGTGGTGGTGGCGGCGGTGGAGGGGGTGGTGGATTGTTTTGGTTTGCCATGAACTGAGCCATCATGGTCATCAACTGTGTCTGGGCTGCCATCATTTGTTGCATCATTTCGTTGGCATTGTTGTTGTCAGGATCACGACGTGGAGGCATCTCTATGGTGTGGGCATAGGTAAGTAGTGATAGAAAGAGACTACAAAGGAAAAAATCTACCCATGCACATCAACACACTTCACAGAAAGATAACAAACAACAAATAAACAGACACACCCGAAGTATTTTATAAATTCGATATTTTAGAGACTTGCAAACCAAGCTAGGACATGGTTTTCAAGGTACTGCCTCACCACAAATTGGTGGGTCAATACAACTTCGATGAGGTAAGGAGAAATACTCGTAAGGTAAGGATAGCTGGTGGTCTTACTAATCAAATTTTGAAACTCCTTATGTATTTGCGGGTGTTCCCACACTTGCGCTTCTTGACACCTGTGGCTTCCTTGGGAGTGTCCTCATCGGGATAGGTTAACACTAGGGGCTCTGGGGCGTCAGGGGGGTGATTCTTCTCTACCTGAAGTTCCATTTGGCTTAGTTGTTCACACAAATGAGCACACTGAGCCTGCAATGCCAAAATGTGGGCATCCTTCTGCGCAATCCTATCATCTTGCAGGTAAATCTTGTTTTCCAGTTCCTTGTTCTCCTTCGTTAGCACCTGAACTTCTACACGAAGAATATCCTTCTCTTCTTCTAAGCTTTCCTTAACGTGACGGTGGACGCGCCTTAAATCTGCCATGTAGAAGATCTCTTGTCCCAGAAGTATATCCACGTTATGGCAATGAGCTCCAAGGTCTCCATGATGCTTCTCGTTCATACCCCTAAGTGAGGGTTGAACGGGTTGTCCAATGCTATCCCTCCTGGCAAAGTGTCGAAAGACGGAGTTGGGCTTGATCTCGTCATAGAATTGCTCAATGATGCGGGACAAGGTCTCCAGCATCGCCATCTCCACTCCATTCTTCCAGGTGGGGTATCTAGATCGGAAACGGATCAGCTGCGATCCAGGAGGATCAAGAAGAGGGAGAACTTCTGACTCGATCTTCTAGCGTCCTTCAGGGTAATCTTCTGACATAATTTCTTTGCCCCTGAAGACTAGCGGCGTCAACCTCAGGGTTCTGGAAATACTGAGGAGCTGGTCACTGAAGTAGTACTGGTCTCCTTTCTGCGGGGATAACTCTTGGGTGAAGTTCTTCATCTACAAGAATTTTGAAGGGATAAGAAATAAGGAGATGCAACGAAATAAGAATGAAGAAGGTAAGGAACATATTATAAGGAAAGAAGTATGGTATTTCGAATTTTATTAATTATAAATATTTATTTTAGGGTTTGTATCCAATCCTATGGGTTTCGAGCCTACGGGCAACATTCGTGCTCTGATACCATCTGTAGTGCCCATGCTTATTAAAGCAATGGCACATATGAATAATGTAAAGACTTGGATCACATAAGTCTCACATTCTCCAATAAGATGTAATATCACAGTACAATGTCATAATTAATTACAGAACGAGACGAATGATCCAAAAACAAATATCCTTACAACTTAGCATAGCCGAATGCTAGCTGAATAAATAGTTCACACTTTATTTCAGAGTTCAAACGCAATCCTAAAGGTAGCATGGAGCTACGTCTTCTCCATGAAGCCACTGGCAAATTATGTTGGTTGTAGCTCGAAGACGACCCCCTTACTCCTCATTCGGACATTCTGCAAGGTTTAATTGCAGCCCAGCTATAAAGGGTCAGCACAATTGAATTGTGGTGGCAAGTGACTTTAATTCCTAATGTTCTATTATACTATAACTATATGCTTATTTTGGCTGGTGGAGCTCAAGGCTACTGCACAAAGCAAATTTTCTCCTTTTTTTGATAACACAATTTTCTTAAATCAATATCTTCTCCTTCAGAGACAATTCTCGAGACAAGTCCATATCTCCTACCCATGTTCATCCAACAAAGTTTTATTAAGAAATTTGAGATGAGGAGATTTTCAGAACACAGCCTTGTGTAGTTACTCAAATTGTCCGATGCCGGGGATCTTAGGTTTTAACTCTCGAGAGGGTGTGCACTTTCACCATTAGACTCAATCAACCCAAACTATCCTCTACACTCCTTTAGTGAGAAGGAAAAGGAGAAGATCAAGACGAGACTTTTCAGAAGTTGCTTTCCCATGATCATACTAAGAGATTACCACCATCCTATCAACTCTACCACCATCAATCTCTTGACCCAGGTCCACATCAACTTACTCCATCAAGAGAGAGCCCATATTGACCAATGGTTGCACGATAAGCAACTAGACTCAGTGTAAACTTAAATCTCATAGCCCTGGGTGGCCTACCACAAGTGAGCAACTCAGGTTAACACCGCATATCATGGCCCCAGGTAAGTAGAAACTACCCTGGGCGAAGACAACCATGACACATGGCCCTGAGAAGCCACTCAACTTGAAACCTCCTCGATCGACCCAATCCACCCAGGCGTTAAATTAATTTAGTGAAAATTTTCATTTATCACATCAATCATAAAACAATCATTTTTGCAGCAGTTGCTTCCACTAAATTATAATAGGGGTCTAATCTGGAATTTCTAAGGGGAAACCTAAAAGGTTTGCATAGCATACTACAATCTCCCAAAATCCTATCATGCATACTACTTTTGCAAATACTGTTTGAAAACACTAGATATGCAATAGAATAAAATAGTAGGTATTTTATGAAGTCACTTGCCTTGGCAGCAGGAGGGGCAGGCACAACAAGAATAGCAATCACAAGCAGGTCCTTCCTCTCCTTCACAATCTAGCTCAAGCAATACATACAAATAAATATCCACACAAAATTTCACACACCAAATAAAAGATGTATGCATGCATGGTATGCCATGTGTAGAATTAGACACACTTATCCATGATTTATATTCTCTGGTATTAAATGCATGAGATGCAATTTATAAGAATTTCTCAATTCACTTAACAATTTATTAATTGAAAACAAAATAACCAAAACTTAGATTATAACATTACAACTTTTATTGTTCTAAGAAAGTTTTCAAATAAGACATATATTAATATTCCTGGGCAGATGTTGTTAACCTAAACCTAAAACAATTGAGTTTATTTGTAAAACATTTTTATTATTTAAGTTATGGATTTAATAGCCGAATTACTCCTAGGATGATCTTATGAATTATTATTTAACAAAAGCAAAAACAAATGATGTAGAATTAAACTACTCTAGCAGGGCTATCCGTGGATATAAAGTTCATTGAATTTGGACTTACAGAACATAAGTTATGAATTTTCTAAGTTTTGCATATTTTTCTGTTTTATTTATAAAATTCCTGCGAAAAAGAAATTAAGGGGCTACGTGGCGCGATCCTATTGGACGATAACGGTTCGCGCGGATCGTGGACGAGAGCCGTCCGATTTAAATGAGATCGGACGCACGGGATCGTTTGGATCTAGATCCGTTGGATCTAGATCCAACGGCGTGGGACGCCCGGCCGAACCGAGCGGCGCGCGGGTCGCCGGAAAGCTCGCCGGCGGTGGCGCATGAAAACGCAGCCCCAGGACGAACGGGTCTTACCAAAATGACGCGGAGGAGGAGGTGAGGTCGATGGCGCGGCGGCGGCGTCGAATTTGTTCCCCTTTCGTCGTCGGAGATGGTGGCCGGCGGCGGAGCACTTCGGTCGCGGTCGATTTCGGCGTTCGGCTGCGCAATGGAGCAAGCGAGGGGCTTAGCGGAGGCGCAAGAGGATGGGGAAGCGAGGGGGAGACTCGGTGGCGCTCGAGGAGGTCGGTGCTTACCGCACTCGCGAAAAAGTCCGGCGGCAATGGCGGCGACGGCGAGCTCGATTCCGAGCAGCCCGACGGCGGAGAGGTAGGGTTTTGGGGGGAGGGGGTTCGGAGGCGGCTTCGAGGGGTATAAATAGGAGGGGGCAGGGGCGCTAGACGCGGCGGGAAACGGCCGGAAACGGCTCGGACTCGGTCTCCATCTCCGGCGTGATCTCCGGACGGAGGTGGAAGACGGCTGACAGGTGGGGCCCACCTGTCAGCGAGAGGGGAGCGACGCGCGCGCGGGAGCGGGCCGATGGGCTGTTATCGAACGCGCGCGCGGTGGATAGCGTCTGGGCCGGCCCGGAAACAAATTTTTTTAAAATTAAAAAAAAACTGTTTTTCAAATCTGATTTACTAAATGATTTTTAAACCTATTCAAAACATTTCAGAAAAATTCATAAAAATATATTTTGGAAAGGTTATTTAAATTAGCAATTTTTAATAATACACTTACCCATTATATGATTTGGAAAAATTATATTTATTAAGTAAATTTAAATAAACACTTAATGGGATTAAACAATATTTAAACTCATAATTGAATTTTTATTTAGTATTTATGTGATTAAAAGTTAATCCTATATGATGAATGATGAATTAATGCAAAGTTTTAAATTTTAGCAAAATTGGGATGTTACAAGCAGTTACCGGGGCGTGGTGGGACCCCCCATGACTCGCACACCGAATCGTGCGAGGCCGTTATTCGTCCAGGTGCCGCGTGGCTCGGGCCGACGGAGCACTAAGGGCCCACGACGCTTCGCCTGAGCCCATGGGCTCAACCGTGCCCATCATGGGCCCGGGGGCTACTGTCGGCCCAGTGGGAGCTGGGGTATGGCGAGAGCCCATTTCCCCTCAGGCCTCGCACACTGGCCAATCAGACGAAACGGCTAAGGACCAGGCATCACCGCCTGGCGGGATCCTCGAGAGGCAACTCCCATCGAGGGCCTGAAGTGGAAGCGTTGCCCTCAAGGGATCCCTCGCCTCAAGGGACCCTCCCGAGGTGACAGCTCGCCTCGAGGGAGTCCCGCAGGAATCTCCCCACGGGCCTCCCCGCGCCTGTAGGGAAACGTTGCGGCCAAGGAAGTACGGCAATACGCAGATGGCCCTTGCCACGCCCATGTGGTGACGCAAGCACCCCCGTTGCCGTTTTGGTAATAAAGGGGTCAATAAAGCGGCTCCGCCTGCTACGCAACTGCCAGGACCTTCTACTCTGACAATAAAGCAGGTGGACGACGCAACCCTCCAACGGAGACCATCATCGCGGGCTCCACCTCAGAGACTGCCCTCTCTGCGGGCAGTACAGCACGGTCGGCCGCCTGTCGGCCACCACGCCCACCTTTACCTACAATGGACTGCGTCAATGGACAAACGGACCATGGTGGAATCCTACTCCACCATGCCTCTGCCGTGTGGGAGCCAACTTGAAGGCCAAGCCGTAGGAGAGCGCCTGAGGGGCCTATAAAAGGTACAAGACATCCATCGTAGCACGGGTCGGCTCTTTGCGTGCTACAACCCTTGTAAACCCTAGCAACTCTTGTTAGGATAGCCTTGGGCCGGAGGAGGAAGAAGACCATCGCTTCCCTCCCCAGGCAAGAACTGCCTCAAGGGGGCCTCCGGCGAACTCCACTCTAATGTAACCTCCATCATCTAATACAGACAAGCAGGAGTAGCGGTCTTACCTCCTCACGAGGGCCGTGAACCTGGGTAAAGACTGGTGTATATCTCTGTCGTGAGCGTGTCGTCTTCGGGTCCGGCGAGCAACGTCGCGGAGCCCCTCGATGGTCTTGACCTCTTTGTTCAACCCCCTTCAAGAACTACTCTTCAGGAACTGACTACCCCAGATTCTTGGGATTCATAACCCGACACCCCATCAAGCTCACGTTCCTGGCGCCTTCGAAGGTGGCCTTGCCCCAGTGGGAGTTCTTCACCGGGGGCTCGTCGGGGATCTCGAGGAAGGCGCAGGGACGCTCCACCCCAACAAAAAACCACTTCTGACGAAAGTCGTCTACCTTATTCGTCACTGAAGTGATGGCCTTGCCCTCGCTCCAAGACATGGGGATGTAGACGCTCCACATGCCGTCGACGATGCGGAACGAGACGCACCCAGAGCGCTCATTCTTCGCCGTGTTCCGGAGCGCGTAGAAGCACCGGAACAGCCCCACCGTGGGCTCCAGGCCCAGGTACGCCTCGCAGAGGTAGGCGAAGACGGCGAGGATGAGGACGGAGTTGGGGTGCAGGTGCATCAGCTGCACCTGGTAGAATGCCAGCAACGCCTCCAGGAACGGCGAGAAGGGCGGCACCAGTCCCGCAACAAGACAATGCTGGAAGATCGGGAAGAATCCGCGCAGACGCTTCCGGTGCGCCGCGGGCTTCAGGGCAGTGGCGCCGTGCTCGTTCGTCCGGTCCGCCACCAGGTACCGGACCTTGTCGAGCGCTTTCTCGTTGACGTGCACGCCCAGCAGCGCCGCGCCCACAACGGTCTCAGGGGCCTCCGCCTGGGAGGAAGACCCCGCGGCGGCCTTGCCCTTGCTCTTGAGTGGGCTCATCGTCGGGGGCGCGAAAGATTGAAGGAGACGGAGAAGCGAGAATCGCAGGAGAGAGCGGAGGCGGAGAGCTCTGGGAAGCGGAAACTTCTGCAAGAAGAATTGGAAACAGTAACGCCTCCCTGTGGCCTCGCTCGGGCTTTATGTCATCTCGAGGAGCAGTTACCGGGGCGTGGTGGGACCCCCCATGACTCGCACCCCGAATCATGCGAGGCCGTTATTCGTTCAGGTGCCGCGTGGCTCGGGCCGACTGGGCACTAAGGGCCCACGACGCTTCGCCTGAGCCCATGGCCTCAACCGTGCCCATCATGGGCCCGGGGGCTACTGCGGCCCAGTGGGAGCTGGGGTATGGCGAGAGCCCATTCCCCCTCAGGCCTCGCACACTGGCCAATCAGACGAAACGGCTAAGGACCAGGCATCACCGCCTGGCGGGACCCTCGAGAGGCAACTCCCATCGAGGGCCTGAAGTGGAAGTGTTGCCCTCAAGGGATCCCTCTCCTCAGGGGACCCTCCCGAGGTGATAGATCGCCTCGAGGGAGTCCCGCAGGAATCTCCCCACAGGCCTCCCCGCGCCTGAAGGGAAACGTTGCGGCCAAGGAAGTACGGCAAGACGCACATGGCCCCTGCCACGCCCACGTGGTGACGTAAGCACCCCCGTTGCCGTTTTGGTGATAAAGGGGTCAATAAAGCGGCTCTGCCTGCTACACAACTGCCAGGACCTTCTACTCTGACGATAAAGCAGGTGGACGGCGCAACCCTCCAACGGAGACCGTCATCGAAGGCTCCACCTCAGAGACTGCCCTCTCTGCGGGCAGTACAACGCGGTCGGCCGCCTGTCGGCCACCGCGCCCACCTTTACCAACAATGGACCGCGTCCATGGAAAAACGGGCCACGGTGGACTCCTACTCCACCATGCCTCTGCCGTGTGGGAGCCACCTTGAAGGCCAAGCCGAAGGAGAGCGCCAGAGGGGCCTATAAAAGGGACAAGACATCCATCATAGCACGGGTCGGCTCTTTGCGTGCTACAACCCTTGTAAACCCTAGCAACTCTTGTTAGGATAGCCTTGGGCCGGAGGAGGAAGAAGACCATCGCTTCCCTCCCCAGGCAATAACTGCCTCAAGGGGGCCTCCAGCGAACTCCACTGTACTGTAACCTCCATCATCTAATACAAACAAGCAGGAGTAGCGGTCTTACCTCCTCACGAGGGCCATGAACCTGGGTAAAGACTGGTGTCTATCTCTGTCGTGAGCGTGTCGTCTTCGGGTCCGGCGAGCAACGTCGCGGAGCCCCTCGAGGGTCTTGACCTCCGTGTTCAACCCCCTTTACGAACTACTCTTCAGGAAGTGACTACCCCCGATTCTTGGGAGTCATAACCCGACAAAAACCCTAGCTTTATCCTTGACAACATTTGCATTAGTCTTAAAAGGAGTATAGGTGATATGTTTCTCAAGAGTAGATATCCGAGTTTGAAGTTGATCACGAGACTTGAGGAGACGTATTTTCAAACTCGAAGTATTCGCAAAGTCTAGCATGAGCAATTACAAGCTCGGACTTTTCATTTTGCACAATTTTACATTTAGCAAAGTAAAGATCACGATCCTTAGTGATCTTAGCAAGTTGCTCCTTGAGGAGAGCATGAGCTTCTTGTACATCTTCAAGGGAGGATTGGAGAGACACCTTAGAGTGAGCATCCTCTCTCTCAGTCTCACCTTTTAACTCAAGCTCGTCCTCAAGCTCACCTATACGACTCATAATTGAGCCAAAGTGTTTCTTTCCTTCTCCTTGCAAGTTAGTCATGAATTTATCAAAAGCAATCATTTCTCTATTGACTTCAAGACTAATGGCATCATCAATTTCATTGGATATGGAGGTAGGGGACAATTTTACCTCGGATGTCTTTGCCATAAGACATCTTACATTCTTGATGATGGGGCTCTCATTTGGTGAGGAGAAGAGTGACGGAGATGTAGAGGAAATGGCTAGAGCGGCCACTTGCGTTGGGGTATCCTCCTTGTCACTATCTTCATCATCGGTGGGATATTGCTCTTGAGTTACCAAGACAATCTTTTGGTTCTTCTTGAAGTAAGGCTTCTTCATGGGCATGAGCCCCTTGCCCTTCCTCTTGGCCACGAGCCTCCCACCATGATCCTCTCTTCTTTCTTATGGGAAATCTACAACAAAGTGGCTTTTGTCATCACAATTATAGCAAAGCCTCACCTTGTTGATTGGCTTTCCTCCATTGGAGGGGAACTTCTTGTCAATCCTCGCTTTGGCCCTTCCGGGGTTCTTCCAAAACGTTCTTGCCGCAAGACCCATGTGTTGGGTGAGATTAGTTGAGAGAGTATCACTAGATAGCTCGACTTGATCATCATATTCATCTTCATCCTCTTCTTCAACGGTGGCCTTCAAGGCAATTGAGGCATGCTTGTGCATCCCTATGGCTCTTGCTCTTGCATCTTGTGCAATCTTGGACGCCACCTTGTAAACGGTCATCTCTTGCATGACTTCATTGGATGTCATCTTCGTGAAGTCATGTCTCCCTTGGAGTGTCTTCAAGTCCGTTTCCTCAAAGGGCAAGAGAGCGGTCACGAACTTCCTCTTGATCCAAGCGTCATCAAT
Organism: Poa annua; assembly: GCA_026929855.1. Classification (NCBI taxonomy): domain Eukaryota; kingdom Viridiplantae; phylum Streptophyta; class Magnoliopsida; order Poales; family Poaceae; genus Poa; species Poa annua. Next base: position 35,706,267 of record CM049426.1, read on the forward strand.
GTAGACCGCACCGAGGTTCTTGAAGGTGTTAGCAATCAACACCAACCTCCGGTACATGTCCTCATGACTTTCTCCATCCAACTTGTAGAACCCTTCCACCTCATTGCATAGGGCATCATACCGGTTCTTGTTCATGCTCTCACTGCCGACGAAGATGTCAGAAATAGCATTCCATACTTCTTTGGCGGTGGAGAATGGTTGAATAAGAGGCATGTCCTTCTCTCCAACGACCATTTGGAGTTGATGAAGAGCGGTAGCATTGAGTTGGCTATCAACCACCTCTCTTCTTGTCAAGTTGGTTGGATCATGGGCCTAGAATCATTCTTCAATGATGCGCCATAGCTCAATGGAGGCACTACATAAATGAGACTTCATTTGAAATTGCCATTGAGAGAAATGAGTAGGTTTGAGCTTAGGAGGATCACTTCTAAAGTTTACATGAGGGTGAGGGATAGGCGAGTTAGGAGAGTAATTATGGTTAACATTATGAAATTCCTCTCCTTTGAGGGTATTAGAGGAGCTAGGTGATTCATCCTTTTCCGCCTTCTCGGGGGAAGCACTTGGAGGAACATCTTTGGACCCATCCGAGGATGGCTCCTTAGAGTTCTCACCGTGCTCCTTAGGAGGAGGAGTGGGAGAAGTAGCCTCGGGCTCCTTAGACTTCAAAAGTGCCATGAGCATCTCATTCATCTTGAGGAGTTGGGCCTCCAAGGACGATTTCATATCTATGAGATCGGCCATGGTTGCCCCTTTGGCTAGCGCCTCCTTCTGCGCCTCTAATTGTTTAAAGGCGGCCCTCTCGGCATCGGATTCCGTCATCGTTGCACTTAGGCGGTTAAGCCCTTAAAACTGAACCTGGCTCTGATACCAATTGAACGGGAATCTGGCACCTAGGGGGGGGGGGGTGAAAAGGTGCTATTAAATTTTTTAGGTCTTTTCAAATTTAGGCTCAACTCAAAGGTAAATTCTCTAGATATGCAACTACGGTGAATTTACCTAAATGACAAGCTAAGCAATAACAAGATAAACAAGACAAGCGAGTAAGGGAGAAAGGATAAGGGGAACCAAGTGAAGCACGTGGAGGCGAAGAAGTAATCCGGAGGTCCACCCAAGGGTGTACGTCTCGTTGGAGAGGTGTGCGCTACCACAACAGGTTAGCCGCAACGCCACAAAGGCTCACCTTCTTCTCCGATGAACTCAACCACAAAGGATGCGCGTTCACCTTCCACTTTTGATCCCCTTTTAGGGCGGAGATCGAATCCCTTACAAACGCTTGTGGTACACACCCATAACTTAATTGGGGGCTCTCAAGATGACCACAAAAGGTCAAGCTTACACCAAGTACCAACAATGGTGAGATCTATGTTTTCCTGGAAGAAACCCTAGACTCGAAATCCCCAAGTGAATGGGGAAAGATTACAAATCGCTTCGGTGAAGTAGTAGATCAGGACCTTCTCCTTCGCTCCTCCAAAGATCAACGAGTTTGGTTGGAGGAGTTGGGAGATCTTGAAGATTTGAGCTTCAGCACATTTTATGATGAGAGAGAGTGTAAGAGCTAAAATGGTTGGAGGTAGGTGGAGGGGTATTTATAGCCCCTCCAAGAACTAGCCATTTTTCACTGTGCAGGCCGGAACTTCCGGTCACTTAAGCTGGAACTTCCGGTCACCCCGGAAAGTTCCGGCCAAAGTTCTGGTGGAACTTACGGCCTGGCCAGAGCGCGGGCAGTTCCAGACTTAGAGAAAAACCAGCATGTTCAGCACCGGAACTTCCGGTTGTCTGGCCGGAACTTCCGGTCGCCCGGAAAGATCCGGCCAAAGTTCCGGCTTTACCCGTGCGCGAGAAATTCCTGACTTAGCAGATTTCTCTGCTAGTCAGCACCGGAACTTCCGGTGAGTAGACCGGAACTTCCGGTCTCCCGGAATGATCCGGTCAAATCTCCGAACAAAGTTCCGGCTTTGCCCGTGCGCAGGCAAGTTTTGACTTAGCCGATTTTCGCGTTTGTTTAGGACGGAACTTCCGGTGGCAGGCCGGAACTTCCGGTCGCCCGGAAAGATCCGGCCAAACCTCCGGCCAAAGTTCCGCCTTTGCCAGAGCTTAAATCCTAGAGGACTTAGCCGTTTTCTGGCCTGCTAGAAATGTCCGGTGCAGGCCCGGAAGTTCCATCCCTTAGGCCGGAACTTCCGGTCACAGCACCGGAACTTTCGGCCTGACAGGACAGGAAAAACTGCCAGCCAACTCTCTCTTTAGTTCTGTTGATCTTCATCCTTTTTGTTCTTCAAGGCTATGTAGTATCTGAAATACTTAGGCACACCGTTAAACATCTTTTTCGTGTTGTCATTACTATCAAAACTCAGGAGACAGAAAATGCTCTTTCAGTATCCCATCTTCATCACGTTGGTCTAGGATAGAAAAGTAGTGGTCTTTTAATTCCTCCTGGAATTGCCCACAAAGACGTCTTATTAGCTCCTGCGTGACGAGATTAAGTCCTTTCTCCAAGGAGTCACTAATCGACTTGTACTGGATGTCTTCGGTCTTCGGTTCAGTCTGGCGCCCGAATTGCATGATGCGAACTCCCCATAAGCCATCCTTGTTGAAGTGCTTCAGCGGACTTGCCTTGATGATGGGTGTTGGAAGTGCCAGTAGTTCCACCAAGTCCAGAAGATATCTTCCAAGACGCATGTTCTTGAAGTCCTCCGCGGTTTGATACATGAAGAACGACATTCTTAAGCTATAAGAGTAATTTTTTTTGTTAAAACAGAATACATAAGGTAAGAAGTACTAGTCATGGTGTAAATAAGTACTTAGAGAAATTAAGGGTTCTATTCTACAAGGTGATCAACACTATTATCAACTCTTTGTAAATTGGATATTCACTATAGTGAGAGAGACAGACACCCGGCCAACCACTTATAATTGTGGAACAGGTCTCATGTACGCGGACATGTAAGGTTAGTCCCGTGCCGGTTCATCCCACTATGCCGCTAGGATCCAACATACTTCAAAGATGGTAATATTATGATAAAAAAGGGGCTTACCCAATCCTAAGGGCTCAAACCTACAGGCAACACTTGGCTCTGATACCATTTTGTAGCGGCCCATCTTTTATTAAAGATGGAACACCTGTGTTAAGTGCTAGTCCCTGGATCACTGCCAACACCATAGTACAAAATATAAAGTATCATTGCATAAGTATCAACATACTACAACGAGATCCAAAAATAGCTAAGTATAGCTTTATTACAAAGTGCATAGCCATGAAGGCTAGCTAGAATATTCAGAGTTCACAACAAAAGAAAATAGCAATGAGCCTCATCTTCAAGCATGCGCCACAAGCAGACATATTGGGTGTAGACTCGAGTCCAAACTTATTCTTCATCTGAAGTACCTGCACATTTGAATATGCAGCCCCCGAAGGAGGTCAATACCATGAAGTATTTGCAAGTGACTATGGTGGATAATAAACGACAAGTCTATTTCTATATGCATATTAGGCTTGGTGGAGTTGTAGCCTATCTTGCAGAAAGCAAGTTTTCTCCTATCTTTTGTAAAACACTTTTGTTTCTCAAAGACTTGGCACCAAGGGATGAAGCCCAAGTGCACCAACAATTCTTTCCTTAGTCAAATTTTACTTCAGGAAAACGGTGTTGAGATTCTTCCGTCCATCCTTTTCCAGCTGCTCGAAGTAGTCCATCACTGGGGACACGGCTAAGTACTCAGATTGTCAACTCTGCAGAGGTTGTGCACTTTCACCTTTAGACTCAATTAACCCAGATATCCTATACACGCGGAGTGCATTAAGGAAAGGAGAGAATTAAGACAAGAACTTTCAGAAGAAGAATTCAACCATACTAGCAAGACCCGTTCCACCTACCAAGTCTATATCTGCTTGTCAAGCTAACAGGTTTAACTCTCACAACTTAATTGTTCTAGACAGAGCCCATTGTCAAAAGGCTGCACGGGAAGTATCTAAACTTGGAGGGACTTAGTAATCTCTTTGTTCCTGGGTGGCCGTCCACAAGTGCACTTTTGGGTGACAACCACCATGATCATGGCCCTAAGTAGAATAGACATTCATCCTAGGCGACGACAACCACAAGCATAGTACCAAATAGCCACTCAACATAAACCATACCAACCAATCCACCCAGGTGTGTATTTTAAGTTTAGCACTTAGAAATATTTCCATGACATGGCAAGTAAACAATTTTATAGCATTGCTAAGCATCTAATAAAACTTTTTAATTGACTGCATGGTCAAGGGGTGGCTACACACTACTAGGAATTTTGCAAAGTATAAAACTAACTTAGCATAATAAAATAGTCTAAAATTCCTATCATGCATACTACTCAAAATATACTACTAATGCATATTGGGTAGTTTATGAATGTCACTTGCCTTGGTAACAGGAGGAGCAAGGACACAAAGAATAACAATCACAAGCAAGTCCTTCCTCCTCTTCATAATCTAGCACAAGCAATACAAAAATAAAATAAATAAATACACACACAAAACAACACTTAAACAGCAAAACATAAACATGTATGCATGCATGATGTGTTATGAGCAAAGCAAGACACACTTATTTTATCCTTTCTTTTATTAAATGCATGAAATGCAATTTGCAGGAATTTCTTATTTTAATTATCAATTAAATATTGGAAACAGTATAGCAATATTAAGGTTCTACAACTACAAACTTTCATTCTTTTATGAAAAGTTTTCAAATAAACTCAAATTGAACTTTCTGATCACAGGACAATAATACAAATCTAAAACAATTAACTTTATTAGAAAAACATTTTTATTATTTAAGTTATGAATTTAAATAGTCAAAATACTATTCTGACAATTATACAAATTAAAAGTTATCAAAAGGGAAAAAAATGATGTAGAAATAAACTACACTAGCAGAGATATCCGTGGATATAAAAATTATCAAATTTGGACTTACAAATCAAAAGATATGAATTTTCCAAGTTTTACATATTTTCTATTTTTATTTACTAATTTCTGCCGAAATAGAAAAAGCGAGGTTACGTGGCGATCTGTGATTTGCCGATACCGTTTCAACGCGGATCGGCACCGAGGCCGTCCAATCTAATTAAAAATGAACGCGCCTGATGGATTCGATCTAGATCCGTTCGATCTAGATCCAACGGTCGAAATGCAAAGACCAAAAACGAGCGGTGCGAGTCCCCGGAATCTCTCCGACCGCGGCAGAGCCATCGCCGGCGCCGGCGATCTAACGAATAAAACGGCGAGAGGGAGATTGAGCGAAGATCGATGGCGAAGCAAACGAGGTCGTCGTGGCCTGTTCTCCCCCTGGTTGCTCGCCGGAGTAGGTTGCGGACGGCGGCGTCGGGTCGCGGACGATTACGTCGTCCTGGTGCACGAGCCGAGACGGGAGCGAGTCCGTTAGATGTGCGCGAGAAAAGGAGGAAGTAGAGGGGGGTTTGGAGATGCACGGGAGCGCTGCACTCACCAGGACGGGGAGGTTTGCGGCGGCGGCAATGGCGAGATGCCGAGATCGAGTTTGGGCGGCCTGGAGGCGTAGAGATTTGGGTTTTCTGGGAAAAAATGGAGGCGGCGATGCGGGGTATAAGTAGGGGTGTTCCCGGGAAACAAATCACAGAAATCTCGCGTTGATTTGATCCGATTTCAGATCGATCTCACGACGGAAATCACGGATGGAGGTTGAAAATTCTCCTGACAGGTGGGTCCCACCTGTCAGAGTAAGAGGAGAGGGGCGCGGGTTGCTGGGCTGGCTTGCCGGGCTAGCTTGCTGGGCCGAGGCAGCGCGCGCGGTAGTTAGGAATGGGCCGGCTTGTTTTTTAATTATTTTTCCTATTTTCTTTTATCAAAATAATTTCTGTTTCCAAAACTGATTTTTAAACTTAATCAAAACATTTCAGAAAAATTCATAAAAATATACTTTGAAAGCTTATTAAAGTTAGAACCTTTTTGTATCATACTTGCCTATCAGATAAATTGGTAAATAGAAATATTATAAGGAGTTTAAACTTATAATTAAATTTTTATTTAGTACTCTTGTGATTGAAATATTATGCCTATATGATGAATGATGCATGAATGCAAAGTTTTAAATTTTTGAGAAATTTGGGATGTTACAGCCCTAGGGATACTGCTCACGCTTCCTTGTGTCGGCAGGGTTACCACGGACATTTACTACGTTCACCGGTCTTGGAGGAGGTGCCTATAGGGCCCCATCTTTTATTAAGGATGGAACACCTGTGTTAAGTGCTAGTCCATGTATCACTGCCAGTACCACAGTATAAAATATAAAGTATCATTACATAAGTATCAAATTACTACAACGAGATCCAAAAATAGCTAACCATATCTTTATTACAAAGTGCATAACCATGAAGGCTAGTTAGAATATTCAGAGTTCACAACAAAAGCAAATAGCAATGAGCCTCATCTTCAAGCATGGGCCACAAGCAGACATGTTGGGTGTAGACTCGAGTCCAAACTTATTCTTCATCTGAAGTACCTGCACATTTGAATATGCAGCCCCCGAAGGAGGTCAATACTACGAAGTATTGGCAAGTGACTATGGTGGATATTAAAACGACAATTGTAATTCTATATGCATATTTGGCTTGGTGGAGTTGTAGGCTGTTTTTGCAGAAAACAATTTTTCTCCTATCTTTTTATAAAACACTTTTATTTTCAAAGACTTGGCACGAAGGGATGAATCCCAAGTGCACCAACATTTCTGTCCTTAGTCAAATTTTACTTCATGAAAACGGTGTTGAGATTATTCTGTCCATCCTTGTCCAGCTGCTCGAAGTAGTCCATCACCGGGGACATGGCTAAGTACTCAGATTGTCGACTCTGCAGAGGTTGTGCACTTTCACCTTTAGACTCAATTAACCCAAACATCCTATACACACGGAGTGCATTAAGGAAAGGAGAGAATTGAGACAAGAACTTTCAGAAGAAGAATTCAACCATACTATCAAGACCCGTTCCACCTACCAACTCTACATCTGCTTGTCAAGCTGACAGGTTGAACTCTCACAACTTAATTGTTCTAGACAGAGCCCATTGTCAAAAGGCTGCACGGGAAGCATCTAAACTTGGAGGGACTTAGTAATCTCTTTATTCCTGGATGGCCGTCCACAAGTGCACTTTATGGTGACAAACACCATGCTCATGGCCCTAAGTAGAATAGACATTCATCCTAGGCGACGACAACCACAAGCATAGTCCCAAATAGCCATTCAACATAAACCATACCAACCAATCTACCCAGGTGTGTATTTTAAGTTTAACACTTAGAAATATTACCATAACATGGGAAATAAACAATTTTATAGCATTGCTAAGCATCTCATAAATTTTTTAATTGGCTACATGGTAACGGATAGCTACATACTACTAGGAATTTTGCAAAGCATATAGCTAACTTAGCATAATAAAATAACACAAAGTTTTCCTATCATGCATACTACACAAAATATTCTACTAATGCATATAGGAAAATATTGGGTAGTTCTTGAATGTCACTTGCCTTGGTAACAGGAGGAGCAAGCACAACAAGAATAACAATCATAGGCAAGTTCTTCCTCATCTTCACAATCTAGCACAAGCAATACATGAAATAAAATAAATACACACACATTACAACACTTAAAGCACTAAAATATAAACATGTATGCATGCATGATGTGCTATGAGTAAAGCAAGACACACTTATTAACATTTAATACTTTCTGTTATTAAATGCATGAAATGCAATTTGCAGGAATTTCTTATTTTAATTATCACTTAAATACTGGAAAACAATATAGCACAAATAAAGTTCTACAACTACAAACTTTCATTCTTTTATGAAAAGTTTTCAAATAAAACTCAAGTTGAACTTTCTGGTCAGAAGACAATAATGCAAATCTGAAACAATTAAATTTATTAGAAAAGCATTCTTATTATTTATGTTATAAATTTAAATAGCCGAAATACTATTCTGATAGTTACACGAATTAAAAGTTATCAAAAGGAAAAACAAATGATGCAGAAATAAACTACACTAGCAGGGCTATCCGTGGATATAAAATTTATCAAATTTGGACTTACAGATCAAACGATATGAATTTTCCAAGTTTTACATATTTTCTGTTTTATTTACTAATTTCTGGCGAAAATAGAAAAAGAAGGGCTACGTGTCACGATCTGATTCGCCGATACCGTTTCGACGCAGATCGGTTCTGGAGCCGTTCGATCTAACTAATCACGGACGCGCCATATTAAACGAGCTAAACGAAAAAAAGAAATAAACATAGCCTGTACGATCTGGATCCAACGGTCCAGATCGCACTGGCCAGAGCGGCGCGGATCGCCATAGCTGCTCCGACCGTGGCGGAGCCATGGCCGGCTTCGTGATCTACCGCACAAAAAGAAGGAATCGGAGAGCGGTTTCTTTACCGAGCGTTGTCGGAAGTCGGGGTTAGCTTGATGGCGAGGCAGACGGCGTCGAGATGGTCCTCTCCTCCCTGGGTTGCTCGCCGGAGTTGGAGAAGCGGATGACGGCGGCGGTCGCGGACGAAGGCGAGAAATTGCTGCGCAAACGGAAGCACCAACATGTCAGAAACGAGCGCAAGGATGATAGGAAACGAGGGGAGGAGAAAAGAGGGTCTGGGGTGGCCGGATTGTCCCGTACGGCGAGCTCAACGGCGGCGGAAACTTGCGAGATGCCGACCTCGGTTGCGGGCAGCCCTGTGGCGTAGAGGCTAGCGTTTTGGGCGGAAACGAGAGGCGGAGTCACAGAATATAAATAGGGAAAGAATCGGGAACGGAAAGCGGAAGAAACACGCTCGATTTGATCTGAGTTCGGATTGAGCTCCGGGGCAGGAAAATCGGATGGAGGTTGAAGACGCGTTCGTCAGGGAGTGGGGTCCACCCGTCAGCGTGAGAGGAGAGGGGCGCGGGTTGCTGGGCTGGCTTGCTGGGCTGATGGCAGTGCACGCGGGGTAGATAGGGAATGGGCCGGCTCGTTTTAATTCTTTTTCCTATTTTTATTTTATCAAAATAATTTCTGTTTCCAAAACTGATTTTTACACTTATTCAAAACATTTCAGAAAAACTCATAAAAATATATTTTGAAAAGCTTATTAAATTTAGAACCTTTTTGTATCATACTTGCCTATCAGATAAATTGATAAATATAAATATTATAAGGAGTATAAATAAACACTTTATGGAATTATAAATTATTTCAACTTATAATTGAAATTTTTATTTAGTACTCTTGTGATTTAAAGGTCATGCCTATGTGATGAATGATGCATGAATACAAAGTTTTAAATTTTTGAGAAAATTTGGGATGGTACAGACTAACACATTCGGTGAGGAAGCTCGCCCTCGAGCTTCGGAAAGGTCTGCAAATAGGTGAGGATGGTCTTCTCAAAGATCATATTCTCGTTCCCAAGTGGCTTCTTCCTCGGTGTGATGATTCCAGTGAACCTTGCAAAACTTGATGGTTTTTGTACGGGTGACTCTTTCTGCTGTCTGTAATATCTTGATGGGCTTCTCTTCATAGGTCAGGTCACTCTCCAATTGTATTTCCTCGAGGGGTACAGTATCCTTCAAAGGAACTCCCATCATCTCGGGATGACATTTCTTCAACTGACTGACATGGAACACATTATGGACAGCAAACAGAACTTCTAGCAGTTCTAAATCATATGCCACTTCACCTTTGCGAGAAAGGATTTTGAATGGTCCAATGAATCGAGGTGCTAACTTTCCTTTGATTCCAAACCTTTTTACACCCCGAAGTGGTGACACTCTAAGATAGGTTCTATCACCCACCTCGTAGGTGACTTCTCTACGTTTGGCATTTGCATAGCTTTTCTGGCGTGACTGGGCTATCTTCAATCTATCCTTGATCAGGCTGACCTTCTCTTCAACATCCTGGATTATATCAGATCCAAAGAAACTTCGTTCTTTTTTTGACAGGAAAACAGTAGGGAAGGCCCCTACTGTGTTTTTTATATATAAAAAAGTGGATTTACAGTTGGGGGAATAGTTTTCCTGTCAAACAATTACATGGCATCAAGCCATTGTTGCATGCCTTCTCTAAGAGATGGCTTAGCTATATGCATCGAAAGGATAAAAACCTCTTTGAATAAGAGGAAACAAAGATCAACACTACACTGCCCAACCTCAAATATGATGTCATTCCTGTGCTTCCATAGACTCCAACATCCAATGATTAAATATTCAGTGAAACAGACTTGTCCTGCTCGGTATTTCCCATCCATAAGCATCTGATTTAAGTCTAGATCATAATTCCACTCCTGGTTTAATCTCCACCAGAATGTTTGGCTGAAGTCACATCCAAAGAATATATGTTGCATGTATTCTAGAGGAGCATCATGGCAAAGAACACATGACGTGTCATCTATGAAAAAGGTTTTTCGACAAAGGATGTCTCTGGTATTCAGGCGATCATCGAGTAGAAGCCAAAAGAAGAATTTATGCTTTAATTGAGCACATGATTTCCATAACCATTGGAAGGGAGCAGGTGCCTGCTCATCAGGGGTCATAGCATCATAAACCCTTTTTACGGAGAACCTAGCCCCATTAAGCAGATTCCAAGCATCATATTAAGTAGATCTTTCTGTGTGGTTTAAAACCGTCAATATCTCTTGACTCTGATGAAATGCATACATCGATAGTGGCAGATGAAAATGATTTAGGATATTATCTGTATCTGAATTTAACATCTGCTCTAAGGTGATGTTCTGCTATCGTGCAAAGGAGAACAGATGGGGGTAGTCAACCATAGCAGTCGTGTCTCTCCATTTATCTTTCCAAAATCTGATAGTCCTCCCATCTCTGGCCAAACAGGTAGTAATCTCCATGAACTGATCCCATAGTGAGCACACATCCTTCCACTAGAAAGAGCCACATCGGGCTTGCACTTGTGGTAACTTGTAATTGGGATAATGGGCTTCCCAAATAAGTTGAACCCAAGGCAAGTCAACCCTATTCATAAATTTGTATAGATGCTTCATGAGCACAGCAAGATTGTGTTTTCGCAGGTTAATAACTCCAAGTCCACCTGCCTTTTTGGGTTTACATATTTGCTCCCATTTAATGAGACAATTCCCCCTCTTATGTATGTCTTTATTCCTCCAAAGAAAGCCTCTGGCAGATCCTTCCACTATGTCAAGGAATCTCATTGGCATTTTAATGGTGCACATAGCAAATAGTGGGGTGGAGATGATAATGGATTTAACTACCGTTAATCTTCCATCATAGGAGAGCAAATTAGATATCCCTCCTAATCTCCTGTCAATCCTTTCCAAAATGCCAATAAAGTGCTCTAACCTTGGCTTAGTGGATCCCATAGGTAACCCTAAGTATGTAAATGGCAGGGCTTCAGGCTTACATGATATGATCTCAGCCAGTTCACTGCATCTCTCAGAGCTAATATTAATAGGAAGTAGAGATGATTTGCTATAGTTAACTTTAAGTCCAGTAATGGATGTAAAGATAACTAAGATGTGCTTGAATGCATTCAACTGATCCACACTAGCAGGCAAGATAACAAGAGTATCATCAGCATATTGGATAATAGGGAATTTCAATCCAAATGAACAGTCTAGAGGAAGGTTGAGGTCCCCATCCAACCAAGCTTTGTTAACCATATACTGTAGCAATTCAGATGCCAGAACATATAACTGAGGTGAAAGGGGATCTCCTTGTCTGACACCCCTCTTGCAGTGAATTTTTTCCCAGGAACACCATTAAGTAACACAGATGCAGATGCAGAGGAGAAAATGCACTTAATCCATTTGCACCATTTGTCACCAAAACCTAAGCATCTCATGGTTTCAAGAATAGCACAGTATTCCACTTTATCAAAGTCCTTTTCAAAGTCAATCTTAAAGATGAAAATTTCCTTTTTGGATTTATGACATAAGTGGAGATATTCATATGCCCAGCCCAGACAATCCTGGATTGTTCTGCTTTTTATGAAACCATACTGATGCTTGTGCACTAAAGGAATCAAGACAGTCTGTAATCTGTTGGCCAGTAGCTTAGTAAGGAACTTCAGAGGTAGACTCACCAATGATATTGGCCTGAAATCATTAGTATAGATGGGAGAATTCACTTTGGGTATCAGTGTGATATATGCTGTATTGGTACTCTCAATGTCAACATTTCCCTCATAGAAATCAAAGCATAGCTTGTAAAAACCACTTTTAACAGTATTCCAGTACGTTTTGAGAAAAGCACCATTAAATCCATCAGGCCCAGGGGATTTGTCCGAGGGCATATTCTTGACAATATCATCCATTTCCTTCAGTGTAAATGGCACTTCTAGTTGAGAGAAGTCAATGTTCTGAACTGGCATAATATATTGTCCGATAAGATCAGTATACAAACTGTTTTCAGATATACCAATTCTGTTTTTAAAAGATCTCCAAATATGAGCCGCTTTCATATCATGGTCCAACAGGATAATATTATCCTCAGTGTGGATGCTGGATATAAAATTACATCTGAAATTATGTGAAGCCACTGTATGGAAATATTTTGTATTTTCACCCCCAAGTTTTGCCCATTTTATCTTGGCTCTATTTCTCCAAAAGATTCTCTTAGCTTCTAAGAGTTTACCCACATGAGCTTTTAGAAGTCTTCTAAAATTATTCTCTTGGACAGACAGGTCTCTTTGCTCCTCTAGCCCAGATAACAGAGCCAAAACATAGTTACAAGAGGTGATAATGTTACTAAGCTGTGAAAGATTTTTACTCCACTTTTTAATACCATTCCTCAGAACTTTCAATTTAGCAGTAATATCTTTCGCAGAGTTACTGAAGAATTTAGATTCAGCCCAAGCCGTACTGACAACCTCAGATAGACCATCAAACTCAAGCCAGTATTCTTCAAAGCGAAATAGTTGTGATTTTGGCATCTCAGACCCAATAGACACTAAGATTGGCACATGATCCGAAGTGCTGTTGCTTAGTGGTGTGGCATATGTGTTGGGGAAGGTGCTGGTCCAATTATGGGATGTGAAAACCCAGTCTAATTTTTCTAGCAAGGGTGAAACCTGCATGTTACTCCAAGTATATGCTCTACCTTTTAGAGGGATTTCAACCAGGTCTAGGTGTTGTATTGTCTGGTTAAAGCGCAGCATATTATTGATGTCGCCACCAGGTCTATTCCTGTTTTCAGGTGATCGAATAAGGTTAAAATCCCCCATAATAATCCAATACTCCATAAGAGAAATGTCAACCTCATGTAACCAGTTCAGGAAGGTGTCTCTCTCTGTCGCCTCAGTGGGGGCATAAACATTTGTAATATACAGTACACGGGCCGATAGTTTACAGATCAACTGAACAGTTAATTGATATTTGCTATTGTTAATCACTGTACCATCGAAAAGGTTACCATTCCAGAGAGTGATGATGCCTCCAGAGTTTCCATTGGCAGGGGAGAAAGCAAATTGGTTGATTCTTCATGGACAGAAATTCCTGATGTAAGCGTGATCAAAGTGCTCTCTCTTAGTCTCTTGAAGGCACATGATGTGGCAATTGCTTTCATCAGCTTTTGCTCTAATCTCATCCCAACGAGTTTGGGAATTAATCCATCTTATGTTCCAATCAACGATGTACCAGGCTCTACTCATTGGAAACAGGTGATAAGTGTGGCCACTGGGAGTTCATAAAAGTCCCAGGTGAGGAATACATGTCTAGGTGCAGTAGAACTTGTGATTTGAAATGATTAACAGTACAGACTGAGTAAATGCACCAATCACAGAGCTTAAATGAAGTCAATAATATCAATAGTATCCACCACTGAGGTAGCACCAACATAACATGACTCACAAAGATAAAACAAAGAGACTGACATAGACCATGTTCAACATAACTGATACATAAAGCAGTGGCAAAATAACAGTTCAGATCCCCAACATATGAGAAGCACAACCAAATAGACTGAAACAACAATTCACTGAATACAGACTGCATAAACTGATAACCAAATTCAGACTCTATCGTTAAACAACTGTCCAGACTGACTGTGAGACACTTAATGGCTGTCTCAGAACCATTAGTCGCTTTCAACACTATCATAGGAACTGTCGTAGTTCAGTTCAGCCTCTGACAGCATCGTAGACGCCATCTGACAGTGGGACCCACCAATGGCCTGTAGGATCTTAGTAGGCAGATAGGGTGGAGGGAGTGTCGATGTGTCAATCACATGAGCTTCAAATTCAACAGAGAGGTTCTTTGATGTGCTAGATCCTCCTTCAACCATGGTAAGATCCATTGGTGGCTTATATTTCTATCCAGCTTTAAGACCAGCAAGTTTGTTACTATGACGTACACCCTCCACATTTGGTGGAACAGCAGCCTTACCACGCCTTCTCCTCGGAGGAGCCTGGACAACTGGCATTGGTTCTTCTGTAGGTGCATCAGCAGGGGCTTGGTCAGCATGATCCTGTGGGGCTTGCTCTGCAATAACGTCATTCAAAGGAACAATAATTTGCACCTCCTCATTATCAATCTGCATCTCCATATCCTCTTCCTGAGCAGGAACAGGGCTCTGGGGAGGTGTCACAATTACAGGTTCCACGATGTGCTCATTATCATTAGCATTGGCAACTGCTTCATCTTGTGCTCCACCATGTTGCATCTCCCCTTCATGATCAGCATGCCAGAAGTGAAAATCATCCACAACAATAGGCACAGGATGGGGGTTCTCACCTTCAGGGGGTAGTATGTCTTCATCACCTGGTCCTGCTCCCAACATAACAGCAGATAGGATTATTGTTGGGAAAGTCCAGGAGTCCCCAGTACCCAGGTTGGAGGTGGATTGTGATACAACAATACTAAGAGGTATATTATCAATGCTGAAGGCTCTCAACTTAACCAGGATTCTTGACATATTAGAATCATCTATGTTCCATATTAAAACTCTACCATACTGTGCTAAAGAAAGAACAATGGTATCCAGGTTCCAGCATTCTTGAGGGTAATTCATGAGCATTAACCAGCAATCATGCGTATAGGTGACAGATCTATGGTTCCTGCCCCTGTTCTGCTCAATGATACGAACTACTGTGTCGCCAATGAAATAAGGGCTTTTCATGACTGCACTCTCTCTCTCCACATCATCCAGGAACCTAACAAGCATAGCTCCTAATCCACTGCGGGAAGTAGCCCTCACATTGAGATGCCTCTGCTGCTCAAGAAACTGGGTGATCAGAAGAGTAGTACCTTCGAACTGCTCTGGATGAGGCTCTGGTTCGATGACGACAATAGCCCAGGTGTCACATGAGTTAGGCAGTGAGCCTCCCACCGTCACATAGCCGCGCTGAGGCCTCAATCCATTTGGTGGGATGAAGTCGACGCCCGCCGGGAGGTGGGGGATGAAATCACAGGGGTAGTTTGCCATCGGCAATGGCGGAGGCGGTGCTGGCGGATTGGGGGCGTCGTTGCGTTCGAGATGGCTTCTGAGGTTTTTTGGGGGAGGAGCAGCGTCCCCCTGCCTTCTAAACAGAAACTTGTCTGGCTGAACAGATTTTTTCCGGTAAATAAGTGATTTACTACCTTTTTTAAAGCAATTCCTGCCGATGTGCCCATAACCATAGCAAATTCTGCAGCGGATTTCACTAATGCAGTTAGGGGCGAGATGACCTTCAGCAAGAAAATTACGGCAGATAATCTGATCATAATGGGCATAAGTCTCCTGACAGGGGACGGCTGGTGAAGAGGTCGGCGTGGGTGGTGGGCTGGTCACATAGTAGGCCGACTTAGATGGGCCTACCTTGGCAGATATGGCCCAACATGCATCCCGATTTGAAGATCCGTAATTCCCGCCTCTTTCTAATCCTTGATTGACGGTACCGAAAACAATATTGTCAGATCTATTCTGATCAACATTAGCTCTAGAGGAAGCATCCAAATTCACTGGAATGGATCCAATTGGCACTGTATTAGCCCTTGTGAGAACAACTGGAGGTTTGTTTGGCACACTGTTAAGATCACGGTGGATTGAGCGAAAAGCCTTATGAACTGGGACATAAGATGCATTTGGCCGACGTGATGAGATCTGATGCTTTCTAGCCAGAGACCATTCTGAGTCTAATTCTGTATAATATTCTCGTTCCTCTCTAATCCAATTCGGACCACCAAAACCCCACAGATGGAAATAACAAGCAAAATGTTCACATGCATAAGATCTCAGATTCTGAACAAAAAACCCGACTGCTTGACAACTCACAGAAAATATGAATACTCTATCTCTCAGATGCATAACACCAATCTCATCAAATGTTGTTCCCAAGCAGGCCGAGAGAGCAAGGCTGACATTCAGATCCGACAGACGAAACACAGATCGACCAAAGGAAACCACTAGGAAGAAACGGTGTGACTTGGAGACAGGGTTCACCGAAGTAGCGAAAAGATGACGAACCTTGGCCCGGATCTTGTGACCAGGGGAGAAATCCAGAACGTGCACAATGGAGGAAGGATCCGCGTAGGGATCGCAACCCATTGTCGCCATTGGGAGGGAGTCCAGATCGCCTAAAGATGGAAATCGCCATGAGAGTCGCCGTTGGGAGGAGGGGGTGGGAGAGCCATTCTTGGTTTTTGTAAGAAACTTCGTTCTCCTACACCACTCCACAACAATGGGGTAGTACATTTCTTTCCATATAAGGCTTCAAACGGTGCCATGTCAATGCTGGCTTGGTAACTGTTATTTTAGGAGAACTCAATGTAAGGTAGATTATCATCCCAGCTAGATCCATAATCGAGCGCACAAGCTCTTAACATATCCTCTAAAATCTGATTTACTCTTTCAGTGTGACCATCGGTTTGCGGGCGAAAAGCCACACTAAATCTCAATCTGGTTCCCCGTGATTCATGCAACTGCTACCAGAAATGAGAAGTGAACTGGGTTCCTCTATTAGACACGATACTCTTAGGAACGCCATGAAGGCACACAATTCTCTTCATGTAAATATCAGCTAACTTTGCACTTGTATAAGTGGTCTTCACGGGTATAAAGTGAGATATTTTTGTTAGACGACAAACAATAACCCAAATAGAATCATAACCCGATCTTGTCCTTGGTAAACTGGTGATGAAATCCATTCCAATAGAAGCCCACTTCCAGAACGGCACTTTCAAGGGTTGTAGAAGTCCTGCTGGCTTATGATGTTCTGCTTTTACTCGACTACATACATCACACTTTGCGATATATTCTGCTATTTCTCTCTTCAGATTGTTCCACCAAAATATGTCCTTCACATCCATATACATCTTCGTATTTCCCGGATGAATGGAACAAGGTGTCTCATGGGCTTCTTGAAGAATTAATTTGCTAAGATCAGGGTCATTGGCCACACACACAAGTTTTTCAAACCACAAAATTCCCTGCTCATCTTCATGGAATCCCTTAGCTTTTCATGCTCTCAGATTGACTTTGATTTCTTCTATTCCCTTGTCTCCTTTCTGAGCTTCGCGTATCTAGTCCATCAAAGTTGGTTTTACTACTAATGGGGCTACAAAAACTTCTGTTACCACTTCCAATCTGAGGTCCTTGAATGCCTTGCATAAATCCTCAGGTATTTCTCCTGCCGTGAGGCCATTCACATATACCTTATGACTCAGGGCATCTGCTATTACATTAGCCTGTAGCTCACCTGCACTTAGAAATATAGCAGGTACCTGTGTATTGTGCAAACCCCTGGATCGATTCATTTGCACACACAGTTTACGATGAATATCACAACATTGTATCAATATTACACGAATAATCCAGACTTGGTAAAGTAAATAGTTCGATACAACTTTGCATAGCTTATAGCTAGCTCAAAACAATAAAGCAGCGGAAATAAATCTTCAATGAGCCTCCAACTTCATGATACGCCACAGGCGAAAACATGTTGGTGCAGACTCGAAACCCAAAACGTAATCCTTACTCTTCGTCAGATATTTCTGCAACAAATAATAATTTGCAACAGAGTGGGTCAGATTCCATTAAAAATGGAGTCTGGCAAGTGACACTATGGTGGACACTTACTAGAATAACTCTATAGCCTATATGCATTTTGGCTGGTGGAGTTCAAGGCTATTTTGCATAAAGCCAATTTTGCCTAACTCTTTATAAAACAAACTTATTAACATCATAATTGGCAACACTGGTTAACCTAGGTGAGCCAAAAGACATCACGTCCTTAAGTGCACCCTCAGGTGAAAACCCCCACATTCAATGGTCCTAAGTATAGTAGAAACTATCTTAGGTGAAAACCCCCATGAACATGGTCTTGAGTAGTCCACTATTGTTTATCAAAATTTTATTAAGAAATTAGAATTTTGGGATTCCTCCATGTTTCTTGATCAGCTGTAGTCTTTACTTGAAGTACTTCTCCTTGAGTTCTTCACGATCTTCTCCATTTATTCCTCACATCCCTTTGTTCCTGGGTGGCCTT
Source organism: Poa annua (assembly GCA_026929855.1). Lineage (NCBI taxonomy): Eukaryota > Viridiplantae > Streptophyta > Magnoliopsida > Poales > Poaceae > Poa > Poa annua. The sequence goes on from CM049426.1 coordinate 35,724,746, forward strand.
CCACAAGTGTGCTCTCAGGTGAAAACCCCCACGTTCACGATCCTAAGTATAGTAGAAACTATCTTAGGTGAAAACCCTCATGGACATGGTCCTGAGTAGCCACTCAACATAAACCAAAAAACCAATCCACCGAGATGATTCATTAACTTAGTGATGTGCACTCCCAGGTGAAAACCCCACATACTATGATACTAAGTATAGTAAAGACTATCTCAGGTGAAAACCCTCATAAACATGGTCCTGAGTAGCCACTTAAGATTTTGTAAAACCTTTCTTCAATTGCATAGCATGAAAATTCTACTAAGTCATTTCATAGGTACCTAGACACGATGGAATAGGGAATTCAAAAGTCTTGAATAGCAAATCTACTAAGTGGTACACATGCATAGGAAAATAACTAAGTCATGCATAAAAATACTTAGGAATTTTATGGGGGTGTGCCACTTGCCTTGGCAACAAGAAGAATAGCAACAGCAGCTGCAACAGTTGTCGTTTCCGTCCGAAATTTGTAACACATCAAACAAAACACACATAAACATACAAACCAAAATAACAATACAAAAATATGCTATGCATGATGTGCAAAATACTTAGAGAAAATACTAAGTCTATTATTTAAGGTGATCGACAATTATCAACAACTCTTTGTAAATTGGATATTCACTATAGTGAGAGAGACAGACAACCGGCCAGCCACTTTTTGTGGAACAGGTCTCATGTACGTGGACATGTAAGGTAAGTTTCCAGGCCGTTTCATCTCACTATGCCGCTAGGATCCAACAAACTTCAAGATGGTAATAACATGATCAAATATTTTTGTAAGTCAAGATTAGGAAAGATAGAAGAAAATGATGTAGGTTATCTTCCAGGCTTCATCTCCAGACTTAGTATTCTCCTTAGTGATGTCTTGATCACCATGTCTTAGAGAGCAGAAAAGAAAAAGAGAAAGAAACATTTAGAGAATAGAGGGGGTAGGTCTTCTTGGACTTCCTCTTGATTTTTCTTCTAAGTGTTTCTACTTCTTGGAGATTCTTCTGGAGTCTTGTTTTGGCTAAGTCCTTCATTGGTCTTCTAGCTCCATGTTGAAAATCCTAAGTGTCTAAGTGCATAGCACTTAACCAAAAATGCTAAGTTGAAAATATTCCTAACTTAGAGAAAATAATGGAGGAGTTTTCCTATGAGGAGAATAACTATATAATAAAATATGTTATGCATGCAATGCTCTTTTTAATCCTAATAAACATCATACTAATTTTCTTTGTGATATTTATAAAGTATGCATAAAGTTATAATTAATTAATTTCTATTTTAGGAAAATAAAATAAAAGTGTAATTACAAGATCAAAGTTTTCTGTGATGAAGTTTTTATTAATTTTTTTTTATAAATAGTGTTAATAGATAGAGGACATTTAAATAAATTTATTGCAATTGGATTTAATCAAAAATAATGTTTCTATTAATAGTTATATCAAAAATAGTCAAACTACTCAATTTAAACATACAACTTTTAAATCATGAATATAATACTCAAAAAATATTTTATAACAGAGGCATCAAGTTACAAATATTCTTAAGTTTCTAGAACAATTTTATTTGAAATTTTTGGATTTATAGATTTAAAGTTATTACAAATATACTCAAATCATCCATTTGAAAATTGAATATTCTACATGTCAAGGGCTTTCCAAATATATAAAAATATTTGAAATTGGATGTGTGAGTAAAAAGTTATTAAGGTTTGAATATGCAGGGCCTTTTCTGTAAAAGTGCCAAATTAAATTAAATCGAGAAATTCATTTCACGGTCAGCGCTGACTCTACGCTGACGTGGCTGCTGACGAGGCACTGACTAGGCGCCACGCGGCGCTGACTGTGCGTACCGGTTCGCGTTTTAAGTGATTTAATCACGGCCGCACGAAAAGGATCTAACGGCTGAGATTGAAAGGGTCTGGCGCGGGCGGCGCGGCCGGCCGGAAGAACTCCGGTGACCGAAGAAATACGACGGCGCCATCGCCGGCGTCGCACCATCTACATTTCTACGAGGTCCCGTGAGGAGTGGGTTATAACGGAGCGTGTGGTTGGTCGAAGCGGACACGGTGGCGAGGTGGCGGCGGTCGGAGCGTCTCGGTTCGTCCTTGATAGCTCGCCGGAGTTGACGGAGGCGGCGCCGTGCTTCGGGTGTGGACGAATGCGTCGATTGGCTGCGAGAAAAATTGCGCGACCTTGTCAAAACGATGCACCAGAAAGAAACAAAGAGAAAGGGAGTGACGGGAGGGGTCAGGGTTCACGGATTGTCGCCGGAGTTGAGTTTTTCGCCGCCGGCAATGGCGGGATGGCGGGGTACTGTGTAGCCAGCCTAGGGGCTCTCGATTGGAATGGTTTGGGGCAAAAGGAAGAGGGCATAGAGATCTTTTAGTAGGGCGAAACCGCACTCGAAACGGCACTGTAAATCGCCCGATTGATGAGTTTGATTACGGCGTCATTCTCAGTTCGTAACGCGTCGAGTAAAGGATATGGAGCCGTTGCGCTGGGAGTGATGACAGGTGGGACCCACCTGTCAGCCACAACGGGAGAGAGAAGGAGGCCGGGCCGCTGGCGCTCTGCTACGCGCTGCGCGTGCGAGAGGTAAGCTGGGCTTCGGCCCAGTTGGTTCCGGGGATGAGGCCTACTATTTTTTTTTACAAATCAGTTTTCTGTTTTCAAAAGTTTTAAAACCAAATGATTTTAAATCTTGACCAAAACTACTCAGAAAAATTCATAAAAATATATTTTGAAAAGCTTATTAAAAATAGAACTTTTTGGTAGTATTTTTGTCTAAAAATAAAATTAAATAAAAAGGGAAATTATCATAAAATCAATATAAACATATAAATAAATCTAATTTAAAGCTTATTTGATTTAAATGTCATGTTTAAAAATGATGATGATATGAATGCAAGGGTTAAAATTGGATTTCAAAACAAAATCTATATAGTTTCAAAAAGTTTTTGATTTTTCTAAATTTTCAAAATTTTGAAAATCTTGGGATGTTACAGACTACCACCCTTAAAAGAAATCTCGTCCTCGAGATTTGGGAAGGCTAGCAAAAGGTTCTGTTTGGGTATCGGGTTGGGCTACCACCCTTAAAAGAAATATTTGCTGGGATTTGAAAATTTCAATATGAAACTTAAATTCAGAATGTACCGTTCACTTCTTCCACAGTGATGTGGTTCACATATCCTTTATCGAAAGGATTTGACTTAGCAGCTTCTTCGGCCTTCTTCTTTGCTGGGCAGTCATTGGCGTAATGACCCTTGTTCTTGCATTTGTAACAAAGCACCTGACTGGTATCTCTATGTTCAGAATTTGGACGGTGGTGTCCATTGTTATGGTTATGGCCAGCAAATCCATTTCTTTTATGGTCTCCATTGATTCCCTTGGATCCACCATGGTGATCATGATGCTTGTGGTGAGTTCCTCCATTATGGTGATTCCCATGTTTGTGGCCACTGTTCACATCATGAACAAGATGCTTCTTGAATGAGGGTTCAGAGGAGTGCTTGTCCATCTTCCTCTTCCTATTTTCAGCTTTCTTTATGCTATCTTCAAGGGTGATTGCTTGATCAAGAAGTATCTGATAGTTTGGTGCATAAGCAACAGTCAGAGGTATCTTCAGCTCATCACTAAGTCCACTGAGAAATTTTGACTTCCTCTTTGCATCTGTGTCAATGTCCTCAGGCGCATATCGAGACAAGGAATGGAAGTCATCCATATACTCCTTAAGACTTCTGTTTCCCTAACGCAGACTGCGAAACTCTTCCCGCTTAAGATTGATAATTCCCGTGGAGACATGAGCATTACGAAATCCTTCCTTGAATTCCTCCCAGGTGAAGGTGTCCAATGGGTGAGTAATCTGATAAGTTTCCCACCACTGGGCAGCAGGTCCTTCAAGTAGATGTGCGGTGAACCTAACTTTCTCAGCATCATCACATTCAGTTGTCACCAGATCCTTTTGCACAGAGCGTAGCCAGTCATCAGCCACCAATGGCTTTGTTGCGTTCGGGAACTTGTTTGGCCTAGGCCTCAGAAATCTGGTAAGCCTGTCCACTTGGGGAGGTGGTGGTGGTGGAGGATTGTTGTTGTTATTGGTGTTGTTGCTTGCTGCAATAAACTGAGTCATCATAGTCATCAACTGAGCTTGAGCGGCCATCAGTTGTTGCATGACATCATTGTTGTTGTTGTTCTCAGGAGCACGGCGGGGAGGCATCTGTGGGTTTTAGCATAGATGAGTTAAAGATAGACAGATCTAGGAGAAATATTCCTACCCATACAAGCAATTGACACAATCAACCACAATCATTAAATTTCCAAACATGTTTTGAGAAAACCGAACTAATCGTTCTGTAACCAAGCACCTGCGGTTATGGAGAACACATACGATGATACTGCCATACCACAATTTGATAGGTCAATACATCATTAGTATCTCGTTACTCTAATAGATAGGTGGTCTAGTCTATCTTTTTCTTGAGTGCTTCAAGTTCTTGTTCAACTTTCTTGGATATCTTAGAAGTATTGGCCGAATCCTGGTTCTTCAGTGGTCGTCCATGCATGTAGAACTTCATGTTGGATTGAAACTTTTCCATATGAAGCAGTAGAATCAGACTTAGACTATTAAAACATGGTCATCTAGAAAAAGATAAGATGTTTTCAGAAGGTTGATAGTAGATAAGAGTATGAGAAAGACAAAATAAAAAGTTTTGTTTTAAAAAAAAACTGAATAAAATAGATTTTCAATCCTATGGTCCAAACCTATTTCTATCCAAATCTAGGGTTTCGAACCTACAGGCAACACAGTGCTCTGATGCCATCTGTAGCGCACCTGCACTTAGAAATATAGCAGGTACCTGTGTATTGTGCAAACCCCTGGATCGATTCATTTGCACACACAGTTTACGATGAATATCACAACATTGTATCAATATTACACGAATAATCCAGACTTGGTAAAGTACATAGTTCGATACATCTTTGCATAGCTTATAGCTAGCTCAAAACAATAAAGCAGCGGAAATAAATCTTCAATGAGCCTCCAACTTCATGATACGCCACAGGCGAAAACATGTTGGTGCAGACTCGAAACCCAAAACGTAATCCTTACTCTTCGTCAGATATTTCTGCAACAAATAATAATTTGCAACAGAGTGGGTCAGATTCCATTAAAAATGGAGTCGGGCAAGTGACACTATGGTGGACACTTACTGGAATAACTCTATAGCCTATATGCATATTTGGCTGGTGGAGTTCAAGGCTATTTTGCATAAAGACAATTTTGCCTAACTCTTTATAAAACAAACTTATTAACATCATAATTGGCAACACTGGTTAACCCAGGTGAGCCAAAAGACATCACGTCCTTAAGTGCACCCTCAGGTGAAAACCCCGACATTCAATGGTCCTAAGTATAGTAGAAACTATCTTAGGTGAAAACCCCCATGAACATGGTCCTGAGTAGTCCACTGTTGTTTATCAAAATTTTATTAAGAAATTAGAATGTTGGGATTCCTCCATGTTTCTTGATCAGCTGTAGTCTTTACTTGAAGTACTTCTCCTTGAGTTCTTCACGATCTTCTCCATTTATTCCTCACATCCCTTTGTTCCTGGGTGGCCTTCCACAAGTGTGCTCTCAGGTGAAAACCCCCACGTTCACGATAGTAAGTATAGTAGAAACTATCTTAGGTGAAAACCCTCATGGACATGGTCCTGAGTAGCCACTCAACATAAACCAAACAACCAATCCACCGAGATGATTCATTAACTTAGTGGTGTGCACTCCCAGGTGAAAACCCCCACATACTATGATCCTAAGTATAGTAAAGACTATCTCAGGTGAAAACCCTCATAGACATGGTCCTGAGTAGCCACTAAAGATTTTGTAAAACCTTTCTTCAATTGCATAGCATGAAAATTCTACTAAGTCATTTCATAGGTACCTAGACACGATGGAATAGGGAATTCTAAAGTCTTGCATAGAAAATCTACTAAGTGGTACACATGCATAGGAAAATAACTAAGTCATGCATAAAAATACATAGGAATTTTACGGGGGTGTGCCACTTGCCCTGGCAACAAGAATAATAGCAACATCAGCTGCAACAGTTGTCGTTTCCCTCCGAAATTTCTAACACATCAAACAAAAAATACATAAACATACAAACCAAAATAACAATACAAAAAAATATTCTATGCATGATGTGCAAAATACTTAGAGAAAATACTAAGTCTATTATTTAAGGTGATCGACAATTATCAACAACTCTTTGTAAATTGGATATTCACTATAGTGAGATAGACAGACACCCGGCCTGCCACTTGTTGTGGAACAGGTCTCATGTACGTGGACATGTAAGGTTAGTTTCCAGGCCGTTTCATCTCACTATGCCGCTAGGATCCAACAAACTTCAAGATGGTAATAACATGATCAAATATTGTTTTAAGTCAAGATTAGGAAAGATAGAAGAAAATGATGTAGGTTATCTTCCAGGCTTCATCTCCAGACTTAGTATTCTCCTTAGTGATGTCTTGATCACCATGTCTTAGAGAGCCGAAAAGAAAAAGAGAAAGAAACATTTAGAAATAGAGGGGGTTGGTCTTCTTGGACCTCCTCTTGATTTTTCTTCTAAGTGTTTCTACTTCTTGGAGATTCTTCTGGAGTCTTGTTTTGGCTAAGTCCTTCATTGGTCTTCTAGCTCTATGTTGAAAATCCTAAGTGTCTAAGTGCATAGCACTTAACCAAGAATGCTAAGTTGAAAATATTCCTAACTTAGAGAAAATAATGGAGGAGTTTTCCTATGAGGAGAATAACTATATAATAAAATATGTTATGCATGCAATGCTCTTTTTAATCCTAATAAACATCATACTAATTTTCTTTGTGATATTTATAAAGTATGCATAAAGTTATAATTAATTAATTTCTATTTCAGGAAAATAAAATAAAAGTGTAATTACAAGATCAAAGTTTTCTGTGATTAAGTTTTTATAAAAAAATTTATAAATAGTGTTAATAGATAGAGGACATTTAAATAAATTTATTGCAATTGGATTTAATCAAAAATAATGTTTCTATTAATAGTTATATCAAAAATAGTCAAACTACTCAAATTAAACATACAACTTTTAAATCATGAAAATAATACTCAAAAAATATTTTATAACAGAGGCATCAAGTTACAAATATTCTAAAGTTTCTAGAACAATTTTATTTGAAATTTTTGGATTTATAGATTTAAAGTTATTACAAATATACTCAAATCATCCATTTGAATATTTTATACTAAGTCAAATATGAAATCTAACAGGTCTAAAATATTCTACATGTCAAGGGCTTTCCAAATATATAAAAATATTTGAAATTGGATGTGTGAGTAAAAAGTTATAAAGGTTTGAATATGCAGGGTCTTTTCTGCAAAAATGCCAAATAAAATTAAATCGAGAAATTCATTTCACGGTTAGTGCTGACTGGATGCTGACGTGGCTGCTGACGAGGCACTGACTGGGCGCCACGTGGCGCTGACTGTGCGTACTGGTTCGCGTTTTAAGTGATTTAATCACGGCCGCACTAACAGGATCTAACGGCTGAGATCGAAAGGGTCTGGCGCGGGCGGCGCGGCCGGCCGGAAGAACTCCGGTGACCGAAGAAATACGACGGCGCCATCGCCGACGTCGCACCATCTACATTTCTACGAGGTCCCGTGAGGAGTGGGTTATACCGGAGCGTGCGGTTGGTCGAAGCGGAGACGGTGGCGAGATGGCGGCGGTCGGAGCGTCTCGGTTCGTCCTTGATAGCTCGCCGGAGTTGACGGAGGCGACGGCATGCTTCGGGTCTGGACGAATGCGTCGATTGGCTGCGAGAAAAATTGCGCGACCTTTGTCAAAACGATGCACCAGAAAGAAACAAAGAGAAAGGGAGTGACGGGAGGGGTCGGGGTTCACGGATTGTCGCCGGAGTAGAGTTTTTTGTCGGCGGCAATGGCGGGATGGCGGGATACTGTGTGGCCAGCCTAGGGGCTCTCGATTGGAATGGTTTGGGGCAAAAGGAAGAGGGCGTAGAGATCTTTTAGTAGGGCGAAACCGCACTCGAAACGGCACTTTAAATCGCCCGATTGATGAGTTTAATTACGGCGTCATTCTCGGTTCGTAACGCGTCAAGTAAAGGAGATGGAGCCGTTGCGCTGGGAGTGATGACAGGTGGGACCCACCTGTCAGCCACAACGGGAGAGAGAAGGAGGCCGGGCCGCTGGCGGGCTGCTACGCGCTGCGCGTGCGAGAGGTAAGCTGGGCTTCGGCCCAGTTGGTTCCGGGGATGAGGCCTACTCTTTTTTTTTTACAAAACAGTTTTCTGTTTTCAAAACTTTTAAAACCAAATGATTTTAAAACTTGATCAAAACTACTCAGAAAAATTCATAAAAATATATTTTGAAAAGCTTATTAAAAATAGAACTTTTCGGTAGTATTTTTGTCTGAAAATAAAATTAAATAAAAAGGGAAATTATCATAAAATCAATATAAACATATAAATGAAATCTAATTTAAAGCATATTTGATTTAAATGTCATGTTTAAAAATGATGATGATATGAATGCAAGGGTTAAAATTGGATTTCAAAACAAAAACTATATAGTTTCAAAAAGATTTTTATTTTTCCAAATTTTCAAAATTTTCAAAATCTTGGGATGTTACATAGCCTTTCCCGGATGGTATTGGAGACTTAGATCATAATCTTTGATAAGTTCCAACCATCTCCTCTGCCTCATGTTCAATTCCTTCTGAGTGAAAATATACTTCAAACTTTTGTGGTCAGTGAATACTTCACATCTTTTTCCCATCAGATAGGGTCTCCAAGTCTTCAGGACATGTACAACTGAGGCTAACTCGAGATCATGAGTAGGATAATTTGCTTCATATTTCTTGAGCTGTCTAGAGGCATAAGATGCCACTCTTCCTTCCTGCATCAATACAGTTCCCAGGCCTTGGCGTGAAGCATCACAGTACACTTGGATTTCCTTTTCTAAATTAGGTAAACATAGAACTGGTGCTGAAACTAGACGTTTCTTCAACTCCTGAAAACTGGTTTCACAAGACTCGGTCCACTCAAACTTCTTCTCCTTCTTCAATAATTCCGTCAAGGCCTTGGCAATCTTGGAATTTTTTTCAATAAATCTTCGGAAGTATCCTGCTAAACCCAGAAAACTGCATAGTTCTCCCACATTCTTTGGTGGTTCCCAATTAGTTATAGCAGAAACTTTCTCAGGCTCCACTGCTATACCCTCTTTGGATACCACATGGCCTAGAAATCGTACTTGTTCTAACAAAAACTCACATTTATTGTATTTGGCATACAACTTATGTTCACGTAGTCTCTGCAATACCAGACGCAAATGCTCTTCATGTTCTTTATGACTCTTGGAGTAGATTAAAATATCATCGATAAAAACTACCACAAACTTATCCAGAAAATCCATGAACACTTTATTCATCATATTCATGAACTAGGCTGGAGCATTGGTTAAACCAAAAGGCATTATTGTGTACTCATAAGAGCCATATCTTGTAACAAATGTTTTTTTTGGTATATCCATTTCTCTAACTTTCATTTGGAGGTAACCTGATCGAAGATCAATCTTGGAGAAGACACAAGCACCCTCCAGTTGATAAAATGGTTCATTTATTTTGGGTAACGGGTACTTGTTCTTGATGGTGTGCTCATTTATATCCCTGTAGTCTGTGACTAGTCTCTGGGTTTGATCTTTCTTTTTAACAAATAGAAGTGGTGCTCCCCATGGCGATGAACTTGGACGGATAAATCCTTTCTGAATGTGTTCCTCCGGTTGCTTCTTGAGCTCTTTTAGTTCATCTACGGCTATATGATATGGTCTCTTAGCTATTGGTCCAGTACCCGTTTTTAGTTAAGTGAGAAACTCCACATCTCTATCGGGTGGCATTCCCGGTAGTTCTTATAGAAAAACATCTGGGTATTCCTGGACAATAAGCACATCACCAATGCTAACCCCCCTTAAGAGAATTTAGCCTAACTTTCTTAAGTTCGAAAGTTGATCTGAATTTAATCTTCTGTTTCTCTAGGGTAGTGAGAGTGAAAGCTCTATTTGTACAGTCTATGATTCCTTCAAAAAGGGCCATCCATTCCATTCCAATGATAACATCCAAGCCTTGGGTTTCTAGGATGACTAAGTCTGTTGGAATCTTTAAATCTAACTGTCTACACCCAGAATTTACTATCATCTCACCTCCAGGTGAACTCACTCTAATAGGTTTTCCTAGGCTTTCCTCGGCTAGCCCATGTTTGTTTACAAAAGCTCTTGATATGAATGAATGCGATGCTCCAGTATCAAATAAGACTAATGCTGGAAAAGAATTGAGCAAGAACGTACCAATCACAGCATCAGGTTCATCATGAACTTCTTTCACATTGATGTGGTTCACTTGCCCCTTCTGGAAAGGATTGGGCTTGGAATTTTCATCAGCCTTCCTCTCTGGGCAGTCAGTTGCATAATGTCCCGTCTTCTTGCACTTGAAGCAAGTCACATCAGACAAGTCTTTCTTCCCCTCATAGTTAGGGCGGTGATGACCATTTCCATGATTATGGCCATGGTGATGGTTTCCTTTGAATCCTCCATTATTTCCTTTGTATCCTCCATTGTTTCCTTTATATCCTCTCTGGGCTATCCGTGCATATAAAATTTATCAAAATTGGACTTACAGATCAAAATATATGAATTTGCCAGGTTTTACATATTTTTTGTTTTTATTTACTAATTTCTGCCGAAAATAGAAAAAGAAGGGCTACGTGTCGCGATCTGATTCGCCGATACCGTTTCGACGCAGATCGGCTCTGGAGCCGTTCGATCTAACTAATCACGGACGCGTCAGATTAAACGAGCTAAACGAAAAAATGAAATAAACATAGCCCGTATGATCTAGATCCAACGGTCCAGATCGCACTAGCCAGACGCGAGCGGCGTGGATCGCCATAGCTGCTCCGACCGTGGCGGAGCCATGGCCGGCTTCGTGATCTACCGCACAAAAAGAAGGAATCGGAGAGCGGTTTCTTTACCGAGCGTTGTCGGACGTCGGGGTTAGCTTGATGGCGAGGCAGACGGCGTCGAGATGGTCCTCTCCTCCCTGGGTTGCTCGCCGGAGTTGGAGAAGCCGAGGTGGTCCGGGGTGGTCGGAGTGTCCCGTACGGCGAGCTCAATGGCGGCGGAAACTTGCGAGATGCCGACCTCGGTTGCGGGCAGCTCTGTGGCGTAGAGGCTAGGGTTTTGGGCGGAAACGAGAGGCGGAGTCGCAGAATATAAATAGGGAAAGAATCGGGAACTGAAAGCGGAAGAAACACGCTCGATTTTATCTGAGTTCGGATTGAGCTTTGGGGCAGGAAAATCGGACGGAGGTTGAAGACGCGTTCGTCAGGGAGTGGGGTCCACCCGTCAGCGTGAGAGGAGAGGGGCACGGGTAGTTGGGCTGGCTTGCTAGGCCGATGGCAGCGCGCGCGGTAGATAGGGAATGGGCCAGCTCGTTTTAATTCTTTTTCCTATTTTTATTTTATCAAAATAATTTCTGTTTCCAAAACTGATTTTTACACTTATTCAAAACATTTCAGAAAAATTCACAAAAATATATTTTGAAAAGCTTATTAAAGTTAGAACTTTTTTATATCATAGTTGCCTATCAGATAAATTGATAAATAGAAATATTATAAGGAGTATAAATAAACACTTATGGAATTATAAATTATTTAAATTTATAATTGAATTTTTATTTAGTACTCTTGTGATTTAAATGTCATGCTTATGTGATGAATGATGCATGAATGCAAAGTTTTAAATTTTTGAGAAAATTTGGGATGTTACAGTGCCCTTGGTGCTGGCGGTGGCATCTGAGTTGCATTTGCTCCGGTAAGCTGTACCTGAAGGGGATCGGGTGCAGAAAACAAAAAAAATTCCTAGCAACGATATACATAAAAACATGCCAAGATCTATTCTATGCAGATATAATAGTATGAACGGAGATCGGAATACATACCCTTGTTGACCGAAAGCAGGGATTACGTTCCCGCACAAACATTGTCGATGAAGACCGACGAAGCCGACCTCAAGGTCGTGTAGAGGAAGTAGACCTCCGAGTACCGCTAGCGAACCACCTAGCAGGGTGTTACACACGTACGGTGGAAACGACGGCCTCCGAAGCTCCAGTCCAGGACGAGCAGCGGAAGACTTGGATTGGAACACCAGCAGCGCGACAGTGGGCTACGGTGGAAGAGATCCCCCTCTCAACTCGGCGCAACTCCGACAAAGAGAATCACGAAATCGAGAGAGAATTGGGGAATTAATTGGTGAATTATAAGGCCAGGGGTGCCCCTTCTTATATAGGCTCCCAGGGGGGAGCCAACCTGCTCACCAGGCAATGTGGGACTAAGCCCCACATGCCTGGTGCGGCATTGGCTGGTGCGCCGGCCCCTTGGTGGGCCTCTTGGCCCACCTGGGTCGGCCACCAAGCCCCCCACCGAATTCCCCTAGGGAATTTTCCCTTCTTGGGCCTTCTTTCGACCAGAAGGCCCATTTAGGGAAATCAGACTAAATAAATTCGAAAATAAATATATAAAATCATATTTAGACATTAATTTCACTAATTAATATCAAACATATTATATATAATTTATTCTAGCTCCGAAAACTCTTTCGTCGCTGCCCGATCTCCATCGGACCTTTCCCGGGACGTTCCCGGTGATCTCTTTCCTTTCCGGTTGTCTTGTCAAAACCCCTTAAGTGTGTTACCCTAGCGGTTCGATATAATAACATGTACGATCAAGACTCCTCTATGATCAACGACTAACTCGTAGGCTTGGACCCCATGAATTAATCCATGTGATATAACGAATGACTTTCATCTATCAAACCTGAACGTAAAGTATTAAACCTTTTGCCATGGTGATACTTAGCGTGTCCGAGCATCGTTCATAGATATCTCCATACCTGTAACGTACCTGCACTTTAAACAAGGCAGATACCTGTGTATAGTGCAAATCCCTGGATCGATTCATTTGCATACACAGTTTACGATGTAATATCACAACAAAGGTCAATTTTATTACATCGATGATCCAGAATTACAAAATATTTGATACAAGTTGCATAGCATAAAGCTAGCATTGAAAAAGTACACAGCGGAAATACAATAGCAGTGAGTCTCTATAACTTTCATGCCGCCACAGGCGAAAACATGTTGGTTGTAGACTCGAAACCTTTAAACGAAACCTCACTCGTCATCTGATCAAATCTGCAATAAGAAAAATATTGCAACAACGTGGGTCAGATTCCATTAAAAATGGAGTCTGGCAAGTGACACTATGGTGGACACTTATGGAATAACTCTAGAGTCTATATGCATATTTGGCTGGTGGAGCTCAAGGCTAATTTGCACAAAGCCAATTTTTCCTACTCTTTTGAAAAGACTTTTCTTGAAATCGACGAGTATGGCATGAAAACCATAAATCTCATCTTCCCTTGTTCACCCATCAACTTTTAACTTAGAAATTGGAATGATGGAATCCTCCGTTGACGTCCTTGATCAGCTGCTCAAAATTGTCCGTAACCGGGGACACGGCTAAGTACTTAGTTTTACACTCTGCAGAGGTTCTGCACGTTCACCATTGTACCCATTCAACCCAAGGTATCCTTTACACACCATTTGTGATAAGGAAAGGAGAGAATGAGACGAGATCTTTCAGAAGCATTTTTCCTCCCACCTGGCTTGACCCGTTCCACCTAACATCCCCCTACATCTGCTTGTCAAGCCGGAGAGAGTCCACGCAACATAATTGATCAAGCCAGAGCCCATATGGCAATGGCTGCACTGGAAGCAATCGTCACTCGGAGTTCTTCAGATTCCTCTGTTCCTGGGTGGCCATTCTCAAGTGTACATACTCTAGGAACCATAGAAATGGACCTGAGTAGCCACTCAACATAAACCATCCGACCAATTACCACCCAGGTGTTTCATTTACTTAGTAAATGTGTACTCTCAGGTAAAAATCACCATCCTCACGGCCCTAAGTAGAATAGAAATTCTTCCTAGGCGAAGACAACCATGAGCACAACCCTGAGTAGTCACTTAACCTTTTATAAAATCTTTCATCAATTGCATAGCATCAATATTTCTGCCAAGTATGATATAGGAATCTAGACACAGGAATAAGGGATTCTACACAGGTTTAGCATAGCAACACATGCATATAAAAAATACACTAAGTAATGCATATAAAAATAGGAAGTTTATGAGGTGTGCCACTTGCCTTTGAATGTTGTCGTTGTTCACAACTCTTTTCAATGATACTCGGGACTCTCCGTTCAATCTAACAGTATAGACAAGCAACAATACAACAATCAACAGCAAGCACAACTCCACAATGCATACAAACACATACTAGATGAATAAATAAGTTTTATAAAACTTTCTAAGGAAAATATGTTTATGCATGATGTGCAAAATATTCCTAAGGACTAGAAATACTTTTTCATGCCATGAGATTCTTTTAAGTTAATGCAAGGCAAATAGGTGGGTCAAGAATGACTAAGGACTAAGGTCTTAAGTTGGTTAAACATACTTTGTTTTATATCTTCTTGAAACAAGGACTCGAATGGCTTAGCCATGATGTGCAAAATACTTAGGGAAAAATACTAAGTCATTTATTCAAGATGATCAACGATTATTATCAACTCTTTGTAAATTGGACATTCACTATAGTGAGAGAGACAGACACCCGGCCAGCCACTTATATTGTGGAACAGGTCTCATGTACGTGGACATGTAAGGTTTGTTTCCAGGCCGCTTCATCTCACTATGCTGCTAGGATCCAACAACTTCAAGATGATAACATCATGATCAAAAATTGTTTAAGTCTAAAAGACAAGATTAGAAAAGAGGGAAAAGATAGAAAGATAGATGTGGTTGTCCTCCAGGCTTCATCTCCAGACTTGTAATATTCTCCTTGATGATGTCTTGACTGAAGTTTTGATCTTCAGACTTGGTGGTTCTTGTATCCTCGAGGCTGGTCTTGGATTTACTTAGTCTTCATGAAGTCTCAGAGGAGAAGAAAATATAGAGAGAAAGACTTAGAGAATAAAAGGGGGTTGACCTTCTTGAACTTCTTCTCACTTTTCTTCTAAGTGCTTGACATCTTGGGGATGCTTCCAGAGTCTGTTTTCTTCTAAGTCCTTCATGAACTTCTTTTTGATTTTCTTCTAAGTGTTTCTTCTTCTTGAAAATACTTCTGAAGTCTTGTTTTTGGCTAAGTCCTTCATTGGTCTTCCAGCTCCATGTTGAAGGTCCTAAGTGTATAGTGCATAGCACTTTTCCTAAACTACTAAGTTTGAAAATAGTCCTAATTTAGAGAGAACAAATGAAGAGGGGTTTTCCTATGAGAATAAAATATGCTATGCATGAAATGCAAATTTTAAATCACAAGCAACATAACACTAATTTTTGTGAAGTTTATAAAATATGCATAAAGTTATAATTGCAATTTAATTAGTTTCTAATTTGCAAAATATAATAACAGGAAACATATAGATTAAAGTTTTATGTGATTTATATTTTATATCACAATTTTCTGTATAGATGGTGTTAATAGCCAGAGGTGGTTTAATTATATTTAATGCAATTTGATTTAATCAAAAATAATATTTCTATTAAAAGTTATTTCAAAATTAGTCAAACTATTCAAATTAAACTCACAACTATAAAATCATTCAAAAATTACTCAAAAATATTTTATAGAAGTGGCACTAATTTACAAATACTCTAAAGTTTCTAAAACATATTTATTTGCAATTTCTGGATTTATAGATTTAAGGTTATTACAAATATACTCAAATTCCCCATTTGAATTTTGAATATTTTATACTAAGTCAAATTTGAATTTTGTCAGATCCAAAATATTCTACATGTCAAGAGCTTTCCAAATATATAAAAATTATTAGATTTGGAGTTGTGGTTAAAAAGTTATAGATGTTTTAATTACAGGGATTAATCTGCAATTTTCCAATTAAAATTAAAATAGGAAATTGATTTACACGCTGGTGCTGACTGTGCAGGCCACGTCAGCGCTGACTGGGATCGCTGACGTGGTTAAGTTACAGATCTGGGCCGTCAGATCTGGATCTGACGGTCCAGATCAAATCATACCGCTTCGTTTAAATTTCTAATCGTGGCCGCTGAGATCGGATCGGACGGCAGGGATCGGTCGACCATACCGTGGTGGCGCGGCTCGCCGGAGATGGCGCGGACGACGGCGTCGGTGGCTTGGCGTGGACGCTCCGGTCGATTCCGTGCTTCCCCGGATGCGCGGAGGCCAGCTCCGGACGCGGCGCAGCACGGCGAAGGGAATGGTGGCGACGGTTGGTGGCGGGGGGGCTCCGGTGCTCGATCGACTCCTCGCCGGAGTTGCGGGTGGCGGCGGCCAGCTTTGTCGATGACGGATCGGTGTTCTGGCGCGCGAAAGAACCACTGTCAAGTTAGGAAAGATGCGCAAGGGGAAAATAAAGAGGGAGAGAGCAATGAGAGAGCTCGGGAGGTCTTGTACCCGCCGGAGTTGGAGAAAATCGCCGGCGGTAATGGTCGAACGGCAGCGGCGATTGCGGCAGCCTGGGGGCGTTCTGAGCTAGGTTTTGAGAGGGGAAAAGTGGCGGAGGCGGGGGGCTACTTATAGACGCACCCGGGAGCAACCAACTGCGCAAGGATCGCTCGGATTTTGGAAACGAATCGGAGACGAAATCGGAGAAAATCCCGGACGGAGGTTTGAGACGATGACGTCAGCGATGACGTCATCCAATAATTCTTTTTCGGTTTTTATTTGTTTAATTCATATCTTTTGATTTAAACATCCAAATGATGTCAAATTAATTTCTAAAAATTTGTAAAAATAATATCTTGCTGTTAAACCAGTTGTGGGTATGTTTTGAACACTTTTCAAAAATAATAAATTAGAAATATTGATTAAATGTGAAATTGACACTTTATGTTTAATTTAAAACTAGGGTTAAAATAATTTTAATTTTGTCTAAATAAATTATATGAAATACCCATATGCAATTATGGTTGAATTTAAGTTGTTTAAACTCATTTTCAAATTCTAAATTCATTTTTTGGCTTTGGTATAATTATTAATGATATAACCCAACAATATGAAAATGGAAAAGAGAAGATAATGATGTATTCATTTTTAATTGAAAATAATTTGTGCAACATTATATTATATAATATGATAATTCATTTGAAAACTTCATAACCACTTTGGAAAGGATTTTTGTTTTAATTCTATTCTTATTTAGAATATATTAATCATTTCATGTTTTAAAAATAGATGAAATTCAATTAAGCAAATGAAATGTTTATTTGGCTAATTCATTAATTTAAATTCTATGAAGTTTTAAAGTTATACACTATGGGCTTATAATTCCCAAACTATATTTTGAACTTAGTTAAAGGAATGAAAATCATTTAGTAATTATATAACCTTTTGAATAATCTTGTATTTATGAATAGATATGGCTAAGTGGTTTAATCCATATACTTATAAAGAAACTAATTTATTTAAAATAAAATGGATTGTAGTTTGTAAAATATTTGTCCAATTATATTTTAAGGGTTTTTTTTTTGAAACACAGTGGATAATAAAATGTTTAAACTGTGACATTTGAAATATTAAATTCCAGTTTGAAGTCTTTCATAGTTGATTTCTTTATACATTTAATATTTTATTTTAATAAAAGAAAAGTTTTAAATTTTAGTGATTTTTGAACATTCCAAAATGTTGGGATGTTACAGACTACCACCCTTAAAAGGAATCTCGTCCCCGAGATTCGGAGAAGCTAGAAAAGAAAGCAAGGGCTTGAAGGATTCTGATAACTCGAGATGTTTTGAGAAATGAAATTTCGGACATGGAAACTTGAAAACTTGTAGTGAAGGGGTTTTCTGATTGGAAGGATGAAAGAAAGATAGTTTGAGATCTCTGGGTTTAAGCGATTGTGTTTAAATTATCTAGGTGGCTACCACCCTCAAAATAAAAGTTTTGTTGATAATTCAACATCCTAATGCACAACCAAAATTCAAGATAATCCATTACAAACATCATCTAACAAACATCAAGCAATAAAGTTCAAACACAAGCAACACATACATAAAATTTCAAACTTCTTTTGAGAAATCGAACTAATTGTTTATCGAACGAAAGGTCGGGGAAATACAAAAGTAACAGTACTGCCATACCACAATTTGATAGGTCAATACACTAAATCGATACGATAAGCTAAAAGATAAATGGTGGTCCCTCTAACATGGTTTTGATTGCTACACTTATCCTTCCTAAATACTACGCTTGCGTTTTATTGCGTGGTTATTTGCCACAGGCGTGACTTCTTCCTCAGTTGACTCTTCAAACAGCACCTCTTCGGGATCTTCTTCCACTGGTCCTTCCTCCTTCGTAGCTGCAGATACAGTCACATCTCCAGTGCCTTGGTCACCTCCTTCTTCAGCTACTGGCGGTGGTGGAGGTGGAATGAGTTGCGCCTCAAGCATGGCAATCTGCTGATCCTTGCCAAGGTTCTCCAAATGTAGGTCATGGATGAGTTCCTCCAACTGACCAATGAGATTTTCAGAAGCCTGGAGTTCTTGGGTTTTTGCGTGTATGACGGCTTGTGCATGATCTGCGACGTCACAAGCCTGTTGAACCCTCCTGGTCAGACAGTTGATGAGATAATCCAAGTCTTCAAACGTCTTGTTAACGAGGGGCAGGTCCAGGCGATTTCCCGTGTGAGCCATCGAGAGACCATGTGCATTCCTCTTCCCAAAGGCACGGAAGGGCGATCCTGGTGCTAGCTTGAATCGATACTTGTAACACAGACGAGCCATTAAGTCCACCATAGCTATGTTCACTCCCTCAATCCACTCTGGGTAGTAGGTGACGTAGTCCACGGGCTCGAAGTCTGGCATCGTAGGATCCGGGGTCATGATGGTGCGTATTTCCCAACGTATCCCATGGGGTATGTTGGTCTCCTCCTTCCTTCCTCGGAAATAGGGTGGTGGTAGCTTCAATACACTTGTCAACCTCGACAGCTGCCTCCCAAAGATGAAACCCGACAAAACTCCAGCATACGCAGTCTCAGTGTATTCTCCCATCTAAAATTTTGAACAGGTAAGAGTATTAGAATTTAAAGGAAAGGGAAAGATGCAAGACAAGATAATGTAAAACAATATTAAAGAAAGTTCAAGATTCACTCATGTTTTGGAAACCTAGTTTAGTTAACTATTTAACCTTTGGGTTCTTAGTCCAATCCTAGGGGTTTCGAACCTACAGGCAACACAGTGCTCTGATACCATCTGCAACGTACCTGCACTTTCAACAAGGCAGATACCTGTGTATAGTGCAAATCCCTGGATCGATTCATTTGCACACACAGTTTACGATGTAATATCACAACAAAGGTCAATTTTATTACATCGATGATCCAGAATTACAAAATATTTGATACAAGTTGCATAGCATAAAGCTAGCATTGAAAAAGTACACAGCGGAAATACAATAGCAGTGAGTCTCTATAACTTTCATGCTGCCACAGGCGAAAACATGTTGGTTGTAGACTCGAAACCTTTAAACGAAACCTCACTCGTCATCTGATTAAATCTGCAATAAGAAAAATATTGCAACAACGTGGGTCAGATTCCATTAAAAATGGAGTCTGGCAAGTGACACTATGGTGGACACTTATGGAATAACTCTAAAGCCTATATGCATATTTGGCTGGTGGAGCTCAAGGCTAATTTGCACAAAGCCAATTTTTCCTACTCTTTTGAAAACACTTTTCTTGAAATCGACGAGTATGGCATGAAAACCATAAATCTCATCTTCCCTTGTTCACCCATCAACTTTTAACTTAGAAATTGGAATGATGGAATCCTCCGTTGACGTCCTTGATCAGCTGCTCAAAATTGTCCGTAACCGGGGACACGGCTAAGTACTTAGTTTTACACTCTGCAGAGGTTGTGCACGTTCACCATTGTACCCATTCAACCCAAGGTTTCCTTTACACACCATTTGTGATAAGGAAAGGAGAGAATGAGACGAGATCTTTCAGAAGCATTTTCCCTCCCACCTGGCTTGACCCGTTCCACCTAACATCCCCCTACATCTGCTTGTCAAGCCGGAGAGAGTCCACGCAACATAATTGATCAAGCCAGAGCCCATATGGCAATGGCTGCACTGGAAGCAATCGTCACTCGGAGTTCTTCAGATTCCTCTGTTCCTGGGTGGCCATTCTCAAGTGTACATACTCTAGGAACCATAGAAATGGACCTGAGTAGCCACTCAACATAAACCATCCGACCAATTACCACCCAGGTGTTTCATTTACTTAGTAAATGTGTACTCTCAGGTAAAAATCACCATGCTCACGGCCCTAAGTAGAATAGAAATTCTTCCTAGGCGAAGACAACCATGAGCACAACCCTGAGTAGTCACTTAACCTTTTATAAAATCTTTCATCAATTGCATAGCATCAATATTTCTGCCAAGTATGATATAGGAATCTAGACACAGGAATAAGGGATTCTACACAGGTTTAGCATAGCAACACATGCATATAAAAAATACACTAAGTAATGCATATAAAAAATACACTAAGTAATGCATATAAAAATAGGAAGTTTATGAGGTGTGCCACTTGCCTTTGAATGTTGTCGTTGTTCACAACTCTTTTCAACGATACTCGGGACTCTCCGTTCAATCTAACAGTATAGACAAGCAACAATACAACAATCAACAGCAAGCACAACTCCACAATGCATACAAACACATACTAGATGAATAAATAAGTTTTATAAAACTTTCTAAGGAAAATATGTTTATGCATGATGTGCAAAATATTCCTAAGGACTAGAAATACTTTTTCATGCCATGAGATTCTTTTAAGTTAATGCAAGGCAAATAGGTGGGTCAAGAATGACTAAGGACTAAGGTCTTAAGTTGGTTAAACATACTTTGTTTTATATCTTCTTGAAACAAGCACTCAAATGGCTTAGCCATGATGTGCAAAATACTTAGGGAAAAATACTAAGTCATTTATTCAAGATGATCAATGATTATTATCAACTCTTTGTAAATTGGACATTCACTATAGTGAGAGAGACAGACACCCGGCCAGCCACTTATATTGTGGAACAGGTCTCATGTACGTGGACATGTAAGGTTTGTTTCCAGGCCGCTTCATCTCACTATGCTGCTAGGATCCAACAACTTCAAGATGATAACATCATGATCAAAAATTGTTTAAGTCTAAAAGACAAGATTAGAAAAGAGGGAAAAGATAGAAAGATAGATGTGGTTGTCCTCCAGGCTTCATCTCCAGACTTGTAATATTCTCCTTGATGATGTCTTGACTGAAGTTTTGATCTTCAGACTTGGTGGTTCTTGTATCCTCGAGGCTGGTCTTGGATTTACTTAGTCTTCATGAAGTCTCAGAGGAGAAGAAAATATAGAGAGAAAGACTTAGAGAATAAAAGGGGGTTGACCTTCTTGAACTTCTTCTCACTTTTCTTCTAAGTGCTTGACATCTTGGGGATGCTTCCAGAGTCTGTTTTCTTCTAAGTCCTTCATGAACTTCTTTTTGATTTTCTTCTAAGTGTTTCTTCTTCTTGAAAATACTTCTGAAGTCTTGTTTTTGGCTAAGTCCTTCATTGGTCTTCCAGCTCCATGTTGAAGGTCCTAAGTGTATAGTGCATAGCACTTTTCCTAAACTACTAAGTTTGAAAATAGTCCTAATTTAGAGAGAACAAATGAAGAGGGGTTTTCCTATGAGAATAAAATATGCTATGCATGAAATGCAAATTTTAAATCACAAGCAACATAACACTAATTTTTGTGAAGTTTATAAAATATGCATAAAGTTATAATTGCAATTTAATTAGTTTCTAATTTGCAAAATATAATAACAGGAAACATATAGATTAAAGTTTTATGTGATTTATATTTTATATCACAATTTTCTGTATAGATGGTGTTAATAGCCAGAGGTGGTTTAATTATATTTAATGCAATTTGATTTAATCAAAAATAATATTTCTATTAAAAGTTATTTCAAAATTAGTCAAACTATTCAAATTAAACTCACAACTATAAAATCATTCAAAAATTACTCAAAAATATTTTATAGAAGTGGCACTAATTTACAAATACTCTAAAGTTTCTAAAACATATTTATTTGCAATTTCTGGATTTATAGATTTAAGGTTATTACAAATATACTCAAATTCCCCATTTGAATTTTGAATATTTTATACTAAGTCAAATTTGAATTTTGTCAGATCCAAAATATTCTACATGTCAAGAGCTTTCCAAATATATAAAAATTATTAGATTTGGAGTTGTGGTTAAAAAGTTATAGATGTTTTAATTACAGGGATTAATCTGCAATTTTCCAATTAAAATTAAAATAGGAAATTGATTTACACGCTGGCGCTGACTGTGCAGGCCACGTCAGCGCTGACTGGGATCGCTGACGTGGTTAAGTTACAGATCTGGGCCGTCAGATCTGGATCTGACGGTCCAGATCAAATCATACCGCTTCGTTTAAATTTCTAATCGTGGCCGCTGAGATCGGATCGGACGGCAGGGATCGGTCGACCATACCGTGGTGGCACGGCTCGCCGGAGATGGCGCGGACGACGGCGTCGGTGGCTTGGCGTGGACGCTCCGGTCGATTCCGTGCTTCCCCGGATGCGCGGAGGCCAGCTCCGGACGCGGCGCAGCACGGCGAAGGGAATGGTGGCGACGGTTGGTGGCGGGGGGGCTCCGGTGCTCGATCGACTCCTCGCCGGAGTTGCGGGTGGCTGTAGCGTACCTGCTCTTTAAATAAGGCAGATACCTGTGTATAGTGCAAATCCCTGGATCGTTTCATTTGCACACACAGTTTACGATGTAATATCACAACAAAGCATCAATTATATTACATCGATGATCCAGAATTACAAAATATTTGTTACAAGTTGCATAGCATAAAGCTAGCATTGACAAAGTACATAGCGGAATACAATAGCAGTGAGTCTCTAATAACTTTCATGCTGCCACAGGCGAAAACATGTTGGTTGTAGACTCGAAACCTTTCGCGATACCTCACTCGTCATCTGATCACATCTGCAATAAGAAAAATATTGCAACAACGTGGGTCAGATTCCATTAAAAATGGAGTCTGGCAAGTGACACTATGGTGGACACTTATGGAATAACTCTAAAGCCTATATGATTATTTGGCTGGTGGAGCTCAAGGCTAATTTGCATAAAGCCAATTTTTCCTATTCTTTTGAAAACACTTTTCTTGAAATCGACGAGTATGGCTTGAAAACCATAAATCTCATCTTCCCTTGTTCACCCATCAAGTTTTACTTTAGAAGTTGGAATGGTGGAATCCTCCGTTGACGTCCTTGATCAGCTGCTCAAAATTGTCCGTAACCGGGGACACGGCTAAGTACTTAGTTTTACACTCTGCAGAGGTTGTGCACTTTCACCATTGTACCCATTCAACCCAAAGTATCCTTTACACACCATTTGTGATAAGGAAAGGAGAGAATGAGACGAGATCTTTCAGAAGCATTTTCCCTCCCACCTGGCTTGACCCGTTCCACCTAACATCCCCCTACATCTGCTTGTCAAGCCGGAGAAAGTCCACGCAACATAATTGATCAAGCCAGAGCCCATATGGCAATGGCTGCACTGGAAGCAATCGTCACTTGGAGTTCTTCAGATTCCTCTGTTCCTGGGTGGCCGTTCTCAAGTGTACATACTCTAGGAACCATGGAAATGGACCTGAGTAGCCACTCAACATAAACCATACAACCAATTACCACCCAGGTGTTTCATTCTTAACTTAGTAGAATTTAGATTTTCACAAAACAACATTTGCATAGCAACAATAATTCTACTAAGTATTGCATAGGAACCTAGACACAGGAATAAGGGATTCTACAGGTTTAGCATAGCAACACATGCATCTAAAAATACACTAAGTAATGCATAAAATAGGGAGTTTATGAGGTGTGCCACTTGCCTTTGAATGTTGTCGTTGTTCACAAACTCTTTTCACAACGAACGTTTGCTCTCCGTTTAATCTAACAATATAAGCAAACAACAATACAACAATCAACAGCAAGCAAAACTCACAATGCATACAATCACACACTAGATGAATAAATAAGTTTTACAAAACTTTCTAAGGAAAATATGTTTATGCATGATATGCAAAAATATTCCTAAGGCTAGAAATACTTTTTCATGCTATGGAAATCTTTTAAGTTTATGCAAGGCAATTAGGTGGGTCAAGAATGACTAAGGGCTAAGATCTTAAGTTGGATAAAAATACTTTGTTTTATATCTTTTTGAAACAAGCACTCTAATGGCTTAGCCATGATGTGCAAAATACCTAGAGAAAAATACTAAGTCATTTGTTCAAGATGATCACAATTATTATCAACTCTTTGTAAATTGGACATTCACTATAGTGAGAGAGACAGACACCCGGCCAGCCACTTAAATTGTGGAACAGGTCTCATGTACGTGGACATGTAAGGTTTGTTTCCAGGCCGCTTCATCCCACTATGCTGCTAGGATCCAACAACATCAAGATGATAACATCATGATCAAATTTTGTTTATGTCTAGAAGACAAGATTAGGCAAGAGGGAAAAGATAGACAGAAAGATGTAGTTGTCCTCCAGGCTTCATCTCCAGACTTGTAATATTCTCTTTAAGGATGTCTTGATTGAAGTTTTTGATAGACTTGATAATTCTTCAGACTTGGTGGTTCTTGCATCCTCGAGGCTGGTCTTGGATTTACTTAGTCTTCATGAAATCTCAGAGGAGAGGGAAAGACAGAGAGAAAGACTTAGAGAACAACAAAGGGGGTTGGCCTTCTTGAACTTCTTCTCACTTTTCTTCTAAATGCTTGCCATCTTTGGGAATGCTTCCAGAGTCTGTTTTCTTCTAAGTCCTTCATGAAGTCTCAGAGAAAAGAAAGAGAGAGAGAGAACAAGACTTGGAGATCTTCTTCTCGATTTTCTTCTAAGTGTTTCTTCTCCTTGAAGGTACTTTTGAAGTCTTGTTTTTGGCTAAGTCCTTCAATGGTCTTCTAGCTCCATCTTGAAAATTACTAAGTATCTAAGTGCATAGCACTTTTCCCAAAATACTAAGTTTGAAAATAATCCTAACTTAGAGAAAACTAAAGAAGAGGGGTTTTCCTTTGAGAATTATGTCTACAATATAAAATATGCTATGAATGAAATGCAATTTTAAATCACAAGAAACATCAAAATATATTTTGTGATTTCTTTATAAATATGCATAAATGCAATTTAATTAATTTCTAATTTTGGAAAATATAATAAAAGGAATAATTATAATATTAAAGTTTCCTATGATTAAATTTTTATAACCAAAATTTATAATTTATGTTAATAGACAGAGAGTATTTACTTAAATCAATTTCAATTGGATTTAATCAAAACAATGTTTCTATTAAAAGTTATTTAAACCATTTAGTCAAACATATTCAAATTAAATACACAACCATGAAATCATTCAAAATTTACTAAAAATATTTTATAGCAGTGGCATTAATTTACATATATTCCAAAGTTTCTAAAACATATTTATTTGCAATTTTTGGATTTATAGGTTTATTGTCATTACAAATATACTCAAATTCACCATTTGAAATTTGAATAGTTTATACTAAGTCAAATTTGAATTTTGTCAGATCCAAATTATTCTACACATCCAGAGCTTTCCAAATATATAAAAATTATTAAATTTGGAGTTGTGGTTAAAAAGTTATGGATGTTTTAATTACAGGGACTAATCTGCAAATTTTCCAATTAAAATTATAATAGAAATTCGATTTACACGCTGGCGCTGACTGTGCCGTGACGTGGCGCTGACGTGGCTGTCCACGTGGATAAGTGGATGAATCTGGATCGTTAGATCCAGATCCGATGGATCACATCTAACCGTACCGGTTCGTTAAAACCTTCTAATCCTGGCCGTGGAGATCTAATCGGACGGCGCTGGGAGTTTTGACCAAACCGTGGCGGCGCTAGGTCGCCGGAGACGGTGCGCGCGGCGGCGCCATGATCGGAAAACGTGTTCCCGATGATCTACCGCCCTAGAAGACAAGCGGAGCATACCGTGGTGTAGAGGAGGTCCGGGCGGGGTCTATGGCGCGTTCGTGGTCCTTGGAGCTTCCTCGTTCTTCGGCTACACCTCGTCGGAGCTGCGCACGGCGGCGGGGAGATGCGGTGGAGCACGGATGGCTCGTTCTGCTGCGAATTTTGCCACCGCGTCAAGTCAGAGAGAAAAAGAGGATCGAGGGGAAGCTAAGGGGGTGGAGGGGAGAGCCTGGGTCTATCGAACCTCACCGGAAAACCTCGAAGATTGCCGACGGCAATGGCGGCACGGCGGCGGCGATTTCGGGCAGCCTGGGGGCGATGAGCTCGGATTTTCGGGTGCGGGAGAGGGCGGCGATGCCGGGGTATTTATAGGGCGCACGGGTAAGGCTTTCTCCGCAAGGAAAGGATCGATTTGATCCGAGTTCGTTTTCGGTTGCAGTTCGTTCGGGATACGACTCGGGGAAGAAGATCTGCTGACGTCAGCATGACGTCAGCCCTTATTTTATTTTCTGATTTTATTTCTTTTATTCCTAACTTTTGATTTATAACTCCAAATGATGTCAAATTAATTTCTAAAAATTTGTAAAATCATTATCTCTCTGTTAAACCAGTTGTAGGTGTGTTTTAAACATTTTTGAAAATTAATATTTTGAAATATTGCTTAATTACAAATTTGACACTTAAAGTCAAATTTGAATTTATTTCTCATTTAAATTTTCCTTTGGCTAAAATAAATTTGTAAACATATCCACATTCCAATATGTTTGAAATTAAGTTATTTAAACTTGTTTTGCTGAAATCATTCATCTTTATCTTTGCATATTATTAAGAACAACATATAAATAATGTTTTTAGGAAAATGTGAAAGATGAGGTATTCATTTTTAATTGAAAATAATTTGTGCAACATTATATTTTTGATTATGATAATTCATTTGAAAACTTTATAACAACTTTGGAAAAGGTTTCTGTTTTGATTTTATTCTTATTTTAAATTCCATTAATCATTTCATGTTCTGAAAATAAATAGATGGAATTCATTTAACCCAATGAAATGTTTATTTGGCTAATTCATTAATTTAAATTTTATGAAGTTTTAATGTTATACACTATAGGCTTATAATTTCCAAACTATATTTTGAACTTAGTCAAAGGAATGAAAATCATTTAGTAATTATATACTATTTTGAATAATCTTGTATTTATGAATAGATATGGCTAAGTGATTTAATTCAAATACTTATGAAGAACTAATTTATTTTAAATAAAATGAATTGTAGTTTGTAACATTTTTGTCAAATTATATTTTAAGGTTTTTGAAATACATGAGAATATAGAATATTTTAAACTGTGACATTTGAATTATTAAACCTTGAAGTCTTTTATAGTTGGCTTTCTTATGCATTTCTTATTTTATTTTAATAACAAGAAAAGTTTTAAATTTTAGTGATTTTTGAACATTATAAAATGTTGGGATGTTACAGACTACCACCCTTAAAAGGAATCTCGTCCCCGAGATTCGGAGAGGCTAGAAAGAAAAGCAATTGTTTGATTGATTCTGATTACTCGGGATGTTTTGGAAAATGAAATTTCTAACATGGAAACTTGAAAACTTGACAATGAATGGTTTTTCTGATTGGAAGGATGAAAGGAAGGATAGTTTGAGATCTCTGTGTTTAAGCGACAGGGTTTGAATTCTCTAGGTGGCTACCACCCTTAAAAGAAATTTTTGTGGTCAGTCTAGAAATTTTGTGAAACCTTGTTTATTCCTCTGATGTGGGGCGTACAAGAGTTCAAAATACAATGGCATGTGGTGGATACAGAAAGTTTTTAGCACTCACGCTTTCCACTCGGTCCTTGGAGAGATTTATCCTTCTTCCGCTCTGGGCACTTGTCCGCATAATGTCCTTTGCTTTTACATTTGTAGCAAATTACGTCACTTAAGTTCCTCTTCTTCTTCTTAGATGTTTCCAGGGCTAAAAGTTCTTCCAAATCTTGTTTGCCATATTCTATCTCAATTAAAGAAGTCCAGTCTCGTTTGATGTGACAATTTCGAGCTAGGTGATCTCCTTCACACTTATAGCAACACTTGGATTTACTTTTGGATTTCTTCGGAAGTGACCTTACTCTTATTTCATTCTTCACCTTAGTATGACCCACAGTCTCATTTTGATGAAGATTTGGTTCAGTATCCTGACCAGCCCTTTTCTCTTTGCAGCCCCATGAATAATGTCCTAGTTCTCCACATGTAAAACATGTTATATGGCTAGTATCTCTTTTGTGTTCCTCCTTGTTTTCTTGTACTTCCACATGCTTCATGAGATTTTGTTGTATCCCCCTTTTGGCTTGCTGACTGACTTCTTGCACCACGGGGTAGAGTTGATGTTGAGTGGGAACGTGATTTGTTGCTTCACAAAAAACAGCAAGACATCTGACTTGTGGGGCATTCCCTAACTGGATGTCCAGTATGACCATGGGGCCACTCATCAGTGCATTCTTGGGACGTATGTCCTATCTCTCCACAGGTTTTGCATGCCTTTAGTTTGGTCATAAGGTTCTCTCAAAATCACTATGGTTTTGATCAATCTTAGGCAGTTGCTCATTGATCATCTTCAACAGCTGACTCTGATTCTCTAATAGTAGTCGCATAGTTGTATGCAATTCATTGGTGTTGGTATTGCGATGAGACATCTGTTTGGTTTAAAAAGCAATGAGTTGAATTATTTGTACTATGGAGGGGTCCTAGTTCAAGAAAACCAAAATAAGGCAACCAATCTATAACATAATCAATCAACATCTAACAAACATCAAGCAACAAGGTTCACAACAAACAAACAATCTAGTATTGTCATATATCCAAGTTGATATGATCAATACACTAACACGATATCGTCATTCTATTTTTGGTGGTGGTCAAATCTACCTCCTTCATGACTGCTTCAAGTTCTTGTTCAACATTCTTGGATATATATTAGAAGTGTTGGTCGAAACCTGGTTCTTCAGTGGTCTTCCATGCATGCAGAATCAGACTTAGACTATAAGAACATGGTCATCTAGAAAAAGATAAGAGGTTTTCAGAAGGTTGATAGTAGATGAGAATACGAGAAAGACATGGTGAAAAGATTTGTTTTTAGAAATGTGAAGAAAAATAGATTTTCAATCCTATGGTCAAACCTATTTCTATCCAAACCTAGGGTTTCGAACCTACAGGCAACACAGTGCTCTGATACCATCTGTAGCGTACCTGCTCTTTAAATAAGGCAGATACCTGTGTATAGTGCAAATCCCTGGATCGTTTCATTTGCACACACAGTTTACGATGTAATATCACAACAAAGCATCAATTATATTACATCGATGATCCAGAATTACAAAATATTTGTTACAAGTTGCATAGCATAAAGCTAGCATTGACAAAGTACATAGCGGAATACAATAGCAGTGAGTCTCTAATAACTTTCATGCTGCCACAGGCGAAAACATGTTGGTTGTAGACTCGAAACCTTTCGCGATACCTCACTCGTCATCTGATCACATCTGCAATAAGAAAAATATTGCAACAACGTGGGTCAGATTCCATTAAAAATGGAGTCTGGCAAGTGACACTATGGTGGACACTTATGGAATAACTCTAAAGCCTATATGATTATTTGGCTGGTGGAGCTCAAGGCTAATTTGCATAAAGCCAATTTTTCCTATTCTTTTGAAAACACTTTTCTTGAAATCGACGAGTATGGCTTGAAAACCATAAATCTCATCTTCCCTTCACCCATCAAGTTTTACTTTAGAAGTTGGAATGGTGGAATCCTCCGTTGACGTCCTTGATCAGCTGCTCAAAATTGTCCGTAACCGGGGACACGGCTAAGTACTTAGTTTTACACTCTGCAGAGGTTGTGCACTTTCACCATTGTACCCATTCAACCCAAAGTATCCTTTACACACCATTTGTGATAAGGAAAGGAGAGAATGAGACGAGATCTTTCAGAAGCATTTTCCCTCCCACCTGGCTTGACCCGTTCCACCTAACATCCCCCTACATCTGCTTGTCAAGCCGGAGAAAGTCCACGCAACATAATTGATCAAGCCAGAGCCCATATGGCAATGGCTGCACTGGAAGCAATCGTCACTTGGAGTTCTTCAGATTCCTCTATTCCTGGGTGGCCGTTCTCAAGTGTACATACTCTAGGAACCATGGAAATGGACCTGAGTAGCCACTCAACATAAACCATACAACCAATTACCACCCAGGTGTTTCATTCTTAACTTAGTAGAATTTAGATTTTCACAAAACAACATTTGCATAGCAACAATAATTCTACTAAGTATTGCATAGGAACCTAGACACAGGAATAAGGGATTCTACAGGTTTAGCATAGCAACACATGCATCTAAAAATACACTAAGTAATGCATAAAATAGGGAGTTTATGAGGTGTGCCACTTGCCTTTGAATGTTGTCGTTGTTCACAAACTCTTTTCACAACGAACGTTTGCTCTCCGTTTAATCTAACAATATAAGCAAACAACAATACAACAATCAACAGCAAGCAAAACTCACAATGCATACAATCACACACTAGATGAATAAATAAGTTTTACAAAACTTTCTAAGGAAAATATGTTTATGCATGATATGCAAAAATATTCCTAAGGCTAGAAATACTTTTTCATGCTATGGAAATCTTTTAAGTTTATGCAAGGCAATTAGGTGGGTCAAGAATGACTAAGGGCTAAGATCTTAAGTTGGATAAAAATACTTTGTTTTATATCTTTTTGAAACAAGCACTCTAATGGCTTAGCCATGATGTGCAAAATACCTAGAGAAAAATACTAAGTCATTTGTTCAAGATGATCACAATTATTATCAACTCTTTGTAAATTGGACATTCACTATAGTGAGAGAGACAGACACGCGGCCAGCCACTTAAATTGTGGAACAGGTCTCATGTACGTGGACATGTAAGGTTTGTTTCCAGGCCGCTTCATCCCACTATGCTGCTAGGATCCAACAACATCAAGATGATAACATCATGATCAAATTTTGTTTATGTCTAGAAGACAAGATTAGGCAAGAGGGAAAAGATAGACAGAAAGATGTAGTTGTCCTCCAGGCTTCATCTCCAGACTTGTAATATTCTCTTTAAGGATGTCTTGATTGAAGTTTTTGATAGACTTGATAATTCTTCAGACTTGGTGGTTCTTGCATCCTCGAGGCTGGTCTTGGATTTACTTAGTCTTCATGAAATCTCAGAGGAGAGGGAAAGACAGAGAGAAAGACTTAGAGAACAACAAAGGGGGTTGGCCTTCTTGAACTTCTTCTCACTTTTCTTCTAAATGCTTGCCATCTTTGGGAATGCTTCCAGAGTCTGTTTTCTTCTAAGTCCTTCATGAAGTCTCAGAGAAAAGAAAGAGAGAGAGAGAACAAGACTTGGAGATCTTCTTCTCGATTTTCTTCTAAGTGTTTCTTCTCCTTGAAGGTACTTTTGAAGTCTTGTTTTTGGCTAAGTCCTTCAATGGTCTTCTAGCTCCATCTTGAAAATTACTAAGTATCTAAGTGCATAGCACTTTTCCCAAAATACTAAGTTTGAAAATAATCCTAACTTAGAGAAAACTAAAGAAGAGGGGTTTTCCTTTGAGAATTATGTCTACAATATAAAATATGCTATGAATGAAATGCAATTTTAAATCACAAGAAACATCAAAATATATTTTGTGATTTCTTTATAAATATGCATAAATGCAATTTAATTAATTTCTAATTTTGGAAAATATAATAAAAGGAATAATTATAATATTAAAGTTTCCTATGATTAAATTTTTATAACCAAAATTTATAATTTATGTTAATAGACAGAGAGTATTTACTTAAATCAATTTCAATTGGATTTAATCAAAACAATGTTTCTATTAAAAGTTATTTAAACCATTTAGTCAAACATATTCAAATTAAATACACAACCATGAAATCATTCAAAATTTACTAAAAATATTTTATAGCAGTGGCATTAATTTACATATATTCCAAAGTTTCTAAAACATATTTATTTGCAATTTTTGGATTTATAGGTTTATTATCATTACAAATATACTCAAATTCACCATTTGAAATTTGAATAGTTTATACTAAGTCAAATTTGAATTTTGTCAGATCCAAATTATTCTACACATCCAGAGCTTTCCAAATATATAAAAATTATTAAATTTGGAGTTGTGGTTAAAAAGTTATGGATGTTTTAATTACAGGGACTAATCTGCAAATTTTCCAATTAAAATTATAATAGAAATTCGATTTACACGCTGGCGCTGACTGTGCCGTGACGTGGCGCTGACGTGGCTGTCCACGTGGATAAGTGGATGAATCTGGATCGTTAGATCCAGATCCGATGGATCACATCTAACCGTACCGGTTCGTTAAAACCTTCTAATCCTGGCCGTGGAGATCTAATCGGACGGCGCTGGGAGTTTTGACCAAACCGTGGCGGCGCTAGGTCGCCGGAGACGGTGCGCGCGGCGGCGCCATGATCGGAAAACGTGTTCCCGATGATCTACCGCCCTAGAAGACAAGCGGAGCATACCGTGGTGTAGAGGAGGTCCGGGCGGGGTCTATGGCGCGTTCGTGGTCCTTGGAGCTTCCTCGTTCTTCGGCTACACCTCGTCGGAGCTGCGCACGGCGGCGGGGAGATGCGGTGGAGCACGGATGGCTCGTTCTGCTGCGAATTTTGCCACCGCGTCAAGTCAGAGAGAAAAAGAGGATCGAGGGGAAGCTAAGGGGGTGGAGGGGAGAGCCTGGGTCTATCGAACCTCACCGGAAAACCTCGAAGATTGCCGACGGCAATGGCGGCACGGCGGCGGCGATTTCGGGCAGCCTGGGGGCGATGAGCTCGGATTTTCGGGTGCGGGAGAGGGCGGCGATGCCGGGGTATTTATAGGGCGCACGGGTAAGGCTTTCTCCGCAAGGAAAGGATCGATTTGATCCGAGTTCGTTTTCGGTTGCAGTTCGTTCGGGATACGACTCGGGGAAGAAGATCTGCTGACGTCAGCATGACGTCAGCCCTTATTTTATTTTCTGATTTTATTTCTTTTATTCCTAACTTTTGATTTATAACTCCAAATGATGTCAAATTAATTTCTAAAAATTTGTAAAATCATTATCTCTCTGTTAAACCAGTTGTAGGTGTGTTTTAAACATTTTTGAAAATTAATATTTTGAAATATTGCTTAATTACAAATTTGACACTTAAAGTCAAATTTGAATTTATTTCTCATTTAAATTTTCCTTTGGCTAAAATAAATTTGTAAACATATCCACATTCCAATATGTTTGAAATTAAGTTATTTAAACTTGTTTTGCTGAAATCATTCATCTTTATCTTTGCATATTATTAAGAACAACATATAAATAATGTTTTTAGGAAAATGTGAAAGATGAGGTATTCATTTTTAATTGAAAATAATTTGTGCAACATTATATTTTTGATTATGATAATTCATTTGAAAACTTTATAACAACTTTGGAAAAGGTTTCTGTTTTGATTTTATTCTTATTTTAAATTCCATTAATCATTTCATGTTCTGAAAATAAATAGATGGAATTCATTTAACCCAATGAAATGTTTATTTGGCTAATTCATTAATTTAAATTTTATGAAGTTTTAATGTTATACACTATAGGCTTATAATTTCCAAACTATATTTTGAACTTAGTCAAAGGAATGAAAATCATTTAGTAATTATATACTATTTTGAATAATCTTGTATTTATGAATAGATATGGCTAAGTGATTTAATTCAAATACTTATGAAGAACTAATTTATTTTAAATAAAATGAATTGTAGTTTGTAACATTTTTGTCAAATTATATTTTAAGGTTTTTGAAATACATGAGAATATAGAATATTTTAAACTGTGACATTTGAATTATTAAACCTTGAAGTCTTTTATAGTTGGCTTTCTTATGCATTTCTTATTTTATTTTAATAACAAGAAAAGTTTTAAATTTTAGTGATTTTTGAACATTATAAAATGTTGGGATGTTACAGTGGCGGCGGCCAGCTTTGTCGATGACGGGTCGGTGTTCTGGCGCGCGAAAGAACCACTGTCAAGTTAGGAAAGATGCGCAAGGGGAAAATAAAGAGGGAGAGAGCAATGAGAGAGCTCGGGAGGTCTTGTACCCGCCGGAGTTGGAGAAAATCGCCGGCGGTAATGGTCGAACGGCAGCGGCGATTGCGGCAGCCTGGGGGCGTTCTGAGCTAGGTTTTGAGAGGGGAAAAGTGGCGGAGGCGGGGGGCTACTTATAGACGCACCCGGGAGCAACCAACTGCGCAAGGATCGCTCGGATTTTGGAAACGAATCGGAGACGAAATCGGAGAAAATCCCGGACGGAGGTTTGAGACGATGACGTCAGCGATGACGTCATCCAATAATTCTTTTTCTGTTTTTATTTGTTTAATTCATATCTTTTGATTTAAACATCCAAATGATGTCAAATTAATTTCTAAAAATTTGTAAAAATAATATCTTGCTGTTAAACCAGTTGTGGGTATGTTTTGAACACTTTTCAAAAATAATAAATTAGAAATATTGATTAAATGTGAAATTGACACTTTATGTTTAATTTAAAACTAGGGTTTAAATAATTTTAATTTTGTCTAAATAAATTATATGAAATACCCATATGCAATTATGGTTGAATTTAAGTTGTTTAAACTCATTTTCAAATTCTAAATTCATTTTTTGGCTTTGGTATAATTATTAATGATATAACCCAACAATATGAAAATGGAAAAGAGAAGATAATGATGTATTCATTTTTAATTGAAAATAATTTGTGCAACATTATATTATATAATATGATAATTCATTTGAAAACTTCATAACCACTTCGGAAAGGATTTTTGTTTTAATTCTATTCTTATTTAGAATATATTAATCATTTCATGTTTTAAAAATAGATGAAATTCAATTAAGCAAATGAAATGTTTATTTGGCTAATTCATTAATTTAAATTCTATGAAGTTTTAAAGTTATACACTATGGGCTTATAATTCCCAAACTATATTTTGAACTTAGTTAAAGGAATGAAAATCATTTAGTAATTATATAACCTTTTGAATAATCTTGTATTTATGAATAGATATGGCTAAGTGGTTTAATCCATATACTTATAAAGAAACTAATTTATTTAAAATAAAATGGATTGTAGTTTGTAAAATATTTGTCCAATTATATTTTAAGGGTTTTTTTTTTTGAAACACAGTGGATAATAAAATGTTTAAACTGTGACATTTGAAATATTAAATTCCAGTTTGAAGTCTTTCATAGTTGATTTCTTTATACATTTAATATTTTATTTTAATAAAAGAAAAGTTTTAAAATTTAGTGATTTTGAACATTCCAAAATGTTGGGATGTTACAATACCTAGCTTGACCTCGTTACCGACAACGCTATCTTCAACTCGTCCATGATTTCATGTCTCCGTGACCTAGTCACATGCTTGCAAGCTCATTAGACATGATCTCACCGAGTGGGACCTAGAGTATCTATCCTGCTATGTGGACTGGCAAATCCCGCTCTTGACCCCTCGTCTCAACTTCTCCTTTCCGATTCTCAAAAGTATCACCGTTATTGTCATACTAAATAAGATACGACGTTTGGTGCAATCAAAGTATCTTCTAGGAATAACAATAAGAGTTGGTCTCAAGGTCAAAGGTGTAATGACTACGTCCTCCAAATCTGGGTATGTCTGTCACATCGTTCTCCAACGATATGACTTCCATTGCCGACCGGCACCATGCCCTATGATCGGGAAACCTCGATCATCAATCGCGCAACGAAACTAGTCTTAGTAGAGGCTACTAGGGACCTGGTTGTTTACGCATCACACCCGTATTAATGTTTCCGCTTAATACGGTTATAGCATGACACAAAAACCTATTATGAACAAACGAGATATGATAAAGAATACACTTTATTAATTGCCTCTAGGGCATATCTCCTTCAGTCTCCCACTTGCACTAGAGTACAAATTAATCTAGATTACAACTTGGTAAAAGCTTAACACCCATAGCTAACTGGTGTTTTTCATGCTTGTAAAGCGGGAGAGGCTTCGTCAGCGGATCTGCCACATTCAGATCCGTATGCACTTTGCAAATCTTCATATCGCCTCCTTGTACGTACTAACGTATCACATGGAAGCGTCGGAGAATGTGTTTGGCGGTGGAGTGAGAGCTTGGCTCCTTGGCGTTAGCAATGGCACCCGTATTGTCACAGAAGAGGATCACGGGGTCTTGCATGCTCGGGAACACTCCAAGTTCAATGACGAACTTCCTCAGCCACACAGCTTCATTCGCGGCTTCGCAAGCAGCAATGTACTCCGACTCCATTGTAGATTGTGCGACAATTTGTTGCTTCCCACTTCTCCAGCACACGGCGCCTCCATTCACCTTGAACACATAACCTATCTGTGACTTAGAGTCATCGGGGTCTGAGCAGAAACTTGCATCCACGTAACCTGTTACGCCAAGTTCTTCATCGCAGCCACCATAGACAAGGAACATTTCCTTTGTCTTATTGAGATACTTAAGAATGCTCTTAACAACGATCCAATGCGCCATTCCAGGATTACTCTGGAACCGGCTTGTCAAACTTTGAGCTAATGCCACATCAGGTCTATTACTTAACATTGCATACATAATCGATCCTATGGCTGAAGCATAAGGATGTTTAGTCATATCGGTCTTATCCAGTTCCATTACCGGACATTGTGCCTTTCGCAATGTTTTATTCTTGATTGTAGCGTACCTGCACTTTAAATAAGGCAGATACCTGTGTATAGTGCAAATCCCTGGATCGATTCGTTTGCACACACAGTTTACGATGTAATATCACAACAAAGTATCAATTTTATTACATCAATGATCCAGACTTACAAAATATTCATTACAAGTTGCATAGCATAAAGCTAGCTTTGAAATAGTACACAACGGAAATACAATAGCAGTGGGTCTCAAACAACTTCATGTTGCCACAGGCGAAAACATGTTGGTTGTAGACTCGAAACCTTTAAACGAAACCTCACTCGTCATCTAAACAATCTGCAATAAGAAAAATATTGTAACAACGTGGGCCAGATTCCATTAAAAATGGAGTCTGGGAAGTGACACTATGGTGGACACTTAATGGAATAACTCTATAGCTTATATGCATATTTGGCTGGTGGAGTTCAAGGCTATTTTGCATAAAGCCAATTTTTCCTATCTCTTTGGAAAACACTTTCTTCAAATCAAGACAAGTATGGTGTGAAAACCATAAATCTCATCTTCCCTTGTTCACCCATCAAGTTTTATTTCTGAAACTGGAATGATGGAATCCTCCGTTGACGTCCGTGATCAGCTGCTCAAATTGTCCGTACCGGGGACACGTCTAAGTACTTAGTTTTACACTCTGCAGAGGTTGTTCACAAACTCTTTTTAACAACGAACGTTTGCTCTCCGCTCAATCTAAGCAAACAACAATACAACAATCAACACACATATATGCACATACATAGCGAAAAAATAAGTTTCATAAAACTTCTAAGGAAAACATGTCATGCATGATATGCAAATTATTTCTAAGGACTAAAGATGCATGTTATGGTATGAAAGTCTCTTAAGTTAATGCAAGGAAAATAGGTGGGTCAAGAATGACTAAGGACTAAGGTCTTAAGTTGGATAAAAATACTTTGTTTTATATCATCTTGAAACAAGCACTCTAATGGCTTAGCCATGATGTGCAAAATACTTAGAGAAAAATACTAAGTCTATAAGGTGATCAACCATTATTATCAACTCTTTGTAAATTGGATATTCACTAAAGTGAGAGAGATAGACACCCGGCCAACCACTTAAATCATGGAACAGGTCTCATGTACGTGGACATGTAAGGTTTGTTTCCAGGCCGCTTCATCTCACTATGCCTCTAGGATCCAACAACTTCAAGATGATAATATCATGATCAAAAATTGTTTAAGTCAAATGTGAAAGACAAGATTAGGAAAGAGGGAAAAGATAGAAAGAAAGATGTAGTTGTCCTCCAGGCTTCATCTCCGGACTTGTAACTTTCTTCTGGATGATGTCTTGATTGAATTCTTGGTAGTCTTGATGAATCTTCAGACTTGATGATTCTTGTGTCCTCGAGGCCTGTCTTGGATTTAACTTAGTCTTCATGAAGTCTCAGGGAAGAAGAAAAGACAGAGAGAAAGACTTAGAGAATAAAAAGGGGGTTGGCCTTCTTGAACTTCTTCTCATTTTTCTTCTAAGTGCTTGACATCTTGGGATTCTTCTGGAGTCTTGTTTTTGCTAAGTCCTTCTTTTGGTCTTCTATCTCCATATTGAAAATCCTAAGTGTCTAAGTGCATAACACTTTTACCAAAATGCTGAGTTTGAAAATAATCCTATCTTTAGAGAAAATGGGGGAGGAGTTTTCTTATGGGAAATGTACTACAAAGTAAAATATGCTATGCATGACATGCAATTTTAAATCACAAGAAACATAATACTAATTTTTGTGATATTTATAAATAAGCATGAATTTATAAATGCAATTTAATTAATTTCTATTTTTGGAAATAATAACAAAAGGAATAATTATAAGATTAAAGTTTTTATTGATTATATTTTTATAACAAAATTTTATAAATAGTGTTAATAGACAGAGGGCATTTAATTAAATTTATTGCAATTGGATTTAATCAAAAATAATGTTTCTATTAAAAGTTATGTCAAAATAGTCAAACTATTCAATTTAAACACACAACTATGAAATCATTTTCAAATACTATTCAAAATTAATTTATAAAAGAGGCATCACACTACAAATATTCTAAAGTTTCTAAAACAATTTTATTTGCAATTTTTGGATTTATAGATTTACAGTTATGAAAAATATACTCAAATCTTCCATTTGAAATTTGAATATTTTAAACTTAGTCAAATTTGAATTTTGGCAGATCTAAAATATTTTACATGTCGAGGGCTTTCCAAAAATATGAATTTTGTTAAATTTGGATAGGTGTGTAAAAAGTTATAACAATTCTAAGTTACAGGGTCTTTTCTGTAAAACTGTCAATTTAAAATTAATTACGAAAATAATTGCTGACGCGGATGCTGAATGGATGTTGACGAGGCACGCTGACGTGGATAAGTTATTGGATCTGGGCCGTCAGATCCAGATCCGATGGATCAAACGCAACCATACCGATTCATTTAAGTAATCTAATCACGATCATCTAAATCGGATCTAACGGCCAGGAGTCAAACCGAGAGAGGAGCTCACCGGTGGCGGCGCTAGGTCACCGGAGCGCGGCGGCGACGGCTCGGTATTTGCGTTCTACGCGCTCTAGGGGGTCTCGGGACGAGCAAACCATACCGGAGTGAGTAGGGTGGCGAGGCGGTGTCGATGGCGAGCTCGGAGACCTCGTCGCGTCTGCGTTCTTCGGCAATCCTTCGCCGGAGTTGGAGATGGCGACGGACGGCGTCGGTCGTGGATGCACAGCTAGACCTAGTGCGAAACAAAATACCGCACCAAGTTAGACAGATGCACGAGGAAGACTAACGAAGGATGGAGTAGGTGGGAGAGCTCGGCGTGGTCGAAGTCCACCGGAAATGGAGCTCCTCGCCGGCGGCAATGGCGGATGGTCGGCGAGGTTTTCTGACAGTCCTACGGCACGAAACAGAGAGCAACGAGAGGGGAAATGGTGCGGAGGGGGAGGGGGTTAAAAGGGGTCGAAGGGGCGTTGAATCCGTTCCTAATTCCTGCGAATTGAAGCGAGGTAACGCCGGCCGTTTTCTGCTCTGTCGGGGGCGTGATGGACGCGCGGGGAAGATGACCACGTCGCGCTGACGTGTGGGTCCCGCTGTCAGGATTTTCTCCTTTTCTTTTCTGTTTTATTCATTTACTTTATAACTTTTGATTTATAACTCCAAATGAAGTCAAACAAATTTCAAAAAATTTGTAAAATTATTATATTTGTGTTAAACCAGTTGTGGGCATGTTTTGAACAATTTCAAAAAATAATAATTTTGAGATATTGATTAATGCAAATTTTGACACTTTATATTATGTTTGAAAATAGGCATTTAATTAATTCATTTCGGTTAAATAAAATTTAGGAAATTACCCACATTCAATTATGTTTGAATTCAAGTTATTTAAACTCATTTCCAATACAAAAATCATTTTAGGCTTTAGTAATAATACTAAATAACATCACACATTTATTTGAAATGAAAAAGGAAATATAATGTATTCATTTTTAATTCAAAATATTTTGTGCACCATTATATTTTATATTATGATAATTCATTTGAAAACCTTATAACAACTTTGGAAAAGATTTTTGATTTAATTCATTTCTTATATAAAAAATATATTCATGAAAGTCAATTCATGTTTTGAAAATAAATGGAAATCATTTAAGCTAATGAAATGTTTATTTGGGTTGTTAAGTAATTATAAAATCTATGAGGTTTTAAGCTATAAACTATAGACTTGTAATATCCAAATTATGTTTTGAACTCAGGTAAATGAATAATAATCTTCTAGCAAATAGACAATGTTTTCAATAGTTTAAAATAGCACTTGTAATTATTATTTTAATTTATTTATAGCTAAGGCTAAGTGGTTGAAATCAATTACTTATAAGTATACTATTTACTAAAAATAAAATGGTTTGTACTTCATAAAACATTTGTCAAATTACATATTAAGGTTTTTAAAATACAATGGATAATGTAATGTTTAATAGGAAATAACTTTTGAAAACAATGACACATTGGGAATTTTGAAATAATAGACTTTTTCAAATTGGTTGAAGTCTTTTATAGTTAGTTTTGTTATGCATTTTAATATTTTATTTTAATCAAAACAAAAGTTTTAAATTTTTGTGATTTTTGAACATTCCAAAATGTTGGGATGTTACATTGATAACCGGCAGAAAACCCTTCTTTGTCTTCTCCATACCGAAACGCTTCAGTATTTATCAAGATAAGTACTCTGACTCAACGCTAATAGGCGTCTTGATCTATCACGATAGATTTTTATGCCTAAGACGTATGCAGCTTCTCATAAGTCCTTCATGTAAAATTAACTGTTTAAATATTCCTTCACGCTATTCAGAAATTCCACATCATTCCTAATAAGCAATATGTCATCTATATATATGTAACGCCCCGGGATTTCCCAAACTAGATTTGTTTGTTTTTCTTTATTTGCATCATCATGTCATCATGCATTTTTCACCTCTTTTATTTATTGTTGCATTTAAATTCAAATTCCACTTTTTAATTCAAATGCAATTTAAATTATTTAAAATGTGATGTCACAAATGTTTTGTAAATATTCAAACGAGTGTATTAAATTGTGTATTTTGAAACTATAAACATTTGCAAATAGTCTATATATCCCTTTCTTCTTATATTTTGTTTGACAATACAAAAAAAGAAAAAAAAAGAATTAAACAGGGAGAAAAATACTTACCTGGGCCGAATCCTTCTCTCCTTTTGGCCCAACCCAACTCCTCTTTCTCTTTCCTCCGTACGCACACAGAGCAGAGAAAGCGAACGTGACCTCCTCCCTTCCATGGCTACCCCACCCCCTCCCACCTTCTCCCCTCTCCCCTCTTTTTAGCCTCCACTCCCCCAACCCTAGAAACCCTAGCCGCCCCTCTCCTCTCTGTGCCGCCGCCACCATCTCCTCCTCCCTCTCCCTGATCTTTCTTTCCCCCAATTCTCCACCTCCATTACCGGAATAGAGAGCACATCATGCCGTCGCCTCGGTCAGCGCCAAGGACAGCCGAGCACGGGAATGGAACCGCCTCCTCACCCCCGACGTCCGCGCCGCCTCGTCCGAGCAAGATCCGCCCCCAATTCCACGCAAGTTCATCGTTTTCGTCGCCGGCGTTTTATCTCTCCGCCAAGTTCATCGCCTCCCCGACCGTCCTTGGTTCGCCCCTGGCCTTCCCCAAGGTGAGCCGCACCTCCGGGATTCCTTCCCCCTTCTCGCCCCTTGCTCTAGGTGTTGTCATCGCGGGCACCGTCGGGATCCACATCGACGGCATACACTTTTCTGTCCGACGTTGTCATCATCCTAGAGCTGATAGTCTGAAGCTTTTTTTTAGTTAACGTTGATGTTTTACGTCTTAGAAACACGAGTTCATTTCCTGCTACTAAGGCACATCGTTGCTCAGTGGCTGTTACCCTGTTCCGAGCACTGGAAGTCTTGTGTTCAATTCCTAAAGGATACATCGTTCCATTCTTTTTCTGTTTTTCATCAGATCCGGCGTCCCACATCCTTTTCCTATGGTATACAATTCAGAATCTTTCAACAACACTGAAGTGGTTCAGTTGCAGTGCTACACTCTTCCAACTGTGAGATCCAGAGATCGAATCCCATGTCCTGCACAACATTAACCACCCTTTTTCGTTTTTTGTCAAGTCTGAAGATTGATGTTATTTTCTGTCTTTGGTTCAGATAACGTAGCCTGCAAACACATATAGCGTAGGATTATGTATCATTCACCAACACCGTACCACTCCAGTGGCTTGGTGTCCTCATCCGAAACAAAGAGCCTCAAGGTCAAATCCTGTTGGATGCATAATAAAACCTTTTGTCCGTCTCTCTCTGTATTCTTTTTGTTTATTTTTTTCTTTTATGTAAGATGTGTAATCTTCTATATACCATATCTTTTATTTTGCTTATCCAAATAATGCAAAGTTTATATCTATTTTGATCAACAAAATGCAATGAACATTAATATATCATTCTTATTGCATTTTGCATCTTTTAAATTCATTGCTTAATATAATTTATTTGCTGCACCTAAATAATTAAATATGGAATGTGTTGGGCTTTATTTAATTATTGCTCTATTCCATTTAATTTAATTAGAGCACCCATGCCTTGTGTTACCATGTTAACCAACATTTAATATTATTGAGTACATAAATAAGTTGCACCTAAATATTAATTGTCGAGGTTGCTTTCCCGCTTAATTTGGATTAATTGCAGTTGTTATGCATCTTGCCATGTCATGTATCCTTCTCGTATGATCATGCTGGATCTTTTACCGTAGTTGTAAAATGCATCTTTTACGCTTTCCAGTGTTTGTTGCTTCTTCACGGATAAGACATTGAGATGTAGGAGCAACGGCAAGATCTGCTTCCATGCGGGAATCCAGGCAAGCAAAGTTTGCTTGTTTACCTATACATTGTCTTTCATTCATGCCATTGATCTCTGCTACCCTAGTAATCGATTCTTGAATTGCGACCCCATCACATGTTTATCCTGCAGCCTATACAGTTTTATCCTCACAACCCATAACCCCTTGCATGTTTAACTGTTGGCCTTACGAGTCGTAGCGCATGCTTAGAGTTGATTGTGTGAGTCATTTGTTGGTCTTAAGTTTCATCTGCTTAGTATGATAGATTATTCTACCTTAATAAAATGTTGTCTTATATTGGGGTATTATAATTAAAAGATAAGGAACCGGCGGAAGGCCTTGCGAGGTGCTTTGTTCTTCTAAGTGTCGACCTAGGAACTGAGATTTTGTCCTCGGATCCAATTTTGAGCGCACTAACCACTTGTGGGAGGCCCAATGGAGCCCCCCTCGACTTTGACTGGAACTTCATCTAGTCCGGGAGCCGCACCTAGTTCGGGTTTTCCATTTGTCTCATATGCATCGATACTAGTGTAGTATTTTACTTTTGGCGGTGTGCCTTGTTACATGCATATAGGGCGCGGCCTGTTGGTGCAGAGGGGTGTGTCCTGCGGGAGTCCGCACCCTTTAGGCCGGGACCAGCATAGCTCCCGTGGCTTCTGGACTTGTTGCAGTGAAGGAAAAGAGGTAGGTTGAGAGGCCCTAATGTTTTTGAATGGGTTGATATTGCGAGTATGGGTCGAGTAGTGCACCCCCGCAGGGTATAATCTTATCGATGAGCCATGTCCACGGTTATGGACGACTTGGTGATGATGTTGGCTAACAAGATCTAGACAACTTACACCTAATTAATGTTAATTAATTTGACTAGTAATATAGAATTACTTTCACAATAAATGGTAACTAAAATTGTTAATGTGTGAGTTTCCCGAATTGCTTCCTCATACTTTGTTGAGGGGGTTAATCCGAGAATGGGTTATGATTGGTGTTAGCAGTAGATGGTTATTTATGCGCTCTCTTACCCCTCTCTATTTAGACGGAAGTTGTAGCGTGTCTCTTTAGGTTGCTAGTGCTGCTGCCGCTGAGTCCACCTCCCCTATATTTTGGGAGATGGTGTAGAAAGTAGGCAAGTCGTTTTTGCTTGCCAGGGAC
Source organism: Poa annua (assembly GCA_026929855.1). Taxonomy (NCBI): domain Eukaryota; kingdom Viridiplantae; phylum Streptophyta; class Magnoliopsida; order Poales; family Poaceae; genus Poa; species Poa annua. Next base: position 35,769,355 of record CM049426.1, read on the forward strand.
TGCCCTGACCCTCAATTAGGCTGTGTTTTATGTGCAGTCAACAGGTTTGAAGTCTGACGACGTTAGCTTGGGAATCCCTCCGGCTTGGCTGGGCAGGGATATGGCGCCATTGCTTATCTTCAGGACTCTTAGTCCAGTTTGCATCTATCCGTAGTCGGATACTATTTTCTTCTGTTGTCATTTGTATCTTTGTATTGTAATATTTGTATCTTGACTTGTTCGAGTCGTTGTTGTATTATATATCTTCTGTTGTACTTGTGGATGTATCGGAACTGTTGTAATGTTATCACAATTCCACCCACATAATGCGCATGTTTCGGCGTGCACATTATGTCTGGTGGGCGACCTAAAATCGTTATTATGCGGATTTCGGCGGGATCGCTTAAATCTACATAATATCGATTTTCGAGCGTCACAAAGTGGTATCAGAGCCTTGGTTTCGATCTACTTGTTGTTTCGATACGATTGGTTAAGCCTGTAGGATAAGCTCGCTAACGATCGTTGTTTCTAGAGTGTCTAAACTATTTGACTTAAAATTATTTTGAAAAGATCGCAATAGGTTTCTTTTATTCCTTACCTCTATTCTATTTCTCCTCTTACCTTATTTGTTTTGGAGTCTCTTCTCTTATCCAACTTTCAAAATTTTAGGATCCTACGTGTGGGTGGACGATCTCTTGCCTTTTAACCTACTAGGATCGATATTTTGGAAGCAACTTCGACGTGATGAACTCTTCTTGTTAGTGGTGTCGAAAATTTCGAGGTGGAGCAACAATCCCTTTTTAGTGGTGTCGAGAAGTTCATCACGGAGCCGGAAGACTCGGTAGTTACCCCTCTCTTCTTTTGGTCTCGGCGTGGATCGCGGGACGCGATCCCTTGTTAGTGGTGTCGATTGTAACGCCCCGGGATTTCCCAAATTAGATTTGTTTGTTTTTCTTTTTTTGCATCATCATGTCATCATGCATTTGTCACCTCTTTTATTTATTGTTGCATTTAAATTCAAATTCCACTTTTTAATTCAAATGCAATTTAAATTAATTAAAATGTGATGTTACAAATGTTTTGCAAATATTCAAACTAGTGTATTAAATTGTGTATTTTGAAACTATAAATATTTGCCAATAGTCTATAAATCATTTTTTTCTTATATTTTGTTTTAAAATACAAAAACAGAAAAGAATAAAAATAAAAGAATTAAATAGGGAGAAAAATACTTACCTGGGCTGAATCCTTCTCTCCTTTTGGCCCAACCCAACTCCTCTTTCTCTTTCCTCCGTACGCACACAGAGCAGAGAAAGCGAACGTGACCTCCTCCTGCCATGGCTACCCCACCTCCTCCCACCTGCTCCCCTATCCCCTCTTTTTAGCCTCCACTCCCCCAACCCTAGAAACCCTAGCCGCCCCTCTCCTCTCTGTGCCGTCGCCACCATCTTCTCCTCCCTCTCCCTGATATTTCTTTCCCCCAATTCTCCACCTGCATTACCGGAATAGAGAGCACATCGTGCCGTCGCCTCGGTCAGCGGCAAGGACAGCCGAGCACGGGAATGGAACCACCTCCTCACCCCCGACGTCCGCGCCGCCTCGTCCGAGCAAGATCCGCCCCCAATTCCACGCAAGTTCGTCGTTTTCGTCGCCGGCGTTTTGTCTCTCCGCCAAGTTCATCGCCTCCCCGACCGTCCTTGGTTCGCCCCTGGCCTTCCCCAAGGTGAGCCGCACCTCCGGGATTCCTTCCCCCTTCTCGCCCCTTGCTCTGGGTGCTGTCACCGCAGGCACCGTCGGGATCCACATCGTCGGCATACACTTTTCTGTCCGACGTTGTCATCATCCTGGAGCTGAAAGTCTGAAGCTTTTTTTCAGTTAACGTTGATGTTTTACGTCTTAAAAACACGAGTTCATTTCCTGCTACTAAGGCACATCGTTGCTCAGTGACTGTTACCCTGTTCCGAGCACTGGAAGTCTTGTGTTCAATTCCTGAAGGATACATCGTTCCATTCTTTTTCTGTTTTTCATCAGATCCGGCGTCCCACATCCTTTTCTTATGGTATACAATTCAGAATCTGTCACCAACACCGAATTGGTTCAGTTGCAGTGCTACTCTCTTCCACCTGGGAGATCCAGAGATCGAATCCCATGTCCTGCACAACATTAACCACCCTTTTTCGTGTTTGTCAAGTCTGAAGATTGATGTTATTTTCTGTCTTTGGTTCAGATAACGTAGCCTGCAAACACATATAGCGTAGGATTAGGTATCAATCACCAACACTGTACCACTCCAGTGGCTTGGTCTCCTCTTCCGAAACAAAGAGCCCCAAGGTCAAATCCTGGTGGATGCATAATAAAACCTTTTGTCCGTCTCTCTCTGTATTCTTTTTGTTTATTTTTTCTTTTATGTAAGATGTGTAATCTTCTATATACCATATCTATTGTTTTGCTTATCCAAATAATGCAAAGTTTATATCTATTTTGATCAACAAAATGCAATGAACATTAATATATATTCTTATGACATTTTGCATCTTTTAAATTCATTGCTTAATCTAATTTATTTGCTGCACCTAAATAATTAAATATGGAATGTGTTGAACTTTATTTAATTATTGCTCTATTCCATTTAATTTAATTAGAGCACCCATGCCTTGTGTTACCCTGTTAACCAACATTTAATATTGTTGAGTACATAAATAAGTTGCACCTAAATATTAATTGTCAGGGTTGCTTTCCCGCTTAATTTAGATTAATTGCAGTTGTTATGCATCTTGCCATGTACTGCATCCTTCTCGTATGATCATGCTGGATGTTTTGCCGTAGTTGTAAAATGCATCTTTTACGCTTTCCAGTGTCTGTTGCTTCTTCACGGATAAGACGTTGAGATGTGTGAGCAACGGCAAGATCTGCTTCCATGCAGGAATCCAGGCAAGCAAAGTTTTCTTGTTTACCTATACATTGTCTTTCATTCCTGCCGTTGATCTCTGCTACCCTAGTACTCAATTCTTGAATTGCGATCCCATCACATGTTTATCCTGCAGCCTATACAGCTTTATCCCCACAACCCATAACCCCTTGCATGTTTAACTGTTGGCCTTGCGAGTCGTAGCGCATGCTTAGAGTTGATTGTGCGAGTCATTTGTTGGTCTTATGTTTCATCTGCTTAGTATGATAGATTATTCTACCTTAATAAAATGTTGTCTTATATTGGGGTATTATAATTAAAAGATAAGGCACCGGCGGAAGGCCTTGCGAGGTGCTTTATTCTGCTAAGTGTCGACCTAGGAACTGAGATTTTGTCCTCGGATCCAATTTTGAGCGCACTAATCACTTGTGGGAGGCCCAATGGAGCCCCCTCGAATTTGACTGGAACTTCAACTTGTCCGGGAGCCGCACCTAGTTCGGGTTTTCCATTTGTCTCATATGCATCGATACTTGTGTAGTATTTTACTTTTGGTGGTGTGCCTTGTTACATGCATATAGGGCGCGGCCTGTTGGTGCAGAGGGGTGTGTCCTGCGGGAGTCCGCACCCTTTTGGCCGGGACCAGCATAGCTCCCGTGGCTCCTGAACTTGTTGCGGTGAAGGAAAATAGTTGGGTTGAGAGGCCCTTATGTTTTTGACTGGGTTGATCATGCGAGTATGGGTCCAGTAGTGCACCCCTGCAGGGTATAATGTTATCGATGAGCCGTGTCCACGGTTATAGACGACTTGGTGATGATGCTGGCTAACAAGATCTAGACAACTTACACCTAATTAATGTTAATTAATTTGACTAGTCTATAGAATTACTTTCACAATAAATGGTAACCAAAATTGTTAACGTGTGAGATTCTCGAATTGCTTCCTCATACTTTGTTGAGGGTGTTAATCCGAGACTGGGTTATGATTGGTGTTAGCAGTAGATGGTTATTTATGCGCACTCTTACCTCTCTCTTTTTAGACGGAAGTTGTAGCGTGTCTCTTTAGGTTGCTAGTGCTGCTGCCGCTAAGTCCACCTCCCCTATATTTTGGGAGATGGTGTAGAAAGTAGGCAAGTCGGTTTTGCTTGCCAGCGAGTGCCCTGACCCTGTATTGGGCTGTGCTTTATGTGCAGTCAATAGGTTTGAAGTCTGACGACGTTAGCTTGGGAATCCCTCCGGCTTGGTTGGGCAGGGATATGGCGCCATTGCTTATCTTCAGGACTCTTAGTCCAATTTGCATATATCCGTAGTCGGATACTATTTTGCTTCTGCTGTCATTTGTATCTTTGTATTGTAATATTTGTATCTTGACTCGTTCAAGTCGTTGTTGTATTATATATCTTCTGTTGTACTTGTGGATGTATCAGAACTGTTGTAATGTTATCACAATTCCACCCACATAATGCGCATGTTTCGGCGTGCACATTATGTCTGGTGGGCGACATAAAATCGTTATTATGCGGATTTCGGCGGGATCGCTTAAATCTACATAATACCGATTTTCGGGCGTTACAATATAGTGCTAAGAACACAACCGAGCTCCCACTCATTTTCTTGTAAATGAGGGTCTCTTCCAAATTTTGGACAAATCCAAAACCTTTGATTACCTCATCAAAGCGAAGATTCCAGCTTCGAGATGCTTGCTTCAATCCATAGATGGATCGCTGAAGCTTGCAAACCTTGTTAGCATTTCCTGGATCGCCAAAACCTTCCGGTTGTACCATGTACAACTCTTCCTCAACGTTTCCATTTAAGAAGGCTGTTTTTACATCCATCTGCCATATTTCATAATCGTAATAGGGAACAACTGCTAACAAAATTCGAATAGACTTAAGCATCGCTACCGGTGAAAAAGTTTCATCGTAGTCAATCCCATGAACTTGTCGGAAACCTTTTACGACAAGCCGAGCTTTATAGACGGTCACATTACCATCAGCATCATTCTTCTTCTTAAAGATTCATTTATTCTCGACGGCCTTGCGCCCTTCGGGAATATCCATCAAAGTCCACACTTTGTTATCATACATGGATCCTATTTCGGATTTCATGGCTTCTAGCCATTTCTCGGACTCTAGACTCGCCATTGCCTCCTTGTAGTTCCTAGGTTCGTCTTGTTCAATTAACATGACGAAGCAAACCATATTTCCATACCATTCTAGTGCGATCCGAGTTCTACCAGACCTACGAGGTAGAATACTTTCCTCGAAAGTTTCTCCCACTCCATCCACGGAGGACGTTTCCGGAATTGCTTCCGTTGCGCCACTCGGAATCTCGAGTTCAGGATCAACGATCTCATCGAGGTCTACCTTCCTCCCACTTACTCCTTTCGCGAGAAACTCCTTCTCTAGAAAGGTACCAGTCTTCGCGACAAACGATTTGCCCTCAGCTTGGTTGTAGAATGTATATCCAACGGTTTCCGCGGATATCCTGCAAAGACGACTTTCTCCGACTTTGGTTCGAGTTTGTCGAGCTGTAGTTTCTTAACATACGCCTCAATACCCCAAACCTTCAGAAACGATAACTTAGCCTTCTTGCCATACCATAATTCATACAGTGTCGTTTCAACGGATTTGTACGGAGCCCTATTTAAAATGAATGCGGTTGTTTCTAACGCATAACCCTAGAAGGACACGGGCAAATCGGTAAGAGACATCATAGATTGGACACTATCCAGTAGAGTACGATTACGTCGCTCGGACACGCCGTTATGTTGCGGTGTTCCGGCAGGCGTAAGTTAGGGTACGATGCCACAACTATTCAGATGTGCGCCAAACTCAAAACTCAAATACTCGCCACCACGATCGGATCGGAGGTGCTTGATTTTCTTGTTAAGCTGAATCTCAACTTCACTTTGAAATTCTTTGAACTTTTCAAAAGTTTCAGACTTGTGTTTCATCAAGTAGATATAACCGTATCTACTCAAGTCATCAGTGAAGGTGACGTAGTAACGATAACCATTGCGTGTCGAAACGCTCATTGGTCCACACACATCTGTATGTATGATCCCCAATAAATCCGACGCCCGTTCAACGAAACCTTCTAACGGTGTCCTGGTCATTTTGCCCATAAGGCATGGTTCGCATGTATCGAGGGATCCGAAATCCAACGAGTCCAAAAGTCCATCAGAGTGGAGTTTCTTCATGCGCTTTACACCAGTATGACCAAGACGGCAATGCCACATATACATGGCGGTATCATCACCACACTTAATCCGTTTGGCTTCTATGTTATGGATGTGAGTACTACGATCGAGATTCAACAAGAATAAACCATTATTCTCGGGAGCATCAACATAAAAGATATCATTCATATAAATAGCACAATTGCTTGATACTGATTTAAATGAATAACCGTCTTGTAACATGCAAGACCCACTTATAATGTTTACACTCAAGGATGGTACAAAATAACACTTATTTATAACCAAAACTAATCCCGATGGTAGATGTAGAGGGAGCGTGCCGACAGCCACCACGTCGACTCTCGATTCGTTGCCGACGCGCATCGTCACCTCATCCTTAGCTAGCCGCCGTTTATTCCGTAACTCCTCCTGAGAGTTACATATATGAGCAACAGAACTAGTATCAAATACCCACGTGTTGCTCCGGGCGGATGTAAGGTACACATCTATAACATGTATATCAAATATACCTTGCTCGTTGTCGACTGTCTTGCCAGACTTCCTATCCTCCAGGTACTTGGGGCAGTTGCGCTTCCAGTGACCTTTTCCTTGCAGTAGAAGCACTCCACGCTAGCTCTGGGACCAGATCTGCTAGTCTTGGGCTTGGCAATCAGCTTGCCCTCCATCCTAGACTTCCAGCTCTTCTTTCCCTTGCCACCGAATTTCATAAAATCGACGGTCTTGTTGACCATCAACAGCGTGTGCTCCTTCTTAATCTCCACCTCAGCAGTCTTGAGCATCACGAACACTTCACCCAGGGACTTAGCCATGCCCTGCATGTTGTAGTTCATGACGAAGCCTTTATAGCTAGGGGGCAACGATTGCAACACCTTGTCAATCCCCAGCTCATCGGGAATCTTGCATTCCAGAGCATTCAGGCGTTGAACGTAGCCAGACATCTTGACCACATGCTCGCTCACACTGCTATGCTCCTCCATCTTGGCCGAGAAGAAAAGCTCAGAAGATTCATATCTCTCAGTCTTAGCCTGCGGCGCGAAGACAGCCTTGAGATCAGAAATAATCTCAAAGGCGCTCAGCAGGTCGGCTTCCATGGCGTAGAGCATGCCACTCTAGACAAAGGCAGAATCCTCCGATCTGGTCTGGAAGACCTTCTTCTCATCCTTAGAGGCTTCATCTGCGGGAGGGTCACCTATGGCGGCCTCAGTGACGTAGGCCACCCTATGGGGAGTGAGGAGGATCCTCAGGTTGCGGAACCAGGCCATGAAGTTTGACTCATTGGTCTTAAGCTTTTCTTTCTCAAGGAACAGACCTAGGTTAAACGAGGGGCGAGACATCAACAATGGAATTTGCAACAACATAAGACTTTGTTCATAATAATTTTGAGTTATAGTATTTTTAGAAAATAACTAACATAACTCCCACTCAAACGAACATCCCTCCTGGTCGTTTAAGCGATTACACGACCCCCATCCATTGCACCACCCCTCATCGTCAGAACACTAGTGGTATTTTTGAAGGGATCATCTTATATATAATTTTCGCCGCGTAACTAATACTCCCTCTATTCCTTAATATAAGGTGTCTAATGTTTTGAGAAAAAATTCAAAATATAAGGTGTATTACGATTTATAGATAATTTTACTCATCAAAAAATGTGTCACAATCTGGAACGGAGAGATTTGATCTATTCTTTCCAATTTATGACTATCATGTTTCTCTCTCTCGAATTTTATCAACAGAAAATGAGTCCACCGCATGTAAAATACTGACGCGTTAATATCCGTGCAAAAACCTTAGACACCTTATATTACGGAATGGAGGGAGTATATACTAATATATATAATCACACAATATAAGATGCACACAAAACATCAAATGTAATGCAATGTGATATAGTCCATTGCGCCATGGTCTTCTTGGCGCCCGCAGTTCATAAACATTTTATTAAACCTACCTTGACCATATCACATAGCCCCTGAAAAATAAAGTTAGACGATTCTACTTTATCTTTTGCATAGTTTACGTGGCTTGGGGCTGTCGTAAATAGAACCGCTTCATACCTACGAACCTTCCAATAATTGCATGTTTAAGCATCCCTTTTGGGCCCTCCATTGAAAATGCAAAAACAACTAAAGAGAGAGAAACATGCACCCGCCAGCCACAGATACGGTACAAGCCGTATGTCAGTAGTAGAACCAGTCTCGCGTAAGCGTACGCGTAAAGTCGGTCCGGACCGCTTCATCAACTCGATGCCGCTGAAATCACAAGTGCACGCTAGAGGGTCGCAAATAACAGGAACGGTGCCCCGTGCAAAACACGGGTTCTAACAGCGAACAACTATATCTACGATAGATCGGCTCCGATACCACTGAAGGGGATCGAGTGCAGAAAACAAAAAAAAATCCTAGCAACGATATCCTTAAAACATGCCAAGATCTATTATATGCAGATATAGTAGTACGAACGGAGAACAGAATACATACCCTTGTAGACCGAAAGCGGGGATTACGTTCCCGCATAAACATTTTCGACGAAGACCGACGAAGCCGACCTCAAGGTCGTGTAGAGGAAGAAGACCTCCGAGTACCGCTAGCGCAGCACCTCCCAGGGCGTTACACACGTACGGTGGAAACGACGGCCTCCGAAGCTCAAGTCCAGGACGAGCAGCGGAAGACTTGGACCGGTACACCAGCAGCGCGGCAGCGGGCTATGGTGGAAGAGATCCCCCTCTCAAATCGGCGCAACTCCGACAAAGGGAATCATGAAATCGAAAGAGAATTGAGGAATTAATTGGTGAATTAAAAGGCCAGGGGTGCCCCTCTATATATAGGCTCCCAGGGGGGAGCCAACCTGCTCACCAGGCCATGTGGGACTATCCCCCACATGCCTAGTGCGGCACATGGTGCGCCGGCCACCTGGTGGGCCCCTTGTGGCCCACCTAGGCCGGCCACCTTGGCCCCCACCGAATTCCCCTAGGGAATTTTCTCCTCTTGGGCCTTCTTTCGACCAGAAGGCCCATTTAGGGAAATCATCCTAAATAAATTCAAAAATAAATATATAAAATCATATTTAGACATTAATTATACTGATTAATATCAAACGTATTATATATATTTATTCTATCTCCGAAAACTATTTCATCGCTGCCCGATCTCCATCGGACCTCTCCCGGGACGTTCCTGGTGATCTCTTTCCTTCCCGGTTGTCTTGTCGAAACCCCTTAAGTGTGTTACCCTAGAAGTTCGATATAATAACAGACATGATCGAGACTCCTCTCTGATCAATGATTAACTCGTAGGCCTGGACCCCATGAATTAATCCCTTTGATATAACGAATGACTTTCATCTATCAAATCTGAACGTAAAGTCTTAAACCTTTTGCCATGGCGATACTTAGCGTGTCCGAGTGTCGTTCATAGATATCTCAATATCTAGCTTGACCTCGTTACCGACAATGCTATCTTCTACTCGTCTATGATTTCATGTCTCTGTGACCTAGTCACATGCTTGCAAGCTCATTAGACATAATCTCACCGAGTGGGCCCTATAGTATCTATCATGCTATGCGGACTGGAAAATCCCGCTCTTGACCCCTCGTCTCAACTTCTCCTTCCCGATACCCAAAAGTATCACCGTTATTGTCATATTAATTAAGATACGACGTTTGGTGCAATCAAATCTTCCAGGAATAACAATAAGAGTTGGTCTCATGGTCAAAGGCGTAATGACTACGTCCTACAAATATGGGTATGTCCATCACATCGTTCTCCAACGATATGACTTCCATTGCCGACCGGCGCCATGCCCTATGATCGGGAAACCTCGAGCATCGATCGCGCAACGAAACTAGTCTTAGTAGAGGCTACTAGGGACCTGGTTGTTTACGCATCACACCTGTATTAATGTTTTCGCTTAATACGGTTATAGCATGATACAAAAACATATTATGAACGAACGAGATATAATAACGAAATACACTTTATTAATTGCCTCTAGGGCATATCTCCTTGACTCAGATGATATCAATAACTCAAACTATGAGGTCTAAAGTTGGAGAGAAGTGGTTTTGGAATTGCAACATGAAATTTTTAAAACCCTCACTAAAGCTTCATTTTTGGAGTGACTAAGAAGGATACATGCTTAGGTTTTTATTTCATGTTTTAAACTTGTTTAAATGTTGGTTCAACTTAGGTTTGACCGATTTTGAACTAAACATACAAAATTCAAAAAATATCGAAAAATTGAAAAACCGACGCACATAGTCTTCTTATATCATATACTAACGACTCTAGTTGAAAAACATGGTCTACATACATTCAAATGAGAAGGGCATGGACCTCATGTGATATCGCATAACTCAAATGTGCAAATGAGAATTGCATCATGATAATTTCAAAATTCTCATGAAAGTATCATTTAGGAGTGACTAAGAATGGTCTAGGCTTAGTTTGCGCCCAAAATTTACACAAATGTGCGTCTGTGCGCGCCCAGAGCATGCCGGGCACGCTCTGAGCGCGTCTAGAGTGCGCACTTAAGGTGTTCGACAGAAGTACAATAACAAAATTGGTGTTGATGCTCATGTTGAAAAACGACTCCAGCACGCCCCGCTTTCATCTGCGCAAGTGGTCTTTAGTTTTGCCCTTCTTGTCTTTTCCGTGGCATCACGCGTCCCGTTCCCCTAGCAGGCGCAGACCAAAGCGACGGGTGCTGCAGTCGGTGCCCTACAGACGGAAGCAAGCGTGCTCGAGTCGCAGCGGCTCGAGTCGCAATAACACCGCGCCGCTTCCAATGGCGCAGACGGAAGCGACGCGTGCTGGCAGCTGCGCGTCGGCGTCAATGCGCGGCCAGGCGAAGCGATGGCCGCGTTAATGCAGGACACCCAACCCCGCTCCTCCGGCCTCCTTTAAAACCTTACGCAGCGCAGCCCTCCTCTCCTCACATCAACACTTCCTCCTCTCTCTTCTTCTCCCCAAGTAAACGGAAACATAGGCCACCATGGCGGGCAGCCCTGGCGGGCAGCAACGCCACTTGCAGCTGGAGGAACTCGGGCGTCGCAATGAGGACGCGGAGAAGGCCAATGCGTTCGAGCGAGTCATGTGGGGTGAGGAGGCCAAGACCTCTCGTCCCTACGTGCTCTCGCTGGAGACCGTGCGGCTGAGTAGCCACCACCAACTGCCGGTGTATGACGACGCCATCCTTCCGGATGGGTGGGTGAGGAGCGATGTGTACATTCCGGTGGCGCCGCGGCTCAGCGGGCTGGCCAGCGTCGAGTTCATCAAGGCCAACTGGGCGGAGATGCCGTGCGAGCAAAGGCTTGACCCACAGGAACTCCATCTCGGCGCCCTATTGGCACGCCGTGGTGGACAAGGAGTACGAGGAGCGTCTTGGCGGTCGACGAAAGCCGACGCCGGAGTTGTCCTCAACGGACGACGACTGTGACGGCGAGGACGGCAACGCCAGCGACGACGACGACGACGACCCCGAGCTGCCCAAGCTGCCTCTACAAGCGTCTGCATCTTGGTCAGCAGCGTCTATTTCACCGAAGAAAGCGGCGGCGCAAGACGAAGAGGCTTATCTTAAAATGCCCCCCGCATGTCATGGCGGTGAATCGAAAACGGCACCGGCTAAGCCAGAAGCCTCAGCCGCCACGGCGGTGGCTACGGACCAGGTGAAAGCTGACTTCGTTCGCATCTTCTCCCCCTCACCGGGATTGAGCGGTATCTCTTCGCCGGCGGTGGTGTTGAGGGATGGCCATGCATAGGCCTCTCTCTCATCCCTAAACCCTAAACCCAAACCCTAAACCCTTTGTTTAGGTTTGCTTTATTTATAAAGCGGGGCGAAAGCCTTTTTGTTTAGGTTTAAGGTTGTTAAATATTGTTTAGATTTGTAATTGTAAGTTTGTTAAATCTCGTTTAAATATTTGAATCAATTTGTGTTCACCGTTTATGTTGTTCATCGGCGGCGGTTCATGTGCCCGCAAGGTGTTCGATAGTATGCATTCATTTTTAATTCATTTCCGAACCACCTCAATCTTGTTCATCGGAGGCGGTTCGTGTAGCCCGCAATGTGTTCGACATGTTAAATTCGTTTCCGAACCACCTCAATCCTGCAGTAGGATGAAACTGTCCACAATTGACCAGCAGAACGGGCGGAACGGCGAGGCCTGGATCTGCCGCCATGGATGTGTCTTCCAAGCGGAGGTGCAGTGCCACGCTAACCCCACGTGCTGTCCTCACCAGTCAGACTAGTGCCACAGTCCCACCAGTCAGACTAGTGCCCGGCCCCATGCGCCGCCCCGGGAAAATCCGAACTGAGCCGAGCCGCGCCAGGCAGACCCCACCAGTCAGGCCAAGTGCAGGTCAAAGTAGGTTCACCAGAGGGAAACGAGCGTTTGAGCGATATGCGAGCAAACCAGGTCACATATCAGAGAAACAGCGCGGGTATGGCACAGACCGATAGAACTCAGCTAGGTATGGCACATAACCAATTGAACCAAAAGATTAACAACCACTAATAAGATAAATGGACACAAGCACAAATAAATGGTAAACACACATGCTTGTGTCCGAACCAATGCAAATCCCCGAAGTGCCTACTAGAGCAACTTCTCCCCCTTTGGCATCCAAACGCCAAAAAGGAAGAAGAGTGATGCTACGTCCCATGGCAGCATCAATCGGAAGGGGTGTCCTCATCATCCATCTCCTCCTCAGCATCATCATCAGCATAATCATCACCAGAAGTATCCTCATAAGCCTGACCCATGGTGTAGGAGCTGCCACCAAGATCACTCTCAATTTTAGACCATGGAGCCATAGAACCCTGGTTCCACTGAGCATAAGTAAGAGGAGCAGACAGGTCATCAGGAGCACGAGAGCCAGATGCGTGATGGAGAATCAACTTCTGATCGTGAGCAAGCTGGCGGCGATCCTTGTAAGTTGTGTATTGTTCCTTGCGAATATCAATGTTCATGCAGAGAATGTTGCGTTGGAACCAATTCAGTTTCTTCATCTTCCCGGAGGTGGAGGGAGCAAGAGATGGGGCAGCAGCCCTGCGAGCATTTCCCATAAAAGAACAATCCCTGGTGGACTGAGAGGTGGGCACACTCTGAGGCACAGCCACAGTCTTCTTCTCATACAGCTTCTTGAAGTCATGAACCTCCAACTCATCATCACTGAAAGTATGCTCCGGGAACTTGGACTTGATGAGCTTCATAATGTAAGGAGCATAGGGAATGGTGCCTGTAGAAGTCATGGCCTCAAACATCTCATTATGGATATAGTCCATCACATCAACACTCCAATCCGCATCCTGATCGGTGTTCATAGCAATGGTGTGGGCATGGAGGAGCAAGTTGCAAAGAGGAGAAACCACATTGTCTTTGTTGCCACCACTTGGAGCAATGTTCTCCTGGAAGATGCGCACAAGGATACCATAGAAAGGGAGCAACTTCCGAGCAAGACCGGGGGTTGCACCCCTACCATACAGATGTGCGGTATCTTTCTTGTTGAGCCTGTAGGAGTGGTGCATGCGGTAACCTTGAGGATTGTCTCCATCAAACTTGTAGACCAATACCTTGGCAAACACATACCAATCAGACTCGCAGTAAGTGTCTCCTGTCATCCACTTGATGGTCTTCTTCGAGTCAACCTTCATCACAAGAGTGGCAAAGAACTGCATCACAAGCTGAGAGTTGTAGTTGCACCGGGTGATCACTAGTCTTTCCAAACCCATAGCCTTGACAATATGAATAGTCTCAACAAAGGTGGCCTTGAACTGAAGAGCACGAAGGTTGTATGGATGCATCTTGCGAATAGGCTTGGACAAAGTATAATAGACGTCCTTGAGGACGTATTCTTGCTCAATGCACCAAAAGCTGCGGTCATCAAGGGTCTCATCCCTCGGCCTGAGATACCAATCTCCCTGACGAAACTGAGAATAGTCCACAGCAGACATATCTGTGTACAGATGACGAGCAATGGGAGGTGTAGGGCTTGCTAGCGAGAGCTTTCTTTATCCTTGGGTTGCTTGAGGAGGCGGCAGGTTCTTTGCCACGGACCTTCCGAATGACAGCCTTTGAGAGCCTCTGACTCTCCTTGGCGAGAGTAGGGCTCCCACTCGAGTCACCTATGAATAGCATAGATAGATAGCAAAAGATGAGTACACACAAGTCAGGAGTTCATACACACATTAGGAAGGCATTAGGTTGATCACATATAGCTAAACATTAGCAAATCTGTAATCTGTAATTTTATGGTCAGACCGGAAATTCCGGTTCAGGATGGACCGGAAATTCCGGTCTGTCGAAACAGTGCAGATCTTGAGATTCAATATGTCTAAAACTAGATCGATCCAACAAAATGCGAACATAATGTATGTAGATGACTGTAGGAACAACCTCTACCAAGCAATTTCAAAACAAATAACTCCACATCTAGATCCAAGTGCAAGCACCTAGGGTTAGGGAAAAGTGGATTTAGCCTCATCCATTGAGGACATTGCTTGGAGGAGAACGTTCCCGGGGCGAAGGAGAACCAGATCCGGCCGAGAAGAGAGATCCCCGGCGGTTGGAAGGCTCCAGGAGAGCTTGGGGCGGCGAGGGCGGCGGTTTGGGAGAGATGGAGGTTGGGGTGTAAGAAGAACTGGAAACAATTCTTCACCCCGAGCCTCCCTTATAATTTTTAGACATACCGCCCGATCGGAAATTCCGAGTGTAACTTACACCGGAAATTCTGAGTTACCGGAAATTCCGAGAGAAACTTGCACTAGAAATTCCGATTCGCCAGAAATTCCGATCCACTAAGGAGCTGCAAATTCTAACCAGCCGAACCAAACTACCATTTTTCAAACAAATGACTTGTGTGCAATAGAGAGAAATGTTTTCAGGGAAGAGTATGCTTGGGTTAGATTTCCAAACTGTCATTGGTACGCCATACTCATCACAACAACCAAAACGAAACAAAAAGCGCCAAGTTGAGTAGGTTTCCCACATGCATGAACACGAAGGAAAATAGCATCAATAAGCTCCAAATAAGATCAACTCTTCAAAGAGAAGAGGTCGGTGGCCGAGGCCACCATGTAGGAGTGTATAGCATGTCACCGCGAAGATATATCTTGGGTACATAACCAATACTCGTCGTTTTAGCTCATTAGTCATAAGAATGAATATAGAGATAAAAGAACACTTGCTATCGGCATAATGGGGGGAGGGATGGTCCAATGTATTAGGACCGCACTCCCCCTATTCCATGCCTACATCTAAACAAGATAAGATGCAATTACGTCCTAGGTGAGTGTGCAAACGATCAAGCTAAGGACCTCGAATAAATGATATTGAGCTCATTCCTCAAAAAATTCCTTCCTCAAGGGGCTTCGTGAAGATATCCGTCAATTGATCCCTTGTGCCCACATATGATAAGTCAATATCTCCTCGGGCCACATGATCCCTTATGAAATGGTGGCGGATCTCAATATCCTTGGTTCTTGAATGTTGCACCGGGCTGTAAGCAATCTTGATGGCACTTTCATTGTCACATAGAAGAGGCACTTTGTCGCAATCGACTATGTACTCCTTTAAAGATTGCCTCATCCATAGAAATTGTGTGCAACAACATGCGGCGGCAACATACTCGGCTTTGGCGGTGGGGAGAGATATACAATTTTGCTTCTTAGAATACCAACTTACCAAGGACCTCCCAATAAATTGGCAAGCACCGGAGGTTGACTTCCTCTCATCTTGATCTCCCGCCCAATCGGAATCTGTGTACCCACATAATGAGAAATGTGCATCCTTGGGGTACCATAATCCATAGGTTGGGGTATAAGCCAAATATCTAAAGATTCTATTGACCGCCATGCCATGGCTCTCTTTAGGAGCCGCTGGATATCCTGCACACACTCCTACGGCAAGCACTATATCCGATCTAGATGCACGAAGGTAAAGAAGAGATCCAATCATGGAACGATATACCTTTTGATCCACATCCTTACCCTTGGGGTTGAGCTCAAGGTGGCATTTAGTTTGCATTGGGGTAGAGGCACCCTTGAGCTCAAGCAACCCATACTTCTTGAGCATGTCTTGAATGTACTTTGCTTGGTTGATGAAAGTTCCTTCCTTCAATTGCTTGATCTCGAATCCGGGAAGAACTTCATCTCACCCATCATGGACATCTCAAACCTGTCAGACATAAGCTTGGAGAATTCTTCGTTAAAAGCTTTGTTAGTAGACCCAAATATAATCTCAAACACATATAATTGACAAATGAAAAGCTCCCCATTTACTTTCTTAGTAAAAAGGGTGGGGTCAATTTCCCCAACTTGGAACTCACGGTCTACAAGTAGTTCTGTAAGGTGCTCATACCACGCACGTGGGGCTTGTTTAATGCCATAGAGTGCCTTATCCAACTTGTAGACATGGTTCGGATACTTGAGGTCTTCAAACCCCGGTGGTTGCTTAACATAAGCAAGTTCATTTAGTGGACCATTAAGAAAAGCGGATTTAACGTCCATTTGTTGCAACTTACAGTTATGATAAGAGGCATAGGCAAGAAGTATACGAATTGACTCAAGACGAGCCACGGGCGCGTAGGTTTCTCCAAAGTCAATGCCTTCAATTTGGGAGTAACCTTGAGCCACCAATCTTAGCTTGTTCCTCACCACCATGCCATGTTCATCTTGCTTGTTCTTGAATATCCATTTGGTGCCGATAACATTGTGGCAATCTTTGGGTCTTTCCACCAACTTCCACACTTTGTTGCGCTCGAAGTTTTTGAGTTCTTCGTGCATAGCATCAAGCCAATCTTTATCTTCAAGAGCTTCAAAGACTTTCTTTGGTTCCACCATGGAGATGTGAGCTTGATATTCACTAAAGTTTGCAAGTTGTCTTCAGGTAGAGACCTTGCTTTTCACATCACCAAGCACCTTGTCAAGAGATAGAGCTCTCAATTCTTGTGAGGTGCCAACCCTATTCAAGCGGTGGATCTCGATTTCCCTCCTTGTGGTGGGAGGAATAGCTTGATCATTCATGTCTCCGCTTTGACGGTCTTGATTGCCTTGATCAACCATAGGAGAGACTTCCGGAGGTGGGCGGGGGGGCAGGTTGATCTTGTCCTTGTTGCGAGCTGCCACCGGGAATGTCAGCAGGACCGGATATTCCGCGTTCAGGTTGGAATTTCCGACTTCAGTTTCAACCGGATTTTCCGGCCCTCCGGAAATTCCTGGGGCTGCTGGAGAATCTTGCGCTTCTTCTTGGCTGGGCGTGTTGGGCTCGGTGTTGTTGTTTGATGTTTCTTGTGTGGGGTTAGCCACCGCCTGCGTAGAGCTTGATCCTTGTTGAGAAACCTCATAATAGACTTCGACGGGGCGGTGGACGCCTAACCCCATCCTTGAAATAGCATCTTGAGGATGATCGTCACCTACATCAAAAACACCACTTTGCTGCACGAGCGAGCCATCATTCTCATCGAACACCACACTACAAGTTTCTATGATAATGGCGAGGCCTTATCATAGACTCTATAAGTGTGGGATTCGGCACCGTAACCAACAAACGTCCCTTCAAGAGACTTAGAATCAAACTTGCCTAAACGAACACCTTTGATGAGATAGAAACACTTACAACCAAAAACTCGGAAGTAAGAGATGTTGGGCTTGTTCCCGGTAAACACTTCATAAGGTGTCTTCAAGAGTCCTTTGTGAAAGAAGAGCCGGTTAGATGAATGGCAAACGGTGTTGACGGCTTCGGCCCGAAAGTTGTTTGGAGACTTGAACTCGGCCATCATAAATCTTGCCATCTCAATGAGTGTGCGGTTCTTCCTTTCGGCTACACCATTTTGTTGGGAGTATAAGCAGCGATTTGATGACGAATCCCTTCTTCACTAAGGAACTCATTCAAGGTTTAGTTCTTGAACTCGGAACCATTGTCACTTCTTATCACCACGATTGGGACATTATGTTGACGTTGAGCTTCATTGGAGAAGTCGATGATAGTTTGTTGAGTCTCCGCCTTCGACTTGAAAAAGAAAACCCATGTGTATCTTGAATAGTCATCAACAATCACCAAGCAATATTTCTTGCCACCAAGACTAGCTTCCGGAATGGGACCAAATAGGTCAACATGGAGAAGCTCCAAAACCCTCGTTGATGAAGAGATGGTCTTGCTTGGATGGGACTGTCATGCATTTTTCCTTCAACACAAGCCCTACACATTCGATCATTCGAGAAAGAAACATGATCTTTTAAGTCCTAGGATATGACCACCCTTTTGGAGACTTTGCAAAGTCCTCATATTGACATGGGCTAGTCGGCGATGCCATAACCAACCCAAGACCGCCTTAGCGAATAAGCACATTGCATGGGAAGTGGTGACTCCGGAGAAGTCAACCACATAGAGCCCATTCTCAACGTACCCAACGAAAGACACTTTGAGATACTTGCTCCGCATAAGGATAACCATTTCCTTTTCGAAGATAACGGTATAACCCAAACATGTTAAAGAATGAACCGAGATCAAGTTGAAACCTAGGGACTCGACAAGCAAGACATTCACAAGTGTGATGTACGGTGCCACTACCACCTTGCCGAGCCCTATTACCTTAGACTTTGAATTGTCACCATATGTAACGGTCATTTGATCATCATTAGGCCTCAACTCCGTTACAATCTCCTTTCTTCCGGTCATATGACTAGTGCACCCACTATCAATTATCCATTTCGATCCTCCGGAAGCAAGTCACTACACACAATTAATTCTTAGACTTAGGTACCCATTTTGCAATGGGTGCCTTTTGGTTAGCAAAAAGGGTCTTTGGGATGCAAATAGCATATTCAATATAGTCATCAAAAGGACCAATGTATCTAGCATATACATCCCCATAATAATCAACATATAATGCATAATTGGGGTTAGATATGACCCTTATGGGGCACTAGCTCATGAAGAGGAGTAGTGAGTGTCCCCTTACCTTTATCAAGAGAGGTCTTGGGCGCGGTTGCCATGGATGGAACAAACAACACCCTAGCATTATCCTTGACAACATTTGCATTAGCATTCAAATGAGTAGAAATGCTAGGTTTCTCAAGAGTAGATATCCGAGTTTGGAGTTGATCACGAGACTTGAGGAGACGTTCATGATCACTTGTCAACACCTTGTGAGTATTTTCAAGTGACTCGAAGTCTTCAGAAAGTCTAGCATGAGCAATCACAAGCTCGAACTTTTCATTTTGCACAAATTTTTTCATTTAGCAAAGTAAAGATCACGATCCTTAGTGATCTTGGCAAGTTGCTCTTTAAGGAGAGCATGAGCTTCTTGTTCATCTTCAAGGGAGGATTGGAGAGACACCTTAGTGTGAGCATCTTCTCTCTCAATCTCACCTTTTAACTCAAGCTCATCCTCAAGCTCACCTATACGACTTATAATTGAGCCAAAGTGTTTCTTTCCTTCTACTTGCAAGTTAGTCATGAATTTATCAAAGGCTATAATCTCTTTCTTGACTTCAATGCTCATATCATCATCAATATCATGGGATATGGAGGCGGGGGACAATTTTACCTCAGATGTCTTTGCCATAAGACATCTTGCATTCTTGATGATGGTGCTCTCATTTGGTGAGGAGAAGAGTGACGGAGGTGTAGAACAAATGGCTATGGCGGCCACTTGCATTGGGGTGTCCTCCTTGTCACTATCTTCATCATCGGTGGGATATTACTCTTGGGTCACCAAGACAATCTTTTGGTTCTTCTTGAAGAAGGGTTTCTTCATGGGCATAGGCCCCTTACCCTTCGACTTGGCCACGAGCCTCCCACCATGGTCCTCTCTTCTTTCACATTGGCAACCTGCAACAAAGTGGCTTTTGTCATCACAATTATAGAAAAGCATCACCTTGTTGCTTGGCTTTCCTCCATTGGAGGGGAACTTCTTGTCAATCCTAGCTTTGGCCCTTCCGGGGTTCTTCCAAATATTTCTTGCCGCAAGACCCATGTGTTGGGTGAGAGTACTTGCGAGAGTCTCACTAGATAGCTCGACTTGATAATCATACTCTTCTTCACCCTCTTCTTCAACGGTGGCCTTCAAAGCAATTGAGGCATGCTTGTGCATTCCAATGTGTAGCGTACCTGCACTTTAAATAAGGAAGATACCTGTGTATAGTGCAAATCCCTGGATCGATTCTTTTGTACCCACAGTTTACGATGTAATATCATAACAAAGTATCCATTTTATTACATCGAGGATCTAGACTTACAAAATATTCAATACAAGTTGCATAGCATAAAGTTAGCTTTTAAAGAGTAAACAGCGGAAATACGAAAGCAGTGAGTCTTCATCATCTTCATGTTGCCACAGGCGAAAACATGTTGGTTGTAGACTCGAAACCTTTAAACGAAACCTCACTCGTCATCTGAAAAATCTGCAATAAGAAAAATATTGCAAAAACGTGGGTCAGATTCCATTAAAAATGGAGTCTGGCAAGTGACACTATGGTGGACACTTAATGGAATAACTCTATAGCCTATATGCATATTTGGCAGGTGGAGTTCAAGTCTATTTTGCATAAAGCTAATTTTTCCTAACTCTTTGGAAAACACTTTTCTTCTATTCGAGACATCCGTGGCACGAAAACCACTGTCTCATTCTACCCTTGTTCACCCATTAAGTTTTAATTTTGAAGTTGGAATGGTGGAATCCTCCGTTGACGTTCGTGATCAGCTACTCAAATTGTCCGTACCGGGGACACGGCTAAGTACTTAGTTTTACACTATGCAGAGGTTGTGCACTTTCACCATTGTACCCATTCAACCCAAACTATCCTTTACACACTTATAGTGATAAGGAAAAGGAGAAGAATGAGACGAGATCTTTCAGAAGCATTTTCCCTCCCACTCTGGCTTGACCCGTTCCACCTAACACCCTCTACATCTGCTTGTCAAGCCGGAGAGAGTCCACGCAACATAATTGATCAAGCCAGAGCCCATATGGCAATGGCTGCACTGGAAGCAATCGTCACTCGGAGTTCTTCAGATTCCTCTGCTCCCTGGGTGGCCATCCACAAGTGCACATACTCAGGTATACACCATAGAAATGGTCCTGAGTAGCCACTCAACTTCGCCTCCGTATACAACCAATCCACCCAGGAGGTTCTTTCTTAACTTAGTAGAATTTAGATTTTCACAAAACAACATTTGCATAGCATCAATAATGCTACTAAGTATTGCATAGGAACCTAGACACAGGAATAAGGAATTTCCACACAGGTTTAGCATAGCAATACTATCCTACACATGCTTATATAAAAATACACTAAGTAATGCATAAGGAAAATAATAGGAGGTTTATGAGTTGTGCCACTTGCCTTTGAATGAAGTCTTTACTCACAAACTCTTTTCAACGAACTCGGGTCTCTCCGTTCAGTCTAAACAATATAAACAAACAACAATACAACAATCATAAAACAAAACAACTCAACAGATACAAACAAGTTTCTTAAACTTCTAAGGAAAATATGTCATGCATGATATGCAAAATATTTCTAAGTACTAGAGATGCATGTCATGCCATGAAATTATTTTAAGTCATTGCAAGGCAAATAGGTTGGTAAAAAAATGACTAAGGCTATGGTCATAAGTTTGACAAAATAATTTGTTATAATTCATCTTGAATAAGCAATCTAATGGCTTAGTCATGATGTGCAAAAAATACTTAGAGAAAATACTAAGTCTATTCTTCAATGTGATCAACACTTATTATCAACTCTTTGTAAATTGGATATTCACTATAGTGAGAGAGACAGACACCCGGCCAGCCACTTAAATTGTGGAACAGGTCTCATGTACGAGGACATGTAAGGTTTGTCTCCAGGCCGCTTCATCTCACTATGCCGCTAGGATCCAACAAACTTCAAGATGGTAATAATATGATCAAAATTTGTTTAAGTCAAATGTGAAAGACAAGATTAGAAAAGAGGGAAAAGATAGAAAGAAAGATGTAGTTGGTCTTCCAGGTTTCATCTTCAGACTTGTAGCTTTCTTCTGGGTGATGTCTTGATTGAATTTTTTGGTAGAATTGATGATTCTTCATACTTGATGATTCTTGTATCACCGAAGCTGGTCTTGAATTTAACTTAGTCTTCATTAAGTCTCAGAGAAGAAAGGAGAAAAGAAAGAGAGAGGAAGCAAGACTTAGAAAATATTTGTTGGTTAGTCTTCATGAACTTCTTCTTGATTTTCTTCTAAGTGCTTCTACTCCTTGAAGATTCTTCTGAATTCTTGTTTTGGCTAAGTCCTTCATTGGCCTCCTAGCTCCATGTTGAAAATTCTAAGTGTCTAAGTGTATAACACTTTACCAAAATGCTAAGTTGAAAATAATCCTAACTTAGAGAAAATGGGGGAGGAGTTTTCTTATGGGAAATATAACTACAAAATAAAATATGCTATGCATGAAATGCAATTTTAAATCACAAGAAACATAATACTATTTTTTGTGATATTTATAAAGTATGCATAAAGTTATAATTGCAATTTAATTAGTTTCTTATTTTGCAAAACATAATAAAAGGAAAACATATAGATTAAGGTTTTATGTGATTTAAATTTTATAACACAAATTTTATAAATGGTGTTAATAGCCAGAGTAGATTTAATTAAATTTATTGCCATTGAATTTACTCAAAAAAATATTTCTATCAAAAGTTATATCAAAATAGTCAAACTATTCAAATTAAATATATAACTATGAAATCATTCAAATACTACTCAAAAATATTTTATAACAGAGGCATCACATAACAAATATTCCAAAGTTTCTAAAACAATTTTATTTGCAATTTTTGATTTATAGATTTAATGTATTTACAAATATAATCAAATCAACCATTTGAAATTTGAATATTTTAAACTAACTCAAATTTGAATTCTAACAGATCTAAAATATTCTACATGTCAAGGGCTTTCCAAATATATAAAAATATTTGAATTTGGTTGTGTGAGTAAAAAGTTATAATAGATTTAAGTTGCAGGGTCTTTTCTGTAAAACTGCCAAATTAAATAAATCGAGAAAAATAATTTTACACGTCAGCGCTGACTGGACGCTGACTGTGCTTCTGACGCGGATCCGACATTATTAAGTGGGATGATCTGGGCCGTCAGATCTGGATCTGATGGTCCAGATCTGCCCGTACCCGTTCGCGTTAAGGAGCTAATCGCGGCCGTAGATAGAAGATCGGACAGCAGAGAGAGGGGGTGCTCACCGGGCGGCGCGGGGTGGCCGGAGCAGAGGAAGGACGCGGCGGCGCGGCTCGGTCGAGGACGAGGACGACGCCCCGGCGGTTCTCCGGACAAACGGAGGCTACGGCGGCGTGCAACTCGTCGCGGCGAGGTGAATGGTGGCGACGGTGTCGGGTTGTTCCTCTTGGCGTGGCCGGGAGCAGTAGAAGAATGCGGCGGCGCTCCGGTGCACTCGGGTCGAGCTCGGTCTCCCCGTTTGCCTGCAGAAAAAGGGCGAGGGCGAGGTCAGGAGGTGCGCACGGACGCGAGGGAGAGGTAGGAGGGCTCACGGGCTCCGGGAAGGTCTTCAGTCGCCGGAGATCGAAGAAACACGGCGGCGGGCGGATAAACTCCGGCGACCATTTTCTCCGGCCTGGCGGCGCGATTAGGTTAAGGGCGAGAGGGGAAATACGGAGGAGGTTCGCGGGATTTATATGGGGGCAGGGGAGGAAACATTCGCGTTGATTTCGCCCCGAAATTTGGAAAGGGATCGCCGGCGTTCTCGGGCGCGAAAATCTCGCTGGAGGTTGAAGACGTGCTGACGCCAGCATGACGTCAGCACTGACGTCACAAAAGAATTTATTTTTCTGATTTTCTGATTTATTCATATCTTTTGATTTACATGTCCAAATGATGTCAAATAAATTTCTAAAAATGTGTAAAAACAATATCTTTGTGTTAAACCAGTTGTGGGCATGTTATGAACAATTTTGAAAATTAATAATTTTGAAATATTGATTAGATACACATTTGACACTTTATGTAAAATTTGAAACTAGGGTTTAATAAATTTTATTTTTGGTTAAAATAAATTGTATGAAATACCCACATTCAAATATTTTTGAATTTAAGTTAGTTAAACTCATATTTCACTATTTAATTCATTTTTAGCTTTAGTAGAACATTAAATAACATATTACAACTATTCGAAAAGAAAAGAGAAAATGTAAAGAAATTATTTTTAATTCAAAATATTTTGTGCACCATAAGTTTTATATTAAGATAAATCATATGAAAACTTCATAAACAACTTTGAAAAAGATTTTAGTTTTAATTCATCTCTCAAATAGAATATATTCATCATTTTATGTTTTGGAAATTAATGAACGCCATGCTTATTTGGAAACACTTTTTATTTCAATAAAATGGTTTGAAAGTTTGTAACACATTTGTCAAATTAGATATTAAGGTTAATGAAATACAATGGATTAATAAAATGTTTAACTTGAACAACTTTTGAAAATAATGTTAAACTGAGATCTTTGAAATATTAAACCCTTTCAATATTTTTGAAGTCTTTTACAGTTGGTTTCCTTATGCATTTTAATATTTTATTTTAATCAAAACAAAAGTTTTAAATTTTAGTGATTTTTGAACATTATAAAATGGTAGGATGTTACACAATGGCTCTTGCTCTTGCGTCTTGAGCAATCTTGGAGGCAACCTTCTAGGCGGTCATCTCTTGCATGACTTCGTTGGATGCCATCTTTGCGAATTCATGTCTTCCTTGGAGTGTCTTCAAGTCCGTTTCCTCAAAGGGCAAGAGAGCGGTCACGAACTTCCTCTTGATCCACGCGTCATCAATGAAGATCGCACCGAGGTTCTTGAAAGTGTTAGCATTCAACACCAACCTCTGGTACATGTCTTCATGGCCTTCTCCATCCAACTTGTAGAACCCTTCCACCTCATTGCACAAGGCATCATACCGGTTCTTCTTCATGCTCTCATTACCGACAAAGATGTCGGAAAGAGCATTCCACACTTCTTTGGCGGTAGAGTATTGTGGAATGAGAGGCATTTCCTTCTCTCCAATGGCCACTTGAAGTTGATGAAGAGCGGTGGCGTTGAGTTGACTATCAACCGCCTCTCTCCTTGTCAAGTTGGTTGGATCGTGGGCCTTGAATCCTTCTTCAATGATGCGCCATAGCTCAATGGAGGCACTACATAAATGAGACTTCATTTGAAATTGCCATTGAGAAAAATGAGTAGGCTTCAGCTTAGGAGGATCACTCCTAAAGTTTACATGAGGGTGAGGGATAGGAGGATTAGGAGAGTAATTATGGTTAACTTCATGAAATTCCTCTCCTTGAGGGGTCTTAGAGGAGCTAGGTGATTCATCATTTTCTGCCTTCCCGGGGGAAGCATTCGGAGCAACATCTTTGGACCCATCCGAAGATGAATCCTTAGAGTTCTCATCGTGCTGCTTAGGAGGTGGAGAGGGAGGAGTAGCCTCGGGCTCCTTAGACTTCAAGAGTGCCATGAGCATCTCATTCATCTTGAGGAGTTGGGCCTCCAAGGACGATCTCATATCTATAAGATCGGCAATGGTTGCCCCTTTGGCTAACGCCTCCTTCTCCGCCTCTAATTTCTCACGGGCGGCCCTCTCGGCATTGGATTCCGTCGTCGTTGCACTTAGGCGGTTAAGCCCTTAAAAAAAGAACCTGGCTCTGATACAATTTGAACGGGAATCCGGCACCTAGAGGGGGGGTGAATAGGTGCTATTACAAATTTTAGGTCTTTTCAAAATTAGGCTCAACAAAAAGGTAAATTCTCTAGATCTACGGTGAATTTACCTAAATGACAAGCTAAGCAATAACAAGATAAACAAGGGTACAAGACAAGCAAGTAAGGGAGTAAGGATTAGGGGAACCAATTGAAGTACGCGGAGAGAAAGAGGTAATCCCGAGTTCCACCAAAGTGTGTACGTCTCGTTGGAGAGGCGTGAGCTACCACAACAGGTTAGCCGCAACGCCACAAAGGCTCACCTTCTTCTCCGATGAACTCAACAACAAAGGTTGCGAGTTCACCTTCCACTATTGATCCCCTTTTAGGGAGGAAATCGAATCCCTTACAATCTCTTGAGGCACTCACCCACAACTTAATTGGGGGCTCTCAAGATGACCACAAAAGGTTAAGGACCACAAAAGGTCAAGGAAACACCAAGATTACCACAATGGTGAACTAGGTTTTTCTACCGGAAACCCTAGTCATGAAATCCGCAAGTGAATGGGGGAGAAATATAAATTGCTTCGGTGAAGATGTAGATCCGGGCCTTCTCCTCCAATCCTCCAAAGATCAACGGATTTGAGTGGGGGATTGGGAGATCTTGATGATTTGAGCTTTCAAGAATGATAGGAGAGAGAAAATCTGAGAGCTGACTGTTTATAGCTCCTCCCCATTTTTGACCGTTATCTGTGTCGACCAGTCGGAAATTACGATATAATTCTTTACCGGAAATTCCGGTCACTCGGAATTTCTGGAGAATTGAAATTTCCGACAGGAGTTTCCGGCTGGACTCAGAACCTTTTCCTGTTATATCCTTAGCAGATTCCTTGAGTGTTCTTCAAGATGCACTCGGAATTCCGGTGAATGGAAATTTCCGAGCACAATTTACGGTTGAGATCAGAACACTTCTCATTCTTGACTTAGCCGTTTCTGAGGGCTCTTCTGGGGCAATCGGAAATTCCGGTATATGGAAATTTCTGGATCGCGTCAGAACACTTTTCAATCTTGACTTAGTCGTTTCTGAGATGTTCTTCTTGGTGCACTCGGAAATTCCGGTGAAGTGAAATTTCCGAGCACAATTTCTGATTGAGATCAAAACCATTTCTCAATCTTGACTTAGCCATTTTCTGTGAAGTTCTGGTGAACCAGAAATTCCGGCCCTGGATATTTCCGGCTCAAATATTCCGGTTCCTGAAACAATTTCAGAACAACTTCTTCTTTGCATTTTTGGCTTTGATGCATATGATCTTAAATCACATACAAGTTGAAATACTTAGCATTCTATTAGTACATCATTAGTATTGTTAACTAACACACAAAACACTAGGGATTAAGAAATGTTATTTCACTTCTGCCATAGCATGGAGCCATGTCGGCATCCCTGCGCAAACCATGAAATGGCCTGCGACTCCACAACTCCTTCATAGGAATTGCGGATAGTACTCCACTGAGTCTAGTAGTCTCGGTCGGTCTCGTTGTCTCTCTGCTTGCACATCGCAAGCTGCTGAGGTATGTTCGGTCTCTTGTATGTGCTAGAAACATGGTTGAAAAAAGCATCTTCAAAGTTCAGCCAGCAATCCACACTTCCTTCTCTCAAGTTCTTGAGCCAGATCCGAGCTGGCCCCTCCAACATTTGCGGATATACCTCACCGCCCATCTCCTGTTGCCACCGGTAATGTTCATAGCCGGCAGATAGTCTGTCAGCCAACCCTCCGGCTTCGTGCTACCATCATAAGTCTTGGCACCTCTGTTCAGCTGGAAGTGTCGGACAGGCTGCTCGGTCATGATCCGGGGTCCAAAACATTTAGGACCAGGTGGGCCTTGCTCTTCCAGGGCCTCTGACATGTAAATTCGGTCTAGGCGATGTCGTGCATCTGCCGGGACAAGCTGCCGAGACCCCAAGCGGGAGCCCAACGGGTTGTTCTGAGCTTGGTAGCCGGCCAGCGCCATCGCCGAGTTGCCGTACTCATGCCGGTTCACCAACGGGTTAACGTTTGGTGGTTGTTATACATAAACCACCTCCGGTTGCCTGGGTACCGGGTTCTGCACTGGGTACCTCGGTGGCTGACCTCGACCAGCCGATTTTGCCTGTCGCCCCTGCAGGTCACCCGGTACAGGGTTGCTTCTTGCTCTGCCGGCTCCAGCCTACCCTGCCAGCTGCCTATTGGCGTACTCCTGGTCATAAGTTGCAGCTGCCTGTTTCTGTCGGAGTTCACACTCTGTGCCTGGTCTCCTCCAACATGCGGAGAAGAGGCCTGCCTGTTGGAGCCACTGCGCTGTCCTACCGACTGAACCACATGCGAGCCGCCGGCATTCGGGTTTGCCCTACGCAAGGCTTCATTCTGCCGGGTAGCCATGCCGACTAACTCATTGACTTTGTCTTGCTGCTTCTTCCGGACATCTCCCGTTAACCCGGATAATTCTGCTCTCGCAGCCTCCGCCGCTCTAAGAGTCTTGGTAGGTGAACTGTATATTGGCTTGCCAGCCGACATTTCAGTGGGGGCAGTACTGGAACTGGTGATGCCGTCTCTTTCTTCTCCTCCTAACTCGGCATTGAGGGTTCTACCTCTTCTGCGCAAGTTATCTATCCGAGCTCTATGATCTACCAGCGGGGTGAACCATATGCAATGTTGTATTTTCGGAGAGTCCTATCTAGTTGAGCCTTCAACTCTGCCATAGTAGTGTCCTCCTTAAGCAAAAACTGCCTTTGAGATTCGTATTCGGCTATGGCATGTGCTGCATCCGACACTTCTGCTACCGGTACTGCTAACTTTTGCACTATCTTTGTCAGAGGGTCGGGTCTTACCGGCCTGTGAGATCTCTCAGGAACCTCACGTTCCAACCTCTGCTTGGCCGACATCCCCTTTCTACCGGGTGGAGGTGAAGCAGCCTCTTCCGCGGCGAGGATCTCGGTTGATCCGGCCATCATGACCCCGCAGCTCGCGGGGCGAGTGCTACGTCAGCGCGAGCCACGCCAATCGCGGGTGGGTCGGTGGCCACAAGCAACCTGCGCTGGGTACTCGCAAACCACCTCGGTGGCGACGTAGATGACGAAGCTGCCGAACATGATGAGGCAACCGTTCGTTGGGAACGGCCTGCCGGCAAAGCAACCGGCATTGTCGGAGATGAAGTGGAAGGAGACGATGTTGCAGACGAGGCCACACAGCACCTTCTCCCCCGAGTCGGTGATGGAACCCGTCTAGATGGAAACCCAAGCCAGCGCTTCTAGCCGCACGGTGGGCGCCAAATGTCGTGGTGGTGTCACGGCATATGCCACGGGGTGGCTAAAGTTGGGGCCCGGATGTGCGCTTGGGTATCCGGGGAGGGCTTGCATGTTGCAAGGCATGCACGGGCGAGCTCAAGAACTCGCAAGAATGAAGATGAAACACACAACACCAAAGAACCGAGAACAAACCAACACAAACAACACGATGTCCAGGTTCAGGGCCCTCGTGGGGAGGTTAAACCCCTACTCCTACCTTTGTCTCACTCTTATATGTGTATATCAAGAACTACAAGTGTGCTCCTTGAGTTGTTTTCCTCCAAGAACCCAAGAACACTAAATGCTAAAGGGAGGGAGAGGGTAGAACTCAGAGCAATAAGTCTCTCAACAGAATGTGGGTGTCCCTCTCGCAGGAAGAGTTATGGTGCTATTTATAGAGTTCTGGCCGGGTTGACCGGAAACCCTAAGTTACCCGGGTCCACTTGGAAGTGACTCCGGGTTAACGGTAACGTCGACGTGGCCTAGCCGACCTAGCCGCCGAGCTACCCGAGTAGCCTCTGTCAGGTCGTCATGACCTAGTCCAGATAGCGCCGAGCTACTTGATGATGGTCTCCGTGTCAGAGACGAGACATGGCTTGCCCATGCCGTGTCCCATGTCAGCACTTCAGTGCTACAGTGGAATAGTCACGTCGTGCGGTACTTCGCCTTCTATTCCGCTTCCATGTCAGTCGTGAAGTGACTTAGCTTCTGTGTCAGGGATATAATTGTCCTTGCCCTTGACTTCTTTCCAAGCATAAAGTATGTCGGAGTACCTCACTTAACTCGGCAGGTGTATGTCGGATAATATCCCGCAGCCCAGCACTGGTGTGCCTGGCTTGTACTGTCGGAAACCTCCTCCAAGTTTGGACAGTGCTACGCTGATGTCTTCAACCTGCACACAACGGATAGAGAAATGGTGCCGACATGGTAATGTCGGTTGGGTTATGTCGGTTTACTCATAACTCGGTATAGCACACGGGCCGCACCCCGGATCGTTTGCCTGGGGAGGAATGTCGGTCATCCCCGACATATGAGTATGTCGGTCCACTTCTACCGAACTCTTGTCTCTCTAGCCTTACCTTATCCATGCTTTCTGTGTCCCCCTAGAGAATAGCCCTGGGCCCAGTTACTCGAAAATGTCTTAGGCGTGCTCCCAAAGACATTTTCGAGAAACTGGTTCTCAGTAGAACTATCTGCTTTTGCTTGAACGAGAATGAGGGGTTGGAGGTCTATTTATAGTGTGTCCATGTGCCCCTTAGCTCCCTCAAAGGACAGCTCCAACTCTTCCCAAAGGTCACCCTCTACGCTTCCTCAAGGCCAAGCTTATCACAACCCGAAAGGTCAAATGACTCCTGGTGATAGTCAAATGACCAATCTGATTGTCAGTGTGACCAACTTGTCCGGGTCTTTACCCTACCCGGTGTAGCCCCCCGACAACCTGTCCATGATTTAAAGTTGGCCCAATTGTAGGTTAGAAATGCGTCGACCTGGACAGTTGATGGATAAAAAAAAGACAGCCGAACAAATGGGTCTCTCCGTTAGCGGTTGATTTTAACAAAACAGACACGGCCAAACTCGATGCGTCCAAACCGTTGTAGCGGTAGATTTTTACCAAACGGAGAAAGGCCTTTTATCTAAAAGAAATTTTTAGCCACCTTCGTGTTAAGTTCTCCCACATATAAGAAGATGCTTAACTTGTTAAATTTTCTTTGTGCCACTGTTTCCGACCGATGGAGTAACTGCTAACTGATTTTAAGCAATCTGCCTCACGTGTCATGATTTTCTAAGCATAATTGCTAAGAAGATGCTTAAATTATAAGAACAATGCTTAAATTAAATTGCTAACCGACCTATCAATTATATTCTAAGCATAATTATTTCAATGTTACCCTTCAAAATAATAATTTAATCCAATGTGTAGTAGTACTAGTTTTCTCAACCTTATATTCCTACTGTGATTCTTTCTTTTTACATTGGGTGATCTTGCGTTTACAATTTCATTTACATACCTTTTGTTTCATACTATGGTATTTCCTTGCTCATTATTCCAGGTGATTCGTGGATTGCATATATGGCATCTTTCATTATTCTTTTCTTGAAAAAAATGCTTTTCTTCGCTATTAAACATTAGATGAATGAACTACCCATGAGTCGTGACTACCTTTCCTTCCACTATCTTTTTAGTTTAACAACTCTGATTTAAATACCTCGATGAAGGCATGGCAATTATTTTTCGTATTTGTCTCTTTCGGGTCAGAAATCCAGCTCACCGATCTTCTCGCAAGATGGCAAGCAAAAGAGAGACTACAGTCATCGCCCACTCTAACTTGACTTAATTTAAGGACAGCGTGATACAGCAACCGGCATGACCCAATCAAGACATGTTATGTTTTTAATGATTTAGTTGAATGGGTCTTATACAAGAAAGTCGAGGGCATGATACCCTCTCAACTTTGTAGCCTGTATGGATAAATAATGGAAGTAGTGCATCTGGACAAACTCATGCATCTTCTCAGAGGACAACATAACGTTGTGGTTTTGAAACGGGGCTTAAGATTTAAGAAGCCAGTTTCCAGCCACTTTTTTATTAGAAAAGAGAAAACCCCAGCCTCTGCGTCGGTTGATGCACACAGCTTAAGTTGTTTACATAGTTCAGAAAGTTCTCAAAGCTTACAAATCAAACATCGCATAAGGTTGAGACATGTATCAACCATCTAAAAAGGGATAACATTTAGACCACTACGCCTGGAGTCATCTAGTATGCTCCCACGAAGCCCGGGAAAATAGTCCTGAGTGTAACATCTCAAAATTTGTAAAAATTTAAAACTTTGCATTCATGCATCATTCATCATTTAGCCATAACATTACAGCACATAAGCACTAAATGAAAATTCAAATTTAAGTTTAAATAATTTATTATTTCATAAAGTTGTTTATTTAAACTTTTTAATAAACATAATTTCCAAATTATTTAATGGGCAAGAATAATACTAAAAAGTTCTAAATTTAATAATCTTTCCAAAAAAATATTTTTATGAATTTTTCTAAAATGTTTTGACTGAGTTTAAAAATCATTTTTTGAACAAATTGTGAGAACCGAATTTAAATTGAGAAAAGAAAAAGGAAAAGAAAACAGGCCGGCCCTGTCTATCTACCGCGCGCGCTAGAGCAGCCCAGCAAGACGGCCCAGCGAACCAGCCCGCGAACCTCCTCTCCCTCTCCTCACGCTGACAGGTGGGACCCACCTGTCAGGTGGATCTTCAACCTCCGACGCGGAATCCGCACGGGATACGCTTCGATCCGGATACGATTTCAGCTCCGATCTTCGTGGGATTTGCTCCCTAGCCGCCCCCATATATACCTCCACCCCCGCTACCGTTCTCCACGCCCAAACCCCTAGATTTTTCGCCCCCAGGCCGCTCGGAAAGCGATCTCCGCCGCCGCCATCGCCGCCAGTAAATTTCATCAACTCCGGCGCCATCCCCTCTCCGGAGCTTCCCCTTTCCCTCTAGTCCTTCTCCTTTTGATCATGCGCACCTACGTGACATCGTCTTGGTATCGTTACTGCAGCCGAACGCCGCCTCTGTCCGTAGCCGAAGGACACCGCCACCGTCTCCATCTCCGGCGAGCTTTTGCCGGCGAACGGCGAAGCCCCGAGGACCAGCGCCTCGCCAACAACTCCGCCTCGACGCCCTCTACACCTAGGTAAGACCTGTTCGTACCGAAGCCCTCTAGAACGCGAGCGCACGCGACGCCGGCGATGGCGCCGGCGCGGTCGGAGCGATTCCGGCGACGCGCGCGCCGCTCGTTTGGTCCTTGTGTTGTGGACCGTTAGATCTAGATCCAACGGATCTAGATCGATCTAATCGCGCGCGTCCGTTTCTAATTAGATCGGAAGGCTCACGCCCGTGATCCGCGCGAATCGGTATCGTCCAATAGGATCGCGCCACGTAGCCCTCCCTTTATTCATGTTCGCAGGAATTTTAGAAATAAAACAGAAAACATGCAAAATTAGAAAATTCATAACTTTTGATCTGTAAGTTCAAATTTGATAAATTTTATATTCACGGATAGCCCTGCTAGTGTAGTTTATTTCTAAATCATTTGTTTCTCCTTTAGATAAATTATAATTCGTGTAATTATCCGAGGATTATTTTGACTATTAAATCCATAACTTAAATAATAAAAATGCTTTTCTAATAAATTTAATTATTTTAGTGTTCTATTATTGCCCTCTGTCCAGTAATATTAATATGTGTTTTATTTGAAAACTTTCTTAAAACAATAAAAGTTGTAGTTGTAGAATTCAAATTTTTGCTATATTTTTTCAATTATTTAATTGATAAGTGAAATAAGAAATTTCTAAAAATTGCATTTCATACATTTAATAACAGAAGGTATAAATTAATAATAAGTGTGTCTTGTTATACTCATGGAATATCATGCATGCATACATATTTATGTTTGGTGTCGTATGATATTGTGTGGGTATTTATTTTATGTATTGCTTGTGCTAGAATGTGAAGAAGAGGAAGGACTTGCTTGTGATTGTTATTCTTGCTGTGCTTGCTCCTCCTGCTACCAAGGCAAGTGACATTCATAATCTACCCAATATTTTCTATATGCATTAGTAGAATATTTTGAGTAGTATACATGGTAGGAATTTTGGAGTATTTCATTATGCTAAGTTAGTTTTACACTTTGCAAAATTCCTAGTAGTGTGTAGCCACCCTTTACCATGCAGCCATTAAAAGTTTTATTAAATGCTTAGCTATGCTATAAAATTGTTTACAAACTATGCTATGGAAATATTTCTAAGTGTTAAATTTAAAATGCACACCTGGGTGGATTGGTTGGTATTCTTTATGTTGAGTGGCTATTTGCGACTATGCTTGTGGTTGTCGTCACCTAGGATGAATGTCTATTCTACTTAGGGTCATGAGCATGGTGGTTGTCACCCAAAAGTGCACTTGTGGACGGCCACCCAGGAACAAAGAGATTACTAAGTCCCTCCAAGTTTAGATGCTTCGCGTGCAGCCTTTTGACAATGGGCTATGTCTAGAATAATTAAGTTGTGAGAGTGCAACCTGTCAGCTTGACAAGCAGATATAGAGTTGGTAGGTGGAACGGGTCTTGCTAGTATGGTTGCATTCTCTTCTGAAAGTTCTTGTTTCAATTCTCTCCTTTCCTTAATGCACTCCGCGTGTATAGGATGTTTGGGTTAATTGAGTCTAAAGATGAAAGTGCACAACCTCTGCAGAGTCGACAATCTGAGTACTTAGCCGTGTCCCCGGTGATGGACTACTTCGAGCAGCTGGACAAGGATGGACGGAAGAATCTCAACACCGTTTTTTATGAAGTAAAATTTTACTAAGGAAAGAATTGTTGGTGCACTTGGTCTTCATCCCTTGGTGCCAAGTCTTTGAGAAACAAAAATGTTTTACAAAAGATAGGAGAAAACTTGCTTCCTGCAAAATAGCCAACAACTCCACCCAGCCAAATATGCATATAGAATAGACTTGTCATATTATATCCACCATAGTCACTTGCCAATACTTCATTGTATTGACCTGCTTCGGGGATGCATATTCCAATGTGCAGGAACTTCTGATGAAGAATAAGTTTGGACTCGAGTCTACACCCAACATGTCTGCCTGTGGCGCATGCTTGAAGATGAGGCTCATTGCTATTTGCTTTTGTTGTGAACTCTGAATATTTTAGCTAGTCTTCATGACTATGCACTTTTTAATAAAGCTATACTTAGCTATTTTTGGATATCGTTGTAGTATTATGATACTTCTGCAATGATAGTTTATATTTTGTACTGTGGTGCTGGCAGTGATCCAGGGACTAGCACTTAACACAGGTGTTCCATCTTTATATAAAAGATGGGGCTCCACACTGAGCGACCATCAAAAGCCGGGCAGACCCAGTAACCATAAGTTCTCGCTGATCCTGGGGCAGAAGGTACGCCCATAGCTGAATCCAGTGTGCTGACATATGGATTACCTGCATGATACGGAAATTCGAAGATCTATTAAAAACACAATTGTTTCAACAATTCCAAATAGACCAACATATAGCTGAAACGCCAATGTGTATCCTATCATTGGTCTTCTTATCAATACCATTCAACCAATTCCCAAACATATTTGTGATATTAGTTGGAGGTGAAATATTATAAGTGCAAAAACAACACGCCAAACGAGTTGAGACAATGGGCAGGAAATAAAAAGATGTTCAGTTGTCTCCTCCAAACCACAAAAAGAACACTTTGTACATTCTTTCCACTTTCTTTTAGCCAGGTTATCTTTGGTTAGCAATACTTTTCTATTAAGAAACCACATAAAAATCTTTATCTTCAAGGGTATTTTTAATTTCCACAAATATTTATGTAAGTACGCCGTATGCCCATTCATCAAATCCTCATACATCGATTTAATGGTGAATTTACCATTTGTAGTTAGACTCCACGCGAAAGTGTCATCGTTGTTCGTTAAATTAGCATCCATCAATCGGAGACATAGATGAGGCCAAGAATCCCATTTGTCACCGAGTAAAGCCCTTCTAAACCCAATGTTCAGAGGAGGTGCATCCACCAAAACATCATGAACAGAAACGTTTTTCCGTTGAGTAATGTTGTAAAGTAATGGATATTGATGAATTAGAGGTGTGTCATCTAGCCAAGTATCTTCCCAAAATTTAGTAGATACCCCATTTCCAATTTTAAATGAGCCTCTACTACAGAAGTCTTCTTTGACCCTCATGAGACCTATCCAAAAGGGAGAATCAGTCGGGGCGATTTCAACTTTAGCTAGTGTTTTACTATGTAGATATTTATTCTGTAGTAGCTCCTGCCACATACCTTCCTCATTTAACAACTTAAATAATCATTTGCTAAGTAGACTCTTGTTTTTCAATTCCAGAACCTCAATCCCAAGCCCCCCTTGATCTTTGGGCCGACAAATTATATTCCACTTTGTTAATCTATATTTCTTCTTATGCTCATCGCTTTGCCAAAAGAAGTGTGACCTATAGTAATCAAATCTCTTCCGTACCCCAATAGGCACCTCAAAAAATGAAAACATAAACATGGGTAGGCTGGTTAATACCGAATTTATCAATACTAACCTATCCCCGTAGGAGAGCATTTTCCCTTTCCAGCACCCTAGTTTATCCGCAAAGCGACACTCTATAGGATACCATTCAACATTGCGTAACTTTCTATAATGGATAGGAACTCCCAAATATTTAAAAGGTAGGGATCCCGACTCACATCCAAATATTTGTCGATAATGATCCTCTACCTCTTTCGCCTTGTCAAAACAAAAGATTTCGCTTTTGTGGAAATTAATTTTGAGGCCCGAAAGTTGCTCAAAAAAACATAGTATTAATTTCATATTTACCGGCTTCTCTAAATCGTGTTCCAAAAACAAAATAGTGTCGTCCGCATACTGTAGAATAGAGACCCCACCCTAAACAAGATGAGGTATTAGTCCCCCTACCTGTCCATCTTCCTTCGCCCGCGCAATAAGAATGGCCAGCATATCAACGACAATATTAAAAAGCATTGGAGACAAAGGATCTCCTTGCCTAAGGCCTTTTTTAGTTTCAAAATAATGACCAATGTCATCATTAACTCTGATACCCACACTTGCTCCCTGAATAAATTGCATAACCGAATTACATCAATGTTGTGCAAATCCTTTCATACGCAAAGCTTGTTGGAGAAAAGGCCACTACGGAAATAAAACGGAATGAAAGTAAAGATGTAAATATTCATGAGTACGAAAAAGATAAAGTTAAGAGGATATCAGAAGGAAAATAAGCTCTCAGTATTGTCATGACATCAAGTGAAATCTGCAAAGTGTTGATTGAACCTTTTTATCCTTTGTAGTACAACTCCTTGAAAGTGCATTCTATGCACTCCCAGATTTTGGTGACTAATGACAACACAAAAGGTGTTCTAATGTTTGTGATGAAGCTTGCAGGTTCTTTTACAGGTAGTTTGATAAAGAGGAACACTTTCTTGGCCTAAGTTTCATGTCTACTTCACTTGGTCTTTCATCAGGATTTCAATCAGGAGATTTCCGGGGTTCGGAGATTTCCGGTACCCAGATCGGAGATCTCCGAGCCAATCAAGTTTTTCGCTAAGTCTCAGATCAGAATGCATACTGACTCCAACTCAAGCTGAGCCGGAAATGCTCTCGGAGATTTCTGGGCTCGGAGATTTCCGAGCCCCAGTCCGGAGATTTCCGAGTGACAGGGAAATTCAACCAAGTCCAGAACTCAATTGCGTACTGACTCCAGATCAAGCTGAGCCGGAAATGCTCCCGGAGATTTCCGGAGCTCGGAGATTTCCGAGCCCCGGTCCGGAGATCTCCGAGCGCCAGATATTTCTCGACCAAGTCAAGAAGCTAAATCAGTACTGATCTAGAGCCAAGTTCTACCGTAATTTCTCCCGGAAATTTCCGGAGTCCGGTGTCGGGGGGCTGCCCCCCGGGTAGGGGCAGATCCCGGTATAACTCAGCAAGGTGTCAACAGTACCCGACTTTTAACGAGAGCAAGGGACACCTCCTGCTGTACTGAAAGGGCAGATTGACCCCTGAGCGCTGGTAGAGGACAAAGTGCCTCCTGGCAGGCGCAAGGGTCAGGTCTCGCAGCTATAAATAGACACCCCCGGCCCTCACAATCGCAGCACAAACATGAGCGGGTGGTTCCTCTAAGAACTAGCTTCTCGAAGATGTCTTTGCTGGTAGGCTAAGACATCTTCGGGAGGCTAGGCCTAGAGATACTTATCCTGAGGCGAGCTCGGACGCCTCCGGGAAGGATCCCGGATCTAGGACTCCGAGGAGACTCCCGGACGGAGGGGTACTCGGCTGTACCGGATAGGTAATCCGGGTAAGTAATAACCGGAGTATATATCTCGGTCTTGGCCTTATGCAGAAGAGGCTCACTGTGGCAAGCGAGGAGGTAGCCGGCGTGAGGGCTTCCGACAGGCCGTCAACGGTCCGTAGCAGGCTTTCCCGTCTGTTGCAGGGGGAAGTACCATTCCGCCTGACACGGAAGCATGGTCACCTCCCGCCTGACACGGATGCATGGTCACCTCCCGCCTGGCACGGGAGCGCGTCAGCCGTTACGATCGTGGTACGACAAGACCTGACATGCCTAGTCCGGCAGTCCGGAAAAGGCTATCCGGGATGGGCAAAACATGTCTTGTCTCTGACAGGGGGACAATGATGATGCAGGATGGCGCCTGCCGTCCTTAACGAGATGATGACGACGGGGCTACACCGGATAGCCCGGCGACTAGGTCGCACTAGCTGGTGACGGCATGCCGGCTAGGTCTGTCTGGTGGGGCCAAGCCGATTTAGGGTTTCCGGCCCTCCTGGCCGGAACTCTATAAAAGGCGCCATAACTGCTCCTGAGAGGGAGAGACCAACTTGAGATCCAAATCTATAGTCGCATTTACTCTTAGTGCAGTTACTCCTTCTCACCTTGAGTTCATCTAGTTCTCTGTACTTCTCCCTTTGAGAGATCTTGTAGCAAGTTGTAGCTCTTGTACCACAAGTATATAGAGAGGAAAGGCAGGAGTAGGGGTGTTACCTCCTCACGAGGGCCCTGAACCTGGGTATATCGTGCGTGTGTTGTGTGCCTTCAAGCATTTGTTCTTGTTTGTTAAATCTTCCCCTTCGTGCTTTGGTCTTGTTTCTTGTTCCTGGGAGATCTCGGTCTTACCGGGATCCTCCCCCGTGTGAGCTCTTTAGCTCGCTATCCCTCCCCGGATCCACCAACGTCCATCGGCCCCACAAATTAGCCATCCTATGGCATCTGCCGTGACACCACCACGACAGTTGGCGCCCACCGTGGGGCAGACAGAGGCGTTGGCTGGTGTACACATCCGGACGGGCTCCCACGTTCATTTCGACGTTCGGGTTCTCTCTGGCCTAGTCGTAAGGCTAGGGGAGATGGATTTCGTCTGCGACAACGCAGGCTGCTTCCGGAACAGACCGTTCCCGGTGAACGGATGTCTTATTGACTTTGGTGGTTTCACCACATACATTGCCACAGAGGTTGTCTGTAGCTACCCGGACGTGGTCTTGGAAGCTGAGGACCGTCCCATGCTCTGCGCTGCTCGGGGTCTGCGTGCCGGTCGCCCCCCGAGTTCCATTGCAGTGATGATGGTCGGGGCAACTGAGGAGGAGTACCAGGACGCTGACGGCGATACCGACGGCCACCCCCGTTTGGCCAAACCCCCGCAGGAAAGGCCTACGGCCCGAGATGGTGATCCACAGCCGTCCCAGCCGCCCGGATCCCCTCTCGGGACTGGTTGCCAAGTTGACTGTACCGGTAACTGCCGGATCGGATACCCAGGCCACTTCGGCTGAGTTAGAGGAGCAGCGGAAGTTGCTACTCGCTGAAGCACAGGAGATCGCCGAGATCCGCCGCGAGCTCAGCGCCAGCCTCCGGGAGTACAATGCAGCTCACGGATTCCCTAAGATAGACTCCCGGGAGAAGCGCATTGCGGATCTGCGCAAGAAAGGAAGGATGGTAAATGAGGAGCTGGCTGGTGGAGCCACCACCAGTAACAGCGGAAGCCGGATTTCAGCGGGGAAGCCGGTGTATAGCTCACCGGCGAAAACTCTTAGGGCCGCCGAGGCCGCCATGGCCGAGTTGGTGGGATTATCCGGTGAGGCCCTGCGTAAGCAGCAGGAGCGGGTAAACGAGTTGGTGATTGAGGCCAACCGTCAGAATCAGGCCTTCAAGAAGAAGAACCCCGGGGCAGGGTCCCAGGTGCACTCAGCCAGACCCAATAGCCAGAAATCGGATGGGGAGGCCTCTTCCCCGCATCCGAGCAGAAGCAAGAGCAAGAGCAAGAGTCGGAGTCGGAGTCGAGGTTCCGGGAAGAACAAGCAGCTACAGACCTATGACCCGGCCTTCGCCGGTATCCAGCAAGCCGGACATGCCGGACAGCGTAACTCGGGACAGGCGGGAAGTACCCGTGGGGATGGTAACCTGGGTGTAGGAAACAATAACCCGGTTGGCCGTGGTAATCCACCCCGGAATCCTCCTCACAATCAGGGAAACCCGCAGAGGGAGGTCGCCTCCGTTCCACAGCAGGCCGTGATCCCTGCGCAGGACAGGCTCAATGATGGCAACTCGAGGCTGCAGCAGCTCGGGTATCAGCCGGACGAGAATCCTTTGGGATCTCGAATAGGGACCAGGCAGCTGAACCCGGCACACGACAGATTCCGGCTCGACCGGATTCATCAGTCCGAGTTGGTGGAAGAGCAAGGACCCCCGGGACCTGCCTGCTTTGGACCTCGGATCATGCGGGAGCCACCTGTCCGGAACTTTCAGCTCAACAGGGGTGCCAAGACCTATGACGGCAGCAAGAAGCCGGAGGACTGGCTAACCGACTATGTAACTGCAGTAAGCATAGCCGGTGGAAATAGAAGATGGGCGGTACGTTATGTGCCGCAGATGTTGGAAGGACCAGCCCGGATCTGGTTGAACAACTTGAGAACTGGCAGCATAGACTGTTGGTTAGACTTTGAGGAAGCGTTCATCAGTAACTTCACCAGCACGTACAAAAGGCCCAACAGGCCTCAGCAGCTCGCCATCTGTAGGCAAAGGAGCAACGAGACTGACCGGGAGTACCTCACCCGGTGGAGCAATATTCGCAACTCTTGCGAAGGAGTGGTGGAGGCGCAGGCCATCTCCTGGTTTGCACAAGGATGCCGGCATGGCTCAATGTTGTGGCAGAAGTTGCAGAGAAAGATGCCAACGACCTTGGCAGAGACCATGCGCATCGCCGATACCTATACGCTTGGAGATCCCATGCAACCCCTGGTGGATGTCGGTGACTCCAACAGGAGGAATGCGGGACCTCAGCGTTCAGGACCGAGCAGAAGCCATGATCGCCAGGAGTTCGGCCACAAAAGGAATCAGCCCGAGTACCACCATGCTGCACAGCACGTCGCAGCAGTGACCCGGGAGCAGGAGGATGCCGGCAACAGCCAGCGTCAAAAGACAAGTGGCCCGGCTTGGGGTCAGAGTCAGGAGGTGCAGAAGACTTGGGTGGAACAAAAGAAGCCCCTGACGTATGAAGAGATGCTGAACAAGCCATGCTGCTACCATACTCTGGAGGCCAACAAGCCCGCAAACCACTCTACTCGGCAGTGCAGTTGGTATCAGCGCACGTTGCAGGAAGGCAGCTCGGGAGCTATTCGGCAGGGAGCTCCGGCATCTCGACCCAATATCCCGAGACCCCCTCCTCCGACATCGGGGGCCAATGCTGTTCGACTTCCCCCTCCTCCGAGAGGACCCCCACCTCGCCCGGTGAATGTGGTGCACACCCGAAACGACAACGGTAACCAAGCCGGACACCAGCAGAGCAACTACCAGGAGGCTCATCAGAGCTATGTGGTCTTCGTGACCGAGCCCACTGACCGAAAGAGTGTGCGGCAACGGGCCCTGGAGGTGAATGTTGTAATCCCGGCGGTGCCCAAGTTCTTGCATTGGTCCGAGATGGAGATCACGTGGAGCCGGAAGGATCACCCCCGTGTGATGCCTAAGCCGGGAGCGTATGCCTTGGTAGTGGACCCAACTTTTGTCGGACCTAACCCCAACGTCCGTTCAGCCGGGTTCTGATTGACAATGGCAGTGCCATTAATATCATGTACAAGGACACGATGCTAAAGCTGGGAGTGTCCATGAACACCCTGTTACCTACCGAGACAACCTTCCACGGCATTGTGCCCGGAGTCTCGTGCTCGCCCATGGGAAAACTCTGGGTTGAGGTGCTATTCGGAACTCGGGAGAACTGCCGAACCGAGAGCTTGGAGTACGAGGTCGTGGACCTCGAGAGCCCGTATCACGCACTGATCGGCAGGCCAGCCCTGGCCAAGTTCATGATTTCAACTCACATGGGTTACCTCAAGATGAAGATGCCGGGACCTAACGGTGTAATCACCATCTCGGGGGACCACAAGCGCTCCATGGAATGTGCCTCGGCGGGATCATGCTTAGCTGAGTCCCTGGTGATCGCGGAAGAGAAGAAGAGGATCCAGCAGGTGGTGGTGATGGCCAAGACCTCCCAACTCGGAATTCCCGGGATGGTGAACCCGGAGCAGGGTGCGTCATTCCATCCCCCCAAGGAGACCAAGAAGGTGTGTGTGGATCCCACCAACCCGGAGCGCCAAGTTATCATTGGCAGCAACCTGGACAGCAAATAGGAAGGCGAGCTCGTCGACTTCCTCCGTGAGAATCGGGATGCTTTTGCGTGGTCGAGTGACGATCTGCAAGGCGTCCCGAGGGAGTTGGCTGAGCACTCTCTATTTGTTAGACCGGATGCGAAGCCGGTGAAGCAACCGACTAGGCGCCTCTCGGATGAGAGAAGAGCTGCTGTCATGGAGCATCTGGCTATACTGCTGGCGGCTGGATTCATAATGGAGGTGCTGCACCCGGATTGGATATCGAATCCGGTCCTGGTAGAGAAGAAGAAGGATGACCCCCTCCTGCTTATGGTATGGCGCATGTGCATCGACTTCACCAACCTCAACAAAGCATGCCCAAAGGACCCCTTTCCGCTGCCCCGAATAGATCAAGTGATAGATTCCACTGCCGGGAGTGAGCTTTTAACTTTTTTAGATGCCTATTCTGGTTTTCACCAGATACCTTTGAATCCGGATGATCAATTAAAAAATGCTTTCATTACCCCTTATGGGGCTTACTGCTATCGTGTCATGACTTTCGGGTTGAGGAATGCTGGTGCCACATACCAGAGATGCATGCAGAAATGTTTGCATGATCAAATAGGCCGGAATGCCGAGGTCTATGTCGATGACATAGTCATAAAGACAAAAGAAAAAGCCTCACTAATAGATGATCTGAGGGAAACATTTGAGAACCTAAGAAGATTCCGGATGAGGTTGAACCCGGATAAGTGCACATTTGGGGTTCCGGCGGGGAAGTTACTCGGTTTCCTCATCTCAAGCCGGGGAATCGAGGTCAACCCGGGTAAAATTCGTGCCATCGAAAGCATGAAGTTGCCGGTACGTCTCAAAGATGTGCAGAAGTTTACCGGGTGTCTTGCATCCCTAAGTCGGTTTGTGAGTCGACTTGGGGAGAAGGCCTTGCCTCTGTATCAACTAATGAAGAAGAGCAAAACATTTATTTGGACCCCGCAGGCTGATGCGGCGTTCAACGATTTGAAGAGAATGCTCTCAACAGCACATGTATTGGCTTCCCCATTACCCAAGGAACCTATGCTGCTCTATATTGCCGCAACCAACCGACTAGTCAGTGTGGCAATGGTGGTAGAAAGGGAAGAGGGGGGCAAGCTGATACAGAGGCCGGTGTATTACCTCAATGAGGTGATCTCGGAGTCCAAGCAGAACTACCCGCACTACCAGAAGATGGCATATGGGGTGTACATGGCAGTGACCAAGCTCAAGCACTACTTTCAGGAACACCCGATCACGGTGGTGTGCGAAGCTCCTCTGGCCGAGATCATCGGTTGCAAGGATGCTAGCAGCCGGGTAGCCAAATGGGCCATCCAGTTGTCTCCATATGCTCCGGCGTATGAGAGACGAGATGCCATCAAGTCGCAGGCGCTGCCGGACTTTTTGGTAGACTGGGCCGAGATGCAGTATGAACCTCCGATGCCGGATTACAATTTCTGGAGGATGCATTTCGATGGCTCAAAGGCTAAAATCGGATTGGGTGCCGGAGTGGTCCTCACTTCCCCAAAACAAGATGTACTGAAGTATGTGATGCAGATCCATTTTCGGGCATCCAACAATGTCGCAGAATATGAGGCCTTGGTTAATGGGCTGAACGTCGCCAAGGAGATTGGCATCCGCCGGATAGAGTGCTTTGGTGACTCGGACCTCGTGGTACAACAGGTGTCGGGAAATTGGGATGCTCTTGATGCAAACATGGCCTTATACAGGTTTCATGTGCAGAAAATTTCCGGATTTTTTGAAGGATGCGAGTTCAAGCACATACCCAGAGGAGAAAACGAGGCAGCGGATATCTTGTCCAAGCTAGGATCATCTCGGGATGCAATCCCACCCGGAATAGCTCTGGAGCATTTGAGGAGGCCATCTATTCAACCCTCACCCGAGTCGGATTCTATCTTCATCCCCAAGGAGCCTGGTTCAGATGCAATACCCATGGAAGTAGATGTCGGGAGCATAACATCGAACCCGGGGACTGCGTCCCAGTGCTCAGAGAGGCAGAGAAAGATGATGATAGAGATGATGTCGGCAGAGCCAATGGACATTGACGCTCCCACATTCCCGGTCAGACCTGTCCCGGGATGGGCACAGCCCATTATGGCTTACATCTTGGAGGGAACTCTCCCGGAGAATGAAGTGGAAGCCCGGCAAATACTGCGAAGATCAAAAGCATACACTGTCATCAATCAAGAGTTGTACAAGAGAAGCGTCACTGAGGTACTTCAGAGATGCGTAGAACCGGCAGAAGGGCAAGAGATGCTCCTGGAGATACATCAGGGAGAATGTGGACATCATGCATCATCCCGGGCCCTGGTGGAAAAAGTGTTCCGGCATGGGTTCTACTGGCCCACTGCGCTGCAGCAAGCAGAGGATATTGTCCGGAAGTGTGGAGGATG
This sequence comes from Poa annua, assembly GCA_026929855.1. Lineage (NCBI taxonomy): Eukaryota > Viridiplantae > Streptophyta > Magnoliopsida > Poales > Poaceae > Poa > Poa annua. The sequence continues at coordinate 35,814,101 of CM049426.1, forward strand.
CCAGAGATTTGCTCACCGGATACACATGCCGGCGTCAGCACTGAAAACAATTTCCATCACTTGGCCGTTCGCAGTATGGTGTTTGGATATGGTCGGACAATTCAAACCGGCAAGAGGCAATGTGACACACATACTGGTTATGGTGGACAAGTTCACTAAGTGGATAGAGGTCAAGCCAATCCGGAAGTGCGATGGACACACCGCTGTGCAATTCCTGAAAGACATCATCTTGAGATACGGATACCCACACAGCATTATCACAGATAATGGAACCAACTTTGCTGTGGGAGAATTCGCTCGATTTTGTGCTGAGAAGGGAGTCCGGCTGGATGTAGCATCAGTTGCACACCCGGAAGCAAATGGGCAAGTCGAAAGAGCAAACGCCTTGGTCTTGGCCGGCATCAAAGCTCGTTTGATCGAACCACTATTGAGAACTCCGGGATGCTGGATAGAGGAGTTACCGGCAGTACTATGGGGTCTCCGGACTACACCGATTAGATCTACCGGGTACACGCCATTCTTCATGGTATACGGTGCTGAGGCAGTACTCCCAACCGACATACGGTATGATTCCCCGAGAGTGACAATGTTCACCGAGACCGAGGCAAAGGAGGCCCGAGAAAATGATGTAGATTTACTCGAAGAGGCAAGAGAATTGGCACTATCTCGGTCTGCAATTTATCAACAGAATCTCCGTCGCTATCATAGCCGGAAAGTACACCCGAGGGTGTTCCGAGAAGGGGATCTGGTGCTGAGGCTCATCCAACGCACGGCCGGAATGCATAAGCTGTCACCTCCATGGGAGGGGCCTTTCGTGATAAGCAGGGCATTGCACAATGATTCTTATTACCTTGTAGATGCACAGGAGGCTAGGAAAGGTGTAATGGACAAATCCGGTGAGGAAACCAAGCGTCCATGGAATGTAGCTCTACTCCGCCCCTTTTACACGTAAAGGGCTCAGTGTATGTGTATCTCAATTTTCAATATTTATGGAAGTAAGGCACCCCGGGAGGAACCCGGGGACTGCCTGGTTCTGTGCTCTTTTTACTTCTGTTTCGTTAAGTTTATTTATTGTTTTATACCGGCATCCCGGGAAGGAACCCGGGGACTGCCGGATAGCTATCTTTTATATTGTGTGCATGCCGGGAAAGTTCCGAGTCCGATTCTCAAAGTCAAAGTAATGTATGTCATGTGAAATCATCTTGTGACTCGACTGACGAACGCCGAAATGGTAGTCAAGAGCAAAGAGAGGGAAGGTGGGAAACACGAAAATGGTCTCGGGGACTTGGAGCAGGAACTTATCCGGCATGCTTGTTTTTTACTAAATTGTTGTTTATGTCGGGAATTCGGTTAGCCGGAACTCGGGTTGTTTTAAGTAATGTATGCCGTATGTGGAGTTTTCTGACTCGACTGTCGAACGCCGAAATGGTAGACAAGAGCAGAAATTACCTAAGTACGGTAAACATGAAAGGCAAGTCGGGAACTCAAAACGGAATACATTGGCATAAATTGTTCAAATAGATAGTTCAGTGCGAAACGAAAATAGTGTAAGTATATATTACATATGACACCCGGCATCCCGGGGATTTGACGAATTTACTCTTTAAGTTTTTCAAGCGGTAGGGGAAGTCGGCTTCTCGGCAGAGACCTCGGGAGCAGAAGCCTCAGGAGCAGCAGCAGCAGGAGCAGCAGCGGGAGCAACTTCAGCTTCAGTTCCGGCAGCGCTACTCGGGGCGTCGGGACGCACCTCGGTCGCGGTGGCCTCCGGTCTCGGCGAAGTCGTTGCGTCCCGGGGCACCACGGTATCGGGCGCGGCACCGGAGGCGGCATCGTCTTCTTCCGGAGCCTCCTCTTCCGCGTCACCGGTCGCGCCGGTATCTTCGTCGTCCTCACCCTCTGATTCAGAATCAGAAGGAACGGTACTGACGGTGAAGGCGCGGATGCTGGCCCAAGAGGCGATGCGGTGCGCCACCTCTTGTCGGCGCTGAACCCTTTCCGGATCGCTAACCCACGCCGAGGTCGTCCGCAGCCGCTGGATCGCCCCCAGATCGAGACCTTCGTACCAGCTGAGTACTTGGGTCAAGACCTGGTCCGCGCCAGCCCGCGCACCGGAACGCTTCCAGGCGTGGATGCGCCTCCCGGCACCCCGAAGTGCGCTCACGAGCTCGGGAATTGAGAGCGTCCCGCGGATGCTTGGCCACAGTGCGCCGTGGACGTGGACGGCAGCGCTGAGCAGTTCAGTCCCGATAGACCGAAGAGGTACTATCCGGGCCTTCAGCGCGGTGAGGTGATCCTCGATGTCCCAGGCATCCGAAATGGGACCCTTCCCGGTGCGCTTCTCTCGGGCGGCGGCAACGGCTTTGGCGGCAGCCTCCCGGGAGTGCTCGAATTCCCCTTTAAAAAGAAGAACTGTCAAACAGCTAAGTCATAAGAAAGGCAACAGCGAAGAAAGGCAGCAGCAAGAGAAGAGGGATGTCGGTCCACTTACTGTTCAGATCCCGGTTCAATACAGTGAGCTCGGAGAGCCAAGTATCAGACCGTGATCGGAGGAGAGCCAGCTCGGTCTCGGCATTGTGCGCGCGCGCCTCGGACTGGTCCAAGGTTTCTTTCTGCTTCTTGCTCGCCTCGATGAAGCGCGTCTTCATGTCGGTCGCAGCAGCCTTGACCTTTTCGAGCTCGCCGTTGAGCCGCGCGATCTCGGCTTGCGCGGTGGCAAGTGCGGTCTTCTGGTCAACCGAGACCTTGCGTGCAGCATCGCGCTCCTCCCGGAGGCGCTCCTCGGATTTCTTGGACTGACCGAGATCAGCAAGAACCCGGTTGAAGATGTTGCGGCGTTTCTGGCTGCACTCCTGAAATCAAGGCAAAGGAGAAATCAGTCTGGAAGAGATGTAAGGAACCCGGTTGGGAGGATCTCGGGGACTCGGTGTCCGAATCCTGGATTTTTTCTCTAAGATTGGAGCCTAGTGATCTGCTATTCGGTGGAATCTAGAGTCCTAAGCACCAATCTCGGGGACTAGTGGTGATGGAGCAAATTTTGAAGCAACCTACCCGGTTGGGAGGATCTCGGGGACTCGGTGTCCGAATCCTGGATTTTTTCTCTAAGATTGGAGCCTAGTGATCTGCTATTCGGTGGAATCTAGAGCACTAAGCACCAATCTCGGGGACTAGTGGTGATGGAGCAAATTTTGAAGCAACCTACCCGGTTGGGAGGATCTCGGGGACTCGGTGTCCGAGTCCTGGATTTTTTCTCTAAGATTGGAACCTAGTGATCTGCTATTCGGTGGAATCTAGAGCACTAAGCACCAATCTCGGGGACTAGTGGTGGTGGAAGGAACAAGTATTTTTTGATAAAAGAAAGAGAACAAGCTTACCTCGGTCACCCGAGTAACATCCAACGCGGCCACCTGGAGAGCATGCAGGGCTAGAGCGTTGCGGCTTGGGCCTGCAGCGTGCAAGTCTCCTGCAGTCTCGGAGGCGTCGGCGGCAAGCCAAGCCTGGTTGTATTCGTCAACAACCTGTATGCCGGTGCCGCCGGCAGCACGAGCAGCGACAGCATCCCGGGATCCTGAAGGTACAAAGGAACTGACAGTTGCTCGCAGCATCCGCAAGGCAGCAGTAGGGATCTCGGCGGGAGGCGGTGGTAACGATGAAAACATACCCGTGCGCACCACCAAGTCGCGGGCCGAGGATGTCGGGGCAGCTGCGGGCGGGGCAGAAGGTATCTTCTGTCCAGCAACCTTGGGGCGCGACTTCCCGGCAGGTGGATCAGCTGGCCGGGAGGAGGCTGTGGGCTGTTTCTCCGGGATGGTCTTGGTCGCGGCTGGCCGAGAGGGGCCGCGGGCTGCCGGCGAGGGCTAAGGATCTCTGCCTCAAGTCCGGGCACCCGGCGCGTACTCTCCGGAAGAAGAATTTCTCCCGAGGTGGTCGTGGCCTGCACCGGGATCTCGTCGATCACCGGATGTGCATCCGGGGTCGCAACGGTAGCTGGTGCGGCACCGGAGGCGGCAGGCTCACTTCCTCGGGTAGAAGGGCGAGGAGGTGAAGGAGAAGCCCAAGCCGGGCTGGGAGTCCGAGTCCCGGGAGGAGGAGGAACAGCAGGTGACGGGAGCTCGAGCGCATCCCTGAAAGGAAATGTCTTAGTAATAGTAGTGGAGAAAACAAAGTCAGATAACATAAGGCAAGGAAAACATACCCGGAATCCACTGTGGGAGGACCCCTTTGCCGACGCCGAGCAGGCTTCTCGGTCGTTTGCTTACTCGGCTTGCTCCTCTTGGGGGGCTTGCCGGGGTTATCGGCTCCCTCGGTGTCGGAAGCAGCGCGCTTCCGACTCTCGGCACGTTTGGTCCCGGTTGTCGGTTTCAGAACCACTGCTGAGGCCCAATTCAGAGGGAGAGCGTCAATAACATCGAGAATCTGGCAGTCAATCTCATCCTCCTCATCCGAAGAAATGAAAACTTCCTTTGAGGTTGAAGGATTACCCGGGGCAGCAACCTTGACGAAAGGGATGGCGAGATGGTCCTCGCCGTCGGGGTCCTCCCTCGGCATCTCGTCCGGTTTGGGGAGGTTCGGCACGAAGTTCCCGTTGGCGTGGACAGCGTCTTCTTCAATTTGACGCTCAAACAACTACGCAAACAAATTAGGCCGTGTCGGTGTCCAGGTGAACGCATGTACGAAGGCGAAAGCACGAAAGACTGATATAAGCACCTGGTCGCATGGTTTGTTCCGGGATCCCCCAATGACCCCCCAACGGTAGTCATCCGTCATCTCCGTCCGGGCAATAGCTCGAACGCGACGGACGACCCCTGCGTGACTTAGCCCAAAGATGCTGGTCCGGGTGGGGTCTAGGTTCCCGGCCATGTGGCACATCTTGTGCACTCGGTTTTGAAGGGGGCAGACGCGGCGAATGATGAAGCAGCGCAGGAGATCATCGCCGGTCATCTTCTCCTTTAGCACGTTCAGAACGTCGTGCATGCAATTAACCTCGTCGTTATCCGGAAGCTTCTTCCAGAGACGGAATTCGCGCGGAGGGCCAATACCGAAATCCGGCAGATTGATGAAGTCCGGATTCGAGGATCCCGGACCATCTCCCGAGTGCTCCCGGTTCTTCACATAGAAGAAGCTGCGCTGCCACTTCCGGCAGGACTCTAGTCCCTTGACTATGGGGAATCCGGAGTCCGCGTGAGGAATGATGGTGGCCGCTCCGCAATCGACTAAGTCTTTTATCTTCTTATCCGGATTGGGGATGGCTTGGCAGCGGAGAATGAAATACTTGGCCCAAAGATCCAAAAATGGCCAGATGCCGAGGTATGCCTCCGCGTATGTGGTGAAGACCGAGAGCATCATAATGGCGTTGGCGGGAAGATGGTGAGGTTGGAGGTCGTAGAGGTCGAGGAAGTCGCGGAAGAAGGGGCTAACCGGAAGCCCAAACCCACGCTCGAAGTGCGCGAGGAATACCACGTATTCCCCGGGTTGGGGTTCCGGTGCAACCTCTCCCTCCGGGAGACGGCTCTCGACTTCCGGAGGAATCCGGTGAGTCCGATACAGCCAGTCCAGATCTGACTGCTTGGTCTCGGACCCATCCCAGCACCCCCGGGTACGTTCTTCGCCCATGTCGAAGAAGTGTGCGAACGTATCCGAGCTACTCTGCAGATGCAGCGGCCGTTAGTCGGAGTTAGTCTACCGGAAACTAGGATGCCGGAGCACAAACTGCTAAACACTACCGAGTTGGTGGGAAACAAGATCTACCGTGGGCCAAATAATCAAAGGAAAAGGGAGGAAAAAAGGCTCGCGCTAGGCTCGGGCGAGGCACAATGCGAGCGAACAATCTACATCCTACCGTAACGGTGCATCGCCACCGTGCGCCTCGTGCGCGCCGCTCAAGTTGTGATCGCCGGCGGTGGCTCAACCGCGCTCGTGCTACGGCACGTCCGGAGTCGGACGGTTGCGCTACCGAAGAAAAACATCGGAGCGGAGAAGAGGAACTAACCGGTGAAGGAGGAGATCGGTGATGAGCGAGACGGACGGCAACGTTCGAGCTCCGGCGCGCGGCGAGGGCGACGGCGTTCGGTGACAAGCACAGCGGCGGCGATATGCTCGAGACAACGGTGGAGAAGCAAGAAAGAAGAAGAAGGGGAGGAGACCGTTCCGGTCCCCTATTTATGGGGGGGATTCCGGAGCGGTTTCCGATTTTCCCGCCCACGATCTCCACGATCGTGGGTGGGATCTGGTTTGTGCAGCAAGCCACGTGGCGCTACCCGGAGCATCCGATCCGGCCACACCGAGGGCCACACGGCCCCAACGGTTGGATTCCAGATCGGCTGCGGATCCCGGCGCGGGAACCCAAGCGACGGCATGCTCGCGCAGAAGCACTCGAGTGCGTTTCTGCTCAGACGGGACGTCGGGTGGGCCCTGGCTCACAGTCTCGAATTCATCAGGAGGCCAACGGTCGAGATTCACTGAAGATGTGTTATCCGGTTGCAGGCTTCGCCTCCCGGTAAACATAGTCTCGGTAAGAAGATCTCGGAAGAACCGACTTCGACAGAAAGGGAAAAGCTGTCGGCGTGTGTTCTCAGAAGATAGTTGTTTAAAGCAGCACCAGCTTCGGGGACTAGTGTCGGGGGGCTGCCCCCCGGGTAGGGGCAGATCCCGGTATAACTCAGCAAGGTGTCAACAGTACCCGACTTTTGGCGAGAGCAAGGGACACCTCCTGCTGTACTGAAAGGGCAGATTGACCCCTGAGCGCTGGTAGAGGACAAAGTGCCTCCTGGCAGGCGCAAGGGTCAGGTCTCGCAGCTATAAATACACACCCCCGGCCCTCACAATCGCAGCACAAACATGAGCGGGTGGTTCCTCTAAGAACTAGCTTCTCGAAGATGTCTTTGCTGGTAGGCTAAGACATCTTCGGGAGGCTAGGCCTAGAGATACTTATCCTGAGGCGAGCTCGGACGCCTCCGGGAAGGATCCCGGATCTAGGACTCCGAGGAGACTCCCGGACGGAGGGGTACTCGGCTGTACCGGATAGGTAATCCGGGTAAGTAATAACCGGAGTATATATCTCGGTCTTGGCCTTATGCAGAAGAGGCTCACTGTGGCAAGCGAGGAGGTAGCCGGCGTGAGGGCTTCCGACAGGCCGTCAACGGTCCGTAGCAGGCTTTCCAGTCTGTTGCGGGGGGAAGTACCATTCCGCCTGACACGGAAGCATGGTCACCTCCCGCCTGACACGGATGCATGGTCACCTCCCGCCTGGCACGGGAGAGCGTCAGCCGGTACGATCGTGGTACGACAAGACCTGACATGCCTAGTCCGGCAATCCGGAAAAGGCTATCCGGGATGGGCAAAGACATGTCTTGTCTCTGACAGGGGGACAATGATGATGCAGGACGGCGCATGCCGTCCTTAACGAGATGATGACGACGGGGCTACACCGGATAGCCCGGCGACTAGGTCGCACTAGCTGGTGACGGCATGCCGGCTAGGTCTGTCCGGTGGGGCCAAGCCGATTTAGGGTTTCCGGCCCTCCTGGCCGGAACTCTATAAAAGGCGCCATAACTGCTCCTGAGAGGGAGAGACCAACTTGAGATCCAAAGCTATAGTCGCATTTACTCTTAGTGCAGTTACTCCTTCTCACCTTGAGTTCATCTAGTTCTCTGTACTTCTCCCTTTGAGAGATCTTGTAGCAAGTTGTAGCTCTTGTACCACAAGTATATAGAGAGGAAAGGCAGGAGTAGGGGTGTTACCTCCTCACGAGGGCCCTGAACCTGGGTATATCGTGCGTGTGTTGTGTGCCTTCGAGCATTTGTTCTTGTTTGTTAAATCTTCCCCTTCGTGCTTTGGTCTTGTTTCTTGTTCCTGGGAGATCTCGGTCTTACCGGGATCCTCCCCCGTGTGAGCTCTTTAGCTCGCTATCCCTCCCCGGATCCACCAACGTCCATCGGCCCCACAAATTAACCATCCTATGGCATCTGCCGTGACACCACCACGACATCCGGAGATCTCCGGTCCTCAACCTGGAGATTTCCGGGCTGGCGGCTGTTCAACGGGCAGATTTTGAGAGGGGTATAAATACCCCTCCACCTACCTCCAGCAGACCAAGCTTCCAGATTTTCTCTCTCCTCCATTGGTGCTGAAGCTCGTTTCTTCCGGATCTCCCAATCTAGCAACTCAAATCCTGTGATACTTGGGGATCTGAGGAAGAAGCCACCGATCTACAACTCCACCGAAGCGATTTGATTTTCCCCCTCTATTTCTTGAGGGGCAACGAATCTAGGATTCCTTTGTGGATAGCTAGGTTCATCTTTGTGTGTTATTGATCCTTTGTGGATTCCTTTGTGGATATGACCTGTTGTGGTCGTTGTGGGAGCCCCGAATTCAGTTGTGGGTGTGTGCCTCACGTGTTTGTACGGGATCTTCTCCGCCCTTAAAGGAGTCCTTAGTGGAAGAGTGGATTCAGACCTTTGTGGTCGAATTCACAGGAGAATAGGGTGAGGTCTTTGTGGCGTTGAGCAAACCTTTGTGGTAGCTCACACCCCTCCAACGAGACGTACACCTTTGTGGTGGAACTCGGGATAAAATCGGTGTCTTCGAGTTCCTATGGTTGTCTTGCTCCACTCTCCTTTACTGCATTTCTTTGTTGCTTAGTTTCCTAGTTGTCTTTCACTTGTATCACCTAGTTGCACATTTAGACAACTTACTTTCCTCTAGCCTAAGAACTGAAAAACATATAAAAATTGGTCACCACCTTTTCACCCCCCCCCCCCCTCTAGGTGGTCAACTGCCGTTCAATTGGTATTAGAGCCAGGTTGTTTCTTAAAAGCTTCACCGCTTGAGACCAACCTTGGACAATGCAAGTTGACCCGAAAGAGGGTTCCGAAGCGGACGCCGCGACTTTGGCGGCAATGCAAGAGAAAGGTGCCACTATGGCCGATATCAACTCTTTGGAAACAAAGTTGACATCGTCCATACAAACCGAGTTCAAGAAGTTTCATGATATGCTTGAGTCTCTCAAGACATCTAAGGAAACCTCTCTTGTTTTGCCCTCAAAGTCTCCGGTGCTTCCGGGCATTACTCAAGATGTGGACCCCGAATTGTTGAAGGGAAAGCAATTGCCTTTGGATGGGAAGGGTGATGCTACTAGTTCCTCAAACCATCAAAACACTCCATCTTCCCAAGATGAAGTTCCTAAAGGCTATAACGCCACTCCTTCCCCATCCCAATACCATACCCCCGATCCCATTATTCCTCATCCGCAAGTTTCTCATAGGGGTGATCCCCCATTGCTTAAAGATTATACTTTCTCCCAATGGCAATATGTGATGAAGTATCATGTGTGCAGCTCTTCAATCGAGTTGTGGCGTATCATTCAAGTTGGATACAAGCCGCATGATCCAACCAACTTAACAAGAAGAGAAGTGGTGGAGGCTCAACTTGATGCCACCGCTCTCTACATGATCCAAAAGGAGGTTGGGAACAAGGACATGCCTCTCATCCAACACCTTACCACCGCCAAGGATACATGGGATGCTCTATCCGAGTTGTTCGTTGGAAATGATAGCATGAGGAGGAACCGCTATGACTCTTTGAGAAATGAAGCCAAAGGCTTCTTCAAGCTTGATGGTGAAGATCATGAGATGATGTATAGAAGATTGGTGACAATAGCCACAAGCTTTCGTGAAGTTGGTGCCTCTCATATTGATGATGCTTGGATCAAGAGAAAGTATGTTAGTTCTATGATTGCATGTGAGCCAACCGATGTCAAGAGTCTTCAAGGAAGACACAACTACCATCTCATGACATCTAATGAGGTTATGCAAGAGATGGCCGCTTATAAAAATAGCCACTAAGAATGCTCAAGACGCAAGGGCAAGGGCTCTTGGAATGCAAAGAGGCACAACCAACCTTGCTTTGAAGGCTACCGTTGAGGAAGACAACGATGATGATGATCTTGGAAGCTTTGCCGCCATGTCCAAGGAAGCACTCAAGATTGCCTACAATGATCATCTCACTCTTGCGGCTCGCACATTTTGGAACAACCCCTCAAGAGGCAAGATGCGTTTTGACAAGAGTGCACCTCAAGCCGATAGGGTCTCACCCTCCAAGTCAAGGACATGTTACAACTGTCAAGACAAGTTCCATTTCGTTGCCGAGTGCCCTTAGGAGAAAAGAGAAGAGCATGGTGGACGTCTAGTGCTCAAGGACAAAACCAAGATGCCCCCCAAGAAGGCCTATGGAAAGAAGAGGCCTTTTAACAAGAAGCCTCGCATTGTGATGTTGACTCAAGAGGAGTATCCTACCGATGATGAAGAATCGGAGGAAGAAACGCCAAATGAAGTGGCGGCTCTTGCCACCACATCAACAACTACCGTTCCTCCATGAACAACAAGAACTCCTTCAACTACGACAAGCTCTTCATCATCACTATTCACATCGCCAAATGAGAACTCCATCACCAAGAGCTCAAGGTGTCTTATGGCAAAGGCATCGGAGGTACCTTCATCCTCTCCCTCTATCATGAATGAAATGAATGAACTTGATGATGCCTCTAGCCTTCAAATCAAGCAAGAAATTGTGGCATTCGACTCTTTTATCACTAACTTGCAAGGTGATAGCAAAAAACATGTTGGTGCCCTCATGGCTCGGATTGGTGAGCTAGAGCATCTCAATGAAGAAAAGGGCAAGATAGAAAGAGAAGACGATATTTCTCTATCTTACTTGAAATCCTCTCTTGAGGAGGTTGAAGAGTCTCATGCTCGTCTTGAGGAGCAACTTGAAACTATTGAGGAAATACATAATTCCTCACATGCTAAGCTCATTAAGGATCGTGATATGTATTTTGCTAAATTCAAGGTGACTCAACAAGATAAAGCCGAATTTGCGGTTGGGCATGTTAGACTCATTGAGGACATGGAGAAGCTCGTCATAGCCCACAAGGCTTTGGAGAGTGAACATGCTCTTCTAAAGGAGTTGTATGCTCAACTCCAAACTCGGCTAACTAACCTTGATTCTCTTAGCATCTCTGCCTCTAAGTGTTCGTGTGATCATGCTAATCTTGTGAAGGAGAATGCTAGGTTGAAAAGTGAGATGACTAAGGCCTCCACATCCAAGATCATCCTTCTCAAGGGTAAGCAAGTTGTTGAGACTCCCATCGTGGAGCCTCACACTCGACAAGGAAAGGAAGGTCTTGGATATGTGCCTCCCATGAAGATGAATGCCAAAAAGGGTATTCCCAAGAGCGTCAACCCCATCCAAGCCAAGAAGGCCGACTCCATTCAATCCAAGGAAGGTCTTGCGAGTAGGAATGTCACAAGGGGCAAGCCTACTCGTAAAGATCACGCCGGGAACAACAACCCTAACTATGCTTTATATGTCGATTATTTTGGGAATGTTTGTGCTCGTTACATCGGACCCTACTATGGTTTTATTTCATATGCTATTTGGGTTCCTAAGTCTCTTGTCGCTAACCATAAAGCGTCCATTGTGAAGCAATGGGTTGCTAAATGCAAGAAGTGATCTCTTGTAGGATCTTGCTCCCGGTGGTTCAAAATGGATAATTGATAGTGGATGTACAAGTCATATGACCGGGAGCAAAGAACTCGTCACGGAGTTGAAATCTAATGAACATCAAGTAACTGTGACGTTTGGTGACTTATCAAGGTCTAAGGTATCGGGCTTGGCAAAGTGGTAGTTGCCCCCGACATTACTCTAGTCAATGTTATGCTTTTTGAATCTCTTGGCTATAATTTGTTATCGGTTCGTGCCTTAACAAAGATGGGGATCTCTCCCTTCTTTGATAAGGACATTGTGGTCCTCTTGTGGAGTAAGTCGCTAAGAGTGGCTTTCGTGGGATACGTGGAGCATGAGCTCTATGTGGTGGACTTCTCCGGAGCCACCACTTCTCAAGCCATGTGTCTCTTCGGAAAAGCCGACGTGGGTTGGCTTTGGCATCGCCGACTAGCCCACGTAAACATGCGTACTTTGCAAAGTCTCCACAAGGGTGGCCACATCCTTGGACTAAAAGATCATGTTTTCTTTTCAAGGGATCGAATTTGTAGAGCTTGTGTGGAAGGCAAGATGCATGATATTCCTCATCCTAGCAAGACCATCATATCTTCTTCCCGGATTTTGGAGCTACTTCATGTTGATCTATTTGGACCAATTCCGGAGATAAGTCTTGGTGGCAAGAAATATTGTCTCGTGATTGTTGATGACTACTCAAGGTATACATGGGCCTATTTCTTCAAGACCAAGGATGAAACTCAACAAGTCTTCATCGACTTCTCAAAGGAAGTTCAACGCCAACATGACCTTCCCATATTGGTTGTTCGAAGTGACAATGGGTCGGAATTCAAGAACTACACTCTTAACGACTTTCTTAGTGAAGAAGGCATTCGTCATCAATATTCCGCTGCTTACACTGCTCAACAAAATGGCGCCTAGTTGAGAAGCCGAAAGATTGCCGCAATGTTATTGGCACTAAGTGGATCTTCAAGAACAAGCAAGATGAACATGGTATCGTTGTAAGGAACAAGGCACGGTTGGTGGCCCAAGGTTTTTCTCAAGTCGAAGGCATCGATTTTGGAGAAACTTTTGCACCGGTTGCAAGACTCGAATCGATTTGCATTCTTATCGCTTATGCTTCTCACCATGGTTTCAAATTGCAAGTAATGGACGTAAAAAGCGCCTTTCTTAATGGTCCCTTGCAAGAACTTGTGTATGTTAAACAACCCCCGGGTTTTGAAAACCCCAACCATCCTAACCATGTCTATGTCTTGGACAAAGCTCTCTATGGCCTTAAACAAGCCCCCTGTGCATGGTACGAGCACTTGAGAGAGTTCTTGGTAGACCGTGGATTTGAGGTTGGGGTAATCGATCCCAGTCTTTTCACTAAAAAGGTTAATGGTGAACTCTTCATTTGTCAACTATATGTCGATGACATTATCTTTGGTTCTACTAACCGTGTGTTCAATGATGAGTTTTCCAAATTAATGACCGACAAGTTCGAGATGTCCATGATGGGTGAACTCAAGTTCTTTCTTGGCTTTGAGATAAGGCAATTGAGGGAAGGGACCTTCATATGTCAAGCCAAGTACATTCAAGATATGATCAAGAAATTCAAATTGCTTGGACTTAATGGTGTGACTACCCCTATGCAAACCAAGTGCCACCTCCAACTCAACCCCGACGCCCGACGGTAAAGAGGTAGACCAAAAGGAGTATCGTTCTATGATTGGGTCTCTTCTTTATTTGTGTGCGTCTAGGCCCGATATCGTTTTAAGTGTTGGAGTGTGTGCTCGTTATCAAGCCGCGCCTAAGGGAAGTCATTTGATGGCCGTGAAGAGAATCTTCAGAAATTTGGTTTATACCCCTTGCTTTGGGTTGTGGTATCCCAAAGATGGCACCTTGTCTCTTTGTGGATACACCGACTCCGATTGGGCGGGCGACATTGATGATAGGAAGTTCACATCCGGGACGTGTCAATTTCTTGGAAGATCTTTCGTGAGTTGGTCCTCGAAGAAACAAAATTGCATCTCTTTATCCACGGCGGAGGCCGAGTACGTCGCTGCCGCAAGAGGATGTACTCAACTTCTTTGGATGCGGCAAACTTTAAAGGATTACGGTGTCCTCTTGGACAAAGTGCCGCTTTTATGTGATAATGAGAGTGCCATCAAAATTGCATACAATCCGGTGCAACATTCAAGAACCAAGCTTGAGATTCGTCATCACTTCATCCGCGATCACTTGGCTCGAGGAGATATTGATCTGTCATATGTTGGTACAAGGGATCAATTGGCGGATATCTTCACGAAGCCCCTTGATGAAGACCGTTTTTGCTACTTGAGGAATGAGCTCAATATCATAGATTCTCGGGCCTTGGCTTCAACTCCGTACACTCACTCCAACGTTTAAGGCTTTATTAGACCTAGAGGTACGCATGGACTTAGGGGGAGTGTTTTCCTAATACATTGGACTCTTCCTCCCCCTAATATGCATATAGTGACATATCATTGCTAAAACTTCAAATTAAATTAAATTTGTGAGCTTCAATGTTGAGATGTAGTTATGGACCCAAGATATATCTTCGCGATATCATGCTACAACTCATACACGGTGGCCTCGGCCACCAACACTCTTTTTCTTTGGACTCTATTTGGTTTTATTTTTGATTCTCACTTGCATTGTCTTTGGCTCTTTTTGGGAAAACACACTCTTGGTTGGTCTTCTCTTGTGTTGTATGATTCTTGGAACTTGAGTGTGTCTTCTTTTTCAGTTTGAGTGTCTATCCTAAGCCTTTCACTATATTTAAACATGCTTTTCCCCACTCATGTCCCCTTTTGTTTCTTGTTCCTGGAGTTTTTGGGTTTGAACGGAAATCTCCGAGCCTTACTCGGAAATCTCCGTCCACCAGAGAATTTCGAGACTAAGTCCATTCAAAAATCAGCACGGACCTGTGATGATTATTGACCGGAAATAGTCCCGGAAATTTCCGGTGTCCGGAAATTTCCGAGCTGAGACTCGGAAATCTCCGGCCCCTGCGATTTTTCGGCACCTAAGTCCTTTTCAATTTCGGCACTGACCTCAGGCGAAGCTGAATCGGAATTAGAGCCGGAAATCTCCGGGGTCCGGAAATCTCCGGCCCGATGTCCGGAAATCTCCGAGCATGCAAAAGTTTTCCAGGGCTAAGTCCGTATCCGGAAATAGCCCCGAAAATCTCCGGCACCCGGAGATCTCCGAGCCTCAGTCCGGAGATTTCCGGTTCAAAATTTTCCTGCCTATATAAGGGCACGGGTGGACCGGCCGGTTCGGCCAGTTCATCCACCTCGTGCCCTATTCCTCTCTCTCCTCCGAAAATCTCCAAATCTTCCGTTCCTTGCTGCGGGTGGATCGTTCGAAGGTTTCTCGCGTGCTTCGGGGATCTTCTTCTCCTCCTCGAGGGCTTCGTTTTCATCCGCACGCTTTCCGCGATGTCTTCCGGTAACTCCTCGTTTTTCAAATCTAGGACGAAACTAGTTTTCGTTTAACCTAGACGATTTAGGAGGTTGTTGCTTGTTTCCTTTGGTAGAATTGCTCCCCTTGGCATGCTCTACACTCCACGTGCACAGATCTGTTTTTCGTTCATAGTTCTTGTTCAGATCTATCAAAATTTCATGCAGACCGGAAATCTCCGAGTCTGACTCGGAAATCTCCGGACCCCGGAAATCTCCGAGTCAGACCCGGAAATCTCCGGCCTACTAAGAATTAAATCAGCTAAGGACAGATACTGTGTTTGCAAAAACTTCTCTAGTACGTTCCATTTTCATTCTCGGACATGAGTGCTTACCCCATATGCTTTCCATCCTCTCTTTGTTGTGTGTTTGCAGGTTCGAAACCTCGAGGCCGTTTCAAGCAAATCTCTACACGTGGAAAAGGCAAACCAGTTCATTCTCGCCCTCCCAGTGGGTCCTCAAGTGAAGATAGCACACCTGCTGAGTCTGCAGCTCTGCTCAGGAAACCCACTGGGCCTAGCAAGAAGAAGAGGCCCGAGCTCCGTCTTGAAGACTTCAACAAAGGCAGTTTTCGCAAGTGGCGAAGTGAGCTCTCCTATAATGTGGAGTCTGATGATCCTAAGTACTTTTGCACTGAGATGGCATGGCTCTACAGGGAAGTTTATCAGAAGTTCTCAATTGACAAGCCCGTCTGCCCCATGAAGTGGATTGACTTTGACAAACTAATGAAGAAGGCTGACTATTTTGGTGGTGTTGTCAAGGTAGTTGGACTTCTGGGTCTGGAGCACTTGATGAGGACTGAGTGCAACTACAGCGTATCTCTTATCCATCAGTTCTATGCTACTGTGGTGTTTGACTCCTCAGAGGATATTGGGATGACCTGGATGTCTGGCAGGCAGCGCTTGACTTCCTCTTTCCGAGAGTTTGCTCGGATTCTTGGCTGTCCCTTCAGTGGTTTGTCTGTTCCAGCTGGCGCCCGCATGCATGTCCAGGGCATTTCTTACAACAAGCATGTCATGACTGATCTTTATCAGCCTGGAGGAAGGATTGGCTCTCAGAATGGTCTTCTCCCTACTTATGATATTCTGCTTCGCATGTTCCGTTGGACTATTGCTCCCATTGCAGGTAATGCAGACAATATTGCTGGGGCCCTAGTCAACTTGATGGCCAAGGCTCATGCGGCCTATCTTGGTGAATATGAGGTTGAGCAGGAATGCTACAAAGTGGATGTCATGATTTCATTTTCCAGGAGATGTCTCTGGCAGTTTTTGAGAGGAAAGTTCCTCCATATGCTCCCTATGTGATGTTACTCATCAAGAGGCTCTACAAGCTTTCTGAGCAAGACGGAGATGATTTTGATGCAGCCTTTGGTACTCAGCCCCACAAGGCAGCCCTGCTTATTCAGAAATCTGCTCACCTTGTTCAACAACAAGCCACCATGCAAGATATCAACGAGGATGAGATTTTTGGTGGTCCTTCTCGGGTCCCTCCAATCCCAACATCAAGAAAGCTGCCAAGAAGAGTCGCCCATGGGTAGTTCGAGCTATTGAGAAAATCATGAACATGAACTGTTGCATTCACAGTGAGAACTACTCCATCTACTCTCAGAATCATCGCATTATGAAGCGCCAAGAAGAGATGATGGCTCATATGAAGATGCCTGCTCCGAAGCACCCTTTGAAGCCTGTGATTCCTTTCAAGGATTGGAATGCAGATGGACTCAACTTTGATTGGGATGATGCAGTGCCAGAGGACAGCGATCTCGAGTATGATGATGATGCTGAGGAGGATGAGGATGATGATGCCGAGCAGGATTCCGACTCTTGAGTCATGGGACGTTAGTAGAACCTCCTCCCTTTTTGGTATCTTGATGCCAAAGGGGGAGAAGTATCTCTAGGACTCTCGGGATTTGCATGGGTTGGGAGCACTTTCTTCTTTTCGTTTTGTTTTTCTTGTGTGCTCCCTATTTTCGTGACTATTTATTTTCTTCATGTGTGTGAGACATGAGTACCGTTAAATTCTCTATTGTAATAACTCTATTGTCTAAGTTTGTTGCTTCTTGTTTGTATTGTGTATTTGTGTGTTTTGTAAAATCTAGGGGGAGTGTTGATCCTAAGGAACGTGCACTTTGTATTCCAAAAACATCCTAAAAATAGTGCACTCACTTAGGGGGAGCCCCGTCTATATTTTGCAAATCCGTTCTCCTTTCATGTTGTCATCATTCGCCAAAAAGGGGGAGATTGAAAGTGCATTCTATGCACTCCTAGATTTTGGTGACTAATGACAACACAAAAGGTGTTGTAATGTTTGTGATGAAGCTTGCAGGTTCTTTTACAGGTAGTTTGATAAAGAGGAACACTTTCTTGGCCTAAGTTTCATGTCTACTTCACTTGGTCTTTCATTACGAGATTTCCGGGGTTCGGAGATTTCCCGTCCCCAGACGGAGATCTCCGAGCCAATCAAGTTTTTCGCTAAGTCTCAGATCAGAATGCGTACTGACTCCAACTCAAGCTGAGCCGGAAATTCTCTCGGAGATTTCCGACGCTCGGAGATTTCCAAGCCCCAGTCCGGAGATCTCCGAGTGACAGGGAAATTCAACCAAGTCCAGAACTCAATTGCGTACTGACTCCAGATCAAGCTGAGCCGGAAATGCTCCCGGAGATTTCCGGAGCTCGGAGATTTCTGAGCACCGGTCCGGAGATCTCCGAGCGCCAGAGATTTTTCGACCAAGTCAAGAAGCTAAATCAGAACTGATCTAGAGCCAAGTTCTACCGGAATTTCTCCCGGAAATTTCCGGAGTCCGGAGATCTCCGGTCCTCAACCCGGAGATTTCCGGGCTGGCGGCTGTTCAACGGGCAGATTTTGAGAGGGGTATAAATAACCCTCCACCTACCTCCAGCAGACCAAGCTTCCAGATTTTCTCTCTCCTCCATTGGTGCTGAAGCTCGTTTCTTCCGGATCTCCCAATCTAGCCACTCAAATCCTTTGATACTTGGGGATCTGAGGAAGAAGCCACGGATCTACAACTCCACCGAAGCGATTTGATTTTCCCCCTCTATTTCTTAAGGGGCAACGAATCTAGGGTTCCTTTGTGGATAGCTAGGTTCATCTTTGTGTGTTTTTGATCCTTTGTGGATTTGACCTGTTGTGGTCGTTGTGGGAGCCTCCAATTCAGTTGTGGGTGTGTGCCTCACGTGTTTGTACGGGATCTTCTCCGTCCTTAAAGGAGTCCTTAGTGGAAGATTGGATTCGGACCTTTGTGGTTGAATTCACAGGAGAATAGGGTGAGGCCTTTGTGGCGTTGAGCAAACCTTTGTGGTAGCTCACACCCCTCCAACGAGACGTACACCTTTGTGGTGGAACTCGGGATAAAATCGGTGTCTTCGAGTTCCTATGGTTGTCTTGCTCCACTCTCCTTTACTGCATTCCTTTCTTGCTTAGTTTCCTAGTTGTCTTTCACTTGTATCACCTAGTTGCACATTTAGACAACTTACTTTCCGCTAGCCTAAAAACTGAAAAACATATAAAAATTGGTCACCACCTTTTCACCCCCCCCCCCCCTCTAGGTGGTCAACTGCCGTTCACTCCTGGCATTTGTGGCTCTACCTGAATCTATGAGAGTTCAAAGGGACTTTAGGACCATCATATGACAAGACAGATGGAGAATACACGGTTTAAATTCAGGGATATAAAAAAGGGAGACAACAGTACTCAGTGGACTCATCTCAGGTTGTCCATCTGATGAAGTTCAGGCTGGGCATAGCCTGATCCCTAATCCCAAAACCCCAATTTCTCGATCCTAATTTCAAATTTCTCGAACTCGACAATCCTAAACGTTTTCTTGAGAAGCTGGTCTGGAATTCTGAATATATTTAAAGTAATATTTCGGGAATGTAGTTTTGAATCCCGAAAATCCTATATATCTTTAAAAAAAGTCCAAAGATCCACGTGAAACGCCAATCTATTTTAGCACAGCCGAAACCCATCTACGCTATGTCCAGCGAATTCAAGACTAGGCCCAGTCTTTTCATCCTAGTGCCCAACAAGCCAGCATCAACCATAGTCCCTCGTGCACACCCCACCCTTCTCGTTCAGCAAGTCGAAGCTCATGTACGACGAGGTCTGAAATTTGGAAAATCCGGGATTTTTTTAACCCTACCCCGAATTTTTTGAATCCTAAATTGTCGGGAATCAATTTTCTCATGTAAAATCGGGAGGCAATTTGTGAATCTTAAAAAAAAATCCCATATTTCGCTTTCTGAAATTTCTAGAAATCCCAAACGCCCACCCTGAGATGAAGTAGATGAATCAAGTAGGTCACCAATGCAAAAACGATGCCTTTTTGTTGGGTGCCTCCATGCGCCTATATAACCTAGCCAAAGGAGGGCCTGCATCTTTTTGTACAGTAAACTTCACTGTAAACCAGATGTTTTAGATAAGATTAATGTTCCATATCACTTCAAAACAAGCGCCAAAATTTTATTTAGACAATCTACGATTTTTTAACGGACGCAGCTTAGAACAATATACAATTTAAATGTCAAGGGCTTTCCAAATATATAAAAATATTTGAATTTGGATGTGTGAGTAAAAAGTTATAATAGATTTAAGTTGCAGGGCCTTTTCTGTAAAACTGCCAAATTAAATAAATCGAGAAAAATCATTTTACACGTCAGCGCTGACTTTGCTGCTGACGTGGATCTGACATGGTTAAGTGGGATGATCTGGGCCGTCAGATTTGGATCTGATGGTCTAGATCTGCCCGTACCCGTTCATGTTAAGGAGCTAATCGCGGCCGTAGATAGAAGATCGGACGGCAGAGAGAGGGGGTGCTCACCGGGCGGCGCGGAGTGGCCGGAGCAGAGAAAGGACGCGGACGAGGACGAGGACGACGCCCCGGCGGTTCTCCGGACGAACGGAGGCTACGGCGGCGTGCAGCTCGTCGCGGCGAGGTGAATGGTGGCGACGGTGTCGGGTTGTTCCTCTTGGCGTGGCCGGGAGCGGCGGAAGAATGCGGCGGCGCTCCGGTGCACTCGGGTCGAGCTCGGTCTCCCCGTTTGGCTGCAGAAAAAGGGCGAGGGCGAGGTCAGGAGGTGCGCACGGACGCGAGGGAGAGGTAGGAGGGCTCACGGGCTCCGGGAAGGTCTTCACTCGCCGGAGATCGAAGAAACACGGCGGCGGGGCGGATGAACTCCGGCGACCATTTTCTCCGGCCTAGCGGCGCGATTAGGTTAGGGGCGAGAGGGGAAATACGGAGGAGGTTCGCGGGATTTATATGGGGGCAGGGGAGGAAACATTCGCGTTGATTTCGCCCGGAAATTTGGAAAGGGATCGCCGGCGTTCTCGGGCGCGAAAATCTCGCGGGAGGTTGAAGACGTGCTGACGTCATGCCACTGACGTCACAAAAGAATTTCTTTTTCTGATTTTCTAATTTATTCATATCTTTTGATTAACATGTCCAAATGAAGTCAAATAAATTTCTAAAAATGTGTAAAAATAATATCTTTGTGTTAAACCAGTTGTGGGCATGTTTTGAGCAATTTTGAAAATTAATAATTTTTAAATATTGATTAGATACACATTTGACACTTTATGTAAAATTCGAAACTAGGGTTTAATAAATTTTATTTTTGGTTAAAATAAATTCTATGAAATACCCACATTCAAATATTTTTTAATTTAAGTTAGTTAAACTCATATTTCACTATTTAATTCATTTTTAGCTTTAGTATAACATTAAATAACATATTACAACTATTCGAAAAGAAAAGAGAAAATGTAAAGAAAATATTTTTAATTCAAAATATTTTGTGCACCATAAGTTTTATATTAAGATAAATCATATGAAAACTTCATAAACAACTTTGAAAAAGTTTTTAGTTTTAATTCATCTCTCAAATAGAATATATTCATCATTTTATGTTTTGGAAATTAATGAACTCCATGCTTATTTGGAAACACTTTTTATTTCAATAAAATGGTTTGAAAGTTTGTAACACATTTGTCAAATTAGATATTAAGGTTTATGAAATACAATGGATTAATAAAATGTTTAACTTGGACAACTTTTGAAAATAATGTTAAACTGAGATCTTGAAATATTAAACCCTTTCAATATTTTTGAAGTCTTTTGCAGTTGGTTTCCTTATGCATTTTAATATTTTATTTTAATCAAAACAAAAGTTTTAAATTTTAGTGATTTTTGAACATTATAAAATGTTGGGATGTTACACAATGGCTCTTGCTCTTGCGTCTTGAGCAATCTTGGAGGCAACCTTGTAGGCGGTCATGTCTTGCATGACTTCGTTGGATGTCATCTTTGCGAAGTCATGTCTTCCTCGGAGTGTCTTCAAGTCCGTTTCCTCAAAGGGCAAGAGAGCGGTCACGAACTTCCTCTTGATCCACGCGTCATCAATGAAGATCGCACCGAGGTTCTTGAAAGTGTTAGCATTCAACACCAACCTCCGGTACATGTCTTCATGGCCTTCTCCATCCAACTTGTAGAACCCTTCCACCTCATTGCGCAAGGCATCATACCGATTCTTCTTCATGCTCTCATTACCGACAAAGATGTCGGAAAGAGCATTCCACACTTCTTTGGCGGTAGAGTATTGTGGAATGAGAGGCATTTCCTTCTCTCCAATGGCCACTTGAAGTTGATGAAGAGCGGTGGCGTTGAGTTGACTATCAACCACCTCTCTCCTTGTCAAGTTGGTTGGATCGTGGGTCTTGAATCCTTCTTCAATGATGCGCCATAGCTTAATGGAGGCACTACATAAATGAGTAGGCTTGAGCTTAGGAGGATCACTCCTAAAGTTTACATGAGGGTGAGGAATAGGAGGATTAGGAGAGTAATTATGGTTAACTTCATGAAATTCCTCTCCTTGAGGGGTCTTAGAGGAGCTAGGTGATTCATCATTTTCTGCCTTCCCCGGGGAAGCATTCGGAGGAACATCTTTGGACCCATCTGAAGATGAATCCTTAGAGTTCTCATCGTGCTCCTTAGGAGGAGGAGAGGGAGGAGTAGCCTCGGGCTCCTTAGACTTCAAGAGTGCCATGAGCATCTCATTCATCTTGAGGAGTTGGGCCTCCAAGGACGATCTCATATCTATAAGATCGGCAATGGTTGCCCCTTTGGCTAACGCCTCCTTCTCCGCCTCTAATTTCTCACGGGCGGCCCTCTCGGCATTGGATTCCGTCGTCGTTGCACTTAGGCGGTTTAGCCCTTAAAAGAGAACCTGGCTCTGATACAATTTGAACGGGAATCCGGCACCTAGAGGGGGGGTGAATAGGTGCTATTACAAATTTTAGGTCTTTTCAAAATTAGGCTCAACACAAAGGTAAATTCTCTAGATCTACGGTGAATTTACCTAAATGACAAGCTAAGCAATAACAAGATAAACAAGGGTACAAGACAAGCAAGTAAGGGAGTAAGGATTAGGGGAACCAATTGAAGTACGCGGAGAGAAAGAGGTAATCCCGAGTTCCACCAAAGGGTGTACGTCTCGTTGGAGAGGTGTGCGCTACCACAACAGGTTAGCCGCAACGCCACAAAGGCTCACCTTCTTCTCCGATGAACTCAACAACAAAGGTTGCGAGTTCACCTTCCACTATTGATCCCCTTTTAGGGCGGAAATCGAATCCCTTACAATCTCTTGAGGCACTCACCCACAACTTAATTGGGGGCTCTCAAGATGACCACAAAAGGTTAAGGACCACAAAAGGTCAAGGAAACACCAAGATTACCACAATGGTGAACTAGGTTTTTCTACCGGAAACCCTAGTCACGAAATCCGCAAGTGAATGGGGGAGAAATATAAATTGCTTCGGTGAAGATGTAGATCCGGGCCTTCTCCTCCAATCCTCCAAAGATCAACGGATTTGAGTGGGGGATTGGGAGATCTTGATGATTTGAGCTTTCAAGAAAGGTAGGAGAGAGAAAATCTGAGAGTTGACTGTTCTTGAGGGAGTGAGTGGGTATTTATAGCTCCTCCCCATTTCTGACCGTTATCTGTGTCGACCAATCGGAAATTCCGATATAATTCATAACCGGAAATTCCGGTCACTCGGAATTTCTAGAGAATTGAAATTTCCGACAGGAATTTCCGGCTGGACTCAGAACCTTTTCCTGTTATATCCTTAGCAGATTCCTTGAGTGTTCTTCAAGATGCACTCGGAAATTCCGGTGAATGGAAATTTCCGAGCACAATTTACGGTTGAGATCAGAACACTTCTCATTCTTGACTTTGCCGTTTCTGAGGGCTCTTCTGGGGCAATCAGAAATTTCGGTATATGGAAATTTCCGGATCGCGTCAGAACACTTCTCAATCTTGACTTAGTCGTTTCTGAGATGTTCTTCTTGGTGCACTCGGAAATTCCGGTGAAGTGAAATTTCCGAGCACAATTTCTGATTGAGATCAGAATCATTTCTCAATCTTGACTTAGCCATTTTCTGTGAAGTTCTGGTGAACCGGAAATTCCGGCCCTGGAAATTTCCTGCTCAAATATTCCGGTTCCTGAAACAATTTCAGAACAACTTCTTCTTTGCATTTTTGGCTTTGATGCATATGATCTTAAATCACATACAAGTTGAAATACTTAGCATTCTATTAGTACATCATTAGTATTGTTAACTAACACACAAAACACTAGGGATTAAAAAATGTTATTTCACTTCTGCCATAGCATGGAGCCATGTCGGCATCCCTGCGCAAACCATGAAATGGCCTGCGACTCCACAACTCCTTCATCGGTCTAGGCGATGTCGTGCATCTGCCGGGACAAGCTGTCGAGACCCCAAGTGGGAGCCCAACGGGTTGTTCTGAGCTTGGTAGCCGGCCAGCGCCATCGCCGAGTTGCCGTCCTCATGTGGGTTCACCAACGGTTTAACGTTTGGTGGTTGTTATACATAAACCACCTCCGGTTGCCTGTGTACCGGGTTCTGCACTGGGTACCTCGGTGGCTGAGCTCGACCAGCCGATTTTGCCTGTCGCCCCTGCAGGTCACCCGGTACAGGGTTGCTTCTTGCTCTGCCGGCTCCAGCCTGCCCTGCCAGCTGCCTGTTGGCGTACTCCTGGTCATAAGTTGCAGCTGCTTGTTTCTGTCGGAGTTCACACTCTGTGCCTGGTCTCCTCCAACATGCGGAGAAGAGGCCTGCCTGTTGGAGCCACTGCGCTGTCCTACCGATTGAACCACATGCGAGCCAACGGCATTCGGGTTTGCCCTACGCAAGGCTTCATTCTGCCGGGTAGCCATGCCGACTAACTCATTGACTTTGTCTTGCTGCTTCTTCCGGACATCTCCCGTTAACCCGGATAATTCTGCTCTCGCAGCCTCCGCCGCTCTAAGAGTCTTGGTAGGTTAACTGTATATCGGCTTGCCAGCCGACATTTTAGTGGGGGCAGTACTGGAACTGGTGATGTCGTCTCTTTCTTCTCCTCCTAACTCGGCATTGAGGGTTCTAACTCTTCTGCGCAAGTTATCTATCCGAGCTCTATGATCTACCAGCGGGGTGAACCATGTGCAATGTTGTATTCTCGGAGAGTCCTATCTAGTTGAGCCTTCAAGTCTGCCATAGTAGTGTCCTCCTTAAGCAAAAACTGCCTTTGAGATTCGTATTCGGCTATGGCATGTGCTGCATCCGACACTTCTGCTACCGGTACTGCTAACTTTGGCACTATCTCTGTCAGAGGCTCGGGTCTTACCGGCCTGTGAGATGTCTCAGGAACCTCACGTTCCAACCTCTGCTTGGCCGACAACCCCTTTCTAGCGGGTGGAGGTGAAGCAGCCTCTTCCGCGGCGAGGATCTCGGTTGATCCGGCCATCATGACTCCGCAGCTCTCGGGGCAAGTGCTACGCCAGCCGCGAGCCATGCCAATCGCGGGTGGGTCGGTGGCCACAAGCACCTGCGCTGGGTACTCGCAGACCACCTCGGTGGTGACGTAGATGACGAAGCTGCCAAACATGATGAGGCAACCGTTCGTTGGGAACGGCCTGCCGGCAAAGCAACCGGCATTGTCGGAGATGAAGTGGAAGGAGCCGATGTTGCAGACGAGGCCGCACAGCACCTTCTCCCCCGAATCGGTGATGGAACCCGTCTAGATGGAAACCCCAGCCAGCGCTTCTAGCCCCACGGTGGGCGCCAAATGTCGTGGTGGTGTCACGGCATATGCCACGGGGTGGCTAAAGTTGGGGCCCGGACGTGCGCTGGGGGATCCGGGGAGGGCTTGCATGTTGCGAGACATGCACGGGCGAGCTCAAGAACTCGCAAGAATGAAGATGAAACACACAACACCAAAGAACCGAGAACAAACCAACACAAACAACACGATGTACCCAGGTTCAGGGCCCTCGTGGGGAGGTTAAACCCCTACTCCTACCTTTGTCTCACTCTTATATGTGTACATCAAGAACTACAAGTGTGCTCCTTGAGTTGTTTTCCTCCAAGAACCCACGAACACTAAATGCTAAAGGGAGGGAGAGGGTAGAACTCAGAGCAATAAGTCTCTCAACAGAATGTGGGTGTCCCTCTCGCAGGAAGAGTTATGGTGCTATTTATAGAGTTCTGGCCGGGTTGACCGGAAACCCTAAGTTACCCGGGTCCACTTGGAAGTGACTCCGGGTTAACGGTAACGTCGACGTGGCCTAGCCGACCTAGCCGCCGAGCTACCCGAGTAGCCTCTGTCAGGTCGTCATGACCTAGTCCAGATAGCGCCGAGCTACTTGATGATGGTCTCCGTGTCAGAGACGAGACATGGCTTGCCCATGCCGCGTCCCATGTCAGCACGTCAGTGCTACAGTGGAATAGTCACGCCGTGCGGTACTTCGCCTTCTATTCCGCTTCCATGTCAGTCGTGAAGTGACTTAGCTTCTGTGTCAGGGATATAAATGTCCTTGCCCTTGACTTCTTTCCCAGCATAAAGTATGTCGGAGTACCTCACTTAACTCGGCAGGTGTATGCCGGATAATATCCCGCAGCCCAGCACTGTTGTGCATGGCTTGTACTATCGGAAACCTCCTCCAAGTTTGGACAGTGCTACACTGATGTCTCCAACCTGCACACAACGGATAGAGAAATGGTGCCGACATGGTAATGTCGGTTGGGTTATGTCGGTTTACTCATAACTCGGTATAGCACACGGGCCGCACCCCGGATCGTTTGCCTGGGGAGGAATGTCGGTCATCCCCGACATATGAGTATGTCGGTCCACTTCTCCCGAACTCTTGTCTCTCTAGCCTTACCTTATCCATGCTTTATGTGTCCCCCTAGAGAATAGCCCTGGGCCCAGTTACTCGAAGATGTCTTAGGCGTGCTCCCAAAGACATTTTCGAGAAACTGGTTCTCAGTAGAACTATCTGCTTCTGCTTGAACGAGAATGAGGGGCTGGAGGTCTATTTATAGTGTGTCCATGTGCCCCTTAGCTCCCTCAAAGGACAGCTCCAACTCTTCCCAAAGGTCACCCTCCACGCTGCCCCAAGGCCAAGCTTATCACAACCCGAAAGGTCAAATGACTCCTGGTGATAGTCAAAGGACCAATCTGACTGTCAGTGTGACCAACTTGTCCGGGTCTTTACCCTACCCGGGGTAGCCCCCCGACAATATGTCGATGATTTAAAGTTGGCCCAATTGTAGGTTAGAAATGCGTCGACCTGGACAGTTGATGGATAAAAAAAAGACAGCCGAACAAATGGGTCTCTCCGCGGTTGATTTTTACAAAACAGACACGGCCAAACTCGATGCGTCCAAACCGTTGTTGCGGTAGATTTTTACCAAACGGAGAAAGGCCTTTTATCTAAAAGAAATTTTTAGCCACCTTCGTGTTAAGTTCTCCCACATATAAGAAGATGCTTAACTTGTTAAATTTTCTTTGTGCCACTGTTTCCGACCGATGGAGCAACTGCTAACTGATTTTAAGCAATCTGCCTCACGAGTCATGATTTTCTTAAATTAAATTGCTAACCGACCTATCAATTATATTCTAAGCATAATTATTTCAATGTTACCCTTCAAAATAATAATTTAATCCAGTGTGTAGTAGTACTAGTTTTCTCAACCTTATATTCCTACTGTGATTCTTTCTTTTTACATTGGGTGATCTTGCGTTTACAATTTCATTTACATACCTTTTGTTTCATACTATGGTATTTCCTTGCTCATTATTCCAGGTGATTCGTGGATTGCATGTGTGGCATCTTTCATTATTCTTTTCTTGAAAAAAATGCTTTTCTTCGCTATTAAACATTAGATGAATGAACTACCCATGAGTCGTGACTACCTTTCCTTCCACAATCTTTTTAGTTTAACAACTCTGATTTAAATACCTCGATGAAGGCATGGCAATTATTTTTCGTATTTGTCTCTTTCGGGTCAGAAATCCAGCTCACCGATCTTCTCGCAAGATGGCAAGCAAAAGAGAGACTACAGTCATCGCCCACTCTAACTTGACTTAATTTAAGGACAGCGTGATACAGCAATCGGCATGACCCAATCAAGACATGTTATGTTTTTAATGATTTAGTTGAATGGGTCTTATACAAGAAAATCGAGGGCATGATACCCTCTCAACTTTGTAGCCTGTATGGATAAATAATGGAAGTAGTGCATCTGGACAAACTCATGCATCTTCTCAGAGGACAACATAACGTTGTGGTTTTGAAACGGGGCTTAAGATTTAAGAAGCCAGTTTCCACCCACTTTTTTATTAGAAAGGAGAAAACCCCAGCCTCTGCGTCGGTTGATGCACACAGCTTAAGTTGTTTACAAAGTTCAGAAAGTTCTCAAAGCTTACAAATCAAACATCGCATAAGGTTGAGACATGTATCAACCATCTAAAAGGGGATAACATTTAGACCACTACGCCTGGAGTCGTCTAGTATGCTCCCACGAAGCCCGGGAAAAAAGTCC
The DNA here is from genome assembly GCA_026929855.1 of Poa annua. NCBI lineage: Eukaryota > Viridiplantae > Streptophyta > Magnoliopsida > Poales > Poaceae > Poa > Poa annua. The sequence goes on from CM049426.1 coordinate 35,841,983, forward strand.
TGAGTGTAACATCCCAAAATTTGTAAAAATTTAAAACTTTGCATTCATGCATCATTCATCATTTAGCCATAATATTACAGCACATAAGTACTAAATAAAAATTCAAATTTAAGTTTAAATAATTTATAATTCCATAAAGTTGTTTATTGAAACTTTTTAATAAACATATTTTCCAAATTATTTAATGGGCAAGAATAATACTAAAAAGTTCTAAATTTAATAATCTTTCCAAAAAATATTTTTATGAATTTTTCTAAAATGTTTTGACTGAGTTTAAAAATCATTTTCTGAACAAATTGTGAGAACAGAATTTAAATTAAGAAAAGAAAAAAGGAAAATAAAACGGGCCGGCCCTCTCTATCTACCGCGCGCGCTAGAGCAGCCCAGCAAGACGGCCCAGCGAACCAGCCCGCGAACCTCCTCTCCCTCTCCTCACGCTGACAGGTGGGACCCACCTGTCAGGTGGATCTTCAACCTCTGACGCGGAATCCGCACGGGATACGCTTCGATCCGGATACGATTTCAGCTCCGATCTTCGCGGGATTTGCTCCCTAGGCGCCCCCATATATACCTCCACCCCTGCTGCCGTTCTCCGCGCCCAAAACCCTAGCTTTTTCGCCCCCAGGCCGCTCGGAAAGCGATCTCCGCCGCCGCCATCGCCGCCGGTAAATTTCATCAACTCCGGCGCCATACCCTCTCCCGAGCTTCCCCTTTCCCTCTAGTCCTTCTTCTTTTGATCATGCGCACCTCCGTGACATCGTCTTGGTCTCGTTACTGCACCCGAACGCCGCCTCCGTCCGTAGCCGAAGGACACCGCCACCGTCTCCATCTCCGGCGAGCTTTTCCCGGCGAACGGCGAAGCCCCCAGGACCAACGCCTCGCCAACTCCGCCTCGACGCCCTCTACACCTAGGTAAGACATGTTCGTACCGTAGCCCTCTAGAACGCGAGCGCACGCGACGCCGGCGATGGCGCCGCCGCGGTCGGAGCGATTCCGGCGACGCGTGCGCCGCTCGTTTGGTCCTTGTGTTGTGGACCGTTAGATCTAGATCCAACGGATATAGATCGATCTAATCGCGTGCGTCCGTTTCTAATTAGATCGGACGGCTCGCGCCCGCGATCCGCGCGAATCGGTATCGTCCAATAGGATCGCGCCACGTAGCCCTCCCTTTATTCATGTTCGCAGGAATTTTAGAAATAAAACAGAAAACATGCAAAATTAGAAAATTCATAACTTTTGATCTGTAAGTTCAAATTTGATAAATTTTATATCCATGGATAGCCCTGCTAGTGTAATTTATTTCTAAATCATTTGTTTCTCCTTTTGATAAATTATAATTCGTGTAATTATCCGAGGATTATTTCGGCTATTAAATCCATAACTTAAATAATAAAAATACTTTTCTAATAAATTTAATTGTTTTAGTGTTGTATTATTGCCCTCTGTCCAGAAATATTAACATGTGTTTTATTTGAAAACTTTCTTAAAACAATAAAAGTTGTAGTTGTAGAATTCAAATTTTTGCTATATTGTTTTCAATTATTTAATTGATAAGTAAAATAAGAAATTTGTAGAAATTGCATTTCATACATTTAATAACAGAAGGTATAAATTAATAATAAGTGTGTCTTGTTATACTCATGGAATATCATGCATGCATACATATTTATGTTTGGTGTTGTATGATATTGTGTGGGTATTTATTTTATGTATTGCTTTGTGCTAGATTGTGAAGAAGAGTAAGGACTTGCTTGTGATTGTTATTCTTGTTGTGCTTGATCCTCCTGCTACCAAGGCAAGTAACATTCATAATCTACCCAATATTTTCTATATGCATTAGTAGAATATTTTGAGTAGTATACATGGTAGGAATTTTGGACTATTTCATTATGTTAAGTTAGTTTTACACTTTGCAAAATTCCTAGTAGTGTGTAGCCACCCTTTACCATGCAGCCATTAAAAGTTTTATAAATGCTTAGCTATGCTATAAAATTGTTTACTTACCATGTTATTGAAATATTTCTAAGTGTGAAATTTAAAATGCACACCTGTGTGGATTGGTTGGTATGGTTTATGTTGAGTGGCTATTTGCGACTATGCTTGTGGTTGTCGTCGCCTAGGATGAATGTCTATTCTACTTAGGGCCATGAGCATGGTGGTTGTCACCCAAAAGTGCACTTGTGGACGGCCACCCAGGAACAAAGAGATTACTAAGTCCCTCCAAGTTTAGATCCTTCGCGTGCAGCCTTTTGACAATGGGCTCTGTCTAGAATAATTAAGTTGTGAGAGTGCAACATGTCAGCTTGACAAGCAGATGTAGAGTTGGTAGGTGGAACGGGTCTTGCTAGTATGGTTGCATTCTTCTTCTGAAAGTTCTTGTTTCAATTCTCTCCTTTCCTTAATGCACTCCGCGTGTATAGGATGTTTGGGTTAATTGAGTCTAAAGGTGAAAGTGCACAACCTCTGCAGAGTCGACAATCTGAGTACTTAGCCGTGTCCCCGGTGATGGACTACTTCGAGCAGCTGGACAAGGATGGACGGAAGAATCTCAACACCGTTTTTTTATGAAGTAAAATTTGACTAAGGAAAGAATTGTTGGTGCACTTGGGCTTCATTCCTTGGTGCCAAGTCTTTGAGAAACAAAAATGTTTTAAAAAAGATAGGAGAAAACTTGCTTCCTGTAAAATAGCCTACAACTCCACCCAGCCAAATATGCATATAGAATAGACTTGTCATATTATATCCACCATAGTCACTTGCCAATACTTCATTGTATTGACCTGCTTCGGGGATGCATATTCCAATGTGCAGGAACTTCTGATGAAGAATAAGTTTGGACTCGAATCTACACCCAACATGTCTGCCTGTGGCGCATGCTTGAAGATGAGGCTCATTGCTATTTGCTTTTGTTGTGAACACTGAATATTTTAGCTAGTCTTCATGACTATGCACTTTGTCATAAAGCTATACTTAGCTATTTGTGGATCTCGTTGTAGTATTATGATACTTATGCAATGATACTTTATATTTTGTACTGTGGTGCTGGCAGTGATTCAGGGACTAGCACTTAACACAGGTGTTCCATCTTTATATAAAAGATGGGGCTCCACACTGAGCGACCATCAAAAGCCGGGCAGACCCAGTAACCATAAGTTCTCGCTGATCCTGGGGCAGAAGGTACGCCCATAGCTGAATCCAGTGTGCTGACATATGGATAAGCTGCATGATATGGAAATTTGAAGATCTATTAAAAACACAATTGTTTCGACAATTCCAAATAGACCAACATATAGCTGAAACGCCAATGTGTATCCTATCTTTGGTCTTCTTATCAATACCATTCAACCAATTCCCAAACATATTTGTGATATTAGTTGGAGGTGGAATATTATAAGTACTAAAAACAACACGCCAAACGAGTTGAGCCAATGGGCAGGAAATAAAAAGATGTTCAGTTGTCTCCTCCAAACCACAAAAAGAACACTTTGTACATCCTTTCCACTTTCTTTTAGCCAGGTTATCTTTGGTTAGCAATACTTTTCTATTAAGAAACCACATAAAAATCTTTATCTTCAAGGGTATTTTTAGTTTCCACAAATATTTATGTAAGTACGCCGTATGCCCATTCATCAAATCCTCATACATCGATTTAACGGTGAATTTACCATTCGTAGTTAGACTCCACACGAAAGTGTCATCATTGTTCGTTAAATTAACATCCATCAATCAGAGACATAGATGAGACCAAGCATCGCATTTGTCACCGAGTAAAGCCCTTCTAAACCCAATGTTCAGAGGAGGTGCATCCACCAAAACATCATGAACAGAAACGTTTTTCCGTTGAGTAATGTTGTAAGGTAATGGATATTGATGAATTAGAGGTGTGTCATCTAGCCAAGTATCTTCCCAAAATTTAGTAGATACCCCATTTCCAATTTTAAATGAGCCTCTAGTACAGAACTCTTCTTTGACCCTCATGAGACCTATCCAAAAGGGAGAATCAGTCGGGGCGATTTCAACTTTAGCTAGTGTTTTACTATGTAGATATTTATTCTGTAGTAGCTCCTCCCACATACCTTCCTCATTTAACAACTTAAATAATCATTTGCTAAGTAGACTCTTGTTTTTCAATTCCAGAACCTCAATCCCAAGCCCCCCTTGATCTTTGGGCCGACAAATTATATTCGGTCTACGCTTGTGCGGGAGCGTAATCCCCGCTATTCGGTCTACGAGGGTATGTATTCCGATCTCCGCCGTATTTCTATATCTGCATAGTGTAGATCTTGGCTAGTTTAAGGATATCGTTGCTAGGAAAAATTTTGTTTTCTGCACACAATCCCCTTCAGTGGTATCAGAGCCGATCTATCGTAGATATAGCTGTACGCTGTTAGAACCCGTGTTCTGCACGGGGGCACCGTTCCTGTTATTTGCTACCCTCTAACGTGCACTTGTGATTCCAGCGGCATCGAGTTGATGAAGCGGCCCGGACCGACTTTACGCATACGCTTACGCGAGACTGGTTCCACTACTGACATACGGCTTGTACCGTATCTGTGGCTGGCGGGTTCCTGTTTCTCTCTCTTTAGTTGGCTTTGCATTTTCAATGGAGGGCCCGAAAGGGATGCTTAAACATGCAATTATTGGATCGTTGTTGTGGTCATAAGGTTCGTAGGTATGAAGCGGTTCCATTTACGAAAGCCCCAAGCCACGTAAAATATGCAAAAGATAAAGTAGAAGCGTCTAACTTTATTTTGCAGGGGCTATGTGATATGGTCAAGGTAGGTTTATTAAATTGTTTATAAACTGCGGGCGCCAAAAAGACCATGGCGCAATGGACTATATCACATTGCATTACATTTGATTTGTGTGCATCTTATATTGTGTGATTGTGTGTATAGTATACATTAGTTACACGGCGGTAGCTATATAAGGTGATCCCTTCAAAATACCACTAGTGTTCTCCCTCCAACGCGCACCACCAAGAAAGTTCTACGTTATGAGGCAGGCCGTGATGATCGGGTGTCTGACATCTCGTCGTTCGCATACAGCGGGTGTAAGCCATGTTGCACAAGCGTCAGCGTGGAGGTCTTTGGTGGCGAGCCTAGCATATTCAGAAATATGGCCTCGGAACAGGAAGACCGAAAGGTCGAGCACGAGTCACAAAATTGGTGTGGCGGACGATTTTGTCTACTCTTGAAGTTGTGCCGCCGGCTCTGATGATGAGGGGTGGTGCAATGGATGGGGGTCGCGTAATCGCTTAAACGACCAGGAGGGATGTTCGTTTGAGTGGGAGTTCGGATAGTTATTTTCTAAAATACTAGAACTCGGAATATAATGAACATAGTTTGTTTTGCAAACCTTTGTAGATATTAACCATTGTGATAGCATCTTTTCAAATTAGGCGCATTCCTGCGATTGAGAAACTTAAAAGGTTGGGTCCAAACTTCATAGTTTTATACTTTAGCTTGAGGATAGTCCTTGTTTAAACCGTTAGCTCTTTGTGTTACAGTACCCGCTAGGAGATAAACCCGGAGATTCCGCTAACAAAAGATAATTTGGATTATCAGATTTTGTGCGGATGATATCATCATAGTCCAGTGCATGCTATGATCTCTGCCATAGAGAATCAACGGTGGGTACGAGTTTTTTATATCGCGAACATATGATATGGTCGCTAAACTCGGGTTACCCCAAACGTTGGGTTGATGAAGTTTATCAGTACGTTGACTGATTGTCTTCTCAACCAAGATGGAAGAGAATACACACATTGAGGGAGCACGTGGCGGTCATACTTAACGACATATGTTAATGATTAATGAACATTGAGACGCCTCGCTCAGCTCAATCACTGGATGACAGACATCGTTGCCAAGTGCAAATCCTCTGTCATAGACTATGTCATGTAAGGCGAATCGTTCACCCTCATGGTTCTTGATTACGGTGGAAGTATCAAGAAAATGAAACAGATCGCCGGAAGTCATCAATGATGATGGTGTATATATGATATACATGTTATGGATGTTTTAGCTAAGCAAGTGCTCGCAGTAGTGACTAAGTCTTGAACTAGTCATGTTTTGTGAAAAACCAGGTTTACTGCTTGAGTAGCTTGAAAGGATGAGGCGACATTGCGTGTTGATAATGGCAGTCAAGTTGTTGTGACGGCCATAGACACTCTCCCTCTAGATCTACCATTTGAATAAATTCTTTATGATCGGGTGTTGGTATGATCGTTACGAGTGTGTCTCCTCTAGCGAGACACTTGTTCATACATGATAGTGACAAATTGGTGTCCTATATTTATGAAGTAATGATCATATGCCGATTTGAATTTAGATAGTAGAAGCTCACACATTCATAATATTAATGCCAAAGGATACAAACTTAATAAAGACACCACATATGTGCGGCACTACCGTTTAGTCATGTCAATGTTATATGCATTAGCTCCACACTGGATGGACCTACAAGTCCTAAGATTTGATCTTTTGACACTTGCAAAATAACTGTGACACCGTTTTCGGAAAGCGGGCATATAACTTATTGATAGTCATACATAGAGATGTATGTGGTTCAATGAAGTAATTGACGGATAGTGGAGACCTTTATTTCGTGAACTTCACTGAACGTTTTGAGTATAGCTTGTTGAGGATCATGCATATGGGTGTATGTGAATTAATGAAGTATTTTGACGTGTAGTGGAAGTCTTTATTTCATATACTTCATGAATATTCCGAGTAGATATTTGGATATCCACTCCGGGGAATGTTAGTCTGAAGTTTTGATTCGATCAAACGAAGTTCAAAATGAAGTAGGAAATAAACTTAACAAGAAAATCGAATTCCCGCGATGCAAATCGAGGAAATAAAGATTTAAGTTATAATGTTGGCACATCATTGGAAGACTTGTGAGAAGAGTTCCACAAATTACGTCGCATGGAACACCATAGTGTTATGGTGTGTTAGGACGTCGTAATGGCACCCTATCGGATAGTGTGTGGTAAATGAATCTCTTACCGAATTATTTTGATCATTAGAGTCATATGGTAGAAACGTAAACACTCACGTTAGCAAATAGGGAAACCATTTGAATCCATGGAGACAATACCATACGAGTGATAGCATGGCTTTTGAGCCTGGATTGTCGTTTCAGCAATTTAGTGTTTCGATGTAATCGAACCTAAAATGGATTAATCTTTGTAGTATACCCTACCTAAAGAGTTAGTTGGGTACATGTCTCACGACATAGGCAAAATCTTTGCCGGGACATACCTTGCGAAAGAAATAGTTTCTTGTCCGAGGGTATAAGTGAGAAAGAAAGTAGAGCAAGACGAAGTTGGTGAACTTCTTCTCCAGACATCAGAGTGGCGCAATCGAAAGTGTTTTCGGTGTCAGGCTCCACAGCTTGAAAAAAGCTGATGATTCAAGATCATGATGTTCTGAGCTCATACTAAGAGTGTAGGCATACGAGGTTGTGTTCCACACTGTGTGTTACGACAATCTTGCTATGAAGGTCATATAAATGGAATATGATACACCTACGAACTACCAAGAAGAGATGGTGAACCTAAGTCCGAGAAATGGCTATGAGTCATTTATGATCCGAAATAAAATCCATATACGATTACCAGGTATTGACTTGGGAGATCTTCTTGATGGAATCTAGGATGTTAATAGTATATGGAATTTTATGAGAGAGTAGACATTGAGCAGATTCGATTTGTCGTGAAGCAGTTCCGACATACCACATGGGAGTTTGTCTCAAGTGGCGAAGTCTAAATCTATTCTGGGTCGTTTAGCAATCACTATAATTTCGAATGAGAAATTGATAGTTGGATGAGAAAACCATGGTTCTTAATAGTGTCATTAAGAATGGTTTGTAATCCTGAGGATGCTAAACATGTATGCAAACTTCGGTTGTCCATTCATGGGCAGAAGCAAGCATATCGGAGCTGGAATATTCACTTTGATAATGTGATCAAAGGATTTTGGAGTTGTCCAAAATAGTTGAAGAAACCTACATTTGCAAAGAAGTGAGTGGGAGCAAAGTAGCTTTCCTTGATCTTATATGCGGAAGGCATATTTGAGTGGGAGCTAAGTAGATTTTCCTTGATCTTATATGCGGAAGGCATATTTGAGTGGGAGCTAGGTGTCATTCGTAATTTTGTATGTAATGACATATTGAATGACACAAATCCTCTAGTAGAGTGTAAAGGATTATTTAAGTGATTAAATTTTCTATGAAATGAAGTTAGGAATATTAGGCATCCGATTTATAATTGTATAGATCAGAAGGAGCTTAATAACATTAGGTCGGAATATTTCCTAAGTTAAGATTCTGAAGTGTTTCAGAATAGGACAAGCAAAGAAAGAGGTTCTTGCTTGTATGACTAGGTAAAATATTAAGTTTATCTTGGCATTTTCAGTTATAGCAAATGATGTTCGACATTATCTATGTATCAGTCATAGATGGTATCAGATTGAAAGCTCGACTTAGTGTGACCCAAGTTCTCGGTTGAAGAACAAGTTCTAGAGTGATCCTTGTGTGGATCAATGAACAAACGTTAAGTTTATTCTTCAGTGTCTATGAGAACTGAAGATAGGTTTTCTAGTAACGGGTAAGAGTGGAATGGCAACTTGCCGTAAAGCGGTTACGATGATGCAAGTTATTACACTGACCCATACGACTAGAAATCTCATATAGGAGATGTCCTTTATTTTGAAGAAAGACATGGTTAGTTTGCGAAGTCGCATATGAATGCACGGTCGCATAATCTACATAGGTATAGAAATATATCGCGACTTCAGAAGTAGCAAGTGTGATTGGACTGAGCAGTTTTCCGAGCGTAGGTGGTCCCCTTAATAGATCTCTTAGACTTTTAAGGCACATGCTACGCGAATGCTCGAGTCTCACTCCATCCACTAGGATATATTTCACCGTCATCGTAAGATACGGGATGATGTCAAACTAGGTGACATAGAAGTGTTGCAAAGCACATACAGGTCTCAATGTGTGAGATATATTGACTGTATTCCTCTTCCACAAGGCGAGCGGGCACCAAGATGCTATGGGTGTTGAGCTTTTACCAAGTTGTAAACTAGATTAAGTGTTACTCTAGTGCAAGTGGGAGACTGAAGGTAATATGCCCTAGAGGCACTTAATAAACATAGTTTATTGGCAATATCCCAAATCGTTCATTATATGTTTTACACCATGCTATAACTGTATTAAGCGAAAACGTTAATACAGGTGTGGTAGATAAACAACCAGGTCCCTAGTAGCCTCTACTAAGACTAGTTTCGTTGCGCGATTGATGATCGAGGTTTTTCGATCATAGGGCATGGCGCCGGTCGGCAATGGGAGTCATATCGTTAGGTGTAACGATGTGATGGACATACCCAGTATTTATAGGACATAGTCATTACGCCTTAAGACCGTGAGATCAACTCTTATTGTTATCCCTGAAAGATACTTTGATCGCACCAAACGTCATATCTTATATATGTGACAATGATAGGTGATATTTTTGGGTATCGGAAGGGGGTAGTTGAGACGAGGGGTCAACAGCGGGATTTGTCAGTCCGCGTAGCCGGATAGATACTCTAGGGCCCACTCGGTGAGATTATGTCAAATGAGTTTGCAAACATGTGACTAGGTCACCAGCTGACATAATATCATAGACGAGTAGAAGATAGCGATGTCGGTAACGAGATCATGCTAGGTATGGAGATATCTGAGAATGATGCTCGGACACGCTAAGTATCGACATGACAAAGGGTTTAAGACTATACGTCCAGGTTTGATAGATGATAGTCATTCGTTATATCACAGGGATTAATTCATGGGGTCCAGGCCTACGAGTTAGTCGTCGATCATAGAGGAGTCTTGATCGTACCTGTTATTATATCGAACCGCTAGGGTAACACACTTAAGGGGTTTCGACAAGACAACCGGAAAGGAAAGAGATCACCGGGAATGTCCCGGGAGGGGTCCGATGGAGATCGGGCAGTGACGAAAGAGTTTTCGGAGCTAGGAAAAATTATATCTATTATGTTTGATATTAATTAGTGTAACTAATATGCAAATATGATTTTATATATTTATTTTCGAATTTATTTAGGCTGATTTCTGAAAGGATCGGTATGACACCTAGAGGGGGGGTGAATAGGTGCTAATTCAAATTTTAGTTCTTTTTCAAATTAGGCTTGACACAAAAGGTAAATTCACTAGATATGCAACTAAGGTGAATTACCTATATGACAAGCTAGCAACTAGGCAAGATATAATAAGGCGATAAATAAGGATAGAAGTAACCGAAGTGAAAGCACGAGACGACAAGGATGTATTCCCGAGTTCCTCCCTAAAAAGGGAGTACGTCTCGTTGGAGAGGTGTGAACCAACACAATGGTTCAACGGCCACAAAGGCCTCACCCTAATCTCCGGTGAACCGCACCACAAAGGTTTGGTCCACTTTCCACTATCGGAATCCTTCGAGGCGGAATCCGGAGCCTTTACAACAACGATTCGGGGCACGACCCACAAAGGGCTTGGGGGCTCCCGAACAGGTACAATATGTCACAAAGACAATAGGTAAGTACAACAATGGGCTAGGTTTCCTAGTGGAAGCCCTAGCAAGTGTTCCCTCAAATGAATGAGGGGGAAATGAAGAACGGCTCGGTGAAGATGTAGATCGGGCCCTTCTCCTTCAATCCTCCAAAGATCAACGAGTTTGGATGGGGGGATTGGGAGATCTTGGGATTCTTGGCTTGCAACAATGGAGCTCCTCCTTTTCTAGGTCAAGCACTTTTCTGGAGGAAGGAGGAGGGGTATTTATACCCCTCCAAAGATGTAGCCGTTGCAGCCAAACCCCAGGCCGGAAACTCCGGCCAGGGGCGGAAACTCCGGCCTAAGGAGGCCGGCAACTCCGGGGGCCACCAGGGGCTGAACACCAGATTCTTCAGTCTGAACTTGGACATCTTTGATATACACGAGGCCGGAAAGTTTGGCCTGGGGCGGAAACTCCGGTCCACGGGACCGGAAACTCTGCCCCCCACCAGAGGCTGAGCACAACTTCGGCAACCGAGCAACAGAAAAGATTCCGGTCCCCAGGGACCGGAAACTTCAGGCAGGGGCGGAAACTCCGGCCCCCCAGGCCGGAAACTCCGCCCCCCACCAGGGGCTGAGCACACTTTCAGTGCTGTCTCTTTTTCTCCTTTTTGGTGCTGATGCATCTGAAGAGTTCCTAAGTTATCCTGCATTACTTAACACCAACTTAATACATCCACATGTTGTTAACTAACACACAAAACATAGAGATCATAGAAATGTCCTTTCAATCTCCCCCTTTTTGGTGTTAGATGACAACATATGGATTTGCAATAACAGTAATTTCACTAACATGTAATGATAGCTGAAAGAGCTCCCCCTAGATGTGTGCATCAAGAAAATTTGCTTTGGAATGCACGTGCACACATATAGAGGCAAATTCGAACAACAAATTGCAAGTACGAAAGGTAGGCAATACATCTCACAAATAAGACATACCTTGTGCACAAAACTGAAGATATTAACCTCATATAACCAAGGCACAATAGTAGTCTCAACCACATAATATAAGAAATCCAAATGACTTACACACACATAGTTCATGTCAAAGAGAAGGCAAATAAGTTCGAAATTCAAATATCATAACAAGGACACAAGCGCAATAAAATGATAGAGGCACATGCTTGTGTCCCAACCCATGCAAATCCAGGAGAGAACCTAATAGAACTACTTCTCCCCCTTTGGCACCGAGACACCAAAAAGGGGAAAAGAGCATAACTAACGGGCCCATGAAGATCACTCGGTGTCTTCATCCATGTCGTCATCTCCTTCGTCGTCGTAGTCCTCATCGGAGAGGTTCATGGGAGCCTTGCCGGTGTTGTGAGACGTGGTAGGAAAGGAGGTCACATCCGAATAATCAGCCCAAGGAAAGACATCCTGATTCCATTGCTCAAAAGGGACCGTGTCAGACGAAGATGAGGAAATGATGGGAATGCCAGCTTCATCTTCTTCCGGAGGAGGAGTAACATTTCCATTGTTCATTTTGCGCATCTCCTTGATCATCAAGTTTTGGTTGCTCAAAATGTGTTTCTCTCTCACATAAGACCCATGATTCTCCTTGTGAATGGCAACATCCATGCATAACAGTTTCCTCTTCCACCAAGAGAGCTTGCGAAATTCTGCGTTTACCTTGGCCTTCCCTTGAAGACTAGTGGGGGATCGGCATTCTTGCTTATCCTCTTAGGTAAGGGAACGTCCTCTTCATCACTAGTTTGGGGAGGAGGTGCATGAGAGGATGAAGCTTGCTTTGTGTGCTTGGAGAGAATATGGAGAGTACCCTTGGCATGCTTGATGAAGCTAGAGCGATCAAGTGTGGGCACTTTGGAGAGAATGAGCTTCATCACATAGGGAGCATAGAGTGGATTCTTGTGCTCGAAAATGGCCCAATGCATCTCGCACTTGATGAAATCCATCACATCCACCTCTTGGCCACGGCACTCCGGACCGGCTTGAAGGACCTTGTAAGCATGGTAGAGTAGGTTGACAAGGCCTCCTCGAATAGCATCCACATTCCCGGCTTGAGGAGCAAGGTTGAGCCGAACCATGCGGAGGAAGATGTTGTAGGTGGGAAGGAGGTCTTGATTAGAGCCCACAGAAGAAGCAACGGAGTAAAGAGGGCGCAAACGGCTCTTGTTATATGCAGTCCCTTCCACATGCATCCTCATCCCAACTGGAGTAGTGGCCCCCTTGAAGTCATAGCCCAGAGCTGTCGCAAACTCCACAAAGTTGGAGGTGCACCTGTGAGGTCCAGTCATCCACGTCATAGTGACATCCTCATCGTTGTCAAACACCACCGTGGCAAAGAACTGCTGCACAAGCTGAATATCATAATCCTGCTGAGTGTAAGAGATGAGCTTTTCTAGACCAAGCTTCCTAGCAATCCAAACAGCCTCCCGAAAGTATGCTTTCTTGTTCAGCGCCTCAAGATCCAGAATCTTCTGTTCACAGACTGCGTGCTTCTCAATCCGGGCATAAATCTCCTGCATAATCAGCTGCTGCTCCCTCCTTGGGAAATTGGGGTTGGTGGTGTTGGGAGGCAAGTCATAGAACTGTTGTGACCTCATACGACGGAACTCTAGCTTCCCCATACCCAGAACGGTGGTCAAAGAGTCAAAATGGGCTTGCTCGGCCTCTTCTTCATTATCAAAACCACCAAGTTCAGCTTGTCTAGTGGCCTCCTCATCAATAGTGCTCTGCTATCTCATGCGGCCACTGCTGCTATCAAATATAAGCTTGTCCCTTGTTTGAGCTCTTTCTTTACTTGAAGCAAGGAGCGGATTCCGAGTGACCACCTTTTTCCTCTGACCTGTGAAACAGAGAGTACATGGATAGCATGGAGATAAGTTTGCATGTCCAAGAAAGCCAAAAGGAGAAAATTAAAAGTGTCAGAATTTCTCTCAGATATGAGCTAGACCGGAGTTTCCGGCCACAGGGGCGGATATTCCGGTCCACACCGGAGATTCCGGTGCATGAGGGACCGGAGTTCCCGCCCTGTGGCAGAAAAAACTGCAATCTAGTTCAAATCTAAGGAAAAATTGAGCACAACTAATTTTCTAGAGATTGAAATGCCAACACTAGGGTTCTACACCATGCAGCACAGGCAGAACTTCTCTCAAAACAAGATCTAGAGTGAAAACCTAGAGAGAGAGAAAAGAAAACCTTTGCCCGACATGGTGGAGGTCAAATGCGAGGGAGAAGGATCCCCATCACTTGTACGGAGGAGGGGCCGGTGGCACGGCGGATTCCGGTGGCGGGGAGCGGCCGGAGGGGTCCTTGGAGGCGGCGGCGGCGGCTGGGAGAGGTGTGGGGGTCGGGGGTGTGTGGGGAGTTGTGGGACAACTCCTCACCCCGATCCCCTTTGAAGATCCCAGCGAAACTGCCCAGACCGGAGTTTCCGGCCCTAGACACCGGAGTCTCCGTCCCTGGCCAGAGATTCCGGTTCTAGGGGCGGAAAATTCAGTCAGACCGGAGTCTCCGGCCTGGAAGACCGGAGTTTCCGGCCCCACCGACTCCAAATCCCAGGTTTTTATGTGTTTTAGACATGCAAAAGGCAAGAGGAGCAGTTTTTAAGATGAGGTAGGCCTGGGATAAGACAAATGGTCACTGGAGATGGTACCATGCACTCAAGTTTGGTAAGAAACAACAAAAGCGACATTAAGAAGCAACGCTTGAGTGCATTTTCCATAAGAGCAAGAATAAAACAAAGAAATCAAGATAACACCACAAGAGTACCAATTCTTCACAAGGAAGAAGTTGGTGGCCAAGGCCACCATGTATGAGTTTATGTGGTGTGATACCGCGAAGATATATCTTGGGTTCACCGCCATTACTCAACATTTAGGCTCACAATTCATAAGAATGAACAAAAAGGAGACGAAAACAATTCTTACTATTGGCATAATGGGGGGAGGAAAAGTCCAATAGATTAGGACCGCACTCCCCCTATGTCCATGCCTACACCTAGACCAAATAGAAAGTTGAGATAGAGGTGTGCATGCAAGGTAGTCAACCAATGCTCCTAGAATCCACGATATTTAGCTCATGCCTCAAAAAGGTGAACCGTGCTTCGTCAAGTGGCTTTGTGAACATATCGGCAAGTTGAATCTTCGTTGGAATATAACCAAGCTCAATGTCACCCCGGTTGATGTGATCTCGAATAAAATGATAGCGAATCTCAATATGCTTCGTTCTTGAGTGCTCCACCGGGTTGTGACCAATCTTGATAGAACTTTCATTGTCACATAAAAGAGGCACTTTGTCACAAAGGACACCGTATTCCTTTAAAGTTTGCCTCATCCAAAGTAATTGAGTGCAAGCACTAGCGGCCGCCACATACTCGGCTTCGGTGGTAGATAAGGATATGCAATTTTGCTTCTTGGAGGACCAACTCACCAAGGATTTCCCAAGGAATTGACATGCACCGGAAGTAGACTTCCTATCATCCTTGCAACCGGCCCAATCCGAATCCGTGTAACCGGCAAGAGAGAAGTTGGACCCCCTAGGATACCACAAACCAAACCTTGGGGTATAAACCAAATATCGGAAGATTCGATTCACCGCTATCAAGTGACTTTCTTTAGGAGCCGCTTGATACCTTGCACACACTCCTACACTCAACACAATATCGGGTCTAGATGCACAAAGATAAAGCAAAGAACCAATCATAGAGCGATAGAGTTTTTGATCGACATCTTTACCCTTTGGACTAAGTTCAAGATGGCATTTGGTGTCCATAGGAAACCTCTTCTCTTTTGCATCTTGCATCTTGAACCTCTTGAGCATATCTTGGATGTATTTGGCTTGAGAGATGAAAGTCCCTCCACTTAATTGCTTGATTTCAAAACCAAGAAAGAATTTCAACTCTCCCATCATGGACATCTCGAACCTATCCGTCATAAGCTTTGAAAATTCATCATTGAAAGCTTTGTTAGATGAGCCAAAGATAATATCATCAACATAAAGTTGACATATGAAAAGCTCCCCTTTTACCCTCTTTGTGAAGAGAGTGGGATCGATTTGCCCCACTTCAAAGCCACGGTCTAGCAATAGCTCTCTTAGGTGCTCATACCAAGCTCGAGGTGCTTGTTTGAGACCATAGAGGGCCTTATCAAGCTTGTAGACATGGTTTGGGAAGTGTGGATCCTCAAATCCCGGTGGTTGCTTTACATATACCAACTCCTTTAAGGGACCATTAAGAAATGCACTCTTCACATCCATTTGTTGCAACTTAAAATTAAAATGAGATGCATAGGCAAGTAGGATACGGATGGACTCAAGACGAGCCACGGGAGCATAGGTCTCTCCAAAATCAATGCCTTCAACTTGAGAGTACCCTTGAGCTACCAATCTTGCCTTGTTCCTTACAACCATTCCATGCTCATCTTGCTTGTTCTTGAATATCCACTTGGTGCCAATAACATTGCGGCAATCTTTTGGCTTTTCTACTAGATTCCATACTTTGTTGCGCTTGAAGTTGTTGAGTTCTTCATGCATGGCTTCCAACCAATCCGGATCTTCAAGTGCTTCAAACACCTTATTTGGTTCAATCATAGTGATATGAGCTTGATGTTCACTAAAGCTTGCCAATTGACTTCTTGTGGAAACCTTGAGAGATACATCACCAATGATGGCTTCAAGCTTGTGACACTTGATTTCCAAATTTCTCTTGACTCTTGCTTGACGACGGGTTTCGATATCCCCATTGTTGCGTGGGATTTCGGCTTGATCACCTAGATCATTTGAGTCCCCGTCTTGACCGTCTTGATGAGCATTGCCATCTTGTTGCACATTTTCAATGATGGGAGAAGATGGATGCTCTTGCTCTTGATCTTGACTAGGGTTGAGAATAGGAGTTCTTGAATCTTGTGAGACCTCTTGGTCAACTTGAGGAGGAGCTTGTTCTTGTTCTTGGATAGGTGTCTCATTTGCTTCCATAGAGGGTGCCACTTCAACTTGTGATGATGGAATCTCCACTTGAGTGGAGCTTGTACTTCCTTGAGGAGGCTCATGATGAATCTTGATGGGGCGATGAAATCCAACACCCATTCTTTGTATTGAATCTTGAGGTTCCTCGTTATCTACATCACAAACATGAAATTGCGCCACTTGGGAGCCGTCATTTTCATCAAACCTCACACTACAAGATTCTACAACTCTCCCTAAGGATTTGTCATAGACTCTATAAGTGTGAGAGTTCGCACCATACCCAACAAGAACACCTTCTAAGGCTTTAACTTCAAACTTAGAAAGATGTACACCTTTGATTTTGTAGAAACACTTACAACCAAAGACTCGATAGTAGGAGATGTTGGGCTTGTTGCCGGTAAGCATTTCATATGGAGTTTCCTTCTTCCCTTTGCGAAAGAATAACCGGTTGGAGGAGTGACACGCCGTGGAGATAGCTTCGGCCCACAAGAAGAGTGGGGACTTAAACTCCACCAACATGGACCTAGCCATATCCATAAGAGTCTGGTTCTTCCTCTCGGCTACACCGTTTTGTTGAGGAGTATATGCGGCGGAGTATTGATGTCGGATTCCCTCATCGCTAAGAAACTCATTTAGGGTGTAGTTCTTGAACTCGGAGCCATTGTCACTTCTAATGGCCAATATGGGAAGATTGTGTTGATGTTGAACTTCATTGGAGAAATCGATGATGGTTTGTTGAGTTTCATCCTTCGTCTTGAAGAAGAAAACCCAAGTGAATCTTGAATAGTCATCGACAATCACCAAACAATATTTCTTTCCACCAAGGCTAGGTTGAGGTACGGCACCAAAAAGATCAACATGAAGAAGTTCCAATACCCTTGATGATGAGATGATGGTCTTGCTTGGGTGGGGAGAATCATGCATCTTTCCTTCAACACAAGCCCTACAAAGACGATCTCTAGAAAAAGAAACATTCTCATTTAGTCCAAGAATGTGGCCACCCTTGTGGAGACTTTGCAAAGTTCTCATATTAACATGGGACAAGCGGCGATGCCACAACCACCCCACGTCGGCCTTTCCGAATAGGCATATTGCTTGAGTGTTGGTTGACCCCAAAAAGTCTACCACAAACAACTCATTTTCAACATACCCAACGAACATGACCTTTAGAGTCTTGCTCCTCAAGAGTACCACCATATCAAGAGTAAAGTGGACATCAAAGTTCATCTTATTAAGAGCACGGACGGACATAAGATTGTAACCTAGAGACTCAACAAGCATGACATTTACAAGGGTGATATCCCTTGCAACTACCACCTTGCCAAGACTCTTTACCTCGGATTTGGACTTGTCACCATAAGAGACGGTTGAGTGATTTAAATTTGGTCTCAACTCCGTCATGATCTCCTTGCTTCCGGTCATATGACTAGTGCATCCACTATCAACCACCCATTTAGATCCACCGGAAGCATAGTCCTACAAGAAATCATTTCTTGCATTTAGGTACCCATTTCTCAATGGGTCCCTTTCGGTTAGCAACAAGGGTCTTAGGAACCCAAATAGAATAATCAATGTAACCATCATAAGAACCAACATATTTTGCATAAACATCACCATAATAATCAACATAAAGAATGTAGTTGGGATTGTTATGCCCCGCAAAGTCACTACGAGTGGTCTTGCCCCTAGTGGCATTACCATTCGCAATGTTAGTCTTAGCTTGTGCGAGCTTGGTCTTGTTCTCCTTGGTGTTGCTCACCTTCTTCTTTGCCTCGGCCACATACCCAAGACCTTCCTTTCCTTTGTGTGGTTTTAACTCAAACAAATAAGCAAAACCCTTATTGTTACCTTTAGGAATGGGGGTCTTAGCATGATCTACCTTCAACCTAGCATTTTCTTCAATGACATTTTCATTAACACGAGGAAGAATGGTTATGCTAGTTGAGCAAGTTTTAGAGAGTTGAGTTTGGAGTTGCTCATGTGACTTAACAAGGATGGAGTGTGTCGTTTTCAAGACTTTGTGAGCTTTATCAAGCTTCTCCATATCCTCAAGAAGTATAGTATTCGCAACCCCAAGTTCAACTTTCTCCTTTTTAATCACTTTATATTTGGCAAAAACATGATCTCTATCCTTAATGATTTTACTAATGATTTCATCATTTTTAGCATCAAGGGACTCAAGTCTTTCCTCTAGAGTGGTTCTATATTCACTTTCTTCATCAAGAGAGCTATTTAAGGATGCTATGGAAGCATTCAAGGAAGCAATGGTGAGAGAGTCATCTCTCTCAATCTTACTCTTTTCTTGAAGAAGTTCTTCGGCCGCACATAGTTGTCTCATGAGAGACTCAACATGTTCCTTGTCCTCACCTTGCAAGTTAGTCACAAGAGTATCGAAGGCAACTAGTTCCTTCTTGATCTCAAGACTAGATTGATCATGCATAGTCTTAGGAGAAGGGTATGATACCTCGGTGACATGAGCCATGAGGCAACGAGCGGTGTTGATGGATAGGTTCTCATTGGGGGATTCAAAGAGAGATGATGATGAAGTGGAGACAATAGCCAATGCGGCCACCTCTTTGTTAGGTGTATCTTCATCTTCGGAATCACTTGTGGCATATTCCTCTTGTGCCACCAACACAATTCTAGGTGCCTTCTTGAAGAAGGGTTTTCTTGGTCTTGCGGGCTTCTTTTGAATCAACTTGGAGTGATCCTTTGGGATAAGCTTCCCACCATTTTGCTCACGGTTCTCATAAGGACACTCTCTAATGTAGTGATTCTTGTCATGACAATTGTAGCATGTCTTTGTCCTTGAGGCAAGCTCTTTCTTGCCACTTGCGTTGTTATCTCGATCAACACGAGCTTTAGCACTAGCCGGGTCATTCCAAAACACTCTTGTGGCAAGTGCAATGTGACCATTGAGGGCTTGCTCAAGATCATGTGGAGCAATGTTGCTCGGACAAGCTTCAACTTCGTCATTGGCATCAATGCAAGTCACCTTGGCCTTCAAGGCAAGTGAGGAACCTTGCCTCATTCCCATGGCCCTAGGACGGTTATCTTCGGCATTTTTTGTGGCAACCTTGGAGGCTTGGACTTCTTGCATAACTTCATGGGAAGACAATTGAAGGTAGTTATATCTTCCTTGAATAGACTTCAACTCCATTGGCTCCGAGGGCAAGAGAGCATTCTCATACTTCCTCTTGACCCAAGCATCATCAACATATGTTGCTCCCACATCATAAAAGGCTTTGGCAAGAGTCTTGAGTCTACCATACATCTCTTCATGGGTCTCGTTGTCAAGCATGTAGAAGCCTTCGGCGGCATTGCTCAAAGATTTATATGTATTTCTCTTCATGCTTTCATTTCCAAGGAAGGCACGCTCAATACAATCCCAAGCTTCTTTGGCGGTGGTGGCATGTAGAACATGATGCTTGTCGTTGTCGCTCAAGGAGAGTTCAATCATATGGAGAGCGGAAGCGTTTAGTTGCTTTTCGGCGAACTCTCTCTTGGTCATGTTGCTTGGATCCTCCACTATGTATCCTTCTTCAATAATCCTCCAAAGCTCGGTGGAGGCACTGTTGACATGAGATTTCATTGAGCGTTGCCAACTAGCAAAAGCTAATGCATTAAGCTTAGGTGGGGGACCTAAAGGGTTTATGCGGGTAGTGATAATTGGATCGGGAGAGTACCATCCCCGAACGGCATGATACTCTTACTTTTCCTCATGCGAGTTGGGAGATGACTTAGGATTATCATTGGCTTTCACCTCCTTCTCTTTTTGCTCTTTATTCTCCTTGGAACCACCCTCATCGGAGTTAGGAGCTTTTTCAAGCGTGATGATATCCGAGGGCTTGTTGTTAATGAGTTTATTGAGCAAGTCACGAAACTCATTAAACCTAGCATCCATGGAAGATGTCAAAGTTGTTTCCAAAGCTTTGATATCGGCCATGGATGCCGCGGTGGCTTGGTCCTTTTTAAGGGACTCATTAGCCTCGGCAAGCCTTGCGGTCTCATCCTCACTTTGTGTCATACTTCTCTTAGGCGGTTAAACCCAATAAGAGAGCCTTGGCTCTGATACCAATTGAAAGGATCGGTATGACACCTAGAGGGGGGGGGTGAATAGGTGCTAATTCAAATTTTAGTTCTTTTTCAAATTAGGCTTGACACAAAAGGTAAATTCACTAGATATGCAACTAAGGTGAATTACCTATATGACAAGCTAGCAACAAGGCAAGATATAATAAGGCGATAAATAAGGATAGAAGTAACCGAAGTGAAAGCACGAGACGACAAGGATGTATTCCCGAGTTCCTCCCTAAAAAGGGAGTACGTCTCGTTGGAGAGGTGTGAACCAACACAATGGTTCAACGGCCACAAAGGCCTCACCCTAATCTCCGGTGAACCGCACCACAAAGGTTTGGTCCACTTTCCACTATCGGAATCCTTCGAGGCGGAATCCGGAGCCTTTACAACAACGATTCGGGGCACGACCCACAAAGGGCTTGGGGGCTCCCGAACAGCTACAATATGTCACAAAGACAATAGGTAAGTACAACAATGGGCTAGGTTTCCTAGTGGAAGCCCTAGCAAGTGTTCCCTCAAATGAATGAGGGGGAAATGAAGAACGGCTCGGTGAAGATGTAGATCGGGCCCTTCTCCTTCAATCCTCCAAAGATCAACGAGTTTGGATGGGGGATTAGGAGATCTTGGGATTCTTGGCTTGCAACAATGGAGCTCCTCCTTTTCTAGGTCAAGCACTTTTCTGGAGGAAGGAGGAGGGGTATTTATACCCCTCCAAAGATGTAGCCGTTGCAGCCAAACCCCAGGCCGGAAACTCCGGCCCTAGTGGCCGGAAACTTCGGCCAGGGGCGGAAACTCCGGCCTAAGGAGGCCGGAAACTCCGGGGGCAACCAGGGGCTGAACACCAGATTCTTCAGTCTGAATTTGGACATCTTCGAGATACACGAGGCCGGAAAGTTTGGCCTGGGGCGGAAACTCCGGTCCACGGGACCGGAAACTCCGCCCCCCACCAGAGGCTGAGCACAACTTCGGCAACCGAGCAACGGAAAAGATTCCGGTCCCCAGGGACCGGAAACTTCAGGCAGGGGCGGAAACTCCGGCCCCCCAGGCCGGAAACTCCGCCCCCCACCAGGGGCTGAGCACACTTTCAGTGCTGTCTCTTTTTCTCCTTTTTGGTGCTGATGCATCTGAAGAGTTCCTAAGTTATCCTGCATTACTTAACACCAACTTAATACATCCACATGTTGTTAACTAACACACAAAACACAGAGATCATAGAAATGTCCTTTCAATTTCCCTAAATGGGCCTTCTGGTCGAAAGAAGGCCCATGTGGGGGAAAACCCTCAAGGGAATTTTGTGGGGGAGGCTTGGCCGGCCTAGGTGGGCCAAATGGGGCCCACCTAGGGCCGGCGCACCATCCCTAGCCGCACCATGGCTGTGGGATAGTCCCACATTGCCTGGCTGGGGAGGTTGGCTCCCCCCGGGAGCTTATATAAGAAGGGGCACCCCTGGCCTTTTAATTCACCAATTAATTCCCAATTTCTCTCTCGATCTCGTGGTTCCCTTGTCCGAGCCGCGCCGAGTAGAGGAGGGGGATCTCTTCCACCATAGCACGCTGCCACGCTGCTGGTGTTCCAGTCCAAGTCTTCCGCTGCTCGTCCTGGACTGGAGCTTCGGAGGTCGTCGTCTCCACCGTATGTGTGTGACGCCCTGCGAGGTGCTGCGCTAGCGGTACTCGGAGGCCTACTTCCTCCACCCGACCTCGGGGTCATCTTCGTCGTCTTCGTCGCGCCGAGTTCTCCGCGACCTAGAGGTCGGCTACGTCGTCTTCGTCGTCAACGCTTGTGCGGGAGCGTAATCCCCGCTATTCGCTCTACAAGGGTATGTATTCCGATCTCCGCCGTATTTCTATATCTGCATAGTGTAGATCTTGGCTAGTTTAAGGATATCGTTCCTAGGAAAAATTTTGTTTTCTGCACACGATCCCCTTCAGGCTTGAACTCCGTACACTCACTCCAACGTTTAAGGCTTTATTAGACCTAGAGGTGCGCATGGACTTAGGGGGAGTGTTTTCCTAATACATTGGACTCTTCCTCCCCCTAATATGCATATAGTGACATATCATTGCTAAAACTTCAAATTTAATTTAATTTGTGAGCTTCAATGTTGAGATGTAGTTATGGACCCAAGATATATCTTCGCGGTATCATGCTACAACTCATACACGGTGGCCTCGGCCACCAACACTCTTTTTCTTTGGACTCTATTTGGTTTTATTTTTGATTCTCACTTGCATTGTCTTTGGGTCTTTTAGGGAAAACACACTCTTGGTTGGTCTTCTCTTGTGTTTTATGATTCTTGCAACTTGAGTGTGTCTTCTTTTTCAGTTTGAGTGTCTATCCTAAGCCTTTCACTATCTTTAAACATGCTTTTCCCCACTCATGTCCCCTTTTGTTTCTTGTTCCTGGAGTTTTTGGGTTTGAACGGAAATCTCCGAGCCTTACTCGGAAATCTCTGGTCCACCAGAGAATTTCGAGACTAAGTCCATTCAAAAATCAGCACGGACCTGTGATGATTATTGACCGGAAATAGTCCCGGAAATTTCCGGTGTCCGGAAATTTCCGAGCTGAGACTCGGAAATCTCCGGCCCCTGCGATTTTTCGGCACCTAAGTCCTTTTCAATTTCGGCACTGACCTCAGGCGAAGCTGAATCGGAATTAGAGCCGGAAATCTCCGGGGTCCGGAAATCTCCGGCCCGATGTCCGGAAATCTCCGAGCATGCAAAACTTTTCTAGGGTTAAGTCCGTATCCGGAAATAGCCCCGGAAATCTCTGGCACCCGGAGATCTCCGAGCCTCAGTCTGGAGATTTCCGGTTCAAATTTTTCCTGCCTATATAAGGGCACGGGTGGACCGGCCGGTTCGGCCAGTTCATCCACCACGTGCCCTATTCCTCTCTCTCCTCTGAAAATCTCCAAATCTTCCGTTCCTTGCTGCGGGTGGATCGTTCGAAGGTTTCTCGCGTGCTTCGGGGATCTTCTTCTCCTCCTCGAGGCCTTCGTTTTCATCCGCACGCTTTCCGTGATGTCTTCTGGTAACTCCTCGTTTTTCAAATCTAGGATGAAACTAGTTTTCGTTTAACCTAGCCGATTTAGGAGGTTGTTGCTTGTTTCCTTTGGTAGAATTGCTACCCTTGGCATGCTCTACACTCCACGTGCACATATCTGTTTTTCGTTAATAGTTCTTGTTCAGACCTGTCAAAATTTCGTGCAGACCGGAAATCTCCGAGTCAGACTCGGAAATCTCCGGACCCCGGAGATCTCCGAGTCAGACCCGGAAATCTCCGGCCTACTCAGAATTAAATCAGCTAAGGACAGATACTGTGTTTGCAAAAACTTCTCTAGTATGTTCCATTTTCATTCTCGGACATGAGTGCTTACCCCATATGCTTTCCATCCTCTCTTTGCTGTGTGTTTGCAGGTTCCAACCCTCGAGGCCGTTTCAAGCAAATCTCTACACGTGGAAAAGGCAAACCAGTTCATTCTCGCCCTCCCAGTGGGTCCTCAAGTGAAGATAGCACACCTGCTGAGTCTGCAGCTCTGCTCAGGAAACCCACTAGGCCTAGCAAGAAGAAGAGGCCCGAGCTCCGTCTTGAACACTTCAACAAAGGCAGTTTTCGCAAGTGGCGAAGTGAGCTCTCCTATAATGTAGAGTCTGATGATCCTAAGTACTTTTGCACTAAGATGGCATGGCTCTACAGGGAAGTTTATCCGAAGTTCTCAATTGACAAGCCCGTCTGCCCCATGAAGTGGATTGACTTTGACAAACTAATGAAGAAGGTTGACTATTTGGTGGTGTTGTCAAGGTAGTTGGACTTCTGGGTCTGGAGCACTTGATGAGGACTCAGTGTAACTACACCGTATCTCTTATCCATCAGTTCTATGCTACTGTGGTGTTTGACTCCTCAGAGGATATTGGGATGACCTGGATGTCTGGCAGGCAGCGCTTGACTTCCTCTTTCCGAGAGTTTGCTCGGATTCTTGGCTGTCCCTTCAGTGGTTTGTCTGTTCCAGCTGGCGCCCGCATGCATGTCCAGGGCATTTCTTACAACAAGCATGTCATGACTGATCTTTATCAGCCTGGAGGAAGGATTGGCTCTCAGAATGGTCTTCTCCCTACTTATGATATTCTGCTTCGCATGTTCCGTTGGACTATTGCTCCCATTGCAGGTAATGCGGACAATATTGCTGGGGCCCTAGTCAACTTGATGGCCAAGGCTCATGCGGCCTATCTTGGTGAATATGAGGTTGAGCAGGAAGTCTACAAAGTGGATGTCATGGATTTCATTTTCCAGGAGATGTCTCTGGCAGTTTTTGAGAGGAAAGTTCCTCCATATGCTCCCTATGTGATGTTACTCATCAAGAGGCTCTACAAGCTTTCTGAGCAAGACGGAGATGATTTTGATGCAGCCTTTGGTACTCAGCCCCACAAGGCAGCCCTGCTTATTCAGAAATCTTCTCACCTTGTTCAACAACAAGCCACCATGCAAGATATCAACGAGGATGAGATTTTTGGTGGTCCTTCTCGGGTTCCCTCCAATCCCAACATCAAGAAAGCTGCCAAGAAGAGTCGCCCATGGGTAGTTCGAGCTATTGAGAAAATCATGAACATGAATTGTTGCATTCACAGTGAGAATCTGAAGCACCCTTTGAAGCCTGTGATTCCTTTCAAGGATTGGAATGCAGATGGACTCACTTTTGATTGGGATGATGCAGTGCCAGAGGACAGCGATCTCGAGTATGATGATGATGCTGAGGAGGACGAGGATGATGATGCCGAGCAGGATTCTGACTCTTGAGTCATGGGACGTTAGTAGAACCTCCTCCCTTTTTGGTATCTTGATGCCAAAGGGGGAGAAGTATCTCTAGGACTCTCGGGATTTGCATGGGTGGGGAGCACTTCCTTCTTTTCATTTTGTTTTTCTTGTGTGCTCCCTATTTTCGTGACTATTTATTTTCTTCATGTGTGTGAGACATGAGTACCGTTAAATTCTCTATTGTAATAACTCTATTGTCTAAGTTTGTTGCTTCTTGTTTGTATTGTGTATTTGTGTGTTTTGAAAAATCTAGGGGGAGTGTTGATCCTAAGGAACGTGCACTTTGTATTCCAAAACCATCCTAAAAATAGTGCACTCACTTAGGGGGAGCTCCGTCTATATTTTGCAAATCCGTTCTCCTTTCGTGTTGTCATCATTCGCCAAAAAGGGGGAGATTGAAAGTGCATTTTATGCACTCCCAGATTTTCGTGACTAATGACAACACAAAAGGTGTTCTAATGTTTGTGATGAAGCTTGCAGGTTCTTTTACAGGTAGTTTGATAAAGAGGAACACTTTCTTGGCCTAAGTTTCATGTCTACTTCACTTGGTCTTTCATCAGGATTTCAATCAGGAGATTTCCGGGGTTCGGAGATTTCCGGTCCCCAGACCGGAGATCTCCGAGCCAATCAATTTTTTCGCTAAGTCTCGGATCAGAATGCGTACTGACTCCAACACAAGCTGAGCCGGAAATGCTCTCGGAGATTTCCGGCGCTCGGAGATTTCCGAGCCCCAGTCCGGAGATCTCCGAGTGACAGGGAAATTCAACCAAGTCCAGAACTCAATTGCGTACTGACTCCAGATCAAGCTGAGCCGGAAATGCTCCCGGAGATTTCTGGAGCTCGGAGATTTCCGAGCCCCGGTCCGGAGATCTCAGAGCGCCAGAGATTTTTCGACCAAGTCAAGAAGCTAAATCAGTACTGATCTAGAGCCAAGTTCTACCGGAATTTCTCCCGGAAATTTCCGGAGTCCGGAGATCTCCGGTCCTCAACCCGGAGATTTCCGGGCTGGCGGCTGTTCAACGGGCCGATTTTGAGAGGGTTATAAATACCCCTCCACCTACCTCCAGCTGACCAAGCTTTCAGATTTTCTCTCTCCTCCATTGGTGATGAAGCTCGTTTCTTCCGGATCTCCCAATCTAGCCACTCAAATCCTTTGATACTTGGGGATCTGATGAAGAAGACACCGATCTACAACTCCACCGAAGCGATTTGATTTTCCCCCTCTATTTCTTGAGTGGCAACGAATCTAGGATTCCTTTGTGGATAGCTAGGTTCATCTTTGTGTGATCTTGATCCTTTGTGGATTTCTTTGTGGATTTGACCTGTTGTGGTCGTTGTGGGAGCCCCCAATTCAGTTGTGGGTGTGTGCCTCACGTGTTTGTACGGGATCTTCTCCGCCCTTAAAGGAGTCCTTAGTTGAAGAGTGGATTCGGACCTTTGTGGTTGAATTCACAGGAGAATAGGGTGAGGCCTTTGTGGCGTTGGGCAAACCTTTGTGGTAGCTCACACCCCTCCAACGAGACGTACACCTTTGTGGTGGAACTCGGGATAAAATCGGTGTCTTCGAGTTCCTATGGTTGTCTTGCTCCACTCTCCTTTACTGCATTCCTTTCTTGCTTAGTTTCCTAGTTGTCTTTCACTTGTATCACCTAGTTGCACATTTAGACAACTTACTTTCCGCTAGCCTAAAAACTGAAAAACATATAAAAATTGGTCACCACCTTTTCACCGCCGTTCACTCCTGGCATTTGTGGCTCTACCTGAATCTATGAGAGTTCAAAGGGACTTTAGGACCATCATATGACAAGACAGATGGAGAATACAGGGTTTAAATTCAGGGATATAAAAAAGGGAGACAACGGTACTCAGTGGACTCATAGCCTGATCCCTAATCCCAAAACCCCAATTTCTCGATCCTAATTTCAAATTTCTGACAATTCTAAACGGTTTCTTGAGAAGCTGGTCTGGAATTCCGAATATATTTAAAGTAATATTTTGGGAATGCAGTTTTGAATCCTGAAAATCCTATGTATCTTTTAAAAAAAGTCCAAAGATCCACGTGAAACGCCAGTCTATTTTAGCACAGCCGAAACCCATCTACGCTATGTCAAGCGAATTCAACACTAGGCCCAGTCTTTTCATCCTAGTGGCCAACAAGCCAGCATCAACCATAGTCCCTCGTGCACACCCCACCCTTCTCGTTCAGCAAGTCGAAGCTCATGTACGACGAGGTCTGAAATTTGGAAAATCCGGGATTTTTCGAACCCTAACCCGAATTTTTTGAATCCTGAATTGTCGGAAATCAATTTTCTCATGTAAAATCGGGAGGCCATTTGTGAATCTTTAAAAAAAATCCCATAGTTTGCTATCTGAAATTTCTAGAAATCCCAAACGCCCACCCTGAGATGAAGTAGATGAATCAAGTAGGTCACCAATGTAAAAACGATGCCTTTTGGTTGGGTGCCTCCATGCGCCTATATAACCTAGCCAAAGGAGGTCCTGCATCTTTTTGTACAGTAAACTTCACTGTAAACCAGATGCTTTAGATAAGATTAATGTTCCATATCACTTCAAAACAAGCGCCAAAATTTATTTAGACAATCTACCATTTTTTAACGGACGCAGCTTAAAACAATATACAATTTAAATGACGTACTTGAGGATGAAAAACACCGTTAAGACATATTTGAAGAAAAGAAAAAGGAACAAACATAGGAGAGAAGAAAATCCAGTGTTGAAATTGCACGGTTAACAATGAAAAACACAGGTGAAAGAATCCATCTAAGAAGTAAAACAAATTGATAAAGAAAAATAACCTGGTTGAGAAGTAAAACACACATGAAATTACACAATTTAAAAGAAAATCACATTTAAAATAATGCACTTGAGAAGGAAACATAGTTGAGAAGGAAAATGCAGTTTTTTATACAGTAGAAAAAAGATTATGATGTCTTTTGGCTTTTGGCCTCACAACTGTACTTGTATATAGTGTATATAGGTAAATACTATATATCTGAGTCCGATGTGAAGCAAATTGTCGGACCTCACCAACACCGTCCATCTCGTTTACATCCATGTCTTGTTTGCAACATCTCCCCATTTAACCACGTGAAGGGGTTCCCTACCTGCAATCCAGAAATTTCTGATGTTACCATTAAGCCTTTCGCCCAAAACGCTACTAATATCATATGCGTTCGTCTCTGTTCAACGTCCCCGGCGAGACGCGACCACCGTCTAGGTCTGGCCAATATTGCTCATACTCGTTATCGCTGCCAAGGAGCGGGGATGGAATGTTCAGGTTGCATGCAAGCGGCGTGGCGGCGCTGTGGGTGGTGGAGTGGATGGGCACGAACGCGCAACTCTGGGCTTCTAACAACTTTTATACTATATATGCATTAAGACATGCAAAGCCTTTACATTTTCTCGAGAAAGAAATAATTCACACGTGCAAACAAACTCTGACTTATAACCCTACCAAATTTTAGTTTTATGTGAGAATTAACACAGCACAAACCGATTAACATCATCGTCATCCCTTATTCCAAAATGACACCCAAATCCTATCCAAACAGGTTGCAGATATGCAAAGTGAAAACTGTCGGCAGACAAACTTATTTTTGGCGATGAACACATCACCATAAATACATTCATCTGCCCCGTTTTTTCTGAGAAAAGCTAGCGACAGGACGCGAATTAATCAACTAAACACGGGCGAGAGTGCCCATCTTTTTGGCGCGAACTAAATGCGATACGTCGCAATTGAGACAAAAGCTAAAACCCCACTACGTGCTCATAGTCAGATTGTCCAGGAACTCTGAAGACGTGGCACGTACAGCAAACACGTTCTTCAAATGGTCGAATTGCGCACCTCTTTTCGGGGTGAAATGATCGATCCTTGAGTTATTAACTTGTTTGTGGCAAGATATTTAGGAGGGTGGTTGTAACCCTATCTCATTAAAGTTTAAACTCCAGGTTTAACGTTGTTATTTCTCGTTTAGTCGGAATATTTTTCAGTGGGAACCAACGATCTCGTCGACAGCGAGACCCATGTAACGACTTCTCAATCTCAAAACATGACCCGCCAACTCAGTTTCGGAGGTGTTTATACGGATAGGGTCTGCATGCGTACGTTAATATGGATAAGTTTATGCGTGTGTATATAAGCGATTGCGTTGTACTATGTTCGATCGATCTTTTTCACGTCTACGTTGAGAACTTGAGATAGGCTCGACTCAATGAGTTTTCCTCAACAACAGCTCAGCTGGTAGTTGAGGCAGCGATTTTCCAGTCGAATAGGTGCAAGTGCTTGTAGAAATTTAGCATGTTCTCAACCGGAAGATCGAGTTGCATAAGAATAGGATTAGAATGCATGTGTCGCTGCCTACGGGAAAGGGTGACCCAGGTCAACCATAACAGGATTCATTCAGTCACTAAATCTGAGTCAATTAATTCAAAACGGAGGATTAACAAACAAACAAGGATATCAACAACAGAATGAGAGCTCCTAGTGTTTTTTTTAACGAAAGGCATTACTCATACCCTGCATTATTAACAGAGCGAAAAGGTCGGGCCCAGCCCGGCCTGAAAAGGTCTCAGCCTGGCCGGACCTAGAAACATGGAAAATACCCTTTTTGGTTTACAAGTATTTCTGGGATTAAAATACTTTTTTATATAAAATACTAAGACTAGTGTTTTTGGGGCCTTCTACGAGCTTCAGATGGAAAACCAAGACCCAAGTCTGGCCCAAACACCAGGATCCGATCCGCTTCAGGCCCCTCTGGTCGGTCAGGCCATGTCCCGTTATATATGTTCTTCCAGGATTTGGTGCACACTGACTTAATACTGAAGGTACAAACCTTAGGACCAAGCAAAACAATTGTTGTCGACCACCATTTCAACTGAGTAATGTTCAATTTTTCAAGATCTCCATCAATTGAGTATGCAAACTCACTCAAATAAACCCCCTATCATTTATATGAAGACCATAGTAAATCACATGTTTAACTAGTTAACACATGTTTCTGGCTAAAAAGAAAATTTCTCATCGAGTACTAAGTACCAACGGAATGAGTATCACATCCATTATCTAAAGTAGTGTCACGTCCTGAGAGACTGTTAACATGCAAGTAGAGTTTTCAGAGTCTACGAAAAAAATATTTTTCTTAGAGCAAGTCTAATAGTTCTCTTAAAATGTCTCTCCTATATGTCTATGTAGGGGACTGTCCCTAAAATAATCTACCCTAAAACATGTTTAAATCCAACAGTTCACCTAAAATGTCTCCCTTATATGTCTATGTAGGGGATTGTCCCTAAAATAATCTCCCTTAAAACATGTTCAACTCCAGCAGTTCCCCTAGAACATCTCCCCTATTAAAAAAAATTATCTATTTTTTAATATTTTAAGAATATTGTATAACTAACATGTAAAATCCAACGGCTAACTCCGTAACTGCTAACTTGTAATGTCAAAAACTTGTCCATTACCAAAATCTGAAAGATAAACAAAAAACTCACGAATATCGGCATATTGCAGTGTAAAAAAGCTCACTAATATCGGGATAGGGGAGTCTTCCACCTCCCCTACTTGTAGGGGAGACGAGCGAGCAGAACCGGGAGCCCATATAAATTGGGGGAGCGTTGAGAGAACTGCTGGGCGGTTATTTTTTAGCTTTTTCCCCTAAAAACGTATAGGGGAGGGTTTGAGTAAACTGCTGGACTTGCTCTTAGATCCTTTGAAAGTTCTCGTCGAGTAATAAGTACCAATACAATGAGTGTCACATCCATTTCGTATAATGGGAAATAGTATGTATGTAGTGTAAGGATGTGCCTCCTTTCGGAGCGTACTGGGGTAACCCTACGAAATGTCCGGGCAGCAGCGTTGTCATCGTCACTTTCCTTCTTGGGGTGATGTTTGTACACAGCGATTCATAGTGCCAAGATCATGGTAGGAATACGTCGAAGAGGACGCAGCGGTTACCGGGTCATTTTTGTTTTCGTTGATCCGTCGATGTCGACTTTGTTTTCTCGTGTTTTTTCTCTTCCTTTTCTTTTCGACCGGACTGTGTTGTTTTCCCCAGCATTGGACTCTATTCTAAATTGTATCGGTTCGGTTGCTATATTTATATAGCGGGACGTCTTTTTTTTTGCTATGAAACACAATCAAAACCAAATGATGGGTTTCTCGGTGAACCGTACAGCCCAGCCCATCTTCTCCACTCCAGTCCACCGTGCTCTTTCTTTAATATATGGGCTTACAAGCAGAGTTGGAACCCAAGTGTTGGTAGTAGCCCCTACGTGAACACCAAACTCTAGCATGGTGTATATTATTTGTCATTTGGACATCTCTTTTATGATTTATTAGCGTTTTAAGTTTAAAACATGAAAAGATCTTTAATGAGAAACCAATTATCCAAATGACAAATAAATTCATAGAACTCATATCAGACCATATATGACTTGCTGGAATTTTTTCGATTTTTTCTAAAATATTTAAATTTTGAGTTCATTTTTTTGGACAATCTCATCCATTGCATGATGGATATAAGAAAGCTTGTTACGCCATGATGGATATGCTTGTTACGGCGTGACAAGCCATAGGCAAGCCAACGAATCTCAGTCCGTGTACTACTGTCTCGGTTAGAATAGGACGACAGGAAAATCTGGATCTCAGTGTTACATGGAGAGAGGTGACTAACTCAGATGCTCCGTTCTTAATCAAAGACAGTACAAGCACTGCATTTCTGTCTCTACACTCTACACCAACCCACTTCCTATAAGAAAACCACTCTTCATCTCCTCTTTGCCATATTTTTGTTGCCAATATCTTGATTTAGAAAAGGACTACCCGCTGATACCAGCATGGCACCATGGATTCATATGTAGAAAAACTGCAGCACTACATACGTACTACTATTCCCCATTGCTCCTCTGAAAACTCCACTTGCATGTTAGCAGAGGCTGTCAGGAGCTCAGATCATCCACCACCTTCCCTTGGGGCCAGACCGACAAATCTAACCCTCGCTAGAGCAAAACAGGCCACTGGTCCCGGGCCGTGAGGGCTTTTTGTCCTGTTCACGCGCTCGGAACAGCGTGTTCGGGACAAATGGCCTCCCCTATTTGTCCCGGGCACGCCACGGCCCGGGACCAATAGGGGGGCCACGTGGCCAATCAAGGCAGCCTCTGCCTGCGACTCATTTGTCCCGGTTCGTAATACGAACCGGGACAGTATATATGTTTTTTTTTTCTTTTATTTTGTTTCCTGTTTTCTATTTTTGTTTCTGTTTTCTATTTATGTTACTGATTCTTTTGTATTTGTGTTTTTTCATTTATGTTTCATTTCAAACAAGATCGAGTTGCATATTATACGTTACTATGTAATATATATCATGACTACGCGATTTTTTCCTCGGGATATAGTCATGAATACTACTACTACACGAGTTCTCCCAAACAAATATTTACAACCGGAAGATCATGTCTGTACCGGGGACACGGCTAAGTACAAATATTTTTTACATGACAGAGAAGCATTAGACCCTATTTTTTCCTCGGGATGGTCTTTTTTGGCGGCCGGATTATACTGCATTTTGCGCCTGGCTTTATGACATAGTCAAGCAGAAAGCCCGCAATTTCCTCCGCGATTGGTAGTAGGCGGTCTTTTGCATCAAGCCTGTTCCGGATCGTCTCAAACTAAAAAGGAGAGATCAACACCAATATATCAACCATTATGAAAATAATTCAATTTGAGAAGTGAACAAGTTTGAATGAATTGGTAACGTACCCTATTCCAGTCTACACCCTCATTGAAGTGAATTCGAATGAACTCGCAGACATAGAATCCACACAAATTGGTGCCTTGTTGTTGCTTCGCGCACTTTATGATAGAATAAGATAAGAAATTAATAAAAAATAATCAAAAATATTGAAAAAATGATATTGTGAGACTGAAATTAAGAATATGCGTATGTGGAACCTAGCTAGTATACGTCTTTACCTCTCGCCATTTAAAAGTGAGGTTCTTAGCTATACCGACATCCTTGTGGAAACCGGTGAACTTGTCCCAAACCCTGAAGTTTACGGTATGAAAAATTAGTAAAGAAGTTAACTAATTACTATATATTATTAGAAAAGACGAGGTCGATTGTGATAATGCACGAAATTACCTCTGGAGCATCTGTTTCGTGTCGTCGAACTTTTCTTCAGGTTTCGATAATGGGTCCAAGACATCAACGATTGCCTTTTCAACATCAATCTCAAATAATACCCAGTGAAATCTGCCATATGTTTATATTTGTTAATAACTAAATCATCAATTACATATACTTAATTAACATCGAGTATGTATAAGAAAGTAAACAACTCACTCGAAGTTGAACGGGAAAATTATGGTGCTTTTGTAATGTTGCGCCATCAAATAAGTAAGCAAAAGCTCCTCCGTTTGATCTGGGTAATGTAACAAACCATGATGATGAACTCGATTAGGGTCAATGAATCCAATCTTGTGATTGAGTCCCAGCTTTCGAGATTGTATAATTTTCAGCCTGCATAATAGAGTACAAAAGTAATATAGTGATAAGGATAATTACAAGCAATGAAAAATAAGTAGAGCTAGAGAATTACTGACATATATATATAATTTAATTACTTACATGCAAAAGGCACTGATGATAGTACATCATCGACCGGGTTCCGGTTGTAAGGCGCCAATATGAGTGGAGGGGCCGATTGTCCCGTCTGCATTCCGAGCTGTGGAACATCTCTCTTCTGGGTGGCAGCAGATTTTTGTTCTTCCCGCACTCTCTTAGATGTACGCACCAGAACGCGTGTGTAGTCATCGTCCATATTTAGTTCATATTGCGACGGATGCGTAATAAATTCTATGGCCCACCGTATCGCGTCCGGAGAATAAACCGGAACAGGCAAAGACATCTTTTTTGCCTTCTTTCTCTGGGAAGTCTGGATCTCCTCGACCCATGTATCGACATCTTTGCGAGAGTTCACAAAGCGAGACTTCCCGGCCGTTTCGCTTTTCTGAGTACTAGTCGATGCAGCGGTGCACTTCCGCTTCTTTTGCGGAGGCGATGGAGTCCGTTGACGCGGCGGAGTACGCTCACGCGGCGGAGTACGCTCACGCGACGGCGGAGATGGACTAGCGCCTTGGTTGTCGTTGTGGGGGGTGTCTGGACTAGCGCATTGGTTGTCGTTGTTGTAGTTATGTGGACTGGCTTGTGGACTGGGAGGGCGATTTAGCTATATGTGTGGGAACACGATGTATTCTTTTTTCCATAAGCAGGTACTCTTGAGGGCAAATCTCAACTCAACCTCGTCTTCATCCGTAGGGAAGTCCAGCTTAATTCCCTCATATGTCTTGATAACCTCATCAACCCCGACAACAGCATAGCCATCTGGAATAGGGCGACAATGGTAAGTTCCATTTGGGCTAGGCGGTAGGGCAAAGCCGTGCGCCACCTTCACGGTTATGTTCAAGCATGGCACATGTAGGTCGCAAAGTTCCCGCTGCACGATATTATCCACGGGGTGACGAGGACCCGGCATATCATTGTGGCGATCGAGCTCCGTCGAAGCTACGCTGCTTCTCCGCATTGATTTTGGATCAGGAGAAGGATTTTCGGGCGTCTCAGATTCGCAGGGCATCCGTCGAGTCTGCGCTGCCTTCAGCTCTGCTATCTCCTTCTCATGATGTAGTAATTTATTTTCCATCCACTGGGCCCGGTCGGCAATCTCTTTCTTCTTTCTCGATCGGCTTCTATAAGTGCCAACATCTTTGGGAAACCCAAGTATCCACGGTACAGAGCCGACGGTTCCTCTTGTTCGTCCACTGTGTTCAGGATTCTTAAGGGCTCGCGATAGCTCGTCCTTCTCTCTGTTAGGGTGGAACCTGCCTTCCGTGACCTCCTTCCATACCTCTCTGAGAGCTTTAATAGGGTCAGGTCCATGCTCCTTGGTACAAAGACAGTCACCTGTTTCAGGGTCTAACTTTTCACCATGCCCATAGAACCAAGCCTTAAGCCGGTCTGGCCAGTCAAATGTCTCGATTTGTATACCTTTAGCCAAAAAATCTTCCTCCATTTTCAGAAACTTAGGCAGGGCCGTCAGGTAGCCACCTGACCCCATGTTATGGTGATATATCTTTTTGTCTGCATTTTTCTTATTTCTCTCTGACATGGCCTTAGCGGCTTCCGATTGCTTGTACGCCTTAAATTCGGGCCACTCATCTTTTATCTTTTCATAGACTTCGACAAATTCTGGAGTTTTACCTTCTTTTATGAACTTGTTAAGCCTTTTCTTCCAGATGCGGAACAATTCACCCATCTCAATATAAGTCCAGGCCTTGCATCGATTCTCTATAACCGGCTCCTCTACATCCTCCTCTTCCGGTAAAGTGAAATTCTGCATGAGCTCGTCCCAGAGGAGTTGTTTGTCTGCATTCGAGACATAAATAACCCCCTCTTTTGGCACCTTTGGCTTATACCATTCTTGAGCCCTGATGGACAGTTTGTCCCGAACGATGACTCCGCACTGAGCTACAAATTTCCTTGCGTGGTTAGCGGGAGCAATTGGTTTTCCTTTTTCATTGATCTCCTCGATGTGGTACTTATGTTTCCCTTGGAGCTTTTTGGTCCCGGTCCGTGGCCCGCCTCGTTTCACCGCTGCTTTTTTGCTTGGTCCCGGTTCATGCCCCGCCGACGGCTAAAAACAAGAAAAAGTGATAGTTAATATATGTATACACACAAATCTTTTCAACGGAGACAAAAACCTGAGGGCATATATCTACCTCGGCGGTCGACTTTCCAACAGTAGAGTCGGTGAACTGTCGGTGAGCTGAACTGTCGGTGACGTCTATTCCGTCACCGGACTCGTTCAGAAATTGCCCGGTGAAATCGTCTACGTGTTCCTCTTCTTGTTCATGGTTTCTGTCGGGGTCCAATTCATCACCTTCGCGAATGATGCCGAACATGTCCTCTTCTTGTTGAAGATTTCTACGGGTGTCCATAGTTTCTGCAAGAGATTTAAATCCATTTAAATAATTTTAATAACTCAACATCTAAATAACTTTACCGATATGTCATACAACTAAATCTAACTCAACATCTTTTATCATTTATTTGTACAAACACATTTCAATTTCAACCTGAAGCAAAGTTATTTGAATAGTACAAATACATTAAGACATTTCAATTTTACAAACACATTTCAATCATATCGAGTATCTCATTTCTATTTACATTTCTCTTTTGAAGTCTCTCGAACTTTACTAGGGCTCCGAGAGGGCAGCGGCTACGACGCGGTGACAAATCCGAGTACCTGCACGCAAAATCCAAGTAAGAAAAAATAGATATGAATCCAGTTGACATGAATTAATATGAACATTTTTATGATACAACATTATAGATTATATTTTTCTGAACATTTTGATATAAAGTTTGCATTTGTATAAGTTTTTCTGAACATCAATCTATTGATTCACTGCGACGAACTCCGGCGGTCACCGGCGACGAACTCCGGCGGAAACCCTAACAATGGCGGAAACCCTAACAATGGCCAAACTCCGCCGGAAACCCTAATTTGCATACACAGGTTTTTGCACATTACACATTACACATTACAACAATTTTTTGCATTTGCACATTACACATTACAATAATTCAACACATTACACTAGTTCAACAAAATAATATCACATTTGCATTTGCAACGATATTCCCACAATTATTTTGTTTATTCAAACTTATTCAAACACACAAAATAATGACACAACAACATGTATTTTATTTTTATGAACATTTTGATAAAAAGTTTGTATTCACAGTAGAGGAGGTGAACCGAATCCACAGTAGAATCGACATTTATGATAACATTTTGATAAAAATAATGACACAAAAGCTTCTGAAAATGATGACGTCATGCTGACGTCATCAATGGTGAACCGAATCCACAGTAGAGGAGGTGACGCACGCGGTGGCGGCGGATTGCGGCACGGTGGCGTCGTGAGGGAGGGAGGAGGACTCACCCTCGGCAATGGCTCAGCGGAGCTCTGGTAAGGGCGAGGAAGAACGGCGGGACGGCGAGGGCGGCAGCTCCGGTCTCCGGACTCACCCGTGGAAGGACGGAGGCGCTGGGACGGCGAGGGCGCAGCAGTGCGCAGCGGCGTCGGGATGGTCGGAGGCGCGGGGAGGAATGGCCGGAGGCGCGGGGACGGCGAGGAAGGAGGCGGCGGCGCTCGAGGGGAATTTTGGTAGCCTGACGGCGTCGTACTGATTTGGCTCCGGGTTGAGCCACCACCCGTGGCTAAGTGTTGCTTATATAGCAACACTCAACTGTCCCGGGTGGTGGCTCAGCCCGGGACAGATAGCACTCAACTGTCCCGGGACGTGGCTCAGCCCGGGACAGATAGCACCCCATCTGTCCCGGGTGGTGGCACCACCCGGGATAGATGGGGTTTTTCCTTTTTCTTTTTCTTTTTCTTTTTCTTCTCTTTTCTTTTTTTGTTTTCTGTTTTAAATAAATTTGGAATTTGAAAAAACTTTCAATATGAAAAGTGTTTGAATTTGACTAACTAATACAAAAACATTTTCTCTTTTCTATAACCATTATTTTAATTAGTTTAAAACTATTTTGAATGTGAATTTGTATAACTTTTGTAAACTTTGGAATTTGAAAAAACTTTCAATATGAAAAGTGTTTGAATTTGACTAATAACTAATACAAAAACATTTTCTCTTTTCTATAACCATTATTTAAATTAGTTTAAAACTATTTTGAATGTGAATTTGTATAACTTTTGCAAACTTTAACTTCCAAACCGGGACTAAAGAAGCACACGGATCGTGTGTTTCTTTCAAGCACTTGTAAGCCGTTTGATCAGGTGTGTGTTTCTTTTGATTGCTTCTGAGCTGTTCGATTAACGCTTTCAGTTTCAAACCGGGACTAAAGAAGCACACAGATCGTGTGTTTCTTTGAAACACTTGTTAGCCGTTGGATCAGGGGTGTGCTTCTTTTGAGCACTTGAGAGCTGTTGGATCAACACTATCAGTACCACTGGTTGAGCCCGTGACCCTATATATAGCCCCCTCTCAGACGAGGCGAGCACTCAGTGTTTCCTCCTTCTAGTGCCTAGCCGGGTGGTGTGTGGTATACAAATCACTCGGATTCCCTACATCCGCCCCACGGTGCATTTGATATGCAGGCACTCAGGAGCCACCGTGGGGCTGTATGCAGGTAAAATCGTGTGTTTTGTTCTATCAAAAGAATAGTTCAATTCATCTACTGAGAAATATATACAAATTACTCGGATTCCCTGCATACGCCCCACGGTGCATTTGATATGCAGGCACTCATCAAGAGCCACCGTGGGGCTGTATGCAGGTGAAATCGTGTGTTTTGTTCTATCAACGCCGACGAATCCATTTGATATGCAGGTAAAAATGGAGCATCTTCTTCATATCAAAAGTTTAATATATTAATTATTACCTATCGCACCAACATCTCCATCACACAACACCGCCAGTTCTTCTGCGTCGGAACCATGTAGCATCTTCTTCAATCAACTTGATGATTGGGTCAATGTTCACTACGAAAGGCGGAATTTCATCAAAATTATTATAATCATCTGACATGTCTGTCTTGTCCTCCACTCCCACGATGTTTCTTTTTCCTGAAAGAACTATGTGACGCCTAGGCTCCTCCACTCCCAGGATGTTTCTTTTTTTGGGTCTGCTAGACATGTCTTTCACATAGAAAACCTGAGCCACATCATTGGCTAGCACGAATGGTTCGTCTCTGTACGCAAGATTGTTTAGATCCACTGTTGTCATTCCGTACATCTTGTCTACCTCAACCCCGCCTTTCACCATAGTCAAGTTCCCATATCTCCTCTATGCAACCATAATATGTGTTCTTCTGCCCATTGTTGTTTGTTGCATCAATGCGAACACCACTGTTTTGGTTCGTGCTCTTTTTATCTTGGACACTCGTGTAAAATGTATTTCCATTTATCTCGTACCCTTGGAAAGTACATATAGTTGTAGATGGTGCCCTGGCCAACAAGTGTAACTCTTCATCAACCTTGTCTTTATTTTCAAGATGTGCTCGCAACCAACCGCCGAACGTGGCCATGTGTGTACGTACAATCACGTTGTCAGACTTCCCCGCGTGTAGAGAGCGTACAAAATTCTTGTGTTCATCGATATACAGGGCCACCAAGGTAGAACTTTGTAGAACTGTATAGTGTGCTTCAGTGAAAGAATGTCCATCCATACAAATTTTTGTTTTCTTTCCTAGTGTGCCTTTTCCACTAAGTCTACCCTCATGTCGTGATTGTGGAACACCTATCGGCTTAAGGTCATGAATAAAGTCAACACAGAACTCAATGACCTCCTCGTTACCGTAGCCGTTGGAGATGCTTCCTTCTGGCCTAGCACGGTTATGCACATATTTCTTTAAGACTGCCATGAACCTCTCAAATGGGAACATATTGTGCAGAAATGCAGGACCGAGAACTTGAATCTCTTCGACTAGGTGAACCAGGAGATGCGTCATAACATCGAAGAAGGATGGAGGGAACACCAACTCAAAACTGACAAGACACTGGACCACATCATTTTGCAACCCTGGTAGAATCGCCGGATCGATTACCTTTTGAGATATTGCATTGAGGAATGCACAAAGCTTCACAATGGGTACTCGAACATTTTCTGGTAATAGCCCCCTCAGTGCAATCGGAAGCAATTGCGTCATAATCACGTGGCAATCATGAGACTTTAGGTTCTGAAATTTTTGGAGTCTCACATTTACTATCCTCTTTATATTCGACGAGAACCCAGCCGTGACCTTGATACTGGTCAGGCATTCAAAGAATATTACTTTCCCTTGTTTGGTAAGAGCGTAGCTGGCAAGACCTTCGTAGTGTTCGGGACTTAGGCCGTCTCGTTCTTTCACACGTTTCTGGTCCTCCCGTGCTTCCTCTGTATCTTTTTTCTTCCCGTACACGCCCAAGTAGCCTAGCAGGTTCACACAAACATTCTTCGTCACGTGCATCACGTCGATAGCAGATCTAACCTCTAGGAGCTTCCAATATGGTAGCTCCCAAAATATAGATTTTTTCTTCCACATGGGTGCGTGCCCGTTAGCGTCTTTCGGAACCTGTTGTCCTCCAGGACCCTTTCCAAAGATTACTTTTAGATCCTTGACCATATCAAATATTTCTTCACCAGTACGGTTGAGAGGCCTCCTACTGTGATCAGCCTCACCTTTAAAATGCTTGCCTTTCTTCCTTGCAGTATGCCTGATCGGAAGAAAGCGACGATGCCCCAGATACACACACTTCTTGCATTTATCCAAATATAAACATTCAGTCTCACCCAAACAGTGTGTGCATGCATTGTACCCCTTGGTCGACTGCCCTGAGAGGTTAGCAAGAGCAGGCCAATCGTTAATTGTTACAAAAAGCAGAGCTCGTAGGTCAAATTCCTCATGTTTGTGCTCATCCCACACCCGTACACCTTCTTCCCGCCACAACTGTAAAAGTTCTTCAAATAATGGCCTGAGGTACACATCAAGGTCGTCGCCGGGTTGCTTCGGGCCTTGGATGAGCAATGGCATCATAATGAACTTTTGCTTCATGCACAACCAAGGAGGAAGGTTATAAATACATAAAGTCACAGGCCATGTGCTATGACTGCTGCTCTGCTCCCCAAACGGATTGAAACCGTCTGTACTTGGACCAAACCTTAAGTTCCTTGCGTCATCTTCAAATTCCGGGAACTCTCTCTCAATTTTTCTCCACTGCGACCCATCAGCGGGGTGTCTACACATCGCATCTTTCTTACGGTCCTCTTTGTGCCATCGCAACAACTTGGCATGCTCTTTATTCGCGAACAGGCGTTTCAACCGTGGTATTATAGGAGCATACCACATCACCTTGGCAGGAACCCTCTTCCGGGGACGCTCACCCTCAACTTCACCAGGGTCATCTCGTCTGATCTTATACCGCAATGCAGTGCATACTGGACATGCATCCAAATTCTCATACTCACCGCGGTAGAGGATGCAGTCATTAGGGCAGGCATGTATCTTATGCACGTCTAATCCTAGAGGGCACACAACCTTCTTTGCTTCGTACGTGCTGTCGGGCAACTCGTTGACCTTTGGAAGCATCTTCCTAATTATCTGCAGCAACTTTTCAAATCCCTTGTCAGTCACACCACACTCTGCCTTCCACTGCAGTAATTCCAGTGTGGTACCCAGCTTTTTCTGACCATCTTCGCAACTTGGAT
Source organism: Poa annua (assembly GCA_026929855.1). Lineage (NCBI taxonomy): Eukaryota > Viridiplantae > Streptophyta > Magnoliopsida > Poales > Poaceae > Poa > Poa annua. The sequence continues at coordinate 35,883,697 of CM049426.1, forward strand.
ACAACAATTTCTTGTGATCCTCTAACATCTGGTCGAACTTCAACCTCTCCTTTTCAGTTCCGCACTCTCTCTTTGCATCAGCAATGGCCCTACCAAGATCGTCAGTGGGCTCATCTGGTGCCTCTTCAGCTTCAGCTTCCCCCGTTGCAGAATCTCCGTACTCCGAGAACATAGGATAGTTGTCATCTTCTTCCTCTTCTTCATTGTCTTCCATCATAACACCTTTTTCTCCGTGCTTCGTCCAACAATTATAGCTGGGCATGAAACCTTGCCGAATAAGATGACTTTGAAGGGTTCTCACGTTTGGGTGATCTGTCTTATTCTGACAGTTGACACATGGACAACACATGAAACCATTCGTACTGTGGGCCTGGGCTTTCTCTAGAAATTTCTCAAACCTGTCATGTACTCGGCAGTGCGTCGGTCACCATACATCCATTGTCGGTCCATCTGAATTATATAATGAACTACATCAATAACCATTACAGAACATCGATAAATAAACACTGAACATGCACGGTATCAATTAATTACAAATGAAATGAGAGAAAAATTAACCTTGATCGAAAAGAAGAATAAACTTCTTTAAGTGTACATCAAATCAATTCGTGAACTCTCTCGGGCATTTCATCAAACACCTTGCATGCATACAAAAAAACAGACTAGCACACACCCCCTCCTTCCATTTCAAAAAAAAATGCCTCCAATGGTTTTGGGAGGGGGCTGCTGATGATCAGTATATATAGGCACCCCCCCCCCCATTTGTCCCGGTTTCAGTCACAAACCGGGACAAAAAGGAGGCCATTTGTCCCGGTTTGAGACTGAAACCGGGACAGATGGAGGTTTTTTCATTTTTTTTTTCTTTTTCTGTTTTCTGTTTTAAATAACTTTTGCAAACTTTGGATTTTGGAAAAACTATGAATATGAAAAATGTTTGAATTTGACTAACTAATACAAAACCATTTTCTGTTCTCTGTTTTAAATAACTTTTGCAAACTTTGGAATTTGAAAACACTTTTGTAAACTTTAGATATATTTCGGTCAATACAAGAGAACACGCGCACACAGAATATTTGACAAACGGAATACATAGATAGTCTACTCATCAACGACATTAAGATGATCATTTTCCGTATTATAGCCGCGTAGACTATCCCACTTCCGTGTAATCTCGAAGCCAAGGCGAGCGTTTAAAGCAGCATATACGACTTGATCGTAGCTCAATGGAACGTTGTCCCATCCGAAAATTAGGTATTTTTGTAACGTGTCTTCCTTGTCGTCGTCCGTGTACTTTCTCTTCTTGTATTTCTTCTTCTTCTCAAGATTTGTCCCAATGACCGCATTAGAGAGAGCATATAGACTAGGAGTAAAATTGCCGGTAGGGTTTCGGCGATCCCTCTGCAGGTCGACCGCGGACCGAATAATAATTCCGTAGTAGGCTAGCATCTTCATGTCATTATGGATTGCCACGCCGTAGAATTTGATTGTCTCGTCACCTAAGAAATCCACGAGGACCTGTGGCACCCGATCAGCTTTGCAAATTTGGAAGACAAGAGTCTCGGTCGCCACCGAGAGTTGAAGGACGGCGGCGCGCTGCGGAGTATCCTTCCGTCGAGAGTCGGTGAACTCGCAATCGAGTCCAACGGCTTTGATCGGAGCGGCGTCGAGGAAGTTGTTCTTCACGTCGCTGATCCACTTCTCCACGCGCCATGCACGAAGGGTGACCCACACCTTGAACCGCATGCCTTCCTTCTCGTAGCCGTAAAACTCATCGGACCGAGGCACGAGTGGCTCCATATGGACGGAGAAAAGAGAGGAGAGATGGCCGGAGAAATGGTGTGTGGAGGAGTGGTGGAGAAATGGTACTGTGCAGTGCATTTTATAGCGCCGGAGAGGAAGATGAATCGCCGGCGGAGGGCAGAGGAATCGTCGGAGGGCAGAGGAATCGCCGGCGGCGCCGTGTATTTCCGCTCGTCTTCCGTGCGCGTCGAAAAAACGCGGCGGTGGCTCGTGCGCGTAACTGAAACTCGAACCGGGACAAATGGGTGTCGCCTGTGGGTGCTACCTCATTTGTCCCGGTTCCATCCACGAACCGGGACAAATGAGTGTCGCCTGAACTGCTCGGCGCGTTTTATGCCCCATATGTCCCGGTTTGCAGTACGACCGGGACAAATGCGGTTTTGGAGTTTGATCCTTTAGCCTGTTTTCTACTAGTGCCTGGGACTAAAGTTTAAGCAAAAATGAACTGCTTTTATATCTTTAGTCCAATCTAACCTATTTCTCTACCGCTCAACATATTGGCGTGTGAGTTGCATAGAGTACCGTCAGACTGCATGGCGGTACCGTCCCGAAACACTATGTAAACTAGGATTGCGTTCAAATGCGCACAGGATTTATTGCGTAATGTAGTGGTTTGCTAGCTCGCCCTCAGACTTGAAGTTCGGCAGTTCAAATCCGCCAACGATCCCATTTTTTTTCCTTTTCCTGACTTAATTGTTTTATAGCCAGAGCTCACTAAAGTCTGTAAAAGTACAAAAATATTTAAAGGACTTGAAATATATTTTCCGTGTGTATTATCCTTTTTTTCTAGCTCCACAATTTTGTGATTTTTGTAGAATTTGGCATATTTGAATTTTGATATTAGTTGCCAAGTTTCTAACTATCACTACACGCTGCCGCCCATCCGCTCGCACAACGCTGCCTCCCCCGCACGCACTCCTCGAGCGCCCGCCGCAGCTCCACGGCACAGGAGTGCTTGTGGTCGCCGACGGGGAGCGGCTCGAAGAGAGGTACTGCACGGACGGCGGCTCCTACTTAAAACAATACAAATTGGTTAAACATCGGGAATCGGAATGGTTCTGCGTGATGAAGATGGTAAACAATTTTTACTACCCGTGGCCCTTAGTTGGTTATGGCTCACCACCTGAAGCTGAGTTGTATCCTTGAACTGAAGGTTTACAATTGACTCGTATAGTCCGCTTTCGATAATTACTCAAACCTCTCCAATTATTGAAGCCAAATATCATGATGACGTCTTTGCTCAAAAAACATGTTATGAAATAGTATTATGGCTACTCAAAACCTTACAATGATGTTTGATGTTCATAAGAATTATAAAATTACATGTTTGAAGCACTATAATATTTATGCATCCGTTGCAACGCACATGTAGTTACCTAGCATATATATACATGTAAAAGAATTAAGTCCTTTTAGCATTTTTGTACTTTTAGAGCCTTTAGTGAGCTCAGGCTATTTTTTAGATGCTTTGGTGATCTCAGGCTATTTTTTAGAGACTTTGGTGAGCTCGGGTTACAAAACGATGGACTCGGGATAAGAGAAAAATATATATACGCATAAAAATATGTTTTAAACTCTTGCTAATTTAGTTACATTTTTATAGGCTTTAGTGAGATTGGGTTGTAAACAATGAAATCAATATAATGCAAAAAAAACATGTAAATGCTTAAGTGAGCTCAGGCTATTGTTTAGAAGGTTTAGTGAGCTCGGGCTACAAAATGATGAACTCGGGATAAGAGAAAATTTTATATATATACATAAAAATAGATTTTAAACTTTTTTAAATATTTTTTTTATTTTGATAGGCCTTAGTGAGATCGGGTTGTAAACACACTAGTGGAAAAAGGGGCACTAGTCCCGGTTCCAGACAGGCTCTAGTCCCGGTGTAGCAACCGGAACTGTCAGGCCGGGACTAGAGCCCCCTGACCCTTTGGTCTCGGTTTAACACGAACCGGGACCGGAGCCCCCTCAATGAGCGCAGCGCACGTGGCCGCGGCAGGGCGTGCGGGGGGCGAACCCTTTAGTCCCGGTTCGTAACACGAACCGGGACTAGGGTTTTTATGTTTTTTACATTTCAGGGTTTTGCTTTTTTCATTTCAGGGTTTACTTTTTTTTCTTTCTATCGGTTTTCTGGGTAGGGGTTTCGGATGGTACCACGTCGATGCGTGACGGTAGGGGGTTTCGGATGGTACCACGTCGATACTATAGTCGATGTGTGATGGTAGGGGGTTTCGGATGGTACCATGTCGATGCGTCGGGGGTAGGGGTTTCGGATGCTACAGCTTCGATGGGCGAAAAACACGTATAAATTATTATACGAACCTAGATGAAGTTGCATCATGCATATATACAATTACATGAAGATCATGTGTGTTGATAACACATACACATTTAAGTACGCGTGGTACATGAATATCACGTTTCCCGGTTCCAGAGACTTAGAAATATTTTGTTACATGGAGATCACTATATATTACATGTCCGCACTAGTCAAAATGGTGGTACTCTCCGGTCTCCGGTATGACATCGGTGAGGTAAAATCCCGTCAACTCCTCTGCAATTACCCTGAAGCGGGTCTTTATTGGTAACTCGTTGCGCTTTCTGGCCAACTGTAAAAAAATGATATCACAATGAATACATGAGATATGAAATGAATAAAACTCGTCACGATTGATGATACAAAAATAATGTTGTGACTAGAGCTTTACGTACTTCGATACTTCTTTTGCTCTTCAAACTCTCGTTGACCACAGTGTGCATGTACTCGCAAACGAAGAATCCACATAGATCAGTCCCTATTGGCTGTTTAAGGCAAGTCTATAGAAGAATAAAATTTAATCAAATAATAATAAAGTATGATAATGGTGCATGGGACTAGTTATAGTACTACTTACATCGTTAGTACGCCAGCGCAGTTTCTCTGGCCATCCACTGTTCGGATGTTCCGCGAGGAACATTTTCCAAACGCTGCATGACAAGAAAATGAATGAATGAGTCATAAATTCCTTGATATTAGGAAATGAACGAAAGAGGCGATAAGAAAATAAAGTACCTTGCCACCAAATCAAAACAGGTCTTGTATTGTTTAGGGCATCTTCTTAACGAGTCAAGGACAACAATTTCTCCTTTACGCAAGTCAATAATGATAAGAATGTAGTGGAAGCTGCGCACGTTTATAAATAGTCATGCATAACTAATCAATTAAACTTAACATCGGGTGAGAAAAATAGAATGTGTAATAAGCAGTAACACTCACTTGAAGTTGTAAGGCCATAATATATATTTTTTGTAAGCTTGTCGCTTGAAAAACATTAGCAAATTCCCCGGTGTATCCTTGTTAAGTATTGGATCAATTATGTTATCTTCATGCATTATAGAGGGGTCAATGAACCCAATGTGGTTGATTTTCTTCTTCTTGCATTCGAGCATCTTCATTCTGCGTAATAAAGCACATAAAATATTATAGAGAGGATTATCACAGACAATGAACGAGTAGAGCTAATTAAAACATTAAATTACAGGAATAGATGACTTACAGACAATAGGAACTTATGATGTTTTTGTCGAGGGCCCGGAGATTGTATAACTGAAAGATTTCGGCGAAGTAAAGGACAACGGAGTATTCTTGGAAATAATGCTCTTCCTTAACTGCCATCATGAGAGCGTCTTTATTCGTCTCCTTTACGGTATCCTTGTACCAGGCTTGACATTGACGCATTCTTGTGGGTAAGTCGCCGTCAACAAAATTCTCCCCGTGAACATAAGTACGAAAAACATCCGCGAAGGGGATATCATCTCCCGAATATACCAGCTCCCGCACATTGATGTTTTTGAGAACTCTGTCATCAAGCACCTTGAGCGGGGGGGGCGACTGTGCGTCTTGTTCTCCGAGTTGGGCAACTTGTTTCCCTTTTTTCGAGCGATCATCCATCTCTTCGTCATATGACTTACCAATGTTGCGATCATAGTCTGTTGGCGGCGATGGTGGGGGGTTGTATAGGGCATCGATGCAACGGTCAGTTTTTTCCTGAGGAATTCCGGCAGTAAATTTTGCAGGAGGCAATTGTTTCGCTAACGCTTTCTGTTTCACGCCAGCAAGCCAGGCATCCGTATGTTCTTTGCATGCGATATCGTTTTCCTCGACGGTTCTCTCCCAAGGTAACTTTGGAGTAGGCGGCAGTGTTTTCTGCTTTCTAGGTTTCTTCCTAACAGGAGAACCAGACTGGCGCCTACTCGAGAGCGACTTAACATTCTGGCGGACTGGCACAGACTGCGATGGCCTCGCGCTAGGAACCCTCTCGGGGGGCGGTTGGCTTTGCTGTTGAGCTGGAGATGGACTCGGGCTGGGGTCCCTATCGGGGAGGTGTGGGCTTTGCTGATGGGGTGGAGATGGACTCCGTCTTTGATCCCTCTCGAGGAAGAGTGGACTTGGCTGGTGAGCTGGACTCCTAGAACGAGGAGTGGACTTTGCTTGTTATGAAAGGACGATGTATTTCTTGGGCCATAGGGCGAAGGCATGCTTGACGTCTGCCAACGTTTTCTCCTCGTCACCTCCAGGTAACTCAAGTTCCAAGGATTCAAATCCCAGCATAATTTCGTCCACCCCGACACGAGCGTAGCCATCTGGAATTTGACCACAATGGTAGAGTTCTCCAGATTGAATTACTAAAGCTTGCCCCACCGCCACCTTCAAAGTTATGTTTCGCATTGCTATATGTAGCTCACAACCTGTAGGCTCTGTGATGTCATCCACTGGGTAGGCACCAACGTCGACCTGACGCGTCGAACCAACGCTGCTTCTACGCTGAGATGGGGCGGCATGTGCTTCATGGTCTAATTGGTGCCGCTCCTGAGGTTCCGTTCTTTGCTCCTTCAATGCTTTTATTTCCGCCCGTTGCTCCTTCATTTCACGTTCCAATTGTAATATCCGGTCGGCCTCCTTCTTCTTACCTCTGCTATGGCTTCTATAAGTGTGAGCGGATTCCGGCCACGCAGTCTTAAACGTAGCACCGCCAGAAAAGCCTCGAGCTCGTCCAACATGTTCAGGATTCCCCAGTGCCCGTGTCAGCTCGTCATCCTCTCTATCGGGTTTGAACACACCATTGCGAACATCATTAATTGCTTCTTCAAGCTTCTTTTTTATACGATTAACGAGAACCTTCCATTTTCCCCTTCCAACAATCTCTCCGGTTTTAGGGTCCAACATTGCCCCATGCGCGAACAACCAGAATTTCAACCTCTCGGGCCAGTCAAGTGTCTGTGGACGGACCCCCGATTGAAGCAGTTTTTCTTCATAGGCTAACCACTTAGGAATGGCGCTCTTGTAGCCACCTGTCCCCAATGTATGGTGGTGTTCCTTCAGCCCATCATTCAATTTATTTATCGTCGATCGGGCCACAGCCATAGGTGATTCCCTATACGCCTTAAACGCCGCCCATTCAGATTCTAACTTCTTCCCTTGTGCTCCACTGAAATCTGGCACTTCTTTTGTTTCTACATATTGATTCCATAACTTTTTCTTCCAGTTCCGGAATTGTTCCGCCATCTTAATAAGAGTCCACTTCTTGAGGTTGTCCTTCTTCACTTTAGAGAGATCTGGCGGGAGGGTGAAATGTGACAACAGCGTGTTATAGACCAAATCCTTAAGAACTTGGTGGACATAACATGGGTCGTCCACATCTGCGACCGCCGGCTTATTCCATTCGCGTATGCTGATTGGGATCATGTCCCTAACAATAACTCCAGCTTGACTTATAAATTTGTTGCGGTTCTTTTTTGGTTCGAGCGGTTCGCCGGAATCAGCAATTTCCTCAATCGGTAACTTTGGATCCTCGCTCGTCATTCTTTTTGCCTTGCCTCGAGGAGCACATGGTGGCTGCTTTTTTGCAGATTTGCTCGATCCGGATGGCTAAAAGAAAAATAAGTCGTTAATAAATGCAACATAAATCAATTAATGCATGTAGTTAACAACAACATATCGCCATATTTATTATAAACACATATACACCTCTCCGCCGGAGTTTGCTATCACCACATCAAAGTCTTGTGACTCGATTCCAAAGTCGTTCAAAAATTGGTCGAAATCATAATCATCTACATCTCCTCCAGCTCGGGCATCATTAAAAATAAGTTGTTCCATTTGGTCTTCCATCTCTTCGTCTCGTTGAAATTGTGCTTCTTCTATCTTTTCGTCTCGCAAGTGCTCCATAGCTCTACCTGCAATCCATAGCTCGGGCATTATAATCAAGTTTACATTTATTCATCTGAAAAACATATACAAGTACAATAATTGCAACAAGTATGGATCATATAGCACAACAAGGTGGCAGCCAAGAAAACAATGTGTGCTCATCTTGCATACCTAGCACAAAACTATATATATGGATCATATTTTAGAATTGTGCATATCTAACACAAAATCATCTTTTTTCGTACACATTTACAATCATCTCAATTTGCATATCCAACACACCATAATATATATACGGATCATATATTACAATTTCATATCTAACACATTTACAATCATCTCAATTTACAAAACAAAGATAGCCACTGAAGCAAGACCTCCTGAAAAGTCGTGGACACAAGGACCCGAGCAGCAGACCTCCTGCAAGTTGTATAATGAATTGTATATCAATCAAATTAGCATTGAGTCACAGAGAGATATAAGAGTCAAACACAACAAGTTAGCAAATAAACGCATGAGTCGACCGAAGTTCATAAAAAGCCTCATCTGATACAACAAGTTAGCATTGCCAGTGAAATAGCAAATGCACAAAGATTTCCATGACAATCAAGTAACTACAGATTGCTAGCCAGTATAATGATTATAAAAGTATATTCGTGGTAAAGCACCATGTGAATATAAGAGTCAAACACACAGGCTGGAAGGGAGCAGCCTAACATTTGACACAAGTACAGTATATCTAGTATACTCTGTTACCTGATGTTACACTCTTTACAGACTTACAGTCTCAACAATTTTTCAGATTAAAGATATTACTTAAACCTTTAACATGTGTTACTTATTTTCTTCAATAAAATATGGATATTAATGGAAGCATGAATGATAAAAGGAAATCAGAAAAATTGCCGTGATTAAGTTGCATTTGCTTCCATGCTCTTTGTTTTGTGTCATCATTGTTCAAACATATCAACTGAATCAAAATAATTGGGTATTACCGTGGGTAATTATGCCGCTGGTTCCACAACATACACAAACAGTAAGTACAGCAAAGACATATCATGAGTTGATTCTAAACATTCGCTATTGTTACTAAGGTTGTGTATTGCTCCTTGATCAAAAGAACCACACAAAACACAAGTAATGAGAGTAATGCAAAATAAAGACATAATATGTCAAAAACTGGACAGCCCGTAAAGAGTGAATTTTCAGAGGCACTTACGGTGCTCAAATCAGAAAAATTCGAACTAATGAAATGTGTATTAATAACTGAATATTTCGGTCGTAAAATATCAAGTCAATTTTCCTTTTCTGTGATTTTATACCTTTTTCCCAGTAAAGATCAGGAATCTGTTTTCTAGACAGCCATGATAGTTTTAATGGTGCTCACATAGGAATAATGATTAAAACGCAAAAGAGAGCATCGAGGGGAAATATGAAACATATTTGATTCTAACCCACTTCCTATGCATTGGGATCTTGTAAGAAAATAAATCATTGGAACACAAAGCAAGTAGCATAGGAAGATAAAAAAAGAGCAATTTCCATACTTTCAACTTAAAGAGAGGGCATGTAATAATATTGAAATATTTAGAACCATGTTTTCCCTTCTCATAATAACTTTCAGTAGCATCATGAATAAATCCAGCAATTAACTATCACATAGAGCATGTCTTTCATGATCTACAAGCATAAAAGTATTAATACTCTCCACATAAGTAAAATCCTTCTTATTAGTGATAGTGGGAGTAAAACATTCATAACAATCATTATAATCATCATATATAGGATGCATATCATAATCATAATAAACTTTATCCTCAATAATAGGTGGACTGAAAATATCATATTCATCACTGTAACCATTATATATAGGAGACATAGTATCATCAAAATAAATTTTCTCTTTCAAACTTGGGGGAATAAAAATATCATATTCATCAAAACAAACATCCCCAAGCTTAAGGTTTTTCGTAGCATTATCATTAAAGGTGTTCAAAGAATTCATAACAATAGTATTACCACTCACATGATTATTATGCAAATAAATTTACATATATTTTTTAATTATGCCTCTGGTTCCTACAAACGCTGATTATTTGTTACACATATACCCCTTAGCAAAATCAGTGCATGAACTCTATAACCCTAATGCGCCGGAGGGCGGCGTGGAAGCTAGCTAGGGAGCCCGAGGGAGGGAGGGGACTGAACTAGCTAGGCATACCGGCGCTGAACGGCGGCGTGGTGTGCAGAGGCACTGGACGGCGGCGTGGTGGGCGGCGTTGTAGGGGCCGTGGGGAGCAGACGACGCGGCGGCGCGTCAGATGGCCGTGGGGAGCAGACGACGCGGCGGCGCGTCGGAGCGGCAGGGCGACGGCGCGGCGACCTCGAGGCGGAGCGGCAGGGCGACGGCGCGGCGAGCGGCAGGGCGACGGCGCGGCGACCTCGAGGCGGAGCGGCAGGGCGACGGCGCTTTGGAAGATTTGGGGAAAGATAAGAAAAATTTGAGCCACGACCACCCTAAACCGGCGCGGACAATACCTTTAGTCTCGGTTCTAGCCACGAACCGAGACTAAAGGGTCTTTAGTCGCGGTTGGAGTTACCAACCGGGACTAAAGAGCTCTGGCTGGAGCCCAGCGCGGCTCTTTAGCTCTTTAGTCTCGGTTGGTGTTACCAACCGAGACTAAAGGGTTCTTTTTTCCTTATTTCTTTTTACTGATTTTTGTTTCTGTTTTCTTTTAAATTGTTTGAATTGCTTACTTTTCTATTTCTTATTTTGTTTTACTTATTTTTTGAATTGTTTTGGTTTCTAGTTTATTTTTATGTTTTATTTTATATTTTCTAACATTTTAAGATGCCAAGGTGATTTTTCAAATTATATCATAAATATCATTTTCTATGTTTTAAGGTTTTTTGTGAAGTAAGTACATAAAATATGATTCCAAATGGCACCCAACTATTTTTCACTAAGAGTGGTGCACATATGATGGATGATCCCCAAGTTTGAGTTTTTTCTTAGAATTATAGCTAATTTTCCCTAGTTAATTGAGTTTATGTTGATTTATCGAAAGTAATTCAAATTTGAACTACAACTATTTGATAGTTTGGTCTGAAACTTTTGGAAAAATCATTTTAAGGTACACAACTAGTGGTTATATCACAGAAACATTGATAGTTCTAGAAAATATCACCTCTTCCGATGATTAGTCGTAGCGACCGTTTTGATCGTTTTTAAGAAAAAATGTAATAAAGTGATAAACACCTCAAAAAATCAAATCCTTTGGCATGGGCTCCTTATATGTGTACTAGTTGCTAGGAAAAATGATAAACTTGATTTTTGCCTACATTTGCAAAAAAAGTCTTCACAAAAAGGTCTATCATGTATGAACATCTAGAAGTTTCAAGCCAAATGACCAAGTTATGATCATTTTGACGACATAGTTTGTGATAAAGATCTCATACTCCACACATAGGTGCATATTGGTATATTAAACAACCATGCCAAAGGGATTCTTCAAATTAGTTTCATAAATATCATTTTCTTTTTTTTAAGTGCAAAAAATGAGGTTTTTTGTGAAGTGAGTACAGAAAATATGATTCCAAATGGCACCCAACTATTTTTCACTAAGAGTGGTGCACATATGATGGATGATCCCCAAGTATGAGTTTTTTCTTAGAATTATAGCTAATTTCTCCTAGTTAATTGAGTTTATGTTGATTTATCGAAAGTAATTCAAATTTGAACTACAACTATTTGATAGTTTGGTCTGAAACTTTTGGAAAAATCATTTTAAGGTACACAACTAGTGGTTATATCACAGAAACATTGATAGTTCTAGAAAATATCACCTCTTCCGATGATTAGTCGTAGCGACCGTTTTGATCGTTTTTAAGAAAAAATGAAATAAATTGATAAACACCTCAAAAAATCAAATCCTTTGGCATGGGCTCCTTATATGTGTACTAGTTGCTAGGAAAAATGATAAAATTGATTTTTGCCTACATTTGCAAAAAAAGTCTTCACAAAAAGGTCTATCATGTATGAACATCTAGAAGTTTCAAGCCAAATGACCAAGTTATGGTCATTTCGACGACATAGTTTGTGATAAAGATCTCATACTCCACACATAGGTGCATATTGGTATATTAAACAACCATGCCAAAGGGATCTACAAATTATTTTCATAAATATCATTTTCCTTTTTTTGAGTGCAAAAAATGAGGTTTTTTGTGAAGTGAGTACAGAAAATATGATTCCAAATGGCACCCAACTATTTTTCACTAAGAGTGGTGCACATATGATGGATGATCCCCAAGTATGAGTTTTTTCTTTGAATTCTAACTAATTTCCCCTAGTTAATTGAGTTTATGTTGATTTATCGAAAGTAATTGAAATTTGATCTACAACTATTTGATAGTTTGGTCTGAAACTTTTGGAAAAATCATTTTAAGGTACACAACTAGTGTTTATATCACAGAAACATTGATAGTTCTATAAAATATCACCTCTTCCGATGATTAGTCGTAGCGACCGTTTTGATCGTTTTTAAGAAAAAATGTAATAAAGTGATAAACACCTCAAAAAATCAAATCCTTTGGCATGGGCTCCTTATATGTGTACTAGTTGCTAGGAAAAATGATAAACACCTCAAAAAATCAAATCCTTGAACATCTAGAAGTTTCAAGCCAAATGACCAAGTTATGGTCATTTCAAGCCAAGCCAAATGACCGTGGCAAGACATCTCTGATGATCTACAACCGTCCGACAAGACATCTCTGATGATCTGCAACCGTTTGAAACGGTCGCAGATCATCAGAGATGTCTTGCCGCTGGTTGCCCAGAGATGCCTCTGCCGAGGGGAGGGTTCACCTTCAGCCTTCACTGAGTGCTCTCTGCTACCCGTGTGCTGCCAAAATGAACTACAATGAGTAGACACTGAGTGCTGAACATGTCCGGGAGGGGGGATATATATAAGGTACGTGTGCTTCTTTAGTCCCGGTTGGTAACAACAACCGAGTCATGTGGGTCACGAAGTGGTCGTGATACTGCTGATCCAACAGCTTAGAATCTCTCAAAAGAAACACACCTCAGATCCAACGTCTCACAAGCACTAGAAAGAAACACACGATCCATGTGCTTCTTTAGTCTCGGTTGGTAACACCAACCGGGACTAAAGAAGCACATGGATCGTGTGTTTCTTTAAAGCACTTGTGAGCCGTTGGATGAAGAGATGTGTTTCTTTTGAGAGATTCTGAGCTGTTGGATGGGCACTATCATGACCAGTTCGTGAGTCACATGACCCTATATATAGCCCCCTCTTGAACATGTTCGGCAGTCATTGTCTCCTCATTCTACTTCATCGACAGAATACAAAGCATTCGGATTCCCTGCATACGTCCAACGGTGCATTTCATATGCAGGCACTCACGAGCCACCGTTGGGCTGTATGCAGGTGAAATCGTGTGTTTTGTTCCATGCATCTACAAAATACTTCAGTTCACTTGTTCTTCTGATACAAAGCATTCGGATATTACACATCAACAATAATATCCCTCTCTAGTGTTTACTTGTTCTTCCGATTGCGCCGTAACCACGGACAATCTTCTTCATTTAACTTGATACTTGGATCAGTGTTGACTTTAAAAGGCGGAATGTCATGAAACTTATCGTAATCTTCTGACATATCTGTCTTGTCCTCCACTCCCACAATGACTCTTTTCCCTGAAAGAACTATGTGGCGCTTTGGCTCATCGTATGATGTACTCGCTTGCTTATCTTTTCTTTTTTTTGGTAGGGTAGACATGTCTTTCACATAGAAAACCTGAGCAACTTCACTGGCTAGGACGAATGGTTCATTCTCGTACGAAAGATTGTTGAGATCCACTGTAGTCATTCCGTATCGTGGGTCTACCTCTACCCCGCCTCGTAGGTTGAACCATTTGCACTTGAACAAAGGGACCTTAAAAGTAGGTCCATAGTCAAGTTCCCATATCTCCTCTATGTAACCATAATATGTGTCCTTTGTCCCGTTGCAGTTTGTTGCATCAAAGCGTACTCCACTGTTTTGGTTGGTGCTCTTTTTATCTTGTTTGGCTGTGTAAAATATATTTCCATTTATCTCGTACCCTTGAAAAGTCAATATAGTTGAAGCTGGTGATGTGGCCAACAAGTATAGCTGTTCTTCAACATTGGTGTCATTAATGGGACGTCTTTTTAACCAACTGCTGAAAGTCTTCATGTGTTCTCCATCAATACAATCTTCAGATTTCTCCGGGTACTTGGAGCGTAAAACATTCTTGTGTTCCTCGACATACGGACCCACCAAACTGGAATTATGTAGAACGGTGTCGTGTGCTTGAGTGAAAGAATCCCCGTCTTGACATATTGTTGCTTTCTTTCCTAGGGTGCCTTTTCCATGCAGTCTCCCCTCATGACGTGATTCAGGAACACCGATCGGCTTCAGATCAGGAATAAATCTACACAAAACTCAATGACCTCCTCTGTTCCATAACCCTTGACGATGCTTCATTCTGGCCTAGCCCGGTTATGCACATATTTTTTTAAGACTCCCATGAACCTCTCAAAGGGGAACATGTTGTGTAAAAATACAGGACCGAGAACAGAAATCTCTTCGACTAGGTGGACTACAAGGTGCGTCATAATATTGAACAAGGTTGGTGGGAACACCAACTCGAAGCTGACAAGACATTGGACCACATCCTTCTCTAAATTTTTTAGAGTTAGTGGATTGATGACCTTCTGAGAAATTGCATTGAGAAATGCACATAGCTTCACAATGGGTTCTCGAACATTTTCCGGTAGAAGCCCTCTCAATGCAACCGGAAGTAATTGTGTCATAATCACGTGACAGTCATGAGACTTTAGATTCTGAAATTTTTGCTCTGCCATGTTTATTATTCCTTTTATATTTGATGAGAAGCCAGATGGAACCTTCATACTGCGAAGGCACTCAAAAAATATTTTCTTCTCTTCTTTAGTAAGAGCGTAGCTTGCAGGACCTGGCTGATTCTCTGAATGAGTATCGTCTCGATGCATCTCTTCGCTCATACGTTGATGGGTCTGCCTTCCTTTCGGTGTACCTTTTTTTGACTTCCCATCTTTTGACTTCCCATACACGCCCAAGAAGTTTAGCAAATTGCAACAAATGTTCTTTGTCACGTGCATCACGTCGATTGCAGAGTGAATCTCTAGCATTATCCAATATGGCAGCTCCCAAAATATAGATTTCTTCTTCCACATGGGTACGTGGTTGTTTGCGTCATTCGGAACAGTGAGACCGCCAGGACCCTTTCCAAAGATTACATTTAAATCCTTGACCATATCATGTATAGCAGAACTAGAAGGGCGGGTAGGCCTCGGCCGATGATCTGCCTCACATTTGTAATGCTTGCCTTTCTTCCTTAACGGATGCTTGGGTACAAGAAACCGACGATGACCTAGGTACACATTCTTGTTACCTAAATGTATACTATCAGTCTCAGCTAAACAGTGCGTGCATGCATTGTATCCCTTGTTTGACTGTCCTGAAATGTTGCCTAGAGAAGGCCAATCATTGATGGTTACAAAAAGCAAAGCTCGTAGATCAAATTCCTCCAGTTTGTGCTCATCCCACACACGTACACCTTCCTCACACCACAACTGCAAAAGTTCTTCAACTAATGGCCTGAGGTACACATCAATGTCGTTGCCAGGTTGCTTCGGGCCTTGAATGAGCACGGGCATCATAATGTACTTCCGCTTCATGCACAGCCAAGGAGGAAGGTTATAGATACATAGAGTCACGGGCCAAGTGCTGTGACTGGAGCTCTGCTCTCCAAAAGGATTAAAGCCATCTGTACTTAGGCCAAATCTTAAGTTCCTTGCGTCATCTGAAAATGTCGGGAACTCTCTGTCAATTTTTCTCCACTGGGACCCATCCGCGGGGTGTCTCAACATCAAGTCTTTTTTACGATCTTCTTTGTGCCAACGCAACAACTTGGCATGCTCTCTATTGCTGAACAAACGTTTCAACCGTGGTATTATAGGAGCATACCACATCACCTTTGCAGGAATCCTCTTCCTGGGGCGCGGCTCGCCCTCAACATCACCAGGGTCATCTCGCCCGATCTTATACCGCAAAGCACCGCATACAGGACATGCATTCAATTTTTCGTGCTCACCGCGGTAGAGGATGCAGTCATTAATGCAAGCATGCATCTTATGCACCTCTAATCCTAGAGGGCATACCACCTTCTTTGCTTCATACGTACTAGACGGCAATTCGTTATCCTTTGGAAGCATCTTCTTAACTATTTTTAACAAATTTTCAAATCCCTTGTCAGAAGTACCATTCTCTGCCTTCCATTGCAACAATTCAAGTGTGGTACCTAGCTTTTTCTGGTCATTTTGACAAGTTGGGTACAACAATTTGGCGTGATCAGCTAACATACGCTCCAACTTCAACCTTTCGTTTTCACTTCCACAGTCCATTTGTGCATCACGAATGGCCCGACGAAGATCATCGTCGGGCTCATCAATAATGGGATCTTCTTCAGTTTCGTCTTCTCCCATTGTAGTATCACTGAACCAAGGATACTTGTCATTATCCTCCTCTTCTTCATTTTCTTCCATGATAACCCCTGTTTCTCCGTGCTTGGTCCAACAATAATAACCAGGCATAAAGCCATTATGCAAGAGGTGTGAGTGAATGACTTTTGAGGTAGAGTGATCACTCATATTCTTGCAGGCACTACATGGACAACGAATAAAACCGTTCTTCGGCTTGTTTGCCTCAGCCATATGGAGAAAATTATGCATGCCATCAATGAACTCAGGACAACATCGGTCACCGTACATCCATTGTCGGTTCATCTGTATTACATAAAAGTATATCGAACCCCATTATTACACTACTGTCATAAATAATATGTAAGAGAAAATTAATTAATACAATGTCATCCATTATTGACAAGCGGTAATACATAGTTCTCATAAAACATACATTAACTGAAACAAATATAAAAATTATCTAAAGAATTTAAATCCAACATCAAATGCGATCAAAATCGCAACTAAGGTAAATACTGAACCCACAGCATAATGATACCAAGCCTCCCGATTAATGGCATATTTTCTAATCCTTTTTATCTTCAAGCGCATTGCATCCATCTTGATCTCGTTACCATCGACCACGTCGGCAAGTTTGAGCTCTAATTTCATCTTATCTTCTAAGCATTGAAGATAAAGATCTTCACTTCTTTTCAATTTTGCTTTCAAATCATTGTTTTCTTTATCCAAAAACTCGACAATAGGGTCAGGTTCAATTTCTGGTTCAACTACCTCCTAGATAAAAATAATTCTATGTCAAGTTGGTCGCCATAATTGCCAGAAACATAGAATGAAATAAATAGTTTTGAAAATATACCACATCCGAATCATAGACCGGACGAGGACCGACGGGGACGGATATCAGAACCATGACACTATACATATAATACAAGTTAGAAAATTATACAAGTAGTAACTATGCATCTAAATCATAAAAGCTATGTTTTTAAAATAAAATAAAATAAAATATAGAGGCTCACCGAGGTGGTGACGGGACGGCGCGGGCGATCGACGTCGATAAGGCTCCTCACCACACTAAAACACATAAATCATTATTTTAGTTTAAGAACAAATTGCACATATACACAAATGAGATCATAACTTAGGCATTACATTGAACACCTTGCTTGCACAAAAAAATTGAAATGAGCAAAATGAGCTAAATAAGCAGTGCCGGAAAGAGGATGAAGAGGCTAACCGTGGGGTGCCTTCAATCTTGCCAAATGGTGTAAAATATTATGGATTATCTAGTCTTGGGGAGAGGAAATGGAGAAGAAATGGAGAGGAAATGATTTTGAGCTCGGGCTCGGTGGGAAAAATGGAGTGAGCAGGGGTGGAAGAAGCTGATAAAGGTCAGTACCTTTAGTCCCGGTTTGTGTTACGAACCGGGACTAAAGGGTTCTGACGCTGGGGCCCGCCTCTGCTGCCGCATGCGGTGAACCTTTAGTACCGGTTCGTAACACGAACCGGGACTAAAGGTCCCTCACAAATTCGGCGGTGTGGCTCTCACCCCTTTAGTCTGGGTTCAAAAAATGAACCGAGACTAAAGGGGTAAACCAAAGGCTCGTTTTCTACTAGTGACAATGCAGTCAGGATAATGCAAAAAAAAGTGTCCTGGCAGGACTTGAACTCTTGGTCTTTGTGTTGAACAGCAAGCTAACCCCTACAGACTCCGATACATCTTGTCTAGATGTTGAACGAAACTCTACTAATCAAGTTGATCGGGACCGGTACTGCCGTAAAGCCTAGCGGTACGGTATGAAACCCACCCGTCTGTATGTTGAGCGGTAGACAAATAGGTCAGATCAGGCTAAAAGTTTGAAACCAGTTCATTTTTGCTGAAACTTTAGTCTAAGGGTTAGATTTGTCAATTTTGCCTTCCCTTGGCCCCTCTCCCTCTATCCATCTCTCACCCTGGGCTCTTCCTTGCTGCTCCAGATTTGATCAATTGACCACTCAGAACTCTCCAAGAGCATCTGCGTCCCTTGGGCAGCTTGAGCTTTTCTGTGAGGTGTGGGCGGTGGCGCTGCCATACTGTAGCGTACCTGCACTTTAAATAAGGCAGATACATGTGTATAGTGCAAATCACTGGATCGATTCGTTTGCACACACAGTTTACGATGTAATATCACAACAAGTATCAATTTTATTACATCGATGATCCAGACTTACAAAATATTCGATACAAGTTGCATAGCATAAAGCTAGCATTGAAAAAGTACACAGCGAAAATACAATAGCAGTGGGTCTCCAACAACTTCATGTTGCCACAGGCGAAAACATGTTGGTTGTAGACTCGAAATCCCTTAACGAAACCTCACTCGTCATTTGAATAACATGTAACAAATAAAATTTTGCAACAGAGTGGGTCAGATTCCATTAAAAATGAAGTCTGGCAAGTGACACTATGGTGGACACTTAATGGAATAACTCTAAAGCCTATATGCATATTTGGCTGGTGGAGTTCAAGGTTATTTTGCATAAAGCCAATTTTTCCTATCTCTTTGGAAAACACTTTCTTCCAATCAAGACAAGTATGGCATGAAAACCATAAATCTCATCTTCCCTTGTTCACCCATCAAGTTTTATTTCCAAAGTTGGAATGATGGAATCCTCCGTTGAAGTCCTCGTTCAGCTGCTCAATTGTCCGTTTCCGGGGACACAACTAAGTACTTAGATTTTTAACTCTGCAGAGGTTGTGCACGTTCACCATTGTACCCATTCAACCCAAATTATCCTTTACACACCATTTGTGATAAGGAAAGGAGAAGAATGAGACGAAATCTTTCAGAAGCATTTTCCCTCCCACTCTGGCCTGACGCGCTCCACCTACAAACCACTACCTCCACCTGTCAGGCAGGGGCGAGTCCACGCAGCTTAGTTGATCAAGCCAGAGCCCATATTGGCAATGGCTGCACGAGAAGCAATCTTCACTCGGAGTTCTTCAGATCCATTTGTTCCTGTGTGGCCATCCACAAGTGAATATCCCACAGGTAAATCCCCTGGGGACAACACTCAACTCATACAGCCAAGAAACCAATTCCACCCAGGTGTTTGATTATAACTTGGTAGAATTTAACATTTCATCAAAACAGTTTTGCATAGCATCACTATTCTACTAAGTATTTTCATAGGAACCTAGACACAGGAATAAAGGAAGTCTAAACATGGCTTGCATAGCAATTCTATCCTACACATGCTTATAGAAAAATAATCTATTCATGCATAGAAAATTAATAGGACTTTTATGGGGGTGTGCCACTTGCCTTTGAATGTTGTCGTTGTTCACAAACTCTTTTCAACAACGAACGTTTGCTCTCCGTTCAATCTAAAGAATATAAGCAAACAACAATACAACAATCAACAAACAACAATCATCAAACATACATGCACATACATAGTGAACAAATAAGTTTCATAAAACTTCTAAGGAAAACATGTCATGTATGATATGCAAATTATTTCTAAGGACTAGAAATGCATGTCATGCCATGGAAATCTTTTAAGTTTATGCAAGGAAAATATGTCAGTCAAAATGACTAAGGACTAAGGTCAAGTTGAATAAAAATAACTTTGTTAAAACTTTATCTTGAATAAGCACTTTAATGACTTAGTCATGACGTGCATAAAATACTTAGAGGAAATACTAAGTCTATTTTTCAAGGTGATCAACAATTATTACAACTCTTCGTAAATTGGATACAAGGATCCAACAACTTCAAGATGATAATATCATGATCAAAAATTGTTTAAGTCTAAAGTAAAAGACAAGATTAGGAAAAAGGGAAAAGACAGAAAGAAGGATGTAGAATCTTCTCCTTTCTTCCTTTTCTTCTTGATGTGATGGCTTCATTGCAGTTTTGTAAACTTGATGGTTTTGAAAACTTCATGGTGTGGATAGCCTCCAGGTTGGTCTTTAATATAAGCTAGTCATCAAGAGGTCTAAGAGAAGAAGGGAGAAAAGAGAGAGAGAGAGAGAGAGAGAGAGGAAGCAAGATTTAGAAAATATTGCTGGTTGGTCTTCATGAACTTCTTCTTGATTTTCTTCTAAGTGCTTCTACTCCTTGAAGATACTTATGAAGTCTTGTTTTAACTAAGTCCTTCATTGTCTTCTGGTTCCATGTTGCAAATTACTAAGTGTTTAAGTGTAGCACTTTACCAAAATGCTAAGTTTCAAAATAATCCTAACTTAGAGAAAATGGGGAAGGAGTTTTCTTATGGGAAATATAATTACAAAATAAAATATGATATGCATGAAATGCAATTTTTAAACACATGAAACAATTATGCTAATGCAATTTAATTAATTTCTATTTTCTCAAAATATAATAAAGAAATAAATATAAAATTAAAGTTTATGTGATTAAATTTTTATAACAAAATTTTATAATTAGTATTAATAGACAGAGGGAATTTAATTAAATTAATGGCAATTTGATTTAATCAAAAATAATATTTCTATTAATAGTTATGTTGAAAATACTCAAACTATTCAAATTAAATATATAACTATGAATTCATTCAAATATTACTCAAAAATATTTAATAGCAGTGGCATCAATTTACAAATATTCCAAAGTCTGTAAAACAATTTTATTTGTAATTTTTGGATTTGTAGATTTAAAGTGATGCCAAAAATACTCAAATCTTTCATTTGAAATTTGAATATTTTAAACTTAGTCAAATTTGAATTTTGGCAGATCCAAAACAATCTACATGTCAAGGGCTTTCCAAATATGTAAAAAATAATTGATTTTGGATAAGTGGTTAAAAAGTTATGACAGATCCAAGTGGCAGGGGCTTTTCTGCAAAACTGCCATTTAAATAATTAAAAGAAAACAATTTCCACGTCAGCGCTGACTGGGCGCTGACTGTGCTGCTGACGAGGCATGACGTGGCGCTGACTAAGCACGCTGACGTGGATAAGTGGATGGATCTGATCCATTGGATCCAGATCCAACGGCGGAAACTGAATCGTACCGGTTCGGTTACAAGTTCTAATCCTAGTCGTGGAAAAAGAATCGGACGGTCTGGGGAAGAGGGTCATACCGTGGCGGCGCATGGTAGCCGGAGATGGAGAGGGACGGCGGCGCTGCGCCCGGTGGTCGACGGCAGCGGAGCTCCGGTGGCTCCCCGGGCGTGGGACGAGTGCCAGAAAGTTCCCCGCGGCACGGCGAGTTGGATGGGGAGGTCGGCGTCGACCCGCGCGTCCTCGGCAGCGGCGAGACGCGGCCGGAGTTGCGCAAACCCCGGCGAGCTCCGTGTCGAGGACGGTTTCGACATTCCGTTGCAAAAGAAACATGGGGGATGGGTCAGACGGGTGTGCCTCAGCGTGGGGAGGAAGAGGGGATGGTTATCGGGCTCGGGTTCGGCTCACCTCGTCGAGGATCGAAGAAACGCAGCGGTGGACCGACGAACTCCGGTGAGCAAAATGCTCAGCCTGGGGGAACAGTTAAAGGGGAAAAGAGAGGGGAAAAGGAGAGGGAGACGAGGGCGTCTTATAGGAACCAACGGCTCCGTAATTGGTGCTGTCAAACGCCCGAATTGAAGAGGAGAACGCCGGCAGTTTTGGGCGAGGTCGAGGAGGGCGTGGTTTCCGGCCAGAGCTTGAAGAAGCCTCGCCCCTGATAGGTGGGGTCCGCAAGTCAGCGAGCGGGAGAGAGCGAGGCCAGCGTGGGCTGCTGCTGGGCCTCTGCTCGCTGCGCGCGCGCGAGGGGACAAATGGGCTTCGGCCCATTTGGCTCTTCTATTCTTTTTTTTGTTTAATGTTTTCTTTTCTAATTTCTGTTTTTCTCTTTTCTTTATATCTTTTGAATTAAAACTCCAATTCAGGTCAAATAAGATTGTTAAAATTTGTAAAAACAATATCTTTGTTTTAAAACATTAGTGGGCAAGTTTTAAACACTTTTGAAAATTA
The DNA here is from genome assembly GCA_026929855.1 of Poa annua. Classification (NCBI taxonomy): domain Eukaryota; kingdom Viridiplantae; phylum Streptophyta; class Magnoliopsida; order Poales; family Poaceae; genus Poa; species Poa annua. Next base: position 35,906,209 of record CM049426.1, read on the forward strand.
AATTTTTTGAAATATTGATTATATACAAATTTGACACTTTATGTTAAAATTAAAACTAGGGTTTAATTAATTTTATTTTGGCTAAAATAAATTCTATGAAATACCCACATTCAAATATGTTTGAATTTAAGTTATTTAGACTCATATTTCGATATTAAATAAATTTTAGCTTTAATAGATTATTAAATATCATATTACAACTATTTGTAATGAAAAGAGAAAATGTAATGTAATCATTTTTAATCCAAATTATTTTGTGCACCATTATATTTTATATTAGGATAAATCATTTGAAAACTTCATAAACAACTTTGGACAAGATTTTAAATTTAAATCATTTCTTATATAGAATATATTTATAAAATTCATTTAAACAAATGAAATGTTTATTTGGATAATTCATTAATTTTAATTTTTGAAGTTTTAAAGTTATAAACCATAGGCTAATAATTTCCAAACTATATTTTGAACTTAGTTAAAAGAATGAAAACCATTTGATAAAATATATTATGTTTAATTAGTTTCAAAGAACACTTGTAAATATTATTTTAATTTATGAATAGCTATGATTAAGTGGTTGAAATCAATTACTTATAAGTAAACTATTTAATTAAAATAAAATGATTTGTACTTTATAAAACATTTGTCAAATTACATATTAAGGTTTTTGAAATACAATGTATAATGAAATGTTTAATTGGAAATAACTTTTGAAAATAGTTAGTTTTCTTATGCATTTTAATATTTTATTTTAATCAAAATAAAAGTTTTAAATTTTAGTGATTTTTGAACATTCCAAAATGTTGGGATGTTACACATACCCGTTCCTGCTTCCATCCCCATCATTGCCGCCTTTTTACATCTCCTCTTCGCCATGCTGCTGCTTTAAAGCTGTTGTGGGAATTTTTTTTTAGATAAAGAGACTTTTATTACTTAAGAGTTTTAAGCATTACACCCGGCCTCTGCATAACTAAGATGCACACAGCCACAAGACAGCAGAAACCAATTCCGAACCGAAACAAGGCGAAATACATATCAAAAAGAGAAACAGTAGATCCGTCTAGGATGCTGGTAGGTCTATCCGGAGCCTATGCTGCCAACCATGCCAGGATAGCAGCTCCCTGGCCGCAGCCTCCAGTCTCAACGCCACCTCCGAAAATAAGTCCCGATGCTCCACACGCTGTAAGGTCGCCCAAGCCCGTAGCGTGGCTGTGCACCGATAGATCACCTGCATAATAGAATCATTTTTTCCATTAAAAACCTTGTCATTTCTACATAGCCATAGCGACCAAATAACTGCAATCACGCCCATCCTACTGAATAGTTTGAACCTATGATCCACGCCGTTTAACCAGTTGCCAAAGATGTTAGCAACATTACGCGAAGGATGTAAGGAAGAACCTATCTGGATGGCTGACCATATAGACCTGGCGAAATCGCACTGAAAGAATAAGTGTGTAATGGTCTCGTCATGGTGACAGAAAACACACTTTTTACTTCCGTGCCAATTACGCTTGGCAAGGTTGTCTTTTGTAAGAATTACACCCCGACGAAGATACCACGCAAACACTTTAGTTTTAAGCGGGATCTTCATCTTCCAAATTTTGTTGTTATCTTTAGTATCAACTGGTATTTCGGGAAGAATAAGAGCTCTATACATTGAATCAACTGAGAATTTACCATTCTTCGTAAGATTCCAATGAAATCTATCTGGACCTTCCGACAAATGGACAGAATTCAGTCGGAGAAGAAAGGCATTCCAGGATCCCTCTCTCGCTCCAAATAAACTTCTCCTGAACGAAACTAAAGGTGGGTCGGACCCTAACACCTTCGCGAGCGTGTCGCTTTTGTTCCGTACAATAGAGTACAAAGCTGTTGTGGGAATAGCAGAAAGGATGGGCTGTGTTCTTGAGGTGGATGTGGATGGTGAAGGTGTCTTCTTTGTTGATAAGGTAACCGCCGCTCCTTCTTCCTCCTTCGGTTCTACCCTTCTCAGCTCGTTTTTCTTCCAAGGTCTCCCTTGCTTTGCTCTTTGTATTTTTTATTTCCGTGTTTTCCTTTCCGAGGCTGGTAGATAGCTGTCTCTTCTATCTTGGCATTACTGTTCTGCCTAGCGGTCTATAGGGGACGATGAGTGCAGTGGAGCTTTGCCATATCCTCGTGGAATTGTACTTGTTTTGATTGTAGCTCTTGTTGCTTCCTCTGTCTAAATCGTCTCAGGTAGGTAGGAGGAGTAGTACCCAAAAAATTGGCGATACCTGTGTTCCAGAGTTTTGGCATTTACCTTGTGACATTTCTCCCAATTTTGGTCTCTTCCATCGTCTCCTTCTCGACATCCCCAGCTGGTTTCCTCTCCATCTCCCCGTTTTCGGGGCCAGTGTATCATGTCACCTCCTGCTGGTTCTGTTAGCATCTCAGAGTTTCTTGTTCTTGTTCTTTCTGCCGTGAATCCGATCTCTGTTTTAGTCCATGGACTAAAATCCCTGCACCCTCTGTCCTCTCACCCCATCTATTTGGTGGAGTAATTTTTCTTTCGGACTCTTCTTCTCTAGCCTGTCGCGCTGCCGTGAATCCCATCGCCTTAATTGAATCCTCATTCTCTCCGGCAATTCCACAACCTTTATTAGCACGTCAGATTAATCTCATCTGTTTCTTCGCCATGCGGGGGTCGCGATCTTCTTCTCATTTAAGCGCAATGAGTGTGGGATCCATTCCATTCAATTGCAGAGCGTTTTAATGGCCGCACAGTGAAACGGCGTCCATTTCTCTATCGCCATCAATGGGCGAGCCACCAGCTCGCCATTGCCGGTCCTTCTCCTCCTCCTCCCTCCTTAATGGCGAGACTGTAGTGCTACTGTCCGTGGCCTTTTCTGGCCCTGCTCGTTTGTGGCACAATAATTGTTTCTTGTGATTGTGCTCTCGCGTCGTTCCGTTCCTTCTCCCCCGCTTCATACGTACGTTAATGGCTTCATAGCTACTCCTCTCCTTTGTTCACCCAAGCTTTAATGGCGTTTGGTGGCTAAAACGGCAGGTAGTAGCTTCTCGTCATTAAAAAGATTAGATTGTTCTCTGCAAAAAAAACCTGATCTTTCTGTTGGCGTCCGCGTTAATTTGGCATCCTGAGTGGGTGGGGATTAGCACGGTGTCCTGGATTCTTGTATGCTAGTACTAATCTGTGGTGGGTGTGCTTCTTCAATGGCATGAGATGGAGGGTTTGTTCTAATTTGTTCTCGGATAATTCACAGGAAATTCTTGCACCGTTGAGTGGTAAGATCAAGGATTTAGTCGACGAGACGGAGAGGCTAGTCGGAGCACCGGCGATCGCAAGGGGGTCTCATCGGAGAGTAGCTCTGCACGGCTTCCCCGGTGGCATCCAGGCGTTCGAGCTCGTCGCGAGGTTCTGCTACACCGGCGGCAGCGGTCTAGCGGTGACAGCGACCAACGCCTGCGCTCTGCGCTGCGCTGCTCAGTTCATGGAGATGGCGGACGCGCCAGCGTCGACTAAACCGAGCTTGGTCAAGATGACGGAAAAGGTACTAGAGGAGATGCCACACTGGCCGTGGCAGAGCGTCGTCGACGCAGTGAAGGAGTGCCAGCGCCTGTTCCCGCTCTCGGAGTCCACCGGCGTGTTCGACAGAGTCGTCGGCGCACTGCTGTCCCAGATGGCCGTCACGGGGGACGCCACCCCGACGAGCTCCTCGCCTGAAAGCTCGGCGTTCCGGTTCTCGTGCGACACGAAAAGCAGCAGCCTCAGCATGCGCCGCACCTGGTGGTTCGAGGACCTCGTCATCCTCAGCCCCGGCATGGTGGAGCGCGTCGCCAAGGCGCTCCTAGCCAGAGGCGCCGACCACGGCATCATCGCCCGGTTCATCTTCTACTACCTCAAGTGCCGCATCGCTGGCGCGAACGCACAGGACAAGAAGGCGATGCTGGAGGCGGCGATCGCCGTCATCGCCGACCTCGACCGGAGCTCGGTTTCCTGCAAGGGCCTCTTCGGCATCCTGAGGATCGCCTCCCCGCTCAAGCTGGTCGGCGCTTGCCAGGATACGCTCGTCGATATGATTGGACGCAAGCTGGACCACGCGACGCTGGACAACCTGCTTGTCCCGGCGCCGTCCGGGACGAGCAGCCTGTACGACGTGAGCCTGGTGCTAATGTTCTTGGAGGCCTTCACGCGCAGCCATAGCGGCGGCGCTGGCGAGGAGCTGAAGAAGGTGGGAGCGCTCATGGACTTGTACCTGGCCGAGGTCGCGCCGGACCCTTCGCTCCGACCGGCCAGGTTCGTCGAGCTGGCCACCGCGCTGCCAGCCGCCGCGAGAGACTGCCACGACGCGCTCTACCGCGCCATCGATGTCTACTTCCAGGTACATTCTCGGCCGAATTCTCGCTTCCCAGTCCAGATGTTGGTGTCTCGACACTGTTCTTGTTCTGTCAGAATTCTGCAGTGCGTCGCATTAATTGCTCAAGCTGAAACATACTCTGCCCCGTTCATTCACTGTGGCAGGTTCACGGTCGCCTGGCCGACGACGAGAAGATGAAGATCTGCAAGGGCATCAACTACGAGAAGCTGTCGCCCGAGTGCTGCAAGCACCTCGCGACAAACGCCGGCTTCCCGACGAGGGCGGCGGTGCAGGCGCTGGCTTCCCAGCACACCGTGCTCAAGGGCATTATCCGCAACTCTGGCCCGCTGAAACCAGCATCGTCCCCTCCACCTCCGACGACGGGGAAGTACCAGCACCACCCAGATAGCTACAGCTATATCGACGGCGACGACAGCAACGGGCAGGTCGTCCTGTACGCCAGCAGGCTGGAGTTGTCGCTGGAGAACCAGAACCTCAAGTCGCTCCTGGACGGGATGCACTGGCGGGTGATGGAGCTGGAGAAGGTGTGCAGCCGGATGAAGACGCAGATGACCAAGATGAAGGCCTCCAGGAGAGGCGGCCCCGCCGCGAGATCACTCCCCAGGATGTGTTCTTGAACTATCCATCTCATTTCACTCTAGTCACGGCAACACTGCACAGTAGTGATGTACATAGGGCTAGATGCAGCTGCAAGTTTCAGCATCCCTGCATCCTCCTGTCTCTGCTCTTTTTTGCTTCACTTTTGGCAAATTTCTCTCGTGTATCAGTTCATGGTGATTAATCGGATGTGAGTGGAGATTACCTGGGGAATCTGTTCTTGTTGCGACTTGTGAATAGATAACTAACTGCCTATATCAGAAATGTAAGATTCTGAGTACAACTGCTCCATTATTTTTATAGTGTACTGACTATGCTGTGACTATGTATTGAAACCTAGAAAATCATTTCTGGTTCTGGCATCGATAGATCAGGAAGGGATAAACGAATTCTCTGAGATGTCATGGTTAAGCGGCTAGTTAACCCTCCAAGAAAGTGCATTGTAAAGCGTGATCAAGCGAAAACGCCGAAAAGATCATGACATCATGTCGGCCCAGGTCAGGGGAACAGTTGACTTGTAAACTGTAAATAAACCTAGTTAAATTGCTGTTACAGTGTTTAGAAAGCAAGCACAACTCTGACAGCGTGATATGGTTTAAGTGGCAAAGAACATGGGCCATTGGGTCTCTTTCAACCTTGGCATTGGCAGCGACTTTTTGCTTGAGCTTTTCGGATGCTCTTTGAGAGAATAAAACAAGATTTGAACGAGGAGTGTGGGTGTCCAACCTCCGGCACGGTGATCTAGTCATGCAGGCTATTACACGAGAATAATGCGAAAAGTGTATTGGCTCCCAAATTTCAGCACTCCCTACATTAAAAAATGTCAAAAATCATATTTGTGATTTTTAGAAAAAAATTGAACCAACTGCATGCCAATAGTGTATCCCACAAACGGGTAAAATATTAATCTCAAATTGCTACATCTGGATTATTTTTCATATCTTTTTGAATGTGAACAATAGGAAATTTTTTTTTCTTAATTGAGAGAGCACGGTTGAGCGGGAGCCAAAATCTCCACTTTAACATGATGAGTGTATTTAGGCAACATTTGACAAGGAGTAATCTAGAACATCCCATTTTTAGAGGATTTACTGTCCGTTCTATGTATTCAGTCATGTGCCGTTCAGAAGTTTGTTTCTGATCCAAGACGTTGTAGTGGTTTAAAGTTACCGCTTGAAATAAAAGTATCCATTTAGTACCTTTGTTTAGAAGTTATACTTACCGAATATGATTTAACTAAATAATTCAGTCATGAAGATCCATTTAGTATCCACTTTAACACGACTAATAAACATGCACGTGCAAGCGCAGTCTCATATTTTACAAATTCATACAACAATATTTCCTCATTCTATATTGAAGTTGCATGTAGTCTAATACTTTATATACACTTAGTTTAAAAAAATCTTGCTTAAACAAATATCACGTAAAATATGTAATCCACAGGGAAAGATGAACCTCCCACAGTAAAATGGTTTTACCAAGTTTATCAATAACTTTAATTCCAGATTCTCACCAAAATTTAAATGATAGTAACTCAAGCAGCAGAAATATCAGGCTAATTAGCAGGAATATATATTAAAAATTGCATAATGAATTGTTGTCTGAAGTACCTTCAAAATCCTGCAAAGATTGAAAACAAATGCATGATGATGTTGAAACTGGCTTCTTTAGGATTAGCTTCTCAAAGCAATATTAAAACTCCAAGAAGTAAGACATTCACCTTTATGTGTCTAACATACATGCTCGGGGGGCGAAGGTCACATGATCCAGACGACGGAGACGTGCACGTCCACACGAGTGTAGAGGACGATGATCTTGGCAACGAACGCACCGGGAGCTCTCGCTCGATTTTTATGACTAGGAGGAGGAGTGAGTCGAGGCGCAACCGGTGGCGAGAGGGCTCAACGTTGGTCGCTGGGAGACAGAATAGACCAGACAGAGTCGAAAAAGGCGGAGACCACCGGAAGAAGATGGCTCCGGCCTAATGACATCAGTGGTAGATGATGTAAAATAGGGCACTACCTTTTAATTCTAGGGTGCCATGTTTTGGATTTTAGGGCACCAAAATTTGTTTTACTCCAATGTACGATGTATTTTAGGGCAAATTATTTTTGAGCTCAAATAGAGGATACTCTAAACATGTTTTCATCTACACATATCTAGATTATTTTTCATATTTTTTGAATCTGAACAATAGGATTTTTTGTTTTTTTCTTAATTGAGAGAGCACGGGAGAGCGGGAGCCAAAATCTCCACTTTAACACGACTAGTAAACGTGCACGTGCACGTCTCATATTTTACAAATACATATAACAATATTTTCTCATTCTAAACTGAAGTTGCATGTAGTCTAATATTTTATATACACTTATTTAAAAAAATCTTCCTTAAACAAATAGCACGTAAAATATGTAATCCACGGGGAAAGATGACCCTCCCATAATAATACGGTGTTACCAAGTGTATCAATAACTTTAATCCCAGATTCTCACCAAAATTGAAATGACAGTAACTCAAGCAGCAGAAATATCAGGCTAATTAGTAGGAATATATTGAAAATTGCATAATGAATTGTTGTCTGAAGTACCTTCGAAATCCTGCAAAGATTCAAATCAAATGCATGATGATGTTGAAACTGGCTTCTTAGGATCAGCTTTTCAAAGCAATATTAAAGCTCCAAGAAGTAAGACATTCACCTTTATGTGTCTAACATACACGCTCGGGGGCGAGGGTCACATGATCCAGACGACGGAGACGTGCACGTCAACACGAGCGTAGAGGACGATGATCTTGGCAACGTACGCACTGGGCTCTCCCCGCTCAATTTTTGTGGCTAGGAGGAGGAGTGAGTCGAGGCGCAACCGATGGCGAGAGGGCTCAGCGTTGGCCGTTGGGAGACGGAGTAGACCAGACAGAGTCGAAGAAGGCGACGATGACAGGAAGAAGATGGCTCCGGCCCAATGGCATCAGTGACGGTAGATGATGTAAAATAGGGTACTACCTTTTAATTCTAGGTGCCATGTTTTGGATTTTAGTGAAGGGGATCGTGTGCAGAAAACAAAAAATTTCCTACCGACGATATCCTAAAAGCATGCCAAGATCTATTCTATGCAGATATAGTAGTACGAACGGAGATCGGAATACGTACCCTTGTAGACCGAAAGCGGGGATTACGTTCCCGCACAAACGTTGTCGATGCAGACCGACGAAGCCGACCTCAAGGTCGTGTAGAGGAAGCAGGCCTCCGAGTACCGCTAGCGCAGCACCTCGCAGGGAGTCGCACACGTACGGTGGAGACGACGACCTCCGAAGCTCCAGTCCAGGACGAGCAGCGGAAGACTTGGACCGGAACACCAGCAGCGCGGCAGCGGACTATGGTGGAGGAGATCCCCTCTTCCTCAGCTCGGCGCGGCTCCAACTTGGGAACCACGAGATCGAGAGAGAAATCGGGAATTAATTGGTGAATTAAAAGGCTGGGGGTGCCCCTTCTTATATAGGCTCCCAGGCGGAGCCTACCTTGCCAGCCAGGCAATGTGGGACTAATCCCACATGCCTGGTGCGGCTCCAGAGGGTGCGCCGGCCCCCCTAGTGGGCCCTTGGCCCACTTGGGGCAGCCCCTCCTGGCCCCCACCGAATTCCCCTTGGGAATTTTCCCCTCTTGGGCCTTCTTTCGTCCGGAAGGCCTATTTAGGGAAATCTGCCTTAATAAATTCGAAAATAAATATATAAAATCATATTTGCATATTAATAACACTAATTAATATCAAACATAATATATATAATTTTTCCTAGCTCCGAAAACTCTTTCGGCGCTGCCCGATCTCCATCGGACCCCTCCCGGGACGCTCCCGGTGATCTCCTTCCTTTCCGGTTGTCTTGTCGAAACCCCTTAAGTGTGTTACCCTAGCGGTTCGATATAATATCAGGTATGATCAAGACTCCTCAATGACCAACGACTAACTCGTAGGCCTGGACCCCATGAATTAATCCCTGAGATATAACGAATGACTTTCATCTATCAAACCTGAACGTAAAGTCTTAGACCTTTTGCCATAGCGATACTTAGCACGTCCGAGCGTCGTTCCATAGATATCTCCATACCTAATCCCGACCTCGTTACCGACGACGCTATCTTCTACTCGTTCATGATCTCATGTCTCCGTGACCTAGTCACATGCTTGCAAGCTCATTAGACATGATCTCACCGAGTGGGCCCGAGAGTAACTATCCTGCTATGCGGACTGGCAAATCCCGCTCTTGACCTCTCGTCTCAACTACTCCTTTCCAATACCCAAAAGTATCACCGTTATTGTCATACTAAATAAGAAACGATGTTTGGTGCAATCAAAGTATCTTTCGGGAATATCAATAAGAGTTGATCTCACGTTCAAAGGTGTAACGACTACGTTCTCCAAATCTGGGTATGTCCATCACATCGCTCTCTAGCGATATGACTCTCATTGCCGACCGGCGTCATGCCCCATGACCGGGAAAACTCGATCATCAATCGCGCAACGAAACTAGTCTTAGTAGAGGCTACTAGGGACCTGGTTGTTTACGTATCACACCCGCATTAATGTTTCCGCTTAATACGGTTCTAGCATGACACAAAAACCTATTATGAACAAACGAGATATGATAAAGAATACACTTTATTAATTGCCTCTAGGGCATATCTCCTTCATTTAGGGCACCAAAATTTGTTTTACTCCAGTGTACGATGTATTTTAGGGCAAATTATTTTAGAGCTCCAATAGAGGATACTCCAAACATGTTTTCGTCTACACATATCTAGATTATTTTTCATATTCTTTTGAATCTGAACAATATGATTTTTTGATTTTTCTTAATTGAGAGAGCGGGAGCCAAAATCTCCACTTTAACATGATGAGTGTATTTGCGCAACATTTGACAAGAAGTAATCTAGAACATACCATTTTTAGAGGATTTACTGTCCGTTCTATGTATTCAGTCATGTGTCGTTCAAAAGTTTGTTTCCGATCCAAGACGTTCTAGAGGTTTAAAGTTACCGCTTAAAATAAAAGTATCCATTTAGTACCTTTGTTTAGATGTTATACTTACCGAATATGATTTAACTAAATAATTCAGTCAGGAAGATCAAGAAGGGAAAAAATTGTTTTAAAATTTCTGTTGCGCTCGAAACGCGTCACACGAACACGTCCTCGTGTACCCGCGGTGCCGGGGGAGATACTCCGCAACTCGCCCCGCGGGAGGCTGGCTTACAGCGCGATACGAAAGACAGTAAGCCTGCGCTTTTGAGACCAGACGCCCCAGCCCCTCGGGAAGCCCCGTCGGAGGAAAGCCGGCAACGATTGGCTGAGCTAAGCCGGACTTGGCCGCTCTCAGCTCGGTTTTCAATATTCGGCAAGATCTACTCGAAATCGCCGAACAACGGAAGCAGGAACAAGGGTTGAAGGAGAAAAAGTAGGGTTGTATTGATAGGTTGTCGATTGTTTGCTTGATTTCAATCGGTCATCACCTCTCATATATATATGAGGCGGCTGGACTTCCCGTACAAGTTTTGGACTCCTACGCGAATTACAATTCATGGTTTAAGTCGGATTCTATCCTAACTTGGCAGATCCTTGATCGGCTTCGTGCTAGACCCGGAATTGATCTGTCTGGTTTCTTTGAAAAGTTGCCTCCTTCTTCCAGCCTGATCTCAAAGTTGCCTTCTCTTTGCCACATTTAGCCTTCCGCCTTGATACGGGCAAGAAAGTTGCCTTTTGTCTTCCGCCTTGATCAGCGAAAGTTGCCTTTTGCCTTCCACTTTGATCGGGAAAAGTTTCCTATCTCCTTCCGCCTTGATCGGAGAAAGTTGCCTTCTTTAGCCTTTCACCTTGATCGGGGAAAGTTGTCTTTTGTCTTCCGCCTTGATCGATGAAAGTTGCCTTCTTTAGCCTTTCACCATATCGGGGAAAGTTGCCTTTTGTCTTCCGCTTTGATCGGTGAAAGTTGCCTTTTGCCTTCCACCATGATTGCAGGAAGCTGCATTTTGCCTTCCACCTTGATCAGGGAAAGTTGTCTTCTTTTGCCGGCTTGTTTTGACAACGTTGGCTTCTCTTCTATCGGCTCATTTTGACAACATTGGCTCCCTTTCTACCACCTTGTTTTGACAAAGTTGACTTCGTCCACCTTGTTTTGACAAAGTTGGCTTCTTTTCTACCACCTTCTTCTGACCTTGATTTTCCCTATGCTAGAATTGACTTGCCTCCATGGGCCTTCAAGCAACTTCGCACACCCAAATTTGTCTTCCGCCTTGTTCCAGTTTTGTGATCCTATAACCGGCCGGCTGCCAAAAACGGGTGCTAACACATGCCCCCCTGTTTTCTAGTCGAGCTTGCGTACTAGAAAATATTCAACGTAGAAGTCTTGGTCTAAGGGCGATGTTTAAGCTCATCGGCCATATGCTAAGGGTGATATATGTATATCGGCCATATGCGCAGATCATGCAGTTTGCCAAACGCTTGGGTGGAACTTTTTCAGGTATTTCCCATTGATAGCTCGAGGCAACATGTAGCCTTCTAATGTCTCCACCAGATAAGAGTTGCCGGGTACTATCCTTGCGATTCTCAGTGGCCCTTCCCAGTTCGGGGACCATTTGCCGAATTTTCGGCTTCTGTAGCCAACTGGCAATATAACCTTCCAGACCAAGTCGTCAATTTGGAAATCCTTTAGCCGGACTTTCTTGTTGTAAGACCTCGCCACCCGCAACTTCTCTTTCTTGATTTCACTTAGCGCAATGACACGTTTGTCGGCTACTTCGTCAATGTTGTCCATCATTAGACTGCAATAATCATCAGCCGACAAATCGTTCTGTCTGACAAGCCTTAAGGCGGCCAGATTCACCTCTATTGGCAAAACGGCTTCCTGTCCATATACCAACTCGAAAGGAGTCACCTTGGTGGCTCCATGCCTTGAAATCATGTGAGCCTACAAAGCTTCAGACAACACTTCGTGCCACCTTCTGGGAAAATCTTGCACCTTCTTCTTGATCAACTTGATCAAAATTTTGTTGCTCGACTCAGCTTGCCCGTTGGCTTAAGCATAGTACGGAGAAGAATTGAGCATCTTGATCCCGAGTGATTCGGCAAACTGTTTCACCTCCTTAGCCATGAAGGAAGTACCTTGATCTGTGGTCAATGTTTGCGGGATGCCGAACCTGTGAACTATATGCTCTGTGATAAATTGAATCACCTCCTTATGAGTCATGTTTCTGAGAGGTACCGCTTCAGACCACTTGGTAAAATAATCAGTAGCAACCAAAACAAACCGATGCCCCTTAGAAGAAGCCGGATGAATCATCCCGACAAAGTCAAGCGCCCAACCTCGGAAAGGCCACGGTTTTATGATCGGGTTAAGAGGTGTAGCTGGCACTAACTGAATATCTCCAAACTTTTGGCAAGCTTCGCATCCCTTGTAATATCTGAAGCAGTCATTGATCATTGTTGGCCAATAAAATCCGGTTCGTCTGAGCGACTTCATTTTATGAGCCGACTGATGCGTTCCGCACAGGCCATCATGTACCTCTCCCATAGCAACTCTAGCTTCGTCTTCATTCAAACATTTTAGAAGAAGGCCGTCAACAGTTCGGTGATACAAGGCAGCATCCACCAACGTATACTTGAGAGTTGTGCGCCGAACTGCCCTGTCCGCCTTCCGACTTGGATCTTGCAGATAGTCAACATAAGGTTTTCTCCAATCGCTTGACGGTTCAAACTTTGGCTTTTCCTTAGCCGACTCCAACAAGCTGGCTTCCTGTTTGGCTTCCTCCAAGTTGGCAACATGGGTTACCGGCAGCTGCCTAACGAAGAACATACCTCGACTGATATGATAGCCTGATGCCTGTTGTGCCAATTCATTGGCAAGCCAATTATCCTGCCTGGGAACATGTGATATGTTGAAATAATCCAACTTTGAGATAACCTCCAGGCAACTGTCAAGATACACGTTGAGTGTCCCGCTATGACATTGACAAATCTTGGATACTTGCTGGACAACAAGTAACGAGCAACCATATGCCTCGATATGGGTCACCCCTGCATCAACTAGAAGTTCTAGCCCGAATAAAAGTGCTTCATATTCGGCTTCATTGTTAGTGCATAAATAATCAAGACGACAAGAGGCGTCAAAACTATTACCGTGTGGTGATATGTATACAACACCGACTCCCTGCCCATCATCGCAGACTGAGCCGTCAAAATCCTCCACGGTACAGCCGACACGAGATTTAAGTCGGCTTCCTGTCCCAGGTCAACCCGATGTTCAACAATGAAGTCAGCTACAAGCTGGCCTTTCATAGATTTGAGGGGCTCATAAGCCAACTCATATTCGATCAATCCGTATGCCCACTTGCCGATTCGCCCGCTGAGAATCGGCTTTTGAATCATGTGTTTGAGAACATCGGTTTGACTAAGGACTTGGCATTCGCTGGACAACAAATAATGTCGCAATTTGGTGCAGGCGAAATAAAGAGACAAACACAATCTCTCCACAAAGCTGTACCTTGATTCAGCATCCAGCAAACGCCGGCTCAGATACGTGACGACATACTCTTTCCCTTCGGCTTCCTGAGTTAAGGCAGCTCCAATCACCTTTTCTTCAGCGGCAATGTAAAGCCGGAAAGGCTGCCCCCGAGTAGGCTTCCTCAGAACTGGCGGAGTAGATAGACAAATTTTGATCTTGTCAAATGCCTCTTGTTGCTTTGCTCCCCAGGTGAACTTATCATCATTCTTGAGCCGAAGGATTTCTGTAAATGCATCAACTTTTCCGGACAAGTTAGTAATAAATCTCCTTACATAATTTACCTTGCCCAAAAACTTTTGCATCTCCTTTTTACAACTTGGTGCTGTCATCTTTTGGATGGCTTCAATCTTGGCCGGATCAATCTCTATGCCATCTTCATGTATGATAAAGCCTAAGAACTTTCCAGCCGACACGCCAAAGGCACACTTCAAAGGATTCATCTTGAGCCCGTACTTCCTCATTCTTTCAAACGCAAGTTGTAAGTCGGCCAAATGACTTGACTCGCCGTCCGACTTAACCACCACGTCGTCAATATATACCTCCAGTACTACTCCCAGAAGATCATGAAAAATCAAGTTCATTGCTCTCTGATATGTGGCTCCGGCATTCTTCAAGCCAAAGGTCATCACAGTCCACTCGAACAAGCCAACAAAGCCTGGGCAGCGAAACGCCGTATTAGACGAATCTTCTTCGGCCATAAATATCTGGTTGTATCCTGCGTTGCCATCCAGAAAGCTGATAACTTTGTGACCTGAGGCTTCGTTGATGAGCATGTCGGCTATTGGCATAGGATATTCGTCCTTAGGCGTGGCACGATTTACATCTCTGAAGTCAATACATGCCCTAATCTTGCCAGATCCTTTCTTCTCGACCGAAACAATGTTGGATATCCACTCAGCATACTTACAAGGCCGAATAAAGTTGGCCTCCAAAAGTCGGCCTATTTCTGCCTTGATCCGGTCATAGATTGTTGGGTTGAACTTGCGAGCCGGCTGCTTGTGTGGTCTGAAGCCGGCTTTGATAGGCAACCGATGTTCGACCAACTCTCGGCTCAACCCAGGCATCTCGTGGTATTCCCACGCAAAGCAATCTACATATTCCCTGACTAGCGCGATTAACTTAGACTTATAATCGGCTGCCAACTTCTGCTTCACAAATGTTGGCCTAGGAATAGTGCCATCCCCAATGGCAACTTCTTCAAGTAAGTCAGCTAACGCAAAGCCTTGTCCCAACTTGTCCATATCGTCTGGTTCTTCAATTGCTTCACACATATCGTTCCTTTCGGACCGATACTTCTCCAGACGTTTCTGCAACCACTCGTCGTTTTTATCCATCTACTTGAGCTGCAACCGATTTCCACCAATCGGCTTTAGAGATACTGGCACGAATCCGTCCCTGGTAGCACTCAGGAAATCGAACCCGAATAAATCACGCCCAGATAGGCATGTGACATTGGAATGTTGCCAATCAACAACTGACTCGGCTAATGCAATACATGCCGATTCGTCAGCATGGATGACTTCAATCTCGTCGTCAACCCATTGAACGAGTTGCTGGTGCATAGTTGATGGAACACATTGGTTGGCATGAAGTCAATCTCTCCTCAACAGTACATTGTAGTTTCCCTGCACCTCAGCAACAAAGAAGGCAGTAGCCAAAGTTTTGCTGCCAACTGTGAGCTCCAAACTTATAACTCCTTTGGCTTCTATTCCTTCTCCTCCTTCGAACCCATTCAACACCATGTTTGTCTTCATCAAGTCACTATCATCTAGTTGTAGCTTCTTGAAGACAGAATATGGCATCAGATTTACCACAGCTCCGCCATCCACCAACATTCTGGTAACCGGCTTTCCATCAATATGCCCTCTGACGTACAAAGGCTTTAGGTGTTTAACCGGTCCATCAGGCTTCTCAAAGATGGCATTTTTGGGTCCAAAGTTGATTTGCGCATTTTCACCTTCTTCTTCCATAGCTCGGAACTCGGCAGGCAGATAATATACCATGTTGATATCCATGTTCGTCCGGCTTGGTGTCGTCTCATAATCCAGCAGCTCTTCGTCATCAGTCATGTTGCCCGATTCGTCCATTGCTGATTCTGATGTTGCCGGATTTTCTTCCGCCAATTTTTCTGTTGTACTTGTCGGCTCTTCCATCGTGATGTCTCCAGTTACAAGCTCTTCAGCTGGTAACTTTTCAGTTGCCGCGTTCTCGCGTGCCAAATCTGCTGCTTCTACTTCATCGGCCCATGATGAATAAGTAACAGCCGATGCATCGGCCAACATTGTGTCATTGACTGCAGCTATACTTGGCGTGACTGCTGTCGATGCCGTCATACGAACTTGCCTAGGAACCCATACTTGAGATGGCACCATTGGTCGTTCCACATTGAATTGGACCTTTGCAGTTTCCGCCTTTGTGTCTTTGTTATACCCGGCGGACACCACTTTGGATGAGTATATTTTGGATCCCGAGGGGGAGGAACCACAGATTGACTAGAGCTGGCTTCATGATCATGGGTTGCTGCCTTTGGCACGACAGCGGGTGTCGGCTTGTTGTTTGCCGGCTCTATAACCGGGTCCTTCATCTTGAACACATGACTTCCAATGATCAGTACGTTGCCAGCTTCTGATCCGCCTTATGTAGCCTTCTTAGCGCCTTGCGCCTTGACCCGCCAATATGACGAGTCTCCGGGATATACAAGCCGACTTTGCACAGATTGTCGAGTTGCCTTGCGTTTGAACTCGTCAGCCGACTTCTCATACCGACTTCCTTCTTCGGCTGATGGTGACCTCGGCCGCTTCCTATATTGATATTGGTTTGGTCTTGATCCGGCTTGGCGCACATACTTGGTCAGCAACATGTCAAAAGTTGGCTTCATCTTCCTTGGCCTATATTCAGCCTGATTTGTCTTCCATCTGCCAACCTCTGGGTTCTTGGGCTTTATAAATCTTGGCGGCAAACCATCCGAGCGTGGCTTTTTGAAAGAGCATTTTCCCTCATGTGTGGTTTTGGTAATTGAATGACAATCTCTATGGACTAATGTTTACTTTGAGATATCATTATAGATCATGTCCATGGAATTGTGGAGTTCATGTGTTGGACTCTTGAAGCTTATGTGTTGAGTGAAGCTTATTGCAAGAATGTCTTGAAGATTCAAGACATCATCTTAGTGAAGAAAAGATGAGTTGTGCAAGACCAAGAGAAGCTTTCTCGAAAATATCCTATGCTTGGTGCTTGCAATGGGTACATGAAGATGAAGCTAAGCGATACTCTCCCATTGTGAGCATGGGGGAGTATTTGGAGAAGTCTTCATCAAGCAAGTGATTGGACGCGCAATCAAGAAAGATGACCCACTTGAAGAGATCAAGATAGTCATCATCTAACTCAAGTGGAATGCTCAAGGCAAAGGTATGATCTTGATAGGGCTATAGGATAGATAGGCGTACTATCAAGAGGGACTCTCAAGTTAGTAACTTGATCGCATTCTTCTGGAGAGCTCAAACCTTTGCATACTTGGCATATCATGTTTCTTGGTTCTTATTTGGCTTTTATGTTGGTGAGGAATTAGAGCTTGGTTCATCTCCATGTCAAGCTCTAGTTCATCGAAATCGGTTTTACTTTGGACAACTTGTTGCGTTTTCGGTGGCGGAAATATTGCCGGTTCTACCTTGAGGAAAGTCCCACACCTTGCCATGTGTGGAGATTTTACTCTATTTATGGGATGCAATATTTTTGGTCTCACCAACAAAATATTTTGCTATAGGAAATATTTTATTGGGTAGTCATCGTCGCTATCTTTCCAACAAAATTGGTCTCACCTCATTTGGAGTTCATTTGCAAAAGTTATAGCAGTTTTCTTTTCGGTGTTTTTGTTGATTCGGATTATTGGGGTCGGATATTCCGATCTACCAGAATTCCCGGTTCCCCAACTCATCCAAGAAAACGGCTAAGGAAAGGATAAAAATGGTTCTGACTCCAGTCGGAAATTGTGCTCGGAAATTTCCGTCTACCGGAATTTCCGAGTGCACCGAGAAAGCCCTCCAGTTTTGGCTAAGGAAAGAAGGATTTTTGGTTCTGACACGAACCGGAAATTGTGCTCGGAAATTTCCATATACCAGAATTTCCGAGTGCACCCAGAATAGCCTTCCAGAAACGGCTAAGGAAAAGTTTGGTTTTGGTTCTGACTCCAGTCGGAATTTCAGCTCGGAAATTTCATGGACTCGGAGTCTCTCTTAGACCGGAATTTCCGGATGACCGGAATTTCCGAGTCTCACTTATACCGGAATTTCCGAGTGTCGAAACAGCCAACGGCTATATTTCCACGACTTTTCCCTCTCTCCTACTCCATTGTTGACCTTCGAAAGCTCACTTCCCTCTCAATCCCTGCATTGAATCTTCCATATTCTTTAGGGAAAGTTGAGAGGAGATCTAGATCTACAATCCTACCAATCCTTCTCTCCTCTAAGTGAGGGGAACTTAGTGGATCTAGTTCTTGGAGTTCCTTTGTGGTTCTTCTTCTTTGTTCTTCCTCTCTTCTCCCCCCATAAACATTAGTTGCTTTTGGTGGGATTTGGGAGTGAAGGATTTGACTCTTTTGTGGTTTCCTTTGTTCTTCCTCTCTTATTCCCCCATATACATTTGTTGTTGTGTTGGAATTTGAGAGTGAAGGACTTGAGCACTTCGTGTGCTCTTGTCATTGTATTTGCATCGGTTTGAGCCCTCCACGAGGATTCGTGGTGGTGATACTTGTGAGCTTGTTACTCTTGGATCTTTGGACCCTAGACGCCTTTTGTGGCCGGCTTTTTGTGGCCAAGACCTTTTGTGGTCACT
The DNA here is from genome assembly GCA_026929855.1 of Poa annua. Classification (NCBI taxonomy): domain Eukaryota; kingdom Viridiplantae; phylum Streptophyta; class Magnoliopsida; order Poales; family Poaceae; genus Poa; species Poa annua. Next base: position 35,924,547 of record CM049426.1, read on the forward strand.
TGAGAGCCCCCAATTAAGTTGTGGGTGTGTGCCTCAAGACTTGGGAGCCCTCAATTAAGTTGTGGGTGTGTGCCTCAAGAGTTGTACGGGATTCGATCTCCGCCCCAAAGGAGATCAATAGTAGAAGGTGAACTCGCAACCTTTTGTGGTTGAGTTCATCAGGAGAAGAAGGTGAGCCTTTGTGGCGTTGCGGCTAACCTGTTGTGGTTGCGCACACCTCTCCAAACGAGACGTACACCCTTTGGGTGGAACTCGGGAATACATCCTCATCTCTGCGTGCCTCGGTTATTTCTATACCCGAGCTCTTTACTTATGCACTTTACATTGTGATAGCCTTCGTGCTTGAAGTCATATATCTTGCTATCACCTTGTTACTTGTATTGCTTAGCATAAGTTGTTGGTGCACATAGGTGAGCCTAGTATTTATATCTAGGTTGTATGCTTGTTAAATTAAACTTCTAGTTTTATTCCGCCTTTATCAAGCATACCGGAATTTCCGGGTCACTCTTGGACCGGATATTCCGGCTCCTCGGAAAAAGTTTTAAATCGCCTATTCACCCCCCCCCCCCCCCCTCCTCTAGGCGACGTCTATCCGTTCACTTTTGCCCCCCGAGCGCAGGATTCTTGATCGTGATCTTGATGACTTCGTGGCCACCGGGTTGTTGGCTTACAGTAACTTGCCTTCCGGCCGCCTTGTTGTCAGTCTTTTCCCTGGGCACACCAACAACAATATTAGAATTATTAGCCCCTTCGGCCGCCTCTGGCCGAAGCAAAACCTTCTTTCCCTCCAAGTCTAGCGCGTTCATTGGGAACGGCTGTGTGTCAATTGCCATGTAGGCAAAGCTCAATCGTCCGTCATTGAGGGCCGATTGGATCTGTCGACGGAAGACATTACAATCATTTATAGCATGAGAGAAAGAATTGTGATACTTGCAATAAGCTCGCCGCCTTAATTCATCAGGAGACGGTATAACATGATTAACTCTTATCACTTTATCTTTTAACAAGGCATCAAATATTCTATCACATTTGCCTACATCAAAACTGCATTTTATCTCATCATCCCGATTTTTGCGAATCGGCTTTAAGTCATCACACACATAGGGTTTGGCCTTGCTGGGCCAAACAAACTCGGCAGAATAGATATCGGCCTCATCGTCGGAGTCAGCATCATTGCTGAGCACATTAAGCCGACTCATGTTCATCCGATGTGGGTCTTTTGACTCATTAACCCGGCTTTCTTGAGCCAGAGCTCTCTCTTGAACTTGACTAACAGACAAGAATTCATGGCCTTCCAACTTCTCTTTTAAGTAAGTCCTTAACCCATTAAAAACCAGGTCAGCCATGCCTCTTTCAGTTATCACCAGACTGTAACATCGGTTTCTAGTGTTTCTAAATCTCTTGACATAATCGGATACCGATTCGTCATGTTTCTGCCTAACCGATGTAAGGTGGGACAACTTCTGTTCTACTTCCCCGACAAAGAAGTGTTCATGAAACTTTTGCTCTAAATGGAACCAAGTATGTATAGAATTAGGAGCTAAAGCCGAAAACCAAGAAAACGCAATGCCTGTCAAAGACAATGAGAACAAGCGGACTCTGATATGGTCATGATTAGCTTCGCCCAATTGAGCCAAGTACTGACTAATATGTTCCCATGTTGACTTGTTGTCCACCCCATTAAATTTGGCAAATTCAGGAACTCTATAACCAGGTGGATAAGGCTGTAGATCAAATTAATCGGGGTAAGGCTTAATATAAGTCCTATGTTTTGGCATAACCCCGAGTTTGTCATAAGCTATATGATCCAATTTTCTCTTGAATTCCGCCATCAAATCGTCCATATTGGCCGATTTAGCCGGCACAAGCGAAGAATTGGTTGCAGGGTTGGCTTGTGTCAAACATGCTGAACTTCGGTTTGGCAATGACTCTTGTCCAAAAAGTCGTACCGCTTGTCCCGGCTGGCTTACCGGGTTAGGCAGACTCTGGATAGGAGTTGAGCAGGGTATACTAGACACAAGTTGGTTTTCCCTGACTTGACCAATCGGCTGTCTGTCCGATGGTTGAACCTGGAGCGTGTTTTTCTTAGCCTTTTCATGTTCCAACATCAGATCATAAACATTGGCAGTACCTTGCGAAACATGATATTGAATTTCGGCTATCTGTTCAGAGGAGAAAAGACTTTTGCTTACAGCGGGTTGGTCGATGTCAACGTTCAGCGGTATGAATTCCGGCTCCTTGATCGGCAAAATCACTCCCTGTCGATCAACCTTGAAGCTGGACAGGTACACATCTTGATCTTCTTGATCCCGCTTGGCACGCAAGGCTCGAAACTCCTCATCTCTCTTCTTCTTCCATGCCTCCAGGCCTTGGCGTTGTTCTTCTAACAACTTCTTCAAAGTTGGCTTGATGATGTTGTCAACATTGATGTTGGTAACGTCGATCTTGGAACTGGTCATTGTTGTCCAGTTTTAGATCGAAATTTCCCAGCGAAGTCGCCAAAAAGTGTGTTGCGCTCGAAACGCGTCACACGAACACGTCCTCGTGTCCCCGCGGTGCCGGGGGAGATACTCCGCAACTCGCCCCGCGGGAGGCTGGCTTACAACGCGATATGCAAGACAGTAAGCCGTCGCTTTTGAGACCAGACGCCCCAGCCCCTCGGGAAGCCCCGTCGGAGTAAAGCCGGCAACGATTGGCTGAGCTAAGCCGGACTTGGCCGCTCTCAGCTCGGTTTTCGATATTCGGCAAGATCTACTCGAAATCGCCGAACAACGGAAGCAGGAACAAGGGTTGAAGGAGAAAAAGTAGGGTTGTATTGATAGGTTGTCGATTGTTTGCTTGATTTCAATCGGCCATCACCTCTCATATATATATGAGGCGGCTGGACTTCCCGTACAAGTTTTGGACTCCTACACGAATTACAATTCATGGTTTAAGTCGGATTCTATCCTAACTTGGCGGATCCTTGATCGGCTTCGTGCTAGACCCGGAATTGATTTGTCTGGTTTCTTTGGAAAGTTGCCTCCTTCTTCCAGCCTGATCTCAAAGTTGCCTTCTCTTTGCCACCTTTAGCCTTCCGCCTTGATACGGGCAAGAAAGTTGCCTTTTGTCTTCCGCCTTGATCAGCGAAAGTTGCCTTTTGCCTTCCACTTTGATCGGGGAAAGTTGCCTATCTCCTTCCGCCTTGATCGGAGAAAGTTGCCTTCTTTAGCCTTTCACCTTGATCGGGGAAAGTTGTCTTTTGACTTCCGCCTGTATCGATGAAAGTTGCCTTCTTTAGCCTTTCACCTTGATCGGGGAAAGTTGTCGTTTGTCTTCCGCTTTGATCAGTGAAAGTTGCCTTTTGCCTTCCACCATGATTGCAGGAAGCTGCATTTTGCCTTCCACCTTGATCAGGGAAAGTTGTCTTCTTTTACCGGCTTGTTTTGACAACGTTGGCTTCTCTTCTATCGGCTCATTTTGACAACATTGGCTCCCTTTCTACCACCTTGTTTTGACAAAGTTGACTTCGTCCACCTTGTTTTGACAAAGTTGGCTTCTTTTCTACCACCTTCTTCTGACCTTGATTTTCCCTATGCTAGAATTGACTTGCCTCCATGGGCCTTCAAGCAACTTCGCACACCCAATCTGTCTTCCGCCTTGTTCCAGTTTTGTGATCTTATAACCGGCCGGCTGCCAAAAACGAGTGTTAACAATTTCGTTACATGCTCATATCACGATCCTCCTTATTTGATTTTTTTTCATGACTTTCATGCTACATGCTCAGATTGATTAAAGACAAAAAAAAATCTTTGAGTACAAACTTTGGAGAAATAATTATAACCGGTGAGTTCCATGGTATTCCTATGATGTTATTAAATTTTTGTGTTCAGTTTCTTTGGAAATTAGTTGGGGGGATTTTATTTGGTTTATATTCTTCAAATTTAATAGGAGACACCATTGAAAGTTGCAAACAAGTAAAACTTGTATTCTCATGCTTCATTGCATGTAAAATACAAGTTAGCATGAACATACAATTTTTGGAATGAATAGTGGGTTTAGTAGGGAGAAAGCTAAATCTTGCAAATCAAATAATTGACCAAAATTAGGTACTATCAGTATGTTGCGAAGACTGGTAATAAATTTTTGGCTAGAGTTTCATGGTGCCATTAAAAAGATTATTTGTCATATGACTTGAATTTAATTGGTGACTAATAATTCTTTTAAAGTATATACCATCCAATTATTTTATATTTAGTGCAGTTGTAGAATATATGATTCACGTATCTGCCTTTTCATTATCTAGATAGCTCAAATTCAGTTCATAAACATAATTAATATGTTAAAGACAATACTCTTACATTTACGAGGACCGTCTTACTAAAAAATGATAAAAATGATTTAAGCGTCGGGAAGCGACGGCACCCAATGTACAAGGCCGTCCGGCCGCCATGGGACCATCCGAATGGAGATGCATTTAGGTATTTTAGCTATGCTGATTAACTAAGGAATATAAAAAAGATATGTGAACATACTTTTAGTACTGTCGAGGGGGTCGTCATGGTGGGATATGCAGTGGCAGAATGGCAGGATCAAAGATTCTCATCACCAGGTCATGACAAGGAACATTTTTTCTGTACGATCTCGCACAGGTCATCGGCACAATCACCATGGTCAAAAAGGCTGCCCATCTTTTACCCATCCCTGCATGCATGTTGCATGGACCTCTTTCACCATGGGCCACAGCAGCGAGACTGACAGACAGACATGTAGGAGAGCCAATGTGGTCTACCACTGCCAGGTGCCGGCATGATTTTGATTTCTTGATTCTTCCGTGCACCATGCATTGAGCGACGTGTTAACTGAACTCAACTCTGTCTCTTAGGCATCTCGGTCGTTGCGCCCCAGGTCCAAAACACCGATTTTCTACGACCGCTGGGACGCGAAACGACGTGAATTCGAAATTGGGTGGCATGAGCACAAACTCAAAATCAAATTGGTTTACTATTGAACTCAGGCCGCTCTCATGTTTTTGGCTATATATTTTGAAACATAGTCCGACTCATTTGACATATAACTTCACACGTTTAACCATAAAAATTTACACATAAATAAATACTTTAACAATGAAAAAAATCGTACTAGACATCAACCACTCCCTTGGACGGCCACATGTGCTGCACAAGATCATTGTTTAAAGCTTAATGTGTTCCAGCATCTTGAATCTTCTGGCATGTGGTGAGAAAGTTTATTCATGATGCCGACACCTGGTGATCAAATCTGCAAGAGGAGCCTGACGGTAATATGATATCCTTTGCTCACTGTCAGGCACCGGGTCATCCGGCTCACTGTTAATGATAATGTTGTGCAAGATCACACAACACTGCATCACCTTCCACATGTTAGATTTCGACCAAGTCATAGTTGCGTACCGGACAACAGCAAGTCGAGACTGCAGCGCACTAAATGCTTGCTCGACATCCTTTCTGCAAGCCTTCTGGCATTTTGTTGTGAGTTTCAGGCATACCAAAAAATGAATGTTAAATCCATAAATCATATGAAGCCACGACCTCGAGAATCACCGAGCACTCTCCTTCCTTTCCCTTATACATCCCCTGCCAATCAAATGGACAGTTCTTCGATGCCGAATGCATGCAGTCGATAATACCAAACATCACAGGAAAGCCTCAGTGTCTTGCGCATTGGGTGATCGCAAGTACATTGGGTCAAAGACTATAACCAGTGCCCGGCAGAACTTGTTCAAGCACTCAATGGCCGTGGACTCGCTCATGCGCAGATAGTTATCATGTGCATCCACAGGAACACCGTATGCAAGCAACCTCATGGCCATCGTGCACTTCTGAATAGAAGTAAACCCTACCATGCCGGTGCAGTCCTTCTTCAATTTAAAATAGGTATCGAACTCTCGGATTTCTTGCATGATCTTGAGAAAGAGCTTGCGGTTCATCCTGAAACGGGGTGGAACACCTTCGTGTTCTAGGTGGGATCATCGACGAAATAGTCAGACTAGAAGATGCAGTACCCCTCGTCCCGTTGTCTCGGCTTGCTCTTGCCGCGACCCATTGTCGATCCAACATGTCGCGGGCCACCTAATTCTCGGCGAGCAAGTCGACGAGGTTTGCCAAGATCAGCAGATGCTTCGTCGTTGACGGCGGGCTGATCTTCCTCGTCGAAGAGCTGGGCGAGTATCTCCTCGTCGGAGTCCATTGTTGTGTCGGCTTTTCCCCGAACACCTTACGCGCGGGGTGGTCGCCCTCCGCCTTGAGGATCTCCCCGGAGGTGGGACCGCGGCGGAGGGGGTGGGCGGCACCGAAGGTTTGTGACGTGGCGGGGCTAGGCAGTGAGTAGAATTGTAGTGGCGACGGCGTGGCGGTGCTAGGAGGGGTGGGGGCGGCGGCGTTCCGACGGCGACACGGGAAGGAGGGAAAGGCGAGCCAGTGTGTGCGGGAAGGCGGTGTCTCGCCGATAGCGTTGGTCTACGCGTGGTTTTCCTTCCGCCGCCCCCTAGACCGAATTCAGTGGACTAGGTTTCGCCTGGGGTGCCGGCGCTAATTTCCGCCGAAACGACGCTAACTGGACTTCTGGTGAAAAAATGATGCATTTTTACTTACGTCAGCGTTAAAAAGACCTCTTGGAACACTGGGGCCGACTGATGATGCCCATAGGACATGTTTGTTTAAACTTTCTGCTTCTACATTTAGAATAAAAAACAGAAACTCAAACAAACACCACCAAATAAAAAAGCACTATAGACAAGCGCAGTACCCAATACACTACGCCGGCAAACGCGCGGAAGCGGAGCGAGAGCTGCTTCCCGCAGCTTTCACTTAGAAAGAGTGAACCGTTATTCTTCCTACCCTCGTCGTTAGCTCCAAATTACAATCCCAGTGCCATCTTTAGGAGCCACGCCACGAGGTGGAACGACTTCATCTCACACAAAATTTATTTTTATTCAAAATAATTTATATATGAAACATGTGCTTGTCGCCGAGTAGAATCCATTCCCGTGATCAGTTTTAAGTTTTGTGAATTGTATATTCTTAATTTTGGACCAAAGTTTACACTATTTTAGATAAATTTTGTCAAATTTATCGCAGTGTGTGAGCCGTTTGAAATTTACTTTTGCGAGTAAATTAATTTCCCCGTTTCCACAACTTTCGTGTCTTAGTCTTTTCGTTTTGCCAAAAAAATACATATATATCTTGTAGGCTATTCCTCATCCTCATCGACTATTTTTCATCGCCGCCGTACAAGGTCTCCTCCACTTCTCTATTCTCGGCTTCCAGCAAATCGGACCATCCCGAATTGGTCAGGTACACAACGGACTAAGCTCGTTTTCATCGAGCATCCGGCGAGAGGAGCACATCTAGCCGTCGTCTCACCGTTTCTTGTCAGTTGCCATGCCATGAGTTCTCCGATGGTTCAATGCATATATCACAGTACAAAGTACTCCAAAAGTTTCCTCACATATGAACACGTTAAAAATAATTTTACTAACTTGAGAATTTAGCTCTTAAAAATAGCTAATTCATTATAAATCAAGATTTATATAATTTAAGCATCTAGGAACATTTCACTCTCGAAGCTACAGCCATACGTGCTAAACATCAAATCTCTGCTTCTCACAGCTAATTTTCACAGCCCACCAGCTACAGTTGCTTCTAAAAACCTGCAACCCAAACAAACAGACAATTAGTCGTATATAAGGATGGCAATTTTACCCACGGGTACAGGTATTCGCGGGTATCGTACTCGTATGGGTAGGGTATGGGTATAATTTTATAGCCATAGGTAGTAACCGTACCCTGCCCATTAATTGACAGGTAGGGCACGAGTATAATCTCGTACCCGTGGGTGTACCCATACCCTACCCATTTATATATCTTACCCATGGAGATGTAATGTTCATTCTCGTGAGCTTATAAACCTATGGTAAAATTTTTATCAATTATCAGTTTAAGTTGAGATAATTATCATGTACTCAAATATAATAAGTTGCTATAATTTTTTTTGTTTTATGAATGTGTTATCGATGAATGTAAAATTACATATAGCATGTGCATTGTTTGATATACCGTTGGATACCCAACGGGTACGGGTACCCGTCGGGTATGAGTACGAGTAAAGTTTTATAACCGTGGGTACGGGTGTGGGTATGATATTGCTCTACCCGCACCATACCCTACCCTGCCCATTGCCATCCTTAGTCATATACTCCCCTTTCACGAAAGTAATGCAATATATCTGGCCTCCGCCACGAAATTATTTTGAAAAAAATCTGACTATTGAGTTCGTGCTAATAAAGATGGAGTCGAATATGTGTGGGTCGACGTCAACCGAAACACAAAGTAAGATCGACGCCAAGGACCAAGAAGCCAAACCAATTTAGCATCATCGTGTTAACAAGTGTTGGCGTCGACCTGCACACCGTCCGGCTCCATCTACATTTTGTGCCAACTTTAGAGGTCAAATTTAGAAATAATTCTCATCAAGGTAAGAACCGGCATTAGTTTAGCAAAAAAGAAAAGTTGTATGCATTTTGAAACAAAGGATATTATAAGTATTTTGGTGAAATGGTTTTTATAGATAAAATTCTGTAGGGGTTTGATTTCTACATTTATGCACTGTTGTTTTTTCAAAATTATCTACAGTTTGAATGAAATTTATCTGAAATTTAACTACATTTGTCTTTAATTGTCGTCATGAGTGAGGAGCGCCATAAATAAAAGGCCGTCTGTAGGACCCTAAGGACCAGTTCTTTTGGAGCTTCTCAAGAGCTTCTAGGTGAAAATAAACTTAAGCTCAAAAAAACTAAATTTTAAACCGTTTCTTGTGACAGCCAGCTTCAACAAATCCTTCATAGTGGAAAAAAGCTGGGTTACCCCAACTTCCCGCAACCACTGCTGGCTTCCCGAGCTCCGGCCGAAGTGGTATTTGACCTTGCCCCTAATTCGCGTGGTATTTACGTCAAATTGCCACCACGCCGCAGCGCCTTGCCCCCGAACCGTTACTAGACCATGGATATTTTCCTCACCCCTCTCCCAAATTCTCAGGCCTCCGCCGCCGCCTCCCCTGACCAATCTGACCGCTGCCTTCCCGGAACGCCGCACCACTACAAAAACTTGCGCGTGCCACCCCAGGCCATTCCATGGCGGATAGCCCACAAAATCCCATCTCGTCGCCCCGGATTGAGACAACCTCGAGCTCGCCGGCGGGTGCTGGTTCTACTGCGGCCATCCACCTCCGGGCTCCGGCTGCCTGCTGATGTCGTTGATCTTCTTGCCGGCCACCCCCTGCTGCCTGCTGCCTCCTCCTGCCAGGTATTCATTGCAGCGCCCGCGTCCATTATAGATGAGTTAGGTCCGGTCCGGCCCAGTGACCCGCTAGACTGGACCTGGATTTTACTACCATTAGGGTAAGGTTCCGACCCCCACAAAATTAGGTTAATGATGGACCTAACCCGTTCGAACCTAGGGTCAACCCGGACCGCTCGGCACACAAACTGGAGGGCGCCGCCGCTCTCCCTCGCGGCACCGGAATAGGCTTGTAGAGCACGCCGCCTTCCCCTGCCGATCCTCCATCCTCCTGTCCGACTTTCTCCAAGTCATTCCTGGCCACCGTTTGGCGGAAAGCTGGGACGCTGCAGGCGGTGCTCGCAGACGGTAGCGCCCAGAGCTCGCGGAGCACGCCACCTTTCTGCAAACGCACAGGTTGCTTTGCGCTCTCCGCAAAGAGCTTCTATGGTTGGGTCGAGCCTCGGCCGGCGAGGCATCCAGCTCGCCCTGCCGGCCTCTGCGTCGTGTTCGGCAGCACGGCGTCTGTGTTCGCCTGGCTATGCGCGATTCGTGGGCGGCATGTTCACGGCTGACCCGGCCGTCGCCGCGCTTACCGCGTCCGTGCTGCCGTGGATCTTGGCGCGTGCGAGCTCGGCAAACGGAGTGTGCGGTGTACTGTGTCGCGGTGCGCGGCCTAATTGGCATCGCGCGTGGAACTCGTGCGGACGGTCCCATCGAGCACCAAGCAGGACGAGCTCGCTGCAGTGAGCCCGACGGTAATCATAGCTAGCTACGCCGACGGCATTGCCGTCGTGATCATAGATGGCTCTACCAAAAAAAAAATCAAAATTATTATTTTTCAACTTTTTTTTATTATTATTTTAACTCCAATTTAGTCATATATTTAATCTCATATCACACACTTAATCATAATCTTAACTCAAACTATCCACTCACACACTTAATCATAGTCAAACTTATCAGACGGTCACCCATCCTTAGAGTGCTTCAGGCCAAGCACGCTTAACTACTGAGTTCTATTCAAATGAGATTCCAGTTGAGATGCCATACCTTTGCTATTAGTATGATAGCAATCATATTAACACTTATCTGAGATATTATACTTTTCAATCTTTAAAATTTTAAAAATAAGATTTAAATAAACAAAATAACTATGTTTAATAATACTTGAATAATAATAATAATCAATTATTATTATTTTGTTTTGTCTTTTCTATTTAATAAGAAATAATTCATATCTTCATATTTATATATCAGAATTTACTAAATAAAATGTCTATGTTGATCATAAAAATAAGAGGAATCCAAATATGACATTCATGTCATCATTTTCATAATGAATGATGTCTTTTAAAACAAACAAGAACCAACATAAATCAGCATAAAGTCAATTAAAGAGGCGAATTTAGATAGAAAGTAAGGAAAATCCTCATATTCATATATTATCCATAAAATTTGTTCTACTCTTTGTGAAAATTAAATGGGTGTCCTTTTGGACCATATTTTATGTACTTGCTTCACAAAAAAAGTCATTTTTGACACTTAAAAAATGGAAAATGATATTTCTAAAAAGAATTTTGAAAATCGCTTCGGTGACGTTGTTTCCCATACCATGGCACACATATGTGCTGAATATGGGCACTTTATCACAAACTATGACATGATAATGGTCATACATTGGTCATTTGTCTTGAAACCTATGCATGTTTATAGATGTTTGACATTTTTGTGAAGTTTCATTTTGAAAAGTTTGCTAAAAGTCAAGTTTATCTTTTTTCCTATTAACTAGTACACGTAAAAGGACTCCATGCGAAAGAGTTTCTTTTTTTGAGTACTTTTTCATATTTTTCCACTTCTTTCAAAAAACGGTCAAAATGGAGAGCATGACTATTCATCAAAAGTGGTTGAATTTTTAAAACTATTGACGGTTCTATGTTGTAACCACTACTGCGTACCTTAAAATTATTTTTGTAAAAACTTCAAAGCAAACTATCACACAGTTGTAGTTCAAATTTGAATTATTTCCGGAAAATTGACATAAAGTTAATTAAAGAGGCGAATTTAGATAGAAAGTAAGGAAAGTCCTCATATTCAGATATTATTTATAAAATTTGTTCTACTCTTTGTGAAAATTAAATGGGTGTCATTTTGGACCATATTTTATGTACTTGCTTCATAAAAAAGTCATTTTTGACACTTAAAAATGGAAAATAATATTTCTAAAAAGAATTTTGAAAATCGCTTCGGTGACATTGTTTCCCATACCATGACACACATACGTGCTGAATATGGGCACTTTATCACAAACTATGACATGATAATGGTCATACATTGGTCATTTGTCTTGAAACCTATGCATGTTTATAGATGTTTGACTTTTTTTGAAGTTTCGTTTTGAAAAGTTTGCCAAAAATAAAGTTTATCATTTTTCTTATTAACTAGTACACGTAAAAGGACCCCATGTCAAAGGGTTTCTTTTTTTTAGTACTTTTTCATATTTTTCCATTTCTTTCAAAAAACGATCAAAATGGAGAGCATGGCTATTCATCAAAAGTGGTCGAATTTTTAAAACTATTGATGGTTCTATGTTGTAACCACTACTTGTGTATCTTAAAATTATTTTTGTAAGAACTTCAGAGCAAACTATCACACAGTTGTAGTTCAAATTTGAATTACTTCCGAAAAATTGACATAAAGTTAATTAAAGAGGTGAATTTAGGTAGAAAGTAAGGAAAATCCTCATATTCAGATATTATCCATAAAATTTGTTCTACTCTTTGTGAAAATTAAATGAGTGTCATTTTGGACCATATTTTATGTACTTGCTTCACAAAAAAGTCATTTTTAACACTTAAAAAATGGAAAATGATATTTCTAAAAAGAATTTAAAATCGATTCGGCGACGTTGTTTTCCATACCATGACACACATATGTGCTGATTATGAGCACTTTATCACAAACTATGACATAATAATGGTCACACATATGTGCTAAAACTATTGCATATCTGTATATGATTGATATTTTTTGTAAAGTTTTGTTTTGAAAAGTTGCCAAAACTCAAGTTTATCATTTTCCTAAAAACTAGTACACGTCAAAAGATTTCATGCCAAAGGGTTTCTTTTTTTTAATTTTTTTTTATTTTTTTTTAATATGTAATTTAATTTTTTGAGAAAAATTGAAAAACTGTATAGTAAACCCGACGGTAATACCGTCGGGCTCACAATGTGATTAGGTGGCCGTCGGGCTCACTAAAGAAACACCGACGACACTGCGAGCCCGACACCGTCGGCCTTATAACTAGAACGCCGACGGCAAATCGACGCGCCGATGATTTTTTCGTTTCGTCGGTTTCACGTTATGACGCCGACGATCCCCGTCGGTGTTGAAATGGCCGTCTGGCTGGGCTATGTTTCCCGTAGAGAACTCTCCTATGCAAAGCCGAAACTTAGAAGAACTTGGACTAAATAACCTGTAACCTGTTCGAGGGCTGAGATGCTCTGAAAGTTTGTGGAAGCAGTCCAACACATGAATAGTAGGTTATGGCAATTTTTTTTTTAAATAGTAGGCTATGGCGCACCAGGAATTCCACTGACCTGCAGACGTACCGTGTCGCGGATTCCGACGCCTCCACGCGCGCGGATGGGTCGGCGTTTACGTCACTGCGAGTGCGTGAGAATCTCAAAGCCAGAGCTACTTCTTCTGCGGAGCGCCGACCAATGCTGCTGCTGTTTGCCCCATGATGCTGGTGCCTTTCTGCAACTGCTCCAGAACCCAAGGCGAGGCAAGGCACCAATGACTTCTTTAATTAGTTTAGCAACCATTAAATCGGCTCCGTTTCCCAACCGATGTTGGTCTCTTCTCGGGTCCTTCAACCTACCCAGCTCTAGGATGCTCCTGATACTGTCATAGTGGAGTGGAGTAGGAGTCACTCGCAAGCTTGCTGCTAGGTCATGTCTGGAACACGTTGTTTAAGTTCTTGGGCTCAGCATCTCGGAATCTTTGCATTTTAAAATGGGAACTTTCCATACCCACTGGTTATACACGACACGCCCATGCTAACTTGTTATTACTGCTTCCCATGCATATAGTCGTAGATTAGGATTAGTTGTAAGCTGATCCTCCAGAAATTTCGAAAATGTAGAGGGCACTTAGACTGACCGGTGCCAATTCCTAAATTTTAGGGTGTGTGTTTGGTTTTGGAAACATGTGGAATGAAATCGTTTCGTATCCAGAATTCATTTTTGTGTTTGGTTGGAGAGGAGGATGGATCCAACTCGGTCATTAGGGTAATATTCTCCCAATATGCGGAATGCACCCGTTCGACCGAATCGGCCGGATGGGGTGGAAGCATGGCTAATTCTCTAGCTAACTCTCATCTCGTCTCTCCCTCATCAGCTGCGGGCGAGGCCAGTGGGTGGCACAACAACGATGGCGGCAGCCAGCACAACACTACAACGGCGACGACAGCCAGCAGCGCCCAGCGGGGAGCAGAGGCCAGCAGCGGCTAGCGGTGTCCAGCGGAGAGCAGAGGTCAGCAACCTGATCTCTACGGGGAGCATGAAGTCAAAATCTTCATTTTGATCCTGATTTTGACGAGGAGCACGAAGCAGAGGCCAACGGGGAACACGAGATTATAGAAGAACATTATAATCTCGACCCTGATTTTAACTCCATGTAATCCGATTTTGCCTATTCGTTTTGATTTTGTAAGATTAGACAAGAACATGCACAATGATTTTCTGATGTGTCTATGTTAAACTCCAATTTGGAGTAAAGTAATCAAGTTTGGCTTAAGCCAATAAAATGCTTAGCAATAAACGGGGCAAATTCCATTCCACATATTCAGTCCCAACTAAATGCTAGAAATGGAATGGAACTATTTGAGATGAATGGAATGGAACGGAACCATGACATTCCATTCGACCCCATTCCAAAACTAAACACACCCTTATAAGACCCGCTCTAACATCTCACCTCCTTAATCATCATAATCCAAAAAAACTCCTTAATCATTAATAGGACAACATGCACGTTTCTCATATATAAGAACGGCAAATAGAGGCATCTACACTCGGAGCGTCCAAACGACCGTCCGGACACCTTTAGAATGTGTCAGACAGAATAACGTTTCCAGTGACGTCTCTCAAAATCGCCTTTTGTCCGGCCCGTCCCAATTAATGTCCGACACGCCCAGCCCACGCCATCCGCTTGGGGGTCGGTGTGCTGCGCCGGATAAAACGAAACGCCGCGCCACGTCGGCCTCCAACGAGCGGGCCATGTCTGTGGTTGTGATGCGAATGCCATGTCTACATGGTTTTGACAGCGCCGCTTCGCAGCACCCCTCTTCGGCGACGACGCGTCTGCGCCATGGCGACGAGCATGCTTTTGAGCGTCGCTGTTAATGGCGTGTCAGGCGGGCCGTTGGCTAGCTGGAGTTAAAGGCAAGGCACCCTGCCCGGCTATATAGGACCCTCCTGCTAGGTAGCAAGCATAACCACAACCGTTCCACCCAGTACCTTGCCACGAGGACGAGGGTGCGGCAGCGGACGAGGACGCTGCTGCAATGGAAGAGGGCGCGTTAGTGGGCGACGCCGCGGCGGTGATGGCAAACTGTCGCCTCCTACCTCACCGTCGTCCGATGAGCTGCACCCCGATTTGCGCGGTTTCGAGTTCCTCATTATCCTGTACAACAGCTGTACATCATTGAATCGTGTATATGGCTAGCGTTCGTGGAGAAACTCGAAGCCAGGGTGCGAAAGACGAAGGATCTGAGGGATTGAGCATTGCGAGAACGGTGGCTGAGGGGTGGAGATTGTTTTCGATTCCGACAGTGAGTGGTACTTGGCTAGGGGGTGGAAGAGATTCACTGAAGCATATAAGGTTGAGCAGTGGTCCATCCTCTGTTTTGAGTTTGACGTAGACAACGAGTTGTTAATCAAGGTCTCCAATGACACTTTATGCCGGAGGGACGCTGCCGTGTACAACGAAGACGAGAGCACTAGCGACGAGGACGGCAGCGATTATATTAGATTTAGTTTATATTTCATTAAATTTTATTTATATATGTAAAATACGAGCATATCTTATATCTCACAAAATTAATTTGGGCGTCGCGAGTGCATATCGACAACGCCCATGCACAAGGCCCTTTGGACATCGTCCAAATGGCTCGTCCAGACGTTGTTTGAGCGACGATTGGCCGATCCGAGTGGAGATGCTCTAAGGGCATGTATAATACGGTGATGTAAGACTTCACTTAGCGTTTACGCGTAGGATAATTATCTAATTGGAGGAGATAGAATGAAAAGATGCAAGGTTGCCTTCCCTTGTCTAAGAGATGATCTCTTAGGAAATAAAAGAATACTAATTTGTCCATTATACTATCTATCTTCCCTTAGAAATTTAATTTCCTACTATAAACTAACTAATTCTCATTAATTGTTAGGGATGACAATAAAAGATAATACATTATAGAACATATTAATATTTGACATCCCTAAATGACATGGATAGTTAAGAGAAGACGTTTCTTCTCTACCATTATACATTATATATATACATGTACTAACCATGTGCCCAGAGCATCGAGTTTTTTGGAGTACTACTAGTATTTAGGATAATTCAATACAATACGTCGTCAGCCTCTGTAAGTCATGCAAGCTTCAGCCTTCAGCCAGATAGAGTAGTAGTTAAGTAATCAGAAACCATTGCGTGCTAGTAGTGCTACTCTTATCGATCCCCACAACTGACAACATGAGTGTGTCCTAATCAAGTGATCATACTCACTCTTAATTACGGCACCGGCGCTATTGATTTTTTTTAAACTGCGGCGCTACTCTGATTGGGGCCAAATCCAAGTCAATACATTAGTTAATCAGAAGGGGTGCCGATATATGCATATGCGTGGAGTTGTCGCCAACTTGTTCCATGAGCCTGTACGATGCAATGCATGTATGCGTGCGATTACGGCCCGGTCGTGATTAGGGGTGTAAACAGATTAGATTGGATTTTATATTTATTATATTTTTTATCATAATTTCTTATCGAATTCAGAGTGAATCGGATATGACCGGATGCGGATTCGGATGCGGATATCCGTGATCGCAGATTCAGACTCGGAAACGGGAAGAATTCGAAGCGGTAACAAAATTAATCGGATATATACGTATTGTCAAACCATATATATATAAAAACTAGTAAAATGCCCGTGCGTTGCTACGGGATGAAAACAAATTAATGATTAAATTTTCATAGGCCATTAATGAGAAATACTCATACATTGTTAGAAATCATCAGTAACATCTATATCGCCTATAATTGATAAATACCCGTTTAGGAAAATAAATAGTGAATGAATCTGTATATGTGCTTCTACCTGAACAAATACATTATCATCAATATTAAACTACATAGCATGTTGCATAGATTTCATTTTCGGAATAGAAATTAAGAGACTATTGAGTTCCACGAATTGTGTCTAGTTACTCTTGAACATGAAACAACATGCATAGGGGTGTCAATGTGATACTCCCCCGTCCACAAATAAGTGTCTCAAGATGTCTAGATACGTCTTTTTTTTGAGAGACTTGAGACACTTATTATGGACGGGGAGTATTAATTATCCTGCAAATACTCCAATCATATCATGCATGAACCGAGGACACATGTCATTCCAATAAATTGGCAGTAAGAAATAGTGGCGAGCAGTACTCGGTTCATTTTGCGACCTCCAATTTACCGGTATGACCGTCATTTACAACCATTAGCTATTGAAATATGTATATGTTAATCACCACATTTGAACCTTTTGAGAACGTGATTTTGGAGAAAACCAGCAAGAGAAAAATTGGTTATTCCGTTCTCTGGCCGAAATCCAGTCACCTGCGGAGCCAGATTCTGAAACCTTGCCGTCATTGTTTGCACGACAATGTGCTCAAATCTTGTATCAACCAAAAAAACCTACTTGAATCAAACAAACGTTATTTTGATTGTGATCTTAATTTGTATGCAGCGTGAGCTGACCTTCTGTGTTTTTGTTTGTCCAAGTGACTTACGTTGAGCATTGCACTTCTTGCATCTACTTCTGTTCTGAATCACAGATGTCTTGAGAGAGAAGATAACATGAGCTTCTGACATATATGCATGCTAGTAATGTGAAGCAATTCAATCGCGAAATAAGGGAATATAGCATACATGTTAACAAACCATTGCAGGTAAGTTAACAAACCATTAACAATAATAGTCGCTCAAGCATAAATGAATATGCAAAATTGATCTAAGAATCATTTGATAGGATCAAAACAAATACTCTCTTGGCCCCTTTTTATCCAAAACTATGGATCCCCTCAAAGGCAAGAACCTACAGGTCTCTAAATCATTAACAACCAAGAAAGGAGATAGTGGTCCCTGGTAACACTGCCAATTGCTTACGCACAAGGGAGGTAAACGGAATTAAAGATGGGTCTACCTCTGACATGATAGCACCTTTTGCATACACCACCAACCCACAAGTTTAGTTCACTCAACCAAAAACAGCTGAACAGCCCTCCGACTTGTCATATTTGAGCACTTGAAACTATAAACTAATCCTAATATTCAAACAAACATAATGTCAGTTTTTTCTAATTAATACTTTTCTAATTAATAGAATGAATTGTGACTAAGCATATTCGATAAATGTGAGCGGTACAAGCCTGGGATACTTTTCGTGATCTGAAATTACTTCAACAATTTGTTGTATGGAATGGTTAGCTTTAAGTTCAGCTGTTCCTATCATTACCTGCAGAGCATAGCATTATAAGCAAAATGCTAATGTCAGAAGGAACACCAAAATGTAATTAAGGAACCACAAAAAGAACGAACAATAATTGCAATGGCAGAAGTCATGTTGCACCTTGTAAGGGTTTTGTAGAAATTGTCTAGCCAAGGTTTCAACTTCCTCGGCCACGTGGCACTCCAGTACAAAGTTTGCCTGTCTGGACGGATCTATTAACAACAAAAGAATGTAACACCATAAGAAAACATGGGACCCAAGAGTACATTATCATGTTAAAAAACGTTCTAAAAGAACATACATGTGCCAATATTTTCCGAATCTGAGGCTCAAATCCCATATCTAGCATACGGTATGCCTCTCGGGAACAAGGTATGTAACCCTACGAAGGTTTGTGTGACCAGCTTCCAACATATCAATCAAACGGCTAGGTGTAGCAATGACGATTTTGACTCCTACAAGTACAGATCAGATGCAACAGAGTTAGCTTTGAGCCTTTGATAACATAAATCTCAAAAGGGAATTAATATAACTACTTTATACATCTCCTAAGATCACGTATTTGTGGTCCCTTAGGTGCTCCACCGTAGATACATGTGCTTCTAGTTCTCGAGTATGATCCAAATTTTGTAGCTTTTGCATGTATTTGAACAGCCAACTCTCTTGTCGGAGCAAGGATCAAGACAATTGGGCCATCACCTTGTTCTACATACATTGCAATGGATAAATCAGAAGAATGAATCACATCCAATAACAGTTCAACATACAGGGTAGAGCAACAGGAACCAACCTAGCCGAGGATGTGCACCAACGTGAACCAAACCAGGAAGGATGTAAGATAGTGTTTTCCTTGAGCCTGTTTTTGCGATCCCAATCACGTCCCTGCCCTTCAAAGCCATTGGCCAACCCTGGGCTTGAATAGGCGTTAGCTCCACAAATCCAGACTTGGCTATCGCTTGCATGCAGTAATCGGTTGAAACAAAAGGTAAGGTAGGCACTTATAATCGCAGCCAATCTTCATCCAAAGCATGTTGCAGAATGCGCTAGAAAGATAATCAAGGTAGCATTGGAACTCATAGACCCAAAATGTTAAGATTTTCTGCTAATCAGAGCTGTAATTTTTTTCCAAACAGGGTAAGTCTAAATATAGCCAAGCTAGGTGCCCCATACCACAGTCTCACCTCGACCTAACAGTACAAGAGCATTGTAAAAGGACGATGGCATCAAGAAAAGAAAAGGAATCATTTATCTTCCACGGTTGCTGCTACATGAGTGAAGCTCTACTCACTTGACTTTAAAAATGTTTAATAGATTGATTATATGTAACTATATTGACAAGGGAATCCCGCTCAATAGAGTGTATAACAGTGCCACTAATTTGCATTGAGCCCATATGACAATATAGAGCACCCGCCTCAATGTCACCAAGGAGATCAAGCATTAAGGCAGACTGTAATTGATTAGATCCAAACCCTACGCAGTTCATATATGTTGCCTTAAATGCAGAGATCGGATCCTCCAGGAGCAAACAATTTAAGCAAGGGATGAAAGCCAACATAGTGCGCTTCTCCTTGGACTTGAGAAACATGGCAACCACCATCAGCACCTGGACATTATCTTCAGCTCCACAACAGAGAACACCACGCACAGCAACATGACGAGCAGAAAAATGAGTAAAGGGTCGGGATCCCCTCCCGCATGTGCACGGATTAATGCAGCAGCACAATCGATTCCGTCCTTGCGCGCAGTAAACTCACATCTGCAGAACTGGTAGCAATCGGAGGAAATCACCAGGCATAGTTTGTTAAAAATGAACAACTCGAAATTGACAGGCAGTGGGGGGAACGTCTTTCAATCGTCCAGGAAAACGCCACCGCCTGCCCGCGAAGCATCCGATTCAGCCTCGACTCATCCGATCCGAGGAGCCCGGCCCCTCGCATCCCCACGGTTGGTCGTTCGCCCACCTGCTGCAGCGGATCGGGGTGTTGGGCTGCTCAAGCTCCTCCTCCTCTTTCTCGGGGTCGCGCGGCAACGAGGGCGGCGGTTGTGTCTCCCATCGGATCGCCGCCGCTCAGAGGAGCGAGTGGATTAGGGCGGTGCGGTGTTGCGGTTTGGACTAAAGTGCAAAAGTCCTAGACTTAAGATGCTGTAGTGCGGGTTGATTTCCCTATTCGTCAGGGACTAAATCGAAAAATGGTCACGACGTACAACGCCTCACCTTAAGCTGTATTATATAGTAGAGATAATTGTTCGATAACCTAATAACAAACAAACTTGTAATTCATAGTCTTTACAATGACTATTTAAGTGAGATGTTGTTCGACTAACAAACTCGACAACTTACTAGCTGCAAATTATGCTATATTAGACTAGACATTTCGGTAAAAAAATCATATTATTCGGATTCAAACCAACGGATAATCCTATTTAAATTTCGGATAATCCATAATTTAGACTATTTTACATACCATATCCTATACCATATCCGGGTGTCAAGTTCGGAATCGGATATCCTTATCCGTCGAATGCATTAAAACCGGATATGGATTGTTAAAAATGATTTCGGAATCGGATATGGTGCAGAAATTATCCTAACCGTTTACACCCCTAGTCGATTCACCGAGTAGGAGTGCAATCGAAGTGATTATTTCCGTAGCATCTTAGTCTCGTGGTTGCCTTTTACACGTGCATCCATGTGTTTCATCAGAGTTGGTTAATTAACTAGTAGCACTCACTAGTAGAAAACATGCTAAAGGACCAAACATAAATACCCCATTTGTCCCGGTCATACTGCAAACAGGGACAGATGGGGACTAAAACCCGCCAAGCGCTTCAGGCGACACCCATTTGTCCCGGTTCCAGCCACGAACCGGGACAAATAAGTGAGCACCCGCCGAGAGGTCCAGCGTACACTCATTTGTCCCGGTTCGTGACTGGAACCGGGACAAAGGTCATTGTTTCAATTACGCGCGGAAGCCGAGCCATCGCCGTGCATTTTTCGAGGCGCACGGAAGACGAGCGGAAGTACGGCGCCGCCGGCGATTCCTCTGCCCTCCAGCGATTAATTCCTCTGCTCCGGCCGACCATTCCTCTACCTCTCCGGCGCTATAAAATGCACAGTACGACTCCTCCACACATCATCTCTCCGGCTCCTCCTCCACACACACCATCTCTCCTCTCTTTTCTCCGGTCATATGGAGCCACTCGCGCGTCCGCCTCGGTCCGAGTGTACTACTACAAGAAGGAAGGCATGCGGTTCAAGGTGTGGGTCACCCTTCGTGCATGCCGCGTGGAGAAGTGGATCCGCGACGTGAAGAACTACTTCCTTGATGCCGCTCCGATCAAAGCCGTTGGACTCGATTGCGAGTTCACCGACCCTCGACGGTAGGATACGCCGCAGCGCGCCGCGGTCCTTCAACTCTCGGTGGCGACCGAGACTCTTGGCTTCCGAATTTGCAAAGCTGATCGGGTGCCACAGATCCTCGTGGATTTCTTAGGTGATGCGACAATCAATTTCTACGGCCTGACAATCCATAATGACATGAAGATGCTAGCCTACTATGGAATTATTATTCGGTCCGCGGTCGACCTGCAGAGGGATGGCCGAAACCCTACCGGCAATTTTACTCCAAGTCTTTATGCTCTCTCTGATGCTATCATTGGGACAAATCTTGAGAAGAAGAAGAAATATAAGAAGAAGAAGGACACAGACGACGTCAAAGACGACACGTTAGAAGAAGACCTAATTTTCAGATGGGGCAAAGTTCCATTGAGCTACGATCAAGTCGTATATGCTGCTTTAGACGCTCGCCTTGGCTTCGAGATTGCACGTAAGTGGGATAGTCTACGCGGATATAATACTGAGTATGATCATCTTAATGTCGTTGATGAGTAGACTATCTATGTATTCAGTTATGCAAAAATTCTGTATGCGCGTGTTCTCATGTATTGACCAAAATATATCTAAAGTTTGCAAAAGTTATTCCAAAGTTTGCAAAAGTTGTCAAACTCCAAATTTTGAAAAAAATATTTAAAACAGAAAACAGAAAATGGTTTTGTATTAGTTAGTCAAATTCAAACACTTTTCATATTCATAGTTTTTCCAAAATCCAAAGTTTACAAAAGTTATTTAAACAGAAAACAGAAAAAAAATAAAAACAGAAAAAATAATAATGAAAAAACCCCATCTATCCCGGTTTCAGTCACAAACCGGGACAAATGGGCCGCCTTGTTGTCCCGGTTTGTGGCTGGAACCGGGACAAAAGGTGGGGGCCTATATATACTGATATCAGCTGCCCCTTCCCAAAACCATTGGAGGCATTTTTTTCCAATGGAAGGAGGGGGTGTGTGCTAGTCTATTTTTTTTTAAGTATGCACGCAATGTGTTCGATGAAATGCCCGAGAGAGTTCAGAATGATTTGATGTACACTTAAAAAAGTTTATCCTTCTATTCGATCGAGGTTAATATTTTTCTCATTTCATTTGTCATTAATTGATACCGTGCATGTTCAGTACGTTGTTATTTCTCGATGATCTGTAATGGTTATTGATATAGTTAATTATATAATGCAGATTGACCGACAATGGGTGTGTGGTGACCGACGCACTGCCGAGTACATGACGGGTTTGAGGAAATTTCTCGAGAAAGCCCAGGCCCACAGTACCAATGGTTTCATGTGTTGTCCATGTGTGAACTGTCAGAATAAGACAGATCACCCAAGCGCGAGAACCCTTCAAAGTCATCTTATTCAGCACAGTTTCATGCCAAGCTATAATTGTTGGACGAAGCATAGAGAAAATGGGGTTATGATGGAAGACAATGAAAAAGAGGAAGATGATGACAACTATCCTATGTTCTCGGAGTACGAAGATTCTGCCAGAGGGGAATCTGAAGATGAAGAGGCACCAGATGCGCCCGCTGACGATCTTGGTCGGGCCATTGCTGATGCAAAAGAGAGTGCGGAACTGAAAAGGAGAGGTTGAAGTTCGACCAGATGTTAGAGGATTACAAGAAATTGTTGTATCCAAGTTGCGAAGATGGTCAGAAAAAGCTGGGTACCACACTGGAATTACTGCAGTGTAAGGCAGAGTGTGGTGTGACTGACAAGGGATTTGGAAAGTTGTTGCAGATAATTAGGAAGATGCTTCCAAAGGTCAACGAGTTGCCCGACATCACGTACAAAGAAGATTGTGTGCCCTCTAGGATTAGACATGCAGAAGATACATGCCTGCCCTAATGACTGCATCCTCTACCACGGTGAGTACGAGAATTTGGATGCATGTCCGGTATGCACTGCATTGCGGTATAAGATCAGACGAGATGACCCTGGTGAAGTTGAGGGTGAGCGTCCCCGGAAGAGGGTTCCTGCCAAGGTGATGTGGTATGCTCCTATGTACCACGGTTGAAACGCCTGTTCGCGAACAAAGAGCATGCCAAGTTGTTGCGATGGCACAAAGAGGACCGTAAGAGAGACGCGATGTGCAGACACCCCGCTGATGGGTCGCAGTGGAGAAAAATTGAGAGAGAGTTTCCGGAATTTGCAGATGACGCAAGGAACTTAAGGTTTGGTCTAAGTACAGACGACTTCAATCCGTTTGGGGAGCAGAGCAGCACTCATAGCACCTGGCCTGTGACTCTATGTATTTATAACCTTCCTCCTTGGTTGTGCATGAAGCGAAAGTTCATTATGATGCCATTGCTCATCCAAGGCCCGAAGCAACCTGGCGACGACCTTGATGTGTACCTCAGGGCATTAGCTGAAGAACATTTACAGTTGTGGCAGGAAGAAGGTGTACGGGTGTGGGATGAGCACAAACAGGGGGAATTTGACCTACGAGATTTGCTTTTTGTAACAATTAACGATTGGCCTGCTCTTGCAAACCTCTCAGGGCAGTCGACCAAGGGGTACAATGCATGCACACACTGTTTGGGTGCGGCTGAATATTTATATTTGGATAAATGTAAGAAGTGTGTGTATCTGAGGCATCGTCGATTTCTTCCGATCAGGCATACCGCAAGGAAGAGATGCAAGCATTTTAAAGGTGAGGCTGATCACAGTAGGAGGCCTGTCAACCGTACTGGTGAAGAAATATTTGATATGGTCAAGGGTCTAAAAGTAATATTTGGAAAGGGTACTGGAGGACAACAGGTTCCGAAAGACGCTAACGGGCACGCACCCATGTGGAAGAAAAAATCTATATTTTGGGAGCTACCATATTGGAAGGTCCTAGAGGTTCGATCTGCTATCGACGTGATGCACGTGACGAAAAATGTTTGCGTGAACCTGCTAGGCTACTTGGGCGTGTACGAGAAGAAAAAAGATACAGAGGAAGCACGGAAGGACCAGAAACGTGTGAAAGAACGAGATGGCCTAAGTCCTGAACACTACGAAGGTCCTGCCAGCTACGCTCTTACCAAATAAGAGAAAGTAATATTGTTTGAATGCCTAAGCAGTATCAAGGTCACGGCTGGCTTCTCGTCAAATATAAAGAGGATAGTAAATGTGAGACTCCAAAAATTTCAGAACCTAAAGTCTCATGATTGCCACGTGATTATGACGCAATTGCTTCCGATTGCACTGAGGGGGCTACTACCGGAAAATGTCCGAGTACCCATTGTGAAGCTTTGTGCATTTCTCAATGCAATATCTCAGAAGGTAATCGATCCGGCGATTCTACCAGGGTTGCAAAATGATGTGGTCCAGTGTCTTGTCAGTTTTGAGTTGGTGTTCCCTCCATCCTTCTTCGATGTTATGACGCATCTCCTGGTTCACCTAGTCGAAGAGATTCAAGTTCTAGGTTCTGTATTTCTGCGGAATATGTTCCCATTTGAGAGGTTCATGACAGTCTTAAAGAAATATTTTCATAACCGTGCTAAGCCAGAAGGAAGCATCTCCAACGGCTATGGTAACGAGGAGGTCGTTGAGTTCTGTGTTGACTATATTCATGACCTTAACCCGATTGGTGTTCCACAATCATGACATGAGGATAGACTTAGTGGGAAAGGCACACTAGGAAAGAAAATAATTTTTTTTATGGATGGACATTCTTTCACTGAAGCACACTATACAGTTCTACAAAGTTCTACCTTGGTGGCCCCGTATATCGATGAACACAAGAATCTTGTACGCTCCCTACACGCGGGGAAGTCTGACAACTGGATTGTACGTACACACATGGCGACTTTCGGCGGTTGGTTGCGAGCACATCTCCAAAATAAAGGCAAGGTTGATGAACAGTTACACTTGTTGGGCAGGGCACCATCTACAACTATATGTACTTTCCAAGGGTACGAAATTAATGGGAATACATTTTACACGAGTGTTCAAGATAAAAAGAGCACGAACCAAAACAGTGGTGTTCACATTGATGAAACAAACAACAATGGGCAGAAGAACACATATATGGTTGCATAGAGGAGATATGGGAACTTGACTATGAATCTTCTTTTAAGATCCCTTTGTTTCGGTGCAAATGGGTCAATCTAAAAGGCGGGGTTGAGGTAGACAAGATGTACGGAATGACAACAGTGGATCTAAACAATCTTGCGTACGGAGACGAACAATTCGTGCTAGCCAATGATGTGGCTCAGGTTTTCTATGTGAAGGACATGTCTAACGGACCCAAAAAAATAAACATCCTGGGAGTGGAGGAGCCGAGGCGTCACATAGTTCTTTCAGGAAAAAGAAACATCGTGGGAGTGGAGGACAAAACAGACATGTCAGACGATTATAATAATTTTGATGAAATTCCGCCATTCGTAGTGAACATTGACCCAATCATCAAGTTGATTGAAGAAGATGCTCCATGGTTCCGACCCAGTTGAACTTGCGGTGTTGTGTGATGGAGATGTTGGTGCGATGTGTAATAATTAATATATTAAACTTGAAGATGGTCCATTTTTACCTGCATATCAAATGGATCCGTCGGCCAAAACACACGATTTCACCTGCATACAGCCCCACGGTGGCTCGTGAGTGCCTGCGTATCAAATGCACCATGGGGCCTATGCAGGGAATCCGAGTGATTTGTATATATTCCTCAGTAAATGAATTGAACTATTCTTTTGATAGAACAAAACACACGATTTCAACTGCATTCAGCCCCACGGTGTCTCGTTAGTGCCTGCATATCAAATGCACCGTGGGGCGTATGCAGGGAATCCGAGTGATTTGTATGCCACACCACCCAGGCACTAGAAGGAGGATACACTGAGTGCTCCCCTCGTCTGAGAGGCGGCTATATATAGGGTCACGTGGCTCAACCAGTGGTACTGATAGTGTTGATCCAACAGCTCACAAGTGCTCAAAAGAAGCACACCCCTGATCCAACGGCTAACAAGAGTTTCAAAGAAACACACGATCCGTGTGCTTCTTTAGTCCCGGTTTGGAAGTGAAAGCGTTGATCGAACAACTCAGAAGCAATCAAAAGAAACACACACCTGATCGAACGGCTAACAAGTGCTTGAAAGAAACACACGATCTGTGTGCTTCTTTAGTCCAGGTTTGGAAGTGAAAGTGTTGATCGAACAACTCAGAAGCAATCAAAAGAAACACACACCTAATCGAACGGCTAACAAGTGCAAAAGTGGTTCAAATTCATATTCAAACTAGTTTTAAAATGAGGTTGTATTAGTTAGTCAAATTCGAACACTTTTCATATTCAAAGTTTTTTCAAATTTCAAAGTTTGCAAAAAGTCATTCAAATTCATATTCAAACAAGATTTAAACTAATTAAAATAATTATGATAGAAAACAGAAAATGGGGTTGTATTAATTAGTCAAATTCAAACACTTTTCATATTCAAAGTTTTTTCAAATTCCAAAGTTTGTAAAAGTTATTCAAATTCATATTCAAACTAGTTTTAAACTAATTAAAACAATTATGATAGAAAACAAAAAATGGTTTTGTATTCCAAAAACTTTTCATATTCAAAGTTGTTTCAAATTCCAAATTTTGCAAAATTTATTTAAAACAGAAAACAGAAAAAGAAAATAAAAACAGAAAATGGAAAAAACCCATCTATCCCGGGTGGTGGCTCAGCCCGGGACAAATAGGGGTGCTATCTATCCCGTGTGCAACCACGACCCAGGACAGATGACCCCTATTTGTCCCGGGCTGCGCCACCACACGAGACAATTAGCTTGTTGCTATATAAGCAACACTTAGCGCTCCGGGTCGAGCCACAACCCGGAGCAATTCACCTTTTCCTACCGAAGTGTTGCCCAATTTTTTCGTCGAACCCTAGCCGCTGCCGCCGCCGTCGTCCCGTGCCTCCTTCATCGACTCTGTCCGCGCCTCCGCCGCGCCTCCGTCCACGCCTCCGTCCGTGCCTCCTTCCTCGACTCCGTCCGCGCCTCCGTCCGTGCCTCCGTCCGCGCCGGAATTTTCCGTCGCGCCGCCGCCGCCGCGAGGGCCTCCGTCGATCCCCGTCGCCAGCGACCTCCGGCGATCCCCGCGCCTCCGTCCTCCGTCATCCCCGCACCTCTTTCGATCCCCGTCACCTCCGTCGATTCCCGTCGCGCGCACGGCCGAGCCTCCGTCCTCCCCGTGCCGGCCGGTTCCATCCTCGCCGCCTCCGTCGTTCCCCTGCGCCTACGGCCATCCCCCTAGCCTCCCAGCGCCTCCGGCCATCCCCGCGCCTCTGCCTGCTCGCCACGCCTCCGAGGTATAGCTCCACGGCGGCGGCCTCCGTCACGGCGACGTCACAATGGCGTCATGCCTAGTAGTACAGAGGCATTGCCTCTATTTTTTTTTGCCTCTGATTTTTTTTAGACATAACTGTTAGTTAGTGTTAATTGTAGTATTAGTTAGTTGTAGTTAGAATTAGTTTCTAATGTTAATTAGTTGTAGTTAGAATTAGTTTCAAATATTAGTATTAAGTTTTAATAATGTTATTTACATAATGTTATTTGAATAAACATAAAAAACATTTTAGTTAGTTGTTTATTTGTAGATTTAGTTAGCTAAGTTTTTTGAATTTGTGTTAGTTAAAATTTTCAAATGTTTGTATTATGTTATGTTTGAATTTGTCCAATTTTCAATGTTACAATGCAGATACTCAGAGCCGCCCTCTCGGAGCCGCCACCGCCCTCTCGGAGCCCTAGCAAAGTTCGAGATACTACAAAGAGAAATGTAAATGAAATTGAAATACTCGAGACGATTGAAATGTGTTTGTACAATTGAAATGTCTTAATGTATTTGTACAATTCAAATAACTTTGCTCCGGGTTGAAATTGAAATGTGTTTGTACAATTGAAATCCCTTGCAGAAACTATGGACACCGGTAGAAACCTTGAACAAGAAGATGACATGTTCAGCATCATCCGTGAAAGTGATGGATTGGATCCCGATACAATCCTTCAACAAGAAGAGGAACACTTAGATGATTTCACCGGACAATTCCTGAACGAGTCTGGTGATGGATCGGACGGAATAGACGTCACTGACAGTTCAGCTCACCGACAGTTCACCGACTCTACTGTTGGAAAGTCGTCCGCCGAGGTAGATATATGCCCTCAGGTGTTTGTCTATGTTGAATAGATTTGTGTGTATACATATATTAACTATCACTTTTTATTGTGTTTAGCCGTCGGCGGGCCACGAACCGGGACCAAGCAAAAAAGCATCGGTGAAACGAGGCGGGACACGAACCGGGACCAAAAAGCTGCAAGGGAAACAGAAGTGCCACATCGGCAAATCAATGAAAAAGGAAAACCGATTGCTCCCGCTAACCACGCCAGGAAATTTGTAGCTCAGTGCGGAGTCATCGTTCGGGACAGACTCTCCATCAAGGCTCAAGAATGGTATAAGCCCAAGGTGCCAAAAGAGGGGGTTATTTATGTCTTGGATGAAGACAAACAACTCCTTTGGGACGAGCTCATGTAGAATTTCACTTTACCGGAAGAGGAGGATGTAGAGAACCCGGTTATAGAGAATCGATGCAAGGCCTGGACTTATATAGAGATGGGTGAACTATTCCGCAGCTGGAAGACAAAGGCTAACAGGTTCATAACTGAAGGTAAGACTCCAGAATTTGTCGGAGTTTATGAAAAGATAAAAGATGAGTGGCCCGCATTTAAGGCGTACAAGCAATCGAAAGCTGCTAAGAAAATCTCAGCGAGAAATAAGTAAAATGCAGAGAAAAAGATATATCACCATAACATGGCGTCAGGTGGCTACCTGACGGCCATGCCTAAGTGGACGAAAATGGAGGATGAGTTATTGGCTAAAGGTATAGAGATCGAGACATTTGACTGGCCAGACCGGCTTAAGGCTTGGTTCTATGGGCATGGTGGAAAGTTAGACCCTGTAACAGGTGACTGTCTTTTTTCCAAGGAGCACGGAGCTGACCCTATTGAAGCACTCAGAGAGGTATGTAAGGAGGTCACGGAAGGCAGGTTCCACCCTATTAGAGAGAAGGACGAGCTACCGCGAGCCCTTGGGAATCCTGAACACAGTGGACGAACACGAGGAACCGTCGGCTCCGTACCGTGGATACTTGGGTTTCCCAAAGATGTTGGCACTTACAGAAGCCCAGCGAGAAAGAAGAAATAGCATGCCGACTGGGTCCAGAGGATGGAAAATAAACTACTAGAGCATGAGAAGGAGATAGCAGAGATGAAGGCAGAGAATCAGACTTGACGGATGCCGTGCGAATCTGAGACGCCCGAAGATCCTTCTCCTGATAAAAAAACAATGCGGGGAAGCAGCGTGGCTTCGACGGAGCTCGATCGCCACAATGATATGACGGGTCCTCGTCACCCCGTGGATAATATCGTGCAACGGGAACTTTACGACCTACATGTGCCATGCTTGAACATAACCGTGAAGGTGGCGCACGGCTGTGGCCTGCCGCCTATACCAAATGGAACTTACCATTGCCGCCCTATTCCAGATGGCTATGCTGTTGTCGGGGTTGATGAGGTTATGAAGACATATGAGGGAATTAAGCCGGACTTCCCTACGGGTGAAGACGAGATTGAGTTGAGATTTGCCCTCAAGAGTACTTGCTTATGGAAAAAGGAATACATCGTGTTCCCACACATGCAGCAAAATCGCCCTCCCAGTCCACATGCCAGTCCAAAGAAGTACAACAACGACAACCAAGGCGCTAGTCCAGACACCCCCGACAACGACAACCACGGGGCTAGTCCATCTCCGCCGTCGCGTGAGCGTACTCCGCCGCCGCGTCAACGGACTCCGTCGCCTCCGCAAAAGAAGCGGAAGTCCACCTCTACGTTGACTAGTACACAGAAAAGCGAAACGGGGAAGTCTCGCTTTGTGAACTACCACGAAGACGTCGATATATGGGTCAACGAGATCCAGGCTGCCTAGAGAAAGAAGGAAAAAAAGATGTCTTTGCCTTTTCCGGTATATTCTACGGATGCGATACGGTGGGCCCTAGAATTTCTTACGCATCCGTCGAAATATGAACTAAATATGGACGATGACTACACACGCGTTCTGGTGCGTACATTTAGGAGAGTGCGGGAAGAATAAAAACTTGCTGCCACCCACAAGAGAGATGTTCCACAGCTCGGAATGCAGGCGGGACAATCGCCCCCCCACTCATATAGGCGCCTTACAACCGGAACCCGGTCGACGATGTACTTTCGCAGCAAGCTAGAGATATGGGTCTAACTCTAGCAGAGCTTAAGGCATTACAATATGGCGAGTGTGTCACCATACATGAGGTGGTGCGAAAATATGTTAGAGGAGAAGATCTTGTCGAGCCTGCTATGGTGCGCACTCTACCAGCTAGGCTGCACCAACAAAATGCATGGTACATGCGTAACACGAAAAGTCAAGACGAAGACTGGCTCTATAGGAAAAATTCCAAAGGATTTTTATGGCCTAGGTGATGATGAGATTCAAATTGAGTATTGCGAATTATGGCAGTTATTCATTTTGACGCGCTCGACAAATCTATCATTGCCTTTTGCATGTAAGTAATTAAATTATGTATCTATGTCATTAATTTTCTTGCTCAACTTATTTTTCATTGACTGTAATTATCCTCATCACTATATTCCTTTTGTACTCTATTTTGCAGGCTGAAAATTATACAATCTCGAAAGTTGGGAGTCAGTCACAAGATTGGATTCATTGACCCTATCGAGTTCATCATCATGGTTTGTTACATTACCCAGAGAATTCGGAGGAGCTTTTGCTAACATACTTGATGACGCAACATTACAAAAACACCATAATTTTCCCGTTCAACTTCGAGTGAGTTGTTTACTTTCTTATACATACTAAATGTTAAGTATATGTTCTTGATGATTTAGTTATTAACAAATATAAACATATGGAAGATTTCACTGGGTATTATTTGATATTGAAGTTGAAAAGGCAATCGTTGATGTCTTGGACCCATTATCGAAACCTGAAGAAAAGTTCGTCGGCACGAAACAGATGCTCCAGAGGTAATTTCGTTCATTATCACAATCGACCTCGTCTTTTCTAATAATATATCGTAATTAGTAAACTTCTTTACTAATTTTCTATACCGTAAACTTTAGGGTTTGGGACAAGTTCACCTCTTTCCAAAAAGACGTCGGTATAGCTCGGAAGCTCACTTTTAAATGGCGAGACAAAAAACAGTAAACAAAAATCAAAACAGAAAATAAAAAAGAAAAAAATCATATAGAATGTCCCGGTATTACGAAACGGGACAAATGAGAGCCAGCCAGAGGCTTGCTCAATTGGCCACGTGACCCCCCTATTGGTCCCGGGCCGTGGCGTGCCCGGGACAAATAGGGGACAAATAGGGAGGCTATTTGTCCCGAACACAGGGTCCCGGGCGCGTGCCCGGGACAAAAAGCCCTCTAAACCCGGGACGTTTAGCTCCTTCTGCTCTAGTGACTGGTCAAACCACGCAACGCAACCAGAGCCTGGTTTTGCCTAAGTCGAAAACCAGAGCGAAGGGCTTTGGGACTCATGTATGCATAGTCCTCTTGTAGTCTTGTTATTTGGACTATGGAGTGTGGATCAAAATTCTGTGCGATCGTAAGTACTCACAATGTTCTGCTGCAAAGGATGGCCGGTTTTGCATTGATTAATTTGGTAAGAGTGTGGCTAGTAAACACAGGGACTAGAAAAAAAATCGAATGAAATGCGGGAGGAGATAACATGGAATATGATCTGGAACGCTTTCCCCTCTCGTTCCCCTCTCTATAGTAAAGGCAACCAGAGGGCGATTTTCGTTCCGCCCACCTCCAATCCGTCGGCCTTGGTGCCGTCGGTAGGGGTGGGGGTTTGAATCGCCGGAC
Organism: Poa annua; assembly: GCA_026929855.1. Classification (NCBI taxonomy): domain Eukaryota; kingdom Viridiplantae; phylum Streptophyta; class Magnoliopsida; order Poales; family Poaceae; genus Poa; species Poa annua. The sequence continues at coordinate 35,956,892 of CM049426.1, forward strand.
GAATCGGTCTGCTGCTAGTCTAGGTTAGCTAGGTAGCTTAGGTTTCGGTACTCTGTCGCTGGTGATGGTGGTGGTGGCGGAGGCGAATAAAGGTGCTCCTGATCTGCAGCCGGTGGCCTGCTTGGCGGCGGGTGGTGGATCTGTGAGCCTTGGGTCCTGTCATGGGGGCCGGTTCTGCGACGACCTCCACGATCTGGATTTTGTGATTGGTCCTTGCCGGCACGACGATGTGCTCTTCGGCATCGTCGCGAGGACATGGAGCTTGTACATGAGAAATTTCTGGGATCTCGGAGGTCTTCGCCGATCTTTGGCGCGGTGGTCAGGCTCCTTCTGCTAGCCATGGTGGCGTGGGGAGTTCTTCTAGATCTGTGCTATGCTTCTTCTCGTCTTGGTCTCCTTCATCTCCGGCCGGCCGTGGTGGCGAGGGGAGATGGTGGCGAGCAAGGTGTGCTCTTGGCGTGGTCTCTAGCAAGCCGTCTTCGTGCTCAGTGCATGTTTTTTGGTTCAATGGGTGGATCCGGGGAGGGGGCGCCATGGCCGTGGCCTTTCATCGAGCTTCGGTTCCGCCGCTTCTGGCGGACGGCCTATGCGGTCTCTACATGAGTGGGGTGCTCCCTTTTCCGGCGCTGGCGGCGGCCTGGCGCCTTCCTCTCCGGCGTTACGGCGACGGAGATTGGCGTCAAGCGTGGCGGCGGTTCAGCGGGTTAGCTTCTTTGCGCTGTTGTTGTGTGATACGTCCAAAATGTATCTATAATTTTTGATTGTTTCATGCCATTTTATGCTTTTAGCACTTGTTTTTATATTAAGCTTATGATTTATTTGGACTAACCTACTAATAGTTGCAAAAGTGCACAGTGTTCTTGAAGGGAATATGCCCTAGAGGCACTTAATAAACATAGTTTATAGGCAATATCCCAATTGTTCATTATATGTTTTATACCATGCTACAACTGTATTAAGCGGAAACATTAATACATGTGTGGTAGATAAACAACCAGGTCCCTAGTAGCCTCTACTAAGACTAGTTTCATTGCGCGATTGATGATCGAGGTTTTCCGATCATAGGGCATGGCGCCGGTCGGCAATGGAAATCATATCGTTAGGTGTAACGATGTGATGGACATACCCAGTATTTATAGGACATAGTCATTACGCCTTAAGACCGTGAGACCAACTCTTATTGTTATTCCTGGAAGATACTTTGATTGCACCAAACGTCATATCTTATTTAGTGTGACAATAACGGTGACACTTTTGGGTATCGGAAGGGGGTAGTTGAGACGAGGGGTCAAAAGCGGGATTTGTCAGTCCGCATAGCCGGATAGATACTCTAGGGCCCACTCGGTGAGATTATGTCAAATGAGTTTGCAAACATGTGACTAGGTCACCAGCTGACATAATATCATAGATGAGTAGAAGATAGCGATGTCGGTAACGAGATCATGCTACGTATAGAGATATCTGAGAATGATGCTCGGACACGCTAAGTATCGCCATGACAAAGGGTTTAAGACTAGACGTCCAGGTTTGATAGATGAAAGTCATTCGTTATATCACAGAGATTAATTCATGGGGTCCAGGCCTATGAGTTAGTCATTGATCGGAGAGGAGTCTCGATCATGTCTGTTATTATATCGATCCGCTAGAGTAACACACTTAAGGGGTTTCGACAAGACAACCAGAAAGGAAAGATATCACCAGGAACGTCCCGGGAATGGTCCGATGAAGATCGGGCAACGACGAAATAGTTTTCGGAGCTAGAATAAATTATATATAATATGTTTGAGATTAATTAGTGTAATTAATGTCTAAATATGATTTTATATATTTATTTTCGAATTTATTTAGGCTGATTTCCCTAGATGGGCCTTCTGGTGGAAAAGGCCCATGGGGGGGGACCCCTCAAGGGAATTTGGTAGGGGGGCTTGGCCGGCCTAGGTGGGCCAAATGGGGCCCACCTAGGGCCGGTGCATCAAGGCTAGCCGCACCAGGCAATGTGGGACAGTCCCACAATGCCTGGCTGGCAAGGTTGGCTCCCCCCGGGAGCCTATATAAGAAGGGGCACCCCTGTCCTTTTAATTCACCAATTAATTCCCCAATTCTCTCTCGATCTCGTGATTCCCTTTGTCGGAGTTGCGCCGAGTTGAGAGGGGGATCTCTTCCACCATAGCTCGCTGCCGCGCTGCTGGTGTTCCGGTCCAAGTCTTCCGCTGCTCGTCCTGGACTGGAGCTTCGGAGGCCGTCGTCTCCACCGTATGTGTGTAACGCCCTGCGAGGTGCTGCGCTAGCGGTGCTCAGAGGCCTACTTCTTCCACCTGACCTCGAGGTTATCTTCGCCGTCTTCGTCACGCTTTCGCGACCTAGAGGTCGGCTACGTCGTCTTCGCCGTCAACGCTTGTGCGGGAGCGTAATCCCCGCTATTCGGTCTACGAGGGTATGTCTTCCGATCTCCGCCGTACTTCTATATCTGCATAGTGTAGATCTTGGCTAGCGGTGCTCGGAGGTCTTCTTCCTCTACGCGACCTTGAGGTCGGCTTCGTCGGTCTTCATCGACAACGTTTGTGCGAGAACGTAATCCCCGCTTTCGGTCTACAAGGGTATGTATTCCGATCTCCGTTTGTACTACTATATATGCATAGAATAGATCTTGGCATGTTTTAGGGATATCGTTGCTAGGAAAATTATTGTTTTCTGCACCCGATCCCTTTCAGTGGTATCAGAACCGATCTATCATAGATATAGCTGTACCCTGTTAGAACCCGTGTTCAGCACGGGGGCACCGTTCCTGTTATTTGCTACCCTCTAGCGTGCACTTGTGATTCCAGCGGCATCGAGCTGATGAAGCGGCCCTGACCGACTTTACGCGTACGCTTACGCGAGACTGGTTCCACTACTGGCATATGGCTTGCACCGTATCTGTGGCTGGCGGATGTCAGTTTTTCTCTCTTTAGTTGGCTTTGCATTTTCAATGGAGGGCCCGAAAGGGATGCTTAAACATGCAATTATTGGATCGTTGTTGTGGTCATAAGGTTCGTAGGTATGAAGCGGTTCTATTTACGACAAGCCCAATCCACGTAAAATATGCAAAAGATAAAGTAGAAGCGTCTAACTTTATTTTGCAGGGGCTATGTGATATGGTCAAGGTAGGTTTGATAAATCGTTTATAAACTGCGGGCGCCAAGAAGACCATGGCGCAATGGACTATATCACATTGCATTACATTTGATGTTTTGTGTGCATCTTATATTGTGTGATTATATATATTAGTATATATTAGTTACGCGGCGGTAATTATATAAGTTGATCCCTTCAAAAATACCACTAGTGTTCTTCCTCCAACGCGCACCACCAAGAAAGTTCTACGTTATGAGGCAGGCCGTGACGATCGGGTGTCAGACATATCGTCGTTCGCATATGGTGGGTGTAAGCCATGTTGCACAAGCGTCATCGTGGAGGTTATAGTGGCGAGCCTAGCATATGCAGATATGGCCTCGGAACACGGAGACCGAAAGGTCAAGCATGAGTCACGGAGTTGTTGTGATTGATAATTTTCTACCCTTGAAATTGTGTTGCCGGCTTTGACGATGAGGGGTTGCGCAATGGATGGGGGTCGTGTAATCGCTTAAACGACCAGGAGGGATGTTCGTTTGAGTGGGAGTTCGGATAGTTATTTTCTAAAATACTAGAACTCAAAATAAAATGAACAAAATATTTTTTACAAAACCTTTGTAGATATTTACCATTGTGATAGCATATTTTCAAATTAGTCGCATTCCTGCGATTGAGAAACTTAAAAGGTTGGGTCCAAACTTCATAGTTTTATACTTTAGCTTGAGGATACTCCTTGTTTAAACCGTTAGCTCTTTGTGTTACAATACCCGCTAGGAGATAAACCCGGAGATTCCGCTAACAAAAGATAATTTGAATTATCAGATTTTGTGCGGATGATATCATCATAGTCCAGTGTATGTTATGATCTCTACCATAGAGAACCAATGATGGGTACGAGTTTTTAGATCGCGAACATATGAGATTGTCTTCTCAACCAAGATGGAAGAGAATACACATATTGAAGGAACACGTGGCAGTCATACTTGATGACATATGTTCATACTTGATGAACATTGAGACGCCTCGCTCAGCTCGATCACTGGATGACAGACGTCGTTGCCAAGTGCAAATCCTCTGTCATAGACTATGTCATTCAAGGGGAATCGTTCACCTTCATGGTTCTTGATTACGTTGGAAGTATCAACAAGATGAAACAGATCGCCGGAAGTCATCGATGATGATGGTGTATATATGATATACATGTTATGAATGTTTTAGCTAAGCAAGTACTCGCAGTAGTGACTAAGTTTTGAACTAGTCATGTTTTATGAAAACCAGGTTTACTGCTTGAGTAGCTTGAAAGGATGAGGCGACATTGCGTGTTGATAATGGCAGACAAGTTGTTGTGCCGGCCATAGACACTCTCCCTCTAGATCTACCATTTGGATAAATTCTTTATGATCGACTGTTAGTATGATCGTTATAAGTGTGTCTCCTCTAGCGAGACACTTGTTCATATATGTTAGTGACAAATTTGTTGTGCTATACTTATGAAGCAATGATCATATGCCGATTTAAATTTAGATGGTAGAAGCTCCCACATTCATAATATTAATGCCAAAGGATACAAACTTAATAAAGACACCACATATGTGTGGCACTACCGTTTAATTCATGTCAATGTTATAGTCAATGCATTAGCTCCATACCGTATGGATCTACAAGTCCTAAGATTTGATCTTTTGACACTTGCAAAATAACTGTGACACCGTTTTCGGAAAACGGGCATATAACTTATTGATAGTCATACATAGAGATGTATGTGGTTCAATGAAGTAATTGACGGGTAGTGGAGACCTTTATTTCGTGAACTTCACTGAACGTTTTGAGTATAGCTTGTTGAGGATCGTGCATATGGGTGTATGTGAATCAATGAAGCACTTTAACGTTTAGTGGAAGTCTTTATTTCATAGACATCATGAACATTCGAGTAGATATATGGATATCCTCTCGAGGAATGTTGGCCTGGAAATTTTGATTCGATCAAACAAGTTCAAAATGAAGTAGGAAGTAAACTTAACAAGAAAATCAAATTCCCGCGATACAGATCAAGGAAATGAAGATTTGAGTTATAATGTTGGCACATCATTGGAATACTTGTGAGAAGAGTTCCACAAATTACGTCGCATGGAACACCATAGTGTTATGGTGTGTTAGGACGTCGTAATCGCACCTTATTGGATAGTGTGTGCTAAATGAATCCCTTACCAAATTATTGTGATCATTAGAGTCATATGGTAGTGAAGGGGTTACGGTGCAGAAAACAATAATTTTTCTAGCGTACGAAACCCTAACTAGCCAGGATCTATCTATCTAGTACATGTGATAACGGTGGCGGAACGGGTTACATTACCTCCATGTAGACCGATAGCGGGGATTACGCTCCCGCACTAGCGTTGACGATGAAGTCGTACGTAGCCGACCTCGAGGTCGCGGAGAACTTGCCGCGATGATGAAGTCGATGACGCCGGGGTGTCGACGATGATCTGCGTCGACAGGCGTCGGGCGGAAGAAGGCGGGGCGCCGGCACCAGGGGGGGTGCGCCGGCGGCAGAGGGGGAGGCGGCGCGACGGCTGCGGGTCGAGACGACGTCGCCCAGGCTCCTCAGAAAGAGTTACCTCCGAGCACTCACAAACATACGGAGCTTAGCGACAACCCCCGGTCATTCAGATCCAGCTGAAATCGCAGGGGTAGATCTTATCTGGAATCCCGCAGATCAACGGTGCTCAGCGGTATAGCTTAGGTGGAGAGAGGGGGCAAAATGGGCGGAGAAACAGCTCGGCCGGCCTGCAATACAATTAATTGTATTTTCCAATGAATTAATCCAATTAATATGCCTTGGTATATAAAGGGGGAAGGGGGTGCGCAAACCCCTTGGCTCCCCCATGTGGGACTAAAGGAGGAGAGGGGAGGGGGGGGGGGGGGTTCGGCCGAATCCCCCTTGGGCTTGTCCCACTCCTAGTCCAACTCGGACTAGGAGGCCCAAGCCTCCCCTTCCTTGTGGGGTGCGGCTCCCCCTTCTTGGGCCCTCTCAGGGCTCATGTAGGTGGGAGCCCCCTTTTTCCTTTATTTAATTAATATTAAATTAATATAAAAATCCCATTAATTCATAATTAATATATTTATATATAATTCAATATCCCATGACTCCGAAACTATTTCGGAACCACCCGAACAACTTTCGGACATTCCTGGAACCATTCCATACCTCCCCGGAACTCCTTCCGGACCACCGGAACTCTTTCCGGATCATTTCTCTCTCTCCAACAAATTCCTATTAGATTCCAGAACCTATCTCCCGGTGTCGCTAAGACCTTAAGTTTGTTACGCTACGGTTCGAGAACACTCCAGACATGGTCGAGACACTCCGCTCACCAATGATCGTCAGGGATACCTGGAAGTATATGACGACCCCTGTGCATTCTACGAATATCGTCGTTGAACCATAAATATGATATTCATTCCCTTTGTCTCTGCGATACTACCTTGTCCGAGATATGATCGTAGACACACCGATGTCTTTGTTGTATCTCGTTACCGACGAAGTTTATTAACTCGTCTGCGATATTACATCTCCATGACCTAGTCATAAGCTGCGCAACTATATAGATGCAATATCACCGAGTGGGCCCAGAGTATCTTTCCATTACAAGAATGAACAAATCCCGCTCTTGATCCTTACGTCTCGATGCTCTTTCGGAATACCCAAGATGGACACCGTTATTGTCATGCTATATAAGACACAACGTTTGATGCTCTCAAAGCACCCCTACGAAGCATCAATAAGCACGGTCTCACGGTCTAAGGAATAAGCTACCAAATTCTTATCTATTGCAAATGACAAACATCGTAATACGATCTTATTGCAATACTTTGCGTATGTCCATCACCTTATTCAACTAACAAGATGACCCCATTGTCAACCGACGTCATTGTCCTTGATCGGGAATCTCGATCAACTGTTGCCCAATGGACTAGCTCATATAGAGGCTTGCTAGGGACCTGGTTGTCTATGTATCACACGTGTATCAATAATTCCGATTAATACAGTTCTAGCATAATACACAAACCTATTATAAACTTTTGAGATTATGCAATAAATACTACTTATTTATTTGCCTCTAGGGCATATCTCCTTCAGTCTCCCACTTGCACTAGAGTACAAATAAACTAGCTGCATTTTACTTTATCAGAATCCCTTATCAAATAAGAATCATTTGATAATGCTTGCTTGTGGAAGAGTGTTACTGCACAATCCATGACTGTACATGCTTTTGCGATTCACTGATATCAACTTGCTTGATATCACCATGTTGTCCAACAACATATATGCAAATACCGTAACTAAGTGAGACTTCTGTTTCCCAGCGCTTACTCTGATTATACTAACCAGATAACTGACCTGAAAAACACACTCAGCCATAGAGAGCCCCTTGTAACAATTACAAACTCGCGATATCTACATACTTTCACACCTAATGTAGAAAACTTGACATTCTAATATCAATCCAACAACTAACACACCTCTACTTCCAGTAAATTCTAAATTTACTTTTATAACTGCTCTTCTTCCAAGAACATCGGTTATATTTCATCGAGCAGACAATATGGTTTCTGTATGATGTCTAATATTAAATAATAGACCCACATGTCATACAACCATTACTTTCATGTATCATTACTCTTAATGATCAATTGGATTTCAAAGGACCATCCTTTTGATTCTATTCTGACTCCTCAGACATAATCCAAAACAACTCGACTAACTATTTAAAATTCCCGTTCTATTTCAAAATAGACACTAACTTTCAAATAGTTTCACAACTTCATCCTATTCTATTTGTACAGTTTCACAATGTGTTAACTACACAAGATGAATTCGACTCCCACTCAAAACATGTTTCCACATATTTGAGAACACGAGCTCCCACTCAAAAACATGTTATCCACATATTTGAGTTCCTAAGCTCCCACTCAAAAATATGTTCTTCACATATTTCACCTGAGTGAACTAACTATGACTTCCACTCAAATCGACATTTTGGTCAAACCAAAATCATTGATCTACTATCAATTCGAATTTAATACAAACTACAGTATTACATTAATACAAATCCCTCAGACTTCAAGCATGTCTACGCAAATGTAGTCAACAAATTTGATCTTGTTCAAGACACATTTATTGACAAGACATGCTACCGCGTCTTTCTTATAGTCACATTTCTCATATAACACCTTATATGATGATTAAACAATCTTATTCCTCTAATAAGAATTGCAGCAACAATTACTCTCTTAATCCTTTCAAATGCAACTTGGATTTCCAGGCTCAAAAAGCCTTTGTTCGTACTCTGATATTTTCTCAACTTTCTTTGTATTCATATAGTGCACCTTGATTTGTCAACAAGATCTGAAACACTTAATACAGTGCTGTGACCTGACAGCAATATTAAATATAACAGCACTTTATTTAGAAGTTTCTTTCATGAAAATATTATGATCTTTATGAAGAGGATTGCAAGCAGAAAACAATTTTCTAGTCTCCCTCACTCTTAATCACCAAATTTTCATTAGCAGACATATACTTTTTGGAACACCTTCCAACATATGTCTGACACTTTATTCCAAGCTTCTAATTCCAATCCATAAACCATAATTTGAAAAATTATATTTTCCTCGGAATTACATAGACAACAAACTGAGCTTTGTTTCTACTTGGTTTTGGAATACACTCCCATTCAATGCGAGTATCCTACAAAGAACTATTCATGTATATACCGAATTATCGTGTAATCATATACATGTCGACACTACTATCGATCTCATGAATTCTTGTTGAGAAAAACATCTATTTTCTAAAGTGGACATCGACGATAATGTTTCGAACATATTAGGAGATTCTAAGACTGATTCTGACAGACCACACTTTATTCAAAATAGAGCATGATTATAATTCCCCACATATCACCATATATGACATTATAATTTTGTGAAACAAATTTTCACAAGTCTTTTGTGTTGAAACCATAATTCAAAAATATTGTCCTTTGATCGAATCTTGTGAATACAATATTCACTAATCTTTCTTCTGAAAAACCCCATTTGATCTATTATCAAATTAATTTCCGACTTATGATTTGTCGGGCAAATACTCCTATTTACCAAAATCATAGGAGAATTCGGATCAAGCAATAAACACCATTAATTAATCATTAAAAATGACACTCAATTAATTTCCTCTGGTATTGCAACTTAAATACTTGATTTCAAGCTTAATCAATTCGGCACTCGAAATACTTAAATGGACCAAAAACATCCATTACTTCTTTCATTGCTTTCATGACTAAACTCGACGGTGTTTGTTCTAGTAATAGAACTCTTATTCACAGGACACGCTATTTTATCATTTCTACAATTATGAATACTTATCATACAATCAATGTAACTGAGATGTGGAACCTTTATTCATAATATAAAACAACTGAATTGTTCCATAACATAAAACAACTGAACTTGTCTTATTACATGAATAACTTTGTCTTGCAACAATCAAGACACACACACTCGCTCACTATTACAAAAGATCTTATCAAAAACTATTAATGATAACTTTGATAACTTGAGGACGTGAACACCAAATGGCCATCAACTCCTTGATCACCAGCTTCAGCGCCAGGTCACATCAAACTGCGCCGCATATATGTGATAATTAGGACCTGTTTCACAAACAGAACAAGTATCAAATACTTCATCATATACCAAGAGGCGAATTCATAATTCTGTATATATCAAATATATATACCTGTAGCATCGAAGATCTCTCCTTCGATGGAATCAACCTTCAGAGATTTGAATTCAGACACAAACTTGTAGAAGTTGATATCATCGGCCTTCAAAATGTACTTGCGCACATGCTTCTCATAGCTAGGAGGTAGAGATATCAGGACAGTCCGAATGGCACAAGAATCTGCCATCCAGTAATCGAAGACCACCGTCAGCTGGAAGTAGATGTCATACAATCTCTTCAAATGTGTCTTCAGACAGGTATGCTCCTCCATGTGAATGGTCTGGAACATTCTAAGCTGCCTGAATTGCTCACGCTTTAATTCATCCCCGAAGTGCGTCTTTATCGCATCAATGATGACGCTTGGCTCCTTGCGTCGAAACAACTCTTTCAACTCGGGTGCAAGGCATACGGTCATGGTGATCTCCACTTCAATGAATATGTCTCGACGCCTACGGAAATCATCTTCCTCCTCCTCGCTAGCAGAATCTCCTGGTCCTTCTCCTAACGGTTCATCGAGAACATATAGAATGTTGTTGTGTTCGAGAATGTTTCTAAAACCGTTGTACCATCTGATGAAGTTGGACCCGTCGGCTTCTAATGTAGCATCCGAGCTCTTGAGGAAGTAACCGAAGTATAGTTGCGTAGTCTACAAATGTGATCGCAAAAGAGGTAAGGTAAAGTTTATAATATGTAGGTGAGTTTTAGTTTTATAATCTCATTATCTAAAACACACCACACCAAGATTATTATCCCTAAAATAATAATGGCGATAACACGACCCTCATCCACCACACCACCCCCGATCATCACGGCCGGCAGCATAGCTTCAAAGGTGGACATAAAATGTCGATCACAACAACTCTGTGACTCGTGAGGTCTTTCGATCTTCCTGTGTTCCGAGGCCATATTTCTGGATATGCTAGGCTCGCCAATCAAACCTCGAAGACCCTGCGCGTGCAACATGGCTTAAACCCACTGTATGCGAACGACGAGATGTGTGACACCCGATCATCACGGCCTGCCTCATAACGTAGAACTTTCTTGGTGGTGCGCAACGAGGGAGAACACAATTTTGGTATTTGTTAGGGATCATCCTATTTATAATGCTACCGTTGTATATCTAGCATATTAGCAATCAATAGGATGCACACACAACAACACACAATAATGATGCAATGAAGTGCGATGTGACATGGTCGATGCGCCTGGACCTTCATGGCGCCATGTGCCTGGCCCCCGGCGCCCCGGCATGGCTCCGAGTCTAAAGAGCCCTCCATTGCCTCCGCAGAACGAGTAATATCAAAACTTACCGTAACCATGTCACATAAAATAACGCCTCTGCAAAACAAAGTTAGACGCCTCTAGCTTTATTTAGTTTTGCAAGTTTTACGTGGAAAATAGGCTTAATCGTTAGAGAATCGGTTCCCTACCTACGAACTTTGTACCACAACGTCGATCGTATAATTGCATGTTTAAGCATCCCTTTCGGGCCCTCCATTGAAAATTCTTTGCCGACTAGAGAGAGAGAAACAGACACCCGCCAGCCACAGATACGGTGCAAGCCGTATGTCAGTAGTGGAACCAGTCTCGCGTAAGCGTACGCGTAAAGTCGGTCCAGGCCGCTTCATCAACTCAATACCGAAGGCATCGCAAGTGCACGCTAGAGGGTAGCAAATATAAGAAAGACGCCCTCATTCAACATGTGTTTTAACCGTACCAGCAGTACTACGCATAGATCGGCTCTGATACCACTGAAGGGGTTACGGTGCAGAAAACAATAATTTTTCTAGCGTACGAAACCCTAACTAGGCAGGATCTATCTATCTAGTACATGTGACAACGGTGGCGGAACGGGTTACATTACCTCCATGTAGACCGATAGCGGGGATTACGCTCTCGCACAAGCATTGACGATGAAGTCGTACGTAGCCGACCTCGAGGTCGCGGAGAACTTGCCGCGATGATGAAGTCGATGACGCCGGGGTGTCGACGATGATCTGCGTCGACGGGCGTCGGGCGGAAGAAGGCGGGCCGCCGGCACCAGGGGGGGGGGGGGGGTGCGCCGGCGGCAGAGGGGGAGGCGGCGCGGCGTCTGCGGGGGCGAGACGACGTCGCCCAGGCTCCTCAGAAAGAGTTACCTCCGAGCACTCACAAACATACAGAGCTTAGCGACAACCCCCGGTCATTCAGATCCAGCTGAAATCGCAGGGGTAGATCTTATCTGGAATCCCGCAGAGCAACGGTGCTCAGCGGTATAGCTTAGGTGGAGAGAGGGGGCAAAACGGGCGGAGAAACAGCTCGGCCGTCCTGCAATACAATTAATTGTATTTTCCAATGAATTAATCCAATTAATATGCCTTGGTATATAAAGGGGAAGGGGGTGTGCAAACCCCTTGGCTCCCCCATGTGGGACTAAAGGAGGAGAGGGGAGGGGGGGTTCGGCCGAACCCCCCTTGGGCTTGTCCCACTTCTAGTCCAACTCGGACTAGGAGGCCCAAGCCTCCCCTTCCTTGTGGGGTGCAACTCCCCCTTCTTGGGCCCTCTGAGGGCCCATGTAGGTGGGAGCCCCCTTTTTCCTTTATTTAATTAATATTAATTTAATATAAAAATCCCATTAATTCATAATTAATATATTTATATATAATTCAATATCCCATGGCTCCGAAACTATTTCGGAACCACCCGAACAACTTTCGGACATTCCTGGAACCATTCCATACCTCCCCGGAACTCCTTCCGGACCACCGGAACGCTTTCCGGATCATTTCTCTCTCTCCACCAAATTCCTATAATATTCCAGAACCTATCTCCCGGTGTCGCTAAGACCTTAAGTTTGTTACGCTACGGTTCGAGAACACTCCAGACATGGTCGAGACACTCCGCTCACCAATGACCGTCAGGGATACCTGGAAGTATATGACGACCCCTGTGCATTCTACGAATATCGTCGTTGAACCATAAATATGATATTCATTCCCTTTGTCTCTGCGATACTACCTTGTCCGAGATATGATCGTAGACACACCGATATCTTTGTTGTATCTCGTTACCGACGAAGGTTATTAACTCGTCTGCGATATTACATCTCCATGACCTAGTCATAAGCTGCGCAGCTATATAGATGCAATATCACCGAGTGGGCCCAGAGTATCTTTCCATTACAAGAATGAACAAATCCCGCTCTTGATCCTTACGTCTCGATGCTCTTTCGGAATACCCAAGATGGACACCGTTATTGTCATGCTATATAAGACACAACGTTTGATGCTCTCAAAGCACCCCTACGAAGCATCAATAAGCACGGTCTCACGGTCTAAGGAATAAGCTCCAAATTCTTATCTATTGCAAATGACAAACATCGTAATACGATCTTATTGCAATACTTTGCGTATGTCCATCACCTTATTCAACTAACAAGATGACCCCATTGTCATCCGACGTCATTGTCCTTGATCGGGAATCTCGATCAACTGTTGCCCAATGGACTAGCTCATATAGAGGCTTGCTAGGGACCTGGTTGTCTATGTATCACACGTGTATCAATAATTCCGATTAATACAGTTCGAGCATAATACACAAACCTATTATAAACTTTTGATATAATGTAATAAATACTACTTATTTATTTGCCTTTAGGGCATATCTCCTTCAGTCTCCCACTTGCACTAGAGTACAAATAAACTAGCTGCATTTTACTTTATCAGAATCCCTTATCAAATAAGAATCATTTGATAATGCTTGCTTGTGGAAGAGTGTTACTGCACAATCCATGACTGTACATGCTTTTGCGATTCACTGATATCAACTTGCTTGATATCACCATGTTGTCCAACAACATATATGCAAATACCGTAACTAAGTGAGACTTCTGTTTCCCAGCGCTCACTCTGATTATACTAACCAGATAAATGCCCTGAAAAACACACTCAGCCATAGAGAGCCCCTTGTAACAATTACAAACTCGCGATATCTACATACTTTCACACCTAATGTAGAAAACTTGACATTCTAATGTCAATCCAACAACTAACACACCTCTACTTCCAGTAAATTCTAAATTTACTTTTATAACTGCTCTTCTTCCAAGAACATCGGTTATATTTCATCGAGCAGACAATATGGTTTCTGTATGATGTCTAATATTAAATAATAGACCCACATGTCATACAACCATTACTTTCATGTATCATTACTCTTAATGATCAATTGGATTTCAAAGGACTATTCTTTTGATTCTATTCTGACTCCTCAGACATAATCCAAAACAACTCGACTAACTATTTAAAATTCCCGTTCTATTTCAAAATAGACACTAACTTTCAAATAGTTTCACAACTTCATCCTATTCTATTTGTACAGTTTCACAATGTGTTAACTACACAAGATGAATTCGACTCCCACTCAAAACATGTTTCCACATATTTGAGAACACGAGCTCCCACTCAAAAACATGTTATCGGTGTCATGCTCCATAGCTTGAAAAAGGCTGATGATACAAGATCATGATGTTCTGAGCTCATACTAAGAACGTAGGCGTACGAGGTTGTGTTCCACACTATGTGTTACGACAATCTTGTTATGAAGGTCATATGAATGGAATATGACAGACCTACGAACTACGAAGAAGAGATGGTAGACCTAAGTCCGAGAAATGGCTACGAGTCATTTATGATCCGAAATATAATCCATATACGATTACCAGGTATTGACTTGGGAGATCTTCTTGATGGCATCTAGGATGTTAACAAAATATGGAATTTTATGAGAGAGTAGACATTGAAAAGGATCGATTTGTCGTGAAACAGTTCCGACAGATTCAAAAGTTGACCACATGAGAGTTTGTCTCAAGTGGCGAAGCCTAAGTCTACTCTAGGTCGTTTAGCAATCACTATAATTTCGAATGAGAAATTGGTAGATGGATAAGGAAACCATGTTTCTTAATAGTGTCATTAAGAAAGAGTTGGTGATCCTGAGGATGCTAAACATGTATGCGAACTTCAGTTGTCCATTTATGGGCTGAACCAAGCATATCGGAGCTGGAATCTTCATTTTGATAATGTGATCAAAGGATTTTGGAGTTATCCAAAATAGTTGAAGAAACCTGCATTTGCAAAGAAGTGAGTGGGAGCAAAGTAGCTTTCCTTGATCTTATATGCGGAAGGCATATTTGAGTGGGAGCTAAGTAGCTTTCCTTGATCTTATATGCGGAAGGCATATTTGAGTGGGAGCTCGGTGTCATTTGTGATTCTGTATGTAACGACATATTGAATGACACACATCCTCTAGTAGAGTGTAGGATTATTTAAGTGATTAAATTTTCTATGAAATGAAGTTAGGGGTATTAGGCATCCGATTTATAATTGTATAGATCGTAAGGGGCTTAATAACATTATGTCAGAATATTTCCTAAGTCAAGATTCTGAAGTGTTTCAGAATAGAACAAGCGAAGAAAGAGGTTCTTGCTTGTATGACTAGGTAAAATATTAAGTTTATCTTGGCATTTTCAGTAATAGCAAATGATGTTCGACATTATCTATGAATCAGACAAAGATTCTATCAGACTGAAAGCTCGACTTAGTGTGACCCAAGTTCTTGGTTGAAGAACAGGTTCTAGAGTGATCCTTGTGTGGATCAATGAAAAAATGTTAAGTATATTTTTTAGTGTCTATGAGAACTGGAGATATGTTTTTAGTAAAGGGTAAGAGTGAAAGACTATTTGCCGTAAAGCGGTTACGATGATGCATGTTATGACACTGACCCATACGACAAGAAATCTCATATAGGAGATGTCCTTTATTTTGAAGATAGACATGGTTAGTTTGCGAAGTCGCATATGAATGCACTGTCGCACAATCTATATAGGTATAGAAATATATCGCGACTTCAGAATTAGCAAGTGTGATTGGACTGAGCAGTTTTCCAAGCGTATGTGGTCTCCTTAATAGATCTCTTAGACTTTTAAGGCCCATGCTACGCGAATGTTCGAGTCTCACTCCATCCACTAGGATATATTTCACCGTCATCGTAAGATACGGGATGATGTCAAACTAGATGACATAGAAGTGTTGCAAAGCACATATAGATCTCAATGTGTGAGATCTATTGACTGTATTCCTCTTCCACGAGGCGAGCAGGCACCAACATGCTATGGGTGTTGAGCTTTTACCATGTTGTAAACTAGATTAAGTGTTACTCTAGTGCAAGTGAGAGACTTAAGGGAATATGCCCTAGAGGCACTTAATAAACATAGTTTATTGGCAATATCCCAATTATTCATTATATGTTTTATACCATGCTATAACTATATTAAGTGGAAACATTAATACAGGTGTGATAGATAAACAACCAGGTCCCTAGTAGCTTCTACTAAGACTAGTTTCATTGCGCGATTGATGATCGAGGTTTTCCGATCATAGGGAATGGCGCCGATCGGCAATGGAAGTCATATCGTTAGGTGTAACGATGTGATGGACATACCCAGTATTTATAGGACATTGTCATTACGCCTTAAGACCGTGAGACCAGATCTTATTGTTATTCCTGGAAGATACTTTGATTGCACCAAACGTCATCTCTTATTTAGTGTGACAATAACAGTGATACTTTTGGGTATCGGAAGGGAGTAGTTGAGACGAGGGGTCAACAGAGGGATTTGTCAGTCCGCATAGCCGGATAGATACTCTAGGTCCCAGTCGGTGAGATTATGTCAAATGAGTTTGCAAACATGTGACTAGGTCACCAGCTGACATAGTATCATAGACGAGTAGAAGATAGCGATGTCGGTAACAAGATCATGCTAGGTATGGAGATATCTGAGAATGATGCTCGGACACGCTAAGTATCGCCATGACAAAGGGTTTAAGACTAGACGTCCAAGTTTGATAGATGAAAGTCATTCGTTATATCACAAGGATTAATTCATGGGGTCCAGGCCTACGAGTTAGTCATTGATTGGAAGGAGTCTCGATCATGTCTGTTATTATATCGAACCGCTAGGGTAACACACTTAAGGGGTTTCGACAAGACAACCGGAAAGGAAAGAGATCACCGGGAACGTCCCGGGAATGGTCCGATGAAGATCGGGCAGCGACGAAATAGTTTTCGGAGTTAGAATAAATTATATATAATATGTTTGATATTAATTAGTATAATTAATGTGTAAATATGATTTTTTATATTTATTTTCGAATTTATTTAGGCTGATTTCCCTAAATGAGCTTTCTGGTGGAAAGAAGGCCCATGGGGGGGTGGGGGAAACCCTCAAGGGAATTCGGTGGGGTGGGGCGGGGGGAGGGGGGGGGGGGGGGGTTGGCCGGCCTAGGTGGGCCAAATGGGGCCCACCTAGGGCCGTCGCATCAAGGCTAGCCGCACACGGCAATGGGGGATAGTCCCACAATGCCTGGCTGGCAAGGTTGGCTCCACCCGGGAGCCTATATAAGAAGAGGCACCCCTGGCCTTTTAATTCACCAATTAATTCCCCAATTCTCTCTCGATCTCGTGATTCCCTTTGTCGGAGTTGCGCCGAGTTGAGAGGGGGATCTCTTCCACCATAGCTCGCTGCCGCGCTGCTGGTGATCCGGTCCAAGTCTTCCGCTGGTCGTCCTGGACTGGAGATTCGGAGGCCGTCGTCTCCACCGTATGTGTGTAACGCCCTGCGAGGTGCTGCGCTAGCGGTGCTCGGAGGCCTACTTCGTCCACCCGACCTCGAGGTCATCTTCGCCGTCTTCGTCGCGCCGAGTTTTTCGCGACCTAGATTTCGGCTCCATCGTCTTCGTCGTCACCGCTTGTGCGGGAGCGTAATCCCCGCTATTCGGTCTACGAGGGTATGTATTCCGATCTCCGTCGTACTTCTATATCTGCATAGTGTAGATCTTGGCTAGTTTAAGAATATCGTTGTTAGGAATTTTTTTGTTTTCTGCACTCGATCCCCTTCAGTTCTTGTTTTACTCTTTGATGTGTAGAAATTATCAAGAATACAACAGGAAACCTTGTTGCACTCGAATTGGGACTTTCCTGAAATCTGCATGAGAACTTTTTATAGAGATCGTCAGTTTTACCACTGAAGACAATGTCAAATAGAAATAAAAAAATAGAGAGTTGTCACAAATTTCCATGCGCAAATTTTAAGCCCGAAAACAGCCCAATCAGAGGTCGGACGCGACCTGGAGGCCCAATATGGTGAAGCCTTTTAGGGGGTGACGGAAATCCGAGAAGCTATATAAAGAAAGAAACCTAACTCGGCTGGACCTACTCCAACCACGAATTTTCCTCCTCCCAGACAACCGTCTTGGGGAGGAGAACCTCCTCAACACCATCCCATCACCAAGGGTGGCCGTGGTGAAAGAGCATTTTTCTTAATGTGTGGTTTTGTTAATTAAATGACAATCTCTATGCACTAATGTTTGCATTGAGATATCCTTTTAGTTATTTTCATGGGAATAATGGAGCTCATGTGTTGAGTGAAGCTTATTGCAAGTATGTTTTGAAAGATTCAAGACATCATATTAGTTAAGAAATGTTGGAAGATACAAGGTTAATCAAGATGTTGATCAACACACAAATCTACAAGATGTACCAAGAGCGATCATGTATCTCTTTGGATGGTAAACACTTGTCCGTATAGCTTTGTGAACTAACCCATTATATATGTGTATGTGGTATCATTATATGAGGTCAGGTATCTTCCCATGGGCTTGCATCAAACGAAGATTTTATATAGCTCATGGAGGATGACGTCATGTGGTGATCGTTATCAAGGTGAGATGTGCAAGACCAAGAGAAGTTTCTTGAAGATATCCTATTTTTAGTGCTTGCAATGGATACATGAAGACGGAGCTAAGCGAAACTCTCCCATTGTGAGCATGGGGGAGTATTTGGAGAAGTCTTCATCAAGCATGTGCTTGGACGCGCAATCAAGAAAGATGATTACACTTGAATAGATCAAGATAGTCATCATATAACTAAAGTGGAATGCTGAAGGAAAAGGTATGATCTTGATAGGGCTATAGGATAGATAGGCGTACTATCTAGAGGGGATCTCAAGTGAGTAACTTGATCGCATTGTTATGGAGAGATCAAACCTTTGCATACTTGGCATATCATATTTCTTGGTTCTTATTAGGCTTTTATCCTTGTGAGGAATTAGAACTCGGTTCATCTCCATGTCAAGATCTAGTTTATCAAAAACGGTTTTACTTTGGAAAACTTGTAGTGTTTTTGTTGTTGGTAATTTTACCGGTTGTTCTCCCATATAGAGTTCTCACAATTCCCCATTTGGTTTTAACCTCACTTGTTGGACTATGATGTTCTCCGCATGATCTTATAGAGCTCTTCGTGGGGATTCCAACGATCCAAAAATCATTGAAAACGGAGTTCGAATGGTAAAGATATCATCGTTTTCGTGTTGATGTTTCTGCCAGAGCGGAAGT
Organism: Poa annua; assembly: GCA_026929855.1. Lineage (NCBI taxonomy): Eukaryota > Viridiplantae > Streptophyta > Magnoliopsida > Poales > Poaceae > Poa > Poa annua. Next base: position 35,976,218 of record CM049426.1, read on the forward strand.
TCCGGCCAGCCAGAAAGATTCGGCCAAACTTTCTCCCAAACTTCCGTTATGAACAGAGTACACTTCCTGGGCGCGTTTTGTGGTGTTCGGGGGCTCCGGAAGTTCCGGGGTAAGACCGGAACTTCCGGCCCGAGTGAGAAAAACTATCCCCAACGGACAGATTTGTTGGGAACCTATTTAAGAGGTCATCTTCACCAATGGTATCCAAGTTTTGGTGCTCTCTCTCCTCCTCCATTGTTGACCTCCAAAGCTTTGAGATCTGTCAATCCCTCCAATGATTCTTGCTATTTCTTGAGGGAAAAGAGAGAGGAGATCTGGATCCATATTTCCACCAATCCATCTCTTCTCTAACTGAGTGGAACCTAGTGGATCTAGATCTTGGAGTTTCTTTGTGGTTTTTCCTATTTGTTCTTCCTCTCTTCTCCCCCATAAGCATTAGTTGATTTTGTTGGGATTTGGGAGTGAAGGATTTGACTCCTTTGTGGTTTTCTTTGTTCTTCCTCTCTTATTCCCCCCATAAACATTTGTTGTTTTATTGGAATTTGAGAGTGAAGGACTTGAGATTTTCGTGTGCTCTTGCCATTGCATTTGCATCGGTTTGAGCCCTCCACGAGGATTCGTGGTGGTGATACTTGTGAGCTTGTTACTCTTGGGTCATTGGACCCTAGACGCCTTTTGTGGCCGGCCTTTTGTGGCCAAAACCTTTTGTGATCAAGACCTTTTGTGGTCACTTGAGAGCCCCCAATTAAGTTTTGGTTCTGTGTCTCAAGACTTGGGAGCCCCCAATTAAGTTGTGGGTGTGTGCCTCAAGAGTGTTGTACGGGATTTGATATCCGTCCCAAAGGGGATCAATAGTGGAAGGTAAACTCACAACCTTTTGTGGTTGAGTTCATCAGGAGAAGAAGGTGAGCCTTTGTGGCGTTGCGGATAACCTGTTGTAGTTGTGCACACCTCTCCAAACAAGACATACACCCTTTGGGTGGAACTCAGGAATACATACTCGTCTCCGCGTGCCTCGGTTATTTCTATACCCGAGCTCTTTACTTATGCACTTTACATTGTGATAGCCTTCGTGCTTGAAGTCGTCTATCTTGCTATCACCTTGTTGCTTGTATTGCTTAGCATAAGTTGTTGGTGCACATAGGTGAGACTAGTTTATATATCTAGGTTGTATGGTTGTTAAAGTAAACCTCTAGTTTTATTCCGCCTTTATCAAGCATACCGGAATATCCGGGTCTTTCTTGGACCGGATAATCCGGCTTTTCGAAAAAGTTTTAAATCGCCTATTCACCCCCCTCTAGGCGACGTCTATCCGTTCAATTGGTTTCAGAGCCATGTTATCTCATTATTAGGACTAACCGCCTAGAGATAAAGATGTCATTTAGAGATCTAGTGCACAATCCCACTTATAGATTCGATGGCACAAATTATGATGTTTGCAAAATTCGCACGCTTAATCTTTTTAGAGACATGGGTTCAAATATAGAGAGTATTGTAGATATGGGTTTTTCTCCTCCAAATGATTCACAAGAATTATCTTTAGAGGATGGGAAAAACTCTTATCTCCATACTCTAGCATCTAATGGTCTTATATGTGCTTTGAGCGATGTAGTCCTTGCGTCAATCATACCTTTTCGGAGCGTTCATGAATTATGGACAAAACTTCAAGATATTTATGAGGTGTCCAACATTTCCAAGGATGATTGTCCTCCTTCCACATACGGTCGTGATGAGCTCAAGTCTTCTTCCACTTCACCGACATGTGGTTTGCCACAAGGTAATGATATGGTGAGTGGTGATAGAAATTGCGTTCTTGATGGTGAATCCACTATTGACTATACTTCACACCCATCTTATTGCAATGCTCTATCTCTGGACTTAAACACCTCTAGCACTCCAAAGGTTATACATACTAGTGTTGATAGTCCTTGCATATCATGTAGTAGTTTCTTAACTAAATCTCATGATGATATGATTTCCTTGTCTTGTTGCCATGGTCAAAATGTTTCTATTTCCTCTAGTACTTGTTTGGCTAACAATGTAGAGGAATCCCAACAATTGTTGGAACAAGACATGGACCTCAATGGTACTTCAAGTAACTCTTCATTATCTTCATCCACTACTCTCATTTGCCTTATGGCTAAGCAGTCTAAGGTATCTCCTACCTTGAATTCCAATACTTATCATGATGATGATGACGATGATGATCTAATTAAGGAGAAGTTTGATATAGTCTATCATGCTCTCTTAAATATAAAAAATGCTCATGAGAACTTCTTAGAAATCATGACTACCTTTTTTGAGCACAAGGAGACCTTTGAGGCCTTGGAGACTCGTTGTCATGAAGGGTGGGGTCTTGCTCATTATTCCGCGGGTGAGATCCGCAATCTTGAGAATGCTCTTGAGGAATAGCAAGAAACTCGGGTTGCTCTCGAGGAGAGATTGGAATCTAGTGAGGAGTTAAATAATGAAGTAATTGCTAAACTCACTAAAGAACATGACCATGCTATTGCTAAATGTAATGCGCTTCTGCTTCGGTACAAACCACCTGGCGGAGAAAAAACTGGCGGAACACGATCAGAGACTCTTGCAGGCCATAGGAGGCCCACGTCCACGTTTGGCTGTCCACGTTTGGTTCGGCGGTTCGGCGTATCCCATTTATTTGTCCGCATATCCCAATCCCACAAAAGACGTGTACGTAGAATACCTTATACATACATGCAGGGCACGAAGCGACGCCCCCTATAAAAACTTTTCGGTCATCATCGTCTACCCCACGTACCTCCATTACTCCCCAATCACAAGCAACAAAAAACCCCGGCCTTCGTCTAGCTTTCCCAAATCCGCCCCAATATCCCCTGGCTATGAATAGAGGATGCGCACTAGAGGAGGCCTTTGACGCCTCTGTGGCCGGTGCGGACGCAACTCCATCGCTCGTGCCCGGCGCGGCCGCAGCTCCTTCGTCGGTGACCTTCAATCCTTCTGATTACATCCCCCCTACGATCCTGGTTACTATTCCTATGATTTGGAATCTCCATCGCCAGTATCCGGCGCGGCACAACTCCAATGCCATGGAAGTTCAATCCTTCCGATTACCTCACTCCCTACGATCCTGGCTACTATTCCTCTTATTCGGAACAAACTTGCTTCCTGGACCAGGTCGTCCATGAGGAGGAAGAAGAGGTACGACTACTGTTCCGCTAAAGATAGGGTTTTTAATGTCTCAATCTTGTTAAATAGAACAACACAGAGTTTATATTTAGGTATAAATCCGGCATACAAACAATTTATTTTTAAGAAAAATCTACCTGTTGAAAACTAGGGTTTGTTTCTGTGATTGAACATAATTGCCTTCGTAAGCCAAGTATTTGTGTGGTACCTTCTATAGTACTTAATTTGTACATAAATTCATGTTCACCATATGTTTGTAATTACAAATATGCTTGAGTTGAGTTCATTGATGTGCACCAGATGGTTTTCCAGAAACTAATATGCTAGTTAAGTTCATTGGTGTGTACCAAATTCTTGCAGGGAACAATTTGCTAGTTAATTTCATTGTAGGGCACCAATTGGTTTAGGTTTTAGAGATAATGAAACCTCATCTATAGTAACATAATGAAGGGATCGGGTGCAGAAAACAATAATTTTCCCAGCAACGATATCCCTAAAACATGCCAAGATCTATTCTATGAAGATATAGTAGTACGAACGGAGATCGGAATACATACCCTTGTAGACCGAAAGCGGGGATTCTGTTCCTGCACAAACATTGTCGATGAATACCGACGAAGCCGACCTCAAGGTCGTGTAGAGGAAGCAGACCTCCGAGCACCGCTAGCGCAGCACCTCTGTAGCACCCCAACTTTTATTAAAGTTGGAACACCTGTGTTATGTGCTAGTCCCTCGATCACTGCCAGCACCACAGTACAAAATATAAAGTATCATTGCATAAGTATTAAATTACTACAACGAGATCCAAAAATAATAGCCAATATGGCTTTATTACAAATTGCATAGCCATGAAGGCTAGCTAAAGTTCAAAGTTCACAGCGAAAGCAAAATAACATTGAGCCTCATCTTCAAGCATGCGCCACAGGCAGTCATGTTGGGTGTAGACTCGAGCCAATCATTCAGCATCAGAATTTCCTGCACATTGGAATATGCAGCCCCCGAAGGAGGTCAATACAATGATGTATTGGCAAGTGACTATGGTAGATAAATATTCTGGCAAGTCTAACATCTATATGCATAATTGGGCTTGGTGGGGTTGAAGGCTATTTGCAGAAAGCAAGTTTTCTCCTATCATTTTGTAAAACACTTTCATTTCTCGAAGACTTGGCACCGAGGGACAAAGCCCAAGTGCACCCAAAATTCTTTCCTTGGTCAAATTTTACTTTATGAAAACAATGTTGAGATTCTTCTGCCCATCCTTGTCCAGTTGCTCGAAGTAGTCCATTTCCGGGGACACGGCTGAGATCTCAGATTGTCGACTCTGCAGAGGTTGTGCACTTTCACCTTTAGACTCAATTTGTCCGAGAAATCCTATACACGCGGAGTGTATTATGGAAAGGAGAGAATTGAGACAAGAACTTTCAGAAGAAGAATGCAACCATACTAGCAAGACCCGTTCCACCTATCAACTCTACATCTGCTTGTCAAGCCGACAGGTTGCACTCCCACAACTTAATCATTCTAGACAGAGCCCATTGTCAAAAGGTTGCACGGGAAGCTCCTAAACTTGGAGGGACTTGGTAATCTCTTCGTTCCTGGGTGGCCGTCCACAAGTGTACTTCTGGGTAACAACCACCATACTCATGGCCCTAAGTAGAATAGACATTCATCCTAGGCGATGACAACCACAAGCATAGTCCCAAAAGCAACTCAACATAAACCATAACAACCAATTCCACCCAGATGTGCATTTTAGATTTTAACACGTAGAAACATTTCCATAACATGGCAACATTTTTATAGCATGGCTAAGCAACTAATAAAATCTTTTCATGACTGCTTAGGGAAAAGGGTGGCTACATACTACTAGGATATTTGCAAAATACCAACTAACTTAGCATTATAAAATAAATCAAAATCCCTATCATGCACACTACTCAAAAACATACTACTTATGCATATAGGAAATATGGGATATTGTATGAATGTCACTTGCCTTGGTAACAGGAGGAACAAGCACAGCAAGAATAACAATCACAAGCAAGTCCTTACTCTTCTTCACAATCTAGCACAAACAATGAATAACATAAATACCAACACCATATCATCACAACACTAAACATAATCATGTATGCATGAATGATATGCTATGATGATAAGACACACTTATTAATAATTCTCATTTTCTGTCATTAATAAATGAATATATTGTATGAATGTCACTTGCCTTGGTAACAGGAGGAACAAGCACAGCAAGAATAACAATCACAAGCAAGTCCTTACTCTTCTTCACAATCTAGCACAAACAATGAATAACATAAATACCAACACCATATCATCACAACACTAAACATAATCATGTATGCATGAATGATATGCTATGATGATAAGACACACTTATTAATAATTCTCATTTTCTGTCATTAATAAATGAATATAATGTTTAGGTATTTCTTATTTTATTTATCAATTAGATAATTTAAAATAATATAGTAAAACTTTGATTTCTATAATTACAACTTTTATTGTTTTTATGACATCTTCAATTTGGACATTTATTAATATTGCTGGACAGAGGGAAATTATACAATCTTAAAACAATTACTTTTATTTCTAAATGATTTTTATTATTTAAGTTATTATTTTAATGACCGAAATACTCCTCTGATAATTATACAAATTATAATTTGTCAAAGGGAAAAAACAAATGATGTAGAATTAAACTACATGAGCAGAGCTTTTCAATGACATAAAGTTTATTAAATTTGGACTTACAGATCAAAAGTTATGAAATTTGCAAGTTTTATCTATTTTCTGTTTTATTTATAAAATTTCCTGCGAAAAAGAAATTAACAGGGCTACGTGGCGCGATCCTATTGGTCGATACCGCTTCGGCGCGGATCGGCTGCGAGAGCCGTCCGATCTAAATTAAAATGGACGCGCGAGATCTAATCGATCTAGATCCATTGGATCTAGATCTAACGGTCCACGATCCGTTGACCAAAAACGGGCGGCGCGGTCACCGGAGACGCGCGGTGCGCGGCGGAGCCATGGCCGGCGTTTGCGCCCGAGGCGTGCTACGATGCTAGGAGGAAACGGAGCTCACCAGGAGATGCGCGACGTCGTGGGGAGGGCGATGGCGCGGTGGTGATGACCGGAGCGTCCTCGTCTTCCCGGAAGAGCTCGCCGGAGTTGCGCACGGCGTCGGTTTCTCTCGGTCGTGGACGGAGGCGGGGTTTCGCTGCAAAAACACACGCTCCACCATGTCAACTCGATGCGCACGGCTCACAGGGAGCGAAGGGAGGTGGAAAGGAGGTCCGAGGTGGCCGGAGTTGCTCGGGCGGCGGAGTTCTTACCGACGGTGACGGCGGGATTGCGCGAGCTCGTGCGGGCAGCCTATGGGCTCTCGGGAGGTGAGGTTTGGGGCAATCGGACGAGAACGGAGAGGAGTATTAGTAGGGGGAGGAGGCGAGGTAAGGGGAGCAGTAAATCGCTCGTAATCGTGCAAATCAAATCCGCCGTTTCCTGTCGGGGTCGGGGGCGTGATTTGGGGAAGAACGTTTCCGCGGGGGTGATGACAGGTGGGTCCCACCTGTCAGCGACTGCGAGCGAGCGCGCGGGGTGCTGGGCCGCTGGCGGGCTGCTCGACTACGCGCGCGCGGCAGATAGCTACGGGCCACGGCCCACTCGACTCCGAAATTCGATTATTTTTATTTAAAACCTTTTTCTGTTTTTAAATACTGATTTCAAATATGATTTTTAAACCTATTCAAAACATTTCAGAAAAATTCATAAAAATATGTTTTGGAAAGGTTATTGAAAATGGAATTTTTTAACATTATTCTTGCTCATATATAAATTGGAAATTTTTTATTTGTTAAAGGAGTTTTAAATAAAAAATTTATGAAATGTATAGATTATTTATATTTATAAATTGAAGTCTTATTTAATAATTTTGTGATGTATTCTTATGCTCAATGTTGCATGATGCTTGAATGCAAAGTTTTAAATTTTTGCAAAATTTGGGATGTTACAACCTCGTAGGGCGTTACACACGTACGGTGGAAACGATGGCCTCTGAAGCTCTAGTCCTGGACGAGCAGCGGAAGACTTGGACCGGAACACCAGCAGCGCGGCCGCAGGCTATGGTGGAAGATATCCCCCTCTCAACTCGGCGCAACTCTGACAAAGGTAATCACGAAATAAAGAGAGAATTGGGTAATTAATTGGCCAATTAAAAGGTCATGGGAGCCCCTCTATATATAGGCTACCAGGGGGGAGCTAACCTCCTCACCAGGCAATGTGGGACTAATCCCACATGACTGGTGCGGTCATGGCTGGTGCGTCGGAACCCTGGTGGGCCTCTTGGCCCACCTGGGTCGGCCACCCAAGCCCCCCACCGAATTCCCTAGGGAATTTTCCCCCTCTTGGGCCTTCTTTCGACCAGAAGGCCCATTTAGTGAAATCAGCCTAAATAAATTCGAAAATAAATATATAAAATCATATTTAGACATTAATTACACTAATTAATATCAAACATATTATATATAATTTATTCTAGCTCCGAAAACTCTTTCGTCGCTGCCCGATCTCCATCGGACATCTCCCGGGACGTTCCCGGTGATCTCTTTCCTTTCCGGTTGTCTTGTCGACACCCCTTATGTGTGTTACCCTAGTGGTTCGAGATAATAACAGACATGATCGAGACTCCTCTCCGATCAATGACTAACTCGTAGGCCTGGACCCCATGAATTAATCCCTGTGATATAACAAATGACTTTCATCTATCAAACCTGAACGTGAAGTCTTAAACCTTTTGCCATGGCGATACTTAGCGTGTCCGATCGTCGTTCATAGATATCTCCATATCTAGCTTGACCTCGTTACCGACAACGCTATCTTCTACTCGTCTATGATTTCATATCTCTGTGACCTAGTCACATGCTTGCAAGCTCATTAGACATAATCTCACCGAGTGGGCCCTAGAGTATCTATCCTGCTATGCGGATTGGCAAATCCCGCTCTTGACCCCTCGTCTCAACTACTCCTTTCCGATACCCAAAAGTATCACCGTTATTGTCATACTAATTAAGATACAAAGTTTGGTGCAATCAAAATATCTTTCAGGAATAAAAATAAGAGTTGGTCTCACGGTCAAAGGCGTAATGACTACGTCCTCCAAATATGGGTATGTCCATCATATCGTTCTCCAACGATATGACTTCCATTGCCGACCGACACCATGCCCTATGATCGGGAAACCTCGATCATCGATCGCACAATGAAACTAGTCTTAGTAGAGGCTAGTAGGGACCTGGTTGTTCACGCATTACACCCGTATTAATGTTTCCGCTTAATACGGTTATAGCATGACACAAAAACATATCATGAACAACGAGATATGATAAAGAAGTACACTTTATTAATTGCCTCTAGGGCATATCTCCTCTAGTCTCCCACTTGCAGTAGAGTACAAATTAATCTAGATTACAACTTGGTAAAAGCTTAACACCCATAGCTAACTGGTGTTTTTCATGCTTGTCAAGTGGGAGAGACTTCGTCAGCGGATCTTCCACATTCAGATCCGTATGCACTTTGCAAATCTTCACATCGCCTCCTTGTACGTACTGACGTATCACATGGAAGTGTCGGAGAATGTGTTTGGCGGCGGAGTGAGACCTTGGCTCGTTGGCGTTAGCAATGACACCCGTATTGTCGCAGAAGAGGATCACAGGGTCTTGCACGCTCGAGAACACTCCAAGTTCAATGATGAACTTCCTCAGCCACACAGCTTCATTCACGGCTTCGCAAGTAGCAATGTACACTGACTCCATTGAAGATTGTGCGACGATGGGTTGCTTCCCACTTCTCCAGCACACGGCGCCTCCATTCACTTAGAACACATAACCTGTCTATGACTTAGAGTCATCGGGGTCTGAGCAGAAACTTGCATCCACGTAACCCGTTACGCCAAGTTCTTCATCGCAGGCACCATAGACAATGAACATTTCCTTTTTCTTATTGAGATACTTAAGAATGCTCTTAACAGCAATCCAATGCGCCTATCCAGGATTACTCTGGAACCGACTTGTCAAACTGAGAGCTACTGCCACATCAGGTCTAGTACTTAACATTGCATACATAATCGATCCTATGGCTGAAGCATAAGAATGTTTAGTCATATCGGACTTATCCTGTTCCGTAACCGGACGCTGTGCCTTACACAATGTTTTATTCTTGATAACCGGCAGTGAACCCTTCTTTGCCTTCTCCATACCGAAACGCTTCAGTATTTTATCAAGATAAGTACTCTGACTCAACGCTAACAAACGTCTTGATCTATCACGATAGATTTTAATGCCTAAGACGTATGCAGCTTCTCCTAAGTCCTTCATGGAAAATTTACTGTTTAAATATTCCTTCACGCTATTCAGAAGTTCCACATCATTCCCAATCAGCAATATGTCATTTACATATAGTGCTAAGAACACAACCGAGCTCCGACTCATTTTCTTGTAAATGCAGGTCTCTTCCAAATTTTGGACAAATCCAAAACCTTTGATTACCTCATCAAACCGAAGATTCCAGCTCCGAGATGCTTGCTTCATCCATAGATGGATCGCTGAGGCTTGCTGTAACGCCCCGGGATTTATCCCATTTTAGATTTTTATTTTATTCTTTCGTGCATCTTCATGTCACCGTGCCATCATGCATTTTTGTCACTTCATTTATTTTTGTTGTCTTTAAATTTAAATCACACACTTCAAATTCAATTTCCACTTTTTAAATCTAATTGCAAATCAAATTAATTTAAATGTGATATTTAAATTCTTTTCAAATATTCAAAATAAATATATTAAATTGTGTATTTTTTAAACAATAAATTATTTGCCAAAAGTTATATATCTTTTCTTCTTCTATTTTAGTTTAAAAACATAAAACATAAAAGAATAAACAAAAGAATTAAAAAATAAACCAGAGGGAGAAAGAAAAAAACCTCCGTGGGCCGAAGCCACTTACCTTGGCCCATCATCCCTCTCTCCTTCGGCCCACCTCACCCCTTCGATCCCTTCTTCTCCGTACGGTCAACACCAGGAGAACATGCTCCTCCACCTTGGCCATGGCCCCCACCTCCAACCACTCCCCCCTCCTACTTAGCCGCCCCCGCTCTCTCCCCCAAACCCTAGCCCTTCCTCCTCCCTCTCCCCCAGAGCCGCCGCCGCCGCCCCCTCTCTCTTCTCTGTTCCTACCCCTTCTTCTCCACCTCCATTACCGAAAAAGGGAGCTCACCGTGTCGTCGCGTCGGGCTTCGCCAAGGTGAGCTGGGCGCGGGAATGGAGTCGTGGCGCCTTCCTCTCTGTCCCAGGTGAAGCACCGGTGCTGGAGCCGCCGGGAGCGCCTCCGGCGAGCCCTCCGTCCCCATCGCCGGCTGTAGCCGGACCCTCCTTCCCCGACATCAAACGCCACGCCTCCGGCTTCTCCGAGCCCTCCGAGACTGCCCTGACCTCCCAAAGTGAGCCGCACCCCTCTCCCCTTCCTTTCCCCTCCTTCGCCCCTTGCTCTGGTCGCCGCCATCGAGCGTAATCGCTGCAGCGTTTGGCAGTTCGTCGCCGTCCCTGTCTCCATCTCCGTAAGTCTGAAACAAACTGTCGAAATTCAGTTAACGCGCGTTGTTTTAGTTTATCATCAGTGCGTGTCCTAAACGTCACGAAGCCGAGCGTAACCCAGTGGCAGCGCTCCTTCGCATCTGCACCAAGCTCCCGAGTTCGAATCCCGCGAGGCCTAAAACCTCCTTTTTCTCTGTTTTTCTTCAGATCCGGCGTGCTATATCGGGTTCATAAACAATCCAATTCATAATCTGTCACCAGCACTGAGTCGACCCAGTGGTTAGCACCACCTATTTGTTCGGCCGGAGACCTGAGTTCGAATCATGTGGGCGCGTTGGAATAAAAATCCTACCTTTTATTTTCTTTCCCCCGCTGACAGGTGGGTCCCATCTGTCATAGACTCCCAGAGACAGATCAACGATGCAATCTTGCACAGAGCCCCCTAGCTCTCTGGTTTCGCACAGGAGCCCCTCCCCAGCACTTTTTTTCCATCACGAACAGGTCCTGTAAAATTGCAGAAACACCCCTAGAATTAAAAGGCTAATAACTTTTAATTTATAACTCCAAATTAAATAATCTTTATATGTTTATTTATTAGAAAAATGCAAGGAATATTAATATGCCATTTGTATGCCATTTTGCATCTGTTATTTTAATTGCTTAGTATAATTTGTTAATTGCAACTACATATTTAAATATGGAATGTTAGGGGTAATAAATATATAATGCCCTATTCCATTTAATTTAATTAGATCACCCATGCCATGTGTTACCATGTTAACCAACATTTAATATTGTTGAGTACATAAATAACTTGCACCTAAATATTAATTCTCGAGGGTTGCTTTCCCGCTTAATTTGGAATTACCTGCATTGTATTGCAACTTGCCATGTCTGTAACATCCCAAATTTTGCAAAAATTTAAAACTTGCATTCAAGCATCATGCATCATGAGCATAAGAATACATCACCAAAAATATTAAATAAAACTTCAAATTTTAAATATAAATAATCTACAAATTCCATAAAGTGTTTATTTAAAACTCCTTTAATAAATAAAATTTTACCAAATTATATATGGGCAAGAATAATGTTAAAAAGTTCCATTTTTAATAACCTTTCCAAAACATATTTTTATGAATTTTTCTGAAATGTTTTGAATAAGTTTAAAAATCATATTTGAAATCAGTATTTAAAAACAGAAAAGGATTTAAATAAAATTATTTGAATTTCGGAGCAAGTGGGCCGTGGCCCGTAACTATCTACCACGCGCGTGTAGCCGAGCAGCCCGCCAGCGGCCCAGCGCCCCGCGCACCCGCCAGCAGACGCTGACAGGTGGGACCCACCTGTCATCACCCCCGCGGAAACGTTCTTCCCCAAATCTCGCCCCCGACCCCGACAGGAAACGGCGGATTTGATTCGCGCGATTACGAGCGATTTACTGCCCCCCTTACCTCGCCCCCCCCCCCCCTACTAATACCCCTCTCCGTTCTCGTCCGATTGCCCCAAACCTCACCTCCCGAGAGCCCATAGGCTGCCCGCACGAGCTCGCGTTCTTCCGCCGTCGCCGTCGGTAAGAACTCCACCGCCCGAGCAACTCCGACCACCTCGGACCTCCATTCCACCTCCCCTCGCTCCCTGTGAGCCGTGCGCATCAAGTTGACATAGTGGAGCGTGTGTTTTTGCAGCAAAACCTCGCCTCCGTCCACGACCGAGAGAAACAGACGCCGTGCGCAACTCCGGCGAGCTCTTCCGGGAAGACGAGGACGCTCTGGTCATCATCACCGCGCCATCGCCCTCCCCACGACGTCGCGCATCTCCTGGTGAGCTCCGTTTTCCTCTTAGCATCATAGCACGCCTCGGGCGCGAACGCCGGCCAGGGCTCCGCCGCGCACCGCGCGTCTCCGGTGACCGCGCCGCCCGTTTTTTGTCAACGAATCGTGGACCGTTAGATCTAGATCCAATGGATCTAGATCGATTAGATCTCGCGCGTCCATTTTAATTTAGATCGGACGGCTCTCGCAGCCGATCCGCGCCGAAGCGGTATCGACCAATAGGATTGCGCCACGTAGCCCAGTTTATTTCTTTTCGCAGGAAATTATATAAATAAAACAGAAAATAGATAAAACTTGCAAAATTCATAACTTTTGATCTGTAAGTCCAAATTTAGTAAACTTTATGTCATTGGAAAGCTCTGCTCATGTAGTTTAATTCTACATCATTTGTTTTTCCCATTGAAAAATTGTAAATTGAATAATTATCAGAGGAGTATTTCGACCATTAAATTAATAACTTAAATGATAAAAAATTACTTAGAAATAAATGTAATTGTTTTAAGATTGTATAATTTCCCTCTGTCCAGCAATATTAATAAATGTCCAAATTGAAGATGTCATAAAAACAATAAAAGTGGTAATTATAGAAATCAAAGTTTTACTATATTAATTCAAATTATTGAACTAATAAATAAAATAAGAAATACCTAAACATTAAACTTCATTTATTTATGACAGAAAATAAGAATTATTAGTAAGTGTGTCTACTCATCATAACATATCATTCATGCATACATAAATTTTGTTTAGTGTTATGATGATATGGTGTTGGTATTTATGTTATTCATTGTTTGTGCTAGATTGTGAAGAAGAGGAAGGACTTGCTTGTGATTGTTATTCTTGCTGTGCTTGTTCCTCCTGTTACCAAGGCAAGTGACATTCATACAATATCCCATATTTTCTATATGCATAAGTAGTATATTTTGAGTAGTGTGCATGATAGGGATTTTGATGTCTGTTATAATGCTAAGTTAGTTGGTATTTTACAAATATCCTAGTAGTGTGTAGTCACCCTTTTTCCTAAGCATCCATGAAAAGATTTTATTAGTTGCTTAGCCATGCTATAAAAATGTTTACCATGTTATGGAAATGTTTCTAAGTGTTAAAACCTAAAAAGCACATCTGGGTGGAATTGGTTGTTATGGTTTATGTTGAGTGGCTTTTGGGACTATGCTTGTGGTTGTCATCGCCTAGGATGAATGTCTATTCTACTTAGGGCCATGAGTATGGTGGTTGTTACCCAGAAGTACACTTGTGGACGGCCACCCAGGAACGAAGAGATTACCAAGTCCCTCCAAGTTTAAAAGCTTCCCGTGCAACCTTTTGACAATGGGCTCTGTCTAGAATGATTAAGTTGTGGGAGTGCAACCTGTCGGCTTGACAAGCAGATGTAGAGTTGATAGGTGGAACGGGTCTTGCTAGTATGGTTGCATTCTTCTTCTGAAAGTTCTTATCTCAATTCTCTCCTTTCCATAATACACTCCGCGTGTATAGGATTTCTCGGACAAATTGAGTCTAAAGGTGAAAGTGCACAACCTCTGCAGAGTTAAAACTAAGTACTTAGCCGTGTCCCCGGAAATGGACTACTTCGAGCAACTGGACAAGGATGGGCAGAAGAATCTCAACACTGTTTTCATAAAGTAAAATTTTGACTAAGGAAAGAATTGTTAGTGCACCTGGGCCTTGTCCCTCAGTGCCAAGTCTTCGAGAAATAAAAGTGTTTTATAAAATGATAGGAGAAAACTTGCTTTCTGCAAATAGCCTTCAACTCCACTAAGCCAAATATGCATATAGATGTTAGACTTGCCAGTATATTTATCCACCATAGTCACTTGCCAATACATCATTGTATTGACCTCCTTCGGGGGCTGCATATTCCAATGTGCAGGAATTTCTGATGCTGAATGATTGGCTCGAGTCTACACCCAACATGACTGCCTGTGGCGCATGCTTGAAGATGAGGCTCAATGTTATTTTTGCTTTCGCTGTGAACTCTGAACTTTAGCTAGCCTTTATGTCTATGCAATTTGTAATAAAGCCATTTTGGCTATTGTTTTTGGATCTCGTTGTAGTAATTTAATACTTATGCAATGATACTTTATATTTTGTACTGTGGTGCTGGCAGTGATCCAGGGACTAGCACATAACACAGGTGTTCCATCTTTATTTAAAAGATGGGGCGCTACAAAATGGTATCAGAGCAAAGTGTTGCCTGTAGGTTCGAGCCCCTAGGATTGGTTAAGCCCTTTTTGATCATAATGTTACCATCTTTGAAGTATGTTGGATTCTAACAGCATGGTGGGATGAAGCGCCCCGGAACAAACTTTACATGTCCACGTACATGAGACCTGTTCTACAATATAAGTGGCTGGCCGGGTGTCTGTCTCTCTCACTATAGTGAAAAATCCAATTTACGAAGAGTTGTTAATATCTATTGATCACCTTAGGATTTTTGACTTAGTATTCCCCCTAAAGTAATATTAAACTCCATAACTAGTACTTCCTTATCTTATGCAATTCTTGTTCTAATTTCCCTTCTTCCTACCAAAAGGATGACGAGCTTTCACTTCACCACTGCGGAGGACTTCGAGAACACCCGTTTTGGCTGTTACCTCCTCGACATCGGCGAGAAGATAGGGTTACCACTACCCCAACTAAAAGGCTTCATTCTGAAGAAGTTTAACAAAGAGGGTTGCTGGGGAATAAAAGCAACACAACCAGGACGTGGAGAGGAGCCCCCACTGGAGATCAAAATGGTTAGTGAATCCAAAGACAAAGGGCTCAATCTAGTCATGCAAGATTTGATTGGGCGCCTCTGCGGACGCTACAGCCTAGAGTTGAGGGGCCACTACTCCATTTTCTTTGGAAGAAGAAACGAAGATGGAGAACCTTACCTATATGATGTCGGAGAAAGAGGGAAGGCAAAACCCCTTAGCCTTTATTTCCAGGAGCTGGAAATCCTTGTCACCGAACTATATGAAGATCGACGCACCGAGCTCCTGAAAAACGATGAGTTATGTGCCTTACTTAAAGAGAACGAAGAGAAGGTGAAGGTTCAGGATGAAGTGACTAAGGCACAGGAAGAGAGATTCGCTGCACAAGAGGAGAAGTACAGGAGACAAGAGAAAAGAGTTCAAGAGAAGAACAAGATCATCAGGGAACAAAAGGCAGAACTCGAGAGCAATGAAGTCGAGTTCGAGGCTGATAGTGACTTGATCAAGAGGCTTCGTACTGAGAAGAGAGAGCTGCAAGAAAAGAATCTTGCCCTGGAGAAAGAAGTAAAGGAACTCAAGGATGTACTCGCCAATGAAGGAATCGAGATACAGGAAATTGAAGAGGAGGAAGAAGATATGGTCGAGTAGTTAGTTAGTGAGACTACCACTTAACATACACCACATTGTCTTGATCTTATATTGACCTACCAACTTGTGGTAAGGCAGTACCTTCCCTTGTATCCTCGGAACCTCGCGAGTTACTTTCCAAACTTTTTATTGTTTTCCTAAAACCAAAGGTTTTGAATTGTTTGCTGATTGCTTTATGAGTGGTGTGTTGATTGATGGTGTGCTTGACTGGATTGTTTTGTGCATGGGAAAGGTTCCTCTTTATAGATCTATCTATCTTTTACTCATCCATGCAAAAACCCCACAGATGCCTCCACGTCGTGATCCCGACAATAGCAAAACTATGCAACAGCTGATGGCAGCTCAAGCCCAACTGATGACCATGATGACCCAGTTCATTGCAGCAACCAACAACAACAACAACAACAATAACAACCATCCACCACCACCCCCACCTCTGGTGGACAGACTTGCAAGATTTCTCAGGCTTAGACCTAATAAGTTCTCCTCTGCTACTGAACCCATAGTGGCGGATGACTGGCTCCGTTCCGTCAACAAGGACTTAGTAACCTGTGAGTGTTCTGAGGCAGAAAAGGTGAGGTTCACTGCTCACCTATTGGAAGAACCTGCTGCCATGTGGTGGGAGACCTATCAAGTGACCCATCCCTTGGATGGCATGACTTGGGATGCGTTCAAGGATGGTTTCCGCAATGCTCACATCTCCTCTGGAAAAATGAACCTGAAGAAGGAGGAGTTTCGTAGCTTGAGACAGGGAGGTAGAACTCTGGAGGAGTATATAGATGACTTCTGTACACTATCAAGGTACGCACCAGAAGACATCGACACTGATGCAAAAAGGAAGGACAAATTCCTAAATGGACTTCGGGGAGAACTAAAGATACCTCTGTCTGTGGCATATGCTCCTAACTATCAGATTCTGCTAGATCAGGCAATCACCCTGGACAATAACATCAGAAAAGAAGAGAGTAGGAAGAGGAAGTTTGGTGCAAGTAAGGGTAACACTGAAGTGGCTCACAAGAAACCACACACCTCAGAAGTCAGTGGCCATAAACCCTGGAACTACTCCAACAATGGTAGTGGCCAAAAGTATCATGGTCATAACCACAATGGAGGGTATAAAGGAAATAATGGTGGGTTCAAGGGAAACCATCACCATGGCCATAATCATGGAAATGGAAATCCTCGTCCTAACACTGAAGGGAAGAAGGACCTGTCTAATGTGACTTGCTTCAAGTGCAAGAAGACGGGACACTATGCTACTGATTGCCCAGAGAGAAAGGCCGATGAAAATTCCAAGCCCAATCCTTTCCAGAAGGGACAAGTAAATCACCTCAACGTGGAAGAAGTTCATGATGAACCTGACGCTGTGATTGGTAAGTTCCTGCTAAATTCTTTTCCAGCATTGGTCTTATTTGATACTGGAGCATCGCATTCATTCATATCAAGAGCTTTTGTAAACAAACATGGGCTAGCCGAGGAAAGCTTAGGAAAACCTATTAGGGTGAGTTCATCTGGGGGTGAGATGATAGTAAATTCAGGCTGTAGGCAGTTAGAATTAAGGATTGGAAAATATTTTTTTCCAGCAGACTTAGTCATCCTAGAAACCCAAGGTTTGGATGTTATTATTGGAATGGATTGGATGACCCGTTTTGAAGGAATCATAGACTGTGCAAACAGAGCTATCACCCTCACCACCCCAGAAAAACAAAAGATTAAATTCAGATCAACTTTTGAACTTAAGAAAGTTAGGCTAAATTCTCTTAAGGGGGTTAGCCTTGGTGATGTGTTGATTGTCCAAGAGTACCCAGAAGAATTACCGGGAATGCCGCCTGATAGAGATGTGGAATTTCTCATTGAACTAAAACCGGGTACCAGACCAATAGCCAAGAGACCTTACCCAATGGCCGTCGATGAACTAAAAGAACTCAAGAAGCAACTGGAGGAACACCTTTTGAAAGGATTTATCCGTCCAAGTTCTTCGCCCTGGGGAGCGCCAGTTCTTTTTGTCAAAAAGAAGGATCAAACCCAGAGATTAGTCACGGACTACAGAGATATAAATGAACACACCATCAAGAACAAGTATCCGTTACCCAAGATAAATGAATTATTTGATCAATTGAAAGGTGCATGTGTGTTTTCCAAGATTGATCTTCGATCAGGATATCTCCAAATGAAAGGTAGAGAGATGGATATACCAAAAACATCATTTGTTACAAGATATGGCTCTTATGAGTATACCGTAATGCCATTTGGATTAACCAATGCTCCAGCTTATTTCATGAATATGATGAATAAAGTGTTCATGGATTTTCTGGACAAGTTCGTGGTTGTGTTCATAGATGACATTCTGATCTACTCCGAGAGTCACAAAGATCATGAAGAGCATTTGCGCCTAGTATTACAGAGACTACGTGAACATAAGTTATATGCCAAATTCAGCAAGTGTGAATTTTGGTTGGAACAAGTCGTATTTCTAGGACACATAGTATCCAAGGAGGGTATAGCAGTGGATCCTGAAAAGGTCTCAGCTGTAACCAATTGGGAACCACCAAAGAATGTTGGAGAATTACGAAGTTTTCTTGGTCTAGCAGGATACTACCGAAGGTTTATAGAAAACTTTTCCAAAATCGCCAAGGCACTGACAGAATTATTAAAGAAGGAGAAGAAATTTGAATGGACTGACACGTGCGAAAGCCAGTTTTCAGGAATTAAAGAAACGACTAGTTTCAGCCCCAGTCCTGTGTTTACCTGATTTAGAGAAAGAATTCCAAGTATACTGTGATGCTTCACGCCAAGGCCTGGGAAGTGTGCTGATGCAAGAAGGCAGAGTGGCGTCTTATGCCTCTAGACAGCTCAAGAAGCATGAAACAAATTACCCCACTCATGATCTCGAGTTAGCCTCAGTAGTACATGCCTTAAAAACTTGGAGACCCTACCTAATGGGTAAAAGATGTGAAGTGTTCACTGACCACAAAAGTTTGAAGTATATTTTCACACAGAAAGAATTGAACATGAGGCAGAGAAGATGGTTAGAACTTATCAAGGATTATGACCTAAGTCTTCAATATCATCCTGGAAAGGCTAATGTAGTAGCTGATGCCCTGAGTCGTAAGGTTTACTTGAATGGCCTCACGGCAGGGGAAATACCTGAGGATTTATGCAAGGCATTCAAGGACCTCCGATTGGAAGTGGTACCAGAAGGTTTTGTAGCTTCGTTGATAGTACAACCAAATTTGATGGACAATATACGTGAAGCTCAGAAGGGAGACAAGGATATTGAAGAAATCAAAACCAATTTGAGAGCAGGAAAAGCCAAGGGATTTCATGAAGATGAGCAAGGAACCCTGTGGTTTGAAAAACGTGTATGTGTGGCAAATGATCCTGATCTTAGGAAGTTAATTCTGCAAGAAGCCCATGAAACACCTTACTCCATTCATCCAGGAAATACCAAAATGTATATGGATGTGAAGGAGAGATTTTGGTGGAACAATCTGAAAAGAGAAATAGCAGAATATATAGCTAAATGCGATGTATGCAGTCGAGTAAAGGCTGAGCATCAGAAACCAGCAGGACTTTTGCAACCTTTGAAGGTACCGGACTGGAAGTGGGATTCTATTGGGATGGATTTCATCACCGGGTTACCAAGGACCAAATCAGGGTATGATTCTATTTGGGTTATTGTTTGTCGCTTAACCAAAATAGCTCACTTTATACCCGTGAAGACCACCTATACCAGCGCAAAGCTAGCTGATATTTACATGAAGAGGATTGTGTGCTTACACGGCGTCCCCAAGAGTATCGTGTCCGATAGAGGGACCCAGTTCACTTCCCATTTTTGGAAGCAGTTGCATGAGTCACTGGGAACTAGATTGGAGTTCAGTACAGCATTTCATCCGCAAACGGATGGTCAGACCGAAAGAGTAAACCAGATTCTAGAAGATATGTTAAGAGCGTGCGTGCTCGATTATGGGTCTAGTTGGGATGACAACCTACCCTATGCTGAGTTCTCTTACAATAACAGTTATCAAGCTAGCATCGAGATGGCACCATTTGAGGCCTTATATGGGGAGAAATGCACAACCCCATTGTTGTGGAGTGGTGTAGGAGAACGAAGTTTCTTTGGACCTGATATAATCCAAGAGGCTGAAGAGGAAGTCAGATTAATCAAAGATAGATTGAAGGTAGCACAGTCCCGCCAGAAAAGCTATGCGGACTCTAAACGTAGGGAAGTCGCCTACGAGGTGGGTGATAGAACCTATCTTAGAGTGTCACCACTCAGGGGTGTGAAGAGGTTTGGAATTAAAGGAAAGTTAGCACCTCGGTTCATTGGACCTTTTGAAATTTTGTCTCGTAAGGGTGAGGTGGCATATGAGTTAGCACTACCAGAAACTCTATCTGCGGTTCATAATGTGTTCCATGTCAGTCAACTGAAGAAATGTGACCCCGAAATGATGGGAGTTCCTTTAAAGGATATTGTACCCCTCGAAGAAGTACGATTGGAAAGTGACTTGACCTACGAGGAGAAACCCATCAAAATATGGCAGACCGCAGAAAGAGTCACCCGTACCAAAACCATGAAATTCTGTAAAGTCCAATGGAACCATCACACTGAGGAAGAAGCCACCTGGGGACGAGAGGACGATCTCCGGGAAGACCATCCACACCTATTTGCTGATCCTACCGAAGCTCGAGGGCGAGCTTCCTCTTAAGGGGGTTAGTCTGTAACATCCCAAATTTTGCAAAAATTTAAAACTTGCATTCAAGCATCATGCATCATGAGCATAAGAATACATCACCAAAAATATTAAATAAAACTTCAAATTTTAAATATAAATAATCTACAAATTCCATAAAGTGTTTATTTAAAACTCCTTTAATAAATAAAATTTTACCAAATTATATATGGGCAAGAATAATGTTAAAAAGTTCCATTTTTAATAACCTTTCCAAAACATATTTTTATGATTTTTTCTGAAATGTTTTGAATAAGTTTAAAAATCATATTTGAAACCAGTATTTAAAAACAGAAAAGGATTTAAATAAAATTATTTGAATTTCGGAGCAAGTGGGCCGTGGCCCGTAACTATCTACCACGCGCGCGTAGCCGAGCAGCCCGCCAGCGGCCCAGCGCCCCGCGCACCCGCCAGCAGACGCTGACAGGTGGGACCCACCTGTCATCACCCCCGCGGAAACGTTCTTCCCCAAATCTCGCCCCCGACCCCGACAGGAAACGGCGGATTTGATTCGCGCGATTACGAGCGATTTACTGCCCCCCTTACCTCGCCCCCCCCCTACTAATACCCCTCTCCGTTTTCCGATTGCCCCAAACCTCACCTCCCGAGAGCCCATAGGCTGCCCGCACGAGCTCGCGTTCTTCCGCCGTCGCCGTCGGTAAGAACCCCACCGCCCGAGCAACTCCGACCACCTCAGACCTCCATTCCACCTCCCCTCGCTCCCTGTGAGCCGTGCGCATCAAGTTGACATAGTGGAGCGTGTGTTTTTGCAGCAAAACCTCGCCTCCGTCTACGACCGAGAGAAACCGACGCCGTGCGCAACTCCGACGAGCTCTTCCGGGAAGACGAGGACGCTCTGGTCATCATCACCGCGCCATCGCCCTCCCCACGACGTCGCGCATCTCCTGGTGAGCTCCGTTTTCCTCTTAGCATCGTAGCACGCCTCGGGCGCGAACGCCGGCCATGGCTCCGCCGCGCACCGCGCGTCTCCGGTGACCGCGCCGCCCGTTTTTGGTCAACAAATCGTGGACCGTTAGATCTAGATCCAATGGATCTAGATCGATTAGATCTCGCACGTCCATTTTAATTTAGATCGGACGGCTCTCGCAGCCGATCCGCGCCGAAGCGGTATCGACCAATAGGATTGCGCCACGTAGCCCAGTTTATTTCTTTTCGCAGGAAATTATATAAATAAAACAGAAAATAGATAAAACTTGCAAAATTCATAACTTTTGATCTGTAAGTCCAAATTTAGTAAACTTTATGTCATTGGAAAGCTCTGCTCATGTAGTTTAATTATACATCATTTGTTTTTCCCATTTACAAATTGTAAATTGAATAATTATCAGAGGAGTATTTCGGCCATTAAATTAATAACTCAAATGATGAAAAATTATTTAGAAATAAATGTAATTATTTTAAGATTGTATAATTTCCCTCTGTCCAGCAATATTAATAAATGTCCAAATTGAAGATGTCATAAAAACAATAAAAGTGGTAATTATAGAAATCAAAGTTTTACTATATTAATTCAAATTATTGAACTAATAAATAAAATAAGAAATACCTAAACATTAAACTTCATTTATTTATGACAGAAAATAAGAATTATTAGTAAGTGTGTCTACTCATCATAACATATCATTCATGCATACATAAATTTTGTTTAGTGTTATGATGATATGGTGTTGGTATTTATGTTATTCATTGTTTGTGCTAGATTGTGAAGAAGAGGAAGGACTTGCTTGTGATTGTTATTCTTGCTGTGCTTGTTCCTCCTGTTACCAAGGCAAGTGACATTCATACAATATCCCATATTTGCTATATGCATAAGTAGTATATTTTGAGTAGTGTGCATGATAGGGATTTTGATGTCTGTTATAATGCTAAGTTAGTTGGTATTTTACAAATATCCTAGTAGTGTGTAGTCACCCTTTTTCCTAAGCAGCCATGAAAAGATTTTATTAGTTGCTTAGCCATGCTATAAAAATGTTTACCATGTTATGGAAATGTTTCTAAGTGTTAAAACCTAAAATGCACATCTGGGTGGAATTGGTTGTTATGGTTTATGTTGAGTGGCTTTTGGGACTATGCTTGTGGTTGTCATCGCCTAGGATGAATGTCTATCTACTTAGGGCCATGAGTATGGTGGTTGTTACCCAGAAGTACACTTGTGGACGGACACCCAGGAACGAAGAGATTACCAAGTCCCTCCAAGTTTAAAAGCTTCCCGTGTAACCTTTTGACAATGGGCTCTGTCTAGAATGATTAAGTTGTGGGAGTGCAACCTGTCGGCTTGACAAGCAGATGTAGAGTTGATAGGTGGAACGGGTCTTTCTAGTATGGTTGCATTCTTCTTCTGAAAGTTCTTGTCTCAATTCTCTCCTTTCCATAATACACTCCGCGTGTATAGGATTTCTCGGACAAATTGAGTCTAAAGGTGAAAGTGCACAACCTCTGCAGAGTTAAAACTAAGTACTTAGCCGTGTCCCCGGAAATGGACTACTTCGAGCAACTGGACAAGGATGGGCAGAAGAATCTCAACACTGTTTTCATAAAGTAAAATTTTGACTAAGGAAAGAATTGTTAGTGCACCTGGGCCTTGTCCCTCAGTGCCAAGTCTTCGAGAAATAAAAGTGTTTTATAAAATGATAGGAGAAAACTTGCTTTCTGCAAATAGCCTTCAACTCCACTAAGCCAAATATGCATATAGATGTTAGACTTGCCAGTATATTTATCCACCATAGTCACTTGCCAATACATCATTGTATTGACCTCCTTCAGGGGCTGCATATTCCAATGTGCAGGAATTTCTGATGCTGAATGATTGGCTCGAGTCTACACCCAACATGACTGCCTGTGGCGCATGCTTGAAGATGAGGCTCAATGTTATTTTTGCTTTCGCTGTGAACTCTGAACTTTAGCTAGCCTTCATGGCTATGCAATTTGTAATAAAGCCATTTTGGCTATTGTTTTTGGATCTCGTTGTAGTAATTTAATACTTATGCAATGATACTTTATATTTTGTACTGTGGTGCTGGCAGTGATCCAGGGACTAGCACATAACACAGGTGTTCCATCTTTATTTAAAAGATGGGGCGCTACAATGTCATGCATCATTCTCGTATGATCATGCTGAATCTTTTGCCGTAGTTGTAAAATGCATCTTTTACGCTTTCCAGTGTTTGTTGCTTCTTCGCGGATAAGACGTTGAGATGTGTGAGCAACGACAAGATCTGCTTCCATGCGGGATTCCAGGCAACCAAAGTTTGTTTTTTTACCTATACATTGTCTTTCATTCCTGCCGTTGATCTCTGCTACCCTAGTATTCGATTCTTTATCGCGATCCCATCACATGTTTATCCTGCAGCCCATAGAGCTTTATCCCCACATCCTAATACCTGTTGTATGTTTATCTGTTGGCCTTGCGAGTCGTAGCGCATGCTTAGAGTTGTTTGTGCAAGTCGTCCGTATGTCTTATTTAATTTCACCTGCTTAGCATGATAGGTTATTCTACCTTAATAAAATGTTGTCTTATATTGGGGTATTATAATTAAAAAATAAGGCACCGGCGGAAGGCCTTGCGAGGTGCTTTGTTCTGCTAAGTGTCGACCTAGGAACTCAGTTCTTGTCCTCGGATCCAATTTTGAGCGCACTAACCGCTTGTGGGAGGCCCTATAGAGCCCCCCGCGGCTTCGATCTAATCCGCTTCTTATCCAGGGCGCCGCAAGTAGTTCAGGCTTTCCATTTGATGCATGCATATGGTTACCTAACGATCTCATGATGATGGAGTAGTCGATTCTCATATAGGGTGGCACGTTCTTAGAGTGCTATGAAGGTCGTATCCCGCGGGCACTGGACCTGATTAGCCGTGCACACAATCATGCGGTTCCCTGGATGGGTTGTAGAGAAGAGATTTGCCGTGTTGAGATGCCCTACCTTCTGGCTTTGCTTTTGGGGTTGATCGAACGAGTACGGGTCCAGTAGTGCACCCCTGCAGGGTATAATCTTATCGATGAGCCGTGTCCACGGTTATGGACGACTTGGTGATGATGCTGGCTAACAAGGTCATAGACAACTTACACCTAATCATTATTAATTAACCTGAATAGTAATATAGAATTACTTTCACAATAACTTGTATCTAAAATTGTTCAATGTGTGAGTTTTCCTGAATTGCTTCCTCATACTTGGTTGAGGGGGTTAATTCGAGAATGGGTTATGTTTGGTGTTAGTTGTAGATGTTTATCTTATGTGCTCTCTTATCCCTCTCTGATTAGACGGAAGTTGTAGGGTATCTCTTTAGGTTGCTAGTGCTGCTGCCGCTAAGTCCACCTCCCCTATATTTTGGGAGATGGTGTAGAAAGTAGGCAAGTCGGTTTTGCTTGCCAGGGAGTGCCCTGACCCTCTTTTGGGACGTGCTTTATGTGCAGTCAACAGGTTTGAAGTCCGACAACGTTAGCTTGGGAATCCCTCCGGCTTGGCTGGGCAGGGATATGGCACCATTGCTTATCTTCAGGACTCTTAGTCCAATTTGCATCTTATCCGTAGTCGGATACTATTTTTGCTTCCGCTGTCATTTGAATCTTTGTACTGTAACATTTGTATATTGACTCGTCTGAGTCGTTGTTGTATTATATCTTTGTTGTATTTGTGGATGTATCGGAACTGTTGTAATGCTATCACAATTCCACCCACATAATGCGCATGTTTCGACGTGCACATTATGTCTGGTGGGCGACCTAAAATCGTTATTATGCGGATTTCCGCAGGAGCGCTTAAATCTACATAGTACCGAATTAGTTTTTGGTCCATGTAACTGTAACATCCCAATTTTGCAAAAATTTAAAACCTTGCATTCATACATCATTCATCATATAGGATTAACTTTTAATCACATAAATACTAAATAAAAAGTTAATTATGAGTTTAAATATCATTTAATCCCATTAAGTGTTTATTTAAACTCACTTAATAACTATAATTTTTCCAAATTATATAATGGGTAAGTGTATTATTAAAAATTGCTAATTTAAATAACCTTTCCAAAATATATTTTTAAGAATTTTTCTGAAAAGTTTTGAATAGGTTTAAAAATCATTTAGTAAATCAGATTTGAAAAACAGTTTTTATTTAATTTTAAAAGAATTGTTTCCGGGCCGGCCCAGACGCTATCCACCGCGCGCGCGTCAGATAACAGCCCATCGGCCCGCTCCCGCGCGCGCGTCGCTCCCCTCTCGCTGACAGGTGGGCCCCACCTGTCAGCCGTCTTCCACCTCCGTCCGGAGATCACGCCGGAGATGGAGACCGAGTCCGAGCCGTTTCCGGCCGTTTCCCTCCGCGTCTAGCGCCCCTGCCCCCTCCTATTTAAACCCCGCGAGGCCGCCTCCGAAACCCCCCCAAAAACCCTAACCCTCCGCCGTCGGGCTGCTCGGAATCGAGCTCGCCGTCGTCGCCATTTTCTGCCGGACTTTCTCGCGAGTGAGGTAAGCTCCGAGCTCCCCGAGCGCCACCGAGGCTTCCCCTCGCTTTCCCGTTTCCTTGCGCACCCGTTGAGCACTTTCGTTCGTCCTATTTCGCAGCGGAACGTCGTCCCCATCCGCGAACTCCGTCGCCGGCCGCAAGCACCAACTCCGGCGAGGTTTTCCCGAGGAACGGCGACGCACCGAAGAACCGCAACTCGCCACCGACCCCGCCTCGTCGCCCTCTACGTAACGGTATGACTCGTTCGTCCCCTAGACCGCTAGGACGCGAAACGCGCACGACGCCGGCCGTGGCGCCGCCGCGGTCGGAGGACCTCCGGCGGACTCGCGCCGCCCACGCCGAGGCTCTGTATGCGAACCGTTGGATCTAGATCCAACGGATCTAGATCCGTTTAATCCCAAGCGTCCATTTTAAAGTAGATCGGACGGCCGCGCTGCCGATCCGCGCCGAAGCGGTACTGTCCAATAGGATCGTGCCACGTCGCCCTCTGATTTTCTTTTTCGCAGGAAATTTTATAAATAAAACAGAAAATAGATAAAACTTGCAAAATTCATAACTTTTAATCTGTAAGTCCAAATTTAATAAACTTTATGTCATTGGAAAGCTCTGCTCATGTAGTTTAATTCTACATCATTTGTTTTTCCCTTTGACAAAATTTTAAATTGAATAATTATCAGAGGAGTATTTCGTCCATTAAATAAATAACTTAAATAAAAAAATGATTTAGAATTAAAAGTATTTGTTTTGAGATTGTATAATTTCCCTCTGTCCAGGAATATTAGTATGTATCTTATTGGAAAACTTTCTTAGAACAATAAAAGTTGTAATGGTATAATCTAGGTTTTGCTATATTACTTTCAATTTTATATTGTTAAGTGAAATGAGAAATTCCTAGAAATTGCATCTCATGCATTTAATAACAGAGAATATAAATTATGGATGAGTGTGTATAATTCTACATGTGGCATACTATGCATGCATACATCTTTTATTTTGTGTGTGAGATTTTGTGTGGAATATTTATTTTTATGTATTGCCTGTGCTAGATTGTGAAGAAGAGGAAGGACCTGCTTGTGATTGCTATTCTTGTTGTGCCTGCCCCTCCTGCTGCCAAGGCAAGTGACTTCATAAAACACCAACTATTTTATTCTATTGCATATCTAGTGTTTTCAAACAGTATTTGCAAAAGTAGTATGCATGATAGGTTTTTGGGAGATTGTAGTATGCTATGCAAACCTTTTAGGTTTCCCCTTAGAAATTCCAGTTTAGACCCCTATTTTAATTTAGTGGAAGCAACTGCTGCAAAAACGATTGTTTTATGGTTGATGTGATAAATGAAAATTTCCACTAAATTAATTTAACGCCTGGGTGGATTGGGTCGATCGAGGAGGTTTCAAGTTGAGTGGCTTCTCAGGGCCATGTGTCATGGTTGTCTTCGCCCAGGGTAGTTTCTACTTACCTGGGGCCATGATATGCGGTGTTAACCTGAGTTGCTCACTTGTGGTAGGCCACCCAGGGCTATGAGATTTAAGTTTACACTGAGTCTAGTTGCTTATCGTGCAACCATTGGTCAATATGGGCTCTGTCTTGATGGAGTAAGTTGATGTGGACCTGGGTCAAGAGATTGATGGTGGTAGAGTTGATGAGATGGTGGTAATCTCTTAGTATGATCATGGGAAAGCAACTTCTGAAAAGTCTCGTCTTGATCTTCTCCTTTTCCTTCTCACTAAAGGTGTGTAGAGGATAGTTTGGGTTGATTAAGTATAATGATGAAAGTGCACACCCTCTCGAGAGTTAAAACCTAAGATCTTAGCCGTGTCCCCGGCATCGGACAATTTGAGTAACTACACAAGGCTGTGCTCTGAAAATCTCCTCATCTCTAATTTCTTAATAAAACTTTGTTGGATGAACATGGGTAGGAGACATGGACTTGTCTCGAGTTTTGTCTCTGAAAGAGAAGATTATTGATTTAAGAAAACTATTTATCAAAAGTAGGAGAAAATTTGCTTTGCGCAATAGCCTTGAGCTCCACCAGCCAAATTAAGCATATAGTAATAGTATAATAGAACATTAGAAATTAAAGTCACTTGCCACCACAATTCAATTGTGCTGACCCTTTATAGCTGGGCTGCAACTAAACCTTGCAGAATGTCCAAATGAGGAGTAAGGGGGTCGTCTTCGAGCTACAACCAACATGATTGGCCAGTGGCTTCATGGAGAAGATGTAGCTCCATGCTACCTTTAGGATTGCGTTGAACTCTGAAATAAAGTGTGAACTATTTGTTCAGCTAGCATTTCCGCTATGCTAAGTTGTAAGGATATTTGTTTTTGGATCATTTGTCTCATTCTGTAATAAATTATGACATTGTACTGTGATATTACATCTTATTGGAGAATGTGAGACTTATGTGATCCAAGTCTTTACATTATTCATATGTGCCATTGCTATCATAAGCATGGGCACTACAGATGGTATCAGAGCACGAATGTTGCCTGTAGCCTCGAAACCCCTAGGATTGGATATAAACCCTAAAATTAATATTTATAATAAATAAAATTCGAAATACCATACTTCTTTCCTTATAATATGTTTTATCTCCTTATATCTTACCCCTTCAAAATTCTTGTAGATGAAGAACTTCACCCAAGAGTATTCCCCTCAGAAAGGAGACCAGTACTACTTCAGTGACCAGCTCCTCAGCCTTTCCAAGACCCTGAGGTTGACGCCGCCAGTCTTCAGGGGCAAGGAAATTATTTCAGAAGATTACCCTGAAGGACGCTGGAAGATCGAGTCAGAAGTTCTCCCTCGTCTTGATCCTCCTGGATCGCAGCTGATCCGTTTCCGATCTAGATACCCCACCTGGAAGAATGAAGTGGAGATGGCAATGCTGGAGACCTTGTCCCGCATCATTGAGCAATTCTATGACGAGATCAAGCCCAACTCCGTCTTTCGACACTTTGCCAGGAGGGATAGCATTGGACAACCCGTTCAACCCTCACTTAGGGGTATGAACGAGAAGCATCATGGAGACCTTGGAGCTCATTGCCATAATTTGGATATACTTCTGGGACAAGAAATCTTCTACAAGGCAGATTTAAGGCATGTCCACCGTCACGTTAAGGAAAGCTTAGAAGAAGAGAAGGATATTCTTTGTGTAGAAGTTCAGGTGCTAACGAAGGAGAACAAGGAACTGGAAAACAAGATTTACCTGCAAGAGGATAGGATTGCACAGAAGGATGCCCACATTTTGGCATTGCAGGCTCAGTGTGCTCATTTGTGTGAACAACTAAGCCAAATGGAACTTCAGACAGAGAAGAATCATTTCCCTGACGCCCCAGAGCCCCTAGTGTTAACCTACCCCGATGAGGACACTCCCAAGGAAGCCACAGGTGTCAAGAAGCGCAAGTGTGGGAACACCCGCAAATACATAAAGAGTTTTCAAATTTGATTAGTAAGACCACCAATTATCCTTACCTTACGAGTATTTCTCCTTGCCCCATCGGAGATGTATTGACCCACCAATTTGTGGTGAGGCAGTACCCTGAAAACCATGTCCTAGCTTGGTTGCAAGATCTCTAAAATATCGAATTTATAAAAATACATCGGGTGTGCCTGTTTTACTTGTTGTTTGTTATGTTTCTGTGAAGTGTGTTGATGTGCATGGGTAGATGTTTTGTAGTCTCTCTCTATCACTACTTACCTTGCCCACACCATACAGATGCCTCCACGCCGTGATCCTGACAACAACAATGCCAACGAAATGATGCAACAAATGATGGCAGCCCAGACACAGTTGATGACCATGATGGCTCAGTTCATGGTAAACCAAAACAATCCACCACCCCCTCCACCGCCGCCACCAACACCCCCACCCCAAGTTGACCGCCTTGCTAGGTTCTTGAGGCTCATACCCAACAAATTCGCCACAGCTTCTGAACCAATTGTAGCCGATGATTGGCTACGCTCTGTGAACAAGGATCTGGTTACTTGCGAGTGTACGGAATTGGAGAAGATAAGGTTCACTTCCCATCTACTGGAGGGACCAGCGGCACAATGGTGGGAAATATATCAGATCACTCACCCACTTGAAGGACTTACCTGGGAAATCTTTAAAGAAGGATTTCCGCAGGAGCGCTTAAATCTACATAGTACCGAATTAGTTTTTGGTCCATGTAACGCCCCAGGATTTATCCCCAATTAGTTTTTGTTGTTTTTCTTTTGTGCATCATCATGTCATAAATTCATCATGCATTGGTCACTTCATTTAATTTATTACAGTTAAATTTAAACTCCCTTTAAATTCAAATCTCACAATTTGAATTCAAATACATTTCAAATTAATTAAAATGTGTATTTTAAATCTTTTGCAAATATTATAAAAACTAATTTATTAAATTGCCTATTTAAAAACTAAGGCTATTTTATAAAGTTTCTTTATACAAATTATTTTTCTATTTTGTTTTAGAATACAAAAACAGAAAAACATTTAAAAGAGAAATAACATTTTTCAGAGAAAGAAACCCTCCCTAGGCCGAAGGCCACTTATCTCCAGCCCACCTCTCCCCTAGCTCGGCCCACTTCTCCTCCCTGTCCTCTTCCTCCCTTTACAGCGAGGCACAGAGAGCAGCCATGGCGCCCCACCACGTGCTCCCCTACCTGCTCTCTCTCTCTCTTCTTAAGCCGGCCCCTCTCCCTCTCCCAAACCCTAGCCCTCCTTTCCTCTTTCCCTCTCGGCGCCGCCGCAACATATCTCCTTCTTCCTCCTCCGTTTCCCTCTCTGTTTCTTCCACCGAGAGCTCGCCGGAGACCCGCTGTTGCGCCGCCACCCCGGTGCCGTCGAAGCCCATCAGAGGAGCCTAGAAGCCTCGCCGAATCGTCGACGTCCTCTCCCCCGCAAGAATCAAGCCGGGAGCGCCCGAGACTGTCGACCTCGTCCCCGTCCCCCTCGGCTCCGGCGGAGCGTCGCCGCCAAATTCCGCCTCTCCGATCTTCCCCGACAAGAACAACTCCTCCGAGCCCCTCCCCGTGAGCATATCTCCCCATTCCCCCTCTCCCCCGACTCGTATCCTTCCTGAATCCTCGAATTCGTCCTCGACGTGTCCGTTTCACCATGGCCGTGAGCTCGGGCACGATCTGCTGCCCTTTTTCGCTACTGTCGAGCACGGTTCTCACGCCCCCTCGCCGCACCCACGCCGCAACACTCGCACCGCACCACGCCCCGTCCGATTTTTCGAAGATCGACGCCGGCCTTCTGTTTTCCGTTCGCCGGCGCGGGTCGGTTCCTGGCGTCTTCAGTTTCTTCAGAGAAACAGGCCCGCGAATCAGTCTTAAAGCAAGCCGCTGCTCTCCTGTCAGAAACACTGCATCCGTTCGGCTGGCTAGCACCACCGAGCCGGGCCGCACAGCGTGTTGCGGGTTCGAGCCCTCCCTCCGGCGCGAGTTGATTTAAATCGCGCCCCTTTTTTCTTTGTCTCTCCCTGACACGCGGGTCCCACGGGACAGTGACCGCGTGAGCCCGCACGACATCCACACCCCCGCACCCACCAGCGTGGCATCGGGCCCCGCAAGTCAGCCGCGCGGGTTGGTTTTCCCCAGGGTGACAAAAATCCAGAAGAACCCCTGCGCCTGCAATTTTACCCGAGCCCCCTGGAGTTTTGTTGTTTGCACAAAGAGCCCTCCCAGATAGTTTTCCATCACGGTTAAGTCCCTGGAACTTTTCAGAAACAACCCTAGACTTATAAATGCAATAACTTTAATTCTATAACTCCAATTAAAATAATCTTTATATGTTTATTTATCAGAAAACTGCAAGGAATATTAATATGCCATTTGTATGCCATTTTGCATCTGTTATTTTAATTGCTTAGTGTAATTTGTTATTTGCAACTAAATAATTAAATATGGAATGTTAGGGGTAATAAATATATAATGCCCTATTCCATTTAATTTGAGTATATCATCTATGCCATGCTTTGCCATGTTAATAAACATTTAATTTGATGCGTAGATAAATAAGTTGAATCTAAATATTAATTGTCGGAATCCTGGTTCCGCTTAATTTGGATTAAGTGCATCTCGTATTGCATCTTGCCATGACATGCATCATTCTCATATGATCATGCTGGATCTTTTGCCGTAGTGGTAAAATGCATCTTTTACGCTTTCCAGTGTTTGTTGCTTCTTCGCGGATAAGACGTTGAGATGTGTGAGCAACGACAAGATCTGCTTCCATGCGGGATTTCCAGGCAAGCAAAGTTTGCTTGTTTACCTATACATTGTCTTTCATTCCTGCCGTTGATCTCTGCTACCCTAGTTATCGATTCTTGAACTGCGATCCCATCACATGTTTATCCTGCAGCCCATACAAATTTATCCCCACAACCTAATACCTGTTGCATGTTTATCTGTTGGCCTTGCGAGTCGTAGCGCTTGCTAAGAATTGTTTGTGCGAGTCGTCTGTTGGTCTTATGTTTCATCTGCTTAGTATGATAGATTATTCTACCTTAATAAAATGTGGTCTTATATTGGGGTATTATAATTAAAAGATAAGGCACCAGGCGGAAGGCCTTGCGAGGTGCTTTGTTCTGCTCAGTGTCGACCTAGGAACTGAGATTTTGTCCTCGGATCCAATTTTGAGCGCACTAACCACTTGTGGGAGGCCCTATGGAGCCCCCCTCGACTTTGAACGGATCTACAGCTTGTCCATGTGCCGCAAGTAGTTCGGGTTTTCCATTTGCTCATATGCATGTGCATGATGATGATGATGATGATGATGATGAGAGGGTATGTGATACGGGGGGTCATATAGGTGTGGTGCGCGCGAAGCGGACAGTTCCTACTGTGGTTTGAGCCGCATGGCGCGTGGACACAAACTAATGAGTCCGCAATTGAGATTCGGCCGGACTCCTGACGCGGGTAACAACTCATATGGGTGGCACTTGGACTTGCTGTAGTGAAGGAATAAGTCGTGTTGAGAAGCCCTGATGCTTTCTTGGGTTGATCATGCGAGTATGGGTACAGTAGTGCACCCCTGCAGGGTATAATCTTATCGATGAGCCGTGTCCACGGTTATGGACGACTTTGGTGATGATGCTGGCTAACAAGATCTAGACAACTTACACCTAATAATTGTTAATTAATTTGACTAGTAATATAGAATTACTTTCACAATAAATTATAACTAAAACTGTTCAATGTGTGAGTTTTCCCGAATTGCTTCCTCATACTTGGTTGAGGGGGTTAATTCGAGAATGGGTTATGTTTGGTGTTAGTTGTAGATGTTTATCTTATGCGCTCTCTTATCCCTCTCTGATTAGACGGAAGTTGTAGCGTGTCTCTTTAGGTTGCTAGTGCAGCTGCCGCTAAGTCCACCTCCCCTATATTTTGGAAGATGGTGTAGAAAGTAGGCAAGTCGATTTTGCTTGCCAGGGAGTGCCCTGACCCTCTTTTGGGTTATGCTTTATGTGCAGTAAACAGGTTTGAAGTCTGACGACGTTAGCTTGGGAATCCCTCCGGCTTGGCTGGGCAGGGATATGGCGCCATTGCTTATCTTCAGGACTCTTAGTCCAATTTGCATCTTACCCGTAGTCGGATATTATTTTGCTTCCGCTGTCATTTGAATCTTTGTATTGTAATATTTGTATCTTGACTCGTTTGAGTCGTTGTTGTAATTTATCTTTGTTGTATTTGTGGATGTATCGGAACTGTTGTAATGTTATCACAATTCCACCCACATAATGCGCATGTTTCGGCGTGCACATTATGTCTGGTGGGCGACCTAAAATTGTTATTATGCGGATTTCGGCGGGAACGCTTAAATCTACATAGTACCGATTTTAGGGCGTCATAGTCCACAAACATCTGTATGTATGATCCCCAACAAATCCGACGCCCGTTCAAAGAAACCTTTGAACGGTGTCCTGGTCATTTTGCCCATAAGGCATGTTTCGCATGTATCGAGGGATCCAAAATCCAACGAGTCCAAAAGTCCATCGGAGTGGACTTTCTTCATGCGCTTTATACCAAGACGGCAATGCCACATATACATGACGGTATCATCACTACACTTAATCCGTTTGGCTTCTATGTTATGGATGTGAGTACTACGATCGAGATTCAACAAGAATAAACCATTATTCTTGGGAGCATCAACATAAATGATATCATTCATATAAATAGCACAACTGCTTGATACTGATTTAAATGAATAACCATCTTGTAACAGACAAGACCCACTTATAATGTTTCACTCAAGGATGGTACAAAATAACACTTATTTAAAACCAAAACTAATCCCGATGGTAGATGTAGAGGGAGCGTGCCGACAGCCACCACGTCGACTCTCGATTCGTTGCCGACGCGCATCGTCACCTCATACTTAGCCAGCCAGCCGTTTATTCTGTAACTCCTCCTGAGAGTTACATATATGAGCAACATAACCAGTATCAAATACCCAAGTGTTGCTACGGGCGGATGTAAGGTACACATCTATAACATGTATATCAAATATACCTTGCTCTTTGTCGACTGTCTTGCCAGACTTCCTTTCTTCCAGGTTCTTGGGGCAATTGCGCTTCCAGTGACCTTTTCCCTTGCAGTAGAAGCACTCCACGCTAGCTCTGGGACCAGATCTGTTAGTCTTGGGCTTGGCAATCAGTTTGCCCTCCCTCCTGTACTTCCAGCTCTGCTTTCCCTTGCCACCGGATTTCATAAAATCGACGGTCTTGTTGACCATCAACAGCGTGTCTCCTTCTTGATCTCCACCTCAGCAGTGTTGAGCATCACAAACACTTCACCCAGGGACTTAGACATGCCCTGCATGTTGTAGTTCATGATGAAGCCTTTATAGCTAGGGGGCAACGATTGCAACACCCTATCAATCGCCAGCTCATCGGGAATCTTGCATTCCAGAGCATTCATGTGTTGAACGTAGCCAGACATCTTGACCACATGCTCGCTCACACTGCTATGCTCCTCCATCTTGGCCTAGAAGAAAAGCTTAGAAGCTTCATATCTCTCAGTCTTAGCCTGCGGCGCAAAGACAACCTTGAGATCAGAAATTATCTCAAAGGCGCTCATCTTCTCAAAGCGCTTCTGCAGGTCAGCTTCCATGGCGTAGAGCATGGCACTCTGGACAAAGGCAGAATCCTCCGATCTGGTCTGGAAGACCTTCTTCTCATCCTCAGAGGCTTCGTCTGCGGGAGGCTCACCTATGGTGGCTTCAATGACGTAGGCCACCCTATGGGGAGTGAGGAGGATCCTCGGGTTGCGGAACCAGGCCATGAAGTTTGACCCATTGGTCTTAAGCTTTTCTTTCTCAAGGAACATACCTAGGTTAAACGAGGGGCGAGACATCAACAATGGAATTTGCAACAACATAAGACTTTGTTCATAATAATTTTGAGTTATAGTATTTTTAGAAACTAACTCACATAACTCCCACTCAAACGAACATCCCTCCTGGTCGTTTAAGCGATTACACGACCCCCATCCATTGCACCACCCCTTATCGTCAGAGCCGGCGGCACAACTTCAAGAGTAGACAACTGTCCGTCACACCAATTTTGTGACTCGTGCTCGACCTTTCGGTTTCCGTGTTCCGAGGCCATATCTGCATATGCTAGCCTCGCCACTATAACCTCCACGCTGACGCTTGTGCAACATGGCTTACACCCACCGTATGCGAACGAGATATGTCTGACACCCAATCGTCATGGCCTGCCTCATAACGTAGAACTTTCTTGGTGGTGCACGTTGGAGGAAGAACACTAGTGGTATTTTTTTGAAAGGATCATCTTATATAATTAACGCCGCGTAACTAATATATACTT
Source organism: Poa annua (assembly GCA_026929855.1). Classification (NCBI taxonomy): domain Eukaryota; kingdom Viridiplantae; phylum Streptophyta; class Magnoliopsida; order Poales; family Poaceae; genus Poa; species Poa annua. The sequence continues at coordinate 36,012,241 of CM049426.1, forward strand.
ATATATAAAATGACACAATATAAGATGCACGAAAAAACATCAAATGTAATGCAATTGTATATAGTTCATTGCGCCATGGTCTTCTTGGCGCTCGCAGTTTATAAACAATTTAATAAACCTACCTTGACCATATCACATAGCCCCTGCAAAATAAAGTTAGACGTTTCTACTTTATCTTTTGCATATTTTACGTGGCTTGGGGCTGTCATAAATATAACCGCTTCATACCTACGAACCTTATGACCACAACAACGATCCAATAATTGTATATTTAAGCATCCCTTTTGGGCCCTCCATTGAAAATGCAAGACCAACTAAAGAGAGAGAAACAGGCACCCGCCAGCCACAGATACGGTACAAGCCGTATGTGAGTAGTGGAACCAGTCTCGCGTAAGCGTACGCGTAAAATCGGTCCGGGCAGCTTCATCAACTCGATGCCGCTGGAATCACAAGTGCACGCTAGAGGGTAGCAAATAACATAAACGGTGCCCCCGTGCAGAACACGGGTTCTAACATCGTACAACTATATCTACCATAGATCGGCTCTGATACCACTGAAGGGGATCGGGTGCAGAAAACAATAATTTTCCTAGCAACGATATCCCTAAAACATGCCAAGATCTATTCTATGCAGATATAGTAGTACAAACGGAGATCGGAATACATACCCTTGTAGACCGAAAGCGGGGATTACGTTCTCAAACAATCGTTGTCGATGAAGACCGACGAAGCTGATCTCAAAGTCGTGTAGAGGAAGCAGACCTCTGAGCACCGCTAGCGCAGCACCTCGCAGGGCGTTACACACGTACGGTGGAAACGACGGCCTCCGAAGCTCCAGTCCAGGACGAGCAGCGGAAGACTTGGACCAGAACACCAGCAGCGCGACAGCGGGCTATGGTGGAAGAGATCACCCTCTCAACTCGGCGCAACTCCGACAAAGGGAATCACGAAATCGAGAGAGAATTGGGGAATTAATTGGCCAATTAAAAGGCCATGGGAGCCCCTCTATATATAGGCTCCCAGGGGGGAGCCAACCTCCTAACCAGGCAATGTGGGACTAGTCCCACATGCCTGGTGCGGCCATGGCTGGTGCGCCAGCCCCCTGGTGGGCCTCTTGGCCCACTTGGGTCGGCCACCCAAGCCCCCACCGAATTCCCTAGGGAATTTCCCCCCTCTTGGGCCTTCTTTCGACCAGAAGGCCCATTTAGGGAAATCAGCCTAAATAAATTCGAAAATAAATATATAAAATCATATTTAGACATTAATTACACTAGTTAATATCAAACATATTATATATAATTTATTCTAGCTCCGAAAACTCTTTCGTCGCTGCCCGATCTCCATCGGACCTCTCCCGGGACGTTCCCGGTGATCTCTTTCCTTTCCGGTTGTCTTGTCGAAACCCCTTAAGTGTGTTACCCTAGCGGTTCGATATAATAACATACATCGAGACTCCTCTCCGATCAATGACTAACTCGTAGGCCTGGACCCCATGAATTAATCCACGTGATATAACGAATGACTTTCATCTATCAAACCTGAACGTGAAGTCTAAAACCTTTTGCCATATCGATACTTAGCGTGTCCGAGCGTCGTTCATATATATCTCCATATCTAGCGTGACCTCGTTACCGACAACGCTATCTTCTACTCGTCTATGATTTCATGTCTCCGTGACCTAGTCACATGCTTGCAAGCTCATTAGACATAATCTCACCGAGTGGGCCCTAGAGTATCTATCCTGCTATGCGGACTGGCAAATCCCGCTCTTGACCCCTCGTCTCAACTACTCCTTTCCGATACCCAAAAGTACCAACGTTATTGTTATACTAATTAAGATACGACGTTTGGTGAAATCAAAGTATCTTCCAGGAATAACAATAAGAGTTGGTATCACGGTCAAAGGCGTAATGACTATGTCCTCCAAATATGGGTATGTCCATCATATCGTTCTCCAACGATATGACTCCTTTGCCGACCGGCACCATGCCCTATGATCGGGAAACCTCGATCATCGATCGCGCAATGAAACTAGTCTTAGTAGAGGCTACTAGGGACCTGGTTGTTTACGCATCACACCCGTATTAATGTTTCCGCTTAATACAGTTATAGCATGACACAAAAACATATTATGAACAAACGAGATATGATAAAGAAATACACTTTATTAATTGACTCTAGGGCATATCTCTTTCACATAAGAACAACACATATGTGATTATTTTTAGTAAGCTGATACCCTTATATAATAACTTAATTAGCAACTAGTTTTTGAATTTAGTTGATATTAACATTTCAAATTTAACCTTGTCCGACAGCAGCATGAGGTGGAGGAGAAAGCGGTGACTGTGGGGGAGAAGGATATGGCGGTGGAGGATGACAAGGAGGTGGCTGTGGAGCATAAGGTGGTGAAATATATGGTTGTGGAGGATGACAAGGAGGGGGTTGTGGAGCTGAAGGTAGTCAAGGAGATGGCTATGGAGAAGGAGTTGGCTGTGGGGGAGAAGGAGGTGAAGGAGATGGATTTGGAGCAGAAGGTTATCACTGTGGAGGAGGAGGAGGTAAATTAAACCTGGCATAGCTAGGCTATGCTAATAAAATTTAGGAAAAAAACAATCATCGGATGTTTTACTGGTATATTTAGTGCTCCAGCCATTGTATTTAATCAGTCTTGAATGCCAAGTATTTTATAATCCGCACCTGGCTGAGTATTGGTGTGCAACCTTGTTTTGTACTTAATTTGCACATAAATTCATGTTTGCCAATTGTTTGCGAGTACAAAAATGCTTTAGTTTAGTTCATTGATGTGCACCAGATGGTTTCCAGGGACCCATATCCTAGTTAAATTCATTGGTGTGTACCAAATGCTTGCAGGGATTAATTTTCTTGTTAACTTCATTGTAGGTCACCAATTGGTTTAGGGATAATATGCTATATTAAATTACAATGATGTTCAACACTGAACATGACGTGGTTTAAACATTGTCAGGCTCAGCTAGGCTAATAAGCTAAATGTGTAATATTTAATCCTGTCCGACAACAGGCGGTGGAAGAGAAATCGGTGACTGTGGGGGAGAAGGAGATGGTGGTGGAGGATGACAAGGAGGTGGCTGTGGAGCAGAAGGCGGTGAAAGATATGGCTGTGGAGGAGGACAAGAAGGTGGTTGTGGAGCTGAAGGTGGTCAAGGACCTGGCTATGGAGAAAGAGGTGGCTGTGAGGGACAACAAGGAGGTGAAGGAGATGGATTTAGAGAAGAAGGATATCCTTGTGGAGGAGGAGGTAAGGAAAACCTGGATAGCTAGTCTATGCTATGATAATCAAATTTACGAAAAAAACAATCATCGGATGTCTTACAGGTATATTTTGTGCTCCAGCCATTGTATTTAATCAGGCTTGTATGTCAAGTATTTTATGATCCGCATCTGGCTGAGCATTGGTGTGCTACCTTCTTTTGTACTTAATTTGCACATAAATTCATGATCACCAACTATTTGCAAGTACAAAAATGCTTAGTTCAGTTCATTGATGTGCACCAGATGGTTTCCAGGGACTAATATGCTAGTTAAGTTCATTGGTGTGTTGAGGAATTTGCTATAGTTAACTTCATTCTAGTGCTGAGGAGGTTACTAAAATAGTTTTCTTTTTGTCAAGTTCCAATAAATTCATTTGTGCTAAACATTGTTTAGGTGCCCAAGAAGAGAAAGTACCAGGAATACGATGAGATGGCCATGGAGAAGCAGGTGGCTGTGGGGGACAACAAGTAGGTAAAAGAGATGGATTTGGAGAAAAAGGTTATCCCTAAGAGGGACGAACCTGAGGAGTGATTGCACAATAATGGGCATGTTTCCACATCATCTATAAGGATGATGTTACTTTTGTTGGTACTGTTGAGCTCCTTGCCTCATTTCCATGTATGTATGTTGGAATACTTTTAGTAAGTGTTAGTGTTTGATTTTGTACTCCTCCTCGATGTATATATGCTACTACCTCCGTTCCAATGAATAAGGCTTATATTATTTTGGAAAAGTCAACACATGTAAAGTTTGACCAAGTTTTGATGAAAATATATTAACATACAAAATATAAAACTAATGTCATTAGAAACATCATGAACTATATTTTCATATGATATCTATATAATATCATATTTATTGCCATATTTTTCTAAAAGTTTGGTCAAACTTTATTTGGCATGACTTTTGCAAAAAGATATAGGCCTTATTCATCGGAACGGAGGGAGTATCATCTATCTATATGATATGTTCTGAAATATATACTACTTTGGAAACATGTCGTACTGCTACTTTGAGTCCCCAAAGCATAAACAAAGAGTGACATGTAAGAAAAAATGGTTTAGTGGAAAGAGAGTTATACGGTACTTGGACATGTAAAAAAGACGTTTTAGCACTAGGGGTACAAATACTTGCAAGGTGGGAGAAAATTCATACAACTACTTGTCAAACTGAACAAACACATACATAATACTCATACAAACGAGCTGTGGATGCGACACGTCGCCGGCAGGGTGGAAATGGCGTGGGCGCCTGTGTGCTGGAATTTGACTTAAAAAACCCTGAGACTTCAGAATCTGCACGAACCAGTCCCCAGCGAATTCCACGATATCCCGATTCCAATCCTAACCCTAGGGGAGCGGTGACGGCTGAGGTGACGCGGCATAGGGCACGTCGGTGGCAATATCTCGGTTCTCAGATGCTTCTTCCGCTCCTGGATTCCGTCGAGCCAGCGGGAGGGGTGACTCTGAAGCGCGGTCTCCTGTTCGTTATCGTAAGGGAGCCATGGCGCACGAGCCGCCACGCTTCTGCTGCAATCCGCCAAGGAAGGCTCCGAGGTGGATTTCCTGGAGCCGTATGAACCCAGGCCGGAGGTACTACGCCTACGTGGATGCAATGGTGAGCACACTCACATTTCCCTCTAATCCTCGTTTTCACGAATCATGATCTGTAGCTTCTGTTCTTCGATTTGAACCTTATAATTGATTTGCTTTGCAAAAATATGTTAGCATGGTGGTTGTGGATTTGTGGAATGGCATGATGATCCACGCCCCAAGTTCTTCAAAGAGTTGATTGGAGATTTGCGCGATGAAGTGTGGAGGTCGAATGGTTCAGGAAATGGTGCAGGCTATGAAGAAGATGCAGCTACAGATCTACTGATATGCTCTCTGGAAGATGAGGTGAAGAAAAAGCAGTCGGAGATAGATGCAATGAAGTACAAGTACAAGACTATGTTGGGTGTTGGGTTTTTTTTCCTGCTAGGTTTAGTGTTAGGGAAATTGGTAGAGCAGTAGTTTGGAATGTGTTAAGTGGCAACTGTTCTGTGATTTGTGAGTGCACTAGATTGATCATATAACGTATGAGTTTGTATGATTTCCTTTTAATAAAATGATGCATTTAAACCAGTTTCTCACACATTGCAATGAAAACATCTCAGTCACCCAAGAAACACAAAATGCAGAGTACATAATTTTAGGTATCCTCACAAATTACAACCACAACAACAGTAGCACTGGCGGAAGGTAGACGAATAAGTTCCAGCTGAACACACAGCAAACAAGTTTGCAATGCCGCAACGGCAACAACTAGAGGAAGCTAGCAAAGTGTAGACAACTAGGTAGCACTACACGGCTCTGCGAAATGGGCAGGGCACTACACGACCCTAAATGGGCCAGTTGTTGCCGCCAAGTTGTTCCACAGAGAAACTAGCAGGGCCGACCTTGTTATTGGTTGAGGTGTGGGGTAAAAAGGTATAGAACGGTATTTTGGACCTGAGATTAGACAATATATTATAAATTATATAAATTTCAAATACATGTAAAACCTTCACCAGACATCTTGGTTTGTGTAATAGATCATGTGTAAAATATTAGAGATGATTTGGAGGAGGTCGAAAAAATCACCTTGCTAAGAAAACTGGTTAAAGTGAGACCAGACGGTCTGTCGCTAAGCATGAGATTTTTTCGACCATCTCCAAATAACCCCAAATTTTGTGTGCGTGGTTCCATTTAGTTAATATAGAGTATTACAATAAAAATCCAAATAAGGAGTTTCATATTGGGGGTCGAAAGGTATAGACCGGTATTCTGAGACCTGAGGTTCGACAATATATCATAAATTATAAAAATTTCAAAAACATGTAAAACTTTCACAAGACATCTTGGTTTGTGTAATAAATCATGTGTAAAAAATTAGAGATGATTTGGAAGAGGTCGAAAATATCACCTTGCTACAAAAACTGGCTAAAGTGAGACCAAACGGTCTGTCGCTAAGCATGTGATTTTTTTGACCATCTCCAAATCAACCCAAATTTTGTGTGTGTGCTTCTATTTATTTAATATAGAGTATTGCAATAAAAAATCAAAATAAGGAGTTTCATATTGTGGGTAGAAAGATATAGACCGGTATTTTGGACCTGAGGTTCGACAATATATTATAAACTATATAAATTTCAAAAACATGTAAAATCTTCAAAAGAAATCTAGTTTTGTGTCATAAATCATGTGTAAAAAATTAGAGATGATTTGGAGGAGATGGAAAAAATCAACTTGCTAGAAAAACTGGCTAAATTGAACTAGACGGTCTGTCCCTAAACATTTGATTTTTTCGACCACCTCCAAATCAACCCAAATTTTGTGTGTGTGCTTCTATTTAGTTAATATAGAGAATTGTGAAAAAAAAATCAAAAAAAGGAGTGAAGTTTTAAAAATGAAATGTTAAACTTATAAAAATATTTTTAACTCATAAACAAGTAGTCTAAAACGAGACCAAACTTTCTCCGAATATATAACAAAACTCATAAACACGTATATTCTACTGGCTTTTGACATTGGCCTCTACTCATGCATTACCCTCGGCGCGGAGATGCTTGACTTCTTTCTTCAGGTTCTCGATTACAATGCTTAATCTTGCATTGTCATCTTTCAACTTCTTTAGCTCTCCCTGAGCCGTCAGTTTAGCCTCTTGGGTGGCGATGACATATTTGAGTTCTTTATGGCGTTCATCTATGGCCTAGATTTTCTCACGAATAAGGTCTTCATTCTTCATCTCGAGGTTCTTCTTCTCTACCAGAAGCTCCTTGATCAGGCCTATCGCCTTGTTGTTCGATTCAGAACTCCTATTGTTTACCCTGTACAAGGTTGCTACCTCATTCCGAATTTTGTTGCGGTCCTCAGAAGATTTGCTGCTTCAGTCGCAAGTTTTGGAGTTGCCGTCCTCTGCAGCTCGAAATCTTCACCGAGTCGTTCACACTTTTTTTTCAGCAGCTTTATATTGTTTAGAAGGGTGGCACACCAGTCATTTGTCTGAGCCTCCTTCAGTTCGATCCTAGTCCTGGCTTCCTGCAGGCAGTTATTAATTTGTAGTGAGACTAATCTGAAATTGAGGAGTAGAATCAAAAAGTGGAAAGTTTATACCTCACTCTGTCGGAGAGCATGGACGAGGTTATCGAATGATTCTTTCTCTCCCGCTACGACATTCTTTGAGTTCGATGGATTGCCGATGGAAGAGCCGCTTGCTTTGAGATATGTACAAACTATGCTTCATTTTATCTTAAAAATATAATGCTTCATGGATTTTAAAACGTACCGGTTCTCGATCAGATTTAGCAGGGTTTTCGCCTCCGTCATATGACAGTCTTGTTCGTCTCCATCTACTTGAGCTGCTATCTTCTTACGGTGTTTTTCCTCGCGGGCCTCTTCAGCCCTCGTCGCACCGAACTGTTTCTTCCAGCTTGCAGCTCCACGACGCGTAGACATGGCTGGGGTGGTATGCGGAGTGAGGATTTCTCCGCCGATTGGTGGCGAGTGGGGGAGAAGGTGAATAGTGAAGTGACCGAAACTTTTACTGCCTTCGGTACTTTAATACGTGGCAACCGTCTCCTCGCATTCACCGAGAAATCTGGTCCGTCCATTTAGAATTTACGAACGCAGAGATGGAATCACCTTAGTCCTCGTCTACCTCACCCTCTTCCCCAGTTCAGCCATTCCCAAGAAAACACAGGCCACCTATTCCCCTGCGGCGGCGGCGACATCTTCCTCACCGACAACCTCCCCGTTTTCCGCAAAGCCGTAACATCGTCCATAGATCGACATCCCTTCCTTAACCCCTGACTGGTAAGAAGAAGCGATTACTTCCCTTTGCCTCCACATTTTGTTGTACCCCTGACTGGTTAAATCCCGTAGTTTCGTAGTCCGAAACCACGCTTAGCTAAGACCTATGTTAGATCCCTGAGAATTTCGTATGGTTGCAATCCCCCACCATCACACGGAAAGGGCCATTTTGGAATAAGTGAATATTTGAGACTGGGCTCGTATTTTCCCCACCTCTTAACATGAAAAAAATACTTTAAATTGACCTCCTCTCATAATGTTTTTGACCTAACATATTTGCTTTGTTTTTGCATTTTTCATGTTTTACATAGATGGACAACAATGAATGTGTTGTTTGATGACAGAGTGCCGAGTTCTGTCGTCGATATGATCGTCAAGCAGTTTCATGTCATATAAAGATGATAAAGGATTTTGATTGCTACGCGGTAAATTATTTTTAAAGTACTTGTCATAGACTGTTCTACAAATAGTAGTAGCCTATTTTATGTTTAAATTCTATGTGAAATGCAGATTATCCCTTGTTATATGAAAGATCGCATAAATGCTCTTTCCGAGAACTGGTTGGTCGCTGAGGCTTCAGGAAATTGTTTGTATGATCTGTATATTTGGAAGACTGAATTGAGATCTTATTTCTGTGGCCCCTATTGGCACTCTTTTATGCATCATCACGATGTCATGATGGGCGATATCCTAACCATTCAACTATTTGATGATGATTTGCAATTTGAGGATGACGAACCTGATAGGAACTTGGCTCAGGTTTTTATCACAGTCTCAGATGCGAATCAGGAACAGAAACCTCATGTGCACATACATGGTACAAAAAATATTCGTTCATTTTGTACATGAATAAGACATTCTACATTTTTTACCCTTCACACCAAATTCATATTTATACCCCTTTCAAGATTACCCTCTGTTTGAAGTTCCACCAAGCATTAGAGGAACTCTTCACAAGACCATTTTCTCAGACATTTCCCTCGTAAGGATGCACAACATGGCTGAATTACTGTCGGAGATGTATAAAAGAGTTCACGTGGTCTCTGACGATGAGTTCTGTCGGGTTATGACTCCCAAGAATCGGGGGTAGTCACTTCCTGAAGTGTAGTTCGGAAAGGGGATTGATCGCGGAGGTCTAAACCCTCAAGTGGCTCCGCGACGTTGCTCACCGGACCCGAAGAAGACACACACACAACGGAGGAAGACACCGGCCTTTACCTAGGTTCACGGCCCTCGTGAAGAGGTAAGACCGCTACTTCTGCTCGTCTGTATTAGATGTGGAAGGTTACAGTACAGTGGAGCTTGCCGGAGGCCCCCTTGAGGGAGTTCTTGCCTGAGGAGGGAAGCGATGGTCTTCTTCCTCCTCCAGCCAGAAGCTATCCTAACAGGTGTTGCTAGGGTTTACAAGGGTTTTTAGCACGCAAAGGGCCGACCTTTGCTACGATGGATGTCTTATCCCTTTTATAGGCGCCTCTGGCCTTCTCCTTCGGCTTGGCCTTCAAGGTGGCTCCCACATGCCAGGGGCAGGGTGGAGCATGAGTCCACCGCTCTCCGTTCGTCCATGGACTCGGTCCATTGCTGATAAAGGTGGGCACGGTGGCCGACCGGCGGCCGACCGTGCTGTACTGCCCGCAGAGAGGGCAGTCTCTGAGGTGGAGCCCACGATGACGTTCTCCGTTGGAGGGTTGCGCCGTCTACCCGCTTTATCGTCAGAGTAGAAGGTCCTGGCAGCTGCACAGCAGGTGGAGCCGCTTTATTGACCCCTTTATCACCAAAATGGCAATGGGGGTGCTTGCTTCACCAAGTAAGCGTGGCAGAGGTCATGTGCGTCCTGCCGTACTTCCTTGGCCGCGACGTTTCCCTTCAGGCCTGAGGGGACCTGGGGAGAGATTCCTGTTGGACCCCCTCGAGGGGGGTCGTCGACTCAGGAGGGTCCCCTGAGGCGAAGGATCCCTTGAGGCCTTCGTTTCCTCTTCAGACCCTCGAGGGGAGTTGCCTCTCGAGGGTCCCGCCAGGCGGTGACGCCTGGTCCTTAGTCGTTTCGTCCGACTGGCCCGTGTGCGAGGCCTGGGGGAATAGGCTCTCCATACCCCAGTTCCCACTGGGCCGACAGTAGCCCCCGGGCCCATGATGGGCACGACTGAGCCCATGGGTTTAGGCGAAGCGTCGTGGGACCTTAGTGCCCAGCCGGCCCGAGCCACGCGGCACTCGGACGAATAACGGTCTTGCACGATCCGGGGCGTCGGTTGTGGGGGGGTCCCACCACGCCCCGGAAACTGCTCCTCGAGGGGACATAAAGCCCGAGCGCAGCGCCAGGGAGCCGTTACCGTTTCCAATTCTTCTCGCAGAAATTTCCGGTTCCTAGAGCTCTCCGCTTCCGCTCTCTCTCTCCTGCGAGTGTCCCTTCTCCGTCTCCTTCAACCTTCCACGCCCTCGACGACGCGCCCACTCAAGAGCAAGGGCAAGGCCGCCGCGGGGTCTTCCTCTCAGGCAGAGGGTCCCGAGACCGTCATGGGCGCGGCGCTGCTGGGCGTGCATGTCAACGAGAAGGCGCTCGCCAAGGTCCGGTACCTGGTGGCGGACCGGACGAACGAGCATGAAGCCACTGCCCTGAAGCCCGCGGCGCACGGGAAGCGGCCGCGTGGGTTCTTCCCGATCTTCCAGCATTGCCTGGCTGCGGGACTGGTGCCGCCCTTCTCGCCGTTCCTAGAGGCGGTGCTGGCGTTCTACCAGGTGCAGCTGCTGCACTTGCACCCCAACTCTGTCCTCATCCTCGCCGTCTTCGCCTACATTTGCGAGGCGTACCTGGGCCTGGATCCCACGGTGGGGCTGTTCCGGTGCTTCTACGCGCTCCGGAGCACGGCGAAGAACGAGCGCTCGGGGTGCTTCTCGTTCCGCATCGTCGACGGCATGGGGAGCGTCTACATCCCCATGTCCTGGAGCGAGGGCAAGGTCATCACCTCGGTGACAAAGAAGGTGGACGACTTCCGCCAGAAGTGGTTCTTTGTTGGGGTAGAGCGCCCCTGCGCCTTCCTCGAGGTCCCCGACGAGCCCCCGGTGAAGAACTCCCATTGGGGCAAGGCCATGTTCGACGGCGCTAGGAACGTGAGCTTGATGGGACGCCTGAGCTTCCTCCGCGAGGAGGGCCTCACTAGGTAGATGATCGTCGCGGTCTTCGTGACGCGCCACATTGCGCCCCTCCAGGCACATTCGGTCCCCATGTGGATGTACCCGGGGCCGAAGGACAAGATGCGGCTTCACGTCGAGGACAACGACAAGGACGCCGTTGACAACGTCCTCTCCGCGCTCTTCGTCAATCCGTCGGTGCTTCCCGTGGATGAGCTCCGGATGGCGCTCCAGCCCCTTCACCAATACAATATGACGGAGCGCATGGACCTCCTGGAGGGGATGCCTCCGTTCACCCCGACAGGCCAGGCGGACCTCGAGGTGCCGATGCCGGCCGCGCGGGGGGCTGATGGGGCCGATTCTCCCTCGGCTTCAGGAGCTGGCCTAGGTGAGGAGGAGACCACGGCAGGGGAGGTTTCCTCTTTGAGGGCTGGGCCATTTACTAACGAGATTTGCGATATCTCGTCAGGCGATGACGACGCCTTCGTGGTGGCGCCCTCGCGCCTCGTGGAGGAAGAGGCTGTGGAAAAGGAGGCCTCAGCTGCGGAGGCCTCTCCGGGAAGGCGTGGGCCTCGCACCAAAGCTATCGTGGACCGCTCGGGGGCGAGGCCGTCTAACGTCCCCGCAAGAGGAAAGCTGAGGCGCCGCCTGCAAGGCCTGTTTCCAAGCCCTTCCCTTCATGGCGCTCGCCAGGCCTGGCGTGGGTCGACGCTGGCGCCCCCCTTCAGGGTTAGTGCTCAAAATCTTGTATCCTTCGTCTTTTAGCTTTCTTTCGCTTTTCTTTTTCCTGAAGTCTTTTCTTGGGCTCTTGCTAGTGACCTTGTACCTGCGAAGCGTCGCCGGCTTCGCAAAGCATCTGAGGTGAAGAGCGCCACGGCAGGGGCCACGGCTGACGAGACCGCGAGGCCTGCGGAGGCGGCCCCCATGAGCCCCCTTGAGGTGGCGCCTCAGGCGGAGGCCGCTGTGCCCCAGGCGGGGGCAGCAGGGCCTCAAGTGGAGGAGGGCATGGCTCGCCCAGAGGCACCTACACCGCCCCCCGAGCCTCTGGTGGTGGAAGGCTCGGAGGAGACAACTTCCACGCCGCCTTGCGCTCCTACTCCTCCTCGCGCGGCTACGCCTCCGCGCGGGGCCACTACACCGCGCGAAGCTACTCCATCGCACGAAGCGACGCCACGGCGCGGGTTGACGCCTCCGCGCGCACCTACCCCGCCACCTGCGACCGCTGCTCCCGTGCAGCCTGCAAGGGAAGCACGCGAGGCAGCGACAGGCACAGGCGGACCTGCTGAGGGAGATGCTTCCTCTCCTCCTCGTCAAGCTGTGACCGAGGAACGCCCCGCAGCTGCAAGGCCGGAAGAGGATACCGGCACGGGCGCAAGCGCAGCTCAGGCTAGCCCCCAAGCTTTCCCTGAGGCCGGGCCCGTGAGACCTGTTGCTGGGGCAGGGCCCTCCACGAGCCAGGAGTTGGTCCTCCGCGGCTGGGACTGGAGCGCGGGGCGCCGCGAGGTCGCCTTTGTCCTCGTGAGGGAATCCTTGGAGGGCTTGGAGGCCCATCTCGCCCTTGGTGACATATGGCTCGCTCGGCAGCAGGAGGAGCTGGCGAAGTCGTGGACATCCTTACACACGGCGATCGAAGCGCGTCGGCTGGAGGATGTGGCGCTGCAAGCCGCGCGTGAGGAGGCCACCCACTTCGCCAAGGAGGTCCGCGAGGGGGCCGTCCGTGACGCCGCAGAGCTCCTCGAGCCCCTCCCAGCGGAACGCGACAGAGGAGCTCCTGCGCCAGGTCAAGGCGGAGCGCGAGACGATGGAGGGCTCGCTGGCGCAGAAACGCCGCGAGTTGGGCCAGCTGGAGACCCAGCTGCTCTCCGCCCATCAGGCCGCGCAGGTCGCTCTGGAGGAAGACCGCAAGGGTTTTGCCGAGCGTGAGCGGCAGCTGGCCCTCAAGGAGAAGGAGCTGCAACAGCGTGAGGAGCAGCGCCTTCAGGCGGAGAAGGACCTGGACGCCCAACGCGAGGCCCTCGAGGAGCACGAAGGAGACCTGGCCAAGGCGACCGTGAAGTACGACGAAAACGTCGCTGCCCATAAGATAGCTTACGAGCGCTTCGAGCGGCGTTTCGCCGAGAAGAAGAAGGAGGTTGAGGACGCCCTCGCGGAGCGCGAGAAGCAGTTCCGCAAGTCCACTTCTCAGAAGTACCGCGACCTGGCCCTGACGTAGGAGGACCGCTTCAAGGTCAAGCACGTCGCGGATGCTCGGCGGATCACCGAGCTCGAGAAGGCCAACTCCAAGCTGGAGGCTCGCCTCACTCGCGCGAAGGATGGCCGTCGTCGAGCGGAGGAGGCTCGCACTGAGGCAGTCCACAACCTCAACTCCTTGGCCAAGGATGTGGAGGAGCAGGTGGCCCCGGCGATGGAGCGGGCGGCGCAGGCCTCGGACTCTGCCAATGCGGCTCGCGCGCTCTCGCGGCAGCGCGAACGCATGTTCGAGCCGTTGGTCGCTCGTGGCAACGAGCTCGCCGTGCAGCTAGGCGCCGAGGCGCCACACACCGACGTCCGAGGCCGCGGAGATGCTGCCATGTACCTGGTCTATTTTGACCAGCTCTTCGAGGCGCTCGAGGGTCCCGTCGCCGAGCTCCGTGAGATGATCGAGGATGAGAGTCGGCAGCTTCTGGGGGTGGTTGTTGACCACATCTTCACCAACCTTAGGCTCCTCGCGCCGGACTTCGACCTCTCCTCTGTGACAGAGGCTGCTCAAGGCGAGGACGCGCGGTGGGTCTCCGGTTCCCTCCGCGAGCAAGTTGACGCCTTCTGCAACCGCTACAGGGGCGTGGAAGCTGCGGCTGAAGATAGTGAGGAGGAGGCCTGCTCCGCCGGGCTTGAGGAGGGTGCCACAGAGGATGTCCAAGGCGCTGCTTCTACATGAGCCTCCCTTTATTGCGCTTGCGAGCGCTTGTATCTGAAACAACTGTGTGTTTAGATTTCATAAGACCTTTGGCCTGTAATATACTCTTTATTGCTGTTTTAATTCGAGCTTGTTTGCCCCCCGTGAGGTCTCTTTGGACTCAACTTCATGTCTATTTGTTCTCTGCGTCGGTAGGTCCCATCTCTTCGTGCCATGACTCCGCCACTTCGGTATGCAGGAGAAATGACTCCGCAAGGCCAGGGGGAGTTTGGGCCTAGGAGAGGTAAGAGCCCTGAGTCGTGATGCTCAAGTGCCACCCTTAGACGCGCGAGTAGTCCATGAAGCGTAAGGGAAAGCGAAGTCGCTTGAGGGGCAAACGTGTGCTAGGGAGAGAAAAACGCTCTTAAAGCGTGGGTGCGGGACTTAGCTTCTTGAGGTTTTCGCCCTGCGAAGGCTTTTCGCCTGGCGGGGTTGCCCACTTGAGGGGTCGCTCCTCGGGAGGCTTTTCACCTGGCGAGGTTGCGCACTTGAGGGGTCGCTCCTGGCCGCCTCTTCAGGCTTGTGGGGGATTTTTTCCTGCAGATGTTAGAGGGGCGAACCCAAACGCTGGAACACGGCTCAACGGGCTCGTGCGCGCTTATAGGTCCCCTCAGGTGTTCCTTGCGAGGAGAGTAAGTACCAAGGTCCTCTGTAGAGATGGCGTGTTTGTGGGATCTTGCCCTCCAGCCAGAGCTCGGACTCTTGGATTTTGCAATGCTGCTGGTGTGTCGTTTGAGGCACTGGCACCGTACTCAGACCCGCTCGCGAGGTACGCCTATGGAGAGATATAAGCGCACACTCCACCGAGTAACGCGATAATGACACTCACTAAACACATTTTAAAACGGCGCCGAGGCGCTAAGTTCACTTAGGAACGAGATTGAGCCATTAAACTTGGTGTTGCCAAGTTAATGTTCCGACCATGTCGAGGCATGGGGAGCACCTATTAGTGGCGGAGACTCTCGACGGCCAGACGTGGCTCGTTTAGATTGAGAGCTCGGAGGGTTTTCCCTGTAGTGCAGCCTTTGGGGCTTGGAGGTTTAAGCCGTTGGCTTTCAACCCCTAGAGACACGGATGCTTGGAGGTTTTAGCCGTAGGCTGCCTCTTCCGCTCGCGGTATCGACGTGACAATGATCACGGGCGTGACAATGATCACGTTTACGTTTTGTTCCTTTAGGAGACAAAAGCTTTTGGGAGGTCTAAGCCGTGAGCTTTTAACCTCTGGAGACTATGACGCTTGGAGGTTGAGCCGTAGGCTGCCTCGTCTGCTAGGAGTCTCGACGTGACAATGATCACGGGCGTGGCAATGACCACGGTTGCATTTGTTCCTTTAGGAGACAAAGCACGTTTTTGGAGGTTTAAGCCGTGAGCATTTTAACCTCTAGAGACGATAATTCTTGCAGGTTGAGCCGTAGGCTGCCTTGTCCGCTTGAAGTCTCGACGTGACAATGATCACGGGCGTGGCAATGACCACGGTTGCATTTGTTCCTTTAGGAGAGAAAGCACGTTTTTGGAGGTTTAAGCCGTGAGCATTTTAACCTCTAGAGACGAAAATGCTTGGAGGTTGAGCCGTAGGCTGCCTCGTCCGCTTGAAGTCTCGACGTGACAATGATCACGGGCGTGGCAATGACCACGGTTGCATTTTTCCTTTAGGAGACAAAGCACGTTTTTGGAGGTTTAAGCCGTGAGCATTTTAACCTCTAGAGACGAAAATGCTTGGAGGTTGAGCCGTAGGCTGCCTCGTCCGCTTGAAGTCTCGACGTGACAATGATCACGGGCGTGGCAATGACCACTAGTTTAACTCGTTCCTTGTGGATACAAAGATTTGTGAGGTTTAAGCCTTGAGATTTTAACCTTTCGAGACAAAAGGTGCTTGGAGGTTGAGCCGTGGGCTGCCTCTTTCGCTAAATGCCTTGACGTGACTTTGATCACGGGAAGAACTTGCGTAGGATCATGATGTTCCATGGATTCTTGACAGGGACGCCGTCTTGAGTCTCGAGGCGAGCTGCGCCAGGCCTGGTGATGTGGGTGACCCTGTAGGGGCCTTCCACATCAGGGACAGCTTGTGGAGGCCTTCCCTGTAGAGGATTCGCCTGAGGACGAGATCGCCTGCCTCCAGGGTGCGCGAGCGCACATTGCGTCTGTGGTAGCGCCTCAGGTCCTGCTTGTATTTGGCCGCCCAGAGGGCGGCGCGGCGTCGTAGCCCTTCAAGGAGCAGCAGGTCGTCGTTGTGGAGGTCTTCTTGCTGGTCCTCGTTAAATGCAAGTACCCGTGGGGATCCATGCTTTATCTCAGTGGGGAGGACTTCTTCGGCTCCATATACGAGGGAGAACGGGGTTTCCCCGGTGGGCTTGGGTGGCGTGGTGTGGATGGACCAGAGCACCGAGGGGAGCTTGTTGATCCAGCCCTTGCCGTGACCCTTGAGGACATCGAAGGTCATGGTCTTTATGCCTTTGAGGACCTCTGCGTTTGCGCGTTCGGCCTGTCCGTTGCTTTGCGGATGGGCGACTGAGGCGAAGCAGAGCTTGATGCCCATTCTTTCACAGTAGGCTCTGAAGATTCCACTGGTGAATTGTGAGCCATTGTCGATGATGATGCGGTTAGGCACCCCGAAGCGGCAGACCAGGCCTCTGATGAATTTCACCGCCACGCCTGCTGTGATTGTGCGCGTCGCCTCCACTTCAGGCCACTTTGTGAACTTGTCAATGGCCACGAAGAGGTAGCGATATCCACCTTGCGCCGTTGGGAAATGTCCCAGGATGTCCAGCCCCCAGACCGCAAACGGCCACGAGAGCGGAATGGTTTGGAGTCCCAGCGCTGGTTGGTGGATTTGCTTGGCGTAGAATTGGCAGGCTTCGCATGCTTGAATTATGTCCATTGCGTCTTGAAGTGCTTGAGGCCAGTAGAAGCCACTCCTGAAGACTTTTCCTGCAAGGGTGCGGGCGCACAAATGGTGGCCGCATTCCCCGCTGTGGATGTCTTTGATCAGCATTCTGCCTTCTTCAGGAGGGACGCATTTGAGTGCGATGTCGTTTTGGCGCTTGCGGTAGAGAATTCCTTCGAGGATTTGGTACGATTTTGCTTGGCGGGCAAGTCGCTCCGCTTCAACATCTTCCTTGGGAAGGACTCCTTTGTCTAGGTAATCTTTGATCTCGTCGATCCATCCTGTTTCTTGGCGTACCGCTGTGAGCAACAGACGCTCCCCTGTCGGGGGCCAGCAGTCAGGAGCCCCGCTTGTAGGTGGTGGCGGGAGCGCTTCGTCTGTGCTTGCGGTGATGGCCTCTTGGGGCTTCTTTATGGATGCCTTGGCGAGTCTTTCTTCAAAGACACCTGGCGGCTGAGCTTGCCTCTTTGATGCACGCTTGGCGATGTCATCAGCCTCTTGGTTTTCCTTTCTTGGGATGTGAATGAGCTCCATTCCCCTGAAGTTCTTCTCAAGCCTACGGACCTCTTCAAGCTATGCGGCCATGTGGTCGTCCTTAGGCTTGTAGCTTTTGTTTGAGAAGTTAACGAGCAGCCGGGAGTCGCCCTTGATGAGTAGATGCTTGACGCCTAGGGAGATTGCGGCGCGTAGGCCGGCAAGCAAGCCTTCATACTCGTTGATATTGTTGGATATCTTGTCGATCCCGAAGCACAGCTGGACTGCGTAATACAACTTGTCGCCTTTGGGGGAGATCAGGACTACGCCTGCCCCCCGCGGCGACAAGCAAAAGCTCCGTCGAACTTCATGGTCCAGAGGCTGGGCATTGCGGCTCCAGAGGGCCCTTGCTCTTCTCCCAAAGGCTCTTCAGGGGTTGGGTCAGTCCATTCGGCGACGAAGTCAGCCAGCGCTCTTCCTTTGATTACCCTTGTGGTATCGAAGCGCATATTGAATGGCTGTAGCTCACTGTTCCACCCTGCGACACGATCTGTTGAGTTTGGGTTGCGCAGTATTTGCTCCAGGGGAAAAGAAGTGATCACTGTGATGGGGTGCCCCTGGAAGTAGTGTCGCAGCTTTCTTGAGGCGATGAGGAGTGCGAGGAGAAGCTTCTGCTGCATTGTATACCGCTCGCGAGTATCACGCAGTACTGTGCTGACGAAGTAGACTGGATGCTCGACGATGGTAGTTCTTGTAGCCTCGGCGTCTTTTGCCTGAGGTGGCCCAGCTTGACCCTCGAGGGGTTTTGCTTCAGGGGGCTTGCCCTGTGCCTCGAGGGGGTTGGCCTCAAGGGGCTTGCGCTGTGCCTCGAGGGGGCTGGCTTCAAGGGGCTTGCCCTGCGCCTCGAGGGGGTTGGCCTTAGGGGGCTTGCCCTCGAGGATGTTTGCCTCAGGGGACTCCTCAGCATGAATTCCTTGCAGCGGTTGACTTAGGGCAGTCCTCTCTTGGGGCTTTGGGCCTGGCGGTGGGTTTGAGAGGGCTGCCCTTTCGTCGAACTCCTTGTCAGGAGGCTTTTCCTTTGGAGTTGCTGCACTCTTCTTGTGGAGCACTGGCTCTTCTCTTTCCACCACAAGGACATCATTGGCTGTTTGTGGAGTAGCTAACAAGTACAGCTTCAGGTGCTCGCCATGCCTCGGGGCTACCATTACTGGTGGGCTGGCCAGATACTTCTTCAAGTCCTCAAATGCTTTTTCAGCTTCAGGGGTCCATTTGAAAGTGCCCGTTCTTTTCATGATCTTGAAGAACGGCAGGGCTCTTTCGCCAAACTTGGAGATGAATCGACCCAAGATGGCCATGCAGCCTGCTTGGCGTTGCATGTCCTTTAGCCTTCGCGGAGGTTGCATGTCTTCTATGGCCTTGATTTTGTCTGGGTTTGCCTCTATGCCTCGATGGGACACGAGGAACCCAAGCAATTTTCCTGAAGGTACTCCAAAGACGCACTTGGCAGGGTTGAGCTTGATGTTCACCTTGCGCAGGCTGGCAAAGGTTTCTTTAAGGTCTCCGAGGAGAGTATTTGCTTCTCGTGATTTCACAACAATGTCATCGACATATGCTTCGGCGTTTCGGCCCATTTGTCCGCCAAGTGCTATCCTCATCAACCTATGGAAAGTGGCTCCGGCATTTTTCAGGCCGAAAGGCATGCAGACGTAGCAATATACACCGCACGGGGTGAGGAAAGCTGTCTTCTCCTCGTCCTCCTTAGCTATTTTTATCTGGTGATAACCAGAGAAGGCATCGAGGAAACAGAGGAGGTCGCAGCCTGCCGTGGAGTCCACAATCTGGTCAATTCTGGGCATAGGATAATGGTCTTTGGGGCAGGCCTTGTTTACATCAGTGTATCACAGACGGCCTCCTCCGGCGGGCTTTGGGACTACCACACCATTGGAGAGCCAAGTGGGGTGTGCGACTTCGCGAACGACTTTTGCCACCTTGAGCTTCTCGACCTCCTTGACGATGAATGCTTGCTTCTCGGGGGCTTGTTTTCTTGCTTTTTGCTTGACGGGGCGCGCGTTTGGGCACACGGCCAAGTGGTGCTCGATCACCTTACTCGGTACACCAGACATATCTGACGGTGTCCACGCGAACATGTTAGAGTTTGCCTGGAGGAAGGCGACGAGTGCGCTTTCCTATTTGGGAGGTAGCGCGGCGCCAATGGTGACGCTAGCCCCCGAGCCTTCAGCCCCCGAGCTGCTAGAGCCCAAAGAGATCTTCTTTGTAGCAGCTGCCTCCTGAGAGAACAACTGCTTCTTCTTCTTGGGCCTCTCGAGAGGCTCCAGGTCCTCGTCTGCGGGAAATGCCATGGCGGCAGTCTTGTAGGCCGTCTCAACAGCGCGCGTAGCGTCCAGGACATGCCCACGGATGGTGATCCTGCCGGCGCTGCCGGGGATCTTGACCATGTTGTAGGCATGGTGCGTGACGGCCATGAACTTCGCGAGCGCGGGGTAGCCGAGGATGGCATTGTATGGTAGCCCGATGTGTGCGACATCGAGATCGATGTGCTCGGTGCGGTAATTCTCCTTGCTCCCGAAGGTGACGGTAAGCCTGACCTGGCCTAGAGGCTCGATCGAGCCGCTGGTGACCCCCGTGAAGGGCCTCGAGGGCGTGAGCCACTCGGAGGGCACTTGAAGCGCTTCAAACATATCTATGGAGATAACGTTCAGGCCTGCCCCACCATCGATGAGAGTCTTCGAGACAGCCACGTTGTCGATGGTGGGGCTGCAGACCAGCGGGAGGGTTCCAACAGTCTTGGTGGACTTGGGGTGGTCCTGAGCGTCGAATGCGATGGTGTATTGCGACCACTTGATGGGCTTGGATGTTTCCGTGCTTTGGAGAGCGGAGTTGAGCTCGCGGGCGATTTGCTTGAACTGGTTGTTCGATTTTGGCGCCTGCGCCCCCCCGAGGATGCAGGCAATGGCGCCCCTCGGGGCTTGGTAGCCGCTATCTTCCTCATCAGGGAGGTTGCCATTCTTCTCCGCAGCATTGGCCTGGTTTCCAGATGGTTTCTGGTAGCCACCCTTGCGTCCGCTTCCGCGGTAGCCACGGCCTCGGCCGCGGCTGCCACTGCCCTCTGCTTGCTCACGTTCCTTGCTTAACCTTTTGAGGTTGAAGCAGGACTCTTTAGAGTGGCCGCGCCTGTTGTGGTAGACGCAGAAAGGGCGGTGGTCATCTTTCCTCTCTCCAGGCTCGGGGAAGTCCCTGCGGGTGCCCTTCGTGTCAGGCTCTGCCGCGAGAACTGCGGTGGCCTTGCGCTTGGGCTCCTCATTCTTTTTCTGGCTCCAGACCCCCTCGGCATGGTCGTCCCCTCTCGAGGACATCTTGATGAAGAGGAGTCCCTCTTCAGCCTTGGCGCACTTGTCCGCCAGGTCGAAAAGCTTCAGCACAGAGGTGAGCTTGTCATGAATACCCAGCTTCTCGAGCATCCTGCTGTTCGTGACGCCCTCGCGGAAGGCGGCGATGACTTGGGTGTCAGGGATGTTCGGGATCTTGTTGCGCACTTGGCTGAAGCGCTGGATGTACTTGCGGAGCGTTTCATCCTTCCTCTGCACCACAGCACGCAGATCGTTGTGCGTGAGTGCGCCTTCGTATGTCCCGTTGAAGTTGGAGACGAACTGCTTGCAGAGCTCCTCCCACGAGTTCACGGAGCCCTCTGGGAGGTTCCGGAGCCACGACAGCGCAGAATCGCGAAGCGCGTGGGATAACCAGTTGGCCATGACCTTGTCGTATCCCCCCGCAGCTTGGATGGAGGTGGTGTAGAGCTGCAGGAATTCGATGGGGTTGCTGGAGCCATCGTAGCCCTTGGGGAGAGCCGGCCTGAACTTCTGTAGCCAGACCACGCGACGCAGAGAGCGAGTGAACGCCATGCAGCCTGAGGTGTACGTAGCGACCTCGTGCTGTAACGCGCCGCGGTTCTGCTGACCCGCCTGGCCGAGCTCTTCCACGAGCCTGTTCTGGCGGTCTCGCTGGAGCTCCATCCCCACCCGAGCGTCGGGCGCGGTGCGCTGCACGATCAAGCAATCGTGCGGCGAGGTCGCGCGAAGCAGCCCTCTGCGCCGCAGCTGGTGCAGGCCCCGGAGGTGGCGGAGGCGCATTTGTTGGCCTGCGGCGGAGCGGGGCGTGTCGTGGCGATGCCGACAAGGTGGTTGAGGCATTGGAGCCACTGCTCGTGGGCCTCTGCGGTGGGCTGATAGCGGAGGAGCTCCTGCGCCATGAGCAGCGCGGTGTGAGGCTCCGGGTCCGTCCTCCGAGGGCCGGAGCCGCTCGGGCGCTGCGTCGCGTGCGACGACTGCGCGTCCTCCTGGTGCTCGGAGTTGTGCTCCGGCGCTTCAGCGTGAGGGCGAGAAGGGACACGCTCTCCACGGCGGGATTGGCCCCGCTGTGCCCGGGCAGTCGCGGTGCCGGGCGGCGCGCGTGCTCCTCCAGGTGCACGTCGGATGACGCGGGCGACGCGGGTGGCGCGGGTGTTCACCATGCCGCGGAGACGAGCTCGAAGGTCGTTGACGCGCCTCAATCCCCTACCTGGCGCGCCAAATGTTGGGTTATGACTCCCAGGAATCGGGGTAGTCAATTCCTGAAGTGTAGTTCGGAAAGGGGATTGATCGCGGATGTCTAAACCCTCAAGTGGCTCCGCGACGTTGCTCGCCGGACCCGAAGAAGACACACACAAGATAGAGGAAGACACCGGCTTTTACCCAGGTTCACGACCCTCGTGAGGAGGTAAGACCTCTACTCCTGCTCGTCTGTATTAGATGTGGAAGGTTACAGTACAGTGGAGCTTGCCGGAGGCCCCCTAGAGGGAGTTCTTGCCTGAGGAGGGAAGCGATGGTCTTCTTCCTCCTCCAGCCAGAAGCTATCCTAACAGGTGTTACTAGGGTTTACAAGGGTTTTTAGCACGCAAAGGGCCGACCTTTGCTACGATTAATGTATTATCCCTTTTATAGGCGCATGAGTCCACCGCTCTCCGTTCGTCCATGTATTCGGTCCATTGTTGATAAAGGTGGGCACGGTGGCCGACCGGCGGCCGACCGCGCTGTACTGCCCGCAGAGAGGGCAGTCTCTGAGGTGGAGCCCACGATGACGTTCTCCGTTGGAGGGTTGCGCCGTCCACCCGCTTTATCGTCAGAGTAGAAGGTCCTGGCAGCTGCACAGCAGGTGGAGCCGCTTTAATGACCCCTTTATCACCAAAATGGCAATGGGGGTGCTTTCGTCACCAAGTGGGCGTGGCAGAGGCCATGTGCGTCCTGCCGTACTTCCTTGGCCGCGACGTTTCCCTTCAGGCCTGAGGAGACCTGAGGGGAGATTCCTGTTGGACCCCCTCGAGGGGGGTCGTCGCCTCGGGAGGGTCCCCTGAGGCGAAGGATCCCTTGAGGCCTTCGTTTCCTCTTCAGGCCCTCGAGGGGAGTTGCCTCTCGAGGGTCCCGCCAGGCGGTGACGCCTGGTCCTTAGTCCTTTCGCCCGACTGTCCCGTGTGCGAGGGCTGGGGGGAATGGGCTCTCCATACCCCAGTTCCCACTGGGCCAACAAGTTCAACCATGTTCTGGACCTTAAGTTCTTTGTACACAGGATGTCCAATGAGGATTTCTTTCAAGGATCCCTGGTACACTCCATTGTCTTAATACTGTACATATGTTCCTTTACTTCGAAGTATTTCATTTGTCCAGTAGGTTGTTGATTTTGCCTATTTTAATGATCATATTTCTCTGTTTATCATTTTTTAGACTATCCCAAAGAGGTCTCTTCTTGGATATAAGATTCCTTCGAAGGGAAAAGTTCTCTATTGGCATAGTTCGTTGGATGTACCACGAGAAGGACTATATTCAGAAGTTAATGGCAAAGATTATGAATTCTGGGATGGGTTTAAGGGATTCTGCGACGACAAAGGAATTGTTCGTAGAACTCTCCTTCTTGTGAAAATCGAGTCTAGAGAATTCAGATTAGTCCTTGAAATTGAGAATATGGGGTTTTAGTATAGCAAGCGTGTAGTGAAAGACTATAAGCAATGTATCTAGACTATGTGTACTGATGTTGCTCTGAACTGATTCTGAGGCCTGTGACTGGACAATTGCATGATGTAAACCTTCTAAGAGCATCTCTAACAGAGCCCTTATACTGAGAACCTCAAACAAAGTTCACGTTTTTAAACAAATCTCGCGGGCAGCCTGCGCCGCCTTTAAAGTTCACGTTTTTTAACAAATCTACGTGGTGCTGCTCACCGCACAAAGTAGAAACCTTAAATGAAACTACATAATTCATAGATTTGGCGGGAACGAAAGTGTGTTCGTCAACGATGTATTCGATTCACGAGTTCATATTCGATTTACATTAAACAAGACGGATCCAATAGCTAAAACTAGTCCTAAATCGTCGCCCGAGCCCACTGTAGTACCAAAATTTGGCTCACCGGAGCCCAGGCACGTCGACGACGATGTCGAGGCGGCGGCATTGAGCTTCACTCCTCGTCGGAGACGAGGTCGAGGACCTTCTCCGTGTAGGCCGCCCAGTACGCCTTCTTCTCGGAGGAGGCGGCATCTGCTTCGAACCCCTGTCAGAGGAGGATCGCGTCGATCTCCTCCTCGCGGGCAGCCTGCGCCGCCTTATGCTCCGCCCCCTTTTCCTTGAACTGCTCCTCGACAGTGCGGCGCTCCGGCGCCTCCGCCTTGAACTGCTCCTCGGTCGCGCTGCGCTCAGCATACATGCGTCAAAGGAGCTCTGCACCCGTCGTTGTGCCGATAAGGGGCGGAAGCGCATCGACCAGCACTTCGCCGTCCGGCGTCTCCGTGGAGAGCTGCACCTGCGCCTCTAAGGCCGCCGCCGCCGACGCGTCCGCGTCATCACGAGCCCTTGCCACCAAGCAGACTTTCGTGTGGAACTCCACGTACTTCTGCGGGGTGAGCTTTGCGTGTGTGGTTGGAAGGCGGCGAGGCATGGTGCTGACGCCGGAGCTGGTTGGATTCGTAGGAGGGGTAAAAAGAGGTGTGCGGCTAGTGTTTGGCTCTGGTCCTTGTCATAATGGCGACTTGACGGTGTGTAGTGAATGCGAGCAGCCGCGCTATGCCATGTAGCACGTACGTGTAGATTACCAACCGTGTTCACACCGCCACCCTTACTGAAGGCTGCTCGTGATCTGTTGGATCCATTTCCATGCAGTTTCACAACTACACGATATTAAGCCGTAATAGCGTTAATTGCTGATTTAATTAGGCCGTTTAAGATCAATTAAACCCTCTTATCCGTCTATATGTTCATCAACCACATTTAGGACATGTTGACCCACATAGAACACTTCGTGTTCAGCTGCTTGTTGTGGGACATGGCTAGATAGGAGGAGTAGACCTGGATGGCTAGCGGGAACTAGACATGGCTAGATAGGATGGTGCATGTGGATCCATATATCTCATGCACATATTCAAAGTTTGAATCGGCGATATTCTTTCTGTCATTTTTATATGTTTGTGAGTTAACCAAGAATGGCACCACGGGGTATCATAGCATGCAAATGCATGAACTCGCCTGCTTTTAAAAAGCTACTTTGATCATGACCAATTAGAGTGGTAGACCCAAGACCTATGGTTTATGATGCACCACCTAGGGTTTATGGAAACATTTAAAAATTAATGGAGACATTTATGTGAATACATGCATGAGTCAAACAAATTTAGCTCCGACAACAAACAAATTTCTCCGATAAAAACCACTCTTGGATTGAAATACTAACGATCCATACAAAATATTTGATATGAAAATAAACTCACACTAAGTTCATCACAAACATCCGCCTACGTAGGAACAATATGGAATTACTCATTCATAACTATACCAATGAGGCTAACAAACATGAAAGTCCCCTCACATCCGTGAAATAGAGTGAGCCCCACAGTGTAACCAGTTTTAAGTGTATCGTCCAGCTTCTTCAACAACTCGTTCCACGCGCCATTAATGCAGAGACTTCCATCTAAGTCTGAGATGGTATAATCACCCATAACCCTAGCCTTCTTCACATTAAAAATAATGGTGATGTCACCATGTTCTTTCATGAAAGTTGGGACAACGTCTTTCGGGAGTTTCTTGCAACGGGAAAATAATATATAGATTTAATATTATTTGATGACAGGAAAACCTCATGAATAATAATAAAGTTTTGGAATATTACCAGTTGCTTGCTATTACCAACAGTGTTTCTCCTGGTAAGGGTATGCAGCACTGCTGCAGCCTGGACTTGAATCAACTCTCCAGCTTCATGTTCTTTCAAAATATTTGGAAGTGCTTGTAAATGTGTATTGATCGACTCCTTGCAAATGTTCCGCCACGATCCATCAATGACAGTGACGAAGTCAAGAATAGAAAGAACACCATCGGTTAAATCGTAATTTGCTGTAAAAAAGTAGCAATGAAATTTGGTTCAATAAGTAGTATGGATTATAATAAATATAATACTTGCATATATAAAAGCACACTAGTACATTACATCGATGGGTAAATGGGGGGTTTCCGCAGTTGAATTTTATCGCGAGATAAGGGCGGTCAAAATTGAAATATATCTCCTGGCCAACTTTGAGCCGGTACATCCTGCAATATTCTTTCCAATTCTTTCCTCGAATGCAGGTTTCAGTAACTTCGTTGTCGATCTGAATGCAAAAATCGAAATCCTCATCGTTCAGGAGAAACGCAAAGAAAGAACTCTTCTGGTAAATGGCCGCACTGTTCTTCTGAAGGAAACGTGTTCTGGTGTAGCACGGCAACACCTGGCAAAAAAAATGATATAGAGATCAATCTTTAAGTAATACGTACAAGATTACTCGCACACATGCATTATCATGGGGTTAAATGAATATCAGCACATGTGACAAGAAACACGCAGTATTTAATGCCCTATATATACTTTGAAATCAAATCGTAGGCTAACAGAACAACAGTTTACTTTGAATGCTAATTGAATAAGTGGCAATGGTAGATTATTACCACTTTGTCAGCGAATCCCACTTTCAGGGTAACAGAAAACACTTTGATCTTTACATCAACATAGCACAACCCCTTGGTGTCAAAACACCATGGACACTGCGATCGAGATAATATAACAACACATATCAATACTCAGATCGGAATAATCGATATCTATCATTATATATCGATTTTACATTCCACAACAGTATTAGTTTTATGTCGAACATCGCCGTACCTCATTGCGGCTCAATGGGGGGTTTCCGCAGTTGACGTTTATCGTGAGACCAGGGGGGTCAAAATTGAAAAATATCTCCTGGCCAACTTTGAGCTGGTACATCCTACAATATTCTTCCCATTTTTTCCTCGAATGCAGGTTTCAGTAATTTCTTTGACGATCTGAATGCAATACTCGGTATCCTCATCGGTCATGAGAAACGCAAAGAAAGAACTCTGCTCGTGTATGGTTGTTTTGTTCTTCCGAAGGAAAAGTGCTTTGGTGTAGCACGGCAACACCTGGAAAAAAAAGGTTCAAAATTTATGATATAGAGAGATCATTCTTAAAGTAATACATACACTATTACTCACACACATGCATTATCATGGGGTTGTAATGAATATACGCACATGTGATAAGAAACACGAAATATTTAATGCCCTAAAGCATATGAACTTTGAAATCATATTGTAGGCTAACAGAAAGCAACATATTATTTTGAATGTTAATTGATTAAGAGGGGATGGCAGATTAATTATTACCACTTTGTCAGTGAATCCCTCTTTCAGGGTAACAGCATAGACTTTGTTCTTCACATCATCGGCATAGCACAATCCCTTGGTGTCAAAAAAAATAGACACTGCGATCGGATAACGACACATATCAGTACTCAGATCGGAATCATCGATATATCTATCATTATATATCGATTTTAGATTCCACAGCAATAGTAGTAGTATATCGAACATTGGTGTACCTCGTTGTAGTCCGCCATCGTCGTCATTCACGGAAGAAGATCAGATCAATCTAGGACAGATGGCAATGAGGTCAACGCTGCCGTGTTCACGATTGGATAGGGAGAGATTAAAGCAAGGTCAAGGAGACGGCGCACGACCTAATAAGTAGGCACCCCACGACCTCAAGGATAAGGATCGGTTCGGGTTTATCAGGGCCCAGTGGCACCACACGAGCGCGAGGGTTGGGCCGCCTGAGCGTTTTGGGCTAGGAAACCGACCTCATATTTGTATTTGTCTATTTGTTTAGTTGATTTTTATTATTTTGCTTCACTGATATGAGGTATCATGACCAGTATGAGTGGAAGAACCTAAACCTAGGGTTCATGGTACACCTGATGCAACTTGAGCATCGAATTATATGGTACTTGGACATGTAAAAAACATGTATTAGCACTGGAAGTACAAATAGTGGCTAGATAGGAGTGGTGCATGTGGGTACATACAAATATCTCAGGTGTGGTTGCTTCCACATGGATCAAAGGATCTAGGAGCATAACTATTTGTCTAGGGGGTGAATGCAACACTCTGAGTCGTCTATATGTTCATCAACCACGTTTGGGACATGTGGACCCACATAGAACACTTCTTGTTCAGCTGCTTGTTGTGGGACATCTAGTTTATTTGGGCATCATGTTGTGATATAACAGGTATACAGTTTAATGTTCTTTCTATAAATGGTTATTATATCACCTTTGGGAAATGTAGACCCACATGCAACACTCTCGGACAGCTACTTCTACCCACCACCACCTTCAAGACATGTGGGTCATAAGCAACCCTCCTAGCCAGTTAGGTCAGTAGACCTGGATGGCTAGCGGGAACTAGATGTGGCTACATAGGAGTTGCACATGTGGGTCCATACATATATCTCAAGCTTGTGTGGTTCCATGTGCCGGTAAGGGTCAACGAGCACACCTAATTGTCTAAGGGGGGTGTATGAAACACTCTGAGCCGTCTATATGTTCATCTACCACATTTGGGACATGTGGACCCACATGGAACACTTCTTGTTCAGGTACTTGTTGTGGGACATCTAGTTTTCTTTCTATAGTTGGTTATTCTATCACCTTTGGGTCATGTGGACCCACATGCAACACTCTCAGACAACTCATTCTACCCGCCACCACCTTTGAGACATGTGGGCCACAAACAACCCTGCTAGCCAGTTAGGTCGGTATACCTGGATGGCTAGTGGGAACTAGACGTGGCTAGATAGGAGTTGCACATATGGGTCCATACATATATCTCAGGTGTGGGTGGTTCCACATGTATCAAAGGGTCTAGGAGCATACCTAGTTGTCTAGGGTGATGTATTCAACACTCTGAGCCGCCTACATGTTCATTAACCACGTTTGGGACATGTGGACCCACATGGAACACTTCTTGTTCAGGCAGTTGTTGTGGGACATCTAGTTCATTAGGGCATCATGTTGTGATATAATAGGTGTAGTTTCATGTTTTTTCTAAAATTGGTTATTCTATCACCTTTGGGTCATGTGGACCCACATGCAACACTCTCAGACAACTCCTTCTACCCACCACCACCTTTGAGACATGTGGGCCACAAGCAACCCTCCTAGCCAGTTAGGTCAGTAGACCTGGATGGCTAGCGGCAACTAGACGTGGCTAGATATGAGTTGTGCATGTGGGTTCTCAGGTGTGGGTGGTTCCACATTCTTCAAAGGGTCCAGGAGCATACCTAGTTGTCTAGGGTGATCTATGCAACACTCTGAGCCGTCTACATGTTCATCAACCACGTTTGGAACATGTGGACCCACATGGAACACTTCTTGTTCAGGTGTTTGTTGTGAGACATCTAGTTCATTAGGCATCATGTTGTGATAGAATAGGTATATAATTGAATGTTATCTCTATAGATGGTTATTCTATCAATTTTGGGTCATGTGGACCCACATGCAACACTCTCAGGTACTTCTGCCCACCACCACCTTTGAAACACGTGGGCCACACGCAATCCTCCTAGCCAGTTAGGTCAGTAGACCTGTATGGCTAGAGGGAACTAACCGTCGCTAGATAGGAGTGGTGCATGTGGGTCCATACATATATCTCAGATGTGCATGGTACCACATGCATCCAAGGGTATACGAGCACACCTAGTTGTCTAGGGGGTGTATGCAACACTCTGAGCCGTCTCAATGTTCATCAACCACGTTTGGGACATGTGGACCCCCAAGGAACACTTCTTGTTCAGGTGCTTGTTGTGGGACATCTAGTTCATTAAGGCATCATGTCGTGATATCATAGGTATACAGTTTACTATTTTTTATGTAGATGGTTATTCTATCACCTTTGGGTCATGTGGACCCACATGCAACACTTTCGGACTGCTACTTCTACCCACGAAAAAATGTTAAGAAAACAAAACAGAAAAAATGAGAAAATCAAGAAACTTTAAAACTGGAGGTAGAAATATACGGGCCGGCCCACAAAGCGGTCGTGAAATAGGAATCACCGGTGGGAACAGACTCTAAAAAGTACAACACGGGACGGTTGGAATTTCTTTTTATTTGGGAGGAAATATTGTCTATTAAATCTGCCTTCTCCCCCTCGTCTCCTACGCTTCCACGGCATTCTGGAACCACCGTCCAAACGCACCAGGCGACGCATTCCCCCACCCACGTTTTTCCATGCGTAATGAGAATACGATGGAGAACGCCGGCACCGGAGATAGAGGAGAGGGTGCGTACTACGGCGCCGTTGCGGCCATGCATAGAGACGGGCTCGACGACGTCACCAGGGAGCAGGAGCAGCCGCCGGTGATGCTCGGAAGCGGGATGAGCGGTGCCGGTCCAAACGACCCGCACTACTACTCTGATTAGGACATTGAGGTGAGCTTTTCGAAAACCCTAGCGTGTGCAAGATATGTGTAGATTAGTTCGTGCTATTAAATAGATTGTTAAGTGTTTGCGCGATTTGTTCAATTCAATGTTGCTACAAAATAGATCTATGGTGTTTCGTTGCTCTGCGTGGATCTACAATTTACTTTAATGTGCGTCGATACAGTGTTGCTACTCCTAGCGGTGCTCTTCTACTCCTGGGTTTGCTGTCTACTGGTTGCTGTTTTTATGATCGTGTTCAAAAAGCTCATGCGGTGCTGTTGCTGGAAGTTTGGTGGCCTTTAGTTCCTTTCCCTCTTTCGTTGTAGATTAGTTCCTCTCGCTTGGTGCCGGTTTGGCCAAGTTTGGTTGCCTGTGGGCATGTAAGCAAAAGTACGCTTGTTTTGGTTCTGGGTGGTGGCCTGTGGGTCTGTAAAAGCGAACTTACGTTGCTGGTGTGTGTGTGTGGAGGTTGTTTTCCGTTGCCCGAGTAATGGAAATCGATCCCCACTCGTGGGGATCGCTTTGGTATCTTCGATGTGGCAGCGTAAGCACTGACACACCGTGCCAAAGTGTTCGTGGCTCCGTGCCCCGTGTGTTTGAAATGATTCCATTTTATTTCTATCTGGATGACTAATCCTGGTTTGCTGCTTAAGTTCACCCTGATGATGAACTGATCGATGAGTACTAGTGCTTTTCTTCTTACTATCAAATGCTACTATATTCATGTTGTGGAATTATTGTGCTTCTATCAGAGGGAATTCTAGATGATTTATTCTTTTGTGTGGTGTTGTGGAAGTGCAAATTTAAATACTAGGCACTACTTGTTTACTTCAAATGGACTATTTGATCCTACCTGGCTCGCTAGCTCCATCCCTGAAGCATGTTACTTCTAATTATGAGGCCTTGTTTGTTTTTGTTGAGTGTTCTTTAACTTGCATTGTACCATCTTTTGTTATGCCGATGATTAAAATGTTGTGACAACATGAGATCCCGAGATGGAGTAAGTGAGGCCAGTGTGATGCGACCCATGATGTACTAGAATACACATTTTCTGCATCCCACTGGCTCTCACTTATTCCGTCTCGGACCATTTGTGTGTTTCCAGTCTAAGTATGAGGCAAGATTTTCTTTGGACCGAATTTCATTTTTTAAATTTGTTTCTAAGATAACTACTTTTGGCCGATGATTAGATGGTTCCACGTTACATCTTCAGGGAGGTGTGAGTGAACCATGTTGTCTGAATATATACGTAGTGTTCATTCCACGTTGTTCGCTCACACCATCTCTGAAGCAATTCCATATGAGGCCTTGTTTGTTATTTTTCTTGACTGCTTTTTAATTAACTTGCATTTTAGTGTAATTAGGGTATACAAAGACATGTGAAGCAACCTCCTAGTAGTGTACTGTAATATTAGGCACTACACTTATTTACTTCAAATGGACTACTGGATGATTTAATCATTTAATAATTGCTGTAATGAATACTTTAGCTTGTTGGCTCCTGTTCATAGTTGTGGATAACTGGAAGATATATTTATATATAAATTGGAGTGGTTTAAGGTTTCTGGTTCAGTCGAGCAACATATGGTGTGCCATGCAATTTTATTAGTTGCTTATACATCCTATGTTCATTTGTGCAATGAGGGTATACAAATACATGTGAAGCTTCCTAGGATTGTATACATGTATCGTAATATCCTTCTAGTGCTAGAACAGTTTTGAAATGTTTATTGGATATATTTGCTATTAAACTGATAAGAATAAATTGCAATACTCCTAGTGCTTCCAATGAATCCACGTTTCACACTGCTCTTGGTGTTTTTGATGGAATGTGAGGTGTGTGGTGCGGCTTGGATGAGGTCAAAGGGTCAGTTCAGCCCACTTCCTTGACTGCCGCAAGGTCAAGTCAATTTTGCTAATTTACCTAAAAAGAAATGGATCATTTTGCTTGCTTGCATTATATAGATACTTATTATGTTCAATAAATGGATCATTTTTCTTGCATTATATAGATACTTTTTGTGTCTACTACATGCATAAATTTGCTTGCATATGAATTTCATTTGATTTACTAACCAACATGTATTCCTTGGAGGAGATAATGAAAGAGGGGTCAATTCGGAAAGTTGTGCCCAGTGTCGTCATCGTTTGCGCCCCTGTATAAAGATTTCCCAAGAAGAGGGCCATGGAGACGGATTATGAAAACTCCAGTGATGAATCCGACCCTGTAATCGACTCGGATGACATCGGCAGTTGCGACCAGTCAGAGGTGAGCAAAAAAACTAATTTACTTAGTGAGTTTAGTGCACAATTTAAGGTAGATTTCAGTTTTGTTAATGTTCTAGGCTGTGTTCAATAGTTTATTTAACTATCTCATACCAGTTCTTACTCTTTTGTTTTTCCCTCAAATGCAGTACAACCCTGGGGACTCGGGGCATAACTATAATTTGCGTTCTTTCACCGACAAAGCTTTGAAGAACCTAGAGGATGTTGTCCTGACCAAGAATGGAGTCTTGACGATATTCACAACTAAAGGTTTCAAGTGTCCTTTTGATGACAAGCCCAAAGACGGGAATAAGTTTGCACTTGCCCATCATGCTATGGAAACTAGCATGCGTGGGAAAACCGCCAGGGTTAAGGGACTACACAAGGCCGTACTTGAGTACATGAAGGATAAATATGAGGATGCCGACCCTTCTCGTCCAGGGAAAAATGCTGCCCAGCATGCAAGAAGGAAGAAGGCCAAGATGGCCAGGTAGGACCAGAAGCTTTACCATCTTTTTGTGGTGTTTGTTTTAAACTATGTTATGTGCTGATGTTAATCCAGTGTGTCACTGTATGTTGAATTCCTCAATATTAATGTTGATGTGAAACCTCTCATCTAGTAACTGGTATTTGCTGGAGCTTTTATTTTGTTGTGAACTGATTTTACACAGGAGCATAAGTATTCATGATGCTAAACTTGTGCACACATTCATCAAGCACAAATAGGTAGCATTATTAGATAGAAGCAGGTAGCGCTATTACATAAATAGTTGGAGGTCTAAAAGGAGCACACTTGGTATCACTTGATCATACATCTGGAAGTCTCAAAGGAGCACAATAGGTAGCAATATTACATAAATATCTAATAGACAGCCTAAAAAGGAGCACACTTGGTAGCACTTGATCATACATCTTGATTTTACACGACGTATTCACATATAGTTTATCAGGCGTGAACACATAGAGTCAAACATTGACATATTATGAAATTAAAAAAGATTAATGCCTTCCTCGCCTTCTTCTTGGCAGAAGTTCTTAAAGGAACCAGCCAGTCATCATCTTTCCGCTTTAAGATGGATGCCCTTTAACAAGGCCTTATGGTCTGCCCTGATCTGAATCATATACCCGGTTTGCGCCTCATATCTGACATGATCTTTAAAGTCTCCCATGTCTGATATTCCTCATCATCAAATGGACATGTGTGAGTAATATCTGCAAACAAATCGATGGGTGTTCCCTCATCTAGTGCCTCCACAACTTTCGATATGTAAGAATCCTTATTTGTATTGTACTACATGTGTGAAAGAAACAATCAGAAACATAATTGATGGAAAACAAGTAGCATGCACTGTCTAAAATAGCCTAATATAAACTCTAGAAGAATTAGGGTTTTTCTTACTCTCCTCCTTCCTTGACTTGACGTCGGACACATCTGTCTCTGGCCCCTTATAGCGCATGTGCTTTAACAAGGCCATATGGTTTGCCCTGGTTCGATTCCTCTTCCTAGGTTTTGATTCATGTATAGCATGGTCTATCATGATTTTCCAGTACCCACGAAAACCATCAAAGGGACATGTGACTTTCCAAAGCTCAACTATATTGATAGTAAAGTTCTGCAGCTTCTCGAAAACCTTCCGTGTGTAAGAAACCATATTTATATTCTCCACTGTATCACCGGACTCGTACTGTATGTTTGAAAGAAACAATCAGAAACATAATTGTTGTAAAACAAGTATGCTCTATCCAACATGAACTACTACATACTAGATCAAATAGTTTTTTACTGGCTCACCTCCTGGTTGGAGGAGAATAATTATCCGAGAGTAAAAATTGGTGACCTCCTCGCCTGGATCACCTCTTGTTCGGAGTCTGTCTCCCACTCTTTAACCACATCGTTGGTGGATGGGAGGTTTTGCTCCTTTTGTAAGGTCGCATCGGTGACTAGGTCACCATCCATGCGTCCATCTCCGCCCTCGTTCTTCAGTGTCGCCTGCTCTTGAAGGACGGCAGCGGTGTTGCCCTCACCATCGGCAGTACCTCCCCATCAGTGGCCGTCAACGGCTGTTGTTCTGTGGAGGATACGAGGTGTTGTTCCTTTTGTAAGGCCGCGTTGGTGACGCGGTCAGCATCCTGGCGTCCATCTCGGCCCTCGTTTTTCAGTGGCGCCTGCAAGGTGGTGACAATACAATCAGCATGGCTTATACAATTACCGACGCTAGATGAAATTAATAGGGTTTAACAGGCTAACCTCCTGATCATACAAGCAGTTGGGATCAATATATGGTGAATTCATACTCTTGCTGGATGCATGCACGTATGTCTCTGAAAGGAATATGCCCGAGAGGCAAAAATAAAGTGGTTATTATCTTATTCCATGTTTATGATAAATGTTTATTTCTCATGCTAGAATTGTATTAATCGGAAACATTAATACATGTGTGACTAATGAACAAATTAGAGTTCCTAGTAACGCCTCTCGTTTAACTAGCTCGTTGATTAACTGATGATCAAGGTTTCCTGATCATGAACATTTGATGTTGTTAATAACGGGATGACGACATTAGGAGAATGATATGATGAACACACCCAAATTAAGTATAGCAATACGATCAAGTCATTAAGTTTATATTGGTGTACTGAGCATACGAAGTAACCCTAATCCTTAGACCATGAGATCATGTCAATCACTAACACCGGAAGAATGCTTTGATGACATCAAACTTCACACCGTAACACGGTGACTATAAAGGTGGCGTTGGGTATTCCGAAAGTATTAGTTGAGGCTCATGGATCAAGAAGTGAGATTTGTCCATCCAGATGACGGAGAGATATACTCTGTGCCCTCTCGATGATATCACATCGACACCGCTTGCAAGCACGTGACTAGGTCACAAGGATGTCATATCACAGAACGAATAAAGAGTACTTGTCGGGAACGAGATCGAACAAGGTATAAATGATACCAATGATCGGATCTCGGACAAGTAAAATATCACGAGACAAAACGAATTGGTTATGACGTTTTTGGTTCACACGATCACAAGATTCATCATCGCATATGTAGGAGTCATTACGGATCTCCAGATCTCGCTGTTTACTATTGATCGGAGAGGTGTCTCGATCATGTCTACATTATTCACGAACCGTAGGGTGACACACTTAAGATTTGTCGACGCTTTTGGGTAGACACGGAATTTTGGAGAAAAGTTTGGATAGCACCGAAATTGTTTCGGGTAATATTGAAATAGTTCAAGGAGTTAATTGTTAATGGTTGTTAATAGAATTAACAAATGAACCAAAGGGGTAAGTGTTAATGTTTGTTAATAGTATTAACAAATATTAAAAAGAAATGAAATTGTTTTATTAAATAAAGAAAACCTCTTGGAATTTTGAGTGGGAATTGATGAGAGAATGAGTGGGTTGAGTGGAGACTCCACTCACATGATGAGGGAAGAGGTGGGGGCACTCCAAATTCGTGGCTCCCTCCCCCTCCTATATAAAGAGGGGTGTAAGCTCCCTCTCCCCACACACTTGCCTCTCTCTCTCCCTCCTCCCGCTGCTCCACGTTCCAGCCATCCGCTTGGCGAAGTCATGGCCAATTAGTTTCTCCACCACATCACGCCGTCGCGTTGCTGGAGTTTCCGGTGGTTCTACTACTTCCGTTACCCCGCTGGATCGAGGGACCGAGTACGGAGGCGCTGCCCGTTGCAGCGCACATCTTTACGATCTTGAGATCGGCGAGTGAACGACTACATCATCCACGAGAATTATTCTCGTAACGCTTACGGTCTTCGAGGGTTAGTTCTCTTGGAATTTGTTCCACTCGTTACGAGCATCTCCTATACTAGATCTTGGCTTGTTGGTTTGTTCACACCGTAGGAATTTTTTTATTTTCTATGCTACGAACCCATCAGTGGTTTCAGAGCCGTGTCTATGCGTAGATGCTTTGTACGGGTAGAACACATATGTTTATGTGGGCGTTGATGATCATGTCATTGCTTCCTTTGTATATTTTGTATCTTAGTGGCATAGTAGGATGAAGCGGTCCGGACTAACCTGACATGTCCACGCACATGAGACTTGTTCCACGACTGACATGCAACTTGTTTTGCATAAGTGGCTTTGCGAGTGTTTGTCTCTCCTACTATAGTTAAGATATAAAATAGAACAGGTTGTTAATATTTTCATCACCTTTGTGGTTTCATGTTCGTAGGTAAGAACGGTTCTATCTAAGAAAGCCCTAAGCCACGTAAAATATGCAAAAATAAATTAGAGGACGTCTAACTTGTTTTTGCAGGGCATGTGATGTGATATGGTCAAAGTTACAAATTTGATGTATGAGATGACACCTTGTATAAATTATGACAAACCGGCAGGAGCCAAATGGTTGTGTTTTAATTTATGGCATGCGTGCTAAATATCATATCTAGATGATATGTTGTAAATTTGGAGGACAATCAAGATGGAGGCGCCATGGACCTTGGTGCCACGCCGGTGGAATGATGGAGATCATGCCAAGATGCACAAGATGGAGATCAAGTGCAAGAAGGACCATATCATATCACATTATCCATGCATGTGATGTTAATCCTTTTATGCATCTTATTTTGCTTAGATCTTTGCTTAGATCGCGTCGGTAGCATTATAAGATGATCCCTCTCACAGTTAATATCAAGATAATAATGTGTTATTCCTTAGTATGCACCGTTAAGAAAGTTCGTTGTTTCGAAGCACCACGTGATGATCGGGTGTGATAGACTCAGCGTTCGCATACAATGGGTGTAAGCTAGATTTACACACGCAAATACTATGGTTTTACTTGGCGAGCCTAGCATGTACAAACATGGTCTCGGAACACGTAACCGAAAGGTAAAGCATGAGTCATATAGTTGATATGATGAATATGTCGATGTTCGCCTTTGCAGCTGCACCATCTCTCGTGATGATCGGTTATTGGTGTAGTGAATTTGGTTTGTGTAATCACTAAAATGACTAGAGGGATGTTGTTTTTGAATGGGAGTTCACGTAATAATTTTGAATTAACTTGAACTCAATTTATCATAATCTTAGTCTAAATAGTCTTAGCAAATATGTTGTAGATCATGGCACCACCTGCTTTCAATTTCAATATGTTCATGGAGAAAGAGAAACTAGCAAACAATGGAAGCAACTTCACCAATTGGGCACTTAACCTGAGGATTCTCCTCACAGCTTGTCAAAAGCTCTATGTGCTTGATGCACTGCTAGGTGCCCCGCCCGCTAATGACGCTCCCGATGATGTGAAAAATGTTTTCTTGACTCAGAAGGAGGACCACAATGTAGTTCACTGCGGCATTCTCTATGGTTTAGAGCCGGAGCTGCGAAAATGTTTCAAGAACAACACCGCTTTTGCTACAATGGGAGAATTGAAAATGATTTTCGATACCCATGCCGCCGTAGAGAGTTATGATGCTTCAGAAAAGTTCTTTAGCTGCATGATGGAAGAGAACAACTCCGTTAGCGAGCACATACTCAATATGTCTAGGTACGCCGATAAGCTCATAGCCCTGGGTATATCGATCCCCAATGAGCTAGGAATTCATCGTGTTCTCCAATCACTCCCACCAAGTTACAAGAACTTAGTGATGAACTACAATATGCGAGGCATGAAGAAGACTCTCCCCGAGCTTCTATCAATGCTCAAAACTGCTGAAGTGGAGATCAAAAAGGAGCATCAAGTGTTGATGATCAATAAAACCAGTAGTTTCAAGAAAGGAAAGAAAGGCAAGCCAAAGGGTAATTCCAAGAAGGGCGGCAAAACTGTTGCCGCACCTGAGAAAAAGACCAAGGCTGGCCCTAAGCCTGACACTGAGTGCTTTTACTGCAAGGGCACTAGGCACTGGAAGCGTAATTGCCCCAAATATTTGGCGGATAAGAAGGCCGGCAAAGTGAACAAAGGTATATGTGATATACATGTTATTGATGTGTACCTTACTAGTACTCGCAGTAGCGCCTGTGTATTTGATACTGGTTTGGTTGCTAACATATGTAACTCGAAACAGGAACTATGGAATAGGCGACAACTAGCAAAGGATGAGGTGATGATGCGTGTCGGCAATGGATCAAAGGTTGATGTGATCGCTGTCGGGACGCTACCTCTTCTTCTACCATCAGAATTAGTGATGAACCTAAATAATTGTTATTTGGTGCCTGCGTTGAGCATGAACATTATTTCTGGATCTTGTTTAATGCAAAACGGTTATTCATTTAAGTCAGAGAACAATGGACGTTTGATTTATATGAATGATATCTTTTATGGTCATGCACCTATGAAGAATGGTTTATTTCTTTTGAATCTTGATAGTAATGATACACACATTCATAATGTGAATGCCAAAAGAATCAAGTTGAATGATGATATTGCTGCATACATGTGGCATTGCCGCTTAGGTCATATTGTTGTTAAGCGCATGAAGAAGCTCCATTCCAATGGGGTCCTAGAATCACTTGATTATGAATCATTTGAGACATCTGAAGCATGCCTTATGGGCAAGATGACTAGAACCCCGTTTTCCGGCACGATGGAACGGACGACGGATTTGTTGGAAATCATACATACTGATGTGTGTGGTCCAATGAGTGTGTCGGCGAGCGGTGGATATCGTTATTTTGTTTCCTTCACTGATGATTTAAGTAGATATGTGTATATTTACTTAATGAAACACAAGTCTGAGACATTCAAAAAGTTCAAAGAATTTCAGAGTGGAGTGGAATACCATCGTAACAGAAAAATTAAATTTCTGCGATCCGACTGTGGAGGTGAATATTTGAGTTACGAGTTTGGCACACATATGAAAGAATGTGGAATAGTTTCACAACTAACTCCTTCCGGAACACCACAACGTAATGGTGTATCCGAACGTCGTAATCGTACTTTATTGGATATGGTTCGGTCTATGATGTCTCTGATAGATTTGCCACTATCATTTTGGGGTCATGCACTAGAGACGGCTACATTCACTTTAAATAGGGCTCCATCTAAATCCGTTGAAACGACACCGTATGAACTATGGTTTGGAAACAAACCTAAGTTATCGTTTCTAAAAGTTTGGGGATGCGATGTTTATGTGAAGAAGCTTCAGCCTGATAAACTCGAACCCAAAGCGGAAAAATGCGTACACCTTCTATCACAGATCTGAAGGCAAAGTTTTCGTTGCCAAGAACGGATCCTTTTGGAGAAGGAGTTTCTCTCAAAAGGTGTGAGTAGTAGGAAGGTAGAACTCGACGAGGTTACTGAACCTTCTCTTCTTGGAATGGCGAGTAGCGCATCGCCGGAAATTGTTCTGGAGTTGACTTCACCATATGAAGAGGGAACTAATGATAATCAAGATCATGAATCTCCGAAAGAGGATACTACCATACTTCGCAGGTCAACAAAGACGCGTACAGCTCCTGAACTGTATGGCAACCCCGTCATGAACGTCATGGTAGTTGATAATGATGACCCTGCGACGTATGATGAAGCGATGATGGGCTCAGATTCCAACAAATGGCTAGAAGCCATGAAATCCGAAATGAAATCCATGTACGAAAACCATGTATGGACTTTGGTGGACTTACCCTATGACCGTAAGGCCGTTGAGAACAAATGGACTTTTAAGAAGAAAATTGACGCTGATGGTAATGTGACCGTCTATAAGGCTCGACTTGTCGCAAAAGGTTTTCGACAAGTTCTAGGAATTGACTACGAGGAGACGTTCTCTCCTGTAGCGATGCTGAAGTCTGTTAAGATTATTTTAGCAATTGCTGCATTTTTCGATTATGAAATCTGGCAAATGGATGTCAAAACTGCGTTCCTTAATGGTCACATTGAGGAAGAGTTGTACATGGTGGAACCCAAAGGTTTTGTCGATCCTAAGGATGCTGACAAGGTATGCAAACTTCAGCGATCCATTTATGGACTGAATCAAGCATCCCGGAGTTGGAACCTCCGCTTTGATGACGTGATCAAAGGGTTTGGATTTGTCCAAACTTATGGAGAAGCTTGTATCTACAAGAAAGTGAGTGGGAGCTCTGTAGCATTTCTAGTACTATATGTGGATGAAATATTGTTGATTGGGAATGATATAGAATTTTTGAATAGTATAAAAGGTTATTTGAACAATAGTTTTTCAATGAAGGACCTCGGTGAAGCATCGTATATATTAGGCATCCAATTCTATAGAGATAGATCAAGACGCTTAATTGGGCTTTCGCAAAGTACATACCTTGACAAGATTCTGAAGAAGTTCAGAATGGACGAAAGTAAGAAAGGGCTTTTACCTATCTTACAAGGAAAGACATTGAGTCAGACTCAAAGTCCAGCTACATCGGAAGATAGAGAATTGATGAACAAGATCCCATATGCCTCAGCCATAGGCTCTATCATGTAAGCTATGTTATGTACAAGACCAGATGTGGCACATGCTATTTGCTTGACTAGCAGGTACCAATCTGATCCAGGTTTGGAACACTGGATGGCGGTAAAGAATATCCTAAAGTACTTAAGAAGGACTAAGGATATGTTTCTCTTGTAAGGCGGTGAAGAAGAGATCGTCGCAAGATGTTACGTTGATGCTAGCTTCGACACCGATCCGGATGACTCTAAGTCACAATCTGGGTATGTATTTCTTATGAATGGAGGAGCAGTAAGCTGGAGGAGTTCCAAGCAACCCGTGGTGAAGGGATCATCAACAGAAGCGGAATATGTTGCTACCTCGGAGGCAGCGCAGGAAGGAGTTTGGATGAAGGAGTTCATATCCGAACTAGTTGTGGTTCCAAGTGCGTTGGATCCGATAGTTATCTATTGTGACAACAATGGTGCCATAGCCAATGCTAAAGAACCAAGGTCTCACAAGAATTCCAAGCATTGCAAGCGCCGTTTTCACTCCATCCGTGAGCATGTCAAGGATGGTGATATAAAGATTTGCAAAGTACATACGGATCTAAATGTGGCAGACCCTTTGACTAAACAACTCCCAAGGGCAAAACATGATCAACACCGGAACTCCATGGGTGTTAGGGTCATTACAATGTAATACAAATTATTGCCCCTAGTGCAAGTGGGAGACTGAAAGGAATATGCCCGAGAGGCAATAATAAAGTGGTTATTATCTTATTCCATGTTTATGATAAATGTTTATTTCTCATGCTAGAATTGTATTAATCGGAAACTTTAATACATGTGTGACTAGTGAACAAATTAGAGTTCCTAGTAACGCCTCTCGTTTAACTAGCTCGGTGATTAACTGATGATCA
Organism: Poa annua; assembly: GCA_026929855.1. Taxonomy (NCBI): domain Eukaryota; kingdom Viridiplantae; phylum Streptophyta; class Magnoliopsida; order Poales; family Poaceae; genus Poa; species Poa annua. The sequence continues at coordinate 36,054,172 of CM049426.1, forward strand.
AGGTTTCCTGATCATGAACATTGGATGTTATTAATAACGGGATCACGTCATTAGGAGAATGATATGATGAACACACCCAAATTAAGTATAGCAATACGATCAAGTCAGTAAGTTTATATTGTTGTACTGAGCATACAAAGTAACCCTAATCCTTAGACCATGAGATCATGTCAATCACTAACACTGGAAGAATGCTTTGATGACATCAAACGTCACACTGTAACAGGGTGACTATAAAGGTGGCGTTGGGTATTCCGAAAGTATTAGTTGAGGATCATGGATCAAGAAGTGGGATTTGTCCATCTAGATGACATAGAGATATACTCTGGGCCCTCTCGGTGATATCACATCGACACCGCTTGCAAGCACGTGACTAGGTCACAAGGATGTCATATCACAGAACGAATAAAGAGTACTTGTCGGTAACGAGATCGAACAAGGTATAAATGATACCAATGATCGGATCTCGAACAAGTAAAATATCACGAGACAAATCGAATTGGTTATGACGTTTTTGGTTCACACGATCACAAGATTCATCATCGAATATGTAGGAGTCATTACGGATCTCCAGATCTCGCTGTTGACTATTGATCGGAGAGGTGTCTCGATCATGTCTACATTATTCACGAACCGCAGGGTGACACACTTAAAATTTGTCGACGCTTTTGGGTAGACACGGAATTTTGGAGAAAAGTTTGGATAGCACCGAAATTGTTTCGGGTAATATTGAAATAGTTCAAGGAGTTAATTGTCACTGGTTGTTAATATAATTAACAAATGAATCAAGGGGGTAAGTGTTAATGTTTGTTAATAGTATTAACTAATATTAAAAAGAAATAAATTGGTTTATTAAATAAAGAAAACCTCTTGGAATTTTGAGTGGGAATTGATGAGAGAATGAGTGGGTTGAGTGGAGACTCCACTCACATGATGAGGGAAGAGGTGGGGGCACTCCAAATTCGTGGCTCCCTCCCCCTCCTATATAAAGAGGGGTGTAAGCTCCCTCTCCCCACACACTTGTCTCTCTCTCTCCCTCCTCCCGCTGCTCCACCTTTGTCGGGTTATGACTCCCTAGAAGTGGGGGTAGTCACTTCCTGAAGTGTAGTTCGTGAAGGGGATTGAACGTGGAGGTCAAGATCCTCGAGGGACACGGCGATGATGCTCGCCGGAACTGAAGACGAAGCACCCACGACAGAGATATACACCGGCCCGTACCCAGGTTCACAGCCCTCGTGAGGAGGTAGACCGCTACTACTGCTTGTCTGTATTGTATTATGGTGATTACAGTACAACGGAGCTTGCCGGAGGCCCCCTTGAGGCAGTTCTTGCCTGGGGAGGGAAGCGATGATCTTCTCCCTCCTCCAGCCAGAGCCTATCCTACTTGGTGCTGCTAGGGTTTTACAAGCGTAGTTGCAAGCAATTGGCCGACCCCTTCTACAATGGAGGTCTTGGTGCTTTTAAAGGCGCTTCCGGCGCTCTTCTTCTCCTAAGCCTTCAAGGTGGTTCCCACATGGCAGTGGCATGGTGGAGCAGGAGTCCACCGCTGCTCCTTCGTCCATGGACGCGGTCCATCACTGGTAAAGGTGGGCGCGGTGACCGACAGGCGGCCGACCGCGCTGTACTGCCCGCAGGGAGGGCAGTCTCTGTGGTGGAGCCCGCGATGACCTTCTCATTTGGAGGGTTGCGCCGTCCACCTGCTTTATCCCGCTGGCAGTCCTGCTGCAGGCGGCGCAACTTATTTGACTCCTTTATCCCCAAAACGGCAACTGGGATGCTTGCGTCACCACGTGGGCGTGGCAGAGGTCATGTGCGCCTCGCCGTGTTTCCTTGGCCGCGACGTTTCCCCTCAAGCCGGGGGAGGCATGTGGGGGGATTCCCATTGACTTCCCTCCAGGCGCGTTGGCGCCTCGGGAGGGTCTCTTGAAACGAGGACCCGCGCGAGGCCCTCGTTTCCTCTTCAGGCCCTCGAGGGGGATTGCCCCTCGAGGGTCCCGCCAGGCGGTGAGGCCTGGTCCTTAGTCGTTTCGTCTGTCAGCCCGCGCGCGAGGCCTGGGGAGAGTGGGCTCTCCATACCCCAGTCCCCACTGCGCCGACAGTAGCCCCCGGGCCCATGATGGGCATGATTGAGCCCATGGGCTCAGGCGAAGCATCATGGGCCCTTAGTGCCCGGCCGGCCCGAGCCACACGGCACTCAGACAAGTAACGGTCTCGCACGATCCGGGGCGCGAGTCGTGGGGGGTCCCACCACGTCTTGGTAACTGCTCCTTGAGGTGATATAAAGCCCGAGCGTCGCAGCAGGGAGCCGTTACTGTTTCCAATATTTCTCGCCGAAGTTTCCGCCTCCTAGAGCTCTCCGCCTCCGCTCTCTCCTGCGATTCTTCTCCTTCCATCTTCCCCTACGCTCCGAGCCCCCGGCGATAAGTCCCCTCAAGAGCAAGGGCTAGGCCACTGCGGGGTCGTCCTCCCAGGCGGAGGCTCCTGAGGTCGTACAGGGTGCGGCGCTGCTGGGCGTACGCGTTAACGAGAAGGCGCTCGCCAAGGTCCGGTATTTGGTTGCGGACCGGACGAATGAGCACGACGCCACCACCCTGAAGCCTGCATCGCACGGGAAGCGCCCGCGAGGGTAACTCACGATCTTCCAGCACTGCCTTGCCGCCGGACTGGTGCCGCCCTTCTCGCCGTTCCTAGAGGCGGTGCTGGCATTCTATCAGGTGCAGTTGCTGCATATGCATCCCAACTCCGTCCTCATCCTCGCCGTCTTCGCATACCTCTGCAAGGCGTATTTGGGCTTGGAGCCCACGGTGGGATTGTTCCGGTGCTTCTACGCGCTCCGGAGCACGGCGAAGAACGAGCGCTCCGGGTGCGTCTCGTTCCGCATCGTCGATGGCATGGAGAGTGTCTACATCCCCATGTCCTGGAGCGACAGCAAGGCCATCACCTCGGTGACGAAGAAGGTGGACGACTTCCGCCAGAAGTGGTTCTTCGTCGGGGTGGAGCACCCTTGCGCCTTCCTCGAGGTCCCTGACGAGCCACCGCTAAAGAACTCCCATTGGGGCAAGGCGACCTTCGATGGCGCGAGGAACACGAGCTTGATTGGGCGCCTAAGTTTCCTTCGCGAGGAGGGCCTCACGGGGCATATAATCGTGGCGGACTTCGTGACGCGCCGCATCGCACCCCTCCATGCCCATTCGGTACCCATGTGGATGTACTCGGGTCCGAATGACAAGATGCGGCTCCACAAGAAAGAAAATGATTTGGACACCATCGACAATGTCCTGTCCGCGCTTTTCGTCAGCCCTTCTGTGCCTGCTGTGGATTTGCTCCCTGTGTCGCTCCGGCCTCTCCACCAGTACAACTTGATGGAGCGCATGGCCATCTTGGAGGGGATGCCTCCGTTCACGCCGACAAGCCAGGCGGAATTGGAGGTGCCAACGCTTGCCATGCGGGAAGCGGAAGAGGCAGATTCTCCTTCGGCCTCAAGAGCTGACCTAGGTGAGGAGGAGGCCACGGCGGGGGAGGTGTCTTCCTCGAGGGTAGGGACATTCACCGACGAAGTCTGCGACCTCTCGTCAGGAGACGACGATGCCTTCGTGGTGGCTCCCTCGCGCCCCGTGGAGGAGGAGGCTGAAGAAGGGGAGGCCTCCAACGCGGAGGACTCCCCAGGGAGGCGCGGGCCCCGCACCAAGGCTGCCGTGGATCACACGGGGGCGAGGCCATCTGACGTCCCCTCGAAAAGGAAGGCGACGGCGCCCCCAGAGAGGTCTAGCGCCAAGACATTCCCTTCATGGTGCTCGCCAGGCTTGGCGTGGGTCGATGCTGGCGCCCCCCCTTCAGGGTGAGTGCTCACGACACTTGGTCACTTGCTTATAATTTTTCCCTTTACTGAAGATCTTTCCTTGTATTTTTCGTCAGTGATCTAGTGCCTGCGAAGCGCCGTAGGCTTCGTAAGGCAGCTGACGTGAAGAGAGGGGTGGAGGCGGCTGCGCTTCAGGCGGGGGCGGCAGAGCCCCAGGCGGAGGAGGAAGCGCCACGCCCAGAGGCACCTACACCGCCCCCGCCGCCAATGATGGTGGAAACCACGGAGGAGAGGGCTTCCACGCCTCCTCGTGCTCCTACTCCCCCTCGTGCGGTGACGCCGCCGCGTGAGGCAACTCCGCCGCGCGTGTCGGCGCCATCGCGGGCGCCTACTCCGCCGTCTGCGCCCACTGCTCCTGGGCAGCCTGCGGTGGAGACGTGCGAGGCGCCAGCGGGCGGGGGCGCCTCCGCAGGGGGAGATTCTTCCTCGCCTCTTCGCCTAGCTGGAGGCGATGAGCGCCCTGCCGTGGCGGGCCCCGAAGAAGGCGCTGGCGCGGGCACGCGCGGACCCCAGGCTAGCCCCCGAGCTATCCCCAAGGCCGGGTGTTTGGGGCTCGACACCAGCGTCGGGTCCTCTACAGGCCAGAAGGCTGTCCTTCGGGGCTGGGACTAGAGCGCGGGGCGCTGCGAGGTCGCATTCGGCCTCGTGAGGGAGTCCCTGGAGGGCCTGCAGGCGCACCTCGCCCTTGGTGACATCCAGGTTGCCCGACAACATGAGGAGCTGGCGAGGTCGTGGGCATCCTACCACGCGGCGGTCGAGGCGTGTCGACTAGAGTGCTTGGCGCTGCAGGCCGCCCATGAGGAGGTCATCCGCTTCGCCAAGGTGATCCGCGAAGGGGCCATCTGTGACGCCGACGAACTCCTCGCGCCCCTCAAGGCGGAGCGCGACGCCGCGGCAGATCTCCTGCGCGAAGCAACGGCCGAGCGCGAGGCGATGGAGGGCTCGCTGGCGCAGAAGCGCCGCGAGCTGGGTCACCTGGAGGCTCAGCTGCTCGCAGCCCACCAGGCTGCGCAGGCCACCCTGGAGGGGGACCGCAAGAGCCTCTCCGAGCGCGAACAGCGGCTAGCCCTCAAGGAGAAGGAGCTGCAGCAGCGCGACCAGCAGCGCCTTCAGGCGGAGAAGGACCTGGTCGCCCTGCGCGAGGCCCTCGAAGCGCGTGAAGGAGACCTGGCCCAGGCGGTCTCGAAGTACGATGAGAACGTCGCTGCCCAGAAGCTTGCCTACGAGCGTTCCGAGCGGCGCTTCGCCGAGAAGAAGAAAGATGCTGAGGACGCCCTCGTGGAGCGCGAGAAGCAGGAGGACCGCTTCAAGGCCAAGCACGCCGCGGACGCTCGGCGGATCGCTGAGCTCGAGAAGGCCAACACCAAGCTGGAGACCCGGCTGAAGCGCGCCAAGGATGGCCGACGCCGGGCGGAGGAGGCCCGCGACGAGGCAATACACGACCTCAACTCCTTGGCCAAGGACGTGGAGGAGTAGGTGGCTCCAGCGATGGAGCGGGCGGCGGAGGCGTCGGACTCGGCCCAGGTGGCGAGTGCGCTCACGAAGCAGCGTGAGCGTATTTTCGAGGCCTTGGTCGCCCAGGGCAACGAGCTTGCTGTGCAGCTTGGCGCAGACGCGCCACACACTGAGGTCCGAGGCCGTGGAGATGCTGCCATGAACCTGGTCTATTTTGACCAGCTCTTCGCGGCCCTCGAGAGCCCCGTCGCCGAGCTTCGTGAAATGATCGAGGACGAGAGCTGGCAGCTCCTGGGGGTGGTTGTTGATCGCATCTTCACCAACCTCAAGCTCCTCACACCAGGCTTCGACCTCTCACCGTGACGGAGGCCGCCCGAGGCGAGGATGCGCACAGGATCTCCAACTCCCTCCACGAGCAGGTTGATGCCTTCTGCAACCGCTTTAGGCGGGCGGAGGCTGCCGCGGAGGACAGAGAGGAGGAGGCCGCCTCTGCTGAGGCCGAGGAGGGCGTCGAGGAGGACGCAAAAGGCGACGATACCTCCGCCTGAGCTACTCGTTATTGCGCCTGCACGCGCTTGTATCTGAAACAATCTTGTGTTTAGATTCTTAAGACCTTTTGGCCTGTAATATACTCTTAACTGCTGTTTGCTTTTAGCTTGTTTTCCCATCGAGAGGTCTCTTTGGACTCATCTTCATGTCTATTTGTTCTCTGTGTCGGTAGGACCCATCTCTTCGTGCCATGACACCGCCCCTTCGGTATGCAGGAGCAATGACTCCGCAAGGCCGGGGGGAGTTTAGGCCTAGGAGAGGTAAGAGCCCTGACTCGCGATGCTCAAGTGCCCCCCTTAGACGTGCGAGTAGTCCATGAAGCGTAAGGGCAAGCGAAGTCGCTTGAGGGGCAAACGTGTGCTAGAGGGGGAGAGAACGCTCTTAAGGCGTGGGTGCGAGACTTAGCTTCTCGAGGTTTTCACCCCGTAGAGGCTTTTTGCCTGGCGAGATTGTCCTCTTGAGGGATATTTCCCGGATGCCTCCTCAGTCTTGCGGGGGCATTTCTTCCCTGTAGATGTTAGAGGGGCGAACCCAAACGCTGGAACACGGTGCATGGGACTCGTGCGCGCATATAGGTCCCCTCAGGCGTTCCTCACGAGGAGAGTAAGTACCAAGGTCCTCTGTAGAGATGGCGTGTTTGTGGGATCTTGCCCTCCAGCCAGAGCTCGGATCCTTGGGTTTTGCAGTGCTGCTGGTGTGTCATTCGAGGCACTGGCACCGTACTCAGCCCCCGCTCGTGAGGTACGCATGTGGAGAGATATAAGCGCACATTTCAACAAAATAATGCGTAAATAAAACTCACCACCATATATTACAAAGCGGCACCGAGGCGCTAAGTTCACTTGGAACGAAATTGTCTCATTATGCTTGGGGTTGACAAGTTAATGTTTTGACCACCCATTAGTGGCAGAGACTCTCAACGGCCTGAGGTGGCTCGTTACAAGGAGAGCTCGGAGGGTTGACCCTCGAGTGAAGCCTTTGGAGCTTGGAGGTTTAAGCCGTGAGCTTTTAACCTCTAGAGACTAAAAGTGCTTGGAGGTTGAGCCGTAGGCTGCCTCTTCCGCGAGATGTCTTGACGTGACAATAATCACGGGCGTGACAATGATCACGGTTGCGTTTGTTCCTTCTGGATACAAAAAAGATTCTGTGAGGTTTAAGCCGTGAGCTTTTAACCTCTAGAGATAAAAAGGGGCTTGGAGGTTGAGCCGTAAGCTGCCTCTTCCGCTAGATGTCTTGACGTGACAATGATCACGGGCGTGACAATGATCATGGGTAGAACTTGCGTAGGTGCATGATGTTCCATGGATTCTTGACGGGGATGCCGTCTTGAGTCTCGAGGCAGGCCGCGCCAGTCCTGGCGATGTGGGTGACCCTGTAGGGGCCTTCCCACATCGGGGACAGCTTGTGGAGGCCTTCCCTGGAGAGGATCCGCCTGAGTACGAGATCGCCTGCCTCCAGGGTACGCGAGCGCACGTTGCGGCTGTGGTAGCGTTTCAGGTCCTGCTGGTACTTTGCCGCTCGGAGGGCGGCGCGGCGACGTAGTCCTTCAAGAAGCAGCAGGTCGTCGTTGTGGAGGCCCTCTTGCTGTTCCTCGTTAAAGGCAAGGACCCGTGGGGATCCAAGCTTTATCTCTGTGGGGAGGACTGCTTCGGCTCCATAGACGAGGCCGAATGGTGTTTCCCTCGTAGGCTTGGGTGGCGTTGAGCGGATGGACCAGAGCACCGAAGGTAGCTCGCTGATCCAGCCCTTGCCGTGGCCTTTGAGGATGTCGAAGGTCCTGGTCTTGAGGCCTTTTAGAACTTCTGCATTTGCGCGCTCAGCCTGTCCGTTGCTTTGCGGATGAGCGACTAAGGCGAAGCAGAGCTTGATGCCCATTCTTTCGATGTAGGCTCTGAAGATGCCACTGGTGAATTGCGAGCCATCGTCGGTGATGATGCGGTTAGGCACTCCGAAGCGGCATACCAGGCATCTGATGAATTTCACCGCCGCGCCTGCTGTGATTGTGCGCGTCGCCTCCACTTCGGCCCACTTAGTGAACTTGTCGATGGCAACGAAGAGGTACCGATATCCACCCTACACTGTAGGGAAATGTCCCAGGATGTCCAGCCCCCAGAACGCGAACGGCCAGGAGAGCGGAATGGTCTGTAGCCCTAGCGCAGGTTGGTGGATTTGCCTGGCGTGGAATTGACAGGCTTCGCACGCTTGGACGACGTCCACTGCATCCTGAAGCGCTTGAGGCCAGTAGAATCCGCTCCTGAAGACTTTTCATGCAAGGGTGCGGGCGCACAAATGGTGGCCGCATTCCCTGCTGTGGATGTCCTTGATCAACAATTTTCCTTCCTCGGGAGGAACGCATTTGAGCGCGGTGCCGTTTGGGCGCTTGCGGTAGAGATTTCCTTCGAGGATTTGGTAAGATTTTGCTTGACGGGCGACTCACTCCTGTTCAACATCTTCCTCGGGAAGGATCCCTTTGTCGAGGTAGCCTTTGATCTTATCAATCCATTCTGTTTCTTGATGCACCGCTGTGAGCAACAGGCGCTCGCCTGCAGGGGGCCCACAATCTGGACACCCGTTTGCAGGTGGTTGCTGGAGCTCTTCGTCTGTGCTTGCGGGCATTGCCTCCTGAGGCTGTTTTATGGAAGCCTTGACGAGCCTTTCTTCAAAGACGCCTGGCAGCTGAGCCTGCCTCCTTGATGCGCGCTTGGCGATGTCATCAGCCTCTTGGTTCTCCTTTCTTGGGATGTGCATGAGCTCCATTCCCCTGAAGTGCTTCTCAAGCCTACGGACCTCTTCAAGGTATGCAGCCATGTGGTCGTCCTTGGTCTTGTAGCTTTTGTTAGAGAAGTTGACGAGCAGCTGGGAGTCGCCCTTAATGAGTAGATGCTTGATGCCTAGGGCGATTGCGGCGCGTAGGCCAACAAGCAGGCCTTCGGAGTTAGCGATATCGTTGGAGATCTTGTCGATTCCGAAACACAGCTGGACCGCGTAATACAGCTTGTCACCTTTTGGTGAGATCAGAACCACGCCTGCCTCACCGTGGCGATGAGCGAAAGCTCTGTCGAACTTCATGGTCCAGTGGCTTGGCATTTTATCTCCAAGGGGCTCTTGTTGTTCTCCCAAAGGATCTTCAGAGGTTGGGTCAGTCCATTCGGCGATGAAGTCAGCCAGCGCTCTTCCTTTGATTACCCTTGTGGTATCGAAGCGCAAATTGAATGCCTGTAGCTCTACGTTCCATCCTGCGACACGATCTGTGGCGTTTGGGTTGCGCAGGATTTGCTCCAGGGGGAACAAGATGACCACCGTGATGGGGTGCCCCTGGAAGTAGTGCCGCAGCTTTCTTGAGGCGATGAGGAGTGCGAGGAGGAGCTTCTGCTGCATTGTATACCGCTCGCGAGCATCACGCAGTATTGTGCTGACGAAATAAACTGGATGCTCGACGAGGGTGGTTTCTGTAGCCTTGGCGTCTTCTGCCTAAGGGGGCTCAGCTGGGCCCTCAAGGGGAGGTGGCCTCAGGGAGCTTGTCATGGGCCTCGAGGGGGTTGGCCTCAGGGGGCTTATTACTGGCCTCGAGGGGGTAGGCCTCAGGGGGATCGTCAGGCTACCTGGCGGGATCTTCTTGCAACAGTTGACTTGGAGTGGGCCTCTCTTGGGGCTTTGAGCCTGGCGGTGTGTTTGCTAGGGCTGCCCTTTCGTCGAGCTCCTGATCAGGAGGCTTTTTCTTTGGAGTGGTTGCACTCTTCTTGTGCAGTACTGGCTCTTCCCTTTCTACCACAAGGACGACACTGGCTGTCTGTGGAGTAGCTGATAGGTACAGCTTCAGGTGTTCGCCTGATCTTGGGGCGACCATTACTGGTGGGCTGGCCAGGTACTTCTTCAAGTCCTCAAATGTTTTTCATCTTTAGGGGTCCACTTGAAAGTGCCCGTTCTTTTTGTGATCTTGAAGAACGGCAGGGCTCTTTCGCCGAAATTGGAGATGAATCTACCCAAGCTGGCCATGCATCCTGCTAGTTGTTGCATGTCCTTGAGCCTGCGTGGAGGTTACATGTCCTCTATTGCCTTGATTTTGTCAGGGTTTGCCTCTATGCCTCTGTGGGACACGAGGAAACCAAGAAGTTTGCCTGAGGGGACTCCGAAGATGCACTTGACGGGGTTGAGCTTGATGTTGACCTTGCGCAGGTTGGGGAAAGTCTCTTCAAGGTCTCCGAGGAGAGTATTTCCCTCTCGTGATTTTACGACGATGTCATCCACATACGCCTCTGCGTTCCTCCCTATTTGCTCGCCAAGTGCTATCCTCATCAACCTCTGGAAGGTGGCTCCGGCATTTTTAGGCCGAAGGGCATGCAGACATAGCAGTACACACCGCAAGGGGCGAGGAAAGTCGTCTTCTCCTCGTCTTCCTTAGCCATATTTATCTGATGATAACTAGAGAAAGCATCGAGGAAATAGAGGAGATCGCAGCCTGCCGTGGAATCCACGATCTGGTCAATTCTTGGCATGGGGTAAGGGTCCTTGGGGCAGACCTTGTTTACATCAGTGTAGTCGATGCAGAGGCGGCCTCCTCCGGCGGGTTTTGGTACTACCACACCGTTGGAGAGCCAAGTAGGGTGTGCGACTTCACGGACAACCTTTGCTGCTTTGAGCTTTTCAACCTCTTTGACGATGAATGCTTGCTTCTCGACGGCATGTTTTCTTTCTTTTTGCTTGACGGGGCACGCGTTTGGGCACACGGCTAAGTGGTGCTCGATCACCTCCCTCGGTACACCAGACATGTCTGACGGTGTCCATGTGAACCTGTCAGAGTTTGCCTAGAGGAAGGCGACGAGCGCGCTTTCCTATTTGGGAGGCAGCGCGGCGCTTATGGTGACGCTAGCCCCCGAGCTTTCAGCCCCCGAGCTGCTGGAGCTTAGAGAGATTTTCTTCGTAGCAGCTGTCTCCTGGGAGAACAACTGCTTCTTCTTCTTGGGTCTCTCGAGAGGCTCCATGTCCTTGTCTGCGGGGAATGCTATGGCAGCGGCCTTGTAGGCCGTCTCGACAGCGCGTGTAGCATCCAGGACATGTCCACGGATGGTGATCGTGCCAGTGCTGCCGGGGATCTTGACCATGTTGTAGGCATGGTGCGTGACGGCCATGAATTTCGCGAGCGCGGGGTAGCCGAGGATGGCGTTGTACGGCAGGGCGATGTGCGTGACGTCGAAGTTGATGTGCTCGGTATGGTAGTTTTCCTTGCTTCCGAAGGTGACGGCAAGCCTGACCTGTCCTAGAGGCTCGATCGAACCGCTGGTTACCCCCGTCAAGGGGCTCGAGGGCATGAGCCTCTCGTAGGGCACTTGAAGCGCTTCGAACGAATCTGTGGAGATAACGTTCATGCCTGCTCCACCATCGATGAAAGTCTTGGAGACAGCCACGTTGTCGATGGTGGTGCTGCAGACCAGCGGGAGGGTTCCAACAACCTTGGTGGACTTGGGGTGGTCCTGAGCGTCGAAGGCGATGGTATACTGCGACCACTTGAGGGGCCTGGAGGTCTCAGTGCTTGGGAGGGCGGCGTTGAGCTCGCGGGCGAACTGCTTGAACTGATTGTTCGACTTTGGCGCATGTGCCCCCCCAAGGATGCAGGCGATGGCGCCTCTTGGGGCTTGGTAGCCACCATCTTCCTCGTCGGGGAGATTGCCGCTTTTTTCCGCAGCATTGGCCTGATTGCCAGATGGCTTCTGGTAGCCGCTCTTGCGTCCACTTCCGCGGTAGCCACGGCCTCGGCCGCGGCCGCCACTGCCCTCTGCTTGCTCGCGCTCCTTGCTTAACCTTTTGAGGTCGAAGCAAGACTCTGTAAAGTGACCGCGTCTGTTGTGGTAGATGCAGAAAGGGCGGTGGTCATATTTCCTCTCTCCAGGCTCAGGGGAGTTCCTGCGGGTGACCTTCGCGTCAGGCTCTGCCGCGAGAACTGCGGTGGCCTGAGTTTGGGCTCCTTCTTTTTCTTCTGGCTCTTGGACCCCTCGGCGTGGTCGTCCCCTCTCGAGGACATCTTGACGAAGAGGAGTCCCTCTTTAGCCTTGGCGCACTTGTCCGCCAGGTCGAACAGCTTTACCACAGAGGTGAGCTTGTCGTGGATGCCCAGCTTCTTGAGCATCCTGCTGTTTGTGACGCCCTCGCGGAAGGCGGCGATGAGTTGGGTGTCAGGGATGTTCGAAATCTTGTTGCGTACTTTGCTGAAGCGCTGGATGTACTTGCGGAGCGTCTCATCCTTCTTCTGCACCACAACACGCAGGTCGTTGTGGGTGAGGGCGCGCTCGTACCTCCCCTTGAAGTTGGAGACGAACTGCTTGCAGAGCTCCTCCCAAGAGTTCATGGTGTCCTCGGGTAGGTTCAGGAGCCACGTCAGCGCAGAATCGCAAAGCGCGTGGGAGAACCAGTTGGCCATGACCTTGTTGTCTCCACCTGCAGCTTGGATGGAGGTGGTGTAGAGCTACGGGAACTCGATGGGGTTGCTGGAGCCGTCGTAGCCCTTAGGGAGAGCCGGTCTGAACTTCGGGGTTCAGACCACGCGATGCAGGGAGCGGGTGAACACCATGCAGCATGTGGCGTACGTGGCGACCCCGTGCTGTAGCGGGCTGCGGTTCTGCTGGCTCGCCTGGCCGATCTCCTCCACGAGCCTGTTCTGGCGGTTGCACTGGAGCTCCATCCCCACACGAGTGTCGGGCGCGGTGCGCTGCACAATCAAGCAATCGTGCGGCGAGGACGCGTGTGAGGCAGCCCTCTGCATCGCAGCCGGTTCAGGTCCTGGCGGGGACGGAGGCGCGTTCGTTGCGACCGTGCCCGCGAGAGAGGGGTGCATGTTGGACTACGACGGAGCAGGGCGCGTCGTGGCGATGCCGACGAGGTGGTTGAGGCGCTGGAGCCACTGCTCGTGGGCCTCAGCGGTGAGCTGGTAGCGGAGAAGCTCCTGCGCCCTGAGCAGCGTGGTGTGAGGCGCAGGGTCCGTCCTGCCAGGACCTGAGCCGCTCGGGCGCTGCGTCGGGTGCGACGACTGCGCGTCCTCCTGGTGCTCGGAGTTGCGTTCTGGCTCCTCTGCATGAGGGCCTGAGGGGGATCACTCTTCATGGCGGAGTCAGCCCCGTCGCGCGCGAGTTGTCGTGGCGCCTTGCGGGGCGCGCGCTCCTTCAGGTGCGCGTCGGTTGACGCGGGCGGCTCGGGTAGCGCGGGTGTTCGCCATGGCACGGAGTTGGCTCGAAGGTCGTTGACGCGCCTCAATCCCCCTACCTAGCGCGCCAAATGTCGGGTTATGACTCCCTAGAAGTGGGGGTAGTCACTTCTTGAAGTGTAGTTCGTGAAGGGGATTGAACGCGGAGGTCAAGACCCTCGAGGGACAGGGTGACGATGGTCGCCGGACCTGAAGACGAAGCACCCACGACAGAGATAGACACCAGCCCGTACCCAGGTTCACGGCCCTCGTTAGGAGGTAAGACCGCTACTCCTGTTTGTCTGTATTGGATTATGGTGATTACAGTACAGCGGAGCTTGCCGGAGGCCCCCTTAAGGCAGTTCTTGCCTGGGCAGGGAAGCGATGATCTTCTCCCTCCTCCAGCCAGAGGCTATTCTACTTGGTGCTGCTAGGGTTTTACAAGCGTAGTTACAAGCAATTGGCCGACCCCTTCTATAATGGAGGTCTTGGTGCTTTTATAGGCGCTTCCGGCGCTCTTCTTCTCCTAAGCCTTCAAGGTGGTTCCCACATGGCAGTGGCATGGTGGAGCAGGAGTCCACCGCTGCTCCTTCGTCCATGGACGCGGTCCATCACTGGTAAACGTGGCCGTGGTGGACGAGAGGCGGCCGACCGCGCTGTACTGCCCGATGGGAGGGCAGTCTCTGTATTGGAGCCCACGATGACGTTCTCATTTGGAGGGTTGCACCGTCCACCTGCTTTATCACCAGAGTGGAAGGTCCTGGCAGTCCTGCTACAGGTGGCACAACTATATTGACTCCTTTATCCCCAAAACGGCAACGGGGATGCGTGTCTCACCACGTGGGCATGGCAGAGGTCATGTGTGCCTCGCCGTGTTTCCTTGGCCGTGACGTTTCCCCTCAGGCCGGGGGAGGCATGTGGGGGGATTCCCGTTGACTTCCCTCCAGGCGCGTTGGCGCCTCGGGAGGGTCTCTTGAAGCGAGGACCCGCGCGAGGCCCTCGTTTCCTCTTCAGGCCCTCGAGGGGGATTGCCCCTCGAGGGTCCCACCAGGCAGTGAGGCCTGGTCCTTAGTCGTTTCGTCTGTCAGCACGCGCGCGAGGCCTGGGGGGAGTGGGCTCTCCATACCCCAGTCCCCACTGGGCCGACAACCTTCAAACCATCCGCTTGGCGAAGCCATGGCCAATTAGTTTCTCCACCACAACACGTCGTCATGTTGCTGGAGTTTCCGGTGGTTCTACTACTTCCGCTGCCCCGCTGCATCGAGGGAACGGAGGTCGTCATCAAGCCGTACGTGTGACCGAGTACGGAGGCGCTGCCCGTTGCAGCGCACATCTTCACGATCTTGAGATCGGCGAGTGAATGACTACTTCATCCACGAGAATTATTCTCGAAACGCTTACGGTCTTCGAGGGTTAGTTCTCTTGGAATTTGTTCCACTCATTACGAGCATCTTCTAGACTAGATCTTGGCTTGTTGGTTTGTTCACACCGTAGGAAATTTTTTGTTTTCTATGCTACGAACCCAACAGTCTCTGGCTCCTTAAGGACGGCAGCGCGGTTGCCCTCGCCATTGGCTACCACATCCCCACCAGTGGCCTTCAGAGGTTGTTGTTTTGTGGATACGAGGTGTTGATCCTCCTTTTGTAAGGCCGCATCAGTGAGGCGGTCAGCATCCTAACACCCATCTCCATCGGCTACTATCTCCCCATCAGTGGTCTTCACTCTCTGCTGCTCAGTGGTGGCTGGGTTATGCTCCTCCTTCTGTAAGGCCACAACGGTGACGCGGTCAGCATCCTGGTGTACATGTCCGCCCTCAGTCTTCATTGGTGGCTGCTGGACGGTCACGACGTCCTTCTGGCCCGCTTGGAATGTTGGTTCAGTTTCTGGTGCGGATTCATCCAGAGTTACTAGATCATGATTATGATCAACCACAGCTTTCTGAATATTCCATATACCCTCTCGGCTGATGCTGAATTGAACATGAGCTGGACAACATTTACTTGGACCAGATGAGCAAACTATGTATCTACTACGTAAAGTCCCATCACTCTGATGATTTTGTGGATTTTATTTAAACTAAATCCTTTAATTCTAGCATATGAGTTATAAAATATATATGCCTCATCTATAGATTTTAAAGTCATCCATGTTAACGGAACAATCTGCTTAGATGATACATTCTGAACATAAGGCTGCAACAATGAGAATATGTAGGATTCATATGTTAGTGATACACATATATATACTGATATTGCGTAGCAAACACACGGATATGTTTGTAAACAATGAGAATCTGTTTGTAAATTTTACTTTATCAACATGAAGCGACTCCATGTTTGAATCATTTGTGGGATCCATGCACCATACATCCACGGCCTTTCCTCCGCCCGGACTCATCAGTCTGGCAAGATGTCAACTAATCACGAAATATGAAATTTGAATGAAATCAATATAAGAAGATAGAAAGGTGTGTAATGTTGTTAGTTATAGGGAGAGGGGACGATCCATCTGCTTAGAGGGGGCCTTTCACCGCCTTGCAGTCGGCACTGTCTGGGATTCTTGCGGCACCTGCCGACGGCGTCAGTGTTGTGGATTCTTGCTGCAGCTGGTTGACGGCGGTCGGACGGGGCAACACGCATCAGCCGGATTTTCCAAGCCCTAGCCGCACACGCGAAAGAGTCTCGCCGCCCTCGATCTTTTTTTTATAGTTTCGCCGCCCTCGATCTGTGTTGCAGCATTTTAGACGCCACGTTCCAAGGATTCCACTGCCCACATATTAGGCTAGTAGACCAAATGATTTGACCCAGTACCATGTATTCGTACGCCCACACATATTTTATGTTTGGCAATCAACAAGAAATTATAAAGCGAATTTTACCCTTCTTAATTAAGCTGCCAGTTTGTCCGAAGATTTATTAATTAAAAAATATTATACTCCGTATGTTTACATTGTCAAAACTCCAATCTACTTGGCCTGGATGCGTAAGGTGATGGCCTAATTTAATAATTTTCTAATCACATGATTGTTTCAACATTCATGATATAATGTCTATTCAATAGAGTATAACGTATATAACGTACCTGCACTTTAAATAAGGCAGATACCTGTGTATAGTGCAAATCCCTGGATCGAGTCATTTGCACACACAGTTACGATGAAATATCACAACAAAGCGTCAACTTTATTACATCGATGATCCAGAATTACAAATTATTCTTTACACATTGCATAGCATAAAGCTAGCTTTGAAAAGTACACAGCGGAAATACAATAGCAGTGAGCCTCTATAACTTTCATGCTGCCACAGGCGAAAACATGTTGGTTGTAGACTCGAAACCTTCACGAAACCTCACTCGTCATCTGATCAAATCTGCAATAAAAAAAATATTGCAACAACGTGGGTCAGATTCCATTAAAAATGGAGTCTGGCAAGTGACACTATGGTGGACACTTATGGAATAACTCTAAAGCCTATATGAATATTTGGCTGGTGGAGTTCAAGGCTAATTTGCATAAAGCCAATTTTTCCTACTCTTTTGAAAACACTTTTCTTGAAATCGACGAGTATGGCATGAAAACCATAAATCTCATCTTCCCTTGTTCACCCATCAAGTTTTATTTTGAAGTTGGAATGATGGAATCCTCCGTTGACGTCCTTGATCAGCTGCTCAAAATTGTCCGTAACCGGGGACACGGCTAAGTACTTAGTTTTACACTCTGCAGAGGTTGTGCACGTTCACCATTGTACCCATTCAACCCAAGGTATCCTTTACACTCCATTTGTGATAAGGAAAGGAGAGAATGAGACGAGATCTTTCAGAAGCATTTTCCCTCCCACCTGGCTTGACCCGTTCCACCTAACATCCGCCTACATCTGCTTGTCAAGCCGGAGAGAGTCCACGCAACATAATTGATCAAGCCAGAGCCCATATGGCAATGGCTGCACTGGAAGCAATCGTCACTCGGAGTTCTTCAGATTCCTCTGTTCCTGGGTGGCCATTCTCAAGTGTACATACTCTAGGAACCATAGAAATGGACCTGAGTAGCCACTCAACATAAACCATCCGACCAATTACCACCCAGGTGTTTCATTCTTAACTTAGTAGAATTTAGATTTTCACCAAAAACAACATTTGCATGGCAACAATAATTCTACTAAGTATTGCATAGGAACCTAGACACAGGTATAAGGGATTCTACACAGGTTTAGCATAGCAACACATGCATATAAAAATACACTAAGTAATGCATATAAAAATAGGAAGTTTATGAGGTGTGCCACTTGCCTTTGAATGTTGTCGTTGTTCACAAACTCTTTTCAACGATACTCGGAACTCTCCGTTCAGTCTAAACAATACAAACAAACAATAATACAACAATCATAAAACAACACAACACCTTCAAACAAGTTTCTTAAACTTATAAGGAAAACATGACATGCATGATATGCAAGTTATTTCTAAGGACTAGAGATACATGTTATGCTATGAAAATCTCTTAAGTTATTGCAAGGAAAATTGGTGGGTCAAAATGACTAAGGACTAAGGTCTTAGTTGGATAAACATACTTTATTTTATGTCTTCTTGAAATAGCACTCTAATGGCTTAGCCATGTTGTGCCAAATACTTAGAGAAAAATACTAAGTCATTTGTTCAAAATGATCAACAATTATTATCAACTCTTTGTAAATTGGACATTCACTATAGTGAGAGAGACAGACACCCGGCCAGCCACTTAAATTGTGGAACAGGTCTCATGTACGTGGACATGTAAGGTTTGTTTCCAGGCCGCTTCATCCCACTATGCTGCTAGGATCCAACAACTTCAAGATGATAACATCATGATCAAAATTTGTTTAAGTCTAAAAGACAAGATTAGAAAAGAGGGAAGAGATAGAAAGAAAGATGTAGTTGTCCTTCAAGCTTCATCTCCAGACTTGAACTTTCTTCTGGATGATGTCTTGATTGAAGTTTTGATCTCCAGACTTGGTGGTTCTTGTATCTTCGAGGCTGGTCTTGGATTTCCTTAGTCTTCATGAAGTCTCAGAAGAGAAGAAAAGACAGAGAGAGAGACTTAGAGAATAAAAGGGGTTGGCCTTCTTGAACTTATTCTCACTTTTCTTCTAAGTGCTTGACATTTTGTGGATGCTTCCAGAGTCTGTTTTCTTCTAAGTCCTTCATGAAGTTTGAGAGACAAGGAAGAGAGAGAGAGAGAAGACTTGGAAAATATTTCTAGTTGGTCTTCATGAACTTCTTCTTGATTTTCTTATAAGTGTTTCTTCTCCTTGAAGATACTTCTGAAGTCTTGTTTGGCTAAGTCCTTCCTTGGTCTTCCAGCTCCATGTTGAAATTCCTAAGTGTCTAAGTGTATAGCACTTTTTCCAAAATACAAGTTTGAGAATAGTCCTAACTTTAGAGAAATTGGGGAGGAGTTTTCCTTATGGAAAATTTAACTATAAAATATGCTATGCATGAAATGCAATTTTAAATCACAAGCAACATAATACAAATTTTTGTGAAGTTTATAAAATATGCATAAAGTTATAATTACCATTTTAATTAGTTTCTAATTTGCAAAACATAATACAAGGAAACATATAGATTAAAATTTTATGTGATTTATATTTTATAACACAATTTTCTTTATAGATGGTGTTAATAGCCAGAGGTGGTTTAATTATATTTAATGCAATTTGATTTAATCAAAAATAATAATTCTATTAAAAGTTATTTCAAAATTAGTCAAACTATTCAAATTAAGCTCACATCTATGAAATCATTCAAAAATTACTCCAAAATATTTTATAGCAGTGGCATTAATTTACACATATTCTAAAGTTTCTAAAACATATTTATTTGCAATTTTTGGATTTATAGATTTAAAGTTATTGCAAATATACTCAAATTCACCATTTGAAATTTGAATATTTTATACTAAGTCAAATTTGAATTTTGTCAGATCCAAAATGTTCTACATGTCAAGAGCTTTCCAAATATATAAAAAATATTAAATTTGGAGTTGTGGTTAAAAAGTTATAGATGTTTTAATTACAGGGACTAATCTGCAAAACTTCCAATTAAAATTAAAATAGAAATTGATTTACACGCTGGCGCTGACTGTGCTGTCTACGTGGCGCTGACTGTGCTGTCTACGTGGCGCTGACGTGGATAAGTCACAGATCTGGGTCGTCAGATCTGGATCTGACGTTCCAGATCAGATCGTACCGTTTCATCTCAGGTTCTAATCTTGACCGCTAAAAGCAGATCCAACGGCTCACCGTGGGTGTCCACGAGGTGGCGGCGCAATCTCGCCGGAGTTGGAGGAGGTGGCGGCGGCGCTCTCGGGAGAGGACGGCGCCGGGGTTGTAGCTTCTCCCCGGATGAACGGAGGGCAGCCCCGGGCGCGGCGCGTCGCGAGGAGGGCGATGGAGGCGGCGGCGTCTTCCCGTTCTTCCTGGAGCAGCGAGGACACGCAGGCGGAGCCGCGGGCGCTCCGGCGACCTCGGGTGAGGACGGTCTCGTCGTTCCGGCGCCTAACAATTCACGGGAAAAATTCAGTGGGTTGCGCACGGACGAAACAAAGGAGATGGGACAGAGGAGAGAGCAAGAGGTGGTCTTCATTCACTGGAACTCGAGGAACACACCGGCGGCGATGGCGATCTCCGGCGAGCTCTGGGGACGGCCTGGCGGCGCGATTAGGTCTGGAGCGAGAGGGGAAATGCGGAGGAGGGGGAGGGGATTAAATAGGGCAGAGGGGAGAGCAATTCCCGCAACCAACTCGCCGGATTTTGGAGGAAATTGTTGGAGGATTCGGGGGCGATTTTTCCGGCTGGAGGTTGACGATGATGACGTCAGCGATGACGTCATCCAATAATTCTTTTTCTGTTTTTATTTGTTTAATTCATATCTTTTGATTTAAATATCCAAATGATGTCAAATTAATTTCTAAAAATTTGTAAGAATAATATCTAGCTGTTAAACCAGTTGTGGGTATGTTTTGAACACTTTTCAAAAATAATAATTTAGAAATATTGATTAAATGTGAAATTGACACTTTATGTTTAATTTAAAACTAGGGTTTTATTAATTTTAATTTTTGGCTAAATAAATTATATGAAATACCCATATTCAAATATGTTTGAATTTAAGTTATTTAAACTCATTTTCAATTTCTAAATTCATTTTTGGCTTAGGTATAATTATTAATGATATAACACAACTATATGAAAATGGAAAAGGGAAGATATAATGTATTCATTTTTAATTCAAAATAAATGTTGCACCAATATATTTTATATTAATATAATTCATTTGAACTTCATAACAACTTTGGACAAGACCTTTGTTTTAATTTTATTCTTATTTAGAATATATTAATCATTTCATGCTTTGTAAATAGGTGAAACTCATTTAAGCAAATGAAATGTTTTTTTGGCTAATTCATTGATTTAAAATCTATGAAGTTCTAAAGTTATACACTATAGGCTTATAATTTCCAAACTATATTTTGAACTTAGTTAAAGGAATGAAAACCATTTAGCAATTATATACCATTTTGAATAATCTTATATTTATGAATAGATATGGCTAAGTGGTTTAATTTAAATACTGATAAAGAACTAATTTATTTAAAATAAAATGGATTATAGTTTGTCAAATATTTGTCAAATTATATTTTAAAGTTTTTGAAACACATTGGATAATAAAATGTTTAAACTGTGACATTGAAAATATTAACTCAAGTTTGAAGTCTTTCTTAGTTGGTTTCCTTATGCATTTAATATTTTATTTTAATAAAAAGAAAAGTTTTAAATTTTAGTGATTTTTGAATATTATAAAATGTTGGGATGTTACAGACTACCACCCTTAAAAGGAATCTCGTCCCCGAGATTCGGAGAAGCTAGAAAGACAAAGCAATTGTTTGATTGATTCTGATTACTCGGGATGTTTTGGAAAATGAAATTTCTGACATGGAAACTTGAAAACTTGACAGTGAATGGTTTTTCTGATTAGAAGGATGAAAAGAAAGATAGTTTGAGATCTCTGTGTTTAAGCGACTGGGTTTGAATTCTCTAGGTGGCTACCACCCTTAAAAGAAATTTTTGTGGTCAGTCTAGAAACTTTGTGTAATCTTGTTTATTCCTCTGATGTATAGCGTACAAGTGTTCAAAATACAATGGCATGGTGTGGATACAGAAAGTTTTTAGCACTCACGCTTTCCACTCGGTCCTTGGAGAGATTTATTCTTCTTCCACTCGGGGCAGCCACTGACATAGTGTCCTGTTGCTCCGCATCTGCGACATGTCACGGGACTGTTGATTTTCTTGTGCGAGCGGGTAAGACATTTCTCCTTCATCTTTGTTGGGCACTTGTCAGCATAATGTCCTTTGCCTTTACATTTGTAGCAAATTACGTCACTTAAGTTCCTCTTCTTCTTCTTAGATGTTTCCAGGGCTAAAAATTCTTCCAAATCTTGTTTGCCATATTCTATCTCAATTAAAGAAGTCCTGTCTCGTTTGATGGGACAATTTCGAGCTAGGTGATCTCCTTCACAATTATAGCAACACTTGGAGGTACTTTTGGATTTCTTCGGAAGTGACCTTACTCTTATTTCATTCTTCACCTTAGTATGACCCACAGTCTCATTTTGATGAAGATTTGGTTCAGTATCCTGACCAGTCCTTTTCTCTTTGCAGCCCCATGAATAATGTCCTAGTTCTCCACAGGTAAAACATGTTATATGGCTAGTATCTCTTTTGTGTTCCTCCTTGTTTTCTTGTACTTCCACATACTTCATGAGATTTTGTTGCATCCCCTTTTTGGCTTGCTGACTGACTTCTTGCACCACGGGGTAGAGTTGATATGGCGTTGGAACGTGATTTGTTGCTTCACACAAACAGCAAGAAATCTGACTTGTGGGGCATTCCCTAACTGGATGTCCGGTATGACCATGGGGCCACTCATCAGTGCATTCTTGGGACGTATGTCCTATCTCTCCACAGGTTTTGCATGCCTTTAGTTTGGTCATAAGATCCTCTTCAAATTCACTATGGTTTTGATCAATCTTAGGCAGTTGCTCATTGATCATCTTCAACAGCTGACTCTGGTTCTCTAATAGTAGTCGCATAGTTGTATGCAAATCGTTGGTGTTGGTGTTGGGGTGAGACATCTGTTTGGTTTAAAAAGCAATGAGTTGAATTATTTGTAATTATGGAGGAATCCTAGTTCAATTAAAACAAAACAAGGCAACCAATCTATAACATAATCAATCAACATCTAACAAACATCAAGCAACGAGGTGCTAACACACAACAAACAATCTAGTATTGTCATATAGCTAAGTTGGTATGATCAATACACTAACACGATATCGTCGTTCTATTTAAGTGGTGGTCAAATCTACCTTCTTCATGACTGCTTCACGTTCTTGTTCAACTTTCTTGGATATCTTAGAAGTGTTGGTCGAAACCTGGTTCTTCAGTGGTCTTCCATGCATGCAGAACTTCATGATTAATCGTAGCTTTTCCATATGAGCCAGCAAAATCAGACTTAGACTATAAGAACATGGTCATCTAGAAAAAGATAAGAGGTTTTTAGAAGGTTGATAGTAGATGAGAATACGAGAAAGACATAGTGAAAAGATTTGTTTTTAGGAAAGTGAAGAAAAATAGATTTTCAATCCTATGGTCAAACCTATTTCTATCCAAACTTAGGGTTTCGAACCTACAGGCAACACAGTGCTCTGATACCATCTATAACGTACCTGCACTTTAAATAAGGCAGATACCTGTGTATAGTGCAAATCCCTGGATCGATTCATTTGCACACACAGTTACGATGAAATATCACAACAAAGCGTCAACTTTATTACATCGATGATCCAGAATTACAAATTATTCTTTACACATTGCATAGCATAAAGCTAGCTTTGAAAATTACACAGCGGAAATACAATAGCAGTGAGCCTCTATAACTTTCATGCTGCCACAGGCGAAAACATGTTGGTTGTAGACTCGAAACCTTCACGAAACCTCACTCGTCATCTGATCAAATCTGCAATAAAAAAAAATATTGCAACAACGTGGGTCAGATTCCATTAAAAATGGAGTCTGGCAAGTGACACTATGGTGGACACTTATGGAATAACTCTAAAGCCTATATGAATATTTGGCTGGTGGAGTTCAAGGCTAATTTGCATAAAGCCAATTTTTCCTACTCTTTTGAAAACACTTTTCTTGAAATCGACGAGTATGGCATGAAAACCATAAATCTCATCTTCCCTTGTTCACCCATCAAGTTTTATTTTGAAGTTGGAATGATGGAATCCTCCGTTGACGTCCTTGATCAGCTGCTCAAAATTGTCCGTAACCGGGGACACGGCTAAGTACTTAGTTTTACACTCTGCAGAGGTTGTGCACGTTCACCATTGTACCCATTCAACCCAAGGTATCCTTTACACTCCATTTGTGATAAGGAAAGGAGAGAATGAGACGAGATCTTTCAGAAGCATTTTCCCTCCCACCTGGCTTGACCCGTTCCACCTAACATCCGCCTACATCTGCTTGTCAAGCCGGAGAGAGTCCACGCAACATAATTGATCAAGCCAGAGCCCATATGGCAATGGCTGCACTGGAAGCAATCGTCACTCGGAGTTCTTCAGATTCCTCTGTTCCTGGGTGGCCATTCTCAAGTGTACATACTCTAGGAACCATAGAAATGGACCTGAGTAGCCACTCAACATAAACCATCCGACCAATTACCACCCAGGTGTTTCATTCTTAACTTAGTAGAATTTAGATTTTCACCAAAAACAACATTTGCATGGCAACAATAATTCTACTAAGTATTGCATAGGAACCTAGACACAGGTATAAGGGATTCTACACAGGTTTAGCATAGCAACACATGCATATAAAAATACACTAAGTAATGCATATAAAAATAGGAAGTTTATGAGGTGTGCCACTTGCCTTTGAATGTTGTCGTTGTTCACAAACTCTTTTCAACGATACTCGGAACTCTCCGTTCAGTCTAAACAATACAAACAAACAATAATACAACAATCATAAAACAACACAACACCTTCAAACAAGTTTCTTAAACTTATAAGGAAAACATGACATGCATGATATGCAAGTTATTTCTAAGGACTAGAGATACATGTTATGCTATGAAAATCTCTTAAGTTATTGCAAGGAAAATTGGTGGGTCAAAATGACTAAGGACTAAGGTCTTAGTTGGATAAACATACTTTATTTTATGTCTTCTTGAAATAGCACTCTAATGGCTTAGCCATGTTGTGCCAAATACTTAGAGAAAAATACTAAGTCATTTGTTCAAAATGATCAACAATTATTATCAACTCTTTGTAAATTGGACATTCACTATAGTGAGAGAGACAGACACCCGGCCAGCCACTTAAATTGTGGAACAGGTCTCATGTACGTGGACATGTAAGGTTTGTTTCCAGGCCGCTTCATCCCACTATGCTGCTAGGATCCAACAACTTCAAGATGATAACATCATGATCAAAATTTGTTTAAGTCTAAAAGACAAGATTAGAAAAGAGGGAAAAGATAGAAAGAAAGATGTAGTTGTCCTTCAAGCTTCATCTCCAGACTTGAACTTTCTTCTGGATGATGTCTTGATTGAAGTTTTGATCTCCAGACTTGGTGGTTCTTGTATCTTCGAGGCTGGTCTTGGATTTCCTTAGTCTTCATGAAGTCTCAGAAGAGAAGAAAAGACAGAGAGAGAGACTTAGAGAATAAAAGGGGTTGGCCTTCTTGAACTTATTCTCACTTTTCTTCTAAGTGCTTGACATTTTGTGGATGCTTCCAGAGTCTGTTTTCTTCTAAGTCCTTCATGAAGTTTCAGAGACAAGGAAGAGAGAGAGAGAGAAGACTTGGAAAATATTTCTAGTTGGTCTTCATGAACTTCTTCTTGATTTTCTTATAAGTGTTTCTTCTCCTTGAAGATACTTCTGAAGTCTTGTTTGGCTAAGTCCTTCCTTGGTCTTCCAGCTCCATGTTGAAATTCCTAAGTGTCTAAGTGTATAGCACTTTTTCCAAAATACAAGTTTGAGAATAGTCCTAACTTTAGAGAAATTGGGGAGGAGTTTTCCTTATGGAAAATTTAACTATAAAATATGCTATGCATGAAATGCAATTTTAAATCACAAGCAACATAATACAAATTTTTGTGAAGTTTATAAAATATGCATAAAGTTATAATTACCATTTTAATTAGTTTCTAATTTGCAAAACATAATACAAGGAAACATATAGATTAAAATTTTATGTGATTTATATTTTATAACACAATTTTCTTTATAGATGGTGTTAATAGCCAGAGGTGGTTTAATTATATTTAATGCAATTTGATTTAATCAAAAATAATAATTCTATTAAAAGTTATTTCAAAATTAGTCAAACTATTCAAATTAAGCTCACATCTATGAAATCATTCAAAAATTACTCCAAAATATTTTATAGCAGTGGCATTAATTTACACATATTCTAAAGTTTCTAAAACATATTTATTTACAATTTTTGGATTTATAGATTTAAAGTTATTGCAAATATACTCAAATTCACCATTTGAAATTTGAATATTTTATACTAAGTCAAATTTGAATTTTGTCAGTTCCAAAATGTTCTACATGTCAAGAGCTTTCCAAATATATAAAAATTATTAAATTTGGAGTTGTGGTTAAAAAGTTATAGATGTTTTAATTACAGGGACTAATCTGCAAAACTTCCAATTAAAATTAAAATAGAAATTGATTTACACGCTGGCGCTGACTGTGCTGTCTACGTGGCGCTGACGTGGATAAGTCACAGATCTGGGCCGTCAGATCTGGATCTGACGGTCCAGATCAGATCGTACCGTTTCATCTCAGGTTCTAATCTTGACCGCTAAAAGCAGATCCAACGGCTCACCGTGGGTGTCCACGAGGTGGCGGCGCAATCTCGCCGGAGTTGGAGGAGGTGGCGGCGGCGCTCTCGGGAGAGGACGGCGCCGGGGTTGTAGCTTCTCCCCGGATGAACGGAGGGCAGCCCCGGGCGCGGCGCATCGCGGGGAGGGCGATGGAGGCGGCGGCGTCTTTCCGTTCTTCCTGGAGCAGCGAGGACACGCAGGCGGAGCCGCGGGCGCTCCGGCGACCTCGGGTGAGGACGGTCTCGTCGTTCCGGCGCCTAACAATTCACGGGAAAAATTCAGTGGGTTGCGCACGGACGAAACAAAGGAGATGGGACAGAGGAGAGAGCAAGAGGTGGTCTTCATTCACTGGAACTCGAGGAACACACCGGCGGCGATGGCGATCTCCGGTGAGCTCTGGGGACGGCCAGGCGGCGCGATTAGGTCTGGAGCGAGAGGGGAAATGCGGAGGAGGGGGAGGGGATTAAATAGGGCAGAGGGGAGAGCAATTCCCGCAACCAACTCGCCGGATTTTGGAGGAAATTGTTGGAGGATTCGGGGGCGATTTTTCCGGCTGGAGGTTGACGATGATGACGTCAGCGATGACGTCATCCAATAATTCTTTTTCTGTTTTTATTTGTTTAATTCATATCTTTTGATTTAAATATCCAAATGATGTCAAATTAATTTCTAAAAAATTTTAAAAATAATATCTAGCTGTTAAACCAGTTGTGGGTATGTTTTGAACACTTTTCAAAAATAATAATTTAGAAATATTGATTAAATGTGAAATTGACACTTTATGTTTAATTTAAAACTAGGGTTTTATTAATTTTAATTTTTGGCTAAATAAATTATATGAAATACCCATATTCAAATATGTTTGAATTTAAGTTATTTAAACTCATTTTAAATTTCTAAATTCATTTTTGGCTTAGGTATAATTATTAATGATATAACACAACTATATGAAAATGGAAAAGGGAAGATATAATGTATTCATTTTTAATTCAAAATAAATGTTGCACCAATATATTTTATATTAATATAATTCATTTGAACTTCATAACAACTTTGGACAAGACCTTTGTTTTAATTTTATTCTTATTTAGAATATATTAATCATTTCATGCTTTGTAAATAGGTGAAACTCATTTAAGCAAATGAAATGTTTATTTGGCTAATTCATTGATTTAAAATCTATGAAGTTCTAAAGTTATACACTATAGGCTTATAATTTCCAAACTATATTTTGAACTTAGTTAAAGGAATGAAAACCATTTAGCAATTATATACCATTTTGAATAATCTTATATTTATGAATAGATATGGCTAAGTGGTTTAATTTAAATACTGATAAAGAACTAATTTATTTAAAATAAAATGGATTATAGTTTGTCAAATATTTGTCAAATTATATTTTAAAGTTTTTGAAACACATTGGATAATAAAATGTTTAAACTGTGACATTGAAAATATTAACTCAAGTTTGAAGTCTTTCTTAGTTGGTTTCCTTATGCATTTAATATTTTATTTTAATAAAAAGAAAAGTTTTAAATTTTAGTGATTTTTGAATATTATAAAATGTTGGGATGTTACAGACTACCACCCTTAAAAGGAATCTCGTCCCCGAGATTCGGAGAAGCTAGAAAGACAAAGCAATTGTTTGATTGATTCTGATTACTCGGGATGTTTTGGAAAATGAAATTTCTGACATGGAAACTTGAAAACTTGACAGTGAATGGTTTTTCTGATTAGAAGGATGAAAAGAAAGATAGTTTGAGATCTCTGTGTTTAAGCGACTGGGTTTGAATTCTCTAGGTGGCTACCACCCTTAAAAGAAATTTTTGTGGTCAGTCTAGAAACTTTGTGTAATCTTGTTTATTCCTCTGATGTATAGCGTACAAGTGTTCAAAATACAATGGCATGGTGTGGATACAGAAAGTTTTTAGCACTCACGCTTTCCACTCGGTCCTTGGAGAGATTTATTCTTCTTCCACTCGGGGCAGCCACTGACATAGTGTCCTGTTGCTCCGCATCTGCGACATGTCACGGGACTGTTGATTTTCTTGTGCGAGCGGGTAAGACATTTCTCCTTCATCTTTGTTGGGCACTTGTCAGCATAATGTCCTTTGCCTTTACATTTGTAGCAAATTACGTCACTTAAGTTCCTCTTCTTCTTCTTAGATGTTTCCAGGGCTAAAAATTCTTCCAAATCTTGTTTGCCATATTCTATCTCAATTAAAGAAGTCCTGTCTCGTTTGATGGGACAATTTCGAGCTAGGTGATCTCCTTCACAATTATAGCAACACTTGGAGGTACTTTTGGATTTCTTCGGAAGTGACCTTACTCTTATTTCATTCTTCACCTTAGTATGACCCACAGTCTCATTTTGATGAAGATTTGGTTCAGTATCCTGACCAGTCCTTTTTCTCTTTGCAGCCCCATGAATAATGTCCTAGTTCTCCACAGGTAAAACATGTTATATGGCTAGTATCTCTTTTGTGTTCCTCCTTGTTTTCTTGTACTTCCACATACTTCATGAGATTTTGTTGCATCCCCTTTTTGTCTTGCTGACTGACTTCTTGCACCACGGGGTAGAGTTGATATGGCGTTGGAACGTGATTTGTTGCTTCACACAAACAGCAAGAAATCTGACTTGTGGGGCATTCCCTAACTGGATGTCCGGTATGACCATGGGGCCACTCATCATTGCATTCTTGGGACGTATGTCCTATCTCTCCACAGGTTTTGCATGCCTTTAGTTTGGTCATAAGATCCTCTTCAAATTCACTATGGTTTTGATCAATCTTAGGCAGTTGCTCATTGATCATCTTCAACAGCTGACTCTGGTTCTCTAATAGTAGTCGCATAGTTGTATGCAAATCATTGGTGTTGGTGTTGGGGTGAGACATCTGTTTGGTTTAAAAAGCAATGAGTTGAATTATTTGTACTTATGGAGGAATCCTAGTTCAATTAAAAAAAAACAACGCAACCAATCTATAACATAATCAATCAACATCTAACAAACATCAAGCAACGAGGTGCTAACACACAGCAAACAATCTAGTATTGTCATATAGCTAAGTTGGTATGATCAATACACTAACACGATATCGTCGTTCTATTTAAGTGGTGGTCAAATCTACCTTCTTCATGACTGCTTCACGTTCTTGTTCAACTTTCTTGGATATCTTAGAAGTGTTGGTCGAAACCTGGTTCTTCAGTGGTCTTCCATGCATGCAGAACTTCATGATTAATCGTAGCTTTTCCATATGAGCCAGCAGAATCAGACTTAGACTATAAGAACATGGTCATCTAGAAAAAGATAAGAGGTTTTTAGAAGGTTGATAGTAGATGAGAATACGAGAAAGACATAGTGAAAAGATTTGTTTTTAGGAAAGTGAAGAAAAATAGATTTTCAATCCTATGGTCAAACCTATTTCTATCCAAACTTAGGGTTTCGAACCTACAGGCAACACAGTGCTCTGATACCATCTATAACGTACCTGCACTTTAAATAAGGCAGATACCTGTGTATAGTGCAAATCCCTGGATCGATTCATTTGCACACACAGTTACGATGAAATATCACAACAAAGCGTCAACTTTATTACATCGATGATCCAGAATTACAAATTATTCTTTACACATTGCATAGCATAAAGCTAGCTTTGAAAAGTACACATCGGAAATACAATAGCAGTGAGCCTCTATAACTTTCATGCTGCCACAGGCGAAAACATGTTGGTTGTAGACTCGAAACCTTCATGAAACCTCACTCGTCATCTGATCAAATCTGCAATAAATAAAAATATTGCAACAACGTGGGTCAGATTCCATTAAAAATGGAGTCTGGCAAGTGACACTATGGTGGACACTTATGGAATAACTCTAAAGCCTATATGAATATTTGGCTGGTGGAGTTCAAGGCTAATTTGCATAAAGCCAATTTTTCCTACTCTTTTGAAAACACTTTTCTTGAAATCGACGAGTATGGCATGAAAACCATAAATCTCATCTTCCCTTGTTCACCCATCAAGTTTTATTTTGAAGTTGGAATGATGGAATCCTCCGTTAACGTCCTTGATCAGCTGCTCAAAATTGTCCGTAACCGGGGACACGGCTAAGTACTTAGTTTTACACTCTGCAGAGGTTGTGCACGTTCACCATTGTACCCATTCAACCCAAGGTATCCTTTACACTCCATTTGTGATAAGGAAAGGAGAGAATGAGACGAGATCTTTCAGAAGCATTTTCCCTCCCACCTGGCTTGACCCGTTCCACCTAACATCCCCCTACATCTGCTTGTCAAGCCGGAGAGAGTCCACGCAACATAATTGATCAAGCCAGAGCCCATATGGCAATGGCTGCACTGGAAGCAATCGTCACTCGGAGTTCTTCAGATTCCTCTGTTCCTGGGTGGCCATTCTCAAGTGTACATACTCTAGGAACCATAGAAATGGACCTGAGTAGCCACTCAACATAAACCATCCGACCAATTACCACCCAGGTGTTTCATTCTTAACTTAGTAGAATTTAGATTTTCACCAAAAACAACATTTGCATGGCAACAATAATTCTACTAAGTATTGCATAGGAACCTAGACACAGGTATAAGGGATTCTACACAGGTTTAGCATAGCAACACATGCATATAAAAATACACTAAGTAATGCATATAAAAATAGGAAGTTTATGAGGTGTGCCACTTGCCTTTGAATGTTGTCGTTGTTCACAAACTCTTTTCAACGATACTCGGAACTCTCCGTTCAGTCTAAACAATACAAACAAACAATAATACAACAATCATAAAACAACACAACACCTTCAAACAAGTTTCTTAAACTTATAAGGAAAACATGACATGCATGATATGCAAGTTATTTCTAAGGACTAGAGATACATGTTATGCTATGAAAATCTCTTAAGTTATTGCAAGGAAAATTGGTGGGTCAAAATGACTAAGGACTAAGGTCTTAGTTGGATAAACATACTTTATTTTATGTCTTCTTGAAATAGCACTCTAATGGCTTAGCCATGTTGTGCCAAATACTTAGAGAAAAGTACTAAGTCATTTGTTCAAAATGATCAACAATTATTATCAACTCTTTGTAAATTGGACATTCACTATAGTGAGAGAGACAGACACCCGGCCAGCCACTTAAATTGTGGAACAGGTCTCATGTACGTGGACATGTAAGGTTTGTTTCCAGGCCGCTTCATCCCACTATGCTGCTAGGATCCAACAACTTCAAGATGATAACATCATGATCAAAATTTGTTTAAGTCTAAAAGACAAGATTAGAAAAGAGGGAAAAGATAGAAAGAAAGATGTAGTTGTCCTTCAGGCTTCATCTCCAGACTTGTAACTTTCTTCTGGATGATGTCTTGATTGAAGTTTTGATCTTCAGACTTGGTGGTTCTTGTATCTTCGAGGCTGGTCTTGGATTTCCTTAGTCTTCATGAAGTCTCAGAAGAGAAGAAAAGACAGAGATAGAGACTTAGAGAATAAAAGGGGTTGGCCTTCTTGAACTTCTTCTCACTTTTCTTCTAAGTGCTTGACATTTTGTGGATGCTTCCAGAGTCTGTTTTCTTCTAAGTCCTTCATGAAGTTTCAGAGACAAGGAAGAGAGAGAGAGAGAGAAGACTTGGAAAATATTTCTAGTTGGTCTTCATGAACTTCTTCTTGATTTTCTTCTAAGTGTTTCTTATCCTTGAAGATACTTCTGAAGTCTTGTTTGGCTAAGTCCTTCCTTGGTCTTCCAGCTCCATGTTGAAATTCCTAAGTGTCTAAGTGTATAGCACTTTTTCCAAAATACAAGTTTGAGAATAATCCTAACTTTAGAGAAATTGGGGAGGAGTTTTCCTTATGGAAAATTTAACTATAAAATATGCTATGCATGAAATGCTATTTTAAATCACAAGCAACATAATACAAATTTTTGTGAAGTTTATAAAATATGCATAAAGTTATAATTACCATTTTAATTAGTTTCTAATTTGCAAAACATAATACAAGGAAACATATAGATTAAAATTTTATGTGATTTATATTTTATAACACAATTTTCTTTATAGATGGTGTTAATAGCCAGAGGTGGTTTAATTATATTTAATGCAATTTGATTTAATCAAAAATAATAATTCTATTAAAAGTTATTTCAAAATTAGTCAAACTATTCAAATTAAGCTCACATCTATGAAATCATTCAAAAATTACTCCAAAATATTTTATAGCAGTGGCATTAATTTACACATATTCTAAAGTTTCTAAAACATATTTATTTGCAATTTTTGGATTTATAGATTTAAAGTTATTGCAAATATACTCAAATTCACCATTTGAAATTTGAATATTTTATACTAAGTCAAATTTGAATTTTGTCAGATCCAAAATGTTCTACATGTCAAGAGCTTTCCAAATATATAAAAATTATTAAATTTGGAGTTGTGGTTAAAAAGTTATAGATGTTTTAATTACAGGGACTAATCTGCAAAACTTCCAATTAAAATTAAAATAGAAATTGATTTACACGCTGGCGCTGACTGTGCTGTCTACGTGGCGCTGACGTGGATAAGTCACAGATCTGGGCCGTCAGATCTGGATCTGACGGTCCAGATCAGATCGTACCGTTTCATCTCAGGTTCTAATCTTGACCGCTAAAAGCAGATCCAACGGCTCACCGTGGGTGTCCACGAGGTGGCGGCGCAATCTCGCCGGAGTTGGAGGAGGTGGCGGCGGCGCTCTCGGGAGAGGACGGCGCCGGGGTTGTAGCTTCTCCCCGGATGAACGGAGGGCAGCCCCGGGCGCGGCGCGTCGCGGGGAGGGCGATGGAGGCGGCGGCGTCTTCCCGTTCTTCCTGGAGCAGCGAGGACACGCAGGCGGAGCCGCGGGCGCTCCGGCGAGCTCGGGTGAGGACGGTCTCGTCGTTCCGGCGCCTAACAATTCACGGGAAAAATTCAGTGGGTTGCGCACGGACGAAACAAAGGAGATGGGACAGAGGAGAGAGCAAGAGCTGGTCTTCATTCACTGGAACTCGAGGAACACACCTGCGGCGATGGCGATCTCCGGCGAGCTCTGGGGACGGCCTGGCGGCGCGATTAGGTCTGGAGCGAGAGGGAAAATGCGGAGGAGGGGGAGGGGATTAAATAGGGCAGAGGGGAGAGCAATTCCCGCAACCAACTCGCCGGATTTTGGAGGAAATTGTTGGAGGATTCGGGGGCGATTTTTCCGGCTGGAGGTTGACGATGATGACGTCAGCGATGACGTCATCCAATAATTCTTTTTCTGTTTTTATTTGTTTAATTCATATCTTTTGATTTAAATATCCAAATGATGTCAAATTAATTTCTAAAAATTTGTAAAAATAATATCTAGCTGTTAAACCAGTTGTGGGTATGTTTTGAACACTTTTCAAAAATAATAATTTAGAAATATTGATTAAATGTGAAATTGACACTTTATGTTTAATTCAAAACAAGGGTTTTATTAATTTTAATTTTTGGCTAAATAAATTATATGAAATACCCATATTCAAATATGTTTGAATTTAAGTTATTTAAACTCATTTTCAATTTCTAAATTCATTTTTGCCTTAGGTATAATTATTAATGATATAACACAGCTATATGAAAATGGAAAAGGGAAGATATAATGTATTCATTTTTAATTCAAAATAAATGTTGCACCAATATATTTTATATTAATATAATTCATTTGAACTTCATAGCAACTTTGGACAAGACCTTTGTTTTAATTTTATTCTTATTTAGAATATATTAATCATTTCATGCTTTGTAAATAGGTGAAACTCATTTAAGCAAATGAAATGTTTATTTGGCTAATTCATTGATTTAAAATCTATGAAGTTCTAAAGTTATACACTATAGGCTTATAATTTCCAAACTATATTTTGAACTTAGTTAAAGGAATGAAAACCATTTAGCAATTATATACCATTTTGAATAATCTTATATTTATGAATAGATATGGCTAAGTGGTTTAATTTAAATACTGATAAAGAACTAATTTATTTAAAATAAAATGGATTATAGTTTGTCAAATATTTGTCAAATTATATTTTAAAGTTTTTGAAACACATTGGATAATAAAATGTTTAAACTGTGACATTGAAAATATTAACTCAAGTTTGAAGTCTTTCTTAGTTGGTTTCCTTATGCATTTAATATTTTATTTTAATAAAAAGAAAAGTTTTAAATTTTAGTGATTTTTGAATATTATAAAATGTTGGGATGTTACAGACTACCACCCTTAAAAGGAATCTCGTCCCCGAGATTCGGAGAAGCTAGAAAGACAAAGCAATTGTTTGATTGATTCTGATTACTCGGGATGTTTTGGAAAATGAAATTTCTGACATGGAAACTTGAAAACTTGACAGTGAATGGTTTTTCTGATTAGAAGGATGAAAAGAAAGATAGTTTGAGATCTCTGTGTTTAAGCGACTGGGTTTGAATTCTCTAGGTGGCTACCACCCTTAAAAGAAATTTTTGTGGTCAGTCTAGAAACTTTGTGTAATCTTGTTTATTCCTCTGATGTATAGCGTACAAGTGTTCAAAATACAATAGCATGGTGTGGATACAGAAAGTTTTTAGCACTCACGCTTTCCACTCGGTCCTTGGAGAGATTTATTCTTCTTCCACTCGGGGCAGCCACTGACATAGTGTCATGTTGCTCCGCATCTGCGACATGTCACGGGACTGTTGATTTTCTTGTGCGAGCGGGTAAGACATTTCTCCTTCATCTTTGTTGGGCACTTGTCAGCATAATGTCCTTTGCCTTTACATTTGTAGCAAATTACGTCACTTAAGTTCCTCTTCTTCTTCTTAGATGTTTCCAGGGCTAAAAATTCTTCCAAATCTTGTTTGCCATATTCTATCTCAATTAAAGAAGTCCTGTCTCGTTTGATGGGACAATTTCGAGCTAGGTGATCTCCTTCACAATTATAACAACACTTGGAGGTACTTTTGGATTTCTTCGGAAGTGACCTTACTCTTATTTCATTCTTCACCTTAGTATGACCCACAGTCTCATTTTGATGAAGATTTGGTTCAGTATCCTGACCAGTCCTTTTCTCTTTGCAGCCCCATGAATAATGTCCTAGTTCTCCACAGGTAAAACATGTTATATGGCTAGTATCTCTTTTGTGTTCCTCCTTGTTTTCTTGTACTTCCACATACTTCATGAGATTTTGTTGCATCCCCTTTTTGGCTTGCTGACTGACTTCTTGCACCACGGGGTAGAGTTGATATGGCGTTGGAACGTGATTTGTTGCTTCACACAAACAGCAAGAAATCTGACTTGTGGGGCATTCCCTAATTGGATGTCCGGTATGACCATGGGGCCACTCATCATTGCATTCTTGGGACGTATGTCCTATCTCTCCACAGGTTTTGCATGCCTTTAGTTTGGTCATAAGATCCTCTTCAAATTCACTATGGTTTTGATCAATCTTAGGCAGTTGCTCATTGATCATCTTCAACAGCTGACTCTGGTTCTCTAATAGTAGTCGCATAGTTGTATGCAAATCATTGGTGTTGGTGTTGGGGTGAGACATCTGTTTGGTTTAAAAAGCAATGAGTTGAATTATTTGTACTTATGGAGGAATCCTAGTTCAATTAAAACAAAACAACGCAACCAATCTATAACATAATCAATCAACATCTAACAAACATCAAGCAACGAGGTGCTAACACACAGCAAACAATCTAGTATTGTCATATAGCTAAGTTGGTATGATCAATACACTAACACGATATCGTCGTTCTATTTAAGTGGTGGTCAAATCTACCTTCTTCATGACTGCTTCACGTTCTTGTTCAACTTTCTTGGATATCATAGAAGTGTTGGTCGAAACCTGGTTCTTGAGTGGTCTTCCATGCATGCAGAACTTCATGATTAATCGTAGCTTTTCCATATGAGCCAGCAGAATCAGACTTAGACTATAAGAACATGGTCATCTAGAAAAAGATAAGAGGTTTTTAGAAGGTTGATAGTAGATGAGAATACGAGAAAGACATAGTGAAAAGATTTGTTTTTAGGAAAGTGAAGAAAAATAGATTTTCAATCCTATGGTCAAACCTATTTCTATCCAAACTTAGGGTTTCGAACCTACAGGCAAAACAGTGCTCTGATACCATCTATAACGTACCTGCACTTTAAATAAGGCAGATACCTGTGTATAGTGCAAATCCCTGGATCGATTCATTTGCACACACAGTTACGATGAAATATCACAACAAAGCGTCAACTTTATTACATCGATGATCCAGAATTACAAATTATTCTTTACACATTGCATAGCATAAAGCTAGCTTTGAAAAGTACACATCGGAAATACAATAGCAGTGAGCCTCTATAACTTTCATGCTGCCACAGGCGAAAACATGTTGGTTGTAGACTCGAAACCTTCATGAAACCTCACTCGTCATCTGATCAAATCTGCAATAAATAAAAATATTGCAACAACGTGGGTCAGATTCCATTAAAAATGGAGTCTGGCAAGTGACACTATGGTGGACACTTATGGAATAACTCTAAAGCCTATATGGATATTTGGCTGGTGGAGTTCAAGGCTAATTTGCATAAAGCCAATTTTTCCTACTCTTTTGAAAACACTTTTCTTGAAATCGACGAGTATGGCATGAAAACCATAAATCTCATCTTCCCTTGTTCACCCATCAAGTTTTATTTTGAAGTTGGAATGATGGAATCCTCCGTTAACGTCCTTGATCAGCTGCTCAAAATTGTCCGTAACCGGGGACACGGCTAAGTACTTAGTTTTACACTCTGCAGAGGTTGTGCACGTTCACCATTGTACCCATTCAACCCAAGGTATCCTTTACACTCCATTTGTGATAAGGAAAGGAGAGAATGAGACGAGATCTTTCAGAAGCATTTTCCCTCCCACCTGGCTTGACCCGTTCCACCTAACATCCCCCTACATCTGCTTGTCAAGCCGGAGAGAGTCCACGCAACATAATTGATCAAGCCAGAGCCCATATGGCAATGGCTGCACTGGAAGCAATCGTCACTCGGAGTTCTTCAGATTCCTCTGTTCCTGGGTGGCCATTCTCAAGTGTACATACTCTAGGAACCATAGAAATGGACCTGAGTAGCCACTCAACATAAACCATCCGACCAATTACCACCCAGGTGTTTCATTCTTAACTTAGTAGAATTTAGATTTTCACCAAAAACAACATTTGCATGGCAACAATAATTCTACTAAGTATTGCATAGGAACCTAGACACAGGTATAAGGGATTCTACACAGGTTTAGCATAGCAACACATGCATATAAAAATACACTAAGTAATGCATATAAAAATAGGAAGTTTATGAGGTGTGCCACTTGCCTTTGAATGTTGTCGTTGTTCACAAACTCTTTTCAACGATACTCGGAACTCTCCGTTCAGTCTAAACAATACAAACAAACAATAATACAACAATCATAAAACAACACAACACCTTCAAACAAGTTTCTTAAACTTATAAGGAAAACATGACATGCATGATATGCAAGTTATTTCTAAGGACTAGAGATACATGTTATGCTATGAAAATCTCTTAAGTTATTGCAAGGAAAATTGGTGGGTCAAAATGACTAAGGACTAAGGTCTTAGTTGGATAAACATACTTTATTTTATGTCTTCTTGAAATAGCACTCTAATGGCTTAGCCATGTTGTGCCAAATACTTAGAGAAAAGTACTAAGTCATTTGTTCAAAATGATCAACAATTATTATCAACTCTTTGTAAATTGGACATTCACTATAGTGAGAGAGACAGACACCCGGCCAGCCACTTAAATTGTGGAACAGGTCTCATGTACGTGGACATGTAAGGTTTGTTTCCAGGCCGCTTCATCCCACTATGCTGCTAGGATCCAACAACTTCAAGATGATAACATCATGATCAAAATTTGTTTAAGTCTAAAAGACAAGATTAGAAAAGAGGGAAAAGATAGAAAGAAAGATGTAGTTGTCCTTCAGGCTTCATCTCCAGACTTGTAACTTTCTTCTGGATGATGTCTTGATTGAAGTTTTGATCTTCAGACTTGGTGGTTCTTGTATCTTCGAGGCTGGTCTTGGATTTCCTTAGTCTTCATGAAGTCTCAGAAGAGAAGAAAAGACAGAGATAGAGACTTAGAGAATAAAAGGGGTTGGCCTTCTTGAACTTCTTCTCACTTTTCTTCTAAGTGCTTGACATTTTGTGGATGCTTCCAGAGTCTGTTTTCTTCTAAGTCCTTCATGAAGTTTCAGAGACAAGGAAGAGAGAGAGAGAGAGAAGACTTGGAAAATATTTCTAGTTGGTCTTCATGAACTTCTTCTTGATTTTCTTCTAAGTGTTTCTTATCCTTGAAGATACTTCTGAAGTCTTGTTTGGCTAAGTCCTTCCTTGGTCTTCCAGCTCCATGTTGAAATTCCTAAGTGTCTAAGTGTATAGCACTTTTTCCAAAATACAAGTTTGAGAATAATCCTAACTTTAGAGAAATTGGGGAGGAGTTTTCCTTATGGAAAATTTAACTATAAAATATGCTATGCATGAAATGCTATTTTAAATCACAAGCAACATAATACAAATTTTTGTGAAGTTTATAAAATATGCATAAAGTTATAATTACCATTTTAATTAGTTTCTAATTTGCAAAACATAATACAAGGAAACATATAGATTAAAATTTTATGTGATTTATATTTTATAACACAATTTTCTTTATAGATGGTGTTAATAGCCAGAGGTGGTTTAATTATATTTAATGCAATTTGATTTAATCAAAAATAATAATTCTATTAAAAGTTATTTCAAAATTAGTCAAACTATTCAAATTAAGCTCACATCTATGAAATCATTCAAAAATTACTCCAAAATATTTTATAGCAGTGGCATTAATTTACACATATTCTAAAGTTTCTAAAACATATTTATTTGCAATTTTTGGATTTATAGATTTAAAGTTATTGCAAATATACTCAAATTCACCATTTGAAATTTGAATATTTTATACTAAGTCAAATTTGAATTTTGTCAGATCCAAAATGTTCTACATGTCAAGAGCTTTCCAAATATATAAAAATTATTAAATTTGGAGTTGTGGTTAAAAAGTTATAGATGTTTTAATTACAGGGACTAATCTGCAAAACTTCCAATTAAAATTAAAATAGAAATTGATTTACACGCTGGCGCTGACTGTGCTGTCTACGTGGCGCTGACGTGGATAAGTCACAGATCTGGGCCGTCAGATCTGGATCTGACGGTCCAGATCAGATCGTACCGTTTCATCTCAGGTTCTAATCTTGACCGCTAAAAGCAGATCCAACGGCTCACCGTGGGTGTCCACGAGGTGGCGGCGCAATCTCGCCGGAGTTGGAGGAGGTGGCGGCGGCGCTCTCGGGAGAGGACGGCGCCGGGGTTGTAGCTTCTCCCCGGATGAACGGAGGGCAGCCCCGGGCGCGGCGCGGCGCGTCGCGGGGAGGGCGATGGAGGCGGCGACGTCTTCCCGTTCTTCCTGGAGCAGCGAGGACACGCAGGCGGAGCCGCGGGCGCTCCGGCGACCTCGGGTGAGGACGGTCTCGTCGTTCCGGCGCCTAACAATTCACGGGAAAATTCAGTGGGTTGCGCACGGACGAAACAAAGGAGATGGGACAGAGGAGAGAGCAAGAGCTGGTCTTCATTCACTGGAACTCGAGGAACACACCTGCGGCGATGGCGATCTCCGGCGAGCTCTGGGGACGGCCTGGCGGCGCGATTAGGTCTGGAGCGAGAGGGAAAATGCGGAGGAGGGGGAGGGGATTAAATAGGGCAGAGGGGAGAGCAATTCCCGCAACCAACTCGCCGGATTTTGGAGGAAATTGTTGGAGGATTCGGGGGCGATTTTTCCGGCTGGAGGTTGACGATGATGACGTCAGCGATGACGTCATCCAATAATTCTTTTTCTGTTTTTATTTGTTTAATTCATATCTTTTGATTTAAATATCCAAATGATGTCAAATTAATTTCTAAAAATTTGTAAAAATAATATCTAGCTGTTAAACCAGTTGTGGGTATGTTTTGAACACTTTTCAAAAAAAATAATTTAGAAATATTGATTAAATGTGAAATTGACACTTTATGTTTAATTTAAAACTAGGGTTTTATTAATTTTAATTTTTGGCTAAATAAATTATATGAAATACCCATATTCAAATATGTTTGAATTTAAGTTATTTAAACTCATTTTCAATTTCTAAATTCATTTTTGGCTTAGGTATAATTATTAATGATATAACACAACTATATGAAAATGGAAAAGGGAAGATATAATGTATTCATTTTTAATTCAAAATAAATGTTGCACCAATATATTTTATATTAATATAATTCATTTGAACTTCATAACAACTTTGGACAAGACCTTTGTTTTAATTTTATTCTTATTTAGAATATATTAATCATTTCATGCTTTGTAAATAGGTGAAACTCATTTAAGCAAATGAAATGTTTATTTGGCTAATTCATTGATTTAAAATCTATGAAGTTCTAAAGTTATACACTATAGGCTTATAATTTCCAAACTATATTTTGAACTTAGTTAAAGGAATGAAAACCATTTAGCAATTATATACCATTTTGAATAATCTTATATTTATGAATAGATATGGCTAAGTGGTTTAATTTAAATACTGATAAAGAACTAATTTATTTAAAATAAAATGGATTATAGTTTGTCAAATATTTGTCAAATTATATTTTAAAGTTTTTGAAACACATTGGATAATAAAATGTTTAAACTGTGACATTGAAAATATTAACTCAAGTTTGAAGTCTTTCTTAGTTGGTTTCCTTATGCATTTAATATTTTATTTTAATAAAAA
Organism: Poa annua; assembly: GCA_026929855.1. NCBI lineage: Eukaryota > Viridiplantae > Streptophyta > Magnoliopsida > Poales > Poaceae > Poa > Poa annua. Next base: position 36,095,000 of record CM049426.1, read on the forward strand.
GAAAAGTTTTAAATTTTAGTGATTTTTGAATATTATAAAATGTTGGGATGTTACAGACTACCACCCTTAAAAGGAATCTCGTCCCCGAGATTCGGAGAAGCTAGAAAGACAAAGCAATTGTTTGATTGATTCTGATTACTCGGGATGTTTTGGAAAATGAAATTTCTGACATGGAAACTTGAAAACTTGACAGTGAATGGTTTTTCTGATTAGAAGGATGAAAAGAAAGATAGTTTGAGATCTCTGTGTTTAAGCGACTGGGTTTGAATTCTCTAGGTGGCTACCACCCTTAAAAGAAATTTTTGTGGTCAGTCTAGAAACTTTGTGTAATCTTGTTTATTCCTCTGATGTATTGCGTACAAGTGTTCAAAATACAATGGCATGGTGTGGATACAGAAAGTTTTTAGCACTCACGCTTTCCACTCGGTCCTTGGAGAGATTTATTCTTCTTCCACTCGGGGCAGCCACTGACATAGTGTCATGTTGCTCCGCATCTGCGACATGTCACGGGACTGTTGATTTTCTTGTGCGAGCGGGTAAGACATTTCTCCTTCATCTTTGTTGGGCACTTGTCAGCATAATGTCCTTTGCCTTTACATTTGTAGCAAATTACGTCACTTAAGTTCCTCTTCTTCTTCTTAGATGTTTCCAGGGCTAAAAATTCTTCCAAATCTTGTTTGCCATATTCTATCTCAATTAAAGAAGTCCTGTCTCGTTTGATGGGACAATTTCGAGCTAGGTGATCTCCTTCACAATTATAACAACACTTGGAGGTACTTTTGGATTTCTTCGGAAGTGACCTTACTCTTATTTCATTCTTCACCTTAGTATGACCCACAGTCTCATTTTGATGAAGATTTGGTTCAGTATCCTGACCAGTCCTTTTCTCTTTGCAGCCCCATGAATAATGTCCTAGTTCTCCACAGGTAAAACATGTTATATGGCTAGTATCTCTTTTGTGTTCCTCCTTGTTTTCTTGTACTTCCACATACTTCATGAGATTTTGTTGCATCCCCTTTTTGGCTTGCTGACTGACTTCTTGCACCACGGGGTAGAGTTGATATGGCGTTGGAACGTGATTTGTTGCTTCACACAAACAGCAAGAAATCTGACTTGTGGGGCATTCCCTAATTGGATGTCCGGTATGACCATGGGGCCACTCATCATTGCATTCTTGGGACGTATGTCCTATCTCTCCACAGGTTTTGCATGCCTTTAGTTTGGTCATAAGATCCTCTTCAAATTCACTATGGTTTTGATCAATCTTAGGCAGTTGCTCATTGATCATCTTCAACAGCTGACTCTGGTTCTCTAATAGTAGTCGCATAGTTGTATGCAAATCATTGGTGTTGGTGTTGGTGTTGGGGTGAGACATCTGTTTGGTTTAAAAAGCAATGAGTTGAATTATTTGTAATTATGGAGGAATCCTAGTTCAATTAAAACAAAACAAGGCAACCAATCTATAACATAATCAATCAACATCTAACAAACATCAAGCGACGAGGTGCTAACACACAGCAAACAATCTAGTATTGTCATATAGCTAAGTTGGTATGATCAATACACTAACACGATATCGTCGTTCTATTTAAGTGGTGGTCAAATCTACCTTCTTCATGACTGCTTCACGTTCTTGTTCAACTTTCTTGGATATCTTAGAAGTGTTGGTCGAAACCTGGTTCTTCAGTGGTCTTCCATGCATGCAGAACTTCATGATTAATCGTAGCTTTTCCATATGAGCCAGCAGAATCAGACTTAGACTATAAGAACATGGTCATCTAGAAAAAGATAAGAGGTTTTTAGAAGGTTGATAGTAGATGAGAATACGAGAAAGACATAGTGAAAAGATTTGTTTTTAGGAAAGTGAAGAAAAATAGATTTTCAATCCTATGGTCAAACCTATTTCTATCCAAACTTAGGGTTTCGAACCTACAGGCAACACAGTGCTCTGATACCATCTATAACGTACCTGCACTTTAAATAAGGCAGATACCTGTGTATAGTGCAAATCCCTGGATCGATTCATTTGCACACACAGTTACGATGAAATATCACAACAAAGCGTCAACTTTATTACATCGATGATCCAGAATTACAAATTATTCTTTACACATTGCATAGCATAAAGCTAGCTTTGAAAAGTACACATCGGAAATACAATAGCAGTGAGCCTCTATAACTTTCATGCTGCCACAGGCGAAAACATGTTGGTTGTAGACTCGAAACCTTCATGAAACCTCACTCGTCATCTGATCAAATCTGCAATAAATAAAAATATTGCAACAACGTGGGTCAGATTCCATTAAAAATGGAGTCTGGCAAGTGACACTATGGTGGACACTTATGGAATAACTCTAAAGCCTATATGAATATTTGGCTGGTGGAGTTCAAGGCTAATTTGCATAAAGCCAATTTTTCCTACTCTTTTGAAAACACTTTTCTTGAAATCGACGAGTATGGCATGAAAACCATAAATCTCATCTTCCCTTGTTCACCCATCAAGTTTTATTTTGAAGTTGGAATGATGGAATCCTCCGTTGACGTCCTTGATCAGCTGCTCAAAATTGTCCGTAACCGGGGACACGGCTAAGTACTTAGTTTTACACTCTGCAGAGGTTGTGCACGTTCACCATTGTACCCATTCAACCCAAGGTATCCTTTACACTCCATTTGTGATAAGGAAAGGAGAGAATGAGACGAGATCTTTCAGAAGCATTTTCCCTCCCACCTGGCTTGACCCGTTCCACCTAACATCCCCCTACATCTGCTTGTCAAGCCGGAGAGAGTCCACGCAACATAATTGATCAAGCCAAAGCCCATATGACAATGGCTGCACTGGAAGCAATCGTCACTCGGAGTTCTTCAGATTCCTCTGTTCCTGGGTGGCCATTCTCAAGTGTACATACTCTAGGAACCATAGAAATGGACCTGAGTAGCCACTCAACATAAACCATCCGACCAATTACCACCCAGGTGTTTCATTCTTAACTTAGTAGAATTTAGATTTTCACCAAAAACAACATTTGCATGGCAACAATAATTCTACTAAGTATTGCATAGGAACCTAGACACAGGTATAAGGGATTCTACACAGGTTTAGCATAGCAACACATGCATATAAAAATACACTAAGTAATGCATATAAAAATAGGAAGTTTATGAGGTGTGCCACTTGCCTTTGAATGTTGTCGTTGTTCACAAACTCTTTTCAACGATACTCGGAACTCTCCGTTCAATCTAAACAATACAAACAAACAATAATACAACAATCATAAAACAACACAACACCTTCAAACAAGTTTCTTAAACTTATAAGGAAAACATGACATGCATGATATGCAAGTTATTTCTAAGGACTAGAGATACATGTTATGCTATGAAAATCTCTTAAGTTATTGCAAGGAAAATTGGTGGGTCAAAATGACTAAGGACTAAGGTCTTAGTTGGATAAACATACTTTATTTTATGTCTTCTTGAAATAGCACTCTAATGGCTTAGCCATGTTGTGCCAAATACTTAGAGAAAAGTACTAAGTCATTTGTTCAAAATGATCAACAATTATTATCAACTCTTTGTAAATTGGACATTCACTATAGTGAGAGAGACAGACACCCGGCCAGCCACTTAAATTGTGGAACAGGTCTCATGTACGTGGACATGTAAGGTTTGTTTCCAGGCCGCTTCATCCCACTATGCTGCTAGGATCCAACAACTTCAAGATGATAACATCATGATCAAAATTTGTTTAAGTCTAAAAGACAAGATTAGAAAAGAGGGAAAAGATAGAAAGAAAGATGTAGTTGTCCTTCAGGCTTCATCTCCAGACTTGTAACTTTCTTCTGGATGATGTCTTGATTGAAGTTTTGATCTTCAGACTTGGTGGTTCTTGTATCTTCGAGGCTGGTCTTGGATTTCCTTAGTCTTCATGAAGTCTCAGAAGAGAAGAAAAGACAGAGATAGAGACTTAGAGAATAAAAGGGGTTGGCCTTCTTGAACTTCTTCTCACTTTTCTTCTAAGTGCTTGACATTTTGTGGATGCTTCCAGAGTCTGTTTTCTTCTAAGTCCTTCATGAAGTTTCAGAGACAAGGAAGAGAGAGAGAGAGAGAAGACTTGGAAAATATTTCTAGTTGGTCTTCATGAACTTCTTCTTGATTTTCTTCTAAGTGTTTCTTATCCTTGAAGATACTTCTGAAGTCTTGTTTGGCTAAGTCCTTCCTTGGTCTTCCAGCTCCATGTTGAAATTCCTAAGTGTCTAAGTGTATAGCACTTTTTCCAAAATACAAGTTTGAGAATAATCCTAACTTTAGAGAAATTGGGGAGGAGTTTTCCTTATGGAAAATTTAACTATAAAATATGCTATGCATGAAATGCAATTTTAAATCACAAGCAACATAATACAAATTTTTGTGAAGTTTATAAAATATGCATAAAGTTATAATTACCATTTTAATTAGTTTCTAATTTGCAAAACATAATACAAGGAAACATATAGATTAAAATTTTATGTGATTTATATTTTATAACACAATTTTCTTTATAGATGGTGTTAATAGCCAGAGGTGGTTTAATTATATTTAATGCAATTTGATTTAATCAAAAATAATAATTCTATTAAAAGTTATTTCAAAATTAGTCAAACTATTCAAATTAAGCTCACATCTATGAAATCATTCAAAAATTACTCCAAAATATTTTATAGCAGTGGCATTAATTTACACATATTCTAAAGTTTCTAAAACATATTTATTTGCAATTTTTGGATTTATAGATTTAAAGTTATTGCAAATATACTCAAATTCACCATTTGAAATTTGAATATTTTATACTAAGTCAAATTTGAATTTTGTCAGATCCAAAATGTTCTACATGTCAAGAGCTTTCCAAATATATAAAAATTATTAAATTTGGAGTTGTGGTTAAAAAGTTATAGATGTTTTAATTACAGGGACTAATCTGCAAAACTTCCAATTAAAATTAAAATAGAAATTGATTTACACGCTGGCGCTGACTGTGCTGTCTACGTGGCGCTGACGTGGATAAGTCACAGATCTGGGCCGTCAGATCCAGATCTGACGGTCCAGATCAGATCGTACCGTTTCATTTCAGGTTCTAATCTTGACCGCTAAAAGCAGATCCAACGGCTCACCGTGGGTGTCCAGGAGGTGGCGGCGCAATCTCGCCGGAGTTGGAGGAGGTGGCGGCGGCGCTCTCGGGAGAGGACGACGCCGGGGTTGTAGCTTCTCCCCGGATGAACGGAGGGCAGCCCCGGGCGCGGCGCGTCGCGGGGAGGGCGATGGAGGCGGCGGCGTCTTCCCGTTCTTCCTGGAGCAGCGAGGACACGCAGGCGGAGCCGCGGGCGCTCCGGCGACCTCGGGTGAGGACGGTCTCGTCGTTCCAGCGCTAACAATTCACGGGAAAAATTCAGTGGGTTGCGCACGGACGAAACAAAGGAGATGGGACAGAGGAGAGAGCAAGAGGTGGTCTTCATTCACCGGAACTCGAGGAACACACCGGCGGCGATGGCGATCTCCGGCGAGCTCTGGGGACGGCCTGGCGGCGCGATTAGGTCTGGAGCGAGAGGGGAAATGCGGAGGAGGGGGAGGGGATTAAATAGGGCAGAGGGGAGAGCAATTCCCGCAACCAACTCGCCGGATTTTGGAGGAAATTGTTGGAGGATTCGGGGGCGATTTTTCCGGCTGGAGGTTGACGATGATGACGTCAGCGATGACGTCATCCAATAATTCTTTTTCTGTTTTTATTTGTTTAATTCATATCTTTTGATTTAAATATCCAAATGATGTCAAATTAATTTCTAAAAATTTGTAAAAATAATATCTAGCTGTTAAACCAGTTGTGGGTATGTTTTGAACACTTTTCCAAAATAATAATTTAGAAGTATTGATTAAATGTGAAATTGACACTTTATGTTTAATTTAAAACTAGGGTTTTATTAATTTTAATTTTTGGCTAAATAAATTATATGAAATACCCATATTCAAATATGTTTGAATTTAAGTTATTTAAACTCATTTTCAATTTCTAAATTCATTTTTGGCTTAGGTATAATTATTAATGATATAACACAACTATATGAAAATGGAAAAGGGAAGATATAATGTATTCATTTTTAATTCAAAATAAATGTTGCACCAATATATTTTATATTAAGATAATTCATTTGAACTTCATAACAACTTTGGACAAGACCTTTGTTTTAATTTTATTCTTATTTAGAATATATTAATCATTTCATGCTTTGTAAATAGGTGAAACTCATTTAAGCAAATGAAATGTTTATTTGGCTAATTCATTGATTTAAAATCTATGAAGTTCTAAAGTTATACACTATAGGCTTATAATTTCCAAACCATATTTTGAACTTAGTTAAAGGAATGAAAACCATTTAGCAATTATATACCATTTTGAATAATCTTATATTTATGAATAGATATGGCTAAGTGGTTTAATTTTAATACTGATAAAGAACTAATTTATTTAAAATAAAATGGATTATAGTTTGTAAAATATTTGTCAAATTATATTTTAAAGTTTTTGAAACACATTGGATAATAAAATGTTTAAACTGTGACATTGAAAATATTAACTCAAGTTTGAAGTCTTTCTTAGTTGGTTTCCTTATGCATTTAATATTTTATTTTAATAAAAAGAAAAGTTTTAAATTTTAGTGATTTTTGAATATTATAAAATGTTAGGATGTTACAACGTACTTGAACACATTAAATAATACCAAACACAATGCTTTAATCACCCAATATAACATAGTTCAACACATGAAATAACACCATAAAACATATCATAACCTCATTCCAACATGGAATATATATAACATAGTTATTCGGCGTAAATTTATTCATAAAGTTAATTTGTTCAAGTATAAATACATCAATTGAATACTCAGAAACAAAGGATACAACATATTGTAGTTCATAACGTAGCAGTGAAAATATAATCAGTAGAACCTGTAGGCACTAACACACTTCCTTTCGATGTTGCCATACACATGAAAAAACACCATAAAACATAGCTCATTACACGAAATAACACAACATAATATAGTTCTCTAACATTTCAGATAGCTTATCATTAAGCAACATCAATCTAATGCTTCTTTGTCCTCTTGTAATTCTTCATTGTAGGATCTGTCTCGCCGTCTTACAAGTATGTCCTTAGGGCTACATGCCTTGCCCTAGTGCGACCTGTTCGAGCATAATTCGATATGGCTACATCATGCTCTATAAGGCTATCCTTTTCACCGTTCTGCAGCTTATCATCAAAAGGGCATTTGAATGCCCCGTTGAAAAAACCTCATGGGTACCATCGTTCAGTTCTAACAATATTTTTTTATGTATGACGCATCCTCATCGCGTGCAGTGTTCAGGTTGGTATCAGATAAATCCTAAGAGAAAATAACGCATGATTAATTACAATGGAAATAAACACTATAAAGTGAAATATATAACATTTATGTCAGGAAAGGAAATCGTAGTTGCACATTTACCAGACACGGAGACTTGAGCAATAAAAGGCAATTAAGTTCCTCAGGCAATCCAACCGGCCTTGTATAACTCTAGACTGAGTGGCGGGTCTAGGGTTTTTTTTTTAATATGAGGCGGGTCTAGGTTTAGTCTAACTGCAAAAATAAAGTCCTACCGAATCATCCTCATCTTCGTCAAAGATGAAGACGTACGGAGAGATCCGATCGTTCAGGTCCAACGGTGTTTTCTCACTCGGTGCAACATCGGGTACACCTATCTATGTCGCCTTCACAACCGCGACGGCGCTGACGTCACCATCGACCCTCCTAGAGAATGGACCAGCATCGACGTTCTCTACACGCCTCTTCTCCATGCTGCTCGGTGGCGATGGCGGTGGACTAAGGAGATGGTGCGGCGGCTGGCATAGAAATAGGATCTGCTTAACCGGCCGTAGAAGGGTTATATATATATTTGGACGTGCGCTGTCGGCCCCGGTCCCTCCAAATGTTATGTTGGGCCGACAGCCCAATAGTATTTACCATTTTAATAACAATTTGAATTAAATATTTCAAAGTAAATTCATGACCATACAAAAACTCTCATTAGATAATTAGGTTTTCGTGTGTAGACTGTTTCTACACGTACGGTGTTGTTAGCTTAATTAGTTCAAATTTCAGTTGATTAGTATAAATTTCGGTGGCTAGTTCAAATTTTCTTGTTTCGAGAAAATTCATGAATTCATTGTTAAATATTACTCCCTCCATTTTTTAATACTCTTTGCAGATTCACAGGTCCAACCTTGTATCAAGTCATGTATATTCCATATTCACTTATTTTTCTGTGTATCTTGGCAATATGTGCAATAGCTAAAACATCTTATATATTAAAAAACGGAGCAGTGAGTACTTTAATAACTTTCTAGAAAAACAATTTCGGTTGTTTGAATTTAAAAAGCAATAAAAAGTAATTGCCGGACCACCATGCACGCAGTCTTTTCTAGTTTCGTCAAAAATAGAAAACAAAACTGCTTGTCGAACTACTAGATGATGTTCATACTCTAAGAAAACACTCTAGATGATGTTCATTACAAACATCATGTTTAGGTTCCGACGAGTGGTGGGCTTGGCGATGATTAGAACCACATGTTCAAACTGTAGATCTTCGGCTTCATGGAAGTTATTCCACCCCTATTTATTCAAGCATATGTTGTTTTTGAACATTACATCCTCAACATTATCCACATCCGTCTTGATCTTGTATGCAACGGTTCTGAAAGGTGTAAGGTTCAAGGCGTAGTCCAACAAAGCCATCATCCGGGATTGTAATAGAGAAAAACATATCCAAAGGCAATTTCTAAGAAGCAATGATGTCAGATTACGGCCACCCAACAATTATGGGAACGAACATGGCCTAAGTGATAGTGTCAAGAAAATACCATATTGTGCTTAACAAGATTTTTTCTTGTCAAGCGGGTCACATATTGGATCCCGATGAAGCTTTTGATGTCCGACAAGTTTCGCAAGGGGCGATCTTCCTCATCTGCGGTAAGTATGCATGGTGGCCCTTCCTCTGTGTCACCGCGGACATAGACAATAGTTATCCGTGGCTCATTTTTGTTCAGAGAGAAGCATACCATTTCTCCACCTTTCAAGATGTTCTGTGTCATGAAATTCTTCCACCCTTCACCTCCCAAGCTAGATTTTGACTCTTCTATTTTCACATCAATGTTATATGTGTGGCCATGCGCATTCAAGCACATAGTCTCTTCGACTATTACACTCTTTTTAAAGAAATCTTCTACTGACATGTTGAACATTAACCTTGAATAGCATGGGACAATCTATATTGACCAAAATAAAAGAAAACACACGTTAAAAGCCCCACCGAATAATAGTTACAACAAACAAAAAATACAAGGTCTATAATTACCACCGAACTATTGAACTCTTCACTCATATAAACATGAAATAAGATGCCTCCTCTTGAAAAGTTGTGCTCACAATCACTCTTGCAAACTTTGCAAGGAGATCGGCACTGCGAAATGTCCTGTCAAGAGAAACATGAAAAAATAGTATTACAATCAATGCGTTTCAACGCATGCAACAAATTAATTTATCCAACAACTACTTCCGCTTCTCTTGCCGCACTCAGAGAGCGAAAAAGCGCTATGCCTTTACCTCGGATGAGATGGGCGGGTTCGGATGATTATTCACCAGGACGGTGTAGAGACGATAATCCGGCACCGGAGTCGCGAGGAGCTACGGACTGCGGTGTCCTAAACGGTCGGTCGGTCGTTGCGTGAGGCGACGAGGAAGCAATGCAACTGTTTTCTAGGGTTGCGGCCACGATGTTTATCTGGACTTGGGATCCCGGTGTAAGGACGATCGTTGCGTAACGGGTTGCTGCCTGGAGCAGGACGCAATATTAAGCCAGGGCCCGTATCATATTGCAACCTGGATTTAGCTTTGGCCACGATTTTGTTTTTGCGAGTCAAAGGATCTGATATTAATTCGGCGCAATTACAGAAAGGTACACACGAGAAAGGAAAAGTACAGTCCAAGCCTCTCTGCAACCCAACCTTACACATTATTAATAAAGCTACTTGTTGTACTGACTACTGACTACTGATTAGGATTTCTTCGCATCGAGATGAGCTTGCAGGATGCGAATTTTCATTTCCAAACTAATATTTGGAAGCTTTGGCCTCCAACTCGTCGGCTCTGCCATGGCCCTCCTTGTCTCGTCATCTGCAAGCTTGCCATGTAGTAACATCACCTTGTTGTACAAATTCTCCTGCCTTGCCGCCTCGAACACAGAGGTACCCTCACGCCTTGCACGGGAAGGCATAGGAGACGAGCCCCTACTCTCCACTGGATCTCCATGCTCCGCCATTGATTAGACCGTATAGAAGAACATGCGATGTACTGAAGAACAAGCTGAAGCATAACCCAAATATATACGTAAGGAAAAGCTAAGATGTGTCACCACGTATATGCATTGTTGTCCATGCCATGTTGTCCACACAACATGCAGCTTAAACGTTGGTACACAGGTGTTGGCAGTAGAGGTTATTAGTTGTAGGAAATACATAGAAACAACCAAACATTTAATGGTGCAGACGGGAAGCGACGCGTGCTGGAGCAGGTAGTGACGCGTGCTATGTCGGTGTCAATGTGCGGCCAGGCAAAGCGGCTTTAAAATACGACGCAGAGCAGCCCATCTCCTCACACCAACACTTCTCCCTCTCCCCCAAGAACATAGGCCACCATGGTGGGCAGCCCCGGCGGGCTACAACGCCACGAGCAGCTGGAGGAACTCTGGCGTCGCAACGAGGAGGCGGAGATGACCAAGGCGTTCGAGCGAACTATGTGGCGCGAGGAGGCTGAGACTGCTCGTCCATACGTGGTCTCGCTGGAGACCTCCCGGCTGAGCGGCCGCCACAAGCTGCCGGTGCTCGACGACACCACTCTTCCGGACGGGTGGGTGAGGGGCGCTGCCAATATTCAGGTGGCGCCGCGGCTCAGCGGTCAGGAACGCGTCGAGTTCGTCAGCTGCAAGTGGATGGAGATCTGTACGAGCAAAAGCTCGACCCCAAGTACAAGTACTCCATCTCAGCGCCCTACTGGCACGAGTCGCGTCGTAACGGTCGACGAGAGCCAACGCCGGAGTTGTCCTCAACGGACGATCTGCCCGATCTGCCTCTACAACCGATAACGCCATCTTGGTCAGCAGCGTTGTCGTTACCTAAGAAAGGTGCCGACCAAGAGCTGCTAGCATCTTGGTCAGCAGCATCGCCGTCACCGAAGTGGCTTCCCATCAAACGCCCCACCGCGTGTCACAGCGGTGAATCCAACACGACGCCGGCGAAGCCAGAAGCCTCAGCCGATGGGAACGAAGATGAGCCATGGCCAAAAGTGACGCGTCATTGTTTCCTGGCTTTGTTCGCATCTTCCTCTCGCCGGGAATGCATCGGCCTTCTCTCTCGCCCCTAGTTTAGGTTTAGTTTGTTAAATCTTGTTTAGATTCGAAATAGCAAGTTTGTTAAATCTCGTTTAAATGTTTGAATAAATTTGTATTCAGCGTTTGTGTTGTTGAACGGAGCCATAATAGTCTTAAGTTTAAATGTTTGCAATGCATCTGCTCTGTTATGGCTAGATCACCTATGTTTTGTTATGATTGCAATGAGCCTATCTGTATGGCAAAGATTACTGCTTGTGTTTGATTTGGACCATGTTTTGGGCATAGTTTCTTTGTTGTGATCCAAGATTAATCCTATGTAACATCGGCATTATGCATGGAAATGTTGAATTATGCAATAACTGACTTGGCTGGAACTTTGCTCTGTCGGATTTTGGTGTTCCTGTGCAGATTGTTTTCTCATTCAGGCTTACTGGAGCATCTCGTACCTTATTCATTCTATTGTTGCAGCTACAAATTTTCATTTTGTGGTATTGGTACTGTGATCCATATTACTATGAATCTAAGATTATAAATCTCTTCTCGCAAATGATTTGGACCATGTTTTGATATTTCTCTTTTGTTGGGGCTGGGATCTTATCTTGTCGGGGTGAAAATTCTGGGAGATTCACTGTCCATGCTTACTGGACTATCTCATGCTAATTATTCAGACTACAAGCATGCTGGCCACAGATGGAAGATACGCAGACATTGCTAAAGAACTGAAAAAATGCAAGGAGAGTGTTAAAGATAATATTGTTCTAGCTGCTTTTAGCTCTACACGAACATGTTTCTTTGGTGTTGAAAGGACTATATACAACAAAAAAGGTAGGCATGCCGAATATATACCAACAGTTCAAATATTTTCTACTAATAAACTTAAGCTTTCGCAGGAGTTTAAAAATATGAATGGAAGGGAATAAAATCAATAAGCCAATAGCCATAATAAACAAGATAAATTCGCAATCCCCCTAAGTTGTTTAAATATAAAACTAGAAGTCTTACAGCAACACCAACACGCATATGATCAGATATATGCAGCCACAATGAACTGATGGCTTTCCAAAGTAATTTAACCCCTTGGCACACATATTATCAGCAATTCGAGATCATTCTTAACTTGAAATCTTGAAATCTTCGTGACGTTGTTTTTCTTTTAACCCCTTTCCAAAGTTCATGAGCCAGATGCATTTTCTTTTATCTTGAAATCTTCGACTGCCTTTCCCCAACCAGAAGTCGTCGTGACGTTGTTCTTCCCCTGTGCTATCTTCATATTTACCTTCAGCTTATCAGTACTGCCAATGCTGTCAACTAGTATCTCCACTGGGTTTGCAAATTCACTGTGAAGATACAGTTTGGAGAACTTAGCTCCAATGTCCTGTCATAGTACATGACAAACAACAGTTAATAGTTTGCATATGCATTTTTACCTGTACACACAAAATAACTTAGGTATGCTATGTCACTAAAGGGGAGTAAATTACCAGTTTGCATTTTCCAACAATCACGTTGGAGTTAGTCATCCTGTGCAAGTAAACTTACAGAATAGCCCTGTTGGATTCTATTCCCTTCCAAGAGGCTACCTGATTATGATCCCCATCATAAGCTCACATAAGTTCTCTAGCCAAGTTTGTTGCTTCATTGTGAGGTACATGTCATTAGTAAAATGAGAATACTTGTCAAAGATCTTATTCTCATTAAGATAATCATCTTTAGGACCTATAAGGAAACACAGTAAAGAAATGTAGTGATTGCTTAAGAAATGCATGTATATCTTTAGGACCTATAAGGAAATAAAGTAAATTTAGTTATTGTTGAACATACCTATGAACAACTGTCCATCATGTGATGCATACCCAGCAGATGTTTTCACCTTATGAATATTCTTCGCACTACTGGTTGGGATATCATCCAAATGTACTTTCTTCTTCCCCTTGCACTGCTTGCCTTGTTCTGCAACCATCTTGTAGTACTTGTACATATCCAGATCAACAATACCTTCCTGGTCAGCCTTCTTGATGTTTTTGAAGAAGTCTGGATGTACAACATCAATATTGCAGGTCTTTATCTCATTTTCTTCATCACTATCAGTTATAACAGTGACATTGCCTTTCTGGTTGACCTCTCGAATGGTTTGCAACCATTTTGGATGCCTCTTGTTCCACTCCTTTTCATCATCACTTTCTAGAAACCGCATGAGGCCCTTCTTGTTGCTAGATCCCATAGTGTGCCTGCTAGTTAAAGAAAACTTGTTAGTACAAATGCAGCAATATTCCTACACATGCACTAGTATAACTTGTTAACTCGTATGTGTACAATTACTGAGATGAAATTTCTGAGTCTGGAAGCTACAAGACACTAAGCACTACAAGACAGCACAAGATCCGGACCTGATGCACGCAGAGAACAATGATACGAGTTAATTTCACACTACTGTAGTGCTATTGTGGACACTAGGATGCGATAGTGGAAGATCTACAAGGGGACCATGTCTCCATATACAAGGGGCCAGTAGCATAAGATCTACAAGGGGACCATGTATTACTTTCAAAGAACAAGCGGATTCAGAGCACAAAAGCGGATTCAGAGCACAAAAGCTGATTCAGAGCACAGGAACTTACGGCGACGGTGTCCACGCGGCGGCTGTGCGGGATGGCGGTCGTTCTCGCTTTCGCCTCCTCCTCCGGTACCGCTCCTCCTCCTTGCGACGTGATGTGTGCGTGCTAGGGTTCCTGCGAGCTGCGAACTAGGGCATCCGGTGTCTAAATGGAACCGGCATCCTCTGCGAAATGGGCAAGGCACTAAACGGCTCTAAATGGGCCGATTGTTGCTGCCCAGATGTTGCCACAGAGAAACTAGCCGGGCCGACCTTGTTATTGGTTAAGGCGTGGGATAAAAAGGAATTTTGGACCTCAGATTCGACAATGTATTATCAATTATAGAAATTTAAAATACATGTAAAACCTTCACAAAACAACTTGGTTTGTGCAATAGATCATGGGTAAAAAATTAGAGATGATTTGGAGGAGGTCGAAAAAATCACCTTGCTAGAAAAACTGGCTAAAGTGAGACCAGACGGTCTGTCGCTAAGCATGTGATTATTTGGACCATCTCCATATCAGCTCAAATTTTGTGTGTGTGCTTCCATATAGTTAATATAGATTATTGTGAAAAAATTAAAAAAAGAGTTTCATACTGGGGTAAACTAGGTATAGACTGGTATTTTGAATCTCAGGTTCGACAATATATTCTAAATTATATAAAATTCAAAAAAATGTAAAATATTCACAAGACATCTTGGTTTGTGTCATAGATCATGTGTAAAAAAATAGAGATGATTTGGAGGAGGTCGAAAAAATCACCTTGCTAGAAAAACTGGCTAAAGTGAGACCAGACGGTCTGTCACTAAGCATGTGATTTTTTCGACCATCTCCAAATCACCCCAAATTTTGTGCGTGTGCTTCCATATAGTTAATATAGATTATTTTGAAAAAAATCTAAAAAAAAGAGTTTCATGTTTGGGTAAAATAGGTATAGAACGGTATTCTGGGACCTAAGGTTCAACAATATATTATAAATATATATAAATTTCAAAAACATGTAGAATCTTCAAAAGACATCTAGGTTTGTGACATAGATCATGTGTAAAAAATTAGAGATGATTTCGAGGAGGTGGAGAAAATCACCTTGCTAGAAAAACATGCTTAAGTTTGGCTAGACGTTTTTTTGCTAAGGTAAGTGATTTTTTTACCATCTCCAAATCACCAAAAAAATTGTGTGCATCCTGCCATGTAGCTAAGTATTTATCCGACCTTAACTTACAGACCAGAAGTATCTAGGGAGCAGAAAACACCAACTTTCTCCACACCCAACGGCCTCCAATATAAACATCCAGTAGTATGAATGAATTCTTCATACAATTTTCTTGTTTTAAATTGGAATTATTTTATTTTAGATACGGAGAACAATTCGATCACTAGAAATCAGAAACAACAAGTGATACCAGACGGTCTGTCATTAAGCATGTGATTTTTTCGACCATCTTCAAATCACCCCAAATTTTGTGTGTGTGCTTCCATTTAGTTAATATATAGTACTGTGAACAAAAATCAAAAAAATGAGTTTCATATTGGGTTTGTAAAACCTTCACAATGCATCTAAATTTGCTTTGTTTAATGATATCACTTTACAAGGAAGCGAAAAGTCCCCACCACTAGACGCCGGAGTCATGGTAATCAATGGCGCATCACGTCGTCGGCAGGTGGGCAGCTGCAGCGCCCGAGGCACAACATCAATCTCTCGCGGGGAGTTTCGTATGGTCAGCTGGGTGCAGAGACTGAGGCACGACATCGACAACACGTCAGCCTCGTCATGATTACAAATCCATATCCTGCGGCCCACGATTAATCTGTCGTTTAGTGTGCGCGGACGAGATCCACTCACCCTCGATCGTGTCCCCACCCCCCCACGAACCACTTGTTTAACCTCGCCATCCATATTTCGTTACTGCTCATGTTCCAATTTCTTCCTCCTCGTGACTCAGAGATTGCAGTTTCACCTTTCCACCCGTATCCACTTCCTCCCTTCACTGTTGTTGTCGGCCCAGTGGAGACTGGGGTATGAAGAGCCCACCCCCCCCAGGCCTCGCACGCGGGCTAATCAAACAAAACTACTAAGGACCAAACCTCGCTGCCTGGCGGGACCCTCGAGAGGCAATTCCCGTCGAGGGCCTGAAGAGGAAGCGAGGGCCTAACGGGGACCATCGCTTCAGGAGACCCTCCCGAGGCGCCAACGCGCCTGGAGGGAAGTCAACAGGAATCCCACAACAGGCCTATCTAGGCCCGTGGGGAAACGTCGCGGCCAAGAAAGTACAGCGGGACGCACATGGCCTCTGCCACGCCCACATGGTGACACAGGCACTCTCGTTGCCGTTTTGATGATAAAGGAGTCAATAAAGTTGCGCCGCCTGGTCCAGGACTGCCAAGACCTTCTACTCTGAAGATAAAGCAGATGGACGGCGCAACCCTCCAAACAGAACATCATCGCGGGCTCCACCACAGAGACTGCCTTCCCTGCGGGCAGTACTACGCGGTCGGCCACCTGTCGGCCACGGCGCCCAAGTTTATCGATGATGGAGCGCGTCCATGGACGATCGGGCGGTGGTGGACTCCTGCTCCTCCACGCCACTGCCGTGTGCGAGCCACCCGGGACGCCGAACAAAAGAAGAGCGTCTGAGGCGCCTCTAAAAGGGGCAAGACCTCCGTCGTAGAGGAGGTCGGCCAATTTCTTGCTACAACACTTGTAAACCCTAGCGCTGCTGAGTAGGATAGCCTCTGGCTGGAGGAGTAGAAGATCATCGCTTCCCTCCCCAGGGAAGAACTGCCTCAAGGGGGCCCTCAGCAAGCTCTGTTGTACTGTAACAACCATAGTTCAATACAGACAAGCAGGAGAAGCGGTTTTACCTCCTCTCGAGGGCCGTGAACCTGGGTACGGGCTGGTGTCCAACTCTGTCGTGGGTGTTTTGTCTCCAGGTCCGGCGAGCAACATCGCCGTTCCCCTCGAGGGTCTTGACCTCCGCGTTCAATCCCCTTCAGGAACAACACTTCAGGAAGTGACTATCCCCGTTTCTAGGGAGTCATAACCCGACATTTGGCGCGCCAGGTAGGGGATTGAGGCGCGTCAACGACCTTCGAGCCGCCTCCGCGCCATGGCGAACACCCGCGCTACCATCTGCCGCCTGCGTCAACCGACACGCGCCTGAAGGAGCGCGCGCCCCACCAGGCGCCGCGGCCACTCGCGCACGACGGGGCCGACCCCGCCGTGAAGAGCGCCCACTCGGGCCCTCATTCGGAGGAGCCCGAGCACAAATCCAAGCACCAGGAGGACGCACAGTCGTCACACCCGACGCGGCGCCCGAGCGGCTCCGGCCCTGGCTGGACGAACCCCGCGCTGCTCATGGCGCAGGAACTTCTTTGCCACCAGCCCACGTGCACCCCTCTCTCACGGGCACGGTCGCAACAGACGCGCCTCCGCCTCTTCCAAGACCTGCACCGGCTGCGACGCAGAGGGCTGCCTCACACACGTCCTCGCCGCACGATTTCTTGATCGTGCAGCGCACCGCGCCCGACGCTCGCGTGGGGATGGAGCTCCAGCGCAACCGCCAGGACAGGCTCGTGGAAGAGATCGGCCAGGCGGGCCAGCAGAACTGCAGCGCGCTGCAACACGGAGTCGCCACGTATGCCACCTGCTGCATGGCGTTCACCTGCTCCCTGCGTCACGTGGTCTGGTCCCCTAAGTTCAGGCCAGCTCTCCCCAAGGGCTACGACGGCTCCAGCAACCCCATCGAGTTCCTGCAGCTCTACACCACCTCCATCCAAGCTGCAGGTGGAGACGACAAGGTCTTGGCCAACTGGTTCTACCATGCGCTTCGCGACTCTGCGCTGTCGTGGCTCCTAAACCTCCCCGAGGACTCCGTGAACTCTTGGGAGGAGCTCTGCAAGCAGTTCGACTCCAACTTCAAGGGGACGTACGAGCGCGCCCTCACCCACAACGACCTACGCGCTATGGTCCAGAAGAAGGATGAGACTCTCCGCAAGTACATCCAGCGCTTCAGCCAAGTGCGCAACAAGGTCCCGAACATCCCTGACACCCAAGTCATTGCCGCCTTCCGCGAGGGCGTCACAAATAGCAGGATGCTCGAGAAGCTGGGTATCCACGACAAGCTCACCTCTATGGTGAAGCTGTTCGACCTGGCGGACAAGTGCGCCAAGACTGAAGAGGGACTCCTTTTCGTCAAAATGTCCTCGAGAGGGGACGAGCACGCTGAGGGGTCCAGGAACCAGATGAAGAAGGAGAAGCCCAAGCGCAAGGCCACCGCGGTTCTCGCGGCAAAGCCCTACGCGAAGGGCACCTGCAGGGACTCTCCCGAGCCTGGAGAGAGGAAAGATGACCACCGCCCATTCTGCATCTACCACAACAGGCGCGGTCACTCTACCGAGACTTGCTTCGACCTCAAGAGGTTGAGCAAAGAGCGCGAGCAAGCAGAAGGCAGTGGCGGTCGCGGTCGAGGCGGTGGCTACCGCGGGAGCGGGTGCAAGAGCGGCTATCAGAAGCCATCTGGAAACCAGGCCAATGATGCGGAGAAGAATGGCAATCTCCCTGACGAGGAGGACGGTGGCAAACAAGCCCCAAGAGGCGCCATCGCCTACATCCTCGGTGGGGCGCAGGCGCCAAAGTCGAACGATCTGTTCAAGCAGTTCGCCCGTGAACTCAATGCTGCCCTCCCTAGCACCGAGATCTCCAGGCCCCTCAAGTGGTCGCTGTACACCATCGCCTTCGACGCTCAGGACCACCCCAAGTCCACCAAGACTGTTGGAACCCTACCGCTAGTCTGCAGCCCGACCATCGACAACGTCGGTGTCTCCAAGACACTCATTGATGGTGGAGCAGGCCTGAATGTTATCTCCACAGATACGTTTGAAGCGCTTCAAGTGCCCTACGAGCGGCTCATGCCCTCTAGGCCCTTCACGGGAGTCACCAGCGGCTCGATCGAGCCTCTGGGCCAGGCCAGGCTCGCCATCACCTTCAGAAGCGAGGAAAATTACCGTACATCGAGCACATCGACTTCGATGTTGCGCACATCGTCCTGCCGTACAATGCCATCCTCGGCTACCCCGCACTCGCGAAATTCATGGCCGTCACGCATCATGCCTAGAACATGGTCAAGATCCCCGGCAGCGCTGGCACAAACACTATCTGTGGACATGTCCTGGATGCTACGCGCGCTGTC
The DNA here is from genome assembly GCA_026929855.1 of Poa annua. Taxonomy (NCBI): domain Eukaryota; kingdom Viridiplantae; phylum Streptophyta; class Magnoliopsida; order Poales; family Poaceae; genus Poa; species Poa annua. Next base: position 36,114,243 of record CM049426.1, read on the forward strand.
GAGACGGCCTACAAGGCCGCCCCCATGGCATTCCCCACAGACGATGACTTGGAGCCTCTCGAGAGACCCAAGAAGAAGAAGCAGATGTTCTCCCAGGAGCCAACCGCTACAAAGAAAGTCTCTCTAAGCTCCAGCAGCTCGGGGGCTGAGGGCTCGGGGGGTTAGCGTCCCCATTGGCGCCGCGCTGCCTCCCAAATAGGAAAGCGCGCTCGTCGCCTTCCTCCAGGCAAACGCTGACATGTTCGCATGGACACCGTCAGATATGTCTGGTGTACCGAGGGAGGTGATCGAGCACCACTTAGCCGTGTGTCCAAACGCGCACCCCGTCAAGCAAAAAGCAAGAAAACAAGCCCCCGAGAAGCAAGCATTCATCGTCAAAGAGGTCAAGAAGCTCAAAGCGGCAAAGGTCGTCCGCGAAGTCGCGCACCCTACTTGGCTCTCCAACGGCGTCAAAGAGGTCAAGAAGATCAAACCGACGTAAACAAGGCCTGCCCCAAGGACCCCTACCCCATGCCAAGAATCGACCAGATCGTGGACTCCACGGCAGGCTGTGACCTCCTCTGCTTCCTCGATGCTTTCTCTGGTTATCATCAGATAAAAATGGCTAAGGAAGATGAGGAGAAGACGACTTTCCTCACCCCTTGCGGTGTGTATTGCTATGTCTGCATGCCCTTCGGCCTAAAAAACGCCGGAGCCACTTTCCAGAGGCTAATGAGGATAGCGCTTGGCGACTAAATGGGGAGAAACGCCGAGGCATATGTCGATGACATTGTCGTAAAATCCCGAGAGGGAGACACTCTCCTCAGGGACCTCGAAGATACTTTCGCCAGCCTGCGCAAGGTGAACATAAAGCTCAACCCCGCCAAGTGCGTGTTTGGAGTGCCTTCAGGCAAATTGCTTGGGTTCCTCGTGTCCCATCGGGGCATAGAGGCAAACCATGACAAAATCAAGGCCATAGAGAACATGCAACCTCCACGCAGGCTCAAGGACATGCAACGCCTAGCAGGCTGCATGGCCAGCTTGGGTAGATTCATCTCCGAATTCGGCAAAAGAACCCTGCCGTTCGTCAAGATCACAAAAAGAACAAGAACTTTCAAGTGGACACCTGAAGCGGAAAAAGAGTTTGAGGACTTGAAGAGGTACCTAGCCAGCCCGCCAGTAATGGTCACCCCAAGGACAGGCGAGCACCTGAAGTTGTATCTATTAGCAACTCCACAGACCGCCAGTGCCGTCCTTGTGGTAGAAAGGGAAGAGCCAATACCCCACAAGAAGAGTGCAACCACTCCAAAGCGAAAACCTCCTGAGGAAGAGCTCGACGAAAGGGCAGGCCTCACAAACCCACCGCCAGGCCCAAAGCCACAGGAGAGGCCTACCCCAAGTCAACCGCTGCAAAATGATCCCGCCAGGGAGCCTGAAAAGCCTCCACAGGCCAACCCCCTCGAGGACCCCAGAAAGCCTCCACAGGTCAACTCCCTCGAGGGGCAGGACAAGCCTCCAGAGGCCAACCCCCTTGAGTGCCTAGCGGAGCCCCTTCAGGCAGAAGACACCAAGCCTACACAGACAACCCTTGTCGAGCATCCAGTCTACTTCGTCAGCACAGTACTGCGCGATGCTCGCGAGCGGTATACGATATAGCAGAAGCTCCTCCTCGCACTCCTCATCGCCTCAAGAAAGCTGCGACACTACTTCCAGGGGCACCCCATCACGGTGGTTACCTCTTTTCCCCTGGAGCAAATCCTGCGCAACCCAAATGCCACAGATCGTGTCGTGGGATGGAATATAGAGCTACAACCATTCAATTTGCGCTTCGATACCACAAGGGTAATCAAAGGAAGAGCGCTGGCAGACTTCGTCGCCGAATGGACTGACCCAACCCCTGAAGAGCCTTTGGGAGAAGAACAAGAGCCCCTTGGAGATAAAATGCCCAGCCACTGGATCATGAAGTTCGACGAAGCTTTCGCTTGTCGCCATGGTGGGGCTGGCGTGGTCCTTATCTCACCAAAAGGCGACAAGCTATATTACACGGTCCAATTGTGCTTCGGAATCGACAAGATCTCCAACAATATCGCTGAGTACGAAGGCCTGCTTGCTGGCCTATGCGCCGCAATCGCCCTAGGCATCAAGCATCTACTCATCAAGGGTGACTCCCAGCTGCTCATCAACTTCTCCAACAAAATCTATAAGTCTAAGGACGACCACATGGCTGCATACCTTGAAGAGATTCGCAGGCTTGATAAGAACTTCTAGGGAATGGAGCTCATGCACATCCCAAGAAAGGAGAACCAAGAGGCTAATGACATCACCAAGCGCGCATCAAAAACGCAAGCTCAGCCGCCAGGCGTCTTCGAAGGAAGACTCGTCAAGGCATCCTACAGGGGAGCGTCTGTTGCTCACAGCGGGCCCGCAAGCACAGACGAAGCAGGATGGATTGACGAGATCAAAGGCTACCTCGACAAAGGGATCCTTCCCGAGGAAGATGTTGAAGCGGAGCGAATCACCCGCCAAGCAAAATGTTACAAAATCCTCGAAGGGAATCTCTACCGCAAGCGCCCAAACGGCACCGCACTCAAATGCGTTCCTCCTGAAGAAGGCAAAATGCTGATCAAGAACATCCACAGCGGGGAATGCGGCCACCATTCGTCCGCCTGCAACCTAGCAGGCAAAGTCTTCAGGAGGGGCTTCTAGTGACCTCAAGCACTTCAGGATGCAGTGGACATCGTCCAAGCATGTGAAGCCTGCCAATTCCACGCGAAGAGAATCCACCAACCTGCGCTGCGGCTACAGACCATTCCGCTCTCCTGGCCGTTCGCGGTCTGGGGGCTGGACATCCTGGGACATTTCCTAACAGCGCAAGGAGGATATCGCTACCTCTTCGTGGCCATCGACAAGTTCACTACGTGGCCCGAAGTGGAGGCGACACGCACAATCACAGCAGGCGCGGCGGTGAAATTCATTAGAGGCCTGGTCTGCCGCTTCGGAGTGCCTAACCGCATCATCACCGACAATGGCTCGCAATTCACCAGTGGCATATTCAGGGCTTACTGCGAAAGAATGGGCATCAAGCTATGCTTCGCCTCAGTCGCGCATCCGCAGAGCAACGGACAGGCTGAACGAGCAAACGCAGAAGTCCTTAAGGGCCTAAAGACCAGGACCTTCGACATCCTCAAAGGCCACGGCAAGGGCTGGATCAACGAGCTCCCTTCAGTGCTTTGGTCCATACGCACAACGCCACCCAAGCCTACGGGGGAAACACCGCTTGCCCTCGTCTATGGAGCCAAAGCAGTCCTCCCCGCAGAGATAAATCATGGATCCCCGCGGGTCCTTGCCTTTGACGAGGACCGGCAAGAGGACCTCCACAACGACGACCTGCTGCTCCTTGAAGGACTACGACGCCGCGCCGCCCTCTGGGCGGCCAAATACCAGCAGGACCTGAGACGCTACCACAGCCGCAACGTACGCTCACGTACCCTGGAGGCAGGCGATCTCGTCCTCAGGCGAATCCTCTCCAGTGAAGGCCTCCACAAGCTGTCCCCGATGTGGGAAGGTCCCTACAGGGTCACCCACATCGCCAGGCCTGGCGCGGCTCGCCTCGAAACTCAAGACGGCATCCTCGTCAAGAATCCATGGAACATCATGCACCTACGCAAGTTCTACCAGTGATCATCGTCACGCCCGTGATCATTGTCACGTCAAGACATCTGGCGAAAGAGGCAGCTTACGGCTCAACCTCCAAGCATTTTTTTGTCTCCAGAGGTTAAAAGCTCACGTCTTAAACCTCACAGAATTTTTTGTCTCCAGAAGGAACAAACGCAGAACGTGATCATCGTCACGGCCGTGATCATTGTCACGTCAAGACATCTGGCGGAAGAGGCAGCTTACGGCTCAACCTCCAAGCACTTTTTGTCTCTAGAGGTTAAAAGCTCACGGCTTAAACCTCCAAGGTCCAAAGGCTTCTCTCGAGGGTCAACCCTCCGAGCTCTCCATGTAACGAGCCACCTCAGGCCGTTGAGAGTCTCTGCCACTAATGGGTGGTCCGCATGCCTCGACATGGACAAAACATTAACTTGGCCCAAGCATAATGAGACAATTTCATTCCCAAGTGAACTTAGCGCCACGGCGCCACTATGTAATATATGGTGGTGAGTTTTATCTACGCATTACTTTGTTGAAATGTGCGCTTATATCTCTCCACATACGTACCTCACGAGTGGGGGCTGAGTACGGTGCCAGTGCCTCAAATGACACACCAGTAGCACTGCGAAATCCAAGGATCCAAGCTCTGGCTGGAGGGCAAGATCCCACAAGCACGCCATCTCTACAGAGGACCTTGGTACTTACTCTCCTCGTGAGGAACGCCTGAGGGGACCTATAAGCGCGCACGAGTCTCCTGTACCGAGTTCCAGCGTTTGGGTTCACCCCTCTAACATCTATAGGGAAGAAATGCCCCCCACAAGACTGACGAGGCATGCGGGAATGATCCCTCAAGAGGACCTCCTCGCCAGGCAAAAATCCTCTACAGAGCGAAAACCTCGAGAAGCTAAGTCTCTCACCCACGCCTTGAGAGCGTTTTCTCCTCCAGCGCACGTTTTCCCCTCAAGCGACTTTGCTTTCCCTTATGCTTCATGGACTACTCGTACGTGTTAGGGGGGCACTTGAGCATCGCGACTCAGGTCTCTTACCTCTCCTAGGCCTAAACTCCACCCGGTCTTGCGGAGTCATTGCTCCTGCATACCGAAGTGGCGGAGTCATGGCACGAAGAGATGGGTCCGACCGACGCAGAGAACAAATATACATGAAGATGAGTCCAAAGAGACCTCTCGAGGGGCAAGCAAGCTAAAAGAAAATGGCAAAAAAGAGTATATTACAGGCCAAAAGATCACAAATGTCTAAACATAAGATTGTTTCAGATACAAGCGCACGCAGGCGCAATAACATATGGCTCAGGCGGAGGTGTCGTCGTCTTGGACCTCCTCCACGGCGCCCTCCTCAGTCTTGGCAGAGACGGCCTCTGTCTTTGCTGTCTCCCGCCGTGGCCTCCGCATGCCTGAAGCGGTTGCAGAAAGCGTCAACTTGCTCACGGAGGGAATTGGAGACCCTGTGCGCATCCTCGCCTTGGGTGGCCTCTGTCACGGTGGAGAGGTCGAAGCCTGGCGTGAGGATCCTGAGGTTGGTGAAGATACGATCGACGACCACCCCCAGGAGCTGCCGGATCTCGTCCTTGATCATCTCGCGAAGCTCAACGACAGGGATCTCGAGGGCCGTGAAGAGCTGGTCAAAGTAGACCAGGTACATGGCAGCATCGCCACGGCCTCGGACCTCGGTGTGCGGCGCGTCCGCGCCTAGTTGCGCAGCAAGCACATTGCCCCGAGCGACCAGCGCCTCGAACATGCGCTCGCGCTGCTTCGTAAGCGCGCGGGTCGCCTGGGCAGAGTCCGTCACCTCCGCCGCCCGCTCCATCGCGGGAGCCACCTGCTCCTCCACATCCTTGGCCAAGGAGTTGAGGTCATGAACTGCCTCGGTGCGGGCCTCCTCCGCCCGGCGATGACCATCCTTGGCACGCTTGAGGCAGGTCTCCAACTTGGAGTTGGCCTTCTCGAGCTCAGCGATCCGCCGAGCATCTTCGGCATGCCTGGCCTTGAAGCGGTTGTCCTGCTTCTGAGCCATGTCATGGTACTCCTGAGAATTGGCCAGACGGAACTGCTTCTCGCGCTCCTCAAGGGCATCCCCCGCCTCCTTCTTCTTCTCGGCGAACCGCCGCTCGAAGCGTTCATAAGCAAGCTTCTGGGCGGCGACGTTCTCGTCGTACTTCAAGAGTGCCTGGGCCAGAGCTCCTTCGCGCGCCTCAAGCTCCTCGCGTTGGGCCACCAGGTCCTTCTCCACCTGAAGGCGTTGCTCATCGCGCTGCCGCAGTTCCTTCTCCTTGAGGGCCAGCCGCTGCTCGCGCTCGGCGAGGCCCTTGCGGTCCCCCTCCAGGGTAGCCTGCACAGCCTGGTGGGCAGCGAGCAGCTGAGCCTCCAGTTGTCCCAGATCGCGGCGCTTCTGCGCCAGCGCGCTCTCCATGGCCTCGCGCTCGGCCGTGGCTTCGCGCAGGAGCTCAGCAGCGGCATCACGTTCCTCTTGGAGGGGTGCGAGAAGTTCTGCAGCGTCGCGAATGGCCCCCTCGCGGATCTCCTTGGCGAAGAGGGTGGCATCCTCGCGTGCGGCCTGCAGCGCCAAGTCCTCCAGCCGGCGCGCCTCAACGGCCGCATTGAAGAACGCCCACGACGTCGCGAGCTCCTCCCGCTGCTGGGTGAGCTGTATGTCCCCGAGGGCGAGGTGTGGCTCCAAGCCCTCCAGGGACTCCCTCACGAGGCAGAAGGCAACCTCGCGGCGCCCCGCGCTCCAGTCCTAGCCTCGAAGGACCAGCTCCTGGCTTGAGGAAGGCCCAGCCCCGGCGTCGAGCCCCGAGAGCCTGACCTCGGGGAGAGCTCGGGGGCTAGCCTGGGCTCCGCACCCGTCCGCGCCAGCGTCCTCTTCGGTGCCCGCGGCAGCAGGGCGCTCATCACCTCCAGCTGGACGAGGAGGCGAGGAAGAACCTCCCCCTGCGGACACGCCCGCGCCCGCTGGCGCCTCACTCACTTCCATCGCAGGCTGCACGGGAGCCGTGGGCGCGCATGGCGGAGTGGGCGCACGCAGTGGCGTCGACACGCGCGGCGGCGTTGGCTCGCACGGCGGAGTTGCCTCACGCGGAGGCGTGACCGTGCGAGGGCGAGTAGGAGCGCAAGGCGGAGTAGAGGCCCTCTCCTCCGTGTTTTCCACCACCATCGGCTCGGGGGCCGTGTAGGTGCCTCTGGACGAGGCGCGTCCTCCTCCACCTGAGGCGCAACCGCCTCCACTTGAGGCACCTCCTCAGTGGGGCCTGAGGAGGCCGTCTCCACAGGCCTCGTGGCCTCGTCAGCCACGGCCTCAGCCGTGGCTCTCTTCACGTCCACAGCCTTGCGAATCCTACGGCGCTTCGCAGGCACAAGACCACTGGCAAAAAGCCCAAGAAAAGACCTTCAAGAGATGGCAAAGCGAAGAGAAAAACAAGAATCAAAACGACCAAGCGCCATGAGCACTCACCCCGACGGAGCAACGACGGTATCTGAAGGGAATATGCCCTAGAAGCACTTAATAAACATAGTTTATTGGCAATATCCCAATTGTTCATTATATGTTTTATACCATGCTATAACTGTATTAAGCGAAAACATTAATACAGGTGTGGTAGATAAACAACCAGGTCCCTAGTAGCCTCTACTAAGACTAGTTTCGTTGCGCAATTGATGATCGAGATTTTCCGATCATAGGGCATGGCGCCGGTCGGCAATGGAAGTCATATCGTTAGGTGTAACGATGTGATGGACATACCCAGTATTTATAGGACATAGTCATTACGCCTTAAGACCGTGAGACCAACTCTTATTGTTATCCCTGGAAGATACTTTGATCGCACCAATAGTCATATGTTATATAGTGTGACAATGATAGGTGATAATTTTGGGTATAGGAAGGGGGTAGTTGAGACGAGGGGTCAACAACGGGATTTGTCAGTCCGCATAGCCGGATAGATACTCTAGGGCCCACTCGGTGAGATTATGTCAAATGAGTTTGCAAACATGTGACTAGGTCACCAGCTGACATAATATCATAGACGAGTAGAAGATAGCGATGTCGGTAACGAGATCATGCTAGGTATGGAGATATCTGAGAATGATGCTCAGACACGCTAAGTATCGACATGACAAAGGGTTCAAGACTATACGTCCAGGTTTGATAGATGAAAGTCATTCGTTATATCACAGGGATTAATTCATGGGGTCCAGGCCTACGAGTTAGTAGTTGATCATAGAGGAGTCTTGATCGTACCTGTTATTATATCGAACCGCGAGGGTAACACACTTAAGGGGTTTCGACAAGACAACCGGAAAGGAAAGAGATCACCGGGAACGTCACGGGAATGGTCCGATGGAGATCGGGCAGCGACGAAAGAGTTTTCGGAGCTAGAATAAATTATATATAATATGTTTGATATTAATTAGTTTAATTAATATATAAATATGATTTTATATCTTTATATTCGATTTTTTAAAGGCTGGTTTCCCTAAATGGGCCTTCTGGAGGAAAAAAGGCCCATGAGGGTGGGGGGACTTCGGATTGGATGGGGGCCGGCCTAGGTGGGCCAAATAGGGCCCACCTAGGGCCAGCGCACTTCCCTAGCCGCACCAAGGCATGTGGGATAGTCCCACATTGCCTGGCTAGGGAGGTTGGCTCCCCCTGGGAGCCTATATAAGAAGGGGCACCCCTGGCCTTTTAATTCACCAATTAATTCCCCAATTCTCTCTCGATCTCGTGATCCCCTTTGTCTGAGTTGCGCCGAGTTGAGAGGGGGATCTCTTCCACCATAGCCCGCTGCCGCGCTGCTGGTGTTCTGGTCCAAGTCTTCCGCTGCTCGTCCTGGACTGGAGCTTCGGAGGTCGTCGACTCCACCGTATGTGTGTAACGCCCTGCGAGGTGCTGCGCTAGCGGTGCTCGGAGGCCTACTTCCTCCACCCGACCTCAGGGTCATCTTCTCTATCTTCGTCGCGCCGAGTTCTTCGCGACCTAGAGGTCGGCTACGTCGTCTTCGTCGTCAACGCTTGTGCGGGAGCGTAATCCCCGCTATTCGGTCTACGAGGGTATGTGTTCCGATCTCCGCCGTACTTCTATATCTGCATAGTGTAGATCTTAGCTAGTTTAAGGATATCGTTGCTAGGATTTTTTTTGTTTTCTGCACACGATCCCCTTCAGTGGTATCAGAGCCGATCTATCGTAGATATAGTTGTACGCTGTTAGAACCCGTGTTCTGCACGGGGGCACCGTTCCTGTTATTTGCTACCCTCTAGCGTGCACTTGTGATTCCAGCGGCATCGAGCTGATGAAGCGGCCCGGACCGACTTTACGCGTACGCTTATGCGAGACTGGTTCCACTACTGACATACGGCTTGTACCGTATCCGTTGCTGGCGGGTGCCTGTTTCTCTCTCTCTTTAGTTGGTCTTGCATTTTCAATGGAGGGACCGAAAGGGATGCTTAAACATGCAATTATTGGATCGTTGTTGTGGTCATAAAGTTCGTAGGTATGAAGCGGTTCTATTTACGACAGCACCAAGACACGTAAAATATGCAAAAGATAAAGTAGAAGCGTCTAACTTTATTTTGCAGGGGCTATGTGATATGGTCAAGGTAGGTTTATTAAATTGTTTATGAACTGCGGGCGCCAAGAAGACCATGGCGCATGGACCATATCACGTCGCATAAAATTTGATGTTTTGTGTGCATCTTATATTATGTGATTATATATATTAGTATATATATTAGTTACGCGGCGGTAATTATATAAGATGATCCCTTCAAAAAATACCACTAGTGTTCTTCCTCCAACGTGCACCACCAAGAAAGTTCTACGTTATGAGGCAGGCCGTGACGATCGGGTGTCAGACATATCGTCGTTCGCATACGGTGGGTGTAAGCCATGTTGCACAAGCGTCAGCGTGGAGGTTATAGTGGCGAGCCTAGCATAAGAAGATATGGCCTCGGAACACGGAGACCGAAAGGTCGAGAACGAGTCACAAAATTGGTGTGACGGACATCTTGAAGTCGTGCCGCCGGCTCTGACGATAAGGGGTGGTGCAATGGATGGGGGTCGTGTAATCGCTTAAACGACCAGGAGGGATGTTCGTTTAAGTGGGAGTTCGGATAGTTATTTTCTAAAATAATAGAACTCAGAATATAATGAACAGAGTCTGTTTTGCAAACCTTTGTAGATATTAACCATTGTGATAGCATCTTTTCAAATTAGGCGCATTCCGGCGATTGAGAAAATTAAAAGGTTGGGTCCAAACTTCATGGTTTTATACTTTAGCTTGAGGATACTCCTTGTTTAAACTGTTAGCTCTTTGTGTTAGAATACCCGCTAGGAGATAAACCCGGCGATTCCGCTAACAAAAGATAATTTGGATTATCAGATTTTGTGCGGATGATATCATCATAGTCCAGTGTATGCTATGATCTCTGCCATAGAGAACCAACGGTGGGTACGAGTTATTGGATCGCGAACATATGAGATGGTCTCTAAAACTCGGGGTACCCCTAAAGTTGGGTTGATGAAGTTTATCAGTACGTTGACTGATTGTCTTCTCAACCAAGATGGAAGAGAATAGACACATTGAGGGAGCACGTGGCGGTCATACTAAATGACATATGTTCATACTTGATGAAAATTGAGACGCCTCGCTCAGCTCGATCACTGGATGACAGACATCGTTGCCAAGTGCAAATCCTCTGTCATAGACTATGTCATGCAAGGGGAATCGTTCACCTTCATGGTTCTTGATTACGTTGGAAGTATCTAGAAGATGAAACAGATCGACGGAAGTCATCGATGATGATGGTGTATATATGATATACATGTTATGAATGTTTTAGCTAAGCAAGTACTCGCAGTAGTGACAAAGTTTTGAACTAGTCATGTTTTATGAAAACCAGGTTTACTGCTTGAGTAGCTTGAAAGGATGAGATGACATTGCGTGTTGATAATGGCAGACAAGTTGTTGTGCCGGCCATAGACACTCTCCCTCTAGATCTACCATTTGGATAAATTCTTTATGATCGCCTGTTAGTATGATCGTTATAAGTGTGTCTCCTCTAGCGAGACACTTGTTCATATATGTTAGTGACAAATTCGTTGTGCTATACTTATGAAGCAATGATCATATGCCGATTTAAATTTAGATGGTAGAAGCTCCCACATTCATAATATTAATGCCAAAGGATACAAACTTAATAAAGACACCACATATGTGTGGCACTACCGTTTAATTCATGTCAATGTTATAGTCAATGCATTAGCTCCATACCGTATGGATCTACAAGTCCTAAGATTTGATCTTTTGACACTTGCAAAATAACTGTGACACCGTTTTCGGAAAACGGGCATATAACTTATTGATAGTCATACATAGAGATGTATGAGGTTCAATGAAGTAATTGACGGGTAGTGGAGACCTTTATTTCGTGAACTTCACTGAACGTTTTGAGTATAGCTTGTTGAGGATCGTGCATATGGGTGTATGTGAATCAATGAAGCACTTTAACGTTTAGTGGAAGTCTTTATTTCATAGACATCATGAACATTCGAGTAGATATATGGATATCCTCTCGAGGAATGTTGGCCTGGAAATTTTGATTCGATCAAACAAGTTCAAAATGAAGTAGGAAGTAAACTTAACAAGAAAATCAAATTCCCGCGATACAGATCAAGGAAATGAAGATTTGAGTTATAATGTTGGCACATCATTGGAATACTTGTGAGAAGAGTTCCACAAATTACGTCGCATGGAACACCATAGTGTTATGGTGTGTTAGGACGTCGTAATTGCACTCTATCGGATAGTGTGTGGTAAATAAATCTCTTACCGAATTATTGTGATCGTTAGAGTCATATGGTAGAAACGTAACACTCACATTAGCAAATAGGGAAACCATTTGAATCCATGGAGACAATACCATACGAGTGATGGCATGGCTTTTAGCCTGGATTGTCGTTTCAGCAATTTAGTGTTTCGATGTGATCGAACCTAAAATGGATTAATCTTTGTAGTGTACCATACCTAAACAGTTAGTTGGGTACATGTCTCACGGCATAAGCAAAATTGTTGTCGGGATATACCTTGCGAAAGAAATAGTTTCTTGTCCAAGGGTATAATTGAGAAAGAAAGTAGAGCAAGACGAAGTTGGTGAATTTCCTCTCCAGACATCAGAGTGGCGCAATCGAAAGTGTTTTCGGTGTCAGCCTCCACAGCTTGAAAAAGCAGATGATTCAAGATCATGATGTTCTGAGCTCATACTAAGAGCGTAGGCATACGAGGTTGTGTTCCACAGTTTGTGTTACGACAATCTTGTTATGAAGGTCATATTAATGGAATATGACAGACCTACGAACTACGAAGAAGAGATGGTGGACCTAAGTCCGAGAAATGGCTATGAGTCATTTATGATCTGAAATAAAATCCATATACGATTACTAGGTAATGACTTGGGAGATCTTCTTGATGGCATCTAGGATATTATTAGAATGTGAAATTTTATGAGAGAATAGACATTCAGAAGGATCGATTTGTCGTGAAACAGTTCCGACAGATTCAAAAGTTGACCACATTAGAGTTTGTCTCAAGTGGCGAAGCCTAAATCTATCTGGGTCGTTTAGCGATCACTATAATTTTGAATGAGAAATTGATAGATGGATAAGGAAACCATGTTTCTTAATACTGTCATTAAGAAAGAGTTGGTGATCCTGAGGATGCTAAACATGTATGCAAACTTCAGTGGTCCATTCATGGGCTGAAGCAAGCATATCGGAGCTGGAATCTTCACTTTGATAATGTGATCAAAGGATTTTGCAGTTGTCCAAAATAGTTGAAGAAACCTACATTTGCAAAGAAGTGAGTGGGAGCAAAGTAGCTTTCCTTGATCTTATATGCGGAAGGCATATTTGAGTGGGAACTAAGTAGCTTTTCCTTGATCTTATATGCGGAAGGCATATTTGAGTGGGAGCTAGGTTCATTCGTGATTTTGTATGTAACGACATATTGAATGACACATATCCTCTAGTAGAGTGTAAAGGATTATTTAAGTGATTAAATTTTTTATGAAATGAAGTTAGGAGTATTAGGCATCCAATTTATAGTTGAATAGATCGTAAGGGACTTAATAACATTATGTCGGAATATTTCCTAAGTCAAGATTCTGAAGTGTTTCAGAATAGGACAAGCAAAGAAAGAGGTTCTTGCTTGTATGACTAGGTAAAATATTAAGTTTATCTTGGCATTTTCAAAAATAGCAAATGATGTTCGACAATATCTATGTATCAGACATAGATGCTATCAGACTGAAAGCTCGACTTAGTGTGACCCAAGTTCTTGGTTGAATAACAGGTTCCAGAGTGATCCTTGTGTGGATCAATGAACAAACGTTAAGTTTATTCTTCAGTGTCTATGAGAACTGAAGATATGTTTTATTTTAAAGGGTAAGAGTGGAAAGACAACTTGACGTAAAGCGGTTACGATGATGCAAGTTATGACACTGACCCATACGACTAGAAATCTCATATAGGAGATTCCCTTATTTGTAAGATAGACATGGTTAGTTTGCGAAGTCGCATATGAATGCACTGTCGCATAATCTACATAGGTATAGAAATATATCGCAACTTCAGAAGTAGCAAGTGTGATTGGACTGAGCAGTTTTCCGAGCGTAGGTGGTCCCCTTAATAGATCTCTTAGACTTTTAAGACCCATGCTACGCGAATGCTCGAGTCTTACTCTATTCACTAGGATATATTTCACCGTCATCGTAAGATACGGGATGATGTCAAACTAGATGACATAGAAGTGTTGCAAAGCACATATAGGTCTCAATATGTGAGATCTATTGACTGTATTCCTCTTCCACGAGGCGAGCATGCACCAAGATGCTATGGGTGTTGAGCTTTTACCAAGTTGTAAACTAGATTAAGTGTTACTCTAGTGCAAGTGGGAGACTAAAGGGAATATGCCCTAGAGGCACTTAATAAACATAGTTTATTGGCAATATCCCAATTGTTCATTATATGTTTTATACCAAGCTATAACTGTATTAAGCGAAAACATTAATACAGGTGTAGTAGATAAACAACCAGGTCCCTAGTAGCCTCTACTAAGACTAGTTTCGTTGAGCGATTGATGATCGAGGTTTTCTGATCATAGGGCATGGCGCCGGTCGGCAATGGAAGTCATATCGTTAGGTGTAACGATGTGATGGACATACCCAGTATTTATAGGACATAGTCATTATACCTTAAGACCGTGAGATCAACTCTTATTGTTATCCCTGGAAGATACTTTGATCGCACCAAACGTCATATCTTATATAGTGTGACAATGATAGGTGATACTTTTGGGTATCGGAAGGGGGTAGTTGAGACGAGGGGTCAACAGCGGGATTTGTCAGTCCGCATAGCCGGATAGATACTCTAGGGCCCACTCGGTGATATTATGTCAAATGAGTTTGGAAACATGTGACTAGGTCACCAGCTGACATAATATCATAGACGAGTGGAAGATAGCGATGCCGGTAACGAGATCATGCTAGGTATGGAGATATCTGAGAATGATGCTCGGACACGCTAAGTATCGACATGACAAAAGGTTCAAGACTATACGTCCAGGTTTGATAGATGAAAGTCATTCGTTATATCATAGGGATTAATTCATGGGGTCCAGGCCTACGAGTTAGTCGTTGTTCATAGAGGAGTCTTGATCGTACTTGTTATTATATCGAACCACTAGGGTAACACACTTAAGGGGTTTCGACAAGACAACCGGAAAGGAAAGAGATCACCGGGAACATCCCGTGAATGGTCCGATGGAGATCGGGCAGCAACGAAAGAGTTTTTGAACTAGAATAAATTATATATAATATGTTTGATATTAATTAGTGTAATTAATATTTAAATATGATTTTATATATTTATTTTCGAATTTTTAAAGGCTGGTTTCCCTAAATGGGCCTTCTGGTGGAAAGAAGGCCCATGAGGGGGGGAAAGTCCCCCCAGGGCTTCGGATTGGATGGGGCCGGCCTAGGTGGGCCAAATAGGGCCCACCTAGGGCCCGCGCACTTCCCTAGCCGCACCAAGGCATGTGGGATAGTCCCACATTGCCTGGCTAGGGAGGTTGGCTCCCCCTAGGAGCCTATATAAGAAGGGGCACCCCTGGCCTTTTAATTCACCAATTAATTCCCCAATTCTCTCTCGATCTCGTGATTCCCTTTGTCGGAGTTGCGCCGAGTTGAGATGGGGATCTCTTCCACCATTGCCCGCTTCCGCGCTGCTGGTGTTCTGGTCCAAGTATTCCGCTGCTCGTCCGGGACTGGAGCTTCGGAGGTCGTCGTCTCCACCGTATGTGTGTAACAACTTGCGAGGTGCTGCGCTAGCGGTGCTCGGAGGCCTACTTCCTCCACCCGACCTTGGGGTCATCTTTGCCGTCTTCGTCGCGCCGAGTTCTTCGCGACCTAGAGGTCGGCTACGTCGTCTTCGTCGTCAACGCTTGTGCGGGAGCGTAATCCCCGCTATTCGGTCTACGAGGGTATGTGTTCCGATCTCCGCCGTACTTCTATATCTGCATAGTGTAGATCTTTGCTAGTTTAAGGATATCGTTGCTAGGAATTTTTTTGTTTTCTGCACACGATCCCCTTTAGTATCGACCCAAGCCGGGCCTGGTGAGCGCCAGGAGGGTCTGGTCTTGGCGCCAAACCCCTCCGGAGGCGTCACCGATTTCCTTTTGGAGGGGACGTCGGATGGCCTCGCCCCAGAGCGGTCCACAGCGGCCTTGGTGTGGGACCCGCGCCTTCCCGGAGAGGCCTCCGCGCCAGAGGGTTCCCCTTCCTCAGCCTCCTCCTCCACGGGGCGCGAGGGAGCCACGACGAAGGCATCGTCATCGCCTGACGAGACGTCACAAACCTCGTCAGTTAATGGCCCGGCCCTCGAAGAAGACACCTCCCCTATCGTGGCCTCCTCCTCACCTAGCCCAGCTCCGGAGGCCGAGCGAGAGTGCGCTACCTCCGCTCCTCGCGTCGCTGGCAGGGGCACCTTCATCCCCTCTGAGCTTGTCGGGATGAACGGAGGCATCCCCTCCAAGATGGCCATGCGCTCCGTCATGTTGTATTGATGGAGAGGCCGAAGCGTCATGGAGGGATGATCCACGGCAGGCACCGTCGGGTTGACCAAGTGCGCGGACATGACATTGTCGACGACGTCCTTGTCGTTGTCCTCGCAATGAAGTCGCATCTTGTCGTTCGGCCCCGAGTACATCCACATGGGCACCGATTGTGCCTAGAGGGGAGCGATGTGGCGCGTCACGAAGTCCGCCACGATGATCTGCCCCTTGAGACCCTCCCCACGAAGGAAACTCAGGCGCCCCATCAGGCTTGCGTTCCTCGCGCCGTCAAAGGTCGCCTTGCCCAAGTGGCAGTTCTTCAACGGTGGCTCGCCGGGGACCTCAAGGAAGGCGAAGGGATGCTCCACCCCGACGAAGAACCACTTCTGGCGGAAGTTTTCCACCTTCTTCGTCACCGACGTGACGGCTTTGTCTTCACTCCATGACATGGGGATGTAGACACTCCCCATGCCGTCGACGATGCGGAATGAGACGCACCCGGAGCGCTCATTCTTTGCCGTGCTCTGGAGCGCGTAGAAGCACCGGAACAACCCCACTGTGGTCTCCAAGCCCAGGTATGCCTTGTAGAGGTATGCGAAGACGGCAAGGATGAGGATGGAGTTGGGGTACAGATGCAACAACTGCACCTGATAGAACGCCAGGACCGTCTCCAGAAACGGCAAGAAGGGCGGCACCAGCCCGGCGGCGAGGCACTGCTGGAATATCGGGAAGTACCCTCGCGGGCGCTTCCCATGCGCCGCCGGCTTCAGGGCGGTGGCGCCGTGTTCATTCGTCCGGTCCGCAACCAGGTAGCGGACCTTGGCGAGAGCCTTCTCATTGACACGCACGCCCAACAGCGCCACGCCCTGCACGACCTCGGGGCCTCCGTGTGGGAAGAAGACCCTGCAGTGGGCTTGACCTTGCTCTTGAGGGGACTCATCGTCGCGGGCTCGGTGTGCCAAGGAAGATGGAAGGAGGAGAAATCGTAGGAGAGAGCGGAGGCGGAAAGCTCGAGACGGCGGAAGCTTCTGCCAGAAGAATTGGAAACAGTCACGGCTCCCTGCTGTGGTGCTCGGACTTTATGTCACCTCGAGGAGCAGTTACCGGGGCGTGGTGGGACCCCCCACGAGTGAGCCCATGGCTCAGGCGAAGCGTTGGGGGCTACTGTCGTCCCAGAGGAACCTGGGGTATGAAGAGCCCACTCCCCCGAGGCCTCGCACGCGGGCTAATCAGACAAAACGACTAAGGACCAAACCTCACCACCTGGCGGGACCCTCGAGAGGCAATTCCCCTCGAGGGCCTGAAGAGGAAGCGAGGGCCTCACGGGGACCCTCGCTTCACGAGACCCTCCCGAGGCGCCAACGCGCCTGGAGGGAAGTCAACAGGAATCCCACCACAGGCCTCTCCAGGCCTGTGGGGAAACGTCGCGGCCAAGGAAGTACGGCAGGACGCACATGGCCTCTGCCACGCCCACATGGTGACGCAGGCACTCCCGTTGCCGTTTTGATGATAAAGGAGTCAATAAAGTTGCGCCGCCTGGTCCAGAACTGCCAAGACCTTCTACTCTGACGATAAAGCAGATGGACGGCGCAACCCTCCAAACAGAACGTCAGCGCGGGCTCCATCATAGAGACTGCCTTCCTTGCGGGCAGTACTGCGCGGTCGGCCGCCTGTCGGCCACGGCGCCCAACTTAATCGACGATGGACCACGTCCATGGAGGATCAGGTGGCCACTGCCGTGTGGGAGCCACCCGGGACGCCGAGCAGAAGAAGAGCGCCTAAGGCGCCTATAATAGGGGCAAGACCTCCGTCGTAGAGGAGGTCGGCCAATTGCTTGCTGCAACAATTGTAAACCCTAGCGCTGTTGAGTAAGATAGCCTCTGGCTGGAGGAGGAAGAAGATCATCGTTGCCCTCCCCAGGGAAGAACTGCCTCAAGGGGGCGCTCGGCAAGCTCTGCTGTACTGTAACCACCATAGTTCAATACAGACAAGCAGGAGTAGCGGTCTTACCTCCTCTCGATGGCCATGAACCTGGGTACGGGCTGGTGTCCAACTCTGTCGTGGGTGTTTCGTCTCCAGGTCCGGCGAGCAAGGTCGTCGTGCCCCTCGAGGGTCTTGACCTCTGTAGTGCCCATGCTTATGATAGCAATGGCACATATGAATAATGTAAAGACTTGGATCACATAAGTCTCACATTCTCCAATAAGATGTAATATCACAGTACAATGTCATAATTTATTACAGAATGAGACAAATGATCCAAAAACAAATATCCTTACAACTTAGCACAGCGGAAATGCTAGCTGAACAAATAGTTCACACTTTATTTCAGAGTTAAACGCAATCCTAAAGGTAGCATGGAGCTACATCTTCTCCATGAAGCCACTGGCAAATCATGTTGCTTGTAGCTCGAAGACGACCCCCTTACTCCTCATTTGGACATTCTGCAAGGTTTAGTTGCAGCCCAGATATAAAGGGTCAGCACAATTGAATTGTGGTGGCAAGTGACTTTAATTTCTAATGTTCTATTATACTATTACTATATGCTTAATTTGGCTGGTGGAGCTCAAGGCTATTGCGCAAAGCAAATTTTCTCCTACTTTTGATAAACAGTTTTCTTAAATCAATAATCTTCTCTTTCAGAGACAAAACTCGAGACAAGTCCATGTCTCCTACCCATGTTCATCCAACAAAGTTTTATTAAGAAATTAGAGATGAGGAGATTTTCAGAACACAGCCTTGTGTAGTTACTCAAATTGTCCGATGCCGGGGACACGGCTAAGATCTTAGGTTTTAACTCTCGAGAGGGTGTGCACTTTCACCATTAGACTCAATCAACCCAAACTATCCTCTACACTCCTTTAGTGAGAAGGAAAAGGAGAAGATCAAGACGAGACTTTTCAGAAGTTGCTTTCCCATGATCATACTAAGAGATTACCACCATCCTATCAACTCTA
Organism: Poa annua; assembly: GCA_026929855.1. Classification (NCBI taxonomy): domain Eukaryota; kingdom Viridiplantae; phylum Streptophyta; class Magnoliopsida; order Poales; family Poaceae; genus Poa; species Poa annua. The sequence goes on from CM049426.1 coordinate 36,132,948, forward strand.
CCACCATCAATCTCTTGACCCAGGTCCACATCAACTTACTCCATCAAGACAGAGCCCATATTGACCAATGGTTGCACGATAAGCAACTAGACTCAGTGTAAACTTAAATCTCATAGCCCTGGGTGGCCTACCACAAGTGAGCAACTCAGGTTAACACCGCATATCATGGCCCCAAGTAAGTAGAAACTATCCTGGGCGAAGACAACCATGAAACTAGGCCCTGAGAAGCCACTCAACTTGAAACCTCCTCGATCGATCCAATCCACCCAGGCGTTAAATTAATTAAGTGGAAATTTACATTTATCACAACAACCATAAAACAATCATTTTTGCAGCAGGTGCTTCCACTAAAATATAATAGGGGTCAAATCTGGAATTTCTAAGGGGAACCTAAAAGGTTTGCATAGCATACTACAATCTCCCAATACCTATCATGCATACTACTTTTGCAAATACTGTTTGAAAACACTAGATATGCAATAGAATAAAATAGTAGGTGTTTTATGAAGTCACTTGCCTGAAGAAGTTGTCGTTTCTCACACACTCTTGTCCAAGTCGAAAGTAGCTCCCCGTTTCAAACTATATAGTAAAAGGCATCCAATAAGCAAGCAATTCAACAAACACAACACCAATTGAAACATACATGCGTAATAAGGCTTAGAAGTGGATTTGGTCAAGGGTGTCACATAATTCAATATGCAAAAAGAATTTATGGGATTGCGTTTAAGGTCTAGTCAAAAGTTAAATTGGACATTTTAAATTTGAAAAGATTGAAAGATCATAAGATCCAATCGAAATGGTCTTTAAACGAAGAGGTCCTAAGATGGTTTAATCATAATTTAAAAGTAAGTTTCAAGATTTTTAGCAACTATCCATATTTATTTATTTTTATTTAAGGCTATGTTTTCAGAATTTTAAATTTAAGCAAATTCATATTCAAGAATTTCTTAATTTATCATATCTAACATTTTTAAATCCCAACTCACAAGTCCATAGTATTAAAAATACAACCTAGTTATTTGAAATGGCAAAATGTTTTAATTCATATTTTTAGTAACACCTAATTAACCAATATCATTTATATACACTTGTAAATGAATTAAAATCATTTAAAAATGTTTTAATTAAAAACATACTTATTAAAGTTATGTATTATATTAATAAATAGGAATTTATGCTTTCTCTAGACTAGGACAATTATTTATGTCTTTGGTGCAAAGTAATAAATTTTTAAATTGATGAACTTTATAATGTGCTAGAATATATCAAATTAAGTCTCATGATATTTAAATTCATTTTAAATTATTCAAGCATTATTTATAACAAATTTTATAAATGGAGTTAATAGACATAGGGCTTTTAATTAAATGTATAGAAAGTATAGAAATTGGATTAAAACAAAAATAATGTTTGTAATAAAAGTTAGGTCAAATATAGGTCAAACTATTCAAATTAAACACACAACTATTTAATCATCCGAATAATTCTCAAAATTATTTTATAACATAAGCAACATATTACACATTTTATAAATTTTCTAAAACAATTTTATTTGAAATATTTGAATTTACAGATTTAAAGTTATGACAAAATACTCAAATTCACCATTTGAAATTTGAATATTTTAAACTATGTCAAAAATGAATTTTGTCAGATCCAAAATATTCTACATGTCAAGGGCTTTCCAAATATGTAAAAATATTTGAATTTGGATAAGTGGTTAAAAAGTTATGACAGATATAAGTGGCAGGGGCTTTTCTGCAAAATGGCCAAATTAAATAAATCAAAAATGATTTCATACGTCAGCGCTGACTGTGCGCTGACTGGGCTGCTGACTCGGCGCTGACGTGGCATGCTCTGGTTCGCTGATACCGCTTCGGCTAAGATCTAATCTAGACCGTTGAATAAAGATCAGACGAATGTGGGATAAAGGGGCTCACCGGGCGGCGCGGGGTCGCCGGAGCAGATGGAGGACGCGGCGGCGCGGCGCTAGGCGAGGACGACGGCGGCGCGGCGAGGCTCCCCTGGATGCGTGGTTTGCCTCCCCGGAAGCGGCGCTTCACGGCGAAGAGAACGGCGGCGTCAGCGTTGACTCGACCGTCCTGGTGGAGACGTGCAGAAGCGGCCGAGGTGGCTCGGACATCGACAAGCTCCGATCACCTCCTTCCTCGACAAACGGCTGCGGAAGGGGTGCGTGGAAGAGGTTAGAAGGCGCGTGCGGCTATGGCGAATAAGCTGGGCACGGTCTCGGGCAGGGAGGTGGCTTACCACACCGGGAAATCGATGAACACAGCGGCGGAAATCCGAAGTCCGACGAGCAATTACACGAGCATGTCGGCGTGCTGGGCTAGGGTTTTTGGGGGGAAAGGAGGCGGCGGAGATGGGCTTTAAATGGGGACAGAGGGGAGCACCAGGCGATCATCACGGTGAGAATAGAGGGAAGGTGATCGTCGGCTGATTTTCGGTGCGTGATTCCCGCTGGAGGAAGATGACGACCTCCCCTGACAGGTGGGTCCCGCCTGTCAGGAAATTTTCTATTTCCTTTTCTGATTTTCCATTTTCTTAATAACTTTTGATTTATCACTCCAAATAAAGTCAAACAAATTTCTAAAAAATTATAAGATTATTATCTTTGTGTTAAACCAGTTGTGGGAGTGTTTTGAACACTTTTCAAATTTTATATTTTTGTAAATTCATTAAATACCCATTTGATACTAAATATCAATTTTGAAATTATAAATTAAAGTAAGTTTCCTTTTGGCTAAATAAAATTTGTAAAATACCCATAATCAAATATGTTTTGGAATTAAGTTTTCTAAAATCATATTCCATTATTACATAAAGTTTAACTTTAATTGATTATTAAACACATATTATACCTATTTGATTTAAGTAGAGAACATGTAATGTAATCATTTTTAATTTAAAGTGATTTGGGCACCATTTTATTTATAATATGATAACCCAATTGAAAGCTTCATCACCACTTTGGAAAAGATTTAAGATTTAACATCACAAAAAAAATACTCCTGAAAATCATTCTATGTTTTGAAAATAAATGAAGATCATTTTAAGCTAATGAAATATAATTGGATAATCCATTTATATACAACATATGAAGTTATTAAAATTATAAACTATAGATTGTAATTTCAACACTATGTTTTTTTACTTAGTGGGACTAAAGAAAAACCATCTGGCAAATGGCTCCTGCTTTAAAATATTTAAAATTACACTTGTAAAGACCATTTTAAATTATGATTTGCTAAGGCTAAGTGGTGGAAACAAATATTTATAAGGAAACCCTTTTATTATAATGAAATGGTAAAACATTTGCCAAATTACATATTGTGGTTTAATAACTATAGGGGATAATAAATTGTTTAACTTGGATCAACCTTGGATAATGATCTTTCCAAGATAATTAAAATATTAAAACTCTTCTAGATGCTTGGAGTCTTTTATAATTGGTTCTCTTATGCATTTTAATATTTTATTTTAATCAAAAATAAAAGTTTTAAATTTTTGTGATTTTTGAACATTCCAAAATATTGGGATGTTACAACCTCCGCATTCAATCCCCTTCACCAACTACACTTCAGGAAGTGACTATCCCCGTTTCTAGGGAGTCATAACCCGACAACTGTATCATTCTCCGTTCATCCAGTTCCCTGTTCTTATCAACACCCCCGTTCGTCTCCTCATCCCTGCTCCGGCGACAAAAACCCCAATGTCCAAGGGCAAGGATGTAGAGTCTGAGGGGCCAAGTGAGTATGACCGGTACTGCCAGCAGTACAGATGGGAGAATCTCCATGGCGCGAATGACGAGATGATCACCGCTGGTACGGACATTATCACCACCGATCGCCTTGGTCGCGCCATGGTTAGCTATCGTTCCGAGATGCGCCAAGATCTGAACCATCCGTTTGGCACGACGGGCCTTCTACACCTCAACGAGGACTCATCATGGTCCCGCGATGATTTGGTTAGTTTGCAATCCTTTTTTCATTGTTTGGATCCTTTTTGGTTGATTCATGTTTGAGGCAACACCCATGTTTTTTAGATCTATACTTATATCCATGTTAATATAAAATTATATCCATGTATATCTATACTTCCTTTTTTCCATATGCTTTCACAGTAGTTATTGTTTTATCATATCTATCATGCATTTTGTTTTGTACTTCACGTTAGTAGAACTTGACATGATTATTTGTAGGGTCCTGGTTTTTTCTTCTAAAGTTCGGTGGAATACATTACAGAGTGGGACCATCTAAATTTGAATCTTGTCTTTTCACTTCTTTCGTAACTTGTTTTAATGACTGTACTTATACTATATTTATTCATATGTGTACTGCCTTCTTGAAATGTATCCCTAGTATATGTACTCATTTTCACCTGTTAAGGCATGTATCACCTAGTTTATGCGTTGTTTTAAGGATGCATGCATGCTGTGAATATTTTTCTAGGATTTTTTGTGACTGTGTGTCCATGGTTTATCGCAGATCATTGGCAGTAAAATCATGCTTTTGGACAAGAACATGGCACCAGCATTGGTGCGCGTGAAGGAGGAAGGCCAGGAAGGATATGAAGGCGTACAACACTGGGTCGGTGGCAACGGAGAGTGGTTGGTGATGATCCATGGGGCAGACCCAGGAAAATTGACTCTCACTAATGTCTACAGGTCACTGAAGTTCACGATGCCATCTCTGGAGGGTGTCGACATAACTCATTACAAGATAGATGACAGCAACACCCATTCGCTTTCAACTTCAACGGTGCAAGAATAAATCTGCTGAAGATTCAACTCCCGAAAAGGCCATTTCTGGCCGGCGGTGAATGGAGTTACGATACCATAGCCGTGTTCGACAAGGTGATTGTCATTATTCGATGGCCGTGTGACAAGGTTTGGACCATCTTGCCTCACACGGATTGCGACCATCGATATATGTGGATGCCGTCGGCAGCTCCTCCAACTCGGAACGATGTACCCTGGATCGCATATATGCGGTTACTGAACCGCATGGAGATGTGCATGTTTGGCAACCATTCGAATGGGGTAAGTTAACCACATCGTTTTAGAAATTAGAATGTTCTTATATCCATGTTGATATGAACTTATATCCTGTTCTATCTGTACTGCCTTATTTACATATGCTTTTGACAATGGTTCTTGTTTTTATCATAGCTACAACGTATTACGACTTGAATTGATATTCAAATTTTCTGCTCACAGGTATAGACGCATCGCCGCGTCGCATACAAGCTTTGGCCATTGAAGATGCTGACGAAGCAGATGCTGCCGAAATTATATCTCGGTGCTGGTTCCTGGCACCAAAGGATGATAAACATTCCCTGGTTCTGTATCAGTGGCTCACGAGTCAGGGCTCGCGGTGGAGTTCAGCGTATGGGGACAAATATCTTCTGTTATCCAAATCGGTGTTGCGACGTTTTCTCGCTGCCTGCAAATCGGTTCACTGATGATCCTCTTGCGGGAGCGTGGAGCAGAGTTCACAATCTCAATGGCCTATCTGCGTTTGTTGGGATCAACTATCCTTTTCTCCTTCAGGCCCCACCCGCCACTGATGATGCTGCCGCCGCTGAAGAATTAGAAGTTCCTGCTGCTTGTGATGATGGAGAACTACCTGATGGTTAAGCTGCGACTGGCGAAGATGGTGGACCTGGCGATGCTGCAGCTTTTGTTGAGGTACCACCAGCTCTGCCAGTTTTTAAACCAGATTGTGTGTTTGCTACACATGAGCGCGCCTTTCAGTATAACCCTAAGTCAAACCCTACCTGGACCCGCATGCACGTCTGCGGGGGGCCTGCCATTGGATCAACGCTGACTGTAGAGAGATTTGTCGAGGGTCAGAGTGTGGTACGTGGCGAGGCAACGATTTGGTTCAATCCAACGCTGCCACCAGCTCCGGATGCTGGTACTTAGTATGGAGACTATATGTATTAGTTATTTTTGCCATTTGCCATAGTTCTATGTTCACTAAGTCATGGTTGGACATACTTGACATAGTTTTGGTCATTTGTGTAAGAACAGGTTGTGATAATTTGTGTTAGACTATGTTCAGCCATTATTCTCTTTCAACTTCTGCTTGCAGTTTAGCAAATTCAATTTTCATCACTGAATTCAATGGACCTCAATGTAATGCATTTTAGCTACTGAATTTATGAGCATTTTACCTAGATTTTTCATTCCAATTGCGTCTATAACAAAAGGAGTACGTCTCGTAATGCATGACTACCCGTATCCGGCTTCTTCTTGAGTGCATCGGTTTTTTATTTTTGAAAATGAGTGCATTGGTTTTTTTTTAAATGAGTGCATCGGTTGTTAGTTGTTTCTCCAACTTCCCCTCCGTCAATAATGGGAACCACTTCCCCTCTTCTTTTTCCAACGCTTCTTCTTTCTTCCTCGAGAGCACCCCTACCCTCTTCGTCTCCCTGCTCTGTTGCTCCCACGTATACGATATGGCTAGGAGCCGAATGGAGAACTGGTCCAACCTCCTGGACGGACCACTTGGCAAGATCGTCGACTACTTGCTGGATGACGAGGAGTACGTCGGCGCCTACGCAGTTTGTCGGCGAGTCTGCGGCAATTGGCGCCGTGCTTTACAAGAGCCCGAGATCTATCTTAACAAGTGGATCCTCATACATCACACACTTCCAGACATTGCCGACTTCATGTTCTTCAACCTCGTAATAGGCCGTTGCTTCACGACGAATCTGATTGACGTTCAAAGAAGGTAGACGTTAATCCGATGTAACATTATTTTATTTTTCCTCTCTAATCACTTTAGGGCTAACTTGTCTCTTCATCAAAAGGTACTACTTTGTCGGTGTTTACCGTGGCATCATCGTGCTTGCGAAGAGGAATCCGCCACACAAGATTCTGCTTCTGAATCCAATGACTCGTAAGACCAACACTGCGTTTCAGGCGCATATACCATATGTTCTTCTGTATACTGTGGCTGTCACGAAGTCCCCGACAATGGTGTTCGTTACTTCAGCTTATCCAGCCATTGCTTGGGCCAGGGAGAGCACCCCTTTAAGGGAACTCAAAGAATATTTTGGAGAAGGATTTTATCAGCCCGGTGATGAGCATCTGAACTGCATGACCCCATTTTGTGGTGAACTGTACGCAGTACTTTTCTCAGGCGACATAGTATCGACAAACATCCAGTTGGTGCAGCGCCCAGGCGGCACCGTCAAGATGGAAAAAATAATTACAGCGCCAGTCTTTGAAGAGATACGCGGATCGTACAGGTTCTACCTTGTGGAGTCAGAAGGTGATCTGCTTCTTGTGATGTACGGTGTTTTCGATGCAGGTCAACCGGTGGTGTACCAGTTGGACACGGAGAACCGCTCTCTCCATGTCGTCGGTGACATTGGCAGTCGTTCCCTCTTTGTTAACCTAGACAGGTCTATCTTCGTCGATACCAGAGTGCACCTCACAGTTGAGCCCGGCTGCATCTACTACACGTGTTATTCTTATATCAGATTCTATAATCATGATATCAAGTCATGGGATGAGGAACCCCAACTTGTAGACTGCTTAGGTCGGCATGATCTAGAACTAATGACGAGGCCTTACTGTCTCGACCAGATATTGGCAGCACACTGCAGGCAGGAGGAGTTCCCTGAATATGTGATCGAGGACGTCTCGGGAGGAAATGCAGAGGAAATATATAGGAGAGAGTGAATAGCACATTTATCCTAGGTTATTTTCTTATTCGATAGTAATGTAATGTTAGTAAAAGTCTTCGATGTGGTGGGGTTTTAGTCCCGGAGAAGGTTTATGCACCGTGTCTGTAACATCCCAAATTTTGCAAAAATTAAAAACTTTGCATTCAAGCATCATGCAACATTGATCATAAGAATACATCACAAAATTATTAAATAAGACTTCAATTTATAAATATAAATAATCTATACATTTCATAAAGTGTTTATTTAAAACTCCTTTAACAAATAAATTTTTTCCAATTTATATATGAGCAAGAATAATGTTAAAAAGTTCCATTTTCAATAACCTTTCCAAAACATATTTTTATGAATTTTTCTGAAATGTTTTGAATAGGTTTAAAAATCATATTTGAAATCAGTATTTAAAAACAGAAAAAGGTTTTAAATAAAAATAATCGAATTTCGGAGTCGAGTGGGCCGTGGCCCGCAGCTATCTACCGCGCGCGCGTAGTCGAGCAGCCCGCCAGCGGCCCAGCACCCCGCGCGCTCGCTCGCAGTCGCTGACAGGTGGGACCCACCTGTCATCACCCCCGCGGAAACGTTCTTCCCCAAATCACGCCCCCGACCCCGACAGGAAACGGCGGATTTGATTTGCACGATTACGAGCGATTTACTGCTCGCCTTACCTCGCCTCCTCCCCCTACTAATACCCCTCTCCGTTCTCGTCCGATTGCCCCAAACCTCACCTCCCGAGAGCCCATAGGCTGCCCGCACGAGCTCGCGCAATCCCGCCGTCGCCGTCGGTAAGAAATCCGCCGCCCGAGCAACTCCGGCCACCTCGGACCTCCTTTCCACCTCCCTTCGCTCCCTGTGAGCCGTGCGCATCGAGTTGACATGGTGGAGCGTGTGTTTTTGCAGCGAAACCCCGCCTCCGTCCACGACCGAGAGAAACCGACGCCGTGCGCAACTCCGGCGAGCTCTTCCGGGAAGACGAGGACGCTCCGGTCATCACCACCGCGCCATCGCCCTCCCCACGACGTCGCGCATCTCCTGGTGAGCTCCGTTTCCTCCTAGCATCGAAGCACGCCTCGGGCGCAAACGCCGGCCATGGCTCCGCCGTGCACCGCGCGTCTCCGGTGACCGCGCCGCCCGTTTTTGGTCAACGGATCGTGGACCGTTAGATCTAGATCCAATGGATCTAGATCGATTGGATCTCACGTGTCCATTTTAATTTAGATCGGACGGCTCTCGCAGCCGATCCGCGCCGAAGCGGTATCGACCAATAGGATCGCGCCACGTAGCCCTGTTAATTTCTTTTTCGCAGGAAATTTTATAAATAAAACAAAAAATAGATAAAACTTGCAAAATTCATAACTTTTGATCTGTAAGTCCAAATTTAATAAACTTTATGTCATTGAAAAGCTCTGCTCATGTAGTTTAATTCTACATCATTTGTTTTTCCCTTTGACAAATTATAATTTGTATAATTATCAGAGGAGTATTTCGGCCATTAAAATAATAACTTAAATAATAAAAATCATTTAGAAATAAAAGCAATTGTTTTAAGATTGTAGAATTTCCCTCTGTCCAGCAATATTAATAAATGTCCAAATTGAAGATGTCATAAAAGCAATAAAAGTTGTAATTATAGAAATCAAAGTTTTACTATATTATTTTAAATTATCTAATTGATAAATAAAATAAGAAATACCTAAACATTATATTCATTTATTAATGACAGAAAATGAGAATAATTAATAAGTGGGTCTTATCATCATAGCATATCATTCATGCATACATGATTATGTTTAGTGTTGTGATGATATGGTGTTGGTATTTATGTTATTCATTGTTTGTGCTAGATTGTGAAGAAGAGGAAGGACTTGCTTGTGATTGTTATTCTTGCTGTGCTTGTTCCTCCTGTTACCAAGGCAAGTGACATTCATACAATATCCCATATTTCCTATATGCATAAGTAGTATGTTTTTGAGTAGTGTGCATGATAGGGATTTTGATTTATTTTATAATGCTAAGTTAGTTGGTATTTTGCAAATATCCTAGTAGTATGTAGCCACCCTTTTCCCTAAGCAGCCATGAAAATATTTTATTAGTTGCTTAGCCATGCTATAAAAATGTTGCCATGTTATGGAAATGTTTCTACGTGTTAAAATCTAAAATGCACATCTGGGTGGAATTGGTTGTTATGGTTTATGTTGAGTGGCTTTTGGGACTATGCTTGTGGTTCTCATCGCCTAGGATGAATGTCTATTCTACTTAGGGCCATGAGTATGGTGGTTGTTACCCAGGAGTACACTTGTGGACGGCCACCCAGGAACGAAGAGATTACCAAGTCCCTCCAAGTTTAGGAGCTTCCCGTGCAACCTTTTGACAATGGGCTCTGTCTAGAATGATTAAGTTGTGGGAGTGCAACCGGTCGGCTTGACAAGCAGATGTAGAGTTGATAGGTGGAACGGGTCTTGCTAGTATGGTTGCATTCTTCTTCTGAAAATTCTTGTCTCAATTCTCTCTTTTCCATAATACACTCCGCGTGTATAGGATTTCTCGGACAAATTGAGTCTAAAGGTGAAAGTGCACAACCTCTGCAGAGTCGACAATCTGAGATCTCAGCCGTGTCCCCGGAAATGGACTACTTCGAGCAACTGGACAAGGATGGGCAGAAGAATCTCAACACTGTTTTCATAAAGTAAAATTTGACCAAGGAAAGAATTTCGGGTGCACTTGGGCTTTGTCCCTCGGTGCCAAGTCTTCGAGAAATGAAAGTGTTTTAGAAAATGATAGGAGAAAACTTGCTTTCTGCAAATAGCCTTCAACCCCACCAAGCCCAATTATGCATATAGATGTTAGACTTGCCAGAATATTTATCTACCATAGTCACTTGCCAATACATCATTGTATTGACATCCTTTGGGGGCTGCATATTCCAATGTGCAGAAAATTCTGATGCTGAATGATTGGCTCGAGTCTACACCCAACATGACTGCCTGTGGCGCATGCTTGAAGATGAGGCTCAATGTTATTTTGCTTTCGCTGTGAACTTTGAACTTTAGCTAGCCTTCATGGCTATGCAATTTGTAATAAAGCCATATTGGCTATTATTTTTGGATCTCGTTGTAGTAATTTAATACTTATGCAATGATACTTTATATTTTGTACTGTGGTGCTGGCAGTGATCCAGGGACTAGCACATAACAAAGGTGTTCCAACTTTAATAAAAGTTGGGGTGCTACAAAATGGTATCAGAGCAAAGTGTTGCCTGTAGGTTCGAGCCCCTAGGATTGGTTAAGCCCTTTTGGGTCATAATGTTACCATCTTTGAAGTATGTTGGATTCTAACGGCATGGTGGGATGAAGCGGCCCGGGACAAACTTTACATGTCCACGTACATGAGACCTGTTCCACAATATAAGTGGCTGGCCGGGTGACTGTCTCTCTCACTATAGTGAAAAATCCAATTTACGAGGAGTTGTTAATATCTGTTGATCACCTTAGGATTTTGACTTAGTTTTCCCCCTAATTTAATAATACACTCCATAACTAGTACTTCCTTATCTATGCAATTCTTTTTTTAATTTCCTTTCTTCCTACCTAAAGGATGACGAGCTTTCACTTCACCACTGCGGAGGACTTCGAGAACACCCGTTTTGGCTGTTACCTCCTCGACATCGGCGAGAAAATAGGGTTACCACTACCCCAAGTAAAGGGCTTCATTCTGAAGAAGTTTAACAAAGAGGGTTGATGGGGAATAAAAGCAACACAACCAGGACGTGGATAGGAGCCACCACTGGAGATCAAAATGGTTAGTGACTCCAAAGACAAAGGGCTCAATCTAGTCATGCAAGATTTGATTGGGCGCCTCTGCGGACGCTACAACCTAGAGTTGAGGGGCCACTACTCCATTTTCTTTGGAAGAAGAAACGAAGATGGAGAACCTTACCTGTATGATGTCGGAGAAAGAGGCAAGGCAAAACCCCTTAGCCTTTATTTCCAGGAGCTGGAAATCCTTGTCACCAAACTATATGAAGATCGACGCACCGAGCTCCTAAAGAACGATGAGTTATGTGCCTTACTTAAGGAGAACGAAGAGAAGGTGAAGGTTCAGGAGGAAGTGACTAAGGCACAGGAAGAGAGATTCGCTGCACAAGAGGAGAAGTACAGGAGACAAGAGAAAAGAGTTCAAGAGAAGAACAAGATCATCAGGGAACAAAAGGCAGAACTCGAGAGCAATGAAGTCGAGTTCGAGGCAGATAGTGACCTGATAAAAAGGCTTCGTACTGAGAAGAGAGTGCTGCAAGAAAAGAATCTTGCCCTGGAGAAAGAAGTAAAGAAACTCAAGGATGTACTCGCCAATGAAGGAATCGAGATACAGGAAATTGAAGAGGAGGAAGAGGATATGGTCGAGTAGTTAGTTAGTGAGACTACCATTTTTCATACACCACATTGTCTTGATCTTGTATTGACCTACCAACTTGTGGTAAGGCAGTACCTTCCCTTGTATCCTCGGAACCTCGCGAATTATTTTCCCAACTTTTATATCGTTTTCCTAAAACCAAAGGTTTTGAATTGTTTGCTGATTGTTTTATGAGTGGTGTGTTGATTGATGGTGTGCTTGACTGGATTGTTTTGTGCATGGGAAAGGTTCCTCCTTATAGATCTATCTATCTTTTACTTATCCATGCAAAAACCCCACAGATGCCTCCACGACGCGATCCCGACAATAGCGAAACTATGCAACAGCTCATGGCAGCTCAAGCCCAACTGATGACCATGATAACCCAGTTCATTGCAGCAACCAACAACAACAACAACAACAACAACAACAACAACAATAACAACCATCCACCACCACCCCCACCTCCGGTGGACAGACTTGCAAGATTTCTCAGGCTTAGATCTAATAAGTTCTCCTCTGCTACTGAACCCATAGTGGCGGATGACTGGCTCCATTCCGTCAACAAGGACTTAGTAACTTGTGAGTGTTCTGAAGCAGAAAAGGTGAGGTTCACTGCTCACCTATTGGAAGGACCTGCTGCCATGTGGTGGGAGACCTATCAAGTGACCCATCCCTTGGATGGCATGACTTGGGATGCGTTCAAGGATGGTTTCCGCAATGCTCACATCTCCTCTGGCATAATGAACCTGAAGAAGGAGGAGTTTCGTAGCTTGAGACAGGGAGGTAGAACTCTGAAGGAGTATATAGATGACTTCTGTACGCTGTCAAGGTACGCACCAGAAGAAATCGACACTGATGCAAAAAGGAAGGACAAATTCCTAAATGGACTTCGGGGAGAACTAAAGATACCTCTGTCTGTGGCATATGCTCCTAACTATCATATTCTGCTAGATCAGGCAATCACCCTGGACAATAACATCAGAAAGGAAGAGAGTAGGAAGAGGAAGTTTGGTGCAAGTAAGGGTAACACTGAAGTGGCTCACAAGAAACCACACACCTCAGAAGTCAGTGGCCATAAACCCTGGAACTACTCCAACAATGGTAGTGGCCAAAAGTATCATGGTCATAACCACAATGGAGGGTATAAAGCAAATAATGGTGGGTTCAAGGGAAACCATCACCATTGCCATAATCATGGAAATGGAAATCCTCGTCCTAACACTGAAGGGAAGAAAGACCTGTCTAATGTGACTTGCTTCAATTGCAAGAAGATGGGACACTATGCTACTGATTGCCCAGAGAGAAAGGCCGATGAAAATTCCAAACCCAATCCTTTCCAGAAGGGACAAGTAAATAACCTCAACGTGGAAGAAGTTCATGATGAACCTGACGCTGTGATTGGTAAGTTCCTGCTCAATTCTTTTCTAGCATTGGTCTTATTTGATACTGGAGCATCGCATTCATTCATATCAAGAGCTTTTGTAAACAAACATGGGCTAGCCGAGGAAAGCTTAGGAAAACCTATTAGAGTGAGTTCACCTGGGTGTGAGATGATAGTCAATTCAGGCTGTAGACAGTTAGAATTAAGGATTGGAAAATACCTTTTTCCAGCAGACTTAGTCATCCTAGAAACCCAAGGTTTGGATGTTATTATCGGAATGGATTGGATGACCCGTTTTGAAGGAATCATAGACTGTGCAAATAGAGCTATCACCCTCACCACCCCCGAAAAACAAAAGATTAAATTCAGATCAACTTTCGAACTTAAGAAAGTTAGGCTAAATTCTCTTAAGGGGGTTAGCCTTGGTGATGTGTTGATTGTCCAAGAGTACCCAGATGTATTCCCAGAAGAATTACCAGGAATGCCACCTGATAGAGATGTGGAATTTCTCATTGAACTAAAATCGGGTACCGGACCAATAGCCAAGAGACCCTACCCAATGGCCGTCGATGAACTGAAAGAACTCAAGAAGCAACTGGAGGAACACCTCCTGAAAGGATTTATCCGTCCAAGTTCTTCGCCCTGGGGAGCGCCAGTCCTTTTTGTCAAAAAGAAAGATCAAACCCAGAGATTAGTCACGGACTACAGAGATATAAATGAACACACCATCAAGAACAAGTATCCGTTATCCAAGATAAATGAATTATTTGATCAATTGAAAGGTGCATGTGTGTTCTCCAAGATTGATCTTCGATCAGGATATCTCCAAATGAAAGTTAGAGAGATGGATATACCAAAAACAGCGTTTGTTACAAGATATGGCTCTTATGAGTATACCGTAATGCCATTTGGTTTAACCAATGCTCCAGCTTATTTCATGAATATGATGAATAAAGTGTTCATGGATTTTCTGGACAAGTTCGTGGTAGTGTTCATAGATGACATTCTGATCTACTCCGAGAGTCACAAAGATCATGAAGAGCATTTGCGCCTAGTATTACAGAGACTACGTGAACATAAGTTATATGCCAAATTCAGCAAGTGTGAATTTTGGTTGGAACAAGTCGCATTTCTAGGACACATAGTATCCAAGGAGGGTATAGCAGTGGACCCTGAAAAGGTCTCAGCTGTAACCAATTGGGAACCACCAAAGAATGTTGGAGAATTACGAAGTTTTCTTGGTCTAGCAGGATACTACCGAAGGTTTATAGAAAACTTTTCCAAAATCGCCAAGGCACTGACAGAATTATTAAAGAAGGAGAAGAAATTTGAATGGACTGACACGTGCGAAGCCAGTTTTCAGGAATTAAAGAAACGACTAGTTTCAGCCCCAGTTCTGTGTTTACCTGATTTAGAGAAAGAATTCCAAGTATACTGTGATGCTTCACGCCAAGGCCTGGGAAGTGTGCTGATGCAAGAAGGCAGAGTGGCATCTTATGCCTCTAGACAACTCAAGAAGCATGAAACAAATTACCCCACTCATGATCTCGAGTTAGCCTCAGTAGTACATGCCCTAAAAACTTGGAGACCCTACCTAATGGGAAAAAGATGTGAAGTGTTCACTGACCACAAAAGTTTGAAGTATATTTTCACACAGAAAGAATTGAACATGAGGCATAGAAGATGGTTAGAACTTATCAAGGATTATGACCTAAGTCTTCAATATCATCCTGGAAAGGCTAATGTAGTAGCCGATGGCCTGAGTCGTAAGGTTTACTTGAATGGTCTCACGGCGGGAGAAATACCTGAGGATTTATGCAACGCATTCAAGGACCTCCGATTGGAAGTGGTACCAGAAGGTTTTGTAGCTTCGTTGGTAGTACAACCAAATTTGATGGACAATATACGTAAAGCTCAGAAGGGAGACAAGGATATTGAAGAAATCAAAGCCAATTTGAGAGCAGGAAAAGCCAAGGGATTTCATGAAGATGAGCAAGGAACCTTGTGCTTTGAAAAACGTGTATGTGTGGCAAATGATCCTGATCTTAGGAAGTTAATTCTGCAAGAAGCCCATGAAACACCTTACTCCATTCATCCAGGAAATACCAAAATGTATATGGATGTGAAGGAGAGATTTTGGTGGAACAATCTGAAAAGAGAAATATCAGAATATATAGCTAAATGCGATGTATGCAGTCGAGTAAAGGCTGAGCATCAGAAACCAGCAGGACTTTTGCAACCATTGAAGGTACCGGACTGGAAGTGGGATTCTATTGGGATGGATTTCATCACCGGGTTACCAAGGACCAGATCTGGGTATGATTCTATTTGGGTTATTGTTTGTCGCTTAACCAAAATAGCTCACTTTATACCCGTGAAGACCACCTATACCAGCGCAAAGCTAGCTGATATATACATGAAGAGGATTGTGTGTTTACACGGCGTCCCCAAGAGTATCGTGTCCGATAGAGGGACCCAGTTCACTTCCCAGTTTTGGAAGCAGTTGCATGAGTCACTGGGAACTAGGTTGGAGTTCAGTACGGCATTCCACCCGCAAACAGATGGTCAGACCGAAAGAGTAAACCAGATTCTAGAAGATATGTTAAGAGCGTGTGCGCTTGATTATGGGTTTAGTTGGGATGACAATCTACCCTATGCCGAGTTCTCCTACAATAACAGTTATCAAGCTAGCATTGAGATGGCCCCATTTGAGGCTTTATATGGGAACAAATGCACAACCCCATTATTGTGGAGTGGTGTAGGAGAACGAAGTTTCTTTGGACCTGATATAATCCAAGAAGCTGAAGAGAAGGTCAGATTAATTAAAGATAGATTGAAGATAGCACAGTCACGCCCGAAAAGCTACGCAGATTCTAAACGTAGAGAAATCGCCTACGAGGTGGGTGATAGAACCTATCTTAGAGTGTCGCCACTCAGGGGTGTAAAGAGGTTTGGAATTAAAGGAAAATTAGCACCTCGGTTTATTGGACCTTTTAAGATCCTGTCCCGTAAGGGTGAGGTGGCATATGAGTTAGAATTACCCAAAACTCTGTCTGCGGTACATAATGTGTTCCATGTCAGTCAGCTGAAGAAATGTCACCCTGAAATGACGGGAGTTCCTTTGAAGGATACTGTACCCCTTGAAGAAGTACAATTGGAGAGTGACCTGACCTACGAACAGAAACGCATCAAGATATTGCAGACCGCAGAAAGAGTCACCCGTACCAAAACCATCAAGTTTTGTAAAGTCCAATGGAACCATCACACCGAAGAAGAAGCCACCTGGGAACGAGAGGATGACCTCCGAGAAGACCATCCACACCTATTTGCTGATCTTTTCGAAGCTCGAGGGCGAGCTTCCTCTTAAGGGGGTTAGTCTATAACATCCCAAATTTTGCAAAAATTTAAAACTTTGCATTCAAGCATCATGCAACATTGAGCATAAGAATACATCACAAAATTATTAAATAAGACTTCAATTTATAAATATAAATAATCTATACATTTCATAAAGTGTTTATTTAAAACTCCTTTAACAAATAAAAATTTTCCAATTTATATATGAGCAAGAATAATGTTAAAAAGTTCCATTTTCAATAAGCTTTCCAAAACATATTTTTATGAATTTTTCTGAAATGTTTTGAATAGGTTTAAAAATCATATTTGAAATCAGTATTTAAAAACAGAAAAAGGTTTTAAATAAAAATAATCGAATTTCGGAGTCGAGTGGGCCGTGGCCCGTAGCTATCTGCCGCACGCGCGTAGTCGAGCAGCCCGCCAGCGGCCCAGCACCCCGCGCGCTCGCTCGCAATCGCTGACAGGTGGGACCCACCTGTCATCACCCCCGCGGAAACGTTCTTCCCCAAATCACGCCCCCGACCCCGACAGGAAACGGCGGATTTGATATGCACGATTACGAGCGATTTACTGCTCCCCTTACCTCGCCTCCTCCCCCTACTAATAACCCTCTCCGTTCTCGTACGATTGCCCCAAACCTCACCTCCCGAGAGCCCATAGGCTGCCCGCACGAGCTCGCGCAATCCCGCCGTCGCCGTCGGTAAGAACTCCGCCGCCCGAGCAACTCCGGCCACCTTGGACCTCCTTTCCACCTCCCTTCGTTCCCTGTGAGCCGTGCGCATCGAGTTGACATGGTGGAGCGTGTGTTTTTGCAGCGAAACCCCGCCTCCGTCCACGACCGAGAGAAACCGACGCCGTGCGCAACTCCGGCGAGCACTTCCGGGAAGACGAGGACGCTCCGGTCATCACCACCGCGCCATCGCCCTCCCCACGACGTCGCGCATCTCCTGGTGAGCTCCGTTTCCTCCTAGCATCGTAGCACGCCTCGGGCGCAAACGCCGGCCATGGCTCCGCCGCGCACCGCGCGTCTCCGGTGACCGCGCCGCCCGTTTTTGGTCAACGGATCATGGACCGTTAGATCTAGATCCAATGGATCTAGATCGATTAGATCTCGCGCGTCCATTTTAATTTAGATCGGACGGCTCTCGCAGCCGATCCGCGCCGAAGCGGTATCGACCAATAGGATCGCGCCACGTAGCCCTGTTAATTTCTTTTTCGCAGGAAATTTTATAAATAAATAAGAAAATAGATAAAACTTGCAAAATTCATAACTTTTGATCAGTAAGTCCAAATTTAATAAACTTTATGTCATTGAAAAGCTCTGCTCATGTAGTTTAATTCTACATCATTTGTTTTTCCCTTTGACAAAATATAATTTGTATAATTATCAGAGGAGTATTTCGGCCATTAAAATAGTAACTTAAATAATAAAAATCATTTAGAAATAAAAGCAATTGTTTTAAGATTATATAATTTCCCTCTGTCCAGCAATATTAATAAATGTCCAAATTGAAGATGTCATAAAAACAATAAAAGTTGTAATTATAGAAATCAAAGTTTTACTATATTATTTTAAATTATCTAATTGATAAATAAAATAAGAAATACCTAAACATTATATTCATTTATTAATGACAGAAAATGAGAATTATTAATAAGTGTGTCTTATCATCATAGCATATCATTCATGCATACATGATTATGTTTAGTGTTGTGATGATATGGTGTTGGTATTTATGTTATTCATTGTTTGTGCTAGATTGTGAAGAAGAGGAAGGACTTGCTTGTGATTGTTATTCTTGCTGTGCTTGTTCCTCCTGTTACCAAGGCAAGTGACATTCATACAATATCCCATATTTCCTATATGCATAAGTAGTATGTTTTTGAGTAGTGTGCATGATAGGGATTTTGATTTATTTTATAATGCTAAGTTAGTTGGTATTTTGCAAATATCCTAGTAGTATGTAGCCACCCTTTTCCCTAAGCAGCCATGAAAAGATTTTATTAGTTTCTTAGCCATGCTATAAAAATGTTGCCATGTTATGGAAATGTTTCTATGTGTTAAAATCTAAAATGCACATCTGGGTGGAATTGGTTGTTATGGTTTATGTTGAGTGGCTTTTGGGACTATGCTTGTGGTTGTCATCGCCTAGGATGAATGTCTATTCTACTTAGGGCCATGAGTATGGTGGTTGTTACCCAGAAGTACACTTGTGGACGGCCACCTAGGAACGAAGAGATTACCAAGTCCCTCCAAGTTTAGGAGCTTCCCGTGCAACCTTTTGACAATGGGCTCTGTCTAGAATGATTAAGTTGTGGGAGTGCAACCTGTCGGCTTGACAAGCAGATGTAGAGTTGATAGGTGGGGAACGGGTCTTGCTAGTATGGTTGGATTCTTCTTCTGAAAGTTCTTGTCTCAATTCTCTCCTTTCCATAATACACTCCGCGTGTATAGGATTTCTCGGACAAATTGAGTCTAAAGGTGAAAGTGCACAACCTCTGCAGAGTCGACAATCTGAGATCTCAGCCGTGTCCCCGGAAATGGACTACTTTGAGCAACTGGACAAGGATGGGCATAAGAATCTCAACACCGTTTTCATAAAGTAAAATTTGACCAAGGAAAGAATTTTGGGTGCACTTGGGCTTTGTCCCTCGGTGCCAAGTCTTCGAGAAATGAAAGTGTTTTACAAAATGATAGGAGAAAACTTGCTTTCTGCAAATAGCCTTCAACCCCACCAAGCCCAATTATGCATATAGATGTTAGACTTGCCAGAATATTTATCTACCATAGTCACTTGCCAATACATCATTGTATTGACCTCCTTCGGGGGCTGCATATTCCAATGTGCAGGAAATTCTGATACTGAATGATTGGCTCGAGTCTACACCCAACAAGACTGCCTGTGGCGCATGCTTGAAGATGAGGCTCAATGTTATTTTTCTTTCGCTGTGAACTTTGAACTTTAGCTAGCCTTCATGGCTATGCAATTTGTAATAAAGCCATATTGGCTATTATTTTTGGATCTCGTTGTAGTAATTTAATACTTATGCAATGATACTTTATATTTTGTACTATGGTGCTGGCAGTGATCCAGGGACTAGCACATAACACAGGTGTTCCAACTTTAATAAAAGTTGGGGTGCTAAAGTGTCCATGTGTATTCGTAGTATACATTTTTAATTTGTCTATGTTTCCCCTTAATTATTGGCCTCCAATTCCATATTGTTATCAACTTTACGTATAGTTGTATAATTTCTACTCCTTGTGCGCCTTAGGCTGTTTTAAGTTTCATTTAATGTTTTATTATAATTTTCTGCATATGTAATCAGCGAGTTTACCAAATATGAATGAAAACGTTACTGTTTGCGCCAAAATTTGAACTTTACAGTGAGCACATAAGGTTCATATATACCTACACATAATTATAGTACAAATCACACAACCTATTGAACATAAAAGTTTTAGTACACACATCACCAACACAGCTGCCTCCCATATCTAGATTCACATGTCTGTTCGTTATTCTCCTAGTTGATGATCTCTACAAAATTGATACCAAGGTACTCCTTGAATGGTTTAACCTTCACCAGCAGTACTGAATCTGCACCAATTTGGGCAGCAGCAATGAAGAAGGCCATCCTTCTGAGAAGCCAACAAGGTCTCCATTGTCATGGAATGGACACTCAATGCCATCTACCTCTTCACCTTCAATAACCAGACAATCCTTGTACAACAAGGCATCGCCATTGATTTGGTAACCGAAAGCATGTATTGCCTCAGAAGGCATGAAATGACATGCATGATAGACATGATTTAAGTTACATATTTTCACCGTCAAAACATTTGAATCTGCAAAAAATAATTAACTAACCAATGCTTCAAATTCTTTGTTGGCATCATCCATTTTGTGCACAAAGAATTTCTTCTGGTTGGCAGGCTCATAAAGATCATAAACATCTACAGGCTTGCAGTGAAGTTCCTTGTACATGCCAAATAAGACTACAGCCATGGAAACATCAGTGATGCTCTTGATGTCTGTGAAGACAGTCCTGTGTACGACACTTATAATGCTTGTGTTTGAACTATGTTTGCTTGTGTTTGAACTATGTTGATTGATTTTGTTAGAGGTTGGTTGCCTTGTTCTGGATTATTGAATTAGAATTCCTTCATAGTACCTATAATTCAACTCATTATTTCTAAAACAAACAGATGTCTCACCCCAATACCAACACCAATGCTGTGGACACAACAATGCGACTACTATTAGATAAACATAGTCAGGTGTGGAATTTGATCATTGACCACCTGCCTAATATTGATCAGGACAAAAGTAAGTCCTTAATCATTCCTTCCACCATATACCATTGTATTTTGAATATTAGTACACTCTACGTCAGGAAAGTAAGCAAGATTAAACAAAGTTTCTAGACTGACCACAAAAATTTCTTTTAAGGGTGGTAGCCACCCAGTTAATTCAAACCAAGTTCCTTAAACCCAGAGATCCCAAACCATTTTTCTTTCTAGCCTCTCTGAATCTCGGGGACGAGATTCCTTTTAAGGGTGGTAGTCTTTAACATCCCAATATATTTGGAATGTTTAAAAATCACTAAAATTTAAAACTTTTGTTTTTATTAAAATAAAATATTAAAATGCATAAGGAAATCAACTTTAAAAGACTTCATAGCATTTTCTAGATATTTAAAATTAAAATATCCAACTAATCACTATTTAAGATTTTGGAGTTTAGTCTAAATTCTTTTATCCATTGTATTTCTTAAACCTGAATATATAATTTCACAAATGATTTACCAACCTTAAAACCATTTTCATTTAATAAAAGATTCTTTGTAAGTATTTGATTTCAATAACTTAGCCATAACTATTCATAAATTAAAATAATGTTTACAAGTATCCTTTTAAACTATTTAAAACATGATCTATTTGTCAAATGGTTTTTAATTCTTTTATCCGAGTTCAAAACATAGTTTTGGAACTTTCAAGTCTATAGTTTATATCTGTAAAACTTCATAGATTTTATAACTAATGATTTATCCAAATAGGCATTTCAATAACTTGAATTAATTTTTTTATCAGTCTGCAATATATAAATTGATTTCATGAATATATTCAATATAAACAATGAATTAAATCTAGAACATCTTCCAAAGATATTTTATGGAGTTTTCAAATGATTCATCTTAATAAAAACTTAATGGTGAACAAATTATTTTGAATCAAAAATGAATACATCATATTTCACTTTTCATATAGTTATAATATGTTATTTAATATTCTACTAAAGCTAAAAATGAATTAATATTGGAATATGAGTTTAAATAACTTAAATTCAAAACCTATATAGTATTATAATTACAAATAAAATTATTTAAACCATATTTTCAAATTTAACATTAAGTGTCAAATTTGTATTAAACCAATATTACAAAATTATAAATTTTAAAAAGTTTTCAAAACATGCCCACTAATGTTTTAAAGCATAGATATGAATTTTTTTAAAAAATAGAATTTTATTTGACATCATTTGGAGTTCTAAATCAAAAGTTATGAAAGAAATAGAAAAACAGAAAAGAAAAAGAAAAATCCCTGACAGGCGGGACCCACCTATCAGGGGGTCCTCTTCAACCTCCGTCTGAATTTCCCTCCCGAAATTTCTCTCCGATTCCTTTCCAAATCCGAGCGAAATTGTCGCGAATTGGTTTCCCCCTTCGGCCTATATAAAACCCCACGCCCTACTCTCTCGTTTGCCCCAAACCCTAGCATCTAAGACGCTGCTAGGCCGCCGCATTCGCTCACCGGAGTTCCTCCGCATCCGCCGCCGTATTTCTCAAACTCCGGCAACCACGGTGCGACTCCGCCGTTACTTCCTGGCTCTCCCTTTTCCCCTAATTCTTGTGCATCTTCTAAACCCTGGTTTCGATTTCTTGTCATAGCAAATCGAGCGGAGTGTGCTGGACCCGAAGGTCGCCGCCGCAACCACCACTCCGGCCACGCACCCACAACGCTGCGAGAAGAAATCGGCGACACCACCATTACCATCTGCTTCGCCGTGTCACACCGCACCCGGAGAAGCCGTCTGCGCATCCCGAGGAGCACTGCAGCGACCGGCCAGTCCCAGCCCGAGGTCACCGCCCAGGTTTGGTCAACACGTTCCTGATCATCCGATTCCGATCTGATATGCACGACTGAGATTAGATTCATTAAATCGAATCGGGATTTTAGATCTAGACCGTCTGATCTGGATCTAACGATCCATATGTGTTTGACTTATCCACGTCAGCGTCGACGTGGCGTCCAGTCAGCAGCCCAGTCAGCGCACACGTTTGTTATAACTTTTGAACCACTTATCCAAATTAGAAAAAAATTATATATTTGAAAAGACCTGGACATGTAGAATATTTTAGAACTGTTAGAATTCAAATTTGACTTAGTTTAAAATATTCAAATTTCAAATGGAGGATTTGAGTTTATTTTCCATAACTTTAAATTTAAAAATCTAAAAATTGCAAATAAAATTGTTTTAGAAACTTCAGAATAATTGTATTATGATGGCTCTGTTACAAAATATTTTTTAGTATTATTTTGATGATTTAATAGTTATATGTTTAGTTTCAATAGTTTGAATAATTTTGACATAACTCTTGATAGAAAAATCATTTTTGAATAAATACAATTGCTATAAATTTAATTAAATCCCCTCTATCTATTAACATTATTTATAAAATTTTATTATAAAATTTAATCACAAAAAACTTTGATCTTGTATTTACCCTTTTATTTTATTTTATTTTATTTTACTTTATTTCATTTTCCTATAATAGAAATTAATTAAATTGCAATTATAACTTTATGCATACTTTATGAATATCACAAAATTAGTATGATGTTTCTTGTAATTAAAAATTGCATTTCATGTATAGCATATTTTATTTTGTAGTTATACTTCTCCTAGGAAAACCTCCTCATTATTTTCTCTAAGTTAGGATTATTTCAACTTAGTATTTTGGTAAAGTGTTATGCACTTAGACACTTAGGATTTTCAACATGAAGCTAGAAGGCCAATGAAGGACTTAGCCAAGAAAACAAGACTTCAGAAGTATCTTCAAGGAGTAGAAGCACTTAGAAGAAAATCATGAAGAAGTTCATGAAGACCAACCAGCAAATATTTTCTAAGTCTTGCTCCCTCTGACTCTATTCTCCCTTCTTCTCTTAGACTCCTGGATGACTAAGTTATACTCAATACCAACCTGGAGACTATCCACACCATCAAGTCTTCATAGCCATCAAGTCTACAAAAATGCAATGAAGTCATCACATCAAGAAGAAAAGGAAGCAAGGAGAAGATTCTACATCTTTCTTTCTATCTTTTCCCTCTTTACTAATCTTGTCCTTCACTTTAGACATAAACAATTTCTGATCATGTTATTACCATCTTAAAGTTTGTTGGATCCTAGCGGCATATTGAGATGAAGCGACCTGGAGACTAACCTTACATGTCCATGTACTTGAGACATGTTCCACTACTTAAGTGGCTGGCCGAGTGTCTGTCTCTCTCACTATAGTGAATATACAATTTACAAAGAGTTGATAATAATTGTTGATCACCTTGAAGAATAGACTTAGTATTTTCTCTAAGTATTTAGGCACATCATGGCTAAGCCATTAGAGTGCTTATTCAAGATGATTTATAACAAAATATTTATCCAACTTATGACCTTAGTCCTTAGTCATTTTTGACCAACATATTTGCCTTGCATTAACCTAGAAGATTTTCATGGCATGACATGCATCTCTAGTCCTTAGAAATATTTTGCACATCATGCATAAACATTTTTTTCTTTAGAATTTTTATGAAATTTGTTTTTTCATTAGGTATGTGTTTGTATGCGTTGTGTTTATGTTGATTGTCGTATTGTTGTTTGTCTATATCGTTTAGATTGAACGGAGAGCTTGAGTTATGTTGAAAAGAATTTGTGAGAAAAGACATCATCCAAAGGCAAGTGGCACACTTCATAAACCTCCTACTATTTTCTATATGCATTACTTAGTGTATTTTTTATATAAGCATGTGTAGGATAGTATTGCTATGCTAGACCTGTGTAGAAATCCCTTACTCCTGTGTCTAGGTACCTATACAATACTTAGTAGAATTATTTGATGCTATGCAAATATTGTTTTATGAAAATCTAAATTCTACTAAGTTAATAAAGAACCTCCTGGGTGGATTGGTTGTATATGAAGTCGAGTTGAGTGGCTACTCAGGCCCATGTCTATGGTTCCTGGAGTAGGTGCACTTGTGGATGACCACCCAGGGAACAGAGGAATCTGAAGAACTCTGAGTGACGATTGCTTCCAGTGCAGCCATTGCCATATGGGCTCTGGCTTGATAAATTAAGTTACGTGAACTCGCCCCGGCTTGACAAGCAGATGTAGAGGGTGTTAGGTGGAACGGGTCAAGCCAGAGTGGGAGGGAAAAATGCTTCTGAAAGATCTCGTCTCATTCTTCTGCTTTTCCTTATCACTTCAGAGTGTAAAGGATAGTTTGGGTTGAATGGGTACATTGGTGAACGTGCACAACCTATGGAGAGTGTAAAACTAAGTACTTAGCCGTGTCCCCGGTACGGACAATTTGAGCAGCTGATCACGGACGTCAACGGAGGATTCCACCATTCCAACTTCAAAAATTAAAACTTGATGGGTGAACAAGGGTAGAATGAGACAGTGGTTTTCATGCCACGAATGTCTCGAATAGAAGAAAAGTGTTTTCCAAAGAGTTAAGAAAAATTGGCTTTATGCAAAATAGACTTGAACTCCACCAGCCAGATAAGCATATAGCTTATTAGAGTTATTCCACTAAGTGTCCACCATAGTGTCACTTGCCAGACTCCATTTCTAATGGAATCTGACCCACGTTGTTGCAAAAAAATTCTTATTGCAGATTGATCAGATGACGTGTGAGGTTTCGTTTAAAGGTTTTGAATCTACAACCAACATGTTTTCGCCTGTGGCAACAAGAAGATGATGGAGACTCACTGCTATTGTATTTCCGTTGTTTACTCTTTCAGTGCTAGCTTTATGCTATACTGTCGGGGGACTGTCCCCGGGGTAGGGCAGATCCCGGTACAACTCGGCAATGTGGTAACAGTGTTTGACCTTTGGAGAGAGCAACGAACATCCTTTGCTGCACCGAAGGAGCAACTTGACCTTTCGGAGGTGGTTGGGCCCAAGGTGTCTCTTGGGGGGCGCAAAGGTCATCCCTCGAAACTATAAATAGCCCCCCCCCCCGGGCCTTAAGGACAGCATAAGCACAAGCGGATGGTTCCTCTAAGAACTAGCTTCTCGAAGATGTCTTTGGTAGCAGCCCAAGACATCTTCGGGAGGCTAGGCCTAGAGCTGCTCATCCTAAGTGGTAGTACGGAGCAGAGACGGAACTCGGGGGTAACCGGGAAGGGTCTCGGATCCCACGATCTGCCACGGATAAGACTTAGCCAAGAAAACAAGACTTCAGAAGTATCTTCAAGGAGTAGAAGCACTTAGAAGAAAATCATGAAGAAGTTCATGAAGACCAACCAGCAAATATTTTCTAAGTCTTGCTCCCTCTGACTCTATTCTCCCTTCTTCTCTTAGACTCCTGGATGACTAAGTTATACTCAATACCAACCTGGAGACTATCCACACCATCAAGTTTTCATAGCCATCAAGTCTACAAAAATGCAATGAAGTCATCACATCAAGAAGAAAAGGAAGCAAGGAGAAGATTCTACATCTTTCTTTCTATCTTTTCCCTCTTTACTAATCTTGTCCTTCACTTTAGACATAAACAATTTCTGATCATGTTATTACCATCTTAAAGTTTGTTGGATCCTAGCGGCATATTGAGATGAAGCGACCTGGAGACTAACCTTACATGTCCATGTACTTGAGACATGTTCCACTACTTATGTGGCTGGCCGAGTGTTTGTCTCTCTCACTATAGTGAATATACAATTTACAAAGAGTTGATAATAATTGTTGATCACCTTGAAGAATAGACTTAGTATTTTCTCTAAGTATTTAGGCACATCATGGCTAAGCCATTAGAGTGCTTATTCAAGATGATTTATAACAAAATATTTATCCAACTTATGACCTTAGTCCTTAGTCATTTTTGACCAACATATTTGCCTTGCATTAACCTAGAAGATTTTCATGGCATGACATGCATCTCTAGTCCTTAGAAATATTTTGCACATCATGCATAAACATTTTTTTCCTTAGAATTTTTATGAAATTTGTTTGTTCATTAGGTATGTGTTTGTATGCGTTGTGTTTATGTTGTTTGTCGTATTGTTGTTTGTCTATATCGTTTAGATTGAACGGAGAGCTTGAGTTATGTTGAAAAGAATTTGTGAGAAAAGGCATCATCCAAAGGCAAGTGGCACACTTCATAAACCTCCTACTATTTTCTATATGCATTACTTAGTGTATTTTTTATATAAGCATGTGTAGGATAGTATTGCTATGCTAGACCTGTGTAGAAATCCCTTACTCCTGTGTCTAGGTACCTATACAATACTTAGTAGAATTATTTGATGCTATGCAAATATTGTTTTGTGAAAATCTAAATTCTACTAAGTTAATAAAGAACCTCCTGGGTGGATTGGTTGTATATGGAGTCGAGTTGAGTGGCTACTCAGGCCCATGTCTATGGTTCCTGGAGTACGTGCACTTGTGGATGACCACGTAGGGAACAGAGGAATCTGAAGAACTCTGAGTGACGATTGCTTCCAGTGCAGCCATTGCCATATGGGCTCTGGCTTGATAAATTAAGTTACGTGAACTCGCCCCGGCTTGACAAGCAGATGTAGAGGGTGTTAGGTGGAACGGGTCAAGCCAGAGTGGGAGGGAAAAATGCTTCTGAAAGATCTCGTCTCATTCTTCTGCTTTTCCTTATCACTTCAGAGTGTAAAGGATAGTTTGGGTTGAATGGGTACAATGGTGAACGTGCACAACCTATGGAGAGTGTAAAACTAAGTACTTAGCCGTGTCCCCGGTACGGACAATTTGAGCAGCTGATCACGGACGTCAACGGAGGATTCCACCATTCCAACTTCAAAAATTAAAACTTGATGGGTGAACAAGGGTAGAATGAGACAGTGGTTTTCATGCCACGAATGTCTCGAATAGAAGAAAAGTGTTTTCCAAAGAGTTAAGAAAAATTGGCTTTATGCAAAATAGACTTGAACTCCACCAGCCAGATAAGCATATAGCTTATTAGAGTTATTCCACTAAGTGTCCACCATAGTGTCACTTGCCAGACTCCATTTCTAATGGAATCTGACCCACGTTGTTGCAAAAAATTTCTTATTGCAGATTGATCAGATGACTTGTGAGGTTTCGTTTAAAGGTTTTGAATCTACAACCAACATGTTTTCGCCTGTGGCAACAAGAAGATGATGGAGACTCACTGCTATTGTATTTCCATTGTTTACTCTTTCAGTGCTAGCTTTATGCTATACTGTCGGGGGACTGTCCCCGGGGTAGGGCAGATCCCGGTACAACTCGGCAATGTGGTAACAGTGTTTGACCTTTGGAGAGAGCAAGGAACATCCTTTGCTGCACCGAAGGAGCAACTTGACCTTTCGGAGGTGGTTGGGCCCAAGGTGTCTCTTGGGGGGCGCAAAGGTCATCCCTCGAAACTATAAATAGCCCCCCCCCCCCCCCCCCGGGCCTTAAGGACAGCATAAGCACAAGCGGATGGTTCCTCTAAGAACTAGCTTCTCGAAGATGTCTTTGGTAGCAGCCCAAGACATCTTCGGGAGGCTAGGCCTAGAGCTGCTCATCCTAAGTGGTAGTACGGAGCAGAGACGGAACTCGGGGGTAACCGGGAAGGGTCTCGGATCCCACGATCTGCCACGGATAAGACTTAGCCAAGAAAACAAGACTATAGAAGTATCTTCAAGGAGTAGAAGCACTTAGAAGAAAATCATGAAGAAGTTCATGAAGACCAACTAGCAAATATTTTCTAAGTCTTGCTCCCTCTGACTCTATTCTCCCTTCTTCTCTTAGACTCCTGGATGACTAAGTTATACTCAATACCAACCTGGAGACTATCCACACCATCAAGTCTTCATAGCCATCAAGTCTACAAAAATGCAATGAAGTCATCACATCAAGAAGAAAAGGAAGCAAGGAGAAGATTCTACATCTTTCTTTCTATCTTTTCCCTCTTTACTAATCTTGTCCTTCACTTTAGACATAAACAATTTCTGATCATGTTATTACCATCTTAAAGTTTGTTGGATCCTAGCAGCATATTGAGATGAAGCGACCTGGAGACTAACCTTACATGTCCATGTACTTGAGACATGTGCCACTACTTAAGTGGCTGGCCGAGTGTCTGTCTCTCTCACTATAGTGAATATTCAATTTACAAAGAGTTGATAATAATTGTTGATCACCTTGAAGAATAGACTTAGTATTTTCTCTAAGTATTTAGGCACATCATGGCTAAGCCATTAGAGTGCTTATTCAAGATGATTTATAACAAAATATTTATCCAACTTATGACCTTAGTCCTTAGTCATTTTTGACCAACATATTTGCCTTGCATTAACCTAGAAGATTTTCATGGCATGACATGCATCTCTAGTCCTTAGAAATATTTTGCACATCATGCATAAACATTTTTTTTCCTTAGAATTTTTATGAATTTTTTTTTCATTAGGTATGTGTTTGTATGCGTTGTGTTTATGTTGATTGTCGTATTGTTGTTTGTCTATATCGTTTAGATTGAACGGAGAGCTTGAGTTATGTTGAAAAGAATTTGTGAGAAAAGACATCATCCAAAGGCAAGTGGCACACTTCATAAACCTCCTACTATTTTCTATATGCATTACTTAGTGTATTTTTTATATAAGCATGTGTAGGATAGTATTGCTATGCTAGACCTGTGTAGAAATCCCTTACTCCTGTGTCTAGGTACCTATACAATACTTAGTAGAATTATTTGATGCTATGCAAATATTGTTCTGTGAAAATCTAAATTCTACTAAGTTAATAAAGAACCTCCTGGGTGGATTGGTTGTATATGAAGTCGAGTTGAGTGGCTACTCAGGCCCATGTCTATGGTTCCTAGAGTACGTGCACTTGTGGATGACCACCCAGGGAACAGAGGAATCTGAAGAACTCTGAGTGACGATTGCTTCCAGTGCAGCCATTGCCATATGGGCTCTGGATTGATAAATTAAGTTACGTGAACTCGCCCCGGCTTGACAAGCAGATGTAGAGGGTGTTAGGTGGAACGGGTCAAGCCAGAGTGGGAGGGAAAAATGCTTCTGAAAGATCTCGTCTCATTCTTCTGCTTTTCCTTATCACTTCAGAGTGCAAAGGATAGTTTGGGTTGAATGGGTACAACGGTGAACGTGCACAACCTATGGAGAGTGTAAAACTAAGTACTTAGCCGTGTCCCCGGTACGGACAATTTGAGCAGCTGATCACGGACGTCAACGGAGGATTCCACCATTCTAGCTTCAAAAATTAAAACTTGATGGGTGAACAAGGGTAGAATGAGACAGTGGTTTTGATGCCACGAATGTCTCGAATAGAAGAAAAGTGTTTTCCAAAGAGTTAAGAAAAATTGGCTTTATGCAAAATAGACTTGAACTCCACCAGCCAGATAAGCATATAGCTTATTAGAGTTATTCCACTAAGTGTCCACCATAGTGTCACTTGCCAGACTCCATTTCTAATGGAATCTGACCCACGTTGTTGCAAAAAATTTCTTATTGCAGATTGATCAGATGACGTGTGAGGTTTCGTTTAAAGGTTTTGAATCTACAACCAACATGTTTTCGCCTGTGGCAACAAGAAGATGATTGAGACTCACTGCTATTGTATTTCCGTTGTTTACTCTTTCAGTGCTAGCTTTATGCTATACTGTCGGGGGACTGTCCCCGGGGTAGGGAAGATCCCGGTACAACTCGGCAATGTGGTAACAGTGTTTGACCTCTGGAGAGAGCAAGGAACATCCTTTGCTGCACCAAAGGAGCAACTTGACCTTTCGGAGGTGGTTGGGCCCAAGGTGTCTCTTGGGGGGCGCAAAGGTCATCCCTCGAAACTATAAATAGCCCCCCCCCCCCCCCCCCGGGCCTTAAGGACAGCATAAGCACAAGCGGATGGTTCCTCTAAGAACTAGCTTCTCGAAGATGTCTTTGGTAGCAGCCCAAGACATCTTCGGGAGGCTAGGCCTAGAGCTTCTCATCCTAAGTGGTAGTACGGAGCACAGACGGAACTCGGGGGTAACCGGGAAGGGTCTCGGATCCCACGATCTGCCACGGATAAGACTTAGCCAAGAAAACAAGACTTCAGAAGTATCTTCAAGGAGTAGAAGCACTTAGAAGAAAATCATGAAGAAGTTCATGAAGACCAACCAGCAAATATTTTCTAAGTCTTGCTCCCTCTGACTCTATTCTCCCTTCTTCTCTTAGACTCCTGGATGACTAAGTTATACTCAATACCAACCTGGAGACTATCCACACCATCAAGTCTTCATAGCCATCAAGTCTACAAAAATGCAATGAAGTCATCACATCAAGAAGAAAAGGAAGCAAGGAGAAGATTCTACATCTTTCTTTCTATCTTTTCCCTCTTTACTAATCTTGTCCTTCACTTTAGACATAAACAATTTCTGATCATGTTATTACCATCTTAAAGTTTGTTGGATCCTAGCGGCATATTGAGATGAAGCGACCTGGAGACTAACCTTACATGTCCATGTACTTGAGACATGTTCCACTACTTAAGTGGCTGGCCGAGTGTCTGTCTCTCTCACTATAGTGAATATACAATTTACAAAGAGTTGATAATAATTGTTGATCACCTTGAAGAATAGACTTAGTATTTTCTCTAAGTATTTAGGCACATCATGGCTAAGCCATTAGAGTGCTTATTCAAGATGATTTATAACAAAATATTTATCCAACTTATGACCTTAGTCCTTAGTCATTTTTGACCAACATATTTGCCTTGCATTAACCTAGAAGATTTTCATGGCATGACATGCATCTCTAGTCCTTAGAAATATTTTGCACATCACGCATAAACATTTTTTTCCTTAGAATTTTTATGAAATTTGTTTGTTCATTAGGTATGTGTTTGTATGCGTTGTGTTTATGTTGATTGTCGTATTGTTGTTTGTCTATATCGTTTAGATTGAACGGAGAGCTTGAGTTATGTTGAAAAGAATTTGTGAGAAAAGACATCATCCAAAGGCAAGTGGCACACTTCATAAACCTCCTACTATTTTCTATATGCATTACTTAGTGTATTTTTTATATAAGCATGTGTAGGATAGTATTGCTATGCTAGACCTGTGTAGAAATCCCTTACTCCTGTGTCTAGGTACCTATACAATACTTAGTAGAATTATTTGATGCTATGCAAATATTGTTCTGTGAAAATCTAAATTCTACTAAGTTAATAAAGAACCTCCTGGGTGGATTGGTTGTATATGAAGTCGAGTTGAGTGGCTACTCAGGCCCATGTCTATGGTTCCTAGAGTACGTGCACTTGTGGATGACCACCCAGGGAACAGAGGAATCTGAAGAACTCTGAGTGACGATTGCTTCCAGTGCAGCCATTGCCATATGGGCTCTGGATTGATAAATTAAGTTACGTGAACTCGCCCCGGCTTGACAAGCAGATGTAGAGGGTGTTAGGTGGAACGGGTCAAGCCAGAGTGGGAGGGAAAAATGCTTCTGAAAGATCTCGTCTCATTCTTCTGCTTTTCCTTATCACTTCAGAGTGCAAAGGATAGTTTGGGTTGAATGGGTACAATGGTGAACGTGCACAACCTATGGAGAGTGTAAAACTAAGTACTTAGCCGTGTCCCCGGTACGGACAATTTGAGCAGCTGATCACGGACGTCAACGGAGGATTCCACCATTCTAGCTTCAAAAATTAAAACTTGATGGGTGAACAAGGGTAGAATGAGACAGTGGTTTTCATGCCACGAATGTCTCGAATAGAAGAAAAGTGTTTTCCAAAGAGTTAAGAAAAATTGGCTTTATGCAAAATAGACTTGAACTCCACCAGCCAGATAAGCATATAGCTTATTAGAGTTATTCCACTAAGTGTCCACCATAGTGTCACTTGCCAGACTCCATTTCTAATGGAATCTGACCCACGTTGTTGCAAAAAATTTCTTATTGCAGATTGATCAGATGACGTGTGAGGTTTCGTTTAAAGGTTTTGAATCTACAACCAACATGTTTTCGCCTGTGGCAACAAGAAGATGATTGAGACTCACTGCTATTGTATTTCCGTTGTTTACTCTTTCAGTGCTAGCTTTATGCTATACTGTCGGGGGACTGTCCCCGGGGTAGGGAAGATCCCGGTACAACTCGGCAATGTGGTAACAGTGTTTGACCTCTGGAGAGAGCAAGGAACATCCTTTGCTGCACCAAAGGAGCAACTTGACCTTTCGGAGGTGGTTGGGCCCAAGGTGTCTCTTGGGGGGCGCAAAGGTCATCCCTCGAAACTATAAATAGCCCCCCCCCCCCCCCCCCCCGGGCCTTAAGGACAGCATAAGCACAAGCGGATGGTTCCTCTAAGAACTAGCTTCTCGAAGATGTCTTTGGTAGCAGCCCAAGACATCTTCGGGAGGCTAGGCCTAGAGCTTCTCATCCTAAGTGGTAGTACGGAGCACAGACGGAACTCGGGGGTAACCGGGAAGGGTCTCGGATCCCACGATCTGCCACGGATAAGACTTAGCCAAGAAAACAAGACTTCAGAAGTATCTTCAAGGAGTAGAAGCACTTAGAAGAAAATCATGAAGAAGTTCATGAAGACCAACCAGCAAATATTTTCTAAGTCTTGCTCCCTCTGACTCTATTCTCCCTTCTTCTCTTAGACTCCTGGATGACTAAGTTATACTCAATACCAACCTGGAGACTATCCACACCATCAAGTCTTCATAGCCATCAAGTCTACAAAAATGCAATGAAGTCATCACATCAAGAAGAAAAGGAAGCAAGGAGAAGATTCTACATCTTTCTTTCTATCTTTTCCCTCTTTACTAATCTTGTCCTTCACTTTAGACATAAACAATTTCTGATCATGTTATTACCATCTTAAAGTTTGTTGGATCCTAGAGGCATATTGAGATGAAGCGACCTGGAGACTAACCTTACATGTCCATGTACTTGAGACATGTTCCACTACTTAAGTGGCTGGCCGAGTGTCTGTCTCTCTCACTATAGTGAATATACAATTTACAAAGAGTTGATAATAATTGTTGATCACCTTGAAGAATAGACTTAGTATTTTCTCTAAGTATTTAGGCACATCATGGCTAAGCCATTAGAGTGCTTATTCAAGATGATTTATAACAAAATATTTATCCAACTTATGACCTTAGTCCTTAGTCATTTTTGACCAACATATTTGCCTTGCATTAACCTAGAAGATTTTCATGGCATGACATGCATCTCTAGTCCTTAGAAATATTTTGCACATCACGCATAAACATTTTTTTCCTTAGAATTTTTATGAAATTTGTTTGTTCATTAGGTATGTGTTTGTATGCGTTGTGTTTATGTTGATTGTCGTATTGTTGTTTGTCTATATCGTTTAGATTGAACGGAGAGCTTGAGTTATGTTGAAAAGAATTTGTGAGAAAAGACATCATCCAAAGGCAAGTGGCACACTTCATAAACCTCCTACTATTTTCTATATGCATTACTTAGTGTATTTTTTATATAAGCATGTGTAGGATAGTATTGCTATGCTAGACCTGTGTAGAAATCCCTTACTCCTGTGTCTAGGTACCTATACAATACTTAGTAGAATTATTTGATGCTATGCAAATATTGTTTTGTGAAAATCTAAATTCTACTAAGTTAATAAAGAACCTCCTGGGTGGATTGGTTGTATATGGAGTCGAGTTGAGTGGCTACTCAGGCCCATGTCTATGGTTCCTGGAGTACGTGCACTTGTGGATGACCACGTAGGGAACAGAGGAATCTGAAGAACTCTGAGTGACGATTGCTTCCAGTGCAGCCATTGCCATATGGGCTCTGGCTTGATAAATTAAGTTACGTGAACTCGCCCCGGCTTGACAAGCAGATGTAGAGGGTGTTAGGTGGAACGGGTCAAGCCAGAGTGGGAGGGAAAAATGCTTCTGAAAGATCTCGTCTCATTCTTCTGCTTTTCCTTATCACTTCAGAGTGTAAAGGATAGTTTGGGTTGAATGGGTACAATGGTGAACGTGCACAACCTATGGAGAGTGTAAAACTAAGTACTTAGCCGTGTCCCCGGTACGGACAATTTGAGCAGCTGATCACGGACGTCAACGGAGGATTCCACCATTCCAACTTCAAAAATTAAAACTTGATGGGTGAACAAGGGTAGAATGAGACAGTGGTTTTCATGCCACGAATGTCTCGAATAGAAGAAAAGTGTTTTCCAAAGAGTTAAGAAAAATTGGTTTTATGCAAAATAGACTTGAACTCCACCAGCCAGATAAGCATATAGCTTATTAGAGTTATTCCACTAAGTTTCCACCATAGTGTCACTTGCCAGACTCCATTTCTAATGGAATCTGACCCACGTTGTTGCAAAAAATTTCTTATTGCAGATTGATCAGATGACGTGTGAGGTTTCGTTTAAAGGTTTTGAATCTACAACCAACATGTTTTCGCCTGTGGCAACAAGAAGATGATGGAGACTCACTGCTATTGTATTTCCGTTGTTTACTCTTTCAGTGCTAGCTTTATGCTATACTGTCGGGGGACTGTCCCCGGGGTAGGGCAGATCCCGGTACAACTCGGCAATGTGGTAACAGTGTTTGACCTTTGGAGAGAGCAAGGAACATCCTTTGCTGCACCGAAGGAGCAACTTGACCTTTCGGAGGTGGTTGGGCCCAAGGTGTCTCTTGGGGGGCGCAAAGGTCATCCCTCGAAACTATAAATAGCCCCCCCCCCCCCCGGGCCTTAAGGACAGCATAAGCACAAGCGGATGGTTCCTCTAAGAACTAGCTTCTCGAAGATGTCTTTGGTAGCAGCCCAAGACATCTTCGGGAGGCTAGGCCTAGAGCTGCTCATCCTAAGTGGTAGTACGGAGCAGAGACGGAACTCGGGGGTAACCGGGAAGGGTCTCGGATCCCACGATCTGCCACGGATAAGATCCCGGGTTGAGGCGTACTCAGATCAACTAGATAAGGTCCCGGGTGGAGAAGATCCCGAAGGATCCGGATAGGCTACCCGGGTAAATACTAACCGGCATGTCTGTCTGAGTACTGACCAGTTGTTTTGTGTATGCAGGGAGGACGTACCATGTTAAGCAAGGAGGTAGACGGCATGGGGGATGCCGGTGGGACGTCACAGTCTAGTACAGGCTTTTCCGCCTGACACGGGGGAAGTCCCATTCCTCCTGGCACGGAAGCATGGTCACCTCCCGCCTGACACGGAAGCGTGTCAGCCGGTACGATAACGGTACGACAAGATCGGACATGCCTAGCCCGGCAATCCGGAAAAGGCAACTCGGGATGGGCAAAGACATGTCTTGTCTCTGACAGAGGGACAATGATGTTCCAGGACGGCGCATGCGGTCCTTGCCGGAATGATGACGGCAGGGCTAGGCCGGATAGCTCGGCAGCTAGGTCGCACTAGCTGGTGTCGACATAACCGTTAGGCCTGTCCGGTGGAGCCATGCCGGATTAGGGTTTCCGGCCCTCCCGGCCGGAACTCTATAAAAGGCGCCATAACTGCTGAAGAGGGAGAGAGACCAACTTGAGGGCCAAAACTATAGTCTCATTTACTCCTAGTGCATTTACTCTATCCTCTCTCTAGTTCATCTCGTTCATCCTTTGTTTCACCAAGAGAGCTCAAGGAGCATGTTGTAGATCTTGTACCACACATATATATTGAGAGGAAGGCAGGAGTAGGGGTGTTACCTCCCCACGAGGGCCCCGAACCTGGGTATATCGTGTGTGTGTTCTTCGCCTTCGTGCATTTGTTTGTCTTTGCTAGATCTTGTGGTGTGTCTTTCGGAACGGCATTGAGTTCGTCGGCGATCCCGTTGATTCCGGCTTCCTCCATCGTGTGCGTTCTTTAGCTCGCTAGCCCTCCCCGGATCCACCAGCGTCCATCGGCCCCACACTTTAGCCATCCTATGACATCTGTCGTGACACCACCATGATAGTTGGCGCCCACCATGGGGCAGGTACAGGCGCTGGCTGGTGTACGAACGGGTTCCTCCTTTCACTCCGGCATCCGAGTTCTCTCTGGCCTGGTTGTCAGGCTGGGCGAGATGAATTTCGTCAGTGACAATGCCGGTTGCTTCCGGAACAAGCCCTTCCCGGCGAACGGATGCCTCATCGATTTCGGCGTCTTCACCACCTACGTCGCCACCGAGGTCGTCTGCAGCTATCCGGACGTTGTCCTGGAGGCTGAAGATCCCCCCATGCTCCACGCCACCCGGGATCCGCGTATCGATCGCCCCGCGGGCTGCGTCGCGGTCATGATGGTCGGGGTGACCGAGGAGGTGTTCCAGGACGCTCCTGATGGCGATGCCGGTAGTAACCGAGTTCGGTTAGCAAAACTTCCGCAAGAGAGGGGAGCTGCCCGAGATGGCGACCCCCAGCCGTCCCACCCTCGTCGCCGGCCGGATCCCCTCTCGGGTCTGGTTGCCAAGTTGGTTATCCCTTTGATAGTTGATGTTGATACCCAAGCCACTTCGGCTGATCTGGACGAGCAGCGCAGAAAACTGCTCGCGGAGGCTCAAGAGATCTACGAGATCCGGCGTGAGCTTAGCGCAAGTCTCCGTGAGTACAATGCAGCTCATGGGTTCCCCAAGATAGACTCCCGGGACAAGCGTATTGCCGACCTACGCAAGAAAGGAAGGATGGTGAATGATGAGTTGGCGGGTGGCGCGGCGCCTAGCCATAGCAGGTCGGGTAGTATGATCTCGGCAGAGAAACCGGTGTACAGCTCACCTGCCAAGACTCTTAGGGCTGCCGAGGCAGCTATGGCTGAGTTGGCCGGGCTTTCCGGAGAAGCTCTGCGCAAGCAGCAAGAGCGGGTCAACGAATTGGTCATAGAGGCTAATCGGCAGAACAAAGCCTTCAAGAAGAAGATCCCGGGATCTGGATCCCAGGTATACCCGGCTAGGGCCGAGAGCAACAAATCAGGCGGCGAGGCTTCGTCCTCGCATCCGAGTCGGAGCAAGAGCAAGAGCAAGAGCCGGAGTCGGGGTTCCGGGAAAAACAAGCAGTTGCAAACATATGACCCGGCCTTTGCCGGAGTTCAGCAAGCCGGACAGAACAATCTCGGTCAGGCTCAGGGTAGCCATGGTGGTGGCAACCGGGGTGTAGGAAACAATGTCCCGGCAAGTCGTGGCAATCCACCCCGGTATCCGCCACAAAGTCAGGGAAACCGGCAGAGAGAGGCTGCTTCTGTCCAACATCAAGCCATAGTTCCTGTGGTTAACAGGCATGACGATGGCAACTCGAGGTTGCAGCAACTCGGATACCAGCCTAACGAGAATCCCTTGGGATCTCGAATAGGAACGCGGCAGCTAGATCCCGCTGATGCCCGGATCAGGCTCGACCTGATTCACCAATCCGAGTTGGTTGAAGAGCAAGGCCCTCCGGGACCTGCTTGCTTTGGACCTCGGATCATGCGAGAGCCGGCTGTGCGAAATTTTTAGCTCAACCGGGGTGCCAAGACCTATGACGGCAGCTCGAAGCCGGAGGATTGGTTGACCGAATATGTAACTGCAGTAAGCATAGCCGGTGGAAACAGGCGCTGGGCGGTACGGTATGTACCACAGATGTTGGAAGGACCTGCCAGGATCTGGCTGAACAACTTGAGGACTGGCAGTATAGACTGTTGGTTGGATTTCGAGGAGGCCTTCATCAGCAACTTCACCAGCACATACAGAAGGCCCAACTGACCTCAGCAGCTCACCATCTGCAGGCAGAGGAGCAATGAGACTGACCGAGAGTACCTTACTCGGTGGAGCAACATCCGCAATTCTTGCGAAGGGGTTGTCGAGGCACAGGCCATATCGTGGTTTGCGCAAGGATGCCGACATGGCTCTATGCTTTGGCAAAAGCTGCAAAGGAAGATGCCACAACCTTGGCGGAGACCATGCGCATCGCTGACACCTACACGCTTGGAGATCCCATGCAACCCCTGGTGGATGTCGGAGACTCCAACAGGAGGAATGCGGGAAATCAGCGCTCGGGGTCGAGCAGAGGCCATGATCGCCACGATTTCGGCCAGAAGAGGAGTCAGCCCGAGTTCCACTATGCCTCGCAGCACGTTGCAGCTGTCGGCCGAGATCAGGGGGATGCCGGCAGCAATCAGCGGCAGAAAACAACTGG
The DNA here is from genome assembly GCA_026929855.1 of Poa annua. Taxonomy (NCBI): domain Eukaryota; kingdom Viridiplantae; phylum Streptophyta; class Magnoliopsida; order Poales; family Poaceae; genus Poa; species Poa annua. The sequence continues at coordinate 36,172,176 of CM049426.1, forward strand.
TCTGGCTTGGGGTCAGAGCCAAGAAGTGCAGAAAACTTGGGTGGACCAAAAGAAGCCCCTGACGTATGAAGAAATCCTGAACAAGCCATGCTGCTATCATACGTTGGAGGCTAACAAGCCTGCAAACCACTCTACCCAGCAGTGCAACTGGTATCAGCGCACATTACAAGAGGGCAGCGCGGGGGCTACTCGGCCAAACGCTCCGGCGTCACGGCCAAATATCCCGAGACCCCCTCCACTGCTATCTGGTGCCAATGTAGTCCGGATTAATCAACCCACCCAGGGACCTCCTTCCAGGCCAGTGAACATGGTGCACACCCAGAATGATAACGGTGCTGGTCCGAGTAACCAATCCGGACACCAGCAGAGCAACTACCGGGAGGCACATCAGAGCTATGTGGTCTTCGTGACGGAGCCGACTGACCGAAAGAGTGTGCGGCAACGCGCTGTGGAGGTAATGCTGTGATCCCGGGACTGCCCAAGTTCCTGCACTGGTCCGAGATGGAGATCACCTGGAGTCGGAAGGATCACCCCCGGGTTATGCCCAAGCCTGGTGGCTGCGCTCTGGTGGTGGACCCGACATTTGTCGGACCGAGCCTCAACGTGCGCTTCAGCCGGGTACTAGTTGACAATGGCAGTGCCATTAACATTATGTACAAGGATACCATGCTGAAGTTGGGGGTGCCCATGAACACGCTGCTCCCAACCGAGACCACCTTTCACGGCATTGTGCCCGGGGTCTCCTGCTCCCCTATGGGCAAAATCTGGGTTGAGGTATTATTTGGAACCCGGGAGAACTGCCGGACAGAGAGCCTGGAATTCGAGGTCGTGGATCTCGAAAGTCCATACCATGCACTTATTGGCAGGCCGGCACTGGCCAAGTTCATGATCTCCACTCACATGGGATACCTGAAGATGAAGATGCCGGGTCCAAATGGGGTGATCACCATAGCAGGAGACCACAAGCGCTCCATGGAGTGTGCATTTGCCGGCTCAAACTTAGCCGAGTCCCTGGTCATTGCTGAGGAGAAGAAGAGGATTCAGCAGGTGGTTGCACTGGCCAAGACCTCGCAACTCAGAATGCCCGGGATGGTGAAACCGGAGCAGAGCGCCTCATTCCAACCACCAAAGGAGACCAAGAAGGTGGGGGTTGACCCCAGCAACCCGGAGCGCCAGGTCATCATTGGCAGCAACCTGGACAACAAATAGGAAGGCGAGCTCGTCGACTTCCTCCGTGAGAATCGGGATGCTTTTGCGTGGTCAAATGACGATCTGCAAGGCGTTCTGAGGGAGTTGGCTGAGCACTCACTATTCGTCAGGCCGGATGCGAAGCCGGTGAAGCAACCGACTAGGCGCCTCTCGGACGAGAGAAGAGCGGCAATCATGGAGCGTCTCGCGGTGCTGCTGGCTACCGGATTCGTGATGGAAGTACTGCACCCGGATTGGATTTCGAATCCGGTCCTGGTAGAGAAGAAGAAATATGATCCCCTCCTGCTTAAGGTGAGGCGCATGTGCATCGACTTCACCAACCTCAACAAAGCATGTCCGAAGGACGCATTTCCACTTCCCCGGATAAATCAAGTGATCGATTCCACTGTCGGGAGTGAGATTTTGACTTTTCTAGATGCCTATTCTGGTTTTCACCAGATACCTTTGAATCCGGATGATCAATTGAAGACTGCTTTTATTACCCCTTATGGGGCTTATTGCTATCGTCTCATGACTTTTGGTCTGAGAAATGCTGGTGCTACATACCAGAGGTTCATGCAAAAATGTTTACATGACCAGATAGGCCGGAATGCCGAAGTCTATGTCGATGACATAGTCATAAAAACAAAAGAAAAATCCTCTCTGATCGATGATTTAAGGGAAACATTTAGAAAGTTGAGGAGATTCCGGATGAAGTTGAATCCGGACAAGTGTACATTCGGTGTTCCGGCAGGCAAGCTACTCGGTTTCCTCATATCAAGCCGGGGGATTGAGGTCAACCCGGGTAAAATACGTGCATGCGATTGAAAGCATGAAGTTACCGGTACGTCTCAAAGATGTGCAGAAATTTACAGGGTGTCTGGCATCCCTAAGTCGGTTTGTGAGCCGGATAGGGGAGAAGGCCTTGACCTTGTATCAGTTGATGAAGAAGAGCAAAACGTTTGTATGGACTCCGCAGGCTGATGCGGCGTTCAATGATTTGAAAAGAATGCTCTCATCAGCACCAGTGTTGGCATCCCCATTGCCCAAGGAGCCTATGCTGCTGTACATTGCTGCCACTAACCGGGTAGTAAGTGTAGCCATTGTCGTGGAGAGAGAAGAAGGGGACAAGCTGATACAGAGGCCGGTATATTACTTGAGCGAGGTGATCTCGGAATCCAAACAGAACTACCCGCATTACCAGAAGATGGCATACGGAGTATACCTGGCGGTCACCAAGCTCAAACACTATTTCCAAGAACACCCGATCACGGTGGTTTGTGAAGCTCCCCTCGCCGAGATCATCGGCTGTAAGGATGCTATCGGCCGAGTTGCCAAATGGGCCATCCAGTTGTCTCCGTACGCTCCGGCATACGAGAGACGCGACGCCATTAAGTCGCAGGCGCTGCCGGACTTTTTGGTGGACTGGGCCGAGATGCAATATGAACCTCCATTTCCCGACTACAACTTCTAGAGAATGCATTTCGATGGTTCCAAGGCCAAGATCGGATTGGATGCCGGAGTGGTCCTCACCTCACCGAAGCAAGATGTGCTGAAATATGTGCTGCATATTCATTTCCGGGCATCTAACAATGTCGCCGGGTATGAAGCTTTGGTTCCTGGACTAAATGTCGCCAAGGAAATCGGCATCCGCTGGATAGAGTGTTTCGGTGATTCCGACCTCGTGGTGCAGCAGGTGTCCGGGAACTGGGATGCAATCGACGCCAACATGGCCTTATATCGGTTCCATGTGCAGAAAATATCCGGATTTTTCGAGGGCTGCGAATTCAAGCACATACCGAGAGGGGAGAACGAGGCAGCGGATGTGTTGTCCAAGCTAGGGTCATCCCGAGATGCCATCCCTCTCGGGATCTCTCTCGAGCATATGAGGAAGCCATCTATCCAGCCCTCACCCGAGTCGGATTCTATCTTCATCCCCAGGGAGCCTGGCTCGGAAGCCGTACCTATGGAGGTGGAAGTCGGGAGCACTGAATTGAACCCGGGGACTGCAACACAAAACTCAAAGGTGGGAGACGGCATGACAATGGAGGTGATGCCGGCAGAGCCAATGGACATAGATGCTCCCGTGTTCCCGGTTCGACCTGTCCCGGGATGGGCACAACCCATCATGGCATACATCTCGGATGGAACCCTCCCGGAGAACGAAGTGGAAGCCCGGCAGATACTGCGGAGATCTGAGGCATACACCGTTATCAATCAAGAGCTGTACAAGAGAAGTGTCACATAAGTGCTCCAGAGGTGTGTGGAACCTGAGGAAGGCCAAGAGATGCTATTGGAAATACACCAAGGAGAGTGTGGGCATCATGCATCATCTCGGGCGCTGGTGGCGAAGGTGTTCCGGCATGGGTTCTACTGGCTCACTGCCTTGCAGCAAGCAGAGAACATTGTTCGAAAATGTGGAGGGTGCCAAAGGTTTGCCCACAGAATACATATGCCGGCGTCAGCACTGAAGACAATACCTATCACTTGGCCATTTGCGGTATGGTGCTTGGACATGGTCGGACAATTCAAGCCGGCAAGGGGTAATATGACACATATGATGGTCATGGTGGACAAGTTTACCAAATGGATAGAGGTTAAGCCAATCCGGAAGTGTGATGGACACACCTCGGTCCAATTCTTGAAGGACATCATCTTAAGATACGGGTACCCGCACAGCATCATCACAGATAATGGTACCAATTTCGCTGTGAGAGAGTTTGCTCGGTTTTGTGCGGAAAAAAGAATCCGGTTGGATGTGGCATCAGTAGCCCACACGGAAGCAAACGGGCAAGTCGAGAGAGCAAATGCCTTGGTCCTGGCCAGCATCAAAGCCCGCCTGATCGAGCCACTGTTGAGGACCCGGGATGTTGGATAGAGGAGATACCGGCAGTATTGTGGGGTCTCCGGACCACACCGAATAGATCTACCGGGTACACGCCATTCTTCATGGTGTATGGTGCCGAAGCCGTGCTTCCAACCAACATCCAGTATGATGCCCCAAGGGTTACAATGTTCACCGAGACCGAGGCAAAGGAATCCCGGAAAGATGATGTGGACTTGCTCGAGGAAGCAAGGGAGTTGGCATTATCTCCGTCTGCGATTTATCAGCAGAACCTCCGTCGCTATCATAGCCGGAAAGTGCATCCCAGAGTATTCCGAGAAGGGGATCTTGTGCTAAGGCTTATCCAACGCACAACCGGGATGCATAAACTCTCGCCTCCATGGGAGGGTCCTTTTGTTGTAAGCAAGGCATTGCACAATGATTCTTATTACCTTGTAGATGCACAGGAAGCTAGAAAAGGGGTAATGGACAAAGCCGGTGAGGAGACCAAGCGGCCATGGAATGTAGCCTTGCTTCGTCCCTTTTTCACTTAAAAGGGCGCAATGTATGTATCCCGGTTTATCTATCATTGAAATTTCGGCACCCCGAGGTGTTACTCGGGGACTGCCTAGCCAGAAATGTGTCCTTTATCTTAACTTGCATGTCGGTACCCTCGGGAGGAACCCGGGGACTGCCTCATTTTATGCCTATCTGTTTTTCCGTTATCATTTTATGCATGCCGGCAACCCAGGGAGGAACCCGGGGACTGCCTCGTACCTATTTCCTATTTAGTATATGCCGGGCAAGTTCTGAGATCGGTTTTCAAGTGGGAGTAATGTATGTCATGTAAAATAATCTTGTGACTCGACTGACGAACGCCGAAATGGTAGTCATGAGCAAAGAGCATCAAATGTGGGAAACACGAAAACAAACTCGGGGACTCGGAATAGGAACTTATCCGGCATATATCTTTTACTTTTCCGGTTATTTGTTTTATTATGTCGGGAATTTAGCAACTGGAACTCGGATATTCATAAGTAATGTATACCATGAATGGAATTTTGTGACTCGACTGTCGAACGCCGAAATGGTAGACAAGAGCAGAAATTGCCTAACTACGGTAAACAGGAAAACGAACTCGGGGACTGGTAGCAAAATATACCGGCATAACTTGTCTTACATAGGGAGGAGCAGAGTACGAATTAAAATGTATATTACAATTGCACCCGGAATCCCGGGGATTTAACGTTTCTGCACTTAAGTATTTGAGGCAGCAAGATTATGAAGCAGGGGGGGAAGACGGCCTCTCGAGTTGATCGGCAGAGGGAGCAGTGACGACGGTCTCCCCCGCGCCAGCAGTAGCACCCAGAGCGTCCACGTGCACCTCGACCTGAGGGATCTCGGTTGGCGAAGGAGCAGCAGCATCCCGGGAAGCGGCGGTCTCGGTGGCGGCGCCAGTCGTAGCGTCATCGGCCTCCGGGATCTCGGCATCCACGTCACCGATCTCAGCCGTCTCGCCATCATCTTCATAGTCTGACTCGGAGTCAGAAGCAATGAGGCTGGTTATGAAGGCACCGGGATCCGCCCAGCCGGCAAGACGGTGAGCGGTCTCCTGGCGGAGCTGAATCTTGGCCGGATCCGTGTACCACTCCGAGACGACGCGCAGGCTCTTGATCACCTCGAGATCGAGTCCCTTGTACCAGCTCAGCACGTGCTTCAACGCTTGGTCGGCGCCGGCGCGAGCACCGGAACGTTTCCAAGCATGAAGTCGGTTCCCGGCATCCTGGAGCGCAGTGGCCAACTCGGTTACCGAGAGATTGCCGCTGACACCAGGCCAAAGGGCACCATGAGCATGGACGGCCGCGCTGAGGAGCTCGGTGCCGATCGACCGGAGAGGCACCATCCGGGCCTTCAGGGCGATAAGATGGTCGTCGATGTCCCACGAATCCGAGACGGGACCCTTTCCGGCGCGCTTCTCCCGGGCGGCAGCAATCGCAAGGTTGGCAGCTTCTCGGGAATGCTCGAAGTGCCCTTTAGAAAGGAGAACTGTAACATGGGCAAGCCATGAGGAGATATCGGCAAAAAGGAGGAAAACGAAAAAACAAAACTCGTATACTTACTGTTCATATCCTGGTTTAATCCGGTGAGCTCGGATAGCCAAGCGTCCTGCTTCGACCGGAGAAGGGCCAACTCGGTCTCGGCAAGATGTGTGCGCGCTTCGGATTGGCCAAGGTGCCCTTCTTCTTCTTGGTAGCGTCCAAAAAACGCGTCTTCAAATCCGCAGCAGTAGACTTGACCTTCTCTAGCTCGGCGCTTAGTCGCGCGATCTTGGATTGAGCCTTGGACAGGGCAGACTTTTGGTCTACCGAGATCCATCGCGCGGCATCCCGCTCCTCCTGGAGTCGTCCCTCCAACTTCTTGGACTGACCGAAGTCAGCAAGAAGCCGATGGAAGACACTACTGCGTTTTTTGCCGCAGTCCTGTAAAAAATGACCGACCGCAATTTCGGAAACTTCAGTAAGGGAGGGCAAAACACTTGTGTAAGATCCCCAGTGAAGGACCAAGTAGGTGGAAAGGATCTCGGGCACTGGGAAGGAATTTTTTTCAGATTAGAGCCTTGTGATCTGCTACTCGGTGGAGTCTGGAGCACTAAGCACTAATCTCGGGGACTAGTGGGGATAGAAGAATGAAACTTGGTAAAAGTAAAAGGAGGAAACTTACATCAACCACCCGGGTGACATCCAGCGCAGCCACCTGAAGGGCGTGCAGGGCTTGGGCGCTGCGGCTCGGGCCGGCAGCGTGCAAGTCCCCCACGATCTCGGAGGCGTCAGCAGCGACCCAGGCCTTTGTAGCGTACGTGCACTTTAAATAAGGCAGATACCTGTGTATAGTGCAAATCCCTGGATCGATTCATTTGCACACACAGTTTACGATGTAATATCACAACAAAGCGTGAATTTTATTACATCGATGATCCAGAATTACAAAATATTCGATACAAGTTGCATAGCATAAAGCTAGCATTGAAAAAGTACACAGCGGAAATACAATAGCAGTGAGTCTCTATCACTTTCATGCTGCCACAGGCGAAAACATGTTGGTTGTAGACTCGAAACCTATAAACGAAACCTCACTCGTCATCTGAACAATCTGCAATAAGAAAAATATTGCAACAACGGGGTCAGATTCCATTAAAAATGGAGTCTGGCAAGTGACACTATGGTGGACACTTAATGGAATAATTCTATAGCCTATATGCATATTTGGCTGGTGGAGTTCAAGGCTATTTTGCATAAAGCCAATTTTTCCTATCTTTTTGGAAAACACTTTCTTCAAATCAAGACAAGTATGGCATGAAAACCATAAATCTCATCTTCCCTTGTTCACCCATCAAGTTTTATTTCTGAAGTTGGAATGGTGGAATCCTCCGTTGACGTCCGTGATCACCTGCTCAAATTGTCCGTACCGGGGACACGGCTAAGTACTTAGTTTTTACACTCTGCAGAGGTTTTGCACGTTCACCATTGTACCCATTCAACCCAAGGTATCCTTTACACACCATTTGTGATAAGGAAAGGAGAGAATGAGACGAGATCTTTCAGAAGCATTTTCCCTCCCACTCTGGCTTGACCCGTTCCACCTAACACCCCCCTACATCTGCTTGTCACGCCGGAGAGAGTCCACGCAACATAATTGATCAAGCCAGAGCCCATATGGCAATGGCTGCACTGGAAGCAATCGTCACTCGGAGTTCTTCAGATTCCTCTGTTCCTGGGTGGCCATTCACAAGTGTACATACTCCAGGAACCATAGACATGGACCTGAGTAGCCACTCAACATAAACCATGCAACCACTTACCACCCAGGTGTTTCATTCTTAACTTAGTAGAATTTAGATTTACACAAAACAACATTTGCATAGCATCAATAATTCTACTAAGTATTGCATAGGAACCTAGACACAGGAATAAGGAATTCTACACAAGTTTAGCATAGCAATACTATCCTACACATGCATATAAAAATACACTAAGTAATGCATATCGAAATAATAGGAAGTTTATGAAGTGTGCCACTTGCCTTTGAATGTTGTCGTTGTTCACAACTCTTTTCAACGATACTCGGGACTCTCCGTTCAATCTAACAGTATAGACAAGCAACAATACAACAATCAACAGCAAGCACAACTCCACAATGCATACAAACCCATACTAGATGAATAAATAGGTTTTATAAAACTTTCTAAGGAAAATATGTTTATGCATGATGTGCAAAATATTCTCAAGGCTAGAAATGTTTTTTCATGCCCTGAAAATCTTTTAAGTTAATGCAAGGCAAATAGGTTGGTCCAAAAGGACTAAGGGCTTAGGTCATAAGTTGAATAAAATATTTTGTTTTATATCATCTTGAATAAGCCTTCTAATGGCTTAGTCTTGATGTGTAGAAACATTTAGAGAAAATACTAAGTCATTTGTTCAAGACGATCAACAATTATTATCAACTCTTTGTAAATTGGACATTCACTATAGTGAGAGAGACAGACACCCGGCCAGCCACTTAAATTGTGGAACAGGTCTCATGTACGTGGACATGTAAGGTTTGTTTCCAGGCCGCTTCATCTCACTATGCTGCTAGGATCCAACAACTTCAAGATGATAACATCATGATCAAAATTTGTTTAAGTCTAAAAGCCAAGATTAGGAAAGAGGGAAAAGATAGAAAGAAGGATGTAGTTGTCCTCCAGGCTTCATCTCCAGACTTGTAACTTTCTTCTGGATGATGTCTTGATTGAGTTCTTGGTAGTCCTGATGAATCTTCAGACTTGATGATTCTTGTATCCTCGAGGTTGGTCTTGGATTTACTTAGTCTTCATGAAGTCTCAGAGGAGAAGAAAGGACAGAGAGAAAGACTTAGAGAATAAAAAGGGGGTTGGCCTTCTTGAACTTCTTCTCACTTTTCTTCCAAGTGCTTGATATCTTTGGGATGCTTCCAGAGTCTGGTTTCTTCTAAGCCCTTCATGAAATTCTTCTAGATTTTCTTCTATGTGCTTCTTCTCCTTGAAGATACTTCTGAAGTCTTGTTTTGGCTAAGTCCTTCAATGGCCTTCTAGCTCCATCTTGAAAATTACTAAGTGTCTAAGTGTAGTGCACTTTTCCCAAAATACAATGTTTGAAAATAATCCTAACTAAGAGAAAATGGGGAGGTGTTTTCCTTATGGAAAATATAACTATATAAATATGTTATGCATGAAATGCAATTTTAAATCACAAGCAACATAACACTAATTTTTGTGAATTTTATGAAATATGCATAAAGTTATAATTGCAATTTAATTAGTTTCTAATTTGCAAAACATAATAAAAGGAGACATATAGATTAAAGTTTTATGTGATTTATATTTTATAACACAATTTTCTTTATAGATGGTGTTAATAGCCAGAGGTGGTTTAATTATATTTAATGCAATTTGATTTAATACAAAAATAATATTTCTATTAATAGTTAAGTTGAAAATATTCAAACTATTCAAATTAAATATATAACTATGAATTCATTCAAATATTACTCAAAAATATTTTATAACAGTGTCATTAATTTACAAATATTCTAAAGTTTCTAAAACAATTTTATTTGCAATTTTTGGATTTATAGATTTAAAGTTATTACAAATATACTCAATTTCCCATTTGAAATTTGAATATTTTATACTATGTGAACTTTGAATTTTGACCGATCTAAAATAATCTACATGTCAAGAGCTTTCCAAAAATATAAAATTATTAAATTTGGGGTTGTGGTTAAAAAGTTGTGACAGATCTAAGTGGCAGGGGTGTTTCTGTAAAACTACCAATTAAATCTAAATAAGAAATTCATTTTCCACGTGGCAGCTGACGCGGATGCTGACGAGGCGCTGACGTGGCTTAAGTGATCAGATCTGATCCGTACGATCTAGATCGAACGGTCGGAAATCAACCATACCGTTTCGTTTTAGTCGATCTAATCCTGGCCGCGGGATGTATATCGAACGGCAGAGGAGAGATGGTGCTCGCCGGGCGGCGCTCTGGTCGCCGGAGACGGAGCGCACGGCGGCGACACAATCGGAAAAAGCGTTCCTGCCTATCCACGACCTACGAGGATGAACAGATCGTACCGTGGGATTCGGTAGGTCGAGGCGAGGTTGGTGGCGCGTCACGGATCCTCGGCGTGCTCTGTTTCTCCTCCTAATGCTCACCAGAGTTGCGTACGGCGGCGGGGAGCTTCGGGCGTGGATGAATCACTCGTCCTAGTGCGGGAAAAACACAACGGAGGTGTCACCGAGATGCGCAAGAAAAGGAGAACGCGAAGAGAGGGGTAGGGAGCAGTCGGGGTTGCAAGGGCTCACCGGAGACAAGGAATTTCGCCGGCGGCAGTGGCGGCGCGGCGGGGTGCAATGCGGGCAGCCTGGGGCTCCCAGGCTAGGGTTTGTTTGGGATTCGCGAGAGGAGTTTGCGGGGGTTTATATGGGGTAGGAGGGAGCAGATAAATCGCGTTTAAACCAACTAATTTGGTCCGGATTCGGAGCTAGGGTTCGGTAGGAGTTCGTGTTCATCACGATTTGGGGAAGAAGATGCCATGTGGGGTCCGGGTGTCAGCGTGAGAGGAGAGGGAGCGAGGCCGGAGTGGGCTGCTGCTGGGCTTCCGGCGGCTGCGCGCGCGGCAGAGAGAGGATGGGTTTCGGCCCAGTTGGCTCGACTGTTCTTCTCTTTTTTTTTTTGACAAATCATTTTCTGTTTTCAAACTTTTAATTCAAAATTGATTTTTAAACTTAACCAAACCTTTTCAGAAAAATTCATAAAAATATGTTTTGGAAAGCTAATTTAATTTAGAACTTGTTGGTAGTATTCTTGCCCAAAATAAAAATTAATAAATTCGAATATTTTGAAAGATATAATTTAACATGTTTTATGGAATAATCTCCAAAACAAACATATCATTAAATATTAAATTTCAAACTCTTATTTTATTTAAGCCACAAGATGAAATGGTGTTTATGCATGAATGCATGAGTGCAATGCTTGCAATGCTTGAATCCTCTTTCAAAAGTAACATTATGTTTTATATTAAGATAATCATTTGAACTTCATAAACAACCTTGGAAAAGATTTTTAATTTAATTCCTTTCTTATATAGAATACCTATTCATGAAAATCATTTTAGGTGTTGAAAATAAATGGAGTTCATTTTAAGCTAATGAAATGTTTATTTGGATAATCCATGTTTTAAATAGTTTAAAAAGAACACTTGTAAATATTATTTTAATTTATGAATAGCTATGGCTATGTGGTTGGAATAAATTTCTTATAAGTAAACCATTTACTTAAAATAAAATGGATTGTAGTTTGTAAAATATTTGTCAACTACATTTTTAGGTTTTTGAAATACAGTGGATAATAAAATGTTTAAACTGTGATATTTGAAATATTAACTCAAGTTTGAAGTCTTTCATTGTTGGTTTCCTTATACCTTTAATATTTTATTTTAATAAAAGAAAAGTTTTAAATTTTAGTGATTTTTGAATATTATAAAATGTTGGGATGTTACAGCCTTGTTGTATTCTTCAACAACGCGCAAGCCGGTCGCGGCGGGTGCGCTCGCGGCAGCAACCTCCCGGGATCCTGCACACACAAAGGAGCTTACGGATGCTCGCAGGGCCTGCAGGGCGGCAGTGGGGATCTCAGCAGGAGGTGGCGGTAACCCGGAAAACTTACCTGAAGCAGAGGAACCCTTCTTAGGGCCAGGTCTTGGGTTGAGGGCTTCGGAGAAGCGCTGGGCTTAGCAGGAACTATCTTCTGCCCGGAGGCCTGGCTGCGTGAAGTCCCGGCAAGAAGATCAGGTTGCCGGGAAGAAGATGCGGGCTGCTTCGGCGGCGGGGTTTTGTGTGAGGCCAGCCGGGTGGAGACGCGCGGCACGACCTGCCGCGGAGGACTCGGCATATCCGCATCGAGTTTAGGCACCCGGCACGGGGTATCCGGAAGGACAACGTCCTCGGTCTCAGCGGTAGGCTGTACCGGGACCTCGGTCGCCCCGGGACGAAGGTCCGGAGTACCGGCACCGGCGGAAGCGTGAGGACTCGCGACGTCGGTCAGCACAGGACCGGATTTAGTGCGGTCGATGTAACGTCCCCAAATTTGCTAACTGGTAATTAAGATTTGCTTGTGCATCATGAGCATCATTTGCATCTAATTTAAAAGTGCACACAATTTGAGTTTTTAAAATTAAAGAGACAAACCCTAAAGTGGCTAACCCACTTGTTATTTTAAATGTGTTAAAAGAATTTCAGAATTATCAAAATCCAAAGTTGCCAATGGCTTCCTTCTGAAATTCTGAATCTCCTGGTATTTTTGTATAATTTTTCTGTTCACAAAAAGGCCCTCAAAAGATTTATCGTCCAAACTAGGGGCCTGTTTGCAAAGGTTTTGGTATTTCTTAAAACTCCAGGGGGTTATTCGAAAAATCTCCTTTTCTTTTCTCTTCTTCCTCCTTCGACAGAAGGACGCCGGAGACGTGACGTCTCTTCCGCCGATCCCCGCCGTAGCCCTGCGCCAAGATGCACGCCGCCGCCACTGCGCCTCCTACTTATCCCTCCTCCGCCGCCGAGAGAATCCTAGACGACCTTCTCTTCTCCTCTTCTTCCCCGTTTTGGCCGAAAGCCTAGCCTCGTACCTCCGGCAAATTCCGGCGATTCCCGCCATTGCCGGCCACCCCGAGCCACGTTGAGAAGCTCCGAGGCTCCGTCGTCCTTTCTTCTCCCTCCTCGGCGAGCCTTGCGCCCTGGGAAGCAAGGACTAGACGGAATTGGGCCGTCATCTCCAACTCCGGCCGCCGGCCTCCGCAGATGATTCCGGCAAACCCCGACCTCCCCGAGCTTCCTCGAAGCCTCCACAAGCACCAGGGTGAGCTTCTGGTCCTCCTGGACCCCTCCGTTCACTCCCTAGCCCTCTGGTTCCTCCGGCCGCCGCGCGCCGCCGTCGTGTTCTGCTCCGGCGACCATCCCGCCGTCCCCGGCGACCATCCGCGAGCGGCGCCGCCCTCATATGGCTCCTCGCGTCTGCGCGCGTTTTCCGCGCCTCGTCGCGTCGCCCCTCTCGCTCTGAGTTGAGCGATCCGTGATCGGCAGGGGAGCTTGCTCCATTGCTGACGTCAGCCGACGTCAGCTAGGCTTTTCTTTTTCTGAAAATGATTTAAATCCTTTTCTGTATTTAATTTAAAACCGACAGGTGGGTCCCTGATGTCAGGGATTTAATCATTTCCAAAATGTTTTATGTAATTGTTAAAAATCTGACATGTGGGTCCAATATTATTTATTTAATTTCATAAATGTTATAAATTGATTTAAATTTGTTTAATCTTTGGAAATTCATAAGTAATTCATTTTAAATCAGAAAAATGTGATTAATATATCAAAATTTAGAGAAAAATAAGATCTATTTAATTATGTCCAAATCATGCATATTTAAACAACTTTAAACCATGTTATAATAGAAGAACAAATTACACCATTTCTTTCAATATGGAATTTGGCGAATGGCACCTCTCGGGCATTCGCACTCCATTTAAAATGTCTTTCCATGTGTAGTATTTACATTTCAATCCTTTAACTTGTCATGCATACATTGTGCGCATTGCATCGATGCCATGGTTGAATGTTGTTTCTCGTTTCTTTTCCGGTGTTTCGTTTTTCGCGGTAGAATGTGAATCCGAAGTGGAGTTCGACAACCCCGAAGGCTTGATGGATCATCGACGACCTACTCAAGCAGGAATCTATGAAGAGTTATTTTGGTTATCTCGTCAAGTGAAGCCGAAGATTTCCAAAAGCGTTATATCTTTTTATCGAAGAGCAAGGCAAGCATAACCTCTTATCTGCACATATAAGATTTCAAAGTATTGATTCTGGAATTTATGCATGCGATTCAAATGTTGTTTTGAGTGGATGTATAGATTGTCTTAAGTGTTGCATCGCGAGAGTCTGCTATGCTTAGCCCTGCTTAGTTCTTCCCTCTTTTCCATCCGGTTGATGAATCATAGTTGTGAAGGGGGACGTGGAATGGTGAGAGATGTTCTGGATATGCTAAAGGCTTGGATGGGAGGCCACATAGGGATTGTGGTGGGTTGTTCCGTTCTTGCCGACCTGGGAACTGAGTTCTCGTCTTTGGAACCAAGACCTCGTGCATCCACACTAGACTTGGACCTCCCTCGACCCCAACTTGTCTAGCCTACTACGTGAAGCCACTAGTTCGAGTTTTCCATTTGCGTGTGCGGTAAAATGAGTTGAGGAAATTAGTGCTTGGGTCAGGAGAGTGTGACGCTCTGATCTTGACCCTGGCAACCCGCACTAGGGATCGCTGAGATGGCGGTCTGACCTACTGCTGTGGCTCATGGATATAGGCGAAGCTTGGGAAATGTCGTGGTCAACCCTCCTGCCGGCACTCCCCGGAAGAGTGCTAAAAGTACTGGCGTATCGGTTGGTTGGCGTGTGTGGACAGTTACACCCCCTGCAGGGTAAATCTTTTCGAAAAAGCCGTGTCCACGGTTATGGACGACTTGGTACCTTATGTCTGATGATCATAGATAACATGAATCTAATTATAAAACTTGCCAACTAAGGGAGGATCGCTTCCTCGGGTTGAGCGAGGGGGTGATTCTGGTGGGTGGTACAACTCATGATGATCTCGTGGAGTTTGAAGTTGTGGATGAAGCTTGTGTTCCACTCTCTTATCCCTTTTTAAAAGTCTACTGATGCGAGATTCTCTCCCTCGATTTGAAAATAAAGATGGCTTTATGCAAAAGACATTCATGAATACTCTCTGAACGAGCGGATATGTAGCAGGTTAAATAAGTCTTGTTGAGTACCTCCTGTACTCAGCCTTGCGCAATTATTTGGACAGGTGTGTTTTCTGGACATCGACATCGACGAGTAGGTTGGGATTCCCAGACGGCAGCCTGGAATCTATGGACTGGGACGTCGCCGTTATGATCTGGCCTCTTAGGCCTTTTGCTAGTTTTGCTATGTCTAATAGCATAATTTGCCTTCCGTTGTATTGGTGATTTGACAGGTTAGTGACCTTATTTTTGTGATATTTGCTTCTTCGCTCTGGTAAGAGCTTAATATATTGCTTCTTGTGTTGTAGGGTCTCTGTTGTGTTACCGATTTCAACTGTTGGCTTCCGAGATCTATGTTAGGCTTATCTCAGATTAAGGTCTCAGATTTGTCTAGCGTGGCTCTTGGGTGTGCTACAGTCGATGTCCTGCATTGGCGTCGAGGTGGAGAAGGGGCAGCCCGAGGTGGGCTAGGAGTTCGGGATCCCGGAGGACGGGAACCCGCAGACGGCGGAACGTCGAGAGCCGCTCTGTAATGAACATGACAGAATGGACCTCGAAGAATATCAAAATAAGATAACTCAAGGCGAGAAGGTCGTATCCGGAGGCAACGGTGGGATGACCTCGTTTACGCCGGGGAGGCTTGTCGCCCGGCTGCTTGGCGGTCTTGCTCCTCTTGGCGGGGACACCCGACACACCGGCTTGGCCGGTCTCGGAGCCCGCACGTTTGCGGGTCTCGCAGCGCTTCGTCGCGGCTGCGGGACCCGGAACCACTGGCATGGCGTATCGGAGGGGCAGGGCATCAATTATATCGAGAATTTGACAGTCATCATCATCATCTTCGTCAGTATCAACTTGGATAGCCTCTTGATTTGAAGGCTTACTTGGGGCGGCAGCACGGGCCAAAGGAATCGAGAGGTGATCCTCGCCGTCGGGATCCTCATCCGGCATCTGCTCCGGCACCGGGACGTCCTCCGCGAAATTGCCATTGAAATGCATCGCGTCCTCCTCTATCTGGCGCTCGAACAGCTGCAACAGTAACTCAGAACATGACAACCATGTCGGTTTCCAGCAGAACTCGGGTAAAAATGGAACTCGGCGGAAGGCAAGCACAAGCACCTCCTTGAATGGTTTTTTGCGGGTACCGGCGCACAGTCCCCACTTCAAGTGCTCCGGCATCCTTGTTCGAGCAATGGCTCGAACGCGGCGCCAAACCGAACCTTTGGCCAGCGGGAAAATACTGGTCCGTGTAGGATCGTGTACCCCACTCATGTGGCATATCTTTTGCACCCGGGATTGGAGAGGGCAGATGCGGCGGATGATGAAGCAGCACAAGAGGTCATCCGGCGTCAGAGTGTTCACAAGGGCCCTAAGGACATCATGCATTATCTCGACCTCCTCAGAATCCGGGAGTTTGTTCCAGAGCTCGAACTCGCGGGGAGGACCCATGACGAACTCGGGCAGGTCAATGAAGTCTGGAGCGGAGGAGCTCGGAGAATCTCCCGAGGCCTCCTGGTTCTTCACGTAGAAGAAGATTCGCTGCCACTTCCGGCAGGATTCCAGTCCCTGGACTTTGGGGAATCCGAAGTCGCTGCGAGGAATAATGGTCGCCGCCCCGCAGTCGACGAGGTCTTTGATTTTCTTGTCCAGGTTGGGGATGACTTGTCGGCGGAGGAGGAAGTATTTGGCCTAGAGATCCAGGAAGGGCCAAACGCCGAGATACCCTTCCGCATACGTAGCGAAGACGGAGAGCATCATGATCACGTTGGCCGGGAGGTGATGCGGTTGGAGGTCATAAGTGTCGAGGAAGTCGCGGAAGAACGGGCTAGCCGGGAGCCCGAACCCACGCTCGAAGTGCGTGAGGAACACTACGCGTTCACTGGGTTGGGGTTCCGGCTGGACTTCACCGCTCGGAAGTCGGCTTTCGACCTGCGGCGGAATCCGGTGTGTCCGGTATAGCCAGTCAAGATCCCCCTGATTGGTCTCGGAGCCATCCCAGCATCCTCTGATACCCTCCTCACCCATCTCGGAGGGCCCGGAGGACATATCAGAGTTACTCTGCAGGCGGAGTATCAGTTAGTCGAGTTAGTATGTCGGTAACGGAAGACCCCGGATTGGAAACTCCTAACAACAACCGGGTTCCTGGCAAACAGATCTACCGCAGCCGAACAAATAAAAGATAATCAGTGCGAAAACTGCAGCGCAGCGTATGAGGTTGGGATAGTACGGATGAAGGCTAGGCTAAGGAAAACGCCGCCATCTACGCTGCACCACCACGGCAAAGCACGTTCGCCGGCGGCGGCGTGGTGCGTGGGGGCGATTACGCACGGGCCGGCCCATTGGATCGTCACCGTGAAGAGCTTCGCCGGAGAAGATGAAGGAACTCACCGGAGAAGAGGGTGCCACCAAGGCGTAGGAGTGTCGTGGACCAATGGTGGAGGCGCACGGCTCCGGCGGCGGGTCGCAACGGCGGTGCTTGAGCTTCGGGCGCGGCGGCAGCGGAGCGCTCGGGGCAGTTGCGGAAGAAGATGGAGGTTCGGGGAAGAAAGGAAAGTGACTGCTCCGATACCCTATTTATGGGGAGATCCGGAGCGGTTTCCGAATTTCCCGCCCACGATCTCCCAAATTGTGGGTGGGATCAGTTTGTGCCGAGCGGCACGTGGCGTCACCCGGAGCGCCCAATCCGGCCACACCGCGGGCCACACGGCCCCAACGGTTCGACTTCGAATCGGCTGCGGCTCCCGGCGCGCAAACCCGAGCAGCGGTCTGCTAAGTCAAAAGCACTCGAGTGCTTTCTGCCGTGACTAGACCCCGGGTGGGACCCTCCCCCCAGAGCGGAAGATTTCCCGGCACGAAATATGAAGTGCATACCGGCACGACCATATCCGGATGAAGTCCTAAGGGTACCATCTCAGTTGCACGAGCACGATCGCCCGGTTGAATAGATCTCGGGGTAGGGATGTCGGTGAAGGACATCTCGGTACCAAGACTGAAGATTGATCCTGGCTTGCTTGGGTGTTCCCGCACATCGTCTTGGGTCGCTACACAGCACCAGCTTCGGTGACTACTGTCGGGGGGCTGCCCCCCGGGTAGGGCAGATCCCGGTACAGCTCGGCAATGTGGTAACAATGTTTGAACTTTGGAGAGAGCAAGGAACATCCTTTGCTGCACCGAAGGGGAAACTTGACCTTTCGGAGGTGGTTGGGCCCAAGGTGTCTCATGGGGGGGCGCAAAGGTCATCCCTGGAAACTATAAATAGCCCCCCCGGGCCTTAAGGACAGCATAAGCACAAGCGGATGGTTCCTCTAAGAACTAGCTTCTCGAAGATGTCTTTGGTAGCAGCCCAAGACATCTTCGGGAGGCTAGGCCTAGAGCTGCTCATCCTAAGTGGTAGTCCGGAGCAGAGACGGAACTCGGGGGCAACCGGAAGGGTCTCGGATCCCACGATCTGCCACGGATAAGATCCCGGGTTGAGGCGTACTCAGATCAACCAGATAAGGTCCCAAGTGGAGAAGATCCCGAAGGATCCAGATAGGCTACCCGGGTAAATACTAACCGGCATGTCTGTCTGAGTACTGGCCAGTTGTTTTGTGTATGCAGGGAGGACGTACCATGTTAAGCAAGGAGGTAGCCGGCAGGGGGGATGCCGGTGGGACGTCAACGGTCTAGTAGAGGCTTTTCCGCCTGACACGGGGGGAAGTCCCATTCCTCCTGGCACAGAAGCATGGTCACCTCCCGCCTGACACGGACGTGTCAGCCGGTACGATAACGGTACGACAAGATCGGACATGCCTAGCCCGACAATCCGGAAAAGGCTACTCGGGATGGGCAAAGACATGTCTTGTCTCTGACAGAGGGACAATGATGTTCCAGGACGGCGCCTGCGGTCCTTGCCGGAATGATGACGGCAGGGCTAGGCCGGATAGCTTGGCGGCTAGGTCGCACTAGCGGGTGTCGACATAACCGTTAGGCCTATCCGGTGGGGCCATGCCGGATTAGGGTTTCCGGCCCTCCCAGCCGGAACTCTATAAAAGGCGCCATAACTGCTGAAGAGGGAGAGAGACCAACTTGAGGGCCAAAACTATAGTCTCATTTACTCCTAGTGCATTTACTCCATCCTCTCTCTAGTTCATCTCGTTCATCCTTTGTTTCACCAAGAGAGCTCAAGGAGCATGTTGTAGATCTTGTACCACACATATATATTGAGAGGAAGGCAGGAGTAGGGGTGTTACCTCCCCACGAGGGCCCCGAACCTGGGTATATCGTGTGTGTGTTCTTCACCTTCGTGCATTTGTTTGTCTTTGCTAGATCTTGTGGTGTGTCTTTCAGATCGGCATTGAGTTCGTCGGCGATCCCGTTGATTCCGGCTTCCTCCATCGTGGGGGTTCTTTAGCTCGCTAGCCCTCCCCGGATCCACCAGCGTCCATCGGCCCCACACTTTAGCCATCCTATGGCATCTGCCGTGACACCATCACGACATATACAAATTATAAAGACAATTTTCTAAGTCTGGATCCTCGATGTAATAAAATATATACTTTGTTGTGATATTACATCGTAAACTGTGTGTGCAAACGAATCGATCCAGGGATTTGCACTATACACACGTACATTGCCATATTTTAAGTGCAGGTACGCTACAACCACCTTTGAGTCATGTGGGCCACATGCAACAATCCAAGTCAGCTAGGTCCACTAGTAGAAAACATGCTAAATGACCAAACTCCAAAACCCCATTTGTCCCGGTCGTACTGCAAACCGGGACAGATGGGGCTTAAAACCCGTCGAGCGCTCCAGGCGACACCCATTTGTCCCGGTTCCAGCCACGAACCGGGACAAATAAGCTGGCACCCACCGAGCGCTCCAGCGTACACCTATTTGTCCCGGTTCGTGACTGGAACCGGGACAAATGACATGGTTTCAGTTACACGCGCGCGGAAGTCGAGCCATCGCCGCGTTTTTTTGACGCGCACGGAAGACGAGCGGAAGTACGGCGCCGCCGGCGATTCCTCTGCCTCCGGCGATTAATTCCTCTGCTCTCCGGCCGGCGATTCATCTACCTCTCCGGCGCTATAAAATGCACAGTACGGGTCCTCCACACACCATCTCTCCGGCTCCTCCACACACCATTTCTCCTCTCTTTTCTCCGGTCCTATGGAGCCACTCGCGCGTCCGCCTCGGTCCGAGTTGTACTACTACAAGAAGGAAGGCATTCGGTTCAAGGTGTGGGTCACCCTTCGTGCCTGGCGCGTGGAGAAGTGGATCCACGACGTGAAGAACTACTTCCTCGACGCCGCTCCGATAAAAGCCGTTGGACTCGATTGCGAGTTCGCCGACCCTCGACGGAAGGATACTTCACAGCGCGCCGCCGTCCTTCAACTCTCGGTGGCGACCGAGACTCTTGTCTTCCAAATTTGCGAAGCTGATCGGGTGCCACAGGTCCTCGTGGATTTCTTGGGTGATGAGAAAAACGAATTCTACGGCGTGGCAATCCATAATGACATGAAGATGCTAGCCTACTACGGAATAATTATTCGGTCCGCGGTCGACCTGAAGAGGGATCGCCGAAACCCTACCGGCAATTTTACTCCGAGTCTCTATGCTCTCTCTAATGCGGTCATTGGGACAAATCTGGAGAAGAAGAAGAAATACAAGAAGAAGAAGAACACGGAAGACGACAAGGAAGACACGTTAGAAGAAGACCTAATTTTTGGATGGGGCAACGTTCCATTGAGCTACAATCAAGTCGTATATGCTGCTTTAGACGCTCGCCTTGGCTTCGAGATTGCACGAAAGTGGGATAGTCTACGCGGCTATAATACTGAGTATGATCATCTTAATGTCATTGATGAGTAGACTATCTATGTATTCCGTTACGCAAAAATACTGTGTGCGCGTGTTCTCATGTATTGACCGAAATATATCTAAAGTTTGCATAAGTTATTCCAAAGTTTGCAAAAGTTTTTTCAAATTCCAAAGTTTGCAAAAGTTATTTAAAACAGAAAACAGAAAATGGTTTTGTATTAGTTAGTCAAATTCAAACACTTTTCATATTCATAGTTTTTTCAAAATCCAAAGTTTGCAAAAGTTATTTAAAACAGAAAACAGAAAAAGAAAATAAAAATAGAAAAAAAAATGAAAAAACCCCGTCTATCCCGGTTTCAGTCACAAACCGGGACAAATGGGCCTCCATATTGTTCCGGTTTGTGGCTGGAACCGGGACAAAAAATGGGTGCCTATATATACTGACCAACAGCGCCCCCTCCCAAAACAATTGGAGGCATTTTTTTTGGAAATAGAAGGAGGGGGTGTGTGCTAGTCTATTTTTTTTAAGTATGCATGCAAGGTGTTCGATGAAATGCCCGAGAGAGTTCACGAAATGATTTGACGTTCACTTAAAGAAGTTTATCCTTATCCTTCTTTTCGATCGAGGTTAATTTTTTCTCATTTCATTTGTCATTAATTGATACCGTGCATGTTTAGTGATTATTTCTCGATGGTCTGTAATGGTTATTGATATAGTTAATTATATAATGTAGATGGACCGACAATGGATGTATGGTGACCGACGCACTGCCGAGTACATGACGGGTTTGAGGAATTTCTCGAGAAAGCCCAGGCCCACAGTACCAATGGTTTCATGTGTTGTCCATGTGTCAACTGTCAGAATAAGACAGATCACCCAAGCGCGAGAACCCTTCAAAGTCATCTTATTCGGCATGGTTTCATGCCCAGAGAAAAAGGGGTTATGATGGAAGACAATGAAGAAGAGGAAGATGATGACAACTATCCTATGTTCCCGGAGTACGGAGATTCTGCAACGGGGGAAGCTGAAGCTGAAGAGGCACCAGATGAGCCCGCTGACGATCTTGGTAGGGCCATTGCTGATGCAAAGAGAGAGTGCATAACTGAAAAGGAGAGGTTGAAGTTTGACCAGATGTTAGAGGATCACAATAAATTGTTGTATCCAAGTTGCGAAGATGGTCACAAAAAGCCGGGTACCACACTGGAATTACTGCAGTGGAAGGCAGAGTGTGGTGTGACTGACAAGGGATTTGGAAAGTTGCTGCAGATAATTAGGAAGATGCTTCCAAAGGTCAACGAGTTGCCCGGCAACACGTACGAAGCAAAGAAGGTTGTGTGCCCTCTAGGATTAGACGTGCATAAGATACATGCCTGCCCTAATGACTGCATCCTCTACCGTGGTGAGTACGAGAATTTGGATGCATGTCCAGTATGCACTGCATTGACGTATAAGATCAGACGAGATGACCCTGGTGAAGTTGAGGGTGAGCGTCCCCGGAAGAGGGTTCCTGCCAAGGTGATGTGGTATGCTCCTATAATACCACGGTTGAAACGCCTGTTCGCGAATAAAGAGCATGCCAAGTTGTTGCGATGGCACAAAGAGGACCGTAAGAAAGACGCGATGTGTAGACACCCCGCTGATGGGTCGCAGTGGAGAAAAATTGAGAGAGAGTTCCCGGAATTTGAAGATGACGCAAGGAACTTAAGGTTTGGTCTAAGTACAGACGGCTTCAATCCGTTTGGGGAGCAGAGCAGCAGTCATAGCACATGGCCTGTGACTCTATGTATTTATAACCTTCCTCCTTGGTTGTGCATGAAGCGAAAGTTCATTATGATGCCATTGCTCATCCAAGGCCCGAAGCAACCCGGCGACGACCTTGATGTGTACCTCAGGCCATTATTTGAAGAACTTTTACAGTTGTGGCGGGAAGAAGGTTTACGGGTGTGGGATGAGCACAAACATGAGGAATTTGACCTACGAGCTTTGCTTTTTGTAACAATTAACGATTGGCCTGCTCTTGCTAACCTCTCAGGGCAGTCGACCAAGGGGTACAATGCATGCACACACTGTTTGGGTGAGACTGAATGTTTATATTTGGATAAATGTAAGAAGTGTGTGTATCTGGGGCATCCTCGATTTCTTCCGATCAGGCATACCGCAAGGAAGAAAGGCAAGCATTTTAAAGGTGAGGCTGATCACAGTAGGAGGCCTGTCAACCGTACCGGTGAAGAAATATTTGATATGGTCAAGGATCTAAAAGTAATCTTTGGAAAGGGTCCTGGAGGACAACAGGTTCCGAAAGACGCTAACGGGCACGCACCCATGTGGAAGAAAAATCTATATTTTGGGAGCTACCATATTGGAAGGTCCTCGAGGTTAGATCTGCTATCGACGTGATGCACGCGACGAAGAATGTTTGCGTGAACCTGCTAGGCTACTTGGGCGTGTACGGGAAGAAAAAAGATACAAAGGAAGCACGGGAGGACCAGAAACGTGTGAAAGAACGAGACGGCCTAAGTCCCGAACACTACGAAGGTCCTGCCAGCTACGCTCTTACCAAACAAGACAAAGTAATATTCTTTGAATGCCTGAGCAGTATCAAGGTCACGGCTGGGTTCTCGTCGAATATAAAGAGGATAGTAAATGTGAGACTCCAAAAATTTCAGAACCTAAAGTCTAATGATTGCCACGTGATTATGACGCAATTGCTTCCGATTGCACTGAGGGGGCTACTACCGGAAAATGTTCGAGTACCCATTGTGAAGCTTTGTGCATTCCTCAATGCAATATCTCAAAAGGTAATCGATCCGGCCATTCTACCAGGGTTGCAAAATGATGTGGTCCAGTGTCTTGTCAGTTTTGAGTTGGTGTTCCCTCCATCCTTCTTCGATGTTATGACGCATCTCCTGGTTCACCTAGTCGAAGAGATTCAAGTTCTCGGTCCTGTATTTCTGCACAATATGTTCCCATTTGAGAGGTTCATGACATTCTTAAAGAAATATGTGCATAATCGTGCTAGGCCAGAAGGAAGCATCTCCAACGGCTACGGTATCGAGGAGGTCATTGAGTTCTGTGTTTACTTTATTCATGACCTTAAGCCGATAGGTGTTCCACAATCACGACATGAGGGTAGACTTAGTGGAAAAGGCACACTAGGAAAGAAAAAAAATTGTATGGATGGACATTCTTTCCCTGAAGCACACTATACAGTTCAACAAAGTGCTACCTGAAGGGGATCGTGTGCAGAAAACAAAAAAAAAATCCTAGCAACGATATCCTTAAACTAGCCAAGATCTACACTATGCAGATATAGTAGTACGGCGTAGATCGGAATACATACCCTCGTAGACCGAACAGCGGGGATTACGCTCCCGCACAAGCGTTGACGACGAAGACGACGTAGCTGACCTCTAGGTCGCGGAGAACTCGGCGCGACGAAGATGACGAAGATGACCCCGAGGTCGGGTGGAGGAAGTAGGCCTCTGAGTACCGCTAACGCAGCACCTCGCAGGGCGTCACACACATACGGTGGAGACGACGGCCTCCGAAGCTCCAGTCCAGGACGAGCAGCGGAAGACTTGGACCGGAACACCAGCAGCGCGGCAGCGGGCTATGGTGGAAGAGATCCCCCTCCTCTACTCGGCGCGGCTCCGACAAGGGAACCACGAGATCGAGAGAGAAATTGGGAATTAATTGGTGAATTAAAAGGCCAGGGGTGCCCCTTCTTATATAGGCTCCCAGGGGGAGCCAAACTTGCCAGCCAGGCAATGTGGGACTATCCCCACATGCCTGGTGCGGCTAGGCTAGGTGCGCCAGCCCCCTGGTGGGCCCCTTGGCCCATCCAGGCCGGCCACCATGGCCCCCACCGAATCCCCTAGGGATTTTTCCCCCTCTTGGGCCTTCTTTTGACCAGAAGGCCCATTTAGGGAAATCAGCCTAAATAAATTCGAAAATAAATATATAAAATCATATTTGCATATTAATTACACTAATTAATATGAAACATAATATATATAATTTTTCCTAGCTCCGAAAACTCTTTCGTCGCTGCCCGATCTCCATCGCACCCCTCCCGGGACGCTCGCGGTGATCTCTTTCCTTTCCGGTTGTCTTGTCGAAACCCCTTAAGTGTGTTACCCTAGCGGTTCGATATAATAACAGGTACGATCAAGACTCCTCTATGATCAACGACTAACTCGTAGGCCCGGACCCCATGAATTAATCCCTGTGATATAACGAATGACTTTCATCTATCAAACCTGGACGTATAGTCTTAAACCCTTTGTCATGGCGATACTTAGCGTGTCCGAGCATCATTCTCAGATATCTCCATACCTAGCATGATCTTGTTACCGACATCTCTATCTTCTACTCGTCTATGATATTATGTCAGCTGGTGACCTAGTCACATGCATGTTTGCAAACTCATTTGACATAACCTCACCGAGTGGGCCCTAGAGTATCTATCCGGCTATGCGGACTGACAAATCCCGATGTTGACCCCTCGTCTCAACTACCCCCTTCCGATACCCAAAAGTATCACCGTTATTGTCACACTATATAAGATATGACGTTTGGTGCGATCAAAGTATCTTTCAGGGATAACAATAAGAGTTGATCTCACGGTCTTAAGGCGTAATGACTATGTCCTATAAATACTGGGTATGTCCATCACATCGTTACACCTAACGATGTGACTTCCATTGCCGACCGCCGCCATGCCCTATGATCGGAAAACCTCGATCATCAATCGTCCAACGAAACTAGTCTTAGTAGAGGCTACTAGGGGCCTGGTTGTTTATCTACCACACCTGTATTAATGTTTTCGCTTAATACAGTTATAGCATGGTATAAAACATATAATGAACGATTGGGATATTGCCATTAAACTATGTTTATTAAGTGCCTCTAGGGCATATTCCCATCAGTCTCCCACTTGCACTAGAGTAACACTTAATCTAGTTTACAAGTTGGTAAAAGCTCAACACCCATAGCATCTTGGTGCCTGCTCGCCTCGTGGAAGAGGAATATAGTCAATAGAACTCACTCATTGAGATCTATATGTGCTTTGCAACACTTCTATGTCACCTAATTTGACATCAACCCGTATCTTACGATGACAGTGAAATATATCCCAGTGGATGGAGTGAGACTCGAGCATTCGCGTAGCATGCGCCTTAAAAGTCTGAAAGATCTATTAAGGGGACCACCTACTCTCGGAAAACTGCTCAGTCCAATCACACTTGCTACTTCTGAAGTCGCGATATATTTCTATACCTATGTAGATTACGCGACAGTGCATTCATATGCGACTTCGCAAACTAACCATGTCTATCTTCAAAATAAAGGACATCTCCTATATGAGATTTCTAGTCGCATGGGTCAGTGTCAAAACTTGCATCATCGTAACCGCTTTACGGCAAGTTGCCTTTCCACTCTTACCCTTTACTAGAAAACATATCTTCAGTTCTCATAGACACTGAAGAATAAACTTAACGTTTGTTCATTGATACACACAAGGATCACTTTAGAACCTGTTCTTGAACCAAGAACTCGGGTCACACTAAGTTGAGCTTTCAGTCTGATAGCATCTATGTCTGATACATAGATAATGTCGAACATCATTTGCTATTACTGAAAATGCCAAGATAAACTTAACATTTTACCTAGTCATACAAGCAAGAACCTCTTTCTTTGCTTGTCCTATCCTGAAACACTTCAGAATCTTGACTTTAGGAAATATTCCGACTTAATGTTATTAAGCCTCTTACGATCTATACAATTATAAATCGAATGCCTAATACTCCTAACTTCATTTCATAGAAAATTTAATCACTTAAATAATCATTTACACTCTACTAGAGGATCTGTGTCATTCAATATGTCGTTACATACATAATCACAAATGACACCTAGTTCCCACTCAAATATGCCTTCCGCATATAAGATCAAGGAAAAGCTACTTAGCTCCCACTCAAATATGCCTTCGGCATATAAGATCAAGGAAAGCTATATTTCTCCCACTCACTTCTTTGCAAATGCAGGTTTCTTCAACTATTTTGGACAACTCCAAAATCCTTTGATCACATTATCAAAGTGAAGATTCCAGCTCCGATATGCTTGCTTCTGCCCATGAATGGACAACCGAAGTTTGCACACATGTTTAGCATCCTCAGGATTACAAACCATTCTTAATTACACTATTAAGAACCATGGTTTTCTCATCCATCTATCAATTTCTCATTCAAAATTATAGTAATTTCTAAACGACCCAGAATAGATTTAGGCTTCGCCACTTGAGACAAACTCTCATGTGGTCTGTCGGAACTATTTCACGACAAATTGAATCTGCTCAATGTCTACTCTCTCATAAAATTCCATATACTATTAACATCCTAGATGCCATCAAGAAGATCTCCCAAGTCAATACCTGGTAATCGTATATGGATTTTATTTCGGATCATAAATGACTCATAGCCATTTCTCGGACTTAGGTCCACCATCTCTTCTTCGTAGTTCGTAGGTCTATCATATTCCATTAATATGACCTTCATAACAAGATTTTCGTAACACACAGTGTGGAACACAACCTTGTATGCCTACGCTCTTAGTATGAGCTCAGAACATCATGATCTTGAATCATCAACTTTTTCAAGGTGTGGAGCCTGACACCGAAAACACTTTCGATTGCGCCACTCTGATGTCCGGAGAGGAAGTTCACCAACTTCGTCTCGCTCTACTTTCTTTCTCACTTATACCCTTGGATAAGAAACTATTTCTTTCGCAAGGTATATCCCGGCAAATATTTTGCCTATGTCGTGAGACATGTACCCAACTAACTCTTTAGGTAGGGTATACTACAAAGATTAATCCATTTTAGGTTCGATTACATCGAAACACTAAATTGCTGAAACGACAATCCAGGCTCAAAAGCCATGCCATCACGCGTATGGTATTGTCTCCATGGATTCAAATGGTTTCCCTATTTGCTAACGTGAGTGTTTACGTTTCTACCATATGACTCTAATGATCACAATAATTCGGTAAGAGATTTATTTACCACACACTATCCAATAGGGTGTAATTACGACGTCCTAACACACCATGACACTATGGTGTTCCATGCGACGTAATTTGTGGAACTCTTCTCACAAGTCTTCCAATGATGTGCCAACATTATAACTCAAATCTTCATTCCTCGATATGCATCGCGGGAATTTGATTTTCTTGTTAAGTTTATTTCCTACTTCATTCTGGACTTGTTTGATTGAATCAAAATTTCCAGGCCAACATTCCCCGAGTGGATATCCATATATCTATTCGAATGTTCATGAAGTCTATGAAATAAAGACTTCCACTACACGTCAAAGTACTTCATTGATTCACATGCACCCACATGCACGATTCTCATCAAGCTATACTCAAAACGTTCAGTGAAGTTCACGAAATAAAGGTCTCCACTACCCGTCAATTACTTTATTGAACCACATACATCTCTATGTATGACTATCAATAAGTTATATGCCCGTTTTCCGAAAACGGTGTCACAGTTATTTTGCAAGTGTCAAAAGATCAAATCTTAGGACTTGTAGGTCCATCCGGTGTGGAGCTAATGCATTGACTATAACATTGACATGACTAAACGGTAGTGCCACACATATGTGGTGTCTTTATTAAGTTTGTATCCTTTGACATTAATATTATGAATGTGGGAGCTTCTACCATCTAAATTCAAACCGGCATATGATCATTACTTCATAAATATAGGACACCAATCTGTCACTATCATGTATGAACAAGTGTCTCGCTAGAGGAGACACACTTGTAACGATCATACAACACCCGATCATAAAGAATTTATTCAAATGGTAGATCTAGAGGGAGAGTGTCTATGGCCGTCACAACAACTT
The DNA here is from genome assembly GCA_026929855.1 of Poa annua. NCBI lineage: Eukaryota > Viridiplantae > Streptophyta > Magnoliopsida > Poales > Poaceae > Poa > Poa annua. The sequence continues at coordinate 36,200,761 of CM049426.1, forward strand.
GACTGCCGTTATCAACACGCAATGTCGCCTCATCCTTTCAAGCTACTCAAGCAGTAAACCTGGTTTTTCACAAAACATGACTAGTTCAAGACTTAGTCACTACTGCGAGCACTTGCTTATCTAAAACATTCATAACATGTATATCATATATACACCATCATCATTGATGACTTCCAGCGATCTGTTTCATCTTCTTGATACTTCCACCGTAATCAAGAACCATGAAGGTGAACGATTCCCCTTGCATGACATAGTCTATGACAGAGCATTTGCACTTGGCAACGATGTCTGTCATCCAGTGATTGAGCTGAGCGGGGCGTCTCAATGTTCATTAATCGTGAACATATGTCATTAAGTAAGACCGCCACGTGCTCCCTCAATGTGTGTATTCTCTTCCATCTTGGTTGAGAAGACAATCAGTCAACGTACTGATAAACTTCATCAACCCAACGTTTGGGGTACCCCGAGTTTTGCGACCATATCATATGTTCGCGATCTAAAAACTCGTACCCACCGTTGGTTCTTTATGGCAGAGATCATAGCATACACTGGACTATGATGATATCATCCGCACAAAATCCGATAATCCAAATTATCTTTTGTTAGCGGAATCTCCGGGTTTATCTCCTAGCGGGTATTGTAACACAAAGAGCTAACGATTTAAACAAGGAGTATCCTCAAGCTAAAGTTTAAAACTATGAAGTTTGGACCCAACCTTTTAAGCTTCTTAATCGCAGGAATGCGCCTAATTTGAAAAGATGCTATCACAATGGTTAATATCTACAAAGGTTTGCAAAACAGACTCTGTTCATTATATTCTGAGTTCTCCCTGTTTTGTGACTCGTGCTCGACCTTTCGGTCTCCCTGTTCTGAGGCCATATTTCTGAATATGCTAGGCTCGCCACCAAAAACCTCCACGCTGACGCTTGTGCAACATGGCTTACACCCACTGTATGCGAACGACGAGATGTCTGACACCCGATCATCACGGCCTGCCTCATAACGTAGAACTTTCTTGGTGGTGCGCGTTGGAGGGAGAACACTAGTGGTATTTTGAAGGGATCATCTTATATAGCTACCGCCGTGTAACTAATATATACTATATATACAATCACACAATATAAGATGCACACAAAACATCAAATGTAATGCAATGTGATATAGTCCATTGCGCCATGGTCTTCTTGGCGCCCGCAGTTTATAAACAATTTAATAAACCTACCTTGACCATATCACATAGCCCCCTGCAAAATAAAGTTAGACGCTTCTACTTTATCTTTTGCATATTTTACGTGGCTCGGGGCTTTCGTAAATAGAACCGCTTCATACCTACGAACCTTATGACCACAACAACGATCCAATAATTGCATGTTTAAGCATCCCTTTTGGGCCCTCCATTGAAAATGCAAAGCCAACTAAAGAGAGAGAAACAGGCACCCGCCAGCCACATATACGGTACAAGCCGTATGTCAGTAGTGGAACAAGTCTCGCGTAAGCGTATGCGTAAAGTCGGTCCGGGCCGCTTCATCAACTCGATGCCGCTGGAATCACAAGTGCACGCTAGAGGGTAGCAAATAACAGGAACGGTTCCCCCGTGCAGAACACGGGTTCTAACAGCGTACAACTATATCTACCATAGATCGGCTCTGATACCACTGAAGGGGATCGTGTGCAGAAAACAAAAAAAATTCCTAGCAACGATATCCTTAAACTAGCCAAGATCTACACTATGCAGATATAGTAGTACGGCGGAGATCGGAATACATACCCTCGTAGACCGAACAGCGGGGATTACGCTCCCGCACAAGCGTTGACGACGAAGACGACGTAGCTGACCTCTAGGTCGTGGAGAACTCACGCGACGAAGATGACGAAGATGACCCCTAGGTCGGGTGGAGGAAGTAGGCCTCCGAGTACCGCTAGCGCAGCACTTCGCAGGGCGTCACACACATACGGTGGAGACGACGGCCTCTGAAGCTCCAGTCCAGGACGAGCAGCGGAAGACTTGGACCGGAACACCAGCAGCGCGGCAGCGGGCTATGGTGGAAGAGATCCCCCTCCTCTACTCGGCGCGGCTCCGACAAGGGAACCACGAGACCGAGAGAGAAATTGGGAATTAATTGGTGAATTAAAAGGCCAGGGGTGCCCCTTCTTATATAGGCTCCCAGGGGGAGCCAAACTTGCCAGCCAGGCAATGTGGGACTATCCCCACATGCCTGGTGCGGCTAGGCTAGGTGCGCCGGCCCCCTGGTGGGCCCCTTGGCCCATCCAGGCCGGCCACCATGGCCCCCACTGAATCCCCTAGGGATTTCCCCCTCTTGGGCCTTCTTTTGACCAGAAAGCCCATTTAGGGAAATCAGCCTAAATAAATTCGAAAATAAATATATAAAATCATATTTGCACATTAATTACACTAATTAATATCAAACATAATATATATAATTTTTCCTAGCTCCGAAAACTTTTGTCGCTGCCCGATCTCCATCGGACCCCTCCCGGGACTCTCCCGGTGATCTCTTTCCTTTCCGGTTGTCTTGTCGAAACCCCTTAAGTGTGTTACCCTATCGGTTCGATATAATAACAGGTACGATCAAGACTCCTCTATGATCAACGACTAACTCGTAGGCCTGGACCCCATGAATTAATTCCTGTGATATAACGAATGACTTTCATCTATCAAACCTGGACGTATAGTCTTAAACCCTTTGTCATGGCGATACTTAGCGTGTCCGAGCATCATTCTCAGATATCTCCATACCTAGCATGATCTCGTTACCGACATCGCTATCTTCTACTCGTCTATGATATTATGTCAGCTGGTGACCTAGTCACATGTTTGCAAACTCATTTGACATAACCTCATCGAGTGGGCCCCAGAGTATCTATCCGGCTATGCGGACTGACAAATCCCGTTGTTGACCCCTCGTCTCAACTACCCCCTTCCGATACCCAAAAGTATCACCGTTATTGTCACACTATATAAGATATGACTTTTGGTGCGATCAAAGTATCTTTCAGGGATAACAATAAGAGTTGATCTCACGGTCTTAAGGCGTAATGACTATGTCCTATAAATACTGGGTATGTCCATCACATCGTTACACCTAACGATATGACTTCCATTGCCGACCGGCGCCATGCCCTATGATCGGAAAACCTCGATCATCAATCGCGCAACGAAACTGGTCTTAGTAGAGGCTACTAGGGACCTGGTTGTTTATCTACCACATCTGTATTAATGTTTTCGCTTAATACAGTTATAGCATGGTATAAAACATATAATGAACGATTGGGATATTGCCAATAAACTATGTTTATTAAGTGCCTCTAGGGCATATTCCCTTCACTACCTTGGTGGCCCCGTATATCGATGAACACAAGAATCTTGTACGCTCTCTACACGCGGGGAAGTCTGACAACTGGATTGTACGTACACACATGGCGACGTTACACTTGTTGGCAAGGGCACCATCTACAACTATATGTACTTTCCAAGGGTACGAGATAAATGGGAATACATTTTACACGAGTGTCCAAGATAAAAAGAGCCCGAACCAAAACAGTGGTGTTCGCATTGATGCAACAAACAACAATGGGCAGAAGAACACATATTATGGTTGCATAGAGGAGATATGGGAACTTGACTATGGACCTTATTTTAAGATCCCTTTGTTTCGGTGCAAATGGGTCAATCTGAAAGGCGGGGTTGAGGTAGACAAGATGTACGGAATGACAACAGTGGATCTAAACAATCTTGCGTACAGAGACGAACCATTCGTGCTAGCCAATGATATGGCTCAGGTTTTCTATGTGAAAGACATGTCTAGCAGACCCAAAAAAAGAAACATCCTGTGAGTGGAGGAGCCGAGGCGTCACATAGTTCTTTCAGGAAAAAGAAACATCGTGGGAGTGGAGGACAAGGCAGACATGTCAGATGATTTTAATAATTTTGATGAAATTCCGCCTTTCGTAGTGAACATTGACCCAATCATCAAGTTGATTGAAGAAGATGCTCCATGGTTCCGACGCAGAAGATCTGGCGGTGTTGTGTGATGGAGATGTTGGTGCGATATGTAATAATTAATATATTAAACTTTTTATATGAAGAAGATGCTCCATTTTTACCTGCATATCAAATGGATCCGTCGGCGTTGATAGAACAAAACACACGATTTGTATATATTCCTCAGTAGATGAATTGAACTATTCTTTTGATAGAACAAAACACACGATTTCACCTGCATACAGCCCCACAGTGGCTCCTGAGTGCCTGCATATCAAATGCACCGTGGGGCGTATGCAGGGAATCCGAGTGATTTGTATACCACACACCACCAGGCTAGGCACTAGAAGGAGGAAACACTGAGTGCTCGCCTCGTCCGAGAGGGGGCTATATATAGGGTAACGGGCTCAACCAGTGGTACTGATAGTGTTGATCCAACAGCTCTCAAGTGCTCAAAAGAAGCACACCCCTGATCCAACGGCTAACAAGTGTTTCAAAGAAACACACGATCCGTGTGCTTCTTTAGTCCCGGTTTGAAACTGAAAGCGTTAATAGAACAGCTCAGAAGCAATCAAAAGAAACACACACCTGATCAAACGGCTTACAAGTGCTTGAAAGAAACACACGATCCGTGTGCTTATTTAGTCCCGGTTTGGAAGTTAAAGTGTTGATCGAACAGCTCAGAATTCCAAAGTTTGCAAAAGTTATACAAATTCACATTCAAAATAGTTTTAAACTAATTAAAATAATGGTTATAGAAAAGAGAAAATGTTTTTGTATTAGTTAGTCAAATTCAAACACTTTTCATATTGAAAGTTTTTTCAAATTCCAAAGTTTGCAAAAGTTATACAAATTCACATTCAAAATAGTTTTAAACTTATTAAAATAATGGTTATAGAAAAGAGAAAATGTTTGTGTATTAGTTAGTCAAATTCAAACACTTTTCATATTGAAAGTTTTTTCAAATTCCAAAGTTATTTAAAACAGAAAACAGAAAACAGAAAAAGGAAAAGAAAAAGAAAAAGAAAAAACCCCATCTATCCCAGGTGGTAGCTCAGCCCGGGACAGATGGGGTGCTATCTATTCCGGGTGGTGGCTCAGCCCGGGACAGATGGGGTGCTGTTTGTCCCGGGTGCAGCCACGGCCCGGGACATATGACCCCTACTTGTCCCGGGCTGAGCCACCACCCGGGACAGATAGCCTCTCCCCTATATAACCAACACTTAGCCACGGTTCGAGCCACAACCCGGAGCAATTTCACATCGACGCCGTCAGGCTGCCGAATTTTTCCGTCGCGCCGCCGCCTCCTTCCTCGCCGTCCCCGCCCCTCCGGCCATCCCTGTGCGCGCCTCCGGCCATCACGATGCCGCTGCGCATTGCTGCCGCCCTCGCCGTCCCAGCGCATCCGTCCTTCCCCGTGCGCGCCTCCGGCCATCTTTGCCGTCTTCTTCCTCGCCGAGACCGGAGCTCCGCCGAGCCATTGCCGAGGGCGACGAGGGTGAGTCCTCTTATCCTCCTCCCTCTCTCTCGACGCAACCGTGCCACACTCCGCCGCCACCGCGTGCATCACCTAGGAGAAGAAATCAAACCCTAGCTAGAGTTCTTCCGGCCGCCGCCGCTTCGGTCGTCGCCGGTGACTCTCCGATGAAATTGCGCTAGCGGCGCCACCACAGCTAGGCCCCCCTCGTCGCCCTCTATAGAATGCACCAATCAATTCGTGCAAAATCGCACGAATTCGTTGAATTCGACCTCTACTGGATTCGGTTCACCATTGATGACGTCAACACGACGTCATCATTTTCAGAAACTATGTTAAACTATAGAAAATCATAATTAAATTATTTTAAATCAGAAAAATACAAACTTTTTATCAAAATGTTCATAAAAATAAAATACATGTTGTTGTGTCATTATTTTGTGTGTTTGAATAAGTTTGAATAGACAAAAAAATTTGTTGGAATATCGTTGCAAATGCAAATGTGATATTATTTTGTGTGTCATGACAAAATTTGTTGAATTCAAAAACTTTTCCAACATTGAAGCAAATGTTTTGAATTTTCATAGCTCAACACTTGGTTATTGAAAAAAAATCATAGAAAATTGTTAGGTCATTAGCAATTGATGTTTAGTTGTTGAAGTAGTGTAATGTGTTGAATTATTGTAATGTGTTGAAATATTGTAATGTGTTGATACAGGTTCTCTGATTTGTCACCGTGTCGGAGCCACCGCCGTGTCGGAGCGCTGCCCCCTCGGATTTTGCGCCCTCTCGGAGCCCCAACTTTCTTCGACTACTCCGCCACTGTCAGACGAGCAAGAAAATGTAAATGGATTATTTAAGATGTATTATTGGTTTTTTAAATGGAATATTCGACTATTTTAGTGAAATATAAATGGATGATTGAAATATAAATTAACATATTATATATTGTTCGACTACATTATTGACACATTACTATTGCAAATGTAAATGGATTGAAATCCCTTGCGGAAACTATGGACACCGGTAGAAACCTTGAACAAGAAGAGGACATGTTCAGCATCATCCGCGAAAGTGATGGATTGGACCAACAAGAAGAGGAACACTGAGACGATTTCACCGGGCAATTTCTGAACCAGTCCGGTGATGGACTAGAGGGGCATTCAGACGGAATAGACGTCACCGACAGTTCAGCTCACCGACAGTTCACCGACTCTACTGTTGGAAAGTCGGCCGCTGAGGTAGATATATGCCCTTAGGTTTTTTGTCTCCGTTGAATAGATTTGTGTGTATACATATATTAACTATCACTTTTTCTTGTGTTTAGCCGTCGGCGGGCAATGAACCAGGACCAAGCAAAAAAGCATCCGTGAAACGAGGCGGGCCACGAACCGGGACCAAAAAGCTCCAAGGGAAACAGAAGTACCACATCGACGCAATCAATGAAAAAGGCAAACCGATTGCTCCCGCTATACACGCAAGGAAATTTGTAGCTCAGTGCGGAGTCATCGTTCGGGGCAGACTCTCCATAAGGGCTCAAGAATGGTATAAGCCAAAGGTGCCAAAAGAGGGGGTTATTTATGTAAGGGATGAAGACAAACAACTCTTTTGGGACGAGCTCATGCAGAATTTCACTTTACCAGAAGAGGAGGATGTAGAGAAGCCGGTTATAGAGAATCGATGCAAGGCCTGGACTTATATTGAGATGGGTGAATTGTTCCGCAGCTGGAAGAAAAGGCTAAACAGGTTCATAACTGAAGGTAAGACTCCAGAATTTGTCGGAGTCTATGAAAAGATAAAAGATGAGTGGCCCGAACTTAAGGCGTACAAGCAATCGGAAGCCGCTACAAAAATATCAGCGAGAAATAAGAAAAATGCAGAGAAAAAGATATATCACCATAACATGGGGTCAGGTGGCTACCTGACGGCCATGCCTAAGTGGACGAAAATGGAGGATGAGTTTTTGGCTAAAGGTATAGAGATCGAGACATTTTGCTGGCCAGACCGGCTTAAGGCTTGGTTCTATGGGCATGGTGGAAAGTTAGACCCTGAAACAGGTGACTGTCTTTTTACCACGGAGAACGGAGCTGACCCTATTAAAGCTCTCAGAGAGGTATGGAAGGAGGTCACAGAAGGCAGGTTCCACCCTAACAGAGAGAAGGACGAGCTATCGCGAGCCCTTGGGAATCCTGAACTCAGTGGACGAACACGAGGAACCGTTGGCTCCGTACCGTGGATAATTGGGTTTCCCAAAGATGTTGGCACTTACAGAAGCCGATCGAGAAAGAAGAAAGAGCATGCCGACCGGGTCCAGTGGGTGGAAAATAAATTACTACAGCATGAGAAGGAAATAGCAGAGCTGAAGGCAGCGCAGACTCGACGGATGCCCTGTGAATCTGAGACGCCCGAAGATCCTTCTCCTGATCCAAAATCAATGCGGAGAAGCAGCGTGACTTCGACGGAGCTCGATCGCCACAATGATATGCCGGGTCCTCGTCACCCCGTGGATAATATCGTGCAGCGGGAACTTTGCGACCTACATGTGCCATGCTTGAACATAACCGTGAAGGTGGCGCACGGCTTTGCCCTACCGCCTATACCAAATGGAACTTACCATTGCCGCCCTATTCCAGATGGCTATGCTGTTGTCGGGGTTGATGAGGTTATCAAGACATATGAGGGAATTAAGCTGGACTTGCCTACGGGTGAAGACGAGGTTGAGTTCAGATTTGCCCTCAAGAGTACCTGCTTATGGAAAAAGGAATACATCGTGTTCCCACACATGCAGCAAAATCGCCCTCCCAGTCCACATGCCAGCCCACATAACTACAACAACGACAACCAATGCGCTAGTCCAGACACCCCCCACAACGACAACCAAGGCGCTAGTCCATCTCTGCCGTCGCGTGAGCGTACTCCGCCGCCTCCGCAAAAGAATCGGAAGTGCACCGCTGCGTCGACTAGTACTCAGAAAAGCGAAACGGGGAAGTCTCGCTTTGTGAACTCTCGCGAAGATGTCGATATATGGGTCAACGAGATCCAGGCTTCCCAGAGAAAGAAGGCAAAAAAGATGCCTTTGCCTGTTCCGGTATATTCTTCGGATGCGATACGGTGGGCCATAGAATTTCTTACGCATCTGTCGCAATATGAACTAAATATGGACGATGACTACACACGCGTTCTGGTGCGTACATCTAGGACAGTGCGGGAAGAACAAAAATCTGCTGCCACCCAGAAGAGAGATGTTCCACAGCTCGGAATGCAGGCGGGACAATCGGCCCCTCCACTCATATTGGCGCCTTACAACCGGAACCCGGTCGATGATGTACTTTCGCAGCAAGCTAGAGATATGGGTATAACTCTGGCAGAGCTTAAGGCATTACAATCTGGCAAGAGTGTCACCATACATGAGGTGATGCGGAAATATGTGAGAGGAGAAGATCTTGTCGACCCTGCTATGGTGCGCACTCTACCAGCTAGGTTGCACCAACTAAATGCATGGTACATACATACTACGAAAAGTCAAGAAGGAGACTGGCTCTATGGGAAAATTCCAACGGATTTTTATGGCCCAGGTGATGATGAGATTCAAATTGAGTATTGCGAATTATGGCAGTTATTCAATTTTGACGCGCTCGACAAATCTATCATCTGTGCCTTTTGCATGTAAGTAATTAAATTATGTATATATGTCAGTAATTCTATAGCTCAATTTATTTTTTATTGCTTGTAATTATAGTTATCACTCTATTACTTTTGTACTTTATTATGCAGGCTGAAAATTATACAATCTCGAAAGCTGGGACTCAATCACAAGATTGGATTTATTGACCCTAATCGAGTTCATCATCATGGTTTGTTACATTACCCAGAGAGTACGGAGGAGCTTTTGCTTACTTATTTGATGGCGCAACATTACAAAAACACCATAATTTTCCCGTTCAACTTCGAGTGAGTTGTTTACTTTCTTATACATACTCGATGTTAAGTATATCTAATTGATGATTTAGTTATTAACAAATATAAACGTATGGAAGATTTCACTGGGTATTATTTGAGATTGATGTTGAAAAGGCAATCGTTGATGTCTTCGACCCATTATCGAAACCTGAAGAAAAGTTCGACGGCACGAAACAGATGCTCCAGAGGTAATTTCGTTCATTATCACAATCGACCTCGTCTTTTCTAATAATATATAGTAATTAGTAAACTTCTATACTAATTTTCCATACCGTAAACTTCAGGGTTTGGGACAAGTTCACCTCTTTCCACAAGGACGTCGGTATAGCCCGGAACCTCACTTTTAAATGGCGAGAGGTAAGCCGGACTAGCTAGGTTCCACGTATGCATATTCTTAATTTCAGTCTCACAATACCATTTTTTCAATATTTTTGATTATTTTTTATTGTTTACTTATCTTATTCTATCATAAAGTGCGCGAAGCAGCAACAAGGCACCAATTTGTGTGGATTCTATGTCTGCGAGTTCATCCGAATTCACTTCAATGAGGGTGCAGACTGGAATAGGGTACGTTAACAATTTATTCAAACTTGTTCACTTTTTAAATTGAATTATTTTCATAATGGTTGATATATTGGTGTTGATCTCTCCTTTTTAGTTTGAGACGAAACGGAACAGGCTTGATGCAAAAGACCGCCTACTACCAATTGCGGAGGAAATTGCGTGCTTTCTGCTTGACTGTGTCATAAAGCCAGGCGCAGAATGCAGTATAATCCAGCCGCGGAAAAAGACCATCCCGAGGAAAAAATAGGGTCTAATGCCTCTCTGTCATGTAATGATCTCTGTTTGTAAATATTTATACATGATCTTCCGGTTGTAAATATTTGTTGTAAATATTTTTTTGGGAGAACTCGTGTACTAGTAGTATTCATGACTATATCCCGAGGAAAAAATCGTGTATTCATGATATATATTATATAGTAACGTATAATATGCAACTCGATCTTGTTTGAAATGAAACATAAATGAAAAAACAGAAACACAAAAGAATCAGTAACATAAATATCAAAAACATAAACACAAATAGAAAACAGGAAACAAAATTAAAGAAACAAAAAAAGAAAACAAAAAATCATATATGCTGTCCCGGTTCGTATTACGAACCGGGACAAATGAGTGGCAGCCAGAGGCTGGCTTGTTTGGCCACGTGACCCCCCTATTGGTCCCGGGCCGTGGTGTGCCCGGGACAAATAGGGGAGGCTATTTGTCCCGAACACGCTATCCCGGGCGCGTGACCGGGACAAAAAGCCCTGCCGGCCTGGGACCAGTGGCTTGTTTTGCTCTTGTGGTCAGTAGACCTGGATACATGCAACACTCTTAGCCGTCTATATGTTCATCAACCACGTTTGGAAAATGTGGACCCGTAGTAAAAGCTACTTTGAGGAGTATCATGGCATGCAAAACCTTAACATAACATGGTACTTGAAAACTGATTTGAGGTATCAAGACCAATATGAGTGGTAGACCCAAGACCTAAGATTTATGGTACAGTTGTTCCAACTTTCACATGGAATAACAAAAAATGGCATGCAATCCATGAACTCACATTCATTTGCAAACCTACTTTGAGGTTTGTCATGACCAATGTGAGTGGTAGATCCAAGACCTAGGGTTTAATAGCTCACCCAACTGAAGCATGGAATGGCAAAATAGGTTTGCGTGTTCACAAAGAATGGCACCATGGTGTATCATGCCATTCAAAACCATTATATCACAACTTGAGTATGGAAGGACAAAAAAAGTTTATGAATTCACCTGGCATTGTGATGTATATTCCATGCAAAATCATGAACTCACAAGTACCTTCAAGTCTACTTTGAGGTTGAACATGCCAATGTTCATAAACCATGTTTGGGACATGATGACCCACATGGAACACTCCTTGTTCAGTTCGTTGTGGGACAGCTAGTTCATTCGGGAATCATGGTGTGAAATCATTGGTATAAGGTCAAGTTCTCTGCATAGATGGTTATCCAATCACGTTTTTCTCACGTGGACCCCAACCACCTTTGAGTCATGTGGGCCACATGCAACCATCCAAGTCAGCTAGGTCAGTAGACTTGGATGCATGCAACACTCTTAGTCGTCTATATGTTCATCAACCACGTTTGGAACATGTGGACCAACAGTCAAAGATACTTTGAGGAGTATCATGGCATGCAAAACCTTGACATAACATGTTCCTTGAAAACTGATTTGAGGTATCAAGACCAATGTGAGTGGTAGACTCAAGACCTAGGGTTTATGGTACACCTGTTCCAACTTTCACATCGAATAACAAAAAATGGCATGCAATCCATGAACTCACATGCATTTGCAAAGCTACTTTGAGTTTTTCCATAACCAATTTGAGTGGTAGCCCCAAGACATAGGTTTAATAGCTCACCCAACTGAAGCATGGAATGAAAAAATAGGTTTGCGAGTTCACCGAGAATGGCACCAATGTGTGTCATGCCATTCAAAACCATTATATCATAACTTGAGCATGGAAAAAAGTTTATGAGTTCACCTGGCATCATGATGTATATTCCATTCAAACCATGAACTCACAAGTACCTTTAAATCTTCTTTGAGAGTTTGAACATGCCAATGTTCATAAAACATGTTTGGGACATGTGGACCCACATGGAACACTCCTTGTTCAGTTTCTCGTTGTGGGACAACTAGGTTATTCGGGAATCATGGTGTGAAATCATTGGTATAAGGTCATGTTCTCTGCATAGATGGTTATCCAATCACTTTTGGCTCACGTGGACCCCAACCATCTTTGAGTCATGTGGGCCACATGCAACCATCCAAGTGAGCTAGGTCAGTATACCTGGATGCATGCAACACTCTTAGCCGTCTATATGTTCATCAACCACGTTTGGAACATGTCGACCCACAGTAAAAGCTACTTTGAGGAGTATCATGGCATGCAAAACCTTGACATAACATGTTCCTTGAAAACTGTTTTGAGGTATCAAGACCAATGTGAGTGGTAGACCCAAGATCTAGGGTTTATGGTACACCTGTTCCAACTTTCACATGGAATAACAAATAGGCATGCAATCCATGAACTCACATGCATTTGCAAAGCTACTTTGAGGTTTGTCATGACCAATGTGAGTGGTTGACCCAAGACCTAGGGTTTAATAGCTCACCCAACTGAAGCATGGAATGGAAAAATAGGTTTGCGAGTTCACCAAGAATGGCACCATGGTGTATCAAGCCATTCAAAACCATTATATAACAACTTGAGCATGGAAGGACAAAAAAAGTTTATGAGTTCACCTGGCATCATGATGTATATTCCATGCAAAACCATGAACTCAAAAGTACCTTCAAATTTACTTTGAGGCTGATTATGCCAATGTTCACTCACCATGTTTGGGACATGCGGACCCATATGGAACACTCCTTGTTCAGTTTCTCTTAGTGGGACCCACGAACTCGTGACTAAAAGTCAGGAAATGCATGTAGAGGGGCAAAGTCAGAGAATCTACGCCAAAATTTTCCAAACCCACTGGTAGGATACCGGCCAGCCCATGAACTCAATTCCCAGACTATTTATGTTAACAAATCCATATATATGACGTAATTCCAGGACTTGAGTACCCCAAAATCTCGAAGTCCGCACGGAAAACTCCTCCCACACGCCGCCCCATCTACATAAATAGGCAAAAGATGAGTAGATCATCGCCGACATCAAGTGTGTCATTGTGATCTCGACACCTGCGTCAATAAAGGTATATTGATCATCTCATCTATGCCATGTACTGATTGCTTCATCTTCCACTCTTTTGTAATTCTTAGGTTTAGATAGTAGATCTGGATCTGTAGATGAACCAAGTTAATTCGTCGACTGTGATATTTCTTACTCCATCCGTTTAGGTGTATTACGCATTGGTGGCCAAGGTTTTGTTTGGTTTCAATTGGTTGCAATACATCTTCTATTTTGTTACATGCATTGATGGCACAGGAATCTTATGTACATGTACTATTGTTTATTATCTACACGCATTGGTTATGGTCCACCAATTTATTAGCGTAATTAATTGACTGGGTCCTTATTACTTGTTTGTTCCTAATACACCTAAATGGAGGGAGTAATAAAATTTCCGCCTCATCCGTCAAAGAATTAATTGTTACGTCTAAAAAAACCGATCGTTGAGACTGGCTACATTTGCATGCTTACGATGTTAATTTTTTTAGTTCGTACTTACTTATTCGTACCCAAATTGTACCTTCACATCAGTTTTCATCCCTAGTCCACGAAGTAGTTCGTACCTACTTTGTAAGCAGCACGTTCACTTACTATAGAAATATTTAATAAATTACGTTTATTTGAACATAATGGAGAATCTGGGAGATATATGTAACATCCCAAATTTTGCAAAAATTTAAAACTTTGCATTCAAGCATCATGCAACATTGAGCATAAGAATACGTCACAAAATTATTAAATAAGACTTCAATTTATAAATATAAATAATCTATACATTTCATAAAGTGTTTATTTAAAACTCCTTTAACAAATAATTTTTTTCCAATTTATATATGAGCAAGAATAATGTTAAAAAGTTCCATTTTCAATAACCTTTCCAAAACATATTTTATGAATTTTTCTGAAATGTTTTGAATAGGTTTAAAAATCATATTTGAAATCAGTATTTAAAAACAGAAAAAGGTTTTAAATAAAAATAATCGAATTTCGGAGTCGAGTGGGCCGTGGCCCGTAGCTATCTGCCGCGCGCGCGTAGTCGAGCAGCACGCCAGCGGCCCAGCACCCCGCGCGCTTGCTCGCAGTCGCTGACAGGTGGGACCCACCTGTCATCACCCCCGCGGAAACGTTCTTCCCCAAATCACGCCCCCGACCCCGACAGGAAACGGCGGATTTGATTTGCACGATTACGAGCGATTTACTGCTCCCCTTACCTCGCCTCCTCCCCCGTGCGCAACTTCGGCGAGCTCTTCCGGGAAGACGAGGACGCTCCGGTCATCACCACCGCGCCATCGCCCTCCCCACAACGTCGTGCATCTCCTGGTGAGCTCCGTTTCCTCCTAACATCGTAGCACGCCTCGGGCGCAAACGCCGGCCATGGCTCCGCCGCGCACCGCGCGTCTCCGGTGACCGCGCCGCCCGTTTTTGGTCAACGGATCGTGGACCGTTAGATCTAGATCCAATGGATCTGGATCGATTAGATCTCGCGCGTCCATTTTAATTTAGATCGGACGGCTCTCGCAGCCGATCCTCGCCGAAGCGGTATCGACCAATAGGATCGCGCCACGTAGCCCTGTTAATTTCTTTTTCGCAGGAAATTTTATAAATAAAACAGAAAATAGATAAAACTTGCAAAATTCATAACTTTTGATCTGTAAGTCCAAATTTAATAAACTTTATGTCATTGAAAAGCTCTGCTCATGTAGTTTAATTCTACATCATTTGTTTTTCCCTTTGACAAATTATAATTTGTATAATTATCAGAGGAGTATTTCGGCCATTAAAATAATAACTTAAATAATAAAAATCATTTAGAAATAAAAGTAATTGTTTTAAGATTGTATAATTTCCCTCTGTCCAGCAATATTAATAAATGTCCAAATTGAAGATGTCATAAAAACAATAAAAGTTGTAATTATAGAAATCAAAGTTTTACTATATTATTTTAAATTATCTAATTGATAAATAAAATAAGAAATACCTAAACATTATATTCATTTATTAATGACAGAAAATGAGAATTATTAATAAGTGTGTCTTATCATCATAGCATATCATTCATGCATACATGATTATGTTTAGTGTTGTGATGATATGGTGTTGGTATTTATGTTATTCATTGTTTGTGCTAGATTGTGAAGAAGAGGAAGGACTTGCTTGTGATTGTTATTCTTGCTGTGCTTGTTCCTCCTGTTACCAAGGCAAGTGGCATTCATACAATATCCCATATTTCCTATATGCATAAGTAGTATGTTTTTGAGTAGTGTGCATGATAGGGATTTTGATTTATTTTATAATGCTAAGTTAGTTGGTATTTTGCAAATATCCTAGTAGTATGTAGCCACCCTTTTCCCTAAGCAGCCATGAAAAGATTTTATTAGTTGCTTAGCCATGCTATAAAAATGTTGCCATGTTATGGAAATGTTTCTACGTGTTAAAATCTAAAATGCACATCTGGGTGGAATTGGTTGTTATGGTTTATGTTGAGTGGCTTTTGGGACTATGCTTGTGGTTGTCATCGCCTAGGATGAATGTCTATTATACTTAGGGCCATGAGTATGGTGGTTGTTACCCAGAAGTACACTTGTGGACGGCCACCCAGGAACGAAGAGATTACCAAGTCCCTCCAAGTTTAGGAGCTTCCCGTGCAACCTTTTGACAATGGGCTCTGTCTAGAATGATTAAGTTGTGGGAGTGCAACCTGTCGGCTTGACAAGCAGATGTAGAGTTGATAGGTGGAACGGGTCTTGCTAGTATGGTTGCATTCTTCTTCTGAAAGTTCTTGTCTCAATTCTCTCCTTTCCATAATACACTCCGCGTGTATAGGATTTCTCGGACAAATTGAGTCTAAAGGTGAAAGTGCACAACCTCTGCAGAGTCGACAATCTGAGATCTCAGCCGTGTCCCCGGAAATGGACTACTTCGAGCAACTGGACAAGGATGGGCAGAAGAATCTCAACACTGTTTTCATAAAGTAAAATTCGACCAAGGAAAGAATTTTGGGTGCACTTGGGCTTTGTCCCTCGGTGCCAAGTCTTCGAGAAATGAAAGTGTTTTACAAAATGATAGGAGAAAACTTGCTTTCTGCAAATAGCCTTCAACCCCACCAAGCCCAATTATGCATATAGATGTTAGACTTGCCAGAATATTTATCTACCATAGTCACTTGCCAATACATCATTGTATTGACCTCCTTCGGGGGCTGCATATTCCAATGTGCAGGAAATTCTGATGCTGAATGATTGGCTCGAGTCTACACCCAACATGACTGCCTGTGGCGCATGCTTGAAGATGAGGCTCAATGTTATTTTCTTTCGCTGTGAACTTTGAACTTTAGCTAGCCTTCATGGCTATGCAATTTGTAATAAAGCCATATTGGCTATTATTTTTGGATCTCGTTGTAGTAATTTAATACTTATGCAATGATACTTTATATTTTGTACTGTGGTGCTGGCAGTGATCCAGGGACTAGCACATAACACAGGTGTTCCAACTTTAATAAAAGTTGGGGTGCTACAAAATGGTATCAGAGCAAAGTGTTGCCTGTAGGTTCGAGCCCCTAGGAATGGTTAAGCCCTTTTGGGTCATAATGTTACCATCTTTGAAGTATGTTGGATTCTAACGGCATGGTGGGATGAAGCGGCCCGGGACAAACTTTACATGTCCACGTACATGAGACGTGCTCCACAATATAAGTGGCTGGCCGGGTGTCTGTCTCTCTCACTATAGTGAAAAATCCAATTTACGAAGAGTTGTTAATATCTGTTGATCACCTTAGGATTTTGACTTAGTTTTCCCCCTAATTTAATAATACACTCCATAACTAGTACTTCCTTATCTTATGCAATTCTTGTTTTAATTTCCTTTCTTCCTACCTAAAGGATGACGAGCTTTCACTTCACCACTGCGGAGGACTTCGAGAACACCCGTTTTGGCTGTTACCTCCTCGACATCGGCGAGAAAATAGGGTTACCACTACCCCAAGTAAAGGGCTTCATTCTGAAGAAGTTTAACAAAGAGGGTTGCTGGGGAATAAAAGCAACACAACCAGGACGTGGAGAGGAGCCACCACTGGAGATCAAAATGGTTAGTGACTCCAAAGACAAAGTGCTCAATCTAGTCATGCAAGATTTGATTGGGCGCCTCTGCGGACGCTACAACCTAGAGTTGAGGGGCCACTACTCCATTTTCTTTGGAAGAAGAAACGAAGATGGAGAACCTTACCTGTATGATGTCGGAGAAAGAGGCAAGGCAAAACCCCTTAGCCTTTATTTCTAGGAGCTGGAAATCTTTGTCACCGAACTATATGAAGATCGACGCACCGAGCTCCTGAAGAACGATGAGTTATGTGCCTTACTTAAGGAGAACGAAGAGAAGGTGAAGGTTCAGGAGGAAGTGACTAAGCCACAGGAAGAGAGATTCGCTGCACAAGAGGAGAAGTACATGAGACAATAGAAAAGAGTTCAAGAGAAGAACAAGATCATCAGGGAACAAAAGGCAGAACTCGAGAGCAATGAAGTCGAGTTCGAGGCAGATAGTGACCTGATAAAAAGGCTTCGTACTGAGAAGAGAGTGCTGCAAGAAAAGAATCTTGCCCTGGAGAAAGAAGGAAAGGAACTCAAGGATGTACTCGCCAATGAAGGAATCGAGATACAGGAAATTGAAGAGGAGGAAGAGGATATGGTCGAGTAGTTAGTTAGTGAGACTACCATTTTTCATACACCACATTGTCTTGATCTTGTATTGACCTACCAACTTGTGGTAAGGCAGTACCTTCCCTTGTATCCTCGGAACCTCGCGAATTATTTTCCCAACTTTTATATCGTTTTCCTAAAACCAAAGGTTTTGAATTGTTTGCTGATTGTTTTATGAGTGGTGTGTTGATTGATGGTGTGCTTGACTGGATTGTTTTGTGCATGGGAAAGGTTCCTCCTTATAGATCTATCTATCTTTTACTTATCCATGCAAAAACCCCACAGATGCCTCCACGACGCGATCCCGACAATAGCGAAACTATGCAACAGCTGATGGCAGCTCAAGCCCAACTGATGACCATGATAACCAGTTCATTGCAGCAACCAACAACAACAACAACAACAACAACAATAAAAACCATCCACCACCACCCCCACCTCCGGTGGACAGACTTGCAAGATTTCTCAGGCTTAGACCTAATAAGTTCTCCTCTGCTACTGAACCCATAGTGGCGGATGACTGGCTCCGTTCCGTCAACAAGGACTTAGTAACTTGTGAGTGTTCTGAGGCAGAAAAGGTGAGGTTCACTGCTCACTTATTGGAAGGACCTGCTGCCATGTGGTGGGAGACCTATCAAGTGACCCATCCCTTGGATGGCATGACTTGGGATGCGTTCAAGGATGGTTTCCGCAATGCTCACATCTCCTCTGGCATAATGAACCTGAAGAAGGAGGAGTTTCGTAGCTTGAGACAGGGAGGTAGAACTCTGAAAGAGTATATAGATGACTTATGTACGCTGTCAAGGTACGCACCAGAAGACATCGACACTGATGCAAAAAGGAAGGACAAATTCCTAAATGCACTTCGGGGAGAACTAAAGTAAGGAAGAGGAAGTTTGGTGCAAGTAAGGGTAACACTGAAGTGGCTCACAAGAAACCACACACCTCAGAAGTCAGTGGCCATAAACCCTGGAACTACTCCAACAATGGTAGTGGCCAAAAGTATCATGGTCATAACCACAATGGAGGGTATAAAGGAAATAATGGTGGGTTCAAGGGAAACCATCACCATGGCCATAATCATGGAAATGGAAATCCTCGTCCTAACACTGAAGGGAAGAAAGACCTGTCTAGTGTGACTTGCTTCAAGTGCAAGAAGACGGGACACTATGCTACTGATTGCCCAAAGAGAAAGGCCGATGAAAATTCCAAGCCCAATCCTTTCCAGAAGGGACAAGTAAATCACCTCAACGTGGAAGAAGTTCATGATGAACCTGACGCTGTGATTGGTAAGTTCCTGATCAATTCTTTTCCAGCATTGGTCTTATTTGATACTGGAGCATCGCATTCATTCATATCAAGAGCTTTTGTAAACAAACATGGGCTAGTCGAGGAAAGCTTAGGAAAACCTATTAGAGTGAGTTCACCTGGGGGTGAGATGATAGTAAATTCAGGCTGTAGACAGTTAGAATTAAGGATTGGAAAATACCTTTTTCCAGCAGACTTAGTCATCCTAGAAACCCAAGGTTTGGATGTTATTATCGGAATGGATTGGATGACCCGTTTTGAAGGAATCATAGACTGTGCAAACAGAGCTATCACCCTCACCACCCCCGAAAAACAAAAGATTAAATTCAGATCAACTTTCGAACTTAAGAAAGTTAGGCTAAATTCTCTTAAGGGGGTTAGCCTTGGTGATGTGTTGATTGTCCAAGAGTACCCAGATGTATTCCCAGAAGAATTACCGGGAATGCCACCTGATAGAGATGTGGAATTTCTCATTGAACTAAAACCGGGTACCGGACCAATAGCCAAGAGACCCTACCCAATGGCCGTCGATGAACTGAAAGAACTCAAGAAGCAACTGGAGGAACACCTCCTGAAAGGATTTATCCGTCCAAGTTCTTCGCCCTGGGGAGCGCCAGTCCTTTTTGTCAAAAAGAAAGATCAAACCCAGCGATTAGTCACGGACTACAGAGATATAAATGAACACACCATCAAGAACAAGTATCCGTTACCCAAGATAAATGAATTATTTGATCAATTGAAAGGTGCATGTGTGTTCTCCAAGATTGATCTTCGATCAGGATATCTCCAAATGAAAGTTAGAGAGATGGATATACCAAAAACAGCGTTTGTTACAAGATATGGCTCTTATGAGTATACCGTAATGTCATTTGGTTTAACCAATGCTCCAGCTTATTTCATGAATATGATGAATAAAGTGTTCATGGATTTTCTGGACAAGTTCGTGGTAGTGTTCATAGATGACATTCTGATCTACTCCGAGAGTCACAAAGATCATGAAGAGCATTTGCGCCTAGTATTACAGAGACTACGTGAACATAAGTTATATGCCAAATTCAGCAAGTGTGAATTTTGGTTGGAACAAGTCGCATTTCTAGGACACATAGTATCCAAGGAGGGTATAGCAGTGGACCCTGAAAAGGTCTCAGCTGTAACCAATTGGGAACCACCAAAGAATGTTGGAGAATTACGAAGTTTTCTTGGTCTAGCAGGATACTACCGAAGGTTTATAGAAAACTTTTCCAAAATCGCCAAGGCACTGACAGAATTATTAAAGAAGGTGAAGAAATTTGAATGGACTGACACGTGCGAAGCCAGTTTTCAGGAATTAAAGAAACGACTAGTTTCAGCCCCAGTTCTGTGTTTACCTGATTTAGAGAAAGAATTCCAAGTATACTGTGATGCTTCACGCCAAGGCCTGGGAAGTGTGCTGATGCAAGAAGGCAGAGTGGCATCTTATGCCTCTAGACAGCTCAAGAAGCATGAAACAAATTACCCCACTCATGATCTCGAGTTAGCCTCAGTAGTACATGCCCTAAAAACTTGGAGACCCTACCTAATGGGAAAAAGATGTGAAGTGTTCACTGACCACAAAAGTTTGAAGTATATTTTCACACAGAAATAATTGAACATGAGGCAGAGAAGATGGTTAGAACTTATCAAGGATTATGACCTAAGTCTTCAATATCATCCTGGAAAGGCTAATGTAGTAGCCGATGCCCTGAGTCGTAAGGTTTACTTGAATGGTCTCACGGCAGGAGAAATACCTGAGGATTTATGCAAGGCATTCAAGGACCTCCGATTGGAAGTGGTACCAGAAGGTTTTATAGCTTCGTTGGTAGTACAACCAAATTTGATGGACAATATACGTGAAGCTCAAAAGGGAGACAAGGATATTGAAGAAATCAAAGCCAATTTGAGAGCAGGAAAAGCCAAGGGATTTCATGAAGATGAGCAAGGAACCTTGTGGTTTGAAAAACGTGTATGTGTGGCAAATGATCCTGATCTTAGGAAGTTAATTCTGCAAGAAGCCCATGAAACACCTTACTCCATTCATCTAGGAAATACCAAAATGTATATGGATGTGAAGGAGAGATTTTGGTGGAACAATCTGAAAAGAGAAATAGAAGAATATATAGCTAAATGCGATGTATGCAGTCGGGTAAAGGCTGAGCATCAGAAACCAGCAGGACTTTTGCAACCATTGAAGGTACCGAACTGGAAGTGGGATTCTATTGGGATGGATTTCATCACCGGGTTACCAAGGACCAGATCTGGGTATGATTCTATTTGGGTTATTGTTTGTCGCTTAACCAAAATAGCTCACTCTATACCCGTGAAGACCACCTATACCAGCGCAAAGCTAGCTGATATATACATGAAGAGGATTGTGTGTTTACACGGCGTCCCCAAGAGTATCGTGTCCGATAGAGGGACCCAGTTCACTTCCCACTTTTGGAAGCAGTTGCATGAGTCACTAGGAACTAGGTTGGAGTTCAGTACGACATTCCACCCGCAAACAGATGGTCAGACCGAAAGAGTAAACCAGATTCTAGAAGATATGTTAAGAGCGTGTGCGCTTGATTATGGGTCTAGTTGGGATGACAATCTACCCTATGCCGAGTTCTCCTACAATAACAGTTATCAAGCTAGCATTGAGATGGCCCCATTTGAGGCTTTATATGGGAAGAAATGCACAACCCCATTATTGTGGAGTGGTGTAGGACAACGAAGTTTCTTTGGACCTGATATAATCCAAGAAGCTGAAGAGAAGGTCAGATTAATTAAAGATAGATTGAAGATAGCACAGTCACGCCAGAAAAGCTACGCGGATTCTAAACGTAGAGAAATCGCCTACGAGGTGGGTGATAGAACCTATCTTAGAGTGTCGCCACTCAGGGGTGTAAAGAGGTTTGGAATTAAAGGAAAATTAGCACCTCGGTTTATTGGACCTTTTAAGATCCTGTCCCGTAAGGGTGAGGTGGCATATGAGTTAGAATTACCCGAAACTCTATCTAAGGTACATAATGTGTTCCATGTCAGTCAGCTGAAGAAATGTCACCCCAAAATGACGGGAGTTCCTTTGAAGGATACTGTACCCCTTGAAGAAGTACAATTGGAGAGTGACCTGACCTACGAAGAGAAACCCATCAAGATATTGCAGACCGCAGAAAGAGTCACCAGTACCAAAACCATCAAGTTTTGTAAAGTCCAATGGAACCATCACACCGAAGAAGAAGCCACCTGGGAACGAGAGGATGACCTCCGAGAAGACCATCCACACCTATTTGCTGATCTTTTCGAAGCTCGAGGGCGCGCTTCCTCTTAAGGGGGTTAGTCTGTAACATCCCAAATTTTGCAAAAATTTAAAACTTTGCATTCAAGCATCATGCAACATTGAGCATAAGAATACATCACAAAATTATTAAATAAGACTTCAATTTATAAATATAAATAATCTATACATTTCATAAAGTGTTTATTTAAAACTCCTTTAACAAATAAATTTTTTCCAATTTATATATGAGCAAGAATAATGTTAAAAAGTTCCATTTTCAATAACCTTTCCAAAACATATTTTATGAATTTTTCTGAAATGTTTTGAATAGGTTTAAAAATCATATTTGAAATCAGTATTTAAAAACAGAAAAAGGTTTTAAATAAAAATAATCGAATTTCGGAGTCGAGTGGGCCGTGGCCCGTAGCTATCTGCCGCGCGCGCGTAGTCGAGCAGCCCGCCAGCGGCCCAGCACCCCGCGCGCTCGCTCGCAGTCGCTGACAGGTGGGACCCACCTGTCATCACCCCCGCGGAAACGTTCTTCCCCAAATCACGCCCCCGACCCCGACAGGAAACGGTGGATTTGATTTGCACGATTACGAGCGATTTACTGCTCCCCTTACCTCGCCTCCCCCCCTACTAATACCCCTCTCCGTTCTCGTCCGATTGCCCCAAACCTCACCTCCCGAGAGCCCATAGGCTGCCCGCACGAGCTCGCGCAATCCTGCCGTCGCCGTAGGTAAGAACTCCGCCGCCCGAGCAACTCCGGCCACCTCGGACCTCCTTTCCACCTCCCTTCGCTCCCTGTGAGCCGTGCGCATCGAGTTGACATGGTGGAGCGTGTGTTTTTGCAGCGAAACCCCGCCTCCGTCCACGACCGAGAGAAACCGACGCCGTGCGCAACTCCGGCGAGCTCTTCCGGGAAGACGAGGACGCTCCGGTCATCACCACCGCGCCATCGCCCTCCCCACGACGTCGCGCATCTCCTGGTGAGCTCCGTTTCCTCCTAGCATCGTAGCACGCCTCGGGCGCAAACGCCGGCCATAGCTCCGCCGCGCACCGCGCGTCTCCGGTGACCGCGCCGCCCGTTTTTGGTCAACGGATCGTGGACCGTTAGATCTAGATCCAATGGATCTAGATCGATTAGATCTCACACGTCCATTTTAATTTAGATCGGACGGCTCTCGCAGCCGATCCGCGCCGAAGCGGTATCGACCAATAGGATCACGCCACGTAGCCCTGTTAATTTCTTTTTCGCAGGAAATTTTATAAATAAAACAGAAAATAGATAAAACTTGCAAAATTCATAACTTTTGATCTGTAAGTCCAAATTTAATAAACTTTATGTCATTGAAAAGCTCTGCTCATGTAGTTTAATTCTACATCATTTGTTTTTCCCTTTGACAAATTATAATTTGTATAATTATCAGAGGAGTATTTCGGCCATTAAAATAATAACTTAAATAATAAAAATCATTTAGAAATAAAAGTAATTGTTTTAAGATTGTATAATTTCCCTCTGTCCAGCAATATTAATAAATGTCCAAATTGAAGATGTCATAAAAACAATAAAAGTTGTAATTATAGAAATCAAAGTTTTACTATATTATTTTAAATTATCTAATTGATAAATAAAATAAGAAATACCTAAACATTATATTCATTTATTAATGACAGAAAATGAGAATTATTAATAAGTGTGTCTTATCATCATAGCATATCATTCATGCATACATGATTATGTTTAGTGTTGTGATGATATGGTGTTGGTATTTATGTTATTCATTGTTTGTGCTAGATTGTGAAGAAGAGGAAGGACTTGCTTGTGATTGTTATTCTTGCTGTGCTTGTTCCTCCTGTTACCAAGGCAAGTGGCATTCATACAATATCCCATATTTCCTATATGCATAAGTAGTATGTTTTTGAGTAGTGTGCATGATAGGGATTTTGATTTATTTTATAATGCTAAGTTAGTTGGTATTTTGCAAATATCCTAGTAGTATGTAGCCACCCTTTTCCCTAAGCAGCCATGAAAAGATTTTATTAGTTGCTTAGCCATGCTATAAAAATGTTGCCATGTTATGGAAATGTTTCTACGTGTTAAAATCTAAAATGCACATCTGGGTGGAATTGGTTGTTATGGTTTATGTTGAGTGGCTTTTGGGACTATGCTTGTGGTTGTCATCGCCTAGGATGAATGTCTATTATACTTAGGGCCATGAGTATGGTGGTTGTTACCCAGAAGTACACTTGTGGACGGCCACCCAGGAACGAAGAGATTACCAAGTCCCTCCAAGTTTAGGAGCTTCCCGTGCAACCTTTTGACAATGGGCTCTGTCTAGAATGATTAAGTTGTGGGAGTGCAACCTGTCGGCTTGACAAGCAGATGTAGAGTTGATAGGTGGAACGGGTCTTGCTAGTATGGTTGCATTCTTCTTCTGAAAGTTCTTGTCTCAATTCTCTCCTTTCCATAATACACTCCGCGTGTATAGGATTTCTCGGACAAATTGAGTCTAAAGGTGAAAGTGCACAACCTCTGCAGAGTCGACAATTTGAGATCTCAGCCGTGTCCCCGGAAATGGACTACTTCGAGCAACTGGACAAGGATGGGCAGAAGAATCTCAACACTGTTTTCATAAAGTAAAATTCGACCAAGGAAAGAATTTTGGGTGCACTTGGGCTTTGTCCCTCGGTGCCAAGTCTTCGAGAAATGAAAGTGTTTTACAAAATGATAGGAGAAAACTTGCTTTCTGCAAATAGCCTTCAACCCCACCAAGCCCAATTATGCATATAGATGTTAGACTTGCCAGAATATTTATCTACCATAGTCACTTGCCAATACATCATTGTATTGACCTCCTTCGGGGGCTGCATATTCCAATGTGCAGGAAATTCTGATGCTGAATGATTGGCTCGAGTCTACACCCAACATGACTGCCTGTGGCGCATGCTTGAAGATGAGGCTCAATGTTATTTTGCTTTCGCTGTGAACTTTGAACTTTAGCTAGCCTTCATGGCTATGCAATTTGTAATAAAGCCATATTGGCTATTATTTTTGGATCTCGTTGTAGTAATTTAATACTTATGCAATGATACTTTATATTTTGTACTGTGGTGCTGGCAGTGATCTAGGGACTAGCACATAACACAGGTGTTCCAACTTTAATAAAAGTTTGGGTGCTACAATATAAGTTGTTCGGTCGAAAAATGGCGTTTGTTCATTGATCGTTTCTCTGCAAAGCAACAATCAAGAATTGAGAAAACCATTTTTAGCTGCATGCTTAACATGCGGTCGATCAAGATGCATATGAACTTAATACAATTCATGATTGAAGTGGACGAACCTGCTACTAAACAGTTCGTCATCCAAGATTACAAGGATGGAACAATTTTAGCCCGCGGCGTAGACGTTGAATGCCTTTTCGACTTACGTGATAAAGGGTTGTGTGTGCAAGACATTCTGGTCGAAGAAGGGTCCAAAGCTAAGGCCCATATACCTCCAAGTTTTGTCAGCAAGAAAACTTCAAACTTGGTGATTCAAGAGCTCATTGACGATATCATTGCTAATACTGATATCGTGGACGACGACTTTGTAAGAAAGGTTGGATTAGTGCTCGCCGGAACAGTTTTAGCACCATTTAGTCCAGTAATTGTGCCGAAAAACTATTATGCCATTGTAGAAGATGTTGAGAGAATGGAGAATTTGAACTTGAACGAGTTCACTCTGCGATATGTTCTGGAAAGTTCTGGGTGTGTGATGTCTAATAAATGCATCAGGCAATGTCCCAAAGGAAACTTGGCCATGCTGCAGGTACAATTCGAATTTGAGCTATATATACATCCGTTCATAATATATATATAGCTACATGTCTAACAATTTAGAATGCCTTCTATGCAGTATCTATACTGGGAAAAGGTGACACCAACAAAAATTGATTCAGTGCTGATTCCATACAATTCTTTGAGACCATTAGTGCTAAATTTGACCGAGCCAGTTGCTGCACAGAGAGACTTCTATGATGGCAAGGATGGTCGTGGTAAAGGAAAAGTAAGTGCGACATATTGATGACTATTTACAGATTTGTCATTATCTACACTATTGTATTCTTATGTTCATATCATGAAGATTGAAGACAATATTACCGAGGACTATAGGAAAAGGATTAAAAATAATCCAGCAATGGCCTCAAATAAAAAAGGTGGTACGGGAAAGGTCGGGTCAAGTTCAAACTCCAATGCCAAGAAGTCAAAGGCTTCATTTGACATGGATGACCTAGCTAACCGTCTCTTGAAACCAGTCTGTAGTCATTTATGTCGTCTTGTAAATAAAAAGATGGAGAACGTTGCAGACTTGTGAGCTGAGGTAAGACACACTATATTTTTTGTCCGCATGATTTCACGGCTTGTGCTTTCCTTTCCACATAAAATGATTCATTTTTTTGGTCGTGCAGAGAATCCTTGTGATGTTGAACTCCAAGGGTGTTAGCTACGTACTAGCTAAAGTGAACATGTCTGACCCTTTAAAAGAAAATAATGGAGAAATGGCATCTACTCTAAGCAAAAAACCGTTACAAGGTGAAAGACTTAATGAAAAGTCGGATTCTGAGAGCAGCAATGACGATTCCTCCACTGTGCCTATAGAAGATGATGATCATGTTGATCAGGAGGAAAACTACATCACACCTCTAAAGGAAAAAGAACTGAAGGATAGTGATTGAACCCGATTGGGTTTTAGACCAGAGGATCCTATCATAGTACCTGACGGAAAGGATCCAAGTCCTGCTGAGATACCTCTTGATAAATATATCTCTTCCATGAAAAAGAAGGAAAGTAAGAAAATTCCTCGGTCAACAAAGGCTACATCTGAAGGTGTGAAAAGGAGGAACAAGATACAAGAAATTTTGGTTCAGCGTCAAACTCTTGAAACTAAAGAAGATGGTGATCATGATGATCATGAATAAATCTACATCACACCTCTTAGGGAAAAAGAAATGAAGGGTAGTTGGCCACCCTTAGCGGGTAAATCACTAGAGAATCCTATCATATTACCTGATGACCGAAAGGTTCCAAGTCCTGAGCCATCATTGGAGATACCATTTGATGAATATATCTCTTCTATGCAAAACAGTAAAGTGTCGGCCCAGTAAGGACTGGGGTGTGCAGAGCCCACTCTCCTCACACCTCGCACGCTGGCAGACCAGACGAAACGACTAAGGACCAAGCCACCGCTTGGAGAGACCCTCGAGAGGCAATTCCCCTTGAGGGCCTGAAGAGGAAGCAAAGGCCTAAAGAACACCTGTGTTTCAAGAGACTCTCCCAAGGCTCCACCCGCCTGGAGAGAAGTTAACATGAATTCCTTCGCAGGCCGCCTCGGTCCTGTGGAGAAGCTTCGCGGCCAAGGAAGTAATGCAGGGCGTACATGGCCTCTACATCGGCCGCAGAGTGACTCGAGCACTCCTATTGCCATTCCGGTGATAAAGGAGTCAATAAAGTTGCGCCGCCTGGGACAGTTGGGACTTTCCTCTTTGGTGATAAACCGGCTAGACGGCGCAACGCTCCAAGAAGATCGTAATCGTGGGCTCCACCATGATCATTGCGGCCCCTGCGGCCGTTCTGCGTGGTCTGCAGCCTGTCGGACACCGCTCCCAACTTTATCGCTGATGGACCGCGTCCATGGAGGATTCAGCAACGGTGGACTCCAACTCCTCTTCGCCACTGCCGTGTGGGAGCCCACCTTGGGCGCCCTACGCAAGGAAGACGCCCGTGGAGCCTATAAAAGGAGGGAGATCTCCTGTAACATCCCAAATTTCTCAAAAATTTAAAACTTTGCATTCATGCATCATGCATCATATAAGCATGGCATTGAAATCACATACAGAGTAAATTAAATTTTAATTATAAGTTTAAATAAAGTTGTTTTCAATAAAAGGTCTATTTGAGCTCCTTATACAAATCTGTATTTTATTATTTTATTTAGCAAAATGATATCAAAAAGTTATAAATTAAATTAGCTTTTCAAAACATATTTTTATGAATTTTTCTGAAATGTTTTGATAAGTTTTAAAAATCAATTTGTGTGGAAAAAGGTTTTAAACAGAAGAAAAAAAAATGTGCTCGGGCTAGTTGGGCCGAGCCCCTTTGCTATCTACCGCGCGCGCACGAGGTAACGGCCCAGCAACCAGCCCACCTCCCTCCCTCTCTCACTGCCAGACGGGGCCCACTCGTCATCTTCATCGTCGTGAAGAACACGAACTCCACCGAACCCTATATCGATTCGGATCAAAATCCGTTGGTAAATCGCGATTAAATCGCTCCCCTCCTTCCCCATATAAAGCCCCTCTCCGCCGTCGTCCCCCGCGCCCAAAAACCCTAACCGATACTCGCCTAAATCGCGGGAACGAGAGTTTCATCTCCGACATCGCCGCCGACGCGTTTCGCTCCGTTCCGGTGAGTCCGGCACCCGAGCACCACCTCCACACCCCCTCCGCGACTCCCCGTCTCCGTACGCATCTAACGGACTTGCTCCGGCGTCCTCTTTTGCACCAGGGCGACTTATCCTTCAACGACCCGACGCCGCCGTCCGCCGCGCATCTCCGACGAGCACGCAGGGGAGGAGAAGGCCACCTCGACCGCACCTACCTCGCCATCGAGTTCGCCACGACGATCCGCTTCAAGTGGTATGAGTCTCCCCCTCCCCTTAGCCGTAGAACGCGAAGGCGAGCGACGCCGGCCATGGCGCCGCCGCGGGCACGAGTTCGCCGGCGAACCGCGCCGCCCGTCCGCCCCCTTTTGATCCAGGCCGTCGGATCTAGATCCAATGGATCTAGATCGGGTGGATCTGGAGCGTTCGTTTTAAAATAGATCGGGTGGATCCGCGCCGAACCGGTATCGGCCAATCAGAGAGCGCCGCGTGGCAGCTTTATTTTCTATTTTCGCTGAGAAATTGTTTTAAAAACAGAAAACAACACAAACTTACAAAATTCATAACTTTTGTTCTGTTCATCCAAATTTGATGAATTTTATATCCACGTGAAGCTCTGCTCGTGTAGTTTAGTATGGTTTCATTACTTTATCCTTGTAGTGTATATTAAATTGCGGAATTTAATTGTTTAGCTTTCGGATATTAAATCTATAACTTAATTAATAAAATCTCTTTCCAAATAAATCCAATTGTTTTAGAGATTTATTAATGCCCTCTGTCCAGAGAGTGCAACATGAGTTTTATTTGAAACTTCTCATAATAGACTTAAAGAAATTGGTTTTAGAACTTAAAACTACTAATATGCTCAATATTTTAAATGATTAAATAAAATATTAAAATATTGATCATTGCATTTTATGCATTAATAACAGAGAAATTAAAATGGTAATTATATGGTCTTCTTAAGTTCATTGCATATTAAGCATGCATACATATTTTGTCTTGATATTTTAAGTGTTATGCTTGTGTGTTTATTTAGTGTTATTGTTTGTCTCTAGATTGTGAAGAGGAGGAAGGTCCTTGTGATTGTTATTCTTGCTGTGCTTGTTCCTCTTGTTACCAAGGCAAGTGACATTCATAACCTATCCTATGTTTTCTATATGCATTATTAGTAGATTTTGAGTAGTATGCATGATAGGGAAATTTTGAACTATCTTATAATGCTAAGTTAGTTTACACTTTGGAAATATCCTAGTAGTGGGTAGCCATCCCTCTCCATGCAGCCACCAAAAGTTTTATTAGATGCTTAGCTATGCTATAAAAGTGTTTACTTATCATGTTATAGAAATATTGCTAAGTGTTAAAACTCTGAATGCACACCTAGGTGGAATTGGTTGCTTGGTTTATGTTGAGTGGCTTTTGGGATCATGCTTGTGGTTGTCTTTGCCTAGGATGAATCTCTATTCTACTTAGGGCCATGAGTATGGTGGTTGTCACCCAGAAGTGCACTTGTGGACGGCCACCCAGGAAAAAAGAGATTTCTAAGTCCCTCCAAGTTTAGAAGCTTTCCGTGCAGCCTTCTGACAATGGGCTCTGTCTAGAACTACTAAGTTGTGAGAGTGCAACCTGTCAGCTTGACAAGCAGATGTAGAGTTGATAGGTGGAACGGGTCTTGCTAGTATGGTTGTATTCTTCTTCTGAAAGTTCTTGTCTCAATTCTCTCCTTTCCTTAATGCACTCCGCGTGTATAGGATGTCTGGGTTAATTGAGTCTTAAGGTGAAAGTGCACAACCTCTGCAGAGTCGACAAACTGAGTACTCAGCCGTGTCCCCGGTGATGGACTACTTCGAGCAACTGGACAAGGATGGACGGAAGAATCTCAACATGGTTTTCATAAAGTAAAATTTGACTAAGGAAAGAATTATTGGTGCACTTGGGCTTCATCCCTTGGTGCCAAGTCTTTGAGATACAAAAGTGTTTTACAAAAGATAGGAGAAAACTGGCTTTCTGCAAAATAGCCTACAAACTCCACCAAGCCAAATATGCATATAGAATTAGACTTGTCATAATTTATCCACCATAGTCACTTGCCAATACTTCATTGTATTGACCTCCTACGGGGGCTGCATATTCAAATGTGCAGGTAATTCTGATGAGGAGTAAGTTTGGACTCGATTCTACACCCAACATGTCTGCTTGTGGCGTATGCTAGAAGAGGAGGCCCATTGCTTTTATTTTCGTTGTGAACTCTGAATATTTTAGCTAGTCTTCATGACTATGCACCTTGTAATAAAGCTATACTTGGCTATTTTTGGATCTCGATGTAGTATTTTGATACTTATGCAATGATACTATATATTTTGTACTGTGGTGCTGGCAGTGATCCAGGGACTAGCACATAACACAGGTGTTCCATCTTTATTAAAAGATGGGGCGCTACAAAATGGTATCAGAGCTAAAGTGTTGCCTGTAGGTTCGACCCTTAGGATTGGTTAAGCCTCTTTTTGATCATAATATTACCATCTTTGAAGTATGTTGGATCCTAGCGGCATAGTGGGATGAAGCGGCCCGGGACTAACCTTACATGTCCGCGTACATGAGACCTGTTCCACAGTTATAAGTGGCTGGCCGGGTGTCTGTCTCTCTCACTATAGTGAATATCCGACTTACAAAGAGTTGATAATAGTGTTGATCACCTGTTAGAAAAGAACTTCTTTTTCTCTAAGTACTTAAGTACACCACAATTAGTATATCTTACCTTTGTCTTGTTTTAATAAACTCTACCTTTATCACTTAAGGATGTCGTTCTTCATGTATCAAACCGCGGAGGACTTCAAGGACATGCGCTTTGGAAGATATCTTCTAGAGTTGGTAGAACTGTTGGCACTTCCAATACCCATCATCAAGGCAAGCCAACTGAAGCACTTCAACAAAGAAGACTTATGGGGAATTCGCCTTTACCAACAAGGGCGCCAGACTGAACCCCAGACCAAAGACATTCAGTACAAGTCGATTAGTGACTCCTTGGAGAAAGGGTTGAATCTCGTCACGCAGGAGCTAATAGGACGTCTTTGCTTGCAATTCCAGGAGGAGTTAAAAGACCACTACTTTTCTCACCTTGGCCAACGTGACGAAAATGGGATTCCTTACCTTGTTAGCGAGGAAGACAAAAACAAACCAGAACCATTGTACCCATATCTCCAAGACTTAGAACTTCACCTCTGGCAACTAGAAGAGGATAGGCGCAATGAGCTGTTGAAGAATGATGAAATAATGGCACAAGTCAAGGAGACCCAAAAGAAGATCGAAGCCCAAGAAGAGGTGGCCAACGCTCAAGAGGAGAAGTTCCGAGCTCAAGAGAAGAAGTTCCAAAATCAAGAAAAGAGAATTAGAGACAAGAACAAGGAGATCAAGACCTTGAAGGATGAAATTCTGAGCAACGACGTCGAGTTCGAAGCTGATCGAGATTTGATCGAGACTCTGCGCCGTGAGAAGAGAATGCTGCAAGAGAAGATTGAAGTCCTGGAGAAGGAAGCAATCGAGACTCTGCACCAGGAGACGACAAAGTTACAGGAGAAGAACGAGGCCTTGGAGAAGGAGGTGAATGACTACAAGGAGATCCTTACGAAGGAAGGCATCACCATCGAGGAAGTCGAAGAAGATGAAGAGGACGTTATGGACGAAGTTTAGACTTAGTAGTTGGACCACCATATTCTCCCTCGTTTAGTTCGTCGTTCTTTTTAAAACTTTGATCTCCAACTTGTGGTGTGACAATGATAGAATGTTTGGTTTGCAGACTCTGTGGTTTATTAAATCAACTTAGATTATTGTTTCATGTTGCTAAGTAGATTTTTTCTTTGCAAGTTGTCGTATGAGTGTTGATTGTGTTGACTTGGTTGCCTTGTGCATGGGTAGGATTTTTCTTCTCTTAGTTCTGTCTATCTTTCACTCATCTATGCTGAAAAACCCTACAGATGCCTCCTCGTCGTGATACCAACAACGACGATGTCATGCAACAACTGATGGCCGCTCAAGCTCAGTTGATGAATATGATGACTCAATTCATTGCAGCAACCAACAACAACAACAACAACAACAACCACCACAACAACAACAACGCGCCACCTCCACCACCACCCCCAGTGGACAGACTTGCTAGATTCCTAAGGCTTAGGCCTAATAAGTTCTCCTCTGCTACTGAACCAATAGTGGCGGATGATTGGCTCCGTTCAGTCAACAAGGACTTAGTAACTTGTGAATGTTCTGAGCCAGAAAAAGTGAGGTTCACTGCACACCTGTTGGAAGGACCCGCAACATTGTGGTGGGAGAATTATCAAGTGACTCATCCTTTGGATGGCATGACTTGGGAGGCGTTCAAGGAAGGTTTCCGGAATGCTCACATCTCCTCAGATATAATGAACCTGAAGAAAGAGGAATTTCGCAGCTTGAGGCAAGGAGGTAGAACTCTGAAGGAGTATATGGATGACTTCTGTATGCTATCAAGGTATGCGCCAGAGGACATTGATACTGATGCAAAGAGGAAGGAAAAGTTCCTTAATGGACTTAAGGGAGAACTGAAGATACCTTTGTCTGTGGCATATACTCCAAACTATCAAGCTCTGCTGGATCAAGCTATCACCCTGGACAACAACATAAGAAAGGAAGAGAATAGGAAGAGGAAGTTCAGTGCAAGTAAGGTTCATTCTGAAGGGACATATAAGAAACAACACACCTCTGATGTCAGTAGCCATAAACCCTGGAATCACTCCAACACTGGTAGTGGCCAAAAACATCATGGTCATAACCACAATGGAGGATACAAAGGAAATAATGGAGGATACAATGGAAATAATGGTGGATCTAGGGGAAACCATCATCATGGCCATAATCATGGGAATGGTAATCACCGTCCTAACTATGAAGGGAAGAAAGACTTGTCTAATGTGACCTGCTTCAAGTGCAAGAAGACACGACATTATGCAACTGAATGCCCAGAGAAGAAAGCTGATGAAAATTCCAAGCCCAATCCTTTCCAGAAGGGACAAGTGAACCACATCAATGTGGAAGAAGTTCATGATGAACCTGATGCTGTGATTGGTACGTTCTTGCTCAACTCCTTTCCAGCATTAGTTTTATTTGATACTTTGATACTGGAGCATCTCATTCATTCATATCAAGAGCTTTTGTTAACAAACATGGGTTAGCTGAGGAAAGTCTAGGAAAACCTATTAGGGTAAGTTCACCTGGAGGAGAGATGATAGTAAATTCCGGGTGTAGGCAGTTAGACTTGCAAATCGGAAAACACACCTTCCCAACAGACTTAGTCATCCTAGAAACCCAAGGATTGGATGTTATCATCGGAATGGATTGGATGACTCGTTTTGAATGAATCATAGATTGTGCAAATAGAGCAATCACCCTCACCACCCCAGAGAAAAGGAAGATTAAGTTCCGATCAACTTTCGAACTTAAGAAGGTTAGGCTAAATTCTCTTAAGGGGGTTAGCCTTGGTGATGTGCTTATTGTCAAGGAATACCCGGATGTTTTTCCTGAGGAACTACCGGGAATGCCACCCGATAGAGATGTAGAGTTTCTCATCGAACTGAAGCCGGGAACAGGACCAATAGCTAAAAGACCTTATCCTATGGCCGTCGATGAATTGAAAGAGCTCAAGAAGCAATTAGAGGAACATATCCAGAAAGGATTCATTTGTCCAAGTTCATCGCCATGGGGAGCACCAGTCTTATTTGTTAAAAAGAAGGATCAAACCCAGAGGCTAGTCACGGATTACAGAGATATAAACGAGCAAACTATCAAAAACAAGTACCCGTTACCCAAGATAAATGAACTATTTGATCAACTGGAAGGTGTTTGTGTTTTCTCAAAGATCGACCTTCGATCGGGGTACCTCCAAATGAAAGTTAGAGAAATGGATATACCCAAAACTGCATTTGTTACGAGATATGGCTCTTATGAGTACACAGTAATGCATTTTGGATTAACCAATGCACCAGCCTATTTCATGAATATGATGAATAAAGTGTTCATGGATTTTCTGGATAAGTTTGTGGTAGTGTTCATATATGATATTCTAATCTACTCCAAGAGTCACAAAGATCATGAAGAGCACCTGCGTCTGCTATTGCAGAGACTACGTGAACATAAGTTGTATGCCAAGTACAGCAAGTGTGAGTTTTGGTTAGAACAAGTCGGATTTTTGGGCCATGTGGTGTCCAAGGAAGGTATAGCGGTGGATCCTGAAAAAGTTTCAGCTGTAACTAATTGGGAACCGCCAAAGAATGTTGGAGAATTACGAAGTTTTCTGGGCCTAGCAGGATACTACCGACGATTCATTGAAAACTTCTCCAAGATTGCCAAGGCCTTGACGGAATTATTAAAGAAGGAGAAGAAATTTGAGTGGACGGAGGCATGCGAAGCCAGTTTTCAGGAATTGAAGAAACGACTGGTTTCAGCCCCAGTTCTATGCTTACCTGATTTGGAGAAGGAATTCCAAGTATACTGCGATGCTTCACGCCAAGGCTTGGGGAGTGTGTTGATGCAGGAAGGCAGAGTGGCATCTTATGCCTCTAGACAACTCAAGAAACATGAGGCAAATTATCCAACTCATGATCTCGAGTTAGCATCAGTAGTGCATGCCCTGAAAACTTGGAGACCCTACCTGATGGGAAAAAGATGTGAGGTATTCACGGATCACAAAAGTTTGAAGTACATATTTACACAGAAGGAATTGAATATGAGACAAAGAAGATGGTTGGAACTTATTAAAGATTATGATCTAAGTCTTCAATACCATCCGGGAAAAGCTAATGTGGTAGCAGATGCTCTGAGTCGTAAAGTGTATGTGAATGGCCTTACAGCAGGAGAATTACCCGAGGATTTATGCAAGGCATTCAAGGACCTCAGATTGGAAGTAGTACCTGAAGGGTTTGTAACCTCATTAGTTGTACAGCCCACTTTGATGGACAAGATACGTGAAGCTCAGAAAGGAGACAAGGAAATAGAAGAGATCAAAGTCAATTTAAGAGCTGGAAAAGCTAAAGGATTTCATGAGGATGAGCAGGGGATTTTGTGGTTTGAAAAACGTGTATGTGTGGTCAACGACCCCGATATTAGGAAGTTAATTCTGCAAGAAGCTCATGAAACACCTTATTCAATTCATCCGGGAAATACCAAGATGTATATGGATGTGAAAGAGAGATTTTGGTGGAATAATCTGAAGAAAGAAATAGCAGAATACATCGCTAAGTGTGATATATGTAGTCGAGTAAAGGCAGAACATCACAAACCAGCAGGACTCTTACAACCTTTGAAAGTACCGGATTGGAAGTGGGTTTCCGTTGGGATGGACTTCATCACTGGATTACCAAGGACCAGATCGGGTTATGATTCTATTTGGGTTATTGTTTGTCGCCTAACCAAAATAGCTCACTTCATACCCGTGAAGACCACTTATACTAGTGCAAAGCTAGCCGATATTTACATGAAGAGAATTGTGTGCCTTCACGGCGTTCCTAAGAGTATCGTGTCTGATAGGGGGACCCAGTTCACTTCTCATTTCTGGAAGCAGTTGCATGAATCTTTGGGAACCAGATTAGAATTCAGTACGACTTTCCACCCGCAAACAGATGGTCAGACTGAAAGAGTGAATCAGAATTTTAGAAGATATGTTAAGAGCTTATGCGCTCGACTATGGATCTAGTTGGGATGATAATTTGCCATACGCTGAGTTCTCCTACAACAATAGTTACCAAGCCAGCATTGAGATGGCACCATTTGAAGCCTTATATGGAAAGAAATGCACAACCCCACTGTTGTGGAGTGGTGTAGGAGAACGGAGTTTCTTTGGGCCTGATATAATACAGGATGCTGAAGAGAAAGTCAGGCTGATTAAGGACAGATTGAAAATAGCACTCGAGGAGGTACAATTGGAGAGTGACCTGACATACGAAGAGAAGCCCATCAAGATATTACAGACAGTAGAAAGAGTCACCCATACCAAAACCATCCAGTTTTGCAAGGTCCAGTGGAATCATCACACCGAGGACGAAGCCACCTGGGAACGAGAGGATGACCTCCGAGAAGACCACCCACACCTATTTGCTGACCTTTCCGAAGCTCGAGGGCGAGCTTCTTCTTAAGGGGGTTAGTCTGTAACATCCCAAATTTCTCAAAAATTTAAAACTTTGCATTCATGCATCATGCATCATATAAGCATGGCATTGAAATCACATATAGAGTAAATTAAATTTTAATTATAAGTTTAAATAAAGTTGTTTTCAATAAAGAGGTCTATTTGAGTTCCTTATAAAAATCTGTATTTTATTATTTTATTTATTTAGCAAAATGATATCAAAAAGTTATAAATTAAATTACCTTTTCAAAACATATTTTTATGAATTTTTCTGAAATGTTTTGATAAGTTTTAAAAATCAATTTGTGTGGAAAAAGGTTTTAAACAGAAGAAAAAAAAATGTGCTCGGGCTAGTTGGGCCGAGCCCCTCTGCTATCTGCCGCGCGCGCACGAGGTAACGGCCCAGCAACCAGCCCACCTCCCTCCCTCTCTCACTGCCAGACGGGGCCCACTCGTCATCTTCATCGTCGTGAAGAACACGAACTCCACCGAACCCTATATCGATTCGGATCAAAATCCGTTGGTAAATCGCGATTAAATCGCTCCCCTCCTTCCCCATATAAAGCCCCTCTCCGCCGCCGTCCCCTGCGCCCAAAAACCCTAACCGATACTCGCCTAAATCGCGGGAACGAGAGTTTCATCTCCGACATCGCCGCCGCCGCGTTTCGCTCCGTTCCGGTGAGTCCGGCACCCGAGCACCACCTCCACACCCCGTCTGCGACTCCCCGTCTCCGTACGCATCTAACGGACTTGCTCCGGCGTCCTCTTTTGCACCAGGGCGACTTATCCTTCGACGACCCGACGCCGCCGTCCGCCGCGCATCTCCGACAAGCACGCAGGGGAGGAGAAGGCCACCTCGACCGCACCTACCTCGCCATCGAGTTCGCCACGATGATCCGCTTCAAGTGGTATGAGTCTCCCCCTCCCCTTAGCCGTAGAACGCGAAGGCGAGCGACGCCGGCCATGGCGCCGCCGCAGGCACGAGTTCGCCGGCGAACCGCGCCGCCCGTCCGCCCCCTTTTGATCCAGGCCGTCGGATCTAGATCCAATGGATCTAGATCGGGTGGTTCTGGAGCGTTCGTTTTAAAATAGATCGGACGGTTCGCGTTCGCGATCCGCGCCAAACCGGTATCGGCCAATCAGAGAGCGCCGCGTGGCAGCTTTATTTTCTATTTTCGCTGAGAAATTGTTTTAAAAACAGAAAACAACACAAACTTACAAAATTCATAACTTTTGTTCTGTTCATCCAAATTTGATGAATTTTATATCCACGTGAAGCTCTGCTCGTGTAGTTTAGTATGGTTTCATTAGTTTATCCTTTTAGTGTATATTAAATTGCGGAATTTAATTGTTTAGCTCTCGGATATGAAATCTATAACTAAATTAATAAAATCTCTTTCCAAATAAATCCAATTGTTTTAGAGATTTATTAATGCCCTCCGTCCAGAGAGTGCAACATGAGTTTTATTTGAAACTTCTCATAATAGACTTAAAGAAATTGGTTTTAGAACTTAAAACTACTAATATGCTCAATATTTTAAATGATTAAATAAAATATTAAAATATTGATCATTGCATTTTATGCATTAATAACAGAGAAATTAAAATGGTAATTATATGGTCTTCTTAAGTTCATTGCATATTAAGCATGCATACATATTTTGTCTTGATATTTTAAGTGTTATGCTTGTGTGTTTATTTAGTGTTATTGTTTGTCTCTAGATTGTGAAGAGGAGGAAGGTCCTTGTGATTGTTATTCTTGATGTGCTTGTTCCTCTTGTTACCAAGGCAAGTGACATTCATAACCTATCCTATGTTTTCTATATGCATTATTAGTAGATTTTGAGTAGTATGCATGATAGGGAAATTTTGAACTATCTTATAATGCTAAGTTAGTTTACACTTTGAAAATATCCTAGTAGTGGGTAGCCATCCCTCTCCATGCAGCCACCAAAAGTTTTATTAGATGCTTAGCTATGCTATAAAAGTGTTTACTTATCATGTTATAGAAATATTGCTAAGTGTTAAAACTTTGAATGCACACCTGGGTGGAATTGGTTGCTTGGTTTATGTTGAGTGGCTTTTGGGATCATGCTTGTGGTTATCTTTGCCTAGGATGAATCTCTATTCTACTTAGGGCCATGAGTATGGTGGTTGTCACCCAGAAGTGCACTTGTGGACGGCCACCCAGGAACAAAGAGATTTCTAAGTCCCTCCAAGTTTAGAAGCTTTCCGTGCAGCCTTCTGACAATGGGCTCTGTCTAGAACTACTAAGTTGTGAGAGTGCAACCTGTCAGCTTGACAAGCAGATGTAGAGTTGATAGGTGGAACGGGTCTTGCTAGTATGGTTGTATTCTTCTTCTGAAAGTTCTTGTCTCAAGTCTCTCCTTTCCTTAATGCACTCCGCGTGTATAGGATGTCTGGGTTAATTGAGTCTTAAGGTGAAAGTGCACAACCTCTGCAGAGTCGACAAACTAAGTACTCAGCCGTGTCCCCGGTGATGGACTACTTCGAGCAACTGGACAAGGATGGACGGAAGAATCTCAACATGGTTTTCATAAAGTAAAATTTGACTAAGGAAAGAATTATT
Organism: Poa annua; assembly: GCA_026929855.1. Lineage (NCBI taxonomy): Eukaryota > Viridiplantae > Streptophyta > Magnoliopsida > Poales > Poaceae > Poa > Poa annua. The sequence continues at coordinate 36,240,406 of CM049426.1, forward strand.
GGTGCACTTGGGCTTCATCCCTTGGTGCCAAGTCTTTGAGATACAAAAGTGTTTTACAAAAGATAGGAGAAAACTGGCTTTCTGCAAAATAGCCTACAAACTCCACCAAGCCAAATATGCATATAGAATTAGACTTGTCATAATTTATCCACCATAGTCACTTGCCAATACTTCATTGTATTGACCTCCTACGGGGGCTGCATATTCAAATGTGCAGGTAATTCTGATGAGGAGTAAGTTTGGTCTCGATTCTACACCCAACATGTCTGCTTGTGGCGTATACTAGAAGAGGAGGCCCATTGCTTTTATATTCGTTGTGAAATCTGAATATTTTAGCTAGTCTTCATGACTATGCACCTTGTAATAAAGCTATACTTGGTTATTTTTGGATCTCGATGTAGTATTTTGATACTTATGCAATGATACTATATATTTTGTACTGTGGTGCTGACAGTGATCCAGGGACTAGCACATAACACAGGTGTTCCATCTTTATTAAAAGATGGGGCGCTACATCTCCACCGTAGCAGGGGGTCGGCCAATTGCTTGCTAAACACTTGTAAACCCTAGCCCAGCTAGTAGGATAGCCTTCGTCTTGAGGAGGAAGACGACCATTGCGTCCCTCTCCAAGCACGAACTGCCTCAAGAGAGCCCTCGGCAAGCTCAGTTGTACTGTAACCTCTGCAGTGCAAAACAAACAAGAAGGAGTAGCGGTGTTACCTCCTCCTGAGGGCCGTGAACCTGGGTACGGGCCGGTGTCCATCTCTGTCGTGGGTGTTCCTCTCCAGGCCCGGCGAGCACCGTCGTCGTGCCTCTTGAGGGTAGCTTGACCTCCGTGTTCAATCCCTCTTCCGAACTTCTCTTCAGGGTGTGACTACCCCTGTTCCGTGGGGGTCACTCTTCGACATTTGGCACGCCAGGTTGGGGATTGAGGCGTGTCAACGACCTTCGAGCCGCCTCCGTGCCATGGCGAACACCCGCGCTACTCGCGCCGCCCGCGCCAATAGACGCGCGCCAGAAGGAGCTCGCGCCGCGCCCGGCGCCACGGCCGCACGCGGACGGCGGGGACGTCCCCGCCGTGAGGGGCGCGCCAAACTCTGGCCCTCATGTGGAGGAGCCCAAGCACGATGCCGAGCACGAGGAGGACGCGCAATCCTCGCACCCGACGCAGCGCCCGAGCGGCTCCGCCCAAGGGAGGACGGACCGCACACCGCCCTACTCATGGTGCAAGAACTTCTCCGTTATCAGCCTACCACGGAGGCTCACGAGCAGTGGCTGGAGCGCGTCAACCACCTCGTCGGCATCGCCACGACACGACCCGCTCCGTCGCAGTCCGTCATGCACCCCTCCCTCACGGGCACGTCTACGTCTGACACGCCTCCGCCTCCACCAGGGCCTGCACCGGCTGCGACGCAGAGGGCTGCCACCCACGTGTCCTCGCCTCACGACTGCCTGATCGTGCAGCGCACCACGCCAGACGCACGCGTGGGGATGGAGTTCCAGCGCAACCGCCAGAACCGCCTCGTGGAAGAAATCGGCCAGAGGGGCCAGCAGAACCGCAGCCCGCTACAGCACAGGCTGCATGGCGTTCACCCGCTCCCTGCGCCGCGTGGTCTGGCCCCCAAAGTTCAGGCAGCCTCTCCCCAAGGGCTACGACGACTCCACCAACCTCATCGAGTTCCTGCAGCTCTACACCACCTCCATACAGACGGTTGGCGGAGACGACAAGGTCATGGCCAACTGGTTCTCCCACGCGCTTCGCGACTCTGCGTTGTCGTGGCTCCTGAACCTCCCTGAGGACTCTGTGAACTCTTGGGAGGAGCTCTGCAAGAATTTCGTCACCAACTTCAAGGGTACATACGAGCGCGCGCTCACCCACAACAACCTGCGCGATGTGGTGTAGAAGAAGGATGAAACCCTCTGCAAGTACATCCAGCGTTTCAGCCAAGTGCGCAACAAGATCTTGAACATCCCTGACACCCAAGTCATCGCCGCCTTCCGCGAGGGCGTCACGAACAACAGGATGCTAGAGAAATTGGGTATCCACGACAAGCTCACCTCTGTTGTGAAGCTATTCGACTTAGCTGACAAGTGCGCCAAGGCTGAATAGGGACTCCTCTTCGTCAAAATGTCCTCACGAGGGGACGAACACGCTGAGGGGTCCAGAGCTAGAAGAAGAAGGAGGAGCCCAAGCGCAAGGCCACCGCGGTCCTCGCGGGAGAGCCTGACGCCAAAGGCACCCGCCGGGACTCTCCCGAGCTGGGGGACAGAAAGGACGACCATCACCCATTCTGCATCTACCACAACAGGCGCGGCCACTCTACGGAGACCTGCTTCGACCTCAAGAGGCTGAGCAAGGAGCGTGAGCAAGCAGAAGGCAGCGGCAGCCGCGGCCGAGGCCGTGGCTACCATGGAAGCAGGCGCAAGGGCGGCTACCAGAAGCCATCAGGCAATCAGGGCAACACTACGGAGAAGAACGGCAACCTCCCTAACGAGGAAGATGGGGGCTACCAAGCTCCCAGAGGCGCCATTGACTGCATCCTCGGTGGGGCACAGGCGCCTAAATCGAACAATCAGTTCAAGCAGTTCGCTCGCGAGTTCAACGCCGCCCTCCCAAGCCTCGAGACCTCCAAGCCCCTCAAATGGTTGCATTACACCATCTCCTTCGACGCTCAGGACCACCCCAAGTCAACCAAGACTGTTGGAACCCTCCCGCTGGTCTGCAGCCCCACCATCGACAACATCGCTGTCTCCAAGACACTCATCGATGGAGGGGCATGCCTAATGTCATCTCAATCGAGACGTTCAAAGCGCTTCAAGTGCCCTACGAGCGGCTCATGCCCTCTAGGCCCTTCACGGGAGTCACCAGCGGCTCGATCGAGCCTCTAGGGCAGGTCAGGCTTGTCGTCACCTTCTGCAGTGAGGAAAACTACCGTACTGAGCACAACGACTTCGACGTTGCGCACATCGGTCTGCCATACAACGCCATCCTCAGCTACCCCGCCCTCGCGAAATTCATGTCCATCACGCATCATGCCTACAACATGGTCAAGATTCCTGGCAGCGCTGGCACTCTCACCATCCGTTGGCATGTCCTGGATGCTACACGCGATGTTGAGGCAGCCTACAAGGCAGCTGACATGGAGTTCCCCGCTGACGAGGACATGGAGCCTCTCGAAAGACCCCAAGAATTACAAGAAGCAGTTGTTCTCTCAGGAGCCAGCCGTCACCAAGAAGGTCTCTCTAAGCTCCAGCAGCTCGGGGGCTGAAGGCTCGGGGGCTAGCTTCACCATTGGCGCTGCTCTGCCTCCCAAATAGGAAAGCGCGCTCGTCGCCTTCCTCCGGTCAAACTCTGACATGTTCGTATGGACTCCGTCAGATATGTCCGATGTACCGAGGGAGGTGATCGAGCACCATTTAGCCGTGGGTCCAAACGCACGCCCCGTCAAGCAAAGAGCAAGAAAGCAAGCCCCCGAGAAGTAAGCATTCATCGTCAAGGAAGTCGAGAAGCTAAAAGCGGCAAATGTCATTCGCGAAGTTGCGCACGCGCACCCCACTTGGCTCTCCAACGGCGTGGTCGTCCCAAAGCCCGCCGGAGGAGGCCGCCTTTGCATCGACTACACTGATGTCAACAAGGCCTGCCCCAAGGACCCTTATCCTATGCCAAGAATCGACCAGATCGTGGACTCCACGGCAGGCTGCGACCTCCTCTGCTTCCTCGATGCCTTCTCTGGTTATCACCAGATCAAAATGGCTAAGGAAGACGAGGAGAAGACAGTTGTAGTGCCCATGCTTATGAAAGCAATGGCACATATGAATAATGTAAAGACTTGGATCACATAAGTCTCACATTCTCCAATAAGATGTAATATCACAGTACAATGTCATAATTTATTACAGAACGAGACGAATGATCCAAAAACAAATATCCTTACAACTTAGCATAGCGGAAATGCTAGCTGAATAAATAGTTCACACTTTATTTCAGAGTTCAAACGCAATCCTAAAGGTAGCATGGAGCTACATCTTCTCCATGAAGCCACTGGCAAATCATGTTGGTTGTAGCTCGAAGACGACCCCCTTGCTCCTCATTCGGACATTCTGCAAGGTTTAATTGCAGCCCAGCTATAAAGGGTCAGCACAATTGAATTGTGGTGGCAAGTGACTTTAATTCCTAATGTTCTATTATACTATAACTATATGCTTATTTTGGCTGGTGGAGCTCAAGGCTATTGCGCAAAGCAAATTTTCTCCTATTTTTGATAAAACAAATTTTTTTTAAATCAATATCTTCTCCTTCAGAGACAATTCTCGAGACAAGTCCATGTCTCCTACCCATGTTCATCCAACAAAGTTTTATTAAGAAATTTGAGATGAGGAGATTTTCATAACACAGCCTTGTGTAGTTACTCAAATTGTCCGATGCCGGGGACACGGCTAAGATCTTAGGTTTTAACTCTCGAGAGGGTGTGCACTTTCACCATTAGACTCAATCAACCCAAACTATCCTCTACACTCCTTTAGTGAGAAGGAAAAGGAGAAGATCAAGACGAGACTTTTCAGAAGTTGCTTTCCCATGATCATACTAGGAGATTACCACCATCCTATCAACTCTACCACCATCAATCTCTTGACCCAGGTCCACATCAACTTACTCCATCAAGACAGAGCCCATATTGACCAATGGTTGCACGATAAGCAACTAGACTCAGTGTAAACTTAAATCTCATAGCCCTGGGTGGCCTACCACAAGTGAGCAACTCAGGTTAACACCGCATATCATGGCCCCAGGTAAGTAGAAACTACCCTGGGCGAAGACAACCATGACACTTGGCCCTGAGAAGCCACTCAACTTGAAACCTCCTCGATCGACCCAATCCACCCAGGCGTTAAATTAATTTAGTGGAAATTTTCATTTATCACATCAACCATAAAACAATCATTTTTGCAGCAGTTGCTTCCACTAAATTATAATAGGGGTCTAAACTGGAATTTCTAAGGGGAAACCTAAAAGGTTTGCATAGCATACTACAATCTCCCAAAAACCTATCATGCATACTACTTTTGCAAATACTGTTTGAAAACACTAGATATGCAATAGAATAAAATAGTAGGTATTTTATGAAGTCACTTGCCTGAAGAAAGTTGTCGTTTCTCACTCACTCTTGTCCAAGTCAAAGTTGCTCCCCGTTTCAAACTATATAGTAAAAGGGCATCCAATAAACAAGAAATTCAACAAACACAAAACAAATTGAAACATACAAGCGTAATAAGGCTTAGAAGTGGATTTGGTAAAGGGTGTCACATAATTCAATATGCAAAAAGTATTTATGTGATTGCGTTTAGGGTATAAACAAAAGTCAACTTGGATATTTTCAATTTACAAAGATTTTGAAAGATCACAGGATCCAAATGAAATAGTCTTTAAACGAAGAGATCCTAAGATGGTTTAACTATAATTTAAAAGCAAGGTACAAGATTTTACAACAACCATCCATATTTAATTTCTTTTACCTAAGGTTATGTTTTCAGAAATTTAAAATTAAGCAAATTCATATTCAAGAATTTCTTAATTTATCATATCAAACATTTTTAAATCCCAACTGAAAGTTCATAGTATTTAAAATATACAACCTAGTTATTTGAAATGGCATGATGTTTTAATTCACATTTTTTTTTGTAACACCTAATTAACCAATATCATTTATATACACTTGTAAATGAATTAAAATCATTTAAATGGTTTTAAATTAAAACTCACTTATTAAAGTCATGTATTATATTAATAAACATAAATTTGAGCTTTCTCTAGTCTAGGACAATTGTGTATGTCTTTGGTGCGAGGAAATAAATTTTTAAATTAATAAACTTATAATGTGCTAGAATAAACCAAATCAAGTCTCATGATCTTTAAATTCATTTTAAAATTATTCAAGCACTATTTTATAACAAAATTTTATAAATGGGGTTAATAGACAGAGGGCTTTTAATTTAAATGTATAGCAATTGGATTAAATCAAAAATAATGTTTGTATTAAAAGTTGTGTCAAAAATAGTCAAACTATTCAAATTAAACACACAACCATTTAATCATCAAACAAATTCTCAAAATTATTTTATAACAGATGCAACATATTACACATTTTATAAAGTTTCTAAAACAATTTTATTTGGAATTTTTGGATTTACAGATTTAAAGTTATGACAGAAATACTCAAATTCACCATTTGAAATTTGAATATTTTGAACTAAGTCAAATTTGAATTTTGGCAGATCCAAAATATTCTACATGTCCAGGGCTTTCCAAATATGTAAAAATATTTGAATTTGGATAAGTGGTTGAAAAGTTATGATAGATCTAAGTATCAGGGGCTTTTCTGCAAAACTGCCATTTAATCTAATTAAAAGAAATTAATATCCACGCGTGCGCTGACTGGGCGCTGACTGGACCTGACATGGCTGCTGACTGGGTCGCTGACTTGGATTAGTGAAACGATCTGGATCGTCAGATCCAGATCTAACGGCCAGAAGGGAATCGTACCGATTCGATTAAAAATTCTAATCGTGCCCGTTGATTGAAGATCTGAGGGCTCTCACGCGTTGTCCAGAGACTAGCGGCGCTAGGTCGCTGGAGTCTCGCCGGAGACGGTGCCGACGACGGCATCGCGGCGTTTTACGCGCTCTACGGTGTCCCGGGATGAACGGAACTAACCAAGGTGTGCAGGAGGTCGCGGCGGAGATGGTGGCGAGGTGGCGGTGCTCGGCGTGCTCCGGTGCTCTTCCAAATCCTCGCCGGAGATGCGCACGGCGGCGGCTCGCTTCGGTCGTGCACGGGCGCGATGATTTGCTGCGGAAAGAAGCGAACGAGGACATCACAAAGAAGCGCACGACTACGGGGGACCGAGAGAGAGGCGAGGGAGGGACCGAGGAGCTCGGCACTCACCGGAATAAGCAGAGGACGGCGGCGGAAATGGATGGACGGCGGCGGTGATTGTGGACAGCCAGGGGGTGCTCGGGCAGGGGTTCTTCGGGGAAAGAGGGGGGGAAGGCGTGGGGGTTAAAAGGGGCAGGGGAGGGAACCAATCCCGCAAGAACCTCGACGAATTTTTGGAAAGAAATCGGGGCGTGAATCTCGGCCTGGGGGAGACGACGATGACGTCACGCTGACGTCACCCTTCCTTTTTCTTTTCTGATTTTTATTTCCTTATTTCATAACTTTTAATTTAAGTGTCCAAAAGCAGTCAAACAAATTTCTAAAAATTCGTAAAATTATTATCTTTGAGTTAAACCATTTGTGGGAATGTTTTAAACATTTTTGAAATTTAATATCTTTGAAAATTTTATTTAATACCATTTTGATACTAAATATCGATTTTGTAGTTATATATTAAATTAAGTTTTCTTTTGGCTAAATAAAATTTGTAAAATACACATAATCAAATATGTTTTGGAATTAAGTTATCTAAACTCATATTCTATTATTACATAATATCTAGCTTTAATAGATTATTAAATCACCTTTTATATCTATTTGAATTAAATAGAGAAAATGTAATGTAATCATTTTAGTTTCAAGTATTTTGGGCACTATTTTATTTATAATAAGATAACTCCATTGAAAGCTTCATAACCACTTTGGAAAAGATTTTAGATTTAAAAACAGAAGTATACTCCTGAAATTCATTTTATGTTTTGGAAATAAAATAAGTTCATTTTAAGTTAATGGAATGTAATTGGATAATCCATTTATATAAAACATATGAAGTCATTAAAGTTATAAACTATAGGTTCAAATTTCAACACTATGTTTTTGTACTTAGTGGAACTAAAGGAAAATCATTTGGCAAAAAGGATCCTGTTTTAAATTATTTAAAATTACACTTGTAAATACCATTTTAAATTATGAATTGCTAAGGCTAAGTGGTGGAAACAATATTTATAAGGAAACCCTTTTATAATGAAATGGTAAACACATTTGTCAAATTACATATTGAGGTTAAATAACTACAAAGGATAATAATTGTTTAACTTGGATCAACTTTCGGAAGTAAAAATCCTTCCAAGATAAATAAAATATTAAAACTCTTCTAGATGCTTGAAGTCTTTTGTAATTGGTTCTCTTATGCATTTTATTATTTTAATCAAAATAAAAGTTTTAAATTTTTGTGATTTTTGAACATTCCAAAATATTGGGATGCTACAACAGCATTCCTCACCCCTTGTGGTGTATATTGCTATGTCTGCATGCCCTTCGACCTGAAAAACGCTGGCGCCACCTTCCAGAGGCTCATGAGGATAGCACTTGGCGAGCAAATGGGCAGAAATGCCGAGGCTTACGTCGATGACATCGTCGTCAAGTCTCGAGAGGGAGATACTCTCCTAACGGACCTTGAAGAGACCTTCGCCAGCCTGCGCAAGGTGAACATCAAGCTCAACCCCGCCAAGTGCGTCTTCGGAGTGCCTTCAGGCAAATTGCTTGGTTTCCTCGTGTCCCACCGAGGCATAGAGGCAAACCCTGAAAAGATCAAGGCCATAGAGGAAATGCAACCTCCACGCCGGCTCAAGGATATGCAACGTCTAGCAGGATGCATGGCCAGCTTGGGTCGATTCATCTCCAAGTTAGGCGAGAGAGCCTTGCCATTCTTTAAGATCATGAAGAGAACAGGCACCTTCAAGTGGACGCCTGAAGCGGAAAAAGCCTTTGAGGACTTGAAGAAGTACCTGGCCAGCCCACCAGTCATGGTTGCCCCAAGGATAGGCGAGCACCTAAAGCTGTATCTATCAGCCACTCCATAGACCACCAGCGCCGTCCTGGTCGTAGAAAGAGAAGAACCAGTCCTCCACAAGAAGAGTGCAACCACTCCAAAGCCAAAACCACCTGATGAAGAGCTTGACAAAGCGCAGCCCCACCGACCCGCCGCCAGGCCCAGAGCCACACGCGGAGCCTACCTCAAGCCTACCTTCACAGGCTGATCTCACCAAGGAACCTGAAGAGTCCCCACAGGCCAACCCCCTTGAAGGCCCTGAAGAGCCTCCATAGGCCAGCCCCCTCGGGGGCTCTGTAGAGTCTCTCCAGGCAGACGGCGCCGCTCCTAAACTGACAACCCTTGTCGAGAACCCTATCTACTTCTTCAGTACAGTAGTAAGGGATGCTCGCGAGCGGTACACAATGCAGTAGAAGATCCTCATTGCGCTCCTCATTGCGCTCCTCATCGCCTCAAGAAAGCTGCGACACTACTTCCAGGGGCACCCCATCACGGTGGTCACCTCATTCCCTCTAGAGAAAATCCTGCGCAACCCTAACACTACAGATATATAGAGCTACACCCATTCAACCTGCGCTTCGATACCACAAGGGTAATCAAAGGGAGAGCGCTGGCTGACTTTGTCGCCGAATGGACTGATCCAACCCCTAAAGAGCCTCTAGGAGAAGAACCAGAGCCCTCGGGAGACAAAATGCCCAGCCACTGGACCATGAAGTTCGACGGAGCTTTTGCTTGCCGCCATGGCTGGGCCGGCGTTGTCCTGATCTCGCCCAAGGGCGACAATCTCTATTACGCGGTCCAGTTGTGCTTCGAAATCGACAAGATCTCCAAAAACATTGCTGAGTACGAGGGCCTGCTCACCGGCCTACGTGCTGCCATCGCCCTGGGCATTAAGCACCTACTCATCAAGGGCGACTCCCAGCTGCTCGACAACTTATCCAACAAGAGCTACAAGCCTAAGGACGACCACATGGCCGCATACCTTGAAGAGGTCCGTAGGCTTGAGAAGCACTTCAGGGGCATGGAGCTCATGCACATCCCAAGGAAGGAAAATAAAGAGGCCGATGACATCGCCAAGCGCGCATCAAGGAGGCAAGCTCAGCCGCCAGGCGTCTTTGAAGAAAGACTCGTCAAAGAATCCATAAAACAGCCTCAGGAGGCCATGCCCGCAAGCACAGACGAAGCGCTCCCGCCACCACCTACAACTGGGGCTCCTGATTGCGGGCCCTCTACAGGGGAGCGTGTGTTGCTCACATCGGCGCATCAAGAAACATGCTGGATAGACGAGATCAAAGATTACCTCACCAAAGGGATCCTTCCCGAAGAATATGTTGAAGCGGAGCGAATCGCCCGCTAGGCAAAATCCTACCACATCCTCGAAGGAAATCTCTACCGCAAGCACCCAAATGGCATCGCGCTCAAATGCGTCCCTCCCGAAGAAGGCAAAATGCTTATCAAGGACATCCACAGCGGGGAGTGCGGCCACCACTCGTGCGCCTGCACCCTTGCAGGCAAAGTCTTCAGGAGTGGCTTCTACTAGCCTCAAGCACTTCAGGATGCAGTTGACATCGTTCAAGCGTGCGAAGCTTGCCAATTCCACGCCAAGCCAATCCACCAGCGTGCGCTGGGACTACAGACCATCCCGCTCTCCTGACCGTTCGCGGTCTGGGGGCTGGACATCCTGGGACCATTCCCAACAGCGCAAGGGGGATATCGCTACCTCTTTGTGGCCATCGACAAGTTCACCAAGTGGCCCGAGGTGGAGGCGACGCGCACAATTCCAGCAGGCGCGCCGGTGAAATTCATCAGAGGCCTGGTCTGCCGCTTCGGAGTGCCTAACCGCATCATCACCGACAATGGCTCGCAATTCACCAGTGGCATCTTCAGGGCTTACTGCGAAAAGATGGGCATCAAACTCTGCTTCGCCTCGGTCGCTCATGCACAGAGCAACGGCTAGGTTGAGCGAGCAAATGCACAAGTCCCGAAGGGCCTAAAGATCAGGACCTTCGACGTCCTCAAAGGCCACGCAAGGGCTGGATCAGCGAGCTCCCTTCGGTGCTCTGGTCCATCCGCACAATGCCACCCAACCCTACGGGAGAAACACCGTTTCCCTCGTCTATGGAGCCGAAGTAGTCCTCCCCACATAGATAAAGCATGGATCCCCTCGGGTCCTTGCCTTTAACAAGGACGAGCAAGAAGACCTCCACTACGACGACCTGCTGCTTCTCAAGGGACTACGCCGCCGTACGACGTTACCACAGCCGCAACATACGCTCGCAAGAGATAGGGGATCTCGTCCTCAGGCAAATCCTCTATAGGGAAGGCCTCCGCAAGCTGTCACCTATGTGGGAGGGCCCCTACAGGGTCACCCACATCGCCAGGCCTGGCGCGGCTCGCCTCAAAACTCAAGACGGCATCCCGTCAAGAATCCATGGAACATCATGCACCTGCGCAAGTTCTACCCGTGATCATTGTCACGCCCGTGATCACTGTCACGTCCGTGATCATTGTCACATCAAGACATCTGGCGGAAGTGCTAGCTTACGACTCAACCTCCAAGCATTTTTTGTCTCCACAAGGATAAAAAGAAAACGTGATCATTGTCACGACCGTGATTATTCTCACGTCAAGACATCTGGCGGAAGAGGCAGCTTACGGCTCAGCCTCGAAGCATTTTTTGTCTCTAGAGGTTAAAAGCTCACGGCTTAAACCTCCAAGCTCCAAAGGCTTCTCTCGAGGGTCAACCATCTGAGCTCTCCATGTAACGAGCCACCCCATGCCGTAGAGAGTCTCTGCCACTAATGGGTGGTCCCTATGCCTCGACATGGTCAAAACATTAACTTGGCAACTCCAAGTATAATGAGACAATCTCGTTCCTAAGTGAACTTTGCGCTAGCGCGCCGCTATGTAATATTTGGTGGTGAGTCTTATTTCCGCATTACTTTATTGAAGTGTGCGCTTATATCTCTCCACATGCGCACCTCGCGAGCGGGGGCTGAGTACGGTGCCAGTGCCTCAAATGACACACCAGCAGCACTGCAAAACCCAAGGATCCGAGCTCTGGCTGGAGGGCAAACTCCCACAAACACGCCATCTCTACAAAGGACCTTGGTACTTACTCTTCTTGCGAGGAACGCCTGAGGGGACCTATAAGCGCGCACGAGTTCGCAGCACCGTGTACAAGCGTTTGGGTTCTCCCCTCTAACATTCACAAGGAAGAAACTGAAAGAGATATGCCCTAGAGGCAAATAAATAAGTAGTATTTATTGCATTATCTCATAAGTTTATAATCGGTTTGTGTATTATGCTATAATTGTATTAATCGGAATTATTAATACACGTGTGATACATAGACAACCAGGGTCCCTAGTAAACCTCTATATGAACTAGTCCATTGGGCAACAGTTGATCGAGATTCCCGATCAAGGACAATGACGTCGGTTGCCAATGGGGTTATCTTATTAGTTGAATAAGGTGATGGACATACGCAAAGTATTGCAATAAGATCGTATTACGATATTTGTCATTTGCAATAGATAAGAATATGATAGCTTATTCCTTAGATCGTGAGACCGTACTTATTGATGCTTCGTAGGGGAACTGAGAGCATCAAACGTTGTGTCTTATATAGCATGACTAAACGGTGTCCATCTTGGGTATCCCGAAATAGTATTGAGACGTAAGGATCAAAAGCGGGATTTGTTCATTCTTGTAATGGAAAGATACTCTAGGCCCACTCGGTGAGATTACATCTATATAGCTGTGTAGCTTATGACTAGGTCATGGAGATGTAATATCACAGACGAGTTAATAACCTTTGTCGGTAACGAGATACAACAAAGGCATCGGATGTCTATGATCATATCTCGGACAAGGTAGTATCGCATAAACAAAGGGAATGAATATCATATTTATGGTTCAACGACGATATTCGTAGAATGCACAGGGGCCGTCATATACATCCAGGTATCCCGGGCGATCATTGGTGAGCGGAGTGTCTCGACCATGTCTGCAGTGTTCTCGAACCTAGCGTAACAAACTTAAGATCTTAATTACACCAGGAGATAGGTTCTTGATGGATATAGGATTTTGTTGGAGAGAGAGAAATGATCCGGAAAGAGTTCCAATGGTCCGGAAGGAGTTCCGGGAAGGTCTGGAATGGTTTCAAGGATGTCCGAAAGTTGTTCGGTTGGTTCGGAAAATATTTCGGAGTCATGGGATATTAAATAGTATTTAAATATATTAATTCATTATATTTTATATTAATGTAATTATTAAATAATAAAGGAAAAAGGGGGCCTTCTACCTACATGGGCCCTAAGAGGGCCCAAGAGGGGGAGCCGCACCACCAAGGAGGGAAGGGGGATTGGGCCCCTAGTCCAACTCGGACTAGGAGAGCCGACCGAACCCCCTCCCCCTTCTTTTCCTTTAGTCCCACATGGGGGAGGCAAGGTGTTTGCACACCCTCTCCCCCTTTTATATAGCAAGGCATATTAATTGGATTAATTACAGAAAAATACAATTAATTGTATAGCAGGCCGGCCGAGTTGCTTCTCCGCCCGTTTTGCCTCCTCTCTCCACCTAAGCTATACCGCCGGGCGCCGTTGCCTTCCGGGATTCCAGATAAGTTCTACCCCTGCGATTTCAGCTGGATCTGAATGACCGGTGGTTGTCGTTAAGCTTCGTATGTTTGCGAGTGCTCGGAGGCGACTCTTTTGAGGAGCCTGGGCGACGTCGTCTCGCCCACCTGCAGCCCAGCCGCTGCGTCTTCCCCTGCCGCCGGCGCACCCCCTCCCCAGCCGCCGGCGCCACGCCATCTTCCGCCCGACGCCCGCCGACGCAGGTCATCGTCGACACCCCGGCGTCATCGTCTTCGTCATCGCGGCAAGTTCTCGGCGACCTCGAGGTCGGCTACGTACGACTTCATCGTCAACGCTTGTGCGGGAGCGTAATCTCCGCTATCGGTCTACATGGAGGTAATGTAACCCGTTCCGCCATCGTTATCACATGTACTAGATAAATAGATCCTGGCTAGTTAGAGTTTCATACTCTAGAAAATTATTGTTTTCTGCACCGGAACCCCTTGAGTGGTATCAGAGCCGATCTATGCGTAGTACTGCTGGTACGGTTTGAACTCATGTTGAAGGAGGACGTCTTTGTTACATTTGTTACCCTCTAGCGTGCACTTGCGATGCCTTCGGTATTGAGTTGATGAAGCGGCCTGGACCGACTTTATGCGTATGCTTACGCGAGACTGGTTCCACTACTGACATACGTCTTGCACCGTATCTGTGGCTGGCGGGTGTCTGTTTCTCTCTCTCTAGTCGGAAAGCATTTTCAATGGAGGGCCCGAAAGGGATGCTTAAACATGCAATTATACGATCGACGTTGTTGTACAAAGTTCGTAGGTAGGGAAGCGATTCTCTTACGAATAAGCCTATATGCCACGTAAAACTTGCAAAACTAAATAAAGCTAGAGGCGTCTAACTTTGTTTGCAGAGGCGTTATTTTATGTGACATGGTTACGGTAAGTTTAAATTTACTCGTACTGTCGGAGGCATTGGAGGGTTCCGTAGACTCGGAGCTATGCCGGGGCACCGGGGGCCAGGCACATGGCGCCATGAAGGTCCAGGCGCATCGACCATGTCACATCGCACTTCATGGCATCATTTGATTGCGTGTTGTTGTGTGTGCATCCTATTGATTGCTTATAGGCTAGATATACAACGGTAACATCATGAATAGGATGATCCCTAACATATACCAAAATTGTGTTCTCCCTCGTTGCGCACAACCAAGCAAGTTCTACGTTATGAGGCAGGCCGTGACGATCGGGTGTCAGACATATCGTCGTTCGCATACAGTGGGTGTAAGCCATGTTGCACGCGCAGGGTCTTCGAGGTTTGATTGGCGACCCTAGCATATGCAGATGTGGCCTCGTAACACGGGAAGATCGAAAGATCGAGCATGAGTCACAGAGTTGTTGTGATCGACATTTTATGTCCACCTTTGAATTTGTGCTGCCGGCCGTGATGATCGGGGGTGGTATGGTGGATGAGGGTCGTGTAATCGCCATTATTATTTTAGGGATAATAATTTTGGTGGGGTGTGTTTTGACAATATGATTATAAACTAAAACTCACCTATATATTATAAACTTTACCTTACCTCTTTTGCGATCACATCTATAGACTATGCAACTGTCGGGTTATGACTCCCAGGAATCGGGGGTAGTCACTTCCTGAAGTGTAGTACGAGAGGGGATTGAACGCGGAGGTCTAAACCCTCAAGTGGCTCCGCGACGTTGCTCGCCGGACCCGAAGAAGACGCACACACGACAAAGGAAGACACCGTCCTTTACCCAGGTTCACGGCCCTCGCGAGGAGGTAAGACCGCTACTCCTGCCTGTCTGTATTATATGTGGGAGGTTACAGTACAATTGAGCTTGCCAGAAGCCCCCTTGAGGCAGTTCTTGCCTGGGGAGGGAAGCGATGATCTTCTTCCTCCTCCAGCCAGAGGCTAGCCTAACCGGAGTTGCTAGGGTTTACAAGGGAGTTTTGCACGCAAAGGGCCGACCCTTGCTACGATGGCTGTCTTCTCTCTTCTATAGGCGCCTCCGGCCTTCTCCTTCGGCTTGGCCTTCAAGGCGGCTCCCACTTGCCAGTGGCGGGGCGGAGCACGAGTCCACTGTGCTTCCTTCGTCCATGGACTCGGTCCATTGTTGATAAAGGTGGCGCCGTGGCCGACAGGCGGCCGACCGCGCTCGTACTATCCGCAGAGCGGGCAGTCTCTGAGGTGGAGCCCGCGATGACGATCTCCGTTGGAGGGTTGCGCCGTCCACATGCTTTATCGTCAGAGTAGAAGGTCCTCACAACTGTGCAGCAGGCGGAGCAGCTTTGTTGACCACTTTATCGCCAGGGACAGCGACGGGGGTGTGAGTGCCACTGTACGAGCGTGGCAGAGGTCACGTGGGCTCCGCTGGGATTCCTTGGCGACGACGTTTCCCTCCAGGCCTGAGGGGAGATTCTTGCCGGACTTCCCTCAGGCGGGTTGGTTCCTCGGGGGGAGGACCTCCAGAGGCGAGGGGTCCCTTGAAGCCCTCGCTTCCTCTTCAGGCCCTCAAGAGGGGAATCGCCTCTCGAGGGTCAAGCAAGGCGGTGACGCCTGGTCCTTAGTCGTTTCGTCCGCCAGGACCCGCGAGCGAGGCCTGGGGGGAATGGGCCCTTGATACCCCAGTTCCCACTGGGCCGACAGTAGCCCCCGGGCTCATGATGGGCACGACTGAGCCCATGGGCTTAGGCGAAGCGTCGTGGGCCCTTAGTGCCCAGCCAGCGCGAGCCACGCGGCACTTGGACGATTAACGGCTTCGCACAATCTGGGGCGTGAGTCGTGGGGGGTCCCACCACGCCCCGGTAACTGCTCTTGGAGAGGACATAAAGCCTAGGCGTTGCCGCGCAGAGCCGTTTCCGTTTCTAGTTCTTCCCGCAGAAGTTTCCGCTTCTCAGAGCTCTCCGCCTCCGCTCTCCCCTGCGCATTCCCCATCTTTGTCTTCGCCGAAACCCAAGTCCTCTTCGATGGGCCCGGTGAAGAGCAAAAGTAAGGCTGCAGCAGGGACTTCTTCCCGGGCGGCGGCCATGGAGGAAGTGCGGGGCGCGGCACTCGAGGGGGCGCGCACCGATCTTCAGGCGTTGGGGAAGATCCGCCACCTGGTTGCAGGGCCATCCAACGAGCACGGTGCCAGCGAACTCCAAGCCGCCCGGTTCGGGAGATTTCCTCAAGGGTTCTACCCTATTTTCCTCCACGCCATCACCGCCGGGCTGGTGCCGCCGTACTCGCCTTTCTTGGAGGCAGTACTGGAATTCTACCAAATTCAACTCCTCCATCTTCACCTGAACTCCATACTCATTTTGTCCATCTTCGCCTACCTTTGCGAGGCTTATCTGGGCGTGCACCCTTCAGTTGCGCTCTTCAGAACCTTCTACTCGCTGCGGTGCACGGTTGGTGGCGAGAGGACGGGGTGCGTCTCCTTCCGCATCGCGGACGGCATGGGGCATGTATATATCCCCATGTCCTGGAGTGGGGATAAGCCTGTTACGGCCCTGCTCAAGAAGGTGGGTGACTTTCTCCAGAAGTGGCTGCTCATCGGCGTCTCGTCACCCTGCGCATTCCTGGACGTCCCGGAGGCGCCGCTCGTGAGGAACTCCCATTGGTGCAAGTCTTCTCTTCGTGGTGCAGATAACGCTTACTTGGAGGGGCGTTTGAGATTTCTCCACGAGGAGGGTCTCACGGGTCAGATGGTCGCGGCGGACTTCGTGGCACGCCGCATCGCCCCCCTTCAGGCGCACTCGGAGCCGATGTGGATGTATGCCGGCCCCTCATACCCAATGCGGCTTCATCCGGAGGACCTTGGCTCGGACGTGGTCGACACCATCCTAAACATCCTCTTCACAAGTCTGGATGTGCCTGGGAAGATCGCCGGCTCCGTGCGTCCCCTGCACCAGCTTCCTCTGAGCGACCGCATGGATATCCTGGACGGAATGCCGGATTTCACTCCTCATGGTCTGGCGAGATTGATGGATCAGGAGGTCGTTCCGCCGGTGCGCGCAGTCGTGGGTGTTGATTCTTCATCCACCTCCCGTGCCTGGAGCGGCGAGGAAGAGGCCGCGACGGGAGAGGCGCCCCCTGCGAGGTACGAGCCATTCACCGACGAGATTTGCGGCATCTCGTCGGGCGATGACGACGCCTTTGTTGTGGCGCCTTCACGCCTCGAGGAGGAGGCGCCTGAGGCGGGGGCGGCCTCTGAGATAGATGCTTCGCCGGGGAGGCGCGAGCCTCGCACCAAGGCGATGGTGGATCGCTCCGGGGCGAGGCCCTCTGACATCCCCTTCAAAATAAAAGCGGCGACGCCTCTGGGGGGATCAGGTGCCAAGCCCACACCTTCCTGGCG
The DNA here is from genome assembly GCA_026929855.1 of Poa annua. Lineage (NCBI taxonomy): Eukaryota > Viridiplantae > Streptophyta > Magnoliopsida > Poales > Poaceae > Poa > Poa annua. Next base: position 36,258,118 of record CM049426.1, read on the forward strand.
CTCTCCTGGCCTGTCGTGGGTCGACGCTGGTGCTTCCCCTTCATGGTGAGTATTCCCACCACTTGGTTATTTCTGGCTTTTGTTGACTCCCCTGCTCTGTCTCCACCTGAACCATCTTCTTTGGGCTTTTTCCAGCGATTTGGTGCCTGCGAAGCGCCGCAAGCTTCGCGAGGCAGCAGGTGTGAAGAGTTCCGCAGCCGCGGTGGCGGCTGGCGAGCGCCCGAGGCCTGTGGAGACGTTCACTCCAGGCCCCGTGGAGGGGCCGCCTCAGGAGGAAGCGGCTGCGCCCCCAGAGGTGGCGCATGAGCCTCAAACAGCGCCTCCCGAGCCTCTGCTTGTGGAAAGCGCGGAGGAGACGGCTCCCGCGTCACCTCGCGCCCCGACTCCTCCTCGCGCGGCTACGCCACCACGCGAGGCAATTTTGCTCCGCACGTCGCCATCGCCGCGCGTAGTGACGCCGCCGCCTGCGTCACCTCTACCATGCTCGCCCGCGGCGCCCGCGCCACCTCTGGAGGGAGTGACCGAGGTCCCCGCAGGCGCCAGGGCGGCCACAGGCGAGGGTGCGGCCTCGCCAGCTCGCCCTGCTGGAAAAGATGAGCGTCCCAATGACTCGAGCGCCGCAGCGGAGGCCGGCGTTGATGGCGGTGGAGCCACACCCAGCCCCCGAGCCCGACCTGGGGCAGGGTGCTCGGGACCGGCCGCTGCAGCCGGGCCCTCATCTAGCCAGGAACTGGTTCTCCGAGGCTGGGATTGGAGCACGGGGCGCCGCTTGGTGGCATTCGGCCTTGTGCGGGAGTCTTTGGAGGGCCTGGAGGCCCACCTTGCCCTTGGCGACATACGGCTCGCCCAGCATCAGGAGGAACTTGCGAGATCGTGGGCGTCCTTCCATGCGGCCGTCGAGGCGCGCCGGCTGGAGGATTCGGCGCTGCAGGCAGCCTGCGAAGACGCCATCAACTTTGCCAAGGAAGTCCTTGATGGAGCCATTCGCGATGTCGCGGAGCTACTTGAGCCCCTCCAGGCAGAGCGCGACGCTGCTAAGGAGCTCCTGCGAGGCGCCACAGCCGAGCGTTAGGCGATGGAGGGCTCGCTGGCGCAGAAGCGATGCAAGCTGGACCGGTTGGAGTCCTAGCGTCTCTCTGCCCACCAGGTCGCGCAGGCTGCTCTGGAGGAGGACCGCAAGTGCTTGGCCGAGCGCGATCGGCAGTTGGCCCTCAGGGGGAGTGAGCTGCAGCGGCGCGAGGAGCGGTGTCTCCAGATGGAGAAGGACCTGGCCGTCCAGCGTGAGGCCCTCGAAGCGCGCGAGGGAGGCCTGGCACAGGCGATTGTAACGCCCCGGGATTTTTTCCCAATTACAAAATTGTTTGTTTTTCTTTTTGCATCAACATGACATCATCATACATCATTTGTATTTGTCAATCTTAATTTAAATTATTGCATTTAAATTCAACTCCATTTAAATTCTTTTCCACTTTTAAATTTAAATGCCTTTTCAAATAAATTCAAATAAAGTTTCAAATTATTTATAAATAATCAAACCAGTAATTAATATGAATAATTTGAAACTATTAAAATTGTTCAAAAGTTTTATTGATGTTTCTTTTTCTATTTTGTTCTAAATACATAAAACAGAAAAGGATAAACAAAATAAATAAAAGTCACAGGGAGGAAAAATCTATTCTGGGCCAAAAGCCCAGCAGTGTCCAGCAGGCCGGCCCACCTTGCCCTTTCTTCTCCGTTCAAGCACGAGCGACCTCGCTTTACAGAATGGCCATGGCTGCCCCCACCTCCATGTGCTCCTGCCCTCCTTTTAGTCGGCCCTCTCCCTCTCTTGCCAAACCCTAACTCCTTCCCTCCACTCTCCCATCGCGCCGCCGCCGCCTCTCTTCTTCTCCCCCTCCGATCCCCCTCTGTTTCTTCTCCACCCACGCACCACCGGAGCAACCTTGCCTTCGAGCCGTCGCTGCGGTCGTCCCCGAGTCAAGACGAGAGCGCCAGGAGCTGCGCAACCGCACCTGCATCCTCTACACAGAGGGAATCGAGCCGGGAGCGCTCGTGTCCGACACACTCGTCCGCTTCGTCTCCACGGCCGTCCACCTCCGTCGCCGGAATTTGCCGCCCCACGCCTCCTCGAGTCAGTACAACTGCCCCGAGCTCCTCCGTGGTGAGCTCCTCTACTGATTCCCCCTCTCCTCAGTCTCGATCGCGTCCTGTATGCGCCGTCCCGGTCGGGACCAAGCTGTTGTCCGCCATGGATATGCGAAGCTGTAGCTGAACTTCATCTCCGTAGCACATCTGTGTCAGTTTTTCTCGCGTGTCCTGCACCTCCTACCTACGCACCAGCACCCCGGCGATCTCCCACGCCCTCTGCATCCTGGACGCGCAGGGACGCTGCAGTTTGTCGCCGTCGTTGTTCTGTCGCGATCGGAAAGTCTGAAGTTTTTCTGAATAAAATTCAGGTAACGAATCTAGGTTGCTTCATCTCCCATCCATGTCCATATCTAGCAAGAACGTCAACTTTGCTCAGTGGCTAGCGCAGCTTTCGTTCCCCGTGCGAGGTTGCTGGATCAAATCCTCGCACCGTGTTCCCTTTTTCTTTTGTTGTTTCATCTGAAAAACCTGACGAATTCATCTATGTTTCTGTTAAGTTCAGTTATCGTCTCTGTGTTCGTTTATAGCAAGTTGTTCCCTGTTTTCATCACCAACACTCAGTCCACCCGAGTGGCTAGCACCACCTGTCCTAAGCACGGCCGGAGACCCGAGTTCGATCCCCGGGCGCGTGGATTAAAAGAGCTCCTTTTTATTCTTTTCCACGATGACACCCCGGCCCCACCTGTCAGTGACAGTGGGTGCCCGCAGCGCCCAGTCAGCACCCAGTCATCCCTGGCCCCGCTTGTCAGCCTCACGAGTGAGTTCTTCTTCGGTGAGAAAAGTCCAGAGATTTCCTCTGCGCTGAGAAATTGCACCGAGCCCCCTAGCTTCTCAGTTTTAGTGCTTTAGCCCCCACCGACACTTCTTCTATCACAGACAAGTCCCTGTCAATTGCAGAAACACCCCTAAACTTAATATGTTAATAACTTTAATTCTATAACTCCAATTAAAATAATCTTTATATGTATTTGTATCAGAAAAATGCAATAAATATTAATATGCCATTTGTATGCCATTTTGCATATGTTATTTTAATTGCTTAGTGTAATTTGTTAATTGCAACTGACTAATTAAATATGGAATGTGTTGGGCTTTATTTATATATTGCCCTATTCCATTTAATTTAATTAGATCACCCATGCCATGTGTTGCCATGCTAACCAACATTTAATATTGCTGGTAAATAAAGAACTTGCACCTAAATATTAATTGTCGGAATCCCGGTTCCGCTTAATTTGGATTAAGTGCATCTCAAATTGCATCTTGCCATGTCATGCATCATTCTAATATGATCATGCTGAATCTTTTGCCGTAGTTGTAAAATGCATCTTTACGCTTTCCAGTGTTTGTTGCTTCTTCGCGGATACGACGTTGAGATGTGTGAGCAACGACAAGATCTGCTTCCATGCGGGATTCCAGGCAAGCAAAGTTTGCTTGTTTACATATACATTGTCTTTCATTCCTGCCGTTGATCTCTGCTACCCTAGTTATCGATTCTTGAACTACGATCCCATCACATGTTTATCCTGCAGCCCATACAGCTTTATCCCCACAACCTAAAACCCGTGCATGTTTATCTGTTGGCCTTGCGAGTCGTAGCGCATGCTTAGAGTTGTTTGTGCGAGTCGTCTGTTGGTCTTATGTTTCATCTGCTTAGTATGATAGAATATTTTACCTTAATAAAATGTTGTTTTATATTGGGGTATTATAATTAAAAGATAATGCACCAGGCGGAAGGCCTTGCGAGGTGTTTTGTTCTGCTCAGTGTCGACCTAGGAACTGAGATTTTGTCCTCGGATCCAATTTTGAGCGCACTAACCACTTGTGGGAGGCCCTATGGAGCCCCCCTCGACTTTGAACGGATCTTCAGCTTGTCCATGTGCCGCAAGTAGTTCGGGTTTTCCATTCGCTCATATGCATGTGCATGATGATGATGAGAGGGTATGTGATACGGGGGGTCATATAGGGGTGGTGCGCGCAAAGCGGACAGTTCCTACTGTGGTTTGAGCCGCATGGCGCGTAGGCACAAACTAATGAGTCCGCAATTGAGATTCGGCCGGACTCCTGACGCGGGTAACAACTCATATGGGTGGCACTTGGACTTGCTGTAGTGAAGGAATAAGTCGTGTTGAGAAGCCCTGATGCTTGCTTGGGTTGATCATGCGAGTATGGGTACAGTAGTGCACCCCTGCAGGGTATAATCTTATCGATGAGTCGTGTCCACGGTTATGGACGACTTTGGTGATGATGCTGGCTAACAAGATCTAGACAACTTACACCTAATCATTGTTAATTAATTTGACTAGTAATATAGTATTACCTGCACAATAAATGGTAACTAAAACTGTTCAACGTGTGAGTTTCCCAAATTGCTTCCTCATACTTGGTTGAGGGGGTTAATTCGAGAAGGGGTTATGTTTGGTGTTAGTTGTAGTTGTTTACTTTATGCACTCTCTTATCCCTCTCTAATTAGACGGAAGTTGTAGCGTGTCTCTTTAGGTTGCTAGCGTTGCTGCCGCTAAGTCCACCTCCCCTATATTTTGGGAGATGGTGTAGAAAGTAGGCAAGTCGGTTTTGCTTGCCAGGGAGTGCCCTGACCCTCTTTTGGGTTATGCTTTATGTGCAGTAAACAGGTTTGAAGTCTGACGACGTTAGCTTGGGAATCCCTCCGGCTTGGCTGGGCAGGGATATGGCGCCATTGCTTATCTTCAGGACTCTTAGTCCAGTTTGCATCTTATCCGTAGTCGGATACTATTTTGCTTCCGCTGTCATTTGTATCTTTGTACTGTATTATTTGTATCTTGACTCGTTCGAGTCGTTGTTGTATATTATATCTTTTGTTGTATTTGTGGATGTATCGAAACTTTGTAATGTTATCACAATTCCACCCACATAATGCGCATGTTTCGGCGTGCACATTATGTCTGGTGGGCGACCTAAAATCGTTATTATGCGGATTTCGGCGGAATCGCTTAAATCTACATAGTACCGATTTTAGGGCGTCACAATGTGGTATCAGAGCCTTGGTTTCGATCTCCTTGTTGTTTCGATACGAATGGTTATCGAAGCAGCGGGTCCGCAAAAGCCTGTAGGATAACCTCGCTAACGGTCGTTGTTTCTAGAGTGTCGAAAACTATTTGACTAAAATTATTTTGAAAATATCTCAATAGGATTCTTTTTATTCCTTACCTCTATTCTACTTCTCCTCTTACCTTATTTGATTTGGAGTCTCTTCTCTTATCCAAACTTTCAAAATTTTGGGATCCTCCGTGTGGGTGGACGACTTCTTGCCTTTTATCCTATTAGGGTTCTCTCTTCGCGAATCTTCATCGACGTGATCCACTCCTCTTGTTAGTGGTGTCGAGAATTTCAAGGTGGAGCAACAATCACTTGTTAGTGGTGTCGAGAAGTTCATCCCGGAGCGTGAAGACTCGGTAGTTACCCCTCTCTTCTTGTGGTCTCGGCGTGGATCGCGGGACGCGATCCCTTGTTAGTGGTGTCGGTTGTAACGCCCCGGGATTTTTTTCCAATTAGATAATTGTTTGTTTTTCTTTTTGCATCAACATGACATCATCATGCATCATTTGCATTTGTCAATCTTAATTTAAATTATTGCATTTAAATTCAACTCCATTTAAATTCTTTTCCACTTTTAAATTCAAATGCCTTTTCAAATAAATTCAAATAAAGTTTCAAATTATTTATAAATAATCAAACCAGTAATTAATATGAATAATTTGAAACTATTAAAATTGTTCAAAAAATTTATTGATGTTTCTTTTTCTATTTTGTTCTAAATACATAAAACAGAAAAGGATAAACAAAATAAATAAAAGTCACAGGGAGGAAAAATCTATTCTGGGCCAAAAGCCCAGCAGTGTCCAGCAGGCCGGCCCACCTTGCCCTTTCTTCTCCGTACGACCAAGCACGAGCAACCTCGCTTTACAGCATGGCCATGGCTGCCCCCACCTCCATGTGCTCCTGCCCCCCTTTTAGTCGGCCCTCTCCCTCTCCTGCCAAACCCTAACTCCTTCCCTCCACTCTCCCATCGCGCCGCCGCCGCCTCTCTTCTTCTCCCCCTCCGACCCCCCTCTGTTTCTTCTCCACCCACGCACCACCGGAGCAACCTTGCCTTCGAGCCGTCGCTGCGGTCATCCCCGAGCCAAGACGAGAGCGCCAGGAGCTGCGCAACCGCACCTGCATCCTCTACACAGAGGGAATCGAGCCGGGAGCGCTCGTGTCCGACACACTCGTCCGCTTCGTCTCCACGGCCGTCCACCTCCGTCGCCGGAATTTGCCGCCCCACGCCTCCTCGAGTCAGTACAACTGCCCCGAGCTCCTCCGTGGTGAGCTCCTCTACTGATTCCCCCTCTCCTCAGTCTCGATCGCGTCCTGTATGCGGCGTCCCGGTCGGGACAAAGCTGTTGTCTGCCATGGATATGCGAAGCTGTAGCTGAACTTCATCTCCGTAGCACATCCGTGTCCGTTTTTCTCACGTGTCCTGCACCTCCTACCTACGCACCAGCACCCCGGCGATCTCCCACGCCCTCTGCATCCTGGACGCGCAGGGACGCTGCAGTTTGTCGCCGTCGTTGTTCTGTCGCGATCGGAAAGTCTGAAGTTTTTCTGAATAAAATTCAGGTAACGAATCTAGGTTGCTTCATCTCCCATCCATGTCCATATCTAGCAAGAACGTCAACTTTGCCCAGTGGCTAGCGCAGCTTTCGTTCCCCGTGCGAGGTTGCTTGATCAAATCCCCGCACCGTGTTCCCTTTTTCTTTTGTTGTTTCATCTGAAAAACCTGACGAATTCATCTCTGTTTCTGTTAAGTTCAGTTATCGTCTCTGTGTTCGTTTATAGCAAATCGTTCCCTGTTTTCATCACCAACACTCAGTCCACCCGAGTGGCTAGCACCACCTGTCCTAAGCACGGCCGGAGACCCGAGTTCGATCCTCGGGCGCGTGGATTAAAAGAGCTCCTTTTATTCTTTTCCGACGATGACACCCCGACCCCACCTGTCAGTGACAGTGGGTGCCCGCAGCGCCCAGTCAGCACCCAGTCATCCCTGGCCCCGCTTGTCAGCCTCACGAGCGAGTTCTTCTTCGGTGAGAAAAGTCCAGAGATTTCCTCTGCGCTGAGAAATTGCACCGAGCCCCCTAGCTTCTCAGTTTTAGTGCTTTAGCCCCCACCGACACTTCTTCTATCACAGACAAGTCCCTGTCAATTGCAGAAACACCCCTAAACTTAATATGTTAATAACTTTAATTCTATAACTCCAATTAAAATAATCTTTATATGTATTTGTATCAGAAAAATGCAATAAATATTAATATGCCATTTTGCATATGTAATTTAATTGCTTAGTGTAATTTGTTAATTGCAACTAACTAATTAAATATGGAATGTGTTGGGCTTTATTTATATATTGCCCTATTCCATTTAATTTAATTAGATCACCCATGCCATGTGTTGCCATGCTAACCAACATTTAATATTGCTGGTAAATAAATAACTTGCACCTAAATATTAATTGTCGGAATCCTGGTTCCGCTTAATTTGGATTAAGTGCATCTCAAATTGCATCTTGCCATGTCATGCATCATTCTCATATGATCATGCTGAATCTTTTGCCGTAGTTGTAAAATGCATCTTTACGCTTTCCAGTGTTTGTTGCTTCTTCGCGGATTCGACGTTGAGATGTGTGAGCAACGACAAGATCTGCTTCCATGCGGGATTCCAGGCAAGCAAAGTTTGCTTGTTTACCTATACATTGTCTTTCATTCCTGCCGTTGATCTCTGCTACCCTAGTTATCGATTCTTGAACTACGATCCCATCACATGTTTATCCTGCAGCCCATGCAGCTTTATCCCCACAACCTAAAACCCGTGCATGTTTATCTGTTGGCCTTGCGAGTCGTAGCGCATGCTTAGAGCTGTTTGTGCGAGTCGTCTGTTGGTCTTATGTTTCATCTGCTTAGTATGATAGAATATTTTACCTTAATAAAATGTTGTTTTATATTGGGGTATTATAATTAAAAGATAAGGCATCAGGCGGAAGGCCTTGCGAGGTGTTTTGTTCTGCTCAGTGTCGACCTAGGAACTGAGATTTTGTCCTCGGATCCAATTTTGAGCGCACTAACCACTTGTGGGAGGCCCTATGGGGCCCCCCTCGACTTTGAACGGATCTTCAGCTTGTCCATGTGCCGCAAGTAGTTCGGGTTTTCCATTCGCTCATATGCATGTGCATGATGATGATGAGAGGGTATGTGATACGGGGGGTCATATAGGGGTGGTGCGCGCAAAGCGGACAGTTCCTACTGTGGTTTGAGCCGCATGGCGCGTAGGCACAAACTAATGAGTCCGCAATTGAGATTCGGCCGGACTCCTGACGCGGGTAACAACTCATATGGGTGGCACTTGGACTTGCTGTAGTGAAGGAATAAGTCGTGTTGAGAAGCCCTGATGCTTGCTTGGGTTGATCATGCGAGTATGGGTACAGTAGTGCACCCCTGCAGGGTATAATCTTATCGATGAGTCGTGTCCACGGTTATGGACGACTTTGGTGATGATGCTGGCTAACAAGATCTAGACAACTTACACCTAATCATTGTTAATTAATTTGACTAGTAATATAGTATTACCTGCACAATAAATGGTAACTAAAACTGTTCAACGTGTGAGTTTCCCAAATTGCTTCCTCATACTTGGTTGAGGGGGTTAATTCGAGAAGGGGTTATGTTTGGTGTTAGTTGTAGTTGTTTACTTTATGCACTCTCTTATCCCTCTCTAATTAGACGGAAGTTGTAGCGTGTCTCTTTAGGTTGCTAGCGTTGCTGCCGCTAAGTCCACCTCCCCTATATTTTGGGAGATGGTGTAGAAAGTAGGCAAGTCGGTTTTGCTTGCCAGGGAGTGCCCTGACCCTCTTTTGGGTTATGCTTTATGTGCAGTAAACAGGTTTGAAGTCTGACGACGTTAGCTTGGGAATCCCTCCGGCTTGGCTGGGCAGGGATATGGCGTCATTGCTTATCTTCAGAACTCTTAGTCTAATTTGCATCTTATCCGTAGTCGGATACTATTTTGCTTCCGCTGTCATTTGTATCTTTGTACTGTATTATTTGTATCTTGACTCGTTCGAGTCGTTGTTGAATATTATATCTTTTGTTGTATTTGTGGATGTATCGAAACTGTTGTAATGTTATCACAATTCCACCCACATAATGCGCATGTTTCGGCGTGCACATTATGTCTGGTGGGCAACCTAAAATCGTTATTATGCGGATTTCGGCGGAATCGCTTAAATCTACATAGTACCGATTTTAGGGCGTCACAGCGGTCTCGAAGTTCGACGAGCACGTCGCTGCCAAGAGGACGAGAGCGGCGCAGAGGGCCCTCGCGGAGCACGAGAGACATCTCCGTCGGACCCTTCTCCAGAAGTACCGTGCTCGGCTGCGGAAGCGGGAGGACCGCCTCAGGGCCGAGCATGCTGCGGACGCTCAGCGGCTAGCTGAGCTTGAGAAGGCCAACTCCAAGCTGGCGCACCGCTTCAAGCGCGCCAAGGCCTATTGGCGCCGAGCGGAAGAGGCTCGCGACGTGGCGACCCACGGCGCTTGCCCTTCGTCCAGTGCGCCTGCGATGCAGTGCGACCGCCTGTTTGAAGAGCTGGTTGCGCGTGGTGGTGAGCTTGCGGCGCGGCTCGGCGCAGACGTGCCGTATCCTTGGACCCAAGGCCACGACGACGCCACCGTGTTCCTTGCCTATTTTGACCAGCTTTTCGCGGCGCTGGAGGGCCCCGCCGCTGAGCTTCGCGAGGTGATCAAAGACGAGAGCAGGCAGCTCTTGGGGGTGGCTGTTGATAGCATCTTCACCAACATCAAGCTCCTTGTGCCGGACTTCGACCTCCGCTTGGTGACCGAGGTTGCTCCGCGCAGCACGTCTCGTCTTCCCTCCGCGAGCAGGTGGATGCATTCTGCAACCGCTTCAGGCGTGTGGAGGCTGCCCCGGACTTCAGGGAGGAGGAGGCTCGCTCCGCCGAGGTCGAAGATGGCGCTGCGGAGGAGGAGGCCCGCTCTGCCGAGGTCGAAGATGGCGCTGCGGAGGAGGAGGCCCGCTCCGCCAAGGTCGAAGATGGCGCTGCGGAGGAGCAGGCCCGCTCCGCCGAGGTCGAAGATGGCACTGCGGGGGCTCAAAGCGCTGCTGCATCCCCCTGAGTCTCTCTCGTCTGCGCCTGCGGGCGCTTGTAACTGCACCAGCTGTGTGCCTTAGACACCTTAAGACCTTTTGGCTTGTAATATACTTTTAATTGCCGTTTAATTCGAGCTTGTCTGCGCCTCGTGAAGTCTCTTTGGACTCAGCTTCATGTCTATTTGTTCTCTGCGTCGTTAGGTCCCGTCTCATCGTGCCATGACTCCGCCACCTTGGTATGCGGGAGCAATGACTCCGCAAGGCCGGGGGGAGCTTAGGCCTAGGGGGGGTAAGAGCCTTCAGTCACGATGCTCAAGTGCCACCCTTAGACGTGCGAGTAGTCCATGGAGCGTAAGAGAAAGCAAAGTCGCTCGAGGGGCCAAGACAGGCGCTAGGGAGAGAAAAAACTATCTTAAAGCGTGGGTGCGAGACTTAGCTTCTCGTCGTTTTCGCTCTGTGGAGGTTTTTCGCCTGGCGAGGTTGCCCACTTGAGGGGTCGCTCCTGGGGAGGCTCTTTGCCTGGCGAGGTTGGCGCTTGAGGGATCGCTCCTGGGTAGGCTCTTTGCCCGGCGAGGTTGCCCACTTGAGGGGTCGCTCACGGATGCCCCTTCAGGCTCGCTGGGGAATTCTTCCCTGCAGGTATTAGAGGGGCGAACCCAAACGCTGGAACACGGATCAAGGGATCGTGCGCGCTTATAGGTCCCCTCAGGCGTTCCTTGCGAGGAGAGTAAGTACCAAGGTCCTCTGTAGAGATGGCTTGCTTGTGGGGGATTGCCCTCCAGCCAGAGCTCGGACTCTTGGATTTTGCAGTGCTGCAGGTGTGTCATTTGAGGCACTGGCACCGTACTCAGCCCCCGCTTGCGAGGTACGCATGTGGAGAGATATAAGCGCACACTTCAACAATAGTAATGCGCAAATAAAAACCCCCGAAAAACGTTTTTTTAAGCGGCGCCGAAGCGCTAAGTTCACTTAGGAACGAGATTGAGTCATTATGCTTGGGGTTGCCAAGTTAATGCTATGACCATGTCGAGGCATGGGGACCACCTGTTGGTGGCAGAGACTCTCAACGGCCTGAGGTGGCTCGTTTTAATTGAGAGCTCGGAGGGTTTTCCCTCGAGTGAAGCCTTTGGGGCTTTGGAGGTTTAAGCCGTTGGCGTTTTAATCTCCGGAGACAAGAATGCTTGGAGGTTGAGCCATAAGCTGCCTCGTCCGCTAGGAGTCTCGACGTGACAATGATCACGTGCGTGGAAATGACCACGGTTGCGTTTGTTCCCTTAGGAGACAAAGCATTTGTTTGAGGTTTAAGCCTTTTGGCGTTTTAACCTCTAGAGTCAACATTGCTTGGAGGTTGAGCCGTAAGCTGCCTCTTCCGCTTTGTCCTCTCGACGTGACAATGATCACGGGTGTGGCAATGACCACTTTGGCATTTGTTCCTTTAGGAGACAAAGCTATGTTTTTGGAGGTTTAAGCCTTTCGGCGTTTTAACCTCTAGAGACGAAAAATGCTTAGAGGTTGAGCCGTAGGCTGCCTCGTCCGCTTGACGTCTCCACGTGACAATGATCACGGGCGTGACAATAATCACTTTTTTTTACTTGCTCCTAGCGGATACAAAGGTTTGCAAGGTTTAAGCCTTGAGCTTTTAACCTTGAGGGACAAAAAGGTGCTTGGAGGTTGAGCCGCGGCTGCCTCTTTCGCTAAATGCCCTGGCGTGATGATGATCACGGGTAGAACTTGCGTAGATGCATGATGTTCCATGGATTCTTGACGGGGACGCCGTCTTCCGTCTGGAGGCGAGCCGCGCCAGGCCTGGCGATATGGGTGACCCTGTAGGGACCTTCCCACATCGGGGACAGCTTGTGGAGGCCTTCCCTGGAGAGGATTCGCCTGAGGACGAGATCGCCTGCCTCTAGGGTGCGCGAGCGCACATTGCGGCTGTGGTAGCGCCTCAGGGACTGCTGGTATTTGGCCGCCCGTAGAGCGGCGTGGCGTCTTAGCCCTTCAAGGAGCAGCAGGTCGTCGTTGTGGATGTCCTCTTGCTGGTCCTCATTAAAGGCAAGGACCCGTGGGGACCCATGCTTTATCTCTACGGGGAGGACTGCTTTGGCTCCATACACGAGTGCGAACGGCGTTTCCGCGGTGGGCTTGGGCGGCGTGGTACGGATGGACCAGAGCACCGAGGGTAGCTCATTGATCCAGCCCTTGTCGTGGCCCTTGAGGACATCGAAGGTCCTGGTCTTCAAGCCTTTGAGGACCTCTGCGTTTGCGCGCTCAGCCTGTCCGTTGCTTTGCAGATGGGCGACTGAGGCGAAGCAGAGCTTGATGCCCATTTTCTGGCAGTAGGCTCTGAAGATGCCGCTTGTGAATTGCGAGCCATTGTTGGTGATGATGCGGTTAGGCACTCCGAAGGGGTAGACCAGGCCTCTGATGAATTTCACCGCCGCGCCTGCTGTGATTGTACGCGTCGCCTCCACTTCAGGCCATTTTGTGAACTTGTCAATGGCCACGAAGAGGTAGCGATATCCACCTTGCGTCGTTGGGAAATGTCCCAGGATGTCCAGCCCCCAGACCGCAAACGGCCACGAGAGCGGAATGGTTTGTAGGCCCAGCGCTGGTTGGTGGATTTGCTTGGCGTGGAATTGGCAGGCTTCACAAGCTTGAATGATGTCCGTTGCATCTTGAAGCGCTTGAGGCCAGTAGAAGCCGCTCCTGAAGACTTTCCCTGCGAGGGTGCGGGCGCACGAATGGTGGCCGCATTTCCCGCTGTGGATGTCTTTAATCAGCAGTTTTCTTTCTTCAGGAGGGACGCACTTGAGCGCGATGCCGTTTGGGCGCTTGCGGTAGAGATTTCCTTCCAGGATTTCGTACGATTTTGCTTGGCGGGCAATTCGCTCCGCTTCAACATCTTCCTCGGGAAGGATCCCTTTGTGGAGGTAGTCTTTGATCTCGTCGATCCATCCTGCCTCTTGGTGCGCCGCTGTGAGCAACAGACGCTCCCCTGTTGGGGGCCCGCAGCCTGGGGCTCCGCTTGCAGGTGGTGGCGGGAGCGTTTCGTCTGTGCTTGTGGGCAGGGCCTCGAGGGGCTGCTTTATTGATGCGCGCTTGGCGATGTCATCAGCATCTTGGTTTTACTTTATTGGGATGTGCATGAGATCCATTCCCCTGAAGTTCTTCTCCAGCCTACGAACCTCTTCAAGGTATGCGGCCATGTGGTCATCCTTGGCCTTGTAGCTTTTGTTGGAGAAGTTGACGAGCAGCTGGGAGTCGCCCTTGATGAGTATATGCTTGACGCCTAGGGCGATTGCGGCGCGTAGGCCAGCGAGCAGCCCTTCATACTCGGCGATGTTGTTGGATATCTTGTCGATTCCGAAGCACAGCTGGACTGCGTAATACAACTTGTCGCCTTTGGGTGAGGTCAGGACTACACCTGCCCCACCGTGGCGACAAGCGAAAGCTCCGTCGAACTTCATGGTCCAGTAGCTGGGCATTGCGGCTCCAGAGGACTCGTGCTCTTCAGGGGTTGGATCAGTCCATTCGGCGATGAAGTCTGCCAGCGCTCTTCCTTTGATTACCCTTGTGGTATCAAAGCGCAAATTGAATGGCTGTAGCTCGATGTTCATCCTGCGACACGATCTGTTGCATTTGGGTTGCGCAGAATTTGCTCCAGGGGGAAAGAGGTTACCACCGTGATGGGGTGCCCCTGGAAGTAGTGCCGCAGCTTTCTTGAGGCGATGAGGAGTGCGAGGAGAAGCTTCTGCTGCATAGAGTACCGCTCGCGAGCATCACGCAGTACTGTGCTGACGAAGTAAACTGGATGCTCGACGAGAGTAGTTTCTGTTTCCTTGGCATCTTTCTCCTGAGGTGGCCCTGCTTGGCCCTCGATGGGCTCGGCTTCAAGGGGCTTGTCCTGGGCTTCGAGGGTGTTGGCCTCAAGGGATGTGGCCTCGAGGGACTTGGCCTCGAGGGACGTGGCCTCGAGGGACTTGGCCTCGAGGGACGCGGCCTCGAGGGACTTGGCCTCGAGGGACGCGGCCTCGAGGGACTTGGCCTCGATGGGCGTGGCCTCGAGGGATGTGGCCTCGCAGCGTTCCTCCTGGGCCTCGAGTGTGTTAGCCTCTTCAGGCTCCTCGGTCCCTTCGGCATGAACCTCTTGCAGCAGTTGACTCGGGGCGGTCCCCTCTTGAGGCTTTGGGCCTGGCGTGGGCCTTGTGATGACTGCCCCTTCGTCGAGCTCTTTATCAGGAGGCTTTTTCTTTGGAGTGGTTGCACTCTTCTTGTGAAGTACAAGCTCCTCTCTTTCCACCACAAGGACAGCACTGGATGTTTGTGGGGTAGCTGACAAGTACAGCTTCAGGTGCTCGCCAGGCCTTGGGGCGACCATTACAGGTGGGCTGGCCAAGTACTTCTTCAAGTCCTCAAATGCTTTTTCAGCATCAGGGGTCCACTTGAAAGTGCCCGTTCTTTTCATGATCTTGAAAAACGGTAGGGCCCTTTCGCTGAACTTGGAGATGAATCTACCCAAGCTGGCCATGCAGCCTGCCAGGCGTTACATGTCCTTGAGCCTGCGTGGAGGTTGCATGCCTTCTATGGCCTTGATTTTGTCTGGGTTCGCCTCTATTCCCCGATGAGACACGAGTAAGCCCAGCAATTTGCCTGAAGGTACTCAAAAGATGCACTTGGCGGGGTTGAGCTTGATGTTCACCTTGCGTAGGCTGGCGAAGGTTTCTTCCAGGTCTCCGAGAAGAGTATTTCCTTCTCGTGACTTATGGGGTGAGGAAAGCCGTCTTATCCTCATCCTCTTTAGCCATTTTAATCTGGTGATAATCAGAGAAGGCATCGAGGAAACAGAGGAGGTCGCAGCCTGCCGTGGAGTCCACGATCTGGTCAATTCTGGGCATGGGGTAAGGGTCCTTGGGGCAGGCCTTGTTTACATCGGTGTAGTCGATGCAGAGGCGGACTCCGCCGGCGGGTTTTGGGACTACCACGCCGTTGGAGAGCCAAGTGGGGTGCGCGACTTCGCGGACGACTTTTGCCGCTTTAAGCTTCTCGACCTCCTTGACGATGAATGCTTGCTTCTCGGGGGCTTGCTTTCTTGCTTTTTGCTTGACGGGGCGCGCGTTTGGGCACACGGCCAAGTGGTGCTCGATCACCTCCCTCGGTACACAAGACATATCTGACGGTGTCCATGCGAACATGTCAGAGTTTGCCTGGAGGAAGGCGACGAGCGCGCTTTCCTATTTGGGAGGCAGCGCGGCGCCAATGGTGACGCTAGCCCCCGAGCCTTCAGCCTTCGAGCTACCTGAGCTCAGAGAGATCTTCTTTGTAGCAGCAGCCTCCTGGGAGAACAACTGCCTATTCTTCTCGGGCCTCTCGAGAGGCTCTTGGTCCTCGTCTGCGGGGAAGGCCATGGCGGCAGTCTTGTAGGCCGTCTCCACATCGCGCGTAGCGTCCAGGACATGCCCACGTATGGTGATCGTGCCGGCGCTGCCGGGGATCTTGACCATGTTGTACGCATGGTGCTTGACGGCCATGAACTTCGCGAGCGCGGGGTAGCCGAGGATGGCGTTGTACGGCAGGCCGATGTGCGCAACATCGAAGTCGATGTGCTCGGTGCGGTAATTTTCCTTGCTCCCGAAGGTGACGGCAAGCCTGACCTAGCCTAGAGGCTCGATTGAGCCGCTGGTGACCCCCGTGAAAGGCCTCGAGGGCATAAGCCTCTCGTAGGACACTTGAAGCGCTTCGAACGTATCTATGGATATAACGTTCAGGCCTGCTCCGCCATCGATGAGCGTCTTGGAGACAGCCACATTTTCGATGGTGGGGGTGCAGACCAGCGGGAGGGTTCCAACAGTCTTGGTGGACCTGGGGTGGTGTTAGCGTCGAAGGCGATGGTGTACTGCGACCACTTGAGGGGCCTGGAGGTTTCCGTGCTTTGGAGGGCGGCGTTGAGCTCGGGGGCGAACTGCTTGAACTGGTTGTTCGACTTCGGCGCCTGCGCCCCCCCTAGGATGCAGGCAATGGCGCCCCTCGTGGCTTGGTAGCCGCCATCTTCCTCGTCAGGGAGGTTGCCGTTATTTTCTGCGGCGTTGGCTCGATTTCCAGATGGTTTCTGGTAGCCGCCCTTGCGTCCGCCTCCGTGGTAGCCACGGCCTCGACCGCGGCCGCCGCTGTCTTCTGCTTGCTCGCCCTCCTTGCTCAACCTTTTGAGGTCGTAGCAGGACTCCGTAGAGTGGCCGCGCCTGTTGTGGTAGATGCAGAAAGGGCGGTGATCATCTTTCCTCTCTCCAGCTTCGGGGGAGTCCCTACGGGTGCCTTTTGTGTCAGGCTCTGCCGCGAGAACTGCGGTGGCCTTGCGCTTGGGCTCCTCCTTCTTCTTCTGGCTCTTGGACACCTCAGCATGATCGTCCCCTCTCGCGGACATTTTCACGAAGAGGAGTCCCTCTTCAGCCTTGGCGCACTTGTCCGCCATGTCGAACAGATTGACCACAGAGGTGAGCTTGTCGTGGATGCCCAGTTTCTCGAGCATCCTGTTGTTTGTGACGCCCTCGCGGAAGGCGGCGATGACTTGAGTGTCGGGGATGTTCGGGATCTTTTTGCGCACTTGGCTGAAGCGCTGAATGTACTTGCAAAGCGTTCGTCCTTCCTCAGCACCACAGCGCGCAGATCGTTGTGGGTGAGGGCGCGCTCGTACGTCCCCTAGAAGTTGGAGACGAACTGCTTGCAGAGCTCCTCCCAGGAGTTCACAGAGTCCTCCGGGAGGTTTAGAAGCCACGACAGCGCGGAGTCGCGTAGCGCGTGGGAGAACGAGTTGGCCATGACCTTGTCGTCTCCCCCTGCAGCTTGGATGGAGGTGGTGTAGAGCTGCAGGAACTCGACGGGGTTGCTGGAGCCGTCGTAGCCCTTGGGAAGAGCCGGCCTGAACTTCTGTCGTGGTGGGATCACGGCAGATGCCATAGGATGGCTAATTTGTGGGGCCGATGGACGTTGGTGGATCCAGGGAGGGATAGCGAGCTGAAGAGCTCACACGGGGAGGATCCCGGTAAAACCGAGATCTCCCAAGAACAAGGAATAAGATCAAAGTGCAAAGGGGAAGATCTAGCAAACACAAACAAATGCACGAAGGCACACAGCACACACACGATATACCCAGGTTCAGGGCCCTCGTGGGGAGGTAACACCCCTACTCCTGTCTTTCCTCTCTATATATTGATGGTCTAAGGGCTACAACTTGCCACAAGATCTCTCAAAGGGAGGAGTACAAGGAACTAGATGAACTCAAGGTGAGGAGGAGTAACTGCTCTAAGAGTAAATGTGACTATAGCTTTGGCTCTCAAGTTGGTCTCTCCTCCACAGGAGCAGTTATGGCGCCTTTTATAGAGTTCCGGCCAGGAGGGCCGGAAACCCTAAATCGGCTCGGCCCCACCGGACAGGCCTAGCCGGCATGCCGTCACCGGCTAGTGCGACCTAGTCGTCGGGCTATCCGGTGTAGCCCCTTCGTCATCATCTCGTTAAGGACGGCAGGCGCCGTCCTGCATCATCATTGTCCCCTTGTCAGAGACAAGACATGTCTTTGCCCATCCCGGATAGCCTTTTCCGGATTGCCGGGCTAGGCATGTCAGGTCTTGTCGTACCACGATCGTACCGGGTGACGCGCTCCCGTGTCAGGCGGGAGGTGACCATACTTCCGTGTCAGGCGGGAGGTGACCATGCCTCCGTGTCAGGCGGAATGCTACTTCCCCCCCGCGACAGACGGGAAAGCCTGCTCTAGACCGTTGACGGCCTACCGGAAGCCCTCACGCCGGCTACCTCCTCGCTTTCCACTGAGCCTCTTCTGCATAAGATCAAGACCGAGACACACATTCCGGTTAGTACTTACCCGAACTACCTATTCGGTAAAGCCGAGTACACCTCCACCCGGGAGTCTCCTCGGAATCCTAGATCCGGGACCCTTTCCGGAGGCGTCCGAGCTCGTCTCAGGATGAGTATCTCTAGGCCTAGCCTCCCGAAGATGTCTTAGCCTATCAGCAAAGACATCTTCGAGAAGCTAGTTCTTAGAGGAACCACCCGCTCACGCTTGTGCTGCGATTGTGAGGGCCGGGGCTGTCTATTTATAGCTGCCAGAGCTGACCTTTGCGGCTGCCAGGAGGCACTTTGCCCTCTTCCAGTGCCCAAGGGTTAAGCTGCCCTTTCAGCACACCAGGAGGTGTCCCTTGCTGTCGCCAAAGGTCAAGTACTGTTGTCTCCTTAGTGGATTATACCGGGATCTGCCCCTACCCGGGGGGCAGCCCCCCGACACTAGTCCCCGAAGCTGGTGCTGTACAGCGACCTCGGATGATGTGCGGGATCAGCTTTAAACAACGATTATCTTCCGATAACACATGACACCATCCTTTTATTCCATGCCGAGATCGATTCTTCCCGAGACCTTCTTACCGAGATCATCCCACCGAGACTGTCTTAACCGGGACGTGAAGCCTGCGACCGGATAGCACCATCTCAGTGAATCTTGACCGTTGGCCTCCCGATGAATTCGAGACAGTGAGCCAGGGCCCACCCGACGTCCCGTCTGAGCAGAGACGCACTCGAGTGCCCCTGCGCGAGCACGCCGTCGCTTGGGTTCCCGCGCCGGGGAGCCGCAGCCGATCCGGAATCCAACCGTTGGGGCCGTGTGGCCCTCGGTGTGGCCGGATCGAGCGCTCCGGATAGCGCCACGTGGCTCACGGCACAAAACAGATCCCACCCACGATCGTGGAGATCGTGGGCGGGAAAATCGGAAACCGCTCCGGAATCCCCCCCATAAATAGGGGACCGGAACGGTCTCCTCCCCTTCTTCTTCTTCCTCGCTCTTCTTCCACTACTGTCTCGAGCGCATCGCTGCCGCTACGCTCGCCACCGAACGCCGTCGCCCTCGCCGCGCGCCGGAGCTCGAACGTTGCCGTCCGCCTCGCTCGTCACCGACCTCCTCCTTCATCGGTTAGTTCCTCTTCTCCGCTCCGATGTTTTTCTTCGGTAGCGCAACTGTCCGACTCCGGCCATGCCGGAGCACGAGCGCGGTTGAGCCACCGCCGGTGAGCACAACTTGAGCGGCGCGCACGAGCCGCACGGCGGTGATGTATCGCCGCGGTAGGGCGTAGATTATTCACTTGCACTGCTTCGTAAGAGTTTTAGCCTGCCTCTTTTTTCCTCCCTTTTGTTTTGATTATCTGGCCCACGGTAGATCTTGTTTCCTAGGAATCCGGTAGTGTTTAGCAGTTTGTGCTCCGACATCCTAGTTTCCAGTAGACTAACTCCGACTAATCGCCGCTGCGCCTGCAGAGTAGCTCGGATACCCCTGCGTACTTCTCCGACATGGGCGAAGAACGTACTCGGGGATGCTGGGATGGGTCCGAGACCAAGCAGTCCGATCTGGACTGGCTGTATCGGACTCACCGGATTCCTCCGGAAGTCAAGAGCCGTCTCCCGGAGGGGGAGGTTGCACCGGAACCCCAACCCGGGGAATACGTGGTATTCCTCGCGCACTTCGAGCGTGGGTTTGGGCTTCCGGCAAGCCCCTTCTTCCGCGACTTCCTCGACCTCTACGACCTCCAACCTCACCATCTTCCCGCCAACGCCATAATGATGCTCTCGGTCTTCACCACATACGCGGAGGCATACCTCGGCATCTGGCCCTTCTTGGATCTCTGGGCCAAGTATTTCATTCTCCGCCGCCAAGCCATCCCCAATCCGGATAAGAAAATAAAAGACTTAGTCGATTGCGGAGCGGCCACCATCATCCCTCGCGCGGACTCCGGATTCCCCATAGTCAAGGGACTAGAGTCCTGCCGGAAGTGGCAGCGCAGCTTCTTCTATGTGAAGAACCGGAAGCACTCGGGAGATGGTCCGGGATCCTCGAATCCGGATTTCATCAATCTGCCGGAGTTCGTTATTGGTCCTCCGTGCGAGTTCCGTCTCTGGAAGAAGCTTCCGGATAACGATGAGGTTAACTGCATGCACGACGTTCTGCACGTGCTAAATCAGAAGATGACCGGGGATGATCTCCTGCGTTGCTTCATTGTTCGCCGGGTCTGCCCCCTTCAAAACCGAGTGCACAAGATGTGCCACATGTCTGGGAATTATGACCCCACTAGGACCAGTATCTCTGGGCTAAACCACGCCGGGGTCGTCCGTCGCGTTCGAGCTATTCCCCGGACGGAGATGACGGAGGACTACTCTTGGGGTGTCATTGGGGGATCTCGGAAAAAACCATGCGACCAGGTGCTCATATCTGTCTTTCGTGCATTCGCCTTCGTACATGCGTTCACCTGGACACCGACACGGCCTAATCTGTTTGCGCAGTTGTTCGAGCGTCAACACGAAGAAGACACTGTCCACGTCAACGGGAATTACGCGCCGGACTTCCCGAGACCGGACGTGATGCCGAGAGAGGACCCCGACGGCGAGGACCATCTCGCCATCCCTTTCGTCAAGTCTGCTGCTCCGGGTAATCCTTCAACCCCAGAGGCAGTTTTCA
Organism: Poa annua; assembly: GCA_026929855.1. NCBI lineage: Eukaryota > Viridiplantae > Streptophyta > Magnoliopsida > Poales > Poaceae > Poa > Poa annua. The sequence continues at coordinate 36,278,954 of CM049426.1, forward strand.
TTTCTTCGGATGATGAGGATGAGATTGACTGCCAGATTCTCGATGTTATTGACGCTCTCCCTCTGAATTGGGCCTCAGCAGTGGTTCCGAAACCGACAATCGGGACCAAACGCGCCGAGAGCCGGAAGCGCGCGGCTTCCGACACCGAGGGGGTCGATAACTCCGGCAACCCCCCCCCCCCCCCCCCCCCCCCAAGAGGAGCAAACCGAGTAAGCAAACGACCGAGAAGCCTGCTCGGCGCCGGCAAAGGGGTCCTCCCATTGTGGATTCCGGGTACGTCTTCCTTGCCTTATGTTATCTGACTTTGTTTTCTCCACAACTATTACTAAGACACTTCTTTTCAGGGATGCACTCGAGCTCCCGTCACCTGCTGTTCCTCCTCCTCCCGGGACTCGGACTCCCAGCCCGGCTCGGGCTTCTCCTTCACCTCCTCGCCCTTCTACTCGAGGAAGTGAGCCTGCAGCCTCCGGTGTCGCATCGGCTACCGTTGCGACCCCGGATGCACATCCGGTGATCGAGGAGATCCCGGTGCAGGCCACGACCACCTCGGGAGAAGTTCTTCCGGAGAGTCCGCGACGGGTGCCCGGGCTTGAGGCAGAGATCGTTAGCCCTCGCCGGCAACCTGCGGCAAGCGGCCCCTCTTGGCTAGTCGCGACCAAGGCCATCCCGGAGAAGCAACCTACCGCCTCCTCCCGGCCAGCAGATCAACTTCCCAAGTCTCGCGGCAAGATTGCTGGGCAGAAAACACCTTCTGCCCCGCCCGCAGCTGCCCCGACATCCTCTTCTCAGGACTTGGTGCTGCGCCCGGGTACGTTTTCCTCGTTACCACCGCCTCCCGCCGAGATCCCTACTGCTGCCTTGCGGATGTTGCGAGCAACCGTCAGTTCATTTGTACCTTCAGGATCCCGGGACGTTGCTGCTTCCCGCGCGCCCGGCGGCTCCGGCATACGGGTTGTTGACGAATACAACCATGCCTGGCTTGCCGCCGATGCCTCCGAGATCGCGGGAGACTTGCACGCTGCAGGCCCAAGCCGCAACGCCCAAGCTCTGCACGCTCTCCAAGTGGCCGCACTGGATGTTACTCGGGTGACCGAGGTAAGCTTGTTCTATTTCTTTTATCAAAAAATACTTGTTCCTTCCACCACCACTAGTCCCCGAGATTGGTGCATAGTGCTCTAGATTCCAACAAAATAGCAGATCACTAGGCTCCAATCTTAGAGAAAAATCCAGGACTCGGACATCGAGTCCCCGAGATCCTCCCAACCGGGTAGGTTGCTTCAAAATTTGCTCCATCACCACTAGTCCCCGAGATTGGTGCTTAGTGCTCTAGATTCCACCGAATAGCAGATCACTAGGCTCCAATCTTAGAGAAAAATCCAGGACTCGGACACCGAGTCCCCGAGATCCTCCCAACCGGGTTCCTTACATCCTTTCCCGACTAACTCCTTCTTTGTCTTGATTTCAGGAGTGCAGCCAGAAACGCCGCAACATCTTCAACCAATTCTTGCTGATCTCGGTCAGTCCAAGAAATCCGAAGGACGCCTGCGGGAGGAGCGCGACGCCGCGCGCAAGGTCTCGGTTGACCAGAAAACTGCACTTGCCACTGCGCAAGCCGAGATCGCGCGGCTCAACGGCGAGCTCGACAAGGTTAAGGCTGCTACGGCCGACATGAAGACGCGCTTCATCGAGGCGAGCAAGAAGCAGAAAGAGACCTTGGACCAGTCTGATACCGAGACTGAGCTTGCTCTTCTCCGTTCCCGGTCTGATACTTGGCTCTCGGAGCTCACAGTATTGAACCGGGATCTGAACAGTAAGTGGACCGACATCCCTCTTGTCTTCTCTTTGCTTTCTTTCTTGCTGTTACTCTTATGACCTAGTCGTTTGACAGCTCTTCTTTTTAAAGGAGAGTTCGAGCACTCCCGCGAGGCTGCCGCCAAAGCTGTTGCCGCCTCCCGCGAGAAGCGCGCCGGGAAGGGTCCCATTTCGGATGCCTGGGACATCGAGCATCACCTCATCGCCCTGAAGGCCCGGATAGTACCCCTCCGGTCTATCGGGACGGATCTACTCAGCGCTGCGGTCCACGTTCACGGCGCACTGTGGCCGAGTATCCGGGGGACGCTCTCGATTCCCGAGCTCGCGAGCGCACTTCAGGGTGCCGGGAGGCGCATCCACGCCTGGAAGCGTTCCGGTGCGCGGGCTGGCGCCGACCAGGTCTTGACCCAAGTACTTAGCTGGTACGAAGGTCTTGATCTGGGGGCGATCCTGCGCCTGCGGACGGTTTCTCCGTGGGTCACCGATCCGAAAAAGGTCCAGCGCCGACAAGAGGTGTCGCACCGCATCGCTACGTGGGCAAGCATCCGCACCTTTACCTCAAGCGTCCTTCCTTCCGACTCGGAATCAGACTACGAGGACGACGAAGAAAGCGGCGCGAGCGGCGACGCGGAAGACGAGGCCCCGGAAGGAGATGACGCTGCTTCCGGTGCCGCGCCCGAGAAGGTGGTTCCCCGGGACGCAGCGACTTCGCCAAGACCCGATGCCCCCGAGACCGAGGTGCGTCCCGAGGCCCCGAGTAGTGCTGCCGGAAGTGAAGTCGAAGCTGCTCCCGCTGCTGCTCCTGCTGCTGCTGCTGCCGCTGCTCCCGAGGCCGCTGCTCCCGAGGTCTCCGCCGAAAAGCCGACTTCCCCTACCGCTTGAAAAACTTAGAGTAGTTTGATTAAATCCCCGGGATGCCGGGTGCCATATGTAATATATATTTATACTATTTTCATTCCGCAGTGAACTACCTATCTGAACAATTTATGCCAATGCATTCTGTTTTGAGTTCCCGACTTGCCTTTCATGTTTACCGTACTTAGGTAATTTCTGCTCTTGTCTACCATTTCGGCGTTCGACAGTCGAGTCACAAAACTCCACATACGGCATACATTACTTAGAACAACCCGAGTTCCGGCTAACCGAATTCCCGACATAAACAACAACAAAGTTATTAAAAAACAAGCATGCCGGATAAGTTCCTGCTCCAAGTCCCCGAGACCATTTTCGTGTTTCCGACCTTCCCTCTCTTTGCTCTTGACTACCATTTCGGCGTTCGTCAGTCGAGTCACAAGATGATTTCACATGACATACATTACTTTGACCTTGAGAATCGGACTCGGAACTTTCCCGGCATGCACACAATATAACAAATATCTATCCGGCAGTCCCCGGGTTCCTTCCCGGGATGCCGGCACAAAACAGTAAATGAATTTGACATAAATAACAACAAGACAAGCTCATAACCAGGCAGTCCCCGGGTTCCTCCCGGGGTGCCTTACTTTCATTAATACTTAAAATTGAGATACAACATACACTGAACCTTTTACGTGTAAAAGGGGCGAAGTAGAGCTACATTCCATGGGCGCTTGGTTTCCTCACCGGATTTGTCCATTACACCTTTCCTAGCCTCCTGTGCATCTACAAGGTAATAAGAATCATTGTGCAATGCCCTGCTTATCACAAGAGGTCCCTCCCATGGAGGTGACAGCTTATGCATCCCGGCCGTGCGTTGGATGAGCCTCAGCACCAGATCCCCTTCTCGGAACACCCTCGGGTGCACTTTCCGGCTATGATAGCGACGGAGATTTTGCTGGTAAATTGCAGACCGAGAGAGTGCCAATTCTCTGGCCTCTTCGAGTAAATCAACATCATCTTCTCGGGCCTCCTTTGCCTCAGTCTCGGTGAACATTGTTACTCTCGGGGAGTCATACTGTATGTCGGTCGGGAGTACTGCCTCAGCACCGTATACCATAAAAAATGGCGTGTACCCGGTAGATCTATTCGGTGTAGTCCGGAGACCCCATAGCACTGCCGGTAACTCCTCTATCCAGCATCCCGGAGTTCTCAATAGTGGTTCGATCAAACGAGCTTTGATGCCGGCCAAGACTAAGGCATTTGCTCTTTCGACTTGCCCATTTGCTTCCGGGTGTGCAACTGATGCTACATCCAGCCGGATTCCCTTCTCAGCACAAAATCGAGCGAATTCCCCCACAGCAAAGTTTGTTCCATTATCTGTGATAATGCTGTGTGGGTATCCGTATCTCAAGATGATGTCTTTCAGGAATTGCACAGCGGTGTGTCCATCGCACTTCCGGATTGGCTTGACCTCTATCCACTTAGTGAATTTGTCCACCATCACCAGTATATGTGTCATATTGCCTCTTGCCGGCTTGAATTGCCCGACCATGTCCAAACACCATACTGCGAATTGCCAAGTGATGGGGATTGTTTTCAGTGCTGACGCCGGCATGTGTATCCGGTGAGCAAATCTCTGGCATCCTCCACACTTCCGGACAATATCCTCTGCTTGCTGCAGCGCAGTGGGCCAGTAGAACCCATGCCGGAACACTTTTGCCACCAGGGCCCGGGATGATGCATGATGTCCACATTCTCCCTGATGTATCTCCAGGAGCATCTCTTGCCCTTCTGCCGGTTCTACACACCTCTGGAGTACCTCAGTGACACTTCTCTTGTACAGCTCTTGATTGATGACAGTGTATGCCTTTGATCTTCGCAGTACTTGCCGGGCTTCCACTTCATTCTCCGGGAGAGTTCCCTCCAAGATGTAAGCCATAATGGGCTGTGCCCATCCCGGGACAGGTCTGACCGGGAACGTGGGAGCGTCAATGTCCATTGGCTCTGCCGACATCACCTCTATCATCATCTTTCTCTGCCTCTCTGAGCACTGGGACGTAGTCCCCGGGTTTGATGTTATGCTCCCGACATCTACTTCCATGGGTACTGCATCTGAGCCAGGCTCCTTGGGGATGAAGATAGAATCCGACTCGGGTGATGGTTGTATAGATGGCTTCCTCAAATGCTCCAGAGCTATCCCGGGTGGGATTGCATCCCGGGATGATCCTAGCTTGGACAAGATATCCGCTGCCTCGTTTTCTCCTCTGGGTATGTGCTTGAACTCGCATCCTTCAAAAAATCCGGAAATTTTCTGCACATGAAACCTGTATAGGGCCATGTTTGCATCAAGAGCATCCCAATTTCCCGACACCTGTTGTACTACGAGGTCCGATTCACCAAAGCATTCTATCCGGCGGATACCGATCTCCTTGGCGACGTTCAGTCCATGAACCAAGGCCTCATATTCTGCGACATTGTTGGATGCCCGAAAATGGATTTGCAGCACATACTTCAGTACATCTTGTTTTGGGGAAGTGAGGACCACTCCGGCACCCAACCCGATCTTAGCCTTCGAGCCATCGAAATGCATCCTCCAGAAATTGTAATCCGGTATCGGAGGTTCATACTGCATCTCGGCCCAGTCTACCAAACAATCCGGCAGCGCCTGCGACTTGATGGCATCTCGTCTCTCGTATGACGGAGCGTACAGAGACAACTGGATGGCCCATTTGGCTACCCGGCCGCTAGCATCCGTGCACCCGATGATCTCGGCGAGAGGAGCTTCGCACACCACTGTGATCGGGTGTTCCTGAAAGTAGTGCTTGAGCTTGGTCACTGCCATGTACACCCCGTATGCCATCTTCTGGTAGTGCGGGTAGTTCTGCTTGGATTCCGAGATCACCTCACTGAGTTAATACACCGGCCTCTGTATCAGCTTGCCCCCTTCTTCCCTTTCTACTACCATTGCCACACTGACTACCCGGTTGGTTGCGGCAATATAGAGTAGCATAGGTTCCTTGGGTAACGGGGATGCCAACACAGGTGCTGTTGAGAGCATCCTCTTCAGATCGTTGAACGCCGCCTCAGCTTGCGGGTTCCAAACAAATGTCTTGCTCTTCTTCATCAGTTGATACAGAGGCAAGGCCTTCTCCCCAAGTCGGCTCACAAACCGACTTAGGGATGCCAGACACCCGGTAAACTTCTGCACATCCTTGAGGCGCACGGGCAACTTCATGCTCTCAATAGCGCAAATTTTGCCCGGGTTGACTTCGATTCCCCGTCTTGAGATGAGGAAACCGAGTAATTTTCCTGCCGGCACACCAAATGTGCATTTATCCGGGTTCAACCTCATCCGGAATCTTCTTAGGTTCTTAAATGTTTCCCTCAGGTCATCTATTAATGAGGCTTTCTCTTTTGTTTTTATGACTATGTCATCGACATAGACCTCGGCATTTCGGCCTATCTGGTCATGCAAGCATTTCTGCATGCATCTCTGGTATGTAGCACCAGCATTTCTCAACCCGAAAGTCATAACACGATAGCAATAAGCCCCATAAGGGGTAATGAAAGCAGTTTTTAATTGATCATCCGGATTCAAAGGTATCTGGTGAAAACCAGAATAAGCATCTAGAAAAGTTAAAAGCTCACTCCCGGCAGTGGAGTCTATCATTTGATCTATCCGGGGCAGCGGGAAAGGGTCTTTCGGGCATGCTTTGTTGAGGTTGGTGAAGTCGATGCACATGCGCAACACCTTAAGCAGGAGGGGATCATCTTTCTTCTTCTCCACCAGGACCGGATTCGATATCCAATCCGGGTGCAGCACCTCCATTATGAATCCAGCGGCCAGCAGTATAGCCAGATGCTCCATGACAGCAGCTCTTCTCTCATACGAGAGGCGCCTAGTCGGTTGCTTCACCGGCTTCGCATCCGGTCTAACAAACAGAGAGTGCTCAGCCAACTCCCTCGGGACGCCTTGCAGATCGTCACTTGACCACGCAAAGGCATCCCGATTCTCACGGAGGAAGTCGACGAGCTCGCCTTCCTATTTGCTGTCCAGGTTGCTGCCAATGATAACTTGGCGCTCCGGGTTGCTGGGGTCCACACACACCTTCTTGGTCTCCTTGGGGGGCTGAAATGACGCACCCTGCTCCGGGTTCACCATCCCGGGCATTCCGAGTTGGGAGGTCTTGGCCATCGCCACCACCTGCTGGATCCTCTTCTTCTCCTCCGCGATCACCAGAGACTCAGCCAAGCACAGTCCCGCCGAGGCACATTCCATGGAGCGCTTGTGGTCTCCCGAGATGGTGATTACACCGTTAGGTCCCGGCATCTTCATCTTGAGATAGCCCACGTGAGTCGAGATCATGAACTTGGCGAGGGCCGGTCTGCCGATCAGTGCATGATACGGGCTCTCGAGGTCCACGACCTCGAACTCCAAGCTCTCGGTTCGGCAGTTCTCCCGAGTTCCGAATAGCACCTCAACCCAGATCTTTCCCATGGGCGAGCAAGAGACTCCGAGCACAATGCCATGGAAGGTTGTCTCGGTGGGCAGCAGGGTGTTCATGGATATTCCCAGCTTCAGCATCGTGTCCTTGTACATGATGTTAATGGCACTGCCATTGTCAATCAGAACCCGGCTGAAGCGGACGTTGAGGTTGGGTCCGACAAAAGTTGGGTCCACCACCAAGGCATACGCTCCCGGCTTGGGCATAACCCGGGGGTGATCCTTCCGGCTCCAGGTGATCTCCACCTCGGACCAGTGCAAGAATTTGGGAACCGCCGGGATCACAGCATTCACCTCGAGTGCACGTTGCCGCACACTCTTTCGGTCAGTGGGTTCGGTCACAAAGACCACATAGCTCTGATGAGCCTCCCGGTAGTTGTTGTGCTGGTGTCCGGCTTGGTTACCGTTGTCGTTCCGGGTATGCACCACATTCACTGGGCGAGGTGGGGGTCCTCTTGGAGGAGGGGGAAGTCGCACAGCGTTGGCACCTGATGTCGGAGGAGAGGGTCTCGGGATATTGGACCGAGATGCCGGAGCACTCTGCCGAATAGCTCCCGAGCTGCCCTCCTGCAAAGTGCGCTGATACCAGCTGCACTGTCGAGTAGAGTGGTTTGCGGGCTTGTTGGCCTCCAGAGTATGGTAGCAGCATGGCTTGTTCAGCATTTCTTCATACGTCAGGGGCTTCTTCTGCTCCACCCAGGTCTTTTGCACCTCCTGACTCTGACCCCAAGCCGGGCCAATTGTCTTTTGACGCTGGCTGTTGCCGGCATCCTCCTGCTCCCGGGACACCGCTGCGACATGCTGTGCGGCATGGTGGTACTCGGGCTGATTCCTCTTGTGGCCGAACTCCTGGCGATCATGGCTTCTGCTCGGTCCCGAACGCTGAGGCCCCGCATTCCTCCTGTTGGAGTCACCGACATCCACCAGGGGTTGCATGGGATCTCCAAGCGTATAGGTGTCGGCGATGCGCATGGTTTCTGCCAAGGTTGTTGGCATCTTTCTCTGCAATTTTTGCCACAGCATAGAGCCATGTCGGCATCCTTGCGCAAACCAGGAGATGGCCTGTGCCTCCACCACTCCTTCGCACGAGTTGCGAATATTGCTCCACCGGGTAAGGTACTCCCGGTCAGTCTCATTGCTCCTTTGCCTACAGATGGCGAGCTGCTGAGGCCTGTTGGGCCTCTTGTACGTGCTGGTGAAGTTGCTGATGAACGCCTCCTCGAAATCTAACCAGCAGTCTATACTGCCAGTTCTCAGATTGTTCAACCAGATCCGGGCTGGTCCTTCAAACATCTGCGGTACACAGCGTACCACCCATCGTCTGTTTCCACCGGCTATGCTTACTGCAGTTACATAGTCGGTTAGCCAGTCCTCCGGCTTCTTGCTACCGTCATAGGTCTTGGCACCTAGGTTGAGCTGAAAGTTCCGAACAGGAGGTTCCCGCATGATCCGAGGTCCAAAGCAGGCAAGTCCCGGAGGTCCTTGCTCTTCCACCAACTCGGATTGGTGAATCCGGTCGAGCCGGAATCTGGCGTCTGCCGGGTTCAGCTGCCTGGTTCCTATCCGAGATCCCAAAGGGTTCTCGTCTGGCTGATATCCGAGTTGCTGCAACCTCGAGTTGCCATCGTTGAGCCTGTCTTGCGCAGGGACCAGGGCCTGCTGGGGAACGGAGACGACCTCCCTCTGCGGGTTTCCCTGATCGTGAGGAGGATTCCGGGGTGGATTACCACGGCCAACCGGGTTATTGTTTCCTACACCCAGGTTACCATCCCCACGGGTACTTCCCGCCTGTCCCGAGTTACGTTGTCCGGCTTGCCCGGCTTGCTGGATACCGGCAAAGGCCGGATCATAGGTCTGTAGCTGCTTGTTCTTCCCGGAACCTCGACTCCGGCTCCGGCTTTTGCTCTTGCTCTTGCTTCATCTCGGATGCGGGGAAGAGGCCTCCCCATCCGACTTCTGGCTGTTGGGTCTGGCTGAGTGCACCTGGGACCCTGCCCCGGGGTTCTTCTTCTTGAAGGCCAGATTCTGACGGTTGGCCTCAATCACCAACTCGTTTACCCTCTCCTGCTGCTTGCACAGGGCTTCACCGGATAATCCCACCAACTCGGCCATGGCGGCTTCGGCGGACCTAAGGGTTTTCGCCGGTGAGCTGTACACCGGCTTCCCCGCTGAAATCCAACTTCCAGTGTTACTGGTGGTGGCTCCACCAGCCAGCTCCTCATTCACCATTCTTCTTTTCTTGCGCAGATCTGCAATGCGCTTCTCCCGGGAGTCTATCTTAGGGAATCCATGAGCTGCATTGTACTCCCGGAGGCTAGCGCTGAGCTCGCGGCGGATCTCGGCGATCTCCTGCGCTTCAGCGAGTAGCAACTTCCGCTGCTCCTCTAACTCAGCCGAAGTGGCCTGGGCATCTGCTCCGGTAGCTACTGGTACAGCCAACTTTGCCACGAGTCCCGAGAGGGGATCCGGACGACGTCGTGGATGAGATGATTGCGGATCTCCATCTCGGGCCGCAGGCCTCTCCTGCGGGGGTTTGGCCAAACGGGGGTGGCCGTCAGTATCGCCGTCAGCATCTTGATACTCCTCCTCGGTTGCCCCGACCATCATCACTGCGACGGAACTCGGGGGCGACCGGCACTCAGACCCCGACCAGCGCAGAGCATGGGACGGTCCTCAGCTTCCAGGACCACGTCCGGGTAGCTACAGACAACCTCTGTGGCGACATAGGTGGTGAAACCACCAAAGTCAATGAGACATCCGTTCACCGGAAACGGCCTGTTCCGGAAGCACCCTGCGTTGTCGCAGACGAAGTCCATCTCCCCTAGCCTTACGACTAGGCCAGAGAGAACCCGAACGTCGAAATGAACGGGGGAGCCCGTCCGGATGTGTACACCAGCCAACGCCTCTGTCTGCCCCATGGTGGGCGCCAACTGTCGTGGTGGGATCACGGCAGATGCCATAGGATGGCTAATTTGTGGGCCGATGGACGTTGGTGGATCCGGGGAGGGATAGCGAGCTGAAGAGCTCACACGGGGAGGATCCCGGTAAAACCGAGATCTCCCAAGAACAAGGAATAAGATCAAAGTGCAAAGGGGAAGATCTAGCAAACACAAACAAATGCACGAAGGCACACAGCACACACACGATATACCCAGGTTCAGGGCCATCGTGGGGAGGTAACACCCCTACTCCTGCCTTTCCTCTCTATATATTGATGGTCTAAGGGCTACAACTTGCCACAAGATCTCTCAAAGGGAGGAGTACAAGGAACTAGATGAACTCAAGGTGAGGAGGAGTAACTGCACTAAGAGTAAATGTGACTATAGCTTTGGCTCTCAAGTTGGTCTCTCCTCCACAGGAGCAGTTATGGCGCCTTTTATAGAGTTCCGGCTAGGAGGGCCGGAAACCCTAAATCGGCTCGGCCCCACCGGACAGGCCTAGCCGGCATGCCGTCACCGGCTAGTGCGACCTACTCGCCGGGCTATCCGGTGTAGCCCCTTCGTCATCATCTCGTTAAGGACGGCAGGCGCCGTCCTGCATCATCATTATCCCCTTGTCAGAGACAAGACATGTCTTTGCCCATCCCGGATAGCCTTTTCCGGATTGCCGGGCTAGGCATGTCAGGTCTTGTCGTACCACGATCGTACCGGGTGACGCGCTCCCGTGTCAGGCGGGAGGTGACCATGCTTCCGTGTCAGGCGGGAGGTGACCATGCCTCCGTGTCAGGCGGAATGGTACTTCCCCCCCGCGACAGACGGGAAAGCCTGCTCTAGACCGTTGACGGCCTACCGGAAGCCCTCACGCCGGCTACCTCCTCGCTTGCCACTGAGCCTCTTCTGCATAAGATCAAGACCGAGACACACATTCCGGTTAGTACTTACCCGAACTACCTATTCGGTAAAGCCGAGTACACCTCCACCCGGGAGTCTCCTCGGAATCCTAGATCCGGGACCCTTTCCGGAGGCGTCCGAGCTCGTCTCAGGATGAGTATCTCTAGGCCTAGCCTCCCGAAGATGTCTTAGCCTATCAGCAAAGACATCTTCGAGAAGCTAGTTCTTAGAGGAACCACCCGCTCACGCTTGTGCTGCGATTGTGAGGGCCGGGGGTGTCTATTTATAGCTGCCAGAGCTGACCTTTGCGGCTGCCAGGAGGCACTTTGCCCTCTTCCAGTGCCCAAGGGTTAAGCTGCCCTTTCAGCACACCAGGAGGTGTCCCTTGCTGTCGCCAAAGGTCAAGTACTGTTGTCTCCTTAGTGGATTATACCGGGATCTGCCCCTACCCGGGGGGCAGCCCCCCGACAACTTCTGCGGCCAGACCACGCGGCATAGAGAGCGAGTGAACGCCATGTAGCCCGAGGTGTACGTAGCGACCCCGTGCTGAAGCGCACCGCGGTTCTACTGTCCCTCATGGCCGAGCTCCTCCACGAGCCTGTTCTGGCGGTCACGCTGGAGCTCCATCCCCACACGGGCGTCGGGCGCGGTGTGCTGCACGATCATGCAATCACGTGGCGAGGTCGCGTGCGAAGCAGCCCTCTGTGCCGCAGCCGGTGCAGGCCCCGAAGGTGGCGGAGGCGCATTTGTTGCGACCGTGCCCGCGAGAGAGGGGTGCACGTTGGACTGCGACGGAGCCGGGCACGTCGTGGCGATGCCGACGAGGTGGTTGAGGCGTTGGAGCCACTGCTCGTGGGCCTCAGCGGTGGGCTGGTAGCGGAGCAGCTCTTGCGCCATGATCAACGCGGTGTGGGGCGCGGGGTCGGTTCTCCCCGGGCCCGAGGCGCTCGGGCGCTGCGTCGGGTGCGACGACTCCGCGTCCTCCTGGTGCTCGGCGACGTGCTCCGGTGCCTCCGCGTGAGGGCCAGAAGGGACATTCTCTTCTTGGCGGGGTCAGCCCCGTCATGCGCGGGTGGTCGCGGCACCTGGGGGCGCGCGTGTTCCTGCGGGCGCACGTCGGTTGACTCGAGCGGTGCGGGTGGCGCGCGTGTTCACCATGGCGCGGAGACGAACTCGAAGGTTGTTGACGCGCCTCAATCCCCTACCTGGCGCGCCAAATGTCGGGTTATGACTCCCAGGAATCGGGGGTAGTCACTTCCTGAAGTGTAGTTCGAGAGGGGATTGAACGCGGAGGTCTAAACCCTCAAGTGGCTCCGCGACGTTGCTCGCCGGACCCTAAGAAGACGCACACCCGACCAAGGAAGACACCGTCCTTTACCTAGGTTCACGGCCCTCGTGAGGAGGTAAGACCGCTACTCCTGCCTGTCTGTATTATATGTGGGAGGTTACAGTACAATTGAGCTTGCCGGAACCCCCCTTGAGGCAGTTCTTGCCTGGGGAGGGAAGCGATGATCTTCTTCCTCCTCCAGCCAGAGGCTAACCTTACCAGAGCTGCTAGGGTTTACAAGGGAGTTTTGCACGCAAAGGGCCGACCCTTGCTACGATGGATGTCTTCCTCTTTTATAGGCGCCTCGGGCCTTCTTCTTCGGCTTGGCCTTCAAGGTGGCTCCCACTTGCCAGTGGCGGGGCGGAGCACGAGTCCACCGCGCTCCATTCGTCCATGTACTCGGTCCATTGTTAATAAAGGTGGCGCCGTGGCTGACAGGCGGCCGACCGCGCTCGTACTATTTGCAGAGCGGGCAGTCTCTGAGGTGGAGCCCGCGATGACGATCTCCGTTGGAGGGTTGCATCGTCCATCTACTTTATCGTCAGAGTAGAAGCTCCTCACAGCTGTGCAGCAGGCGGAGCAGCTTTGTTGACTGCTTTATCGCCAGGGACAGCGACGGGGGTGTGAGCGCCACTGCACGAGCGTGGCAGAGGTCACGTGCGCTCTGCCGGGATTCCTTGGCGACGACGTTTCCCTCCAGGCCTGAGGGGAGATTCCTGCCGGACTTCCCTCAGGTGGGTTGGTTCCTCGGGGGGAGGACCCCTGAGGCGAGGGATCCCTTGAGGCCCTCGCTTCCTCCTCAGGCCCTCGAGGGGAATCCCCTCTCGAGGGTCCCGCCAGGCGGTGACGCCTGGTCCTTAGTTGTTTCGTCCGTCTGGCCCGCGAGCGAGGCCTGGGGGGAATGGGCCCTTGATACCCCAGTTCCCATTGGGCCGACAAAGTCGAGCTCAAGCACCTCAAGCTGCTAGAGAGAGTAAATCTGAAGATTCACCAGCATCTAGTAATAAACCACGTTGTCCAGCAGGAAGTCTATCTACAAGATTTAGAACTTCTAGGAAAATATCCGAAGCTGGCTCCTCAATGGCGTCACCTCAACCTCGAACATCTGGAGGCACATGGAGAGGAACTCGAGTGCCAACTGCAAGAAAGGGTAGAAAAAGGGCAGCATCTTCATATGGAGTCTACTCTTATTTCACTTGTAGTGGTAACTACTAAAATTTCTTAATGTAATATTGGAGTGCCAGCTACTCTTATTCAGTAAAGATTACATTGACATGCCTATTACATTCGCGTTTTCTTTTGAGCACCCGGTTCAGTGATAGTCGGCGGCTTTTCATGTGTCATCATGAACCTGTTCCACACTTCAACCAAGAGACACAGAACAATATGCATCAAATGAAAGTACTCATCTATCGTCGCAACAATCTGCATCAAATGAAAGCACATTCAAACAGAATTTAAATTACGAACCATAATTCGGACACAATTTAAACTAGGAACCATAGTTTCAACTCAAATTTAAAGTACGAACAACATTTTTGAACCATATTCAACTACTAGAGACTACGATACTACTCTAATCGAAGGAGTCGAAGGAGGAGGAGGATCTCTTGTCCCAGTCGAAGGAGGAGGAGGAGCTCAACTCGATCACGTTCACCGTCGACGGTCCAGCCTCATCGTCGACCTTCTTCTTCTTCTCCTGTTCACACTTCCAGAAGAACTCCTGCTCGTACTGCACGTACTCGGGATGCTCCCGTGCGAACCGAGCCATCGACTCTTCGTCGGTCTCGAGCACCCTCGTCGGCTCCTCCTTTTTCTTCCCCAAGCGGGTCTTCACCTTCGACTGCATCGGAGGCGCATGAAAGATGGCGTCTTGCAGGCAAGTGATGCTCGGATCGTTGAGCTGCTCCCGCGGAACGCCGAGACGCCACCCGGCGACGTCGTACGCCCGAGACGCCATACCCACGCTGTCGTAGGTGCCAAGGTAGTAGCGCATGCTCTCGGGCTGCAGCTCGGCGCTCCAGCGGCCGCTCGGCCACGCCCGCACGCCCTTGAACCCGGAGACGGCCTTCGTCTTCTTCGGCGGCATGGCGGCGCTTACGGCCGGGGGCCGGAGAGAGGTCGGGGAAGAGCGAGCCCGTGCAGAGGCCGGGGAGGTCAGTGGTGGAGCCGCGGAGGTCGGGGAGGTCGTGAATTATCGGGGCGGAGCTCGGGGATTGGGGGAGGCGAAGCTCGGGGATTGCGGGAGAACAAGCCCGGGCGGCGATTTAGGGCGGCGGCTGGTGCGGTGGGGGCGGAGGGGTGATTGGGAGAGGCGGCATGGTCGGGTAGGGCTGGATGGGTGGCGGCGGCGGATTTGCTCACGGCAGCGGCGGCGCGATCTAGGGTTGTTGGCGGCGGAGAACGAGCCCGGGCGGCGATTTAGGGCGGCGGCGGGTTGCCGTGGGGGGAGGAGGGGCGATTGGGATAGGCGGCGTGGTCGGGGAGGGCTGGATGCGCGGCGGCGGCGGCGGATTTTCTCGCGGCGGGAGAGGCGCGAGGAAAATCCGATTTAAGGCTGGCAGGAGGGCGTGCGCGCTTTGAAAAGGAAAGGATGCTAAACTAGGGCAGTTGTTAGAGATGCTCTAAGTTAGACCTGAGGTTCGACAATGTATTATAAATTCTAAAAATTTCAAAAACATGTAAAAGTTTCACAAGACATCTAGCTTTGTGTCATAGATCATTTGTACAAAATTATAGATGATTTGGAGGAGGTCGAAAAAATCACCTTGCTAGAAAAACCGGCTTAAGTTAGACAAGACGGTATGTTGCTAAGCATGTGATTTTTTCGACCATCTCCAAATCACCCCAAATTTTGTGTGTGTGCGCTTACATTTAGTTAATATAGAGTATTATGAAGCAAAATCAAAAAAAGGAGTTTTATATTGGGGTAAAATAGGTATAGAACGATATTCTGGGACCTGAGGTTTGACAATATATTATAAATTATATAAAATTCAAAAAAATGTAAAATCTTCACAAGACTTCTTGGTTTGTGTCATAGATCATGTGTAAAAAATTAGAGATGATTTGGAGTAGGTCGAAAAAATAACCTTGCTCGAAAAACTGGCTAAAGTGAGATCAGACGTCCGTCGCTAAGCCTGTGATTTTTTCGACCATCTCTAAATCACCCCAAATTTTGTGTGAGTGCTTCCATTTAGTTAATATAGAGTAGTGCAATAAAGAATCCAAATAAGGAGTTACATATTGGGCGTAGAAAGGTATCGAACGGTATTCTGGGATCTGAGTTTCGACAATATATTATAAATTATATAAAATTCAAAAACATGTAAAATCTTCACAAGACATCTTGGTTTATGTAATAGATCTTGTGTAAAAAAATTGAGATGATTTGGAGGTGGTCGAAAAAATCATCCTGCTAGAAAAACTGGCTAAAGTGAGACCAGACGGTATGTCGCTAAGCATGTGATTTTTTCGACCATCTCCAAATCACCCCAAATTTTGTGTGTGTGTTTCCATTTAGTTAAATATACTATTGCAACAAAAAATCCAAATAAGGAGTTTCATATTGGGGGTAGAAAGGTATAGAACGGTATTCTGGCACCTGAGTTTCGACAATATATTATAAATTATATAAAATTCAAAAACATGTAAAATCTTCACAAGACATCTCTGTTTGTGTCATATATCATGTGTACAAAATTATAGATTATTTGGAGGAGGTCGAAAAAATCACCTTGCTAGAAAAACTGGCTAAAGTGAGACCAGATGGTCTGTCGCTAAGCATGTGATTTTTTCGACCATCTCCAAATCACCCCAAATTTTGTGTGTGTGCTTCCATTTAGTTAATATAGAGTATTTTGAAAGAAAATTCAAAAAAAAGAGTTTCATATTGGGGTAAAATAGGTATAGACCTGTATTTTGGAACCTAGGTTCGATTATATATTATAAATTTTATAAATTTTGAAAACATGTAAAACCTTCACAAGACATCTAGGCATGTGTCATAGATCATGTGTAAAAAATTATAGATGATTTGGAAGAGGTCAAAAAGATCACCTTGCTAGAAAAACTGGCTTAAGTTAGACAAGACGGTTTGTTGCTAAGCATGTGATTTTTTAGACCATCTCCAAATCACCCCAAATTTTGTGTATGTGCATACATTTAGTTAATATAGAGTATTATGAAACAAAATCAAAAAAAGGAGTTTTATATTGGGGTAAAATAGGTATAGAACGATATTCTGGTACCTGAGGTTTGACAATATATTATAAATTATATAAAATTCAAAAAAAATTAAAATCTTCACAAGACTTCTTGGTTTATGTCATAGATCATGTGTAAAAAAATAGAGATGATTTGGAGTAGGTCAAAAAAATAACCTTGCTAGAAAAACTAGCTAAAGTGAGACCAGATGGTCCATCGCTAAGCATGTGATTTTTTCCACACCCAATAGACCAGAAGTGTGAATGAAAACACCAACTTTCTCCACACCCAACGGCCTCCAGTATAAACATCCAGTAGTGTGAATGAATTCTACATACAATTTTCTTGTTTTAAATTTGGACTTATTTTATTTTGGATATAGAGAACAATTCGATCACTAGAAATCAGAAACAGCATGTAAAATACGACTTGATCCAAAATAATTTAGATCCAAACACAACCTTGCTTCTCACACATATATAGTACTTCAAAATTTAATTACATGCAACATAAACACTTGTTGTGCTAACATAGTACTTCCAACACAAACACATACAGTATATGATGCAAAAGCAAAATGACAATAGTAGGTCTTCACACACATATATATGATATGAACACAAACATAGTATATTTACAAAAGCCCACACCCACACGCATCACATGCCTGGCAACATAGCCAAAACCAACAGGTGCCCGTGCGACTAGAAATTAGCTAAGTATTATCCCAACTTTACTTACAGAGACCATAAGAATCAAGGGGGCACCAAACACCAACTTGCTTCCACTCCCAAGGACAAAATGCAGATAGAAGTGAGGGGTATCTGAACCACCTCCAGGGTTTTACACATGAGATATCAGAATATGGGAAGTCATTGTTCTAGCCAGTCTTCCTCTTCTTGGCGCTGTTGGAAGAATCTCCCACCTGGGACTTACTTGGCTGACTTGTCATGCTGGATCGTGAGAGGCACAATGCAACATTCTTAAGGTGAACATGTCCCTGGTTCGCTAAGCTGATCCTGCGATAGAGTTCATAGGTGACATATCCATCGAAGATAGCATAGTCCAGGTTTTTCTTTGAAAGTGGCTTCCATGCCCAGAAATCATGCCCTTCGAGCTTAATCATTTCATGCTTGAAACTGTTCTTCATCTCCAAGTAGTCCTTGTGGATGAGTTTCCCAGCCATAGCTGCCATTCCAGCCCTGCCGTATGGACTACCTTTAATCAAGTAGATGTCCTGGATGTCGATGTTTTACTGGATATGTCGTCGTGGCGAACAGACAGATGCCTACGGGTAGGCTAATTTGTGGGGCCGATGGACGCTAGGGGATCTCGGGGAGGGATTGCGCGATGAACTCGCGCGCAGGTAACACAACCGATACGGTGACACGAGGATTTACCCTGCTTCGGGGCTCTCGTGAGGAGATAAAACCCCTACTGCAGCATCTAGCCTACTCGGTATATTTCTCCTCTTTATATCCGGGCTACAATATGCTCCGCGAGCTGCTAGGTATGCCTCTATGAAGTTTTGGGAGCAAATGGAAAGGGGGGGAAAAGAAGTGGTGGGGGGCTTGGCCTCTCCTCTCCCTCTCCCCCTGATGCCCTTTATATAGGAGAGCCCAGGGGACAAGGAGACAAGAAGTACTGCGCACGGTACACTTTTCACGATTTGACTAATGGGGTCTTGTCGGCACTGTTCACCATGTCACACGGTTGTACTATAGTCACATCGGCAATCACTATAGTCATGTCGGGTCAGGTCTAGACATGGTACACCCGGTGTCATTGCCTTGTCTCCTAGCTGCTGTCTTTTGCATCTTCATGCCCTTCTCTTCTTATCTTCTTGGTCCCGTACCGTTCTTGGTCCTGTACAGACGTCCCGGTGGATGAAATACCCGAACGAACTCGGTTCGCTCCGAGGCAAGACGCAGCCCGAGACCGAAGTACTCGGGGGCGTCCGGTGTCGAGGATGAACCTAGGAGGTCCGACCGAGGTGCTGCCGGGGTCTGCCGATGTCGGGGTGGCTCTCGGGCGCGGGCAGATAAGACCGGGGCAGGAGATGCCGGGGGCGGCCGGCGTGGACGAGCTCGGGCGGCCGTGGGCTACCGAGATCGATGTCGGGGAGGCGGCCGGCGTGGGCGATGTCGAGGTGGTGGCGTCGGTGCAGCAGTACTCGGGGGCGGGCCGTGGAGGCGCTGGAGGAGATGCCGGAGTCGGGGACGAGTTGTGGGCGAGGGCGTCCTAGGCGATGCCGGGGTTGGGGCAGGGGATGAGGATGCCGGAGGAGAACTCGAGGCGGCGTCGGGATCCTGCGACCGCCCGGGAGGAGGTCGCCGAGGTCGGGGGAAGCCGGGCGCGCCGCGGTCGGTGTAGACGAACTCGAGGAAGGGTCGCTAGCGGGGCGGCGAGGTCGAGACGCGGGCAGTGAACTCGGGGAGGCCGACGCCCCCGAGATGCGGAGATGCCGGAGGCGGTGGTGCTGGAGGCGTAGCTCGGGTGAGGTAGGAGGGGGCTCGGGGTGCGGTGATGTGAGCTCGATCCGGAGCGGAGGACGCCATGGTGAGATGCGGTCGAGGAGCCGGGGAGGCGTCAATGTCGGGTGCGGCACACCGGAGGCGGTGCTCGGGCGGCACGCGGGAGCTGCGGGTGCCAGATGCAGTTGGGGAGAGCTTTGTGGAGATGGGGATCAGGGGCGCAGGCTGGTGCCGTCGGTAACTGATGCCGAGGCGTGGTGGGAAGTTGAGGACGATGAGGTCGTGGGCGAGGTAGCGAGGATGTCGAGTTGACCGAGTGCTGCTCTTCCCGGGCCAGCAAATAGAGGTTCCGGCCCATCCGAGTTGACTTGCAAGTTGGCCCGCTAAAGGAGATCTCATTCTGGCCGTACCGAATTCGGCCCAGACAACTTCTCTGCCTTTTTCTTTATCTTCCTCCTATATGAATTCATTTATTCCTGCAACATTAACACAATAAACCCCGTACTCTCAGGGTACCGGGGAAGTACATCCCCGACACTAGTTCCCGAGTCTACGGGGGATTCGCTAGAATCGCGCTTAGACTTAAAAGATAAACAACCACCAGGAAATCTGCATGCCGAATGTTACACTTTGTAGGAGTCCCGGGGTTTACATCCCCGACACTAGTCCCCGAGGCTGCGGGGGACTCCCAGAGTCGCGCGCAGACTTAGAAAAAATCTCAACCTCATTGTCTTCACTTGCTCCACCGAGTACCTGCAAAAATACAATCATATGTCGGTTCCTTAGCCACTCTAGGCGTTTTACCGACATAGATGTCTTCGGCCACCACCGGTCTGACTCAAACACATAACACATGCCGGCGTTTAGCCACTCTGGGCGTATACCAGCACGGACGCCTCATGTGTCGGCTTTTAGCCACTCTGGGCGTATACCGACACAGAGTCTCATGTGCCGGCGTTTAGCCACTCTGGGCGTATACCGACACAGACACCTACACACACAATGTCACACAAGTATCTCGGGTGTCTCGGTATGTCGGTATGTCGGTATGTCGGCCCCTCTGGGCATATCACAGGTGTTTCGGTATCTCGGCCACTATGGGCGCATCACAGGTGTTTCGGTATCTCAGGTGTTGCCTTTGGCTAACTTTGATACACCGAAACAAATGACGATTGGGAAATATTGCCTGATGCCATGATATATTGGCGAACCGAAATAAACGGGGATCTGGATAT
This sequence comes from Poa annua, assembly GCA_026929855.1. Taxonomy (NCBI): domain Eukaryota; kingdom Viridiplantae; phylum Streptophyta; class Magnoliopsida; order Poales; family Poaceae; genus Poa; species Poa annua. The sequence continues at coordinate 36,299,200 of CM049426.1, forward strand.
ATGGTATGATGCCACGATATGTTGGCGAATCGACATAAATAGCGATCTGGAGATATTGCAGTATGCCATGATATATTGGCGAACCGAAATAAACGGGGATCTGGAAATTTTGCGTGATGCCGCGATACATGGGCCAGCTGAAACCTCAGACCATACGCCATATACCTTAATAAAATAACCACTCATAAGATGGATCCAAGATATCCCCAGAATTTCTGATATGAATCTCCTCTCGGTAAGGCGGTTTATCCAACACGAGTACCATATCGGTAAAACCGACATCCCCTTTTAATGTTAGCACAGATAGGTATGTATACCAAGTATTTGACGGAAGTGAAAACTTTAAACGACAAGCCCAAGAGAATTTAACGCGAGACACAAGAATACAACTAGCCGCCGAGGCGGGTATGGGGATATCGGTTTCACCGAGTCCCCGGGTAAATTTTCAGATACGGCAGGAAGACAAAGGAGTACGACAGTCCCCGAGTCCAGTTTCGGGATGCCGGCTCACAAATGATACCACAAGAAGCAAGATATGACAAGCATATAAATAAATATAAACTGAGTTACTCTACCGACTTAGCATGCTAGGTAGAACTAAACGGTAAGCCAGTCCCCGGGTCAATACATCTTGCTCCCGGGAAAAAACATACAGATGACAAACAGGTGAAACAGGGCAGTCCCCGGGTTACGATATCTCGTTCCCGGGTAAAAAATTAAACTAAGCATGCATGGGCAGCTCCCGAATAAATCTAAGATAACATAATTGCAAGGTACATATGACGATACTCACGGAGCACAGGAGCGGTTGGGGATGTTGGAGGCGACATAACCTGGGTAACTGGTGTGCAACTGCTAGGGGTCCGTTGATGATGAGTGTCGGGGTAGATGCCGGCGACTGGTGTCCGCGGTGCAGAGATGCCGGTTTGGGCTGTCGTCAACCGATATCTGCGGTGCAGGGATCCCGGTGACCTCCACCCGCGATGCAGGGATGTCGACGCCCCAACCCGCGGCGCGAGGAAGCTGGTGACATCTACCCGCAGCGCAGGGATGTCAACGACCTCCACCCGCTGCGCAGGGATGTCAGCGACCACTGTCCGCGGCACAGGGATCCCGGTTTCAGGATCCCGGTTTTGGGACGGCGGAGATTTATGCCCGCGGCACCGGGATGTCGGCGACCTCTACCCGCAGCGCATGGATGTCGGCGACCACTGTCCGCGGCGCAGGGATCCCGGTTTTAGGATCCCGGTCTTGGGGATGTCAACGATTGCTGCCCGCGGCACAGGGATGTCGGCGACCTCTACCCACAGCGCAGGGATGTCGGCGACCACTGTCCGCGGCGCAGGGATGTCGGTGACCACTGCCCGCAGCGTAGGGATCCCGGTTTTAGGATCCCGGTCTTGGGGATGCCGGCGATCGCTACCCGCGGCGCAGGATGTCAGTGACCACTACCCGCAGCGTTGGGATCCCGGTTTTAGGATCCCGGTCTTGGGGATGCCGGCGATCGCTACCCGCGACGCAGGATGTCAGTGACCACTGCCCGCAGCGTAGGGATCCCGGTTTTAGGATCCCGGATTTTGGGATGCCGGTGACCGCTGCCCGCGGCGCAGGATGTCAGTGACCACTGCCCGCAGCGTAGGGATCCCGGTTTTAGGATCCCGGATTTTGGGATGCCGGCGACTGGTACCCGCGGCGCAGGATGTCAGTGACCACTGCCCGCAGCGTAGGGATCCCGGTTTTAGGATCCCGGTCTAGGGGATGCCGGCGACCGCTACCCGCGGCGCAGGATGTCAATGACCACTGCCCGCAGCGTAGGGATCCCGGTTTTAGGATCCCGAATTTTTGGATGCCGGTGACCGCTACCCGCGGCGCAGGATGTCAGTGACCACTGCCCGCAGCATAGGGATCCCGGTTTTAGGATCCCGGTCTTGGGGATGCCGGCGACCGCTACCCGCGGCGCAGGATGTCAATGACCACTGCCCGCAGCGTAGGGATCCCGGTTTTAGGATCTCGGTCTTGGGGATGCCGGCGACCACTACCCGCGGCGCAGGATGTCGGTGACCACTGCCCACAGCGTAGGGATCCCGGATTTAGGATCCCGGATTTCGGGGTGTCGGGTCCCGTCCGAAATTGTTCCCGCAAGCGCCACTCGGCCCCACGGTGGGCGCCAACTGTCGTCGTGGCGAACAGACAGATGCCTACGGGTAGGCTAATTTGTGGGGCCGATGGACGCTAGGGGATCTCGGGGAGGGATTGCGCGATGAACTCGCGCGCAGGTAACACAACCGATACAGTGACACGAGGATTTACCCTGCTTCGGGGCTCTCGTGAGGAGATAAAGCCCCTACTGCAGCATCTAGCCTACTCGGTATATTTCTCCTCTTTATATCCGGGCTACAATATGCTCCGCGAGCTGCTAGGTATGCCTTATGAAGTTTTGGGAGCAAATGGAAAGGGGGGAAAAGAAGTGGTGGGGGGCTTGGCCTCTCCTCTCCCTCTCCCCCTAATGCCCTTTATATAGGAGAGCCCAGGGGACAAGTTGGGGACAAGGAGAAAAGAAGTACTGTGCACGGTACACTGTTCATGATTTGACTAATGGGGTCTTGTCGGCACTGTTCACCATGTCACACGGTTGTACTATAGTCACATCGGCAATCACTATAGTCATGTCGGGTCAGGTCTAGACATGGTACACCCGGTGTCCTTGCCTTGTCTCCTAGCTGCTGTCTTTTGCATCTTCATGCCCTTATCTTCTTGGTCCCGTACCGTTCTTGGTCCTGTACAGACGTCCCGGTGGATGAAATACCCGAACGAACTCGGTTCGCTCCGAGGCAAGACGCAGCCCGAGACCGAAGTACTCGGGGGCGTCCGGTGTCGAGGATGAACCTAGGAGGTCCGACCGAGGTGCTGCCGGGGTCTGCCGATGTCGGGGTGGCTCTCGGGCGCGGGCAGATAAGACTGGGGCAGGAGATGCCGGGGGCGGCCGGTGTGGACGAGCTCGGGCGGCCGTGGGCTACCGAGATCGATGTCGGGGAGGCGGCCGGCGTGGCCGATGTCGAGGTGGTGGCGTCGGTGCAGCAGTACTCGGGGGCGGGCCGTGGAGGCGCTGGAGGAGATGCCGGAGTCGGGGACGAGTTGGGGGCGAGGGCGTCCTAGGCGATGCTGGGGTCGGGGCAGGGGATGAGGATGCCGGAGGAGAACTCGAGGCGGCGCCGGGATCCTGCGACCGCCCGGGAGGAGGTCGCCGAGGTCGGGGGAAGCCGGGCGCGCCGCGGTCGGTGTAGACGAACTCGAGGAAGGGTCGCTGGCGAGGCGGCGAGGTCGAGACGCAGGCGGTGAACTCGGGGAGGCTGACGCCCCCGAGATGCCGAGATGCCGGAGGCGGTGGTGCCGGAGGCGGAGCTCGGGTGAGCTAGGAGGGGGCTCGGGGTGCGGTGATGTGAGCTCGATCCGGTGGGGAGGACGCCATGGTGAGATGCGGTCGAGGAGCCGGGGAGGCGTCAATGTCGGGTGCGGCACACCGGAGGCGGTGCTCGGGCGGCACGCGGGAGCTGCGGGTGCCAGAGGCAGTTGGGGAGAGCTTTGTGGAGATGGGGATCGGGGGCGCAGGCTGGTGCCGTCGGTAACTGACGCCGAGGCGCGGTGGGAAGTTGAGGACGATGCCGATAAGGTCGTGGGCGAGGTAGCGAGGATGTCGAGTTGACCGAGTGCTGCTCTTCCTGGGCCAGCAAATAGAGGTTCCGGCCCATCCGAATTGACCTGGCCGTACCGAGTTGACCTGCAAGTTGGCCCGCTAAAGGAGATCTCAGTCTGGCCGTACCGAATTCGGCCCAGACAACTTCTCTGCCTTTTTCTTTATCTTCCTCCTATATGAATTCATTTATTCCTGCAACATTAACACAATAAACCCCGTACTCTCAGGGTACCGGGGAAGTACATCCCCGACAGGATAGGAAAGTGCAGCCACTCCATATCAAGCAATCGTCGGTCCCCTCGTATGTCCACCCCAACAAAAGTAATTTGCTTGTTCCGGATAAAATCCATAAGGCTGAGTGGATAACCCGGTTTAAACCTACATATATTTCATAACAAAAAAATGTAGTTAACAGGGATTAGGAACTTGTTTATATTATATATTCATTTTAATGAACATTTTAGTTGAATAAATAATTAATAATACGCACATTGGTAAGCACTAAATGTTGGGGATCTACTGTCCATTTGCAGTTGGAGATCGATCAATCTGCTATGCCAAATGTTGGATCACTACTATACATTGCTAAGAACTAAATGTTGGGGATCTAATACATAGGAAGAACTTTGACATCACAAGAAATTTTGCAGATCAATCCTGCATGTAAAATACCGGTTGTTCTAGTTGATACCAAAATAAATAAATAAAACTATTGGTACTCTCAAGAACAAAGGTATCGTGACTACTGGCAAAAAAATTTGGGGGAAAGTACCTCGACCAATATACCAAAATAAATAGATCCATGGTTGCGGTCTCGTTCGTGTACACCGCCTCGACCAATATACCGTCGGGATTACTCACATAGGAGGTCTCCGTCGTATCCTTGTCGTCGTTGATGCCTTTCCAACCTTCAGGAGCACCGCTCGCGCTCGAGTTGCTTGCCATGGCGGAGGGCAAGAGAGAGAGGCGAAGGAGAGGCAAGGAGGTAGTGGAGGCGAGAGGATCTGGTTGAGACTAATGGTGGAGAGGCGAGGAGGTGGTGGAGGCGAGAGGAGTCGCGGCCGTTGTCGGCGAGAAGTCTCGTGGTGGGTTTTTTTGATAGTGGTGCAGAGGCGAGAGGATAGTGGAGAGTGGAGACTACTAGGCGAGGAGGCGAGGAGACAACGTAGCGGTTCCTCTCATTTTTCGTTTTGTCGCTGTTCCTTACTGTTTCCTTCTGCCGTGTTCCCACAGTAAGTGGGTGCCCCTGACACTGTGTAAAGGCCCTCCTTATTATAAGGTAGCGACCTCCTGTGTATAGTGCTAGTCCCTGGATCGACTTGCTAGCACACACAGCTTAAGATGAAATACCATTACATTGCATCAATATTCATTACACGATGATCCAGAAATAAAAGGGTTCGATACAAGGTGCATAGCCCATGATCCAGAAAGCAAATGGATAAGTGAGCTCCATCTTCACCATGTGCCACGGGCAAGACATGTTGGTTGGAGACTCGCGACCCTAACAATCCTTACTACTCGTCTGAGAGTCCTGCAATGGTGACTTGCAGCCCAAACTATATTGGGTCAGCACAATTGAATTGTGGTGGCAAGATGACACTTTGTAACTAAAATTACTAAGACTATATCTACATGCATATTTGGCTCGGTTGAGTTTCAGGCTGATTTGCATAAAGCCAGTTTTGTCCTATCATTTATAAAACAACTTTTCATCTTAGAGAAAGAGTATCACTGATAGACAACAGTGAACACCTTTGACAACAAAGAGTACCACCGATAGAAAACGGTGAACAACTTTGAAAACTACTCACAACGAGCACCACCGATAGAAAGCGGTGAGCTCTCCCAAACCCTTGTTCACCCATCAAATTTTATTATAGAAATTGGGATGAGGAGATCTTCAACATCTGCCTTGTCTAATTGCTCAAATGTCCATAACCGGGTACACGGCTAAGTATACTTAGTTTTTACTCTCGAGAGGGTGTGCACTTTCACCACAAGACCCAATCATTCCCTCGTCCATGTCAACCAATTATGAAATGGAAAAGAGAAGACCGAGACGAGACCTTTCCGAAGTAATTCCCCGAGTCACAACGCGTGACCCGGACCAACCTATCATCCCCCTACATCTGCTGGTCACGACGGATCGGGGTCTCACAACATGTATGGTCAAGACAGAGCCCATTTGGCAAGTGGTTGCACTAGATGCCACTAAACAAGTTGTGTCTACAATCTCTTTAAGCCTAGGTGACTTTCCACATTTGTGCGCTTCCACCAAGGGTAATTACCATAGACATGGACCCCCTGAGTAGCCACCCACCATGGTTCTCCAACCAGCACCCAGGTAGTTCATTAATTAATTTCATTAACTTTTCACTATCCAACTAGTCAAAACATTTTTTTCATTGCTTGGCTAAGCATCCTACTAAGTGTTCTTGCTTCTAAGCTCAGGGTGGGGGATAGCTAAACACTACATAGGAGCATAGCATAATATAGAACTGCACACAACTCCTAACATGCATACTACAGAAGAACACTACTATGCATATAGTGAAAATAATAGGTGGTTTACGAGCGTCACTTGCCTTTTGATAGTTTGTCGTTTCTCACACTCTCTTCAACGAAGAACGTTTCACTTCTTTCAATCTATACGATGAAAGAAGAAAACAATAAACAAACAATTTGACAAACACATAACACAAATCAAACATCACAATAATGTTTTCAACAATAGTTGTTTCAATTCATTTATTTTATTGTCAGGTCTTATCACATAATTTCAGTTTACAAAAGGAATAAATGTGATAGGACTTCGGGTTTGCCATTTATGGTCAAGAGATGGTCTAATTCAAATTTGAGAATTTCAAATCTGAATGGGTTGAAGTATTGTTTCAAGGATTGTAATGGTTGGCTATGTTCAAAATGTTTGCACAATGGTTTTGTAAAAAGGAAATAACACCACTTTCAAACTATGGTTGTGATTTTAGAAGTCCAAAGGATTTTAAAACAAATTCACTAGTTTATGAATCCTATGGATCTAATGAAGTGTTAGTATTTGTTTTCTCTAGACCTATAGTTATTTTAGTGTCATTCCGCCAAAGAATTCCCATTAACATGATTTATAGAATTTAAGTTATATCTAAATTACACAAATTGAGTCTCTAATTTATAAAACAATATATCATTAGATAAAATTACTTTTAACAAGTTTTATCACATGTATATAAGTTTGTATTTCAAAAGTGGTTGAGTAGGCTTAGTTTTATTACTACTGTTCAAAATAAAATACTTGTGTCATTTTTGTAAAAGAAAACAATTTATTAAGATTAATAGAATTTTAAACTATGTTAAAACATACAAAGAGGGTTTCTAATTTTTAAATGGGAATGTCATTGATAAAAATTAATTTTAACAGTGCAATATTATTAGTCAGATTCTAAGGTTTCCAAAAATATTTTATTTGCAATTTTTGAACTTATAAAATTGAACTTAGGTCAAAATTACTCAAATCGTTCATTTGAATTTTGAATTAATTTAAAATATTCAAAATTGAATTTGGACATATCCAAAAGATTCTACATTTCAAGTGCTTTTCAAAAATACAAAGTTTGTAAAATTTGGCCAAACCAAATAAAAGTTTTGAAGGTTCTAAGATCCAGGGGCTTTTCTGCGATTCTTCCAATTAATTCTACTAGGGGGGGTTAAACAGATAATGGGCTGGGTGATGTGGCCGATTCCCATTGGGTGATGTGGCCGATTCCCATTGGCTGATGTCGGGTAGTTAAGTGATTAACTCCGATGCGTTGGATCTAGATCTAAGGGTTCGAATTAGAAGATACCTCTTCGCTGGATTTTCTAATCCTGGACGTCGATGATGGATCGGACAATCGCTGCTGCTTTGACCTAAATCCGGCGGCGCTCCTCGCTGGAATTGGTGGAGACGGCGGCCGGCGGCTCGGGAATCAACGGAGACGAGGTTCCGGTGCACCCCTGGCTTGGAGAAGGTGACGAAGAGGTGCTGCTCCGCGTGGGGAAGTAGATGGAGTCGTCTACGTACTCGAATGATTCCCGGAGCGACGGCGACTCATGAGCGGAGGTGCGTCTTCTCCGGCGACCTTCGGGTTATGGACGAAGTCGAAGTTTCAGTTGCATAAAAATACGGGAGAGGGCTCAGTAGGATGCGCAAGAGAGAGGGAAAGCTTTTGGGAATCGAGGGAGCGGCGAGGACCTTCGGTGTCGCCGGAATTTGAATAAATGCGGCGGCGGAGGTGAGGTACTCCGACATGTGATTCCGGCAGCCTTGTGGCGAAATTTGGAGGGAGAGGAGAGGGGAAATGGAGCCGGGGTTGCGGGCATTTAAGGACGGCGCATAGCGCGTCGTGGTGGGCTCGAGGGAGAGAGGGGCGAGTGGAGGAAGTGGGTGGTGGTGCGGGTCGGTTTCTCCGGTCGTGGGGAAGATAGCAGTTGGAGGAGGAAGAAGCTGACAGGTGGACCCCACCTGTCAGTGAGTCACGAAGAGGGAGGAGTAGGGTAGGCTGGTGCTGGGCCGGTGGCGCTGCACGCGCGGCTGGTAAGGACTGGGCCGGCTCGGGCTGGCCTGATTATCTTTTTTTTTGTTTCTTTTTCCTTATTTAGTTTATATCTTTTGCTTTATTGATCCAAATGATATCAATCAAATTTCTACATATTTGTAAAATTAAGCTCTTCCTTTTAAAACATTCAATCTCATGCTTGTATTACATTTCAAATTATATTATTTTCAAACAATCAATTTAACCCTTTTTGGCAAATTTTAAATTATAGTTTTCAATAAAAGGATTTCTCTCTCAATCAAATCAAAAGAATATCACAATACCCATGTTTAAAGATAATAATTTAAAATCCATTTTCAAAATATAATACTTGAATTAAAAGTATATTTTAAATAGAAAAATATTCTAAATTGTTTTATGACTTCAATTATTGACCTAGGGCTTATTAAGAATTCCAATATAATGTTGTTGAATTAAATAACAACATTTTGAAATAGGCATACCCAAAAATAATTGTTGGTACTTTACAAATATGGTGTTAGGGTTTAAGAAGTATTTAGAATATTTATTTAAAGCTCAACACTCAATTTTGAAAATAGAGTTTGCTGGATTCAATTAATATAATATTAATTTTGAATAAATCTTAGTAATCCTTTTTAGTTGTCCTCATTGGATATTGATGATTTTATTTTAACATGTGGTAAAATTTTTAATTTTTTTGTGATTTTTTAAACATTCCAAAATTTTGGGATGTTACAGACTACCACCCTTAAAAGGAATCTCGTCCCGAGATTCGAAGAGGCTAGCAAGAAATATAGGTTTGGATATCCGGGGTTAGGGGAATTGGGTGGGCTACCACCCTTAAAAGAAAACTTGCATGTGTATCTAGACTGTTAGCTTCAATAAATGTCACATTGGAGTTCCATAACTCTTTGTCTGGTAGACTTGAGTCGTTGGGTGATGCTTCATTCATCCTTCATTTAAATCCATAACATGTACTAGCATCAAAGTGTCGCGTGGCTAAAAGAATTGATTAGGAACTTACTTTTCACCGTTCGACCCACTGGGTAACTTATTCTTCATCTTCTCAGGACATCCACTAGCATAGTGCCCTGTATCTTTGCATTTGTAACAAATCACATGACTGATGTCTTTCTTGTGGGAGTTGTTGGGGCGTTCCTTAAACTTCTTTCCTTGACAGTTTTGATGTTTCTTCTCTGGACATTTATTGTCCCAGTGTCCCTTGTACTTACGTTCAGAGCAAGTGACTTGGCAAAAGTCTCGTTTTGTGCAAACGATGTTGTCGCTATTCTTGGATTTTCCCTCTAAACGATCATAGACGTAATGTCCTTCCTTTTTGCACCTGAAGCAAATGTTCTGGCTCAGGTTTCTCTTCTTCTTAGGTCTTTCCAAGGCTAATAGGGCTTTTGTATCCTGCTGGTCGTATTGTACTATTATGGATGATGATTTTGTTTGCTTGTTGAGGCAATCTCGAGAAAAATGTCTTTCTTCTTCACATGAATAGCAACATTTGGTGGTTCCTTTGGATGTGTTAGGTTGTGTCTTGATTATGGCCTTATTCTCCTCCCGTGTATGATCCATAATTATTTTCTGCAATTGATCGGGTTCGATCACATTGCCAACCTTCTTCTCTAGGCAGTACCATGAACAATGTCAGAATATGAACAAAGGCTTTTCAGCCTGAAAATCCAAGTTACATTTGAAAGGATTAAAATAGTAATTGTTGCTACAAATCTTATTAGAGGAATAAGATTGTTTAATCATCATATAAAGTCGTACATGAGAAATTGCACTGTAAGAATGACGTGGAAGTATGTTTTGTCAAGAAATGTGTCTTGGACAAGATCAAATTTGTTGACTTCATTTATGTAGACATGCTTGAAGTCTGAGGGATTTGTATTAACGTAATACTGTAGTTTGTATTGAATTCGAATTGATAAGAGATCAATGATTTTGGTTTGACCAAAATGTCGAAATAAATTATGAATTTAAGTGCGAGTCAAAGTTAGTTCACTCGGGTAGAATATGTAAAGGACATATTTTTTAGTGGGAGCTTAGAACCTCAAATGTGTGGAGACATATTTTGAGTGGGAGCTCGTGTTCTCAAATGTGTGGAGACATAATTTGAGTGGGAGCTGAATTCATCTTGTGTAAATGACACATTGTGAAATTGTACCAGTAGAATAGAAGAGAAGGATGAAGTTGTGAAACTGTTTGAAAGTTAGTGTCTATTTGGAATAGAACGGGAGTTTTAAATAGTTAGTTGAGTTGTTTTGGATTATATCTGAGGAGTCAGAATAGAATTAAAAGGATATTCCTTGGAAATCCAATTGATCATTAAGAGTAATGATACACAGTAATAGTGGTTGTATGACATGTTCGTCTATTGTTAGACATCATACAGAAACCATATTATCTGCTCGATGAAACATGACCAATGTTCTTAGAAGAAGAACAGTTAAAAAGTAAATTTAGAATTTACTGGAAGTAGAAGTGCATTAGTTATTAGATTGACATGGTGATATCAAGCAAGTTGATATCAATGAATCACAAAAGAATGCACAATTATGTATTATACAGATTGTCAGAGTAACACTCTTCCACAAGCAAGCATTATCATATGATGCTTATTTGATGGATAAAGAAAAATGCAGCTAGTTTATTTGTACTCTAGCGCAAGTGGGAGACCGAAGGAGATATTCCCTAGAGGCAAATAAATAAGTAGTATTTATTGCATTATCTCATAAGTTTATAATAGGTTTGTGTATTATGCTATAACTGTATTAATCGGAATTATTAATACACGTGTGATACATAGACAACCAGGGTCCCTAGTAAGCCTCTATATGAACTAGTCCATTGGGCAACAGTTGATCGAGATTCCCGATCAAGGACAATGACGTTGGTTGACAATGGGGTCATCTTATTAGTTGAATAAGGTGATGGACATACGCAAACTATTGCAACAAGATCGTATTACGATGTTTGTCATTTGCAATAGATAAGAATATGATAGCTTATTCCTTATACCGTGAGACCATACTTATTGATGCTTCGTAGGGGTACTTTGAGAGCATCAAACATTATGTCTTATATAGCATGACAATAACGGTGTCCATCTTGGGTATCCTGAAAGAGAATTGAGACGTAAGGATCAAGAGCGGGATTTGTTCATTCTTGTAATGGAAAGATACTCTGGGCCCACTCGGTGAGATTACATCTATGTAGCTGCGCAGCTTATGACTAGGTCATGGAGATGTAATATCACAGACAAGTTAATAACCTTTGTCGGTAACGAGATACAACAAAGGCATTGGATGTCTATGATCATATCTCGGATAAGGTAGTATCGCAGAAACAAAGGGAATGAATATCATATTTATGTTTCAACGACTATATTCGTAAAATGCACAGGGGTCGTCATATACATCCAGGTATCCCTGACGGTCATTGGTGAGCGGAGTGTCTCGACCATGTCTGGAGTGTTCTCGAACCGTAGCGTAACAAACTTAAGGTCTTAATGACACCAGGAGATAGGTTCTGGAATGATATAGGATTTTGTTGGAGAGAGAGAAATGATCCGGAAGGAGTTCCGGGAAGGTCTGGAATTGTTCCAGGGATGTAAGAAAGTTGTTCGGGTGGTTCCGAAAATGTTTCGGAGTCACGGGATATTAAATAGTATTTAAATATATTAATTATGAATTAATTATATTTTATATTAATTTAATTATTAAATAATAAAGGAAAAAGGGGGCCTCCCACCTACATGGGCCCTAAGAGGGTCCAAGAGGGGGAGCCGCAACACCAAGGAGGGAAGGGGGTTTGGGCCCCTAGTCCAACTCGTACTAGGAGAGCCGGTCGAACCCCCCTCCCCCACCTTTTCCTTTAGTCCCACATGGGGGAGGCAAGGTGTTTGCACACCCCCTCCCCCCTTTATATAGCAAGGCATATTAATTGGATTAATCACAGAAAAATAAAATTAATTGTATAGCAGGCCGGCCGAGTTGCTTCTCCGCCCGTTTTGCCTCCTCTCTCCACCTAAGCTATACCGTCGGGCGTCGTTGCCCTGCGGGATTCCAGATTAGTTCTACCCCTGCGATTTCAGCTGGATCTGAATGACCGGGGTTGTCGTTAAGCTCCGTATGTTTGCGAGTGCTCGGAGGCGACTCTTTTGAGGAACCTGGGCGACATCGGCTCGCCCACCTGCAGCCCAGCTGCCGCGCCTTCCCCCTGCCGCCGGCGCACCCCCCCCCCCCCAGCCGCCGGCACCACGCCATCTTCCGCCTAACGCCCGCCGACGCAGGTCATCGTCGACACCCCGGCGTCAACGTCTACGTCATCGCGGCAAGTTCTCCACGACCTCGAGGTCGGCTACGTACGACTTCATCGTCAACGCTTGTGTGCGAGCGTAATCCCCGCTATCGGTCTACATGGAGGTAATGTAACCCGTTCCGCCAGCGTTATCACATGTACTAGATAGATAGATCCTGGCTAGTTAGGGTTTCAAACGCTAGAAAATTATTGTTTTCTGCACCGGTACCCCTTCAGAAACGACCCTACAAGCCCGAGGAGGCAGCAGGGAAAAACCCTAGAGAGGACCTCCTCGCCAGGCAATAACCTCTACAGGGTGAAACGCACATTGGTCCCTCGAGCGATCTCGCTTTCCCTTGAAATTCATGGACTACTCGTACGTCTAAGGGGGGCACCTGATCATCGCGACTCAGGGCTCTTACCTCTCCTAGCCTTAAACTCCCCCCGGCCTTGCTGAGTCATTGCTCTAGCATTCCGAAGTGGCGGAGTCATGGCACGAAGAGACGGGTCCTAACGACGCAGAGAACCAATAGACATGAAAATCAAGACAAAAGGGACCTCTCGAGGGGCACACAAGCTAAAAGCAAATTCCAAACGAGAATATATTACATGGCCAAAGTGCATAGTGTCTAAGCATGAAATTGTTTCAGATACAAGCGCACGCAGGCGCAATGACCAAAGCTCAGGCAGAATCAGCGCCGTCATGCACGTCCTCCACAGCACCCTCCTCCGTCTCGGCAGAGGCGGCCTCTTCCTTGCTCTCCTCTGCAGCGACCTCCGCGCACTTGAAGCGGTTGCAGAAGGCATCGACCTGCTCGCGGAGGGAGTTGGAAACTCGCCGCACGTCCTCGCCCTGACGAGCCTCGGTCACGGTGGAAAGATCGAAGCATGGCGTGAGGAGCCGGAGGTTGGTGAAGAGGCGGTCCACAACCACGCCCAGGAGCTGGCTGCTCTCGATCTCGATCACCTCGCGGAGATCAGCGACGGGGCGCTCGAGCGCCGTGAAGAGCTGGTCGAAGTAGACCAGGTACATGGCTGCATCACCGCGGCCTCAGACCTCGGCGTGCGGCACCTCCGCGCCCAGCTGGGCTGCGAGCTCGTTGCCCCTGGCCACCAGCGCCTGGAACATGGGCTCCCACTGCTTTGTGAACACGCGAGCCGCCTGCGCTGAGTGAGCAGCCTCCACCGCCTGCTTCACCCTTGGAGCCACATGTTCCTCCACGTCCTTGACAAGGGCGTTGAGGTCCTGGACGGCTGTCCTGCGACCGTCCTCTGCCAGATGATGAGCTTCCTTGGCGCGTTGGAGGCGGGCCTCAAGCTTGGAGTTGGCCTTCTCGAGCTCCACGATCCACCGGGAGTAAGCAGCGTGCTTGGCCTTGAAGCGGTCCTCCTGCTTCTTGGCCTTGTCGCAGTACGCCTGGGCAGTGCTCTCCCTGTATGCCTTCTCACGCGCGACGAGGGCGTCGTCCGCCTCCTTCTTCTTCTCGGCGTACCGCCGTTCGAAGCGCTCTAGGGCTTACTTCTGGGCGGTGACGTTCTCGTCATATTTTTGGAGTGCCTAGGCCAGGTCCCCGTAGCGCGCCTCAAGATCTTTGTGCTGGGTGGCGAGCTCACCCTCCGCCTGAAGCCGCTGCTCGTCGCGCAGCTGCACGTCTTTCTCCCTGGAAGCTAACCGCCGCTCGCGTTCCGCGAGGCTCTTGTGGTCCTCCTCCAAGGTCTCCTGCGCGGCTCGATGGGCGGAGAGCAACTGGGTCTCCAGCTGGCCCAGCTCGCGGTGTTTCTGCGCTAGCGAGCCCTCCATGGCTTCGCGCCCGGCCGTTGCCGCGACCAAGAGCTCGGCTGCGGTGTCACGCTCCTCCTGGAGGGGCGCAAGGAGCTCGGTGGCGTCGTGGATGGGCCCATCGCGGACCTCCTTCGCGAAGCGGGTGGCCTCCTCGCGAGCGTCCTGCAGCGCCTGATCCTCCTAGCGACGAGCCTCGACCGCCGCGTGGAAGGACGCCCACGCCCCTGCAAGCTCTTCGCGCTGCTGGGCGATCTGCACTTCCTAAAGGGCGAGGTGCGCCTCCAAGCCCTCTAGGGAGTCCCTCACTAGGGGGAAGGTGACCTCGCGGTGCCCAGCGCTCCAGCCCCAGCCACTGAGGACTAGGTCTCGGCTTGAGGAGGGCCCAGCTCCGGCGCCAAGGCCTGAGAACCTGGCCCCGGAGTGCGCTTGGGGGCTAAGCTGCACTCCGTCCCCGGCTGCGCCGAAAACATCCTCGCCGCCCGCACCAGCATGGCGCTCTTCCTCTGCAGTAGAACGGGGCGGAGACGGAGGAGCTCCTCCTGCGGACTCGCCAGCGTCTTGTGGCGCATGGCCCGCCTCTGCCTCTGGTTGTGCGGGAGGCGTGGGCGCACGCGGCGGAGTAACCGCGCGGGTTGGAGTTGGCTCGCGCGGTGGAGTTGGCTCGCGCGGTGGCGTGATCACGCGAGGCGGAGTAGGAGCGCGAGGAGGGGTAGCGAACCTCTCCTCCGGAGCCTCCACCACCATTGGCTCGGGAGGCGGCGCAGAGGCCTCTCTGCAAGGCGCGGCCTCCTCTGCCTGACACGCTGCAGCCTCCGCTCGAGGCGCAGGCGCCTCCCCTTGAGGCACCTCCTCAGTTGGGCCTATGGAGGCCATCTCCACAGGCCTCGTGGCCTCTTCAGCCAAGGCCTCAGTCGTGGCTCTCTTCACATCTGCTTCCTTGTGAAGCTTACGGCGCTTCGCAGGCACAAGATCACTGGCAAGAACCAAGAAAACATCTTCAAGAGAGGATAAAGAGGAAAAGACCAAGAACCAAGCAACCAAATGCTGGAAACACTTACACGGACAGCTGGGCGCCGGTGTCAACCCACGCCAAGCCTAGAAAGCGCCAGGAGGGCTTGGCCTTGGCGCCAGACCCCTCCGGAGGCGCCTCGGCTTTCCTCTTGGAGGGGACATCGGAAGGCCTTGCCCCGGGCCGGTCCACGGCCGCCTTGGTGCGGGGCTCACGGCGCCCCGGTGTGGCCTCCTCATCGGAGGCCTCCTCCTCGTCGTCTTCCTCCTCCACGTGACGCGAGGGCGCCACCATGAAGGCGTCATCGTCACCTGACGAGATGTCGCAAATCTCGTCTTATATAGCATGACAATAACGGTGTCCATCTTGGGTATCCTGAAAGAGAATTGAGACGTAAGGATCAAGAGCGGGATTTGTTCATTCTTGTAATGGAAAGATACTCTGGGCCCACTCGGTGAGATTACATCTATGTAGCTGCGCAACTTATGACTAGGTCATGGAGATGTAATATCACAGACAAGTTAATAACCTTTGTCGGTAACGAGATACAACAAAGGCATTGGATGTCTATGATCATATCTCGGATAAGGTAGTATCGCAGAAACAAAGGGAATGAATATCATATTTATGTTTCAACGACTATATTCGTAAAATGCACGGGGGTCGTCATATACATCCAGGTATCCCTGACGGTCATTGGTGAGCGGAGTGTCTCGACCATGTCTGGAGTGTTCTCGAACCGTAGCGTAACAAACTTAAGGTCTTAATGACACCAGGAGATAGGTTCTGGAATGATATAGGATTTTGTTGGAGAGAGAGAAATGATCCGGAAGGAGTTCCGGGAAGGTCTGGAATTGTTCCAGAGATGTAAGAAAGTTGTTCGGGTGGTTCCGAAAATGTTTCGGAGTCACGGGATATTAAATAGTATTTAAATATATTAATTATGAATTAATTATATTTTATATTAATTTAATTATTAAATAATAAAGGAAAAAGGGGGCCTCCCACCTACATGGGCCCTAAGAGGGTCCAAGAAGGGGAGCCGCAACACCAAGGAGGGAAGGGGGTTTGGGCCCCTAGTCCAACTCGTACTAGGAGAGCCGGTCGAACCCCCCTCCCCCACCTTTTCCTTTAGTCCCACATGGGGGAGGCAAGGTGTTTGCACACCCCCTCCCCCCTTTATATAGCAAGGCATATTAATTGGATTAATCGCAGAAAAATAAAATTAATTGTATAGCAGGCCGGCCGAGTTGCTTCTCCGCCCGTTTTGCCTCCTCTCTCCACCTAAGCTATACCGTCGGGCGTCGTTGCCCTACGGGATTCCAGATTAGTTCTACCCCTGCGATTTCAGCTGGATCTGAATGACTGGGGTTGTCGTTAAGCTCCGTATGTTTGCGAGTGCTCGGAGGCGACTCTTTTGAGGAACCTGGGCGACATCGGCTCGCCCACCTGCAGCCCAGCTGCCGCGCCTTCCCCCTGCCGCCGTCGCACCCCCCCCCCCCCAGCCGCCGGCACCACGCCATCTTCCGCCTAACGCCCGCCGACGCAGGTCATCGTCGACACCCCGGCGTCAACGTCTACGTCATCGCGGCAAGTTCTCCACGACCTCGAGGTTGGCTACGTACGACTTCATCGTCAACGCTTGTGTGCGAGCGTAATCCCCGCTATCGGTCTACATGGAGGTAATGTAACCCGTTCCGCCAGCGTTATCACATGTACTAGATAGATAGATCCTGGCTAGTTAGGGTTTCAAACGCTAGAAAATTATTGTTTTCTGCACCGGTACCCCTTCAGAAACGACCCTACAAGCCCGAGGAGGCAGCAGGGAAAAACCCTAGAGAGGACCTCCTCGCCAGGCAAAAACCTCTACAGGGTGAAACGCACATTGGTCCCTCGAGCGATCTCGCTTTCCCTTGAAATTCATGGACTACTCGTACGTCTAAGGGGGGCACCTGATCATCGCGACTCAGGGCTCTTACCTCTCCTAGCCTTAAACTCCCCCCGGCCTTGCTGAGTCATTGCTCTAGCATTCCGAAGTGGCGGAGTCATGGCACGAAGAGACGGGTCCTAACGACGCAGAGAACCAATAGACATGAAAATCAAGACAAAAGGGACCTCTCGAGGGGCACACAAGCTAAAAGCAAATTGCAAACGAGAATATATTACATGGCCAAAGTGCATAGTGTCTAAGCATGAAATTGTTTCAGATACAAGCGCACGCAGGCGCAATGACCAAAGCTCAGGCAGAATCAGCGCCGTCATGCACGTCCTCCACAGCACCCTCCTCCGTCTCGGCAGAGGCGGCCTCTTCCTTTCCCTCCTCTGCAGCGACCTCCGCGCACTTGAAGCGGTTGCAGAAGGCATCGACCTGCTCGCGGAGGGAGTTGGAAACTCGCCGCACGTCCTCGCCCTGACGAGCCTCGGTCACGGTGGAAAGATCGAAGCATGGCGTGAGGAGCCGGAGGTTGGTGAAGAGGCGGTCCACAACCACGCCCAGGAGCTGGCTGCTCTCGATCTCGATCACCTCGCGGAGATCAGCGACGGGGCGCTCGAGCGCCGTGAAGAGCTGGTCGAAGTAGACCAGGTACATGGCTGCATCACCGCGGCCTCAGACCTCGGTGTGCGGCACCTCCGCGCCCAGCTGGGCTGCGAGCTCGTTGCCCCTGGCCACCAGCGCCTGGAACATGGGCTCCCACTGCTTTGTGAACACGCGAGCCGCCTGCGCTGAGTGAGCAGCCTCCACCGCCTGCTTCACCCTTGGAGCCACATGTTCCTCCACGTCCTTGACAAGGGCGTTGAGGTCCTGGACAGCTGTCCTGTGACCGTCCTCTGCCAGATGATGAGCTTCCTTGGCGCGTTGGAGGCGGGCCTCAAGCTTGGAGTTGGCCTTCTCGAGCTCCACGATCCACCGGGAGTAAGCAGCGTGCTTGGCCTTGAAGCGGTCCTCCTGCTACTTGGCCTTGTCGCAGTACGCCTGGGCAGTGCTCTCCCTGTATGCCTTCTCACGCGCGACGAGGGCGTCGTCCGCCTCCTTCTTCTTCTCGGCGTACCGCCGCTCGAAGCGCTCTAGGGCTTACTTCTGGGCGGTGACGTTCTCGTCATATTTTTGGAGTGCCTAGGCCAGGTCCCCGTAGCGCGCCTCAAGATCTTTGTGCTGGGTGGCGAGCTCACCCTCCGCCTGAAGCCGCTGCTCGTCGCGCAGCTGCACGTCTTTCTCCCTGGAAGCTAACCGCCGCTCGCGTTCCGCGAGGCTCTTGTGGTCCTCCTCCAGGGTCTCCTGCGCGGCTCGATGGGCGGAGAGCAACTGGATCTCCAGCTGGCCCAGCTCGCGGTGTTTCTGCGCTAGCGAGCCCTCCATGGCTTCGCGCCCGGCCGTTGCCGCGACCAAGAGCTCGGCTGCGGTGTCACGCTCCTCCTGGAGGGGCGCAAGGAGCTCGGTGGCGTCGTGGATGGGCCCATCGCGGACCTCCTTCGCGAAGCGGGTGGCCTCCTCGCGAGCATCCTGCAGCGCCTGATCCTCCTAGCGACGAGCCTCGACCGCCGCATGGAAGGACGCCCACGCCCCTGCAATCTCTTCGCGCTGCTGGGCGATCTGCACTTCCTAAAGGGCGAGGTGCGCCTCCAAGCCCTCTAGGGAGTCCCTCACTAGGGGGAAGGTGACCTCGCGGTGCCCAGCGCTCCAGCCCCAGCCACTGAGGACTAGGTCTCGGCTTGAGGAGGGCCCAGCTCCGGCGCCAAGGCCTGAGAACCTGGCCCCGGAGTGCGCTTGGGGGCTAAGCTGCACTCTGTCCCCGGCTGCGCCGAAAACATCCTCGCCGCCCGCACCAGCATGGCGCTCTTCCTCTGCAGTAGAACGGGGCGGAGACGGAGGAGCTCCTCCTGCGGACTCGCCAGCGTCTTGTGGCGCATGGCCCGCCTCTGCCTCTGGTTGTGCGGGAGGCGTGGGCGCACGCGGCGGAGTAACCGCGCGGGTTGGAGTTGGCTCGCGCGGTGGAGTTGGCTCGCGCGGTGGCGTGATCACGCGAGGCGGAGTAGGAGCGCGAGGAGGGGTAGCGAACCTCTCCTCCGGAGCCTCCACCACCATTGGCTCGGGAGGCGGCGCAGAGGCCTCTCTGCAAGGCGCGGCCTCCTCTGCCTGACACGCTGCAGCCTCCGCTCGAGGCGCAGGCGCCTCCCCTTGAGGCACCTCCTCAGTTGGGCCTATGGAGGCCATCTCCACAGGCCTCGTGGCCTCTTCAGCCAAGGCCTCAGTCGTGGCTCTCTTCACATCTGCTTCCTTGTGAAGCTTACGGCGCTTCGCAGGCACAAGATCACTGGCAAGAACCAAGAAAACATCTTCAAGAGAGGATAAAGAGGAAAAGACCAAGAACCAAGCAACCAAATGCTGGAAACACTTACACGGACAGCTGGGCGCCGGTGTCAACCCACGCCAAGCCTAGCAAGCGCCAGGAGGGCTTGGCCTTGGCGCCAGACCCCTCCGGAGGCGCCTCGGCTTTCCTCTTGGAGGGGACATCGGAAGGCCTTGCCCCGGGCCGGTCCACGGCCGCCTTGGTGCGGGGCTCACGGCGCCCCGGTGTGGCCTCCTCATCGGAGGCCTCCTCCTCGTCGTCTTCCTCCTCCACGTGACGCGAGGGCGCCACCATGAAGGCGTCATCGTCACCTGACGAGATGTCGCAAATCTCGTCAGTGAAGGGCCCGGGCCTCGAAGAGGACACGTCCCCTGCCATGGCCTCCTCCTCGCCTCGCCCAGCTCCCGAGATGGAGAGAGAGTCTCCTCCATCCGCTTCCTGCAAAACCGGCACAAGCACCTCTTCTTGAGGGCCTGCGTACATCCACATGGGCACCAAATCCGCTTGGAGGGGAGCAATGCGGCGAGTCATGAAGTCCGCGACGATGATTTGCCCCGTGAGGCCCTCCTCGCGAAGGAAGCTCAGGCGGCCCATCAATCTTGCGTTCCGCGCGCCGTCGAA
Source organism: Poa annua (assembly GCA_026929855.1). Classification (NCBI taxonomy): domain Eukaryota; kingdom Viridiplantae; phylum Streptophyta; class Magnoliopsida; order Poales; family Poaceae; genus Poa; species Poa annua. Next base: position 36,319,523 of record CM049426.1, read on the forward strand.
AGGCCCCTTGCCCCAGTGGGAGTTCTTCACGGGCGGCGCGTCGGGGACCTCGAGGAAGGCGCAGGGCTGCTCCACCCCAACAAACAACCACCGCTGGCGGAAGTCGTCCACATTCTTCGTCACCGAAGTGACGGCCTTGCCGTCATTCCACGACATGGGGATGTATACGCTCCCCATGCCGTCCACGATGCGGAACGAGACGCACCCCGAGCGCTCGTTCCTCGCCATGTTCCGGAGCGTGTAGAAGCACCGGAAGAGACCCACCGTAGGCTCCAGGCCCAAGTACGCCTCGCAGAGGTAGGCGAACACGGCGAGGATGAGGACGGAGTTGGGGTGGAGATGTAGCAGCTGAATCTGGTAGAAGGCCATAACCGCCTCCACGAATGGAGAGAATGGCCGCACCAGCCCGGCGGAGACACGGTGCTGGAAAACCGGGAAAACCCCTCGCGGGCGTTTCCCGTGCGCAGCCGGCTTGAGCGCGGTAGCGCCATGCTCGTTGGTCCGAGCAGCGCAGCGTCGTGCGCAACCTCGGCTGGAGCCGCCTGAGAGGAGGATCCCGCGGCAGCCTTGCCCTTGTTCTTTGCGGGACTCATCGCCGGAGTTTGGTGGGTTGTTGGACGCGAAAGGAGGCGGGAGCACTGGGGAGCAGAAGCGGAGAGCTCGAGAACGGCGTAAGCTTCTACGAGAAGGAATGGAAACAGTAACGGCTCCCTACTCCGACGCCCAGGCTTTATGTCACTTCAAGGAGCAGTTACCGGGGCATGGTGGGACCCCCCACTACGCGCGCCCCTGATCATGCGCGGCCGTTACTCGTCTGAGGGACGCGTGGCTCGCGCCGGCCGGACACTTTGGGCCCACGACTCTCCGACTGCGCCCATAGGCTCAATCGCGCCCATCGCGGGGCTACTGTCGGCCCAGTGAGGACTGGGGTGTGCAGAGCCCACTCTCCCCAGACCTCGCACGCTGGCAGACCAGACGAAACGACTAAGGACCAAGCCAGCGCTTGGAGAGACCCTCGAGAGGCAATTCCCCTTGAGGCCCTGAAGAGTAAGCGAAGGCCTGAAGAGGACCTACGCTTCAAGAGACTCTCCCGAGGCTCCACCCGCCTGGAGAGAAGTCAACATGAATTCCTTCGCATGCCGCCTCGGTCCTGAGGGTCGCAAACCTGGGGACGGGCCGGTGTCCATCTTTGTCGTGGGTGTTCCTCTCCAGGCCCGGCGAGCACCGTCGTCGTGCCTCTCGAGGGTCGCTTGACCTCCGTGTTCAATCCCTCTTCCGAACTTCTCTTCAGGGTGTGACTACTCATGTTCCGTGGGCGTCACTCTCCGACATAAAAGTAGAAAAAAACCTGGGTCAACGAAGGCTAAATATATGATGATGCTGGGAAGACGAAGAGAAGCTACAAGGAATGTCGGTTCAACGTCAAACTCGTATCACTAAAAAAGGTAGTGTAAGTTTTTCATGGAGGGTGCGACGAGTGAGGGTGCGACATATATTATTTATTAGTGTTGCACATACTAAAAATAAAATATGTTGTAGGGCTTATTTATCCAAAAGAATTCCCTGATGATTCAAGTGCCTTGAGAGAGGAAATCATACTAGCGGCATGTACTTACGTTCATACAAACTACAACTCAAAGGAACATTTAAACAATGTTGTATCATTAGATGGTAATGAGTAGGAGGTGACTATATCGCAACTTCATAAGATCCTTAACTATGACTGGCTATGCACTATTGTAAATTGAATAACCGCATCAATCTATTAATATGCTAGTGTAGTTGTATAAACAAAGAACCATCAGTTAAATTTTTCATCATTATTTTTCAGGTACTCGAAGCATACATTGTTGATTTGAGGACCCGAGTTGGTGCTGACCGATACATCGCCCCAGCTTGGAGGGCGCAACTCCTAGTAGAAAATGCTACAAACGGAGCACAGGTGGAATATTCACCGTACAACGATGACTACAATATTGAAAGGAGAGCAAGTGTTTCACGAGCTACCAATGAATACTTCTTTCGGCCCAAGGTAAGCATTGTTGCTATTCCTGAATGCACTATCTGAAACAGATACTATACTGTTCTAACATTGGATTTACTATTTTTTTATACCTGATGTAGGTCTATTTAGTGATCAACATAGGCAATCAACATTGGGTTACCGTTGTCATGAATAGACCCAAGCAGCAATTCCAAATTCTCAACTCGTTAAAATCCGTTAGAACGACCATAACAAATGTGGAAACACTGGTATGGTTGTATTAAAATATGTGTTTGATATGACGACTTAATTTTTATGCGCTATGTTTCCCTAAATCTTGAATTTTTCAGAGAGCTGAACTCGCGAAGGATATTGCACTAGCAAACAGTCCAATAACTGGTGTGAATTTCCTGATGTATCAAAGTGGCATATTGTAGATATTGCTGGCTCACCACGGCAGGGTGATGGGTATGTACATGCATGATATAGCATACCTCATTCATTATATCATCATCGGTTGTTTATGTATTACTTGGGTATCAGGAACTCTTGTGGATTGTTCGCCTTACATTGCATGGAGAGCTGGAACGGAGATGAATTTACTCGACCTATTTCCCAGGTTTGTAAAGTATTGTGACGCGAGTACCTGCTGTGGTGGTTGCTTTCCGTTATGGAAGTAATGGAAATCGACACCCTAGTGAGCGTTTCGGTAGTAAATATATGTCAACAGTTCTCTTATTAACCCGTGTAATATTATTGTAGACCATTGTTAACGCATCCAGGACTGATATTGTTGCCAGAATCGTGATGTCAGCTCAAAACAGACTTCTGAAGGTGAAAGCTAGAGTCTTGGAGATCGTCAAATTTGTTTCTGGGAATGAAATTGTTGGATGACTATTAGAGAGACATGTCTATGACTAGCATGGTAGAGTTTTAGTCCCGTGGGAGGTTTCCCAGTCTTGCATAAATATTTGTTATGAACTATATTTATTTTTTCATATTGCTAGTGTACAATTTTGTGTTCATTGAATTGTGAAAAAAAACAGTTGATGTTGTTATAGACGGTGCAGAAGATCCGAGCGAATCCACACCAGACTTCATGGTGCACCCTGGCGCGATCTCTCGGGATCAACGGTGCTAGCAGACGTTCTTCGTGCCTGGAGCTTTTCCACACATATACCGAGGAAATAATATTTCATATATTGAGACATTACATAGATGATCATGTAGTATATTACATAGATCATTTGCTTACTCATATTTTGAAAACTGGTTCATTAGATAGACCATGCAGTACATAGACAAATTTTGCCAAACTGGTTCATCACAGATGATTATATGCAGCATTACGGTTTGCTTGACATCAAAAAATAAGCAAGTGCTGAACAAAAAACCAAACTGATAACCTTGACAGCATAAACCAAACAAACTGGTTGCTTGACATCATTACTGTTGTTAGAGTTATTCGATGTCATGGATCAGGACAGGCGGGGTGAGCATCGGCGTTAGGCTGCTAGGGTTTATAGAGCAAGCAGAGAGGTTGATTTGGCATACTTTGAAAGTGAATTGTTAAAGGCCGGAATTAATTTTATTCTTAATGGCCCAAAACCGCTCGATCGGCCCAGCCCCCGCGCACAATTCATTTGACCAACCCCACCTCCTGCGGAGCCGCCCGGTCGATATAAGGGCAAGGCCATTCCGATCTGATGTTTTCCATCTCTGGTGGCGATTCATCTTGGAGGCTGCGGTGATTGTAGTGGTGCGACCGGCTCGTCGGAAACGAAGGTAACGTCGTGTATGGTTAGGGTTTAGCGGATGCTATGAAGGGATGATCACAGTGTGTTTGTTTATATTCTTGCGCTTTGTGTGTTTGTTTCAGTTAATTAATTCATGGATCCAAGTGAGATTTTGAATGTGCGATTTCGCTTCGGAGGCAAGTTGGTCCGTGTTGGTCCTAATTTGGACTATGTTAGAGGCTCCAATGCAGTTTCAAAAATTGAGAGAGACAAGCTTTCCTGCCGGAAGTGAAAAGGTTTGCCAAGGATCATTTGCTGCTTAAGGAGTCTATGAAGTTTTATTTTCTTCTTCCTAGAGAAGGTCTTTTCAATGGGATAGTGCCGCTTAATGATGATAGTGGGTGTTTATACATGGTTGATTACACATGTGTTGGTGAAGTTGCTAATGTACATAAAGAACCAGGAGGATCAAGACATTAGAAGTGGTGGTGACTTTGAGAAAATAGTCTGGGAATTGAGTGATGATGACTATGATCCTGATTGTGTGATCATTGCATCTCCAGCAGCTATAACAAGTCGAGCTCAAGCACCTCAAGATGCTAGAGAGAGTAAAGTTGAAGATTCACCAGCATGTAGTAATAAACCACCTTGTCCAGCAGGAAGTCTATCTACAAAATTTAGAACTTCTAGGAAAATATCCGAAGTTGGCTCCTCAACGGCGTCACCTCAACCTGGAACATCTGGAGGCACATGGAGAGCAACTCGAGTGCCAACTGCAAGAAAGGGTAGAAAAAAGGCAGCATCTTCATATGGAGTCTATTCTTATTTCACTTGTAGTGGTAACTACTAAAATTTCTTAATGTAATATTGGAGTGCCAGCTACTCTTATTCAGTAAAGATTACATTGACATGCCTATTACATTCGCGTTTTCTATTGAGCACCCGGTTCAGTGATAGTCGGCTTTTCATGTGTCATCTTGAACATGTTCTGCACTTCAACCAAGAGACACAGAACAATCTGCATCAAATGAAAGTACTCATCTATCATCGCAACAATCTGCATCAAATGAAAGCACATTCGAACAGGATTTAAATTACGAACCATAATTTGGACACAATTTAAACTAGGAACCATAGTTTGAACTCAAATTTAAAGTACGAACAACATTTTTAAACTATATTCAACTACTAGAGACTACGATACTACTCTAATCGTCCCAGTCGAAGGAGTCGAAGGAGGAGGAGGAGCTCTTGTCCCAGCCGAAGGAGGAGGAGGGGCTCAACTCGATCACGTTCACCGTCGACTGTCCAGCCTCATCGTCGACCTTCTTCTTCTTCTCCTGTTCACGCTTCCAGAAGAACTCCTGCTCGTACTACACGTACTCGGGATGCTCCCGTGCGAACTGAGCCATCGACTCTTCGTCGGTCTCGAGCACCCTCGTCGGCTCCTCCTTCTTCTTCCCCAAGCGGGTCTTCACCTTCGACTGCATCGGAGGCGCGACAAAGATGGCGTCTTGCAGGCAAGTGATACTCGGATCGTTGAGCTGCTCCCGCGGAACGCCGAGACGCCATCCGGCAATGTCGTACGCCCGAGACGCCATATCCACGCTGTCATAGGTGCCAAGGTAGTAGCGCATGCTCTCGTGCAGCAGCTCGGCGCTCCAGCGGCCTCTCGGCCTCGCCCGCACGCCCTTGAACCCGGAGACGGCCTTCGTCTTCTTCGGCAGCATGGCGGCGCTTACGGCCGGGGGCCGGAGAGAGGTCGGGGAGGTCGGTGGTGGAGCCGTGGAGGTCGGGGAGGTCGGGAAGGATCGGGGCGGAGCTCGGGGATTGGGGGAGGCGAAGCTCGGGGATTGCGGGAGAACGAGCACGGGTGGCGATTTAGGGCGGCGACTGATGCGGTGGGGGCGGAGGGGCGATTGGGGGAGGCGGCATGGTCGGGGAGGGCTGGATGGGCGGCGGCGGCGGCGGATTTTCTCACGGCAGCGGCGGCGCGATCTAGGGTTGTTGGCGGCGGAGAACGAGCCCGGGCGGCGATTTAGGGCGGCGACGGGTTGCGGTGGGGGGAGGAGGGGCGATTGGGATAGGCGGCGCGGTCGGGGAGGGCCGGATGCGCGGCGGCGGCGGCGGATTTGCTCGCGTCGGGAGAGGCGCGAGGAAAATCCGATTTAAGGCTGGCAGGAGGGGGCGCGCGCTTTGAAAAGGAAAGGATGCTAAACTAGGGCAGCTGCTAGAGATGCTCTAAGTTAGACTTGAGGTTCGACAATGTATTATAAATTCTAAAAATTTCAAAAACATGTAAAACCTTCACAAGACATATAGCTTTGTGTCATAGATCATTTGTACAAAATTATAGATGATTTGGAGGAGGTCGAAAAAATCACCTTGCTAGAAAAACCAGCTTGAGTTAGACAAGACGGTTTGTTGCTAAGCATGTGATTTTTTCGACCATCTCCAAATCACCCCAAATTTTGTGTATGTGCATACATTTAGTTAATATAGAGTATTATGAAACAAAATCAAAAAAAGGAGTTTTATATTGGGGTAAAATAGGTATAGAACGATATTCTGGTACCTGAGGTTTGACAATATATTATAAATTATATAAAATTCAAAAAAAATTAAAATCTTCACAAGACTTCTTGGTTTATGTCATAGATCATGTGTAAAAAATTAGAGATGATTTGGAGTAGGTCAAAAAAATAACCTTGCTAGAAAAACTAGCTAAAGTGAGACCAGATGGTCCATCGCTAAGCATGTGATTTTTTCGACCATCTCCAAATCACCCCAAATTTTATGTGAGTGCTTCCATTTAGTGAATATAGAGTATTGCAATAAAGAATCCAAATAAGGAGTTTCATATTGGGCGTAGAAAGGTATCGAACGGTATTCTGTGACCTGTGTTTCGACAATATATTATAAATTATATAAAATTCAAAAACATGTAAAATCTTCACAAGACATCTTGGTTTATGTAATAAATCATGTGTAAAAAATTAGAGATGATTTGGAGGTGGTCGAATAAATCATCTTGCTAGAAAAACTGGCTAAAGTGAGACCAGACGGTATGTCGCTAAGCATGTGATTTTTTCGACCATCTCCAAATCACCCCAAATTTTGTGTGTGTGTTTCCATTTATTTAATATAGAGTATTGCAACAAAAAATCCAAATAAGGAGTTTCATATTGGGGGTAGAAAGGTATAGAACGGTATTCTGGCACCTGAGTTTCGATAATATATTATAAATTATATAAAATTCAAAAACATGTAAATCTTCACAAGACATCTCAGTTTGTGTCATAGATCATGTGTAAAAAATTAGAGATTATTTGGAGGAGGTCGAAAAAATCACCTTGCTAGAAAAACTGGCTAAAGTGAGACCAGATGGTCTGTCGCTAAGCATGTGATTTTTTCGACCATCTCCAAATCACCCCAAATTTTGTGTGTGTGCTTCCATTTAGTTAATATAGAGTATTGTGAAAGAAAATTCAAAAAAAAGAGTTGCATGCTGGGTTAAAATAGGTATAGACCTGTATTTTGGAGCCTACGTTCGACAATATATTATAAATTCTATAAATCTCGAAAACATGTAAAACCTTCACAAGACATCTAGGCATGTGTAGATCATGTGTAAAAAATTATAGATGATTTGGAGGAGGTCAAAAAGATCACCTTGCAAGAAAAACTAGCTTAAGTTAGACCAGACGGTCTGTCGCTAAGCATGTGATTTTTTCGACCATCTCCAAATCACCCCAAATTTTGTGTGTGTGCTTACATATAGTTAATATAGAGTATTGTGAAAAAAAATCAAAAAAACTAGATTCATATTGGGGTAAATTAGGTATAGACCTATATTTTGGACCTGGGGTTCGATAATATATTATAAATTATATAAATTTGGAAAACATGTAAAACCTTCACAAGACATCTAGGTTTATGTCATAAATTATGTGTAAAAAATTATAGATGATTTGGAGGAGGTCGAAAAAATCACCTTGCTAGAAAAACATGGTTAAGTTTGGCTAGACGTTTTTCCGCTAAGGTAAGTGATTTTTTTTTTACCATCTCCAAATCACCACAAAATTTGTATGCATCCTCCCATGTAGCTAAGTATTTATCCCAACTTTACTTACAGACCAGAAGTACTAGGGAGCAGAAAACACCAACTTTCTCCACACCCAACGGCCTCCAGTATAAACATCCAGTAGTGTGAATGAATTCTACTTACAATTTTCTTGTTTTAAATTTGGACTTATTTTATTTTGGATATAGAGAACAATTCGATCACTAGAAATCAGAAACAACATGTAAAATACGACTTGATCCAAAATAATTTAGATCCAAACACAACCTTGCTTCTCACACATATATAGTACTTCAAAATTTAATTACATGCAACATAAACACTTGTTGTGCTAACATAGTACTTCCAACACAAACACATACAGTATATGATGCAAAAGCAAAATGACAATAGTAGGTCTTCACACACATATATATGATATGAACACAAACATAGTATATTTACAAAAGCCCACACCCACACGCATCACATGCCTGGCAACATAGCCAAAACCAACAGGTGCCCGTGCGACTAGAAATTAGCTAAGTATTATCCCAACTTTACTTACAGAGACGATAAGAATCAAGGGGGCACCAAACACCAACTTGCTTCCACTCCCAAGGACAAAATGCAGATAGAAGTGAGGGGTATCTGAACCACCTCCAGGGTTTTACACATGAGATATCAGAATATGGGAAGTCATTGTTCTAGCCAGTCTTCCTCTTCTTGGCGCTGTTGGAAGATTATCCCACCTGGGACTTACTTGGCTGACTTGTCATGCTGGATCGTGAGAGGCACAATGCAACATTCTTAAGGTGAACCTGTCGCTGGTTCGCTAAGCTGATCCTCCGATAGAGTTCATAGGTGACATATCCATCCAAGATAGCATAGTCCAGGTTTTTCTTTGAAAGTGGCTTCCATGCCCAGAAATCATGCCCTTCGCGCTTAATCATGTCATGCTTGAAACTGTTATTCATCTCCAAGTAGTCCTTGTGGATGAGTTTCCCAGCCATAGCTGCCATTCCAGCCCTGCCGTATGGACTACCTTTAATCTTGTAGATGTCCTGGATGTCGATGTTTTACTGGATAGGAAAGTGCAGCCACTCCTTATCAAGCAATCGTCTGTCCCTCGCATGTCCACCCCGACAAAAGTAATTTGCTTGTTCCGGATAAAATCCATAAGGCTGAGTGGATAACCCGGTTTAAACCTACATATATTTCATAACGAAAAAATGTAGTTAACAGGGATTAGGAACTTGTTTATATTATATATATTCATTGTAATGAACATTTTAGTTGACTAAATAATTAATAATACGCACATTGGTAAGCACTAAATGTGGGATGTACTGTCCATTTGCAGTTTGCAGATCGATCAATCTGCTATGCCAAATGTTGGGTCACTACTATACATTGCTAAGAACTAAATGTTGGGGATCAAATACGTAGGAAGAACTTTGACATCACAAGAAATTTTGCAGATCAATCCTGCATGTAAAATACCGGTTGTTCTAGTTGATACCAAAATAAATAAATAAAACTATTGGTTCTCTCAAGAACAAAGGTATCGTGACTACTAGCAAAAAAATTTGGGGGAAAGTACCTGATCTTGTGGAAGACGAGCACATGCTCCTTCATGGCGATCTGCATCACCGCCACCTTCTTCTCTGTGGCGTCGTACTCGATATCAAGGCCGACGAACTTGATCTCGTCCTCTGCGAGCCAACACTCGTACTTCTTGAGGATTAGATCCACGGTTGCGATCTTGTTCGTGTACACCGCCTCGACCAATATACCGTCGGGATTACTCACATAGGAGGTCTCTGTCGTATCCTTGTCGGCGTCGATGCCTTTCCAACCTTCACGAGCACCGCCCGCGCTCGAGTTGCTTGCCATGGCGGAGGGCAAGAGAGAGAGGCAAAGGAGAGGCAAGGAGGTAGTGGAGGCGAGAGGATGTGGTTGAGACTAATGGTGGAGAGGCGAGGAGGTGGTGGAGGCAAGAGGAGTCGCGACCGTTGGCGGCGAGAAGTTTTGTGGTGGGTTTTTTTTATAGTGGTGCATAGGCGAGAGGATAGTGGAGAGTGGAGACTACTAGGCGAAGGAGGCGAGGAGACAACGCAGTGGTTCCTCTCATTTTTCGTTTTGCCGCTGTTCCTTATTGTTTCCTTCTACCGTTATCCCACAGTAAGTGGGTGCCCCTGACACTGTGTAAAGGCCCTCCTTATTATAAGGTAGCGACCTCCTGTGTATAGTGCTAGTCCCTGGATCGACTTGCTAGCACACACAGTTTAAGATGAAATACCATTACATTGCATCAATGATCATTACACGATGATTTAGAAATAAAAGGGTTCGATACAAGGTGCATAGCCCATGGCTAGCTCAAACCGAAATAAACTCACAGCGGAAAGAAAATGGATAAGTGAGCTCCATCTTCATCATGTGCCACGGGCAAGACATGTTGGTTGGAGACTCACGACCCTAACAATCCTTACTCCTCGTCTGAGGGTCCTGCAATGGTGAGTTGCAGCCCAAACTATATTGGGTCAGCACAATTGAATTGTGGTGGCAAGATGACACTTTATAATTAAAATTACTAAGACTATATCTACATGCATATTTGGCTCGGTTGAGTTTCAGGCTGATTTGCATAAAGCCAGTTTTTTCCTATCATTTATAAAACAACTTTTCATCTTAGACAAAGAGTACCACTGATAGACAACAGTGAACACCTTTAACAACAAAGAGTACCACCGATAGAAAACGGTGAACAACTTTGAAAACTACTCACAACGAGCACCACCGATAGAAAGCGGTGAGCTCTCCCAAACCCTTGTTCACCAATCAAATTTTATTTAAGAAATTTGGATGAGGAGATCTTCAACATCTGCCTTGTCTAATTGCTCAAATGTCCATAACCGGGGACACGGCTAAGTATACTTAGTTTCTACTCTCGAGAGGGTGTGCACTTTCACCACAAGACCCAATCATTCCCTCGTCCATGTCAACCAATTATGAAATGGAAAAGAGAAGACCGAGACGAGACCTTTCCGAAGTAATTCCCCGAGTCAAAACGCGTGACCCGGACCAACCTATCATCCCCCTACATCTGTTGGTCACGACGGATCGGGGTCTCACAACATTTATGGTCAAGACAGAGCCCATTTGACAAGTGGTTGCACTAGATGCCACTAAACAAGGTGTGTCTACAATCTCTTTAAGCCTTGGTGACTTTCCACATTTGTGCGCTTCCACCAAGGGTAATTACCATAGACATGGACCCCCTGAGTAGCCACCCATCATGGTTCTCCAACCAGCACCCAGGTAGTTCATTAATTAATTTCATTAACTTTTCACTATCCAACTAGTCAAAACATTTTTTTCATTGCTTGGCTAAGCATCCTACTAAGTGTTCTTGCTTCTAAGCTCAGGGTGGGGGATAGCTAAACACTACATAGGAGCATAGCATAATATAGAACTGCACACAACTCCTAACATGCATACTACAGAAGAACACTACTATGCATATAGTGAAAATAATAGGTGGTTTATGAGCGTCACTTGCCTTTTGATAGTTTGTCGTTTCTCACACTCTCTTCAACGAAGAACGTTTCACTTATTTCAATCTATACGATGAAAGAAGAAAACAATAAACAAACAATTTGACAAACACATAACACAAATCAAACATCACAATAATGTTTTCAACAATAGTTGTTTCAATTAATTTATTTTATTGTCAGGTCTTATCACATAATTTCATTTTACAAAAGGAATAAATGTGATAGGACTTCGGGTTTGCCATTTATGGTCAAGAGATGGTCTAATTCAAATTTGAGAATTTCAAATCTGAATGGGTTGAAGTATTGTTTCAAGGATTGTAATGGTTGGTTATGTTCAAAATGTTTGCACAATGGTTTTGTAAAAAGGAAATAACACCACTTTCAAACTATGGTTGTGATTTTAGAAGTCCAAAGGATTTTAAAACAAATTCACTAGTTTATGAATCCTATGGATCTAATGTAGTGTTAGTATTTGTTTTCTCTAGACCTATAGTTATTTTAGTGTCATTCCGCAATAGAATTCCCATTAACATGATTTATAGAATTTAAGTTATATCTAAATGACAAAAATTGAGTCTCTAATTTATAAAACAATATATCATTAGATAAAATTACTTTTAACAAGTTTTATCACATGTATATAAGTTTGTATTTCAAAAGTGGTTGAGTAGTCTTAGTTTTATTACTACTGTTCAAAATAAAATACTTGTGTCATTTTTGTAAAAGAAAACAATTTATTAAGGTTAATCGAATTTTAAACTATGTTAAAACATACAAAGAGGGTTTCTAATTTTTAAATGGGAATGTCATTGCTAAAAATTAATTTTAATAGTGCAACATTATTAGTCAGATTCTAAGGTTTCCAAAAATATTTTATTTGCAATTTTTGAACTTATAAAATTGAACTTAGGTCAAAATTACTCAAGTCATTCATTTGAATTTTGAATTAATTTAAAATATTAAAATTTGAATTTGGACAGTTCTAAACGATTCTACATGTCCAAACCAAATAAAAGTTATGAAGGTTCTAAGATCCAGGGGCTTTTCTACGATTCTTCCAATTGATTCTACTGGGGGGTTAAACAGATAATGGGTTGGGTGATGTGGCCGATTCCCATTGGCTGATGCCGGGTAGTTAAGTGATTCACTCCGATCCGTTGGATCTAGATCTAAGGGTCCGAATTAGAAGATACCTCTTCGCTGGATTTTCTAATCGAGGCCGTCGATGATGGATCGGACGATCGCTGCTGCTTTGACCTAAATCCAGCGGCGCTCCTCGCCGAAATATATGGAGGCGGCGCCGGCGGCTTCGGAATCAATGGAGACGAGGTTTCGGTGCTCCCCTGGCTTGGAGAAGGTGACGAAGAGGTGCGGCTCCGCGTGGGGAAGTAGATGGAGTCGTCTACATAGTCGAATGATTCCCGGAGCGACGGCGACTCATGAGCGGAGGTGCGTCTTCTCCGGCGACCTTCGGGTTATGGACGAAGTCGAAGTTTAAGCTGCATAAAAATACGGGAGAGGCCTTAGTGGGATGCGCAAGAGAGAGGGAAAGCTTTTGGGAATCGAGGGAGCGGCGAGGACCTTCGGTGTCGCCGGAATTCGAATAAATGCGGCGGCGGAGGTGAGGTACTCCGGCGTGTGATTCCGGCAGCCTTGTGGAGAAATTAGGAGGGAGAGGAGAGGGGAAATGGAGCCGGGGTTGCGGGCATTTAAGGACGGCGCATAGCGCGTCGTGTGGGGCTCGAGGGAGAGAGGGGCGAGTGGAGGAAGTGGGTGGTGGTGCGGGTCGGTTTCTCCGGTCATGGGGAAGATAGCACTTTGAGGAGGAAGAAGCTGACAGGTGGACCCCACCTGTCAGTGAGTCATGAAAAGGGAGGAGTAGGGTGGGCTGGTGCTGGGCCAGTGGCGCTGCACGCGCGGCTGGTAGGACTGGGCCGGCTCGGGCTGGCCTAATTATCTTTTTTTTGTTTCTTTTTCTTTTTCCTTATTTAGTTTATATCTTTTGCTTTATTGATCCAAATGATATCAAACAAATTTGTACAATTAAGCTCTCCCTTTTAAAACATTCAATCTCATGCTTGTATTACATTTCAAATTATATTATTTTCAAACAATCAATTTAACCCTTTTTGGCTAATTTTAAATTATAGTTTTCAATAAAAGGATTTGTCTCTCAATCAAATCAAAAGAATATCATAATACCCATGTTTAAAGATAATAATTTAAAATCCATTTTCAAAATATAATACTTGAATCAAAAGTATATTTTAAATAGAAAAATATTCTAAATTGTTTTATGACTTCAATTATTGACCTAGGGCTTATTAATAATTCCAATATAATGTTTTTGAATTAAAGAACAACAGAAATAGGCATAGCCAAAAATATTTGTTGGTACTTTACAAATATGGTGTTAGGGTTTAAGAAGTATTTAGAATATTTATTTAAAGCTCAACACTCAATTTTGAAAATAGAGTTTGCTAGATTCAATTAATATAATATTAATTTTGAATAAATCTTAGTAATCCTTTTTAGTTGTCCTAATTGGATATTGATGATTTTATTTTAACATGTGGTAAAAGTTTTAATTTTTTTGTGATTTTTTAAACATTCTAAAATTTTGGGATGTTACACACTGCCCCTCCTAGCCATGGTGGTCCCATAGGTCAGTGGGGACGAAGGAGTCAAAGAAGCGAGGAGACTATAGTAAATGAGCAGTTCAACGTTTTTTTACTGTGCGGCGGCTCGTCCCCTTCGTCTGCGTGGGTGCTCCTGCCATTCAGTCCCTGACATGCGGGGTTCACCGTACGTGGGACCCAGCTGTCATTTACCAAAGCAAGGAAGTGCGTTGCTGGCTACGTCACAAGAGTTTTTATGCGCCCACTCCCTGTCTCTCCAGTCTCCACTCTCTCACTGAACATGCACACACCTGATCATACTTTCTACTTTGAAATAGTACATGTTCGTGCTTGTACTTGGTACTATAAATAGAGGTTGTTGAGTACACTTGTTACTATAAATAGAGACTGTTGCTGTACTAGACACACTTGAACATGCACACATGCTAATTATCAAATTGGTACCTTGAAACTATCAGAATTTACATGTCGGTACATCTATACTACATGACATGAATTTATTTCGGACTACAACCAAAAAAAATATAATACATGAAATATCCTAATTTTAGTGCCCTGTTATTTATTTTGCACCAGGGTCCCCATTTTTCTGGAGATGGCCGTAACCTAGGAACAATAATTTAGTTAGTGTTCTAGCAAAAAATGTTTGGTTCGCGCCATTGTTGCTCTATACGCGGAGAATCCTGTTGTCCACTGGGTTAACGTCTAAAAAGCGACGACATCATCATTGTCTGTGGCGTAGGAAGACGTGGTGACGACTACATGCATGGCTGGCGTGTGAACTAGGTACTAATGTGTTTATTTTGTGGAATTACTACGGGTAGGTCTGGCTTATCGGCCTGCGCACGGGGGGTGATGTGACTTAGATGTGACAACACGTACACACGGCCCGCCCTACAGTTTGACATTAAAATTACGGACACGGTTATTGTTGGGGCCACGAGTCATTGGGCGTATTTCATTGTTTTCGTGTCAAAATATACGGCGGTGCAGAGAGACAGACGGTTCCCATTTAAATCTCTTCTCTCCGTAAAAAAAACTCTCTTCTTTCCCCTTCTCTTCTAGAGTTCGTCTCCGTCTCATCTTTCTTATCCCATGTACTTAACTCTCCCCGGTCGTCTCCTCCACGTGGCGTTTGCTAGATCTCACCTACTTTGTTGTACATTGCACTCATCTCTTTCCCCGCGCCGTAGCCATGGAGGATTCAAAGTTCTTCTCTCGTACTATCCCAATCCCCGTTCACGGTGGCAAGTTCATCCAGGCGGTGTACACCATCGACCCGGCGGAGGTACATCGCGTAATCGACATGTTCCAACAATGACTGGAAGAATAGGATTTGAAGTTCCTGGGCCTGGACATGGAGTCCTCCCAAGACCATCAGAAGCTAGCAGTGATGCAGATAGCCATGCGGGACCATGTTCTTATCTTCCAGTACTCTAGGTTCAGTTCGGGATTTTTGTTCTAGATTGGATGTTACTGCACTAGTTGTTCGATTAATTAGACTTTCACTTTTTTTTCCTTGTCTATCGCAGTTGTGACACTTGGCAGTCTGCCTGTATGGTGGATTTTCTTCGCTATAGTAAAGTTGTATTTGCTAGCGTTGACACCACGAACGACAAGAGAGTGCTGATGAACTCCTGGAAGATTGCAATTCCCCAGCAGTTCTATGTGGATCTCCAGAAGTTGTTCATGTTCGTGATCCCCGGTAGCACGAAGCCTGGCATACATGCACTGGCATCAAAACTCATTGATCCCTGGTATAAAAATATGAAGAGTAAGGTGAATGGGAAAATGCACGATTGGTGGGAGAAGAACCCACTAGACATGGTTAACATCACCTATGCAGCGATCGATGGGTATGTTTCATATGAGTTGTACCGCAAGTACCTGCTCACCCAGCGCGCGAGAAGTCAGGTTGCTGGTACTGATTAGTTCGTGAAATTGTGAAAGGGTATTGTGTTGGTTTATGTTTTGGTGGACAATGTTAGAGTGAAGAAGTATGTATAGCCTACTTTTTATGAACTATGTCCGCATGCTGTCGTGCCAGCCTTATTTAGTACAATGTTAGACTGAAGAAGTATGTATGGCCTACTTTTTTTTATTTGCACGTGTAATATCGCACATGAACACACTGGTGGAGCTTCACTGAAAATTCTAGGCGGGCCAAGATTCAACAGAGCAAGATTTTCCTGAAAATTGGACTCTAAAATGGCCGGTCCAACAACTAATAGGAAGAACTGGCCCAAACCTGGGCGGGCCACGGCCCATGTCGGCCTTCATGGAGCTCCGCCACTGATAAACATATGTTTCAACTATAATGCCATAAGGTTTTAACAGAGCAGAAGTAAGCAAATCTGCATATATTTTCCAGCAAATCTATCAAACAAGGAAGGATTAATGAGTGGCGGAGATAAGCAAAAACAGTTGGTCGCGCCAACCGTCTTAAAGATAGTGAAAATAGGCTCTTATTGGGCCTAAACAGAATGTTGCTAGCTCTCGGTCTATCGGTTGTTCTGCAAATATTGGCTGCTAGTACCTAGTTTGATGCTTCTTCCTGTGTATGCCTGTGTAAGAATAAATATAAATTATATATGTATGACTATGAAATATAATAAAGTAAAATTGAAAAGAAACAAATCGGAACACTTACTGCTGGTGATGTATGCAAATTTTGTTTCATTATGTATGTCCTCTCCTTCCGCAAGCGCCGCACTTAAATCTGTATTCAGGTTGCTCGTCGTAGGACAGAGGCCTACCATGTTTCGTCACGCGTGGTCCATCTCCTGTTTCCATTCTTCCTTTCCTACGCTTACATTTGTGTTTTTTCTCTTTGCCTTTCGTTGAAACTTTAATTGGATCTTTGATATCAGCTGGATTTATTGCACTGAATTGTGTGTCATCATCAATGACTCTTCTCTGATCGTCAGGTCTGTTGGCATGACTCTTTGTTATTAATTTCGAGAAACATTCCATGATCATATCGAAAGACTCTTGATCATGGCATGCAGCATAGTAAGCTTCATTCCCCATAGAACTCATCTGGCCAAACCTTATCCGCGGCCCTGCCCCGGCCCAGCCCCATCCGAACATATCACTCTCGCGATTTGCAGGCAAGCCAAACCTTGCTTTCTTTGAGAAGCGGCGTAGAACACAACACTGTGGTATATCAGATATTTTCAGCTGGTAAAGAACATGCAGGACATGCTTGCAAGGGATTCCCTTCCGTGTCATCCTTCCGTAGTTGCAAGTTATTGTTTTTTTTCAAGTCTTTGGGTATATATTCCACGGTAAACTTGCTTCTACCATTGTTTTTCCATGCCACAATAAATTTACACTGTCAAGACCCATGTGTGTCCCAATAACGTCTAGGCCGCCTATCTTCTTCAGCTCTTCTTGCACCATATAGAAGTTTGCTGCGGTGAAGACATGTGAAGCAGCCACCTCAATATCCTTGAACCTAGTTACTGCTACTGGTATAGTTTGTAAATCAACGCAGTCATCATTCGCCTCCTTCGTACGGAGACGTACTATTGCGTTCTCGTAGTGCAAAACCAGATCCACTAGGGTCATGCCAAAATCAAGGTGAAGGTGAAGGCATGAGTTCAAGCTTTCACTCCTTTGG
Source organism: Poa annua (assembly GCA_026929855.1). Taxonomy (NCBI): domain Eukaryota; kingdom Viridiplantae; phylum Streptophyta; class Magnoliopsida; order Poales; family Poaceae; genus Poa; species Poa annua. Next base: position 36,337,130 of record CM049426.1, read on the forward strand.
TTACTTTTCATACCAAACCAAAATCCTCCAGACAGATATGCGGCAGCCCACAATCTCTTTTTTGTGTACATCCTCTTCAGCCATTCTTTCGTTATGTCTGTCTGCCATGTCCTAATAAAGGGTTAATTGGTTATGTGCCATACCGACCTGAGTTTTATCGGTTTGTGCCCTACCCGCGTTGTTTCTCTGTTATGTGCCCTGTTTTGCTCGCATATCGCCCAAACGCTCGGTTCTCTCTGGTCAACCTCCTTTGACCCGCACTTGGCCTGACTGGTGGGGTCGGGCTGGCGCGGCTCGGCTGGAATTTCCGTGGCTCCATTTTAATACTGTTGGTCGGTTGTTTTTGAATTTGAACCCTAACTAGCCCTAATATACACTAACTAGCCCTACTCTAAACTCCGTCTAGGTCACCCTGGCCTGCATCGTAGCGTGCTCTCCGCCTAGCGCGCAGGTCGGAGACAACCGCTAGCTAGGCGGCCTCCATCAAGGCCGGGTTCGCCGCGCGCTCCGCCGCCACGGCATTGAGGTCGTCATAAACCGCGCGCTCGGCGGCCATGTAGGCGTCGATGGAGTTCATCACGTCAGCAACAGCCTCCATGGCGTCAACAACCGCGTCTGACGCCTCCGCGTAGACATCAACCGCCTCCGCGAAGTCATCATCCGCCTCATCCAAGGTGTCGATGGAGTTCACCGTGGCCACCTGGTCGGGCCACAGCGACAGTGGCAGCTCCTGCTCCTGCGGCGGCTCCTCCTCCTGGTCCTCCACGTCGACGTCCGCCGAGTCGAGGGGCAAGACGTTGCCGATAGGCTGGAGCTCCGGCGCCTGCTACGGCTGATCCTACTGCCCCAAAGGGTGGGCGCAGGTGAGGGTGGTCTAGAGGCGGCGAGGCATGGTGTTGGCTTTGGAGGCTGTGTGCACGGCGGAGGAGTTATATAGGCGGGGAGGGGATGGAAACGGAGGCGGGAAGCGGTGGCATTGGACGGGAAGCGGCGGGTAGGTGAGCATGCGTCGCGTCGGAGTTATTGCGGCGGCGACGAGATACGGCCACGCCGACGCTTGGGAAGCCGGGAAAGCCTGGGCGCCGACGTAATTTCGAGGCGTGCCAAAGATGGCTCGCCGTCCCGTCGCTTTGTCGCCTGCAGAAACACGTCGCCATTAAGGCGGGCGTACCGGCCTCCTGCACACCGGCGCAATTTAGAGCACAGCCTCGCGCCCCCAGGAAGCGCGTAAGTGGGAAACGCGCGGGAAGCGAGTAAGTGGGAAACGTGTAGTTGTGGGGCGTGGGGAAACGAGTTCGTGGGGTACTTCATCCTCCAGTCTCGCAAAAATAAAGGTGCACACCCCCCCCCCCCGTATGTACTTCATCCTCCAGTCTTCTCGATGCCGTCACTCATCCAAATTCGTGTACTCCGTCGCGGCTTCACCATCCATGGCATCACCGCTCAAGCTCTCCGCTACCATGATGTACGTGTGGTCTGATTCTGATTGTTAGTTTCTTATGGTTGCATCTGTTGTTTACATCCGGTCTCATGGTTTGTTAACATCATATATATTCGGATTGTGTGAGCAGGGATAATGCAGCGGAGACGATCGCACGCCGGAGGAGGTGTCGGTGATCGCTTCCCTCACGCAGTCGATTGAGTACTTACAAGAACGACTACTTGCAGCCTTGAAAAAAGCTAATCAGTACATGGACGAGACGGTGGAAGCTAGAGAGCAGTTCCTCATGGCCTCGGACTTCACTGAGAAGCTGTCCGACCAGCTGAAGGTCCAGGTGGAGAACAACCTAAAGCTTCATGAGAAGGTTTTGGCCCTCCAGATGGAGAACAACCTGGCGCGGAATGAAGCTTTATCCCTGGAAAACCAAGCTATGATGCTGGAGAAGCAGCGCTTCGACAAGAAGGTGGAGAAGGCCAAGAAAGAGCAGCTGCTACAGAGGAAGCTCCTCGCTGTTGAGATGGCCAAGCGAGGCCAGGAGGGTGTTCCTGCAGGGCCAAGAAACAGCAGTTGCTACAGAGGGAGCTCTCTCTTTTTGTTTGAACACTCATGTATTAGCCTTTTTATTTTCATCGAATTATGAACTTAGTGTTCTCTTCATATGTATTATGAACTTAGGGATATTCGAATATGGACCACTCTTCTATATATCGTTATTGTACTTAATGTTAATGAGTTATTGTACTTCTGTCAAACACCTTAAGTGCGCACTCTGGATGCGTTCCGGACGAAGACGAGTGGACACGAACTGTCCGTGTCAACACAGCAAGCGCAATATAGACACGAACTGGACGTGAACTTTCACGCTCTATGTAGTTTCATGATCTGAACGTGTGTAGACCTTGTTTATCAACTTGAATCGTTTGAATATATGTTATTGTACTTGTGTCGAACACCTTAAGTGCAGACTCTGGACGCGCTCAGAGCATGCCTGGCGTGCTCTGAGCGCGAGCAGGCGCACATTTGTGTAAAATTTGTGCGGAACTGGGCCTAGACCATTCTTAGTCAGCCCTTAATGATAATTTCGTGAGTATCTTTAAATTATCATGTTGCAATTCTCATTTCCACATTTGAGATATACGATATCACATGAGATTTTCGCCCTTCTCATTTGAATGTATGTAGACCATGTTTTTCAACATGAGTCGTTAGTATATGACATATTAAAACTATGTGCGTCGGTTTTTCAGTTTTTCGATAATTTTTAAATTTATTATGGTTATTTCAAAATCGGTCAAACCTAAGTTTGACCAACATTTAAACAAGTTTAAAACATGAAAATGAAAAACTAAGCATGGATATTTCTTAGTCACTCCAAAACAAAGCTTTTGTGAGGTTTTTGAAAATTTCATGTTGCAATTCCAAAACCACTTCTCTCCAACCTTAGACCTCATAGTTTGAGTTATGCAATATCACCTAATCTCCATGCCCTTATCCTTTTGAATGTATGTATACCACATTTTTCAACTTGAGTCGTTAGTATATGACATAAGACGACTATGTGCGCATGATTTTCCTTTTTTGATATTTTTGAACATTTGAAGCTCATTTCAAATGTCGATCAAACAGTAGCCGTCTGATTTCTCTAGAAGGAATATGCAGCTGTCCGATTTCCTCCAGAGGAAATCTGCAGGCGATCTGTGAGAAGCTCGTTGTGCGATCTGATTGGACGCGCGCGTAGGACAAGGGTTGTACACCCACTAACGAGTGGACCCAACGAGGATTTTGACTCGCCCACCCCCATTTGCCTCAGTGACACAAAATGGGTATTTTGGCGCATCAAATACGGGATTTCGGCTGAAAAATGTGTTTCAAATGAGCTCCAAATGTAGGGTAAACGGCCTCATTTCTAAGCAAAAATGGTGGACTCGCCGGAAAATTTGCAAACTGAATTGGATTTACACACACAATTTGAGATGTCAAGCACAAGGCCATTGCCCTTAATAAAGCAACTAACAACTAAAATAGATCAAGAACTAATAACTTAATTGGCACTTGCCCTTAATAAAGCAACTAATAACTAAAATGGAAACCTTCGCCGTCAAATGAGCTCCAAAGGTAGGGTAAACAGCCTCATTTCTAAGCACAAATGGTCGACTCGCCAAAAAATGTGATTGAAATGAGTTCCAAAGGAAGGGTGGTGGACTCGCTGAAAAAATGTGTTTCAAATGAGCTCCAAAAGGTAGGGTAAACGGCCTCATTTCTAAGCACAAATGGTCGACTCGCCGAAAAATGTGATTGAAAAGAGTTCCAAACGAAGGGTGGTGGACTCGCTGAAAAATGTGTTTCAAAAGAGCTCCAAAGGTAGGGTAAACAGCCTCATTTTTAAGCACAAATGGTCGACTCGCCAAAAAATGGGTTTGAAATGAGTTCCAAAGTAAGGGTGGTGGACTCGCTGAAAAATGTGTTTAAAATGAGCTCCAAAGGTAGGGTAAACGGCCTCATTTGTAAGCAAAAATGGTCGACTCGCCGAAAAATGTGTTTCAAATGAGCTCCAAAGGTAGGTTGGTGGACTCGCTGAAAAAAGTGTTGCGGATGAGCTCCAAAGGTAGGCTAAACGGCCTCATTTCTAAGCAAAATTGCTGGACTCGCTGGAAAATGTTTCTGAAATGAGCTCCAAAGGTAGGGTAAACGCCCCATTTCTAAGCAAAAATTGTGCACTCGCTGAAAAATGTGTTCGACGGAGCAAATTGGACCCGTATATTTATAATTCATATAGTTCTTCGTTCGCGGGAGATTACAATCAGAGCGTGCTCGTCGGAGCTCACCGGAGATTACATATGATCTTCCAAAATCTATGTACACTAGGCGGCCCTAACCCTAAGCAGCCAAATTAGCTCACCGGAGCTCACAGGGTGCGGCCACGCCATCGCCAGAGTGCTTCACTCCTCGTCGGAGGAGTCGTCGACGACGTAGACGATGATGGCCTTCCCCTTGCTCGAGCTCGGCCGGCCTCCTGCTCGCAATGGAGGCGGTCCGGCTCGATCTCGACCCCCCGGCGGCGGCGCTTCGCGTACGCTTGGACCTCCTCCAAGGAGCGCGCCTGGACGGCTTAGGTGACCGTTTCGAGGACCTCGTCAGGGACGAAGTCCTCGCGGGTCACCGATGACTTAAAGGCGGCGGGATCGTAGATCTCAAACCCGTCCTCGTCCACGGCGACCTCGGCTGGGCTGCGCGGCGACGGCGACAAGGTCCACGAGCCGGACGAGGTATCCTCGTCCGCGGGAGGTGACGGTGGCACGAGGAAGGGTGGCGCGGGCGGCGCGGGCGGCGCTGGCAGGAGACCGTGGAGGAGATCAAACTCCTCCGTCTCCCGCCGCAACAGCGACGGCGGCGGCTGGATTCCCTTTAGTGTCCACCGCCTGCTCAAGCGCATGCGCGCTCCGTCGTCCTTGACGCAGCGGCGGCGCTCCTGGCGGAGGTGCCATGGAAGGGCGTCCATGGTAGCCGGAATCGTTGACTGGAGGATAGGTTGGAAGTGGTCGGCGGCGAGAAATCTACGCTGACCCCACGCGCACCCCACGTGTCGTCCCCACCAGTCAGACTAGTGCCACAGCCCCACCAGTCAGACTAGTGCCCGGCCCCACGCGCCGCCCCAGGAACTCCCAACCGAGCCGACAAACGAGCCGAGTCGCGCCAGGCTGACCCCACCAGTCAGGCCATATGCGGGTCAAAGGAGGTTGACCAGAGAGAGACGAGCGTTTGGGCGATATGCGAGCAAACCAGAGCACAGACCAGAGAAACAGCGCGGGTATGGCACAGACCGATAAAACTCAGTGAACCATGGCACAGAACCAATTGACTCTTGTTCAGGCCTACGAAAGGAATGAATGGCATTGCATACTTGTTCATCTTGTATGTGTTGTCAAACACCAGCACGTCACCGTAGTCTTCATAGTCCCGACGTGACTGAGAATCACACCAAAACATGATTTTCAGACGTCCCTCTTTATTCACCTGGTAATCGTAAAAAAAATCAGGATCCTTGGCCTTTCTGCTAGCCAAAATACCGAGGGTTGTGGCAGCATCACCTTCCTTAAGCATTTTCATCTTCTCTATAGAGCACATGTTGTAAAGATCCTTGACCACGAAGCCTAGATCTCTGTAGGTGGGAACGTGGCTTTGCATGGTTTTGATAACCATGTGCTTCCTGAGCCTAGATGATATCATTGATAATATCCTTGATTTTTGGTAAGGCCTAATTTTTCTGTGAGACCAAAGAAAAGGAACTTCATCGGTTCTAGCTAGTATATGGTTGTGATCGTCCACAAATCTTTTGACAAATCAAACCTCACGTTTTTTATCAAGATTGACGATAAGCTCCGCGCCGCAATTGCAGCGGGATTCGGGTCTTAGCCTATGGCGGCGGCCCTCCATGGTCAGGAACTGAGGTTGTCTTTTTCCTTGCCTCGAACAGACAAATTTCCTCAACTGTATTTGGCGTGAAAGACCTTTTCCCCACTTCAGCCTGTCTCTTCTAATGCTGAAACCATGCTCTTTTGTGTAGGCGTTGTAGAACACGAAAGTTGCCTCTTCGGAAACAAATGTCATCTCCTTTACTGCCCAATACATATCCCGCTTATCTTCTTGATCCCCACTGCCCCCTACGGAGCCATAATTTTTCTCATGATGTGTTGTCTCATGGGATTCTGCCATTTCAGTGTTGTATTCCGAGGATGATTTGCTTGGATCATGCGATTCTTCCATGTCTTCAAACTGTATGCTTTCCATGTTTGATTCCCCGAAATAATCGAGCTCAGTAGACAAGCTGGACAAGTTGGGTAAGTCTGATTCCGTTGCCTCATTCTCCTCGTTTTCATGGACGAATGACACCTACACAAAAGTTTAAGAAGGTAATAATACTTGTCATTCTTATGGTTCCCAAATTGTTTGCACGATACTAAACATTCATGAAACTCACGGTATCATTGCTGCTTCCGCTAGTATCAGACTCAGACATAACAGACTCGGACAGCGTGTGTTTTGTCGCCTATCTCCATGCTCGCTCCCCGAATCATAATCGCCAACGTATCTGTTATCATCTTTTGTCATCTGTTTGAACAAAGGACAACACCTTTATCAATCATCAGTGGCACACCTAAAATTCTTTGCACACCAAATTTATATCTAAATCAGGTAAAAGATTTCCCATGGATGGCTTAGGATACTATGATGTTACACTTAAGGTTCTTCTGGATTCCTAAACCCTATACCTCCAAAATAAGAGAGCTACCATGCGAAAACAGATGCGAACAAACATTGGGGGTGGGGGGTTGACCAAAGAGAGAACCTTCGCCTCCGATCGTGATGTGCTCACCCGCGGATTTTCACTTCGCACTGCTGGTCTCGACCATCTGGATCGCGAAGTGGAGGTGGAAGGACTAGAAAGGCAATCGTTACGTGGGAGGGGGAAGGACTAGAACGGCAACGGCTGCGGCGGCGAGGGAAGATTCGAATGAGAATGGCGGCGGCGGCGACGGGAGACCTAGTGGGCTTATTTATTTATTTTTGCAAGGCGAGTGGGGTAGTTATAGTCGTACAGTAATGGAGGTGCGTGGGGTAGACGATGATGACCAAAAAACAATTACAGGGTGTGTCGCTTCGTACGTATACGGTATTCTACGTACACGTCTTTTGTGGGATTGGGATATGCGGACAAATAAATGGGATACGCCGAACCAAACGTGGACAGCTAAACATGGACATGGGCCTTCTACGGCCTGCCTGAGTCTCCGATCGTGTTGCGTCAGTTGTTTCTCCGCCAGGGGGTTTGTACTGAAGCACACCTCAATGTAATGTGCTTAGTAAAGAAAATGCTAAGTTAAACAATGAGCTTGTCAAGATGTCTTCTTCCATTTCTAATGTTAATGATGCTTGTGCTACTAACTCCACTTCATGTGAAGCATCTATTTTGAAGGAGAATGTTGAGCTAAGGGCTCAACTTGATTTGCTAACTAGCAAGTATGGGGTATTGGAAGAAAATCATGAAAAGCTTTCAAGATCTAATGAGGATCTTCTAGCATCCCATGCTACGCTAAAATTAGCTCATTAGGCGGTAACTACGAAGGTAAAATCTTGTGAGCCTCTTGTGGTCACTAGCACAAACTCTACTTCTAATTCTTTATTGCCATGTGCTAGTTCTAGTAATTCATCCACTCATAAAATTGCTACATCTTGTGATGAATTACTTTCCTTGCCTTGTTGCTCTAACAATGTAGCTACTACTTCCTCTAGTATTTGTGTTGAAACTAACCATGTAGAGGAACTTAAAGAGCTCAAGGCACAAGTCACTTCCTTGAAGAAAGACTTAAAGAAGTTTCATGAAGGGAAGTCCACCCTCTACAACATGTTGAGAGTGCAACAACTTCCTCAAGACAAGAGTGGACTTGGATTCAACTCCAATAACAAGAAGAAGTCCAATGTCAAGAAGAAGCACACGTTCGTCAAGAAGAAGGGCCAAGAACAAGCTGTTGATTCGGCCAAGATTGTGTGCTTCAAGTGCAAGGTTGAAGGGCACCATGTTAGATCTTGCCCGTTGAAGAATAAGCCTTTTAGTGAGAAGCAATAAGGGAAGCAACCTCAAGTCCAAACTCAATCTTCCCAAGTTGAGGAACCTTCCCTTCCCCATAAGAAAGGTAAAATCCGACTTTGCTACAAATGTTGTGGGAAGGATCACTTTGCTTCTTTATGCACTCATGATACCTTATCCAGCTCAACTACTATTGATTATGTTCATTCTCTTCGGAAGGATAAGGTTTGCAATGTGTTTGCGAAAGTTATTGGTACTCAAAGTGGTGTCAATAAAAGAACCATTTGGGTTGCCAAGCCTATTGTGACTAACCTCTTAGGACCCAACTCGGTTGGGGACCAACAAGATAAAACTTGATAAATAGGTGTAAGTGTAGTACATTGGAGACTTGACTACATCATGAAAAATGAAGGGATCTTCATCATTCATATTCTCTCAAGTCAAGTCAATTGTATTATATTGTCTTAGCGTATATCCAATGCTCCTCCTTACGGTAACTTGTATTTAATTAATATGTATACATTGAAAGTTACTTGCACCCTTGCATGTGTTTGGTTTTGTACCTTACAAGTGTTTTATATGTGTTGTGCACTCTACTTACTTTTGATTGAGTAATCAAGCTTGTGTATGTTGGTTTGCACACCGTGTATGTTTTGAGCCTCTTGTCTATTTGTTTTCATCTTAATTGGCTCTTGTAGGGATATTAATGGACTATCCCATTTTGGGAGAGTGATGTGCTTTTTGGTAACTCACCACCCTAAAATGTGTATTCATGAGGAATATCACTTAGTGATGATATTTCAGTATTATCTACTCTCTTTGCGGTGTGTCTTACTCATGAGAAATTCAAATTCTAATGTCCATTAATCATCCTTTGTTGGATTTCTTTTGCATCTTGTTAAAAAGAATGGATTATCACATTATGGGGGAGTAATAAGCTATGTGCATACTACAAGCCTTTAAAATGTGAACATGTGAGGTAGTGTCACCTAGAGTTGATATTTGTGATTATCTTGTTCCTAGGTGGCATGGTACTCAAACAAGTTCCATATTTGCTTAAATGCATTTTGTTCACCCATATTTTGGTATCTTGTTTGTGAGAGAGCTTCTTGATGCTTAGTATTATCATTGAATATGTGAAGTCATCAAGAATATCTAGATAAGCATGTTTTTCAATTCTTATATTTTGCCACATGCTTATGTTTTGTGAATATGACCTTAAATACATATATGTCATGTACCACCAAGAACTCTCTCCATACAATCATTGTCTTTGACAAGTGATAATTATATTTGTGGTAAATTTATTGATCATATTCACATTGGCTATTGTTCTTAAGTTGTATTATTCTATCACCAAGTTTGTTTTGGTCTAACCACCCTTTTGTCATCCTTGCTTCATTTGGATCTTTTTGTTGCTCTACTCATAATTTGTGTTGTGCTTTCTTGAGTTGGGAAAAGCAAGGATCCCATTGTTGTGCATTTACATTCAAAGACTTAATTCTAAGTAATGCACTATTCTTGGGGCAGCTATCCTACATTGAGTAGAACATCATCTTTTAAATTGATATTATATCTTATTGCTCCTTTTGACCATGACTAATGTTTTAACAATATATATGGAGAATGATGATCTCATTTATGTGCATTTTGTATTCAAATACAAGATCATAAGTAATGCACAAATCTTGGGGGAGCAATCCTATATGCTTTATAACATTAGTTATCTTCAATTGGTTTTTGATCCCGATGACATGTCTCCTTGAAAGACAACAATTTTTCGTCTTAGTACTTTGTGCCATCATGAAAAGTGTATAAGGCTTGGTTTATTTGTTGAAACCTTACTCTTATTTGAGAAGTTGGCTATATCATCCCATGTTTGATAGACTACTTTCATGGATGAAATAAACCGTTGAGCTTGTTTGTTTGTTTTATCTCTTATGCTCATTGGTTTAGCCTTGACCTTGTTTTCATTTGATATCTTTTAAAATTGGTTTCTCCAATCATGTGTTGATTTGAGTCTTTGATATAATATGGAAAAATATTTCTCTTGCCACACTTATATGTAGCTTCTTGATTTATTTGGTGTTTTGTCCAAATTGTATCTTGTTTGGTTCTTGAAAGTTTTGTGCATCATATTTACTATATGTATATATTATGGCATGCTTACTTACGTTGATCCAATATATAGGATAAACTCTGTCGTGGTGGTGTCACGGCAGATGCCATAGGATGGCTAATGTGTGGGACCGATGGACGCTGGTGGATGCGGGGAGGGCTAGCGAGCTAGAGAGCTCACACGGTAGGAGATGCCGGAATGCTCAAGATCGCCGAAGAACACCCTCAAAGATCTAACAAATACAAACAAATGCACGAAGGCAAAGTCACACACACGATGTACCCAGGTTCGGGGCCCTCGTGAGGAGGTAACACCCCTACTCCTGCCTTTCCTCTCAATACAAGTATGGCACAAGATCTACAACATGCTCCTTTAGCTCTTCGGGAGATGAACTAGATGAACCAGGAAGGAGGAGGGAATAACTGCTCTAGGAGTAAATGAGACTATAGTTTTGGCCCTCAAGTTGGTCATGTCTTCACTGAAGCAGTTATGGCGCCTTTTATAGAGTTCCGGCCGGGAGGGCCGGAAACCCTAATTCGGCACGGTCCCACCAGACAGGGCTAACGGTTATGTCGACATCGGCTAGTGAGACCTAGCCGCTGTGCTATCCGGTATAGCCCTGCCGTCATCATTCCGGCAAGGACTACAGGCGTCGTCCTGGATCATCATTGTCCCCTTGTCAGAGACAAGACATGTCTTCGCCCATGCCTAGTAGCCTTTTTCCGGATTGCCGGGCTAGGCATGTCCGATCTTGTCGTAGCGTCATCGTACCGGATGACACGCTCCCATGTCAGACGGGAGGTGACCATGCTTCCATGTCAAGAGGAATGGGACTTCCCCCCGTGCCAGGCGGAAAAGCCTGCACCAGATCTCTGACTTCCAACCGACATGCCCCCATGTCGGTCTCCTCCATGCTCCGTTCGGCATGTCCTTCCTGCACACCAAATATAGCTTGCCATGACCGAGATAAGTGAGTTGGTTAGTATCTACCCGGGGAGCCTATCTGGTTTATCCGGGTTCTCCTCTACTCGGGATCTTACCGGGGGACTCCGACAGACTGTGAGGTCCGACACCCTTCCCGGTTGCGTCCGAGTTCCACCCATGCTCCGGACTACTACTCAGGATGAGTACTTCTAGGCCTAGCCTCCCGAAGATGTCTTAGGCTGTTACCAAAGACATCTTCGAGAAGCTAGTTCTTAGAGGAATCATCCGTCGGTGCTCATGCTGCCCTCAAGGCCTAGGGGGCTATTTATAGTTTCCCGGGATGACCCATGCGCCCCTCAAGAGACACCTTGGGCCCATCCACCTTCGAAAGGTCAAGCTGCCCCTTCGGTGCACCTAAGGACGGCCCTTGCTCTGTCCAAAGGTCAAACACTGTTACCGCACCGCTGATCTGTACCGGGATCTGCCCTACCCGGGGGCAGCCCCCCGACAAACTCCATCAAATCATAAATGGCTAAGAGATGTGCATGAAATTCTATTTCATATCAATATGCACATATTTATGTGGAGTTTGTCCTATGTATTGTAGTTGCTCTAATTACTTTGGACTCAATTAGTTTGGGTACCATAGTTTACTTTATTCGTTTTAGGTACATGGGAGATGCATTGGAAGCTTGCCTCATATTAAAGAAGATGTCTTCACCATGTGCTTCTTGGAGCCAAGCTTGGACGATTGTGAACTCTCATCTTCTACACCGTCAATGCCATCTCGGTAACAAGTATCTAACTCATGCGTATACTTCTAGCTCTCAACATTGTGTAGGTTGTTTTTTGGCATGAGTTTCTCTAAGTTACATTTGATATGGTTTTTGCAAAGTTTCTTTCAAAATATCTTCATTGCTAATGTGAGTAAGACAGGATGATTACACATCAAAGGGATTTATATAATCATCTTCATGATTCAACGATCCCCAATATGTTAATCTAGCAAATTTATTTCAGTCTCTCATGTGCAATATTGATGAATTCTCTTAAATCATTTGCTTTTTGTGATATTTGTTTTGTGTCTCGAAGTATCCCAACTATCACTTATCCTATGTGGGTATTTGTGATTCTTTGAGAACTTGGTGTTGGAAGTTCATCTATACCCTCTAAGAATAATTTAAGCTATGTGCTTTTATTTTAAGCAAAAATCTTATCTGTGTATTTATGACTTCCTATTGGGTACCATGTGCTTTACCTTGTACCTACATTGTGTGTGCATGTTTCTTTGTGGTCTTAGTGTCCACTTAGAAACTTATACACATGAGGGTAGTTACATATTTAATTGGTTATTACTTTCTTGATTCTTTGGTGATCTCTAAAAGGCACAAGCTTTGTTTTTCTATTGTTATCACATTGCCTCTTAATAAGCTTGTGATCATATTTGATGTATCCTCTTTGGTGTACTTGTATGTGAAATACATGATATGCACTATGTGCCTCATAATTTGAAAGACCATGGTGTTGCTTAGGCTCATCCTTGTTTAGTCTCCTAAATTATATCTTCATATCACACCCATCCTTTCCCCGTTGAGCAAGTCTTTGTTTTCCACTTCTTTTTCTTGTTGCTCAACATTTGTTTGTGTTCAAAATCATCTAGGAGGGAGTGAGGATTCCATGTTGTGCACAACATATTGAAATGCAAATCCTTCATTGTGCACGTACCTTGGGGAGTTCCCTCTTATTTTTTTTAGACACTTAGTTGATCTCATCATAATATCTTCTTATGCTCAATTGGTATTGGATCCCTTGATTGCTTGCTTCTTTGTGAATGTGTTCTTCTTTTGCAATTGATATCCTTCTAGTGGATTTCCATTGATATATTTCTTGTGCAATTGTTGTATCCTCAATATAGTTTGATCCCCTCCATCTAATCATCATTGGATAAGTGCATTTGATTTCACTCATATCATGAGAAATGTGTAAATCATGGAGGAGATCTTATTGTGTTACCTTTCTAAAGCCTTTCGCCTATTTCGGCAATCGTTGCCAATGGGGGAGAAGTTTTGGAGGGTTATATGGAATTGGCTTTGTACTTTGGTATATTCTTAAGTATTTGCCTTCCTTGCCTTTGCATTCGTTGCTTGGTTTTATATATAGTGGAAACTCCACCATCGGTAATGGTTGGCAATATATGCAATGAATGCATGTTCATACAGATGTGCATAAATTATGGGAGAGTTTGCTCTATATATGTGGATGGACTAACATCACATAACTTTATAATATTTGATGTTAGTGCAACCATTCTTGTTCGTTAAATTCCATATTATAAACCCTCTCAAAAGAGATTGTCATCAATTACCAAAACGGGGGAGATTGAAAGAGCATTTTCCGTCATGTGTGGTTTTGGTAATTAAATGACAATCTCTATGCACTAATGTTTGCATTGAGATATCCTTTTAGATCATGTCCATGGGAATAATGGAGATCATGTGTTGAGTGAAGCTTATTGCAAGTATGTCTTGAAGGATTCAAGACATCATATTAGTGAAGAAATGTTGGAATATTAAAGGTTGATCAAGATGTTGATCAACACACAAAGCTACAAGATATACCAAAAGCGATCATGTATCTCTTGGGATGGTAAACACTTGTCTGTATAGCTTTGTGAGCTAACCCATTATATATGTGTGTGTGCTATCATTATATGAGGTTAGGTATCTTCCCATGGGCTTGCATCAAACGAAAATTTTATATAGCTCATGGAGGATGACTTCATGTGGTGATCGTCATCAATGTGAGACGTGCAAGACCAAGAGAAACTTCTTGAAGAGATCCTATTCTTGGTTCTTGCAATGGATACATGAAGACGGAGCTAAGCGAGACTCTCCCATTGTGAGCATGGGGGAGCATTTGGAGAAGTCTTCATCAAGCATGTGCTTGGATGCGCAATCAAGAAAGATGATTACACTTGAACAGATCAAGATAGTTATCATCTAACTGAAGTGGAATGCTCAAGTCAAAGGTATGATCTTGATAGGGCTATATGATAGATAGACGTACTATCAAGAGGGGCTCTGAAGTGAGTAACTTGATCGCATCGTTATGGAGAGCTCAAACCTTTGCACACTTGGCATATCATATTTCTTGGTTCTTATTTGGCTTTTATCCTTGTGAGTAATTAGAACTTGGTTCATCTCCATGTCAAGCTCTAGTTCATTGAAAACGGTTTTACTTTGGAAAACTTGTTGCGTTTTTGTTGTTGGAGGTTTTACCGGTTGTTCTCCTATATAGAGTTCTCACAATTCCCTATTTGGTTTAACCTCACTTGTTGTATTATGATGTTCTCTGCATGATCTTATAGAGCTCTTCGTGGTGATTCCAACGAGCCAAAAATCATCAAAAACGGAGTTCGGGTGGTAAAGATATCATCGTTTTCGTGTTGATGTTTCTGACTGGGGCGGAAGTTCCGGACCTGTGCCGGAAGTTCCGGCCGGCCGGAAAGATCCGGCCAAACTTCCACCCAAACTTCCGGTTTGACCAGAGTACACTTTCCGGGCGCGTTTTGGGGGGTCCGGAAGTTCCGGGGTAAGCCCAGAACTTCCGGCCCGAGTGGGAAAAACTGTCCCCAACGAGAAAATGTGTTGGGAACCTATTTAAGGGGTCATCTTCCCCAATGGTTCGAAAGTTTTGGTGCTCTCTCTCCTCCTCCATTGTTGACCTCTAAAGCTTTGAGATCTTTCAATCCTTCCAATGATTCTTGCTATTTCTTGAGGGAAAAGAGAGAGGAGATCTAGATCCATATTTCCACCAATCCATCTCTCCTCTAAGTGAGGGGAACCTAGTGGATATAGATCTTGGAGTTCCTTTGTGGTTCTTCTTCTTTGTTCTTCCTCTCTTCTCCCCCCATAAGCATTAGTTGCTTTTGGTGGGATTTGGGAGTGAAGGATTTGACTCCTTTGTGGTTTCCTTTGTTCTTTCTCTCTTATTCCCCCATAAACATTTGTTGTTTAATTGGAATTTGAGAGTGAAGGACTTGAGCACTTTGTGTGCTCTTGCCATTGCATTTGCATCGGTTTGAGCCCTCCACGAGGATTCGTGGTGGTGCTACTTGTGAGCTTGTTACTCTTGGGTCATTGGACTCTAGACGCATTTTGTGGCCGGCCTTTTATGGCAAACACCTTTTGTGGTCAAGACCTTTTGTGGTCACTTGAGAGCCCCCGGTTAAGTTGTGGATGTGTGCCTCAAGACTTGGGAGCCCACAATTAAGTTATGGGTGTGTGCCTCAAGAGTGTTGTACGGGATTCGATCTCCGCCCCAAAGGGGATCAATAGTGGAGGGTGAACTCGCAACCTTTTGTGGTTCAGTTCATCAGCAGAAGAAGGTGAGCCTTTGTGGCGTTGCGGCTAACCTGTTGTGGTTGCGCACACCTCTCCAAACTCTCTCCAAACGAGACGTACACCCTTTGGGTGGAACTCAGGAATACATCCTCATCTCTGCGTGCCTCGGTTATTTCTATACCCGAGCTCTTTACATATGCACTTTACATTGTGATAGCCTTCATGCTTGAAGTCATATATCTTGCTATCACTTTGATACTTGTATTGTTTAGCATTAGTTGTTGGTGCACATAGGTGAGCCTAGTTTATATATCTATGTTGTATGCTTGTTAAAGTAAACCTCTAGTTTTATTCCGTCTTTATCAAGCATACCGGAATATCCGGGTCTTTCTGGGACCTGATAATCCGGCTTCTCGAAAAAGTTTTAAATCACCTATTCACCCCCCCCCCCCCCCCCTCTCTGTAGGCGACGTCTATCCGTTCACGTGGCCGCGAAGGGCCGCCGCCCCTTATCACGTCGTCGATGCCAAGGGCTGCCGTCTCCACTCTGGGCTGCACCTCTCCATCAAGCTCCTCGTCACCATGACCATGCGTGAGTAGTTCTCCCCCGGGGCTGCGGGATCTACGGTAGCTATGTGGTCTATCTCTCTCTCCCATGATGTGATCTTTTATGTGATCATGAGCTTTATAATCTAGTTGAATATGTGATGCTACTCTCTATCTATTATGCACTCTAGAGGTTACTCTAATATGAACTCCGGGGTTATTCACGTGTGTAACGGTGACAGTGTGCACCGTGTGTGATTCCCTTTATGACATTGTTGGTGTTAGTTTACTCTGACTTTGAGGGTGCTCTTGTAGCCCTACACAATGAATGGTGTTTGTTATCCAACATGAGAGTGTTTGAGAGTAGTGGTTATTTTATTTAACTTTGATGTCATTGTTGAGAATGTCCACTGGTGAAAGTAGGATCCCTAGGACTTGTTTCTAAGCATTAAAACACCGTTTCCAACAAGTTTTGCTACATGTTTGCTCGCTGCTATTTTTTATTACAGATTGCAATTACTACTTATACTCATCGATATTACTTGTATTTCATCATCTCTTCGCATAACTAGTGCACCTATACATCTGACAAGTGTATTGGGTGTGTTGGGGACACAAGAGACTTCTCGTATCTTAATTGCAGGGTTGCTTGAGATGAATATCTTTGACCTCTACCTCCCTAAGTTCGATATACCTTGGGTGATCCACTTGAGGGAAACTTGCTGTTGTTCTACAAACCTCTGCTCTTGGAAGCCCAACACTGTCTACCAGAATAGAAGCGTGCGTAGACATCAAGCTATTTTCCGGCGCCGTTGTCGGGGAGGTGAGCGCTTGAAGGTATCTCCTTTAGATCATGCAGTTATTACTTTTTGTTTCTTGTTTTTATTTTCACTAGTTAGGCTAAAATGGAAAACAACAAAAATATTAGAGAGCTTTATAGTATTTCTCTTGAGTTAGGACATGAAGTGTTTGAAGAGAAAATTAAAAACCTATGGAACTTCATATGCATGCTACTAGCAATGTTATTAGTATGAATTCTTTGAACACCATTATTGCTAATGCTATGGAAAAGTCTAAGCTTGGGGGAGTTGGTTTTGATGAGCATGATATGTTTAGTCCCCCAAGCACGTAGGAGAAAATTTTCTTTGATGATACCTTGCCTCCAATATATGATAATTATAATCATTGTTATATTTTTGGTT
The DNA here is from genome assembly GCA_026929855.1 of Poa annua. Classification (NCBI taxonomy): domain Eukaryota; kingdom Viridiplantae; phylum Streptophyta; class Magnoliopsida; order Poales; family Poaceae; genus Poa; species Poa annua. The sequence continues at coordinate 36,354,291 of CM049426.1, forward strand.
CACGTACTATTGAGGATATATTTTATGTTGATTATGATATGCCTCCTATATTTGATGATTATGGTGATGAGAATAATAATGATAGCTATTTTGTTGAATTTCCTCCCACTACAATTAATAAGAATGACTATGCTTCTGTGGAGAGTATTAATTCTTTCATGCACGTGGCTCATGATAAGAATATTTTATGTGATTGTTATACTATTAATTTTATTCATGATGCTACAAGTAAACTTATTGATGATAATGGTGAGTATTACTTAAATATGTTATATGATAATACTTTAGATGATGGTCCTATTCTTATTGACAATCCTCTATGTTTAAAAGTTGAGGATAAAATGATATAATTGCTTCTTGTGGTGGTACCCTTACTCATGAGAGTCCTACTTTGTTCTTAAATTCTCCTAATTACACCATGGAGGAGAAAATTTCTTATGTTGAGAAATACTTATGTGGTTTGCAATTGTCTCTAGTTCCAAATATTTATTGCAACGATGATCTTAAACTTGATATTGATCTTAGTAACTATTTTAAAAGAGGGAAGTATGCTAATGAACTCCAAAATAAATTTAATGATCCTCTTTATGTGCCTATACTATCTAAGTTGAATGATTCTTGTGGTTATATGGTTGTATTTATTTCTACTACTGAAAGTTATTATGAGAGACGGAAACATGGTTTTATGTATCTCAACAATATTAAGTTTCCCCTCTTTATGTTGAAAATTTTGAAGTGCCATTTATTTCATGTTGCTTTGATAGTTGCTTTACGTTTCAATAATTTATCCTATTACAAGACTCCTTTTCATAGGAACTGGGTTAGACTTAAATGTGTTTCATGTTTACCTCTAGATGCTCTCCTATGTTTTTTAACTCTCATTTTTTATGAGAGCATCATATGAATCTCCGTGCCTAGCTCAAAGGCGTTAAACAAAAGCGCTTATGAGATACAACCCACTTTTATTTCCTGTTATTTTATTTTTCTTGTGTCAAGGACTTGTCTACCTCTGTAGCAATTCCTTTGTATCTCTATTTTATTGTAATGTTGTGTCAAGTTAAGCCTCTAGATGAAAGTTGATGCTAAATTTCAATTCCTGCGTATAAACAGATTTCTTCTGTTCACCATTAAATTCATAACACTTCACTGGAATGTCAGAAAAATCTTCCCTTTTTTATGCGTAATCCTCAGATATATACGCAACTTTCAATAGTTTTGAGTTTTCTGATTTGAGCAAGTTAAGTTCCTAGAAACAATTCGTCTCTACGGACTGTTCTGTTTTTGGCAAATTCTGCCATTTATTTTGCAACACATTTTTTGGTATTTTGATTGGATCTTTTTATCCTATTAAGTATCAGTGGCTGTAGCTAATTTCCATTAGCATTGGTAGCAATTTTGTTCCTACATAATATCATATTTTTTCATGCACTAACCCTCTAATAAAGTTTACTCTAAGTTTGGTGTGGAGGAAGTTTTCAAGGTTCAAGAGAGAAGGATGATATAATGTGATCAAGAGGATAATAATGCCAAAGCTTATGGACTCCCCGGTGGTTCACCCCCAATATATTTCAAGAAGACTCAAGCGTCAAAGCTTGAGGATGCCCAAGGCATCCCCTTCTTCATCGACAACCTATCAGGTCCTTTCTAGTGAAAGTATATTTTAATTCCGCCACATCTTATGTGCTTTTCTTGAAGCGTCTGTTTGTTTTTGGTTTTGGTTTTGTTATTTTCATTCTCTGAATAAATTGGATCCTAACATTCTTTTGCGTGGGAGAGAGACACGCTCCGCTTTTTCTTATGAATACTCGTATTATTCACTTATATTCGTTGAGTATTCTTTTCATGTTATTGTTTGCTTTCTAGCTCTTGTTTTCATGCATCTCTTGCTAGAGTTGTTAGCTTTGTTATATCCTACTCTCGTATCTTATTGTTTAATTAATCGAAGAGTTTATCTTTTAAATAAGTTGATTGGTGTTTCGTTGAGAACATAAAATGCTAAAAGTGGTAGATGGTATAACTAAATGATACATAATCTTGTAGATCATTAAATTGTATCACCAGAATCATTGACGTTGTTTTGAGATATTAATTTTCTTAATGATAAACATGATGGTCTAGTAAAGTGTAATGATTAATGGTTGATCTAGAAAACCTTGAAGTTGTGCCACACTTAAATTTCCAGTTGATTGCATAATGGTATATGACTTCTATTTGCCTAAGGCAACCATAATGACTTTATGTTATACGCTACGGTCGGGGAAGCCAACGGTGACTTTGTCATTCTCCACAATTCCTCTTAGAGTGATTTTCATTATGCCTTGTATGATCATATTTTTATTTGGAATATTTTTACTTGTGAGTTCTAAAACTGCGGTTTTCATGGCACTTCCACCACCATATTGCTAGCCTTTTCGGTGCTTTGCTTTGCCATTTCTCACTTTAATAGTTGATGCATTTTTCGCGGGTACATCCAAACTCGTGGGAGATCTTTATCTTGTTCTCCTACACATAAGTCAAATATCTTTCTCAAAACATCCACCATACCTACCTACTACAACATTCCCATAGTTGTTCCGAGATATATTGCCATGCAACATCCATCTTACATTACATGACTTGTTGTCATTCATTACTTATATATATTTTTTTGCGTGATTCTATAAAACTAATGTGTGGTTTTACCCATGTTACGCTAGATCATTGCATAACCTGCTAAACAAGCAGAGGCGCCGTGTCATATGCATATTATGTCACATTCATATTAGTTACTTGTATCATCAGTATGTTGTCATATCAACATTAGTGTGTTGTCATATATCATATATCATATTAGGATGCTTGCCACTAAAAGTGAAAAGAGCCGTGGAGGCCATCGAAAAGAGAAAAAGAAAAAAAGAAAAAATAAAGAGAAAAAGAAAGAAAAAGGGGGGGGGAGCATTACTATTCTTTATCACATACTTGTGCTCATGTTATAGCACCATATCATTTATAGTCATGACTTGTGCTCATGTTATAGCACCATATCATTTATGATCATCATTTGTGTTCATGTTTAACACTTGTACTCCATATGAGAGAGTTTTCATGTCTTAGTTGCATAACTATGTGGGGAACTTTACACTATAGAACTTGGCTTGTATATTCCAATGATGAGCCTCCTCAAAAGTGCTCTAGGTCTTCGTGAGCAAGCAAGTTGGATGCATCCCCACTAGTTCCACTAGAGAACTTTCATATACTTATAGTTCTATGTGCATCCGTTGTGTGGCAATCACTACTCCTTGCATAGCTTCTTTCTTCCGTGGCCTTCCAAACCTCCGTTAACATTCTCTTAGCCAAAACATTCTGGTGCCAGGAACCAATGTTGAACGCTTGCTTGTTTCTTTTGAACAAATAAAGTATTGATCTTCTACGTGCATATTGATATTACTTGACTTGATCCTTTCACAAAGTTGTCATGTTTGTTGGAAGCCTTAGATGATTATATTGTTGTGCTTGAAGCTTAAATCATCTCTAATTTCTACTTTGCACAGTTGATTGCTATCTAGTACTATATCATTGACAGTTTTGCTTGCTTTACCTACTTGTTTATTTATTACTCATTTGATATCAATATAAACTACAACCCTTATTCATTTGATCTCAAATTACATGCATTATATTATTATATGATCAATATTGTGTCACGGCATTTACAATTAAAAATTATTTTGTTATCATTTACCTACTCGAGCACGAGCAGGAATTAAACTTGGGGATGTTGATACGTACAAAATGTATCTATAATTTTTTATTGTTTCATGTCATTTTATGCTTTTGACACTTGTTTTTATATTAAGCTTATGATTTATTTGGACTAACCTACTAATAATTACAAAAGTGCACAGTGTTCTTGTTTTACTCTTTGATGTGTAGAAATTATCAAGAATACAAGAGGAAACCTTGTTGCACTCGAATTGGCACTTTCCTGAAATCTGTATGGGTACTTTTTTTAGAGATCATCAGTTTACTACCGAAGACAATGTCAAATAAAAATAAAAAATAGAGAGTTGTCACAAATTTTCATGCGCAAATTTTAAGCCCAAACCAGCCCAATCAGAGGTCGGACGCGACCTGTAGGCCCAATATGGTGAAACCCTAAAAAGGGGTGACGGAAATCCGAGAAGCTATATAAAGGAATGAAAACTAACTCGGCCGGACCTCCTCCAACTACGAATTTTCCTCCTCCCAGGCAGCCGTCTTGGGGAGGAGAACCTCCTCAACACCATCCCCATCACGAGGGGTGGCCGTGGCCGCGAAGGGGCGCCGCCGCCGCCGGGCTGCCCCCACCGTCGGGCCGTAGCCGCCGCCGCCCCTTATCACGCCGTGGCTGCCAAGGGCCGCCGTCTCCACTTCGGGCTGCACCTCTCCATAAAGCTCCTCATCAACATGACCATGCGTGAGTAGTTCTCCCCCGGGGTTGCGGGATCTACGGTAGCTATGTGGTCTATCTCTCTCTCCCATGATGTGATCTTTTATGTGATCATGAGCTTTGTAATCTAGTTGAATATGTGATGCTACTCTCTATCTATTATGCACTCTAGAGGTTACTTTAATATGAACTCTGGGGTTATTCACGTGTGTAACGGTGACAGTGTCTGCACCGTGTGTGATTCCCTTTATGACATTGTTGGTGTTAGTTTACTCTGACTTTGAGGGTGCTCTTGTAGCCCTACACAATAAATGGTGTTTGTTATCCAACATGAGAGTGTTTGAGAGTAGTGTTTATTTATTTAACTTTGATGTCATTGTTGAGAATGTCCACTGGTGAAAGTAGGATCCCTATGCCTTGTTTCTAAGCATTAAAACACCGTTTCCAACAAGTTCTGCTAAATGTTTGTTTGCTGCCATTTTTATTACATATTGCAAGTACTACTTATAAGCATCCATATTACTTGTATTTCACCATCTCTTCGCATAACTAGTGCACCTATACATCTGACAAGTGTATTCGGTGTGTTGGGGACACAAGAGACTTTTCGTATCTTAATTGCAGGGTTGCTTGAGAGGAATATCTTTGACCTCTACCTCTCTGAGTTCGATATACCTTGGTTGATCAACTTGAGGGAAACTTGTTGTTGTTCTACAAACTCTGCTTTTGGAGGTCCAACACTGTCTATCAAAATAGAAGCGTGCGTAGACATCATTGTGCTGAGTTCGGTGGTTTGTTCTTCTGCATGTACTGCTTATTTCCTTATAATCTCTGATGTACTTGCAGTGTGGATCCTTTCAAAAAAAAAGATAACATGGAATATATTGACCTAGGTTTTCGGCCCAAAGCCCACAAAATCTGAGGCAAACATGGCTCCTCTCTTGGCACAAGGTGAAGTAAGAGTATTTTCAGGGATGATTGGAACCATCGATTGCATGTATTGAATCTGGAAGAATTGCCCGTTTTCTTGACAAGAGATGTACAAGTCACGTCATAATGAAAAGTGTGGTGTTACAGATTATGATCTCTGAATATGGCATGCATATTTCGGAACCGCCGCTGCCGTCAATGACATCAACGTGCTCCAACAATCCAATGTGTTCAAAAACCTTTGTGATGGCCTTACTCCACCATGCAACTATTTGATCAATGGCCATGAGTACGATAAAGGATACTATCTTGCTGACGACATCTATCCCACTTGGTCTATATTTGTGAAGACCATCCGTAAGGCGAGGCAGATTGTCATTTTACAAATAGACAAGAGTCAGTTCGCAAAGATGTGGAGCGGGCTTTTGGTGTGCTGTAGGGCAGGTTTGCCGTTGTTCGCTACCCTTATCTTTCATGGTCGCTTGATCAAATGTGTGAGATCATGAATGCTTGTTTTATCATGCACCACATGATTATTGAAGATGAGCGTGATAAGAGGAAGCAACTGGTCGCTCGAAGTGTTTGATTTACCGGGCGTTGCCGACGATGCAGAATTTATTGTCATACATCAACAATCGTGACTAAACAATGCATAAGTAGCTGCACGATGACCTCATGCACCACCCGTGGACCATCAAAGCGACAGTTTGATAGGTCATGGTTTAAACTTGAATTCGTATTTCAACTTTGTATTTTGAATTTGAACTTGTGTTACAATATTTATTACACCAAATCGACGTAGGCAAACCTGCGACAATTCTTGCACCCACGTGTTCGATCTATTGCTCAAAACTAAGGGCTTTGAGGTGCGCCGCTGTGGGCGCCGTCAAAAACATAGCTCCATTTGGGGTGCCGGACACGAATTTGGGGGGGTGCCGGTGGAGATGCTCTAATTGACAAGGCATAAATTATATGAGGATAAGCTGTAGATACACCTCGACTTCAACAAAGGACGGTTTAGTATTACAGGCCGATAGAAGTTTGGATCCATGTTTACAGGCGAAGTATGCTGGCACTATTTACCATATAACAGTTGGTTTCACTCTCACCAAACGCAGTCTAACTTAGGCATAATATAAACAGAGCAGGGTTATTCCGATAAGGTTGGCATCACTGCGTCTCTCAGAAATCTGGGCCTTGCTGAAAGAACTCAAGGTCCGGGTGGGTGCTCCCACCAGGATGCCTCGAACGCCTGCATCAAAGGGAGAAAAATCATTATGTCAGCATCAGCTGTTGATCACAGCCACACGCAGTGCTTGCCCTGTCAAATGTAAGTGCATATAAGCATCAAGTCAAAGTAAAATTCAGACTTGATGTGCAACTCTTCCAGAAGCACTCTCTGAGCAAAATCAACCATACGTCAGTTCCATCTTAAACCCTCTATTACTATGTGGGGACGATGGAATTACAGAGTAATCAATAATGTTTCACTAAATGCGAGGGTAGAATCCTGGAAACTGAAGTTCAAACCTTTTGAAGAACAGTATCGAATACAGTAACAGGCATCCTCAAATTACTGGATGCTAGCAAAAAGTAGGGAGAATAATTAGCTTACCTCACAAAGCGAGATGGTTCAAATCCTGGAATGTCTGGCGGGCCAATTGGGTCGAAACGACCACCAGGTGGAACACTCCTATAAAGACATATTCGTTTCCATTTATGACTGAGAACATCAGAAAATAAATAGGATTGCAATGGCACAGGAGTGAAAGGGAACTGAACATACCCAGGGCCACCAGATGGGGCAGGAAAAGGATTGGAAGGAAAGAAGCGTGGATCGTTTGGTCCTGTAGCATCAAAAAAGTTGTAAGTTCAACTGCACAGAGGCACAAATATAACGAGATTCCTGGAAGTATTGAGTGGACAAAATATTACCAACATGCATACCACCACCACCCATCCCACCACTGCAAGGAAAGAAGACACGCAGTTAATTATGTGTGAAGCTATTGATTTGTCAATGTTTTTACATGAACATTATGGACAGAAGACAAACCTTTGAGGGTAGAAGCCTGCACCAGGAGCAGGGAAGAGGTCATCGTGCCCAAATGGAGCTACTGGGGGATAAATCAGGCTGTACCATAATACATAAATGAAAATGGTAACCACGGTAACAATATTCTGTAAGCAACTTGCTAGACTACAAGTGGTAGGAAGTGCAATTTTTTTATAAAGATATTCTTGTGGAACAACGTTCTTCGTACTAAACTGGTACTAAGAATGTCATCGTGCAACCACTTGAATTACTTGAACTTCAGAAAGTGTTTCTTTACACTTAAGCAGAGAGATTTATAAAACAAGTGTCAAAGACTTCAAGAAACATTATACATGTCAGAAATGCTACCAAGTAACATATGTTATTCTAATGGTATAACCAAAAGTAACAACGATGATCACTCCATGGCTTTTCTTCTGTTGATTTTTGACATACATCAGGAGAATTCATTTACTCCAAGTATAAATCAAGATAACATCAAATAAGATTTAAATATATGTTGTAATAAAATAACAGTATTAATAGTTTGTAGTAATATTCATTTCGAGTTGCGCGAAAATTAGTGTGGGAAATAGTTTATTAAGTAATGCAAGGACATCCATGCCCATGAAAACTGAACGACATGAGTTGATATCAGGACCCGACAAGCTTTAATCCCACGAAATTTCGAAGTTGATATCAGGACATTCAGTTTGTAACTAAGGCAGTTGAGGGCTTATTTGAAACAAAGGAATTTCATATGATTGGAATCCTATAAGAACTTTCCTACAAAGCCCTTTGGATTATAGGAACCTATGAATTCCTACAGGAACTTTCATTCTCTTAAAACATGAACTCCAACCTCATGTTAAATTCTTTTGAGAAGTCCAAGGCATACTAGCCTGGCTCTCTTCTATCTACAATCAAGAAATATTTTCTTGCAAAATTTCCATATGATATACATAGCAACCTTGTGAAATTCCCCAAGTTTTCCTGTAGGAATCCACAAGACATGATACTTAATTCATGTGTTCTCCTATTCCTGTGTTTTGTGACTTCAGTGATCAACTAGGGCCTAACTCCTATGGTATGAAAAAGGTTAAAGCAAATATTTTTCCTAGTTGTGAAACCTCAGTGGGACGAATCTTCTGTTGCGGTTATGATGATATTCTAATGCTACTAGAAACCCAAATAGGTAGATACTAATTATATTGGATATCACTTGGGAATAAAATATCAACAAAATACCAAAAATATAAATAGAGGAGCAATTATTCTGCACCCTCATTCCCATAGAAGGGGTAAATAATAGAGAATGTCCACACAATAAACAAGCTGAAATAAAAAAAATGTCTGAGGTTGTACTCATACCCAGAAGGTTCTGTAGTTGGATCTTCCCGCAAAACAACTTCCGACCTGGAAGAGAAATTCATATGTTATAGAATTGTTAGAAAATGAAGACAGCTACAGCACAAAAGCTTTGCATGGTACATTCTAGTTACGTAAATAAATAAATCAGCAGAACATAACAAGAAAATAGCACAAATTCCAATATGATTTCATTCAGCACAGTTAAACAGACATATGGGGAGATTGTAGATTGTCATGAGAAGTCTAAAACCAGCATAGAAATACCTGTTTATAGATGAACTGCCCTCAACATGTTGCTTCTGAGCACCAGAGTCCTTACCATCTAATTTAATCAATAAACTCTTGTTAAGGACATCAATGAAGCCCGTAAAATTCTTGTACATATCCTTATAATTCTTCGGCGGTTCTTCAGAAAAGAAATCCTTCACACTGGATACGAGGAACGAAAGTAAAAAACTCAACACCGGAAAATGGAAGATCCACATGTGGACAGAACTATTTAACAAAAGGTGTGCAAACAGAACAAGTATCTAAAATATTCACATAGTGTTATACAACATGAACAGCTTGCACTGTTGACTGCACTACGTCTACTTTAACATACAAGTTAGAACTGAGCTAGTACTGCCTACTGCAACTTTGTATCATGCTGTCTATCCATATCCATAGGTTTCGCACAAATCATATTCAAATCTACCAGAACTAAATTCTATACACAGGTATTTGTAGTAATCTAAGTCATCATTAACTTTAACTCATACAGGTTGTTCGAGCAAGCATAGTTAAGTTAACAGAACTGTAAAATATGTGCTGAAGTTGAGCTCGATGTAACTTGTGACACCATTAAACTTTTCAGCTAATAGATATGTAATGTCAGTTAATACAAATTAGATACTTATTACAAGAATGGGTTTGGTACCAACTATGTTTGCTGACTGGCAGTGTTTAAGTGCATTACAACAGAGCCCAAAAACCATAGCAGTATCTCAACCACTGAAGTAATTTCACATGTGCGAAGTCTCCACGCACAAAAAAAACAAAATGTGTTACACAGCTACAATACTATCTAGACTGGTGGTTGTATTGAGTTCAAATGACAGGACTTAAAGTTTCTGTTATTATTTTGCCAAAATAAAATAAAGTTAGTGCAAATAGAACATCACAACAAACTGAATTACACACAGGACAAAACAAAAAGAAAATTCCGAATTGGTCCCACTTATTAGTAACCAAGTATAGATGGAGAATAGATCCTTAGCACCAGCTGAAATACTTATGGTAATTTAAATTCATAGTGTACACAAATCCTAAAATACAAAGTTGTGTTTTCTGGGTGAAAGCACTGGGTATAGATAACTGTTATATAGTCTAACTCTAAAACTATATGTTTTGTTCTAGTCAGTTATAGTAGAAATAAGAAAATCCCATGGAACCAAAGAGTGGACTAAGACAAAATAATATGTACGACTGAAACATACTTAATCTGAACATTGGAAGGTTCCTTGTGTTGTGCGTCAAGATCCAGCACATCAATTGCGATGAAGTCACCAATCACTAGACATTTCATCAGAATGTGCTTCTTCTTTCCCTCCTCCTTGGAGTACAAGAAGGCATAGCAGTTTTCCATACTGTTCCACCCATCGATCCCCACCTCCTCATCGCCTAAAATTCATAAGTACACGGAAAAAATCATCATCAGTAATGTACACTAAAAGATCATAATTACAATACAAGTCATGAATTCACACAAAGTCACTTCAATCCTTAACCCCACGACAAAATGTATCTAACAGCCACCAGTTTTGCTCCAGCTATGCTAACATATTTCAACAGAAGCAATCACTCCCGCAATTCAGAAACCATGCAATAGTGAACCATGCAAGCAGGGATAGAATGGCATGTATTCCAACACAATCCAGCTCCACTTAAGCAATCTAACATCTAGTGGAGGCAACAGGCAAATTGCTACTGTCAGAAGGATTCAGTCAAGCAGGCAAATTGCTAATAAGTCAGAAACAGGAATTTCGGTGAACTGCGTAGATTATAAACTGCTAAGATCAGAGTATATATAAAATATATAGACCCATACCCTACACACTCCGGGACTTAACAGCAAAATCAATACGTGACTAGCGGACCTAGGAAAACTTTGAAGCCTGGGCAAACAACTAATTCTAAGGCTAATTATGCTAATTATTTGCCTAATAACTATAAAATTAGCCTAGCTGGTCGGCCGGAAGCCCGGGCAGCTGCCCGGGCAAGAGGGGCGCTAGGTCCGCCGGTGGTGAGCCCTAATCACGGGGTCAACTGACTAGAACACAGCGCATACTTTAAATCGGAAACCCTAGGGGCCAGGGCTAATGTAAGGAGAAGGAGTGCACCTGTGGGCACGGGGTCGGTGAGCGCGGCGGGGCCGACGGCGCAGAGGGAGTACCCGGCGGCGAGGAAGGCGGCGTTGGCGGCGAACGCGACGCCGTCGTGGGCGCCGCGGAAGGCGGGGCGAGCGGCCTTCACGACCGCCATGGCGGCCGCGTCGGTCACCATCTTGTCGCTGCGGTGGGTGGTCGGGGGCGGCGAGGCGATAGCGGCAACGGCAACGGAGGCGTTGGTCGGTCGCGGAAGCGGCGAAGCGATGGTCGGCGGTTTCGGGGTTTCTGACTTTGTGGAGGAGTATATTAGGAGCGTGTTTTGGAAAGGATGCTTTTTTTCATTTTGGTAAGGAACTGTCCGTGTTGTGCAACGATTCTGCCTCCTGGCCCAAACTGGCTGGCCACTAGACTAGGCCTCCTGGCCAGGCAAAATCTGTCTGAATGAAAATGATATTGGTAAGCTTTACTGGGCTGTTTAATTCGTTTGGCCGGCCTGTTACATGAGAAGCTCCTAATCCTTCTTTTTTTTCTAGTGGCATAGAACAAAGAAAACTATTTGTGAATGGTAAAAAAACCTTTATTTATCACGAGCGGATGGAGCATTACCCTATATATGAAAGTTGGTATATGAAAGTTGAAAGGATTTGCTTCCTGTCCTGCGTCCACGTCGTCCACGTCGTCCTGCTTCCTGTTCTGCGGAAGGATTTCCTCACCCCACATTCGTGAATTACTGTAGCAGTCGACTTTTAGCCAATAGGAGGCCGCCACGTCGCCCGGTCGCCCACCGGTCGCCTCCGGTTCCACCGGTCACAGTGCCTATTTCACACAAAAGGCACTCGGAAATCGAACCATTAACCCGCAGTCTAATTTTTAACGCTACGAAGGAAATATTTATAAATTCGGAAAAACTCAAATACGTTTTAGCAAAAGTAAACCGCGCACGCACCCTTCCTCCTTCTCTCTCGCACGCGCCCCCGAGGTCGCCGCCATCGCTGCCGCCCAGCCCCGCCGCTACACTCCTCCCCGCTCAGATCGACGGCCACAGCCACCTCCGCCGCCATGCCCTCTCCTTCCTCGCCCAAGGTCGATTGCCGGGACGGCCGAGAAGCGCCGGAATCGTCGCCGCCGCACTCCGCGTCCACCGCCGGCCACGCTCCGGAGACCTCCGGCGACCCAATTACAGCGGCGCCGCCGCTCCCGGGCACCACGCGTCCGCGTGAGGTCGGAGCTCAGGGTGTGGGTGTGCCCATGCTGGATTTCGCGTCCCCGCTGCTGATTTGGGATCGGGAGGCCCCGTCCGGTGAGATTACTGCCATCCCTTTGTCCTCCCGTGTTTTTTTTGCTGTGGGGATAATCAGAACTCAAATTCCTCAACATTTGGATGGTCAGCCCATGCATTTCCTCTCGAACCTGTGATCCCAGATATTTCAGTTTGGATCTCTGGACATCCCATTAAAGATCTGGGTGCTTTGCTAAGATATACTTTGCCCATAGATAATAAAGATATTCGTGAAGTTCAAAACCCATTGGAGGATATCACTGATAGTCTCAAGATTGCTATGGGTATCTCTCCCTGATCGCATAACAGTTCCATCTCAATTACCTTATGTTGCGATGCTTGATTTACATTATGGTCATTGGGTACTTGCTATGTACTGCAATTTTACTTGCTTGGAGTAGTATTCAGATGTGTGTGATTGTTGTAGTAATTCTATGAGATACATTAACGTTCTTGCTCGGATGAGATTCATTAACGTTCTTGCTTGATTTCTTGCAATAGTATCAAGTTTAGATGCATTAGATACTCATTTGGTGAAATATCAGTACTACAAATGCTATCTGTAATATGAAGGTGAAATATGTAATGGTGCGAGTGTGTGTGATTGTTGTAGTAATTCTATGAGATACATTAACGTTCTTGCTCGGATGAGATTCATTAACGTTCTTGCTTGATTTCTTGCAATAGTATCAAGTTTAGATGCATTAGATAGTCATTTGGTGAAATATCAGTACTACAAATGCTATCTGTAATATGAAGGTGAAATATGTAATGGTGCGAGAGGTTCTTACACTCCTGCAGTATTTAGTGGTACTGCTTGCTTGTTATGTACTGCATTTTTACTTGCTTGGAGTAGTATTTAGATTACAGATTCAGCAACAAATTAGTTACTGCTTTCTTAATTAAATTTACATTAAATTACAGCTTGCTTGTGCGCTCTGTAGTAATTCTATGCAGCTATGAGAGATTTCCTGTAGCAAATGCTTGGTGTACTAACATTGCTACTGTAACTTCTTGTAGTAATTTTACTGAAAGAATGATTTGTTTGCTTCCACATATGTACTCCGAATAGAGTTTGCTTGCCTATTCCACTACTCCTATTTGTTTCTTGATTTAAAAATAAGTAAATAAGTAAATTACAATAGTAGTCCAGCCTCCGTGCCGCCAAACCGGATGGCACGCAGGTGCGGTTGACTTTCAGAGGACACGGCATGTGGCAGTGGTGCCTGTGCGTTATTCTAACCATAAGGAGTTCTCTGAAACGAGCTTTTGTTCTTGCAGGGTGAGGAGGCTGTGAAGGAGAGAAGCGTCTCCGGCATACTCTTGTTTGGCAGTCAAGGGAAGAGAGTGGGGGTAAATGTTCTATCTCATGCTCTCTTAGCTTGAAGCAACTTGCAAAGTAATCATGTCCAAGCTGATTTATTTGCTTAATGTCGATTTGAAGCTAGAATTGTGGTTTCAACACTTGGCATAACATCAACAATAAAGTCTTTCCCCGCACCTAATTTGAGCCTGACAGTCCCCTCCTTTCCCTGTGTGATCATATTTTGTTTGATATTTTTCTAAGTCTTTCTCACTTTTCAGGTGCTATAAGTGGAAGAATTCATCCTAATTCTGGTTGATTTCTTCAATAATTTTTTTGAGGCTGGTTCTGATATATTAGTTTGGGAATTAGTCGCCTAACAGGTTGTTGTGGCACCATACTTTTTTGCCTAATTCTGGTTGATTTCTTCAAGAATTTTTCTGAGGCTGGTTCTGATATATTAGTTTGGGGAATTAGTGGCATGACAAGTTGTGACCACCATGCCCTCTTGCTTACCTCATGGTCCATCTCAACGCTCCCACAACCAGCCGAATTCGCTTCCTTGTTGATTTAGGCCCCTTTGGCACGTGGATTGGCATGGTGAGCTCCGCCAGACAACCTCTGCGCTCAAATCACGCAGGTTGCAGACCATTTCCCCTCCGTTAGTTCTCTTTCTCTACCTCTCTGAATTTTGGCTCACGTTAAACACATTTAGGTCATTAGGTACAAACCAGCGATTCATCACCAGTTTTGTTGGTGGACTTAAATTACTCCCATATTTCTCATAGCCTTTGTTGCTTCATGTGTACCAACTGATCCCTTATTTTCCACCCCTGTATATTTGTATACATGCTTAATGTTCCTTCCTTTTCTTCATATGCAGGAGTGCAGATTGTTTTTCATGACAATGGCATATTTTTGGATTCCCTTACTGATGACACATCAGAAGGAGGGATTAACGGCTGAGTATCTGCCTTGCCGACGCACTTGGGAGGACAGAAGTGAAGGCACACTGAACAATTCAGCGTTCTGAATTAATCAAACTCCTCTGCTCATTGTGTGAAGAATGATAATATTACGCTCCACTTGAAGAGGCTAAACCTGTACCTTTTTTACTTACATCTATTGTGAATTGCTTTGTACTTTTTGGAGCAGGACAAGTACTGGGAGGATCACTTGGGCGAGGCTGTGCCCATCATGCAGCTCAAGTTCTACCTGGGGCCATGGAGGGTAGTGAACGGAGAGGTTCCCTGCTTTATCCAGCCACCTGATGAAGCTAAGACGGCATAGAAGAACCCATTCCTCCTTTCCTTGACCAGACCTGGGGTTTGTACTCCTTGTTGAGTTCTTAGATGTCATGGCTCTAGAGGAGAAGCATATTCTTACATTGAACATTTAAAAACTAGCTATATGTCGTACAACAAGCTCTGAAATAAAGAAACATTTAGCTGTAAAAAAAGCTCTGAGATAGAGCTATTTGTAAAAGATATTACTATAGTGAAACATGAAAGGAATATACAACACATGATCTTAAGTGTAGTAACGCCACTGCCTTTGTTTCAACTAGATGACCCGTTGCGCAACTACGCAACCGCCTGATGCAACTACCACACTATTTCAAGAGTATTTGATTTTGAAAGTTTTGGACCTAAATTTATGTCCATGTATGAACTAACAGCGCAAATTTGAACACTGCACTTGCACAGGCTATGAGAATAAAAAGGATTACATATCTGTCTATTTAATGCATTAGGCATCAGTTCTTGCAGCACGAAATATTGTCTTAGTCTATTACAGAACATAGTTTAGGGAAGGTTACAACTTTTCATAGTTAGTGTTGGACGATCGGATGTGGCTCATGTGCCATCTGCCGTCAGAGCCACAGCCTTTGGTTGGACAGCAGGTCCACTTCCAGCAGGACCCCAGACAGGCCCAAGAGGGTAATACTTTTTAACATGATCCCGCAAGCCTGGCATGTAGAGCTCCTACAAAGCTTTAGCCCACTCAACATGGTCAGCATCTTTGGTCCTGTAATCAACAAGAACCTAAGAAAAAAACAGTGTATATGCGTCATGAACCATGGCAGTATATATGAATTTGTTCCCTGGTAGAATGGGAACTTTCAGCTGGATATGTAATAGCATAGTAATGTGAGACACTAGACGGATCACTCTTTATGAGGACATTGTACGAAGTTTAAGTACCATATCAAGGAAAATGCAGGAAAAACATGATCAGTTGCTATGAAATTAGCGTATAGGTATAGCTGGATTAACCAATACATAAAAGATACAGGAATCTTCATTACTCTAAGAAGCTTAAGAACAAAACCATTATTATTAACTTCAGATATTGTAAACATTTATAGGCCACACAAACAATATCCGCTCTCAAGAACAGAGAAGAGAGCAACCTATATAATAACACAAAGTATCGATAGTACCTTCCAGTGATAATATAAATTCAGTCACCAGGTGATTGTGCCATCTGCCGTCAGAGCCGCAGCCTTTGGTCGGACAGCAGGTCCACTTCCAGCACGACCCCAGACAGGCCCAAGAGGGTAATACTTTTTAACATGATCCCGCAAGCCTGGCATGTAGAGCTCCTACAAAGCTTTAGCCCACTCAAAACGTTCTGCTCAGCACGAGATCCAACATCACCGCCACCAAACCTACCTGGAGTGGCTGCTCCTCCGAGCTCCTGCTCCTTCCTTGGCAACAAGAAACAAGAACTAATTAGAGAGTTCCTTTCGAATAGTACTGAAACTGAACTTTGCAGAATACTCCGTAGCAATGGAATGCATCATACATACCTCTAGGAAGCAGGGCAAACGCAGCCGCTGGTGCCTGCAAGCGTAACGGAGCGTCAGAAATCCAGCACTTGTAGAACAAAATCTAGCAGGTATGAACTGAACTGAAGAGCAAGAAACGATGGCCTCACCACAAGACTCCACCTTCTCATCTCCCTCCACCGAAACTTGGTGGCAGCAGCCCTTAAATCTCCACGAAATCGGCTCCACCAAGATGGGAAACGACAGATCCGGAGGGGAATCATCAGATCTGAGGACATGAGATCCTCCCCCAAGCTCCAGGCCAGCCACCAAGGCCAGCATAAGAACTGGAAGAAGAGGATCTATCAAGCCCATGTCGCGGGAGGAGCTCGACTGCCGCCTCAGTTGCGACATGATGGTCGATGTAGGTGCCCATCTCGCCTCAGCAGTAGGCGCCGTCCTTCTCCGGTCCGATGCTCCGCCCTTCCCTGTTGAGCCCGACGCTCGCGGAGCCGCCGAGCGCGGCGCGGAGCTGGGCGGTGCGCCGTCTACCCCGCTGCTTCTTCTCCGCGAGCTCCTCCAGGCTCCACGGGCTCCTCCGAAGCGGAGTAGAGGTGAGGGCGGGTGGGGAGGAGAGCAAGGCAGTAGGCGCGGGGCTAGGAGCGAGAGGGAAGAGGCGGCTGAGTGGGGAGGAGAGCAAGCACGGATTGGGCTAGGGTTTCACCCTTGGGCCCGAGTTTTGTCCCGCTGCGGGGCGTGGGCAAAGGAGAGCACACAGTGAAAGCCGCCCGTCCTCCCCCTCATCGTCCGACGCGCACGCCCCTGACCAACGGGCCCGAGCAAAATTGGGGCCCTTCTGTCAGCGCCTGTGCCCCTCAGGCTTTTAGTAGCACACGGTTTTCGGCCGATCGAACGGTCAGAACCAACGCCAGCGCGATTTCGAGCCAGATCGGATGGCCAGGAAGGGCTGGGAGGGGCAGGTGCTCTGAGGAGGCGGGTGCGCCCGCAGCCTTTATAGAAGTAATATCAAGGAAAATGCAGGAAAAACATGATCAGTTGCTATGAAATTAGCGTATAGGTATAGCTGGATTAACCAATACATAAAAGATACATGAATCTTCATTACTCTAAGAAGCTTAAGAACAAAACCATTATTATTAACTTCAGATATTGTAAACATTTATAGGCCACACAAACAATATCCGCTCTCAAGAACAGAGAAGAGAGCAACCTGTATAATAACACAAAGTATCGATAGTACCTTCCAGTGATAATATGTAACATCCCAAATTTCTCAAAAATTTAAAACTTTGCATTCATGCATCATATAGGCATGGCATTGAAATCACATAAAGAATAATTTGAATTTTAATTATAAGTTTAAATAAAGTTGTTTTCAATAAAGAGGTCTAATTGAGCTCCTTATAAAAATCTGTATTTTATTATTTTATTTATTTAGCAAAATGATATCAAAAAGTTCTAAATTAAATTATCTTTTCAAAACATATTTTTATGAATTTTTCTGAAATGTTTTGATAAGATTTAAAAATCAAATTGTTTGGAAAAGGTTCAATCAGAAAAAAATTGAGTAATGAGCTAACTGGGCCGAGCCATCTGCTATCTGCCGCGCGCGCACGAAGAAACAACCCAGCAACCCAGCCCGCGTAGCCGCCTCCCGCTTCTTCTCGCTGACGGGTGGGGAAAGACCCAGATGTCTTCAACCTCCCGTCGCGAAAACTCCGGCGGAGACCGATCCGAGCACGGATCGAATCCACGCGATTTCCGCACAAATTGTTCCCCGGAGATGCCTCCTATTTATTCCGTGACCGCGCCTCCTGATTCTACCCCAAAAACCCTAACGATCTACGCCACCGGGCCGCCGCCACCGAGTTCGGCATCTCGCGCGAATCCGCCGCCGTCGAGCTCGCCGTGCGTAGCGCTCCGACCACCCCGACTCTTCCTTTCGCCTCCCCTCGACCTCTTTCTCCCTTGCGGTTGTTTTGTGCCTAATCTCGTGACTTGAATCGCAGCGAAGCGTCCCCTCCGTCCGCGACCGAAGAGCACCGCCGCGGTTCTCATCTCCGGCGGAGTTTTGGGAGAAGAAGAGGAAGCACGAGGAGTCCCAGCCGCGCCATCGCCTCCGCCTCGATCTCCTCTCCGTCGTGGTATGAATTTCCCCCTCCCCTTAGCCGTAGATCGCGAGTGCGAGCGACGCCGGCCATGGCGCCGCCGCGGGCAGGAGTTCGTCGGCGAACCGCGCCGCCCGCCCGTCCCCTTTTGTCCAGGCCGTCGGATCTAGATCCAATGGATCTAGATCGGATTGATCTGGAGCGCCCGTTTTAAAGTAGATCGGACGGTTTGCGCGACCGATCCGCGGCGAACCGGTATCGCCCAATTAGATCGCGCCACGTGGCCTCTTTAATTTTCTATTTCGGCTGAAAATTTGTAATGGTAACAGAGGAAATAAAATGGTAACCCGTTTTAAAATATTGATCATTGCATTCATGCATTAATAACAGAGGAAATAAAATGGTAATTATTTTTGTCTTGTCAAGTTCATTGCATAGCAAGCATGCATACATATTTTGTCTTGATATTTTTAAGTGTTGTGTTGTATGTTTATTTAGTTTTATTGTTTGTCTCTAGATTGTGAAGAGGAGGAAGGCCCTTGTGATTGTTATTTTTGCTGTGCTTGTTCCTTTATTTAGTTTTATTGTTTGTCTCTAGATTGTGAAGAGGAGGAAGGCCCTTGTGATTGTTATTTTTGCTGTGCTTGTTCCTCTTGCTACCAAGGCAAGTGACATTCATAATCTACCCAATGTTTTCTATATGCATTATTAGTAGATTTTTGAGTAGTATGCATGATAGGGAATTTTTGAACTATCTTATAATGCTAAGTTAGTTTACACTTTGAAAATATCCTAGTAGTGTGTAGCCATCCCTTCCCATGCAGCCATCAAAAGTTTTATTAGATGCTTAGCTATGCTACAAAAGTGTTTACTTACCATGTTATTGAAATATTGCTAAGTGTTAAAACTTTAAATGCACACCTGGGTGGAATTGGTTGTTTGGTTTATGTTGAGTGGCTTTTGGGACTATGCTTGTGGTTGTCTTTGCCTAAGATGAATGTCTATTCTACTTAGGGCCACGAGCATGGTGGTTGTCACCCAGAAGCGCACTTGTGGACGGCCACCCAGGAACAAAGAGATTTCTAAGTCCCTCCAAGTTTAGAAGCTTCCCGTGTAGCCTTTTGCCAATGGGCTCTGTCTAGAATTACTAAGTTGTGAGAGTGCAACCTGTCAGCTTGACAAGCAGATGTAGAGTTGGTAGGTGGAACGGGTCTTGCTAGTATGGTTACATTCTTCTTCTGAAAGTTCTTGTCTCAATTCTCTCCTTTCCTTAATGCACTCCGCGTGTATAGGATGTTTGGGTTAATTGAGTATCAAGGTGAAAGTGCACAACCTCTGCAGAGTCGACAATCTGAGTACTCAGGCGTGTCCCCGGTGATGGACTACTTCGAGCAACTGGACAAGGATGGACGGAAGAATCTCATCATAGTTTTCATAAAGTAAAATTTGACTAAGGAAAGAATTGTTGGTGCACTTGAGCTTCATCCCTTGGTGCCAAGTCTTTGAGAAACAAAATTGTTTTACAAAAGATATGAGAAAACTGGCTTTCTGCAAAATAGCCTACAACTCCACCAAGCCAAAGATGCATATATAATTAGACTTGTCATAAATTATCCACCATAGTCACTTGCCAATACTTCATTGTATTGACCTCCTACGGGGGCTGCATATTCAAATGTGCAGGTAATTCTGATGAGGAGTGAGTTTGGACTCGATTCTACACCCAACATGTCTGCCTGTGGCGTATGCTAGAAGAGGAGACTCATTGCTATTACTTTCGTTGTGAACTCTGAATATTTTAGCTAGTCTTCATGACTATGCACCTTGTAATAAAGCTAGACTTAGCTATTTTTGGATCTCGTTGTAGTAATTTGATACTTATGCAATGATACTATATATTTTGTACTGTGGTGCTGGCAGTGATCCAGGACTAGCACATAACACAGGTGTTCCATCTTTATTTAAAAGATGGGGCGCTACAAAATGGTATCAGAGCTAAAGTGTTGCCTGTAGGTTCGAGCCCTTAGGATTGGTTAAGCCTCTTTTTGATCATAATATTACCATCTTGGAAGTATGTTGGATCCTAGCGGCATAGTGGGATGAAGCGGCCCGGGACTAACCTTACATGTCCGCGTACATGAGACCTGTTCCACAATTATAAGTGGCTGGCCGGGTGTCTGTCTCTCTCACTATAGTGAATATTCGTCTTACAAAGAGTTGATAATAGTGTTGATCACCTTTTTGAAAAGAACTCCTTTTTCTCTAAGTACTTAAGTACACCACAACTAGTATTTCTTACCTTTGTCTTGTTTTAACAAACTCTACCTTTATCACTTAAGGATGTCGTTCTTCATGTATCAAACCGCGGAGGACTTCAAGGACATGCGCTTTGGAAGATATCTTCTAGAGTTGGTAGAACTGTTGGCACTTCCAACACCCATTATCAAGGCAAGCCAGCTGAAGCACTTCAACAAAGAAGACTTATGGGGAATTCGCCTTTACCAACAAGGGCGCCAGACTGAACCCAAGACCGAAGACATCCAGTACAAGTCGATTAGTGACTCCTTGGAGAAAGGGCTGAATCTCGTCACGCAGGAGCTAATAGGACGTCTTTGCTGGCAATTCCAGGAGGAGTTAAAAGACCACTACTTTTCTAACCTTGGCCAACGTGACGAACATGGGATTCCTTACCTTGTTAGCGAGGAAGACAAAAACAAACCAGAACCTTTGTACCCATATCTCCAAGACTTAGAACCTCACCTCTGGCAACTCGAAGAGGATAGGCGCAACGAGCTGTTGAAGAATGATGAAATAATGGCACAAGTCAAGGAGACTCAAAAGAAGATCGAAGCCCAAGAAGAGGTGGCCAACGCTCAAGAGGAGAAGTTCCGAGCTCAAGAGAAGAAGTTCCAAAATCAAGAAAAGAGAATCAGAGACAAGAACAAGGAGATCAAGACCTTGAAGGATGAAATTCTGAGCAACGACGTCGAGTTCGAAGCTGATCGAGATTTGATCGAGACTCTACGCCGTGAGAAGAGAATGCTGCAAGAGAAGATTGAAGTCCTGGAGAAGGAAGCAATCGAGACTCTGCACCGTGAGACGGCAATGTTACAGGAGAAGAACGAGGCCTTGGAGAAGGAGGTGAATGACTACAAGGAGATCCTTACGAAGGAAGGCATCACCATCGAGGAAGTCGAAGAAGATGAAGGAGACGTCATGGACGAAGTTTAGACTTAGTAGTTGGACCACCATATTCTCCCTCGTTTAGTTCGTCGTTCTTTTAAAAAATTGATCTCCAACTTGTGGTGTGACAATGATAGAATGATTGGTTTGTAGACTCGGTTGTTTTATTAAATCAACTTAGAATACTTGTTTCGATTTGCTAAGTAGACTTTTCCTTTTAAGTTGCATTTGAGTAATTGATTGTGTTGACTTGGTTGCTTTGTGCATGGGTAGGATTTTTCTTCTCTTAGTTCTGTCTATCTTTCACTCATCTATGCTGAAAACCCTACAGATGCCTCCTCGTCGTGATACCAACAACGATGATGTCATGCAACAACTGATGGCCGCCCAAGCTCAGTTGATGAATATGATGACTCAATTCATTGCAGCAACAACAACAACAACAACAACAACAACAACAACAACAACAACAACAACAACAACAACAACAACAACAACAACAACAACAACAACAACAACAACAACAACAACAACAACAACAACAACAACAACAACAACAACAACAACAACAACAACAACAACAACAACAACAACAACAACAACAACAACAACAACAACAACAACAACAACAACAACAACAACAACAACAACAACAACAACAACAACAACAACAACAACAACAACAACAACAACAACAACAACAACAACAACAACAACAACAACAACAACAACAACAACAACAACAACAACAACAACAACAACAACAACAACAACAACAACAACAACAACAACAACAACAACAACAACAACAACAACAACAACAACAACAACAACAACAACAACAACAACAACAACAACAACAACAACAACAACAACAACAACAACAACAACAACAACAACAACAACAACAACAACAACAACAACAACAACAACAACAACAACAACAACAACAACAACAACAACAACAACAACAACAACAACAACAACAACAACAACAACAACAACAACAACAACAACAACAACAACAACAACAACAACAACAACAACAACAACAACAACAACAACAACAACAACAACAACAACAACAACAACAACAACAACAACAACAACAACAACAACAACAACAACAACAACAACAACAACAACAACAACAACAACAACAACAACAACAACAACAACAACAACAACAACAACAACAACAACAACAACAACAACAACAACAACAACAACAACAACAACAACAACAACAACAACAACAACAACAACAACAACAACAACAACAACAACAACAACAACAACAACAACAACAACAACAACAACAACAACAACAACAACAACAACAACAACAACAACAACAACAACAACAACAACAACAACAACAACAACAACAACAACAACAACAACAACAACAACAACAACAACAACAACAACAACAACAACAACAACAACAACAACAACAACAACAACAACAACAACAACAACAACAACAACAACAACAACAACAACAACAACAACAACAACAACAACAACAACAACAACAACAACAACAACAACAACAACAACAACAACAACAACAACAACAACAACAACAACAACAACAACAACAACAACAACAACAACAACAACAACAACAACAACAACAACAACAACAACAACAACAACAACAACAACAACAACAACAACAACAACAACAACAACAACAACAACAACAACAACAACAACAACAACAACAACAACAACAACAACAACAACAACAACAACAACAACAACAACAACAACAACAACAACAACAACAACAACAACAACAACAACAACAACAACAACAACAACAACAACAACAACAACAACAACAACAACAACAACAACAACAACAACAACAACAACAACAACAACAACAACAACAACAACAACAACAACAACAACAACAACAACAACAACAACAACAACAACAACAACAACAACAACAACAACAACAACAACAACAACAACAACAACAACAACAACAACAACAACAACAACAACAACAACAACAACAACAACAACAACAACAACAACAACAACAACAACAACAACAACAACAACAACAACAACAACAACAACAACAACAACAACAACAACAACAACAACAACAACAACAACAACAACAACAACAACAACAACAACAACAACAACAACAACAACAACAACAACAACAACAACAACAACAACAACAACAACAACAACAACAACAACAACAACAACAACAACAACAACAACAACAACAACAACAACAACAACAACAACAACAACAACAACAACAACAACAACAACAACAACAACAACAACAACAACAACAACAACAACAACAACAACAACAACAACAACAACAACAACAACAACAACAACAACAACAACAACAACAACAACAACAACAACAACAACAACAACAACAACAACAACAACAACAACAACAACAACAACAACAACAACAACAACAACAACAACAACAACAACAACAACAACAACAACAACAACAACAACAACAACAACAACAACAACAACAACAACAACAACAACAACAACAACAACAACAACAACAACAACAACAACAACAACAACAACAACAACAACAACAACAACAACAACAACAACAACAACAACAACAACAACAACAACAACAACAACAACAACAACAACAACAACAACAACAACAACCCGCCACCTCCACCACCACCTCAAGTGGACAGACTTGCTAGATTCCTAAGGCTTAGGCCTAATAAGTTCTCCTCTGCTACTGATCCAATAGTGGCGGATGATTGGCTCCGTTCAGTCAACAAGGACTTAGTAACTTGTGAGTGTTCTGAGGCAGAAAAAGTGAGGTTCACTGCACACCTGTTGGAAGGACCCACAGCATTGTGGTGGGAGACTTATAGAGTGACTCATCCTTTGGATGGCATGACTTGGGATGCGTTCAAGGAAGGTTTCCGGAATGCTCACATATCCTCAGGTATAATGAACCTGAAGAAAGAGGAATTTCGCAGCTTGAGGCAAGGAGGTAGAACTCTGAAGGAGTATATGGATGACTTCTGTATGCTATCAAGGTATGCGCCAGAGGACATTGACACTGATGCAAAGAGGAAGGAAAAGTTCCTCAATGGACTTAAGGGAGAATTGAAGATACCTTTGTCTGTGGCATATACTCCAAACTATCAAGCTCTGCTGGATCAAGCTATCACCCTGGACAACAACATAAGAAAGGAAGAGAATAGGAAGAGGAAGTTCAGTGCAAGTAAGGTTCATTCTGAGGGGACATATAAGAAACAACACACCTCTGAAGTCAGTAGCCATAAACCCTGGAATCACTCCAACACTGGTCGTGGCCAAAAACATCATGGTCATAACCACAATGGAGGAAACAAAGGAAGCAATGGAGGATACAAAGGAAATAATGGAGGATACAATGGAAATAATGGTGGATCCAGGGGAAACCATCATCATGGCCATAATCATGGGAATGGTAATCACCGTCCTAACTATGAAGGGAAGAAAGACTTGTCTAATGTGACCTGCTTCAAGTGCAAGAAGACAGGACATTATGCAACTGAATGCCCAGAGAGGAAAGCTGATGAAAATTCCAAGCCCAATCCTTTCCAGAAGGGACAAGTGAACCACATCAATGTGGAAGAAGTTCATGATGAACCTGATGCTGTGATTGGTACGTTCTTGCTCAACTCCTTTCCAGCATTAGTTTTATTTGATACTGGAGCATCTCATTCATTCATATCAAGAGTTTTTGTTAACAAACATGGGTTAGCTGAGGAAAGTCTAGGAAAACCTATTAGGGTAAGTTCACCTGGAGGAGAGATGATAGTAAATTCCGGGTGTAGGCAGTTAGACTTGCAAATCGGAAAACACACCTTTCCAACAGATTTAGTCATCCTAGAAACCCAAGGATTGGATGTTATCATCGGAATGGATTGGATGACCCGTTTTGAAGGAATCATAGACTGTGCAAATAGAGCAATCACCCTCACCACCCCAGAGAAAAGGAAGATTAAGTTTAGATCAACCTTCGAACTTAAGAAGGTTAGGCTAAATTCTCTTAAGGGGGTTAGCCTTGGTGATGTGCTTATTGTCAAGGAATACCCAGATGTTTTTCCGGAGGAACTACCGGGAATGCCACCCGATAGAGATGTAGAGTTTCTCATCGAACTGAAGCCGGGAACAGGACCAATAGCTAAAAGACCTTATCCTATGGCCGTCGATGAATTGAAAGAGCTCAAGAAGCAACTAGAGGAACATATCCAGAAAGGATTCATTCGTCCAAGTTCATCGCCATGGGGAGCACCAGTCTTATTTGTTAAAAAGAAGGATCAAACCCAGAGGCTAGTCACGGATTATAGAGATATCAACGAGCAAACTATCAAAAACAAGTACCCATTACCCAAGATAAATGAACTATTTGATCAACTGGAAGGTGCTTGTGTTTTCTCAAAGATCGATATTCGATCGGGGTACCTCTAAACGAAAGTTAGAGAAATGGATATACCCAAAACTGCATTTGTTACGAGATATGACTCTTATGAGTACACAGTAATTCCTTTTGGATTAACCAATGCACCAGCCTATTTCATGAATATGATGAATAAAGTGTTCATGGATTTTCTGGATAAGTTTGTGGTAGTGTTCATAGATGATATTCTAATCTACTCCAAGAGTCACAAAGAACATGAAGAGCACTTGCGTCTGGTATTGCAGAGACTACGTGAACATAAGTTGTATGCCAAGTACAGCAAGTGTGAGTTTTGGTTAGAACAAGTCGGATTTTTAGGCCATGTGGTGTCCAAGGAAGGTATAGCGGTGGATCCTGAAAAAGTTTCAGCTGTAACTAATTGGGAACCGCCGAAGAATGTTGGTGAATTACGAAGTTTTCTGGGCCTAGCAGGATACTACCGACGATTCATTGAAAACTTTTCCAAGATTGGCAAGGCCTTGACGGAGTTATTAAAGAAGGAGAAGAAATTTGAGTAGACCGAGGCATGCGAAGCCAGTTTTCAGGAGTTGAAGAAACGTCTGGTTTCAGCCCCAGTTCTATGCTTACCTGATTTGGAGAAGGAATTCCAAGTATAATGTGATGCTTCACGCCAAGGCTTGGGAAGTGTGTTGATGCAGGAAGGTAGAGTGGCATCTTATGCCTCCAGACAACTCAAGAAACATGAAGCAAATTATCCAACTCATGATCTCGAGTTAGCATCAGTAGTATATGCCCTGAAAACTTGGAGACCCTACCTGATGGGAAAAAGATGTGAGGTATTCACGGACCACAAAAGTTTGAAGTACATATTTACACAGAAGGAATTGAACATGAGACCAAGAAGATGGTTGGAACTTATTAAAGATTATGATCTAAGTCTCCAATACCATCCGGGGAAAGCTAATGTGGTAGCAGATGCTCTGAGTCGTAAGGTGTATGTGAATGGCCTTACAGCAGGAGAATTACCCGAGGATTTATGCAAGGCATTCAAGGACCTCAGATTGGAAGTAATACCTGAAGGGTTTGTAACCTCATTAGTTGTACAGCCCACTTTGATGGACAAGATACGTGAAGCTCAGAAAGGAAACAAGGAAATAGAAGAGATCAAAGTCAATTTAAGAGCTGGAAAAGCTAAAGGATTTCATGAGGATGAGCAGGGGATTTTGTGGTTTGAAAAACCTGTATGTGTGGCCAATGATCCTGATATTAGGAAGTTAATTCTGCAAGAAGCTCATGAGACCCCTTATTCTATTCATCCGGGAAATACCAAGATGTATATGGATGTGAAAGAGAGATTTTGGTGGAATAATCTGAAAAGAGAAATAGCAGAATACATCGCTAAGTGTGATGTATGTAGTCGAGTAAAGGTAGAACATCAGAAACCAGCAGGGCTCTTACAACCCTTGAAAGTACCGGATTGGAAGTGGGATTCTATTGGGATGGATTTCATCACCGGATTACCAAGGACCAGATCGGGTTATGATTCTATTTGGGTTATTGTTTGTCGCCTAACCAAAATAGCTCACTTCATACCCGTGAAGACCACTTATACTAGTGCAAAGTTAGCCGATATTTACATGAAGAGAATTGTGTGCCTTCACGCCGTTCCTAAGAGTATCGTGTCTGATAGAGGGACCCAGTTCACTTCTCATTTCTGGAAGCAGTTGCACGAATCCTTGGGAACCAGATTGGAATTCAGTACGGCATTCCACCCTCAAACAGATGGTCAGACTGAAAGAGTGAATCATATTTTAGAGGATATGTTAAGAGCTTGTGCGCTCGACTATGGATCTAGTTGGGATGATAATTTACCATACGCTGAGTTCTCCTACAACAACAGTTACCAAGCCAGCATTGAGATGGCACCGTTTGAAGCCTTATATGGAAAGAAATGCACAACCCCACTGTTGTGGAGTGGTGTAGGAGAACGGAGTTTCTTTGGACCTGATATAATACAGGATGCTGAAGAGAAAGTCAGGCTGATTAAGGACAGATTGAAAATAGCACAGTCACGCCAGAAAAGCTATGCAGATTCCAAGCGTAGAGAAGTCACCTACGAAGTGGGTGACAGAACCTATTTAAGAGTGTCACCACTTCGGGGTGTGAAAAGGTTTGGGATCAAAGGAAAGTTAGCACCTCGATTCATTGGACCATTCAAGATTATTTCTCGCAAAGGTGAAGTGGCATATGAGTTAGAACTACCTGAAGTTCTGTCTGCTGTTCATAATGTGTTCCATGTCAGTCAGTTGAAGAAATGTCATCCCGAGATGATGGGAGTTCCTTTAAAGGATATTGTACCTCTCGAGGAGGTACAATTGGAAAGTGACCTGACATACGAGGAGAAGCCCATCAAGATAATACAGACAGCAGAAAGAGTCACCCGTACCAAAACCATCAAGTTTTGCAAAGTCCAGTGGAATCATCACACCGAGGACGAAGCCACCTGGGAACGAGAGGATGACCTCCGAGAAGACCACCCACACCTATTTGCTGACCTTTCCGAAGCTCGAGGGCGAGCTTCCTCTTAAGGGGGTTAGTCTGTAACATCCCAAATTTCTCAAAAATTTAAAACTTTGCATTCATGCATCATGCATCATATAGGCATGGCATTGAAATCACATAAAGAATAATTTGAATTTTAATTATAAGTTTAAATAAAGTTGTTTTCAATAAAGAGGTCTAATTGAGCTCCTTATAAAAATCTGTATTTTATTATTTTATTTATTTAGCAAAATGATATCAAAAGGTTCTAAATTAAATTAGCTTTCCAAAACATATTTTTATGAATTTTTCTGAAATGTTTTGATAAGATTTAAAAATCAAATTGTTTGGAAAAGGTTCAATGAGAAAAAAATTGAGTAATGAGCTAACTGGGCCGAGCCATCTGCTATCTGCCGCGCGCGCACGAAGAAACAGCCCAACAACCCAGCCCGCGTAGCCACCTCCCGCCTCTTCTCGCTGTCGGGTGGGGACAGCCCCAGATGTCTTCAACCTCCCGTCGCGAAAACTCCGGCGGAGACCGATCCGAGCACGGATCGAATCCACGCGATTTCCGCACAAATTTTTCCCCGGAGATGCCTCCTATTTATTCCGTGACCGCGCCTCCCGATTCTACCCCAAAAACCCTAACGATCTACGCCACCGGG
Source organism: Poa annua (assembly GCA_026929855.1). Classification (NCBI taxonomy): domain Eukaryota; kingdom Viridiplantae; phylum Streptophyta; class Magnoliopsida; order Poales; family Poaceae; genus Poa; species Poa annua. The sequence goes on from CM049426.1 coordinate 36,383,727, forward strand.
CCGCCGCCACCGAGTTCGGCATCTCGCGCGAATCCGTCGCCGTCGAGCTCGCCGTGCGTAGCGCTCCGACCACCCCGGATCTTCCTTTTGCCTCCCCTCGACCTCCTTCTCCCTTGCGGTTGTTTTGCGCCTAATCTCGTGACTTGAATCGCAGCGAAGCGTCCCCTCCGTCCGCGACCGAAGAGCACCGCCGTGGTTCTCATCTCCGGCGGAGTTTTGGGAGAAGAAGAGGAAGCACGAGGAGTCCCAGCCGCGCCATCGCCTCCGCCTCGATCTCCTCTCCGTCGTGGTATGAATTTCCCCCTCCCCTTAGCCGTAGATCGCGAGTGCGAGCGACGCCGGCCATGGCGCCGCCGCGGGCAGGAGTTCGTCGGCGAACCGCGCCGCCCGCCCGTCCCCTTTTGTCCAGGCCGTCGGATCTAGATCCAATGGATCTAGATCGGATTGATCTGGAGCGCCCGTTTTAAAGTAGATCGGACGGTTTGCGCGACCGATCCGCGGCGAACCGGAATCGCCCAATTAGATCGCGCCACGTGGCCTCTTTAATTTTCTATTTCGGCTGAAAATTTGTTTTAAAAACAGAAAACAATACAAACTTACAAAATTCATAACTTTCGATCTGTTCATCCAAATTTGATGAATTTTATATCCACGTGAAGCTCTGCTCGTGTAGTTTAGTATGGTTTCATTATTTTGTACTTTTAGTGTATATTAAATTGCGGAATTAAATTGTTTAGCTTTCGGATAATAAATCTATAACTTATTTAATAAAAAATCTTTCCAAATAAATCCAATTGTTTTAGAAGTTTATTAATGCCCTCTGTCCAGAGGGTGTAACATGAGTTTTATTTGAAACTTCTCATAATAGAATTAAAGAAATTGGTTTTAGAACTTAAAACTTCTATGTTATGCTCAATATTTTAAATGAATAAATAAAATATTAAAATATTGATCATTGCATTCATGCATTAATAACAGAGGAAATAAAATGGTAATTATTTTTGTCTTGTCAAGTTCATTGCATAGCAAGCATGCATACATATTTTGTCTTGATATTTTTAAGTGTTGTGTTGTATGTTTATTTAGTTTTATTGTTTGTCTCTAGATTGTGAAGAGGAGGAAGGCCCTTGTGATTGTTATTCTTGCTGTGCTTGTTCCTCTTGCTACCAAGGCAAGTGACATTCATAATCTACCCAATGTTTTCTATATGCATTATTAGTAGATTTTTGAGTAGTATGCATGATAGGGAATTTTTGAACTATCTTATAATGCTAAGTTAGTTTACACTTTGAAAATATCCTAGTAGTGTGTAGCCATCCCTTCCCATGCAACCATCAAAAGTTTTATTAGATGCTTAGCTATGCTACAAAAGTGTTTACTTACCATGTTATTGAAATATTGCTAAGTGTTAAAACTTTAAATGCACACCTGGGTGGAATTGGTTGTTTGGTTTATGTTGAGTGGCTTTTGGGACTATGCTTGTGGTTGTCTTTGCCTAGGATGAATGTCTATTCTACTTAGGGCCACGAGCATGGTGGTTGTCACCCAGAAGCGCACTTGTGGACGGCCACCCAGGAACAAAGAGATTTCTAAGTCCCTCCAAGTTTAGAAGCTTCCCGTGCAGCCTTTTGCCAATGGGCTCTGTCTAGAATTACTAAGTTGTGAGAGTGCAACCTGTCAGATTGACAAGCAGATGTAGAGTTGGTAGGTGGAACGGGTCTTGCTAGTATGGTTACATTCTTCTTCTGAAAGTTCTTGTCTCAATTCTCTCCTTTCCTTAATGCACTCCGCGTGTATAGGATGTTTGGGTTAATTGAGTATCAAGGTGAAAGTGCACAACCTCTGCAGAGTCGACAATCTGAGTACTCAGGCGTGTCCCCGGTAATGGACTACTTCGAGCAACTGGACAAGGATGGACGGAAGAATCTCATCATAGTTTTCATAAAGTAAAATTTGACTAAGGAAAGAATTGTTGGTGCACTTGAGCTTCATCCCTTGGTGCCAAGTCTTTGAGAAACAAAATTGTTTTACAAAAGATATGAGAAAACTGGCTTTCTGCAAAATAGCCTACAACTCCACCAAGCCAAAGATGCATATATAATTAGACTTGTCATAAATTATCCACCATAGTCACTTGCCAATACTTCATTGTATTGACCTCCTACGGGGGCTGCATATTCAAATGTGCAGGTAATTCTGATGAGGAGTGAGTTTGGACTCGATTCTACACCCAACATGTCTGCCTGTGGCGTATGCTAGAAGAGGAGACTCATTGCTATTACTTTCGTTGTGAACTCTGAATATTTTAGTTAGTCTTCATGACTATGCACCTTGTAATAAAGCTAGACTTAGCTATTTTTGGATCTCGTTGTAGTAATTTGATACTTATGCAATGATACTATATATTTTGTATTGTGGTGCTGGCAGTGATCCAGGACTAGCACATAACACAGGTGTTCCATCTTTATTTAAAAGATGGGGCGCTACATAATATAAATTCAGTCACCAGGTGATTGTGCCATCTGCCGTCAGAGCCGCAGCCTTTGGTTGGACAGCAGGTCCATTTCCAGCAGGACCCCAGACAGGCCCAAGAGGGTAATACTTTTTAACATGATCCCGCAAGCCTGGCATGTAGAGCTCCTACAAAGCTTTAGCCCACTCAACATGGTCAGCATCTTTGGTCCTGTAATCAACAAGAACCTAAGAAAAAAACAGTGTATATGCGTCATGAACCATGGCAGTATATATAAATTTGTTCCCTGGTAGAATGAGAACTTTCAGCTGGATATGTAATAGCATAGTAATGTGATACAGTAGACGGATCACTCTTTATGAGGACATTGTATGAAGTTTAAGTACCATATCAAGGAAAATGCAGGAAAACATGATCAGTTGCTATGAAATTAGCTTATAGGTATAGCTGGATTAACCAATACATAAAAGATACAAGAATCTTCATTACTCTAAGAAGCTTAAGAACAGAACCATTATTATTAACTTCAGATATTGTAAACATTTATAGCGTTAGCTCATCTGAAACTAATCCTAAGAAGCTCATTCGAAACTCGAATAATAGATAAAGTTGTCAAGAAAATTCAGTCTCCGAAATTCCCTTCCATAAATATGCTGGCAGCCTTGACCTTATCGCTTCCATAGCTCCTCTTCCTTACTCATTGGTGCAAATAACACCTTACAAGCCTATCTCAATTGTGCTAGCAGGTACTTTTTTGGATGCTCATAGGGTTCCATTTCTCCAGGATGAAAATAGCTTTGAAAACAAAGTTGTCTAAGAGCTAGTATTGAGACAAACATAGATGCTAAATGAGTTGTTTTGCTTGAAGAAAAAAAAACATGCTAGTTAGTGTGTAATCACTAATCACTGCCATCCCATTCATCTATTGTGGACCTTTCCAAAAGGAAACGGAACCGAAGCATTCTAATCAGTTTCTCATCGTTCGCAAATCCAACTTCAGCAGTAGGTACAAATACCGCAGGTAAAATTGCATAAATAACATAATAGAAAAAGGCATATACCTTGTTATTGTAGAACTCCGCCATCTGCCAACTTTCTTCAACATGTGCTGTTGGGAAACTCATGCCTTACAGAGAGGAAGAACAAAACAAAATCAAACAAAAGATACTAAGAGAGACAATGATTAATTAAATGGCCTCACTATACTAAGAAATCAATTGCATATACACATGCTCTGCTCAAAATATGCATCTAATCCATCTCAAGATATGCATCAGGAACATCTCGACAAACGCATATCTTCTAGCATACATATATTGCATTATTCAAATCAATCAAATCCATACAAACCTAACATATGTCATAGAAGTAGCAACAAATGTAGAGACAAAATGATTAATTAAAGGGCCTCACCCCAAAGCCTCCTCCCTGTAGTAAGAAATCAGTTGCCCAGATCCTTGCCATTCTTCTCCCACTAACCCCTGCAAGAACAAAACCAGGCATGGATTATTAGTAGGACAAGTACTCAAAATGTTCTGCTCAGCACGAGATCCAACATCACCGCCACCAAACCTACCTGGAGTGGCTGCTCCTCCGAGCTCCTGCTCCTTCCTTGGCAACAAGAAACAAGAACTAATTAGAGAGTTCCTTTCGAATAGTACTGAAACTGAACTTTGCAGAATACTCCGTAGCAATGGAATGCATCATACATACCTCTGGGAAGCAGGGTAAACGCAGCCGCTGGTGCCTGCAAGCGTAACGGAGCGTCAGAAATCCAGCACTTGTAGAACAAAATCTAGCAGGTATGAACTGAACTGAAGAGCAAGAAACGATGGCCTCGCCACAAGACTCCACCTTCTCATCTCCCTCCACCGAAACTTGGTGGCAGCAGCCCTTAAATCTCCACGAAATCGGCTCCACCAAGATGGGAAACGACAGATCCGGAGGGGAATCATCAGATCTGAGGACATGAGATCCTCCCCCAAGCTCCAGGCCAGCCACCAAGGCCAGCATAAGAACTGGAAGAAGAGGAGCTATCAAGCCCATGTCGCGGGAGGAGCTCGACTGCCGCCTCAGTTGCGACATGATGGTCGATGTAGGTGCCCATCTCGCCTCAGCAATAGGCGCCGTCCTTCTCCGGTCCGATGCTCCGCCCTTCCCATGTTGAGCCCGACGCTCGCGGAGCCGCCGAGCGCGGCGCGAAGCTGGGCGGTGCGCCGTCTACCCCGCTGCTACTTCTCCGCGAGCTCCTCCAGGCTCCACGGGCTCCTCCGAAGCGGAGTAGAGGTGAGGGCGGGTGGGGAGGAGAGCAAGGCAGTAGGCGCGGGGCTAGGAGCGAGAGGGAAGAGGCGGCTGAGTGGGGAGGAGAGCAAGCACGGATTGGGCTAGGGTTTCACCCTTGGGCCCGAGTTTTGTCCCGCTGCGGGGCGTGGGCAAAGGAGAGCACACAGTGAAAGCCGCCGGTCCTCCCCCTCGTCGTCCGACGCGCACGCCCCTGACCAACGGGCCCGAGCAAAATTGGGGCCCTTCTGTCAGCGCCTGTGCCCCTCAGGCTTTTAGTAGCACACGGTTTTCGGCCGATCGAACGGTCAGAACCAACGCCAGCGCGATTTCGAGCCAGATCGGACGGCCAGGAAGGGCTGGGAGGGGCAGGTGCTCTCAGGAGGCGGGTGCGCCCGCAGCCTTTATAGAAGTAATCACTCTCCTACTAAGCAGTGCATTTTCCATTGTATGATTTATTGGAAAAAACAAACATGTCCAAAACATGCCTGCTTCTTTATTGTTACTAATCAGCTCCACCATAATTTCTTATTCAAGGTATAGGTTTTTGTTTTGGGGCTGAAACTATAAACGTATAACAAGCATTCCCTGAAATTCTTTGACGAGATGAGTGGGATCTATCTGGTATTTAAAAGAATTTTGACACATGGAGCTGTTCATGACAGTAGGTGCTTGCATACACAATTGAGAAATCTTACAAGCAATTTGAAATTTCAAGAGGCATATGATATGACTTGTGATGTCTTTTGAGATTCTGTTATACCTATACCTAAAATGAAATAGTTGCTCATTATTTTTACATAAATGACACGGGTGCGGCGTATCGCCGCGCCATATTGTCTAGTATGTGTTGGAATAAGACCATTCCCACTCTATCCCCACTCTCGTGGTACGTCGTGTGCCAGCGGAGCGTGTGTCGTTGGTGTTAGACTAGTCATAATGAGGAGTAACATATAGACTAGGAATAACATATACAATTTATGAGTCTATGTTACTACCTCTATAATAGTAGTAACATATGTGTGGTGTCATATAACGCCTTATTAATTAGGTTGTAGACACATATTGTCTTGAAATATGTGATTTTATGATAACACAGCTAGTTACTCCATTTGTCTCTCTTTTCTTTAATTACATGCTACGTCATCTTTTTTTACCTATGTGGTACTTATGTTACTTCGATGTTAGAAATTTGTTCACGGCTAACACAACTCCGAATTGTGAAAAAATAGCCGGTGAGCTTCTCAAGCAACAAAAATAATAACCAATTATAATAATTAGTCAGTGGTGGCTACGCACAACGAATAGAGCATAGAGATTGCACAAGTGCACAAAAAAAAGACACATGTATTTGCTCAACAGAATACCCGACAGAAATTAGTTGTAGCACAAATAAATAAAGCTTTAATGTTCAATCTTCAAGTTATGAAGAACCGCCACAAATTAGAAACACATAGCTACTATGTAAAAAAAACATAGCACGCTGCTTCTGGCAGTTTTAAACCGGTTGTAACTTGTAACCATTAGATTCCGTTAGCTGGTTAGCCTATAGTCATTTAGAGCTCACCTGACCACAATCAGAACTTCAGAAGTTCGTGACCAAGAAAAAAGATACGTTTATGTTCATCAAAAGTACATTTCTAAAGTGGTTAGGGGAGAAACATCATGAAAAGTGGCAAGTGTACTATTCTAACAACCTGATCATACAAGTGGAAACGCAAAAAGGTCATTGTTGAATGTTACTACTTCTCACAAGTCACAAGAACCTGGATTACAAGGACACACAGCGGCAGTAGTTTAGGTAAATACATGACCTGATATTTGAGAAGATCGTCGGAATAATGTTATTTGTGTAACCATGGACACAACTAATCTGGCCAACAGACAACCTTTTCTTGTATGCAATATGACCATCCACAACTTCTCTGTTTATCACCTGACAAACATGAAATTCTGGTTTCTTGTGACATTCGTAGTCCAGGAATGAGAAGAGCAACCGGCTGATCTGATAAATCTTAAACTCAGCAGTTTCATGCAGCCAGAAAATTTCAACATTAGTGCATTCCAAAAATTTCTTCTGGAGGATCATAGATATGCCTCTCCGGGAACAGCTCTTCAAAATCTTGCTTCACTCTGTTCCTTAACAGTGGGTGAGGTACAAGACCCTTTAGTAATACCCTAAAAGGCAATTCTTCCGGTGGGTCAGGTGACCTTTTCATGTCCTCGTAGATATTCATCGCATCGGATGGGGAACCATATCTCAAGAATCCTCTTATGACTTCAGCATAAGTCTGTGAGTCAGGAAACAGTTTCTCATCTCTCATATTAGCCCAGATTTCCATTGCTACATCCATCTTCTTACACTTGGCTAGAGCAATAATTAAATCCTTGTACATGTAAACATCAGGCTTATACCAATCTTCCTTCTCTATGGTCCTAAACATCTGCAAGATAAGTGTTTAGAAACAGTCAATACATCAACAGCAAGCATTAGAAAACAACATCTTCAAATATGAATATGAAGGAACAAGGTTAAGTGGACTGAATTCGCTCTTTACTATTACATGTATACATTATTTTAAGTGTTGTGAGTTATGAAAACTATTTCTGTTTAGTTTTGCAATAGTTGCAGAGGTGATGAACATAGCCCCAGTGAATATTAGATTTCACATGGTCATAGTGGGTGCAAAACTCGTGCATTGGAGAGACACTGTTGGCCGGGTTACATCATCTAGCAGGGGGTAGATGTTTTCCGTTCGAAGCTACCTCATCTAGACAAATTCTCGGTAAAGTCTATGTACACAGTTTTCATAAACACGCACTGTAAATTCCACGAAGGAAGTTGAAGAGGCGATGAACATAGCCCCAGCAAATATTAGATTTCACATGGTCATAGTGGGTGCAAAACTCATGGATTGGGGTCTGGTTACATCATCTAGCCAGGGGGCAGATGTGTTCCGTTGGAAGCTACCGTATCTAGGCAAATTCTCGGTAAAGTCTATGTACACAGTTTTGATAAACACGCACTGTCAATTCCACAAAGGAAGTGCTTCGAAACTAAAAATCCACCTAAAATGAAAATATTTGTGTCAACCTCTGTCGGGGTGTGGGTGTGGGAGTAATTCTAATCAAAGGCCATTTGTCAAAGCAGAAAAGAGAGGAAAATGAGGACACCCAATTCAAAAAAATATTCTTCTCGTGCAAGTTTACCCGGTTGGTTGGGCCGTTCATTTTTGTTGCTTTTAACCTTCCTCCACCTCTTAGTATTTCTAATTTGTTTGGAAAATGGCTATCGTGGTTAAATACATCACCGTGGGCACAGATTCCAGTGGGAGGGTGTGTTATTTGTTGGTCTATTTGGAATTGACAGAAAAATATTGCTTTCAAAAAGATAGCTTCCTATATTTGGCAGGTTTATTCATTTGCAGCCCATTACATTCGTATTTTGGTGCATACTACAGCGTGCGGAGGAGCAGGACTCTTTTGCTACTGTACCACAACCACTTGGATATGTCCACTCCGTATTTGTTCAGCCAGTACAGATGGCTTGTCAGTAAGAACATATCTGATGCTTGAGTTGTATCGGTCAGGCAGTCCATTTCTTGTGTATGGCTGAGACTCCTTTGAATGAAACTAAGAACTTATTTATTTTAATAAATGGATGTGTGTACTGTACTCATCCTTTTTGAAGAGAAAGGATATTATAAGTAGCACAACGGAATCACGCAATTATATGGTTTGCGGACTTGATTTACTACCAAGACACTAATGTATGGTATTATCAGTACCTATACTTATCTCTCAGATTGTGCAGATAACAATGACATCTGCACTAGCCACCCTACATAATCGAACTGACACATACATTCAAACAGACAGACATGCACAAACATAGAAAAATATAAAGATCAAACCATATGTGAGTTTACCAGACTCATAAATTTATCTTGCATCAGGATTTTCTATTCCACAGAAACAAAAGTGCAATTGATAAGATAGATTTTTCTTTAAGAGTCTTTACACATAATTGTTTCATCATGGACCAAGATAGGATCTTTCTACTTCTTGAACCATAAGATGCACAAATTTCTAGTGGCCGGGAAAATCCTCCACCCATACGCTAATTTCACACTTGTTGGAGCAAAACTAATTCCACCTTGGCCCTTTGAGAAGATATACCATGTGGGGGCACACATTCCTCAAAGCAAAGATCCTTATAGAGAAGATTCCAACCTAAATCTTCTATAAATTCAGTTATTCATTTGAAACAAACGGTATCCAACCTAAATCTTCTATAATGTCAAAATGTACCCCCATGTATGGCTCAATTCACTATCACCATTTCTCTCTCTATCCATCCATTCAGCAAGTAACAAACATTTCAGTATAACCAACAATACGTTCAATTTAAGGGCAAGAAAAGTTCACCTACGCCAAACAAACATCTGTGGTGAAATTAATCAGCACAAGCGTTGCTTCCAGATGCCCTTCATCGCCAAAATCAAAGAGAGAGGGGAGCAGCAAAAAAATGCTTCCTTACCTTGACGGACAGCTCGACCTCCTCCTGGCGCTCTAGCTCGCCTAGCACGGCAAGCTTGTCCGCCTTGAGCAGCCGCGCGACGTGCCGCTTGACGAACTCCCGGAGCTTCTCCTCGTCCCCCTTGAAGCGCTTCAGCCCCTGGATGGCGAAGAGGGCCTCCTTGCCGATCAGCTTCTTGCTCCGCCACAGCGGCCCGCGCGGCCGCCCGTCGTGGAACGCGCGCCGCCGGTCGCCGAAGAGGCGCGGGGGCGGCGGCAGGGGCGAAGGGCCTCCTCCCCGGAGAAGGCCGTGGACAGAGGAGAGGGATGAGCAGAGAGGCGAGATCTTGAGACGGAGGAGGAGTGTGCGGGAGAGGAGGGCTCGAGAGGCCGCCATGGAGAGGAGGAGTGGGCTGTGAAAACCCTGGCTGCCGCAGCCCTTGCTGGCTGGGTTTAGGAGACGGCGGCGTGCTGGTTGGGTCCGTCTCACCGCGAGGCGTGGCCGTGTTGGTTCGCTTTCTGTTCGAAAAAATCCATTTTAAACCAATTCATGCCCTCAAGTCAAAATTCTCGAAAATCCCGATCAAATATCCACTATCTCACTGATTGGATGGATCCGGATGTCATATTCATCTCTATTTCCAATCTATCTCGATGGCCGCTGACGGGTACGGAAACGGGATGCCGTCACAAAGACGGCTAGCCGCCGCCGAGCTCGCCTTGTTGTTGGAGACCATGGGCAGCGCGCGTGAATGACTTGAGGTGCTAGGTGAGAGGTGTGTCGCGTGCGGTAGAGGTTAAGCTGAGGCGACGAAGAGCAGAGGTACAATTTGCAGGTAAGAGAGAGAGGATGGCGGAGCAGCGTCGTGCCGCGCTCGTCGGCCTTGCACCGCGTCCTAGCGAGGTCCGCCCTGTGCCCCCACCGTATGCACCTCGCCGGACGCGCGTTGCACCCCTGCATCATTTGCACCTCGCTGGAGACGCACCACAGCCTGTGCCTCGTACGCCCCGTGTTCGCGGGAGTGTCTTGTGCCCCAGCCCATGGGTCGTGCCCCTTGCACGTGGTGAAGTTGGGGCGGTCAGCCTCCAAAGCAAAAAAGACACTAGATGAGGGAAGAAGATGAGTATCACATGTGGTTTATGAAGGAGATATGCCCTAGAGGCAAATAAATAAGTAATATTTATTGCATTATCTCATAAATTTATAATAAGTTTTTGTATTATGCTGTAACTGTATTAATCGGAATTATTAATACACGTGTGATACATAGACAACCAGGTCCCTAGCAAGCCTCTATATAAGCTAGTCCATTGGGCAACAGTTGATCGATATTCCCGATCAAGGACAATGACGTCGGTTGACAATGGGGTCATCTTGTTAGTTAAATAAGGTGGTGGACATACGCAAAGTATTGCAATAAGATCGTATTACGATGTTTGTCATTTGCAATAGTTAAGAGTATGATAGCTTATTTCTTAAACCGTGAGACCGTACTTATTGATGCTTCGTAGGAGTGCTTTGAGAGCATCAAACGTTGTGTCTTATATAGCATGACAATAACGGTGTCCATCTTGGTTATTCCGAAAGAGCATCAAGACGTAAGGATCAAGAGCGGGATTTGTTCATTCTTGTAATGGAAAGATACTCTGGGCCCACTCGGTGATATTGCATCTATACAGCTGCGCAGCTTATGACTAGGTCATGGAGATGTAATATCGCAGACGAGTTAATAACCTTCGTCGGTAACGAGATACAGCAAAGGCATTGGTGTGTCTACGATCATATCTCGGACAAGGTAGTATCGCAGAGACAAAGGGAATGAATATCATACTTATGGTTCAACGACGATATTCGTGGAATGCACAGGGGTCGTCATATATTTCCAGGTATCCCTGACGATCATTGGTGAGCGGAGTGTCTCGACCATGTCTGGAGTGTTCCCGAACCGTAGCGTAACAAACTTAAGGTCTTAGCGACGCTAGGAGATAGGTTCTGGAATTTTATAGGTTTTTATTGGAGAGAGAGAAATGATCCGGAAAGAGTTCCGGTGGTCCGGAAGGAGTTCCGGAGAGGTCTGGAATGGTTCCAGGAATGTCCGAAAGTTGTTCGGGTGGTTCAGAAATAGTTTCGGAATCATGGGATATTGAATTATATATAAATATATTAATTATGAATTAATGGGATTTTTATATTAATTTAATATTAATTAAATAAAGGAAAAATGGGGCTCCCACCTAAATGGGCCCTAAGAGGGCCCAAGAGGGGGAAACCGCACCCCACAAGGAAGGGGAAGGCTTGGGCCTCCTAGTCCAACTCGGACTAGGAGTGGGAGGGCCCATGGGGGGTTCGGCCGAACCCCCCCTCCCCTCTCCTCCTTTAGTCCCACATGGGGGAGCCAAGGGGGTTGGCACACCCCCTTCCCCCTTTATATAGCAAGGCATATTAATTGATTTAATACATAGGAAAATCCAATTAATTCCCGATTTCTCTCTCGATCTCGTGGTTCCCAAGTCGGAGCCGCGCCGAGCTGAGGAAGGGGGTCTCTCTCCACCTAAGCCATACCGCAGAGCGCCGTTGCTCTGCGGGATTCCAGATAAGATCTACTCCTGCGATTTCAGCTGGATCTGAATGACCGGGAGTTGTCGCTAGGCTTCGTATGTTTGCGAGTGCTCGGAGGCTACTCTATTGAGGAGCTTGGGCGACGTCGTCTCGCCCCCTGCAGCCGCCGTGCCTCCCCCCCTCTGCTGCCGGCGCACCAGCCCCGGTGCTGGCGCTCTGCCTTCTTCCGCCCGACGCCCGTCGACGCAGATCATCATCGACACCCCGGCGTCATCGACTCCGACATCGCGGCAAGTTCTCCACGACCTCGAGGTCGGCTACGTACGACTTCATCATCAACGCTTGTGCGGGAGCGTAATCCCCGCTATCGGTCTACATGGAGGTAATGTAACCCGTTCCGCCACCGTTATCGCATGTACTAGATAGATAGATCCTGGCTAGTTAGGGTTTCGATCGCTAGAAAAATTATTGTTTTCTGCACCGTAACCCCTTCAGTGGTATCAGAGCCGATCTATGCGTAGTACTGCTGGTACGGTTAGAACTCATGTTGAATGAGGGCGTCTTTCTTATATTTGCTACCCTCTAGCGTGCACTTGCGATGCCTTCGGTATTGAGTTGATGAAGCGGCCCGGACCGACTTTACGCGTACGCTTACGCGAGACTGGTTCCACTACTGACATACGGCTTGCACCGTATCTGTGGCTGGCGGGTGCCTGTTTCTCTCTCTCTAGTCGGCAAAACATTTTCAATGGAGGGCCCGAAAGGGATGCTTAAACATGCAATTATACGATCGACGTTGTGGTACAAAGTTCGTAGGTAGGGAAGCGATTCTCTTACGAATAAGCCTATATGCCACGTAAAAATTGCAAAACTAAAATAAAGCTAGAGGCGTCTAACTTTGTTTTGCAGAGGCGTTGTTTTATGTGACATGGTTACGGTAAGTTTTGTTATTACTCGTACTGTCGGAGGCATTGGAGGGTTCCGTAGACTCGGAGCCATGCCGGGGCGCCGGGGGCCAGGCTCATGGCACCATGAAGGTCCAGGCGCATCGACCGTGTCACATCGCACTTCATTGCATCATTATTGTGTGCTGTTGTGTGTGCATCCTATGTATTGCTTATATGCTAGATATACAACGGTAGCGTCATGAATAGGATGATCCCTAACAAATACCAAAATTGTGTTCTCCCTCGTTGCGCACCACCAAGAAAGTTCTACGTTATGAGGCAGGCCGTGATGATCGGGTGTCACACATCTCGTCGTTCGCATACAGTGGGTGTAAGCCATGTTGCACGCGCAGGGTCTTCGAGGTTTGATTGGCGAGCCTAGCATACTCAGAGGTATGGCCTCGGAACACGGGAAGATCGAAAGATCGAGCACGAGTCACAGAGTTGTTGTGATCGACATGTTATGTCCACCTTTGAAGCTGTGCTGCCGGTCGTGATGATCGGGGGTAGTGTGGTGGATGAAGGGTCGTGTAATCACCATTATTATTTTAGGGATAATAATCTTGGTGTGGTGTGTTTTTGATAATGAGATTATAAAACTAAAACTCACCTATATATTATAAACTTATCTTACCTCTTTTGCGATCACATCTGGAGACTACGGAACTACGCTTCGGTTACTTCTTCAAGAGCTCGGATTCTACCTTGGAAGCCGACGGGTCCAACTTCATCAGGTGGTGCATTGGTTTTAGAAACATTCTCCAAACACAACAAACATCCTATATGTCCTAGAACATTATTTAGGAGTTAGACCAGATGATTCTGCTAGCAAGGAGGAAGATGATGAGTTCCGTAAGCATCATGATATTTTCATGGAAGTAAAGGTCGTCATGAGCGTATGCCTAGCACCCGAGTTGAAAGTTGTTCAACACCTGGAGCCATATGTTGTGATTGATGCGATCAAAGGTCACTTCAAAGATGAATTGAGTCTTGAGCAGTTCAGACAGCTTAGAAAGTTCCGGACCATTCACATGGGGAGCATACCTGTCTGGAGACTCAGTTGAAGAAGTTGTGTGGCATCTACTTCAGGCTTACGAATATCTACAATTTCTAGATAGCGAACTCCAGTACAATAGAGATTGTGCTTTACCTCCTAGCTGTGAATAGCATGTGCGTGAATATGCTATAGAGACACGGTGAGCTTCTTCACGTTCGTGAACAAGTTCAAGTCTCTAAAAGTTGATTCATCGAAGAAGAGTTCTTCGACGCTATGGGTATATTTGATATACGAAGATATAAATGTATCCTTCTCATACTTGATGAAAAGTGTTTGATAATTGTTCTGTTTGTGAAACAGTCCCTGATTATCACAAGTATGTGGCGAAGGGTGACGTGACAGTGCACAAGTGATGGCAAGTTAATGGACAGTAGTGCTCACTGTGACGCCCGAAAATCGGTACTATGTAGATTTAAGCGCTCCCGCCGAAATCCGCATAATAACGATTTTAGGTCGCCCACCAGACATAATGTGCACGTCGAAACATGCGCATTATGTGGGTGGAATTGTGATAGCATTACAACAGTTCCGATACATCCACAAATACAACAAAAGATATAATTACAACAACGAATCGAACGAGTCAAGATACAAATGTTACAATACAAAGATACAAATGACAGCGGAAGCAAAAAATAGTATCCGACTACGGATAAGAAGCAAATTGGACTAAGAGTCCTGAAGATAAGCAATGGCGCCATATCCCTGCCCAGCCAAGCCGGAGGGATTCCCAAGCTAACGTCGTCGGACTTCAAACCTGTTGACTGCACATAAAGCATAACCCAAAAGAGGGTCAGGGCACTCCCTGGCAAGCAAAACCGACTTGCCTACTTTCTACACCATCTCCCAAAATATAGGGGAGGTGGACTTAGCGGCAGCAGCACTAGCAACCTAGAGAGACACGCTACAACTTCCGTCTAATCAGAGAGGGATAAGAGAGCGCATAAGATAAACATCTACAGCTAACACCAATCATAACCCATTCTCGGATTAACCCCCTCAACCAAGTATGAGGAAGCAATTCGGGAAAATCACATGTTGAACAGTTTTAATTACCATTTATTGTGAAAGTAATTCTATATTACTAGTCAGGTTAATTAACAATGATTAGGTGTAAGTTGTCTAGATCTTGTTAGCCAGCATCATCACCAAAACGTCCATAACCGTGGACACGGCTCATCGATAAGATTTTACCCTGCAGGGGTGCACTACTGGACCCATACTCGCATGATCAACCCAGTCAAAAACATTAGGGCCTTTCAACCCAACTCTTTTCCTTCACCGCAACAAGTCCAGGAGCCACGGGAGCTATGCTGGTCCCGGCCAAAAGGGTGCGGACTCCCGCAGGACACACCCCTCCGCACCAACAGGCCGCGCCCTATATGCATGTAACAAGGCACACCGCCAAAGTAAAATACTACACTAGTATTGATGCATATGAGACAAATGGAAAACCCGAACTAGGTGCGGCTCCCGGACAAGTCGAAGTTCCAGTCAAAGTCGAGGGGGGCTCCATTGGGCCTCCCACAAGTGGTTAGTGCGCTCAAAATTGGATCCGAGGACAAAATCTCAGTTCCTAGGTCGACACTTAGCAGAACAAAGCACCTCGCAAGGCCTTCCGCCGGTGCCTTATCTTTTAATTATAATACCCCAATATAATACAACATTTTATTAAGGTAGAATAATCTATCAAGCTAAGCATATGAAATAAAAGACCAACTGACGACTCGCACAACCAAATCTAAGCATGCACTACGACTCGCAAGGCTAACAGATAAACATACAACAGGTGATGGGATGTGGGGATAAAGCTATATCGGCTGCAGGATAACATGTGATGGGATCGCGATAAAGAATCGAATACTAGGGTAGCAGAGATCAACGGCAGGAATGAAAGACAATGTATAGGTAAACAAGCAAACTTTGCTTGCCTGGAAACCCGCATGGAAGCAGATCTTGTCGTTGCTCACACATCTCAACGTCGTATCCGCGAAGAAGCAACAAACACTGGAAAGCGTAAAAGATGCATTTTACAACTACGGCAAAAATCCAGCATGATCATGCGAGAATGATGCATGACCTGGCAATATGCATTGCGAGATGCACTTAATCCGAATTAAGCGGAACCGGGGTTCCGACAATTAATATTTAGGTGCAAGTTATTTATCTACCCATCAAATTAAATGTTGATTAGCATGGCAAGACATGGCATGGGTGATATAACCAAATTAAATGGAATAGGGCATTATATATTTATTACCCCTAACATTCCATATTTAATTATTTAATTGCAATTAACAAATTATACTAAGCAATTAAAATAACAGAGGCAAAATGACATACAAATGGCATATTAATATTCCTTGCATTTTTCTGATAAATAAACATATAAAGATTATTTTATTTGGAGTTATAGATTAAAAGATATTAGCATTTTAATTCTAGGGGTGTTTCTGCAAAAGACAGGACCTGTCGGTGATAGAAAACTTGTCAGTGGGGTTCTGTGCAGAAAAACAGGAACCACAGGGGTCTAGGCGCAATTTTCTAGATCTGGATCTGGATCTGGCTTTTCTCACCTCGCCTGGGCTAGCCCGTGCGGCTGCCAGGCGGGCCCGAGCGCCTTGCTGGCGTTGAATGGTGCGGGGACTCTACGCAAGCCTCCGCAGTCGCTGACCGGCGGGGTCCGTAGGTCAGTGCGTAAGACAAATGAAAAAAGGTGGGGTTTATTCGTGAGTCGGGGAGTCGATCCCACGATGCAGCGCGTGCGGTGCGGCTCGTTGGTGCTAGCCAGAAGTCTGGAATGGTGGTTGTTGTGATAGGCAGAGAACAACAGTATATGTCTCGACCCGACAGTGTTTAACTGAACTAACAAAAATTCAGTCTTTTAAGATGCAGACGACGGACGGCAGTGACCAGCGGTGTTCCAACCCGGTGCAGCACGGCGCCAGACGGATGTGGAGGACGAGCGTGTGTGCGGGTTGTGTGGTGTGCGTGTCTGGTCACACGGAGGCGAAGAGGGAGATGCCAGGAACTCTCGTTTGTGCACGACCCGTGCGGTCCGGCCATGGCGGAAAAACAGAGGAGGCGGGGATGAAAACGAGCACTTCGGTGACAATTTCGGAAAGGGGAGGGAAGGAATGGGACGCGGAGCTCACCGGGAGTCCGTCGGGGGATCTGTTCTTGTCGGGGAAGATCGGTGAGGCGGAATTTGGCGGCGGCGCTCCGCCGGAGCCGAGGGGGACGGGGACGAGGTCGACAGCCTCGGGCGCTCCCGGCTTGATTCCTGCGGGGGAGAGGACGTCGACGACGTGGCGAGGCTTCTAGGCTCCTCTGATGGGCTTCGACGACACCGGGGTGGCGGCGCAACAGCGGGGTCTCCGGCGAGCTCTCGGTGGAAGAAACAGAGAGGGGAAACAGAGGAGGAAGAAGGAGATATGGTGCGGCGGCGCTGAGAGGGAAAGAGGAAAGGAGGGCTAGGGTTTGGGAGAGGGAGAGGGGCCGGCTTAAGAAGGGGAGGAGGGGGAGCACGTGGTGGGGATCACCATTGCCTCCTCTCTGCCTCGCTGTAGAGCGAGGAAGAGGACAGGGATGAGAGGTGAGTGGGCCGGATTGGGCTTGAAGATGGGCCAGGAGCTTAGGGAGAGGAGGAAACGGCCCAGGAAGAATGTTTTTCTCCCTCTGTTTTATTTCTTTTAAAACATTCTTTTATGTTCTTGTATTTTAAAACAACATAGAAAAGAAAAGATGTTTAGACTTTTGAACAATATTTATAGTTTCAAAAGTAAACAATTAATATATAAATTGGAATATTTGAAAAGAATTTAAATATCATATTTAAATTAATTTGATTTGCATTTGAATTTAAAAGTGGAAATTGAATTGACAAATGCATGATGATATGATGACATGATGATGCAAAAGAAAAACAACAATAAATCTAAATTGGGATAAATCCCGGGGCGTTACACTCACGCCCTCGTGATATCATATTAGTTATCATCAATAGTTTTTTATAAGACATTTTGTAATAGTGAGAGTGTGATCTAGTTTGGTGTCTTGAATGTTGCAAGACATAATTATTCATATAGAACAAATCAGTTGTTTTATGTTATGAAACAAAGCAGTTGTTTCATGTTATGAGTAATTTGCATCACATCTCAATTACATTATGCGTATGATATACATTTATAATAGCGGGAATGATAAAATTATGTGTCCAAAGAACAAACACCATCGAATTTAGTCATAAAGGCAATGAAAGAAGTAATGGATAATTTTGGTCCATTTAAGTATTTCGAGTGCCAAAATTGATTAAGTTTGAAATGCAGTATTGAAGTTGCAATACTAGAGGAAATTGATTGAGAGTCATTTTTAAATGATTAATCAATGGTGTTATTGCATGATCCGAATTCTTCCATGATTTTGGTAAATAAGAGTATTTGCCCGATAAATTATGGAGTCTGAAATTAATTTGATAATAGATCAAATGGGGTTTTTCAGAAGAAAGATTAGTGAATATTGTGTTCACAAAATTCGATCAAAAGACAATAATTTTGAATTTTGGTTTCAACACAAAAGACTTGTGGAAATTCGTTTCACAATATTATAATGTCATATGTGGTGACATGTGGGGAATTATAATAATGCTCTATTTTAAATAAAGTGTGGTCTGTCAGAATCTGTCTTAGAATCTCCTAATATGTTCGAAACATTATAGTCGATGTCCACTTTAGAAAATAGATATTTTTCTCAACAAGAATTCGTAAGATCGACAGTAGTGTCGACATGTATATGATTATGCGATAAATTCGGAATATACATGAGTGGTTCTTTGTAGATTGCTCGCATTGGATGAGAGTGTATTCCAAAACCAAATAGAAACAAAACTTAGTTTGTTGTCTATGTAATTCCGAGGAAAATATGAATTTTCGAATTATGGTTTATGGATTGGAAGTTTGGAATAAAGTGTCAGACCTATGTTGGAAAGTGTTCCAAAGAGTATATGTCTGCTAATGAAAGGTTAGTGATTAAGAGTGAGGGAGACTAGAAAATTGTTTTCTGCTTGCAATCCTCTTCATAAAGATCATAATGTTTTCATGAAAGAAACTTCTAAATAAAGTGCTGTTATGTTTAATATTGCTGTCGGGTCACAGCACTGTATTAAGTTTTTCAGATCTTGTTGACAGATCAAGGTACACTTTATGAATACAAAGAAAGTTGAGAAAGTATCGGAATACGAACAAAGGCTCTTCAGCCTGGAAATCCAAGTTACGTTTAAAAGGATTAAGAGAGTAATTGTTGCTGCAATTCTTATTAGAGGAATAAGATTGTTTAATCGTCATATAAAGTGTTATATGAAAATGTGACTATAAGAAAGACGCAGGAGCATGTCTTGTCAAGAAATGTGTCTTGCACAAGATCAAATTTGTTGACTACATTTTATGTAGACATGCTTGAAGTCTGAGGGATTTGTATTAATGTAATATTGTAGTTTGTATTAAATTCGAATTGATAGTAGATCAATGATTTTGGTTTGACCAAAATGTCGATTTAAGTGGGAGTCATAGTTAGTTCACTCAGGTGAAATATGTGAAGAACATATTTTTGAGTGGGAGCTCAGGAACTCAAATATGTGGATGACACGTTTTTGAGTGGGAGCGTGTGTTCTCAAATATGTGGAGACATAATTTGAGTGGGAGCCGAATTCATCTTGTGTAAATGACACATTGTGAAATTGTACCAGTAGAATAGATAAGGAGGATGAAGTTGTGAAACTATTTAAAAAGTTAGTGTATATTTTGAAATAGAACGGGAATTTTAAATAGTTAGTCGAGTTGTGTTGGATTATATCTGAGGAGTCAGAATAGAATCAAAAGGATGGTCCTTTGGAATCCAGTTGGTCATTAAGAGTAATGATGCATGAAGGTAATGGTTGTATGACATGTGGGTCTATTATGTATATATTAGACATCATACAGAAATCATATTATTTGCTCGATGAAATATAACCGATGTTCTTGGAATAAGAGCAGTTATGAAAGTAAATTTGGAATTTACTGAAGTAGAAGTGCGTTAGTTAAGGGATTGACATTTGAATGTCAAGTTTTCTACATTGGTGTGAATGTATTTAGATATCGCGAGTTTGTAATTGTTACAAGGGGCTCTATAAGACTGAGTGCGTTTTTTCAGGACAGTTATCTGGTTAGTATAATCAGAGTAAGCGCTGGGAAACAGGAGTCTCACTTAGTTACGGTATTTACATATATGTTGTTGGACAACATGGTGATATCAAGCAAGTTGATGTCAGTGAATCGCAAAAGCATGTACAATCATGGATTGTGCAGTAACACTTTTCCACAAGCAAGCATTATCAAATGATTCTTATTTGATAAGGGATTCTGATAAAGTAAAATGCAGCTAGTTTATTTGTACTCTAGTGCAAGTGGGAGACTGAAGGAGATATGCCCTAGAGGCAAATAAATAAGTAGTATTTATTGCATTATCTCATAAGTTTATAATAGGTTTCTGTATTATGCTATAACTGTATTAATCGGAATTATTAATACACGTGTGATACATAGACAACCAGGTCCCTAGCAAGCCTCTATATGAGCTAGTCCATTGGGCAACAGTTGATCGAGATTCCCGATCAAGGACAATGACGTCGGTTGACAATGGGGTCATCTTGTTAGTTAAATAAGGTGGTGGACATACGCAAAGTATTGCAATAAGATCGTATTACGATGTTTGTCATTTGCAATAGTTAAGAGTATGATAGCTTATTCCTTAGACCGTGAGACCGTACTTATTGATGCTTCGTAGGAGTGCTTTGAGAGCATCAAACGTTGTGTCTTATATAGCATGACAATAACGGTGTCCATCTTGGGTATTCCGAAAGAGCATCAAGACGTAAGGATCAAGAGCGGGATTTGTTCATTCTTGTAATGGAAAGATACTCTGGGCCCACTCGGTGATATTGCATCTATACAGCTGCGCAGCTTATGACTAGGTCATGGAGATGTAATATCGCAGACGAGTTAATAACCTTCGTCGGTAACGAGATACAGCAAAGGCATTGTTGTGTCTACGATCATATCTCGGACAAGGTAGTATCGCAGAGACAAAGGGAATGAATATCATACTTATGGTTCAACGACGATATTCGTGGAATGCACAGGGGTCGTCATATATTTCCAGGTATCCCTGACGATCATTGGTGAGCGGAGTGTCTCGACCATGTCTGGAGTGTTCCCGAACCGTAGCGTAACAAACTTAAGGTCTTAGCGACGCTAGGAGATAGGTTCTGGAATTTTATAGGTTTTTATTGGAGAGAGAGAAATGATCCGGAAAGAGTTCCGGTGGTCCGGAAGGAGTTCCGGAGAGGTCTGGAATGGTTCCAGGAATGTCCGAAAGTTGTTCGGGTGGTTCAGAAATAGTTTCGGAGTCATGGGATATTGAATTATATATAAATATATTAATTATGAATTAATGGGATTTTTATATTAATTTAATATTAATTAAATAAAGGAAAAATGGGGCTCCCACCTAAATGGGCCCTAAGAGGGCCCAAGAGGGGGAAACCGCACCCCACAAGGAAGGGGAAGGCTTGGGCCTCCTAGTCCAACTCGGACTAGGAGTGGGAGGGCCCATGGGGGGTTCGGCCGAACCCCCCCTCCCCTCTCCTCCTTTAGGGCTAGTTTGGTTGCAGGGGAAAAGCCCGGGATCCCGGCCTTTTCCGTGGGTGAAACCCCCGCGGGTGATTCTGGCCCGTGCCAGCCCACCGGCCCGTTTGGTGGTCCGCGAGCACAGGGATTTGCCGGCCTTCCGCGGCCTTTCCCGGGGCTAGGGTTCCCCTACTCGTGAGGTCGGGGAGGAAAACCGCGAGCTCGCTCGCTCTCTCGCTTGCCGGCGGCGGTGACCGCGACCAGGCGACAGGCGGCGGCGGAGCTCGACCGCGACAGCCTTCCTCCCCTCTCCGTCTCGTCTGGACGAAGTTAGCGTCTCCTTTTCCCCGCCCCTACGCTTCTGCCTCCTCCTCGATCCGCCGGCAGCTCGAGTTTCCACCGTTCTTGGCCTGAGCTCTGTTTGTTCTTTCCGCAGTTCAACATCGCCAGGGCGACCGCTGGGTGCCAGAAGAAGTTGTTGATCGACTACTACCAGAAGCTGTGAGTCCTCTCTCTCCCGCCGATCTTGGCATCTCTATGTTTCACATGATACGGATCTGGGCTTTGATCCGTCGCGCTGGACATATGGTTATCAGATACTGACTTCCTCTGTTTTTTGCTCCTAGTATTTAGTGTGCAGTAAGTAATGTATGCAGTATGGGGAATATGCACCACCAAGAATTTTCCTGAAATTAGCTATGATTTCTATGCTTGGCTGCATATATTTATCTATGATTACCCTGAACATTTGATAAGCAGTTGATGAATCTGGTTAGACAACATGTTTGGCCTGTACTTGATTAGCTACATTTTCACTAAAGCGTGAACAAGAAACACAGCTCCTGTTCTGTTATGTTTACCAGCTCCTGTTATCATCAGTTATGTTGGTGTACTGAGTGGGATAAGAGATTACAGATTCACTGTATGGTATTTTCAACTCCTAAGTAACATCAGAATAATATGGACACTAATATTTTTGATGTCATTCCTATCAGGTGCTTAATCAAATTGTCTACAGCATCCACTGGCAGAGACAAAGCCATTGCGTGAAATTATTGGGCACACAGTTCCTCAGGTTAGGTTACATGCTTCAGCTTCTCTATATTGTTCTCTGTGTTGCAAATTAATGAAATGTAATTGTCGATATATGAATCAGAAAAGACCGACTACTAAAATTCTTTCAGAGTGTTATTTTGTTAAGAAATCTACTTCAGACCATGATTCTAGACTAGTATCATCTTACAATATCTGAAATCTACTTCTGAAAATGCAAAATGCCATCTTTTAAGTCGAATCAATTTGGATAGATAGTTGACAGTTGCCTTGCTCCTATGTGTTATTGTCAATATGTATTCGCTAGTTTTTATTTAGTCAGTTTAGGACTTCATTTTAGAAGAAAGTGCCCTCTGATTGTACTTCCCAGATATTCTGGTTTTAGATGTTTCATTTTAGAAGAAACTGGCCTCCGATTATTCTGGCTAAGTAATAATCAGAGCAAACCATGCCTTCTCAAACTTGAAAATGAAAGTACCATGTTCTTCATATGTTTAGTTTGCTGAATTTTAACTGATCCTGCATTTGTACATACATGCGTATTTCCAAGTGTGCATGCCAGAACTTACCTGTGTTCTTTTGGGCTGTGGTTGTGTCTCGTTATTAATTTTTTATTGCTTACAATACTAGTGATGGGTTCTAGAAGGGATAAGATAAGAAATTTTCTGCTTCAAGAACAAGAAGAAGATGATGAACTCTTTTTCGTATTGGTTCCCGCTTTGTACTCTGCTTTGTATGAAGAAAAAACACCTGTCCACACATCTGTTCTAACCGGTGCTATGAAGGTCAAGGAGATACTAGAGGGACATGAGAGTTGGTCTAAGGTTGAATTTCGAATGGAGCCTGAAATATTCAAATCCATATCAAATTATATTAAAAGAGAGCGTTTGTTGGAAGGCACACCAAATGTAGGTGTCAAAGAGCAGTTGGGCATGTTCATGTACATGATCTCCCATAATGCTACTAATCGAGACCTACAAAAATACTTCCAGCATAGTGCTGAAACTGTTAGTAGGAAGATGAATGAGATGTTCGACATCATTCCAACTCTAGTCCAGAGATTTGTGAAGGTTCCAACTTCACTCACGCCCCACCCACGTATTGCTTCGAACCCACGATTTTGGCCTTATTTTCAGGTGAACCACTTTAAATCTGTCTACTTTGTCAAAAACTTCTACACACTTATCCATATTCATTTCAAAACCCAACATGTTTGATGTCTTTTAATATGCAGAATTGCATAGGGGCAATTGATGGAACACATATTCCTATTACAATAAATGAAGACATAGTTGCTCCATATAGGAATAGGAAAGGAACCATTTCTCAAAACATGATGGTGGTTTGCGACTTCGACTTGAACTTTACATTTATTTCATGTGGGTGGGAAGGATCTGCATCAGATGCAGGGGTTCTCCGATCTGCCATCAGTAGGGGGTTCGAAGTGCCTGCGGGGAAATTCTACCTAGTGGATGGTGGGTATGCAAATACACCATCATTTCTTGCCCCTTATCCAACAGTACGATACCACCTTGGTGAATTTAGGAGGCGTCGTAATTCTCATACTGGATATGCTGACCACCGAGAGCTATTCAACCACCGACATGCCCTTGCTAGGAACCACATTGAAAGAGCAATTGGTGTTTTGAAGAAAAGATTCCAAATTTTGAAAGTGGGCAATCATTATCCCATAGAATCCCAAATGAAGATTCATGCTGCATGTGTTGTTTTCCACAACATAATTCGAGGCCAAAATGGTGACGAGGCGTGGCTAGATCACCAGCCTGCATTTATTCCACCAACAACCTTTGTTGATGTTCCAGATGGAGATGATGGTCACCACCAACACCAAGTTAACAACACTACTGGAAATGCTTTTAGAGATCAGATTGCTCTTCAAATGTGGGATGATTATAACAACAACTAGTTATTTGTAATTTGTAATTTAGTTGTACCTTTTGATGTATTGGAACTATGTACCCTTTTATGTTGTGTTATACTATCTGTTGGGGAAATATTTGTTTGTATCGTACTATGTGTTCGAAATATATTTGATTGTGTTGTACTATGTGTTGGTTCTATGTTGTAGTTATGGCAAAAGAAACTTCAACAAGAGCTAACTGGACTCATGTGCTTGAGAAAGGGTTGGTAGATGTACTTGTGGAGCACAATGTTCCAATTTATAGAGGTCAGAATGGGTGGGTAGCTGAGGGATGGAGAAGCATCACAAGAAAGTTTAATGAAAAGTTTCCAAGTACTCAATACAGCAAGCAACAAATTCAAGAGAAGGAAAAAGATATGAAAGCTAATTACAAAGCAGTTAGAGATGCTAGCAAACAGAGTGGAGTTGGTTGGAATGATTCTCTTCATATGATAATTGCTGAACCACCAATTATGGCTAAACTAAAGAAGGTACAATCTTACATCTGATGTACTTTTTACTTATTTTTGATATACTTCTTTTGCAACATATTGATGCTAACCATATTTGCACTCAACTGGACTTTCCTAGGGTGAATTTTTTTGAATCAAAGCCATTCATTCTCTTCCCTGTATTGGCTTCACTCTATGAAGGTATGTATATTTACAAAGCCATTCATTCTCTTGCAGCAATAACTTCTTGTACCACCACCATGATGCATGATCAAGTTTACTGTTTTATCTGGATCATGTAGTATTGCTACAGGAGATCTTCACTTCTTGTCAATTGCACAACCATCTCATATTGACATCACAGGAGACGAGGTTTCGCCTAGAAACTCCTCTAGCAGTCATCTTG
The DNA here is from genome assembly GCA_026929855.1 of Poa annua. Taxonomy (NCBI): domain Eukaryota; kingdom Viridiplantae; phylum Streptophyta; class Magnoliopsida; order Poales; family Poaceae; genus Poa; species Poa annua. Next base: position 36,409,058 of record CM049426.1, read on the forward strand.
GTACAGGAAATCAGTTGTCTTCGAATCTTGGTGGTGGTCAATCATCTGCAAGTGAAGCCCCTGCAGCAGCAACTGGTAGCTCTGCAGCAGCTAATGGTACCTCTACAGCCAAAGAAGATGAACCAAACTCTGTTAAGAAAAGGAAACAAAGTCAGGTTGCTATAGTGCTAGAGGAGTACATGGATTTTCGGAAGAAGCAAACTCAAGTATTGGTAGAGGAGCTGAAGGAGCCAAAGGAGGCCGACAAGTACTCAATAGCAAACTGTGTTGCTGCAGTGGAGCCTATGGAAGATCTGTTGATTGATGAAAAATCAAAGGCGCTGCGTCTCTTCAAATGCCAGGCGAATTGAGAAATATTCCTCAACACCAAGGATCCGATCCTTCGGAGCTACTGGCTGAAAGATGAAATAGCTCATTCCATGCAGAGAAACTAAGGTGAGTTCTTGATGTCAGATGTTTCCCTTATGTTGTTTGTTTGCTGCTTGGTTGCTTGAGCTGCATGCTTCCTTGTATTGACATATGTTATGTGCTGGATGAATTAGTAAATGCCTAGCGTGTTGTTGGTTACTTTTGCATGTGAAGAATTGTTGGTTAACTATACTGTCAATTGACTTCTTGTAAGCTTATGTTGCTGATTTTGGGGTTCTGCCTGGCTTGCCTTTCACTGGACTGGATGATGCAGCAATAGAAAACAACTTCTCTAGCTATATCATCATAACTTTTAAATCCGATCACACAAAAAATACTTTGCTTCAACGAAGAACAAGAACCTATTGTAAAGCTGAATCTATATTTGTGAACCATCTATTTTTTGCAGCCTGAAGCTATATCATCATAACTTTTAAATCTGATCACACAAACTATTTTTGCAGAAAATGGAACAAGAGAAGCTGACAATGGATGTTGGTGTATGGGAGTTTTATATGCATGAGGATGCTTTCACTTCTCAGAAAATGGAACAAGAGAAGCTGAAAATGCAATAATTTTTATATGCTCCATCGAATCTGAAATTGGATTAATGCATGAGGATGCTTTCACTTCTTAGTTTTGTTGAAAAATTAAATCTGGGATTTATTATTATTTTGTCTAAATATGTGATCTGATGAACTGATGTGGAGTCACATATTATTTCGAATTTTGTACATTTATTACATTATTTATCTGTATTCTAGTATAAATTCTTCTTTTCTTAGATTATTCTGGTACGTAGCCTACTAGCTGATCATCATGCGCCTATGTGCATCGCTGCCTGCTTCCATTTCCCCGCGTGTTTCCCCGTACAGCCAAACAAGCAACAATCCAGGGGAGATTAGCCCCGTCTAATCCAGGGAAACTAGCGCGCAGAGAAAATCACCAAGGGGAATCGCTTCCCTGGGTTGATTTGGCCCTGCTACCAAACTAGCCCTTAGTCCCACATGGGCGAGGCAAGGGGGTTGGCACACCCCCTTCCCCCTTTATATAGCAAGGCATATTAATTGATTTAATACATAGGAAAATCCAATTAATTCCCGATTTCTCTCTCGATCTCGTGGTTCCCAAGTCGGAGCCGCGCCGAGCTGAGGAAGGGGGTCTCTCTCCACCTAAGCCATACCGCAGAGCGCCGTTGCTCTGCGGGATTCCAGATAAGATCTACTCCTGCGATTTCAGCTGGATCTGAATGACCGGGAGTTGTCGCTAGGCTCCGTATGTTTGCGAGTGCTCGGAGGCTACTCTATTGAGGAGCTTGGGCGACGTCGTCTCGCCCCCTGCAGCCTCCGCGCCTCCCCCCCTCTGCTACCGGCGCACCAGCCCCGGTGCTGGCGCTCTGCCTTCTTCCGCCCGACGCCCGTCGACGCAGATCATCATCGACACCCCGGCGTCATCGACTCCGACATCGCGGCAAGTTCTCCGCGACCTCGAGGTCGACTACGTACGACTTCATCGTCAACGCTTGTGCGGGAGCGTAATCCCCGCTATCGGTCTACATGGAGGTAATGTAACCCGTTCCGCCACCGTTAGCATGTACTAGATAGATAGATCCTCTCTAGTTAGGGTTTCGATCGCTAGAAAAATTATTGTTTTTTGCACCGTAACCCCTTCAGTTTAATGTTCTCATCAATAGCTAGTAGCAATTTTATATTTTTATATTTTTCTTTGACAAATATGTTTAAGGTTCATTTTATTATCCGAATTGCTATCTTCATGGTAGAACGATAGGGATTTTGACTTCAGGGTTCAAACCGCCCGACCTCTATAACTTCAGGATTTAAGATAGACTTTTTCCTTTCTGTTTGGGTTGTGGGCAATCTTGGACCGAGGCTTGGGTCTCCCGTCTTGAGGTCTGGATGTAAATATGTCTTGAACCATGAGTGCCACATGGTTGTGCCATTATGTTTTGATAGTGGAACCTAGCCCCACTTGCATGGAACCAAACATAGTCAATTCACTTAATTACTTGTGCTTTCGGCTCTAGATTTAGATCAAGTTAAAGTGGGTCAACCATAGGTCCATTTTATTAAAAATGGGTGTATAACCTTGCCTCTATATCAATCGATGCACATAACCTTTTTCATTATAAATTTCATCATCAAGCATTGCATCTGGATAGAGATATATGAATCAACCAACGGAAAGGATCAATCATAAAAGAACTATGCATTTTATAGTCTACTAGCATGCCCCAAGTCATTATAATTGTAAAACAGTTGCATCTAGTTGCCATAACCTCTTGCTAGTCCTATGAGAGTAGGAAGCAAAAGTTGGATCCGGATGGATAACCCACAAAAAATTGGACGCTCTAGACATTGTTGTTTCCACAAATTCATACAGACGAACATAAAGTAGAACCACCTATTTGTATCCTCGGATTAGTTTTGTTGTTGGTTTTATTTAATCATTTCTCAAACATATTTATAATATTGGTTGGTGGACAAAGTTTGCAATTGCATGTATTATAAACAACTAGCATAATGGCCGTGCGTTGCTACGGGCAAATAAATTTGACTGGATACGGGCAAACAAATCAATAATGGGTTCTCATTTTTTCCCTCAAATAAAGAAAAACAGTTCATAGAGGCTATCAAAATGGCTATGCGACATATTTGATATTTGTTCATATTTGCTTTAGCTAGCGATCCATCCACTGAAACATCAAAATCACACGATGTTTGATATTTGTTCCCATTGCAATGATAATATATAGGTTGGCATCATCACATACTATTATTAATATGCAGTTTCCTTAGGAGTAAGATATATGTTTCAATGATGCTTTTATTTACGCCAGGCTATAAAAAATTAAAATCCATGTTGTAATCTCTAAAACTAACACATAGTGATCAAGATACTGAACACTCATTAGTAATCGTGGGATCAACACTTAGTCAGTTGGGTAACCATGTATAGAGAAAATACTTGTTGCAGATTGTAGATACACGTGATTGAGCATGAGCAGTCGAACAAAACACCGCCCAGTCCCTAGCGGTGTCCAAAGAGCTCGTGAGCTTCGAGTGTGGTCGGGCGCGGACGCACAGCTGCTCCCACTGGTGACCGGAGCCGGCGGGCCCAGATCATGACGCCTTGCTTGCTACAGTCTCCAGGGCAAAGGCTGTCAACGGCCGCCCTCTGCCTGTATGGATGCAAATAACCACGGAGCGATACTCCGCGCCATCATCTATTCACCGAGTTGTGGCTCTCCGCTTAACCCCAAGAGCGGCGGCCGACCAACTCTCCGATTTCACCCAGGCATGGGCATGGCGAGGTCGCCTCGACCCTTCCCTCCTCTGATTGCCTGTCCCTCACCGATCCGTCGAAGATGAACCCTGGAGACCTCTCACATCTCTATTCTCTCAAGGTGCGGCGGAGAAGGCCGAAGCTCCTGGGAAGAAACTCCTGCTCGAGCTGGATGCCTGGATCGATTGACTCTCTTTTCTTGTAAATGTGGATGGATTGACTCGGGGTCTCGGCTCTTGCAGCTGGCCGACGCGGTGTAGTAAGGAACCGTTTTTTGCGCTTGGCGTTGGTTTGGGAGGAGCATGAGCTTGGCGTCGTGCTGCGGCCCGGATACGTCGGTGCATCGGTAGAGGCACGGACTCGGCGTCGTGGTGCGGCCGAGAGAACCATTGCGGCAACTGCATTGGGGCGTCGAGAGGAGCAGCGGCCTGGCGAAGCGATTCGACGGCGGCGGCCGCGTTGGCTGGGCATCGGAGAAATTGGGGAAGGCCAAAGTGGAATCAGATATCTCCATGGCCGGTTTCTCGTGGGCCCGCGGCGGCGCCCCACCCGAGCTCCATCACCGGAGAGAGCTGGCCGGTTACTGGAGAGGTGGAGCAGGCGAGAAAATGGGGATCGGCTGAACGGGAAGACGATAGGGTTGACCGTTTTTCTTCAGCGGTCACTGCAGGATTGCGGGTCTAATTTCCATATTTATCAGGGACTAAAGTGCAAAATAACCACAACGTACCGGACACCTCAGTCCGTATTATATAGTAGAGATACGCCAAACACTACCCGTTGAATGAGAGAAACAAATGGGCAGTGGTATTCTATAAGCCACAGATTCTAGTGTCTTCTTGCCAGATAATTCTTAAAGGGAGTTTCTACGGTACCCCGAGCACTCCAGGATGATGTTGTAGAGTACCTCCTCCCTCTAACCGTCCGTAGAGAAGGGCAATTCAGACTTCTTACCTAGGACACAGTCTTTTTTTTCTTTTACAAATTAGATCGAGTCAACGGAGCAGCCACGCCTCCATGTCGATCGCCGGCCTAGCGCCGCCGCCTCCGCCTTGATCGACCGATCGAGTGGTCGCCGCCACATCCGACGCGACTGCGTGCACTCGCGCTGCCATCATTGTGCCGACAGATCGAGCGCTCGCCACCGCCTCCGCGGCTCCGCCACGATCGACTGGCCTCACGCCGGCCTCCCAATCTAGCGTCCCTGATTGTTCAGCTCGTTAGTTCATCTTCTTGCGGGTTAGATGAAAATTGGGTGTTGTGTTATACACCTCCAAGGCATTTGCGATGCCCTAGCATGTTCATGTACATCGTACACTAGTCTGAAACTCTTGAAGATACATGACAAATTATTGTTGGGACTGTACGTACAACTGTTCTCCGCATTAAGGTTAACTCATCTGAAGAGAATGCTTAGAAGATAGCATTCTTTGGCCAGGTTTCAGGTTGGTTGCATGTTGATCTGCATGTTCTTCGGATCAGCCGCTCGGCTAGCTCGCGGACGAGCAGCGTCTGCGGAACACAGGAGGCCGCCATGCGGTAGCCGGAAAGCTAGAAGAGGAGAAGCGGTTGCGCCATGCGCTGGTGGAGGATGTGCCAAGGCTGACCGGCTGCCACGCCGGCGGTGGCAGCCATGGCGAGCATCGTTGCCCGGACTGGTGCAGTGGTGCTCCTCCTCCCATTCCCTGTCTCTCTGAACAAGGGTGATCGGAGACGGCCCCTAATCCCGTACCCTGTCAGCGCTCCTCCGTCATAGAACTGGTCGGTGCCTCGCCCTCCTCCTTGCCGCCCAGAGCTTCGTTCTGGTCGGGTCCTCATCACATTTTGTTCCAGATTAGGATTTACGATCTGATTACGATTATAATATTTCGATAGAGTAAACTTTTCTTTTGTCACAGAAGACACGATAAGACCAAAATACCCCATTGATAAAGGTACTCTTTGGGCTTGGTTTAAGGTTTGACGTGGTAATCTCTTGGCAAGACATGGAGTACCAGACAACATGAGCCATTGGATCGGTAGAAATAGATGGCTACAGTTAGTTTGGGGTACAGTAAAAGTCCTTCTTAAAAAGTTAACTATTTTTACTTAGAAAACCACATAAATACCAGTATGTTCAGTAGGATTTTTAGTTTCCACAGGTTTTTGCCAAGAAACCTACTATGACCATTAATGTGGTTATCATGTTTGTTTGGAAGGTCTTTTGGTGCGTACCCAAAGGACACTTTCGGTTGTGAGCTTCCAAACAAACATAAACATATTTAGGGATGTCAATGGGTACCCATTACTCGCGTACCCTGCGGGAAAACCCTGTTAGGACGAGGGTTTGGGGAAGAAAAATTACCCATGAGTATATAAATGGGAAAATCTTGGACCCATCGGGTGAAGAGGGTACAAGTATGGGTTTATAGAACCCATTCCCACATACCCATATACCCTTCTAAATATTTGAGGACGGACAAGTAGGTATCCAAATAATAACCTAATGTGGTACTATTTTTTCAATCATACCATGCATGAGCGCTTGGTCTAGTCTGTTTCACATTTATGGTCCCACCAACCCTGCATATATCTAGCTATCAAATAATCAATTGTCATTCGTGACTTAAGTGTTGCTATTTATATGTGTTGTTTTATGCGTAAGTGTTATTTATGACTATTTTGTACTCATATGTGTGTTGCAAATGAGGGTATTTTTACCCGCGGGTAACCCTTTACCCTGTCGGGTGAAGGGTATGGGAAAAAAGTTATACCCGCACAAGGGTATGGGTAAGGGTGACGGGTAAGGTTGAGAGAGACGGGTAAGGGTATGCGGTGGCTTCACCCTTACTCATACCCTGCGGGTGCCATCCATAGGTGTTGATAGGTCCTTTAGGCATTTGTGGAAAGCAAATGTTCTTCTGAAAATTAAGATTTGAATGATTGTGGTTGATTTGGCATAATGCTATAGCCACAAAGGATAATATGTTGAGAAGAACTTGGACATGGACTGCAACTTGCCAATTCTATGATGAGAATGCATCTATCCACCACCTCTTTTCACATGTTCTGCTACTAAATATACCTGTTCATTACACAGACAATTGGCGCCTCAACCTGGTCCGGGTCTTTGTCACAATATTTTTGGTGGATTCCCCAGTTCTTGCTCATTAGCATTCTTAGAGCATCTCTAGCAGAGCCCTCGAACTTACGTCCTCAAATAAATTTTAAGGTTCAACTTTTTCGAGAATTCTACTCGGAAGAACGAGCAACACACAACAGAAACCTTAAACAAAACTGGATATATTTTGATTTTAGCGGGAACAAACCAGAGTTCTTCCCCAATTCATCACAGAGAACTGTTCTTCACTCATCCATACATAATTATACATTGTTCTACACTAATCCAAAAGCTAAACTAGATTAGAATGTCGTCGCCTAACCCTACTGCCAAAATTTGGCTCACCGGAGTCTTGGATGCGGCGGCGACGCGGTGGAGACCGACGATCTTCACTCCTCGTCGGAGACGAGGTCGACGACCTCCTCAGCGTACGCCTTCCAGTAGGCGCCCTTCTCGGTGGCGACGGCGTCTGCCTCGAGTCCCTGTCGGAGGAGGATCTGAACGATCTCCTTCTCGCGGGCAGCCTGCGCCGCCTTCTCCTTCGCCTCCCGCGCTGAACGGAGCATCACTTGCGCCGTGATGGCGTCAAGTGCGTCCTCGGGGACGAAGTCCTCCACCGCGACGGCGGAGTTGAACGCGGCGACGGAGTACTCCTCCACCAGAGGCAGCGCCGCTAGCGCGGTGGAGGTGCCGGCGCTGCCGGTTGAGCTTCCAGCCCCGTCCTCGTGGCGGAAGCGGGCCTCGTACTCGGCGCGTGCAGGTCGAACTCCTCGACCTCGCACTGGAAGTAGGCCAGCGGGACCTAGCGGCCCCAGTTGCTGTAGGCGCGCGCCCCCCGCTTCCGACCGCCATCGGAGGACACCGCGTGCGCGCCTCTTGTTGGACAAATCCCCGTCAAAGGGGTCGCGGCGGTGCGGCGGGGTGGAGGGCTGACGCTTGGGGCCATCGGGCGGCGGAAGCGGTCTACGGCGGCGCGTATTGCTCGTCGGAGTTGAAAGGGCGGCGGCGCGGATTGCTCGTCGGCGGTGCGGGTGGATAAGGATTGTGACCTATAAATGTGCCCGAATCCGGCATAAATACGGATGGACGCACCACCTCGACGGGCGCCCTTATCGCGTTTGAGGGCCGGTTCGCGTTCACGGTCTCTGCTATGGGCCAAAAAAAGTCTCGACCCGTGAAGTCGCCGGAGTTATAAGCGTTTGAGAGATCTGCTAGAGATGCTCTTATAGCTGTTGTGTGTTGGGCTATCTGGAAAAGTCGTAACCAAGCATGTTTTGAAGGAAAAACTGATTAGAAATCATAATGAACATCTGTTCTTTACGTGCCTTTGTTAAATACTAGGCAGATTTACATAATAATGCAGATCAGCAGACTCTGAATGCTGGAGCGGATGCTTTGATGAACTTAGCTACATCTGGGATACCTAGAAGATCATCTTGTAGGAATTGAAGCTCCGAGGTGCTTGTTTTTGGATGGAAGGAAGACGGAAAATCTAGCCTGGAGAAAACGCTGGAGTTATACTGTTTTTCTGTGACCATTGATCTACTGAATTGTTTTCACCTGTAGTCTTGCTTCTTTGACCGCAAAAAGTTTCGTGAAAGTTGTCTCGCTTGGATGATACTCCCTTTCAGCTGAGCTCTTGCTCCTGTAGCCCTTTGATTTGGTTGTAATTTTGGTCTAGTTAGCTACTGTTTTTCTTTTTATCGTTGCACCTGAATACTGCCCAGACTGTATTTCGTTTTCCTTGATAATGAAATTCCATCCCCGGGATCGCGTGTAAATTAGAAGAAAAGTTGGGGCAAGATGAAAGATAAAGTTTCAGAGATTTTATTGTATCATCTGCGTACCACTACAAGATAGATAGATATGTCCGTGCTTGTACTATCACAAAAAAAAAGATATTTGTGCTTGTACCTCTACCTTTTGAGAATTCTCATGACACACACCGGTACATCCATCGATCCAGCCACACCTCCAGCGTAGCATTACGTCTATTCAGTTACCAGATTTCCCAAAAGAAGCAGAGAGAGACCGGAGTGTCCGTCGGATCAAATAACGCACTGCTCAATCTTGCGCCAAACACTATCACCGCAGCATCTTGTACCAGCAAGAACGAGATCATAGGAGGTGCTTCAGAGATCTTGCTGTACCATCCTTCCTGCTGTGCAAATCTGCGGTATGCTTCATGACCTCTCCCGCGATCAATATTTTGAGTTGTCATTTTCTGAATCTATCTATCTATCTATCTATATATAAAGGATGGCAAGATCTGCGCGTCCTCACCGACCCGACCACTGTTCATCCATTTATAGCCAATCGGCAGCTGACACGTGCCCTCCCCAGTGTATCTCATCCGACTGTTGACGATCCAACGGTTCACAGCGACCGCACAATGGCGTTTTTACAGAAAAGTATATGAAACAACAAAAACGTGCCCCACGGTCCACAGGTTAACAAAGGGAAGGACCTATCCGCAAATTCTGGAAAACTGATGGACTTTTTTGCAAAACAACACACGCAATTCCCCCGTCGTCCTCCTCTTCTCCTCCGCGACCCCGGGGACGCCATCGTGCAGCCGCGCGCCGTCGCCGTCACTCCGCGCCTCCCTGCTCAATCCACAGCCATGGCGACCTTCGCCGTCTCCTCTTCCATCTCCTCGCCGGTTATTGCTTCCTGGGATGGCCGGAGTCGCCTTCAATCCGCTCCAGTTCGTGGTCGCCACACTCCGGGCCCGCCGCCACCAAACTGCTCGCCGTCGGCGACCAAACGTGGTCACGCGGCCTGTCCGTCTCCGCTCCTCTCCCTCCCTCAAAGTCGCACCATCTTGACGCCGTGCGCGCGCTGCCGCGTAGCGCATGCTCTGGCAACGCCGCCCGCGTCCGCAGACGCTGACGCCAAAGGCTGACGTCAGCGCTGCGCGGCTGACAGGCCGGGCCGCCTGGCAGGTTTTTCCCATTTCCAGACGAAAACTTCAAATAAATCATATCTTCTTAAATACAACTCGAAAAAATACAAAAAATATATCAAAATTCACATAAAAATAATATCCTTACAACCAACCCAACCCCATACATGTTTAAACATCTTTAAAAATTACTAAATACACTACACAATATAGTTCTCCCATATTAACTAATCGTAGTTCATGTAAATTCATCTCGAATATTTATCAACACAACCTAAGTCAATTAAAAAACAGTTACATACTGTAACTAATATGACTACATAGCACAACTCATATTCTGATTTTAGTAACTACATAAAATATTTATAAACGTCTGAATTTGCATCTTCTAGACCATAATTCCCGCAAATATATAGTCATCAAGTTCTATTTCGGTTAAATACAAGAATACACAAACTAAATAAGACTTTTCAATGCAACTCATATTCGGCACAAAAATGACTTTACAGCTAATACGCTTTCGTGCATGTTCAAACATTTTTCCCATAAATAAAATTGCAATAAATATTATATCTTCTTACATTAACTGTAAATTTACAGAAACCCAATTCAAAATTGCCGAATGTTCCGATACACAACAACCACCAAATTCTGATACGGTTAAAACAAATAAAATAATAACAATGGGAACAGATATAGCTCAACGCCACCCAACTTTACCAACTCCTGTAATCTAAACAACTTCTCAACACGATCTTCAGTCAATTTCACTGATATCCAAGGCTAAATAGATATTAAACGTCATCATTATCGAATTTAAATTTTTTTACTCCGCACCACCCCCACTAGTCTATATATAAAGGGTGGCAAGATTCCAGCGATCTCAGACCCCTGCCACTGTTCATCGATTTTTAACCAATCAGCAGCAGAGCATGATCCTCAGCTGCCTGGATCCAAAATGACACAATCACACCTGAAACTTTGGCACTTTTTTCAGTTAGCATTTAGCAATGGTGAAACCATGGAGGGGATGCAAAGATGCTCTCACTCCGGCTTCCTCCGTGTGTAGTCAACAGCGCAACCAACCGGGGCCATCCCCTCAGGTGCCGCTGCAACCAACACGAGGAGAGACAGAGAGGAGGGAGAATGGAGAAGCATCTCACTTGCGTTCGAGCCATTCCTTGGCAGTTGCTTTGTCCGCGAGCCTCCGCCCTTATAAGCCACCGCCTGAGGCGCAAGATGCCCACAAGTCACCGCATCAGCAACCAGCACCATCAGAGGGAGAGTGAGAGTGAGCGACACTGCACGGCGCTGCCACTGAACGCGCGCCCCATCTCGTTCGGTGGGAGACCGGGAGACAGGCGGCGAGGCTTCCTCCATCGATCCCTCCCCCCTCTCGCCCCCACGTAGCATTAGCAATGCCGCGCCGGCCAAAACCTGCCCGTGGAGGCTCCGAGGACGTGAAGATGGAGGACTTCGTGGAGTCGATGCTCAACTTCGTCGGGGACGGGGGCGACGAGAGCGATGACGGGGAGCAGCCGCCGACGGGGGAGGCGACGCCGTTCAAGTCCAAGAACCTGGTCGCCGAGAGGAAGAGGAGGAACAGGCTCAACAGCAACATCCTCGCGCTCAGGACCGTCGTGCCCAACATCACCAAGGTGCGGCCTACTTATGCTTCCTCCTTCCGAAGTTGTTTGTGTTTCTCAAGATATGTCTGTCTCTGTCTCATGGGAGTACTATGCAAAACACACACACACAAAGAAACTAATCTGAACTGATTCCTCATGGGAGAAAACTAAGTTGTCCCTATCTGAACATGCCACAATTGGGTGTTTCAGATGAGCAAGGAGGCCACCCTGTCGGACGCCATCAATCACATCAAGAAGCTCCAGAACGAGGTCCTTGAGCTGCAGACCCAGCTCGCAGACTCGCCCGGTGAGGCCCGGGAGAAGCAAGGCAGCGCATCATGTTCCGAATCCGGCGCCACCGAAAACATCCATTATCAGGTAGTACCTACATGCTGCTATGTACGAGGCATGGGCAATACTAGAGTTATCTATAGTTAAAAAACTGAAAGAGAACATTTCGAGAGCATCTGGCTTAACTTGATCTGTTATGATCAACAACTGCACATCTCTGGAACCTAAAATTCAACCAGTCCCACAATCTGTAGAATACGCCCACACTGACACTTTTCAGTGTCAGTCACATGTAAGATCAGGCTGCCGAGTTTATAAGAGGAACATAGGTTTAGAATGCATAAAGAAGAAAGCATCAGATTTCTGATTATCGATTCACCGTTGATTTTTCTGCCAAATTTAGTTGTGATATCCAGCTGACTTCTCATATTCACCGAGCTATACATGTTCATTTCTCATACTCACGAAGCTGTGCATGTTCACAGGGTCAGGTGGAGCTGATACCCCTGGGGTCATGCAAGTACAACCTCAAGATCTTTTGGACCAAAAAAGCAGGCCTCTTCACCAAGGTGCTGGAGGCACTCTGCAGCTATGATGTACAAGTTCTTAGCCTGAATACCATCACCTTCTATGGTTATGCAGAGAGTTTCTTCTCCATCGAGGTAAATTATCCTCACAATTTTCGGCTACAGCCGAAGATAGCACATTCCACTGAACTTAGGAGTATCTTAATAACATGTTCTTATCATTAGTTTTCTGATAAGGCGACCTGCTACTTGTGAATGTCTCCATGTCCAGGTGAAGGGTGAGCAGGATGTTGTGATGGTGGAGCTAAGGAGCCTCCTTGCCAATATTGTGGAGGTTTCAAGCATTTGATCCATTGAGTCTCTTGCGGACAATAACTCACAGAAGTCATATTAGGGAAGACATATGATCCTGTGCAAACACCTCCTCTTCTTGGAAAGAGAGAACGGACTCTAGTGCGGCGTAGCCTTTGAGTAGGGAGCATACGGCAGGGATACTTGTTGAGCTGACAAAACTGACGGTGAAATGTCTGAATTTTGTGTTGGAGTTGAACGCAGAGGCGCAATGAACCTTTGAGTTGCGAATTCATGTCATGATTCACCAATATATTTATTTTATTTTCTCTACTAATGGCCTGGGTGATAATAATAATTCATGCATGCCACAGTCGAACAAATTTTTTTTAATGACAAATCCCCCAAATCGAGCCCCTGAAATTGCAATGTGGGCGAGGATTGGATGCAAATCATGTTTGAATCGAATGCCTTATTAGCTGAGTGATTATATTGTTCTACGTACGCCAACGGAGCCAAAGACATTGTTCTTGGATACTAAAGAAAACATCGCAAGATTTGGACACAACTGTCCAACTCGATTTCCGGCGAAAACAGATTGACGAGAAACAAGAGCGGTACCTGCCGGAATCAGATGCTCCTGAACGCAACAGAAGGCCACATCTCCCTCTTCTTCCTGGCGGCCGGCGGCGGCGGCAGCGGCAGCGCTGCTCGAGATCGAAAAGAAACAAGAAGAAGTCAAGAAGAGAAGAAGCAGCGCTGTAAGATTCGCGCCAAGAAGTAATAGCCAAGCACGACTTCTCATCCACGTGGCCAATTATGCAACGTGGAGGTGGGTCCCACAGGGCCATAAGGACACGGCCACTCGTCTCTCTAATCTTCTTCCCCTTCCCTCCTCCCATCCCTCTCAGATCTCTTCCCCGACATCGTCTCCAACCTCCTGGTCCTCTCCTTCGCCCATCGCGCCAGGTGAGCGACCCCCAAATCCGCCATCTTCCTCGCTGCAATCGCTCGCGCCGGCCGGTTCCCCCGTGCCCCGCCGCTTCGATCCGCGTGCGCGCTCTTTCGCGGGATTTCTTCTATTTTGTTCGTGGCTGAGGGGTGTTTCGACGCTTCGATCCGATCTCTTGCCGGGATGGGATTCTGATCTGATCCGGGGTTTGGACGGCTTTGATTGTGCAGAGTGTGGGCGCGAGTTTGACCTGCTGCTGCGATGGATCGCGCCGAGCTCACCACCGACCAGGTTAGTCCATGCTTGGGATTTGCCTTCCCAGTAGTTTTGGTTGTGATTCATTTACACATATTTGTAGTGTGCATTGCGACCTGTGCGCCTAGCTTTGACGCATTGAGATTTTTAAGACGCGCTGGCTGCGTGTATGGGTTAGCTTGGTGGCGCGCATTACCTGGAGCTGGAGGCGAGGTCTTATAAGAGTTAAGAATCAGGATCGCGTTTTGCGATTGAACGGCACACACGGCTCTCAGAATTCGATCGAAAGTAGATGCTTCTGTAATTGGTTTCTGCAAGCGTGGTTGAATAGAGCAGACTTTTTTGTTATTTACAAGGAAAAAAAATGTATGTGCTGTTTCTGTAGGATAATTTAAGTTAGAATCATTTATTTTTGTGTCAAAAGAATAGCTAAAACATTGTATGCAGATCGTCAAATCATTGTGAGAGAGGGTTGGTGTTTCCATTTTACTGTCTCTTAGTACTTGTTGTCAGCTCCTTATTAGCTAGGTTTTTTTTCATGAAATATTTGCAAGCATTACTGATCGTTGAGTTTGAATTGTACATGTGGGTGGTCAACTTAATTGTATGAGGGCTTCAACCAAATGTGTAAGGGTATGAGGGTAGCTACCAAAAAGTACGAGGGTGGTACCCAAAAAGTGTGTCTGTGCACGTGCACGCGATTTGTTTTTGGACGGAGGGAGTATTAATTATCTAATCCTTGTTCTGTATTTCAAGGTTCTCAAGCGGGACATTCCATGGGAGACATATATGTCAACTAAGCTGATCTCTTCAACGTGCCTTCAGCTTTTAAGGCGTTATGACCACAAACCAGAAGCTCAGAGAGGTCCTTTGCTTGATGAGGTGAGTAGCTTTTTGGTCTTAAGGTTTATTTTTACATTGCGCTAAAAAATCAGAAAAACGCCAACTTCTAACTGCCTTTTGTGGCCATATTTTGTTGTTGAAGTTCTACCAATGGACGCTGATATGTAATGCCATGACTGGTGCATGCTGCATCTGAATATCACCATTGTTCTCCTCCCATTACTCTCCAACGAAATATGTTATTTCCATTAGGAATTTAGCTTTAACTCACCTGTCACAAAATTATAGGATTTCTCTATGCTATTGTGTTAGCATTAAGAGGTTCATAGATACTATGAACGTATGTTTTTCTCAATCCCTAGTCATAACTTTCTATAGTACTTTCTATTTGTGATTGCAGTGTCATTGCCAAATATTTCACTTCTATTTGACTCCTCACTCCATTAATTAAAATTTTCAAATTACCGTGTAATGTGATGGTTTTTGAAACAATCCTATGTTTCGCAGGATGGGCCATCCTATGTTCAAGTTTTTTTGAATATATTGCGTAGCATCTCTAAGGAAGAGACTGTGGAATATGTGCTTGCCCTCATTGATGAGATGCTTGCAGGTGCTCAACTACTCATCCACTTGATTAAACTTCTTGCAAGTGTTATACTGTTAATTTTTTGAATTTGTTTATAGTGTTAATTTGTTGTCTTCGTTTCAGCAAATCCTAAGCGAGCAGCTCTGTTCTATGACCAATCTCTCGCTGGTGAAGACATTTACGATCCTTTTCTAAGGCAAGTATTATGGATTTTTGGAGTGACATGCTGTGCCTTATCATCTTAAAAGCTGGACATTTCATTTACTGTACAAATAAGTCAACATAGGCTGCAACATGTTGATTGTGCACTAGTTCCTGTTCAGAAGGCAGTTGGTAGATGACCAGCCCATGGGAACAAAACACCTGTTGCATTGGTTTGCCTGCTAACTGAATATGGTTATGAAGCATATTTTGTGGATAGCATCTCCATGTATTGTACTAGTAATGTCATCCAGTTTTGGAATGAATTGGTCTTGGGGTTAATCCATTGTACTCTTACCAAGCAAAACCCTGTACTATTAAAATGGTTTTTTCCACCCACCAAACAAAATCTTACTTTATTGAATGATAATTATACTCCATAAACCAAAGGTACCTTTAGTTAATCGCAATGCATTATGTACATTTGACATATACTGGCAGCCTAGCACTTTATTTGCTCGGATATTTCCTGGGGTATCATCGATGATAATTTTTTTACCATACTGTTTCCCCCCTTGAGACCATATTGTTCAGCATCCATCATCCAATCCCTTCAACTGAACTTGGATATCAAGCCAGCCCATGAGCCAACCACTTTTACTTTGCACTATCTCAACTGGGATGGCTAAGCCCACAGTTGATATGCTACTTTCTATGGCCAGCTTTTTCCCTGTATTAGTTTTTTCTCTGGCTATCATATTTAGCTCTCAAAATTAACATTTTCCAGATTGCTCTGGAAAGGTAACTGGTTCGTACAAGAAAAAAGCTGCAAGATATTGACCCAGTTAATAAGGTACTCTCCAAGTTATATATGCATATGATTGTATCGTGTTTTTTCTTATTCTGGACAATCTGACTTTATATGCATAATAATATAGTGCGAGACCTAAGCTTCAGAATGGTATGGTTCCAAACGGAGAAGCTTCAAACTCAAAGAGCAAGCTTACATCAATACATGATGTGTTAAAGGGTTTGGTTGATTGGCTCTGTTCTCAGGTCAGAACTTGTGAAGTCTCCTTTTGGTTTATTGCTTTGCATCTATTGTACCATGAAATAGTGTTCAGGAGCTTTAAACTTGGAGAATGGTGTGCTTTGCAGCTGAGGAGCCCGACCCACCCAAATTGTTCTATTCCTACTGCTAGCCATTGTCTCGCCACTTTGCTAAAGGAGGCATATGTTAGAACTTTATTTGTCCAGGCAGATGGTGCAAAATTGCTCATCCCTTTAATATCTCCAGCTTCAACACAGCAGTCAATTCAGGTGATTGATGTGGCCTTTAACTATATGCAATTGATTTATGTATGTTTGTTTTGTGTCAAGAACACAAATTAAACTTTCTACTCTCAGTTTACGCATGCTATACCTTTTAGATTTTTTGGATGCATGCTTCTCCTTATTCCATGTCTTAATTCTGTTAGGCTAATTTAAGTAACCGGGACATGATCATCTTCGGGTGATATGTACATTTATCAGTACACTAAGCATCCAATTGTAGATAACAAGCATAACATTTTTTAGAAGTAAGACGAGCATAATGTTTTCATCTTCTCTACATCGTATGCTCACCCCTTATTTCTTGTGCAGCTCCTCTATGAAACTTGCCTTTGTATCTGGCTTTTATCCTTCTATGATGCAGCTGTTGATTATTTATCCACTACAAGGGTTATTCCAAGACTTGTAGACGTTGTCAAAGGCTCTACTAAAGAGAAGGTGAGTCTTGAAGTTTTCTTGTTTTATTATGCTATCACTTTTCCTTCAAATCAGACATAGCAAGATAATATATTCGTTTTCTATTGTTTGAAGGTTGTCAGAGTTGTTGTGATGTCATTTCGTAATTTGTTGGCAAAGGGCGCATTTGCTGCCCAAATGATTGATCTTGGGTTGCCACATGTAGTACAGAATTTGAAAGCTCAAGCATGGAGTGATGAGGTGAGGATCTTGCGGAACCTTTTGAATTTCAAGCATTCAATGGAAGACTGTCAACATCTGAAACATTGTTTAAACCTTTTTTGGGTGGAAATTGTGGGTAGAAGTGTGCTTAAGAATGAAGCATCTGAAATATATTTTTCCCTTCATGGAGTCCAGTGAAGTAAAATGATATATGTTTTTGATTTCCCTTTTAGTACTGTTTATTCTTAATGAGGACACTCTTTAGTTTATTTTCTTGTTTGCTGAAGGTTTCTGTGTTGTAGTCCCAAACTACTCGTGCCAACCTTGTTAATCTAATGGAATATTTGCTTGTGAACTCTAGCAAGAGCTGTTGGCACATTGACATTCATACACGTTAACCTTATCTGTAATGTAATGCTAGAATGATAATGCATGTGATTGCAGCATCATAGATATTTAGGGGCATCTTGAATAAAATGTGTGGAGCTTGGGAACCAATTCAAACATAAGTTGTGTGGAATTATTTAGCTTGATTTGCATTCAGTTGAGCCTGGTTATTACCACTTTGAACTGACATTTTATTACCTATGCACCCAGGATTTATTGGATGCACTGAATCAACTAGAAGTAGGCCTCAAGGAGAACCTTAAGATGTTGAGCTCATTTGATAAGTACAAACAGCAAGTTCTTCTTGGCCATCTCGATTGGTCTCCAATGCACAAAGACCCAAATTTCTGGCGCGAAAATATCACTAATTTCGAGGAAAATGATTTCCAGGTATGTTCCGTCCTTTCTTGAACGAAAATGTGAATAATAATTAAGAATACAATGTGGAACTGCCTGCAAAACTGTCTCCTTAAGTGTCATTTCAAGAGCTAATATCCTATAATCCAAAGTGACCTACCGATCCAATTTAAATTTTGTCAGGTTCTATGCTAGGACTTCTCCAATAATATTTCCAGTGCAGCAGGGCAAGACACCAGTGCACGAAACACCCTAGATTGCAGTCCTACCCATGTTTTAGTGTTCTTCCATATGGTTAAGTAGTTTTATGGACCTTTTCTGCCATGCATAGGCAAGTATACACATGCTAACTACTATTTGGCTCCAACCCAGCTCCGTTTATGACATGCAATATTACGCTGTTTTCGATGTTTACAGTTAGTCAAAAATTTATGTGTTGTGGAGTGACACCTTCAGTTTTGCAGATCCTACGTGTCCTTATGACAGTTATCGACACCTCAACCGACACTACTGTTCTTGCGGTCGCCTGCTACGATCTCTCGCAGTTCCTTCAGTACCACCCTTCTGGCCGCTTAGTTGTGGCAGACCTCAAGGCGAAGGACCGTGTTATGAAACTCATGAACCACGACAATTCTGAAGTGAGGAAGAACTCCCTACTCTGCGTGCAGAGGCTCTTCCTTGGCGCCAAGTATGCTAGCTTCCTGCAGGCTTAAGACCAAGAAGTTTTGTATCTATATGAAGTATTAGATCCCACAGAACCCCATGCCGTTTTCAGAATGGCGAAACTATGATTGAGAATGTAAGACCTCGAAATTTTTCTTGTCCAGTATATCCTATCTATTTGATTTACGGAACTGGTGTATAATAAATAATCTCAGCTATTCCTTGCTCGATGTAATAAAATGTCCCTGGGCAGTGTTACTTTCCTCTTCACATTGTTGTCCGAGGAAAGAAAGGAAGAAACAGATTTATTTATGTAAATTGTATTCATTTTTTGAAACTTGATTGATGTAGCTTGTCTTTGTATTTTTTCTTGTGAATCTCCTGTAATATGGCACTTCATTCTTTCTATGAGAAAAACAAACTTGATCAAGCCATGTGATTACACACGATTTAGTAAAATTTTCATAGTCCTTGTAGTGTCGGAGGGGTATGGAAATTACGACAAAAAGGCTTCCCTTTGTAAAGGGAACTCCACCATCATTCTCAGCTTTTTATCATACTAGATGACCGGACCATCATTCTCAGCTTTTTATCATACTAGATGACCGCGCAACTGCCGGAAGTTGGACAATATTTTTACCATAACACTTCTTTGTTTCGCCACCTATAATTGATTCTCTTATTTAGTTTGATGATAGATGATCCATTGAGTGTGCTCAATGCAATACTTAGTGCGAGGTAGAGCTTCGACGAGGTAGAGCTTCGACGATTAGCAAATAAAATGAGAAGTAATAAACTGAAAATTATTTGTGCACGTATGAAATATTAACAAAAGTATATTGTAAAATAGTGAAAGGAGAGGGGGAAAATGCATGCTCTAAATGGGCATCCTACTATCTCATTCTTTTATTACCGACAACTTGTATGCTACATCATGCCACCTTTGGACATGATTCTCATTCTTATCCCACCCTTATTTCGCAAGGGTTTTTAGAGGAGCTTCTTCTCCGTCATCGTATTGGGGCTTTGGGATCCCGTGATTTTGCGATGTAGATCTTGGTTGTTAGAGGAGGATACGTAGAATGTAGTTGAAGTGGATTATGTGGAGCGCGTGGTGTGGGCTATATATATGGCGGAAGTGTGGGCCTCATTGCCGCTTCGTCTCGTGCATGCGGAAGATGAGTGTCTCGGCCCATTTCAATAGACCTAAAAATAAATAACATGTCCACAACCATTGTTAGGATAGGTTTAGTTTGTTGCTCTATATTGGTACCGCTCTATGTTTGAGCCTATGTACATTATTTGGAACACGCGAATTTTGTCTTAAATCCTGTTATTAACTGGGGTAAGGACACCTTTGATGGTAAATAAAACCACAACGAAATACCACACACTCTATTGACGTCTATAAGTAGAAAATCTATGGTATGTACTACGAAGGCAAAACGGGCAAAACAGAACCGTGAAAACATGTTTAGCAAAAAAAGGTGCAAGACGCAATTGTGCGGTGTAGCACTATAAGTTTGTATGTGCGAGGTGAAATAAGTTGGGAGATATAGCGTTGTTTGTTCTTTCGGAAGCGGTCCTTGTGTGGTGTACCACTGTCAGTTGTGTTGTTAAGCTTTTGATTGATGATGACAGCTGAAGTACATGTTGTAATTTCATTGAAATGCATGATTTAAAATAAGGAAGTCACCAATCCTTTCTACCTGAACGTCTCAAACCTGCACACACATAGCCAGGCCTTCCTTCCGTCCTGACAAGATTTCATTATACAATCCTTGCTTCATCAGGTAAATAAATACCTGTACACCAAAAACTATTACACATTTGTAGATGAAGATGACCTTGCATTTCTAATCATCAAGCATACTTCTCTGATCATTTGGAAGTTTTTGAATAAATCGCCAAACATTGCTCCCTTGCATGACTAAAACGGGGAAAGCAATCTCCAAAGCAGTCCCACTAACTGTCACCGAGCAGTAACTATAGTTTGTACAGTAAAATCCAAATGTGCAACCAACGTGTTTCTTCAAAACTGTGCATTGTGCTATGGACTATGGATACGAAACTGGACTTTGTATTTATCCGGCGTGAACTTCATCTTGAAAGATAAAAGCGATAGTACTTTTTCGACTTTATATAAGTTAGCTGATCGTTACAATTCCAACAAAGTTTTCTTTGTAAGCATCAAAATGTATGTACATCATTTTATTAGCACAAAAACCTATCTTAAGAAAACATTGTTTCCATTTCGGCTTTGAGAGGGGTTACAGAAGCATAGACTCTGAATGAATCGTCAAAAACTTCGGCTTAGGAAGAGAAGTTAAAATATATAACCCGGTATATAAATCGCCTGAAACAAGGAAATAAAAGGGGAAAAAAGGTAAAGCATATTAACCGATCCGAACATAACAAAGCATTTCTGATCAACATCTTGCACCATGAATTAGACCCGGCTGAAGAATGTTCGGACAACCATCTACAATGGAATGTTGACCATTCTACAAGTTCATAAATGATCACACAAGTTTAGCTTAAATTCTGGAGACTGGATCTGGCTACACGATAGTCTCCTTGATCAGGCAAAGAAAGCACCTATGTGCCTCTAGAACAGCGTGCGCTTAAGCAAAATAGTTCTTACTTAGCGGTTTAAACAGGCACTACATCAGTTCAATGATGCAGCAAAGAAGATGTGTCCATGATAGGGAATAAGGGAACTCAAAAGGAGTATGTGCAGAAAACAAGGTTCGACGACATGTACTAATGAAGAGCCGCTGCTCCACAGCGAACGTCGATGCAGCGGGTAATACTATTATATTGATAAGCCCTTTAGATGGCCTACTAATGAAGGGCTGCTGAGTTCGAGTGACCGTTGAGGCAGCGGGCAGTACTAACATATCGATAAGCCCTTTAGCCGGCCCCTGTGAGCTATGCCCGTAGCAGGAACCATGGACCTGGTAAGAAAGATGTAAAGAAAGACCAAAGAATCATCATAATGTACCAATATGTCTTTCACAGGACTAGAACACAAGGTATGAAAATATACAATCCCTACCATAGCAACCTAAAAAAGCAAGAAAGCTTGTACATGAAGTGATCAGGTGGTACCTTATATACAAGCGATACCACTGTATACATCAGTAAAGTTACACCTTCTGCCTCCTATGTTCTTGAAGGAGATATGCCCTATAGGCAATTAATAAAGTGTATTTCTTTATCATATCTCGTTTGTTCATAATATGTTTTTGTGTCATGCTATAACCGTATTAAGCGGAAACATTAATACGGGTGTGATGCGTAAACAACCAGGTTCCTAGTAGGCTCTACTAAGACTAGTTTCATTGCGCGATTGATGATCGAGGTTTTCCGATCATAGGGCATGGCGCCGGTCGGCAATGGAAGTCATGCCGTTG
The DNA here is from genome assembly GCA_026929855.1 of Poa annua. Lineage (NCBI taxonomy): Eukaryota > Viridiplantae > Streptophyta > Magnoliopsida > Poales > Poaceae > Poa > Poa annua. The sequence continues at coordinate 36,431,061 of CM049426.1, forward strand.
GTTGAACGATGTGATTGACATACCCATATTTGTAGGACGTAGTCATTACGCCTTCGACCGTGAGATCAACTCTTATTGTTATTCCTGGAAGATATTTTGATCGCACCAAACGTCGTATCTTATATAGTATGACAATAACGGTGATACTTTTGGGTATCGGAAGAGAGTAGTTGAGACGAGGGGTCAAGAGCGGGATTTGCCAATCCGCATAGCAGGATAGATACTCTAGGGCCCACTCGGTGAGATTATTTCTAATGAGCTTGCAAGCATGTGACTAGGTCACGGAGACATGAAATCATAGATAAGTAGAAGATAGCGTTGTCGGTAACGAGGTCAGCTAGGTATGGAGATATCTATGAACGATACTCGGACACACTAAGTATCGCTATGGCAAAGGTTTAAGACTTTACGTTCAGGTTTGATAGATGAAAGTCATTCGTTATATCACAGGGAATAATTCATGGGGTCCAGGCCTACGAGTTAGTCGTTGATCAGAGAGGAGTCTCGATCATACCTGTTATTATATTGAACCGCTAGGGTAACACATTTAAGGGGTTTCGACAAGACAACCGGAAAGGAAAGAGATCACCGGGAACGTCCCGTGAGAGGTCCGATGGAAATCGAGCAGTGACGAAATAGTTTTTGGAGCTAGAATAAATTATATATATAATATGTTTGATATTAATTAGTGTAATTAATGTCTAAATATGATTTTATATATTTATTTTCGAATTTATTAAGGCTGATTTCTCTAAATGGGCCTTCTGGTCAAAAGAAGGCGACCAGAAGGCCCAGGAGGGGAAAATTCCCTAGGGGAATTCGGTGGGGGGAGCATGGCCGGCCCAGGTGGGCCAAATGGGGCCCACGAGGGCCGGCGCACCTGCTCATGCCGCACCAGGCATGTGGGGGTTAGTCCCACATTGCCTGGCTGGCAAGTTGGCTCCCTCCCGAGAGCCTATATAAGAAGGGTCACCCCTGAACTTTTAATTCACCAATTAATTCCCCAGTTCTCTCTCGATTTCGTGATTCCCTTTGTCGGAGTTGCGCCGAGTTGAGAGGGGGATCTCTCCACCATAGTCCGCTGCCGCGCTGCTGGTGTTCCGGTCCAAGTCTTCCGCTGCTCGTCCTGGACTGGCGCTTCGGAGGCCGTCGTCTCAACCGTACTTGTGTAACGCCCTGCGAGGTGCTGCGCTAGCGGTGCTCGGAGGTCTACTTCCTCTTCACGACCTTGAGGTCGGATTTATCGGTCTTCATCGTCAACGTTCGTGCGGGAACGGAATCCCGCTTTCGGTCTACAAGGGTATGTATTCCGATCTCCGTTCGTACTACTATATCTGCATAGAATAGATCTTGGCATGTTTTAAGGATATCGTAGTTAGGAATTTTTTTGTTTTCTGCCTACGATCCTGTGAAACAAGTTTATTAGGAATCTTTGTAGGTAACAACACGCTTGCTTAGTTGGGCACTTATAAATACAACGCTACAACAAGATTATGCAGGAAGGCAGTACCCTCCCTTCTTCTGCTCAACAGTCTCTAGAGCAGCATCCTCCATATGCCAAAAGCTGGGTGGTGATGCACTTATAAATACAACGCTACAACAAGATCACTGGTTTCAGAGTGGTGAGCTTTGTCGAAAGAAAATGATAACAGTTTTAAATTAAGCTTAGGCTTCATAAACCATAACAATCAAGCACACATGCAAAATTTATATATCTCCTTTGCCTCGCACCTGTCGACTACTTATAACAGTGGCTCGACCTCCATATGCCATCTTATCAAGAAGCTGTTGTTATAGTGGAACGTTTGAACACAATTTAAGTACATTGCTATAAGTAGTCCCATCTGGTTACTGATACAGGGGTAGCATTCCAAAAAATATCCAGAAATATATCTTGTTTGAATCCTACTAATTTTATTTGTTGGATTATGAGAGCTAGAGAAGGGAAATTATAGTGGGATAACAACCTGGATACTCACTTTATCCTTATTTCTTATGCTTCCAGAAAACAATGTACAAGGAGATCTGTGAATCAAATAAGCACACTTGTTGGCTTAAGTGACAACTAAACCTTGGCCTTTCTCCGCAATTAAAAAAAAAATATATGGCTTAAACCTGTAGGTTTTCTCATGCTCTTTTGGAAATAACACAACAAATTGCAGCAAGAACTGATACAATTAAATTGGACCAAACATGACTCTTTTATACATGTAGATTAAACACATGAGAAATTAACTGAACAAAATATGACTCATAAAAACTACCTTGGTCTTCTTCAGAACACTCCCCAAGTTCTTCTTTCTTCTTTTATCACATAAACCTGCACAAGGGTGTTTCGAAAAACATCAATTCACACATTTCATTCAATTGAGAACTTACGTGGATAAAATATGATTACAAAATGCCCATGTTGTTCTTCTTCAAAGTCACATGCACTATGTACTACTGCTACGGTATATAAGACAACCAACTGCAATGCAAAGGCCCAACATGAACAACAATCAGAGCATCTTCATTAGTCTGAAGCTAGCACAATATAATTAAGAGAAAAAAGCTTATTATATGAAAGCACAATTGTTTTGTTAGATATTAATGCAAAATATAATTAATGGGAATTGGGAACAATTTACTATTTGCCACACTTTTCTGTAAACCTTTATTATTTGCCATATTGAGCACAATCTATCAGTGGTGTGTCAAAAAAATAAAATTGAAAACTAAAGTGCGGCAAATTATTAAATTCCACTCGAAAGTGGTGCCTCCAAATTCACTGTGAGCACTTCTAAATCATCATATATACACCAAAGAGTTATGCTAGACATTAATGCTACATTTTATTTCGTTTTTAGCAACAAACAAAGAATAAGAAATTTTGTTGATCTTGCTAGGTAAAGATTGGTAGCAGACAACTTCGTGCTAGCTTTGACATCACTACAACCAACAAGGGAAATCAGCTATCCAGACAAAATAAATGACCCAATTTAGAAGCTGTAACATCCCAAATTTTGCAAAAAATTAAAACTTTGCATTCAATCATCATGCAACATTGAGCATAAGAATACATCACAAAATTATTAAATAAGACTTCAATTTATAAATATAAATAATCTATACATTTCATAAAGTGTTTATTTAAAACTCCTTTAACAAATAAAATGTTTCCAATTTATATATGAGCAAGAATAATGTTAAAAAGTTCCATTTTCAATAACCTTTCCAAAACATATTTTTATGAATTTTTCTGAAATGTTTTGAGTAGGTTTAAAAATCATATTTGAAATCAGTATTTAAAAACAGAAAAAGGTTTTAAATAAAAATAATCGAATTTCGGAGTCGAGTGGGCCGTGGCCTGTAGCTATCTGCCGCGCGCGCGTAGTCGAGCAGCCCGCCAGCGGCCCAGCACCCCGAGCGCTCGCTCGCAGTCGCTGACAGGTGGGACCCACCTGTCATCACCCCCGCGGAAACGTTCTTCCCCAAATCACGCCCCCGACCCCGACAGGAAACGGCGGATTTGATTTGCACGATTACGAGCGATTTACTGCTCCCCTTACCTCGCCTCCTCCCCCTACTAATACCCCTCTCCGTTCTCGTCCGATTGCCCCAAACCTCACCTCCCGAGAGCCCATAGGCTGCCCGCACGAGCTCGCGCAATCCCGCCGTCGCCGTATGTAAGAACTCCGCCGCCCGAGCAACTCCGGCCACCTCGGACCTCCTTTCCACCTCCCTTCGCTCCCTGTGAGCCGTGCACATCGAGTTGACATGGTGGAGCGTGTGTTTTTGCAGCGAAACCCCGCCTCCGTCCACGACCGAGAGAAACCGACGCCGTGCGCAACTCCGGCGAGCTCTTCCGGGAAGACGAGGACGCTCCGGTCATCACCACCGCGCCATCGCCCTCCCCACGACGTCGCGCATCTCCTGGTGAGCTCCGTTTCCTCCTAGCATCGTAGCACGCCTCGGGCGCAAACGCCGGCCATGGCTCCACCGCGCACCGCGCGTCTCCGGTGACCGCGCCGCCCGTTTTTGGTCAACGGATCGTGGACCGTTAGATCAAGATCCAATGGATCTAGATCGATTAGATCTCGCGCGTCCATTTTAATTTAGATCGGACGGCTCTCGCAGCCGATCCGCGCCGAAGCGGTATCGACCAATAGGATCGCGTCACGTAGCCCTGTTAATTTCTTTTTCGCAGGAAATTTTATAAATAAAACAAAAAATAGATAAAACTTGCAAAATTCATAACTTTTGATCTGTAAGTCCAAATTTAATAAACTTTATGTCATTGAAAAGCTCTGCTCATGTAGTTTAATTCTACATCATTTGTGTTTCCCTTTGACAAATTATAATTTGTATAATTATCAGAGGAGTATTTCGGCCATTAAAATAATAACTTAAATAATAAAAATCATTTAGAAATAAAAGTAATTGTTTTAAGATTGTATAATTTCCCTCTGTCCAGCAATATTAATAAATGTCCAAATTGAAGATGTCATAAAAACAATAAAAGTTGTAATTATAGAAATCAAAGTTTTACTATATTATTTTAAATTATCTAATTGATAAATAAAATAAGAAATACCTAAACATTATATTCATTTATTAATGACAGAAACTGAGAATTATTAATAAGTGTGTCTTATCATCATAGCATATCATTCATGCATACATGATTATGTTTAGTGTTGTGATGATATGGTGTTGGTATTTATGTTATTCATTGTTTGTGCTAGATTGTGAAGAAGAGGAAGGACTTGCTTGTGATTGTTATTCTTGCTGTGCTTGTTCCTCCTGTTACCAAGGCAAGTGACATTCATACAATATCCCATATTTCCTATATGCATAAGTAGTATGTTTTTGAGTAGTGTGCATGATAGGGATTTTGATTTATTTTATAATGCTAAGTTAGTTGGTATTTTGCAAATATCCTAGTAGTATGTAGCCACCCTTTTCCCTAAGCAGCCATGAAAAGATTTTATTAGTTGCTTAGCCATGCTATAAAAATGTTGCCATGTTATGGAAATGTTTCTACGTGTTAAAATCTAAAATGCACATCTGGGTGGAATTGGTTGTTATGGTTTATGTTGAGTGGCTTTTGGGACTATGCTTGTGGTTGTCATCGCCTAGGATGAATGTCTATTCTACTTAGGGCCATGAGTATGGTGGTTGTTACCCAGAAGTACACTTGTGGACGGCCACCCAGGAACGAAGAGATTACCAAGTCCCTCCAAGTTTAGGAGCTTCCCGTGCAACCTTTTGACAATGGGCTCTGTCTAGAATGATTAAGTTGTGGGAGTGCAACCTGTCGGCTTGACAAGCAGATGTAGAGTTGATAGGTGGAACGAGTCTTGCTAGTATGGTTGCATTCTTCTTCTGAAAGTTCTTGTCTCAATTCTCTCCTTTCCATAATACACTCCGCGTGTATAGGATTTCTCGGACAAATTGAGTCTAAAGGTGAAAGTGCACAACCTCTGCAGAGTCGACAATCTGAGATCTCAGCCGTGTCCCCGGAAATGGACTACTTCGAGCAACTGGACAAGGATGGGCAGAAGAATCTCAACACTGTTTTCATAAAGTAAAATTTGACCAAGGAAAGAATTTTGGGTGCACTTGGGCTTTGTCCCTCGGTGCCAAGTCTTCGAGAAATGAAAGTGTTTTACAAAATGATAGGAGAAAACTTGCTTTCTGCAAATAGCCTTCAACCCCACCAAGCCCAATTATGCATATAGATGTTAGACTTGCCAGAATATTTATCTACCATAGTCACTTGCCAATACATCATTGTATTGACCTCCTTCGGGGGCTGCATATTCCAATGTGCAGGAAATTCTGATGCTGAATGATTGGCTCGAGTCTACACCCAACATGACTGCCTGTGGCGCATGCTTGAAGATGAGGCTCAATGTTATTTTGCTTTCGCTGTGAACTTTGAACTTTAGCCAGCCTTCATGGCTATGCAATTTGTAATAAAGCCATATTGGCTATTATTTTTGGATCTCGTTGTAGTAATTTAATACTTATGCAATGATACTTTATATTTTGTACTGTGGTGCTGGCAGTGATCCAGGGACTAGCACATAACACAGGTGTTCCAACTTTAATAAAAGTTGGGGTGCTACAAAATGGTATCAGAGCAAAGTGTTGCCTGTAGGTTCGAGCCCCTAGGATTGGTTAAGCCCTTTTGGGTCATAATGTTACCATCTTTGAAGTATGTTGGATTCTAACGGCATGGTGGGATGAAGCGGCCCGGGACAAACTTTACATGTCCACGTACATGAGACCTGTTCCACAATATAAGTGGCTGGCCGGGTGACTGTCTCTCTCACTATAGTGAAAAATCCAATTTACGAAGAGTTGTTAATATCTGTTGATCACCTTAGGATTTTGACTTAGTTTTCCCCCTAATTTAATAATACACTCCATAACTAGTACTTCCTTATCTATGCAATTCTTGTTTTAATTTCCTTTCTTCCTACCTAAAGGATGACGAGCTTTCACTTCACCACTGCGGAGGACTTCGAGAACACCCGTTTTGGCTGTTACCTCCTCGACATCGGCGAGAAAATAGGGTTACCACTACCCCAAGTAAAGGGCTTCATTCTGAAGAAGTTTAACAAAGAGGGTTGATGGGGAATAAAAGCAACACAACCAGGACGTGGATAGGAGCCACCACTAGAGATCAAAATGGTTAGTGACTCCAAAGACAAAGGGCTCAATCTAGTCATGCAAGATTTGATTGGGCGCCTCTGCGGACGCTACAGCCTAGAGTTGAGGGGCCACTACTACATTTTCTTTGGAAGAAGAAACGAAGATGGAGAACCTTACCTGTATGATGTCGGAGAAAGAGGCAAGGCAAAACCCCTTAGCCTTTATTTCCAGGAGCTGGAAATCCTTGTCACCAAACTATATGAAGATCGACGCACCGAGCTCCTAAAGAACGATGAGTTATGTGCCTTACTTAAGGAGAACGAAGAGAAGGTGAAGGTTCAGGAGGAAGTGACTAAGGCACAGGAAGAGAGATTCGCTGCACAAGAGGAGAAGTACAGGAGACAAGAGAAAAGAGTTCAAGTGAAGAACAAGATCATCAGGGAACAAAAGGCAGAACTCGAGAGCAATGAAGTCGAGTTCGAGGCAGATAGTGACCTGATAAAAAGGCTTCGTACTGAGAAGAGAGTGCTGCAAGAAAAGAATCTTGCCCTGGAGAAAGAAGTAAAGGAACTCAAGGATGTACTCGCCAATGAAGGAATCGAGATACAGGAAATTGAAGAGGAGGAAGAGGATATGGTCGAGTAGTTAGTTAGTGAGACTACCATTTTTCATACACCACATTGTCTTGATCTTGTATTGACCTACCAACTTGTGGTAAGGCAGTACCTTCCCTTGTATCCTCGGAACCTCGCGAATTATTTTCCCAACTTTTATATCGTTTTCCTAAAACCAAATGTTTTGAATTGTTTGCTGATTGTTTTATGAGTGGTGTGTTGATTGATGGTGTGCTTGACTGGATTGTTTTGTGCATGGAAAGTTTCCTCCTTATAGATCTATCTATATTTTACTTATCCATGCAAAAACCCCACAGATGCCTCCACGACGCGATCCCGACAATAGCGAAACTATGCAACAGCTGATGGCAGCTCAAGCCCAACTGATGACCATGATAACCCAGTTCATTGCAGCAACCAACAACAACAACAACAATAACAACCATCCACCACCACCCCCACCTCCGGTGGACAGACTTGCAAGATTTCTCAGGCTTAGACCTAATAAGTTCTCCTCTGCTACTGAACCCATAGTGGCGGATGACTGGCTCCGTTCCGTCAACAAGGACTTAGTAACTTGTGAGTGTTCTGAGGCAGAAAAGGTGAGGTTCACTGCTCACCTATTGGAAGGACCTGCTGCCATGTGGTGGGAGACCTATCAAGTGACCCATCCCTTGGATGGCATGACTTGGGATGCGTTCAAGGATGGTTTCCGCAATGCTCACATCTCCTCTGGCATAATGAACCTGAAGAAGGAGGAGTTTCGTAGCTTGAGACAGGGAGGTAGAACTCTGAAGGAGTATATAGATGACTTCTGTACGCTGTCAAGGTACGCACCAGAAGACATCGACACTGATGCAAAAAGGAAGGACAAATTCCTAAATGGACTTAGGGGAGAACTAAAGATACCTCTGTCTGTGGCATATGCTCCTAACTATCAGATTCTGCTAGATCAGGCAATCACCCTGGACAATAACATCAGAAAGGAAGAGAGTAGGAAGAGGAAGTTTGGTGCAAGTAAGGGTAACACTGAAGTGGATCACAAGAAACCACACACCTCAGAAGTCAGTGGCCATAAACCCTGGAACTACTCCAACAATGGTAGTGGCCAAAAGTATCATGGTCATAACCACAATGGAGGGTATAAAGGAAATAATGGTGGGTTCAAGGGAAACCATCACCATGGCCATAATCATGGAAATGGAAATCCTCGTCCTAACACTGAAGGGAAGAAAGACCTGTCTAATGTGACTTGCTTCAAGTGCAAGAAGACGGGACACTATGCTACTGATTGCCCAGAGAGAAAGGCCGATGAAAATTCCAAGCCCAATCCTTTCCAGAAGGGACAAGTAAATCACCTCAACGTGGAAGAAGTTCATGATGAACCTGACGCTGTGATTGGTAAGTTCCTGCTCAATTCTTTTCCAGCATTGGTGTTATTTGATACTGGAGCATCGCATTCATTCATATCAAGAGCTTTTGTAAACAAACATGGGCTAGCCGAGGAAAGCTTAGGAAAACCTATTAGAGTGAGTTCACCTGGGGGTGAGATGATAGTAAATTCAGGCTGTAGACAGTTAGAATTAAGGATTGGAAAATGCCTTTTTCCAGCAGACTTAGTCATCCTAGAAACCCAAGGTTTGGATGTTATTATCGGAATGGATTGGATGACCCGTTTTGAAGGAATCATAGACTGTGCAAACAGAGCTATCACCCTCACCACCCCCTAAAAACAAAAGATTAAATTCAGATCAACTTTCGAACTTAAGAAAGTTAGGCTAAATTCTCTTAAGGGGGTTAGCCTTGGTGATGTGTTGATTGTCCAAGAGTACCCAGATGTATTCCCAGAAGAATTACCGGGAATGCCACCTGATAGAGATGTGGAATTTCTCATTGAACTAAAACCGGGTACCGGACCAATAGCCAAGAGACCCTACCCAATGGCCGTCGATGAACTGAAAGAACTCAAGAAGCAACTGGAGGAACACCTCCTGAAAGGATTTATCCGTCCAAGTTCTTCGCCCTGGGGAGCGCCAGTCCTTTTTGTCAAAAAGAAAGATCAAACCCAGAGATAGTCACGGACTACAGAGATATAAATGAACACACCATAAAGAACAAGTATCCGTTACCCAAGATAAATGAATTATTTGATCAATTGAAAGGTGCATGTGTGTTCTCCAAGATTGATCTTCGATCAGGATATCTCCAAATGAAAGTTAGAGAGATGGATATACCAAAAACAGCGTTTGTTACAAGATATGGCTCTTATGAGTATACCGTAATGCCATTTGGTTTAACCAATGCTCCAGCTTATTTCATGAATATGATGAATAAAGTGTTCATGGATTTTCTGGACAAGTTCGTGGTAGTGTTCATAGATGACATTCTGATCTACTCCGAGAGTCACAAAGATCATGAAGAGCATTTGCGCCTAGTATTACAGAGACTACGTGAACATAAGTAATATGCCAAATTCAGCAAGTGTGAATTTTGGTTGGAACAAGTCGCATTTCTAGGACACATAGTATCCAAGGAGGGTATAGCAGTGGACCCTGAAAAGGTCTCAGCTGTAACCAATTGGGAACCACCAAAGAATGTTGGAGAATTACGAAGTTTTCTTGGTCTAGCAGGATACTACCGAAGGTTTATAGAAAACTTTTCCAAAATCGCCAAGGCACTGACAGAATTATTAAAGAAGGAGAAGACATTTGAATGGACTGACACGTGCGAAGCCAGTTTTCAGGAATTAAAGAAACGACTAGTTTCAGCCCCAGTTCTGTGTTTACCTGATTTAGAGAAAGAATTCCAAGTATACTGTGATGCTTCACGCCAAGGCCTGGGAAGTGTGCTGATGCAAGAAGGCAGAGTGGCATCTTATGCCTCTAGACAGCTCAAGAAGCATGAAACAAATTACCCCACTCATGATCTCGAGTTAGCCTCAGTAGTACATGCCCTAAAAACTTGGAGACCCTACCTAATGGGAAAAAGATGTGAAGTGTTCACTGACCACAAAAGTTTGAAGTATATTTTCACACAGAAAGAATTGAACATGAGGCAGAGAAGATGGTTAGAACTTATCAAGGATTATGACCTAAGTCTTCAATATCATCCTGGAAAGGCTAATGTAGTAGCCGATGCCCTGAGTCGTAAGGTTTACTTGAATGGTCTCACGGCAGGAGAAATACCTGAGGATCTATGCAAGGCATTCAAGGACCTCCGATTGGAAGTGGTACCAGAAGGTTTTGTAGCTTCGTTGGTAGTACAACCAAATTTGATGGACAATATACGTGAAGCTCAGAAGGGAGATAAGGATATTGAAGAAATCAAAGCCAATTTGAGAGCAGGAAAAGCCAAGGGATTTCATGAAGATGAGCAAGGAACCTTGTGGTTTGAAAAACGTGTATGTGTGGCAAATGATCCTGATCTTAGGAAGTTAATTCTGCAAGAAGCCCATGAAACACCTTACTCCATTCATCCAGGAAATACCAAAATGTATATGGATGTGAAGGAGAGATTTTGGTGGAACAATCTGAAAAGAGAAATAGCAGAATATATAGCTAAATGCGATGTATGCAGTCGAGTAAAGGCTGAGCATCAGAAACCAGCAGGACTTTTGCAACCATTGAAGGTACCGGACTGGAAGTGGGATTCTATTGTGATGGATTTCATCACCGGGTTACCAAGGACCAGATCTGGGTATGATTCTATTTGGGTTATTGTTTGTCGCTTAACCAAAATAGCTCACTTTATACCCGTGAAGACCACCTATACCAGCGCAAAGCTAGCTGATATATACATGAAGAGGATTGTGTGTTTACACGGCGTCCCCAAGAGTATCGTGTCCGATAGAGGGACCCAGTTCACTTCCCACTTTTGGAAGCAGTTGCATGAGTCACTGGGAACTAGGTTGGAGTTCAGTACGGCATTCCACCCGAAACCAAATGGTCAGACCGAAAGAGTAAAACAGATTCTAGAAGATATGTTAAGAGCGTGTGCGCTTGATTATGGGTCTAGTTGGGATGACAATCTACCCTATGCCGAGTTCTCCTACAATAACAGTTATCAAGCTAGCATTGAGATGGCCCCATTTGAGGCTTTATATGGGAAGAAATGCACAACCGCATTATTGTGGAGTGGTGTAGGAGAACGAAGTTTCTTTGGACCTGAGATAATCCAAGAAGCTGAAGAGAAGGTCAGATTAATTAAAGATAGATTGAAGATAGCACAGTCACGCCAGAAAAGCTACGCGGATTCTAAACGTAGAGAAATCGCCTACGAGGTGGGTGATAGAACCTATCTTAGAGTGTCGCCACTCAGGGGTGTAAAGAGGTTTGGAATTAAAGGAAAATTAGCACCTCGGTTTATTGGACCTTTTAAGATCCTGTCCCGTAAGGGTGAGGTGGCATATGAGTTAGAATTACCCGAAACTCTGTCTGCGGTACATAATGTGTTCCATGTCAGTCAGCTGAAGAAATGTCACCCCGAAATGACGGGAGTTCCTTTGAAGGATACTGTACCCCTTGAAGAAGTACAATTGGAGAGTGACCTGACCTACGAAGAGAAACCCATCAAGATATTGCAGACCGCAGAAAGAGTCACCCGTACCAAAACCATCAAGTTTTGTAAAGTCCAATGGAACCATCACACCGAAGAAGAAGCCACCTGGGAACGAGAGGATGACCTCCGAGAAGACCATCCACACCTATTTGCTGATCTTTTCGAAGCTCGAGGGCGAGCTTCCTCTTAAGGGGGTTAGTCTGTAACATCCCAAATTTTGCAAAAAATTAAAACTTTGCATTCAAGCATCATGCAACAATGAGCATAAGAATACATCACAAAACTATTAAATAAGACTTCAATTTATAAATATAAATAATCAATACATTTCATAAAGTGTTTATTTAAAACTCCTTTAACAAATAATTTTTTTCCAATTTATATATGAGCAAGAATAATGTTAAAAAGTTCCATTTTCAATAACCTTTCCAAAACATATTTTTATGATTTTTTCTGAAATGTTTTGAATAGGTTTAAAAATCATATTTGAAATCAGTATTTAAAAACAGAAAAAGGTTTTAAATAAAAATAATCGAATTTCGGAGTCGAGTGGCCCGTGGCCCGTAGCTATCTGCCGCGCGCGCGTAGTCGAGCAGCCCGCCAGCGGCCCAGCACCCCGCGCGCTCGCTCGCAGTCGCTGACAGGTGGGACCCACCTGTCATCACCCCCGCGGAAACGTTCTTCCCCAAATCACGCCCCCGACCCCGACAGGAAACGGCGGATTTGATTTGCACGATTACGAGCGATTTACTGCTCCCCTTACCTCGCCTCCTCCCCCTACTAATACCCCTCTCCGTTCTCGTCCGATTGCCCCAAACCTCACCTTCCGAGAGCCCATAGGCTGCCCGCACGAGCTCGCGCAATCCCGCCGTCGCCGTCGGTAAGAACTCCGCCGCCCGAGCAACTCCGGCCACCTCGGACCTCCTTTCCACCTCCCTTCGCTCCCTGTGAGCCGTGCGCATCGAGTTGACATGGTGGAGCGTGTGTTTTTGCAGCGAAACCCCGCCTCCGTCCACGACCGAGAGAAACCGACGCCGTGCGCAACTCCGGCGAGCTCTTCCGGGAAGACGAGGACACTCCGGTCATCACCACCGCGCCATCGCCCTCCCCACGACGTCGCGCATCTCCTGGTGAGCTCCGTTTCCTCCTAGCATCGTAACACGCCTCGGGCGCAAACGCCGGCCATGGCTCCGCCGCGCACCGCGCGTCTCCGGTGACCGCGCCGCCCGTTTTTGGTCAACAGATCGTGGACCGTTAGATCTAGATCCAATGGATCTAGATCGATTAGATCTCGCGCGTCCATTTTAATTTAGATCGGACGTCTCTCGCAGCCGATCCGCGCCGAAGCGGTATCGACCAATAGGATCGCGCCACGTAGCCCTATTAATTTCTTTTTCGCAGGAAATTTTATAAATAAAACAGAAAATAGATAAAACTTGCAAAATTCATAACTTTTATCTGTAAGTCCAAATTTAATAAACTTTATGTCATTGAAAAGCTCTGCTCATGTAGTTTAATTCTACATCATTTGTTTTTCCCTTTGACAAATTATAATTTGTATAATTATCAGAGGAGTATTTCGGCCATTAAAATAATAACTTAAATAATAAAAATCATTTAGAAATAAAAGTAATTGTTTTAAGATTGTATAATTTCCCTCTGTCCAGCAATATTAATAAATGTCCAAATTGAAGATGTCATAAAAACAATAAAATTTGTAATTATAGAAATCAAAGTTTTACTATATTATTTTAAATTATCTAATTGATAAATAAAATAAGAAATACCTAAACATTATATTCATTTATTAATGACAGAAAATGAGAATTATTAATAAGTGTGTCTTATCATCATAGCATATCATTCATGCATACATGATTATGTTTAGTGTTGTGATGATATGGTGTTGGTATTTATGTTATTCATTGTTTGTGCTAGATTGTGAAGAAGAGGAAGGACTTGCTTGTGATTGTTATTCTTTCTGTGCTTGTTCCTCCTGTTACCAAGGCAAGTGACATTCATACAATATCCCATATTTCCTATATGCATAAGTAGTATGTTTTTGAGTAGTGTGCATGATAGGGATTTTGATTTATTTTATAATGCTAAGTTAGTTGGTATTTTGCAAATATCCTAGTAGTATGTAGCCACCCTTTTCCCTAAGCAGCCATGAAAAGATTTTATTAGTTGCTTAGCCATGCTATAAAAATGTTGCCATGTTATGGAAATGTTTCTACGTGTTAAAATCTAAAATGCACATCTGGGTGGAATTGGTTGTTATGGTTTATGTTGAGTGGCTTTTGGGACTATGCTTGTGGTTTTCATCGCCTAGGATGAATGTCTATTCTACTTAGGGCCATGAGTATGGTGGTTGTTACCCAGAAGTACACTTGTGGACGGCCACCCAGGAACGAAGAGATTACCAAGTCCCTCCAAGTTTAGGAGCTTCCCGTGCAACCTTTTGACAATGGGCTCTGTCTAGAATGATTAAGTTGTGGGAGTGCAACCTGTCGGCTTGACAAGCAGATGTAGAGTTGATAGGTGGAACGAGTCTTGCTAGTATGGTTGCATTCTTCTTCTGAAAGTTCTTGTCTCAATTCTCTCCTTTCCATAATACACTCCGTGTGTATAGGATTTCTCGGACAAATTGAGTCTAAAGGTGAAAGTGCACAACCTCTGCAGAGTCGACAATCTGAGATCTCAGCCGTGTCCCCGGAAATGGACTACTTCGAGCAACTGGACAAGGATGGGCAGAAGAATCTCAACACTGTTTTCATAAAGTAAAATTTGACCAAGGAAAGAATTTTGGGTGCACTTGGGCTTTGTCCCTCGGTGCCAAGTCTTCGAGAAATGAAAGTGTTTTACAAAATGATAGGAGAAAACTTGCTTTCTGCAAATAGCCTTCAACCCCACCAAGCCCAATTATGCATATAGATGTTAGACTTGCCAGAATATTTATCTACCATAGTCACTTGCCAATACATCATTGTATTGACCTCCTTCGGGGGCTGCATATTCCAATGTGCAGGAAATTCTGATGCTGAATGATTGGCTCGAGTCTACACCCAACATGACTGCCTGTGGCGCATGCTTGAAGATGAGGCTCAATGTTATTTTGCTTTCGCTGTGAACTTTGAACTTTAGCTAGCCTTCATGGCTATGCAATTTGTAATAAAGCCATATTGGCTATTATTTTTGGATCTCGTTGTAGTAATTTAATACTTATGCAATGATACTTTATATTTTGTACTGTGGTGCTGGCAGTGATCCAGGGACTAGCACATAACACAGGTGTTCCAACTTTAATAAAAGTTGGGGTGCTACAGAAGCCTACTTCAGGTACATGTCGGCAACGACACCACATCACCTACACTCTGAAGAACACATCCAAACTCATCCTACCAACGTGAAACCTATGGCAAACTACGAAGACATAAGTCCTCAACGCTCCATCTAACATCTTGTAACGCCCCGGGTTTTATCCCCAATTAGATTTTTGTTGTTTTTCTTTTGTGCATCATCATGTCATCATTTCATCATGCATTGGTCACTTCATTTAATTTATTGCATTTAAATTTAAACTCCACGTAAATTCTTTTTCTCACAATTAAATTCAAATGCTTTTGAAATTAATTAAAATGTGTATTTCAAATATTTTGCTAATATTATAAAAAATAATTTATTAAATTGCCTATCTAAAACAAAAGTTATTTTATAAAGTTTATTTATACAAATTCTTTTTCTATTTTGTTTTAAATGCAAAAAATAGAAAAGAATTAAAAAGGTAAAAAGCAAAAACAGTAAAAAAAAAACTCTATCTGGGCCAAAAGCCCAGCACCCAGCCCACCACATAGCCCAACCCGCACTCCTCCCTGTCCTCTTCCTCGCTTTACAGCGAGGCAGAGAAGAAAGCAGCCATGGCTGCCCCCACCCCACCTGCTCCCTCCACCTTTCCCCTCCTACTTAGCCTCCCCTCCTGCTCCCCCAAACCCTAACCCTAGATCCTCCGCAGCGCCGCCACTCCCCTTCCCCTCTTCTTCTTCCTCCTTTCACTCTTTTCTCCTACCACCGAAACAACACCGGAGCACCTCACCGTGGCGCCGATGATCGGGGGCTGTCGAAGGAGCGCCGAGGAGCCCTGGCGCCCCGCACCGTCGTCGCCAAGCTCCTGCCCCAAGGAATCGCGCCGGGCGTCCCTGACAGCGTCGGGAGCGTCCCGTCTTCCTCGCGGCCGGCGGAGAGCCCCGCCGAAATTCTCCGTCCCCGGACCTCCTCCCCGCACCGAGAAACTACTCCGACGACCCCGGTGAGCCAACGGTCCTTTTCACCTCTCCCCAGCTCGTATTCTTTCCCCCATCGACTCGCCCGTCCTCGCCCTTCTCCGACTTGCCATGGCCGAGCTCCAAAGCTTGCCGCTTGGGCCTCCTCTCTTCTTCCCCGGCCCTGATCTACTCGCCCCAGCACCCCACACACCATCCCGCACCCACACCACCCACAGACCCCGGCCAGCGTCGCCCGAGTTCGTGATCGACGCCGGTTTCCCTCCGCCACGGCCACTGCCTGTTCCGGCGATTGCAGTTCGTCAGTCAACTGCGTTGTTTTGTTCTGTTAAAAGATGCCTGTTCTGCTCTCTGTCAACAACATTAGTTCGGCCCAGTGGCTAGCGCAGCCCACTTTCCACAGCGAGAGATCCCTAGTTCGAATCCCCCCTGTGCCTTGGTGAATAAATGGCACACTTTTTTCCTTCCTCTCACTGACAGTGGGTCCCTTTCGTCAGAGACAGAAGCGCTGGGTTTTTACCCAGAGCCCCCTGCTCTCTGGTTCTCTCTTTTTAAGCCTCACAGATACTTTTGCTATCACGAATAGGTCCCTGCCTTATTACAGAAACACCTCTAAACTTAATTTGTTAAGAACTTTAATTCTATAACTCCAAATGTAATAATCTTTATATGTTTTTATATCAGAAAAATGCAATGAATATTAATATGCCATTTGTATGCCATTTTGCATATGTTATTTTAATTACTTAGTATACTTTGTTAATTGCAACTAAATATTTAAATATGGAATGACTAGGGGTAATAAATATATAATGCCCTATTCCATTTAATTTAATTAGATCACCCATGCCATGTGTTGCCATGCTAACCAACATTTAATATTGCGGGTAAATAAATAACTTGCACCTAAATAATAATTGCCGGGGTCGCTTTCCCGCTTAATTTGGATTACATGCATTGTATTGCATCTTGCCATGCCATGCATCATTCTCGTATGATCATGCTGAATCTTTTGCCGTAGTTGTAAAATGCATCTTTTACGCTTTCCAGTGTTTGTTGCTTCTTCGCGGATAAGACGTTGAGATGTGTGAGCAACGACAAGATCTGCTTCCATGCGGGATTCCAGGCAAGCAAAATTTGCTTGTTTACCTATACATTGTCTTTCATTCCTGCCGTTGATCTCTGCTACCCTAGTTATCGATTCTTGAACTGCGATCCCATCACATGTTTATCCTGCAACCTATAAAGCTTTATCCCCACATCCCATCACCTGTTGTTTGTTTATCTGTTGGCCTTGCGAGTCGTAACGCATGCTTAGAGTTGTTTGTGCGAGTCATCTGTTGGTCTTATGTTTTCATCTGCTTAGCATGATATATTATTCTACCTTAATAAAATGTTGTATTATATTGGGGTATTATAATTAAAAGATAAGGCACCAGGCGGAAGGCCTTGCGAGGTGCTTTGTTCTGCTCAGTGTCGACCTAGGAACTGAGATTTTGTCCTCGGATCCAATTCTGAGCGCACTAACCACTTGTGGGAGGCCCTATGGAGCCCCCCTCGACTTTGAACGGATCTACAGCTTGTCCATGTGCCGCAAGTAGTTCGGGTTTTCCATTTGCTCATATGCATGTGCATGATGATGATGATGACGATGATGATGAGAGGTTATGTGATACGGGGGGTCATATAGGTGCGGTACGACACGAAGCGGACAGTTCCTACTGTGGTTTGAGCCGCATGGTGGCGTAGTCGCAAACTAATGAGTCTGCAATTGAGATTCGGCCGGACTCCTGACGCGGGTAACAACTCATATGGGTGGCACTTGGACTTGCTGTAGTGAAGGAATAAGTCGTGTTGAGAAGCCTTGATGCTTGCTTGGGTTGATCATGCGAGTATGGGTACAGTAGTGCACCCCTGCAGGGTATAATCTTATCGATGAGCCGTGTCCACGGTTATGGACGACTTTGGTGATGATGCTGGCTAACAAGATCTAGACAACTCGCACCTAATTAATGTTAATTAATTTGAGTAGTAATATAGAATTATTTTCACAATAAATTATAAATAAAACTGTTCAATGGGTGAGTTTCCCGAATTGCTTCCTCATATTTGGTTGAGGGGGTTAATTCGAGAATGGGTTATGTTTGGTGTTAGTAGTAGTTGGCTACTTTATGCGCTCTCTTATCCCTCTCTGATTAGACGGAAGTTGTAGCGTGTCTCTTTAGGTTGCTAGTGCTGCTGCCGCTAAGTCCACCTACCCCATATTTTGGGAGATGGTGTAGAAAGTAGGCAAGTCGGTTTTGCTTGCCAGGGAGTGCCCTGACCCTCTTTTGGGTTATGCTTTATGTGCAGTTAACAGGTTTGAAGTCAGACGACGTTAGCTTGGGAATCCCTCCGGCTTGGCTGGGCAGGGACATGGCGCCATTGCTTATCTTCAGGACTCTTAGTCCAATTTGCATCTTATCCGTAGTCGGATACTATTCTGCTTCCGCTGTCATTTGTATCTTTTTATTGTATATTTGTATCTTGACTCGTTCAAGTCGTTGTTGTATTATATCTTCTGTTCTATTTGTGGATGTATCGGAACTGTTGTAATGTTATCACAATTCCACCCACATAATGCGCATGTTTCGGCGTGCACATTCTGTCTGGTGGGCGACCTACAATCGTTATTATGCGGACTTCGGCGGGAACGCAAAAATCTACATAGTACCGATTTTAGGGCGTCACAAAGTGGTATCAGAGCCTTGGTTTCGATCTCCTTGTTGTTTCGATACGAATGGTTATCGAAGCAGCGGGTCCGCAAAAGCCTGTAGGATAACCTCGCTAACAGTCGTTGTTTCTAGAGTGTCGAAAACTTTTTGACTAAAAATTATTTTGGAAATGTCCCAATAGGAATCTTTTTATTCCTTACCTCTATTCTACTTCACCTCTTACCTTATTTGATTTGGATTCTCTTCTCTTATCCAAACTTTCAAAGTTTTAGGATCCTACGTGTGGGTGGACGATCTCTTGCCTTTTATCCTGTTAGGGTTCGATCTTCGCGAATCTTCATCGACGTGATCCACTCCTCTTGTTAGTGGTGTCGAGAATTTCAAGGTGGAGCAACAATCCCTTGTTAGTGGTGTCGAGAAGTTCATCCCGGAGCGTGAAGACTCGATAGTTACCCCTCTCTTCTTGTGGTCTCGGAGTGGATCGCGGGACGCGATCCCTTGTTAGTGGTGTCGGTTGTAACGCCCCGGGTTTTATCCCCAATTAGATTTTTGTTGTTTTTCTTTTGTGCATCATCATGTCATCATTTCATCATGCATTGGTCACTTCATTTAATTTATTGCATTTAAATTTAAACTCCACGTAAATTCTTTTTCTCACAATTAAATTCAAATGCTTTTGAAATTAATTAAAATGTGTATTTCAAATATTTTGCTAATATTATAAAAACTAATTTATTAAATTGCCTATCTAAATCAAAAGTTATTTTATAAAGTTTATTTATACAAATTCTTTTTCTATTTTGTTTTAAATGCAAAAAACAGAAAAGAATTAAAAAGGTAAAAAGTAAAAAAAAAAAACTCTATCTGGGCCAAAAGCCCAGCACCCAGCCCACCACCTAGCCCAGCCCGCACTCCTCCCTGTCCTCTTCCTCGCTTTACAGCGAGGCAGAGAAGAAAGCAGCCATGGCTGCCCCCACCCCACCTGCTCCCTCCACCTTTCCCCTCCTACTTAGCCTCCCCTCCTGCTCCCCCAAACCCTAACCCTAGCTCCTCCGCAGCGCCGCCACTCCCCTTCCCCTCTTCTTCTTCCTCCTTTCACTCTTTTCTCCTACCACCGAAACAACACCGGAGCACCTCACCGTGGCGCCGATGATCGGGGGCTGTCGAAGGAGCGCCGAGGAGCCCTGGCGCCCCGCACCGTCGTCGCCAAGCTCCTGCCCCAAGGAATCGCGCCGGGCGTCCCTGACAGCGTCGGGAGCGTCCCGTCTTCCTCGCGGCCGGCGGAGAGCCCCGCCGAAATTCTCCGTCCCCGGACCTCCTCCCCGCACCGAGAAACTACTCCGACGACCCCGGTGAGCCAACGGTCCTTTTCACCTCTCCCCAGCTCGTATTCTTTCCCCCATCGACTCGCCCGTCCTCGCCCTTCTCCGACTTGCCATGGCCGAGCTCCAAAGCTTGCCGCTTGGGCCTCCTCTCTTCTTCCCCGGCCCTGATCTACTCGCCCCAGCACCCCACACACCATCCCGCACCCACACCACCCACAGACCCCGGCCAGCGTCGCCTGAGTTCGTGATCGACGCCGGTTTCCCTCCGCCACAGCCACTGCCTGTTCCGGCGATTGCAGTTCGTCAGTCAACTGCGTTGTTTTGTTCTGTTAAAAGATGCCTGTTCTGCTCTCTGTCAACAACATTAGTTCGGCCCAGTGGCTAGCGCAGCCCACTTTCCACAGCGAGAGATCCCTAGTTCGAATCCCCCCTGTGCCTTGGTGAATAAATGGCACACTTTTTTCCTTCCTCTCACTGACAGTGGGTCCCTTTCGTCAGAGACAGAAGCGCAGGGTTTTTACCCAGAGCCCCCTGCTCTCTGGTTCTCTCTTTTTAAGCCTCACAGATACTTTTGCTATCACGAATAGGTCCCTGCCTTATTACAGAAACACCCCTAAACTTAATTTGTTAATAACTTTAATTCTATAACTCCAAATGTAATAATCTTTATATGTTTTTATATCAGAAAAATGCAATGAATATTAATATGCCATTTGTATGCCATTTTGCATATGTTATTTTAATTACTTAGTATACTTTGTTAATTGCAACTAAATATTTAAATATGGAATGACTAGGGGTAATAAATATATAATGCCCTATTCCATTTAATTTAATTAGATCACCCATGCCATGTGTTGCCATGCTAACCAACATTTAATATTGCGGGTAAATAAATAACTTGCACCTAAATAATAATTGCCGGGGTCGCTTTCCCGCTTAATTTGGATTACATGCATTGTATTGCATCTTGCCATGCCATGCATCATTCTCGTATGATCATGCTGAATCTTTTGCCGTAGTTGTAAAATGCATCTTTTACGCTTTCCAGTGTTTGTTGCTTCTTCGCGGATAAGACGTTGAGATGTGTGAGCAACGACAAGATCTGCTTCCATGCGGGATTCCAGGCAAGCAAAATTTGCTTGTTTACCTATATATTGTCTTTCATTCCTGCCGTTGATCTCTGCTACCCTAGTTATCAATTCTTGAACTGAGATCCCATCACATGTTTATCCTGCAGCCTATAAAGCTTTATCCCCACATCCCATCACCTGTTGTTTGTTTATCTGTTGGCCTTGCGAGTCGTAGCGCATGCTTAGAGTTGTTTGTGCGAGTCATCTGTTGGTCTTATGTTTTCATCTGCTTAGCATGATATATTATTCTACCTTAATAAAATGTTGTATTATATTGGGGTATTATAATTAAAAGATAAGGCACCAGGCGGAAGGCCTTGCGAGGTGCTTTGTTCTGCTCAGTGTCGACCTAGGAACTGAGATTTTGTCCTCGGATCCAATTCTGAGCGCACTAACCACTTGTGGGAGGCCCTATGGAGCCCCCCTCGACTTTGAACGGATCTACAACTTGTCCATGTGCCGCAAGTAGTTCGGGTTTTCCATTTGCTCATATGCATGTGCATGATGATGATGATGACGATGATGATGAGAGGTTATGTGATACGGGGGGTCATATAGGTGCGGTACGACACGAAGCGGACAGTTCCTACTGTGGTTTGAGCCGCATGGTGGCGTAGTCGCAAACTAATGAGTCCGCAATTGAGATTCGGCCGGACTCCTGACGCGGGTAACAACTCATATGGGTGGCACTTGGACTTGCTGTAGTGAAGGAATAAGTCGTGTTGAGAAGCCCTGATGCTTGCTTGGGTTGATCATGCGAGTATGGGTACAGTAGTGCACCCCTGCAGGGTATAATCTTATCGATGAGCCGTGTCCACGGTTATGGACGACTTTGGTGATGATGCTGGCTAACAAGATCTAGACAACTTGCACCTAATTAATGTTAATTAATTTGATTAGTAATATAGAATTATTTTCACAATAAATTATAAATAAAACTGTTCAATGCGTGAGTTTCCCGAATTGCTTCCTCATATTTGGTTGAGGGGGTTAATTCGAGAATGGGTTATGTTTGGTGTTAGTAGTAGTTGGCTACTTTATGCGCTCTCTTATCCCTCTCTGATTAGACGGAAGTTGTAGCGTGTCTCTTTAGGTTGCTAGTGCTGCTGCCGCTAAGTCCACCTACCCCATATTTTGGGAGATGGTGTAGAAAGTAGGCAAGTCGGTTTTGCTTGCCAGGGAGTGCCCTGACCCTCTTTTGGGTTATGCTTTATGTGCAGTTAACAGGTTTGAAGTCAGACGACGTTAGCTTGGGAATCCCTCCGGCTTGGCTGGGCAGGGATATGGCGCCATTGCTTATCTTCAGGACTCTTAGTCCAATTTGCATCTTATCCGTAGTCGGATACTATTCTGCTTCCGCTGTCATTTGTATCTTTGTATTGTATATTTGTATCTTGACTCGTTCGAGTCGTTGTTGTATTATATCTTCTGTTCTATTTGTGGATGTATCGGAACTGTTGTAATGTTATCACAATTTCACCCACATAATGCGCATGTTTCGGCGTGCACATTATGTCTGGTGGGCGACCTAAAATCGTTATTATGCGGACTTCGGCGGGAACGCTTAAATCTACATAGTACCGATTTTAGGGCGTCACACATCTGCATGGCAATAAGGTGAAATCAAAATTGATATCATGACAAATGTTTCGAGAATTAATTAGCGACCATACACTACTGCTTGAAAATTATTCAACTACACAGAAAGCACAAGATTAAATGAACCCATTCAATTTAAAACAATTCTGGCATGGTTTTAGCAAAGATATCTAGCATTCAGAACTTCTTATATTTTATTACGAAGAGTAAGGTTGATTACCTCAAGGCTCAAGCATGGGTCATGTTCCACTACTGGGATTGACTGCCCCAAATTTCTAGGCTGCACATATCATATACTATACCCTGCAATGCATCAATATATAAGTCAATAAACATCAATAAGAATCTTGAATCAAAGCAAATCGAATAACCAATTAGAACACACCCAACTGAAACTCTAAATCTGTGCCACATGTCCAACACCCTGCAATATTTCCGGTACAAATTGTATATACATAAGACATACACAAGCTTTTCAACAAACACACATCTAGCCTCCTACAACAAGTCCATGTCGTCAAATCTCAAGTGGAGCAAATCCGCGATTGACCGGGCGGTTAGGCCGAGATCCGGGGATGGAGCGCGTACGACGATGGACTGATCACTTCTACTTACCGGGGCTTCCGGCGGCGGTGCTGGCGGGCCCGTCGGTGGGCGTGAAGTGGGAGCGGAATACGAAGAGGTTCCTGGACTTGTTCATCGTACACCACCTCTCTTCCTTTCTCCTTCTTTCGTCGAGGCGACAACCCACTATGGCTGCTGGACAGCAGAGGAACTCCACCTCCTCCTCCAGCCACGGCCAGCTGGATGCCTCCCCACAGAGGACACACCTTATCCTTCCTCCTCCTCCCCCCGAGGCAGCGCCGGCCGTTGCCTCCAGACAGCCGTAGTCATCTAGCAGTTGGGGCCTCGTCGAGGAAGCGCGCAGGAGGCAGCGCGGCAGGCGGCGCGAGGAGAGGCGGCTGGAGGAGGAGGCGCGGGAGGCGGCGCAAGGAGAGGCGGCTGGAGGAGGAGAAGGGGAAAATGGATTGAGGACGCCGCGATTGGTTAGGGTTTTCGCTCTACGGGTTCCTGGTTTTGTTTGACTGCATCGATCGGGAAAAACTGAGCGATGCCAACGAGCTGGTCTGGCCAACTGATATATGGGTTCAGTGCACAAATTGCCCCACAATGTCATCCACAAAGGACTTAGCATGACCTAAAACAAATCTAAAATATCCAACGACTGTGATGAAAAGTGGGAGTGAACTGCACTATTCATAAGGACGATCCGACGGCTCAGAATGGCCAGGAGGGGCAAACCCTCTCATATGGAGGGTAGGCTCTCAACCTTTATGGAAGTAATGCTCCAATTTTGGTTGTCTACACGTGTGCCAAGTGTCACAATTAGATTAAAAGTGAGAGAGTACAAGAGGTGTCACAATTAGATTAAAAGTGGGAGAGTACAAGAGAGAAAAAGTGCATGCATGTATGTCCGTGGGCATGCAGTTTTCCTTTTTGTCTTTTATTTTTCAAATCCGAATCTTCAAAAATGAAATATCTTGATGACCGTTTGTTAAAATTACGAACCGTTTTCATATTTAAACTCCTCGCGTCAGGATTTTCAAAACTAGATCAGATGTTGATAGGTTTTGATATTTTTTTTTCTGTACTCCCGAATGTGTATAGTTGTACAACCTGAGCGTGTTTAGCTGTACAACATATATCTGTACAAGACGTGTTTGTGTAGTTGTACACATGTGTTTGTATAGTTGTATAAACTGTGTCTGTATAATAGATTTCTATGTATTGTTATGCTTGTACAACATGTGCCCGTGTAATTTTACAACATTTGTCTGCGCATTTGTACAATCTGTTTTTATACCGCCTATATTTATATAGTTGTACAATCTATGTTTGCATTTTTGTACAACATGTGTCCGTGTAGCTGTACAACATGTGTAGTCGTACAATAATAGTTTTTGTACTTCTGTTTATACACGCGTATACATACTTGTCGTTACGTGTGTTAGCTGCATATTCTTAGAAAGATGTACATGCGCAAGAGGTCGTCTATGAAGGAGATATGCCCTAGAGGCAAATAAATAAGTAGTATTTATTGCATTATCCTATAAGTTTATAATAGGTTTGTGAATTATGCTATAATTGTATTAATCGGAATTATTAATACACGTGTGATATATAGACAACCAGAGTCCCTAGTAAGCCTTTATATGAACTAGTCCATTGGGCAACAGTTGATCGATATTCCCGATCAAGGACATTAACGTCGGTTGACAATGGGGTCATCTTATTAGTTGAATAAGGTGATGGACATACGCAAAATATTGCAATAAGATCGTATTACGATATTTGTCATTTGCAATAGATAAGAATATGATAACTTATTCCTTAGACCGTGAGAACGTACTTATTGCTACTTCACAGGGCTACTTTGAGAGCATCAAACATTGTGTCTTATTTAGCATGACAATAACGGTGTCCATCCTGGGTATCCCGTAAGAGTGTTGAGACGTAAGGATCAAGATCGGGATTTGTTCATTCTTGTAATGGAAAGATACTTTGGGCCCACTCGGTGAGATCGCATCTATATAGCTGCGCAGCTTATGACTAGGTCATGGAGATGTAATATCACAGACGAGTTAATAACCTTTGTCGGTAACGAGATACAACAAAGATATCGGATGTCTACGGTCATATCTCGGACAAGGTAGTATCACAGAAACAAAGGGAATGAATATCATGGTTATGGTTCAACGACGATATTCGTAGAATGCACATGGACCGTCATATGCATCCAGGTATCCCTGGCAGTCATTGGTGAGCGGAGTGTCTCGACCATGTCTGGAGTGTTCTTGAACGGTAGCGTAACAAACTTAAGGTCTTAACGACACCGTGAGAAAGGTTCTGGAATAATATAGGATTTTATTGGGGAGAGAGAAGTGATCCGGAAAGAGTTCCGGTGGTCCGGAAGGAGTTTCAGGAAGGTCAGGAATGGTTCCAGGAATGTCCGAAAGTTGTTTGGGTTGTCCGGAAAATGTTTCGGAGTCACGGAAAATTAAATTATATGTAAATATATTAATTATGAATTAATAATATTTTATATTAATTTAATATTAATTAAAAAAGGAGAAAAATGGGCAGCCCACCTAAATGGGCCAAGAAGGCCCAAGAGGGGGGGAGGCGCACCAATGAGGCTTTTGAGCCCATGGATGCTGCGGCTCCAACCCCCCACTTCTCCTTTGTTTAGTCCCCACATGGGGGAGCTAGGGAGTTTGCACACCCCTCCCCCCTTTATATAGCAAGACATATCAATTAGATTAATTCATGGAAAATACAATTATATTTGTAGCAGGCCGGCCGAGCTGTTTCTCCGCCCGTTTTGCCTTCCCTCTTCACCAGCTATACCGCAGGGTGCCGTTGCCCTGCGGGATTCCAGAAAAGTTCTACCCCTGCGATTCCAGCTGGATCTGAATGACCGGGGGTTGTTGTTAAGCTCCGTATGTTTGCGAGTGCTCGGAGTCGCCACTTTTGAGGAGCCTGAGCGACGTCGTCTCGCCCACCCAGCAGCCCTGCCGCTGCCCTGCCGCCGGCGCCACCCCCCAGCCGCCGGCGCCTCGCCATCTTCAGCCCGACGCCCGTCGACGCAGGTCATCGTCGACACCCCGTCGTCATCGTCTACATCGTCGCGGCAAGTTCTCCGCGACCTCGAGGTCGGCTACGTACGACTTGATCGTCAACGCTTGTGCGGGAGCGTAATGCCCGCTATCGGTCTACATGGAGGTGATGTAACCGTTATCACATGTACTAGATAGATAGTTCCTGGCTAGTTAGGGTTTCATACGCTAGAAAAATTATTGTTTTCTGCATCGGAACCCCTTCAGTGGTATCAGAGCCAATCTATGCGTAGTACTGCTGGTACGGTTAGAACTCATGTTGAATGAGGATGTCTTTCTTATATTTGCTACCCTCTAGCGTGCACTAGCGATGCCTTCGGTATTGAGTTGATGAAGCGGCCCAGACCGACTTTACGCGTACTCTTACGTGAGACTTGTTCCACTACTGAAATACGGCTTGCTCCGTATCTGTGGCTGGCGGGTGTCTGTTTCTCTCTCTTTAGTCGGCAAAGCATTTTCAATGGAGGGCAGGGGATGCTTAAACATGCAATTATACGATCGACATTGTGGTACAAAGTTCGTAGGTAGGGAAGCGGTTCTATTACGAATAAGCCTATATGCCACGTAAAAAATTGCAAAACTAAATAAAGGTAGAGGCGTCTAACTTTGTTTTGCAGAGGCGTTATTTTATGTGACATGGTTACAGTAAGTTTGATATTACTCGTACTGTCGAAGGCAATGGAGGGCTCCGTAGACTCGGAGCTATGCCGAGGTGCTGGGGCCAGGCACATGGCGCCATGGAGGTCCAGGCGCATCGACCATGTCACATCGCACTTCATTGCATCATTTGACTGTGTGCTGTTGTGTGTGCATCCTATTGATTGCTTATATGCTAGATATACAACGGTAGCATCCTGAATAGGATGATCCCTAACAAATACCAAAATTGTGTTCTCACTCATTGCGCAATACCAAGAAAATTCTATGTTATGAGGTAGGCCGTGAAGATCGGGTGTCAGACATATCGTCGTTCGCATACAGTGGGTGTAAGCCATGTTGCACGCGCAAGGTCTTCGAGATTTGATTGGCGAGCCTAGCATATGCAGATATGGCCTCGGAACACGGGAAGATCGAAAGATCGAGCATGAGTCACAAAGTTGTTGTGATCGACATTTTATGTCCACCTTTGAAGTTGTGCTGCCGGCCGTGACGATCGGGGGTAGTATGTTGGATGGGGGTCGATTAATAGCCCTATTATTATTTTAGGGAGTGTGTGTGATAATATGATTATAAACTAAAACTCACATATATTATAAACTTTACCTTACCTATTTTGCGATCACATCTGTAGACTACGGAACTATACTTCGGTTACTTCCTCAAGAGCCCGAATTCTACCTTAGAAGCCGACGAGTCCGACTTCATCAGCTGGTACATTGGTTTTAGAAACATTCTCCAACACGACAAACATCCTATATGTCCTAGAACATTAGTTAGGAGATAGACCAGATGATTCTGCTAGCAAGGAGGAAGATGATGAGTTCCGTAAGCATCATGATATTTTCATAGAAGTGGAGGTCGTCATGAGCGTATGCCTGGCACCAGAGTTGGAAGTTGTTTCAACACATAGAGCCATATGTCTTGATTGATGCGATCAAAGGACATTTCAAAGATGAATTGAGTCTTGAGCAGTTCAGACAACTTAGAAAATTCCGGACCATTCACATGGGGAGCATACCTGTCCGGAGACTCATTTGAAGAAGTTGTATGGCATCTACTTCAGCCTTACGGATATCTACGATTTCTAGATAGCGAACTCCAGTGCAATTGAGATTGCGCTTTGCCTCCTAGCTATGAATAGCATGTGCGTGAATATGCTATAGAGACACGATGAGCTTCTTCACGTTTGTGAACAAGTTCAAATCTCTAAAAGTTGATTCCATCGAAGGAGAACTCTTCGACGCTACGGGTATACTTTATATACGGAGATATAAATGTATTCTTCTCATACTTGATGAAAAGTATTTGATACTTGTTCTGTTTATGAAGCAGTCCCTGATTAACAAAAGTATGCGGTGATGAGTGACGCGACAATGCACAATTGATGGCAATCAAGGAAGTTGATGGCCAGTAGTACTCACGCCCTCGGGATATCATATTAGTTATCATTAATAGTTTTTGATAAAACTTTTTGTAATAGTGAGAATGTGATCTAGTTTGGTGTCTTGAATGTTACAAGATATAGTTATTCATATATGAATAGAACTAATCAGTTGTTTTATGTTATGAAACAAGGAAGTTGTTTATATTATGAGTAATTTGTATCACATCTCAATTACATTATGCGCATGATATACTATTATAATAGCGGGAATGATAAAATTATGTGTCCAAGTTTGATCCGAATTCTTCTATGATAATTGGTGAATAAGTGTATTTGCATAATAAATCATGAGTCTGAAATTAATTTGATAAAAGATCAAATGGGGTTTTTCAGAAGAAAGGTTAGTGAATATTGTATTCACAAGATTCGATCAAAGGATTATATTTTTGAATTATGGTTTCAACACAAAAGACTTGTGGAAATTCGTTTCACAATATTATAATATCATATATGGTGATATGTGAGGTATTATAATCATACTCTATTTTAGATAAAGTGTGGTCTGTCAGAATCTGTCTTAGAATCTCTTGATATGTTCGAAACATTATAGTCGATGTCCACTTTGGAAAATAGATATTTTTCTCAACGAGAATTCATGTGATCGACAATAGTGTCGTTATGTATATGATTATACGATAATTCAGAATATATATGAATAGTTCTTTGTAGATTGCTCACATTGGATGAGAGTATATTCCAAAACCCAAAAGAAACAAAACTTGGTTTGTTGTCTATGTAATTCCGAGGAAAATATGATTTTTTGAATTATGGTTTATGGATTGGAATTAGAAGCTTGAAATAAGGTGTTAGACCTATATTCATAAAAGTAGAATATTGGAAAGTGTTCTAAAAGGCATATGTCTACAAATGAAAATTTGGTGATTAAGAGTGAAGGAGACTAGAAAATTGTTTTTTGCTTGCAATCCTCTTCGTAAAGATAATAATATTTTCATGAAAGAAGCTTCTAAATAAAGTGTTGTTATATTTAATATTTCTGTCAGGTCACAGCATAATATTAAGTGTTTCAGATCTTGTTGACAGAGCAAGGTGCACTTTATGAATACAAAGAAAGTTGAGAAAATATCAGAATACGAACAAAGGCTTTTCAGCCCGAAAATCCAAGTTACATTTAGAAAGGATTAAAACAATTAATGTTGCCATAACTCCTTTGGAAGAAATAAGATTTCTTGATCATCATATAAAGTGTTATATGAGAAATGTAACTATAAGAAAGACGTGAAAGCATATTTTGTCAAGAAATGTGTCTTGGACAAAATCAAATTTGTTGACTTACATTAATGTAGACATGCTTGGAGTCTGTGGATTTGTATTAATGTAATACTGTAGTTTGTATTGAATTCGAATTGATAAGAGATCAATGATTTTGGTTTGACCAAAATGTCGAGATAAATTGTGAATTTAAGTGGGATTCAAAGTTAGTTCACTCGGGTAGAATATTTAAATGACCTATTTTTGAGTGAGAGCTCGTGCTCTCAAATGTGTGGAGACATATTTTGAGTGGGGGCTCGTGTTCTCAAGTGTGTGGAGACATAATTTGAGTGGGAGCCGAATTCATCTTGTGTAAATGACGCATTGTGAATTGTACTAGTAGAATTAATTAGAAAGATGAAGTTGTGAAACTATTTGATAGTTAGTGCCTATTTGGAATACAACAGGATTTTCAATAGTTAGTCGAGTTGTTTTTGGATTATATCTGAGGAGTCAGAATAGATTAAAACTAAAGGATGGTCCTTGGAGATCCAATTAATCATTAAGAGTAATGATACACGGTAATAGTGGTTGTATGACATGTTGGTCTATTATGTGATAATAGACATCATTCAGAAACCATATTATCTGCTCGATGAAATATGACCGATGTTCTTAAGAAGAAGAACAATTATAAAAGTAAATTTAGAAATTACTGGAAGTATAAGTGTATTAGTTATTAGATTGACATTGGAGTGTCAAGTTTTCTACATAGGTGTGAAAGTATATAGATATCGCGAGGTTGTAATTGTTACAAGGAGCTCACTATGACTGAGTGTGTTTTCAAGGCAATTATCTGGTTAACAGTATCCGAGTAAGCGCTGGGAAACAGAAGTCTCACTTAGTTACGGTATTTGTATATATATGTTATTAGATAACATGGTGATATCAAACAAGTTGATATCAGTGAATTGCAAAAGAACGCACAATTATGTATTGTACAGATTGTCAGCGTAACACTCTTCCACAAGCAAGCATTATCATACGCTTATTTGATAAGGGATTTTGATGAAGTAAAATGCAGCTAGTTTATTTGTACTCTAGTGCAAGTGGGAGACTGAAGGAGATATGCCCTAGAGGCAAATAAATAAGTAGTATTTCTTGCATTATCTCATAAGTTTATAATAGGTTTGTGTATTATGCTATAACTGTATTAGTCGGAATTATTAATACACATGTGATCCATAGAAAACCAGAGTCCCTAGTAAGCCTCTATATGAACTAGTCCATTGGGCAACAGTTGATCGAGATTCCCGATCAAGGACGATAACGTCGGTTGACAATGGGGTCATCTTATTAGTTGAATAAGGTGATGGACATACGCAAAATATTGCAATAAGATCGTATTACGATATTTGTCATTTGCAATAGATAAGAATATGATAGCTTATTCCTTAGACCGTGAGAACGTACTTATTGCTACTTCACAGGGCTACTTTGAGAGCATCAAACATTGTGTCTTATTTAGCATGACAATAACGGTGTCCATCTTGGGTATCCCGTAAGAGTGTTGAGACGTAAGGATCAAGAGCGGGATTTGCTCATTCTTGTAATGGAAAGATACTCTGGGCCCACTCGGTGAGAT
Source organism: Poa annua (assembly GCA_026929855.1). Classification (NCBI taxonomy): domain Eukaryota; kingdom Viridiplantae; phylum Streptophyta; class Magnoliopsida; order Poales; family Poaceae; genus Poa; species Poa annua. The sequence continues at coordinate 36,462,560 of CM049426.1, forward strand.
TGCATCTATATAGCTGCGCAGCTTATGACTAGGTCATGGAGATGTAATATCACAGACGAGTTAATAACCTTTGTCGGTAACGAGATACAACAAAGATATCGGATGTCTACGGTCATATCTCGGACAAGGTAGTATCACAGAAACAAAGGGAATGAATATCATGTTTATGGTTCAACGACGATATTCGTAGAATGCACATGGACCGTCATATGCATCCAGGTATCCCTGGCGGTCATTGGTGAGCGGAGTGTCTCGACCATGTCTGGAGTGTTCTTGAACCGTAGCGTAACAAACTTAAGGTCTTAACGACACCGTGAGAAAGGTTCTGGAATAATATAGGATTTTATTGGAGAGAGAGAAGTGATCCGGAAAGAGTTCCGGTGGTCCGGAAGGAGTTTCGGGAAGGTCAGGAATGGTTCCAGGAATGTACGAAAGTTGTTTGGGTGGTCCGGAAAATGTTTCAGAGTCACGGGAGATTAAATTATATGTAAATATATTAATTATGAATTAATAGTATTTTATATTAATTTTATATTAATTAAAAAAGGAGAAAAAGGGGCAGCCCACCTAAATGGGTCAAGAAGGCCCAAGAGGGGGAGGCGCACCAATGAGGCTTTTGAGCCCATGGATGCTGCGGCTCCAACCCCCCACCTCTCCTTTGTTTAGTCCCCACATGGGGGAGCTAGGGAGTTTGCACACCCCCTCCCCCCTTTATATAGCAAGACATATCAATTGGATTAATTCATGGAAAATACAATTATATTTGTAGCAGGCCGGCCGAGCTGTTTCTACGCCCGTTTTGCCTTCCCTCTCCACCAGCTATACCGCAGGGTGCCGTTGCCCTGCGGGATTCCAGAAAAGTTCTACCCCTGCGATTTCAGCTGGATCTGAATGACCGGGGGTTGTTGTTAAGCTCCGTATGTTTGCGAGTGCTCGGAGTCGCCACTTTTGAGGAGCCTGAGCGACGTCGTCTCGCCCACCCAGCAGCCCTGCCGCTGCCCTGCCGCCGGCGCCTCGCCATCTTCAGCCCGACGCCCGTCGACGCAGGTCATCGTCGACACCCCGGCGTCATCGTCTACATCGTCGCGGCAAGTTCTCCGCGACCTCGAGGTCGGCTACGTACGACTTGATCGTCAACGCTTGTGCGGGAGCGTAATGCCCGCTATCGGTCTACATGGAGTTAATGTAACCGTTATCACATGTACTAGATAGATAGATCCTGGCTAGTTAGGGTTTCATACGCTAGAAAAATTATTGTTTTCTGCATCGGAACCCCTTCAGTGGTATCAGAGCCGCTCTATGCGTAGTTCTGCTGGTACGGTTAGAACTCATTTTGAATGAGGATGTCTTTCTTATATTTGCTACCCTCTAGCGTGTACTTGCGATGCCTTCGGTATTGAGTTGATGAAGCGGCCCAGACCGACTTTACGCGTACTCTTACGTGAGACTTGTTCCACTACTGACATACGGCTTGCTCCGTATCTGTGGCTGGCGGGTGTCTGTTTCTCTCTCTTTAGTCGGCAAAGCATTTTCAATGGAGGGCAGGGGATGCTTAAACATGCAATTATACGATCCACGTTGTGGTACAAAGTTCGTAGGTAGGGAAGCGGTTCTATTACGAATAAGTCTATATGCCACATAAAAACTTGCAAAACTAAATAAAGGTAGAGGCGTCTAACTTTGTTTTGCAGAGGCGTTATTTTATGTGACATGGTTACGGTAAGTTTGATATTACTCGTACTGTCGAAGGCAATGGAGGGCTCCGTAGACTCGGAGCTATGATGAGGTGCTGGGGCCAGGCACATGGCGCCATGGAGGTCCAGGCGCATCGACCATGTCACATCGCACTTCATTGCATCATTTGATTGTGTGCTGTTGTGCGTGCATCCCATTGATTCCTTATATGCTAGATATACAATGGTAGCATCATGAATAGGATGATCCCTAACAAATACCAAAATTGTGTTCTCACTCGTTGCGCAACACCAAGAAAATTCTATGTTATGAGGCAGACCGTGACGATCGGGTGTCAGACATATCGTCGTTCGCATACAGTGGGTGTAAGCCATGTTGCACGCGCAAGGTCTTCGAGATTTGATTGGCGAGCCTAGCATATGCAGATATGGCCTCGGAACACGAGAAGATCGAAAGATCGAGCATGAGTCACAGAGTTGTTGTGATCGACATTTTATGTTCACCTTTGAAGTTGTGCTGCCGGCCGTGACGATCGGGGGTAGTATGTTGGATGGGGGTCGATTAATAGCCCTATTATTATTTTAGGGAGTGTGTTTGATAATATGATTATAAACTAAAACTCACATATATTATAAACTTTACCTTACCTCTTTTGCGATCACATCTGTAGACTAAGGAACTATACTTTGGTTACTTCCTCAAGAGCCCGAATTCTACCTTAGAAGCCGACGGGTCCAACTTCATCAGCTGGTACATTGGTTTTAGAAACATTCTCCAACACGACAAACATCCTATATGTCCTAGAATTTTAGTTAGGAGATAGACCAGATGATTCTGCTAGCAAGGAGGAAGATGATGAGTTCCGTAAGCATCATGATATTTTCATAGAAGTGGAGGTCGTCATGAGCGTATGCCTGGCACCAGAGTTGGAAGTTGTTTCAACACATGGAGCCATATGTCTTGATTGATGCGATCAAAGGACACTTCAAAGATGAATTGAGTCTTGAGCAGTTCAGACAACTTAGAAAATTCCGGACCATTCACATGGGGAGCATACCTGTCTGGAGACTCATTTGAAGAAGTTGTATGACATCTACTTCAGCCTTACGAATATCTACGATTTCTAGATAGCGAACTCCAGTGCAATTGAGATTGTATCACGTTTTGCCTCCTAGCTATGAATAGCATGTGCGTGAATATGCTATAGAGACACGATGAGCTTCTTCACGTTTGTGAACAAGTTCAAATCTCTAAAAGTTGATTCCATCGAAGGAGAACTCTTCGACGCTACGGGTATATTTTATATACGGAGATATAAATGTATTCTTCTCATACTTGATGAAAAGTATTTGATACTTGTTCTGTTTATGAAGCAGTCCCTGATTATCACAAGTATGCGGTGATGAGTGACGTGACAATGCACAAGTGATGGCAATCAAGGAAGTTGATGGCCAGTAGTGCTCACGCCCTCGGGATATCATATTAGTTATCATTAATAGTTTTTGATAAGACTTTTTGTAATAGTGAGAATGTGATCTAGTTTGGTGTCTTGAATGTTACAAGATATAGTTATTCATATATGAATAAAATCAGTTGTTTTATGTTATGAAACAAGGAAGTTGTTTTATATTATGAGTAATGTGTATCACATCTCAATTACATTATGCGCATGATATACTATTATAATAGCGGGAATGATAAAATTATGTGTCCAAGCTTGATCCGAATTCTTCTATGATTATTGGTGAATAAGTCTATTTGCATAAAAAATCATGAGTCTGAAATTAATTTGATAAAATATCAAATGGGTTTTTTCAGAAGAAAGTTTAGTGAATATTGTATTCACAAGATTCGATCAAAGGATTATATTTTTGAATTATGGTTTCAACACAAAAGACTTGTGGAAATTCGTTTCACAATATTATAATATCATATATGGTGATATGTGAGGTATTATAATCATACTCTATTTTAGATAAAGTGTGCTCTGTCAGAATCTGTCTTACAATCTCTTGATATGTTCGAAACATTATAGTCGATGTCCACTTTGGAAGATAGATATTTTTCTCAACGAGAATTCATGTGATCGACAATAGTGTCGTTATGTATATGATTATACGATAATTCAGAATATATATGAATAGTTCTTTGTAGATTGCTCACATTGGATGAGAGTATATTCCAAAACCCAATAGAAACAAAACTTGGTTTGTTGTCTATGTAATTCCGAGGAAAATATGATTTTTTGAATTATGGTTTATGGATTGGAATTAGAAGCTTGAAATAAGGTGTTAGACCTATATTCATAAAAGTAGAATATTGGAAAGTGTTCTAAAAGGCATATGTCTACAAATCAAAATTTGGTGATTAAGAGGGAAGGAGACTAGAAAATTGTTTTTTGCTTGCAATCCTCTTCGTAAAGATAATAATATTTTCATGAAAGAAGCTTCTCAATAAAGTTTTGTTATATTTAATATTTCTGTCAGGTCACAGCATAATATTAAGTGTTTCAGATCTTGTTGACAGATCAAGGTGCACTTTATGAATACAAAGAAAGTTGAGAAAATATCAGAATACGAACAAAGGCTTTTCAGCCCGAAAATCCAAGTTACATTTAGAAAGGATAAAAACAGTTAATGTTGCTATAATTCCTTTTGAAGAAATAAGATTTCTTGATCATCATATAAAGTGTTATATGAGAAATGTAACTATAAGAAAGACGTGAAAGCATATTTTGTCAAGAAATGTGTCTTGGACAAAATCAAATTTGTTGACTACATTAATGTAGACATGCTTGGAGTCTGTGGATTTGTATTAATGTAATACTGTAGTTTGTATTGAATTCAAATTGATAAGAGATCAATGATTTTGGTTTGACCAAAATGTCGAGATAAATTGTGAATTTAAGTGGGAGTCAAAGTTAGTTCACTCGGGTAGAATATTTAAATGACCTATTTTTGAGTGAGAGCTCGTGCTCTCAAATGTGTGGAGACATATTCTGAGTGGGGGCTCGTGTTCTCAAGTGTGTGGAGACATAATTTGAGTGGGAGCCGAATTCATCTTGTGTAAATGACGCATTGTGAATTGTACTAGTAGAATTAATTAGAAAGATGAAGTTGTGAAACTATTTGATAGTTAGTGCCTATTTGGAATACAACAGGATTTTCAATAGTTAGTCGAGTTGTTTTTGGATTATATCTGAGGAGTCAGAATAGATTAAAACTAAAGGATGGTCCTTGGAGATCCAATTAATCATTAAGAGTAATGATACACGGTAATAGTGGTTGTATGACATGTTGGTCTATTATGTGATATTAGACATCATACAGAAACCATATTATCTGCTCGATGAAATATGTCCGATGTTCTTAAGAAGAAGAACAATTATAAAAGTAAATTTAGAATTTACTGGAAGTATAAGTGTATTAGTTATTAGATTGACATTGGAGTGTCAAGTTTTCTACATAGGTGTGAAAGTATATAGATATCGCGAGGTTATAATTGTTACAAGGAGCTCACTATGACTGAGTGTGTTTTCAAGGCAATTATCTGGTTAACAGTATCCGAGTAAGCGCTGGGAAACAGAAGTCTCACTTAGTTACGGTATTTGTATATATATGTTATTAGATAACATGGTGATATCAAACAAGTTGATATCAATGAATTGCAAAAGAACGCCCAATTATGTATTATACAGATTGTCAGAGTAACACTCTTCCACAAGCAAGCATTATCATACGCTTATTTGATAAGGGATTTTGATGAAGTAAAATGCAGCTAGTTTATTTGTACTCTAGTGCAAGTGGGAGACTGAAGGAGATATGCCCACCTAAATGGGCCGAGAAGGCCCAAGAGGGGGGTAGCCGCACCAATGAGGCTTTGGAGCCCATGGATGGTGCGGCTCCAACCCCCCACCTCTCCTTTGTTTAGTCCCACATGGGGGAGCTAGGGAGTTTGCACACCCCCTCCCCCCTTTATATAGCAAGGCATATTAATTGGATTAATTCATGAAAAATACTATTAAATTTGTAGCAGGCCGGCCGAGCTGTTTCTCCGCCCGTTTTGCCTTCCCTCTCCACCAAAGCTATACCGTAGGGCGCCGTTGCCCTGCGGGATTCCAGAAAAGTTCTACCCCTACGATTTCAGCTGGATCTGAATGACCGGGGGTTGTTGTTAAGCTCCGTATGTTTGCGAGTGCTCGGAGACGCCACTTTTGAGGAGCCTGGGCAACGTCGTCTCGCCCACCCAGCAGCCCTGCCGCCGCCCTGCCACCGGCGCCACCCCCCAGCCGCCGGCGCCTCGCCATCTTCCGCCCGACGCCCGTCGACGCAGGTCATCGTCGACAACCCGGCGTCATCGTCTACATCGTCGCGACAAGTTCTCCGCGACCTCAAGGTCGGCTACGTACGACTTCATCGTCAACGCTTGTGCGGGAGCGTAATCCCCGCTATCGGTCTACATGGAGGTAATGTAACCCGTTTTGCCACCGTTATCACATGTACTAGATAGATAGATCATGGCTAGTTAGGGTTTCATACGCTAGAAACATTATTGTTTTCTGCATCGGAACCCCTTCAGGCTAGTTGTACATGCACGCGCGGGAGGAATCGTACATGCGTGCGGCTGCACGGGAGACAGACCGGTCGTCTGCTGTCCCATCCCGTCTGCTTGCCACGTGGTCTTCGCACGGTTAGAGTGTGCTTTTCAAAGATATACCTTTTTATTGTCGTACCCCCGGAGGTATACATTGTTTTAACTACGAACTTGACCGTAGCTCATTTACATCCAGCCCAAATTGATTTTAGTTCTGGATTTCCATCTTAGGCATCTCCAACGACCCTATGTATTTTGAACCCAAATTGTCTTGGGCCGCTGTTTTCTGTCCGTTTTGCGTCGGGAGTGACCCCAACGGGCCGACGCAAATTAGACCCCTGTCAATGGTGGTGGTAGAATTTGCGCCACCACGTCCCACTGTTTCCCGTGAACTCACGAGTAAGCCCTAGTGGATAGGGTCTTTTTTATATTTTAATTTATGTCTTTATTTTCAGTCCTTAATGTAAATATATGTATTAGTACAAAGAAGTTAAAAAAATATGCCTCGGGCCGCTGCGCTGGGGCGCGACCTAAACAGACGAGGGGGCGGACATATCCGATTTTGTGTCCGCGGCCCGACGGAAACGGACCAAATCGAACACGATCTGGTTCCAAAATACATCGGGCCTGTCGGGTTATGACTCCCAGGAATCGGGGGTAGTCACTTCCTGAAGTGTAGTTCGAGAGGGGATAGAATGCGGAGGTCTAAACCCTCAAGTGGCTCCGCAATGTTGCTTGCCGGACCCGAAGAAGACGCACACACGACCAAGGAAGACACCGTCCTTTACCCAGGTTCACGGCCCTCGTGAGGAGGTAAGACCGCTACTCCTGCCTGTCTGTATTATATGTGGGAGGTTACAGTACAATTGAGCTTGCCGGAAGCCCCCTTGAGGCAGTTCTTGCCTGGGGAGGGAAGCGATGATCTTCCTCCTCCTCCGGACAGAGGCTATCCTAACCAGAGTTGCTACGGTTTACAAGGGAGTTGTGCACGCAAAGGGCCGACCCCTGCTACGATGGATGTCTCCTCTCTTTTATAGGCGCCTCGGGCCTTCTACTTCGGCTTGGCCTTCAAGGTGGCTCCCACTTGCCAGTGGCGGGGCGGAGCACGAGTCCACCGTGCTCTGTTCTTCCATGGACTCGGTCCAGTGTTGATAAAGGTGGTGTCGTGGCCGACCGCACGGTACTATCCGCAGAGCGGGCAGTCTCTGAGGTGGAGCCCGCGATGAGTATCTCCGTTGGAGGGTTGCGCCGTCCACCTGCTTTATCGCCAGAGCAGAAGGTCCTCACAGCTGTGTAGCAGGCGAAGCAGCTTTGTTGACCGCTTTATCGCCAGGGACAGCGACGGGGGTGTGAGCGCCACTGCACGAGCGTGGCAGAGGTCACGTGCGCTCTGCCAGGCTTCCTTGGCGACGATGTTTCCCTTCAGGCCTGAGGGGAGATTCCTGCTGGAAGCCCCCTCAGGCGGATTGGTCCTTTGGGGGGATGATCCCCTGAGGCGAGGGGTCCCTTGAGGCCCTCGCTCCCTCTTAAGGCCCTCGAGGGGAATTGCCTCTCGAGGGTCCCGCCAGGCGGTGACGCCTGGTCCTCATTTGTTTCGTCCGTATGGCCCGCGAGCGAGGCCTGGGGGGAATGGGCCCTTGATACCCCAATTCCCACTGGGCCGACAGTAGCCCCCGGGCCCATGATGGGCACGACTGAGCCCATGGGCTTAGGCGAAGCGTCGTGGGCCCTTAGTGCCCAGCCGGCGGAGCCACGCGGCACTTGGACGATTAACGGCTTCACACGATCTGGGGCGTGAGTCGTGGGGGGTCCCACCACGCCCCGGTAACTACTCTTGGAGGGGACATAAAGCCCGCCCTGAAGCCCGCGGCGCACGGGAAGCGCCCGCGGCGATTTTTCCCTGTCTTCCAGCACTGCCTGGCCCGGGGACTAGTGCCGCCCTTCTCTCCGTTCCTGGAGGCGGTGCTGGCGTTCTACCAGGTGCAGCACCTGCACCCCAACTCCGTCCTCATCCTCGCCGTCTTCGCCTACCTCTGCGAGGCGTACCTGGGCCTGAAGCCAACGGTGGGGTTGTTCCGGTGCTTCTAGCACTCCGGAACACGGCGAAGAACGAGCGCTCCGGGTGCGTCTCGTTACGCATCGTTGACGGCATGGGGGGCGTCTACATCCCCATGTCCTGGAGCGAGGGCAAAGCCATCACGTCTGTGACGAAGAAAGTGGACGACTTCCGCCAGAAGTGGTTCTTCGTCGGGGTGGAGCGTCCCTGCGCCTTCCTCGAAGTCCCCGACGAGCCTCCGGTGAAGAACTCCCATTGGGGCAAGGCTACCTTCGACGGCGCCAAGAATGCGAGCCTGATGGGGCGCCTGAGCTTCCTTCGTGAGGAGGGCCTCACAGGGCAGATGGTCGTGGCGGACTTCGTGACCCGCCGCATCGCGCCCCTCCAAGCTCACTCAGTCCCCATGTGGATGTACTCGGGGCCGAACGACAAGATGCGGCTCCACGCCGAGGACAACGACAAGGACGTCGTCGACAACATCCTCTCCGCGCTCTTCGTCAACCCCTCCGTGCTCCCCGCGGATGAGGTCCGCGCGGCGCTCTGGCCCCTTCACCAGTACAACCTGACGGAGCGCATGGCCCGCCTCGAAGGGATGCATTCGTTCTCCCCGACAGGCCCGACGGACTCTGATGTGCTGCTGCCGGCCCCGCGGGGAGCGGAGGGGGCCGATTCTCCCTCGGCTTCCGGAGCTGGCCTAGGCAAGGAGGAAGCCATAGCCGTGGAGGTCTCATCTTCTAGGGCTGGGCCTTTTACTGATGAGATTCACGATATCTCGTCAAGCGACGAAGACGCCTTCGTGGTGGCGCCCTCGCGCCCCGTGGAGGAGGAAACTGAGGAAGGGGAGGCCTCAGGTGCGGAGGGCTCTCCGGGGAGGTGCGGGCTTCGCACCAAGACTGCCGTCGACCACACAGGGGCGAGGCCCTCTGACGTCCCTTCCAAGAAGAAAGCGGAGGCGCCCCCCGCGAGGCCTGCTTCCAAGCCCTTTCCCTCTTGGTGCTCGTCCGGCCTGCCGGGTCGACGCTGGCGCTCCCCCTCCAGGGTGAGTTTATACGTCGTTGGGTCGTTTGCTCTCTTGGTTTCTATTTCCACCTCATCCTTTGCTGAAGTTTTTCCTTGCGCTCTTGACAGCGGACCTGCGCCTGCCAAGCGCCGCCGGCTCCGCAAGGCGTCCGAGGTGAAGAGCGTCACGGCAGGAGCCGAGGCTGAAGAGGCCGCGAGGCCTGTGGAGGCAGCTCCAGCGGTCCCCCTTGAGGAGGCGCCTCAGGCGGCGGTGACTGCGCCCCTCGCGGGGGCGGCTGGTCCTCCTGTGAAGGAGGGCGCCGCAGGCCCGGATGCTCCTGCAGCGCCCCGCGAGTCTCCGGCGGTGGAGGGCTCGGAGGCGAGAACTCCTGCGCCACCTCGTGCCGCCACCCCACCTCGTGCGGCTACGCCTCGGCGCGAGGCCACTCCGCCCCGTGCGGCTACGCCTCCGCGAGAGGCCACTCCGCCACGCGAGCCGACGCCGCCGCGCGCGTCGACGCCTCCGGGTGTGCCTGCTGCATCGTCTGCGCCCTTCGCCTCTGCGCAGCCCGCAGCGGAGACCTTCGAGGTGCCGGCAGGCGCGGGCGCGTCTGCCGGAGGCGGTTCTTCCTCTCCTCCCCGCCAGGCTGGAGGCGATGAGCGTGCATCGGCTTCAGGGCCTGAAGGGGGCGCGGGCATGGGCTCCGGCGGGACTCAAGCCAGCCCCCTTGTTCTTCCCGAGGCCGGACCCGCGGGACTCGACGCCGAGGCCGGGCCTTCTACCAGCCGAGACCTGGTGCTCCGCGGTTGGGACTAGAGTGCGGGGCGTCGCGAGGCCGCCTTTGGCCTCGTGAGGGAGTCCCTCGAGGGCTTGGAGGCGCACCTCGCCCTTGGGGACATATGGCTCGCTCGGCAGCAGGAGGAGCTGGCGAAATCGTGGGCGTCCTTCCACGCGGCGGTCAAGACGCGTCGGCTGGAAGACTTGACGCTGCAGGCCGCCCGCGAGGAATCCATCAGCTTCGCCAAGGAGACCCGCGAGGCGGCCATCCGCGACGCTGCAGAGCTGCTCCTGTCGGGTTATGACTCCCGGGAATCGGGGGTAGTCACTTCCTGAAGTGTAGTTCGAGAGGGGATTGAACGCGGAGGTCTAAACCCTCAAGTGGCTCCGCGACGTTGCTCGCCGGACCCGAAGAAGAAGCACACCCGACCAAGGAAAACACCGTCCTTTACCCAGGTTCACGGCCCTCGTGAGGAGGTAAAACCGCTACTCCCGCCTGTCTGTATTATATGTGGGAGGTTACAGTACAATTGAGCTTGACGGAAGCACCCTTGAGGCAGTTCTTGCCTGGGGAGGGAAGCGATGATCTTCTTCCTCCTCCAGTCAGAGGCTAACCTAACCAGAGCTGCTAGGGTTTACAAGGGTGTTTTGCACGCAAAGGGCCGACCCTTGCTACGATGGACATCTTCCCTCTTTTATAGGCGCCTCGGGCCTTCTTCTTCGGCTTGGCCTTCAAGGTGGCTCCCACTTGCCAGTGGTGGGGCGGAGCACGAGTCCACCGCGCTCCATTCGTCCATGGACTCGGTCCAGTGTTGATAAAGGTGGCGCCGTGGCCGACCGCGCTCGTACCGCCCGCGGAGCGGGCAGTCTCTGAGGTGGAGCCCACGATGACGATCTCCGTTGGAGGGTTGCGCCGTCCACCTGCTTTATCGTCTGAGTAGAAGGTCCTCACAGCTGTGCAGCAGGCGACGCAGCTTTGTTGACCGCTTTACCACCAGGGACAGCGACGGGGGGTGTGAGTGCCACTGTACGAACGTGGCAGAGGTCACGTGCGCCCTGCCGGGATTCCTTGGCGACAACGTTTCCCTCCAGGCCTGAGGGGAGATTCCTGCCGGACTTCCCTCAGGCGGGTTGGTTCCTTGACGGGGAGGATCCCCTGAGGCGAGGGGTCCCTTGAGGCCCTCGCTCCCTCTTCAGGCCCTCGAGGGGAATTGCCTCTCGAGGGTCCCGTCAGGCGGTGACGCCTGATCCTTAGTCGTTTCGTCCGCCTGGCCCGCGAGCGAGGCCTGGGGGGAATGGGCTCTAGATACCCCAGTTCCCACTGGGCCGACAGTAGCCCCCGGGCCCATGATGGGCACGACTGAGCCCATGGGCTTAGGCGAAGCGTCGTGGGCCCTTAGTGCCCAGCCGGCCCGAGTCACGCGGCGCTTGGACGAATAACGGCTTCACACGATCTGGGGCGTGAGTCGTGGGGGGTCCCACCACGTCCCGGTAACTGCTCTTGGAGGGGACATAAAGCCCGAGCGCTGCGTTAGGGAGCCGTTACCGTTTCCAACTCCTCGCAGAAAATTCCGCTTCACAGAGCTCTTAGCCTCCGCGCTCTCCTGCGAGTTCCTGTTCTCCGACTCCTTCCACCTCCGCACCCGTGACGATGAGTCCTCTTAAGAGCAAGGGCAAGGCCGCCGCGGGGTCCTCCTCCCAGGCGGAGGCCGCAGAAAACGTGATGGGCGGGGCGCTGCTCGGCGTTCGCGTCAACGAGAAGGCACTCTCTAAGGTCCGATACCTGGTGGCGGACCGGACGAGCGAGCACGGCGCCACCGCCCTGAAGCCTGCGGCGCACGGGAAGCGCCCGCGGGGATTTTTCCCGGTCTTCCAGCACTGCCTGGCCGAGGGACTGGTGCCGCCCTTCTCTCCGTTCCTGGAGGCGGTGTTGGCGTTCTACCAGGTGCAGCTGCTGCACCTGCACCCCAACTCCATCCTCATCCTCGCCGTCTTCGCCTACCTCTGCGAGGCGTACCTGGGCCTTAAGCCCACGGTGGGCCTGTTCCGGTGCTTCTACGCGCTCCGGAACACGGCGAAGAACGAGCGCTCCGGGTGCGTCTCGTTCCGCATCGTCGACGGCATGGGGGGCGTCTATATCCCCATGTCCTGGAGCGAGGGCAAGGCCATCACGTCCGTCACGAAGAAGGTAGACGACTTCCGCCAGAAGTGGTTCTTCGTCGGGGTGGAGCGTCCATGCGCCTTCCTCGAGGTCCCTGACGAGCCTCCGGTGAAGAAATGCCATTGGGGTAAGGCTACCTTCGACGACGCCAAGAATGCGAGCCTGATGGGGCGCCTGAGCTTCCTTCGCGAGGAGGGCCTCACAGGGGAGATGGTCGTGGCGGACTTCATGACCCGCCACATCGCGCCCCTCCCCATGTGTATGTACTCGGGGCCGAATGACAAGATGCGGCTCCACGTCGAGGACAACGACAAGGACGTCGCCGACAACATCCTCTCCGCGCTCTTCGTCAATCCCTCCGTGGTCCCCGTGGATGAGGTCCGCGCGGCGCTCCGGCCCCTTCACCAGTACAACCCGATGGAGCGCATGGCCCGCCTGGAGGGGATGCCTTCGTTCTCCCCGACGGGCCCGGCGGACTCTGATGTGCCGCTGCCGGCCCTGCGGGGAGCGGAGGGGGCCGATTCTCCCTCGGCCTCTGGAGCTGGCCTAGGCGAGGAGGAAGCCGCAGCCGGGGAGGTCTCCTCTTCTAGGGCTGGGCCTTTTACTGACGAGATTCACGATATCTCGTCAGGCGACGAAGACGCCTTCGCGCCCCGTGGAGGAGGAAGCTGAGGAAGGGGAGGCCTCTGGTGCGGAGGGCTCTCCGGGGAGGCGCGGACTTCGCACCAAGGCCGCCGTGGACCACACAGGGGCGAGGCCCTCTGACGTCCCTCCCAAGAGGAAAGCAGAGGCGCCCCCCGCGAGGCCTGCTTCCAAGCCCTTTCCCTCGTGGCGCTCGTCAGGCCTGGCATGGGTCGACGCTGGCGCTCCCCCTCCTGGGTGAGTTTATACGTCGTTGGGCCGTTTGCCCTTTTGGTTTCTAATTCCACTTCATCTTTTGCTGAAGTTTTTCCTTGCGCTCTTGACAGCGGACCTGCGCCTGCCAAGCGCCGCCGGCTTCGCAAGGCGTCCGAGGTGAAGACCGCCACAGCAGAGGCCGTGGCTGACGAGGCCGCGAGGCCTGAGGGGGCGGCCCCAACGGTCCGTCTTGGGGAGGCTCCTCAAGTAGAAGCGACGGCGCCCCTCGCGGGGGCGGCTGGTCCACCTGAGAAGGAGAGCGCCGTAGCCCCGGACGCTCCTGCAACACCGCGCGAGTCTCCGTTGGTGGAGGGCTCGGAGGCGAGGACTTCTGCGCCAGCTGGTGCCGCCACTCAGGTCTATTTGAGCTCCTTATAATAATCTGTGCTTTATTAGATTATTTATTCGGAAAAATGGTATCAAAAAGTTCTAAATTAAATTAGCTTTTCAAAGCATATTTTTATGAATTTTTCTGAAATGTTTTGATAAGATTTAAAAATCAAATTGTATAGAAAAGTTTCAAAACAGAAAAAGTGTTTAAATAAAAAGAAATCTGAAACGAGCCAACTGGGCCTAGCCATCCTCTATTTACCGCGCGCGCGCTAAACCTCGGCCCAGGAGCAGCCCAAGAACAGCCCGCGCGCCTCTCTCCCTCGCTGACGGGTGGACCCCACCCCGCGTCTTCAACCTCCAGCGTGAATTTTCCGTCGGGAGGCATATCCGATCCCGACTTCGAATCGAAGCCGTGCGGGGCACGAACTCGTCCCCGCGTTGCCCTTTATAAACCCCACCCCGCCGCCGTTTCCCGCACCCCAAAACCCTAACTCCATCGCCCCGAGGCTGCCCCGTTTCGAGCTCGGCATCTCGTCGTTTCCGCCACCGCAAACCTCGAGGTTCCGGTGATCTCCAAGTGTTCCGTGCCTCCCTACCCTCCCTCTGCTCCCTCTTGTTCTCGTGCGTATCTAATAGACGAGTTTCCACCCTGCTTTGTGCACCAGATCATCACGTTCGTCAACGACCCGCCGCCGCCGTCCGCTACTCCAACTCCGGCGAGCTTTAGAGGAGGGATTGGACCACCGCGACCGCCTCTGCCGCGCCATCGAGATCGTCTCGTCGTCACGCACCGATCGGTGAGAAAAACATCCCCGCTGTCCTTCTTTTCACGAGTAGTAGATCACCTCCGGCGAGGGCGCCGCCGCGGGTGGAGGATTTCCGACGAACCGCGCCGGCCGCCCGTGTCCCTTGCGTCTGGGCCGTTGGATCTAGATCCAATGGATCTAGATCGGTTTGATCTGGAGCGTCCACCGTTAATTAGATCGGACGGTTAGCAGATGGCGATCCGAGCGAAGCGGTATCAGCCAATCAGATGGCGCCGCGTGGCATATCCTTTTTCTATTTCGGCTGGATTTTGTAATTAGAACAGAAAAACACTACAAACTTGCAAAATTCATAACGTTCGATCTGTTTATCCAAATTTGATGAATTTTATATCCACGTAAAGCTCTGCTCGTGTAGTTTAGTATGGTTTCATTAGTTTTTCATTTTAGTGTATTTTAAATTGCGTAATTAATTGTTTGGTATTTCGGCTATTAAAACTATAACTTAAATAATAAAAATGCTTTCCAAACAAATCCAACTGTTTTAGAATTTTATTAATGTCCTCTGTCCAGAGAGTGCAACTTGAGTTTTATTTGAAACTTTTCATAATAGAATTAAAGAATTTGGTTGTAGGGCTTAATATTTCTATGTTATGCTCAATATATTAAATGATTAAATAAAATAATAAAATGTTGTTCATTGCATTTCATGCATTAATAACAGAGGAAATAAAATTGTAATTATTTTGTGTTGTTAAGTTCATTGCATATCAAGCATGTATACATATTTTTGTCTTGATATTTTAAGTGTTGTGTTTGTTTGTTTATTTTATCTTTATGTATTGTTTGTTTCTAGATTGTGAAGAGGAGGAAGGCTTTTCTTGTGATTGTTATTCTTGCTGTGCTTGTTCCTCTTGTTACCAAGCCAAGTGACATTCATAATCTACCCAATATTTTCTATATGCATTAGTAGTATATTTTGAGTAGTATGCATGATAGGGATTTTTGAACTATCTTATAATGCTAAGTTAGTACACTTTGAAAATATCCTAGTAGTATGTAGCCATCCCTTTTCCATGCAGCCATCAATTTTTGTATTAGATGCTTAGCTATGATATAAAAAGTGTTTACATACCATGTTATAAAAATATCGCTAAGTGTTAAACTTAAAATGCATACCTGGGTGGAATTGGTTGTATGGTTTATGTTGAGTGGCTTTTGGGACTATGCTTGTGGTTGTCATTGCCTAGGACGAATGTCTATTCTACTTTGGGCCATGAGCATGGTGGTTGTCACCCAGAAGCGCACTTGTGGACGGCCACCCAGGAACAAAGAGATTTCTAAGTCCCTCCAAGTTTAGAAGCTTCCCGTGCAGCCTTTTGACAATGGGCTCTGTCTAGAATTATTAAGTTGTGAGAGTGCAACCTGTCAGCTTGACAAGCAGATGTAGAGTTGGTAGGTGGAACGGGTCGTGCTAGTATGGTTGCATTCTTCTTCTGAAGGTTCTTGTCTTAATTCTCTCCTTTCCTTAACCACGTGTATAGGATGTTTGGGTTAATTGGGTCTAAAGGTGAAAGTGCACAACCTCTGCAGAGTCGACAATCTGAGTACTCAACTGTGTCCCCGGTGATGGACTACTTCGAGCAACTGGACAAGGATGGACGGAAGAATCTCATCATAGTTTTCCTAAAGTAAAATTTGGCTAAGGAAAGAAGTGTTGGTGCACTTGGGCTTCATCCCTTGGTGCCAAGTCTTTGAGAAACAAAATTGTTTTACAAAAGATAGGAGAAAACTGGCTTTCTGCAAAATAGCCTACAACTCCACCAAGCCAAATATGCATATAGAATTAGACTTGTCATAAATTACCCACCATAGTCACTTGCCAATACTTCATTGTATTGACCTCCTTCGGGGGCTGCATATTCAAATGTGCAGGTAATTCTGATGAGGAATGAGTTTGGACTCGAGTCTACACCCAACATGTCTGCCTGTGGCGCATGCTTGAAGAAGAGGCTCTTTTCTATTGCTATCGTTGTGAACTCTGAATACTTTAGCTAGTCTTCATGACTATGCACTTTGTAATAAAGCTATACTTAGCTATTTTTGGATCTCGCTGTAGTAATTTGATACTTATGCAATGATACTATATATTTTGTACTGTGGTGCTGGCAGTGATCCAGGGACTAGCACATAACACAGGTGTTCCACCTTTATTTAAAAGATGGGGCGCTACAAAATGGTATCAGAGCAAAGTGTTGCCTGTAGGTTCGAGCCCTTAGGATTGGTTAAGCCTCTTTTGATCATAATATTACCATCTTTGAAGTATGTTGGATCCTAGCGGCATAGTGGGATGAAGCGGCCCGGGACAAACCTTACATGTCCGCGTACATGAGACCTGTTCCACAATTATAAGTGGCTGGCCGGGTGTCTGTCTCTCTCACTATAGTGAATATCCGACTTACAAAGAGTTGATAATAGTGTTGATCACCTTTAAAAAAAAAACTTATTTTTCTAAGTACTTAAGTACACCACGACTAGTACTTCTTACCTTTTGTGTTCTGTTTTAACAAACTCTACCCTTATCACTTAAGGATGTCGTTCTTCATGTATCAAACCGCGGAGGACTTCAAGGACATGCGCTTTGGAAGATATCTTCTGGAGTTGGTAGAACTGTTGGCACTTCCAACACCCATCATCAAGGCAAGCCAGCTGAAGCACTTCAACAAAGAAGACTTATGGGGAATTCGTCTTTACCAACAAGGGCGCCAGACTGAACCCAAGACCGAAGACATCCAGTACAAGTCGATTAGTGACTCCTTGGAGAAAGGGCTGAATCTCGTCACGCAGGAGCTAATAGGGCGTCTTTGCTGGCAATTCCAGGAGGAGTTAAAAGATCACTACTTTTCTAACCTTGGCCAACGTGATGAACATGGGATACCCTACCTTGTTAGCGAGGAAGACAAAAACAAACCAGAGCCTTTGTACCCTTATCTCCAAGACTTAGAACTTCACCTCTGGGAACTCGAAGAGGATAGGCGCAACGAGCTGTTGAAGAATGATGAAATAATGGCCCAAGTCAAGGAGACTCAAAAGAAGATTGAAGACCAAGAAGAGGTGGCCAACGCTCAAGAAGAGAAATTCCGAGCTCAAGAGAAGAAGTTCCAAAATCAAGAAAAGAGAATTAGAGACAAGAACAAGGAGATCAAGACCTTGAAGGATGAAATTCTGAGCAACGACGTCGAGTTCGAAGCTGATCGAGATTTGATCGAGACTCTACGCCGTGAGAAGAGAATGCTACAAGAGAAGATTGAAGTCCTGGAGAAGGAAGCGATCGAGACTCTGCATCGTCAGACGACAATGTTACAGGAGAAGAACGAGGCCTTGGATAAGGAGGTGAACGACTACAAGGAGATCCTTATGAAGGAAGGCATCACCATCGAGGAGGTCGAAGAAGATGAAGGAGACGTCATGGTCGAAGTTTAGACTTAGTAGTTAGACCACCATGTTCTTCCTCGTTTAGTTCGTCGTTTTTAAAACATTGATCTCCAACTTGTGGTGTGACAATGTTAGAATGATTGGTTTGTAGACTCTGTCATTTTACTTAAACAACTTAGAATACCTGTTTTGAATTGCTAAGTAATTTTTTTTTAAGTTGTCTTTTGAGTGTTGACTTGGTTGCTTTGTGCATGGTAGGAATTTTTCTTCTCTTAGTTCTATCTATCTTTCACTCATCTA
Organism: Poa annua; assembly: GCA_026929855.1. NCBI lineage: Eukaryota > Viridiplantae > Streptophyta > Magnoliopsida > Poales > Poaceae > Poa > Poa annua. Next base: position 36,480,571 of record CM049426.1, read on the forward strand.
TGCTGAAAACCCTACAGATGCCTCCTCGTCGTGATACCGACAACAATGATGCCATGCAACAACTGATGGCCGCTCAAGCTCAGTTGATGAATATGATGACTCAATTCATTGCAGCAACCAACAACAACAAGAACAACAATCACAACAACAACCCGCCACCTCCACCACCACCACCTCCAGTGGACAGACTTGCTAGATTCCTAAGGCTTAGGCCTAATAAGTTCTCCTCTGCTACTGAACCAATAGTGGCGGATGATTGGCTCCGTTCAATCAATAAGGACTTAGTAACTTGTGAGTGTTCTGAGGCAGAAAAAGTGAGGTTCACTGCACACCTGTTGGAAGGACCCGCTGCATTGTGGTGGGAGACTTATCAAGTGACTCATCCTTTGGATGGCTTGACTTGGGATGCGTTCAAGGAAGGTTTCCGGAATGCACACATCTCCTCAGGTATAATGAACCTGAAGAAAGAGGAATTTTCGCAGCTTAAGGCAGGGAGGTAGAACTCTGAAGGAGTATATGGATGACTTCTGTATGCTATCAAGGTATGCACTAGAGGACATTGATACTGTAACGCCCCGGGATTTATCCCCTTTTTATTTTGTGTGTTTTTCTTTTTGCATCGACATGGCATCGCATTGCATGTCATTAATTTAATTTGTTGCATTTAAACTAAATTTCCACAATTTGAATTCAAATGCATTTAAAATTAATTAAGAATGTGTTATTTTCAAATCTTTTGCAAATGTTAAAAATTAGTTTATTAAATTGTCTATTTAAAACTAAACATATTTTGTATAGTTTTCGTATGCAAATTCCCTGTCTATTTTGTTTTAAAAATATAAAACCGAAAAGTTTAAACGGGGGAGAATTAAAAGCCCAAGCCCATCTAACCCCTAACCCTAGGGTTTCCCCACTGGAAACTTATTTCCCACCCCTGCAACTTGCAGCCACCCTCCTATATTTTCTGGTTTTTGCAGAAAAATCTTTCCACCCCCCTTCTTTTCTTTTCCCCCTTCCTTTTCTTTTCTTTCCTTTTCTTTTCTCTATTCTTTCCTTTTTCTCTTCCTCTCTCCTTCCTTCCCGAGCTAGCCATGCACGGGAGAAATCCTCCCGCACCAGCCGAGCTCGCCGGCCCGGCGCCCCCCCGCGCCACCTTCCCCAGCGCCCGGCCGCGCCCCGGCCTGCCCCGCCTCTGCTCGCCCCAGCGCTCGCCGCCGCCGCTCGCTGCCGCGCCCGCCGCACCTCTCTCCACCCCAGCCAGCAGCTGCCCGCCCCGGCCGCGCTGCGCTGCCGCCGGCCCGAGCTCCGCCGCGCCGCCGCTCCCCTCCTCCGCGCCGCGCGCCGGGCCCACGACGCCCCGGCCACCCCGTCGCCTCTCCCCCGCCGCCCGTCGCCTCGTCCCCGTTCCCGAGCCCGACCCCGAGCGCCCCGGCCGTTCCTCCACGCGCCTCCCCAGTGCCGGCCGCGCGCCGCCGCCGCCCCCCCGCGCCACCTCGCTCCGCTCCGCCTCCACCTTGCCCCTCCGGCCGCTGCCGCCCGCAGCCCACGCCGCCAGCCTCGCCGCGCCGCCGCGCGCGCCTCCGGCCGCCCGCGCCTGCGCCTCCGCCGTCCGCGCCATGGCCGCCACCGCCTCGCCTGCCGCACGCCGCGCCTCCCCCGAGCGCGACGCCGCACGTCCCCGGCCTGCGCTCCTCCGGCCGCCCGCGCCTTGCGCTCCCGACGCGCCTCGGCCGCCGTGCTTCCCCTGCCTCGCGTCGCTCCTCCCCGCGCAACCCCGTGCCTCCGTTCCGCTCCGCTTCACCGTTTTCCCTGCCCGGTGACGCCTCACATCCGCCGCCCGCAAGGTGTTCGACACAATGCCCGCAAGAACTTCGTCGCCACTTTTGTCCGAGTTGTCCACCCTTCGTGGTGTTGCTACATGCGAGTGCCTCTTCCGGTGTCGCGTCGCCGTGACCGCCCGTGTTCGTGTCGCGGCGCCTGCCCGTGCGCGCTTTCTTTCTGGTGTCCGATTGCCGACCTCCTACGTGCCACGACTACCCGACCACTTCCACGACACCGACAAACGACGATGCCCCAGTTCCGCGACGACTACATCCCCGACGTCGACTACTTCCTCTACAGACCGAAGACGTCGGTTTCGAACCCTATCTCTCCCGATCCAACGTGCGAACCCAAACCTTAACCCTACCTATTTTATTAAATGTCATCTATCTTGTGCATATCGCATCATACTTGAATGTATTGCATCTCTCGGGTTTGGTGGTGTAGCGAATCACCTAAATAATAAATATGGAATGTGTGGGGCAAATCAATATATATATTGCCCTATTCCATTTAATTTAATTAGATCACCCATGCCATGTGTTGCCATGCTAACCAACATTTAATATGGCTGGTAAATAAATAACTTGCACCTAAATATTAATTGTCGGAATCCCGGTTCCGCTTAATTTGGATTAAGTGCATCTCAAATTGCATCTTGCCATGTCATGCATCATTCTCATATGATCATGCTGAATCTTTTGCCGTAGTTGTAAAATGCATCTTTTACGCTTTCCAGTGTTTGTTGCTTCTTCGCGGATAAGACGTTGAGATGTGTGAGCAACGACAAGATCTGCTTCCATGCGGGATTCCAGGCAAGCAAAATTTGCTTGTTTACCTATACATTATCTTTCATTCCTGCCGTTGATCTCTGCTACCCTAGTTATCGATTCTTGAACTGCGATCCCATCACATGTTTATCCTCCAGCCCATACAGCTTTATCCCCACATCCTAATACCCGTTGCATGTTTATCTGTTGGCCTTGCGAGTCGTAGCGCATGCTTAGAGTTGTTTGTGCGGGTCGTCTGTTGGTCTTATGTTTCATCTGCTTAGTTTGATAGATTATTCTACCTTAATAAAATGTTGTATTATATTGGGGTATTATAATTAAAAGATAAGGCACCAGGCGGAAGGCCTTGCGAGGTGCTTTGTTCTGCTCAGTGTCGACCTGGGAACTGAGATTTTGTCCTCGAATCCAATTTTGAGCGCACTAACCACTTGTGGGAGGCCCTATGGAGCCCCCTCGACTTTGAACGGATCTTCAGCTTGTCCATGTGCCGCAACTAGTTCGGGTTTTCCATTTGCGCATATGCATGTGCACGATGATGATTATTGATGAGAGGTTACTTGATACGGGGGGTCATATAGGAGTGGTGCGCGCGAAGCGGACAGTTCCTACTGTGGTTTGAGCCGCATGGCGCGTGGACACAAACTAATGAGTCTGCAATTGAGATTCGGCCGGACTCTTGACGCGGGTAACAACTCATATGGGTGGCACTTGGACTTACTGTAGTGAAGGAATAAGTCGTGTTGAGAAGCCCTGATGCTTGCTTGGGTTGATCATGCGAGTATGGGTACAGTAGTGCACCCCTGCAGGGTATAATCTTATCGATGAGCCGTGTCCACGGTTATGGACGACTTTGGTGGTGATGCTGGCTAACAAGATCTAGACAACTTACACCTAATCAATATTAATTTATTTTACTAGTAATATAGAATTACTTTCATAATAAATGGTAACTAAAACTGTTCAGCGTGTGAGTTTCTCGAATTGCTTCCTCATATTTGGTTGAGGGGGTTAATTCGAGAATGGGTTATGTTTGGTGTTAGTTGTAGATGTTTACTTTATGCGCTCTCTTATCCCTCTCTGATTAAACGGAAGTCGTAGCGTGTCTCTCTAGGTTGCTAGTGCTGCTGCCGCTAAGTCCACCTACCCCATATTTTGGGAGATGGTGTAGAAAGTAGGCAAGTCGGTTTTGCTTGCCAGGGAGTGCCCTGACCCTCTTTTGGGATGTGCTTTATGTGCAGTCAACAGGTTTGAAGTCTGACGACGTTAGCTTGGGAGTCCCTCCGGCTTGGCTGGGCAGGGATATGGCGCCATCGCTTATCTTCAGGACTCTTAGTCCAATTTGCATCTTATCCGTAGTCGGATACTATTTTGCTTCCGCTGTCATTTGAATCTTTGTATTGTATCATTTGTATCTTGACTAGTTCGAGTCGTTGTTGTAATTTATCTTCTGTTGTATTTGTGGATGTATCAGAACTGTTGTAATGTTATCACAATCCCACCCACATAATGCGCATGTTTCGGCATGCACATTATGTCTGGTGGGCGACCTAAAATCGTTATTATGCGGATTTTGGCGGGAGCGCTTAAATCTACATAGTACTGATTTTAGGGCGTCACAAAGTGGTATGAGAGCCTTGGTTTCGATCTCCTTGTTGTTTCGATACGAATGGTTATCGAAGCAGCGGGTCCGCAAAAGCCTATAGGATAACCTCGCTAACGGTCGTTGTTTCTAGAGTGTCAAAACTATTTGACTTAAATTATTTTTGAAAAATATCTCAATAGGTTTCTTTTACTCCTTACCTCTATTCTATTTCTCCTCTTACCTTACTTGTTTTGAGTCTCTTCTCTTATCCAACTTTCAAAGTTTAGGATCCTACGTGTGGGTGGACGATCTCTTGCCTTTTACCCTATTAGGTTCGATCTTTCGGAGTCGTCTTCGTCGTGAGCAACAACCCCTTGTTAGTGGTGTCGAGAATTTCCAGGTGGAGCAACAATCCCTTGTTAGTGGTGTCGAGAAGTTCATCACGGAGCCTGAAGACTCGATAGTTACCCTTTTCTTCTTGTGGTCTCGGCGTGGATCTCGGGACGCGATCCCTTGTTAGTGGTGTTGATTGTAACGCCCCGAGATTTATCCCCTTTTTATTTTGTGTGTTTTTCTTTTTTGCATCGACATGGCATCGCATTGCATGTCATTAATTTAATTTGTTGCATTTAAATTAAATTTTCACAATTTGAATTCAAATGCATTTAAAATTAATTAAAAATGTGTTATTTTCAAATCTTTTGCAAATGTTAAAAATTAGTTTATTAAATTGTCTATTGAAAACTAAAAATATTTTGTATAGTTTTCGTATGCAAATTCCCTGTCTATTTTGTTTTAAAAATATAAAACCGAAAAGTTTAAACGGGGGAGAATTAAAAGCCCAAGCCCATCTAACCCCAAACCCTAGGGTTTCCCCACTGGAAACTTATTTCCCACCCCCTGCAACTTCGCAGCCACCCTCCTCTATTTTCTGGTTTTTGCAGAAAAATCTTTCCACCCCCTTCTTTTCTTTCCCCCCCTTCCTTTTCTTTTCTTTCCTTTTCTCTCTTTTTCTTTTCTCTCTTCTTTCCTTTTTCTCTTCCTCTCTCCTTCCTTCCCGAGCTAGCCACGCATGGGAGAAATCCTCCCGCACCAGCCGAGCTCGCCGGCCCGGCGCCCCCCCGCGCCACCTTCCCCAGCGCCCGGCCGCGCCCCGGCCTGCCCCGCCTCTGCTCGCCCCAACGCTCGCCGCCGCGCCCGCCGCACCTTTCTCCACCCCCGCCCGCAGCTGCCCGCCCCAGCCGCGCTGCGCCGCCGCCGGCCCGAGCTCCGCCGCGCCGCCACTCCCCTCCTCCGCGCCGCGCGCCAGGCCCACGACGCCCCGGCCACCCCGTCGCCTCTCCCCCGCCGCCCGTCGCCTCTTCCCCGTTCCCGAGCCCGACCCCGAGCGCCCCGGCTGCTCCTCCACGCGCCTCCCCAGCGCCGGCCGCGCGCCGCCGCCGCCCCCCCCCCCCGCGCCACCTCGCTCCGCTCCTCCTCCACCTTGCCCCTCCGGCCGCTGCCACCCGCAGCCCACGCCGCCAGCCTCGCCGCGCCGCCGCGCGCGCCTTCGGCCGCTCGCGCGCGCCCGCGCCTGCGCCTCCGCCGCCCGCGCCATGGCCGCCGCCGCCGCGCCTGCCGCACGCCGCGCCTCCTGAGCGCGACGCCGCACGCCCCCGGCCTGCGCTCCTCCGGCCGCCCGCGCCTTGCGCTCCCGACGCGCCTCGGCCGCCGTGCTTCCCTTGCCTCGCCTCGCTCCTCCCCGCGCAACCCCGTGCCTCCGCTCCGCTCCGCTCCGCTCCGCTTCGCCGTTTTCCCTGCCCGGTGACGCCTCGCATCCGCCGCCCGCAAGGTGTTCGACACAATGCCCGCAAGAACTTCGTCACCACTTTTGTCCGAGTTGTCCACCCTTCGTGGTGTTGCTACATGCGAGTGCCTCTTCCGGTGTCGCGTCGCCGTGACCGCCCGTGTTCGTGTCGCGGCGCCTGCCCGTGCGCGCTTTCTTTCTGGTGTCCGATTGCCGACCTCCTACGTGCCACGACTACCCGACCACTTCCACGACACCGACAAACGACGATGCCCCGGTTCCGCGACGACTACTTCCCCGACGTCGACTACTTCCTCTACAGACCGAAGACGTCGGTTTCGAACCCTATCTCTCCCGATCCAACGTGCGAACCCAAACCCTAACCCTACCTATTTTATTAAATGTCATCTATCTTGTGCATATCGCATCATACTTGAATGTATTGCATCTCTCGGGTTTGGTGGTGTAGCGAATCACCTAAATAATAAATATGGAATGTGTGGGGCAAATCAATATATATATTTCCCTATTCCATTTAATTTAATTTAATTAGATCACCCATGCCATGTGTTGCCATGCTAACCAACATTTAATATGGCTGGTAAATAAATAACTTGCACCTAAATATTAATTGTCGGAATCCCGGTTCCGCTTAATTTGGATTAAGTGCATCTCAAATTGCATATTGCCATGTCATGCATCATTCTCATATGATCATGCTGAATCTTTTGCCGTAGCTGTAAAATGCATCTTTTACACTTTCCAGTGTTTGTTGCTTCTTCGCGGATAAGACGTTGAGATGTGTGAGCAACGACAAGATCTGCTTCCATGCGGGATTCCAGGCAAGCAAAATTTGCTTGTTTACCTATACATTGTCTTTCATTCCTGCCGTTGATCTCTGCTACCCTAGTTATCGATTCTTGAACTGCGATCCCATCACATGTTTATCCTGCAGCCTATACAGCTTTATCCCCACAACCTAATACCCGTTGCATGTTTATCTGTTGGCCTTGCGAGTCGTAGCGCATGCTTAGAGTTGTTTGTGCGGGTCGTCTGTTGGTCTTATGTTTCATCTGCTTAGTTTGATAGATTATTCTACCTTAATAAAATGTTGTATTATATTGGGGTATTATAATTAAAAGATAAGGCACCAGGCGGAAGGCCTTGCGAGGTGCTTTGTTATGCTCAGTGTCGACCTAGGAACTGAGATTTTGTCCTTGGATCCAATTTTGAGCGCACTAACCACTTGTGGGAGGCCCTATGGAGCCCCCCCTCGACTTTGAACGGATCTTCAGCTTGTCCATGTGCCGCAACTAGTTCGGGTTTTCCATTTGCGCATATGCATGTGCACGATGATGATGATTGATGAGAGGTTACTTGATACGGGGGGTCATATAGGAGTGGTGCACGCGAAGCGGACAGTTCCTACTGTGGTTTGAGCCGCATGGCGCGTGGACACAAACTAATGAGTCCGCAATTGAGATTCGGCCGGACTCTTGACGCGGGTAACAACTCATATGGGTGGCACTTGGACTTGCTGTAGTGAAGGAATAAGTCGTGTTGAGAAGCCTTGATGCTTGCTTCGGTTGATCATGCGAGTATGGGTACAGTAGTGCACCCCTGCAGGGTATAATCTTATCGATGAGCCGTGTCCACGGTTATGGACGACTTTGGTGATGATGCTGGCTAACAAGATCTAGACAACTTACACCTAATCAATATTAATTTATTTGACTAGTAATATAGAATTACTTTCATAATAAATGGTAACTAAAACTGTTCAGCGTGTGAGTTTCCGTAATTGCTTCCTCATATTTGGTTGAGGGGGTTAATTCGAGAATGGGTTATGTTTGGTGTTAGTTGTAGATGTTTACTTTATGCGCTCTCTTATCCCTCTCTGATTAAACGGAAGTCGTAGCGTGTCTCTCTAGGTTGCTAGTGCTGCTGCCGCTAAGTCCACCTACCCCATATTTTGGGAGATGGTGTAGAAAGTAGGCAAGTCGGTTTTGCTTGCCAGGGAGTGCCCTGACCCTCTTTTGGGATGTGCTTTATGTGCAGTCAACAGGTTTGAAGTCTGACGACGTTAGCTTGGGAATCCCTCCGGCTTGGCTGGGCAGGGATATGGCGCCATCGCTTATCTTCAGGACTCTTAGTCCAATTTGCATCTTATTCGTAGTCGGATACTATTTTGCTTCCGCTGTTATTTGAATCTTTGTATTGTATCATTTGTATCTTGACTCGTTCGAGTCGTTGTTGTAATTTATCTTCTGTTGTATTTGTGGATGTATCGGAACTGTTGTAATGTTATCACAATCCCACCCACATAATGCGCATGTTTCGGCATGCACATTTATGTCTGGTGGGCGACCTAAAATCGTTATTATGCGGATTTTGGCGGGAGCGCTTAAATCTACATAGTACCGATTTTAGGGTGTCAGAGATACTGATGCAAAGAGGAAGGAAAAGTTCCTCAATGGACTTAGGGGAGAACTGAAGATACCCTTGTCTGTGGCATATACTCCAAACTATCAAGCTCTGCTGGATCAAGCTATCACCCTGGACAACAACATAAGGAAGGAAGAGGATAGGAAGAGGAAGTTCAGTGCAAGTAAGGTTCATTCTGAAGGGACATATAAGAAACAACACACCTCTGAAGTCAGTAGCCATAAACCCTGGAATCACTCCAACAATGGTAGTGGCCAAAAACATCATGGTCATAACCACAATGGAGCATACAAAGCAAGCAATGGAGGATACAAAGGAAATAATGGAGGATACAATGGAAATAATGGTGGATCCAGGGGAAACCATCACCATGGCCATAATCATGGGAATGGTAATCACCGCCCTAACTATGAAGGGAAGAAAGACTTGTCTAATGTGACTTGCTTCAAGTGCCAAAAGACAGGACATTATGCAACTGAATGCCCAGAGAGGAAAGCTGATGAAAATTCCAAGCCCAATCCTTTCCAGAAGGGACAAGTGAACCACATCAATGTGGAAGAAGTTCATGATGAACCTGATGCTGTGATTGGTACGTTCTTGCTCAATTCCTTTCCAGCATTAGTCTTATTTGATACTGGAGCATCTCATTCATTCATATCAAGAGCTTTTGTAAACAAATATGGGTTAGCTGAGGAAAGTCTAGGAAAACCTATTAGGGTAAGTTCACCTGGAGGGGAGATGATAGTAAATTCCGGGTGTAGGCAGTTAGACTTGCAGATCGGAAAACATACCTTTCCAACAGACTTAGTCATCCTAGAAATCCAAGGATTGGATGTTATCATCGGAATGGATTGGATGACTCGTTTTGAAGGAATCATAGACTGTGCGAATAGAGCAATCACCCTCACCACCCCAGAGAAAAGGAAGATTAAGTTCAGATCAACCTTCGAACTTAAGAAGGTTAGGCTAAATTCTCTTAAGGGGGTTAGCCTTGGTGATGTGCTTATTGTCAAGGAATACCCAGATGTTTTTCCGGAAGAACTACCGGGAATGCCACCCGATAGAGATGTAGAGTTTCTCATCGAACTGAAACCGGGAACAGGACCAATAGCTAAAAGACCTTATCCTATGGCCGTCGATGAATTGAAAGAGCTCAAGAAGCAACTGGAGGAACATATCCAGAAAGGATTCATTCGTCCAAGTTCATCGCCATGGGGAGCACCAGTCTTATTTGTTAAAAAGAAGGATCAAACACAGAGGCTAGTCACGGATTATAGAGATATAAACGAGCAAACTATCAAAAACAAGTACCCGTTACCCAAGATAAACGAACTATTTGACCAACTGGAAGGCGCTAGTGTTTTCTCAAAGATCGATCTTCGATCGGGGTACCTCCAAATGAAAGTTAGAGAAATGGATATACCCAAGACTGCATTTGTTACGAGATATGGCTCATACGAGTACACCGTGATGCCTTTTGGATTAACCAATGCACCAGCCTATTTCATGAATATGATGAATAAAGTGTTCATGGATTTTCTGGATAAGTTTGTGGTAGTGTTCATAGATGATATTCTAATCTACTCCAAGAGTCACAAAGAACATGAAGAGAACTTGCGTCTAGTATTGCAGAGACTACGTGAACATACGTTGTATGCCAAGTACAGCAAGTGTGAGTTTTGGTTAGAACAAGTCAGATTTCTAGGCCATGTGGTGTCCAAGGAAGGTATAGCGGTGGATCCTGAAAAAGTTTCAGCTGTAACTAGTTGGGAACCGCCGAAGAATGTTGGAGAATTACGAAGTTTTCTAGGCCTAGCAGGATACTACCGATGATTCATTGAAAACTTCTCCAAGATCGCCAAGGCCTTGACGGAATTATTAAAGAAGGAGAAGAAATTTGAGTGGACTGAGGCATGCGAAGCCAGTTTTCAGGAGTTGAAGAAACGTCTGGTTTCAGCCCCAGTTCTATGCTTACCTGATCTGGAGAAGGAATTCCAAGTGTACTGTGATGCTTCACGCCAAGGCTTGGGAAGCGTGTTGATGCAGGAAGGCAGAGTGGCATCTTATGCCTCTAGACAGCTCAAGAAACATGAAGCAAATTATCCAACTCATGATCTCGAGTTAGCATCAGTAGTGCATGCCCTAAAAACTTGGAGACCCTACCTGATGGGAAAAAGATGTGAGGTATTCACGGACCACAAAAGTTTGAAGTACATTTTTACACAGAAGGAATTGAACATGAGACAAAGAAGATGGTTGGAACTTATTAAAGACTATGATCTAAGTCTCCAATACCATCCGGGGAAAGCTAATGTGGTAACAGATGCTCTGAGTCGTAAAGTGTATGTGAATGACCTTACAGCAGGAGAATTACCCGAGGATTTATGCAAGGCATTCAAGGACCTCAGACTGGAAGTAGTACCTGAAGGGTTTGTAACCTCATTAGTTGTACAACCTACTTTGATGGGCAAGATACGTGAAGCTCAGAAAGGAGACAAGGAAATAGAAGAGATCAAAGTCAAACTAAGAGCTGGAAAAGCTAAAGGATTTCACGAGGATGAGCAAGGGATTTTGTGGTTTGAAAAACGTGTATGTGTGGCCAATGATCCTGATATTAGGAAGTTAATTCTGCAAGAAGCTCATGAGACACCTTATTCCATTCATCCGGGAAATACCAAGATGTATATGGATGCGAAGGAGAGATTTTGGTGGAATAATCTGAAAAGAGAAATAGCAGAATACATCGCTAAGTGCGATGTATGTAGTCGAGTAAAGGCAGAACATCAGAAACCAGCAGGACTCTTACAACCTTTGAAAGTACCGGATTGGAAGTGGGATTCTATTGGGATGGATTTCATCACCGGATTACCAAGGACCAGATCGGGTTATGATTCTATTTGGGTTATTGTTTGTCGCCTAACCAAGATAGCCCACTTCATAGCCGTGAAGACCACTTATACTAGTGCAAAGTTAGCCGATATATACATGAAGAGAATTGTGTGCCTTCACGGCGTTCCTAAGAATATCGTGTCTGATAGGGGGACCCAGTTCACTTCTCATTTCTGGAAGCAGTTGCACGAATCTTTGGGAACCAGATTGGAATTCAGTCCGGCTTTCCACCCGCAAACAGATGGTCAGACTGAAAGAGTGAATCAGATTTTAGAGGATATGTTAAGAGCTTGTGCGCTCGACTATGGATCTAGTTGGGATGATAATTTACCCTACGCTGAGTTCTCCTACAATAACAGTTACCAAGCCAGCATTGAGATGGCACCGTTTGAAGCCTTATATGGAAAGAAATGCACAACCCCACTGTTGTGGAGTGGTGTAGGAGAACGGAGTTTCTTTGGACCTGATATAGTACAGGATGCCGAAGAGAAAGTCAGGCTGATTAAGGATAGATTGAAAATAGCACAGTCACGCCAGAAAAGCTATGCAGATTCCAAGCGTAGAGAAGTCACCTACGAAGTGATTGATAGAACCTATTTGAGAGTGTCACCACTTCGGGGTGTGAAAAGGTTTGGAATCAAAGGAAAGTTAGCACCTCGATTCATTGGACCATTCAAAATTCTTTCTCGCAAAGGTGAAGTGGCATATGAGTTAGAACTACCCAAAGTTCTGTCTGCTGTTGATAATGTGTTCCATGTCAGTCAGTTGAAGAAATGTCATCCCGAGATGATGGGAGTTCCTTTAAAGGATATTGTACCTCTCGAGGAGGTACAATTGGAGAGTGACCTGACATACGAAGAGAAGCCCATCAAGATATTACAGACAACAAAAAGAGTCACCCGTACCAAAACCATCAAGTTTTGCAAAGTCCAGTGGAATCATCACACCGAGGAAGAAGCCACCTGGGAACGAGAGGATGACCTCCGAGAAGACCACCCACACCTATTTGCTGACCGTTCCGAAGCTCGAGGGCGAGCTTCCTCTTAAGGGGGTTAGTCTGTAACATCCCAAATTTCTCAAAAAATTAAAACTATGCATTCATGCATCATGCATCATATAGGCATGGCATCGAAATCACATAAAGAATAATTTATAAGTTTAAATAAATTTGTATTCCATAAAGAGGTCTATTTGAGCTCCTTATAATAATCTGTGCTTTATTAGATTATTTATTCGGCAAAATTGTATCAAAAAGTTCTAAATTAAATTAGCTTTTCAAAACATATTTTTTATGAATTTTTCTGAAATGTTTTGATAAGATTTAAAAATCAAATTGTATAGAAAAATTTCAAAACAGAAAATGTGTTTAAATAAAAAGAAATCTGAAACGAGCCAACTGGGCCTAGCCATCCTCTATTTACCGCGCGCGCGCTAAACCTCGGCCCAGGAGCAGCCCAAGAACAGCCCGCGCGCCTCTCTCCCTCGCTGACGGGTGGACCCCACCCCGCGTCTTCAACCTCCAGCGCGAATTTTCCGTCGGGAGGCATATCCGATCCCGACTTCGAATCGAAGCCGTGCGGGGCACGAACTCGTCCCCGCGTTGCCCTTTATAAACCCCACCCCGCCACCGTTTCCCGCACCCCAAAACCCTAACTCCATCGCCCCGAGGCTGCCCCGTTTCGAGCTCGGCATCTCGTCGTTTCCGCCGCCGCAAACCTCGAGGTTCCGGTGATCTCCAAGTGTTCCGTGCCTCCCTACCCTCCCTCTGCTCCCTCTTGTTCTCGTGCGCATCTAATAGACGAGTTTCCACCCTGCTTTGTGCACCAGATCATCACGTTCGTCAACGACCCGCCGCCGCCGTCCGCTACTCCAACTCCGGCGAGCTTTAGAGGAGGGATTGGACCACCGCGACCGCCTCTGCCGCGCCATCGAGATCGTCTCGTCGTCACGCACCGATCGGTGAGCAAAACATCCCCGCTGTCCTTCTTTTCACGAGTAGTAGATCACCTCCGGCGAGGGCGCCGCCGCGGGCGGAGGATTTCCAGCGAACCGCGCCGCCCGCCCGTGTCCCTTGCGTCTGGGCCGTTGGATCTAGATCCAATGGATCTAGATCGGTTTGATCTGGAGCGTTCACCGTTAATTAGATCGGACGGTTAGCAGATCGCGATCCGAGCGAAGCGGTATCAGCCAATCAGATGGCGCCGCGTGGCATATCCTTTTTCTATTTCGGCTGGATTTTGTAATTAGAACAGAAAAACACTACAAACTTGCAAAATTCATAACGTTCGATCTGTTTATCCAAATTTGATGAATTTTATATCCACGTAAAGCTCTGCTCGTGTAGTTTAGTATGGTTTCATTAGTTTGTCATTTTAGTGTATTTTAAATGCGGAATTAATTGTTTGGTATTTCGGCTATTAAAACTATAACTTAAATAATAAAAATGCTTTCCAAATAAATCCAACTGTTTTAGAATTTTATTAATGTCCTCTGTCCAGAGAGTGCAACTTGAGTTTTATTTGAAACTTTTCATAATAGAATTAAAGAATTTGGTTGTAGGGCTTAATATTTCTATGTTATGCTCAATATATTAAATGATTAAATAAAATAATAAAATGTTGTTCATTGCATTTCATGCATTAATAACAGAGGAAATAAAATTGTAATTATTTTGTGTTGTTAAGTTCATTGCATATCAAGCATGCATACATATTTTTGTCTTGATATTTTAAGTGTTGTGCTTGTGTGTTTATTTTATCTTTATGTATTGTTTGTTTCTAGATTGTGAAGAGGAGGAAGGCTTTTCTTGTGATTGTTATTCTTGCTGTGCTTGTTCCTCTTGTTACCAAGGCAAGTGACATTCATAATCTACCCAATATTTTCTATATGCATTAGTAGTATATTTTGAGTAGTATGCATGATAGGGATTTTTGAACTATCTTATAATGCTAAGTTAGTACACTTTGAAAATATCCTAGTAGTATGTAGCCATCCCTTTTCCATGCAGCCATCAAATTTTTTATTAGATGCTTAGCTATGCTATAAAAAGTGTTTACATACCATGTTATAAAAAGTGTTTACTTCTTGCTCAATTCCTTTCCAGCATTAGTCTTATTTGATACTGGAGCATCTCATTCATTCATATCAAGAGCTTTTGTAAACAAATATGGGTTAGCTGAGGAAACTCTAGGAAAACCTATTAGGGTAAGTTCACCTGGAGGGGAGATGATAGTAAATTCCGGGTGTAGGCAGTTAGACTTGCAGATCGGAAAACATACCTTTCCAACAGACTTAGTCATCCTAGAAATCCAAGGATTGGATGTTATCATCGGAATGGATTGGATGACTCGTTTTGAAGGAATCATAGACTGTGCGAATAGAGCAATCACCCTCACCACCCCAGAGAAAAGGAAGATTAAGTTCAGATCAACCTTCGAACTTAAGAAGGTTAGGCTAAATTCTCTTAAGGGGGTTAGCCTTGGTGATGTGCTTATTGTCAAGGAATACCCAGATGTTTTTCCGGAAGAACTACCGGGAATGCCACCCGATAGAGATGTAGAGTTTCTCATCGAACTGAAACCGGGAACAGGACCAATAGCTAAAAGACCTTATCCTATGGCCGTCGATGAATTGAAAGAGCTCAAGAAGCAACTGGAGGAACATATCTAGAAAGGATTCATTCGTCCAAGTTCATCGCCATGGGGAGCACCAGTCTTATTTGTTAAAAAGAAGGATCAAACACAGAGGCTAGTCACGGATTATAGAGATATAAACGAGCAAACTATCAAAAACAAGTACCCGTTACCCAAGATAAACGAACTATTTGACCAACTTGAAGGCGCTTGTGTTTTCTCAAAGATCGATCTTCGATCGGGGTACCTCCAAATGAAAGTTAGAGAAATGGATATACCCAAGACTGCATTTGTTACGAGATATGGCTCATACGAGTACACCGTGATGCCTTTTGGATTAACCAATGCACCAGCCTATTTCATGAATATGATGAATAAAGTGTTCATGGATTTTCTGGATAAGTTTGTGGTAGTGTTCATAGATGATATTCTAATCTACTCCAAGAGTCACAAAGAACATGAAGAGAACTTGCGTCTAGTATTGCAGAGACTACGTGAACATAAGTTGTATGCCAAGTACAGCAAGTGTGAGTTTTGGTTAGAACAAGTCGGATTTCTAGGCCATGTGGTGTCCAAGGAAGGTATAGCGGTGGATCCTGAAAAAGTTTCAGCTGTAACTAATTGGGAACCGCCGAAGAATGTTGGAGAATTACGAAGTTTTCTAGGCCTAGCAGGATACTACCGATGATTCATTGAAAACTTCTCCAAGATCGCCAAGGCCTTGACGGAATTATTAAAGAAGGAGAAGAAATTTGAGTGGACTGAGGCATGCGAAGCCAGTTTTCAGGAGTTGAAGAAACGTCTGGTTTCAGCCCCAGTTCTATGCTTACCTGATCTGGAGAAGGAATTCCAAGTGTACTGTGATGCTTCACGCCAAGGCTTGGGAAGCGTGTTGATGCAGGAAGGCAGAGTGGCATCTTATGCCTCTAGACAGCTCAAGAAACATGAAGCAAATTATCCAACTCATGATCTCGAGTTAGCATCAGTAGTGCATGCCCTAAAAACTTGGAGACCCTACCTGATGGGAAAAAGATGTGAGGTATTCACGGACCACAAAAGTTTGAAGTACATTTTTACACAGAAGGAATTGAACATGAGACAAAGAAGATGGTTGGAACTTATTAAAGACTATGATCTAAGTCTCCAATACCATCCGGGGAAAGCTAATGTGGTAGCAGATGCTCTGAGTCGTAAAGTGTATGTGAATGGCCTTACAGCAGGAGAATTACCCGAGGATTTATGCAAGGCATTCAAGGACCTCAGACTGGAAGTAGTACCTGAAGGGTTTGTAACCTCATTAGTTGTACAACCTACTTTGATGGGCAAGATACGTGAAGCTCAGAAAGGAGACAAGGAAATAGAAGAGATCAAAGTCAAACTAAGAGCTGGAAAAGCTAAAGGATTTCACGAGGATGAGCAAGGGATTTTGTGGTTTGCAAAACGTGTATGTGTGGCCAATGATCCTGATATTAGGAAGTTAATTCTGCAAGAAGCTCATGAGACACCTTATTCCATTCATCCGGGAAATACCAAGATGTATATGGATGCGAAGGAGAGATTTTGGTGGAATAATCTGAAAAGAGAAATAGCAGAATACATCGCTAAGTGCGATGTATGTAGTCGAGTAAAGGCAGAACATCAGAAACCAGCAGGACTCTTACAACCTTTGAAAGTACCGGATTGGAAGTGGGATTCTATTGAGATGGATTTCATCACCGGATTACCAAGGACCAGATCGGGTTATGATTCTATTTGGGTTATTGTTTGTCGCCTAACCAAGATAGCCCACTTCATACCCGTGAAGACCACTTATACTAGTGCAAAGTTAGCCGATATTTACATGAAGAGAATTGTGTGCCTTCACGGCGTTCCTAAGAGTATCGTGTCTGATAGGGGGACCCAGTTCACTTCTCATTTCTGGAAGCAGTTGCACGAATCTTTGGGAACCAGATTGGAATTCAGTCCGGCTTTCCACCCGCAAACAGATGGTCAGACTGAAAGAGTGAATCAGATTTTAGAGGATATGTTAAGAGCTTGTGCGCTCGACTATGGATCTAGTTGGGATGATAATTTACCCTACGCTGAGTTCTCCTACAATAACAGTTACCAAGCCAGCATTGAGATGGCACCGTTTGAAGCCTTATATGGAAAGAAATGCACAACCCCACTGTTGTGGAGTGGTGTAGGAGAACAGAGTTTCTTTGGACCTGATATAATACAGGATGCCGAAGAGAAAGTCAGGCTGATTAAGGATAGATTGAAAATAGCACAGTCACGCCAGAAAAGCTATGCAGATTCCAAGCGTAGAGAAGTCACCTACGAAGTGGGTGATAGAACCTATTTGAGAGTGTCACCACTTCGGGGTGTGAAAAGGTTTGGAATCAAAGGAAAGTTAGCACCTCGATTCATTGGACCATTCAAAATTCTTTCTCGCAAAGGTGAAGTGGCATATGAGTTAGAACTACCCGAAGTTCTGTCTGCTGTTCATAATGTGTTCCATGTCAGTCAGTTGAAGAAATGTCATCCCGAGATGATGGGAGTTCCTTTAAAGGATACTGTACCTCTCGAGGAGGTACAATTGGAGAGTGACCTGACATACGAAGAGAAGCCCATCAAGATATTACAGACAACAAAAAGAGTCACCCGTACCAAAACCATCAAGTTTTGCAAAGTCCAGTGGAATCATCACACCGAGGAAGAAGCCACCTGGGAACGAGAGGATGACCTCCGAGAAGACCACCCACACCTATTTGCTGACCTTTCCGAAGCTCGAGGGCGAGCTTCCTCTTAAGGGGGTTAGTCTGTAACATCCCAAATTTCTCAAAAAATTAAAACTATGCATTCATGCATCATGCATCATATAGGCATGGCATCGAAATCACATAAAGAATAATTTATAAGTTTAAATAAATTTGTATTCCATAAAGAGGTCTATTTGAGCTCCTTATAATAATCTGTGCTTTATTAGATTATTTATTCGGCAAAATGGTATCAAAAAGTTCTAAATTAAATTAGCTTTTCAAAACATATTTTTTATGAATTTTTCTGAAATGTTTTGATAAGATTTAAAAATCAAATTGTATAGAAAAATTTCAAAACAGAAAATGTGTTTAAATAAAAAGAAATCTGAAACGAGCCAACTGGGCCTAGCCATCCTCTATTTACCGCGCGCGCGCTAAACCTCGGCCCAGGAGCAGCCCAAGAACAGCCCGCGCGCCTCTCTCCCTCGCTGACGGGTGGACCCCACCCCGCGTCTTCAACCTCCAGCGCGAATTTTCCGTCGGGAGGCATATCCGATCCCGACTTCGAATCGAAGCCGTGCGGGGCACGAACTCGTCCCCGCGTTGCCCTTTATAAACCCCACCCCGCCACCGTTTCCCGCACCCCAAAACCCTAACTCCATCGCCCCGAGGCTGCCCCGTTTCGAGCTCGGCATCTCGTCGTTTCCGCCGCCGCAAACCTCGAGGTTCCGGTGATCTCCAAGTGTTCCGTGCCTCCCTACCCTCCCTCTGCTCCCTCTTGTTCTCGTGCGCATCTAATAGACGATTTTCCACCCTGCTTTGTGCACCAGATCATCACGTTCGTCAACGACCCGCCGCCGCCGTCCGCTACTCCAACTCCGGCGAGCTTTAGAGGAGGGATTGGACCACCGCGACCGCCTCTGCCGCGCCATCGAGATCGTCTCGTCGTCACGCACCGATCGGTGAGCAAAACATCCCCGCTGTCCTTCTTTTCACGAGTAGTAGATCACCTCCGGCGAGGGCGCCGCCGCGGGCGGAGGATTTCCGGCGAACCGCGCCGCCCGCCTGTGTCCCTTGCGTCTGGGCCGTTGGATCTAGATCCAATGGATCTAGATCGGTTTGATCTGGAGCGTCCACCGTTAATTAGATCGGACGGTTAGCAGATCACGATCCGAGCGAAGCGGTATCAGCCAATCAGATGGCGCCGCGTGGCATATCCATTTTCTATTTCGGCTGGATTTTGTAATTAGAACAGAAAAACACTAAAAACTTGCAAAATTCATAACTTTCGATCTGTTTATCCAAATTTGATGAATTTTATATCCACGTAAAGCTCTGCTCATGTAGTTTAGTATGGTTTCATTAGTTTGTCATTTTAGTGTATTAATTGCGTAATTAATTGTTTGGTATTTCGGCTATTAAATCTATAACTTAAATAATAAAAATGCTTTCCAAATAAATCCAAATGTTTTAGAATTTTATTAATGTCCTCTGTCCAGAGAGTGCAACTTGAGTTTTACTTGAAACTTTTCATAATAGAATTAAAGAATTTGGTTGTAGGGCTTAATATTTCTATGTTATGCTCAATATATTAAATGATTAAATAAAATAATAAAATGTTGTTCATTGCATTTCATGCATTAATAACAGAGGAAATAAAATTGTAATTACTTTGTCTTGTTAAGTTCATTGCTTATCAAGCATGCATACATATTTTTGTCTTGATATTTTAAGTGTTGTGTTTGTATGTTTATTTATCTTTATGTATTGTTTGTTTCTAGATTGTGAAGAGGAGGAAGGCTTTTCTTGTGATTGTTATTCTTGCTGTGCTTGTTCCTCTTGTTACCAAGCCAAGTGACATTCATAATCTACCCAATATTTTCTATATGCATTAGTAGTATATTTTAAGTAGTATGCATGATAGGGATTTTTGAACTATCTTATAATGCTAAGTTAGTACACTTTGAAAATATCCTAGTAGTATGTAGCCATCCCTTTTCCATGCAGCCATCAAAAGTTTTATTAGATGCTTAGCTATGCTATAAAAAGTGTTTACATACCATGTTATTAAAATATCGCTCAGTGTTAAACATAAAATGCATACCTGGGTGGAATTGGTTGTATGGTTTATGTTGAGTGTGAACGGATAGACGTCGCCTAGAGGGGGGGGGGGGGGGGGGTGAATAGGCGATTTAAAACTTTTTCGAGGAGCCGGAATATCCGGTTCAAGAGTGACCGGAAATTCCGAGTAGCCGGAATATCCGGTACACAAATGACCCGGAAATTCCGGTATGCTTGATAAAGGCGGAATAAAACTAGAGGTTTACTTTAACAAGCATACAACCTAGATATATAAACTAGGCTCACCTATGTGCACCAACAACTTAAGCTAAGCAATACTAGTAACAAGATGATAGCAAGATATATGACTTCAAGCACGAAGGCTATCACAATGTAAAGTGCATAAGTAAAGAGCTCGGGTATAGAGATAACCGAGGCACGCGGAGACGAGGATGTATTCCCGAGTTCCACCCAAAGGTGTACGTCTCGTTTGGAGAGGTGTGCGCAACCACAACAGGTTAGCCGCAACGCCACAAAGGCTCACCTTCTTCTCCTGATGAACTCAACCACAAAAGGTTTGAGTTCACCTTCCACTATTGATCTCCTTTGGGGCGGAGATCGAATCCCGTACAACTCTTGAGGCACACACCCACAACTTAATTGGGGGCTCCCAAGTCTTGAGGCACACACCCACAACTTAATTGGGGGCTCTCAAGTGACCACAAAAGGTCTTGACCACAAAAGGTCTTGGCCACAAAAGGCCGGCCACAAAAGGCGTCTAGGGTCCAAAGACCCAAGAGTAACAAGCTCACAAGTAATACCACCACGAATCCTCGTGGAGGGCTCAAACCGATGCAAATGCAATGGCAAGAGCACACGATGTGCTCAAGTCCTTCACTCTCAAATTCCAACACAACAACAAATGTTTATGGGGGAATAAGAGAGGAAGAACAAAGGAAACCACAAAGGAGTCAAATCCTTCACTCCCAAATCCCACCAAAAGCAACTAATGCTTATGGGGGGAGAAGAGAGGAAGAACAAAGAAGAAGAACCACAAAGAAACTCCAAGAACTAGATCCACTAAGTTCTCCTCACTTAGAGGAGAGATGGATTGGAAGGATTGTAGATCTAGATCTCCTCTCAACTTGCCCTAAAGAATATGGAAGATTCAATGGAGGGATTGAGAGGGAAGTGAGCTTTCCAAGGTCAACAATGGAGTAGAAGAGAGGGGAAAGTCGTGCTCCTTGGATTTGCTGAGGAAGAAGAAGGGGAGGGGTATTTATACCCCTCCAGGAAATATAGCCGTTGGCTGTTTTGACACTCGGAAATTCCGGTATAAGTTAGACTCGGAAATTCCGGTCATCCGGAAATTCCGGTCTAGAGAGACCCGGAAATTCCGGTCTAAGAGAGCTCGGAAATTCCGGCTGGAGTCAGAAGCAAAACCAAACTTTTCCTTAGCCATTTCTGGAGGACTTTTCTGGGGGCACTCGGAAATTTCGGTATATGGAAATTTCCGAGCACAAATTCCGACTGGAGTCAGAACCCTTTTTCTCCTTTCCTTAGCCGTTTTCTTGGATGAGCTGGGGAACCGGAAATTCCGGTAGGGCGGAATATCCGGCCCCAATAATCCGAATCAGCAGAACACCGAAACGAAAACTGCTATAACTTTTGCAAATGAACTCCAAATGAGGTGAGACCAATTTTGTTGGAAAGATAGCGACGATGACTACCCAACAAGGGTAGAACCGGCAATATTTCCGCCACCGAAAAGGCAACAAGTTGTCCAAAGTAAAACCGATTTCGATGAACTAGAGCTTGACATGGAGATGCACCAAACTCTAATTCCTCACCAACATAAAAGCCAAATAAGAACCAAGAAATATGATATGCCAAGTATGCAAAGGTTTGAGCTCTCCACAAGAATGCGATCAAGTTACCAACTTGAGAGCCCCTCTTGATAGTACGCCTATCTATCCTATAGCCCTATCAAGATCATACCTTTGCCTTGAGCAATCCACTTGAGTTGGATGATGACTATCTTGATCTCTTCAAGTAGATCATCTTTCTTGATTGCGCGTCCAAACACTTGCTTGATGAAGACTTCTCCAAATACTCCCCCATGCTCACAATGGGAGAGTCTCGCTAAGCTTCGTCTTCACGTATCCATTGCAAGCACCAAGCATGGGATCTTTTCGAGAAAGCTTCTCTTGGTCTTGCACAACTCATCTTTTCTTCACTAAGATGATGTCTTGAATCTTCAAGACATACTTGCAATAAGCTTCAAGAGTCCAACACATGAACTCCACAATTCCATGGACATGATCTATAATGATATCTCAAAAGCAAACATTAGTCCATAGAGATTGTCATTCAATTACCAAAACCACACATGAGGGAAAATGCTCTTTCAGAGTGGCTTTTGGGACTATGCTTGTGGTTGTCATTGCCTAGGACGAATGTGTATTCTACTTAGGGCCATGAGCATGGTGGTTGTCACCTAGAAGCGCACTTGTGGACGGCCACCCAGGAACAAAGAGATTTCTAAGTCCCTCCAAGTTTAGAAGCTTCCCGTGCAGCCTTTTGACAATGGGCTCTGTCTAGAATTATTAAGTTGTGAGAGTGCAACCTGTTAGCTTGACAAGCAGATGTAGAGTTGGTAGGTGGAACGGGTCGTGCTAGTATGGTTGCATTCTTCTTCTGAAGGTTCTTGTCTCAATTTTCTCCTTTCCTTAATGCACTCCGCGTGTATAGGATGTTTGGGTTAATTGGGTCTAAAGGTGAAAGTGCACAACCTCTGTAGAGTCGACAATCTGAGTACTCAGCCGTGTCCCCGGTGATGGACTACTTCGAGCAACTGGACAAGGATGGATGGAAGAATCTCATCATAGTTTTCCTAAAGTAAAATTTGGCTAAGGAAAGAAGTGTTGGTGCACTTGGGCTTCATCCCTTGGTGCCAAGTCTTTGAGAAACAAAATTGTTTTACAAAAGATAGGAGAAAACTGGCTTTCTGCAAAATAGCCTACAACTCCACCAAGCCAAATATGCATATAGAATTAGACTTGTCATAAATTACCCACCATAGTCACTTGCCAATACTTCATTGCATTGACCTCCTTCGGGGGCTGCATATTCAAATGTGCAGGTAATTCTGATGAGGAATGAGTTTGGACTCGAGTCTACACCCAACATGTCTACCTGTGGCGCATGCTTGAAGAAGAGGCTCTTTGCTATTGCTATCGTTGTGAACTCTGAATACTTTAGCTAGTCTTCATGACTATGCACTTTGTAATAAAGCTATAGTTAGCTATTTTTGGATCTCGCTGTAGTAATTTGATACTTATGCAATGATACTATATATTTTGTACTGTGGTGCTGGCAGTGATCCAAGGACTAGCACATAACACAAGTGTTCCATCTTTATTTAAAAGATGGGGCGCTACAACGTGCGGCTACGCCTCCGCGCGAGGCCACTCCGCCACGCGAGCCGACGCAGCCGCGCGTGTCGACGCCTCCGGGTGTGCCTGCTGCGCCCACTGCGCCCAACGCCTCTGCGCAGCCCGCGACAGAGGCCTTC
This sequence comes from Poa annua, assembly GCA_026929855.1. NCBI lineage: Eukaryota > Viridiplantae > Streptophyta > Magnoliopsida > Poales > Poaceae > Poa > Poa annua. The sequence continues at coordinate 36,503,893 of CM049426.1, forward strand.
GAGGCGCCGGCGGGTGTGGCCGCGTCTGCCGGGGATGGTTCCTCCTCTTCTCCGCGCCAGGCTGGAGGTGAAGAGCACCTCGCGGCCGCAGGGTCTGAAGGAGGCGCGGGCACGGGCTCCGGCGAGGCTCCAGACAGCCCCCTTGTCCTCCCCGCGGCCTGACCTGCGGGACTCGACGCCGAGGCCGGCACTCCTGCGAGCCGAGACCTGGTGCTCCGCGGCTGGGACAGGAGCGCGGGGCGTCGCGAGGCCGCCTTTAGCCACGTGAGGGAGTCCCTGGAGGGCTTGGAGGCGCACCTCGCCCTTGGGGACATATGGCTCGCTCAGCAGCAGAAGGAGCTGGCGGAGTCGTGGGCGTCCTTCCACGCGTCGGTCGAGGCGCGCCGGCTGGAAGACTTGGCGCTGCGGGCCGCCCGCGAGGAAGCCATCAACTTCACCAAGGAGACCCGTGAAGCGGCCGCCCGCGACGTGGCGGAGCTGCTCCTCCCCCTTCAGGCAGAACGCGACGCTGCGGCGAAGCTCCTGCGCGAGGTCGGGGCGGAGCGCGAGGCGATGGAGGGCTCGTTGGCGCAGAAGCGCAGCGAGCTGGGCCAGCTGGAGGCCCAGCTGCTCTCCACCCACCAGGCCGCATCGGCTGCTCTGGAGGAGGACCGCAAGGCCTTTGCCGAGCGCGAGCAGCAGCTGGTCCTCGAGGAGAAGGAGCTGCAACATCGCGAGGAGCAGCGCCTCCAGGCGGAGAAGGTCTTGGCTGCTCAGCGCGAGGCCCTCGAGGAGCGGGAAAGCGAGTTGGCCCAGGCGACGCTGAAGTACGAGGACAACGTCGCTGCCCAGAAAATGGCTTACGAGCGCTTCGAGCGGCGCTTCGCCGAGAAGAAAAAGGAGGCCGATGACGCCCTCGCAGAGCATGAGAAGCAGTTCTGCAAGTCCACTTCTCTGAAGTATCGCGACATGGCCCAGGCGCAAGAGGACCGCTACAAGTCCAAGCAAGCCGCGGACACTCGGAAGATCGCCGAGCTTGAGAAGGCCAACTCCAAGCTAGAGGCCCGCCTCACTCGCGCTAAGGATGGCCGCCGCCGTGCGGAGGAGGCTCGCACCGAGGCCGTCCACAACCTCAACTCCTTGGCCAAGGACGTGGAGGAGCAAGTGGCCCCGGCGATGCAGCGGGCGGCGGAGGCCTCGGACTCCGCCAGCGTGGCTCGGGCACTCACGAAGCAGCGCGGGCGCATGTTCGAGGCGCTGGTCGCTCGAGGCAACGAGCTGGCTTCGCAGCAGGGAGCAAATGCGCCACAAACCAACGTCCGGGGCCGCGGCGGCGTTGCCATGTACTTGGTCTACTTCGAACAGCTCTTCGCAACGCTCGAGGGTCCCGTCACCGAGCTTCGGGAGATGATCGCGGACGAGAGTCGGCAGCTCTTGGGGGTGGTGGTGGATCGCATCTTCACCGACGTCAAGCTTCTCACGCCAGGCTTCGACCTGGGTTCTGTGACCGAAGCCGCCCAGGGCGAAGACGTGCAGCGGGTCTCAAGCTCCCTCCGCGAGCAGGTGGATGCCTTCTGCAACCGCTTCAGTCACGCGGAGGCTGCGCCGGAGGACATCGAGGAGGAGGCCTGCTCTACCGAGGCTGACGAGGCCGCCGCAGAAGAGGTCCAAGACGGTGCTGCTTCTCATTGAGCCATCCTCTATTGCGCCTGCGAGCATTTGTATCTGCACCAGCTGTGTGCCTTTAGACATCTTAAGAATTTTTGGCTTGTAATATACTTTTAATTACTGTTTTAATTCGAGCTCGTCTGCCCCTCTTGAGGTCTCTTTGGACTCATCTTCATGTCTATTTGTTCTCTGCGTCGTTAGGTCCCATCTCTTCGTGCCATGACTCCGCCACCTCGGTCTGCGGGAGCAATGACTCCGCAAGGCCAGGAGTGGAGTTTAGGCCTAGGAGAGGTAAGAGCCTTGAGTCGCGATGCTCAAGTGCCCCCCTTAGACGTGCGAGTAGTCCATGAAGCGTAAGGGAAAGCGAAGTCGCTCGAGGGGCAGAGACGCGCGCTAGGGAGAGAAAAACGCTCTTAAAGCGTGGGTGCGAGACTTAGCTTCTCGAGGTTTTCGCTCCGCGAAGGTTGTTCGCTTGGCGAGGTTGCCCACTTGAGGGGTTGCTCCTGTGGGCCTTTTTTCCTGGCGAGGTTGCCCGCTTGAGGGGTCGCTCCTGAGGAGGCATTTTGCCTGGCGAGGTTGCCCACTTGAGGGGTCGCTCCTGTGGAGGCCTTTCAGGCTCGCGGGGGAAATCTTCCCTGCAGGTATTAGAGGGGCGAACCCAAACGCTAGAACACGGATCAAGGGATCATGCACGCTTATAGGTCCCCTCGGGCGTTCCTTGCGAGGAGAGTAAGTACCAAGGTCCTCTGTAGAGATGGCTTGTTTGTGGGGAATTGCCCTCCAGCCAGAGCTCGGACTCTTGGATTTTGCAGTGCTGCTGGTGTGTCATTTGAGGCACTGGCACCGTACTCAGCCCCCGCTCGCGAGATACGCATGTGGAGAGATATAAGCGCACACTTCAACAATAGTAATGCATAAATAAAACCCCCCAAAAACGTTTTTTCTAAGCGGCGCCGAAGCGCTAAGTTCACTTAGGAACGAGATTGAGTCATTATGCTTGGGGTTGCCAAGTTAATGCTCTGACCATGTCGAGGCATGGGGACCACCTGTTGGTGGCAGAGACTCTCAACGGCCTGAGGTGGCTCGTTTTAATTGAGAGCTCGGAGGGTTTTTCCCTCGAGTGAAGCCTTTGGGGCTTTGAAGGTTTAAGCCGTTGGCGTTTTAACCTCCGGAGACAAGAATGCTTGGAGGTTGAGCCGTAAGCTGCCTCGTCCGCTAGGAATCTCGACGTGACAATGATCACGTGCGTGGCAATGACCACGGTTGCTTTTGTTCCCTTAGGAGACAAAGCATTTGTTTGAGGTTTAAGCCTTTTGGCGTTTTAACCTCTAGAGTCGACATTGCTTGGAGGTTGAGCCGTAAGCTGCCTCTTCCGCTTTGTTTTCTCGACGTGACAATGATCACGGGTGTGGCAATGACCACTTTGGCATTTGTTCCATTGGGAGACAAAGCAATATTTTTGGAGGTTTAAGCCTTTCGGCGTTTTAACCTCTAGAGACGAAAAATGCTTAGAGGTTGAGCCATAGGCTGCCTCGTCCGCTTGACGTCTTGACATGACAATGATCACGGGCGTGACAATAATCACACTTTTTTTTACTTGTTCCTGGCGGATACAAAAGTTTGCGAGGTTTAAGCCTTGAGCTTTTAACCTTGAGGGACAAAAAGGTGTTTGGAGGTTGAGCCGTGGGCTGCCTCTTTCGCTAAATGCCCTGACGTGATGATGATCACTGGTAGAACTTGCGTAGATGCATGATGTTCCATGGATTCTTGACGGGGACGCCGTCTTCCGTCTCGAGGCGAGCCGCGCCAGGCCTGGCGATGTGGGTGACCCTGTAGGGTCCCTCCCACATCGGGGACAGCTTGTGGAGGCCTTCCCTTGAGAGGATTCGTCTGAGGACGAGATCGCCTGCCTCCAGGGTGCGCGAGCGCACATTGCGGCTGTGGTAGCGCCTCAGGGACTGCTGGTACTTGGCCGCCCGTAGAGCGGCGCGACGTCTTAGCCCTTCAAGGAGCAGTAGGTCGTCGTTGTGGAGGTCCTCTTGCTGGTCCTCATTAAAGGCCAGGACCCGTGGGGATCCATGCTTTATCTCTGCGGGGAGGACTGCTTCGGCTCCATAGACGAGTGCGAACGGCGTTTCCGCGGTGGGCTTGGGTGGCGTGGTACGGATGGACCAGAGCACCGAGGGTAGCTCATTGATCCAGCCCTTGCCGTGGCCCTTGAGGACATCGAAGGTCCTGGTCTTCAAGCCTTTGAGGACCTCTGCGTTTGCGCGCTCAGGCTGTCCGTTGCTTTGCGGATGGGCGACTGAGGCGAAGCAGAGCTTGATGCCCATTTTCTGGCAGTAGGCTCTGAAGATGCCGCTTGTGAATTGCGAGCCATTGTCGGTGATGATGCGGTTAGGCACCTCGAAGCGGCAGACCAGGCCTCTGATGAATTTCACCGCCGCGCTTGCTGTGATTGTACGCGTCGCCTCCACTTCAGGCCATTTTGTGAACTTGTCGATGGCCACGAAGAGATAGCGATATCCACCTTGCGCCGTTGGGAAATGTCCCAGGATGTCTAGCCCCCAGACCGCAAACGGCCACGAGAGCGGGATGGTTTGTAGGCCCAGCGCTGGTTGGTGGATTTGTTTGGCGTGGAATTGGCATGCTTCACAAGCTTGAATGATGTCCGTTGCATCTTGAAGCGCTTGAGGCCAGTAGAAGCCGCTCCTGAAGACTTTTCCTGCGAGGGTGCGGGCGCACGAATGGTGGCCGCATTCCCCGCTGTGGATGTCCTTAATCAGTAGTTTTCCTTCTTCAGGAGGGACGCACTTGAGCGTGATGCCGTTTGGGCGCTTGCGGTAGAGAATTCCTTCGAGGATTTGGTACGATTTTGCTTGGCGGGCAATTCGCTCCGCTTCGACATCTTCCTCGGGAAGGATCCCTTTGTGGAGGTAGTCTTTGATCTCGTCAATCCATCCTGCCTCTTGGTGCATCGCTGTGAGCAACAGACGCTCCCCTGTTGGGGGCCCGCAGCCTAGGGCTCCGCTTGCAGGTGGTGGCGGGAGCATTTCGTCTGTGCTTGCGGGAAGGGCCTCGAGGGGCTGCTTTATGGATGCCTTGACAAGCCTTTTGGTTCTTTGATGCTGGGCTTGCCTCTTTGATGCGCGCTTGGCAATGTCATCAGCCTCTTGGTTCTCCTTTCTTCGGATGTGCATGAGCTCCATTCCCCTGAAGTTCTTCTCCAGCCTACGGACCTCTTCAAGGTATGCGGCCATGTGGTCGTCCTTGGCCTTGTAGCTTTTGTTGGAGAAGTTGACGAGCAGCTGGGAGTCGCCCTTGATGAGTATATGCTTGACGCCTAGGGCAATTGCGGCGCGTAGGCCAGCAAGCAGCCCTTCATACTCGGCGATGTTGTTGGATATCTTGTCAATTCCGAAGCACAGCTGGACTGCGTAATACAACTTGTCGCCTTTTGGTGAGGTCAGGACTACACCTGCCCCACCGTGGCGACAAGCGAAAGCTCCGTCGAACTTCATGGTCCAGTAGCTGGGCATTGCGGCTCCAGAGCACTCGTGCTCTTCTTCCCAGGGCTCTTCAGGGGTTGGATCAGTCCATTCGGCGACAAAGTCTGCCAACGCTCTTCCTTTGATTACCCTTGTGGTATCGAAGCGCAAATTGAATGGCTGTAGCTCGATGTTCCATCCTGCGACACGATCTATTGCATTTGGGTTGCGCAGAATTTGCTCCAGGGGGAAAGAGGTTACCACTGTGATGGGGTGCCCCTGGAAGTAGTGCCGCAGTTTTCTTGAGGCGATGAGGAGTGCGAGGAGAAGCTTCTGCTGCATAGGGTACCGCTCGCGAGCATCACGCAGTACTGTGCTGACGAAGTAAACTGGATGCTCGACGATAGTGGTTTCTGTTTCCCTTGCGTCTTTCTCCTGAGGTGGCCCAGCTTGGCCCTTGATGGGGTCTGCTTCAAGGGGCTTGTCCTGTGCCTCGAGTGTGTTGGCCTCGAGGGACGTGGCCTCAAGGGACTTGGCCTCGAGGGACTTGGCCTCGAGGGACGTGGCCTCGAGGGAGTTGGCCTCGAGGGACGTGGCCTCGAGGGACTTGGCCTCGAGGGACATGGCCTCGAGGGACTTGGCCTCGCCGCGTTCCTTTTGGGCCTCGAGTGTGTTGGCCTTTTGAGGCTCCTCGTTCCTTCGGCACGAGCCTCTTGCAGCAGTTGGCTCGGGGTAGTCTCCTCTTGAGGCTTTAGGCCTGGCGTGGGCCTTGTGATGGCCGCCCCTTCGTCAAGCTCTTTATCAGGAAGCTTTTTCTTTGGAGTGGTTGCACTCTTCTTGTGAAGTACAGGCTCCTCTCTTTCCACCACAAGGATAGCACTGGCTGTTTGTGGCGTGGCTGATAAGTACAGCTTCAGGTGCTCGGCAGGCCTTGGGGTGACCATTACAGGTGGGCTGGCCAAATACTTCTTCAAGTACTCAAATGCTTTTTCAGCTTCAGGGGTCCACTTGAAAGTGCCCGTTCTTTTCATGATCTTGAAAAACGGCAGGGCCCTTTTGCCGAACTTGGAGATGAACCTACCCAAGCTGGCCATGCAGCCTGCCAGGCGTTGCATGTCCTTGAGCCTGCGTGGGGTTGCATGCCTTATATGGCCTTGATTTTGTCTGGGTTCGCCTCTATGCCCCGATGAGACACGAGGACACCCAGCAATTTGCCCGAAGGTACTCCAAAGACGCACTTGGCGGGGTTGAGCTTGATGTTCACCTTGCGCAGGCTGGCGAAGGTTTCTTCCAGGTCTCCGAGAAGAGTATTTCCTTCTCGTGACTTCACGACGATGTCATCGACATACGCCTCAGCATTCTCCCCATTTGCCCGCCAAGGGCTATCCTCATTAACCTCTGGAAAGTGGCTCCGGCATTTTCTAGGCCGAACAACATGCAGACATAGCAATACACACCGCATGGGGTGAGAAAAGCCGTCTTATCCTCGTCCTCTTTAGCCATCTTAATCTGGTGATAACCAGAGAAGGCATCGAGGAAGCAGAGGAGGCCGCAACCTGCCGTGGAGTCCACTATCTGGTCAATTCTGGGCATGGGGTAAGGGTCCTTGGGGCAGGCCTTGTTTACGTCGGTGTAGTCGATGCAGAGGCGGCCTCCGCCGGCGGGTTTTGGGACTACCACACCGTTGGAGAGCCAAGTGGGGTGCGCGACTTCGCGAACTACTTTTGCCGCTTTGAGCTTCTCGACCTCCTTGACGATGAACGCTTGCTTCTCGGGGGCTTGCTTTCTTGCTTTTTGCTTGATGGGGCGCGCGTTTGGGCACAAGGCCAAGTGGTGCTCGATCACCTCGCTCGGTACACCAGACATATCTGACGGTGTCCACGCGAACATGTCAGAGTTTGCCTAGAGGAAGGCGACGAGCGCGCTTTCCTATTTGGGAGGCAGCGCGGCGCCAATGGTGACGCTAGCCCCCGAGCCTTCAGCCCCCGAGCTACCTGAGCTCAAAGAGATCTTCTTTGTAGCAGCTGCCTCCTGGGAGAACAACTGCTTCTTCTTCTTGGGCCTCTCGAGAGGCTCTTGGTCCTCGTCTGTGGGGAAAGCCATGGCGGCGGTCCTGTAGGCCGTCTCCACAGCGCGAGTAGCGTCCAAGACATGCCCACGTATGGTGATCGTGTCGGCCCTGCCAGGGATCTTGACCATGTTGTACGCATGGTGCGTGGCGGCCATGAACTTCGCGAGCGCGGGGTAGCCGAGGATGGCGTTGTACGGCAGGACGATGTGCGCAACATCGAAGTCGATGTGCTCGGTGCGGTAATTTTCCTCGCTCCCGAAGGTGACGGGAAGCCTGACCCCCGTGAAGGGCCTCGAGGGCATAAGCCTCTCGTACGGCACTTGAAGCGCTTCAAACGTATCTATGGGGATAATGTTCAGGCCTGCTCCGCCATCGATGAGCGTCTTGGAGACAGCCACATTGTCGATGGTGGGGGTGCAGACCGGCGGGAGGGTTCCAACAGTCTTGGTGGACTTGGGGTGGTCCTGAGCGTCGAAGGCGATGGTGTATTGCGACCACTTGAGGGGCCTGGAGGTTTCCGTGCTTGGGAGGGCGGCGTTGAGATCGCGGGCGAACTGCTTGAACTGGTTGTTCGACATCGGCGCCTGCGCCCCCCCCCCCCTAGGATGCAGGCGATGGCGCCCCTCGGGGCTTGGTAGCCGCCATCTTCCTCGTCAGGGAGGTTGTCGTTCTTTTCTGCGGCGTTGGCTCGATTTCCAGATGGTTTCTGGTAGCCGCCCTTGCGCCCACCTCCGCGGTAGCCACGGCCTCGACCGCGGCCGCCGCTGTCTTCTGCTTGCTCGCGCTCCTTGCTCAACCTTTTGAGGTCGTAGCAGGATTCCGTAGAGTGGCCGCGCCTGTTGTGGTTGATGCAGAAGGGGCGGTGATCATCTTTCCTTTCTCCCGCCTCGGGGGAGTCCCTGCGGGTGCCCTTTGTGTCGGGCTCTGCCGCGAGAACTGCGGTAGCCTTGCGCTTGGGTTCCTCCTTCTTCTTCTGGCTCTTGGACCCTCAGCATGATCGTCCCCCCTCGAGGACATTTTCACGAATAGGAGCCCCTCTTCAGCCTTGGCACACTTGTCCACCATGTCGAACATCTTGACCACAAAGGTGAGCTTGTCATGGATGCCCAGTTTCTCGAGCATCCTGCTGTTTGTGACACCCTCGCGGAAGGCGGCGATGACTTGGGTCTCGGGGATGTTCGGGATCTTGTTGCGCACTTGGCTGAAGCGCTGGATGTATTTGCGGAGCATTTCGTCCTTCCTCTGCACCACAGCGCGCAGATCGTTGTGGGTGAGGGCGCGCTCGTACGTCCCCTTGAAGTTGGAGACAAACTGCTTGCAGAGCTCCTCCCAGGAGTTCACAGAGTCCTCCGGGAGGTTCAGGAGCCACGACAGCGCAGAATCGCGTAGCGCGTGGGAGAACCAGTTGGCCCTGACCTTGTCATCTCCTCCCGCAGTTTGGATGGAGGTGGTGTAGAGCTGCAGGAACTCGACGTGGTTGCTGGAGCCGTCGTAGCCCTTGGGAAGAGCAGGCCTGAACTTCTGCGGCCAGACCACTCGGCGCAGGGAGCGTGTGAACGCCATGCAGCCCGAGGTGTACGTAGCGACCCCGTGCTGAAGCGCGCCGCGGTTCTGCTGTCCCGCTTGGACGAGCTCCTCCACGAGCCTGTTCTGTCGGTCTCGCTAGAGCTCCATCCCCACACGGGCGTCGGACGCGGTGCGCTAAACGATCATGCAATCGCGCGGCGAGGTCGCGTGTGACGCACCCCTCTGTGCCGCAGCCGGCGCAGGCCCCGGAGGCGGCGGAGGCGCATTTGTTGTGACCGTGCCCGCGAGAGAGGGGTGCGCGTTGGACTGCGACGGAGCGGGGCGTGTCGTGGCGATGCCGACGAGGTGGTTGAGGCGTTGGAGCCACTGCTCGTTGGCTTCAGCGGTGGGCTGGTAGCGGAGCAGCTCCTGCGCCATGAGCAGCGCGGTATGTGGCGCGGGGTCGGTTCTCCCCGGGCCCGAGCCGCTCGGGCGCTACGTCGGGTGCGACGACTGCGCGTCCTCCTGGTGCTCGGCGTCGTGCTCCGGCGCCTCCACGTGAGGGCGAGAAGGGACATGCTCTTCTTGGCGGGGTCGGCCCCGCCTTGCGCGGGTGGTCGTGCGGGTGGTCGCGGCGTCTGGGGGCGCGCGTGTTCCCGCGGGCGCACGTCGGGTGACTCGAGCGGTGCGGGTGGCGCGCGTGTTCACCATGGCGCGGAGACGAACTCGAAGGTTGTTGATGCGTCTCAATCCCCTACCTGGCGCGCCAAATGTCGGGTTAGAACTCGAAGGTTGTAGTCACTTCCTGAAGTGTAGTTCGAGAGGGGATTGAACGCGGAGGTCTAAAACCCTCAAGTGGCTTCGCGACGTTGCTCGCCGGACCCGAAGAAGACACACACCCAACCCAGGACAACACCGTCCTTTACCCAGGTTCATGGCCCTCGTGAGGAGGTAAGACCGCTACTCCTGCCTGTCTGTATTATATGTGGGAGATTACAGTACAATTGAGCTTGCTAGAAGCACCCTTGAGGCAGTTCTTGCCTGGGGAGGGAAGCGATGATCTTCTTCCTCCTCCAGCAAGAGGCTAACCTAAGCGGAGCGGCTAGGGTTTACAAGGGTGTTTTGCACGCAAAGGGCCGACCCTTGCTACGATGGAGGTCTTCTCCCTTTTATAGGCACCTCCGGCCTTCTTCTTCGGCGTGGCCTTCAAGGTGGCTCCGACTTGCCAGTGGCGGGGCGGAGCACGAGTCCACCGCCCTTCATTCGTCCATGGACTCGGTCCATCGTCGATAAAGGTGGCTCCGTGGCCGACCGGCGGCCGACCGCGCTCGTACTACCCGCAGGGCGGGCAGTCTCTGAGGTGGAGCCGACGATGACGATCTCCGTTGGAGGGTTGCGCCGTCCACCTGCTTTATCGTCAGAGTAGAAGGTCCTCACAGCTGTGCAGCCGGTGGCGCAGCTTTGTTGACCGCTTTATCGCCAGGGACAGCGACGGGGATGTGAGTGCCACTGTACGAACGTGGCAGAGGTCACATGCGCTCTGTCGGGATTCCTTGGCGACGATGTTTCCCTCCAGGCCTGAGGGGAGATTCCTGCCGTACTTTCCTCTGGCGGGTTGGTTCCTTGACGGGGAGGATCCCCTGGGGCGAGGGGTCCCTTGAGGCCCTCGCTCCCTCTTCAGGCCCTCGAGGGGAATCGTCCCTCGAGGGCCCCGTCAGACGGTGTTACCCAGTCCTTAAGCCGTTTTTTCCGTCTGGCCCGCGAGCGAGGCCTGGGGGGAATGGGCTCTTGACACCCCAGTTCCCACTGGGCCGACACCCTCTCGAACTACACTTCAGGAAGTGACTACCGCCGATTCCTGGGAGTCATAACCCGACATTTGGCGCGCCAGGTAGGGGATTGAAGCGGGGTCAATGTGACGCCCGAAAATCGGTACTATGTAGATTTAAGCGATCCCGCCGAAATCCGCATAATAACGATTTTAGTTCGCCCACCATACATAATGTGCACGCCGAAACATGCGCATTATGTGGGTGGAATTGTGATAACATTACAACAGTTCCGATACATCCACAGATACAACATAAGATATAATTACAACAACGACTCGAACGAGTCAAGATACAAATGATACAATACAAAGATACAAATGACAACGGAATCAAAATAGTATCCGACTACAGATAAGATACAAATTGGACTAAGAGTCCTGAAGATAAGCGATGGCGCCATATCCCTGCCCAACCAAGCCGGAGGGATTCCCAAGATAACGTCGTCAGACTTCAAACCTGTTGACTGCACATAAAGCACATCCCAAAAGAGGGTCAGGGCACTCCCTGGCAACCAAAACCGACTTGCTTACTTTCTACACCATCTCCCAAAATAAAGGGAGGTGGACTTAGCGGCAGCAGCACTAGCAACCTAAAGAGACACGCTACAACTTCCGTCTAATCAGAGAGGGATAAGAGAGCGCATAAGATAAACATCTACAACTAACACCAAACATAACCCATTCTCGGATTAACCCCCTCAACCAAGTATGAGGAAGCAATTCGGGAATACTCACAAATTGAACAAATTTTAGTTACCAGTTATTGTGAGAGTAATTCTATATTACTAGTCAGGTTAATTAACAATGATTAGGTGTAAGTTGCCTATGATCTTGTTAGCCAGCATCATCACCAAGTCGTCCATAACCGTGGACACGGCTCATCGATAAGATTATACCCTGCAGGGGTGCACTACTGGACCCGTACTCGTTCGATCAACCCCAAAATCAAAGCCAGAAGATAGGGCATCTCAACATGGCAAATCTCTTCTCTACAACCCATCCAGGGAACCGCATGATTGTGTGCACGGCTAATCAGGTCCAGTGCCCGCGGGATCGACCTTCATAGCACTCTAAGAACGTGCCACCCTATATGAGAATCGACTACTCCATCATCATGAGATCGTTAGGTAACCATATGCATGCATCAAATGGAAAGCCCGAACTACTTGCGGCGCCCTGGATAAGAAGCGGATTAGATCGAAGCCGGGGGGGGGGGGGGCTCCATAGGGCCTCCCACAAGCGGTTAGTGCGCTCAAAATTGGATCCGAGGGCAAGAACTGAGTTCCTAGGTCGACACTTAGCAGAACAAAGCACCTCGCAAAGCCTTCCGCCGGTGCCTTATCTTTTAATTATAATACCCCAATATGAGAACAACATTTTATTAAGGTAGAATAACCTATCATGCTAAGCGGGTGAAATAAATAAGACATACATACGACTCGCACAAACATCTCTAAGCATGCGCTACGACTCGCAAGGCTAACAGATAAACATACAACCGGTGATGGGATGTGGGGATACAGCTGTATAGGCTGCAGGATAAACATGTGATGGGATCGCAATTCGAGAATCCTGAACTAGGATAGCATAGATCAAAAGGCAATAATGAAAGACAATGTATAGGTAAACAAGCAAACTTTGTGTAATGCCCCAATCCATAAATTATACAGTGATGCTATGTGTCGGTGGTCATGCTACATAATCGAAGGTTACTGGGGTTACCACTCCCAGGCCGAATAAACATCGGTAGGCGTGCTCGGCATGGATCATCGGCCACACAACCCTTCGATCATGCCATATCCAAAGCATAGCCCTCAAAGTATAATAAAGAGACTAAGACACCGGAACACCTGGCACATGACAGACCCTACGACTCAAGATAATATAGTTCAACTCTTAGTAGAGAAAGATAGCAAATATTACAATCAGAGGTCACTGACCCAACATTACAACAAGCGGAAGCAAATTAAGTTGTTCTAAACAACAAGATCCAAATATGGCCTAAGAGGCCTACAGATAAACAGTTCCGTGCCAGCTGGTTCCTAGTTGCCCCAGGCTGCCACCCGGGAACCCCAGACTACTCGTCGATGTCAATAAAGAACCCACCTTCGGGGTAGGTAAAGTCCTCCTCTGAAACAAAAATAAACAAGGGTGAGTTCGACGAACTCAGCAAGATTTTGAGCTATTAATGCTCCATGATTGGCTCTCAAGGTTTTATGGCTGTTTTGCGTAAAGCTGATTTTATTCTTAAAATATGACTCCAAGGCATCGACTATCAGAATATTTTCGAAGAGGGGTAAGAAGTAACTCTTTCTCTTTTGATTCACTTTCTCATCATCCACCACTGTACATGTTCCACCAAGGCACCTCCCCGACTCACCCTCGAGGAAGTCAACCTTACAATCGTGAGTGGTACCTTTAGTACCCAGTTTTTAGTCATTCCGTTAAAGTTATTCTATGATCTCTGAATCCGTCACCAAGTCGTCCTTAACCGTGGACACGGATTTTCGAAAAGATTTATCCCTGCAGGGGGTGTACAATGTGAAAGTCGCCAGGTTCCCGAGGGACCTCCCAGCTACTTATCCATGCGTACCGTCCGACCCATTGCCTGATCATTTAGCTCTCTTCCGGGGAAAGCCGGCTGGGTGGGAGCGGCTACGACCTTTACCTTGCTTAGAACTAACCCAGGATCATCAGTGGCGGTAGGACAGGTTCAGTGCCTCCAACACCCTGCCCCGCGGCCACTCATTCTCCTAAGCACCATCATCCTCATCTCAGTCTTGACCACCATCTCAACACACGCGCAAATGGAAAGCCAAACTAGAGGACCCTCGGCTAGTCCGCCACAAGTTAGTCGGTCGACGAGGTTCCATATGCCCATGCATGGTAGCACGCTCAACTTGGCTCGAAGGCGAGAACTCGCACCGAGGCGGCGAGAACGAGACAACCCACCACATTCCATGTGGCCTCTCATCCCACCTTTTAGCATTTTATTAGTTGTTACCACCATTTCTCCACCATCATCCGCGGAATTTCCACATCCGATCCCAACATGAATATCCATCGGACCAATAAACATTTAACTAAGCATGGCTAAGCAACAACATAGCATAGTTCATTATTTCGGCTATCAATACAAACCTATGGATAATAGGAGGGAAACAGGTAATGGCATCGGGAACTTAATGCAACTATAGGATACTCTAATCCAACAAAATTGACATTTGTAACCGCATGCAATATTATAGTGGAGAAAATAATTTGCGGAAAATAGGATAAGATATGCTCAGAGGGTGGGGATCACGCTTGCCTTGCTCAGCAGGCGGGTAATACTGTTCGTCGGGGTAATGTGGCGGGACCCCGATTCCTTGATCTATCGATGTATCAAAACACCGAAAAGAACACAATCAATATAAGCAAGTCATATGCAATGCGCAAGCACATGATGGCATGACATTTTAATGCACTGAATTACTATAACAAGTGTATCACTTTTAGTTGGGGTGATAGGAATAATTATTCAACGAGAGAGGAAATATGTCTTCATATGTATTTTTATGTTCTCCTAAGCTTTTAATTTAGGTAAAATGCTTAAAATGGTGTTGATTGTGTAGAACCAGTGCTTATGAACATTTTGACTATAAGGGCACAATTTTAGCAATTGGGGAAATTTATAACGAATTTAAGCTATTCATTTTATTTATACCCCTTTCTTAATTTTAGCAAAACAGCAAAATATATTAACTCCAATGGGAATGTGAAACATCCTAGTAGATAGCATTTATTTTTCTGAGCATTTTGGTATGTTATTCGCTAAGTTTGGATAAATATTTTGGAAGATATGAATTTTTAAAGTTTTATTCATTTTCTGTCTTTTTATTAATTCGCAGGAAAAAGATCCGGGCGTTTTTCACCGAGGCTGGGCTAGCCCGAGCCACTGACGCGCGGGCCAGGGGTTAGGGTGGCGCTGACGCGGCGCAGGGCGGGTGCTGAGCACCACGCCGGAGCGCACGGCCGTGGTGGACGCCGGCGGCGAGGTGCACGGAGGCGGAGTTCTACGGCGCCAGGGATCACGCGGAGGGGCGCATTCGACGCGCACGGGAGCGGGGAACTCCGTGGCGGAGCTACGGACCAAGAGGTCGCCGGGAAATGCTCCGGCGACCCGCTGCAGCGGCGGAGAGCTACGGCTACGGCGGAGCTGCGCGGGCACGGCGAACTAGAGAAAAAGGGAGAGATAGAGGATGTCCAGGACGTGCGCCAGCTCACCCTCGACGCGTGGGAACTCATGGCGGTGTCGGAGGAGGTCGGAGGAGGTCGCGCGTGTGCTCGGAGTCCGGCGGCCGGAGCGGAAGAAGACGAGGTCGGTGCGGTCGATTTGCGGCGTCCCTCTTCGATTCCTTCGGCGCAGAGGAAGAAGGAGACGTCGCAGAGCTCGTGGTGCTCTTCGATCTGCTCCGCGAGCTTTCTAGCGACGTCGATTCGCGGCGGCGACCTCGAATAGGTCACGGCCATGGCGGATCGGGGAAAACGGGGGGGGGGGGGGGGGGGGGAAACAGGGGAAAATATCGGGGGGAGAGAGAGCTGAGCTGAGTCGGTGGCGTCCTTATCCTTGCGCAGGGCAGCAAAGGAGAGGGGGGTCCGGGCGCGGCGCAGGGGAGCTCGACACCGCGACATGGTTCGTCGGGGACGAACTGCTCGGTCGCTACAGCGAGGAAGATGACGACGTTTTCTGAAAATCCCCCTGCCGATTTTATTTCTCCCTCACAAACAGGTCCTTTTTCCCTTTTCTTTTAAAACCAGTGCACTCTTTGATTTATTTGGGGCAGTTAAACATTTTAGAAAAATTTGAGAAAAATATGGTAGCTTCCCCATACAGTGTAGAGTCACCACAAAAATTGGCCTATCAAAATAAAATGTTTTGATGCACTTTTGTTCAGAGGGGTTAAATAGGGCATTTCCCTCAAATTTCCATATGTTGCCCCTTTTATAATTTGGAGACAATGCAAATATAATATTTTGAGCTCTTGGAACTTCCTTGACAAATACGCAAGATTCAAAGTAGTTTGGTTTTAGCAAGTGCAATTATCTTCTTTTGAACTCTTGGAACTTCCTTGACAAATATGCAAGATTCAAAGTGTCTTGGTTGAAATGTTCATAGAAGTAGCAAAATGATATGGATGCCATGATGCAATTACACAAAAGTGGAAAAATTACACAGGTTTTTCAGGTTTCCAAACTTGGGCTGTTACAAATCTACCCCCCTTACAGGAATCTCGTCCCGAGATTCTAAAGTTGCGGAAGAAAGTCGGGATATTCCTCACGAAGACTAGACTCTCTTTCCCAGGTAGCTTCATCTTCGGAATGGTGAGACCACTGAACTTTGAAGAACTTGGTAGCCTTATTTCGAGTCTTCCTTTCCGCTTCATCCAGGATACGTATGGGATGCTCGCGATAGGTGAGATTCGCCTGGATATCCAGCTCCTCATGATTGACTCCACGGATAGGATCCTTGAAGCAACGGCGGAGTTGGGATACATGGAACACATCATGCACATCCGGGAAGTTGGTTGGGAGTTCTAGCTGGTAGGATAGATCTCCTCGTTTGGCCAGAATGGTGAAAGGGCCAACATAACGAGGGGCCAATTTTCCCTTGATTCCAAAGCGACGAACACCACGAAGAGGAGAGACGCGTAGATAGGCCTTGTCACCAATTTCATAATGGACCTCCTGATGGTGCTTATCATAGTAGCTCTTCTGCCTATACTGGGCAATCTTCAGATTCTCTCGTATGATTTTCACCTTCTCCTCAGCTTCATTGATCACATCTGGACCCAAGAGTTGCCTCTCTCCGGTCTCGGACCAATTTAGCGGAGTTCGGCATTTTCTTCCATACAGAATCTCGAATGGGGCCATACCCAGACTCGCTTGATAGCTATTGTTGTAGAAGAACTCAGCGAAGGGAAGGTATTTTCCCACCCCTTTCCGAAAGAGATTACACAAGCTCGAAGCATGTCCTCTAGAACTTGGTTCACCCTTTCGGTCTGTCCATCAGTTTGGGGATGGAAAGCTGTGCTGAAGTTGAGGCGGGTTCCCATGGCTTGTTGGAAACTCGTCCAGAATTTCGAGGTAAACAAGCTGCCCCGATCAGAGATTATCCTCTTGGGAACACCGTGAAGTACGATGATCCGGGAAGCATACAGGTCAGCCAGCTTAGCAGCTGTGATGTCGACTCGCACTGGGAGGAAGTGAGCCACTTTGGATAGTCGATCGATGATTACCCAGATGGCATCGTTGCCCTTGGGAGACTTCGGCAGACCCGTAATAAAGTCCATACCAATCTCGTCCCATTTCCATTCTGGAATCGCAATAGGGCGAAGAGTGCCAGCAGGCCTTTGATGTTCAGCCTTTACACGTCGACAGGTGTCGCATTCAGCAACATACTTGGCGATTTCTCTTTTCATCCGAGTCCACCAGAATAGTGGTCGGAGGTCTTGGTACATTTTGGTACTACCGGGATGAATAGAGAGAGGGGAATCATGCGCTTCTTTGAGGATCAACTCCTTCAGATTCTGCTCCTTTGGCACCACCAGACGGTCACCAAAGTACACGATTCCCGCTTCATTCTCAGAGAAGCATTTGGCCTTTCCACTAGCAATGTTCTTTTGATATTAAGAATGCCCTTATCCAGTTTCAGAGCCTCCTTTATCTGGTCTACCAGAGTAGATTTGATCTCCAGATTTGCGAGGTAGCCAGAGGGGACGATTTTCAGGTTCAAACGGGCGAAATCTTCATGGAGAGTAGGTTGAGCCTGCTCAATCATCAGGTTGTTGCTATAAGCTTTTCGACTTAGCGCGTCGGCCACGACGTTCGCCTTGCCGGGTTGGTAATTCAAACTCACATCATAGTCTTTGATTAACTCCAACCAACGTCTTTGCCTGAGATTTAGATCCGGCTGGTGAAAAGGTATTTCAAACTCTTGTGATCCGAGTAAATCTCGCAACGGTTACCAAACAGGTATGGTCTCCATTGCTTCAGAGCATAAACCACTACGGCAAGCTCCAAATCATGAGTTGGGTAGTTTTGCTCATGTGGCTTCAATTGGCGAGAGGCATATGCCACTACATGGCCATCTTGCATTAGCACACAGCCCAAACCTTGCAGAGAGGCGTCACAGAAGACTACGAAATCCTGGTTTGCGTCCGGCAGGGCAAGCACAGGAGCAGAAGTGAGTTTGTCCTTCAGGGTTTTGAAGCTCTCTTCAGCCTTGTCCGTCCATACGAACCTTGTATCCTTCTTGAGAAGGTCGGTCAGAGGCTTGGCTATTTTGGAGAACCCTTCGATGAATCGGCGGTAGTAACCTGCCAATCCCAGAAAGCTTCGGATGTCCTTGACAGACATGGGAGTTACCCAATCCATAATAGATTGAATCTTGTCGGGAACGACAGCCACTCCACTTGCGGATATCACATGTCCAAGGAAGACAAGATCATCCAACCAGAACTCACACTTGGAGAACTTGGCATAAAGGTGGTGTTCTCGAAGGCGTGTCAGGACCAAACGAAGATGTTCGGCATGCTCTTCATCGGTTTTGTAGTAGACGAGAATGTCATCGATGTAAATGACAACAAACCTGTCGAGATAATCCATGAAGACGGAGTTCATGAGCCTCATGAACGTCGCAGGAGCATTGGTGAGACCAAAGGACATAACGGTATACTCATATGAGCCATAGCGAGTAACAAAGGCCGTCTTTGGAATATCCTGCTTTCGGATCTTGATCTGATGGTACCCTGACCTCAGGTCCATCTTGGAAAATACCGTTGCACCAGCTAGTTGATCCAATAGATCATTGATGCGAGGAATAGGGTACTTGTTTTTGATTGTCACCGCATTTAACGGCCTGTAGTCAGAGACTAGACGAGGCACGGTAGAATCCCTCTTCTTGACGAAGAGTACGGGACAACCCCAAGGTGAACTGCTAGGCCGAATGAACTCTTTCGCTAACAGTTCATCAATTTGCTCCTTTAACAGCGCCAGCTCCTCCACCGGCATATGGTAGGGCTTCTTGGCAATCGGCGCGGTACCGGGAAGCAACTCTATGACAAACTCCACACTTCGATCAGGTGGCATGCCAGGCAATTCCTCCGGGAACACATCCG
Organism: Poa annua; assembly: GCA_026929855.1. NCBI lineage: Eukaryota > Viridiplantae > Streptophyta > Magnoliopsida > Poales > Poaceae > Poa > Poa annua. Next base: position 36,522,595 of record CM049426.1, read on the forward strand.
GGAAGTCACACACAACGTGGATGTCTTGGATTTCAGGAGGGGATAAGCCTTCCATGAAGCAAAGGAGGAGCTCTGGTGAGTTGGGCATGGATGAAGATGGAGGTCTTGACTGTGCAGACCAATACTCCACAATGTCGCCGGAAGATGTGGTCACGGTGATGGTTCTGGCAGCACAGTCGAGGTTAGCCTTGTATTTCCCTAGCCAGTTCATGCCCAATATGGCATCAAAGCCGGTTGGCTTGAAGGCTATCAGAGGAAATGGGAAGGGGAATGAGCCTATCTTAATTTGGACTTCGGGGGTCACCCTTTTGGTTTGCCAACGAGTGCCCGGGCTGGTGACCAGTAATGGTGTTTCCAACTCTTCAAACGGTATATTGTTTTGTTGTGCAAATGCTACCGAAATGAATGAATGTGATGCTCCAGAATCAAACAGTACTGTAGCAAGAATAATTCAAATGTCAGGTACGGATACTCTAGAGTCAGGAATGAAAGTAGAACTCGGGTAGAGACTAGGCACATCAAGGAGAATGATCCTGAAAGCAAACATAGGGACCGGAGCCCCAAAAGCTGGTCGCCCCGCGCCCTAAAACCCAAAACGAGTAAGCGTACTCCACTTGTATGACAAGTCATGCGCGGCGGAAGCGACACGTGATAAGGCTCCAAAACAAATAGAGGTAAGATTGCTCCAAGATTAGAGGGTAACCAAATAAGGAGTAAAAAGAATCCTAAGATGGTTTTCACAACTCATTTTTAGGTTAAAAATATTTTTCCAAACACTAGACTCAACGTCGACCAGTAGTAGGGTTTCCTACAGGCGGTACTGCTCTGATACCAAGTTGTAATGCCCCAATCCATAAATTATACAATGATGCTATGTGTCGGTGGTCATGCTACATAATCGAAGGTTACTGGGGTTACCACTCCCAGGCCGAATAAACATCGGCAGGCGTGCTCAGCATGGATCATCGGCCACACAACCCTTCGATCATGCCATATACAAAGCATAGCCCTCAAAGTATAATAAAGAGACTAAGACACCGGAACACCTGGCACATGACAGACCCTACGACTCAAGATAATATAGTTCAACTCTTAGTAGAGAAAGATAGCAAATATTACAACAGAGGTCACTGACCCAACATTACAACAAGCGGAAGCAAATTAAGTTGTTCTAAACAACAAGATCCAAATATGGCCTAAGAGGCCTACAGATAAACAGTTCCGTGCCAGCTGGTTCCTAGTTGCCCCAGGCTGCCACCCGGAAACCCCAGACTACTCGTCGATGTCAATAAAGAACCCACCTTCGGGGTAGGTAAAGTCCTCCTCTGAAACAAAAATAAACAAGGGTGAGTTCGACGAACTCAGCAAGATTTTGAGGTATTAATGCTCCATGATTGGCTCTCAAGGTTTTATGGCTGTTTTGCGTAAAGCTGATTTTATTCTTAAAATATGACTCCAAGGCATCGACTATCAGAATATTTTTGAAGAGGGGTAAGAAGTAACTCTTTCTCTTTTGATTCACTTTCTCATCATCCACCACTGTACATGTTCCACCAAGGCACCTCCCCGACACACCCTCGAGGAAGTCAACCTTACAATCGTGAGTGGTACCTTTAGTACCCAGTTTTTAGTCATTCCGTTAAAGTTATTCTATGATCTCTGAATCCGTCACCAAGTCGTCCTTAACCGTGGACACGGCTTTTCGATAAGATTTATCCCTGCAGGGGGTGTACAATGTGAAAGTCGCCAGGTTCCCGAGGGACCTCCCAGCTACTTATCCATGCGTACCGTCCGACCCATTGCCTGATCATTTAGCTCTCTTTCGGGGAAAGCCGGCTGGGTGGGAGCGGCTACGACCTTTACCTTGCTTAGAACTAACCCAGGATCATCAGTGGCGGTAGGACAGGTTCAGTGCCTCCAACACCCTGCCCCGCGGCCACTCATTCTCCTAAGCACCATGATCCTCATCTCAGTCTTGACCATCATCTCAACACACGCGCAAATGGAAAGCCAAACTAGAGGACCCTCGGCTAGTCCGCCACAAGTTAGTCGGTCGACGAGGTTCCATATGCCCACGCATGGTAGCACGCTCAACTTGGCTCGAAGGCGAGAACTCGCACCGAGGCGGCGAGAACGAGACAACCCACCACATTCCATGTGGCCTCTCATCCCCACCTTTTAGCATTTTATTAGTTGTTACCACCATTTCTCCACCATCATCCGCGGAATTTCCACATCCGATCCCAACATGAATATCCATCGGACCAATAAACATTTAACTAAGCATGGCTAAGCAACAACATAGCATAGTTCATTATTTCGGCTATCAATACAAACCTATGGATAATAGGAGGGAAACAGGTAATGGCATCGGGAACTTAATGCAACTATAGGATACTCTAATCCAACAAAATTGACATTTGGAACCGCATGCAATATTATAGTGGAGAAAATAATTTGCGGAAAATAGGATAAGATATGCTCAGAGGGTGGGGATCACGCTTGCCTTGCTCAGCAGGCGGGTAATACTGTTCGTCACGGTAATGTGGCGGGACCCCGATTCCTTGATCTATCGATGTATCAAAACACCGAAAAGAACACAATCAATATAAGCAAGTCATATGCAATGCGCAAGCACATGATGGCATGACATTTTAATGCACTGAATTACTATAACAAGTGTATCACTTTTAGTTGGGGTGATAGGAATAATTATTCAACGAGAGAGGAAATATGTCTTCATATTTATTTTTATGTTCTCCTAAGCTTTTAATTTAGGTAAAATGCTTAAAATGGTGTTGATTGTGTAGAACCAGTGCTTATGAACATTTTGACTATAAGGGCACAATTTTAGCAATTGGGGAAATTTATAACGAATTTAACCTACTCATTTTATTTATACCACTTTCTTAATTTTAGCAAAACAGCAAAATATATTAACTGCAATGGGAATGTGAAACATCCTAGTAGATAGCATTTATTTTTCTGAGCATTTTGGTATGTTATTCGCTAAGTTTGGATAAATATTTTGGAAGATATGAATTTTTGAAGTTTTATTCATTTTCTGTCTTTTTATTAATTCGCAGGAAAAAGATCCGGGCGTTTTTCACCGAGGCTGGGCTAGCCCGAGCCACTGACGCACGGGCCAGGGGCCAGGGTGGCGCTGACACGGTGCGGGGCGGGTGCTGAGCCACTGGCGCGTGGGCCCTGGCTGTCAGCACCACGCCGGAGCGCACGGCCGTGGTGGACGCCGGCGGCGAGGTGCACGGAGGCGGAGTTCTACGGCGCCAGGGATCACGCGGAGGGGCGCATTCGACGCGCACGGGAGCGGGGAACTCCGTGGCGGAGCTACGGACCAAGAGGTCACCGGGAAATGCTCCGGCGACGCGCTGCGGCGGCGGAGAGCTACGGCTACGGCGGAGCTGCGCGGGCACGGCGAACTAGAGAGAAAGGGAGAGATAGAGGATGTCCAGGACGTGCGCCAGCTCACCCTCGACGCGTGGGAACTCGCGGTGGTGTCGGAGGAGGTCGGAGGAGGTCGCGCGTGTGCTCGGAGTCTGGCGGCCGGAGCGGAAGAAGACAAGGTCGGTGCGGTCGATTTGCAGCGTCCCTCTTCGATTCCTTCGGCGCAGAGGAAGAAGGAGACGTCGCGGAGCTCGTGGTGCTCTTCGATCTGCTCCGCGAGCTTTCTAGCGACGTCGATTCGCGGCGGCGACCTCGACTAGGTCACGGCCATGGCGGCTCGGGGAAAACGGGGGGGGGGGGGGGGGGAAACAGGGGAAAATATCGGGGGGAGAGAGAGCAGAGCGGAGTCGGTGGCGTCCTTATCGTTGCGCAGGGCAGCAGAGGAGAGGGGGGTCCGGGCGCGGCGCAGGGGAGCTCGACACCGCGACATGGTTTGTCGGGGACGAACTGCTCGGTCGCTACAGCGAGGAAGACGACGACGTTTTCTGAAAATCCCCCTGCCGATTTTATTTCTCCCTCACAAACAGGTCCTTTTTCCCTTTTCTTTTAAAACCAGTGCACTCTTTGATTTATTTGGGGCAGTTAAACATTTCAGAAAAGTTTGAGAAAAATATGGTAGCTTCCCCATACAGTGTAGAGTCACCACAAAAATTGACCTATCAAAATAAAATGTTTTGATGCACTTTTGTTCAGAGGGGTTAAATAGGGCATTTCCCTCAAATTTCCATATGTTGCCCCTTTTATAATTTGGAGACAATGCAAATATAATATTTTGAGCTCTTGGAACTTCCTTGACAAATATGCAAGATTCAAAGTAGTTTGGTTTTAGCAAGTGCAATTATCTTCTTTTGAACTCTTGGAACTTCCTTGACAAATATGCAAGATTCAAAGTGTCTTGGTTGAAATGTTCATCGAAGTAGCAAAATGATATGGATGCCATGATGCAATTACACAAAACTGGAAAAATTACACAGGTTTTTCAGGTTTCCAAACTTGGGCTGTTACACTTTGGTTGCCTGGAATACCGCATGGAAGCAGATCTTGTCGTTGCTCACACATCTCAACGTCGTATCCGCGAAGAAGCAACAAACACTGGAAAGCGTAAAAGATGCATTTTACAACTACAGCAAAAGATTCAGCATGATCATACGAGAATGATGCATGGCATGGCAAGATGCAATACAATGCAGGTAATTCCAAATTAAGCGGGAAAGAAACCCCGACAATTAATATTTAGGTGCAACTTATTTATTTACCAGCAATATTAAATGTTGATTAACATGGCAACACATGGCATGGGTGATCTAATTAAATTACATGAAATAGGGCATTATATATTTATTACCCCACACATTCCATATTTCATTATTTAGTTGCAATTAACAAATTACACTAAACAATTAAAATAACAGATGCAAAATGACATACAAATGGCATATTAATATTCATTGCATTTTTTGATAAATAAACATATAATGATTATTTTATTTGGAGTTATAGATTAAACGTTATTGAAAAAATAAGTTTAGGGATGTTTCTGAAAAGTGCAGGGACCTATCCGTGATAGAAAAGTGCGGGTGGGGGTCTCTGCGCAGAAAACAGAAAAAACAGGGGCTTTGGCGCAAAGATCTAGATCTGGATCTGCCCTTTTGTACCAAAGCTGGGCTAGACCGTGCGGCTGACCAGCGGGCCCTAGAGCCACGCTAGCGCTGACTAGGAGTGTGTGTGGCGCCACGGTCACTGACCCGTGGGACCCACATGTCAGCGAGGGAAAAGAAATAAAAGGAGGACCCTTATTGATCGAGGCCGGGAGTCGAACCTGAGACGCGCGTGACGCTAGCCACTGGGATGGGTGGATGTTAGTGATAGGTTACAAACCAAAATGTACATAAGGTTTCAAATCGGTGTTAACTGAATCTGACGAACAAAGACCAGAGGCGGACGGGAAGGGGAGGCCGGAGACGATCTTGTTCGGGCGGCGCGGGGGCGGACATGCGTGCGGGATGTGGGGTGTGTGTGTGCATGCACGCAGAGAGGAGGAGCAGTGGAGGAAGCGAGGTGCAGTGGGCACGAAGATCACCAACGCCCGAGCTCGGCCATGGCATTCGTGACGGACGGACCCAATCGTGCACGCCGTCGACTTATCTGGGCACAAAACGAGATGGAGACGGCGGGGATGGAAACATGAGCTCACCGGGAGGTGCTCGAGGGAGTCATTCGTCCCGGGGAGGTCGTGGTGGCTGGAATTCGGAGGCGGAGGTCCGCCGGTCGCGGTGAAGAAAAAGAAGAAGCGCTCGTCGGCCTCGGGTACTTCCCGCTCAATTCCTTGCACGGGGGAGAAGAAGAGGTGGAGGCGCAGCTCTGGGGTAGCTTCACGGATCCTCGATGGCGGCGTAGCGGATGATCGACGGCGGTGGCTCCGGTATGTTTTCGTGGGGAAGAATAGAGGAGGAACGAGGGAGATGGTGGCGGCGCCGAAGGGGCAGAAGGAAGGAGAGACTAGGGTTTCAGATTGGGGAGAGGGGTGCGGCTAAGTAGGAGGGGAAAGTGGTTGGAGTGGGGCAGCCATGGGGATGCCCTCGTGTAAAGTTTGTACCCTACAGAGGTAGAAGACAAGCAGGGGGTGGGCTTGGGCCACAAAGTGATGGGCTGGCTTTGGGGAGTTGGACTGGGTAAGGTAAGTGGGCTTTGGCCCTTTTTAGGGTTTTTTTCCTCTGTTGTTATTTTTCTTTTCTGTTTATTCTTTATTGTTTTGTGTTTATAAAACAAAATAGAAAAGAAAGGATATGTAAACTTTTGACAAATATTTATAATTTCAAATACACAATTTAACATATTAGTTTGAATATTTGAAAAGAAATTAAATATCACATTTAAATTAATTTGATTTGCATTTATATTTAAAAGTGGAAAAGAATTTAAATGGAGTTGAATTTAAATGCAATAAAAAATAAAAGAAGTGACAAATGCATGATGATATGATGTCATGAATATGCAACAAGAAAAACAATAAAATCTAATTGGGGATAAAACCCGGGACGTTACAATCGACACCACTAACAAGGGATCGCGTCCCGCGATCCACGCCGCAACCACAGGAAGAGAGGGGTAACTAACGAGTCTCCAGGCTCCGTGATGAACTTCTCGACACCACTAACAAGGGATTGTTGCTCCACCTCGAAATTCTCGACACCACTAACAAGAAGTTCTGACTCCACCTTGAACTTCTTGACACCACTAACAAAAGAGTTGCTCCGTCGACGAAGATTTGCGAAGATCGAGCCTAATAGGATAAAAGGCAAGAATTCGTCCACCCACACGTAGGATCCTAAAACTTTGAAACTTGGATAAGAGAAGAGACTCCAAAACAAATAAGGTAAGAGGAGAAATAGAATAGAGGCAAGGAATAAAAAGAATCCTATTGAGATATTTGTTTCGACACTCTAGAAACAACGACCGTTAGCGAGGTTATCCTACAGGCTTTTGCGGACCCGCTGCTTCGATAACCAATCGTATCGAAACAACAAGGAGATCGAAACCAATGAGGGCTCCATAGGGCCTCCCACAAGCGGTTAGTGCGCTCAAAATTGGATCCGAGGACAAGAACTGAGTTCCTAGGTCGACACTTAGCAGAACAAAGCACCTCGCAAGGCCTTCCGCCGGTGCCTTATCTTTTAATTATAATACCCCAATATGAGAACAACATTTTATTAAGGTAGAATAACCTATCATGCTAAGCAGGTGAAATAAATAAGACATACAGACGACTCACACAAACATCTCTAAGCATGCGCTACGACTCGCAAGGCTAACAGATAAACATACAACAGGTGATCGGATGTGGGGATAAAGCTGTATAGGCTGCAGGATAAACATGTGATGGGATCGCAACTCGAGAATCGTGAACTAGGATAGCATAGATCAAAAGGCAAAAATGAAAGACAATGTATAGGTAAACAAGCAAACTTTGCTTGCCTGGAATCCCGCATGGAAGCAGATCTTGTCGTTGCTCACACATATCAACGTCGTATCCGCGAAGAAGCAACAACCACTGGAAAGCGTAAAAGATGCATTTTACAACTACGGCAAAAGATTCAGCATGATCATACGAGAATGATGCATGGCATGGCAAGATGCAATACAATGCAGGTAATTCCAAATTAAGCGGGAAAGAAACCCGACAATTAATATTTAGGTGCAAGTTATTTATTTACCAACAGTATTAAATGTTGATTAACATGGCAACACATGGCATGGGTGATCTAATTAAATTACATGAAATAGGGCATTATATATTTATTACCCCACACATTACATATTTAATTATTTAGTTGCAATTAACAAATTACACTAAACAATTAAAATAACAGATGCAAAATGGCATACAAATGGCATATTAATATTCATTGCATTTTTCTGATAAATAAACATATAAAGATTATTTTATTTGGAGTTATAGATTAAACGTTATTGAAAAAATAAGTTTAGGGATGTTTCTGAAAAGTGCAGGACCTATCCGTGATAGAAAAGTGCGGGTGGGGATCTCTGCGCAGAAAACAGAAAAAACAGGGCCTTTGGCGCAAAGATCCAGATCTGGATCTGGATCTGCCCTTTTGTACCGAAGCTGGGCTAGCCCGTGCGGCTGACCAGCGGGCCCTAGAGCCACGCTAGCGCTGACTAGGAGTGTGTGTGGCGCCACGATCACTGACCCGTGGGACCCACATGTCAGCGAGGGAAAAGAAACAAAAGGAGGACCCTTATTCACAGAGGTCGGGAGTCGAACCTGAGACGCGCGCGACGCAGTGCGAACCAGCGCGCTAGCCACTGGGATGGGTGGATGTTAGTGATAGGTTACAAACCAAAATGTACATAAGGTTTCAAATCGGTGTTAACTGAATCTGACGAACAAAGACCAGAGGCGGACGGGAAGGGGAGGCCGGAGACGATCTTGTTCGGGCGGCGCGGGGGCGGACGTGCGTGCGGGATGTGGGGTGTGTGTGTGCGTGCATGCAGAGAGGAGGAGTAGTGGAGGAAGCGAGGTGCAGTGGGCACGAAGATCACCAACGCCCGAGCTCGGCCATGGCATTCGTGACGGACGGACCCAATCGTGCACGCCATCGACTTATCCGGGCACAAAACGAGATGGAGACGGCGGGGATGGAAACATGAGCTCACCGGGAGGTGCTCGAGGGAGTCGTTCGTCCCGGGGAGGTCGTGGTGGTTGGAATTCGGAGGCGGAGGTCCGCCGGTCGCGGTGAAGAAGAAGAAGAGCTCGTCGGCCTCGGGTACTTCCCGCTCAATTCCTTGCACGGGGGAGAAGAAGAGGTGGAGGTGCAGCTCTGGGGTAGCTTCACGGATCCTCGATGGCGGCGTAGCGGATGATCGACGGCGGTGGCTCCGGTGAGTTTTCGTGGGGAAGAATAGAGGAGGAACGAGGGAGATGGTGGCGGCGCCGATGGGGGAGAAGGAAGGAGAGACAAGGTTTTGAGATTGGGGAGAGGGGTGCGGCTAAGTAGGAGGGGAAAGTGGTTGGAGTGGGGCAGCCATGGGGATGCCCTCGTGTAAAGTTTGTACCGTTCAGAGGTAGAAGACACGCAGGGGGTGGGCTTGGGCCACAAAGAGATGGGCTGGCTTTGGGGAGTTGGACTGGGTAAGGTAAGTGGGCTTCGGCCCTTTTTAGGGTTTTTTTCCTCTGCTGTTATTTTTCTTTTCTGTTTATTCTTTATTGTTTTGTGTTTATAAAACAAAATAGAAAGAATGGATATATAAACTTTTGACAAATATTTATAATTTCAAATACACAATTTAACATATTAGTTTGAATATTTGAAAAGAAATTAAATATCACATTTAAATTAATTTGATTTGCATTTATATTTAAAAGTGGAAAAGAATTTAAATGGAGTTGAATTTAAATGCAATAAAAAATAAAAGAAGTGACAAATGCATGATGATATGATGTCATGAATATGCAACAAGAAAAACAATAAAATCTAATTGGGGATAAAACCCGGGACGTTACAGTCAACAACCTTCGAGTTTGTCTCCGCGCCATGGTGAATACGCGCACCACCCGCACCGCTCGATTCAGCCGACTTGCGCTCGCGGGAACACGCGCGCCCCCAGGTGCCGCGACCACCCGTGCGACCACCCGCGCAAGGCGGGGCCGACCCCGCCAAGAGGAGCATGTCCCTTCTGGCCCTCACGCGGAGGTGCCGGAGCACGACGCCGAGCACCAGGAGGACGCGCAGTCGTCGCACCCGACGCAGCGACCGAGCGGCTCGGGCCCGGTGAGGACAGACCCCGCACCCCACACCGCGCTGCTCATGGCGCAGGAGCTGCTACGCTACCAGCCCACCGCTGAGGCTCACGAACAGTGGCTTCAACGCCTCAACCACCTCGTCGGCATCGCCACGATGCGCCCCGCTCCGTCGCAGTGCAACATGCACCCCTCTCTCGCGTGCACGGTCGCAACAAATGCGCCTCCGCCACCTCCGTGGCCTGCACCGGCTGCGGCACAGAGGGCTGCTTCGCACGCGACCTCGCCGCGCGATTGCATGATCGTGCAGCGCACCGTGCCCGACGCTCGTGTGGGGATGGAGCTCCAGCGAGACCGCCAGAACAGGCTCGTGGAGGAGCTCGGCCAGGCGGGACAGCAGAACCGCGGCGCGCTTCAGCACGGGGTCGCTACGTACACCTCGGGCTGCATGGCGTTCACTCGCTCCCTGCGCCGCGTGGTCTGGCCGCAGAAGTTCAGGCCGGCTCTTCCCAAGGGCTACGACGGCTCCAGCAACCCCGTCGAGTTCCTGCAGCTCTACACCACCTCCATCCAAGCTGCGGAGGGAGACGGCAAGGTCATGGCCAACTGGTTCTCCCACGCGCTACGCGACTCTGCGCTGTCGTGGCTCCTGAACCTCCCGGAGGACTCCGTGAACTCCTGGGAGGAGCTCTGCAAGCAGTTCGTCTCCAACTTCAAGGGGACGTACGAGCGCGCCCTAACCCACAACAATCTGCGCGCTGTGGTGCAGAGGAAGGACGAAACGCTCCGCAAGTACATCCAGCGCTTCAGCCAAGTGCGCAACAAGATCCCGAACATCCCCGACACCCAAGTCATCGCCGCCTTCCGCGAGGGTGTCACAAACAGCAGGATGCTCGAGAAACTGGGCATCCACGACAAGCTCACCTCTGTGGTCAAGCTGTTCGACATGGCGGACAAGTGCGCCAAGGCTGAAGAGGGACTCCTCTTCGTGAAAATGTCCTCGAGAGGGGACGATCATGCTGAGGGGTCCTAGAGCCAGAAGAAGAAGGAAGAGCCCAAGCGCAAGGCCACCGCAGTTCTCACGGCAGAGCCTGACACAAAGGGCACCCGCAGGGACTCCCCCGAGGCGGGAGAGAGGAAAGATGATCACCGCCCTTTCTGCATCTACGACAACAGGCGCGGCCACTCCACGGAGTCCTGCTATGACCTCAAAAGTTTGAGCAAGGAGCGCGAGCAAGCAGAAGACAACGGCGGCCGCGGTCGAGGCCGTGGCTACCGCGGAGGCGGACGCAAGGGCGGCTAACAGAAACCATCTGGAAATCGAGCCAACGCCGCAGAAAAGAACGGCAACCTCCCTGACGAGGAAGATGGCGGCTACCAAGCCCCGAGGGGCGCCATTGCCTGCATCCTAGGGGGGGCGCAGGCGCCAAAGTCGAACAACCAGTTCAAGCAGTTCGCCCGCGAGCTCAACGCCGCCCTCCCAAGCACGGAAATCTCCAGGCCCCTTGTAACATCCCAAAATATTAATATAATTATTAATGCAAAAATGTGGGCCAACAAAAACTTTTCTTATAAAAATTAGTGTATGTTTATTTCTTGAGTATTCTTTGTTTGCATTTCTTGCAAGATTGTTGAATTCTAGCTCTAATTAAAAAGTTGAAGAAAAGAAAACAAACAAATCAAATTACAAAATATAACACCATGTGACACATGTCACAATATATTTCAAAGTAAGAAACATAATTTTATTTTCAAAACGAAAATGAATGGCGTAATATTATAAACACTCCTATTTAAGTTCCACAAGTTTTCCCTCTTCAAAATATCCATTTCAAAAACTTAAATTCAAATTATGACTCTTTCTTTAAATATTCAAATCATCAAAAAGTGCTAGGTGCCACTTGCCTCCAATATAATTAAACCATACCACAAAGTTAGACAAAAATAGGAGAAGCAAATTATGAAAATAAAACTCAAAAATTACACACTGTTCTGGTTCATGCATTTCATCAAACACCTGTTGATCACCACCCTGTTCTTCCCAAACCGAACCAAATCCTTGGATGATTTGATCAATTCCGATCAAATTGATGCAAACCAATGCCCCCACTCGAATTGCCTCACTCTTCTAACCTCACCGCACTCAAGAACGCGAGGAATTGGCCTTGGGAGTGCCGAGGAACCGCCGGAGACAGCAGCAGGCGCGTGCACGTCGCCATTGTCGGCACTGTGGCCGCGACGACGCCGCGCCGTGCCGGCCGCTCCGTGCCTCTCTTCGCTCTCCCTCACCTCCTGGCCCCCTCGCGCAGCAGCAGCACGCACCAGCAGCCGCCCGAGCACGCCGCGTCCGCGCTATGTCGTGCACGTCGTGCACCGCCCGAGCGCGCTCACGGCCGTCCCCCACCCGAGCACGCGCAGCTCATCGCCACGCCTCCCCTCCTTGCCCAAATGGTCCCCCGAGCGCCCCGCAACCCAGCCACCCCTCCACCGGCCTACGGCGGGCTAGCACGGCCACGGGCGCCCTCTGCACTGCGTCCACCGTGCGCCGCCCATCCGCTATAAAAGGGCACCCCCGTGCTCCATCCTTGCCACACCACCCCACTGCCTCTCCCCCTCACACCACCGCCTCTCGTGCAATGCTAGGAGGGCGGAGCCGTAGCCGCGAAGCCCGGGCCGCCCGTGGTCTCCTCGAGCTCACCGTGCCCGAGGTAGACGACGATCACGGCCAGGCCGTGCTGCCCCTCCCCTTCTCTCCTCTCTGGCCACCACCTCTTCCCCTTACGCCCCGCACTCACCCGCCCCTTTTTCCCCTATGGTTCGTGCACAGGATCGGCGCAGGAGCCTCGCCGGAGTTGGAGCACGGCTGCGGAAGAGGAGCTGCTCGCCGCCGTCGATTGGAGCCGCCCCAGCACGCGCCGTTCGTCCAGCGAGCTTCCCCGAGTCGCCGCCGTCGATCTGCATCACTCGCGCGTCCCCCCGAGCCCCCTAGGTGAGCCTCTGTCCACCTCGCCGTCCCCGGAGCCGCAGCACCGCTCCGTTTTGGTCGCCGACGACACGCGCAATCTGGGCAGTTGGTCTTAGATCCACGGTCGCGTACCGGTTCATTTTAATAAAAAGGAACTGACGAGTGGACCCCACCCGTCAGGATTCTCAACATTATCCACTCAGAATTCTAATTCGATTTTTGGAATTAATTAGAAATCAGTACTGGATTAAACTTTGAAATTCCATAACTTCAAATTTATAACTCCAAATAAATCAAATCCAAATGTTCTGGAAATCATATAAAATTATCTATCCAACCCAATTGGTTTCACTCCATTTTGATATATGATAAAAATACACTATTCAAAATACCATAAAAGGTTTAAAATCTAAACTTGTTTGCTTCTGATACTCTGTTAGTCCAAATTAGTTGAGACCAATTTTATTGAGTCACATTTAGTAATGGTTAGTCACCCCTAAAAGGATTTAATTTTTAGAAGAACAGAATGTAATTGATAGATAAAACTTGATTAGTATGCTTCTGGATTGAGACCATTGCGTAGGGAGTTTGGTAACTCCAATTGACCCAAATCAAATTGTGTTGTCTTCTACACATCAGTAGCTTTATAGAAATTTAGTTTGTATTTTTTTAATAAACAGAACTTAAGATATGTAATTAAACATGTTCAACTAGTTTCTGCCATAATTAAGACATAATCAAATAATGGCTAATTCAATTAAATTGAAACCATATTGTGTTGCTTAAGTGACTATTTAGGGCATTTAAGATTATATTGCTGTAATGATTGTTGTGCTGTTGTTGCTTGCTAGTTGTTGTTGTTTAGCATGTTATAATATGTTAGTACTGTTAGTGTTAGTTGTTAGACACATTGGTGAGTAATATGTTTGCATGGCTTGATGGACTTGAAAGTCTTGGAGTGGAATACTAGCTTTACTATCTTGTTAGTGTATCCACCTTAGCTTGGTGAGGTATTAAAATTATAGAGATTAATTGGTGACTTAACTTTTGTCTGAAGTATTTCCTGATCAGAGAAAAGTGGTTACTAATTACCTCTAATTGAGGATGCCTTGGTGCTCTATATTTTGGCATATGTATGGTGTTATACTCCTGTGAGTATCATGCCCTAGTAAATATAGATTTAGTTCGTTGCTTAATTCAACTAGTGCTATGTTCGTGGCATGAGTGATTAGTTTGATACATGTGGTTTGCTCCTTGTTTGTATGCCACTTGTGGTTTGGTTGGCTTATTGCGTGTTGTTTTATTTTCATGTTGCGACGCTAGTTATAAACGCTACCGGAGTGGTATTTGGAAATGATTTATCGAAGAAGAATCAGAGTTTATTTATTTGATCAGTGAGAAGAAGCCCAGGAGCATTATGCGGGAATCAGGCAAGCTATTCCCTAAGGTTGCATCTTTATACATCTATTTTGGTTCACATGTTTTACTTCTAAAGAGCATATGTGATTTAAGTGGTGGTTGCCACTAAAGCTATGAGCTTGAAAACCCTTTTTCCAAAATACAAGTATATTATTTTGACACCCTGTATCGATATATTAGATGGAAATTCTTTTTCAAACTATAGGATGGGAAAATATTGTTTACTCAAAACTCCTTTGAAAATACTTGTGTGGACATGGAATACCGAGATGTGGGTGTTGAAATGGAGAAATGGTGAATGGTGATGTTTATGAAAATGCACATTGTGTCTTTGTACTTACGTCGACCAACCGATAACCTGTGCGACCACATCTACCCACATATGGGAAAGGGCTTAGTCATATAATTTGCTCATATTAGTATGGGATACCTCATCAACGGAGATGACTCCGTTATGCATGAGGGGATGGTTTGGTGACCTACCCCTGACCTGGGTCCTCGCTCAAACTCTATGAGTAGGTAAGGAGGAGGATAGAAGGATGCCCCCTATACACCGCCAGATAAAAGCTATGAGTCCTCACACTTAGATGCCGACGGGCTGGGTTAAGTGTCGATGGAAAGTATCATATGGGCAGGATCCTATACTAGCATGAGCAAAGGACATACTAGGGTCGGTGACTCAACTTCGCATGCCCCTTGTATGGCGAGACGTGGCAGACACGATGAGTTATCGGATGGGTGTGGGAAAAGCGTGCTACCTCTACAGAGGGTTAAAACTATTCGAATAGCCGAGTCCTCGGATATGGACAGTTGAGAGGCCCTACTTCGACCATGTGCAAGTTTTGGAAAAGATTTGAGTTTTAAAAAGAAAATGAAGTGGAGAATGATCCATACACTATACCAACGGATCGGTATGAGGTTGTTGGAGATAGTGTTGGAAAAGGTTTGAGTTTTAAAAGAAAAAGGAAGTGGAGAATGTTCCATACACCTATACCAACGGATCGGTATGAGGTTGTTGGAGAATATGTATCATGACGGTTTATGGTCAGGAAAAGGAGGAGTTTTGGAGAAACAGATAAAATGGTGATTTTTCGATAAAATGTTTATTAAAGAGACTTCTTACCTTTTTCAACAAAGATGCCCATTTTGGGAAAAAGTTTTAAAGAGACTTCTTACAAAGGCAGATTTATGGGAAAAGTTCTGAAGACCTTCTTTCCTTTTCAATAAAGATATAGGGTTTTCAAGGCAAACAAAGTTTTATTTAAACAAATAAAGGAATAGCGCATGCTCATGTTGGGGTAGTTTGCGAGTACGTAAATGTACTCATGGCTGTGTCCCTGGATATTCCCATGTCCAGAGTTCAAGAAGAAGTATGATGAAGACCGAGAGACCGATGACGTCTTTGTGAACTAGGCCGTCTTCCCAGTCATCTGCCTGTACGTGTCTTGGCAAATGACTCGGGCCCCACGTTGATTGGTGTTTTCCGCTGCAATAACTTATTGAAGATTATGGCTTCAATCAAGTAAGTAATTCCGTCGGTAATTATGGATGTTCTTTTGATACCAGTTTGATTGTGCTCAGCGACAGACTGATCACGGGATCGCTGATGTTGTAGGCACAAGGGTATTTCGGACAGCTAGTCCGGGGTCCCCACACCCCTCAAGTGGTCGCAGTACACCATCGCCTTCGACGCTCAGGACCACCCCAAGTCCACCAAGACTGTTGGAACCCTCCCGCTGGTATGCTCCCCCACCATAGACAATGTGGTTGTCTCCAAGACGCTCATCGTTGGCGGAGCAGGCAGAACGTTATCTCCATAGATACGTTCGAAGCGCTTCAAGTGCCCTACGAGAGGCTTATGCCCTCGAGGCCCTTCACAGGGGTCACCAGCGGCTCAATCGATCCTCTAGGCCAGGTCAGGCTTGCCGTCATTTTCGGGAGCGAGGAAAATTAACGCACCGAGAATATCGACTTCGATGTTGCGCACATCGGCCTGCCGTACAACGCCATCCTCGCCTACCCCGCGCTCGCAAAGTTCATGGCCGTCACGCACCATGCATACAACATGGTCAAGATCCTCGGCAGCACCGGCACGATCACCATACGTGGGCATGTCCTGGACGCTACGCTCGCTGTGGAGACGGCCTACAAGACTGCCGCCATGGCCTTCCCCGCAGACGAGGACCAAGATCCTCTCGAGAGGCCCAAGAAGCAGAAGCAGTTATTCTCCCAGGAGGCAGCTGCTACAAAGAAGATCTCTCTGAGCTCACGCAGCTCGAGGGCTGAAGGCTCGGTGGCTAGCGTCACCATTGGCGCCGCGCTGCCTCCCAAATAGGAAAGCGCGCTCGTCGCCTTCCTCCAGGCAAACTCTGACATGTTCGCATGGACACCGTCAGATATGTCTGGCGTACCGAGGGAGGTGATCGAGCACCACTTGGCCGTGTGCCCAAACGCGCGCCCCGTCAAGCAAAAGGAAGAAAGCAAGCCCCCGAGAAGCAAGCATTCATCGTCAAGGAGGTCGAGAAGCTAAAAGCGGCAAAAGTAGTCCGCGAAGTCGCGCACCCCACTTGGCTCTCCAACGGCGTGGTAGTCCCAAAACCCGCCGGCGGAGGCCGCCTCTGCATCGACTACACCGACGTGAACAAGGCCTGCCCCAAGGACCCTTACCCCATGCCCAGAATTGACCAGATCGTGGACTCCACGGCAGGCTGCAACCTCCTCTGTTTCCTCGATGCCTTCTCTGGTTATCACCAGATTAAGATGGCAAAAGAGGACGAGGAGAAGACGGCTTTCCTCACCCCATGCGATGTGTATAGCTACGTCTGCATGCCCTTCGGCCTAAAAATGCCGGAGCCACTTTCCAGAGGTTAGTGAGGATAGGCCTTGGCGGGCAAATGGGGGGAAACGCTGAAGCATATGTCGATGACATCGTCGTAAAGTCACGAGAAGGAAATACTCTTCTCGAAGACCTGGAAGAAACCTTCGCCAGCCTGCGCAAGGTGAACATCAAGCTCAACCCCGCCAAGTGTGTCTTTGGAGTACCTTCAGGCAAATTGCTGGGCTTCCTCGTGTCTAATCGGGGCATAGAGGCGAACCCAGACAAAATCAAGGCCATAGAAGGCATGCAACCTCCACGCAGGCTCAAGGACATGCAACGCCTGGCAGGCTGCATGGCCAGCTTGGGTAGATTCATCTCCAAGTTCGGCGAAAGAGCCCTGCCGTTCTTCAAGATCATGAAAAGAACGGGCACTTTCAAGTGGACCCCTGAAGCTGAAAAAGCATTTGAGGACTTGAATAAGTACTTGGCCAGCCCACCTGTAATGGTCGCCCCAAGGCCTGGCGAGCACCTGAAGCTGTACTTGTCAGCTACCCTACAAACAGCCAGTGTTGTCCTTGTGGTGGAAAGAGAGGAGCCTTTACTTCACAAGAAGAGTGCAACCACTCCAAAGAAAAAGCCTCCTGATAAAGAGCTCGACGAAGGGGCGGTCATCACAAGGCCCACGCCAGGCCCAAAGCCTCAAGAGGGGTCCAATTGCTGCAAGAGGTTCGTGCCGAAGGGACCGAGGAGACTCAAGAGGCTAACACACTCGAGGCCCAGGAGGAACGCTGCGAGGCCACGTCCCTCGAGGCCACATCCCTCGAGGCTACGTCCCTCGAGGCCAAGTCCCTCGAGGCCGCGCCCCTCGAGGCCAAGTCCCTCGAGGCCGCACCCCTCGAGGCCAAGTCCCTCGAGGCTACGTCCCTCGAGGACAAGTCCCTCGAGGCCGCGCCCCTCAAGGCCAAGTCCCTCGAGACCACTTCCCTCAAGGCCAACACCCTCGAGGCCCAGGACAAGCCCCTTGAAGCCGACCCCATCGAGGGCCAAGCTGGACCACCTCAGGCGAAAGACGCCAAGGAAACTGAAACTACTCTCGTCGAGCATCCAGTTTACTTCGTCAGCACAGTACTGCGTGATGCTTGCGAGCGGTACCCGATGCAGCAGAAGCTTCTCCTCGCACTCCTCATCGCCTCAAGAAAGCTGCGGCACTACTTCCAGGGGCACCCCATCACGGTGGTGACCTCTTTCCCCCTGGAGCAAATTCTGTGCAACCAAAATGCAACCGATCGTGTCGCAGGATGGAACATCGAGCTACAACCATTCAATTTGTGCTTCGATACCACAAGGGTAATCAAAGGAAGAGCGCTGGCAGACTTCGTCGCCGAGTGGACTGATCCAACCCCTGAAGAGCCCTGGGAAGAAGAGCACGAGTCCTCTGGAGCCGCAATGCCCAGCTACTGGACCATGAAGTTCGACGGAGCTTTCGCTTGTCGCCATGGTGGGGCAGGTGTAGTCCTGACCTCACCCAAAGGCGACAAGTCGTATTACGCAGTCCAGTTGTGCTTCGGAATCGACAAGATATCCAACCACATCGCCGAGTATGAAGGGCTGCTTGATGGCCTACGAGCCGCAATCGCCCTAGGCGTCAAGCATATACTCATCAAGGGCGACTCCCAGCTGCTCGTCAACTTCTCCAACAAAAGCTACAAGGCCAAGGACGACCACATGGCCGGATACCTTGAAGAAGTCCGTAGGCTGGAGAAGAACTTCAGGGGAATGGAGCTCATGCACATCCCAAGAAAGGAAAACCAAGAGGCTGATGACATCGCCAAGCGCGCATCAAAGAGGCAAGTCCAGCTGCTAGGTGTCTTTGAAGAAAGGCTCGTCAAGGCATCCATAAAGCAGCCCCTCGAGGCCCTGCCCGCAAGCACAGACAAAACACTCCCGCCACCACCTGCAAGCGGAGCCTCAGGCTGTGGGCCCACAACAGGGGAGCATCTGTTGCTCACAGCGGTGCGCCAAGAGGCAGGATGGATCAACGAGATGAAAGACTACCTCCACAAAGGGATCCTTCCCGAGGAGGACACTGAAGCGGAGCGAATTGGCCGCCAAGAAAAATCGTACCACATCCTCAAAGGAAATCTCTACCGCAAGCGCCAAAACGGCATCGCGCTCAAGTGTGTCCCTCCTGAAGAAGGAAAACTGCTGATTAAGGACATCCACAGCGGGGAATGCGGCCACCATTCGTGCGCCCGCACCCTCGCAGGGAAAGTCTTCAGGAGCGGTTTGTACTGGCCTCAAGCGCTTCAAGATGCAACAGACATCATTCAAGCTTGTGAAGCCTGCCAATTCCACGCCAAGCAAATCCACCAACCAGCGCTGGGCCTACAAACCATTCCGCTCTCGTGGCCGTTTGCGGTCTGGGGGCTGGACATCCTGGGACATTTCCCAACGGCGCAAGGTGGATATCGCTACCTCTTCGTGGCCATTGACAAGTTCACAAAATTGCCTGAAGTGGAGGCGACGCGTACAATCACAGCAGGTGCGGCGGTGAAATTCATCAGAGGCCTGGTCTGCCGCTTCGGAGTGCCTAACCACATCATCACCGACAATGGCTCGCAATTCACAAGCGGCATCTTCAGAGCCTACTGCCAGAAAATGGGCATCAAGCTCTGCTTCGCCTCAGTCGCCCATCCGCAAAGCAACGGACAGGCTGAGTTTGCAAACGCAGAGGTCCTCAAAGCCTTGAAGACCAGGACCTTCGATGTCCTCAAGGGCCACGGCAAGGGCTGGATCAATGAGGTACCCTCGGTGCTCTGGTCCATCCGTACCACGCCACCCAAGCCCACCGCGGAAACTCCGTTCGCACTCTTCTATGGAGCCGAAGCAGTCCTCCCCGCAGAAATAAAGCATGGGTCCCCACGGGTACTTGCCTTTAATGAGGACCAGCAAGAGGACATCCACAACGATGACCTGCTGCTCCTCGAAGGGCTAAGACGCCGCGCCGCTCTACGGGCGGCCAAGTACCAGCAGTCCCTGAGGCGCACCCTGGAGGCAGGCGATCTCGTCCTCAGGCGAATCCTCTCCAGGGAAGGCCTCCACAAGCTGTCCCCGATGTGGGAAGGTCCCTACAGGGTCACCCACATCACCAGGCCTGGCGCGGCTCACCCCGAGACGGAAGACGGCGTCCCCGTCAAGAATCCATGGAACATCATGCATCTACGCAAGTTCTACCCGTGATCATCATCGCGTCAGGGCATTTAGCGAAAGAGGCAGCCCACGGCTCAACCTCCAAGCATCTTTTTGTCCCTCAAGATTAAAAGCTCAAGGCTTAAACCTCGCAAACCTTTGTATCCGCCAGGAACAAGTAAAAAAAAGTGATTATTGTCACGCCCGTGATCATTGTCACGTCGAGACGTCAAGCGGACGAGGCAGCCTACGGCTCAACCTCTAAGCATTTTTCGTCTCTAGAGGTTAAAACGCCGAAAGGCTTAAACCTCAAAAAACATAGCTTTGTCTCCTAAAGGAACAAATGCCAAAGTGTTCATTGCCACACCCGTGATCATTGTCACATCGAGAAAACAAAGCGGAAGAGGCAGCTTACGGCTCAACCTCCAAGCAATGTCGACTCTAGAGGTTAAAACGCCAAAAGGCTTAAACCTCAAACAAATGCTTTGTCTCCTAAGGGAACAAACGCAACCGTGTTCATTGCCACGCACATGATCATTGTCACGTCGAGACTCCTAGCGGACGAGGCAGCTTACGTCTCAACCTCCAAGCATTCTTGTCTCCGGAGGTTAAAACGCCAACGGCTTAAACCTCCAAAGCCCCAAAGGCTTCACTCGAGGGAAAACCCTCCGAGCTCTCAATTAAAACTAGCCACCTCAGGCCGTTGAGAGTCTCTGCCACCAATAGGTGGCCCCCATGCCTCGACATGGTCAGAGCATTAACTTGGCATCCCCAAGCATAATGACTCAATCTCGTTCCTAAGTGAACTTAGCGCTTCGGCGCCGCTTAAAAAAAACGTTTTGGGGTGTTTTATTTACGCATTACTATTGTTGAAGTGTGCGCTTATATCTCTCCACATGCGTACCTCGCGAGCGGGGGCTGAGTACGGTGCCCGTGCCTCAAATGACACACCAGCAGCACTGCAAAATCCAAGAGTCCAAGCTCTGGCTGAAGGGCAATCCCCCACAAGCAAGCCATCTCTACAGAGGACCTTGGTACTTACTCTCCTCGCAAGGAACGCCTGAGGGGACCTATAAGCGCGCACGATCCCTCGATCCGTTTTCCAGCGTTTGGGTTCGCCCCTCTAATACCTGCAGGGAAGAATTCCCCTGCGAGCCTGAAGGGGCATCCGTGAGCGACCCCTCAAGTGGGCAACCTCGCCAGGCAAAGAGCCTCCCCAGGAGCGACCCTTCCGGCGGGCAACCTCGCCAGGAAAAATGCCTCCCCAGGAGCAACCCCTCAAGTGGGCAACCTCGCCAAGCGAAAAACCTTCACAGAGCGAAAACCTCGAGAAGCTAAGTCTCGCACCCACGCTTTAAGAGCGTTTTTTCTCTCCCTAGCGCGCGTCTATGCCCCTCGAGCGACTTCGCTTTCCCTTACGCTCCATGGACTACTCGCACGTCTAAGGGGGGCACTTGAGCATCGCGACTCAAGGCTCTTACCTCTCCTAGGCCTAAACTCCCCCCCGGCCTTGCGGAGTCATTGCTCCTGCTGACCGAGGTGGCGGAGTCATGGCACGAAGAGATGGGACCTAACGACGCAGAGAACAAATAAACATGAAGATGAGTCCAAAGAGACCTCACGAGGGGCAGACGAGCTCGAATTAAAACATCAGTTAAAGTATATTACAAGCCCAAAGGTCTTAAGATGTCTAAAAGCACACAGCTGGTGCAGATACAAACGCTCTCAGGCGCAATAGAAAATGGCTCAATGGGAAGCGGCACCGTCTTGGACCTCTTCCGCGGCGTCCTCGTCAGCCTCGGCGGAGCAGGCCTCCTCCTCGCTGTCCTCCGGCGCAGCCTCCGTGTGCCTGAAGCGGTTGCAGAAGGCGTCCACCTGCTTGCGGAGGGAGCTTGAGACACGCTGTGCGTCCTCGCCCTGGGCAGCTTCGGTCACAGAGCCCAAGTCAAAGTCTGGCGTGAGGAGCTTGAGGTTGGTGAAGATGCGATCCACCACCACCCCCAAGAGCTGCCGACTCTCGTCCTCGATCATCTCCCGAAGCTCGGCGACGGGACCCTCGAGCGCTGCGAAGAGCTGTTCGAAGTAGACCAAATACATGGCAACATCGCCACGGCGCCGAACGTTGGTGTGCGGCGCGTCTGCTCCCAGCTGCTAAGCCAGCTCGTTGCCACGAGCAACCAGCGCCTCGAACATGCGCTCGCGCTGCTTCGTAAGCGCCCGGGCCGCGTTGGCAGAGTCCGAGGCCTCCGCCGCCCGCTGCATCGCCGGGGCCACTTGCTCCTCCACATCCTTGGCCAGGGAGTTGAGGTTGTGGACAACCTCGGTGCGAGCCTCCTCCGCTCGGCGGCGGCCATCCTTAGCGCGAGTAAGCCGGGCCTCCAGCTTGGAGTTGGCCTTCTCGAGCTCGGCGATCTTCCGAGCGTCTGCGGCATGCTTGGCCTTGAAGCGGTCCTCCTGCGCCTGGGCCATGTCGCGGTACTTCTGGGAAGTGGACTTGCAGAACTGCTTCTCGCGCTCCGCGAGGGCGTCTTCGGCCTCCTTTTTCTTCTCGGCGAAGCGCCGCTCGAAGCGCTCGTAAGCCACTTTCTGGGAAGCGACGTTGTCCTCGTACTTCTGAGTCGCCTGGGCCAACTCGCCCTCTCGCTACTCGAGGGCCTCGCGCTGAGCGGCCAGGTCCTACTCCACCTAGAGGCGCTGCTCTTCGCGCTGCTGCAGCCCCTCCTCCTTGAGGACCAACTGCTTCTCACGCTCGGCAAAGGCCTTGCGGTCCTTCTCCAGAGCAGCCGATGCGGCCTGGTGGGTGGAGAGCAGCTGAGCCTCTAGCGGGCCCAGCTCGCGGCGCTTCTGTGCCAACGAGCCCTCCATCGCCTCGCGCTCCGCCCCGACCTCGCGCAGGAGCTTCGCCGCAGCGTCGCGTTCCGCCTGGAGGGGTTGGAGCAGCTCTGCAGTGTCACGGATGGCCACCTCGCGGGTCTCCTTGGCGAAGTTGATGGTTTCCTCACGGGCGGCCTGCAGCGCCAAGTCTTCCAGCCGGCGCGTCTCGACCGCCGCGTGGAAGTACGCCCACGACTTTGCCAGCTCCTCCTACTGCCGAGCGAACCATATGTCCCCAAGGGCGAGGTGCGCCTCCAAGCCCTCCAGGGACTCCCTCACGAGGCCAAAGGCGGCCTCGCGACGCCCCGCGCTCCAGTCCCAGCCGCGGAGCACCAGGTCTCGGCTTGCAGAAGGCCCGGCCTCGGCGTCGAGTCCTGCAGGTCCAGCCTCGGGAAGAACAAGAGGGCTGGCTTGAGCCCCGCCAGAGCCCGTGCCCGCGCCCCCTTCAGGCCCTGCAGTCGCTAGGCGCTCCTCGCCTCTAGCCTGGCGGGGAGGAGAGGAAGAGCCGTCCCCGGCAGACACGCCCGCGCCGGCCGGCGCCTCGAGGGTCTCCGTCACAGGCTGCGCAGAGGCGGTGGGCACAGAAGACGCAGCAGGCACCCTCGGAGGCGTCGACACGCGCAGCGGCGTCGGCTCGCGTGGCGGTGTGGCCTCGCGCGGAGGCATAGCAGTACGTGGCGGAGTGGCCTCGCGCGGAGGCGTAGCCGCGCGAGGTGGAGTGGCGGCACGAGGTGGCGCAGAAGTCCTCGCCTCCGAGCCCTACACTGACGGAGAATCCCGCGGCGCTGCAGGAGCGTCCGGGCCCACGGCGCTCCCCTTCCCAGGTGAACCAGCCGCCCCTGCGAGGGGCGCCGTCGCCTCTACTTGAGGCACCTCTGAAAGTGCATTCTATGCACTCCCAGATTTTGGTGACTAATGACAACATAAAAAGTATTCTAATGTTTGTGATGAAGCATGCAGGGGCTTTTACAGGTTGACTGATAAAGAGGAACACTTATTTTGCCTAAGTTTCATTTCAACCACTTGGTATTCGTTCAGGAATTCAGTCAGGAGATTTCCGGGGCTCGGAGATTTCCGGTCCCCAGACCGGAGATTTCCGAGCCATCCAAGTTATTCGCTAAGTCTGAATTGAAATGCGTACTGACTCCAACTCAAGCTGAGCCGGAAATCCTCTCGGAGATTTCCGGCGCTCGGAGATTTCCGGCGCTCAGAGATTTCCGAGCCCCTGTCCGGATATCTACGAGTGACAGAGGAATTTCGACCAAGTCCAGTACTCAAAATGCGTACTGACTCCAAAACAGTTTTAGCCGAAAATGCTCCCGGAGATTTCCGGCGCTCGGAAATTTCCGGGCCCCAATCCGGAGATTTCCGAGTGACAGAGGATTTTCGACTAAGTCAAGAAGCCCAACCAGTACTGATCCAGATTCAAGCACAGCCGGAAATTGCTCCGGAAATTTCCGGGGTCCGGAGATCTCCGGTCCTCAACCCGGAGATTTCCGGGCTGGCGGCTGTACAACGGACAGATTTTGGAGACCTCCAGCATTTTAAGCTTCCAGATTTTCTCTCTCCTCCATTGGTGCTGAAGCTCGTTTCTTCCGGATCTCCCAATCTAGCCACTCAAATCCGTTGATACTTGGGGATCTGAGGAAGAAGCCACCGATCTACATCTCCACCGAAACGATTTGATTTCCCCCCTCTATTTCTTGAGGGGCAACAAATCTAGGGTTCCTTTGTGGATAGCTAGGTTCAACCTTGTGTGTTTTGATCCTTTGTGGATTCCTTTGTGGAAGTGACCTGTTGTGGTCTTTGTGGGAGCCCCCAATTCAGTTGTGGGTGTGTGCCTCATGAATTTGTACGGGACCTTCTCCGCCCTTAAAGGAGTCCTTAGTGGAAGTGTGGATTCGCACCTTTGTGGTCGAATTCACAGGAGAATAGGGTGAGGCATTTGTGGCGTTGAGCAAACCTTTGTGGTAGCTCACACCCCTCCAACGAGACGTACACCTATGTGGTGGAACTCGGGATAAAATCTTGGTCTTCGAGTTCCTACGGTTGTTTCGTTCCACTCTCCTTTACCGCATCTTTAATTCCTGTACTTGCTTAGTGTCTTTGTTGTTTATCACTTGTATCACCTAGTTGCACTTCTAGACAACTTACTTTCCGCTAGCCTAAAACTGAAAAAGACATAAAAATTGGTCACCACCTATTCACCCCCCCCCCCCCTCTAGGTGGTCAACTGCCGTTCAATTGGTATCAGAGCCAGGTTGTCTCTTAAAAGCTTCACCGCTTGAGACCAACCTTGGACAATGCAAGTTGACCCAAAAGAGGGTTCTGAAGCGGACGCCGTGACTTTGGCGGCAATGCAAGAGAAAGGTGCCACTATGGCCGATATCAACTCTTTGGAAACAAAGTTGACATCGCCCATACAAACCGAGTTCAAGAAGTTTCATGATATGCTTGAGTCTCTCAAGACATCTAAGGAAACCTCTCTTGCATTGCCCTCAAAGACTCCGGTGCTTCCGGGCATTACTCTTGATGTGGACCCCGAATTGATAAAGGGAAAGCAATTGCCTTTGGATGGGAAGGGTGATGCTAGTAGTTCCTCAACCCATCAAAACACTCCATCATCCAATGATGAAGTGACTAAAGGCTACAACGCCACTCCTCCCCCATCCCAATACCATACCCCCGATCCCATTATTCCTCACCCGCAAGTTTCTCATAGGGGTGATCCCCCGTTGCTTAAAGACTATACTTTTTCTCAATGGCAATACATGATGAAGTCTCATGTTTGCAGCTCTTCAATCGAGTTGTGGCGCATCATTCAAGTTGGATACAAGCCGCATGATCCGACCAACCTAACAAGAAGAGAAGTGGTGGAGGCTCAACTTGATGCCACCGCTCTCTACATGATCCAAAAGGCGGTTGGGAACAAGGACATGCCTCGTATCCAACATCTCACCACCGCCAAGGAGACATGGGATGGTCTATCCGAGTTGTTCGTTGGAAATGATAGCATGAGAAGGAACCGCTATGACTCTTTGAGCAATGAAGTCGAGGGCTTCTTCAAGCTTGATAGTGAAGACCATGAGATGATGTATCAAAGATTGGTGACCATAGCCACAAGCTTTCGAGAAGTGGGTGCCTCTCATATTGATGATGCCTGGATCAAGAGGAAGTATGTTAGCTCTATGATGGCATGTGAGCCTACCGATGTCAAGAGTCTTCAAGGAAGACACAACTACCATCTCATGACGTCTAATGAGGTTATGCAAGAGATGGCCGCATACAAGGTGGTCACTAAGAATGCACAAGATGCAAGGGCAAGGGCTGTTGGAATGCAAAGAGGCACAACCAACCTCGCTTTGAAGGCTACCGTTGAGGAAGACAACAATGATGATGATCTTGGAAGCTTTGCCGCTATGTCCGAGGAAGCACTCAAGATTGCTTACAATGATCATCTTGCTCTTGCGGCTCGCACCTTTTGGAACAATCCCTCAAGAGGCAAGATGCGTTTTGACAAGAATGCACCTCAAGCCGATAGAGTCTCACCCTCCAAGTCAAGGACATGTTACAATTGTCAAGACAAGTTCCATTTCATTGCCGAGTGCCCTTATGAGAAAAGAGAAGAGCATGGTGGACGTCTAGTGGTCAAGGACAAAACCAAGATGCCTCCCAAGAAGGCCTATGGAAAGAAGAGGCCTTTTAACAAGAAGCCTCGCATCATGTTGTTGACTCAAGAGGAGTATCCCACCGATGATGAAGAGTCGGAGGAAGAAACGCCAAATGAAGTGGCGGCCCTTGCCACCACCTCGAAAACTACCGTCTCTCCATCAACGACAAGAACTCCTTCAACTACGACAAGCTCTTCATCATCTCTATTCACATCGCCTAATGAGAACTCCATCACCAAGAGCTCAAAGTGTCTTATGGCAAAGGCATCGGAGGTACCTTCATCCTCTTCCTCTCTCATGAATGAAATGAATGAGCTTGATGATGCCTCTAGCTTTCAAATCAAGCAAGAGCTTGTGGCGTTCGACTCCTTTATCACTAACTTGCAAGGTGAGAGCAACAAACATGTTGGTGCCCTCATGGTTCGAATTGGTGAGCTAGAGCATCTCAATGAAGAGAAGGGTAAGATACAAAGAGAAGATGCTATTTCTCTATCTTATTTGAAGTCCTCTCTTGAGGAGATTGAAGAGTCTCATGCTCGTCTTGAGGAGCAACTTGAAACTATTGAGGAAACTCATAACTCCTCACATTCTAAGCTTATTAAGGATCGTGATATGTACTTTGCTAAATTCAAGGTGGCTCAACAAGATAAAGCCGAATTTGCGGTTGGGCATGTTCGACTCATTGAGGACATGGAGAAGCTCGTCATAGCTCACAAGGCTTTGGAGAGTGAACATGCTCTTCTAAAAGAGTCGTATGCCCAACTCCAAACTCGGCTAACTAACCTTGATTCTCTTAGAATCTCTACCTCTAAGTGTTCTTGTGATAATGCTAATCTTGTGAAGGAGAATGCTAGGTTGAAGAGTGAGATGACTAAGGCCTTCACATCCAAGATCATCCTTCTCAAGGGTAAACAAGTTGTTGAGACTCCCATCGTAGAGCCTCACACTCGACAAGGAAAGGAAGGTCTTGGATATGTGCCTCCCATAAAGATGAATGCCAAGAAGGGCATTCCCAAGAGCATCAACCCCATCCAAGCCAAGAAGGCCGACTCCATTCAATCCAAGGAAGGTCTCGCGAGTAGGAATGTCACAAGGGGCAAGCCTACTCGTAAAGATCACGCCGGGGACAACAACCCTAACTATGCTTTATATGTCGATTATTATGGGAATGTTTGTGCTCGTTACATTGGACCCTACTATGGTTTTATTTCATATGCTATTTGGGTTCCTAAATCTCTTGTCGCTAACCATAAAGCACCCATTGTGAAGCAATGGGTTGCTAAATGCAAGAATTGATCTCATGTAGGACCTTGCTCCCGGTGGTTCAAAATGGATAATTGATAGTGGATGTACAAGTCATATGACCGGGAGCAAAGAACTCGTTACGGAGTTGAAACCTAATGAAGATCAATTAATCGTAACTTTTGGTGACTTATCAAGGTCTAAGGTAACCGGGTTTGGCAAAGTGGTAGTTGCCCCCGACATTTCTCTAGTCAATGTAATGCTTGTTGAATCTCTTGGCTATAATTTGTTATCCGTTCGTGCCTTAACAAAGATGGGGATCTCTCCCTTCTTTGATAAGGACATTGTGGTCCTCTTGTGGAGCAAGTCGCTAAGAGTGGCTTTCGTGGGACACATGGAGCATGAGCTCTATGTGGTGGACTTCTCCGGAGCCACCACTTCTCAAGCCATGTGTCTCTTCGGAAAAGCCGACGTGGGTTGGCTTTGGCATCGCCGACTAGATCACGTAAACATGCGTACTTTGCAAAGTCTCCACAAGGGTGGCCACATCTTTGGACTAAAAGATCATGTTTCCTTTTCAAGGGATCGAATTTGTAGAGCTTGTGTGGAAGGCAAGATGCATGATATTCCTCATCCAAGCAAGACCATCATATCGTCGTCCCGGATTTTGGAGCTCCTTCATGTTGATCTATTTGGACCAATTCCGGAGATAAGTCTTGGTGGCAAGAAATATTGTCTCGTGATTGTTGATGACTATTCAAGGTATACTTGGGTCTATTTCTTCAAGACCAAGGATGAAACTCAACAAGTCTTCATCGACTTATCAAAGGAAGTTCAACGCCAACATGACCTTCCCATATTGGTTCTTCGAAGTGACAATGGGTCGGAATTCAAGAACTACACTCTTAATGACTTTCTTAGTGAACAAGGCATTCGTCATCAATATTCCGCTGCTTACACTCCTCAACAAAATGGCGTTGCCGAAAGGAAGAACCGGACTCTCATCGACATGGCGAGATCTATGTTGGCGGAGTTCATGTCTCCCATCAACTTTTGGGCGGAGGCTATTTCCACCGCATGTCAATCATCAAATCGCCTCTACTTCCGCAAGGGATTGAAGAAGACTCCATATGAGATCCTCACCGGCAATAAACCCAACATTGCTACTTTTGAGTGTTTGGATGTAAGTGCTATTATCTCGTCAAGGGTGTCCGGTTGGGTAAGTTCCACTCTAAATCTCTCGAAGGGATTTTTGTCGGATATGGTAGCGAGTCCCACACTTATAGAGTCTTTGATAAATCCTCCCGGATTATCATAGAGTCTTGTAGTGTGGAATTCGATGAAAATGATGGCTCCCAAGTGGAGCAAGTTGGTGTTTGTGATGTAGGTGATGAACAAACTTTTGATGCCATTAAGAAGATGGGGGTGGGCTTTCTACGCCCCATTGAAGTTCATCAAGAAGTTGTTCAAGATGACTCAAGTTCTCCCATCAAGGAGACCTCACCTTCACAAGAACCTCAAGGTGGCTCACCCATAGAAAATGATGATTCCCTTGAAGAACAATCTCAAGATCCTCCTCAACAAGGGCATGCTATTTCTTCTCAAGATGAAGCTCATGATGAATCACAACAAGATCTTCATCAACAAAAAGATCATGCCTCCTCCACCAAGATTATTGAAACCAAATCCACTTCTCCAAGCTCTACTCAAGGGCAAGATCATCCTTCTCCACCTCATGAAGAGACTTCTCATGATGATCAAGGCCCTCAAGAAGGTCAATACGAGGATCCAAAGGATCAAGATGGTCAAGAAATTGTCCCCACCACAAGGGCGGCAATTGAAACTCGTCATCAAGCTCGCTTTGCAAAGTCTTTGGAACTTAGAGCATTATCTCTCGACAAGGTCATTGGTGATATTCGAGCAAAGGTCTCCACACGAAGTCAATTAGCTCACTTTAGTGAGCATCAAGCACACATTTCCATGGTCGAGCCCAAGAAAGTCTTTGATGCTCTTGAAGATCTCGATTGGCTAGGGGCTATGCATGAAGAACTTAACAACTTCGAGCGCAACAAAGTGTGGCATCTAGTTGAAAAGCCTAAAGATTGCCGCAACGTTATTGGCACTAAGTGGATCTTCAAGAACAAGCAAGATGAACATGGTATCGTTGTGAGGAACAAGGCGCGGTTGGTGGCTCAAGGTTTTTCTCAAGTCGAAGGCATCGATTTAGGAGAAACTTTCGCGCCGGTCGCAAGACTCGAATCGATACGTATTCTCATCGCTTTTGCTTCTCACCATGGTTTCAAATTGCAACAAATGGATGTAAAATCTGCTTTTCTTAATGGTCCATTGCAAGAACTTGTTTATGTTAAACAGCCCCCGGGTTTTAAAAACCCCAACCATCCTCACCACGTCTATGTCTTGGACAAAGCTCTCTATGGCCTTAAACAAACCCCCCGTGCATGGTACGAGCACTTGAGAGAGTTCTTGGTAGACCGTGGATTTGAGGTTGGGGTAATCGATCCCACTCTTTTCACTAAAAAGGTTAATGGTGAACTCTTCATTTGTCAATTATATGTCGATGACATTATCTTCGGTTCTACTAACCGTGTGTTCAATGATGAGTTTTCCAAGCTAATGACCGACAAGTTCGAGATGTCCATGATGGGTGAACTCAAGTTCTTCCTTGGCTTTGAGATAAAGCAATTAAGGGAAGGGACTTTCATTTGTCAAGCCAAGTATATTCAAGATATGATCAAGAAATTCAAATTGCTTGGACTTAACGGTGTGACGACTCCTATGCAAACCAAGTGCCACCTCCAACTCAACCCCGACGGTAAAGAGGTAGACAAAAAGGAGTATCGTTCTATGATTGGGTCTCTTCTTTATTTGTGTGCTTTCTAGGCCCGATATCGTTTTAAGCGTTGGAGTGTGTGCCCGTTATCAAGCCGCGCCTAAGGAAAGTCATTTGATGGCCGTGAAGAGAATCTTCCGATATTTGGTTCATACCCCTTGCTTTGGGTTGTGGTATCCCAAAGATGGCACCATGTCTCTTTGTGGATACACTGAATCCGATTGGGCGGGCGACATTGATGATAGGAAGTCCACATCCGGTACTTGTCAATTTCTTGGAAGATCTTTGGTGAGTTGGTCCTCGAAGAAACAAAATTGCATCTCATTATCCACGGTGGAGGCCGAGTACGTCGCCGCAGCAAGCGGGTCTACCCAACTTCTTTGGATGCGGCAAACTTTAAAGGATTTTGGTGTCCTCTTGGACAAAGTGCCGCTTTTATGTGATAATGAGAGTGCCATCAAAATTGCTTACAATCCGGTGCAACATTCAAGGACCAAGCACATTGAGATTCGTCATCACTTCATCCGTGATCACGTGGCACGAGGAGATATTGATCTATCATATGTTGGTACAAGGGATCAATTGGCGGATATCTGCACGAAGCCCCTTGATGAAGCCCGCTTTTGCTACTTGAGGAATGAGCTCAATATCATAGATTCTCGGGCCTTGGCTTGAACTCCGTACACACACTCCAACATTTAAGGCTTTATAAGACCTAGAGGTACGCATGGACTTAGGGGGAGTGTTTTCCTAATACATTGGACTCTTCCTCCCCCTATTATGCATATAGTGACATATCATTGCTAAAACTTCAAATTAAATCTAATTTGTGAGCTTCAATGTTGAGATGTAGTTATGGACCCAAGATATATCTTCGCGGTACCATGCTACAACTCATACACGGTGGCCTCGGCCACCAACACTCTTTTTCTTTCTTTGGATTCTATTTGGTTTTTTTGTCTCACTTGCATTGTCTTTGGCTCTTTTGGGAAAACACACTCTTGTTGGTCTTCTCTTGTGTTGTATGGTTCTTGCAACTTGAGTGTGTCTTCTTTATTCAGTTTGAGTGTCTATCCTAAGCCTTTCACTATCCCTTAACCTGCTTTTCCCCACTCATGTCCCCTTTTTGGTTTCTTGTTCCTGGAGTTTTTGGGTTTTAACGGAAATCTCCGAGCCTTACTCAGAAATCTCCGAGCCACCAGAGAATTTCGAGACTAAGTCCATTCAAAAATCACAACTGACCTGTGATGATTATTGACCGGAAATAGTCCCGGAAATTTCCGGTGTCCGGAAATTTCCGAGCTGAGACTCGGAAATCTCCGGCCCCTGCGATTTTCAGCACCTAAGTCCTTTTTCAATTTCGGCACTGACCTTAGGCGAAGCTGAATCGGAATTAAAGCCGGAAATCTCCGGGGTCCGGAAATCTCCGGTCCGATGTCCGGAAATCTCCGAGTGTGCCAAAGTTTTTCCAGGGCTAAGTCGTGTCCGGAAATAGCCCCGGAAATCTCCGGCACCCGGAGATCTCCGAGCCTCAGTCCGGAAACTTCCGGTTCAAAATTTTCCTGCCTATATAAGGGCACGGGTGGACCGGCCGGTTCGGCCAGTTCATCCACCCCGTGCCCTAATCCTCTCTCTCCTCCGAAAATCTCCATATCTTCCATTCCTTGCTGCGGGTGGATCGTTCGAGGGTTTCTTGCGTGCTTCGGGGATCTGCTTCTCCTCGTCAAGGGCTTCGTTTCCATCCGCACGCTTTTCGCAATGTCTTCAGGTAACTCCTCTTATTTCAAATCTAGGACGAAACTTGTTTTTGTTTAACCTAGCCGATTTAGGAGGTTGTTGTTTGTTTCCTTTGGTAGAATTGCTCCCCTAGGCATGTTCTACCTTCCACATGCACAGATCTGTTTTTCATCCATAGATTGTGTTCAAATCTGTCAAAAATTTGCGCAGACCGGAAATCTCCGAGTCAGACCCGGAAATCTCCGGCCTGCTCAGAATCAAAACAGCTAAGTCCAGAAACTGTGTTTGTCAATCTCGGACATGAGTGCTTACCCCATATGCTTTCCATCCTCTCTATGTTGTGTATTTGCAGGTTCCAACCCTCGTGGCCGCTTCAAGCAAATTGCTTCTCGCGGAAGAGCCAAACCAGTTCACTCACGCCCTCCCAGTGGGACCTCAAGTGAAGACAACTCACAAACTGAGACCTCTGCCATCCTCAGGAAACCTATTGGTGCCAACAAGAAGAAGAGGACCGAGCTCCGTCTTGAAGACTTCAACAAAGGCAGTTTTCGCAAGTGGCGAAGTGACCTCTCCTATAATGTGGATTGACTTTGACAAATTAATGAAGAAGGCCGATTATTTTGGTGGTGCTGTGAAGGTTTGTGGACTTCTGGGTTTGGAGCAATTGATGAGAACTGAGTACAACTACAACGTCTCCCTTATCCATCAGTTCTATGCCACTGTGGTGTTTGACTCCTCAGAGGATATTGGGATGACCTGGATGTCTGGTAGGCAGCGCTTGACTTCTTCTTTCAGAGAGTTTGCTCAGATTCTTGGTTGTCCTTTCCGTGGTCTTTCTACTGCAGCTGGTGCCCGCATGCATGTCGATGGCGTGTCTTACAACAAACACGTCATGACTGATCTTTACCAGCCTGGAGGGAAGATTGGCTCTCAGAATGGCCTCCTCCCCACTTATGATATACTGCTTCGCATGTTCCGTTGGACCATTGCTCCCATTGCCGGAATGCAGATAATATTGCCGGGGCTCTAGTAAACTTGATGGCCAAAGCTCATGATGCCTATCTTGGGGAGTATGCAGTTGAACAGGAGGTCTATAAGGTGGATGTCATGGACTTTATTTTCCAGGAGATGTCACTAGCAGTTTTTGAGAGGAAAGTTCCTCCATATGTGTGACGCCCGAAAATCTATACTATGTAGATTTAAGCGATTCCGCCGAAATCCGCATAATAACGATTTTTGGTTGCCCACCAGACATAATGTGCACACCGAAACATGCGCATTACGTGGGTGGAATTATGATAACATTACAACAGTTCCGATACATCCACAAATACAACAGAAGATATAAATACAACAACGACTCGAACGAGTCAAGATACAAATGTTACACTACAAAGAGTCAAATGACAGCGGAAGCAAAAATGGTATCCGACTACGGATAAGATACAAATTGGAATAAGAGTCCTGAAGATAAGCGATGGCGCCATATCCCTGCCCAGCCAAGCCGGAGGGATTCCGAAGCTAACGTCGTCAGACTTCAAACCTGTCAACTGCACATAAAGCACATCCCAAAAGAGGGTCAGGGCACTCCCTGGCAAGCAAAACCGACTTGCCTACTTTCTACACCATCTCCCAAAATATAGGGGAGGTGGATTTAGCGGCTGCAGCACTAGCAACCTAGAGAGACACGCTATAACTTCCGTCTAATCAGAGAGGGATAAGAGAGCGCATAAGATAACCAACTACTACTAACACCAAACATAACCCATTCTCGGATTAACCCCCTCAACCAAGTATAAGGAAGCAATTCGGGAAACTCACACGTTGAACAGTTTTAGTTACCATTTATTGTGAAAGTAATTCTATATTACTAGTCAAAATAATTAACAATGATTAGGTGTAAGTTGTCTAGATCTCATTAGTCGGCAACGCACCAAGTTGTCCATAACCGCGGACGCGGCTCATCGATAAGATTATACCCTGCAGGGGTGCACTACTGGACCCATACTCGCATGATCAACCCAGTCAAAAACATTAGGGCCTTTCAACCCAACTCTTTTCCTTCACCGCAACAAGTCTAGGAGCCACGGGAGCTATGCTGATCCTGGCCAAAAGGGTGCGGACTCCCGCAGGACACACCCCTCCGCACCAACAGGCCGCGCCCTATATGCATGTAACAAGGCACACCGCCAAAGTAAAATACTACACTAGTATCATCCATGCATATGAGACAAATGGAAAACCCGAACTAGGTGTGGCTCCCGGACAAGTTGAAGTTCCAGTCAAAGTCGAGGGGGGCTCCATAGGGCCTCCCACAAGTGTAACGCCCCGGGATTTATCCCCTTTTGATTTGTGAGTTTTCTTTTTTTTTTGCATCGACATAGCATCGCATTACATCGCATTAATTTAATTGTTGCATTTAAATTTATTTTCCACAATTAAATTCAAATGTTTTTCAAATTTATTAAAAATGTGTTATTTTTTAAATCTTTTAAAAATGTTAAAAACTAGTTTATTAAATTGTCTATGTAAAACTAAAAATATTTTGTAAAGGTTTCGTATTCAAATTCCTTCTCGTTTTTGTTTTAAAAATATAAAACAGAAAAGTTTAAACGGGAGAAAAATAAAGCCCAAGCCCATCTAACCCCAAACCCTAGGGTTCCCCCCCTGGAAACTTGTTTCCCACCCCCCGGCAACTTTGCAGCCGCCCCCCTCCTCTTTCTCCTTTTTCTTTTTCTCTTTTTCCCCCTCCCTCTTTTTTCTTTTCCTTCTTTTTTTTTCTTTCTCTTCCTTCTCCTTTCTTCTTCCCGAGCTAGCCCCGCACGGGAGAGCCTTCGCGCAGCGCACCGAATCCTCTCGAGCGCCCCCGAGCCGCTCGCCCCACGCACCACGCCGTGCGCCCCGACGCCGGCGTCCACCGCCGCCGCGCCGGCCGCTCCTCCCGCCGCCAGCCGGCCTTCCTCCGCCGCGCGCCCCCCTGCCCCGCGCGCGCCCCCTGCGCCTCCGGCCTGCTGCGCACGCCTCGCCTGCTCGCCGCGCCGCCCGGCCACCGCCGCCTGCTCGCGGCGCTCCCCCGAGCCGCCGCCGCGCCGCCTCGTGCCCCCGCGTCGCCGCCCCGTCTCCGGCCGCGCGCACCACAGCGCCCCGAGCTCCCCTTGCTCCGGCCACCCTCCGGCCGCCGCAATGCGCGCCGCGAGTCGCCCGCGCGACCGCCGCCGCGCCCCCCGAGCCGCTGCGCCCACGCCACCGCGCCTCACGCCGTGCGCCGCGCCGCGCCTCACGCCGTGGGCTGCGCCTCCGCGCGCCGCCGTCCGCCCGTGCCGCGCCGCCCCGGCCTCCTCTGCCTGCGCCTCTCGCCGCCGCAGCGCGCCGCCGATCGCCGCCCGGCATCCTGGCCTCCGCCCCGCGCAGCCCTGTGCCCCGCACGCCCGCTGATGCCCGCTCCCCGCGCGCCGCACGCCACCGCCGCCGTGCGCATCCGCTCCGCGCCGCCGCCTCCCGCACGCACGCGTCCCCGCTGCCTCCTCCTCTTCCGGGCCACGTGCACGCCGCCGCCGACCGCCAGGTGTTCGATGCAATGCTCGAAAGAACCCTGTCGTCCCTTTTTGTTGCCCGTTTTGTCCACCCTTCGAGGTGCTGCCCGTGCGCGTGCGTGTGCTCCCTCCGGTGTCGCGTCGCCATCACTGTCCGAGTCTCGGTGCCCGCCCGTGCGCGCTTTTCCTTCCGGTGTTCGTTTGCCGTGTTCTACGTGGCCGCGCTTCCCCGACCACTTCCACGACACCGACAAACGATGATGCCCCTGTTCCACGACGGCTACTTCTACGACGACGACTACTTCCTCTACGGACCGAAGACGTCGGTTTCGAACCCTAGTTCACCCGATCCGACGTACGAACCCAAACCCTAACCCTAAAACCTATTTTTTTTTAAATGTCATCTATCTTGTGCATATCGCATCATAATTGCATTTGTTGCATCTCTTGGGTTTGCGGGTGTAGCAAATCACCTAAATAATAAATATGGGATGTGTGGGGCAAATCACTATATGTATTGCCCCATTCCATTTAATTTGACTAGATCATCTTTGCCATGTCTTGCCATGTTAATGAACATTTAATTTGTGGAGTAGATAAATAACTTGCACCTAAGTATTAATTGTCGGAACCCCGGTTCCGCTTAATTTGAGTTAAGTGCATCTCAAATTGCATCTCGCCATGCCATGCATCATTCTCATATGATCATGCTGGATCTTTTGCCGTAGTTGTAAAATGCATCTTTTACGCTTTCCAGTGTTTGTTGCTTCTTCGCGGATACGACGTTGAGATGTGTGAGCCACGACAAGATCTGCTTCCATGCGGGATTCCAGGCAAGCAAAGTTTGCTTGTTTACCTATACATTGTCTTTCATTCCTGTCGTTGATCTCTGCTATCCTAGTTATCGATTCTTGAACTGCGATCCCATCACATGTTTATCCTGCAGCCCATACAGCTTTATCCCCACAACCTAATACCCGTTGCATGTTTATCTGTTGGCCTTGCGAGTCGTAGCGCATGCTTAGAGTTGTTTGTGCGAGTCGTCTGTTGGTCTTATGTTTCATCTGCTTAGTATGATATATTATTCTACCTTAATAAAATGTTGTATTATATTGGGGTATTATAATTAAAAGATAAGGCACCAGGCGGAAGGCCTTGCGAGGTGCTTTGTTCTGCTCAGTGTCGACCTAGGAACTGAGATTTTGTCCTCGGATCCAATTTTGAGCGCACTAACCACTTGTGGGAGGCCCTATGGAGCCCCCCTCGACTTTGAACGGATCTACAGCTTGTCCATGTGCCGCAACTAGTTCGGGTTTTCCATTTGCTCATATGCATGTGCATGATGATGATGATGAGAGGTTATGTGATACGGGGGGTCATATAGGTGTGGTGCGCGCGTAGCGGACAGTTCCTACTGTGGTTTGAGCCGCATGGCGCGTGGAGACAAACTAATGAGTCCGCAATTGAGATTCGGCCGGACTCCTGACGCGGGTAACAACTCATATGGGTGGCACTTGGACTTGCTGTAGTGAAGGAATAAGTCGTGTTGAGAAGCCCTGATGCTTGCTTGGGTTGATCATGCGAGTATGGGTACAGTAGTGCACCCCTGTAGGGTATAATCTTATCGATGAGCCGTGTCCACGGTTATGGACGACTTTGGTGATGATGCTGGCAAACAAGATCTAGACAACTTACACTTAATTAATGTTAATTAAATTGACTAGTAATATAGAATTACTTTCACAATAAATTATAACTAAAACTGTTCAACGTGTGAGTTTCCCGAATTGCTTCCTCATACTTGGTTGAGGGGGTTAATTCGAGAATGGGTTATGATTGGTGTTAGTTGTAGATGGTTACTTATGCGCTCTCTTATCTCTCTCTGATTAGACGGAAGTTGTAGCGTGTCTCTCTAGGTTGCTAGTGCTGCTGCCGCTAAGTCCACCTCCCCTATATTTTGGGAGATGGTGTAGAAAGTAGGCAAGTCGGTTTTGCTTGCCAGGGAGTGCCCTGACCCTCTTTTGGGTTATGCTTTATGTGAAGTCAACATGTTTGAAGTCAGACGACGTTAGCTTGGGAATCCCTCCGGCTTGGCTAGGCAGGGATATGGCGCCATCGCTTATCTTCAGGACTCTTAGTCCAAATTGCATCTTATCCGTAGTCGGATACTATTCTGCTTCCGCTGTCATTTGAATCTTTGTATTGTATCATTTGTTTCTTAACTCGTTCGAGTCGTTCTTGTAATTTATCTTCTGTTGTATTTGTGGATGTATCGGAACTGTTGTAATGTTATCACAATTCCACCCACATAATGCACATGTTTCGACGTGCACATTATGTCTGGTGGGCGACCTAAAATCGTTATTATGCGGATTTCAGCGGGAGCGCTTAAATCTACATAGTATCGATTTTAGGGCGTCACAACAAGTGGTTAGTGTACTCAGTCTTGGATTAGGGGA
The DNA here is from genome assembly GCA_026929855.1 of Poa annua. Taxonomy (NCBI): domain Eukaryota; kingdom Viridiplantae; phylum Streptophyta; class Magnoliopsida; order Poales; family Poaceae; genus Poa; species Poa annua. The sequence continues at coordinate 36,561,077 of CM049426.1, forward strand.
GCAAGATCTCAGTTCCTAGGTCGACATTTAGCAAAACAAAGCACCTCGCAAGGCCTTCCGTCGGTGCCTTATCTTTTAATTATATTACCCCAATATGATATAACATTTTATTAAGGTAGAATAATCTATCAAGCTAAGCATATGAAATAAAAGACCAACTGACGACTCACACAACCAATTCTAAGCATGCACTACGACTCGCAAGGCTAACAGATAAACATACAACAGGTGATGGGATGTGGGGATAAAGCTGTATCGGCTGCAGGATAACATGTGATGGGATCGCGATAAAGAATCGAATACAAGGGTAGCAGAGATCAACGGCAGGAATGAAAGACAATGTATAGGTAAACAAGCAAACTTTGCTTGCCTGGAATCCCGCATGGAAGCAGATCTTGTCGTTGCTCACACATCTCAACGTCGTATCCGCGAAGAAGCAACGAACACTGGAAAGCGTAAAAGATGCATTTTATAACTACGGCAAAGATCCAGCATGATCATGTGAGAATGATGCATGACATGGCAAGATGCAATGTAAAAGGAATTAATCCAAATTAAGCGGGAAAAGCAACCCCGGCAATTAATATTTAGGTGCAAGTTATTTAAGTATCAACAATATTAAATGTTGGTTAGCATGACAACACATGGCATGGGTGATCTAATTAAATTAAAAGGAATAGGGCATTATATATTTATTACCCCTAACATTTCATATTTAATTATTTAGTTGCAATTAACAAATTATACTAAGCAATTAAAATAACAGATGCAAAATGGCATACACATGGCATATTAATATTCATTGCATTTTTCGATAAATAAACATATAAAGATTATTTAATTCGGGGTTATAGATTAAAAGTTATTAGCATTTAAAAGTTAGGGTGATTTCTGTAAATTCCAGGGACCTGTCTGTGATGGAAAAAGTGTCTCGGGGGCTTAGGTGCGAAAACCAGAGATCAGGGGGCTCTGTGCAAAAAAAACAGCGCATCCCTTCTTCTCTGACCTTTTCTCACCGAAGGAAAACCTACCCTTGAGGCTGATCTGTGGGACCAGACACTGACTGGCGCTGTGGTGGCACCACGGTCACTGACCGGTGGGCCCCGCATGTCAGGGTGTGCAAAATAATCAAAAAGTGGCCTTTTATTCACTTCGGCCGGGAGTCGAACTCGTGCGCGCGCGAGTGCAGCGAAGCGAAGCGCTCCTAGCCACTAGGTCCTCTGTGTGTTGTTGCTAGAATGCCCGACAGATTGGTTTTAACGTGGAACGCGTGCACGGACCTGACGAATCTGAATCTCGCCGGAGCAGTGTGCACGACGGAACAAAAACGAACGACAGCGACCTCATTCGGGCGGCTCCGGGCTGAGCGTGCATGCGGGTGGGGGCGTGGTGCTGCGGTGTGGGTGGATGCTGGATCGGCAGGAGTGGGTCATGCGGCAGGGGGAAGGACCAGAGGCAAGCCGGAGTTTTTTGGAGCTTCTCGGGGCCGACCATGGCGGGAACGGAGCAAGTCGAGCACGGGCTCGTCGATTCCGCCGGCAATCTGAGAGGGGGAAGGCGGCGATGGAGAGAGGAGGCTCACCGAGGGGTCGTCGGGAGAGTGGTTCTTGTCGGGGAAGACCGAAGGCGGAGAATTGCGACGGCGGAGGGCGCCGGCCGTGGCGGGATCGGAGACGAGCTCGTCTCATATACGGGCTCCCGACTCGATTTCTTAGATGGAGAGGAAGGTGACGATGCGGCGGACCTTCGAGGCCTGATGGAGCTCCTTCGACGGCACCATAACGGCGGGGCGACGACGAGGTGGTTCCGGTGAAAATCTTTGGGGGAAAGAAAAAGCAGTGGATGGGGAAGAGAGGGTGGCGGCGGCGCTGCAGAGGAGGAAGGAGGGGCGAGTTAGGGTTCGGGGGAGAGAGCAGGGCGGCTAAAGTAGAGGGGGAGTGGGTGGAGGCAGTGGGGCACCATAGCCTCCACGCTGGAAAGGTCTCTGGTGGTCGTACGGAGGAGGAAGAGGATGAGGGAAGCGGGCCGGAGTTGGGCCTCTTGGCCCACTTCGGCCAGAGAGAGTTCCCTTCCCCTTTTTTTTGTTGTTCTGCTGTTTTCTTTTCTTTTTATTGTTTTCTGTTTTTGTATCTTTAAAACAAATCAGAAAAGAAATATAAATAAAACTTTTGAACAATTTTTTAATAGTTTTTAAATTAGTCATATTAATTACCGGTTTGATTATTTATAAATAATTTGAAACTTTATTTGAATTTATTTGAGAAGGCATTGGAATTTAAAAGTGGAAAAGAATTTAAATGAAGTTGAATTTAAATGCAATAATTTAAATTAAGATTGACAAATGCAAATGATGTATGATGATGTCATGTTGAGCAAAAAGACAAACAAACAATTTTCTAATTGGGAAAAATCCCAGGGCGTTACAATCGACACCACTAACAAGGGATCGCGTCCCGCGATCCACGCCGAGACCACCAGAAGAGAGGGGTAACTACCGAGTCTTCCGGCTCCGTGAAGAACTCCTCGACACCACTAACAAGGGATTGTTGCTCCACCTTGAAATTCTCGACACCACTAACAAGGGATTGTTGCTCACGAAGAAGACGACTCCGAAAGATCGAACCTAATAGGGTAAAAGGCAAGAAATCGTCCACCCACACATAGGATCCTAAAACTTTGAAAAGTTGGATAAGAGAAGAGACTCCAAAACAAATAAGGTAAGAGGACAAATAGAGTAGAGGTAAGGAGTAAAAAGAATCCTATTGAGATCTTTTCAAAATAATTTAAGTCAAATAGTTTTCGACACTCTAGAAACAACGACCGTTAGCGAGGTTATCCTACAGGGTTTTGCGGACCCGCTGCTTCGATAACCAATCGTATCGAAACAACAAGGAGATCGAGACCAAGGCTTTGAAAAAACTTTGTGACGCCCGAAAATCGATACTATGTAGATTTAAGCGATTCCGCCGAAATCCGCATAATAACGATTTTTGGTCGCCCACCAGACATAATGTGCACGCCGAAACATGCGCATTATGTGGGTGGAATTGTGATAACATTACAACAGTTCCGATACATCCACAAATGCAACAGAAGATATAAATACAATAACGACTCGAACAAGTCAAGATACAAATGTTACACTACAAAGAGTCAAATGACAGCGGAAGCAAAAATAGTATCCGACTACGGATAAGATACAAATTGGACTAAGAGTCCTGAAGATAAGCGATGGCGCCATATCCCTGCCCAGCCAAGCCGGAGGGATTCCCAAGCTAACGTCGTCAGACTTCAAACCTGTTAACTTCACATAAAGCACATCCCAAAAGAGGGTCAGGGCACTCCCTGGCAAGCAAAACCGACTTGCCTACTTTCTACACCATCTCCCAAAATATATGGGAGGTGGACTTAGCGACAGCAGCACTAGCAACCTAGAGAGACACGTTATAACTTCCGTCTAATCAGAGAGGGATAAGAGAGCACATAAGATAACCAACTACTACTAACACTAAACATAACCCATTCTCGGATTAACCCCCTCAACCAAGTATGAGGAAGCAATTCGGGAAACTCACACGTCGAACAGTTTTAGTTACCATTTATTGTGAAAGTAATTCTATTTTACTAGTCAAAATAATTAACAACGATTAGGTGTAAGTTGTCTAGATCTCATTAGTCGGCAACGTACCAAGTTGTCCATAACCGCGGACGCGGCTCATCGATAAGATTATACCCTGCAGGGGTGCACTACTGGACCCATACTCGCATGATCAACCCAGTCAAAAACATTAGGGCCTTTCAACCCAACTCTTTTCCTTCACCGCAACAAGTCTAGGAGCCACGGGAGCTATGCTGATCCTGGCCAAAAGGGTGCGGACTCCCGCAGGACACAACCCTCCGCACCAACAGGCCGCGCCCTATATGCATGTAACAAGGCACACCGCCAAAGTAAAATACTACACTAGTATCATCCATGCATATGAGACAAATGGAAAACCCGAACTAGGTGTGGCTCCCGGACAAGTTGAAGTTCCAGTCAAAGTCGAGGGGGGCTCCATAGGGCCTCCCACAAGTGGTTAGTGCGCTCAGTCTTGGATTAGGGGAGCAAGATCTCAATTCCTAGGTCGACACTTAGCAGAACAAAGCACCTCGCAAGGCCTTCCGCCGGTGCCTTATCTTTTAATTATATTACCCCAATATGATATAACATTTTATTAATGTAGAATAATCTATCAAGCTAAGTATATGAAATAAAAGACCAACTGACGACTCGCACAAACAATTCTAAGCATGCACTACGACTCGCAAGGCTAACAGATAAACATACAACAGGTGATGGGATGTGGGGATAAAGCTGTATCGGCTGCAGGATAACATGTGATAGGATCGCGATAAAGAATCGAATACTAGGGTAGCAGAGATCAACGGCAGGAATGAAAGACAATGTATAGGTAAACAAGCAAACTTTGCTTGCCTGGAATCCCGCATGGAAGCAGATCTTGTCGTTGCTCACACATCTCAACGTCGTATCCGCGAAGAAGCAACAAACACTGGAAAGCGTAAAAGATGCATTTTATAACTACGGCAAAGATCCAGCATGATCATGTGAGAATGATGCATGACATGGCAAGATGCAATACAAAAGGAATTAATCCAAATTAAGCGGGAAAAGCAACCCCGGTAATTAATATTTAGGTTCAAGTTATTTAATTATCAACAATATTAAATGTTGGTTAGCATGACAACACATGGCATGGGTGATCTAATTAAATTAAAAGGAATAGGGCATTATATATTTATTACCCCTAACATTCCATATTTAATTATTTAGTTGCAATTAACAAATTATACTAAGCAATTAAAATAACAGATGCAAAATGGCATACACATGGCATATTAATATTTATTGCATTTTTCTGATAAATAAACATACAAAGATTATTTAATTTGGGGTTATAGATTAAAAGTTATTAGCATTTAAAAGTTAGGGTGAATTCTGTAAATTCCAGCGACCTGTCTGTGATGGAAAAAGTGTCTCGGGGGCTTAGGTGCGAAAACCAGAGATCAGGGGGCTCTGTGCAAAAAAAACAGCGCATCCCTTCTTCTCTGACCTTTTCTCACCGAAGGAAAACCTACCCTTGAGGCTGATCTGTGTGACCAGACACTGACTGGCGCAGTGGTGGCACCACGGTCACTGACCGGTGGGCCCCGCATGTCAGGGTGTGCTAAATAATCAAAAAGTGGCCTTTTATTCACATCGGCCGGGAGTCGAACTCGTGCGCGCGCGAGTACAGCGAAGCGAAGCGCTCCTAGCCACTAGGTCCTCTGTGTGTTGTTGCTAGAATGCGCGACATATTGGTTTTAACGTGGAACGCGTGCACGGACCTGACGAATCTGAATCTCGCCGGAGCAGTGTGCACGACGGAACAAAAACGAACGACAGCGACCTCATTCGGGCGGCTCCGGGCTGGGCGTGCATGCGGGTGGGGGCGTGGTGCTGCGGTGTGGGTGGATGCTGGATCGGGAGGAGTGGGTCATGCTGCAGGGGGAAGGACCAGAGGCAAGCCGGAGTTTTTTGGAGCTTCTCGGGGCCGACCATGGCGGGAACGGAGCAAGTCAAGCACGGGCTCGTCGATTCCGCTGGCAATCTGAGAGGGGGAAGGCGGGGATGGAGAGAGGAGGCTCACCGGGGAGTCGTCGGGAGAGTGGTTCTTGTCGGGAAGACCGAAGGTGGAGAATTGCAACGGCGGAGGGCGCCGGCCGTGGCGGGATCGGAGACGAGCTCGTCTCATATACGGACTCCCGACTCGATTTCTTAGATGGAGAGGAAGGTGACGATGCGGCGGACCTTCGAGGCCTGATGGAGATCTTTCGACGGGACCATAGCGGCGGGGCGACGACGAGGTGGTTCCGGTGAAAATCTTTGGGGAAAGAAAAAGCAGTGGATGGGGAAGAGAGGGTGGCGGCGGCGCTGCAGAGGAGGAAGGAGGGGCGAGTTAGGGTTCGGGGGAGAGAGCAGGGCGGCTAAAGTAGAGGGGGAGTGGGTGGAGGCAGTGGGGCACCATAGCCTCCACGCTGGAAAGGTCTCTGGTGGTCGTACGGAGGAGGAAGAGGATGAGGGAAGCGGGCCGGAGTTGGGCCTCTTGGCCCACTTCAGCCAGAGAGAGTTCCCTTCCCCCTTTTTTTGTTGTTCTGCTGTTTTCTTTTCTTTTTATTTTTTTCTGTTTTTGTATCTTTATAACAAATCAGAAAAGAAATATAAATAAAACTTTTGAACAATTTTTTAATAGTTTTTAAATTAGTCATATTAATTACCGGTTTGATTATTTATAAATAATTTGAAACTTTATTTGAATTTATTTGAGAAGGCATTGGAATTTAAAAGTGGAGAAGAATTTAAATGAAGTTGAATTTAAATGCAATAATTTAAATTAAGATTGACAAATGCAAATGATGTATGATGATGTCATGTTGATGCAAAAAGAAAAACAAACAATTTTCTAATTGGGAAAAATCCCGGGGCGTTACAATATGCTCCTTATATTATGTTGCTCATCAAGAGCCTCTACAAGCTTTCTGAGCAAGACGGTGATGACTTTGATGCAGCCTTTGCTACTCAGCCTCACAAGCCAGCCCTACTTGTCCAGAAATCTGCTCACTTGGTTCAACAACAAGCCACCATGCATGAGATCAAGGAGGATGACATTTTTGGTGGTCCATCTCGGGTTCCCTCCAATCCCAACATCAAGAAAGCTGCAAAGAAGAGTCGCCCCTGGGTAGTTCGAGCAATTGAGAAAATCATGAACATGAACTGTTGCATTCACAGTGAGAACTACTCCATCTACTCTCAGAACCATCGCATTATGCAGCGCCAAGAAGCGATGATGGCTCACTTGAAGATGCCTGCTCCGAAGCACCCTTTGAAGCCTCGGGTTCCTTTCAAGGATTGGAATGCAGATGGTCTCACTTTTGATTGGGATGATGCTGTGCCAGAGGACAGCGATCTTGAGAATGCTGATACTGAGGAAGAGGAGGAAGATGATCAGGACGAGGGTTCCGACTCTTGAGTCATGGGACGTTAGTGGAACCTCCTCCCTTTTTGGTATCTTGATGCCAAAGGGGGGGAAGTATCTCTAGGACTCTCGGGGTTTGCATGGGCTTGGAGCACTTTATTCTTTTCGTTTTGTTTCTTTCAAGTGCTCCCTTATTTCGTGACTGTTTTTGTTCGTCATGTGTGTGAGACATGAGTACTCTTAAATTCTATTGTAATAACTCTTTGTCTAAGTTTGTTACTTCTATTGTGTATTTGTGTGTTTTGTAAAATCTAGGGGGAGTGTTGATCCTAAGGAATGTGCACTTTGTATTCCAAAGACATTCTTAAATACTGCACTCACTTAGGGGGAGCTCCGTCTATATTTTGCAAATCCGTTCTCTTTTTGTGTTGTCATCATTCGCCAAAAAGGGGGAGATTGAAAGTGCATTCTATGCACTCCCAGATTTGGGTGACTAATGACAACATAAAAAGTATTCTAATGTTTGTGATGAAGCATGCAGGGGCTTTTACAGGTAGACTGATAAAGAGGAACACTTATTTTGCCTAAGTTTCATTTCAACCACTTGGTATTCGTTCAGGAATTCAGTCAGGAGATTTCCGGGGCTCGGAGATTTCCGGTCCCCAGACCGGAGATTTCCGAGCCATCCAAGTTATTCACTAAGTCTGAATTGAAATGCGTACTGACTCCAACTCAAGCTGAGCCAGAAATCCTCTCGGGGATTTCCGGCGCTCGGAGATTTCCGAGCCCCAGTCCGGATATCTCCGAGTGACAGAGGAATTTCGACCAAGTCCAGAACTCAAAATGCGTACTGACTCCAAAACAGTTTTAGCCGGAAATGCTCCCGGATATTTCCGGCGCTCGGAAATTTCCGGGCCCCAATCCGGAGATTTCCGAGTGACAGAGGATTTTCGACTAAGTCAAGAAGCCCAACCAGTACTGATCCAGATTCAAGCACAGCCGGAAATTGCTCCGGAAATTTCCGGGGTCCGGAGATCTCCGGTCCTCAGCCCGGAGATTTCCGGGCTGGCGGCTGTACAACGGACATATTTTGGAGAGGGGTATAAATACCCCTCCACCTACCTCCAGCATTTTAAGCTTCCAGATTTTCTCTCTCCTCCATTGGTGCTGAAGCTCGTTTCTTCCGGATCTCCCAATCTAGCCACTCAAATCTGTTGATACTTGGGGATCTGAGGAAGAAGCCACCGATCTACATCTCCACCGAAGCGATTTGTTCCCCCCTCTATTTCTTGAGGGGCAACGAATCTAGGGTTCCTTTGTGGATAGCTAGGTTCAACCTTGTGTGTTTTGATCTTTTGTGGATTCCTTTGTGGAAGTGACCTGTTGTGGTCTTTGTGGGAGCCCCCAATTCAGTTTAGGGTGTGTGCCTCACGAATTTGTACGGGACCTTCTCCGCCCTTAAAGGAGTCCTTAGTGGAAGTGTGGATTCGCACCTTTGTGGTCGAATTCACAGGAGAATAGGGTGAGGCCTTTGTGGCATTGAGCAAACCTTTGTGGTAGCTCACACCCCTCCAACGAGACGTACACCTATGTGGTGGAACTCGGGATAAAATCTTGGTCTTCGAGTTCCTACAGTTGTTTCGTTCCACTCTCCTTTACCGCATCTTTAATTCCTGTACTTGCTTAGTGTCTTTGTTGTTTATCACTTGTATCACCTAGTTGCACTTCTAGACAACTTACTTTCCGCTAGCCTAAAACTGAAAAAGACATAAAAATTGGTCACCACCTATTCACCCCCCCCCCCTCTAGGTGGTCAACTGCCGTTCAACCTCCTCAAGGGGGACCGTTGGGGCTGCCTCCTCAGGCCTTGCGGCCTCGTCAGCCACGGCCCCTGCCGTGGCGGTCTTCACCTCGGACGCCTTGTGGAGCCGGCGGCGCTTAGCAGGCGCAGGATCGCTGTCAAGAGCGCAAGGGAAAAACTTCAGCAAAGGATGAGGTGGAAATAGAAACCGAGAGGGCAAGCGACCCAACGACGTGTAAACTCACCTTGGAGGGGGAGCGCCCGCATCGACCCACGCCAGGCCCGACGAGCGCCATGAGGGAAAGGGCTTGGAAGCAGGCCTCGAGGGGGGCGCCTATGCTTTCCTCTTGGAAGGGACATCAGATGGCCTCGCCCCTGTGTGGTCCACGACGGCCTTGGCGCGAGGCCCGCACCTTCCTAGAGAGACCTCCGCGCCTGAGGCCTCCCCTTCCTCAGCTTCCTCCTCCACTGGACGCGAGGGCGCCACCACAAAGGCGTCCTCGTCGCCCGACGACATATCACGAATCTCGTCAGTGAAAGGCCCGGCTCTAGAGGAGGAGACCTCCCCAGCTGTGGCTTCCTCCTCACCTAGGCCAGCTCCTGAAGCCAGAGGAGAATCGGCCCCCTCCGCTCCCCGCGGGGCCGGCATCGGCACATCAGAGTCCGCCGGGCCTGTCGAGGTGAACGAAGGCATCCCCTCCAGACGGGCCATGCGCTCCGTCAGGTTGTACTGGTGAAGGGGCCGGAGCGCCGCGCGAACCTCATCCGCGGGGAGCACAGAGGGGTTGACGAAGAGCGCGGAGAGGATGTTGTCGACGACGTCCTTGTCGTTGTCCTCGACGTGAAGCCGCATCTTGTCGTTCGGCCCCGAGTACATCCACATGGGGACCGAGTGAGCTTGGAGGGGCGCGATGCGGCGGGTCACGAAGTCCGCCACGACCATTTGCCCTGTGAGGCCCTCCTCGCGGAGGAAGCTCAGGCGCCCCATCGGGCTCGCATTCTTGGCGCCGTCGAAGGTAGCCTTGCCCCAATGGGAGTTCTTCACCGGAGGCTCGTCGGGGACCTCGAGGAAGGCACAAGGACGCTCCACCCGGACGAAGAACCACTTCTGGCGGAAGTCGTCTACCTTCTTCGTCACGGACGTGATGGCCTTGCCCTCGCTCCAGGACATGGGGATGTAGACGCCCCCCATGCCGTCGATGATGCGGAACGAGACGCACCCGGAGCGCTCGTTCTTCGCCGTGTTCCGGAGCGCGTAGAAGCACCGGAACAACCCCACCTTGGGCTTCAGGCCCAGGTACGGCTCGCAGAGGTAGGCGGAGATGGCGAGGATTAGGATGGAGTTGGGGTGCAGGTGCAGGTGCAGCAGCTGCACCTGGTAGAACGCCAACACCGCCTCCAGGAACGGAGAGAAGGGCGGCACCAGTCCCGCGGCCAGGCAGTGCTGGAAGACCGGGAAAAATCCCCGCGGGCGCTTCCCGTGCGCCGCGGGCTTCAGGGCGGTGGCGCCGTGCTGGTTCGTCCGGTCCGCCACCAAGTATCGGACCTTGGAAAGCGCCTTCTCGTTGACGCGAACGCCGAGCAGCGCCCCGCCCATCACAGTCTCCGCGGCCTCCGCCTGGGAGGAGGACCCCGCGGCGGCCTTGCCCTTGCTCTTGAGAGGACTCATGGTCACGGGCGCGGAGGTGGAAGGAGTCGGAGAACAGGAACTCGCAGGAGAGCGCGGAGGCGGAGAGCTCTTTGGAGCGGAATTTCCTGCGAGGAGTTGGAAACGGTAACGGCTCCCTGCCGCAGCGCTCGGGCTTTATGTCCCCTCCAAGAGCTGTTACCGGGACGTAGTGGGACCCCCCACGACTCACGCCCCAGATCGTGCGAAGCCGTTAATCGTCCAAGTGCCGCGTGGCTCGGGCCGGCTGGGCACCAAGGGCCCACGATGCTTCGCCTAAGCCCATGGGCTCAGTCATGCCCATCATGGGCCCGGGGGCTACTGTCGGCCCAGTGGGAACTGGGGTACCAAGAGCCCATTCCCCCCAGGCCTCGCTCGCGGGCCAGACGGACGAAACGACTAACGACCAGGCGTCACCGCCTGACAGGACCCTCGAGAGGCGATCCCCCTCGAGGGCCTGAAGAGGAGGCGAGGGCCTCAAGGGACCCCTCGCCTCAGGGGATCCTCCCGGTCAAGGAACCAACCCTCTTGAGGGAAGTCCGACAGGAATCTCCCCTCAGGCCTAGAGGGAAACGTCGTCGCCAAGGAATCCCGGCAGAGCGCACGTGAGCTCTGCCACGCTCGTACAGAGGCGCTCACACCCCCGTCGATGTCCCTGGCGATAATGCGGTCAGCAAAGCCGCGCCGCCTGCTGCACATTTGTGAGGACCTTCTACTCTGAAGATAAAGCAGGTGGACGGCGCAACCCTCCAACGGAGATCGTCATCGCGGGCTCCACCTCAGAGACTGCCTGCTCTGCGGATAGTACGAGCACGGTCGGCCTCCGGTCGGTCACGGCGCCACCTTTATCAACAATGGACCGAGTCCATGGACGAATGGAGCACGGTGGACTCGTGCTCCGCCCCGCCACTGGCAAGTGGGAGCCACCTTGAAGGTCAAGCCGAAGAAGAAGGCCCGAGGCGCCTATAAAATAGAGAAGACATCCATCGTACCAGGGGTCGGCCCTTTGCGTGCAAAACTCCCTTGTAAACCCTAGCAACTCTGGTTAGGTTAGCCTCTGGCTGGAGGAGGAAGAAGATCATCGCTTCTCTCACCAAGCAAGAACTGCCTCAAGGGGGCTTCCGGCAAGCTGAATTGTACTGTAACCTCCCACATATAATACAGACAGGCAGGAGTAGCAGTCTCACCTCCTCACGAGGGCCGTGAAACTGGGTAAAGGACGGTGTCTTCCTTGGTCGGGTGTGCGTCTTCTTCGGGTCCGGCGAGCAACGTCGCGGAGCCACTTGAGGGTATAGACCTCCGCGTTCAGTCCCCTCTCGAACTACACTTCAGGAAGTGACTACCCCCGATTCCTGCGAGTCATAACCCGACAAGGAAGAGTTCGGACAGTTCGTCCACTCTCTCCAAAGATAGCTTCTCGATGTTGTTAAACTCCAGTTTCAGTTCTTCTCCACTGAAAAGCTAGTTTTAAAAATGAATATTGTTACTCCATGAAATATCCTCAGTAAATTGTACTGCGTATATGACATTATTTTTCAGATCGGAGATAGTACCCATAGTAGTCCGATAAAAGACGAGAGATTAACAACTCTTGCATCGGAGGAGGCTAGAAGCAGAGGCAGCAGTGCTTCTGTGACATTCTTGGTGCCGCTGTAGTTTGTTCTTAGGCATTCTTCTGCTTCCACGTAAGTCTCTGTCGACTGCTGGTCCACCCAGTCGAGCCTCTCTAATGCGCTCATACTTGTAAACTTCTCTGATGCAACCTAGGATTCCATGCTAGGTTTCAGACGCATATATATTTACTCTACACCTGCATTTGCAATGAGATTTGTTTCCCTCTTTACAGTTTTCTAAATTAGGATGTCCACAATAATCCTAGTAATTTTGTATCCACATATCTATATACACCTATCTGATTCATATGCGTCTCGTGCACCAAATTTTAAGGTATGGTAACTGGGATTTCGCTGCACCCTTTAGTTGATATCGTGCTAAAAAATATTGGTAATCCGAACATTCTCTTTTACATGGCATATCGATATTGCTATGGGCTTCATCTAACAGACATATGTGACACTACTTTCTATAAATGTGTTAATTAATTGGGTTAATTGGTTCTGTGCCATTGTTCGCTGAGTTTTATCGGTGTGTGCCCTACCCGCGCTGTTTCTCTGTTCTGTGCCCTGATTTACTCGCATATCGCCCAAACGCTCGTTTCCCTATGGTCAACCTCCTTTGACCCGCACTTGGCCTGACTGGTGGGGTTGGCCTGGCGCGGCTCGGTTGGAGTCTCGTGGGGTTGGCTAGTGTGCGGCTCGGCTCGGTTGGGATTTCGAGGTGTCGGCTAGGGGCCGGGGGACTTGTTTAATCAAGGGAAAACGCCGATGGGGCCCACATGGTCTTTCTTCCCTGCCTCACTGCTGTCGCCCATAGAACCTCCGAGGAACCCCCAAGAACAAAGCAAAACAGAGCAATAGGAGTTGGACTGAGGGCGGAGAGCAGGGTGATTGAAGGCGCAAAGGAGCTCCATCGCCATCGCCATTTTCGTAGCCGGCCAGTCTCCCGTCGCCCGTCGAGAAGGAGGGACAAGCAAGGAGCTCCATTGCCCACGCCATTGTACGACCGCCTTCGCCGTTTGGGGTTTTTTGGTCGCCGACGGTTTCAGATGCAGTCCTTCAACCCCATTTTGTCGCCGATGGTCAGTGCTATCTTCTCTACATGTTTCATTTTCCTGTTTGGTGCATTATATGTGAGTAGATTTGATTTTGTATTTGGATTGCGAAATGGGGAAAAACCCCAGGTTCCGCATGTTTACCTGGTTCTAAATTTCAGTTGTTAAAATAGGATTCCGATAGCGATAGCGATGGCGTCGATCGCTGTGCTCTATGCAATTACGAAGCAACTCTTTGTCGCACACTAACTCGTGGTTCCACTTTCAAAGTCCCGATGGAACACAGTTTCAAAATGGCCGTTGTAAGTATTGCCATTCAAATTCGAGGGAATGCCATTTGTTTTTCCTTCAATGAATGTGTTCATAGTTTCTCCGGTTTGGTATTACATGTAGGTTTGCCATGCCCTTTAAGATATCTTCTAGATCAGAGCCGGGGACTTGGCCCTCGTAAGAACTGGATGGAGGCTAGGTGTCCGAATGGAGACTAGTACTTGTTCTACCTGTATAAGTGGGTAGAAGATGACGCAAAACATCCATATCTTGTTAAGCAGCTAAGTGGTAGCCCGAACATCCATGTATACACAGAGATCCGTGGAACGCAGTGGACAACACTATGTGAAGGCTACAGCATCAAGGAGGGCGATGTTGTCAAGTTCGCTTGGAATGAATATCTGTGACTAACAAGCACAATGCTGCAAAACCTCTTGTGCAACACACGGGTATGCTCGTTGGTGTTTGTTTTCTTACACAATTAGTAGTTTACAAGTTTTTTAAATGTCTTCCTCTCTTTGATCAGAGTTTCAACATATTGACGGACGCCGCAAGCCTGCCCTCGTGTCGAGCATATTTCACGAGCCGAGAGATGTAACTTATTCAGATATGAATGTGATATCTCTCGTTTTAATGCAAAATGCCACAATGGAGTTAGAAGAGATCCCTAAATACTACGTGCGCAAGATTGAGAATGATTTTTTAGATGAAGAATCTCTGCTATTCTGATATGATGCTCATGTTCTGTCATTTGAATGATCTCTCAGTTCTGTCATTTGAACTATTCTGATATGATGCTCATGTTGTTTTCATAGCATCTCAAGATTGAGTTACTAGATGGCTACCCCGAGGTTTTTCCGCCGCGTGAGCTCATATTACGGCAAGATCACGAAGTTTCTCGTCTTTTGGGGAATGATGTCGAGATCTTTGGATCATATCATGTGGTCAACGACTACGAATACCTCGAGTTCGAGAGGAACTGGGGTCTATTCTAGGAGCAACTACAGATTCGATTTGGTGATCTCTATGTTATCAAGGTGATCATCAAGGTGGAGTACATCCAGCTGACATTTGTGAAGGTCAGTGAATAGATCGAGCAGTCGGACGAAGAAATTGAGCAGTCGGACGAAGAATTCGAGCAGTCGGGCGAACAAATCGAGCGGTCGGACGAAGAGATCACCGACCCCATCGAAGAGATCGACAGGTGGGTTGACGAGATGTTGTCCGGCTTTGAAGACGACAACAAAGAGACTGATTAATATTACTAATCCCTTGTATTTTGGTCGGATGTAATTTGGTCGAACACCTTATGGGCTCAGGGCATGAACTGTGCGCGCTCCGGGCATGAAGTGTGTGCGCTCTGGGCATGAACATTCAAATGATCATAAATGATTCAAAAAAATCAAAAAAAAGTGAAACCAGCGCACATTGTCTTATTATGTGACATAGTTATGATAAAAAAATATAAACCTGGGTTTGGTTAGTTCCATGAAAGATGGTACGCACAAATGAGCTATCACGTACAAAGAGTTATAGAGTTTGTAGAAGAGTGAGAGGGTTTAGGTTTCGCTAAAATAAAAAACAATCACAAAAGCTTCATTTCATTGTTACTTAGAATCATCTGCACTTCGTTTTTCATTTTCATATTTTAAACTTCTTTTGGAGACGTTCAAAGTGCGTTTGACCAAGTTTGACCATACATTCAAATGATCATAAATGATTCAAAAACAATTGAAAAAATGTGAAACCAGCGCACATTGTCTTATTATGTGACATAGTTATGATAAAAAAAATAAACCTGGGTTTGGTTAATTTCATGAAAGATGGTACGCACAAATGAGTTAACACGTACAAAGAGTTATAGAGTTCGTAGAAGAGTGAGAGAATTTAGGTTTCGATAAAATAAAATAAAAATCACAAAATCTTCATTTCATTGTTACTAAGAAGCATCTGCACTTCGTTTTTCATTTTCATATTTTAAACTTCTTTTGGAGACGTTCAAAGTGCGTTTGACCAGGTTTGACCAGACATTCAAATGATCATAAATGATTAAAAAAATCGAAAAAATGTGAAACCATCGCACATTGTCTTATTATGTGACATAGTTATGATAAAAAAAATATAAACCTGGGTTTGGTTAATTTCATGAAAAATGGTACGCACAAATGAGCTATCACGTACAAAGAGTTATAGAGTTCGTAGACGAGTGAGAGAGGGTTTAGGTTTCGATAAAAAATTCTTCTTAGCCACTTAAAAATGAAATTTGGACACTTTATCAAACTTTTCAAAACCCCGTTGAGTGCCTCCAAACCTCATTTGAACTATGACTGTCGATTTTTTCAAAGTACGTTTGACCAGGTTTGTCCAGACATTCAAATGATCATAAATGATTCAAAAAAAAATCGAAAAAATGTGAAACCAGCGCACATTGTCTTATTATGTGACATAGATGTGATAAAAAAATATAAATCTGGGTTTGGTTAATTTCATGAAAAATGGTACGCACAAATGAGCTATCACGTACAAAGAGTTATAGAGTTCGTAGACGAGTGAGAGAGGGTTTAGGTTTCGATAAAAATGCCTTCTTAGCCACTTCAAAATGAAACTTGGACACTTTATCAAACTTTTCAAAACCCCGTTGAGTGCCTCCAAACCCCATTTGAACTATGACTGTCGATTTTTTCAAAGTACGTTTGACCAGGTTTGGCCAGACATTCAAATGATCATAAATGATTCAAAAAAATTAAAAAAAAATGTGAAACCAGCGCACATTGTCTTATTATGTGACATAGTTATGATAAAAAAATATAAACCTGGGTTTGGTTAATTTCATGAAAAATAGTACGCACAAATGAGCTATCACGTATAAAGAGTTATAGAGTTCGTAAACGGGTGAGAGAGGGTTTAGGTTTCGATAAAAAATGTTTTCTTAGCCACTTCAAAATGAAACTTGGACACTTTATCAAACTTTTGAAAACCCCGTTGAGTGCCTCCAAACCCCATCTGAACAATGACAGTCGATCTAACCCTTCCGCTGAACTGCAGCCGTTTGATCGTCCTCTAGAAGGAATCTGGCAGACTCGGCGCTCATTCTGCGATCTGATTGGCAGTGCTCATTCTGCACAACCCGTTCGATGTGTTTCAAACGAGCACCAAAGGTAGGGTAAACGGCCACATTTATGAGCAAAAAGGGTTGGTGGACTTGCAACAGCCGCACCGCCGCATGTGACCGTTACACGCTCACCGTGGACCCACCATTTGCCTCCTCTTCATAGACAGAGCACCCATCCTCCTGTTCCTCTTCTTCTTCCTCGCATTCACAGAGCATCCATTCTTGCTCGCATAGACAGAGCATACATTCTCCTTTTTGTACCATCTCCTTCCTCGCATAGACAGAGCACCCATCCTTGCTCGCATAGATAGAGCATCCATCCTCCTCTTTGGACCATCTTCTTCTTCCTATTCCTTCATCTTCTTCCTCTCCGGCGACGAAGGGCAACAACAATGTCGAGCTCCTCCACTTCATCCATTCGCCACACTTGGCTAAAGCATCCTAGGGTGATGTTGCCGCCATGTCCTAAATGCCTACGCAAGAAACCACTGCTCCGTCAGACTACTAAGCAAGGAAAGAACATGGGGCGCGAGTATTTGACATGCGAGAGCCTACCACTAGATGTAAAGATCTTTCTCTCGCATCCTTTTGCTTTGATTTCTTCAGTGTTTTCAATTTCTTGCTCACATATGGGATTTAGGGTTCAGGTTGACTTTTTCAGGGTTCAGATCCATGCAACTATTTCAAGTGGGTGGATGAATACGTTGCACAGCTTAGATAGTAGAGGCGTGCGCACAACAACCTTCATCTTATGTCTGATGTGGAGATTGCACCCTCTGCTCCGCCGATGGGCATCATTTCTCCACCGATGGGGCTTGTAAAAGCGGAAGCGAGAGGCGAACTGAAGAAGTTGAGCAAGCACTTAAGGCAGATGAATGATCTGAAGAAGTAGGCTAATTTGATAGCTGCAGGATTTTATCTCTATATAGTTGCTCTAGGATTTGTTTATCTCCAGATTGTTAGTAGTAGTTAATTAATGCGATGTAAGCCTAATTAATGCAATGTAACCTCTATGTAACCAACCGCTTTTATGATAAGCCAGTTGTCTCATTTAGACCAACCGCTTTTACTCCAGAAATTAGAGGCAGATCTATACACCAACACGTTCAATGCTAATGACAGCTTTGGAATATTGTGATATACTCCCTCTTCTATTTATTTTTTTGAATTTACTCCCTCTTCTGAGTCAATTTAGAACGGAGTGAGTATAATATAAAGAGGTCACGCACACACCCAACTAGCGGTGGTGATTCTCTGTGGGTTCCACATCCGGTGGGCCCGACCCACCAAGTCAATACCCCACCAGGTCAGACTTGTGCTACAGCCCCACCAGTCAGACTTGTGCCACAGCCCCACAAGTCACACTAGTGCCACAGCCCCACCAGTCACACTAGTGCCCTAGCCCCACCAGCCAGACTAGTGCCCCGGCCCCACGCGCCGACCCTAGGAAATCCCAACCGAGCCGACAAACGAGCCGAGCCGCGCCAGGACGACCCCACCAGTCAGGCCAAGTGCGGGTCAAAGGAGGTTGACCAGAGGTAACCGAGCGTTTGGGCGATATACGAGCAAACCAGGGCACAGAACAGAGAATCAGCGCGGGTAGGGCACAAACCGATAGAACTCAGCTAGGTATGGCACATCACCAATTAACCCTAATAAATTTAGTAGTAGAGTATGGAAGTACATTTAATCATGTGAATCTACTTTGTTTTGAGAGAAACCATAAATCTACTGATATCGTAACAAATTCAAGTACTTCTGTGTATATTACTTAGCATCAATCCACATTTCATGAATCGGGTAAGTGTCTATCTCTAGTCTAATCTAGTACTCCCTCCGTCCACAAATAAGTGTCTCAAGTATCTCAAAAAGAAGATGTATCTAGACATGTCTAGATACATCTTCTTTTTGAGATACTTGAGACACTTATTTGTGGACGGAGTGAGTACTTGAAATTAGCGACGTCTAAGTAACAGAAGGAAGTAAGCCAACCACTTCCTGAATGGCTGTCGGGTCTGTCCGCCCAGTGGGAACTGGGGTGTGGAGAGCCCGCTCCCCCCAGGCCTCGCACACTGGCCAGTCAGACGAAACGACTAAGGACCAGGCATCACTGCCTCGCGGGTCCCTAGAGAGGCAATTCCCCTCGAGGGCCTGAAGAGGAAACGAGGGCCTCAGGGGATCCCTCGCTTCAAGGGACCCTCTCGAGGCGCCAGCGCGCCTCGAGGGAATCCAACAGGAACCCCCCTCAGGCCTCCTCGGGCCTGATGGGAAACGTCGCGGCCAAGGAAGTACGGTCAGATGCACATGGCCCCTGACACGCCTACGTGGTGACGCAAGCACCCCCGTTGCCGTTTTAGGCGATAAAGGGGTCAATAAAGCTGCACCGCCTGCTGCGGAACTGCCAAGACCTTCTACTCTTGCGATAAAGCAGGTGGGCGGCACAACCCTACAACGGAGAACGTCATCGTGGGCTCCACCTCAGAGACTACCTCCCCTGCAGCAGAACTGCACGGTCGGTTGCTGGTCGGCCACCGCGCCCACCTTTATCAGCAATGGACCGCGTCCATGGACGAACGGGCCACGGTGGACTCATGCTCCGCCATGCCACTGCCATGTGGGAACCACCTCGAAGGCCAAGTAGAAGGAGAGCGCCGGAGGCGCCTATAAAATGAACAAGACCTCCATCGTAGGAGGAGGTCGGCCTTTCTGATTTCACAACGCTTGAAAACACTAGCGATCCCGAGTTGGATAGCATCTGCCTGGAGATGGAAGAAGGTCACCATCCCTCCCCCAGGCAGGAACTGCCTCAAG
Organism: Poa annua; assembly: GCA_026929855.1. Taxonomy (NCBI): domain Eukaryota; kingdom Viridiplantae; phylum Streptophyta; class Magnoliopsida; order Poales; family Poaceae; genus Poa; species Poa annua. The sequence continues at coordinate 36,580,421 of CM049426.1, forward strand.
GGGGCTTTCGGCAAGGCCGGTTGTACTGTAAACTCCATAACTCAATACAGACAAGCAGGAGTAGCGGTCTTACCTCGTCACGAGGGTCGTGAACCTGGGTACGGGCCGGTGTCCATCTCTGTCATGGGTGTTTCGTCTTCAGGTCCGGCGAGCAGCGTCGCCGTGTCCCTCGAGGGTCTTGACCTCCGCGTTCAATCCCCTTCACGAACTACTCTTCAGGAAGTGACTACCCCCAGTTCTAGGGAGTCATAACCTGACAGTTTGCACACCAGGTAGGGGATTGAGGCGCGTCAACCACCTTCGAGCCGCCTCCTCGCCATGGCGAACACCCGCGCTACCCGCGCTGTGATGCCCGAAAATCGGTACTATGTAGATTTAAGCGCTCCCGCCGAATTCCGCATAATAACGATTTTAGGTCGCCCACCAGACATAATGTGCACGCCGAAACATGCGCATTATGTGGGTGGAATTATGATAACATTACAACAGTTCAGATACATGCACAAATACAACAGAAGATATAATTACAACAACGACTCGAACGAGTCAAGATACAAATGATACAATACAAAGATTCAAATGACAGCGGAAGCAAAATAGTATCCGGCTACGGATAAGATACAAATTGGACTAAGAGTCCTTAGGATAAGCAATGGCGCCATATCCCTGCCCAGCCAAGCCGGAGGGATTCCCAAGCTAACGTCGTCAGACTTCAAACCTGTTGACTGCACATAAAGCACATCGCAAAAGAGGGTAAGGGCACTCCCTGGCAAGCAAAACCGACTTGCCTACTTTCTACACCATCTCTCAAAATATAGGGGAGGTGGACTTAGCGGCAGCAGCACTAGCAACCTAAAGAGACACGCTACGACTTCCGTCTAATCAGAGAGGGATAAGAGAGCGCATAACATAAACATCTACAACTAACACCAAACATAACCCATTCTCGGATTAACCCCCTCAACCAAGTATGAGGAAGCAATTCGGGAAAACTCACACATTGAACAAATTTTAGTTACCAGTTATTGTGAAAGTAATTCTATATTACTAGTCAGGTTAATTAACAATGATTAGGTGTAAGTTGTCTATGACCTTATTAGCCAGCATCGTCACCAAGTCGTCCATAACCGTGGACACGGCTCATCGATAAGATTATACCCTGCAGGGGTCCACTACTGGACCCGTACTCGTTCGATCAACCCCAAAAGCAAAGCCAGAAGGTAGGGAATCTCAACACGGCAAATCTCTTCTCTACAACCCATCCAGGGAACCGCATGATTGTGTGCACGGCTAATCAGGTCCAGTGCCCGCGGGATCGACCTTCATAGCACTCTAAGAACGTGCCACCCTATATGAGAATCGACTACTCCATCATCATGAGATCGTTAGGTAACCATATGCATGCATCAAATGGAAAGCCCGAACTACTTGCGGCACCCTGGATAAGTGGCGGATTAGATCGAAACCGTGGGGGGCTCCATAGGGCCTCCCACAAGCGGTTAGTGCGCTCAAAATTGGATCTGAGGACAAGAACTGAGTTCCTAGGTCGACACTTAGCAGAACAAAGCACCTCGCAAGGCCTTCCGCCGGTGCCTTATCTTATAATACCCAACATAGAACATCATTTTATTAAGGTAGACAATCTATCATACTAAGCAGGGGAAATAAATAAGACATACAGACGACTCGCACAAACAACTCTAAGCATGCGCTATGACTCACAAGGCCCACAGATAAACATGCAAGGGGTTATGGGTTGTGGGGATAAAGCTGTATAGGCTGTAGGATAAACATATGATGGGATCACGATAAAGAATCGAATACTAGGGTAGCAGAGATCAACGGCGGAAATGAAAGACAATGTATACGTAAACAAGCAAACTTTGCTTGCCTGGAATCCCGCATGGAAGCAGATCTTGTCGTTGCTCACACATCTCAACGTCTTATCCGCGAAGAAGCAACAAACACTGGAAAGCGTAAAAGATGCATTTTACAACTACGGCAAAAGATCCAGCATGATCATATGAGAATGATGCATGGCATGGCAAGATGCAATACATTGCAGGTAATCCAAATTAAGCGGGAAAGCAACCCCGGCAATTAATATTTAGGTGCAAGTTATTTATTTACCAGCAATATTAAATGTTGGTTAGCATGTCAACACATGGCATGGGTGATCTAATTAAATTAAATGGAATAGGGCATTATATATTTATTACCACACACATTCCATATTTATTATTTAGGTGATTTGCTACACCCCAAACCCAAGAGATGCAACACATGCAATTATGATGCGATATGCACAAGATAGATGACGTTTAATAAAATCGGTATAGGGTTAGGGTTTGGGTTCGCACGTTGGATCGGGAGAGATAGGGTCCGTAGAGTAAGTAGTCGACGTCGGGGAAGTAGCCGTCACGGAACCGGGGCATCGTCGTTTGTCGATGTCGTGGGAGTGGTCGGAGTCGTTGTACCCGATCATCATCGGTCGCGGATCACGGTCTTCCTGGACACGTACGAACGCGGCCAACGCAAAGCGCACAACGCGACGGGCGGAGGCCTTGTCGACGGAAGATCTTGTCATGATAGACGTTTGCGGCAACACAGTGCAGCACCTCGACGGGTGGACAACTCGGGCACGAATGAAACGCCGGAGGTTGTTGCGGGAAATCCACCGAACACCTTGCGGGCGGCGGACGCGAGGAGCTCGGGGAGGCGGTCCGGGCCCTGCCGTGGCCGGGGGATGGCGGTGCCGGGCGACGGCGCGACGTGGGGCGGCGCCGGCGTGCACGCGGAGGCGATCGACGGAGGAGGAGGCGGCGGAGACGGGCATGGTGTGGGACGGCGCCGGTGGCAGGCCGGGGCAGGGAGGAGCGAGGGCGGCGAGCGGGACGGCGGCCGGAGGCAGCGCAGGGCGGAGCTCGGAAGAGCCCGGGGCGCGGGCCGGCGTGGGGAAGCAGGGGCCGGCGGCGGCGCGCTCGCGGCGGGGTGGGCGACGGCGCGGCCGGCCGGAGGGAGGCGCTGGAGCTCGGGCTGGAGGAGCGCCGGGAGGCGGCGTGCGGCGGGCGCGGCCGGCAGAGCTCGGGCTGGAGGTGGAGCGTCGGCGGCGCGCGGTCGCACAGCGGAGGAGGCCGAGGCGGCGCGGCGGCTGGTGGCGGGGCACGGGGCGGCCGGGGCACGCACGGGCGACGGCGTGGGTCGGCGGAGGTGGCCGGGGGCGGCGCGGGCGCGCGGCCGGAAACGGGGCGGCGACGCGGGGGCGCGCGCGCGGCCGGCGCTGGGGAGGCGCGTGGAGGTCGGGAGTGGAGCACGGGCTGGTGAGGGCGTGCGGGAGCGGTTGGTGCGGTGCGGGAGGAAAGAGAGAAGGAAAAGAAAAGACAAGAGAGAAAAAGGAAAGAAAATGAAGAAAAGAAAAGAAAATAAAGGAAGGGGAAAATGAAAAAAAGAAAAAAAGGAGAAAGTGGAAGGGGGCGGCTGCAAAATTGCAGGGGGGTGGGAAATAATTTTCCAGGGGAAACCCTAGGGTTTTCTTAGGTGGGCTTTGGGCCTTATTTGTCTCTTTTTTATTATTTTCTGTTTTATATTTTAAAACAAAATAGAAAAGGAATTTGAATACGAAAACTATACAAAATAATTTTAGTTTTAAATAGACAATCTAATAAACTAATTTTTAACATTTTTAAAAGATTTGAAAATAACACATTTTTAATTAATTTGAAATGCATTTGAATTTAATTGTGGGAAGTTTAATTTAAATGCAACCAATTTAAATTAATGAGATGCAATGCGATGCCATGTTGATGTAAAAGAAAAACTAACAAAACAAAAAGGGGATAAATTCTGGGGCGTTACACGCGCCGCCCGCGTCAACCGACGCGCTCCTGAAGGAGAGCGCGTCCCGCCAGGCTCCACGGCTACTCGAGCACGACGGGGCCGACCCCGCCATGAAGAGTGCCCCCCCTCGGGCCCTCATGTGGAGGAGCCCGAGCGCAACTCCGAGCACCAGGAGAACATGCAGTCGTCGCACCCGACGCGGCGCCCGAGCGGTTCCGGCCCAGGCAGGATGGACCCCGCGCCCCACACCGCGCTGCTGATGGCGCAGGAACTTCTCCGCTACCAGCCCACCGCTGAGGCCCGCGAGCAGTGGCTGGAGCGCCTCAACCACCTTGTCGGCATCGCCACGACGCGCCCTGCTCCGTCGCAGTCCTACGTGCACCCCTCTCTCGCGGGCACGGTCGCGACAAACGCGCCTTCGCCCCCTCCAGGGCCTGCACCGGCTGCGACGCATAGTGCTGCCTCGCACACGTCCTCGTCGCACGATTGCTTGATCGTGCAGCGCACCGCGCCCGACGCTCGCGTGTGGATGGAGCTCCAGCGCAACCGCCAGAACAGGCTCGTGGAGGAGATCGGCCAGGCGGGCCAACAGAACCGCGGCGCACTGCAAAACGACGTCGCCACGTACGCTACGGGCTGCATGGCGTTCACCCACTCCCTGCGTCGCGTGGTCTGGCCCCCGAAGTTCAGGTCGGCTCTCCCTAAGGGCTACGACGGCTCCAGCAACCCCATTGAGTTCCTGCAGCTCTACACCACCTCCATCCAAGCTGCAGGAGGAGACGACAAGGTCATGGCCAACTGGTTCTCTCACGCGCTTCGTGACTCTGCGCTGTCGTGGCTCCTGAACCTCCCGGAGGATTCCGTGAACTCTTGGGAGGAGCTCTGCAAGCAGCTCGTCTCCAACTTCAAGGGCACGTACGAGCGCGCCCTCACCCACAACGACCTGCGCGTTGTGTTGCAGAAGAAGGATGAGACGCTTTGCAAGTACATACAGCGCTTCAGCCAAGTGCGTAACAAGATCCCGAACATCCCTGATACCCAGGTCATCGCTGCCTTCCGCGAAGTCGTCACGAACAGCAGGATGCTCGAGAAGCTGGGCATCCACGACAAGCTCACCTCTGTGGTGAAGCTGTTCGACCTGGCGGACAAGTGCGCCAAGGCTGAAGAGGGACTCCTCTTCGTCAAGATGTCCTCGAGAGGGGACGAGCACGCTGAGGGGTCTAGGAGCCAGAAGAAGAAGGAGGAGCCCAAGCGCAAGGCCACCGCGGTTCTCGCGGCAGAGCCTGAAGCGAAGGGCACCCGCAGGGACTCCCCTGACCCCGGAGAGAGGAAAGATGACCACCGCCCATTCTGCATCTACCACAACAGGCGCGGTCACTCTACCGAATCCTGCTTCGACCTCAAAAGGTTGAGCAAGGAGCGCGAGCAAGCGGAAGGCAGTGGCGGCCGCGGCCGTGGCCGCGCCTACCGCGGGAGCGGACGCATGGGCGGCTACCAGAAGCCATCGGGCAACCAGGCCAAGGCTGCGGAGAAAAACAACAACCTCCCCGACGAGGAGGACGGTGGCTACCAAGCCCCAAGAGGCGCCATTGCCTGCATCCTCGGGGGGGGGGGGGGGGGGGCGCAGGCGCCAAAATCGAGCAATCAGTTCAAGCGGTTCGCCCGCGAGCTCAACGCCGCCCTCCTAAGCAACGAGATCTCCAGACCCTTCAAGTGGTCGCAGTACACCATCGCCTTTGACACTCAGGACCACCCCAAGTCCACCAAGTCTGTTGGAACCCTCCCGCTGGTCTGCAGCCCCACCATCGACAACGTCATTGTCTCCAAGACACTCATTGATGGTGGAGAGGGCCTGAATGTCATCTCCATAGATGCATTCGAAGCGCTTCAAGTGCCTTACGAGCGGCTCATGCCCTCCAGGCCCTTCACGGGGGTCACCAGCGGCTCGATCGAGCCTCTAGGCCAGGTTAGGATTGCCGTCACCTTCGGAAGCAAGGAGAATTACCGCACCGAGCACATCGAATTCGATGTTGCACACATTGGCCTTCCATACAATGCCATCCTCGGTTACCCCGCGCTCGCAAAATTCATGGCCGTCACGCATCATGCTTACAACATGGTCAAGATTTCTGGCAGCGCTGGCACAATCACCATCCATGGACATGTCCTAGATGCCACCCGCGCTGTCGAGACGGCCTACAAGGCTGCGGCCATGGAATTCCCCGTGGACGAGGACCTAGAGCCTCTCGAGAGGCCCAAGAAGAAGAAGCAGTTGTTCTCCCAAGAACCAGCCGCCACAAAGAAAGTCGCTCTAAGCTCCAGCAGCTCGGGGGATGAAGGCTCGGGGGCTAGCGTCACCATTGGCGCTGCACTGCCTCCCAAATAGGAAAGCGCGCTCGTCGCCTTCCTCCAGGCAAACTCTGACATGTTCGCATGGACTCCGTCATATATGTCTGGTGTACCGAGGGAGGTGATCGAGCACCACTTGGCCGTGTGTCCAAACGCGCGCCCCGTCAAGCAAAAAGCAAGAAAACAAGCCCCCGAGAAGCAAGCATTCATCATCAAGGATGTCGAGAAGCTCAAAGCGGCAAAGGTCGTCCGTGAAGTCGCGCATGTCAGACCCTGAATTCAAGCTACACAAACGAAACGTATCGGTTGGGCCACACAACCAAGAACATACTGGGGTTACCAATCCCAGGAAACAATCAGGCCATGCTCGGAATGGATCATCGGCCGACAGTTCTTGGCGACCCCAACGTCACATACGTTTCCAGATTGTGCACGCAAGAACCCAAAAAGTCTTCCAACTCGTATACTTCAACCATACACACATGGTATACGAGTCGTATTTTTAACAAGTTGAAACCACAGAATAAACCTAAGACACAAAGAAAGGAAATAATATCCAAAAGCTCTCACTGAGCAAAATATATCAAATGGCACCAATCAGAGGACACATGTCCCAACATTACATCATGCAGCGGAAACAAACCGGTCTGAGTACAGACAAGAAGCAAAAGGTTCAAGGCCGAAACGGAAAAGAAGGCCCATCCACGCAGTCCACCAGGAAGTAGCCCAGGGGAACTCTAACTACTCGTCGTAGCTCTCGTCGTCGAACTCCACGTAGTATCCACCCAACTGGTCGAACGAAGAATCCTCAACTGCAGAAAAACCACAGCCCGCGAACGGGTCAATACACCAAAGCGTATCGAACAAGATTAAGCTAACAGGTTACAAAACTGTAAGATTCCCAAAATATTGGGGTAAGTGTACTTAGCGACAGCAGCACTAGCAACCTAAAGAGACACGCTAAAAACTTCCGTCTAATTGGATAGAGATAAGAGAGCGTTTAAGTAGCCACCTATAACTGACACCAGTCATAACCCATTCTCGAATTAACCCCCTCAACCAAGTATGAGGAAGCAATCCGGGAATACTCACACGTTAACAATTTTAGTTACCATTTAGGGTGTAAGTAATGCTATATTACTAGTCACATTAATTAACAATGATTAGATGTAAGTTGTCTAAATCTTGTTAGCCAGCATCATCACCAAAGTCGTCCATAACCGTGGACACGGCTCATCGATAAGATTAAACCCTGCAGGGGTGCACTACAGTACCCATACTCGCATGATCAACCCAGTCAAAAACCTTAGGGCCTCTCAACACGACTCATTCCTTCACTACAGCAAGTCCAGGTGCCACCCATATGAGTTGTTACCCGCGTCAGGAGTCCGGCCGAATCTCAATTGCGGACTCATTAGTTTGTGACTACGCCACCATGCGTCTCAAACCACAGTAGGAACCGTCCGCTACGCGACGTACCACCCCTGTATGACCCCCCGTATCAAGTAACCTCTCATCGAACATCATCATCATGCACATGCATATGAGCGAATGGAAAACCCGAACTACTTGCGGCACATGGACGAGCTGAGGATCTGTTCAAAGTCGAGGGGGGCTCCATTGGGCCACCCACAAGTGGTTAGTGCGCTCAAAATTGGATCCGAGGACAAAATCTCAGTTCCTAGGTCGACACTGAGCAGAACAAAGCACCTCGCAAGGCCTTCCGCCTGGTGCCTTATCTTTTAATTATAGAACCCCAAAAAGACAGCAGTTTAATATAGTAGAACAATATATCATACTAAGCATATGAGATAAAGACAAAGGAATGACTCGCTCAACCAATCCTAAGCATGCACTACGACACGCAAAGGCCAACAGATAAACATCCAAGGGGTTATGGGTTGTGGGGATATAGCTGTATAGGCTGCAGGAAAAACATGTGATGGGATCGCAATTCAAGAATCGATAACTAGGATAGCATAGATCAAAAGGCAAGAATGAAAACCCGACAATCGTGTAATCGGTTAGCAGAAGCTTGCCTGGCAGCTCGTGGCCTGGCACGACAGCTGGAACCTCAGTATTGTAGGTACTCGCAGCAGGCACGTCGTCGTCTACCCAAAGAGAGCCAAACACAGACAATAGGAAACAATAATCAATACAGATAAATGCGCAAACAAATGATGGTGCAATATGGTATGAGATGACTAGGTCATATTAAAGCGGGGATGGAATCCCGACAAAAGATTAGGGTGCAAGTTATTTGTGTAGCCCACAATTTAAATGTTACTTAATATAGTAGAAGTGGTGATCAAATTAATTTATAAGGAAAAAGGCATTAATTAATTAATTGCTCAACGCATGGCAAGAATTGGTATAAAAGGATATGAGCATATTAAATGGAACTAGGGCATTATATAATTATTACCCCACATATTCCATATTTAATTAATTAAATGCATTTGTTAATTTAAACTAAGCATTTAAGATAAATGATGCAAAATGACATAAGAATGTGATATTAATGTTTATTGCATTTTTCTGGTATGAAAACATATAAAGTTTATTTAATTTGGAGTTATAGATTTGAAGTTATTGCATTTTTAAATCTAGGGTGTTTCCTGAAAAAAAAATTCCAGGACCTATCTGTGAGGAAACAGTGCTGATGAGGGCCTAACTGGAAAGACAGAGCACAGGGGGCTCGGGGCAATTTTTCTAGCATCTCAGTCACTGGCGGGTGGGACCCCGCTGTCAGTGTCCGAAAAGAAAAGAAAATAAAAAGATGGGCTTTTCTTTTTAAACCAACGCGCCCGGGGTTTGAACTCCAGACGCGGGAGCGAGCTGTCGATGCTGCTGTGCTAGCCACTAGGCCAGAGAGGTGTTGTTGTAAGATAAGGCGCTAAACAGTTTTTAACATGTCTTCAATAGTGTAAAACTGACGAAACTGAAAGTGTCACATGTTCTGACGAAAAAGAACTCGCGAGCGCGTCCGAGCGCCGCGGCGGAGGAAAACACGCCGGCGGTGACCCAAAACGAGCGGAGTTGGGTGCGTACGCGCGTGTGCAAGAAAGCAGAGGCTCTGGCGGGTTCGCTCTTGTTCTTCGAAGCAAAGAAGGAAGCCCGAGGCGTTCGTGTTCTTGCTCGGCAGGTGCAGCGCGCTACGGCCGTGCGGGGCGGTCCCGGCGCCGGCAAAAATACGACGATCCGGCGCAGTAATTGGAGGGGGAAAGGTCGGGAAACGCCGCAGCTCACCTAGGGGAAACTGTTGACGAGCGGAGGGGAGTTGGGGAGGTCGGAGACGAGTAGACGGTGCTCGGGGAGGCGAGGCGGAGCTCGGGCGACGTCGAGGAAGGAGTGGGAGCAGGGCTTCCCGGGTCCGGCTCCTGACTGCCGTGGACGGAGGGCTTGTCGGGGGCTCTACTGGCGCGAGGGGGAAGGAGATGGTGGCCGGAGTCACCAGGGGCCCGAGCTCGATTTGTCGGTGTTCATGGCGTTGGCGTGCGCGAGGAGAGAGCGAGCGGCGGCGGGGAAGGGAAACTAGGCTAGGGTTAGGGTTTGCTGCGGGGCTAAATAGGAGAGGAGCGGAGGTGGGGGCGCCGGTGCGGCGCACTCGGCAGCCAGCCATGGCGCCATGGCCTCGCTGGAAAGGCGTCGTCCGTACGGGGAAGAAGAGGAGTGCGGGCCGGGCTGGCTTAGGTGGGTGCTGGGCCAGTGACTGGCCCAGTTCGGCCAGCTTCTCTCTCCCTCCATTTTTTTCCTTGTCTTCTGATTTTATTTTTAAATCCCTTTCTGGTTTTGTAATTTAAACATAAACAGAAAAGAATTATAATAAAAACTTTTTAAACAATTCTTAATAGTTTCAAAATAGTTATATTAATACATGGTTTGATTATTTACAAATAATTTGAAACCTCATTTGGAATTATTTGAAAAGCATTTGAATTTAAACTAAGAGACTTAAATTTTGGAAAAATAATCTGTAACACATAATTAATTAAATGCAACCATATTTGGAATGATGACATGATTCAACATTTTATTGCACACAAGTTTGTAAAGTTACAAACGGGCTGTTACAGCGCACCCCACGTGGCTCTCCAACCGCGTGGTAGTCCCAAAGCCCGCCGGAGGAGGCCGCCTCTGCATCGACTTCACCGACGTAAACAAGGCCTGCCCCAAGGACCCTTACCCCATGCCAAGAATCGACCAGATCGTGGACTCCACGGCAGGCTGCGGACTCCTCTGCTTCCTGGATGCGTTCTCTGTTATCATCAGATAAAAATGGCTAAGGAGGACGAGGAGAAGACGGCTTTCCTCACCCCTTGCGGTGTGTACTGCTACGTCTGCATGCCCTTCGGCCTAAAAAATGCCGGAGCCACCTTCCAGAGGCTGATGAGAATAGCACTTGGCGAGCAAATGGGGAGAAACGCCGAGGCATATGTCGATGACATCGTCGTAAAATCCCGAGAAGGAGACACTCTCCCCGGGGACCTTGAAGAGACCTTCACCAGCCTGTGCAAGGTGAACATCAAGCTCAACCCCGCCAAGTGCGTCTTCGGAGTGCCTTCAGGCAAGCTGCTTGGTTTCCTCGTATCTCACAGAGGCATAGAGGCAAACCCTGACAAAATCAAGGCAATAGAGGACATGCGGCCTCCACGCAGGCTCAAGGAAATGCAACGCCTAGCAGGATGCATGGCCAGCTTGGGTAGATTCATCACCAAGTTCGACGAAAGAGCCCTGCCCTTCTTCAAGATAATGAAAAGAACGGGCACTTTCAAGTGGACCCCCGAAGCTGAAAAAGCATTTGAGGACTTGAAGAAGTACCTGGCCAGCCCACCAGTAATGGTCGCCCCAAGGTCAGGCGAGCACCTGAAGCTGTACCTGTCAGCTACTCCACAGACAGCCAGTGCCGTCCTTGTGGTAGAAAGGGAAGAGCTAGTGCGCCAGAAGAAGAGTGCGACCACCCCAAAGGGAAAGCCTCCCGATCTGGAGCTCGACGAGAGGCCTGCTCCAAGTCAACTGCTGCAAGAAGATCCCGCCAGGGAGCCTGTCGAGTCCCTCGAGGCCAACCCTCCCGAGGCCCATGACAAGCCCCTTGAGGCAAACTCCCTTGAGGGCCAGGTCATGCCCCCAGAGGCTAACCCCCTTGAGGGCCTAGCGGAACCCCTTCAGGAAGAGCACACCAAGGCTACACAGACTACTCTTGTCGAACATCCAGTCTACTTCATCAGCACAGTACTGCGCGATGCCCGCGAGCGATATACGATGCAGAAGAAGCTCCTCCTCGCACTCCTCATCGCCTCAAGAAAGCTGCGACACTACTTCCAGGACACCCCATCACGGTGGTCACCTCTTTCCCACTGGAGCAAATCCTGCGCAACCCAAATGCCACAGATCGTGTCGCAGGATGGAACATTGAGCTACAACCATTCAATTTGCGTTTCGATACAACAAGGGTAATCAAAGGAAGAGCGCTGGCAGACTTTGTCGCCGAATGGACCGACCCAACCCCTGAAGAGCCTTTGGGAGAAGAACAAGAGCCCTGTGGAGACAGAATGCCCAGCCACTGGCCATGAAGTTAGACGGAGCTTTTGCTTGTCGCCATGGTGGGGCTGGCGTGGTCCTTATCTCATCAAAGGGCGACAAGCTATATTACGCGGTCCAGCTGTGCTTCGGAATCGACAAGATCTCCAACAATATCGCTGAGTACGAAGGCATGCTTGCTGGCCTACGCGCCGCAATCGCCCTAGGCATCAAGCACTTACTCATCAAGGGCGACTCCCAGCTGCTTGTCAACTTCTCCAACAAAAGCTATAAGCCTAAGGATGACCACATGGCTGGATACCTTGAAGAGGTCCGTAGGCTGGAGAAGCACTTCAGGGGAATGGAGCTCATGCACATCCCAAGAAAGGAGAACCAAGAGGCTGATGACATCACCAAGCGCGCATCAAAGAGGCAAGCTCAGCCGCCAGGCGACTTTGAAGAAAGGCTCATCAAAGCATCCATAGAGCAGCCTCAAGAGGCCAGGCCCGCAAGCACAGATGAAGCGCTCCCACCACCACCTGCAAACGGGGCGCCAAACTATGGGCCCCCAACAGGGGAGCGTCTGTTGCTGAAAGCGGTGCATCAAGAAGCAGGATGGATAGACGAGATCAAAGACTACCTCGACAAAGGGATCCTTCCCAAGGAGATGTCGAAGCGGAGCGAATCGCCCGCCAAGCAAAATCTTACAAAATCCTCGAAGGAAATCTCTACCGCAAGCGCCCAAACGGCACCGCGCTCAAATGCGTCCCTCCTTAAGAAGGCAAACTGCTGATGAAAGACATCCACAACGGGGAATGCGGCCACCACTCATACGCCCGCACCCTCGCGGGCAAAGTCTTCAGGAGCGGATTCTACTGGCCTCAAGCACTTCAGGCTGCAGAGGACATCGTCCAAGCATGTGAAGCGTGCCAATTCCACGCCAAGCAAATCCACTAACCTGCGCTGGGGTTACAGACCATTCCGCTATCCTGGCCGTTCGCGTTCTGGGGGCTGGACATCCTGGGACACTTCCCAACAGCGCAGGGTGGATATCGCTACCTCTTCGTGGCCATCGACAAGTTCACTAAGTGGCCTGAAGTGGAGGCGACGCGCACAATCACAGCTGGCGCGGCGGTGAAGTTCATCAAAGGCCTTGTGTGCCGCTTCGCGGTGCCTAACCGCATCATCACCGACAATGGCTCACAATTCACCAGCGACATCTTCAGAGCCTACTGCGAAAGAATGGGCATCAAGCTCTGCTTCGCCTCAGTCGCCCATCCGGAAAGCAACGGGCAGGCTGACCGCGCAAACGCAGAAGTCCTCAAAGGCCTCAAGACCAGGACCTTCGATATCCTCAAAGGCCACGGCAAGGGCTGGATCAACGAGCTACCTTCGGTGCTCTGGTCCATCCATACAACGCCACCCAAGCTTACCGGAGAAACGCCGTTCGCCCTCGTCTATGGAGCCGAAGCAGTCCTCCCCACAGAGATAAAGCATGGATCCCCGCGGGTCCTCGCCTTTAACGAGGACCAGCAAGAGGACCTCCACAACGACAACCTGCTGCTCCTCGAAGGACTACGATGCCGCGCCGCCCTACGGGCGGCCAAATACCAGCAGGACCTGAGGCGCTACCACAGCCGCAACATGCGCTCACGTACCCTGGAGGTAGGCGATCTCGTCCTCAGGCGAATCCTCTCCAGGGAAGGCCTCCACAAGCTGTCCCCGATGTGGGAAGGCCCCTACAGGGTCACCCACATCGCCAGGCCTGGCGCGGCTCGCCTCGAGACTCAAGACGGCGTCTCCGTCAAGAATCTGTGGAACATCATGCACCTACCCAAGTTCTACCCGTGATCATCGTCACGTCCGTGATCATTTTCACGTCAAGACATCTGGCGGAAGAGGCAGCTTACGGCTCAACCTCCAAGCATTTTTTGTCTCCAGAGGTTAAAAGCTCACGACTTAAACCTCACACAAATTTTTGTCTGCAGAAGGAACAAACTCATAACGTGATCATCGTCACGCCCGTGATCATTGTCACGTCAAGACATCTGGTGGAAGAGGCAGCTTATGGCTCAACCTCCAAGCATTTTTTGTCTCCAGAGGTTAAAAGCTCACGGCTTAAACCTCACACAACTTTTTCTCTCCAGAAGGAACAAACTCAGAACGTGATCATCGTCACGCCCGTGATCATTGTCACGTCAAGACATCTGGCGGAAGAGGCAGCTTACGGCTCAACCTCCAATCATTTTTTGTCTCCAGAGGTTAAAAGCTCACGGCTTAAACCTCACACAAATTTTTTTCTCCAGAAGGAACAAACTCAGAACGTGATCATCGTCACGCCCGTGATCATTGTCACGTCAAGACATCTGGCGGAAGAGGCAGCTTACGGCTCAAACTCCAAGCACTTTTTGTCTCTAGAGGTTAAAAACTCACGGCTTAAACCTCCAGGCTCCAAAGTCTTCTCTCGAGGGTCAACTGTAATGCCCCAATCCATAAATTATACAATGATGCTATGTGTCGGTGGTCATGCTACATAATCGAAGGTTACTGGGGTTACCACTCCCAGGCCGAGTAAACATCGGCAGGCGTGCTCGGCATGGATCATCGGCCACACAACCCTTCGATCATGCCATATCCAAAGTATAATAAAGAGACTAAGACACCGGAACACCTGGCACATGACAGACCCTACGACTCAAGATAATATAGTTCAACTCTTAGTAGAGAAAGATAGCAAATATAACACGCAGAGGTCACTGACCCAACATTACATCAAGCGGAAGCAAATTAAGTTGTTCTAAACAACAAGATCCAAATATGGCCTAAGAGGCCTACAGATAAACAGTTCCGTGCCAGCTGGTTCCGAGTTGCCCCAGGCTGCCACCCGGGAACCCCAGACTACTCGTCGATGTCAATAAACAACCCACCTTCGGGGTAGGTAAAGTCCTCCTCTCAAACAAAAAAAAACAAGGGTGAGTTCGACGAACTCAACAAGATTTTGAGCTATTACTGCTCCATGATTGGCTCTCAAGGTTTTATGGCTGTTTTGCGTAAAGCTGATTTTGTTCATAAAATTTGACTCCAAGGCATCGACTATCAGAATATTTTCGAAGAGGGGTAAGAAGTAACTCTTTCTCTTTTGATTCACTTTCTCATCATCCACCACTGTACATGTTCCACCAAGGCACCTCCCCGACTCACCCTCGAGGAAGTCAACCTTTCAATCGTGAGTGCTACCTTTAGTACCCAGTTTTTAGTCATTCCGTTAAAGTTATTCTATGATCCCTGAATTCGTCACCAAGTCGTCCTTAACCGTGGACACGGCTTTTCGAAAAGATTTATCCCTGCAGGGGGTGTACAATGTGAAAGGCGCCAGGTTCCCGAGGGACCTCCCAGCTCCTTATCCATGCGTACCGTCCGGCCCATTGCCTGATCATTTAGCTCTCTTCCTGGGAAAGCCGGCTGGGTGGGAGCGGCTACGACCTTTACCTCGCTTTGGACTAACCCAGGATCATCAGTGACTGGGGGACAAGTTCAGTGCCTCCAACACCCTGCCCCGCGGCCACTCATTTTCCTACCACCATAATCCTCATCTCAGTCTTGGCCACCATCTCAACACACGCGCAAATGGAAAGCCAAACTAGAGGACCCTCGGCTAGTCCGACACAAGTTAGTCGGTCGATGAGGTTCCATATGCCCACGCATGGTAGCACGCTCTACTTGGCTCGAAGGGGAGAACTCGCACTTAGGCGGCGAGAACGAGACAACCCACCACATCCATGTGGCCTCTCATCCCCACCTTTTAGCATTTTAATAAGTATTACCACAATTCTCCACCATCATCCGCGGAAATTCCACATCTGATCCCAACATGAATATCCATCGGACCACTAAGCAGTTAACTAAGCATGGCTAAGCAACGACCTAGCATAGTGAATTAATTCATGCCATCAACACAATCCTATGGATAATAGGAGGGAAAACAGGTAATGGCATCGCTAACTTAATGCAACTATAGTTTACTCTAATCCAATCAAATTGACATTTGGAACCGCATGCAATATTATAGTGGAGAAAATAATTTGCATAAAGTAGGATAAGATATGCAAGAGGGTGGGGATCACGCTTGCCTTACTCAGCAGGCGGGTAAAACTGATCGTCGGGGTAATGTGGCGAGACCCCGGTTTCTTGATCTATCGATGTATAAGAACACCAGAAGCACACAATCAATACAAGCAATTCACATGCAATGCGCAAGCACATGATGGTATGACATTTTAATGCACTGAATTGTTATAACAATTATATGACATTTAGATGGGATGCTAGGCATAATTATTCAACGAGATAGGAAATATATTTTCCTATTTGTTTTTATGTGCATCTACAATTTTATTTTAAGTAACATGCTTGAAGTGAGTGTTAAGGTGTAGCACATGGGCTGATGAGCATTTTTAATTAAAGGGGCACCATTTTAGTAATTGGAGAAATTTATTTTAAATTTGAATCACACATTTTTATTTCTACCCCTTTGTTAATTTAGCAAAACAGAAAAATATATTAACAGCAATGGACATGTGAACCATTCTATTAAATAGCCTTTATTTTTCTGATCATTTTGGTATATTATTTGCTAAATTTGGATAAATATTTTGAAAGTTATGCATTTCTGAAGTTTTAACCATTTTCTGGCTTTTTATTAAATCGTAGGAAATAGTTGCGGACGTTTTTCACCGAGGCGTTGTTAGCCAGAGCCACTGACGGGTGGGGCCAGTGACACACTGGCGGCCACGCAAGCGTGCGGGCCCAGCGGCCGGTTTGACCGCGTCGATGCCACGACCGGCGCGCTCGCGGCGGGGAACGCGACGGCGGCGAGCACGGGCTCGTCGATCTACTGCACGGGGGAGCGGTCTACGGGCCTCTACGGATTCGCACGGGCACGGCGAGCAAAACTACGGCGGCGCCGCTACCTAAAGGTCGCCGGAGCGTCGCGCACGACGAAGCCCAGCGGCGGCCGGCGGCGGTCTACAGCGGCTCGACGAACCAGAGCCGAAGGGAGGGAACGGAGGGGTCCATTAGGACGGCGAGCTCACCCTGAGCAGGTAGAGGAGGACGGCGAGGTCGGAGGAGGCCCGACGGCGCCGGAATCGAGCGGCGGTGTCGGAAGGGAACGACACGTGCACGGCAATGCGGGCGTCCCCGGATCGATTCCTACGGCGGAGAGGTAGCAGACGGCGCGGCGGTCCACGCGGGGGTCCTCGCTGGGCTCGGGGCACACTCACTCGCCGGCGGAGAGCTCGGCGGCCATGGCTAGGTTTCGGGCTCGGGATGGAAACGGAGGAAATATCTGGGGGGAGAGAGAGAGCAGCGCGGGTGGCCTCCTTATCCATGCGCGGGCAGCAGAGGAGGAGAGGGGGGGTCCGGGCGCGGCGCACGGGTGCTCGACACGGCGACGGGGTGCGGCAGCGACGGGAGGCTCGGTTCGCTACAGAGGAAGGAGACGAAGTTTTTGCAGAAAACCCCCTGGGCACGTTTCCTCTTTCCTCACAGACAGGTCCTCCCCCCTTACAGAGAGGTCCTTTTCTATTTCTTTTTAAATCCAGTACAGTGTTTGATTTATTTGAGGCAGTGAAACTTTTTAGAAAAATTTGAGAAAAATCAGGGAGCTTCCCCATACCATGTAGAGGCACCACAAAAATTAGCATCCCAAAATAAAATGTTTTGATGCATTTTTGTTCAGAGGTGTTATTTAGGCATTTTGCTGAGATTTTCCATATGTTGCCACTTTAATAATTTGGAGTCAATGCAAATATAATATTTGGAACCGTTGGAACTTCCTTGACAAATATGCAAGATTAAATTTGTGAGTGGTAATGTTCATAATAGTAGCAAAAGGATATGGATGCCATGATGCAATTACACATAAGTGGAAAAATTACAGAGGTTTTCAGGTTTCCAAACTTGGGCTGTTACAAATCTACCCCCCTTACAGGAATCTCGTCCAGAGATTCTAAGGTTGCGGAAGAAAGTCGGGATACTCCTCACGAAGACTAGACTCTCTTTCCCAGGTAGCTTCTTCTTCGGAATGATGAGACCACTTAACCTTGAAGAATTTGGTAGTCTTATTTCGAGTCTTCCTTTCCGCTTCATCTAGGATACGTATAGGATGCTCGCGATAGGTGAGATCCGCCTGGATATCCAGCTCCTCATGATTGACTCCACGGATAGGATCCTTGAAACAACGGCGGAGTTGGGATACATGGAACACGTCATGTACATCCGGAAAGTTGGCTGGGAGTTCGAGTTGGTTGGATAGATCTCCTCGTTTGGCCAGAATAGTGAAAGGGCCAACATAACGAGGGGCCAACTTTCCCTTGATTCCAAAACGACGAACACCACGAAGTGGAGAGACGCGGAGATAGGCCTTGTCACCAATTTCATAATGGACCTCTTGATGGTGCTTGTCATAGTAGCTCTTCTGCCTAGACTGGGCAATCTTCAGATTCTCTCGTATGATTTTGACCTTCTCCTCAGCTTCATTGATCACATCTGGACCCAGGAGTTGCCTCTCTCCGGTCTCAGACCAATTTAGCGGAGTTCGGCATTTTCTTCCATACAGAACCTTGAATGGGGCCATACCCAGACTCGCTTGATAGCTATTGTTGTAGGAGAACTCAGCGAAGGGAAGGTATTTCTCCCAACCTTTTCCAAAGGAGATCACGCAAGCTCGAAGCATGTCCTCTAGAACTTGGTTCACCCTTTCTGTTTGACCATCTGTTTGGGGATGGAAAGTTGTGCTGAAGTTGAGGCGGGTTCCCATAGCTTGTTGGAAACTCGTCCAGAATCTGGAGGTGAACAAGCTGCCACGATCCGAAATTATCTTCTTAGGAACACCGTGAAGTACGATGATCCGGGAAGTATAAAGGTCAGCCAGCTTAGCAGCTGTGATGTCGACTCGCACTGGGAGGAAGTGAGCCACTTTGGATAGTCGATCGATGATCACCCAGATAGCATCGTTGCCCTTGGGAGACTTCGGCAGACCCGTAATAAAGTCCATACCAATCTCATCCCACTTCCATTCTGGAATCGCAATAGGGCGAAGAGTGCCAGCAGGCCTTTGATGTTCAGCCTTTACACGACGACAGGTGTCGCATTCAGCAACATACTTGGCGATTTCTCTTTTCATCCGAGTCCACCAGAATAGTGGTCGGAGGTCTTGGTACATTTTAGTACTACCGGGATGAATAGAGAGAGGGGAATCATGAGCTTCTTTGAGGATCAACTCCCTCAGATTTTGTTCCTTTGGCACCACCAGACGGTCACCAAAGTACACGATTCCCGCTTCATTCTCCGAGAAGCATTTGGCTTTTCCACTAGCAATGTTCTTCTTGATATTAAGAATGCCAGTATTTAGTTTCTGCGCCTCCTTTATCTGGTCTACCAGAGTAGATTTGATTTCCAGATTTGCGAGGTAGCCAGAGGGAACAATTTCCAGGTTCAAACGGGCGAACTCTTCATGGAGAGCAGGTTGAGCCTTCTCAACCATCAGGTTGTTGCTATAAGCTTTTTGACTTAGCGCGTCAGCCACAACGTTCGCCTTGCCGGGTTGGTAATTCAGACTCACATCATAGTCTTTAATTAACTCCAACCAACGTCTTTGCCTGAGATTTAGATCCGGCTGAGTGAAAAGGTACTTCAGACTCTTGTGATCTGAGTAAATCTCGCAACGGTTACCAAACAGGTAAGGTCTCCATTGCTTCAAAGCATAAACCACTGCGGCAAGCTCTAAATCATGAGTTGGATAATTTTGCTCATGTGGCTTCAATTGGCGAGAGGCATATGCCACTACATGGCCATCTTGCATTAGCACACAGCCCAAGCCTTGCAGAGAGGCGTCACAGAAGACTACGAAATCCTTGCTTGCGTCCGACAGGGCAAGCACAGGAGCAGAAGTGAGTTTGGCCTTCGGGGTTTTGAAGCTCTCTTCAGACTTGTCCGTCCATACGAACTTTGTATCCTTCTTGAGAAGGTCAGTTAGAGGCTTGGCTATTTTGGAAAACCCTTCGATGAATCGGCGGTAGTAACCTGCCAATCCGAGGAAGCTTCGGATGTCCTTGACGGACATTGGAGTTATCCAATCCATAATAGATTGAATCTTGTCGGGAACGACAGCCACTCCACTTGCGGATATCACATGTCCAAGGAAGACAAGATTATCCAACCAAAACTCACACTTGGAGAACTTGGCATAGAGGCGGTGTTCTCGAAGGCGTGTCAGGACCAAACGAAGATGTTCGGCATGCTCTTCATCGGTTTTGGAGTAGACAAGGATGTCATCTATGTAAATGACGACGAACTTGTCGAGATAATCCATGAAGACGGAGTTCATGAGCCTCATGAACGTCGCAGGAGCATTAGTGACACCAAAGGACATCACGGTATACTCATATGAGCCATAGCGAGTAACAAAGGCCGTCTTCGGAATATCCTGCTTTCGGATTTTGATCAGATGGTACCCTGATCTCAGGTCCATCTTGGAAAATACTGTTGCACCAGCTAGTTGATCCAACAGATCATTGATGCGAGGAATAGGGTACTTGTTTTTGATTGTCACCGCATTTAACGGCCGGTAGTCTGAGACTAGTCGAGGCACGGTAGAATCCCTCTTCTTGACAAAGAGTACGGGACAACCCCAAGGTGAACTGCTCGGCTGAATGAACTCTTTCGCTAACAGTTCATCAATTTGCTCCTTTAGCAGAGCCAACTCCTCCACCGGCATACAGTAGGGCTTCTTGACAATCAGCGCAGTACCGGAAGCATTTCTATGACAAACTCCACACTTCGATCAGGTGGCATGCCAGGCAATTCCTCCGGGAACACATCCGGGAAGTCACACACAACGTGGATGTCTTGGATTTCAGGAGGGGATAAGCCTTCCATGAAGCAAAGGAGGAGCTCTGGTGAGTTGGGCATGGATGGAGATGGAGGTCTGGACTGTGCAGACCAATACTCCACAATGTCGCCGGAAGATGTGGTCACGGTGATGGTTCTGGCAGCACAGTCGAGGTTAGCCTTGTATTTCCCTAGCCAGTTCATGCCCAGTATGGCATCAAAGCCAGTTGACTTGAAGGCTATCAGAGGAAAAGGGAAGGGGAATGAGCCTATCTTAATTTGGACTTCGGGGGTCACCCTTTTGGTTTGCCAACGAGTGCCCGGGCTGGTGACCAGTAACGGTGCTTCCAACTCTTCCAACGGTATATTGTTTTGTTGTGCAAATGCTACCGAAATGAATGAATGTGATGCTCCAGAATCAAACAGTACTGTAGCAAGAATAATTCAAATGTCAGGTACGGAGACTCTAGATTCAGGAATGAAAGTAGAACTCGGGTAGAGACTAGGCACAGCAAGGAGAATGATCCTGAAAGTAAACATAGGGACGGGAGCCCCAAAAACTGGTCGCCCCACGCCCTGAAACCCAAAGTGAGTAAGTGTATGACACGTCATGCGCGGCGGAAGCGACACGTGATAAGGCTCAAAACAAATAGAGGTAAGATTGCTCCGAGATTAGAGGGTAACCAGATAAGGAGTAAAAAGAATCCTAATATGGTTTTCACAACTCATTTTTAGGTTAAAAATATTTTTACCAACACTAGACTCAACGTCGACCAGTAGTAAGGGTTTCCTACAGGCGGTACTGCTCTGATACCAAGATGTAATGCCCCAATCCATAATTCATACAGTGATGCTATGTGTCGGTGGTCATGCTACATAATCGAAGGTTACTGGGGTTACCACTCCTAGGCCGAGTAAACATCGGCAGGCGTGCTCGGCATGGATCATCGGCCACACAACCCTTCGAGCATGCCATATCCAAAGCATAGCCCTCAAAGTATAATAAAGAGACTAAGACACCGGAACACCTGGCACATGACAGACCCTACGACTCAAGATAATATAGTTCAACTCTTGGTAGAGAAAGATAGCAAATATTACACGCAGAGGTCACTGACCCAACATTACATCAAGCGGAAGCAAATTAAGTTGTTCTAAACAACAAGATCCAAATATGGCCTAAGAGGCCTACAGATAAACAGTTCCGTGCCAGCTGGTTCCGAGTTGCCCCAGGCTGCCACCCGGGAACCCCAGACTACTCGTCGATGTCAATAAAGAACCCACCTTCGGGGTAGGTAAAGTCCTCCTCTGAAACAAAAATAAACAAGGGTGAGTTCGACGAACTCAACAAGATTTTGAGCTATTACTGCTCCATGATTGGCTCTCAAGGTTTTATGGCTGTTTTGCGTAAAGCTGATTTTGTTCATAAAATTTGACTCCAAGGCATCGACTATCAGAATATTTTCGAAGAGGGGTAAGAAGTAACTCTTTCTCTTTTGATTCACTTTCTCATCATCCACCACTGTACATGTTCCACCAAGGCACCTCCCCGACTCACCCTCGAGGAAGTCAACCTTTCAATCGTGAGTGCTACCTTTAGTACCCAGTTTTTAGTCATTCCGTTAAAGTTATTCTATGATCCCTGAATTCGTCACCAAGTCGTCCTTAACCGTGGACACGGCTTTTCGAAAAGATTTATCCCTGCAGGGGGTGTACAATGTGAAAGGCGCCAGGTTCCCGAGGGACCTCCCAGCTCCTTATCCATGCGTACCGTCCGGCCCATTGCCTGATCATTTAGCTCTCTTCCTGGGAAAGCCGGCTGGGTGGGAGCGGCTACGACCTTTACCTCGCTTTGGACTAACCCAGGATCATCAGTGACTGGGGGACAAGTTCAGTGCCTCCAACACCCTGCCCCGCGGCCACTCATTTTCCTACCACCATAATCCTCATCTCAGTCTTGGCCACCATCTCAACACACGCGCAAATGGAAAGCCAAACTAGAGGACCCTCGGCTAGTCCGACACAAGTTAGTCGGTCGATGAGGTTCCATATGCCCACGCATGGTAGCACGCTCTACTTGGCTCGAAGGGGAGAACTCGCACTTAGGCGGCGAGAACGAGACAACCCACCACATCCATGTGGCCTCTCATCCCCACCTTTTAGCATTTTAATAAGTATTACCACAATTCTCCACCATCATCCGCGGAAATTCCACATCTGATCCCAACATGAATATCCATCGGACCACTAAGCAGTTAACTAAGCATGGCTAAGAAACGACCTAGCATAGTGAATTAATTCATGCCATCAACACAATCCTATGGATAATAGGAGGGAAAACAGGTAATGGCATCGCTAACTTAATGCAACTATAGTTTACTCTAATCCAATCAAATTGCCATTTGGAACCGCATGCAATATTATAGTGGAGAAAATAATTTGCATAAAGTAGGATAAGATATGCAAGAGGGTGGGGATCACGCTTGCCTTACTCAGCAGGCGGGTAAAACTGATCGTCGGGGTAATGTGGCGAGACCCCGGTTTCTTGATCTATCGATGTATAAGAACACCGGAAGCACACAATCAATACAAGCAATTCACATGCAATGCGCAAGCACATGATGGTATGACATTTTAATGCACTGAATTGTTATAACAATTATATGACATTTAGATGGGATGCTAGGCATAATTATTCAACGAGATAGGAAATATATTTTCCTATTTGTTTTTATGTGCATCTACAATTTTATTTTAAGTAACATGCTTGAAATGAGTGTTAAGGTGTAGCACATGGGCTTATGAGCATTTTTAATTAAAGGGGCACCATTTTAGTAATTGGAGAAATTTATTTTAAATTTGAATCACACATTTTTATTTCTACCCCTTTGTTAATTTAGCAAAACAGAAAAATATATTAACAGCAATGGACATGTGAATCATTCTATTAAATAGCCTTTATTTTTCTGATCATTTTGGTATATTATTTGCTAAATTTGGATAAATATTTTGAAAGTTATGCATTTCTGAAGTTTTAACCATTTTCTGGCTTTTTATTAAATCGCAGGAAATAGTGCCGGACGTTTTTCACCGAGGCGCTGTTAGCCAGAGCCACTGACGGGTGGGGCCAGCGCCACGCTGGCGGCCACGCAAGCGTGCGGGCCCAGCGGCCGGTTTGACCGCGTCGATGCGACGACCGGCGCGCTCGTGGCGGGGAACACGATGGCGGCGAGCACGGGCTCGTCGATCTACTGCACGGGGGAGCGGTCTACGGGCCTCTACGGACTCGCACGGGCACGGCGAGCAAAACTACGGCGGCGCCGCTACCTAAAGGTCGCCGGAGCGTCGCGCACGACGAAGCCCAGCGGCGGCCGGCGGCGGTCTACAGCGGCTCGACGAACCAGAGACGAAGGGAGGGAACGGAGGGGTCCATTAGGACGGCGAGCTCACCCTGAGCAGGTAGAGGAGGACGGCGAGGTCGGAGGAGGCCCGACGGCGCCGGAATCGAGCGGCGGAGTAGCGGCGGTGTCGGAAGGGAACGGCACGTGCACGGCAATGCGGGCGTCCCCGGATCGATTCCTACGGCGGAGAGGTAGCAGACGGCGCGGCGGTCCTCGCGGGGGTCCTGGCTGGGCTCAGGGCGCACTCACTCGCCGGCGGCGAGCTCGACGGCCATGGCTAGGTTTCGGGCTCGGGATGGAAACGGAGGAAATATCTGGGGGGAGAGAGAGAGCAGCGCGGGTGGCCTCCTTATCCATGCGCGGGCAGCAGAGGAGGAGAGGGGGGGTCCGGGCGTGGCGCACGGGTGCTCGACACGGCGACGGGGTGCGGCAGCGACGGGAGGCTCGGGTCGCTACAGAGGAAGGAGACGAAGTTTTTGCAGAAAACCCCCTGGGCACTTTTCCTCTTTCCTCACAGACAGGTCCTCCCCCCTTACAGAGAGGTCCTTTTCTATTTCTTTTTAAATCCAGTGCAGTGTTTGATTTATTTGAGGCAGTGAAACTTTTTAGAAAACTTTGAGAAAAATCAGGGAGCTTCCCCATACCATGTAGAGGCACCACAAAAATTAGCATCCCAAAATAAAATGTTTTGATGCATTTTTGTTCAGAGGTGTTATTTAGGCATTTTGCTGAGATTTTCCATATGTTGCCACTTTAATAATTTGGAGTCAATGCAAATATAATATTTGGAACCCTTGGAACTTCCTTGACAAATATGCAAGATTAAAGTTGTGAGTGGTAATGTTCATAATAGTAGCAAAAGGATATGGATGCCATGATGCAATTACACATAAGTGGAAAAATTACAGAGGTTTTCAGGTTTCCAAACTTGGGGTTACAGAAACCCCGAGAAGCTAAGTCTCGCACCCACGCCTTAAGGGCGTTTTCTCACCCTCTAGCGCACGTTTTCCCCTCAAGAGACTTCGCTTGCCTTTACGCTTCATGGACTACTCGCACGTCTAAGGGGGGCACTTGAGCATCGCGACTCAGGGCTCTTACCTCTCCTAGGCCTAAACTCCCCCCGGCCTTGCGGAGTCATTGCTCCTGCATACCGAAGCGGCGGAGTCATGGCACGAAGAGATGGGTCCTACCGACGCAGAGAGCAAATAGACATGAAGATGAGTCCAGAGAGACCTCTCGAGGGGCAATCGAGCTAAATACAAATAGCAATAAAGAGTATATTACATGCCAAAACGTCTTAAAAATATCTAAACACAAGATTGTTTAAGATACAAGCGCACGCAGGCGCAATAAGGTGTGGCTCAGGGGGAAGCATCGTCGCTTTGGACCTCCTCCGTGGCACCCTCCTCGATCTCGGCAGAGCTGGTCTCCTCCTCGCTGTCCTCCGCCGCAGCCTCCGCACGCCTGAAGCGGTTGTAGAAGGCGTCAACTTGCTCGCGGAGGGAACTGGAGACCCGCTACGCATCCTCGCCTTGAGCAGCCTCTGTCACGGAAGATAGGTCGAAGCCTGGCGTGAGGAGCCTGAGGTTGGTGAAGATGCGATCGGCAACCACCCCCAGGAGCTGCCGGCTCTCGTCTTCGACCATCTCCCGAAGCTCGGCGGCGGGGCCCTCAAGTGCCGCGAAGAGCTGGTCAAAGTAGACCATGTGCATGGCGGCATCCCCACGGCCTCGAGGCTCGGTGTACGGCGCATCCGTGCCGAGCTGCACCGCGAGCTTGTTGCCGCGCGCGACCAGCGCCTCGAACATGTGCTCACACTGCATTGCGAGCGCGCTAGTCGCCTAGGCTGAGTCCGGGGCTTCCGCCGCCCGCTCCATCGCTGGAGTCACCTGCTCCACCACGCCCTTGGCCACAGAGTCGAGGCCGTGAACTGCATCGTCACGGGCCTCATCCGCTTGGCGCCGGCCAGCCTTGGCGCGCTTCAGGCGGCACTTCAGTTTGGAGTTGGCCTTCTCGAGCTCAGCGAGCCGCCTAGCGTCCACAGCGTGCTTGGCCTTGAGGCGGTCCTCCTGCTTCCGGACCTGGGCGCAGTACTTCCGAGAGAAGAACCGGCGGAGCTGCCTCTCACGCTCCACGAGGGCCTCCTCAGCCACCTTCGTCTTCTTGGCGAAACACCGCTCGAAGACCTCGCAATCACACTTCTGAGCAGCGACGTGCTCGTCGAACTTCAAGATCGCCCAGTCCAAGCCTCCCTCGCGCGCCTCGAGGGCCACGCACTGGGCGACCAGGTTCTTCTCCGCCTAAAGGCGTTGCTCCTCACGCCGCCGCTGCTCTCTCTCCATGAGGGCCAGCTGCTGCTCACGCACTGCCAAGCCCTTGCGGTCCTCCTCCAGAACAGCCTGCGCGGCGTGTGTCGGCCCAGTGGGAACTGGGGTACCAAGAGCCCATTCCCCCCAGGCCTCGCTCGCGGGCCAGAAAGACGAAACGACTATGGACCAGGCGTCACCGCCTGACGGGACCCTCGAGAGGCGATCCCCCTCGAGGGCCTGAAGAGGAGGCGAGGGCCTCAAGGGACCCCTCGCCTCAGGGGATCCTCCCCGTCAAGGAACCAACCCGCCTGAGGGAAGTCCGACTGGAATCTCCCCTCAGGCCTGGAGGGAAACGTCGTCGCCAAGGAATCCCGGCAGAGCGCACGTGACCTCTGCCACGCTCGTACAGAGGCGCACACACCCCTGTCGTTGTCCCTGGCGATAAAGCGGTCAACAAAGTTGTGTCGCCTGCTGCACAGCTATGAGGACCTTCTACTCTGACGATAAAGCAGGTGGACGGGGCAACCCTCCAACGGAGATCGTCATCGCGGGCTCCACCTCAGAGACTGCCTGCTCTGCGGATAGTACGAGCGCGGTCGGCCGCCGTCAGCCACGACGCCACCTTTATCAACAATGGACCGAGTCCATGGACGAATGGAGCACGGTGGACTCGTGCTCCGCCCCGCCACTGGCAAGTGGGAGCCACCTTGAAGGCCAAGCCGAAGAAGAAGGCCCGAGGCGCCTATAAAAGAGAGAAGACATCCATCGTACCAGGGGTCGGCCCTTTGCGTGCAAAACTCCCTTGTAAACCCTAGCAACTCTGGTAAGGTTAGCCTCTGGCTGGAGGAGGAAGAAGATCATCGCTTCTCTCCCCAGGCAAGAACTGCCTCAAGGGGGCTTCCGGCTAGCTCAATTGTACTGTCACTTCCCACATATAATACAGACAAGCAGGAGTAGCGGTCTTACCTCCTCACGAGGGCCGTGAACCTGGGTAAAGGATGGTGTCTTCCTTGGTCGGGTGTGCGTCTTCTTCGGGTCCAGCGAGCAACGTCGCGGAGCCACTTGAGGATTTAGACCTCCGCGTTCAATCCCCTCTCGAACTACACTTCAGGAAGTGACTACCCCCGATTCCTGGGAGTCATAACCCGACATTTGGCGCGCCAGGTAGAGGATTGAGGCGCGTCAACAACCTTCGAGTTTGTCTCCGCACCATGGTGAATACGCGCACCACCCGCACCGCTCGAGTCAGCCGACGTGCGCACGCGGAAACACGCGCGCCCCCAGGTGCCGCGACCACCCGCGCGACCACCCGCGCAAGGCGGGGCCGACCCCGCCAAGAGGAGCATGTCCCTTTTAGCCCTGACGCGGAGGCACCGGAGCACGACGCCGAGCACCAGGAGGACGCGCAGTCGTCGCACCCGACGCAGCGCCCGAGCGGCTCGGGCCCGGGGAGGAAAGACCCCGCGCCCCACACTGCGCTGCTCATGGCGCAGGAGCTGCTACGCTACCAGCCCACCGCTGATGCTCACGAGCAGTGGCTCCAACGCCTCAACCACCTCGTCGGCATCGCCACGATGCGCCCCGCTCCGTCGCAGTCCAACATGCACCCCTCTCTCGCGGGCGCGGTCGCAACAAATGCGCCTCCGCCACCTCCGGGGCCTGCACCGGCTGCGGCACAGAGGGCTGCTTCGCACGCAACCTCGCCGCGCGATTGCATGATCGTGCAGCGCACCACGCCCGACGCTCGTGTGGGGATGGAGCTCCAGCGAGACCGCCAGAACAGGCTCGTGGAGGAGCTCGGCCAGGCGGGATAGCAGAACCGCGGCGCGCTTCAGCACGGGGTCGCCACATACACCTCGGGCTGCATGGCGTTCACTCGCTCCCTGCGCCACGTGGTCTGGCCGCAGAAGTTCAGGCCGGCTCTTCCCAAGGGCTACGACGGCTCCAGTAACCCCGTCGAGTTCCTGCAGCTCTACACCACCTCCATCCAAGCTGCGGGGGGAGACGACAAGATCATGGCCAACTGGTTCTCCCACGCGCTACGCGACTCTGCGCTGACGTGGCTCCTGAACCTCCCGGAGGACTCCGTGAACTCCTGGGAGGAGCTCTGCAAGCAGTTCGTCTCCAACTTCAAGGGGACGTACGAGCGCGCCCTCACCCACAACGATCTGCGCGCTGTGGTGCTACGACCTGAAAAGGTTGAGCAAGGAGCGCGAGCAAGCAGAAAACAGCGGCGGCCGCGGTCGAGGCCGTGGCTACCGCGGAGGCGGACGCAAGGGCGGCTACCAGAAACCATCTGGAAATCGAGCCAACGCCGCAGAGAAGAACGGCAACCAACCTGACGAGGAAGATGGCGGCTAGCAAGCCCCGAGGGGCGCGATTGCCTGCATCCTAGGGGGGGCGCAGGCGCCAATGCCGAACAACCAGTTCAAGCAGTTCGCCCGCAAGCTCAACGCCGCCCTCCCAAGCATGGAAACCTCCAGGCCCCTCAAGTGGTCGCAGTACACCATCGCCTTCGACGCTCAGGACCACCCCAAGTCCACCAAGACTGTTGGAACCCTCCCGCTGGTCTGCACCCCCACCATCGACAATATGGTTGTCTCCAAGACGCTCATCGATGGCGGAGCAGGCCTGAACGTTATCTCCATAAATACGTTCGAAGCGCTTCAAGTGACCTACGAGAGGCTTATGCCCTCGAGGCCCTTCACGGGGGTCACCAGCGGCTCAATCGAGCCTCTAGGCCAGGTCAGGCTTGCCGTCACTTTCGGGAGCGAGGAAAATTACCGCACGAAGCACATCGACTTCGATATTGCACACATCGGCCTGCCGTACAACGCCATCCTCGGCTACCCCGCGCTCGCGAAGTTCATGGCCGTCACGCACCATGCATACAACATGGTCAAGATCCCCGGCAGCGCCGGCACGATCACCATACGTGGGCATGTCCTGGACGCTACGCGCGCTGTGGAGACGGCCTACAAGACTGCCGCCATGGCCTTCCCCGCAGAAGAGGACCAAGAGCCTCTCGAGAGGCCCAAGAAGAAGAAGCAGTTATTCTCCCAGGAGGCAGCTGCTACAAAGAAGATCTCTCTGAGCTCAGGCAGCTCGGGGGCTGAAGGCTCATGGGCTAGCGTCACCATTGGTGCCGCGCTGCCTCCCAAATAGGAAAGCGCGCTCGTCGCCTTCCTCCAGGCAAACTCTGACATGTTCGCATGGACACCGTCAGATATGTCTGGCGTACCGAGGGAGGTGATCGAGCACCACTTGGCCGTGTGCCCAAACGCGCGCCCCGTCAAGCAAAAAGCAAGAAAGCAAGCCCCCGAGAAGCAAGCATTCATCGTCAAGGAGGTTGAGAAGCTCAAAGCGGCAAAAGTAGTCCGCGAAGTCGCGCACCCCACTTGGCTCTCCAACGGCGTGGTAGTCCAAAAACCCGCCGGCGGAGGCCGCCTCTGCATCGACTACACCGACGTGAACAAAGCCTGCCCCAAGGACCCTTACCCCATGCCCAGAATTGACCAGATCGTGGACTCCACGGCAGGCTGCGACCTCCTCTGTTTCCTCGATGCCTTCTCTGGTTATCACCAGATTAAGATGGCTAAAGAGGACGAGGAGAAGACGGCTTTCCTCACCCCATGCGGTGTGAATTGCTACGTCTGCATGCCCTTCGGCCTAAAAAATGCCGGAGCCACTTTCCAGAGGTTAATGAGGATAGCCCTTGGCGAGCAAATGGGGCGAAACGCTGAAGCATATGTCGATGACATCGTCGTAAAGTCACGAGAAGGAAATACTCTTCTCGAAGACCTGGAAGAAACCTTCGCCAGCCTGCGCAAGGTGAACATCAAGCTCAACCCCGCCAAGGGTGTCTTTGGAGTACCTTCAGGCAAATTGCTGGGCTTCCTCGTGTCTCATCGGGGCATAGAGGCGAACCCAGACAAAATCAAGTCCATAGAAGTCATGCAACCTCCATGCAGTCTCAAGGACATGCAACGCCTGGCAGGCTGCATGGCCAGCTTGGGTAGATTCATCTCCAAGTTCGGCGAAAGAGCCCTGCCGTTCTTCAAGATCATGAAAAGAACGGGCACTTTCAAGTGGACCCCTGAAGCTGAAAAAGCAGTTGAGGACTTGAAGAAGTACTTGGCCAGCCCACCTGTAATGGTCGCCCCAAGGCCTCGCGAGCACATGAAGCTGTACTTGTCAGCTACCCCACAAACAGCGAGTGATGTCCTTGTGGTGGAAAGAGAGGAGCCTTTACTTCAGAAGAAGAGTTCAACCACTCCAAAGAAAAAGCCTCCTGATAAAGAGCTCGACGAAGGGGCGGTCATCACAAGGCCCACGCCAGGCCCAAAGCCTCAAGAGGGGACCGCCCCGAGCCAACTGCTGCAAGAGGTTCGTGCCGAAGGGACCGAGGATCCTCAAGAGGCTAACACTCTCGAGGCTCAGGAGGAACGCTGGGAGGCACGTCCCTCGAGGCCAAGTCCCTCGAGGCCGCGCCCCTCGAGGCCGCGCCCCTCGAGGCCAACACCCTCGAGGCCCAGGACAAGCCCCTTGAAGCCGACCCCATCGAGGGCCAAGCTGGACCACCTCCGGCGAAAGACGCCAAGGAAACTGAAACTACCCTCGTCGAGCATCCAGTTTACTTCATCAGCACAGTACTGCGTGATGCTCGCGAGCGGTACCCGATGCAGCAGAAGCTTCTCCTCGCACTCCTCATCGCCTCAAGAAAGCTGCGGCACTACTTCCAGGGGCACCCCATCACGGTGGTGACCTCTTTCCCCCTGGAGAAAATTCTGCGCAACCCAAATGCAACAGATCGTGTCGCAGGATGGAACATCGAGCTACAACCATTCAATTTGCGCTTCGATACCACAAGGGTAATCAAAGGAAGAGAGCTGGCAGACTTCGTCACCGAATGGACTCATCCAACCCCTGAAGAGCCCTTGGAAGAAGAGCACGAGTCCTCTGGAACTGCAATGCCCAGCCACTGGACCATGAAATTCGACAGAGCTTTCGCTTGTCGCCATGGTGGGGCAGGTGTAGTCCTGACCTCACCCAAAGGCGACAAGTTGTATTACGCAGTCCAACTGTGCTTCGGAATCGACAAGATATCCAATAACATCGCCAAGTATGAAGGGCTGCTTGCTGGCCTACGAGCCGCAATCGCCCTAGGCGTCAAGAATATACTCATCAAGGGCGACTCCCAGGTGCTCATCAACTTATCCAACAAAAGCTACAAGGCCAAGGACGACCACATGGACGCATACCTTGAAGAAGTCTGTAGGCTGGAGAAGAACTTCAGGGGAATGGAGCTCATGCACATCCCAAGGAAGGAAAACCAAGAGGCTGATGACATCGCCAAGCGAGCATCAAAGAGGCAAGCCCAGCTGCCAGGTGTCTTCGAAGAAAGGCTCGTCAAGGCATCCATAAAGCAGCCCCTCGAGGCCCTGCCCGCAAGAACAGACGAAACACTCCCGCCACCACCTGCAAGCGGAGCCCCAGGCTGCGGGCCCCCAACAGAGGAGCGTCTGTTGCTCACAGCGGTGCGCCAAGAGGCAGGATGGATCGACGAGATCAAAGACTTCCTCCACAAAGGGATCCTTCCCGAGGAGGACGTTGAAGCGGAACGGATTTCCCGCCAAGCAAAATCATACCACATCCTCGAAGGAAATCTCTACCGCAAGCGCCCAAACGGCATCGCGCTCAAGTGTGACCCTCCTGAAGAAGGAAAACTGCTGATTAAGGACATCCACAGCGGGGAATGCGGCCACCATTCGTGCGCCCGCACCCTCGTAGGGAAAGTCTTCAGGAGCGGTTTCTATTGGCCTCAAGCGCTTCAAGATGCAACAGACATCATTCAAGCTTGTGAAGCCTGCCAATTCCACGCCAAGCAAACCCACCAACCAGCGCTGGGCCTACAAACAATTCCGCTCTCGTGGCCGTTTGCGGTCTGGGGGCTGGACATCCTGGGACATTTCCCAATGGCGCAAGGTGGATATCGCTACCTCTTCGTGGCCATTGACAAGTTCACAAAATGGCCTGAAGTGGAGGCGACGCGTACAATCACAGCAGGCGCGGCGGTGAAATTCATCAGAGGCCTGGTCTGCCACTTCGGAGTACCTAACCGCATCATCACCGACAATGGCTCGCAATTCACAAGCGGCATCTTCAGAGCCTACTGCCAGAAAATGGGCATCAAGCTCTGCTTCGCCTCAGTCGCCCATCCGCAAAGCAACGAACAGGCTGAGTGCGCAAACGCAGAGGTCCTCAAAGGCTTGAAGACCAGGACCTTCGATGTCCTCAAGGGCCACGACAAGGGATGGATCAATGAGCTACCATCGGTGCTCTGGTCCATCTGTACCACGCCACCCAAGCCCACCGCGGAACGATCCCTCGATCCGTGTTCCAGCGTTTGGGTTCGCCCCTCTAATACCTGCAGGGAAGAATTCCCCCGCGAGCCTGAAGGGGCATCCGTGAGCGACCCCTCAAGTGGGCAACCTCGCTAGGCAAAGAGCCTCCCCAGGAGCGACCCTTCCGGCGGGGAACCTCGCCAGGCAAAATGCCTCGCCAGGAGCAACCCCTCAAGTGGGCAACCTCGCCAGGCGAAAAACCTTCACAGAGAGAAAACCTCGAGAAGCTAAGTCTCGCACCCACGCTTTAAGAGCGTTTTTTCTCTCCCTAGCGCGCGTCTATGCCCCTCGAGCGACTTCGCTTTCTCTTACGCTTCATGGACTACTCGCACGTCTAAGGGGGGCACTTGAGCATCACGACTCAAGGCTCTTAACTCTCCTAGGCCTAAACTCCCCCCCCCCCCGGCCTTGCGGAGTCATTGCTCCCGCGGACCGAGGTGGCGGAGTCATGGCACGAAGAGATGGGACCTAACGACGCAGAGAACAAATAGACATGAAGATCAGTCCAAAGAGACCTCACGAGGGGCAGACGAGCTCGAATTAAAACAACAGTTAAAGTATATTACAAGCCCAAAGGTCTTAAGATGTCTAAATGCACACAGCTGGTGCAGATACAAACGCTCGCAGGCGCAATAGAAAATGGCTCAATGGGAAGCGGCACTGTCTTGGACCTCTTCCGTGGCGTCCTCGTCAGCCTCGGCAGAGCAGGCCTCCTCCTCGCTGTCCTCCGGCGCAGCCTCCGTGCGCCTGAAGCGGTTGAAGAAGGCGTCCACCTGCTCACGGAGGGAGCTTGAGACCCGCTGTGCGTCCTCGCCCTCGGCAGCTTCGGTCACAGAGCCCAAGTCGAAGTCTGGCGTGAGGAGCTTGAGGTTGGTGAAGATGCGATCCACCACCACCCCCAAGAGCTGCCGACTCTCGTCCTCGATCATCTCCCGAAGCTCGGCGACAGGACCCTCGAGCGCTACGAAGAGCCGTTCGAAGTAGATTAAGTACATGGCAACATCGCCGCGGCCCCGAACGTCAGTGTGCGGCGCGTCTGCTCCCAGGTGCGAGGCTAGCTCGTTGCCATGAGCAACCAGCGCCTCGAACATGTGCTCGCGCTGCTTCGTAAGCGCCCGAGCCGCGTTGGGAGAGTCCGAGGCCTCCGCCGCCCGCTGCATCGCCGGGGCCACTTGCTCCTCCATATCCTTGGCCAGGGAGTTGAGGTTGTGGACAGCCTCGGTGCGAGCCTCCTCCGCTCGACGGCGGCCATCCTTAGCGCGAGTAAGCCAGGCTTCCAGCTTGGCGTTGGCCTTCTCGAGCTCGGCGATCTTCCGAGCGTCCGCGGCATGCTTGGCCTTGAAGCGGTCCTCCTGCGCCTGGGCCATGTCGCGGTACTTCTGGGAAGTGGACTTGCAGAACTACTTCTCACGCTCCGCGGGGGCGTCTTCGGCCTCCTTTTTCTTCTCGGCGAAGCGCCGCTCGAAGCGCTCGTAAGCCACTTTCTGGGCAGCGACGTTGTCCTCGTACTTCTGAGTCGCCTGGGCCAACTAGCCCTCTCGCTCCTCGAGGGCCTCGCGCTGAGCGGCCAGGTCCTTCTCCGCCTGGAGGCGCTGCTCTTCGCGCTGCTGCAGCCCCTCCTCCTTGCGGACCAACTGCTTCTCACGCTCGGCAAAGGCCTTGCGGTCCTTCTCCAGAGCAGCCGATGCGGCCTGGTGTGTGGACGAGCCCTCCATCGCCTTGCGCCAACGAGCCCTCCATCGCCTTGCGCTCCGCCCCGACCTCGCGCAGGAGCTTCGCGGCAGCGTCGCGTTCCGCCTGGAGGGGTTGGAGCAGCTCTGCAGCGTCGTGGATGGCCGTCTCGTGGGTCTCCTTGGCGAAGTTGATGGTTTCCTCGCGGGCGGCCTGCAGCGCCAAGTCTTCCAGCCGGCGCGTCTCGACCGCCGCGTGGAAGGACGCCAACGACTTTGCCAGCTCCTCCTGCTGCCGAGCGAGCCATATGTCCCCAAGGGCGAGGTGCGCCTCCAAGCCCTCCAGGGACTCCTTCACGAGGCCAAAGGCGGCCTCGCGACGCCCCGCGCTCCAGTCCCAGCCGCGGAGCACCAGGTCTCGGCTTGCAGAAGGCCCGGCCTCGGCGTCGAGTCCCGCAGGTCCGGCCGCGAGGGCTGGCTTGAGCCCCGCCGGAGCCCGTGCACGCGCCCCCTTCAGGCCCTGCAGCCGCTAGGCGCTCCTCGCCTCCAGCCTGGCGGGGAGGAGAGAAAGAGCCGTCCCCGGCAGACGCGCCCGCGCCGGCCGGCGCCTCGAGGGTCTCAGTCGCAGGCTGCGCAGAGGCGGTGGGCACAGAAGACGCAGCAGGCACCCCCGGAGGCGTCGACACGCGCGGCGGCGTCGGCTCGCGTGGCGGTGTGGCCTCGCGTGGAGGCATAGCAGCACGTGGCGGAGTGGCCTCGCGCGGAGGCGTAGCCGCGCGACGTGGAGTGGCGGCACGAGGTGGCGCAGAAGTCCTCGCCTCCGAGCCCTCCACCGACGGAGACTCCCGCGGCGCTGCAGGAGCGTCCAGGCCCACGGCGCTCTCCTTCCCAAGTGAACCAGCCGCCCCTGGAGGGGCGCTGTCGCCTCTACTTGAGGCACCTCCTCAGGCCTCGTGGCCTCGTCATCCACGGCCCCTGCCGTGGCGGTCTTCACCTCGGACGCCTTGCGGAGCCGGCGGCGCTTAGCAAGCGCAGGACCGGTGTCAAGAGCGCAAGGGATAAACTTCAGCAAAGGATGAGGTGGAAATAGAAACCGAGAGGGCAAGCGACCCAACGACGTGTAAACTCACCCTGGAGGGGGAGCGCCCGCATCGACCCACGCCAGGCCGGACGAGCGCCATGAGGGAAAGGGGTTGGAAGCAGGCCTCGAGGGGGGCGCCTCTGCTTTCCTCTTGGAAGGGACATCAGATGGCCTCGCCCCTGTGTGATCCACGGCGGCCTTGTCGCGAGGCGCGCACCTTCCTGGAGAGACCTCCGCGCCTGAGGCCTCCCCTTCCTCAGCTTCCTCCTCCACGGAACGCGAGGGCGCCACCACAAAGGCGTCCTCGTCGCTCGACGAGATATCACGAATCTCGTCAGTGAAAGGCCCGGGTCTAGAGGAGGAGACCTCCCCAGCTGTGGCTTCCTCCTCACCTAGGCCAGCTCCTGAAGCCAGAGGAGAATCGGCCCCCTCCGCTCCCCGTGGGGCCGGCATCAGCACATCAGTGTCAGCCGGGCCTGTCGTGGTGAACGAAGGCATCCCATCCAGGCGGACCATGCGCTCCGTCAGGTTGTACTTGTGAAGGGGCCGGAGCGCCGCGCGAACCTCTTCCGCGGGGAGCACAGAGGGGTTGACGAAGAGCGCAGAGAGGATGTTGTCGACGACGTCCTTGTCGTTGTCCTCGACGTGAAGCCGCATCTTGTCGTTCGGCCCGAGTACATCCACATGGGGACCGAGTAAGCTTGGAGGGGAGCGATGCGGCGGGTCACGAAGTCCTCCACGACCATCTGCCCTGTGAGGCCCTCCTCGCGGAGGAAGCTCAGGCGCCCCATCAGGCTCGCATTCTTGGCGCCGTCGAAGGTAGCCTTGCCCCAATGGGAGTTCTTCACCGGAGGCTCGTCGGGGACCTCGGGGAAGGCACAGGGACGCTCCACTCCGACGAAGAACCACTTATGGCGGAAGTCGTCTACCTTCTTCGTCACGGACGTGATGGCCT
Source organism: Poa annua (assembly GCA_026929855.1). NCBI lineage: Eukaryota > Viridiplantae > Streptophyta > Magnoliopsida > Poales > Poaceae > Poa > Poa annua. The sequence continues at coordinate 36,616,839 of CM049426.1, forward strand.
TGCCCTTGCTCCAGGACATGGGGATGTAGACGCCCCCATGCCGTCGACGATGCGGAACGAGACGCACCCGGAGGGCTCGCTCTTCGCCGTGTTCCGGAGCGCGTAGAAGCACCGGAACAACCCCACCGTGGGCTTCAGGCCCAGGTACGCCTCGCAGAGGTAGGCGAAGACGGCGAGGATGAGGATGGAGTTGGGGTGCAGGTGCATCAGCTGCACCTGTTAGAACGCCAGCACCGCCTCCAGGATCGGAGAGAAGGGCGGCACCAGTCCCGCGGCCAGGCAGTGCTGGAAAACCGGGAAAAATCCCCGCGGGCGCTTCCCGTGCGCCGCGGGCTTCAGGGCGGTGGCGCCGTGCTCGTTCGTCCGGTCCGCCACCAAGTATCGGACCTTGGAAAGCGCCTTCTCGTTGACGCGAACGCCGAGCAGCGCCCCGCCCATCACGGTCTCCACGGCCTCCGCCTGGGAGGAGGACCTCGCGGCGGCCTTGCCCTTGCTCTTGAGAGGACTCATGGTCACGGGCGCGGAGGTGGAAGGAGTCGGAGAACAGGAACTCGCAGGAGAGCGTGGAGGCGGAGAGCTCTGTGGAGCGGAATTTCCTGCGAGGAGTTGGAAACGGTAACGGCTCCCTGCCGCAGCGCTCGGGCTATTTGTCCCATCCAAGAGCAGTTACCGGGACGTGGTGGGACCCACCATGACTCACGCCCCAGATCGTGCGAAGCCGTTAATCGTCCAACTGCCGCGTGGCTCGGGCCGGCTGGGCACCAAGGGCCCACGACGCTTCGCCTAAGCCCATGGGCTCAATCGTGCCCATCATGGGCCCGGGGGATACTGTCGGCCCTGTGGGAACTGGGGTACCCAGAGCCCATTCCCCCAGGCCTCGCTCGCGGGCGACGAAACGACTAAGGACCAGGCGTCACCGCCTGACGGGACCCTCGAGAGGCGATCCCCCTCGAGGGCCTGAAGAGTAGGCGAGGGCCTCAAGGGACCCCTCGCCTCAGGGGATCCTCCCCGTCAAGGAACCAACCCGCCTGAGGGAAGTCCGACAGGAATCTCCCCTCAGGCCTGGAGGGAAACGTCGTCGCCAAGGAATACTGGCAGAGCGCACGTGACCTCTGCCATGCTCGTACAGAGGCGCTCACACCCCCGTCGATGTCCCTGGCGATAAAGCGGTCAACAAATTTGTGTCGCCTGCTGCACAGCTATGAGGACCTTCTACTCTGACGATAAAGCAGGTGGACGGGGCAACCCTCCAATGGAGATCGTCATCGCGGGCTCCACCTCAGAGACTGCCTGCTCTGCGGATAGTACGAGCGCGGTCGGCCGCCGTCAGCCACGGCGCCACCTTTATCAACAATGGACCGAGTCCATGGACGAATGGAGCATGGTGGACTCGTGCTCCGCCCCGCCACTGGCAAGTGGGAGCCACCTTGAAGGCCAAGCCGAAGAAGAAGGCTCGAGGCGCCTATAAAAGAGAGAAGACATCCAACGTACCAGGGGTCGGCCCTTTGCGTGCAAAACTCCCTTGTAAACCCTAGCAACTCTGGTTAGGTTAGCCTCTGGCTGGAGGAGGAAGAAGATCATCGCTTCTCTCCCCAGGCAAGAACTGCCTCAAGGAGGCTTCCGGCAAGCTCAATTGTACTGTAACCTCCCATATATAATACAGACAGGCTGGAGTAGCGGTCTTACCTCCTCACGAGGGCCGTGAACCTGGGTAAAGGACGGTGTCTTCCTTGGTCGGGTATGCGTCTTCTTCGGGTCCGGTGAGCAACGTCGCGGAGCCACTTGAGGGTTTAGACCTCCGCTTTCAATCCCCTCTCAAACTACACTTCAGGAAGTGACTACCCCCGATTCCTGGGAGTCATAACCCGACAGCGTGGTGGGCGGAAAGCAGCTGGGACTCCAGCTGTCGCAGCGCACGACGTTTATGCGCCAGCGAGCCCTCCATCACCTCGCGCTTAGCCGTGGCCTCGCGCAGGAGCTCCGCGGTGGCGTCGCGCTCTGCCTGAAGAGGCTCGAGAAGCTCTGCGGCGTCGCATATGGCCCCGTCACAAATTTCCTTGGCAAAGCAGGTGGCCTCCTCGCGAGCAGCCTGCAGCCCCAAGTCCTCCAGCCGGCGCGCCTCGACGGCCGCATGGAAGGACGCCCACGACCGTGCAAGCTCCTCCTGCTGTCGGGCGAGCTGTATGTCTCCGAGGGCGAGGTGCGCCTCCAGGCCCTCCAAAGATTCCCGCACGAGGCCAAAAGCCACCTCGCGACGTCCCGCGCTCCAATCCGAGCCTCGGAGGACCAGCTCCTGGCTAGACGAAGGCCCAGCCGCGGCGTCAGGTCCCAGGAGCCTGGCCCCAGGTTGAGCTCGGAGTCAAGGCGTAGCTCCACCTCCGCCCGCGCCTGCCTCCGCTTCGGTGCCCATGCCAGGGAGACGCTCATCATCTCCAGCGGGACGAGGAGGCGAGGGAGAACCCCCTCCTGCAGACGCGCGTGTGCCCGCAGGCGCTTCGCTCGCTTCCGCCGCAGGCGACACGAGAGCCGTGGGTGTGCACGATGGAGATGACGCACGCGGGGGCATCAACACGCACGACGGTGTCGGCTCGCGAGGCGGAGTTACCTCGCGCGGAGGCGTAGCCGCGCGAGGGGGAGTAGGAGCGCGAGGTGGCGTGGAAGCCTTCTCCTCCGAGCTTTTTACCACTAGTGGCTCGGGGGGCGGCGTAGGTGCCTCTAGGCGCGCCACGCACTCCTCCCCCTGAGGCTCTGCCGCCCCCGCCTGGGGCGCAGCGACCTCCACTTGAGGCGCCCCCTCAGTGGGGCCTGAGGAGGCTGTCTCCACATGCCTCGCGGCCTCGTCCGCCCCCGCCTCAGCGGTGGCCCTCTTCACGTCTACTGCCTTGCGAAGCCTGCGGCGCTTCGCAGGCACTAGGTCGCTGACAAAAAGCCCAAGAAAAGACATTCAAGAGAGGGCGAAGCAGAGGGAAAAACAAGAGCCAGAATGACCAGGTGCCGTAAATACTCACCCTGAAGGGGAAGCACCGGCGTCGACCCACGCCAGGCCTGGAGAGCGCCAGGAAGGTGTGGTCTTGGCGCCCGATCCCCCCAGAGGCGTCCCCGCTTTTCTTTTGGAGGGGATGTCGGAGGGCCTCACCCCAGAGCGATCCACGACAACCTTGGTGCGAGGCTCGCGCCTCCCCGCCGAAGCACCTGTCGCGAAGGCCTTCCCCGCCCCGGTCACCTCCTCCACGGGGCGCGAAGGCGCCACAACGAAGGCGTCGTCATCACCTAACGAGATGTCGCAAACCTCGTCGGTGAAGGGCTCGTTCCTCATGAGGGACGCCCTTCCGTCGCGACCCCTTCCTCGCCACTCCAGGCACGGGAGGCTGAGGGAGAGTCAACACCAACGACTACATGCACAGACGGAGTGACCACCTCATCCATCACCCCCGCCAAACCATACGGGGTGAAGTACGGCATTCCGTCCAAGATGTCCATGCGGTCACCTAGAGGGAGCTGATGCAGAGGTCGCACGGAGCCGGCGATCTTACCGGGCACCTCCGGGTTGGCTAAGAGGATGTTCAAGATGGTGTCGACAACATCCAAGCCGTGATCCTCAGGGTGAAGCCGCATTGGGTCCGAGGGGCCAGTGTACATCCACATTGGCTGATCGTGGGCCTGGAGAGGAGCAATGCAGCGTTGCACGAAGTCTGCCACAACTAGCTGCCCCGTGAGGCCCTCCTCTCGGAGATACTCCAAACGCCCCACCAGGTGTACGTTATCTGCGCCGCGAAGGGCAGACCTGCACCAATGAGAGTTCTTCACGGGCGGCGCCTCCAGGACGTCTAGGAACGCGCAGGGCGACTTGACGCCGATGAGCAGCCACCTCTGACGAAAGTCACCTACTTTCTTGAGCAGGGTCGTGATAGGCTTGTCTCCACTCCATGACATGGGAATGTACACACTCCCCATGCCGTCCGCAATGCGGAAAGAGACGCACCCAGTTCGCTCGCCGGCAGCCGTGCACCGCAGCGAGTAGAAATTCCGGAAGAGCGCTACTGAGTGGCGCACACCCAGATAAGCCTCGCAGAGATAGGCGAGATGGAAAAGATGAGCACGGAGTTTGGATGATGATGAAGGAGTTGAACCTGATAAAACTCCAGTACCGCCTCCATGAAAGGCGAGTATGGCGGCACTAGCCCGGCGGTGATGGTATGAAGAAAAATGGGATAAAATCCTTGGGGGAACCTCCCAAACCGGGCAGCTTGAAGCGCGCTGGCGCCGTGCTCATTGGTCCGCCCCGCAACCAGGTGGCGAATTCTCTCCAGCGCCTGAAGATCAATGCGTGCCCGCACTAGAGCCGCGCCCTGCACTACTTCTAGGGCCTCCGCCTGGGAGGAAGACCCCGCGGTGGCCTTGCCCTTGCTATTGACTGGGCCCATCGGCGCGGGCGCGGAGGTCTGAAGGAGATGAAAAATGGAAAATCGCTGGAGAGAGCGGAGGCGGAGAACTCTGGGACGCGGAAATTTCTATGAGAAGAATTGGAAGCGGTAACAACTCCCTACCGCTGCGCTCGAGCTATATACCCCCCTCAAGGAGCAGTTACCGGGGCGTGGTGGGACCCCCCACGACTCATGCCCCGGATCGTGCGAGCCGCGGTGGACTCATGCTCCGCCATGCCACTACCATGTGGGAACCACCTCGAAGGCCAAGTAGAAGGAGAGCGCCGGAGGCGCCTATAATATGAACAAGACCTCCATCGTAGGAGGAGGTCGGCCTTTCTGATTTCACAACGCTTGTAAACCCTAGCGATCCCGAGTAGGATAACATCTGCCTGGAGAAGGAAGAAGGTCACCATCCCTCCCCCAGGCAAGAACTGCCTCAAGGGGGCTTTCAGCAAGGCCGGTTGTATTGTAAACTCCATAACTCAATACAGACAAGCAGGAGTAGCGGTCTTACCTCCTCACGCGGGCCGTGAACCTGGGTACGGGCCGGTGTCCATCTCTGTCGTGGGTGTTTCGTCTTCAGGTCCGGCGAGCAGCGTCGCCGTGTCCCTCGAGGGTCTTGACCTCCGTGTTCAATCCCCTTCACGAACTACTCTTTAGGAAGTGACTACCCCCAGTTCTAGGGAGTCATAACCCGACAGGGTCTGAGTTTCCGATGTCTACTGTCACCCCGAGAATTGCTGTGTTATTGACCTGCAAAACATGAAGAATTCCTTATCACAACATAAACCATGCATCTACATATGTACAACAAAAGTAACCATACAACCTTTGCCACACGTACTTCATAATAGAAAACCAAAACATGCTACTTCCACTTGGATAACTTTTCTAAAGATAATGACTCGGACAATAAGAGGATGGAAAGAAGAACCACACCGACGGCTCGCGCACATCCAGCTGATGGAACATGACATCCGACAACCCGAGCTATCGAAGCTCGTCGACTGCCGCGACGCCCCTCTTTTCATCCCTGGCCGTCAAGACCTCGGTGACTCCGTTGGACACCAGTTGCCTGCATATCTCCAGCCCAATCCCTTTGTTCTCACCGGTCACCACGGCAACCCTGAATGAATAGAGCAAACAAAAAAAGTTAGCCATTCAAGAGGCTGAGACAAAATTTGAGGTTGACATCGTTCGAGGAAATGGAAGATCTAAGCTTACTACCTTTGTTCAGATGTGCTTCCTTCCATTGGGGGTTGATTCTGGCGGAAGAGAATAGAATGAGGAGTCGATCAGCTGAGTTGGACGTGTTAGAGACAGCCAAGAAAAACTATTGTTCAACTTAAAAAATATATAGAAAACATTTCCCGAGCATGAATGCACTACCTCCTTCCTCGAAGGCTCTAAAACTACAAGCAACTAAAACTTACTATCCACCCAATTCAGACGAGCACCTACTCCATAAGCACACACAAAAAGAAGAAGACGCAAACAAGGGAATCTCACAGGATACCGAAATCACGGGAGCTCAGCGAGGAGCGTAGGAAAGCAGCACGAACCTCAGGGGGCTGGACTGGAGGGAGGGTGTGAGGGGAGAAGAGAGACGAAAGTGTATAAATAGCGGGTACATCAATGTGGGAGAGTGACTCCCACGGAACAGTGGTAGTCACACTCTGAAGAGTAGTTCGGAAGGGGGATTGAACACGGAGGTCAAGCAACCCTCGAGAGGCACGACGACGGTGCTCGCCGGGTCTAGAGAGGAACACCCATGACAGAAATGGACACCGGCCCGTACCCAGGTTCACGGCCCTCAGGAGGAGGAACACCGCTACTCCTCCTTGTCTGTATTGCACTGCAAAGGTTACAGTACAACTGAGCTTGCCGAGGGCTCTCTTGAGGCAGTTCGTGCTTGGAGAAGAACACGATGGTTGTCTTCCTCCTTCAGTAGATGGCTATCCTACTTGCTCGGCTAGGGTTACAAGTGTTTTACAAGCAATTGGCCGATCCTTTCCTACGGTGGAGCTCTTGCTCCTTTTATAGGCGCCACGGGCGTCTTCCTTGCGCAGGGCGTCCAAGGTGGGCTTCCACACGACAGTGGCGCGGAGGAGTTGGAGTCCACCACTACTGAAACCTCCATGGACGCGATCCATCCTTGATAAAGTTGGGTGCGGTGGCCGACAAGCAGCTGACCGCGCAGAACGGCTTGCGGGGGTTGCAGTGATCGTGGTGGAGCCCATGATGACGATCTTCTTGGAGCGTTGCGCCGTCCAGCCGTTTTATCACCAGAGAGGAAAGTCCCAGCTGTCCTGGCGCAGGCGGCGCAACTTTGTTGACTCCTTTATCACCAGAACGGCAATTGGAGTGCTCGCGTCACTCTGCGGCCGTTGCAGAGGCCATGTGCGCCCTGCAGCACTTGCTTGGCCGCGAAGTATCTCCATAGTGCCGCGGAGGCCTGTGGAGAGAATTCTGTTGACTTCTCTCCAGGCGAAAATAGCCTGGAGAGTCTCTTGAAGCGGGCGGTCCTCTTCAGGCCCTGGCGTCCTCTTCGGGCCCTCTAGGGGAGTTGCCTCTCGAGGGTCTCTCCAAGCGATGGCTTGGTCCTTAGTCGTTTTGTCTGATCTGTTAGCGGGCGAGGCCTGGGGGGAGTAGGCTCTGCACACCCCAGTCGTCACTAGGCCGGGCCCCACCATGCCCCGGTAACTGCTTCTTGACGAGACATAAAGTCTGAGCGCCGGGGCAGGGAGACGTTACCGTTTCCATTCCTTCTCGTAGAAGCTTTCTCCATCTCGAGCCCCTTCGCTCCTGCTCTTCGGCGCTCTCGTCTCCTTTCTCGTCCAGCTTCTTCCGCCACCGCGACCTACCCATCTCCGGTTATGAGTCCAGCAGGCGGCGCCCGCCGAGGTCGCGCACGGCGCGGCACTACTCGGGGTGCGCGTCAACGACAAGGTGCTCGACAAGGTCCGCTTCCTGGTGGTGGACCGGACCAACGAGCACAGCGCTACCACGCTCAAGGCTGCGGCGCACGGGAAACACCCACGAGGGTTTTTTCCCGTCTTCAAGCATTGCGTCTCCGCCGGGTTGGTGCCGCCGTTCTCTCCATTCTTGGAGGCGGTGCTAGCCTTCTACCAGAATCAATTGCTGCACCTCCACCCAAACTCCGTCCTCATTCTCGCCGTGTTCTCCTATCTCTGCGAGGCGTACTTGGGGCTGGAGCCTACGGTGGGGCTCTTCCGGTGCTTCTAGGCGCTTCGGAACACAGCGAAGAACGAGCGCTCGGGATGCGCTTCGTTTCGCATCATGGATGGCATGGGGAGCGTCTACAATCCCATGTCGTGGAGCGAGGGCAAGGCCGTCACTTCCGCCAGTGGTGGTTCTTCGTCGGGGTGGAGCAGCCCTACGCCTTCCTCGAGGTTCCCAACGCGCCGCTCGTGAAGATCACGAACTGGGCAAGGCTCCCTTCAATGGCATCCTGATGGGTCGCGTGAGTTTCCTTCACGAGGAGGGCCTCACGGGGAAAATCATCGTTGTGGACTTCGTGGCGCGCCGCATTGCTCCCCTTCAGGCGCATTCGACGCCCATGTGGATGTACTACGGCCCCCAAGACAAGATGCGGATCCACCGCGAGGACAACGACAAGGACGCCGTCGACAACGTCCTGTCCGCGCTCTTCATCAACCCGGTGGTGCCTGCCACGGACCAGCTCCCCATCAAGCTCTGGCCGCTCCACCAGTACAACATGACCGAGTGGCTGGCCATCTTGGTGGGGATGCCCGCGTTTACCCCAGCTGGCACGACGGGGAAGGAGGTGCCTGTGCCGGTGGTGCAGGAAGCGGAGGGAGCAGATTCGCCCTCCGCCTGTGGAGCTGGGCGAGGCGAGAAGGAGGCCGCGGCCTCACTGACGAGATTTGCGACATCTCGTCAGGTGACGATGATGCCTTCGTGGTGGCGCCGTCGCGTCTCGTGGAGGAGGAGGCTGAGGAGGAGGAGGCCTCTGACGAGGAGGCCACGCCAGGCGGCGCGAGCCCTGCACCAAAGCAGCCATGGATCAGCCTGGGGCGAGGGCATCCAACGTCCCGTCGAAAAGGAAAGCCGAGGCGCCCCCGGAGGGGTCAGCAGCCATGACCAAGCCCACCTGGCGCTCGTCAGGCTTGGCGTGGGTCGACACCGGCGCCAAGTCGCCTGGGTAAGTGCTTCTAGCACTTGGTTGTTTTTTACCCTTGCTTTTTCTTCTTGATCCTTTTCTGAAGATCTCTCTCTGGTGCTTGCTAGTGACCTTGTGCCTACGAAGCGCCGTAGGCTCCGCAAGGCAGTAGAGGTGAAGAGAGCCACGGCTGAGGCCGTGGCTGAAGAGGCCACGAGGCCTTTGGAGACGGCCTCCACAGGCCCAACTGAGGAGGTGCCTCAAGCGGAGGTGGCTGCGCCTCGGGCGGAGGCAGCCGCGCCTCGCCCGGAGGCCTCTGCGCCGCCTCCCGAGCCAATGGTGGTGGAGGCGCCGGAGGAGAGGGTCGCTACCCCTCCTCCTACTCCTACTCCGCCTCGCGCGGTTACGCCACCGTGCGAGCCAACTCCACCAGGCGAGGTAGCTCCATCCCGCGCGGCTACTCCGCCGCGTGCGCCCACGCCTCCCGCGCAGCCAGAGGCAGAGGCGGGCCAGGGGTCACAAGGCGCTGGTGAATCTGCAGGGGGAGCTCCTCCCTCTCTGCCCCGTCCCGCTGTAGGGAACGAGCGCCAGGCTAGCGCGGGCGGCGAGGACACTTTCGGCGCAGCTGGGGACGGAGTGCAGCCTAGCCCCCAAGCGTGCCCCGAGGCCAGGTTCTCAGGCGTCGACTGTCGGGTTATGACTCCCAGGAATCGGGGGTAGTCACTTCCTGAAGGGTAGTTCGAGAGGGGATTGAACGCGGAGGTATAAACCCTCAAGCGGCTCCGCGACGTTGCTCGCCGGACCCTAAGAAGACGCACACCCGACCAAGGAAAACACCATCCTTTACCCAGGTTCACGGCCCTCGTGAGGAGGTAAGACCGCTACTCCTGCATGTATGTATTATATGTGGGAGGTTACAGTACAATTGAGCTTGCCGGAAGCCCCCTTGAGGCAGTTCTTGCCCGGGAAGGGAAGCGATGATCTTCTTCCTCCTCCAGCCAGAGGCTAACCTAACTAGAGCTGCTAGGGTTTACAAGGGTGTTTTGCACGCAAGGAGCCGACCCTCGCTACGATGGATGTCTTCTCTCTTTTATAGGCGCCTCCGGTCTTCTTCTTCGTCTTGGCCTTCAAGGTGGCTCCCACTCGTCAGTGGCGGGGTGGAGCTCGAGTCCACCGCACTCCCTTCGTCCATGGACTCGGTCCATTGTTGATAAAGGTGGCCCCATGGCCGACAGGTGGCCGACCGCGCTTGTACCGCCCGCAGAGCGGGCAGTCTCTGGGGTGGAGCTCATGATGACGATCTCCGTTGGAGGGTTGCGCCGTCCACCTGCTTTACCATCAGAGTAGAAGATCCTCACAGCTGTGCAGCAGGCGGAGCAGCTTTGTTGACTACTTTATCGCCAGGGACAGCGACGGGGGTGTGAGCGCCTCTGTACGAGCGTGGCAGAGATCACGTGCGCTCTGTCGGGGTTCCTTGGCGACGACGTTTCCCTTCAGGCCTGAGGGGAGATTCCTGCCGGACTTGCCTCAGGCGGGTAGGTTCCTTGACGGGGAGGACCCCCTGGGGCGAGGGGTCCCTTGAGGCCCTTGCTCCCCCTTCAGGCCATCGAGGGGAATCGCCTCTAGGGGGTCCCGTCAGGCGGTGTCGCCTAGTCCTTAGCCGTTTTGTCCGCCTAGCCCGCGAGCGAGGCCTGAGGGGAATGGGCTCTTGATACCCCAATTCCCACTGGGCCGACAGTAGCCCCCGGGCCCATGATGGGCACGACTGAGCCCATGGGCTTAGGCGAAGCGTCGTGGGCCCTTAGTGCCCAGCCGGCCCGAGCCACGCGACACTTGGACAGCTAACGACTTTGCACGATCCGGGGCGTGAGTCGTGGGGGGTCCCACCGCGTCCCGGTAACTGCCCTTTGGAGGGGACATAAAAACCCAGGTGTTGCCGTGCGGAATCGTTACTGTTTCCAGTTCTTCCCGCAGAAGTTTCCGCTCCTCAGTGCTCTCCGCCCCCGCTCTTCTCTGCGCATATCCCACCTTTGTCTCCGCCGAAATCCCCAGTCCTCTCTGATGGGCCTGGTGAAGAGCAAGAGTAAGGCCGCAGCGGGGTCTTCTTCCCGGGCGGCGGCCATAGAGGTAGTGCGGGGCGCGGCGCTAGAGGGGGCGCGCACCGATCTTCAGGCGCTGGAGAAGATCCGCCATCTGGTTGCGGGGCCATCCAACGAGCATGGCGCCAGCGCGCTCCAAGCTGCCCAGTTCTGGAAATTTCCCCAAGGGTTTTACCCTATTTTCCTCCACGCCATCACCGCCGGGTTGGTGCCCCCGTACTCGCCTTTCTTAGAGGCAGTACTAGAGTTCTACCAAATTCAACTTCTCCATCTCCACCCGAACTCCATACTCATTTTGTCCATCTTCGCCTACCTTTGCGAGGCTTATCTGGGCGTGCACCCTTCGGTGACGCTCTTCAGGACCTTCTATTCGCTGCGGTGCACGGCGGGCGGCGAGAGGACGGGATGTGTCTCCTTCCGCATCGCGGACGGTATGGGGCATGTGTACATCCCCATGTCTTGGAGAGGGGAGAAACCGGTGACGGCGCTGCTCAAGAAGGTGGGTGACTTCCGCCAGAAGTCGCTGCTCATCGGCGTCTCGTCGCCCTGCGCATTCCTGGATGTCCCGGAGGCGCCGCCCGTGAGGAGTTCCCACTGGTGCAAGTCTGCTCTCCGTGGTGCAGACAATGCTTACTTGGAGGGGCGTTTGAGGTTTCTCCGCGAGGAGGGTCTGACGGGCCAGATGGTCACAGCGGACTTCATGACACGCCGCATCGCCCCCCTTCAGGCGCATTCTGAGCCGATGTGGATGTATGCCGGCCCTTCCGACCCAATGCGGCTCCATCCAGAGGACCTTGGCTCGGACGTGGTCGACACCATCCTTAATATCCTCTTCGCCTGTCTGGACTTGCCAGGGAAGATCGCCGGCTCCGTGCTTCCCCTGCACCAGCTTCCGTTGAGCGACCGCATGGACATCCTACATGGAATGCCGGATTTCACTCCTCAAGGTCTGGCGGGCTCGATGGATCAGGGGGTCGCTCCGCCGGTGCGCGCAGTCGTAGGAGCTGACTCTTCATCCACCTCTCGGGCCTGGAGCGGCGAGGAGGAGGCCGCGACGGGCGAGGCGCTCCCTGTGAGGTACGAGCCATTTACCGACGAGATTTGCGACATCTCGTCGGACGATGACGACGCCTTTGTCGCTGCACCTCCACGCTTCGAGGAGGAGGCGCCTGAGGCGGGGGCGGCCTCCGAGACAGATGCTTCGCAAGGGAGGCGCGAGCCTCGCACCAAGGCGATGGTGGATCGCCCCGGGGTGAAGCCTTCTGACATCCCCTTCAAGAGGAAAGCGGCAACGCCTCTGGAGGGACCAGGTGCCAAACCCACGCCATCCTGGCGGTCTCGTGGCCTGTCGTGGGTCGATGCTGGAGCTTCCCCTTCGTGGTGAGTATTTCCTCCACTTGGTCACTTTTGGCTTCCCTAGTTTTCCCTGCTCCGTCTTCTCCTGAACAAACTCCTTCGGGCTTTTTCCAGCGATCTGGTGCCCGCGAAGCGTCGCAAGCTTCACGAGGCAGCAGGTGTGAAGGGTGCCGCAGCTTCTGTAGAGGCCCGCAAGCGCCTGAGGCCTGGAGAGACGTCCACTTCAGGCCCCATGGAGGAGGCGCCTCAGGAGGGAGCGGCCGTGCCCCTGGTGGGGGCGCCCGAGCCCCAAACGGTGCCTCCCGAGCCTCTGCTTGCGGATAGAGCGGAGGAGACAGCTCCCGCGCCGTCTCGCGCTCTGACTCCTCCTCGTGCGGCTACGCCACCGCGCGAAGCAATTTTGCTTCACACGCCGCCATCGCCGCATGCGGCGACGCCGTCGCCCGTGTCACCTTCACCAGGCTCGCCCGCGGCGCCCGTGCCACTTTGCGAGGGAGCGGCCGAGGCTTCAGCGGGCGCAAATGCGGCCACTGGAAACGGTGCGGCCTCATCCCCTTTGGGGGGTGCGAATGAGGTTCCCGCGGGCGCAATTGCAGCCGCGGAAGGGGGCGCGCGCTCGCCACCCCGCTCTGCCGGAAAAGATGAGCACCCGCGGGACTCGAGGGCCGCAGCTGCAGCCGGCGTGGAGGGAGGTGAGGCCACACCCAGCCCCCGAACCCGACCCGGGGCAGGGTGCTCGGGGCCGGCCACCACAGCTGGTCCCTCATCCGGCCAGGAAATGGTTCTCCGAAGTTGGGATTGGAGCACGGGGCGCCGCGAGGTGGCGTTCGGCCTTGTGCGGGAGTCGTTGGAGGGCCTGGAGGCCACCTTGCCCTTGGTGACATACGGCTCGCCCAACAGCAGGAGGAACTTGCGAGGTCGTGGGCGTCCTTCCACGCTGCCGTCGAGGCGCGCCGCCTTGAGGACTCGGTGCTGCAGGCCGCCCGCGAAGAGGCCATCACTTTTGCCAAGGAAGTCCACGACGGAGCCATCCGCGATGTCGCGGAGCTACTCGAGCCCCTCCAAGCAGAACGCGAAGCCGCTGAGGAGCTCCTGCGAGGGGTCACGGCTGAGCGTGAGGCGATGGAGGGCTCGCTGGCGCAGAAGCAACGCGAGTTGGACCGGTTGGAGTCCCAGCGTCTCTCTGCCCACCAGGTTGCGCAGGCCGCCCTGGAGGAGGACCGCAAGTGCTTGGCCGAGCGCGATCGGCACCTGGTCCTCAGGGGGAGCGAGCTGCAGCGGCGCGAGGAGCGGTGCCTCCAGATGGAGAAGGACCAGGTCGCCCAGCGTGAGGCCCTTGAAGCGCGTGAGGGAGGCCTGGCTCAGGCGGTCTTGAAGTTCTACGAGCACGTCGCTGCCCAGGGGCGATCTGATGAGCGCTGGGAGCGGCGCCTCGCCAAGAGGACGAGAGCGGCGCAGAGGGCCCTCGTGGTGCACGAGAGACATCTCCGTCGGGCCCTTCTTCAGAAGTACCGCACTCGGCTGCGGAAGCGGGAGGACCACCTTAGGGCCGAGCATGCTGCGGACGTTCAGCGGCTAGCCGAGATAGAGAAGGCCTACACCAAGCTGGCGCGCCGCTTCAAGTGCGCCAAGGCAAATTGGCGTCGAGCGGGGGAGGCCCGCGGTTCGGCGTCCCATGGCGCCGGCCCTTCGTCCTGTGCGCCTGTGACGTAGTGCAACCGCTTGTTTGAAGAGCTGGCTTCCCGTGGTAGCGAGCTTGCAGCGCGGCTTGGCGCAAACGCACCGTACCCTTGGTCAGAGGATTACGATGGTGCCGCTGCAATCCTGGCCTACTTCGACCAGCTTTTCGAGGCGCTGGAGGGCCCCGCCGCTGAGCTTCGTGGGGTGATCGAAGATGAGAGGAGGCAGCTCTTGGGGGTGGTTGTTGACCGCATGTTCACCAACATCAGACTCCTCGTGCCGGACTTCGATTTCCGTTTGGTGACTGAGGCTGCCCCCGGCGAGGACGCGCAGCGCGTCTCGGCTTCCCTCCGTGAGCAGGTGGCTGCGTTCTGCAACCGCTTCCGGCGCGTGGAAGCTGAGTCGGACTTCGGAGGGGAAGGGGCCCGCCCTGCCGAGGTTGAAGGAGGCGCTGCGGAAGAGGAGGCCCACTCCGTCTCGGTCGAAGCTGGCGCTGCGGATGAGGAGGCTTGCTCCGCCGAGGTCGAAGCTGGTGCTGCGGAGGAGGAGGCTCGCCTCGCCGAGGTCGAAGCTGGTGCTGTGGAGGAGGAGGCTCCCCCCGTCGAGTTCGAAGCTGGTGCTGTGGAGGAGGAGGCTCGCCTCGCCGAGGTCGAAGCTGGTGCTGTGGAGGAGGCTCGCCCCGCCGAGGTCGAAGCTGGTGCTGCGGAGGAGGAGGCTCGCCCCCTCGAGGTCGAAGCTGGCACAGCGGAGGGTCAGAACGCTGCAGCATCCCCATGAGCCTTTCTTGGCCGCGCCTGCGGGCGTTTGTAACCGCACCAGCTGTGTGCTTTTAGACACCTTAAGACCATTTAGCTTGTAATGTACTTTAATTGTTGTTTGAATTCGAGCTCATCTGCCCCTCTTGAGGTCTCTTTGGACTCATCTTCATGTCTATTTGTTCTCTGCGTCGCTAGGTCCCGTCTCTTCGGGCCATGACTTCGCCATCTTGTCCCGCGGGAGCAATGGCTTTCGAGGTTTTCGCTCTGCGAAGGTTGTTCACCTGGCGGGGTTGCCCGCTTGAGGGGTCGCTCCTGTGGAGGCATTTTGCCTGGCGAGGTTGCCTGCTTGAGGGGTCGCTCCTGGGGAGGCATTTTGCCTAGCGAGGTTGCCCGCTTGAGGGGTCGCTCCTGCGGAGGCATTTTGCCTGGCGAGGTTGCCCGCTTGAGGGGTCGCTCACGGATGTCCCTGCAGGCTTGCGGGGGGAGATCTTCCCTGCAGGTATTAGAGGGTGAACCCAAACGCTAGAACACGGATCAAGGGATCGTGCGCGCTTATAGGTCCCTTCAGGCATTCCTTGCGAGGAGAGTAAGTACCAAGGTCCTCTGTTTAGATGGCTCGTTTGTGGGGAATTGCCCTCCAGCCAGAGCTCGGACTCTTGGGTTTTGCAGTGCTGCTGGTGTGTCATCTGAGGCACTGGCACCGTACTCAGCTCCCGCTCGCGAGGTACGCATGTGGAGAGATATAAGCGCACACTTCAACAATAGTAATGCGTAAATATAAAAAAAAAACCCAAAAACGTTTTTTAGGCGGCACCGAAGCGCTAAGTTCACTTAGGAACGAGATTGAGTCATTATGCTTGGTATTGCCACGCTAATGCTCTGACCATGTCGAGGCATGGGGACCACCTGGTGGTGGCTGAGACTCTCAGCGTCCTGAGGTTGCTCGTTTAATTTAGAGCTCGGAGGGTTTTTCCCTCGAGCGAAGCCTTTGGGGCTTTGGAGGTTTAAGCCGTTGGCGTTTTAACCTCCGGAGAAGTGATGCTTGGAGGTTGAGCCGTAAGCTGCCTCGTCCGCTAGTAGTCTCGACGTGACAATGATCACGTGCGTGGCAATGGCCACGATTGTGTTTGTTCCCTTAGGAGACAAAGCATTTGTTTGAGGTTTAAGCCTTTTGGCGTTCTAACCTCTATAGTCGACATTGCTTGGAGGTTGAGCCGTAAGCTGCCTCTTCCGCTTTGTTTTCTCGACGTGACAATGATCACGGGTGTGACAATGACCACTTTGGCATTTGTTCCTTTAGGAGACAAAGCTTTCTTTTTGGAGGTTTAAGCCTTTCGGCGTTTTAACCTCTAGAGACGAAAAATGCTTAGAGGTTGAGCCGTAGGCTGCCTCGTCTGCTTTGACGTCTTGTCGTGACAATGATCATGGGTGTGACAATAATCACTTTTTTATTTGTTCCTGGCGGATACAAAGGTTTGAGAGGTTTAAGCCTTGAGCTTTTAACCTTGAGGGACAAAAAGGTGCTTGGAGGATGAGCCGTGGGCTGCCTCTTTCGCTAAATGCCCTGACGTGATGATAATCACGGGTAGAACTTGCGTAGGTGCATGATGTTCCATGGATTCTTGACGGGGACGCCGTCTTCCGTCTCGAGGCGAGCCGCGCCAGGCCTGGCGATGTGGGCGACCCTGTAGGTACCTTCCCACATCGGGGACCGCTTGTGGAGGCCTTCCCTGGAGAGGATTCGCCTGAGGACTAGATCGCCTGCCTCCAGGGTGCGCGAGCGCACACTGCGGCTGTGGTAGCGCCTCAGGGACTACTGGTACTTGGCCGCCCGTAGAGCGGCGCGACGTCTTAGCCCTTCAAGGAGCAGCAGGTCGTCGTTGTGGAGGTCCTCTTGTTGGTCCTCATTAAAGGCCAGGACCCATGGGGATCCATGCTTTATCTCTGCGGGGAGGACTGCTTCGGCTCCATAGACGAGTGCGAACGGCGTTTCCTCGGTGGGCTTGGGTGACGTGGTACGGATGGACCAGAGCACCGAGGGTAACTCATTGATCCAGCCCTTGTCGTGGCCCTTGAGGACATGGAAGGTCCTGGTCTTTAAGCCTTTGAGGACCTCTGCGTTTGCGCGCTCAGCCTGCCCATTCCTTTACGGATGGGCAACTGAGGCGAAGCAGAGCTTGATGCCCATTTTCTGGCAGTAGGCTCTGAATATGCCGCTTGTGAATTGCGAGCCATTGTCGGTGATGATGCGGTTAGGCACTCCGAAGCGGCAGACCAGGCCTCTGATGAATTTCACCGCCGCGCCTGCTGTGATTGTACGCGCCGCCTCCACTTCAGGCCATTTTGTGAACTTGTCGATGGCCACGAAGAGGTAGCGATATCCACCTTGCGCCGTTGGGAAATGTCCCAGAATGTCCAGCCCCCAGACCGCAAACGGCCACGAGAGCGGAATGGTTTGCAGGCCCAGTGCTGGTTGGTGGATTTGCTTGGTGTGGAATTGGCAGGCTTCACAAGCTTGGATGATGTCCGTTGCATCTTGAAGCGCTTGAGGCCAGTAGAAGCCGCTCCTGAAGACTTTCCCCGCGAGGGTGCGGGCGCACGAATGGTGGCCGCATTCCCCGCTGTGGATGTCCTTAATCAGCAGTTTTCCTTCTTCAGGAGGGACGCACTTGAGCGCGATGCCGTTTGGGCGCTTGCGGTAGAGATTTCCTTCGAGGATTTGGTATGATTTTGCTTGGCGAGCAATTCGCTCCGCTTCAACATCTTCCTCGGGAAGGATCCCTTTTTGTAGGTAGTCTTTGATCTCGTCGATCCATCCTGCCTCTTGGTGCACCGCTGTGAGCAACAGACGCTCCCCTGTTGGGGGCCCGCAGCTTGGGGCTCCGTTTGCCGGTGGTGGTGGGAGCGCTTCGTCTGTGCTTGCGGGCGAGGCCTCGAGGGGCTGCTTTATGGATGCCTTGAAGAGCCTTTCCTCAAAGACACCTGGCAGCTGAGCTTGCCTCTTTGATGCGCGCTTTGCGATGTCATCAGCCTCTTGGTTTTCTTTTCTTGGGATGTACATGAGCTCCATTCCCCTGAAGTTCTTCTCCAGCCTATGAACCTCTTCAAGGTATGCGGCCATGTGGTCGTCCTTGGCCTTGTAGCTTTTGTTGGAGAAGTTGCCGAGCAGCTGGGAGTCGCCCTTGATGAGTATGTGCTTGACGCCTAGGGAGATTGCCGTGCGTAGGCCAGCAAGCAAACCTTCATACTCGGCGATATTGTTGGATATCTTGTCGATTCCGAAGCACAGCTGGACTGCATAATACAACTTGTCGCCTTTTGGCAAGGTCAGCACTACGCCTGCCCCACCGTGGCGACAAGCGAAAGCTCCATCGAACTTCATGGTCCAGTAGCTGGGCATTGCTGCTCCAGAAGACTCGTGCTCTTCTTCCCAGGGCTCTTCAGGGGTTGGATCATTCCATTCGGCGACGAAGTCTGCCAGCGCTCTTCCTTTGATTACCCTTGTGGTATCGAAGCGTAAATTGAATGGCTGTAGCTCGATGTTCCATCGTGTGACACGATTTGTTGCATTTGGGTTGCGCAAAATTTGCTCCAGGGGGAAAGAGGTTACCACCGTGATGGGGTGCCCCTGGAAGTAGTGCCACAGCTTTCTTGAGGCGATGAGGAGGGCGAGGAGAAGCTTCTGCTGCATCGGGTACCGCCCGCGAGCATCACGCAGTACTGTGCTGACGAAGTAGACTGGGTGCTCGACGAGGGTAGTTCCTGTTTCCTTGACGTCTTTCGCCTGAGGCGGCCCAGACTGATTCTCGATGGGGTTGTCTTCAAGGGGCTTGTCCTGGGCCTAGAGGGAAGTGGCCTCGAGGGACTTGGCCTCGAGGGACTTGGCGTCAAGGGACTTGGCCTCGAGGGACTTGGCCTCGAGGGACTTTGCCTCGGGAGACGTGGCCTCGCAGCGCTCCTCCTGGGCCTCGAGTGCGTTAGCCTCCTTCAGCAGTTGACCCGGGACGGTCTCCTCTTGAGGCTTTGGGCCTAGCGTGGGCCTTGTGATGACCGCTCCTTCTTCGAGCTCTTTATCAGGAGGCTTTTCCTTTGGAGTGGTTGCACTCTTCTTGTGAAGTACAGGCTCCTCTCTTTCCACCACAAGGACAACACTGGCTGTTTGTGGGGTGGCTGACAACTACAGCTTCAGGTGCTCGCCAGGTCTTGGGGCGACCATTACAGGTGGGCTGGCCAAGTACTTCTTCAAGTCCTCAAATGCTTTTTCAGCTTCAGGTGTCCACTTGAAGGTGCCCGTCCTTTTCATGATCTTGAAAAATGGCAGGGCTCTTTCGCCGAACTTGGAGATGAACCGACCCAAGCTGGCCATGCAGCCCGCCAGGCGTTGCATGTCCTTGAGCCTGCGTGGAGGTTGCATGCCTTCTATGGCCTTGATTTTGTCTGGGTTTGCCACTATGCCCCGATGAGACACAAGGAAGCCCAACAATTTGCCCGAAGGTACTCCGAAGACGCACTTGGCGGGGTTTAGCTTGATGTTCACCTTGCGCAGGCTGGCGAAGGTTTCTTCCAGGTCTCCGAGCAGAGTATTTCCTTCTCGTGACTTTACGACGATGTCATCGACATACGCTTCAGCGTTTCGCCCCATTTGCCCGCCAAGGGCTATCCTCATTAACCTCTGGAAAGTGGCTCCGGCCTTTTTTAGGCCGAAGGGCATGCAGACGTAGCGATACACACCACATGGGGTGAGGAAAGCCGTCTTCTCCTCGTCCTCTTTAGCCATCTTAATCTGGTGATAACCAGAGAAGGCATCGAGGAAACACAGGAGGTTGCAGCCTGCCGTGGAGTCCACGATCTGGTAAATTCTGGGCATGGGGTAAGGGTCCTTGGGGCAGGCCTTGTTTACATCGGTGTAGTCGATGTAGAGGCGGCCTCCGCCGGCGGGTTTTGGTACCACCACGCCGTTGGAGAGCCAAGTGGGGTGCGCAACTTCGCGGACTACATTTGCCGCTTTGAGCATCTCGATGTCATACCCTGAATTTAAGCTACACAAACGAAACGTATCGGTTGGGCCACACAACCAAGAACATACTGGGGTTACCAATCCCAGGAAACAATCAGGCCATGCTCAGAATGGATCATCGGCCGACAGCTCTTGGCGACCCCAACGTCACATACGTTTCCAGATTGTGCACGCAAGAACCCAAAAAGTCTTCCAACTCGTATACTTCAACCATACACACATGGTATACGAGTCGGATTTTTAACAAGTTGAAACCACAGAATAAACCTAAGACACAAAGAAAGGAAATAATATCCAAAAGCTCTCACTGAGCAAAATATATCGAATGGCACCAATCAGAGGACACATGTCCCAACATTACATCATGCAGCGGAAACAAACCGGTCTGAGTACAGACAAGAAGCAAAGGGCTCAAGGCCGAAACGGAAAAGAAGGCCCATCCATGCAGTCCACCAGGAAGTAGCCCAGGGGAACTCTAACTACTCGTCGTAGCTCTCGTCGTCAAACTCCACGTAGTATCCACCCAACTGGTCGAGCGAAAAATCCTCAACTGCAGAAAAACCACAGCCCGCGAACGGGTCAATAAACCGAAGCGTATCGAACAAGCTTAAGCTAACAGGTTACAAAACTGTAAGATTCCCAAAGTATGGGGATAAGTGTACTTAGCGGCAGCAGCACTAGCAACCTAAAGAGACACTCTAAAACTTCCGTCTAATTAGAGAGGGATAAGAGAGCGTTTGAGTAACCACCTACAACTAACACCAGTCATAACCCATTCTCGAATTAACCCCCTCATCCAAGTATGAGGAAGCAATCCGGGAATACTCACACGTTAACAATTTTAGTTACCATTTAGGGTGTAAGTAATGCTATATTACTAGTCACATTAATTAACAATGATTAGATGTAAGTTGTCTAGATCTTGTTAGCCAGCATCATTACCAAAGTCGTCCATAACCGTGGACACGGCTCATCGATAAGATTATACCCTGCAGGGGTGCACTACAGTACCCATACTCGCATGATCAAACCAGTCAAAAACATTAGGGCCTCTCAACACGACTCATTCCTTCACTACAGCAAGTCCAAGTGCCACCCATATGAGTTGTTACCCGTGTCAGGAGTCCGGCCGAATCTCAATTGCGTACTCATTAGTTTGAGCCTACGCTCCATGCGGCTCAAACCACAGTAGGAACTGTCCGCTTCGCGCGCACCACCCCTATATGACCCCCCGTATCAAGTAACCTCTCATCGATCATCATCATCATGCACATGCATATGAGCGAATGGAAAACCCGAACTACTTGCGGCACATGGACGAGCTGCGGATCCGTTCAAAGTCGAGCGGGGCTCCATTGGGCCACCCACAAGTGGTTAGTGCGCTCAAAATTGGATCCGAGGACAAAATCTCAGTTCCTAGGTCGACACTGAGCAGAACAAAGCACCTCGCAAGGCCTTCCGCCTGGTGCCTTATCGTTTAATTATAGAACCCCGAAAATAAGACAGCAGTTTATTATAGTAGAACAATATATCATACTAAGCATATGAGATAAAGACAAAGGAATGACTCGCTCAACCAAACCTAAGCATGCAATACGACTCGCAAAGGCCAACAGATAAACATGCAAGGGGTTATGGGTTGTGGGGATATAGCTGTATAGGCTGCAGGATAAACATGTGATGGGATCGCAATTCAAGAAACGATAACTAGGACAGCATAGATCAAAAGGCAAGAATGAAAACCAGACAATCGTGTAACCGGTTAGCAGAAGCTTGCCTGGCAGCTCGTTGCCTGGCACGACAGCTGGAACCTCAGTCTCGTAGGTACTCGCAGCAGACACATCGTCGTCTACCCAAAGAGAGCCAAACACAGACAATAGGAAACAATAATCAATACAAAGAAATGCGCAATGAAATGATGGTGCAATATGGTATGAGATGATTACGTCATTTTTAAAGCGGGGATGGAATCCCGGCAAAAGAGTAGGGTGCAAGTTATTTGTGTAGCCAACAATTTAAATGTTACTTAATATAGCAGAAGTGATGATCAAATTAATTTATAAGGAATATGCATTAATTATTTAATTGCCCAACACATTACATATTTAGGAATTAATTGCAATTTATTTATCTTCAACTCAAATTAAATATTTATTAGCATGGCAAGAAATGGTATAAAAGATATGAGCATATTAAATGGGATTAGGGCATTATATATTTATTACCCCTCATACTCCATATTTAATTAATTAATTGCATTTGTTAAATTAAACTAAGCATTTAAAATAAATGATGCAAAATGACATAAGAATGTGATATTAATGTTTATTGCATTTTTCTGATATGGAAACATATAAAGTTTATTTAATTTGGAGTTGTGGAAATAAAGTTATTGCATTTTTAGTGTGGGGTGTTTTTCTGAAATTCCAGGGACCTGTTTGTGATAACAACAGTATAGGTGAGTGCTTAACTGCAAGGACAGAGAGCACAGGGGGCTCGGGGTAAAAGTTCCAGCGCCAGTGTCTATGAAGAGGGGGACCCACTCGTCAGCGAGCTAAAAGAAATTAAAAGGAGGCCTTTATTTGGTCAACTCGGCCAGTGGGAATCGATCTTGCGCGCTCGGGCTAGGGATCGAGCGGAGCTGCTAGCCACTCGGGCTGCTTCTCTGATGTTAACAGATTCAGAGAAGTAACTAATTTGAACCGAAGCAAGGCACTCAAAAATTAACTGACGAAAAACTGAACCTCGCCAGCTAACTGACGATCTTCAGAGAGCACCGCGCGGCGGAGGAAACACGGGCGCCGGCGGCGACCAAAGGAGGGCGGCGTAGCCTCGTACGTGCGCGTGCGTGAGTGCTGGAGGTGCGGGGAATTCGTTCCGAGACACGGGAGGAGAAGGGAGGCGCGGGGCGCTCGGGCCCGTGCTCTATTTCCCGCGGGACGCCATGTCCGTGGCGCGGTTCCGGCGCCGGCAGAAATCCGCGACGAACGGTGCAGTAATTGAAGAGGAAAAGGAGGGGGGTCGGACGAGGCTCACCTCGGGACTGTGGTGGCGAGCGGAGGGCGGTCGAGGAGGCTGGGTACGAGCGGTTGGTCGCCGGGGAGGTGAGGCCGAACTCGGACCAGCGTTGGGGAAGAAGAGGATGTGCGGCGTTGTCCGGGACGGAGTGGTTGCGGGGGCTTCCGTGCAGCTGATGGGCGTCTTTTGGCGCGGCGGGGAGGTCCGGGTCGCTCGTGGTCAGCGGGGCTCTGAGCTCCTCTTTGTATCTGTCATGGCGTCGGCGAGAGCGAGGAAGGAGCGAGCGGCGGCGGGGGCGGAAGAAACTAGGGTTAGGGTTTGCTCCGGTCCACGCGATTTAAAGAAAGGGGAGAGGAGAGAAGAGGAGAGAGGCAGTGGGGCGCCGGTGGGGGCGGCATGGCAGGGGGCGAGCTCTGCTCGTCGAGCTGGAAAGCGAGCTCTGCTCCCTGCGTCCGTACGAGGACGACGATGGGAGTGGGCCAGTGTGGA
Source organism: Poa annua (assembly GCA_026929855.1). Lineage (NCBI taxonomy): Eukaryota > Viridiplantae > Streptophyta > Magnoliopsida > Poales > Poaceae > Poa > Poa annua. The sequence continues at coordinate 36,639,827 of CM049426.1, forward strand.
TCGGTAGCTGGGCTGAGATGGGCCGAGCAGGCCCAGCTCGGCCAGGGGCTTTTTTTTTCTTCCTTCAAACCTTCTGATTTTTGTATTTGTAAAACAACTAAGAGAAGAGACATAAAAAGAACTTTTGAACAATTTTTACAAGTTTCAAATTAGTCACATTAATATCTTATTTGATTATTTATAAATAATTTGAAACTTCAAATGAAATATTTTGAAAGCATTTGAATTTAAATAAGAATTTACATTTGGAATTTGAATTTGAAGCAATATAATTAAATAAATGCAAGCACATATGGAAAGATGACATGATTCAACATTTTATTGCACAACAATTTGGAAAGTTACAAACGGGCTGTTACAACACTCCCCCCCCTCAAAGGAATCACGCCCCGAGATTCTTCATGGAGCAACAAAGAGGTTGGGGTACTCGGCACGGAGATGGTCTTCACGTTCCCATGTAGCTTCCTTGTCAGAATGATGAGACCATTGAACCTTGTAGAACTTGACAGTGTTGTTACGGGTGCGACGTTCAGCTTCGTCAAGAATGCGAATCGGTTGTTGCACATAAGAGAGATCTTCTCGAAGTTCAATTGACCCATGATCAACTGCACGACCTGGATCTTGGAAGCACTTCTTGAGTTGTGACACGTGGAAGACATCGTGCAGTTTGGAGAGGTTTGGAGGAAGTTCCAGACGGTAAGCCAATTCACCACGCCTTGAAAGAACGTTGAAAGGCCCAACATAACGCGGAGCGAGCTTGCCTTTGATGCCAAAGCGTTGCGTGCCTCTCAGAGGAGTGACACGAAGGTAAGCTTGATCACCAGGTGCATAGACCATGTCCCTGTGCTTGCTATCATAATAGATTTTCTGCCGAGACTGGGCAATCTTCAGATTGTCACGAATGATGCAAACCTTTTCTTCAGCCTCTTGGATAATGTAAGGACCAAAGAATTGACGTTCACCAGCTTGAGACCAATTCAGAGGAGTTCTGCATTTGCGGCCATAGAGAGCTTCGAAGGGAGCCATGCCTAGACTTGCTTGGAAGCTGTTGTTGTAGGAAAACTCAGCATACGGAAGGCAATCCTCCCATTTCATGCCAAAGGAGATAACACAAGCTCTGAGCATATCCTCCAGAATTTGATTCACTCTTTCGACCTGTCCACTTGTCTGCGGATGGTAAGCTCTGCTGAACAGAAGTTTGGTACCCAAGGCTTTCTGAAACAAAATCGAGAAGTGAAGATACTTCCACGATCCGAGCTTAATGCCAAAGGAACACCATGTAAAGGAACCTGTCTTGTCATATAGAGTTCTGCCAACTGACTAGCTGATACTGTCTCTTTGACTGGGAAGAAGTGAGCCACTTTGGAGAGACGATCAATGACAACAAAGATTGCATCGTTGCCTTTCTTGGACTTTGGAAACCGAGTAACGAAGTCCATATCGATCTTGTCCCATTTCCACTCAGGAATTTGCAGTGGTTGAAGAAGTCCAGGTGGTCTCTGATGAACTGCCTTGACACGACAACAAACATCACAATGAGACACATAGCGAGCAATTTCACGCTTCATCCTGGTCCACCAATAGATTGACTTGAGATCCTGGTACATCTTTGTGCTGCCAGGGTGGATAGAAAGCGGAGTATCATGAGCCTCCTTGAGAATGAGTTCTCTTAAGCTGTCAAGTTTGGGTACTACAATGCGTTCTTCAAACAGCAAGGTACCCTTGTCATCGAGAGAGAAACTCTTGTACTTATCCTTGCCAATGTTGTCTTTGATATTCTTGACACCAGAATCACGCAACTATGTGGCACGGATCTTATCCTCAAGTGTAGGAGTGGCAATCAAGTTTGCAAGATAACCAGAGCGAACCACTTGATGATTGAGTTTCTTGAATTCTTCATGAATAGGAGGTTGGATGTCCTCAACCATGAGGTTGTTGCAATAGGACTTGCGACTGAGACCATCAGCCATTACATTAGCTTTGCCTGGAGTGTAAGAGATGGTAAGATCGTAATCTGAGAGTTTCTCAAGCCACCTTGTTTGCCTGAGGTTCAAGTCTGGTTGAGTGAAGAGATATTTGAGACTCTTGTGATCAGTGAAGATCTCACAGCTGTGCCCCAACAAATAAGGTCTCCAAGCCTTGAGAGTATACATGATTGCTGCAAGTTCAAGATCATGTGTAGGATAGTTGAGCTCATGAGGCTGCAACTAGCGAGATGCATAACCCACAACTTTGCGTTCTTGCATGAGGACTGCGCCTAGTCCTTGAAGAGATGCATCACAGAATATTTGGGAAGGTTTGGAAGTGTCTGGGCCAACTAGAACAGGAGTAGAAGTTAGTTTAGCTTTCAAGAGATTGAAACTCTCATCACACTTTGGAGTCCAAAGAAACTTTCTATCCTTCCTTGTAAGATCGGTGAGAGGCTTAGCAATTTTGGAGAAGTTCTCAAGACGGCAATAGCTAGCCATGACAAGGAAACTCCTGACTTGTTTCACCGATGTAGGAGGCAACCATTCAACAATGGCCTTCACTTTTTCTGGATCCACAGAAATGCCTTCAGAAGAGATGACATGACCAAGGTAGGATACTTTAGGAAGCCAGAATTCACACTTGGAGAACTTGGCGTAGAGACGATGTTCTCGGAGTTTCAACAAGATAAGACGTAGATGTTCTCCGTGTTCTTCCTCGGTTTTGGAATAGATAAGAATGTCATCGAGATAGACTACCACGAACTTATCGAGGTATTCCATGAAAACGAAGTTCATGAGACGTGAGAAAGTCGCCGGAGCATTTGTGAGACCGAAAGACATGACAGTGTATTCGTAGAGACCATAACGAGTGGTGAAAGCTGTCTTTGGAATGTCTTCTTTGCGGATCTTGATCTGGTGATAACCTGACCTCAAGTCCAACTTGGAGAAAACCTTAGCACCAGCCAGTTGATCGAACAGATCGTTGATGCGAGGGAGAGGATACTTGTTCTTGATGGTTTTCTTGTTCAGAGGACGGTAGTCAACAACCAGTCGCTCAGTCGTGTCCCTCTTTTTGACAAACAGAGTAGGACAACCCCACGGAGAAGTACTAGGTTGAATATGACCTTTCCTTTCCAACTCCTCTAGCTGTCTCTTAAGCTCAGCCAGTTCTTTGGGGCCCATCTTGTAAGGACGTTTGGATATGGGAGCAGTGCCTGGTTCTAGTTCAATAACGAACTCAACGGCTCTGTCAGGTGGCATACCTGGTAATTCTTCAGGAAAGACGTCAAGAAAGTCTCGGACCACCGGAATAGCTTCTATGGAAGGAAGAGGATCAACATTGAGAGCGAAAAGCTGAGCTGAAGAGGTTTGGTTTGGAGAATAGACTATCTGTCCAGAAGGATGAGAAAGAGTTACAGTCTTTGTGGAACAGTCTATCTTAGCTTGATTGGCCTTCAACCAATCCATGCCCAGAATGACATCAATATCAGAATTGCCGAGAATTATTAGAGATGCCAAGAAGATATGGCCTCCAATTTGGATTTCATTGTCGTGGCTTATCTTGGAAGAAGTCATTTCCATGCCGGGAGAAGTAACCGCGATGTTTTTGGGGAGAGGATCGAGAATTAGCCCATGTAAATCCGCAAAGCTAACTGATACGAAAGAATGAGATCCTCCTGTATCAAACAACACTCTAGAAGAGATAGAGTTGACGGGAAGTGTACCAAGAACAACTTCTGGAGCTTCTTCTGCTTCCTCAGCCCTGATGTGGTTCACCCGCACAGCACGTGCCGGAGGCCTGGTGTTGGGGACGAAAGGCCTAGTCGGGGCAGGTGCGCGGACCATCGCCTGAGTTGGAGCAGGGCGAGGTGGTGGAGGAAGTGTACGGGTCTCCGGGCAGTTGTTGGAGTAGTGGCCCGGTTTCCCGCACTGGTAGCAGGTCACATTGGGGCGAGCGCCCGTTGGCCTTGGCAGTCCTCCGAAACCCCTCATAGCAAGAGCCGGGTTCGGTGGGCGAGGCGCGAGTCCTGGAGGTCCTGGCACGTAGGTAGCTCGTGCGAAGGCGTTGTTAGGCACCCAGAGCCGACGCTTCTGAGCAGGAGCGGCGGCGATTGACGATGAAGAAGAGTTGCTCTCACGAGAGTGCTTGCGCGACTCCTCGAAGACCTTGCGCCCATGCTCCTCATTGAGCGCGATGTTGACAAGGTCCTCGAAGTTGTCGGCCTTGACGAGGTTCAGCTTGTACTTGAGCGCGGGGTTGAAACCCTTGCGGAACTTGGCCATCTTCTTGACCTCAGTGTTGACCTCATCTCCAGCGTAACGAGCAAGGCGATTGAACTCGCCATTGTACTCCATCACGTCCATCTTGCCTTGCGTCAGCGAGTTAAACTGCTCGCGCATCCTGTCCATGAGACCTTCTGGGATGTGGTGGCGCAGGAAGGCTGCCTTGAAATCCCCTCAAGTGGTAACCACCCCGGGAGCTCTCATAGCCTGGAAGTTTTCCCACCATGAGGCCGACTTGCCCCTAAGCAGGTAGGACACGTAAGGCACCTTGTCATGCTCAGCCACGTGGGCGATAGCAAGGGTCCTTTCCATCTCGCGAAGCCAATCATCAGCTTCCAGCGGCTCAGTGGGGGAAGCGAAGTTCCTTGGACCCAGACCGAGAAGTCCTTGACGGTCACACGTGCATTGCCTTCATTGCGATGCCCGTGGTTGTTCTGGTAGGCTTGGTTCTCGGCCATTTGAGCCAGAACTTGGGTCATCTGACCAAGCAACTCAGTGATCGGAGGCGGTTGTGGTGCGTCTTCTGCATTGCGGTTGTTCCTGGTGTTCGTCATCCTGGAGACATTGGATATTAGAACAGCGACAAGATACACAAAGCCAGGGAAAACTTGGAAAGTCGAATTCTTGCTCAGAAAAACAGTTGCAAACTGTAGGATAACAAGGATAAGCTTCTCATAGCAAAGGTTCATAACCATACACTTAGTTAGCCATCAGTACAACCACCAAGGTTTCAGTACTACAAGGACAGCTACTATTACAAAGTTAACCATCCGTACAACCAACACGGTTTCGGTACAAAGGATAGCTACTACAACAAAGGAAAAGATACAACTCGAAGACTAGCTCTCGCTTCCCTCAGAAGACGAAACTAGGTGGCGGCGATGGGTGTAGCGACGATCGCAGTACACGTGGTACTCTCGCACAATGCGTCGAAACTGAACGGAGTAGGCATCTGGCGTCTGTTTCCTGTACAGTAGTGGTTCAACGTGGTCTGGATCAGTAGTGATCAGAGGACCACGCTCTGGAGTCTATCCACCCACAGCAGACAGACGACTCGGAAAAGCGAGCTGGAACCTCGGGAAAACGTCTGGTGTGACGTTCCTCCTGTCGTACTGTCCCAGGTGAGAGAGTGCCCGGTGCAGCTGCTGACGGACTGCTGCTAGCTCCAAACGTAGAGTCCCAGCAACTGAGTCTGAAGACTGGCCAAACTGAGCGGTCTTGTCCAGAACCTCGAGCTCGTACTGAGAGTCCGTGTAGGGGTAGTATGGAACGTAGCAGAACGGATGGTTGTTGAAGCAGTAGTAGTCCCTGCGCAGAGCCAGAGCTGCATCGTAAGCTGCTAAGTGTACTGCCATGTCCATAGTGGAAGCCTCAGCAACGTGCGTGTGCACAGTATCACCATCATCTCCCCTGATCCAAACAACAGCTCTGTAGAAGGTATGTCCGTAATCTCTGGGGATCTCGGACACCTGGTACTCCGGGAGGAAGCTGAAACCGACATAGTCAACCATGCTTCTGAGAAGCTTCGGGTAACCGGTAGTCTGCTCACAGTGGGTCTTACGCACCACCTGGGCGTGCGCCATCTACATAGAAGTTTGAAGTAGAAGTTAGCCTCCGGAAACAAAAAGGATTGATTGCACAGAACGAATTGTACAATGACAAGGAGATGAAATCCAGTGAAAGGTAGAACAACAACTGATTGATTCGAGATTGAAACTGAACATAGCCGAAGAAGTTGATAACTAGCAAAACGACCAAAGCAACCTTCAACACCTGCAACTATGGTACTACGGAAAACCCAGAACACGTGATGTCCTAAATTTTTAAAATTAAGGTGAGAAGGGAATTATCGTAACACTTCCTTGCCAGAAGAACATGGAGGGTGGGTGGGGAAAGAAGTAAAAGAACAGAATTGCTACTCTCACGTTTAAGATTTCCTGATAACTACAAAATATTTTTCTAGACTCAAACAACGACCAGTAGAAGGGAACCTGAGGGTGTTTAAGCTCTGATACCAACTGTCAGACCCTGAATTCAAGCTACACAAACAAAACGTATCGGTTGGGCCACACAACCAAGAACATACTGGGGTTAGCAATCCCAGGAAACAATCAGGCCATGCTTGGAATGGATCATCGGCCGACAGCTCTTGGCGACCCCAACGTCACATACGTTTCCAGATTGTGCACGCAAGAACCCAAAAAGTCTTCCAACTCGTATACTTCAACCATACACACATGGTATACGAGTCGGATTTTTAACAAGTTGAAACCACAGAATAAACCTAAGACCCAAAGAAAGGAAATAATATCCAAAAGCTCTCACTGAGCAAAATATATCGAATGGCACCAATCAGAGGACACATGTCCCAACATTACATCATGCAACGGAAACAAACCGGTCTGAGTACAGACAAGAAGCAAAGGGCTCAAGGCCGAAACGGAAAAGAAGGCCCATCCACGCAGTCCACCAGGAAGTAGCCCAGGAGAACTCTAACTACTCGTCGTAGCTCTCGTCGTCGAACTCCACGTAGTATCCACCCAACTGGTCGAGCGGAAAATCCTCAACTGCAGAAAAACCACAGCCCGCGAACGGGTCAATACACCGAAGCGTATCGAACAAGCTTAAGCTAACAGGTTACAAAACTGTAAGATTCCCAAAGTATGGGGATAAGTGTACTTAGCGGCAGCAGCACTAGCAACCTAAAGAGACACTCTAAAACTTCCGTCTAATTAGAGAGGGATAAGAGAGCGTTTGAGTCACCTACAACTAACACCAGTCATAACCCATTCTCGAATTAACCCCCTCATCCAAGTATGAGGAAGCAATCCGGGAAGACTCACACGTTAACAATTTTAGTTACCATTTAGGGTGTAAGTAATGCTATATTACTAGTCACATTAATTAACAATGATTAGATGTAAGTTGTCTAGATCTTGTTAGCCAGCATCATCACCAAAGTCGTCCATAACCGTGGACACGGCTCATCGATAAGATTATACCCTGCAGGGGTGCACTACAGTACCCATACTCGCATGATCAACCCAGTCAAAAACATTAGGGCCTCTCAACACGACTCATTCCTTCACTACAGCAAGTCCAAGTGCCACCCATATGAGTTGTTACCCGCGTCAGGAGTCCGGCCGAATCTCAATTGTGGACTCATTAGTTTGTGCCTATGCGCCAAGCGGCTCAAACCACAGTAGGAACTGTCCGCTTCGCGCGCACCACCCCTATATGACCCCCCGTATCAAGTAACCTCTCATCGATCATCATCATCATGCACATGCATCTGAGCGAATGGAAAACCCGAACTACTTGCGGCACATGGACGAGCTACGGATCTGTTCAAAGTCGAGGGGGGCTCCATTGGGCCACCCACAAGTGGTTAGTGCGCTCAAAATTGGATCCGAGGACAAAATGTCAGTTCCTAGGTCGACACTGAGCAGAACAAAGCACCTCGCAAGGCGTTCCGCCTGGTGCCTTATCTTTTAATTATAGAACCCCAAAAATTAGACAGCAGTTTATTATAGTAGAACAATATATCATACTAGCATATGAGATAAAGACAAAGGAACGACTCGCTCAACCAAACCTAAGCATGCACTACGACTCGCAAAGGCCAACAGATAAACATGCAAGGGGTTATGGGTTGTGGGGATATAGTTGTATAGGCTGCAGGATGAACATGTGATGGGATCGTAATTCAAGAATCGATAACTAGGAAGCATAGATCAAAAGGCAAGAATGAAAACCCGACAATCGTGTAAACGGTTAGCAGAAGCTTGCCTGGCAGCTCGTGGCCTGCACGACAGCTGGAATCTCAGTATCGTAGGTACTCGCAGCAGACACGTCGTCGTCTACCCAAAGAGAGCCAAACACAGACAATAGGAAACAATAATCAATACAAAGAAATGCGCAATCAAATGATGGTGCAATATGGTATGAGATGATTAGGTCATTTTTAAAGCGGGGATGAAATCTCGGCAAAAGAGTAGGGTGCAAGTTATTTGTGTAGCCAACAATTTAAATGTTACTTAATATAGCAGAAGTGGTGATCAAATTAATTTATAAGGAATAGGCATGAATTACTTATTTGCCCAACACATTACATATTTAGGAATTAATTGCAATTTATTTATCTTCAACTCAAATTAAATATTTATTAGCATGGCAAGAAATGGTATAAAAGATATGAGCATATTAAATGGGATTAGGGCATTATATATTTATTACCCCTCATACTCCATATTTAATTAATTAATTGCATTTGTTAAATTAAACTAAGCATTTAAAATAAATGATGCAAAATGACATAAGAATGTGATATTAATGTTTATTGCATTTTTCTGATATGAAAACATATAAAGTTTATTTAATTTGGAGTTGTGGAAATAAAGTTATTGCATTTTTAGTGTGGGGTGTTTTTCTGAAATTCCAGGGACCTGTTTGTGATAACAACAGTATAGGTGAGTGCTTAACTGCAAGGACAGAGAGCACAGGGGGCTCGGGGTAAAAGTTCCAGCGCCAGTGTCTATGACGAGGGGGACCCACTCGTCAGCGAGCTAAAAGAAATTAAAAGGAGGCCTTTATTTGGTCAACGCGGCCAGTGGGAATCGATCCTGCGCGCTCGGGCTAGGGATCGAGCGGAGCTGCTAGCCACTCGGGCTGCTTCTCTGATGTTAACAGATTCAGAGAAGTAACTAATTTGAACCGAAGCAAGGCACTTAAAAATTAACCGACGAAAAACTGAACCTCGCCAGCTAACTGACGATCTTCAGAGAGCACCGCGCGGCGGAGGAAACACGGGCGCCGGCGGCGACCAAAGGAGGGTGGCGCGGCCTCGTACGTGCGCGTGCGTGAGTGCTGGAGGTGCGGGGAATTCGTTCCGAGACACGGGAGGAGAAGGGAGGCGCGGGGCGCTCGGGCCCGTACTCGATTTCCCGCGGGACGCCATGGCCGTGGCGCGGTTCCAGCGCCGGCAGAAATCTGCGATGAACGGTGCAATAATTGAAGAGGGAAAGGAGGGGGATCGGACGAGGCTCACCTCGGGACTGCGGTGGCGAGCGGAGGGCGGTCGAGGAGGCTGGGTACGAGCGGTTTGTCGCCGGGGAGGTGAGGCCGAGCTCGGACCAACGTTGGGGAAGAAGAGGATGCGCGGCGTTGTCCGGGACGGAGTGGTTGCGGGGGCTTCCGTGCAGCTGATGGGCGTCTTTTGGCGCGGCGGGGAGGTCCGGGTCGCTCGTGGTCAGCGGGGCTCCGAGCTCCTCTTTGTCTCTGTCATGGCGTCGGCGAGAGCGAGGAAGGAGCGAGCGGCGGCGGGGGCGGAAGAAACTAGGGTTAGGGTTTGCTCCGGTCCATGCGATTTAAAGAAAGGGGATAGGAGAGAAGAGGAGAGAGGCAGTGGGGGAGCCGGTGGGGGCGACATGGCAGGGGGCGAGCTCTGCTCGTCGAGCTGGAAAGCGAGCTCTGCTCCCTGCGTCCGTACGAGGACGACGATGGGAGTGGGCCAGTGTGGATCGGCAGCTGGGCTGAGATGGGCCGAGCAGGCCCAGCTCGGCCAGGGGCTTATTTCTTTTTTTATTCCTTTAAACCTTCTGATTTTTGTATTTGTAAAACAACTAAGAGAAAAGACATAAAAAGAACTTTTGAACAATTTTTACAAGTTTCAAATTAGTCATATTAATATCTTATTTGATTATTTATAAATAATTTGAAACTTCAAATGAAATATTTTGAAAGCATTTGAATTTAAATAAAAATTTACATTTGGAATTTGAATTTGAAGCAATATAATTAAATAAATGCAAGCACATATGGAAAGATGACATGATTCAACATTTTATTGCACAACAATTTGGAAAGTTACAAACGGGTTGTTACACTCGACCTCCTTGACGATGAATGCTTGCTTCTCGGGGGCTTGTTTTCTTGCTTTTTGCTTGAGGGCCGCGCGCTTGGGCACACGGCCAAGTGGTGCTCGATCACCTCCCTCGGTACACCAGACATATCTGACGGCGTCCACGCGAACATGTCAGAGTTTGCCTGGAGGAAGGCGACGAGCGCGCTTTCCTATTTGGGCGGCAGCGAGGCGCCAATGGTGACGCTAGCCCCCGAGCCTTCAGCCCCCGAGCTTCCTGAGCTTAGAGAAATCTTCTTTGTAGCAGCTGCCTCCTGGGAGAACAACTGCTTCTTCTTCTTGGGCCTCTCGAGAGGCTCTTGGTCCTCGTCTGCGGGGAAGGCCATGGCGGTGGTCTTGTAGGCCGTCTCCACAGCGCGCGTGGCGTCCAGGACATGCCCACGTATAGTGATCGTGCCGGCGCTGCCGGGGATCTTGACCATGTTGTACGCATGGTGCGTGACGGCCATGAACTGCGCAAGCGGGGGGTAGCCGAGGATGGCGTTGTATGGCAGGCCGATGTGCGCAACATCGAAATCGATGTGCTCGGTGCGGTAATTTTGCTCGCTCCCAAAGGTGACAGCAAGCCTGACCTGACCTAGAGGCTCGATTGAGCCGCTGGTGACCCCTGTGAAGGGCCTCGAGGGCATAAGCCTCTCGTAGGGCACTTGAAGCGCTTCGAATGTATCTATGGAGATGACGTTCAGACCTGCTCCACCGTCTATGAGCGTCTTGGAGACAGCCACATTGTCGATGGTGGGGGTGCAGACCAGCGGGAGGGTTCCAACAGTCTTGGTGGACTTGGGGTGGTCCTGGGCGTCGAAGGCGATGGTGTACTGCGACCAGTTGAGGGGCCTGGTGGTTTCTGTGCTTGGGAGTGTGGCGTTGAGCTCGCAGGCGAACTGCTTGAACTGATTGTTCGACTTCGGCGCCTGCGCCCCCCCTAGGATGCAGGCGATGGCGCCCCTCGGGGCTTGGTAGCCGCCATCTTCCTCGTCGGGGAGGTTGTCGTTCTTTTCTGCAGCGTTGGCTCGATTTCCAGATGGTTTCTGGTAGCCGCCCTTGCGCCCGCCTCCGCGGTAGCCACGGCCTCGACCGCGGCCGCCGCTGTCCTCTGCTTGCTCCCGCTCCTTGCTCAACCTTTTGAGGTCGTAGCAGGACTCCGTAGAGTGGCCGCGTCTGTTGTGGTAGATGCAGAAGGGGCGGTGATCATCTTTTCTTTCTCCAGCCTCGGGGAAGTCCCTGCGGGTGCCCTTTGTGTCTGGTTCTGCCGCGAGAACGGCGGTGGACTTGCGCCTGGGCTCATCCTTCTTCTTCTGGCTCTTGGACCCCTCAGCGTGATCATCCCCTCTCGAGGACATTTTCACGAAGAGGAGTCCCTCTTCAGCCTTGGCGCACTTGTTCGCCATGTCGAACAGCTTGACCACAGAGGTGAGCTTGTCGTGGATGCCCAGTTTCTCAAGCATCATGCTGTTTGTGACGCCCTCGCGGAAGGCGGCGATGACTTGAGTGTCGGGGATGTTCAGGATCTTGTTGCGCACTTGGCTGAAGCGCTGGATGTACTTGCGGAGCGTTTCGTCCTTCCTTTGCACCACATCGCGCAGATCGTTGTGGGTGAGGGCGCGCTCGTACGTCCCCTTGAAGTTGGAGATGAACTGCTTGCAGAGCTCCTCCTAAAAGTTCACAGAGTCCTCCGGGAGGTTCAGGAGCCACGATAGCGCAGAGTCGTGCAGCGCGTGGGAGAACCAGTTGGCCATGACCTTGTCGTCTCCTCCCGCAGATTGGATGGAGGTGGTGTAGAGCTGCAGGAACTCGACGGAGTTGCTGGAGCCGTCGTAGCCCTTGGGAAGAGCCGGCCTGAACTTCTGCGGCCAGACCACGCGGCGGAGGGAGCGGGTAAACGCCATGCAGCCCGAGGTGTACGTAGCAACCCCGTGCTGAAGCGCGCCGCGGTTCTGTTGCCCCGCCTGGGCGAGCTCCTCCACGAGCATGTTCTGGCGGTCTCGCTGGTGCTCCATCCCCACACGGGCGTCGGGCGCGGTGCGTTGCACGATCATGCAATCGCGCGGCGAGGTCGCGTGCGAAGCAGCCCTCTGTGCTGCAGCCGGCGCAGGCCCCAGAGGTGGTTGAGGCGCATTTGTTGCGACCGTGCCCGCGAGAGAGGTGTCCGCGTTGGACTGCGACGGAGCGGGGCGCGTCATGGCGATGCCGACGAGGTGGTTGAGGCGTTGAAGCCAATGCTCGTGGGCCTCAGGGGTGGGCTGGTAGCGGAGCAGCTCCTACGCCATGAGCAGCGCGGTTTGAGGCGCAGGGTCGGTTCTCCCCGGGCCCGAGCCGCTTGGGCGCTGCGACGGGTGCGACGACTGCGCGTCCTCCTGGTGCTCGGCGTCGTGCTCTGGCTCCTCCGCGTGAGGGCCAGAGGGGACTTGCTCCTCTTGGCAGGGTCGGCCCCGCCTTGCGCGGGTGGTCGCGCGGGTGGTCGCGGCGCCTGGGGGCGCGCGTGTTCCCGCGGGTGCGCGTCGGCTGACTCGAGCGGTGCGAGTGGTGCGCGTGTACACCATAGCGCGGAGACGAACTCGAAGGTTGTTGACGCGCCTCAATCCCCTACCTGGCGCGCCAAATGTCGGGTTATGACTCCCAGGAATCGAAGGTAGTCACTTCCTGAAGGGTACTTCGAGAGGGGATTGAACGCGGAAGTCTAAACCCTCAAGCGGCTCCACGACGTTGCTCGCCGGACCCGAAGAAGACGCACACCCGACCAAGGAAAACACTGTCCTTTACCCAGGTTCACGGCCCTCGTGAGGAGGTAAGACCGCTACTCCTGCATGTCTGTATTATATGTGGGAGGTTACAGTACAATTGAGCTTGCCGGAAGCCCCCTTGAGGTAGTTCTTGCCCGGGGAGGGAAGCGATGATCTTCTTCCTCCTCCAGCCAGAGGCAAACCTAACTAGAGCTGCTAGGGTTTACAAGGGTGTTTTGCACGCAAGGAGCCGACCCTCGCTACGATGGATGTCTTCTCTCTTTTATAGGCACCTCCGGTCTTCGTCTTCGGCTTGGCCTTCAAGGTGGCTCCCACTCGTCAGTTGCGGGGTGGAGCTCGAGTCCACCGCGCTCCCTTCGTCCATGGACTCGGTCCATTGTTGATAAACGTGGCCCCGTGGCCGACAGGTGGCCGACCGCGCATGTACCGCCCGCAGAGCGGGCAGTCTCTGGGGTGGAGCCCACGATGACGATCTCCGTTGGAGGGTTGCGCCGTCCACCTGCTTTACCGTCAGAGTAGAAGGTCCTCACAGCTGTGCAGCAGGCGGAGCAGCTTTGTTGACTACTTTATCGCCAGGTACAGCGACGGGGGTGTGAGCGCCTCTGTACGAGCGTGGCAGAGATCACGTGCGCTCTGTCGGGGTTCCTTGTCGACGACGTTTCCCTTCAGGCTTGAGGGGAGATTCCTGCCGGACTTGCCTTAGGCGGGTAGGTTCCTTGACGGGGAGGACCCCCTGGGGCGAGGGGTCCCTTGAGGCCCTTGCTCCCCCTTCAGGCCCTCGAGGGGAATCGCTTCTCGGGGGTCCCGTCAGGCGGTGTCGCCTAGTCCTTAGCCGTTTTGTCCGCCTGGCCCGCGAGCAAGGCCTGAGGGGAATGGGCTCTTGATACCCCAATTCCCACTGGGCCGACATCGACGCCGGGTTAGGGCCTCCACAAGCCGAAACCTAGTCCTCAGTGGCTGGGACTGGAGCGCTGGGCACTGCGAGGTCGCCTTCCGCCTTGTGAGGGAATCTCTAGAGGGCTTGGAGGCGCACCTCGCCCTCGAGGACGTGCAGATCGCCTAGCAGCGTGAAGAGCTTGCAGGGGCGTGGGCGTCCTTCCATGCGGCGGTCGAGGCTCGTCGTCAGGAGGACCAGGCGCTGCAGGCCGCGCGCAAGGAGGCCACCCGCTTCGCCAAGGAGGTCCGCGAGGGGGCCATCCACGATGGCACCGAGCTCCTTGCGCCCCTCCAGGAGGAGCGTGATGCCACTGCCGAGCTCCTGGCCGCAACAACGACCGAGCATGAAGCCATGGAGGGCTCGTTGGCATAGAAACGCCGCGAGTTGCGCGAGCTAGAGACCCAGTTGCTCTCCGCTCACCAAGCCGCGCAGGAGACCCTAGAGGAGGACCGCAAGAGCCTCGTGGACCTTGAGCGGCAGCTGGCCTCCAGGGAGAAGGACATGCAGTTGCGCGACGAGCAGCGGCTTCAGGCGGAGGGTGAGCTCACCACCCAGCGCGAAGATCTCGAGGCGCGTGAGGGGGACTTGGCCCAGGCACTCCAAAAATATGACGAGAATGTCGCTGCCCAGAAGCAAGCCCTGGAGCGCTTCGAGCAGCGGTACGCCGAGAAGAAGAAGGAGGCGGATGACGCCCTCACAGAGCGCGAGAAGGAGTTCAAGAAGACCACCCTCAAGGCGTACCGCGACAAGGCCAAGAAGCAGGAGGACCGCTTCGAGGCCAAGCATGCCGTGGACGCCCGGCGGATCGGAGCTCGATAAGGCCAACTCCAAGCTCGAGACCCGCCTTAAGCGCGCCAAGGACGCCTACTACCAAGCCGAGGATGGTCGCAGGGCCGCCGTCCAGGACCTGGACCCCCTTGTCAAGGACGTGGAGGAGCAGATGGGCCCTACGGCTTAGCAGGTGACGGAGGCTGCGGACACCGCCCATGCGGCCCGCGTGCTCACGAAGCAGCGGGAGCGTATGTTCCAGGCGCTGGTTACCTGCGGCAATGAGCTTGCGGCCCAGCTTGGAGCGGACGCGCCGACCTCCGAGGTCCGAGGCCGTGGTGACTTTGCCATGTACCTGGTCTACTTCAACCAGCTCTTCACGGCGCACCAGCGCCCTGTCGCTGACCTCCGCGAGGTGATCGAGGTAGAGAGCTGCCAGCTCCTGGGCGTGGTCGTGGATCGTCTCTTCACCAACCTCCGGCTCACCACGCCAGGCTTCGATCTCTCCACTGTGACCGAGGCCCGTCAGGGCGAGGATGTGTGGCGGGTCTCCAACTCGCTTCGCGAGCAAGTCGACGCCTTCTGCAACCGCTTCAAGCACGCGGAGGTTGCTGCGGAGGAGAGTGAGGAGGAGGCCGCGCCTGCCGAGACAGAGGAGGGTGCCGCAGAGGAGGAGCGCGGCGGCGCGGATTCTGCCTGAGCCTTGACTATTGCGCCTGTGTGCGCTTGTATCTGAAACAATTTCATATTCAGACACTATGCAGCTTTTGGCCATGTAATATATTCTCGTTTGTAATTTGTTTTTAGCTTGCATGCCCCTCGAGAGGTCCTTTTTGTCTTCATGTCTATGGGTTCTCTGCGTCGTTAGGACCCGTCTCTTCGCGCCATGACTCCGCCACTTCCGTATGCTAGAGCAATGACTCAGCAAAGCCGGGCCGCCGGGGGGAGTTTAAGCCTAGGAGAGGTAAGAGCCCTGAGTCGCGATGCTCAGGTGCCCCCCTTAGACGTAGGAGTAGTCCATGAAGTTCAAGGGAAAACGAAATCGCTCGAGGGACAAACCTGCGCTTGCGGAGGAAAAAAGGCTCTCGAGGCATGGGTCCGAGACTTAGCTTCTCGAGGCTTTCACCCTGTAGAGGTTTTTGCCTGGTGAGGAGGTCCTCTCTAGGGGTTTTTCCCTGCTGCCTCCTCAGGCTTGTAGGGACGTTTCTTGCCTGTAAATGTTGGAGGGGCGAACCCAAACGCTTGTACATGGTGTTGGGGACTCGTGCGCGCTTATAGGTCCCCTCAGGCGTTCCTCGCGAGGAGAGTAAGTACCAAGGTCCTTTGTAGAGATGGCGTGTTTGTGGGAGCTTGTGCTCCAGCCAGAGCTCGGACCCTTGGATTTTGCAGTGCTGCTGGTGTGTCATTTGAGGCACTGACACCGTACTCAGCCCCCGCTCGCGAAGTGCGCATGTGGAGATATATAAGCGCACATCTTAAAGAAAATAATGCGGAAATAAAACTCACCACCAAAATATTACATAGCGGCGCCATAGCGAAAAGTTCACTTAGAAACGAAATTGTCTCATTATGCTTGGAGTTGCCAAGTTAATGTTTTGACCATGTCGAGGTATGGGGACCACCCATTAGTGGCACAGACTCTCTAAGGCCTGAGGTGGCTCGTTACATGGAAAGCTCGCAGGGTTGACCCTCGAGAGAAGCCTTTGGAGCTTTGAGGTTTAAATCGTGAGCTTTTAACCTCTAGAGAAAAAATGCTTGGAGGTTGAGCCGTAAGCTGCCTCTTCCGCCAGATGTCTTGACGTGACAATGATCACGGGCGTGACAATGATCACGTTCGCTTTTTATCCTTCTGGAGACAAAAAATGCTTGGAGGTTTAGCCGTAGGCTGCCTCTTTTCGCTGGATGTCTTGACGTGACTTTGATCACGGGTAGAACTTGCGCAGGAGCATGGTGTTCCACGGATTCTTGACGGGGATGCCGTCTTAAGTTTCGAGGCGAGCCGCGCCAGGCCTGGCGATGTGGGTGACCCTGTAGGGGCCTTCCCACATGTGTGACAGCTTATGGAGGCCTTCCTTGGAGAGGATTTTCCTGAGGACAAGATCACCTGTCTCCAGCGTGCGCGAGAGCACTTTGCGGCTGTGGTAGCCACTACAACAGGACAAAGTTTTGGTAACACAATCATGTAACACGTAGTAAAATATGTTACAAGTAAATTTCGAGTAACACAACATTTTTGTTGCAACCGCTGACAGTAACACGAACTTCATAAGTCCTGAAAATGTGTTACAAAGATATCAACCAAGTAACATATAAATTTGTGTTACAGATTTTGTGTTACAAATATATTGACATAGTGACACGTAAATGTGTGTTCCTGAGTAATGTGTTACAATCGTAAGTGATAAGTAACATTGATCCATAGTGTTACCAGCTCTATTATACGGAGAAACAGAAAAGATAATAAAAAATTAGGGGAATATATAAACATAGGTGAGAGTAACATGCCAACGTGTGAAAACCTCCGTGGGGTGAAAACTTGCAAACTTCCGTTCTCGGCCGATGGACAGTAGACAGCCCAGATCGAAAGTGCGAAACGTCCCGGTCTATTAAACATACTTTTGCCGATAACCCTCTGCCATTGCCCGTTTCATTAAAACTGATTCAGATAAGAAAAAAATAATATTGATTAATTACATGATCCATCCACGATCTGTGCCGGGCCGTCCCGAGCCAATCGCCGTGGGCGCTAGCCCTAGGTCGTTCGTGTGCCCTAGCACTCTCCAAACCCTATGTCAGCAGACCGGCCCCGTCCAAGATCGCTCCGCCATTCAGACCAGCATGCGGCGCCGGCCTTGGACGACGCACTTGCCCTTCAGAGCACACGGCTATGTCGTCCCTCCTAAGTAGTAACATCGTCGCTTCTCCTTGTCCCCTGCCAGGCACTTACCTCCTGGGAATATAACCATTGCTTGATTTATCTCACGACTGATTTCATTGCGTGAGTGCACATCCCAAAAGTGGTGTTTAAATTGTTGCTTTGTTAAAGCTTGAATAAGCAAGGGCGATGTACAAGTTTCAGGTCCTATGGGTGTGAGGTTACACCATTGCTTCTGCTTGAGTTTCACACATTGAGTCAATACAGATTGCCACATTTATTCAGAAAAACACCACAAAGTTAAATCTAGCATCCAAGAATTACATCAGAATATGTACAAGATTTTTTTACACATGATTCAGGAATAGAAACAGTAAATGCCACATTCGTTCAGATAAGCTACATAAAAGGAGCGCTGAAGCAAAAGGTTCAGAGAAGCAGCGTTGATCTAAAGGTTCAGAGAAGTAAAGCGGACGCCGCCAGGTCGCCCTCTTTGCGGGAAACGATGTTGCCGTGGGTTTGGTAGTGCCAGGTCGCCGACACGCATGGGCTTCCCCATCGACGTAGCCGGGTCATCTTCGCAGGCGGGTGTCGCCATTTCCTGTAGAGATTGGAACAGGGACACAAAGAGTCAAGTTCAGCGACAGTAAGCACAGACAAAGCAATAAGGAGCGGCACTGAACTTGCAGTAAATTACCATAACCATTGCACAATTTCAGTACATTGACAGAAAATACACATGCAGTATTCATTTTGTACACATAAGAACATCTCCTTCCATTTCAAATTTGATACTCCTAGCATTACCACAGTAGTATTAGCACAAGTTTGGCTGAAATATATGAATCTTGACAGTACAACTAACCTTGACAGTAACATTAGCAGGTGTAAATAGGAGTACAAGTTAGTAATTCATGGGCAGTATATAGGTTACCTTTCACTATTATTCTCTGTTGGGAGCCTTATATGATTTCCCTCAACTATTCTCCATCGATCAAAGCATTATTATTAGCATCCACCATTGTTCCCCCAATGTCGGATCTAACCCAATGTTTATCTTTCCTTTTTTGTTTAAACATATTTGTAAGGTGAGAGACATGGAATGGCTCAGCTTCTATGTCTCCTGTGCATTCTTTACTTCCTGTGTCGCATATATCTCTAGGTAGTTTATTCTGCATCACCACTGACCAACCTGGGTTCAGTTCAACTTCCACATAAAACACTTGATCAGCTTGGTTAGGAAAAATAAAAGGCTCATGGTCAATCTTGTCTCCTTTGTGCATCAAATGTGAGAAGTTAACAAGCGTGTAGCCATATTTATCCTTTCTAATTCCTTTAGAAGAAACATCAACCAAATCACACTTAAACAAATCCACCGAATATTGTCCAGAGTAGTTCAATTGGATAATATCAATTATCCTGCCATAGTATGTCACATCACCTAATATAGGGGTCGGATCACCTGATGCAGCATATGTAGATGTTTTGGCACGTACCACTACACCACTATTTTGAGTTACCATGTCCAAGTGTTTAGGCCTAAACCGGTAACCTCTGGAGTTGTAAGCGCGATACCTTTTTGCTGCATCGACCGGGCCACGTGCTAGCCATCGAATATCATCGTTAACACTATCAATACCAGTTTCCTTCTCCAATTTTATTATCTGGAGATTAAGAATTAGTTTAATGAATGGCTTCAATTGTACATACAGTAGATATGAAATATCAACTTACATGAGCTTTGAACCAGTCGTGGAACTTCTCATGTTGCATGGCCTCTATTGTGTCTAGGGTGACATCACGTTGGCTAGTGATCTCATCAACATGAGCTCTGCAAAGCATATTATTAATTAGTTATAAAGTCATAGGAAGAGTTGACTAAGAAAAAAGGATAATTGTAGTTGTTTAGAGAACTGAGATATTACTGAAGGAATGGGTTTACTGCTGAATAATTAAACAACGCATATCTATGTGCTTGCAATTTAGCCAGCCCTCTAAGCACATAATTGCCAGGCTTTCCAAGTGGTTTTCCTACACAAGAAAAGAGAGTTGGTCCTTGTTCACCATCAGCCACCTCATCGTCATCATCATTCCTTGAAGGTTGGTTATGCTTGGTGGTGAAACCATCAATATATCTTGAGCAAAACGTCATGCACTCGTCTGCAAGATATGCTTCTGCAATAGATCCTTCTGGATGTGCTCTATTACGTACATATGACTTCTGGACACAGAGGTACCTGCAGAAATTAAAAAAGGAAAAATAACAAAAAATAATTAACGAATGTAGTACTGCAATAAAAAAGAAATATATCAGTCATATTCTTCAAATCATACCTTTCCAAAAACCACATTGAACGGTAGGCCACAGGACCACCTATTTTTGCCTCGGTTGCTAGATGAAGAACCAAATGCACCATAACGGTAAAAAAGCCGGGAGGAAATATCATCTCCATACGGCATAATGTTATCTTTATTCTTTTCTCTAACTTCTCAAGCTCTTTCACATGGAGAACCTTAGCACTAACTTCTCTAAAATATGCACATAGATCAAACAAGACAGATGTGACATTATCTGGAAGTAAACCTCTCAATGCAACCGGCATTAGTTGTTGCATCAGAACATGACAATCATGGCTTTTAAGTCCTGAAATTCTACCTTGAGTAACATTTACACATCTAGAGATGTTCCCAGAAAACCCATCTGGAACTTTTATATTATGAAGTACTCTGCAAAACTGTTGCGCCTATTTTTTTGACATGGTATAAGAAGCAGCAGAAAGAAAATACTTGTCATTAGATTTTTTTTGAGGATGTAACTCTGGTCTGATTTTCATTTCCTGCAAATCTAGTCGTGCCTTTAAATTATCCTTTGACTTGCCCTCTATTCCTAGAAGTGTCCCACTTATATTTTCAAATACATTTTTTTCAATGTGCATGATATCTAGATTGTGCCGGAGCAAATTGAAGTCCCAATAACGCAGATAGGAGAAGAACCCGTTAACAAACTTCCATGTTTTGGAATCATCAAAGTCCTTAATTGACTATATCTTATCTAAAACTCTAACTTTAGACTTAGAATAAGGATCTGGCTTTGTTCCGTGTTCCTCAAATCCATCAAACATGTCAGATTCATAACGAAACTCATGGTCAGGGTGTAAAAACCGACGATGTCCCATGAAACAAAATTTTCCCCCATGTTTCAAGCGTAAAGACCAAGTTTCATCACTACAAGGGAAACAACCAGACTCGGAACTGGTGCTATGTCCTGAAGCAATTGCAAGACCCGGGTAGTCACTCACGGTATACAGCAAAATTGCATACAGTTTAAACGTCTCATTTCGAGATGCATCATATGTTAATGTTCCAACTTCAAACAACTCAGCCAGCTCTTCAAAAACTGGCTCCATGAATACATGGAAGTTCTTTCCAGGGTAACCAGGAATAATCAAAGTTAGCAACATAGAGGAGGCTTTCAGGCATAACCATGGAGGAAGATTATAGGGCACTAAGACCACAGGCCAACAGATGTGTTTGGAACTCATCATCCCAAATGGATTAAACCCACCGGTTCCCATTGCAAACCTAATGTTCCGGGAGTCTGAGGCGATGTGTTCATACATAGAATCAATGGCCATCCAAGCCTCTGAATCAGCTGGATGACGCAATGTTCCATCCTTTGTGTGTTCTTCATCATGCCATCTTAAAGCTGTAGTTGTATCTTTGTGCATGAAAAGCCTCTTAAGCCTTGGCTTAATTGGAAAGTACCGCAACACCTTCCGTGGTATTCCCTTCCTCCTTTCCTTCTTAGTCAAAGTAGTTTTATCTGGTACATTCTTCCACCTAGAAGTTCCACACTTTGAACAGAAATCATCACCTGCCTTCTCTTTCCGATAAAGTTGACAGTTATTTTCACAACAATGAATTTTGACATAATTAAGCCCAAGCTTTCCAATGATCTTCTTAGCCGCAGAAAATGGACTAGGTAAATTCTTCTTACCATTTGGAATTGCTTTCTGCAGAAGTGCTAGCAAATCATTTAAAGATTTATTGCTCCACTTGTTAGTGGCTTTTATATGAAACAGAATAACAACAAAAGAAAGTATGGATAGTTCACACGCTGGCCATAAAGGTTGGTCTGCATCTCTCAAAATGTCATAGAAAGCTTGGGATTCAGGGTCTGGTCCTGTTTCAGATGGATTTTGGGTTTCAGGTTCGCTTGTTGGAGGTCCGCTAAAAACATCTTCCACTAGTTGGCGCATATTAGATTTTGTTCCATCAAACTGTGACCGTGACCTTTTGTTGGTTCTCATGTGAGTTCGTGTTTCAACTTGTTCATTAGCAAAGATGAATGATGTTGTTTCACCATAGCAGCCCCAAACAGCATATCCCGGCGAAATTCCACTACAAACCAAATGATCATACACATCCTCCCGCTTCAGTAACAATGAATTGACACATTTGGCACATGGGCAACGGATCTTGTCATCAACACTTTTTTTCATGTAGGCAAAGTCAAGAAAACCATCTACTCCGGCCAAGTATTCATCACTTGGTCTTGGAGAAAGCAATAGCTCTTTTATAGATTTTAAATCCATTGATAGACTGTAATAAAAGAAACATAGTTACTGCACTGAGTTATAAGGGAGGAACCTAACATGTTTGCAAGGAACTTAGTGTTATGTGAACCTAGCCTATTCATCCAACAGAAAATTATACCAGACATGAACTTCTACCAAACTCCTAGGTCAGCCTGATGTGATTCGATACTCAAAAGTCAGTGTTAAGATTCTATGTAACGAATTTTGAATAATTTGTGAAGGACTATAATTGAATAAGTTACACTAACTTCAGGACATTATAAATGTTATGAACTGTCATACGAATAACATATCATTTGTTCTCCAGCCCATATGCACTTGAACAAATCATCCAGCTATACAATATACTAAATCATGTTCTGCCTATGAGAGCAAACAAAATATAAGTTCTGCCTTAATTCCTGTAGCATACATTTTTCACCATTAGAATGAACCTGAAACGAAATTCGACGAAACTTGTCCCACTGCCACACGTCCATTAGAATGAACAAATCTAAAAACTGGACGAAAAAAGCATGAAAACGGTTAACCATAACCGGGATGAAGTTCGACGGAACAACTGAAAACTGGGCAAAAACATGGACGAAAACACGGAAACGTTGAACTAGGAAGAAATCCAACGGAATGTGTTTAATTTTCAATCTCTCTTATCTAAAAAGAAAATTTGGTTCCTCCTTCCCTTCCCTCGCCGACGTCGCCGCCGCATACCCCCCATTCACGCCGTTGCTCTTAGTTGCGTCGTCGCCGCCGTTTCTCGCCACCATAGTCACGGCTGGCTCGTCGTTGCGCTGTTGCCGCTTCTCGGGCGGGACGGCGCACGGCTACCAGGCGACGGTGAGTCAGCGGATTCCTGGTTGCGGTCGGCGGCGTGGCGCTGTTGTCCAGTTCTACCTCCGCTGCGACCGTGCCGACACAGCGCCACCGAGATATAATGAAAAAAGGTGAGGTGATGATATATTTAACATTATGTGGGTCTATCAATTTTAAGGTAAGAAAATTTCCCTCCATCAGCCCGGTTATTATTTTAGATGAAAAATTAGTGGAGGGAAACTTCTAATTATTCCCGCTAACATTCTCTTTTCCCTCGTTTTGATAGCTCTTATAAATAGAGCCCTTCTAATTAATCTCGTCGCTAAACAAATCTAGCCCCCAAAAATCGCATCTCACAGCCTCCCCCTCGCAGACCACCCAACGCCGCCCACTGCAGACCACCACGGCGCCGCCCCTTCCCTCCCCCATCGAGCCGGCCACCACCCAGCATTCTCCCCCATCTCAGACCACCCAACGCCGCCCCTGCCAGTTCCCACCACCACCGTGCCTTCCCTCCCCCCACCTAGCCTGCTACCACCAAACAATCCCCGCCCTAGCACCAGGAAGTCAGGAACTCCTCCATTCCCCTCCATCGTGCCTGAAGGTTTCCTCCATCGCCCAGGCATCAACGTTGTCTGGAGTGCAGCCATTCGTTCAGGTTGTTTACTTTCCTAGCCACTTTTTGAGCTCTCGTTTCCTCATTGATTTTGATGTATGTTGCAGGAATACGGCCAGAAGGTGCCGTATCAGTGCAAAACGCTGCACCGGGACGGGGATACGCAGGGATACGCTCGGGATACACGTATCACACCGTATCTCCTTTTTCTGAGAATTAAAATAAATAGAAAAATTAAAAAACATCTGGGATACGCAGGGGATACACTACAGGTACGTAAAGGCCATTGTTTTGATCGATATATAGCCCATCAGAAAACCTACTGAAGCTTGATGCCTCGGCCTTCAGTTTCCCCCATTTATTTCTATTCCAAGTTAGTTTTATTTGATCTGTAATGCACTACCGAACTATGTCGTGTGCTGTTTAGGTGAACTTCTAGACTATTTTTTATGCATTTATACATATACTCGCCGTATCCCCGTAAGTCCATTTTCAGAAAATACCGTTTTCCCGTATCGCCGTATCCGTATCCCCGTACCCGTATCCCCGTACCATGTAACGTAATTTATAAATGCATATGCATATAGTTTACTATATAGAATTTTGTACTACCTCTGTGTTGTTTCCACGACAAACATTGCTGACCGGAGGTAGTATTTGTTTTTGGTACTGTTATTTTAAGTACTGAT
Source organism: Poa annua (assembly GCA_026929855.1). NCBI lineage: Eukaryota > Viridiplantae > Streptophyta > Magnoliopsida > Poales > Poaceae > Poa > Poa annua. Next base: position 36,664,034 of record CM049426.1, read on the forward strand.
CTTTAGCTCTATTTGCCTCGGTCTGTTATTTTTAGTGTTCTTACTACAAATTTCCAAGAGGAGGTAGTACAGATCTTGTGACAATGGTTTGATTCAATTTTTTATATGTATCTAGGATGGCGCGCGACATGTTGACCATATATTTGAACTATGAACATGGAAACCAAGAAGCCAAAATTCATCAGAGATCCATGATGAGGCGTTATTATGATTTAATGTTGATGATTGAGGATGTCGGTTTTCATGCAATTGACTACCTATACTATGAGAAAAAAGACCCACAAGGCAACGCCTATTTAGTTCACACTGATCATGATAGTCATGTGATAAAAATGTTGTCCGACCCTGAGATTGTGAAAACTGTCCATATGTACGTGTATAAGGAGAAGGCTAGCAATGATATTGCTCCGCCTACCAATCAAGATTATATTGCCCCATCTGACCATCAAGATGAGAGTGTTCTCTTAGAGGACATTGGTGTCTCTCCTGAACAGGCGGAGCAACTTAATATGAGAAGGCCACAACGTATCTCCCTCCTTGAAACATGCTTATTACATATATGTATGTATTTTGTAGTTCTTGGAATATAATGTGTATTGTTCTTTTGCAGGACAAGTGCGTAGGTCAAAAAGGCTGAATGTGATTCAGGTCGCTGCTGAACCTGATAATGAAGATGGAGAGTGCAACACTGAGCAATATATTGCACAGGGTGATGAATCAGAACCTTTGGATGATGAAGGGGGCCAAGTTCACAATCTAGGTAACAACAATATTAAAAGTTTCTACTTCTCTAAATTAACTTTGTATATCCTAACTATCAATACAATAAACTGTGGGCTCAATTTGATTGTTATTTTTATTAATTAATCCTGTACCACATACAGAAGTAGGAAAGCGCAAAAGAACAAGCTTGCCAATTGTTTGGAACATGCCAAAGGGGCAAAGAATAGTTGTAAGATGCAATGAAGATAGCCAGCCTATAGGAGATGAAGGTGCAATCTTGGGGAAGTTTCTAGGCACGATAGCTAGAAACGGAGGATTTTGCCCTCTAAATATTAATGATTGGCGTGATGTCAAGAGGAATAGTGGTGAGGAAACAATATTACAGTGCATACAGGTACATCAGAATTAATAAACAGTTATACTTTCTGCCCTAATTTCTAATGTCTCTAGTTTAGATATAGTGTGGTGTACAGATTTACTTACATTTCTTTTTTATTTCATGCTTTCAGTTAAAGTTTGTGTATCCTAAATCATGTGAAAAATGGATACTCAAATCAACTGGAAGAGATTGGAGGAAATTTAAGTGTTCTTTGAAAAAAGCTATATTCCAGCCAGCCATTAATAAACGTCCAAACATCAAAAGGAAGGCTTTGTATAAGCTCTGTCCAGAAGACGTGGACAAAGATCAATGGCGTGGACTTATCAAATTTTGGAAATCGAAAAAAGGAAAGGTAATGAATGAGATACCTTACTTTTATGTTTTGTCATCTTAATTTGAGTTCTTGGGCTGATCTTAAAAGTTGCACCTTTGTTATGATTATAACTACAGGCTGTAAGTGCGAAGAATGTAATTAGTCGTTCCCTTGTGAAGAATCCACATAATGCTGGGACAAAGAGTTATGATCGTTGGGGTGAAGACATTGTGAGTAATATTCATTCGTAAAGTATTTTGTTTTTCTTCTTTGTCATATCATTGTTCTTTTTGTTTTGTAGAGACAAGCTGACCCAGGAAAAAAACGACCACGCAGAGCAAAGGTTTATTTAGCAACTCACAAGAAGAAGGATAATGCTACACATAAAGATAGAAATGAGCGCCTGGTAGGCAGTCAATATACTTCAAATGTTGTTTCGGATCGCCTTACAACTCAGTTTACTAGTACAATATGCATGTTTCTTTTCTTGTAGGACAAATTAGAGGGTCTTATAACTGAACAACCAGAGTTGGCACAAAATGTCAATGGAAGAGTGGCATGGGAAGGTGATGCTTTGCTGAAGGTGTTAGGCGCAGAAAAGAGTGGACAAGTGCATGGCATGGGTTTGCTTCCCATTCCTAAGCAAGTATACGGTCGGAAACACCGGTATCTCAAGAACATCAATGTGACCACAACTAATGGATCATCATGTGAAGCTGAAGCTGACCTTTGGGAGGAAATAGCAAAACTAAAGGAACGTATAAGAAGGCAAGACGAGATTATTGAAAATACGAATACCAAAGAAAGAGAAGGCTATGTGAATATTGGAATAGAAGAAGAGGTGAAGGAATTCATTCTCTTTTGCTTTTGTATGCATTTCTATCGATATTTTTCTCATACTTGTTAGATCTGTAGGAAAATCTCCAATCAGAGGATAATGATATTTCTAGATTGCCAATACTCCATAGTAAAACAAAGGTAATGTCAATGCATGGTTATATTATTGCTAGTAAGTTGAATTCTATATTATATATTAATATTGAATTTTTCAGAGGGTTCAATGCAATGGACCTGCTGAAGGACGCTTGTCTATGCAACATGACGTCATTGAGGATAATAATTGGCAGCTTTCACATGAAAAGGTTATTACTGCACTCTTACCCATGTCACAAATATAAAATTTAAAATAATTATTTGCTCATCATTGTTCTGTCACAAAATCAGAATGGCGAGCATGATTATGTCAATGAGTTACAGATTCTACAGAATTCATCATCACCAGAAGACCTTGTTATTGATTCTGAGCTAGAGGTAATATTTGTGTGCTTTTGAGTTTTGAAGTTACAACTTTTGGTTGCTCCTGGATGTGAATATCATTATGTGCACTTTTATTATCTCTTTGAAGGCGAGGAAAAAGAGAGATCGAGCAGGTGAACTATCTTCAAGACTAGAGCATCAAGGGGCTAGAAATCAACACCCACGCCCAGCTTCCTCAAAAAGAAGGCGCACCTCTTCACTCAAGGTACAGATCGACCAAGGGCATGAGTGTTTCTACATCATATTTTTTTGGCTACCACTTTTTACATGCTCTGCATACTAGGTACATCTCAGTGGTGCTGTAGTTTGAGCAATAAACCACAGTTCCGTTCTCGTAAGCTATCCTTAAACTTTCAGCCCCATTAACATCCCATTCCAATACGACCCTACTGACCCAAGCAGCAGCTTGCTTCATATTGCTAACTAGTACATGCAAAATGGTTTTTGTTACAGTTTCAGTGCGACTTTATATGCAAATAAATGATAAGGATGCTATGCCCTATTTTCTTGACATGACAGAGTTTTTGACTACATTTCTTGCCTTTCCATCCAGCTATACGTTGTTTTATCCCGCTGTCAATATTACAATTAGCATCAGCTATATATGTTGCCATTTTCCTGTTTTGTAGTCTACGACCATATCTACGATGTATTGTTCCCTGTCATAAGGCACCCAAGAAATTTTCATGCACATTTCTGGCAGAGCAAACATGTATTACCAAGTCTATGCATGTGTGTTCATGCACGTAATACCATTATTGTCGTTGAATACTAATATTGATCAAAATGTAGGTTGGTGAACGGGAATCCGGCACCTAGAGGGGGGGTGAATAGGTGCTATTACAAATTTTAGTTCTTTTCAAATTTAGGCTCAACACAAAGGTAAATTCTCTAGAGATGCAACTATGGTGAATTTACCTAAATGACAATCTAAGTAATAACAAGATAAACAGGCTAGCAAGACAAGTAAGTAAGGGAGCAAAGATGAGGGGAACCAAGCGAAGCACGCGGAGACGAAGATGTAATCCCGAGTTCCACCCAAGGGTGTACGTCTCGTTTGGAGAGGTGTGCGCTACCACAACAGGTTAGCCGCAACGCCACAAAGGCTCACCTTCTTCTCCGATGAACTCAACCACAAAGGTTGCGAGTCCACCTTCCACTATTGATCCCCTTTTAGGGCGGAGATCGAATCCCTTACAAACGCTTGAGTCACACACCCACAACTTAATTGGGGGCTCTCAAGAAGACCACAAAAGGTCAAGACCACAACAGGTCAAGCTTACACCAAGTACCAACAATGGTGAGACCTAGGTTTTCCTTGAGGAAACCCTAGACTCGAAATCCCCAAGTGAATGGGGAAAGAATTCAAATCGCTTCGGTGAAGTAGTAGATCGGGGCCTTCTCCTTCACTCCTCCAAAGATCAACGGATTTGGGTGGAGGAGTTGGGAGATCTTGAAGATTTGAGCTTCAGCAATTTATGATGAGAGAGAGTGTGAGAGCTGAAATGGCTGGAGGTAGGTGGAGGGGTATTTATACCCCCCTCCACCAACTAGCCGTTTTTCACTGCGCAGGCCGGAACTTCCGGTTCCGGCCTGGCCAGGGCACAGGCAGTTCCAGACTTGGTGAAAAACCAGCATGTTCAGCACCGGAACTTCCGGTGGTTTGGCCGGAACTTCCGGTTGCCCGGAAAGATCCGGCCAAAGTTCCGGCTTTGCCCGAGCGCGAGCAATTCCTGACTTAGCCGATTTTCTCGTTTGTCTGGAACGGAACTTCCGGTCGAGGGCCGGAACTTCCGGTCGCCCGGAAAGTTCCGGCCAAACTTCCGGTGAAAGTTCCGCCTTTGCCAGGGGCTAAATCCTAAAAGGACTTAGCCGTTTTCTGGCCAGATGGAAATGTTCGGTGCTGTGCCCGGAACATCCGGCCTTTCGGCCGGAACTTCTGGCCTGACAAAACAGGAAAAACTGCCAGCCAGTTCTCTCATTCAACCTTGAAGATCTTCATCCTTTTTGTTCTTCAAGGTTATGTAGTATCTGAAATACTCAGGCACACCGTTAAACATCCTTTTCGTGTTGTCATTCCTAACCAAAACTCAGGAGACAGAAAATGCTCTTTCAATCTCCCCCTTTTTGGTTAGAGATGACAACACAAACGGGATAAAGGATTTGCAAAACATAGACGGGCTCCCCCTAAATATATGCACTATTAAATCTTTTGTTTGAATAGAAGTGCACATCTATTTAGGATCACAGCTCCCCCTATCTTTTACAATTCTAGCAAGTTCATCAAATGAAGAATAGATAGCATAACTTGCTGAAATAGACAATAAGGTAAGACACGCATAAACTGATTACAGCACAACACAATGTTTCACATGTCTTACCACATGCTGAAAGATAGAGTTCCAAACCAAACGACTAAAAGTTCAAGAAGCACAAATTAAAACCGAAAGAGAAATAAAGGTTTGTGCTTCCACCCTTGCAAATCCCCGAGAAGTCCTAATAGATAAACTTCTCCCCCTTTGTCATCTCGCGAGACCAAAAAGGGAGAAGATCGATGCTAACACCCCAAGAGTCAGTCAATGTCGTGGTGCAGGGCCTCCTCATCTTCATCCATGGCATCTTCGTCATCTGTGGCATCTTCTGGCACATCAATGTCCCAACTAATCCCTCTGGCGTTCAAGTGCTCGTAAGCAACGAGTGGAGGAGGAGCAGCTGGTGGGTTGGGCATCTTCAGGTGAGCCATCATAGCGGACTCGTTGGTGAGGATGGCATGGTTCTGCTCGTACATGGCATAGTCCTCCCTGTGCAGACAAGAACCCATGTGCATGATCTTCTCAAGAGCCCTCACAAACCACAGACGCTTCTTCTTGGCTGCCTTCTTGACAGTGGGATCAGAGGCAGCGCGGTTGCGCCCGGTGGTGGCTTCCTCATCATCATAGGTACCCATGGGGCGAGTTGGAGCAGCCAAGTGGGATTTCTTCATGTGGAGACGAACAGGCTTGTGAATGGTGCACTCAAGGGCAGCGTCCACATTAATACGCTCCTCAGGGGTGAAAGGAAACCTGTCCTTAATGAGCAGCATGATGTAAGGTGCATAGGGAGGCACCTTCCTGTGGAAAATAGCATAGTGCATCTCGCGGAAAATGAAGTCCATGACATCAAAGGAGAATGAATTGGGCGCTGGCACTGAGTCTGAGAGGTACGCTTGGCTTGCCAAAGCCATGAGATGGACCAGTCCTCGATGAATAGCATCATTGTTCCCAACACTTGGAGCAATGGAGTGGCGGAACATCCGAAGGACAATGTCATACACGGGCTTCAAGCCATGGGTGCCTCCAATGGTGCCGTTAGTCTCATAGCACTCGGCCATATCATTCTTGTCGTAGCGGTCATCATCATTGTGCAACCTCATACCAGCAGGCTCTTCAAACCCGTGGAAGGGGTAACCAAGAAGAGCAGTCAAATCCTTGATGGATGCCGGAAGTCTGAATCTTCCTGACATCCAAGTCATCCCAATGGGCGCTGGCACTGAGTCTGAGAGGTACGCTTGGCTTGCCAAAGCCATGAGATGGACCAGTCCTCGATGAATAGCATCATTGTTCCCAACACTTGGAGCAATGGAGTGGCGGAACATCCGAAGGACAATGTCATACACGGGCTTCAAGCCATGGGTGCCTCCAATGGTGCCGTTAGTCTCATAGCACTCGGCCATATCATTCTTGTCGTAGCGGTCATCATCATTGTGCAACCTCATACCAGCAGGCTCTTCAAACCCGTGGAAGGGGTAACCAAGAAGAGCGGCCAAATCCTTGATGGATGCCGGAAGTCTGAATCTTCCTGACATCCAAGTCATCCCAATGTTGGAGGTGTCATCAAACACCACAGTGGCGAAGAACTAATGGATCAAGGGAATGCTGTAGTTGCATTGACGGGTCATAAGGGGCCGAAGCCCAAGAGCATCCACAATAGTGACAGCACCCCCATAGTAGCTTCTCTTCTTCTCAAGATAGTCGAAGTCAATGCTCTGCATCGGGCACATGCGCTTCTTCTCAGAGAAGCCGCAGTAGAGCTCATCATGAAGGAGCTTCATGTCCAAGCTGTGGTAGATCTGGTGCTCCTTCGGATTGGCATAGTCAAATGTGCACCTCCACTGATAGAAATCCGAGGCAGACATGCGCAGAACAGAGACAGCGGGCCCCTTGTTTTTCTTGTTGGAGCGAGCTGCAGAAGACTGAACCCAAGCTGGCTCTGGCTGATGCTCTTCCTCAGACAAGATCTCCTCTTCTTCTTCGTCTTGAGCTGGTCCATGACTTGCCCTTCTCTTCACAACCTGCTTCTTAGGACGACTAGGGCGACTGCCAGCCTGACTCCCTGCCCCTGCATGAACACAGCATAGATATAGAGGAAAGCACGGGGATAAGCACTCATGTCCAAGGAAACAAGGTTCAGTAGCAAAAAGGATTAGTCCTGAAATTTCTGATTTTGGGCCGGAAGTTCCGGTTTAGTCTGAAAGGTCCGGTCTGGTGGACAGGAAGTTCCGGTCAAGGAGACCGGAAACTTCCGGCAATTCTTCCGGGCAAAGTTACGGTTTCTCCAGTGGCTGGAGAAACTGGACTTAGTCGCAGGAGGAATTGCTGGAAATTTTCCAGGCACCGGAAGTTCCGGCCTGTAGTTCCGGTTTTTCAGACAAAACCGAAAATTCAATGTAACTTCTAGAAATTTCAACAAAAATTCAGATCACTACTGAGAGATTGTAGGGCAAGCCTAAGAGATGGTTTCTACCAAGGGTTTCTACATAATATGTTCTAAATCCACTAGGTTAAACGAAATGAGATTCGTCCTAGATTTGAAAATAGAAGACATTACCGAAGTCCATGGCGAAAACCGATCAAAGAAAACGGATCCCCTCGTCGAGGAGATGCAGATCCGGCTTTGAACCGAAGGAATCCGAGGTCGGAAGGCCTCGGATTGATTTGGTGGAGTTCTAGGGCTCGGGAGAGGAGAGAGAAAAAGAATCTGGGCAGCGCGGGGGTGGAAGAACCGTTCGAAACGAAGCAGTTCACCCCGCGCAGCCCTATTTATAGACCCGAGCCACTTAAGCCGGAAGTTCCGATCCTCAAACCGGAAGTTCCGGTGCACCGGAAGTTTCCGGCCTTTCTTCCGGGCAAAGTTCCGGTTTCTCCAGGGGATGGAGAATTCCGTACTTAGCCACTGGAAGAAAGGCTGGAAATTTCCGAGCACCGGAAGTTCCGGCCAGGGGCCGGACATTCCGGTGCACCGGAAACTTCCGGTCTTTCTTCCGGGCAAAGTTCCGGTTTCTCCAGGGGATGGAGAATTCCAGACTTTGTCACTGGAGGAAAGACTGGAGTTTCCTGAGCACCGGAAGTTCCGGTCTGAGACCCGGAATTTCCGTACTTAAGGAAAACCAAACCAAATTATCTGGAAAATAAAATAACACTGGACATGAGCGATGGAATAGCAGGGTTCAAGGGGGAAGGCCTAGGTGGGAAATCCAAACTGATGATGGTACTTCACACTCAAGTTGCAAAAAGCAATAAGTCGTCAAGAAGACCAACTTGAGTGTGTTTTCCATAGAACCAAGAAGATGCAAATGAGAAATCAGCGAAAGTCAATAAAACCAACTCGTCCTAGAAAAATAGGAAGAGGTTGGTGGCCGAGGCCACCATGTTGGAGTGTCGGGCATGTCACCGCGAAGATATATCTTGGGTACAAACCACTACTCGTCGTTTTAGCTCAAGATAGTCATAAGAATGAATATAGAGATAAAAGAACACTTGTTATTGGCATAATGGGGGGAGGGATGGTCCAATGTATTAGGACCGCACTCCCCCTATTTCCATGCCTACATCTAAACAAGATAAGATGCAATTACGCCCTAGGTGAGTGTGCAAGCGATCAGGCTAAGGACCTCGAATCAATGATATTCAGCTCATTCCTCAAAAAGCGAAACCTTCCTTCCTCAAGGGGCTTCGTGAAGATATCCGCCAATTGATCCCTTGTGCCCACATAAGATAAGTCAATGTCTCCTCGGGCCACATGATCTCTTATGAAATGATGGCGGATCTCAATATGCTTGGTTCTTGAATGTTGCACCGGGTTGTACGCAATCTTGATGGCACTTTCGTTGTCACATAGAAGAGGCACTTTGTCGCAATCGACTCCGTATTCCTTTAAAGTTTGCCTCATCCATAGCAACTGAGTGCAACAACTTGCAGCGGCAACATACTCGGCTTCGGCGGTGGAGAGAGATATACAATTTTGCTTCTTAGAAGACCAACTTACCAAGGACCTCCCAATAAATTGACAAGCGCCGGAGGTTGACTTCCTATCATCATGATCTCCCGCCCAATCGGAATCCGTGTACCCACATAATGAGAAATTTGCATCCTTGGGGTACCACAATCCATAGGTTGGGGTATAAGCCAAATATCTAAAGATTCTCTTGACCGCCACATCATGGCTTTCTTTAGGAGCTGCCTGATATCTTGCACACACTCCTACGGCTAGCACTATATCCGGTCTAGATGCACAAAGGTAGAGGAGAGATCCAATCATGGAGCGGTATACCTTTTGATCCACATCCTTACCCTTCGGGTTGAGCTCAAGGTGGCATTTAGTTTGCATTGGGGTAGAGGCACCCTTGAGATCAAGCAACTCGTACTTCTTGAGCATGTCTTGAATGTACTTTGCTTGGTTGATGAACGTTCCTTCCCTCAATTGTTTGATCTCAAATCCGAGGAAGAACTTCATCTCGCCCATCATAGACATCTCAAACCTGTCAGTCATAAGCTTAGAAAATTCTTCGTTAAATGCTTTGTTAGTCGATCCAAATATAATGTCATCCACATATAATTGACAAATGAAAAGCTCTCCATTAACTTTCTTAGTGAAAAGTGTGGGGTCGATTTCCCCAACTTGGAATCCACGGTCTACAAGTAGTTCTCTAAGGTGCTCGTACCACGCTCGTGGGGCTTGTTTAAGGCCATAGAGTGCCTTATCCCACTTGTAGACATGGTTCGGATACTTGAGGTCCTCGAACCCCGGTGGTTGCTTAACATAAACAAGTTCATTTAGTGGACCATTTAGAAAAGCGGATTTAACATCCATTTGTTGCAACTTAAAGTTATGATGAGAGGCATAGGCAAGAAGAATACGTATTGACTCAAGTCGAGCCACGGGCGCGTAGGTTTGTCCAAAGTCAATGCCTTCAATTTGGGAGTAACCTTGAGCCACCAATCTTGCCTTGTTCCTCACCACCATGCCATGTTCATCTTTCTTGTTCTTGATAATCCACTTGGTGTCGATAACATTGCGGCAATCTTTGGGTCTTTCCACCAACTTCCACACCTTGTTGCGCTCGAAGTTGTTGAGCTCTTCATGCATAGCATCAAGCCAATCTTTATCTTCAAGAGCTTCAAAGACCTTCTTGGGTTCCACCATGGAGATGTGATCTTGATGTTCACTAAAGCTTGCAAGTTGTCTTCGGGTGGAGACCTTGCTTCTCACATCACCAAGCACCTTGTCAAGAGATAGAGCTCTTAATTCTTGTGAGGTGCCAACACTATTCAAGCGGCGGATCTCGATTTCCCTCCGAGTGGTGGGAGGAATCGCTTGATTATCTTGATCATTCATATCTCCGCCTTGACTGATTTGATGGCCTTGATCAACGAAAGGTGAAACTGATGAGGGAGGAGGTTGATCTTGGCCTTGGGGAGAACTGCTCCTTGGAAAATCCTTGGTACCGGAAGTTCCGGTCTGAGGGACCAAGGATTATAGGTGAATAGGTGCTATTACAAATTTTAGGTCTTTTCAAATTTAGGCTCAACACAAAGATAAATTCTCTAGATATGCAACTATGGTGAATTTACCTAAATTACAATATAAGTAATAACAAGATAAACAGGCTAGCAAGACAAGTAAGTAAGGGAGCAAAGATAAGGGGAACCAAGCGAAGCACGCGGAGACGAAGATGTAATCCCGAGTTCCACCCAAGGGTGTACGTCTCGTTTGGAGAGGTGTGCGCTACCACAACAGGTTAGCCGCAACGCCACAAAGGCTCACCTTCTTCTCCGATGAACTCAACCACAAAGGTTGCGAGTCCACCTTTCACTATTGATCCCCTTTTAGGGAGGAGATCGAATCCCTTACAAACGCTTGAGGCACACACCCACAACTTAATTGGGGGCTCTCAAGAAGACCACAAAAGGTCAAGACCACAACAGGTCAAGCTTACACCAAGTACCAACAATGGTGAGACCTAGGTGTTCCTTGAGGAAACCCTAGACTCGAAATCTCCAAGTGAATGGGGAAAGAATTCAAATCGCTTCGGTGAAGTAGTAGATCGGGGCCTTCTCCTTCACTCCTCCAAAGATCAACGGATTTGGGTGGAGGAGTTGGGAGATCTTGAAGATTTGAGCTTCAGCAATTTATGATGAGAGAGAGTGTGAGAGCTGAAATGGCTGGAGGTAGGTGGAGGGGTATTTATACCCCCTCCACCAACTAGCCGTTTTTCACTGCGCAGGCCGGAACTTCCGGTCACTTAGGCCGGAACTTCCGGTCACCCCGGAAGGTTCCGGCCAAAGTTCCGGAGGAACTTCCGGCCTGGCCAGGGCGCAGGCAGTTCCAGACTTGGAGAAAAACCAGCATGTTCAGCACCGGAACTTCCGGTGGTTTGTCCGGAACTTCCGGTTGCCCGGAAAGATCCGGCCAAAGTTCCGGCTTTGCCCGAGCGCGAGCAATTCCTGACTTAGCCGATTTTCTCGTTTGTCTGGAACGGAACTTCCGGTCGAGGGCCGGAACTTCCGGTCGCCCGGAAAGTTCCGGCCAAACTTCCGGTGAAAGTTCCGCCTTTGCCAGGGGCTAAATCCTAAAAGGACTTAGCCGTTTTCTGGCCAGATGGAAATGTCCGGTGATGTGCCCGGAACATCCGGCCTGACAAAACAGGAAAAACTGCCAGCCAGTTCTCTCATTCAACCTTGAAGATCTGCATCCTTTTTGTTCTTCAAGGTTATGTAGTATCTGAAATACTCAGGCACACCGTTAAACATCCTTTTCGTGTTGTCATTCCTAACCAAAACTCAGGAGACAGAAAATGCTCTTTCAGTTGGTTCCCAAGTAATTCTAAAGACTTCAACATATCCAAACAAGCGGAATGTTGCATATGCTACTATACGAAGTACTAATCCTACAACTAAGGTTGGTGGGATTGAGTTGGGTTCAGAATTCACACTTGTGCGCATAGATGAATCTATTATGCACAGTGAGGAGTTAGTGAGAGAAGTAGGTGGTTGTGTCACAGTTGGTGATGCCTTTTCTTCAGGATTAGTAATCGCTTGGCCCTCAGCTTTTCTACGCTAATTCATGTTCTTTTTTTCAATTTCTAGAATCTATTTCTCTATATTTGATCGTACTTATATGTTTAATTTGTTTTTTGCAGATTCGAATGAAGGATGGCCATGTTCAAGCTTACGTCTCCGACTAGATGAAGAAGCAAATAAATTCACTTTTCAATAATAATTATAGTTTTTCATGGATAGATGTGCTACGGTGTACTGGATACATATGCGATGGTGTAATATTCTTTGAGACGGTGTTTTCCATAGTCAAATTGATATGAATGATGTGGTGATGCACTGATGTAATCTTGATATTTATTTATTGAAGTGCAATATTATCCTACAATCTTGTATCTTTGAGATATCTTGATATTTGAAATTTAAGAATGTCATGTTTCATTTTATTTTTCATTTTCAAAGTGTTAAGCATCAAATATATTTATTCGTTCAAAATGTGTAATATTTTATTAATATACGTATATACATAAATGGAATATACCTTATTTTATGGTTATTAATTAAAAATTAAATACTCGTTGTAGTGTTACTCATCACGTTACTAAGTACACAATTGTGTTACTACGGTAGTTGACAACAATGATTATTGTGTTACACCATTTAGATTTCAAGTTACTAGTTGTTTTGAATCTAAAAAAGATGTTACTAATTGTGTTACTGGGCAATTAGAAAATATGTTACCACTGATATTCTACATTGATAAATATATGTTACCGTTGAAAAAAATGGTGTTACTAGTGCAGTTGGTAACACATAATATGCGTGTTACTCAAATATAACGGTAACACAATTTTGTACATATGGTAACAATTACTATGTGTGACAGAGGACGACTCGTAGTAACACGACCTAATGGAACACCTTTCTAATTGTGTTACTTCATGACCTAGTAACACTGTTTTGAACCTGTAGTAACATAAGATTGTGTTACCAAAGATCTGTCATATTGTAGTGAGCGTCGCAGGTACTGCTGGTATTTTGCCGCCCGTAGGGCGGCACGGCGGTGTAGTCCCTCGAGAAGCAGGAGGTCGTCGTTGTGGAGATCTTCTTGCTCGTCCTCGTTAAAGGCAAGGACCCGTGGGGATCCATGATTTATCTCTATGGGGAGGAGTGCTTCGGCTCAATAGACGAGGGCGAACGGTGTTTCTCTTGTAGGCTTGGGCGGCGTTGTGCGGATGGACCAGAGCACCGAAGGGAGCTCGCTGATCCAGCCCTTGCCGTGGCCCTTAAGGATATCGAAGGTCCTGGTCTTTAGGCCCTTGAGGACTTCTGCATTTGCTCGCTCGGCTTGGCCATTGCTCTGTGGATGAGCGACTGAGGCGAAGCAGAGCTTGATGCCCATTTTCTCGCAGTAAGCCCTAAAGATGCCACTGGTGAATTGTGAGTCATTGTCGGTGATGATGCGATTAGGCACTCCGTAGCGGCAGAGCAGACCTCTGATAAATTTCACCGCCGCGCCTGCTGGAATTGTGCGTGTTGCCTCCACTTCGGGCCATTTGGTGAACTTGTCGATGGCCACGAAGAGATAGCGATAGCCCCCTTGTGTTGTTGGGAATGGTCCCAAGATGTCCAGACCCCAGACCGCAAACGTCCAGGAGAGCGGTATGGTTTGTAGTCCCAGCGCGGGCTGATGAATTTTCTTGGCGTGAAATTGGCAGGCTTCACATGCTTCTACGATGTCAACTGCATCCTGAAGTGCTTGAGGCTAGTAGAATCCACTCCTGAAGACATTCCCCGCAGTGGATGTCCTTGATCAGCATTTTGCCTTCTTCAGGAGGGACGCATTTGAGCGCGATGCCATTTGGGCACTTGCGGTAGAGATCTCCCTCGAGGATGTGGTATGATTTTTCCTGGCGAGTGATTCGCTCTGCTTCGACGTCTTCCTCAGGGAGAATTCCCTCGGTAAGGTAGTTCTTGAGCTCGTCGATCCAGCCTGTCTCTTGATGCACCGTCGTGAGCAACAGATGCTCCCCTGTCTGGGGGCCGCAATCGGGAGCCCCAGTTGTAGGTGGTGGTGGGAGCACTTCGTCTGTACTTGCGAGCATGGCCTCTTGAGGCTGTTTTATGGATGCCTTGACGAGCCTCTCTTCAAAGACGCCTGGCAGCTGAGCTTGCCTCCTTGATGCGCGCTTGGCGATGTCGTCAGCCTCCTGATTTTCCTTCCTTGGGATGTTCATGAGCTCCATGCCCCTGAAGTACTTCTCAACTCTCAAGTCTACGGACCTCTTCAAGGTATGCAGCCATGTGGTCGTCCTTGGTCTTGTAGCTCTTGTTGGAGAAGTTTACGAGCAACTGGGAGTCGCCCTTGATGAGTAAGTGCTTGATGCCTAGAGCGATGGCGGCACGTAGGCCGGCGAGCAGGCCCTCGTACTCAGCAATGTTATTGGAGATCTTGTCGATTCCGAAGCACAACTGGACCGCGTAACAGAGCTTGTCACCCTTGGGCGAGATCAGGACAACGCCACCCCTGCCATGGCGGCAAGCGAAAGCTCCGTCGAACTTCATGGTCCAGTGGCTGGGCATTTTGTCTCCAGAGGGCTGTGGTTCTTCTCCCAGAGGCTCTTCAGGGGTTGGATCAGTCCATTCGGCGACAAAGTCTGCCAGCGCTCTCCCTTTGATTACCCTTGTGGTGTAGAATGTCAAGTTGAATGGCTGTAGCTCTATGTTCCATCCCGTGACACGATCTGTGGCGTTAGGGTTGCGCAGGATCTGCTCCAGAGGGAATGAGGTGACCAGCGTGATGGGGTGTCCTTGGAAGTAGTGTCGCAGCTTTCTTGAGGCGATGAGGAGCGCAATGAGGAGCTTTTGCTGCATTGCGTACCGTTCCCGAGCATCCCGCAGTACTGTACTGACGAAGTAGGCAAGATGCTCGACAAGTGTTGTCAGTTTAGGCACGACGCTGTCTGCCTGGAGAGGCTCTACAGGGCCCTCGAGGGGGTTGGCCTGTAGAGGCTCTTCAGAGCCTTCAAGGGGGTTGGTCTGGGGAGGTTCTTCAGGCTCCTTGGCGAGATCAGCCTGTGGAGGTTGACTTGAGGCAGGCTTCGCTTATGGCTCTAGGCCTAGCGCTGGATTTGTGGGGCCTGTCCCTTTGTCGAGCTCTTCGTCGGGCGGTTTTTTATTTGGAGCGGTTGCACTCTTCTTGTGGAGGACTGACTCCTCTCTATCTACCACCAGGACGACGCTCGCGGTCTGTGGAGTGGCTGATAGATACAGCTTCAGGTGCTCGCCTGTCCTTGTGGCAACCATGACTGGTGGGCTGGCCAGGTACCTCTTCAAGTCCTCAAAGGCTTTTTCCGCTTCAGGCGTCCACTTGAAAGTGCCAGACCTCTTCATTATCTTAAAGAAGGGCAAGGCTCTCTCGACGAACTTGGAGATGAAGCGGCCCAAGCTAGCCATGCAGCCTGCTAGGCGTTGCATTTCCTTGAGCCGGCGAGTGACAAGGTTATACCAAACGGGTACCCCTTCGTGTGGGTACCTGGTGCACGTAATGACTAAAGCCCAATTGTCATCTAGCTGAGGAAGCCCATCAAGCGAAGCCCAAGTCGAGATCTCTTACTATAGAAAGCATAGTCAGAAATATTTTCCATATATGTAGTCCTAGTCGGTTACGACCCGAGACCTGTACCCCTATATAAAGGACAGGAGGGTGGGCGACTAGGGATTCGCCTAACCAGAACCACAAAACCCTAGCAAGATCGACATCTTGCTAAACCCTTGTACTCGCCGCATATACACAATCAATAACAGACAAGCAGGAGTAAGGGTTTTACCTCACTCGAGGGCCCCGAACCTGGGTAATTCCCGCTTGTTAGCCGATGAATCTACCAACACCACGCGTTCTCTACCTCATAACTCTTACCCTAGGCTAGTAACCATGGGTATTATTGGGGACATCCCTTGTCAATTGGCGCCGTCTGTGGGAACAGGTGGTGTTGGATCCACGGATTTTTCGGTCCAAATTTCAAATGGCGATCCGCCGACTACTTCAAAAGGATCCACATCAGCAACAACATCTCATATCCAGATCACAAGCGACCACTCACCAAAGGCAGCATCGATAGCAAGGATCAGGACATACTCACCCGAAGCTCAGGAGATCTACTCCAATCTCGATTCAGGTTTTAATCTAACTATCGGAGAACATAATTTCTTTATTGATCAGCTTGGTGTGCATGATTTAGTCGAACAGATCGCAACTCAGCCACCTCAGGAGAAATCGACTGACATCGCATCTGCAGCAGACAAAGAATATACCTCGTCACAGATCGATCTGATCCCGCCGCCATAATCTCCAACATAGTCAATGACATCCGCAAAATTCAACAAATTCATGACGGACGAGTTCCCTGAAGAGGAAGAACGGTCGGCTGCTTCAGTCGATGACATGGTCATATCGACAGCTTCGGCTGGAAGCACTGGAGCGCCAACATCACAGATCGATCTGATCTCATCCATAGCAGGGTCCATGTCCACAAAGGAATTCGACGAATTCATACGGCAAAACGAGATGGAAGAAGAAGTGAAGTCGACCTTCCATATCAACCCAACTGAAGATCGTATGCAGATCGACGCTCCAGAAGAAAGCTTCACCTACCAGATTATGATGAGCCTACAGAAGACAATATACATCTAGCTGACTTCACCGGTGCAGAGATCCAGTCGCCAAAGCATACTGCCGTCGACTATGATGAACATACGCAACAGGCAGAAGATGACAAAGGCAACAAAAACATAGAGCAGAGCAGTAACGACGGAGCAACATATGAAGAGCAGTCTGAAAAAACATATCGCATACCACGGCAAGTTTACGTAGCAACGGCAGCAGAGACATCAGCAAACGCGGCCAATCCACAACCTGTCGAGTACCCGTAAATAGTCACCCTGCCAGACGGCACAACCACTCTAGACATCTCAGCAGAGACAGCGGCGAAAATAACAAAATTCATCGAAGAGGGCATAATGATGCCAGCAGATGCATCTCCAAACGAGTTGGCAACATACAACTACTTCAACTGGCAGGAGGCACAACGCCTAAAGCAATACAGGGCAACACTCGAAGAGCAAAAAAGGCAAGCAAGCATATCAAGTGCTCGCAGACGACAATTATCGATGAGTTCTATAGGAGCAACTGAAGCATGACGCAGATCCAGATTCGATAGAATCCCTGAACATGAAAGCGCGGACATCACTCGAAACCTGAACAACTCGTTCCTAACCGACGATTCTAATGGCATAATCCAGCCAAAAACAGCAGAAGGGGCCCTCATATCCATAGGATCATACCTCCAAGCAGGAAAACCACCGGCAGGTGACCTAGCTGAGGCAAGATACCTGCAACAAATGAAGGCCCTGGAGGTTGCAGCAAAAGAACTAGTCGATGGAGGAAGGAGAAGGCGTAGCAGAAGCCGCTCAAGGGAGCGTTCCAGTCGCAGTCCTCGTCGTAGCAGCGGCAGGAGAAGTTCAAGCCGTCGCAGATCAAGAAGTAGATCTAGAAGCAGATCCAGAGGATCAGGCGGTCGGGAATCACCTGACAATCGCAATGCAGGACCATGCGGAGCATAATGCTTCACTCGACGGATTCAGGAAACGAAACTCCCAAAGAAGTTCGGCATACCAACCATGCCGAAATTCAACTCAAAACAAGAACCATAAGGATGGCTAGAAGATTACAAATTAGCAGTCATATGCCAACGAGGAACAACAACGACATCACTGCAATACATACAACTAATGCTTGAAGGCACAGCCCGCGACTGACTCAAATCATTCCCGGCAGGAGCCTACGACTCCTAGGATCACTTCAAAGAGGACTTCATAAAATATTTCAACACCCTCTGTGAAAGGTCGAAATTATTTGAAGACTAAGAGCATGTCGACAAAGGTCAGACGAGACGCTCAGATCCTACATCAGAAGGTGGACCTCCATTCGAAACTCGGTGGGCACAATATCAGAGGACAGGACCATGGATGCCTTCACAAACAGAGTCCTTAGGACAAATTTCCGGGAGGCGCTTGGACGGCAAAAACCAAAAAGCATGGCAGAAGTTATGATGCTAGCAACCGAGTGGGCAGATGGCGAGGACGTAGTCCAGGACAAAACTCCACATTCACCACAGCGACATCGCGACAGACGGGATAGTCGCGACCACCGAGAGAGTCGAGATCGTCGGGATAGGGAAGACAAACGTCGACGACGCAATCATGACAACAGAGAAAAAGGAAATGTCAAATTCATGGCGGCAGGATTCTCAAATGATAATCATAGTCAAAACTACAAGAAACAAGACAACAGACGAGAAGCTAGAAGCAGCTACAAGAACGACAGGCCACATGACAACAGGCGTCATGTACAAGGAAGCTACAATAAACAAGATAGGCAACAACGCTTGGATCCAAAGATAAAGAATCCATGCAGATTGCACTTATTCAAAGACCCAGAGACGGGAAGATTAATCTCTAGTCACATGATTGAATACTGTCGAGAATTCGAACAGTTGGCTATCGAGTACGCAAGAAAGCATAGGGGCGATACATTCGAGCACATAGTACCCGCACCGCAGGGCGCAGCACTACCACCACCACTGTCGGCCCAGTGAGAACTGGGGTATGGAGAGCCCATTCTCCCCAGGCCTCGCACGCTGGCCAGTCAGACGAAATGGCTAAGGACCAGGCATCACCGCCTGGCGGGACCCTCGAAAGGCAACTCCCCTCGAGGGCCTGAAGTGGAAGTGTTGCCCTCAAGGGATCCCTCGCCTCAGGGGACCCTCCCGAGGCACCAGCTCGCCTCGCGGGAGTCCCGCAGGAATCTCCCCTCAGGCCTCCCCTCGCCTGAAGGGAAACGTTGCGGCCAAGGAAGTACGGCAGGACGCACATGGCCTCTGCCACGCCCCTGTGGTGACGCAAGCTCCCCCGTTGCCGTTTTGGTGATAAAGGGGTCAATAAAGCGGCACCGCCTGCTGCGCAGCTGCCAGGACCTTCTACTCTGGCGATAAAGCAGGCGGACGGTGCTATCCTCCAACGGAGAACGTCATTGCGGGCTCCGCCTCAGAGACTGCCCTCTCTGCGGGCAGTACAGAGTGGTCGGCCGCCTGTCGGCCACCACGCCCACCTTTATCAACAATGGACCGCGTCCATGGACGAACGGACCGCGGTGGACTCCTACTCCACCATGCCTCTGCCGTGTGGGAGCCACCTTGAAGGCCAAGCTGAAGGAGAGCGCCAGAGGGGCCTATAAAAGGGACAAGACATCCGTCGTAGCAAAGGTCGACTCTTTGCGTGCTACAACCCTTGTAAACCCTAGCAACACTTGTTAGGATAGCCTCTGGCTGGAGGAGGAAGAAGACCATCGTTTCCCCACCTAGGTAGGAACTGCCTCAAGGGGGGCCTCCGGCAAACTCCATTGTACTGTAACCTCCACCATCTAATACAGACAAGCAGGAGTAGCGGTCTTACCTCCTCACGAGGGCCGTGAACCTGGGTAAAGGCCGGTGTCTATCTCTGTCGTGGGCGTGTCGTTTTCGGGTCCGGCGAGCAGCGTCGTGGCGTCCCTCGAGGGTCTTGACCTCCGCGTTCAACCCCCTTCACGAACTACTCTTCAGGAAGTGACTACCCCTGATTCTTGGGAGTCATAACCCGACATTTGGCGCGTCAGGTAGGAGGCTGAGGCGCGTCAATAACCTTCGAGTTCATCTCCGCGCCATGGTGAACACCCGCGCCGCCCGCGTCAACCGGCGCGTGCCTAAAGGAGCGCGCGCCTCCGGACACTGAACACCCGCGCACGGCGGGGACGACCCCGTCACGAAGAGAGCGTCCCTTCGGGCCCTTATGCCGAGGCGTCGGAACGCGACTCCGAGCATCAGGAGGACGCACAGTCGTCGCACCCGTCGCATCACCCGAGCGGCTCGGGCACGGGGAGGACCGACCCCGCACCCCACACCGCACTGCTCATAGCGCAGGAGCTTCTCTGCTACCAGCCCACCGCTGAGGCCCACGAGCAGTGGCTCCAACGCCTCAACCACCTCGTCGGCATCGCCACGACGCGCCCTGCTCCGTCGCAGTCCAACCTACACCCCTCTCACGCGGGCACGGTCGCGACAAACGCGCCTCCTCCACCTCCGGGACCTGCACCGGCCGCGACGCAGAGGGCTGCTTCGCACGCGACCTCGCCGCACGATTGCATGATCGTGCAATGCACCGCGCCCGACGCTCTCGTGGGGATGGAGCTCCAGCGAGACCGCCAGAACAGGCTCGTG